>CM050428.1:18767764-21535264 GCA_027564155.1 Gymnocypris eckloni scoliostomus
ACGGCTTTTAATTTCAAATGGCCATCTCATTTTTTCAATGCTTTTTACTACCTCCTTTCAGTGCCACTTGAAAGTTGAGATACATATACAGAAAGAGGAAATAATAATGCTAGGTGCCTTTTTGAATTACAGAGTGCCTAGAGAGCAGAGCCGAAAATGCAAGTATCCTTTCATTCAGTCATAATAGGCTAAAGTGTTTACACATCTAAGGGCCAATCAGTGTCAACATTATACTAGAAGGGAAATGGTGTGATGCATTTTTAATATTAAAGAAAAGTAAAACTGCTCACAAAAAATACACAAATGCACATGTGTTTTTCTGTAGAACTAAACTAATATTCAATAACTAATTATGCTCCATTTGTAAGTCAATTTTAAACAATGCAGAGTTAAAAGAATCTCCGCGTAGTTTTAGTTTTGAGCACCTTGTTCCCGTTTTATTCATGAGATAAACATGCAATTATTAAAACAAAAGGCACCTATTGAAAAGCAATCGCCGTTCTTAATGAGGCTAACTTCCACGCGTTTCATGGTCCTTCCTTTACGCATTTACTCCTGTGATAACATTTGACCATTGATAGGCCGAGATTGTAATAGCCCTTTATTGAGTCATTTGCGTCTATCATATAGCGGGTCTCTCAGCCTTTTTGACTCCCATGAAGTCTACTTCATGCAGGCGATGATAGTTTTTACTCGTCCTTCTGCTGTAAAGCGCCTTGTTTTAAAACGTTTTAATCACACAAAATAGCCGTGTCGATAGATTAAACCCGTGATTCCGATTTAAAAACGGCACGTCATTAAATAAAAAGGGAAAGCTCATATGAGATTTTTAGTGTTTAAAATGCGTTACATAAAATATTTTAAATATAACAAATTTGAATCATATAACTCGCCTAATATAACTATTAATAGGCCTATTATAATACTAAAATAAATAAATAAATATAATATTTGCTATTAAAAGTTTGCTGAGGCCCCCTAGTGGGTCCAGGGCCCCTGATTGAGAATCACTGGTCTAAAAGTCTGGGGCAGGTTTATGAGCGAGTATAACCAATTTTGATACATTTTTATTCTGGTCAATCATTATTTGCTTATAGTTCATCATTACTGGAGGTAGCAATTCCATAACTCTAAATTGATTTTTTTATACACGATGGGTACAGTGAGTACACACAATATTACTGCGTTATTCATAGTTTAGAAATAATCAGCCGTGCCATGCCACGGTCGCACTGCCTGCATATCCTCCGGCTTTCCAATAAACATTCAAGCATTACAAATGTGCGATAATGGTGATAAATTGAATAGCCAATATCACCAAGCAGCATCTTCCTTCATGCAAATTTCATTCGATCAAGGAATGTAATTGCAATAAGTATGTTTTAGAGCTGGAGAATAGGGCCGCTAATGGTCGTTATCTTATCACAGCGAGGGTCATGTGTTCATTGAGCGCGTGCTTATTGGAGGTGTTGTAAGTTAACACGCGCGATTTCCTCCCTACCGGGAGTCCGCTCGTGATGGAGTAAACACGCTAATCTGCTCAGCATTATCTCCCGCGGACAGAGCGCGACAGTCGTGTCAGACCGACCGTTCTGCAAATAACATGCACTATTAAGCAATTTAAGATATAGCCTAGTCCTTGATAATGCAGCGGAATCTGTGGACATCAGTTCAGGGGTTTTGCACCATGTTATTTAGTGCATCGTTTGAAAGAGACATAAATAGGAAAATATAAATACGAGGCGTCAGGGAGTGCAGTAGCTAATATTTTGTTTCAACGCCTGCAACTCAGTGGTTTTGAATTACGTGTCTCAAACGTTGATAGGCTGTAATACCTTTATATTCATCTGCTACAAATAGACGAAGTTCAGAAACCGTTTCAATAAACTCATTTCATTTCGAGTAGGCTACAAATATATAGAATAAACACGGACATGTATTATTTGTGCATTTCATTGAGGCAATCACATTTTCACTTTAATTTGTTTAATTTTAAATAATTAAATTCAAAAGATTAACATATAGGAAATATAAACGAATTAAAGACTATATAATAACAGTGTCGACAGTCTGTTTCATAGTTGGCAAATATAGCCTAATACACTGTACCTTTTTGTGCAATTTTGTATATATTTGTGAGTCCAATAAATATATTAGAAAGTCTTACTCGCTCCGCTCACATGTTTTTATATTTGCACATAGATGGCCTAAAAAATATCGGGTATCAGAACCTGCTTATTCAGATGATAGAAGCACCTTATGTCATTTAACATATTTTAAAATGATCTCAAGTCAAATTATAAACTAGATTGGAAATATATTATAAATTATACAAATTGTACTCTTTTCTCTCAAATTTTTCTCCTTAAAATCATGTATATTTTCACACAGAGACTTACGTCTACGTCTGTCACCTCAGGAGGATGGTGGACATTATTTCACCCCAGATCATTTCTAATCGGTTACAAATTGGTTTAACTGACTCCGTGTTATAGGCTACACCTCCCGGATTTAGAGATCGAAAAACAAATTGTTTGATAGAGTTGCCTGCTGATTTGAGGGCTAGTTGTAAGCTACATTTAAAGTACATCAAAATAACAACGAAGCTCACCTGCTTGAACTCAACATCTGAGTTTGGAGAAGTGATGAAGCCGTTGTTCCACTCATCCACACAGACGCATTTTACGCATAAAGTATAGGCTACGTTACAGTTTATTATAGCTATGTAAAAAAACCTGTTTTCCTTTAAAAAAGAGGAAAAAAAATACACATCAATTTACAACCAACTGATAAGTGTCTTTGTTGACAGAATTAATCTGACTGACTCATGCGGGCAGCTCTTTAAAAATGTAGGCTGGAACTAAATTATTTGTTTTAAAAGTCAGCAAATAACTTAATCAAATTAATTCTCAATACACAGATCGGCGGTTTCCACGCCATTGTGTGCTAACCCTAAACCCGGCCAATCTCTTATTGGAGAAGTCATTCACAAATCCTTCAATGACGTCAGCGGGGTATAAAACTGAGCAGGAGGTTCAGCTCAGCCTCAAACGAGTCACTGAATCTGTTGCGCTCGGTCACTCTTTCCAAAGGGAAACACGCTCTGAGAATTCGCTGTTTTTGCGACTATGAGAGAAACCTGTGATTTTTAAAAGGACTACACGAATATTTAAGTGCTGTTGGCACAAAGTCTCAAACATTCGCTTGTGATGCCCGCTGGGATGTTTAGTATCGACAGCATCTTGGCAGGGAGACCCAGCTGCAAGGACTCGGTTCTGCTCCATCGGAATGCTCCGGTTGTGTTCTCCAACTTGACGGAATCCTTGTACACAGCAGCTGGCGATTTTAATGGACTGTATTCACACACCGGACCTCCAGTTCCTAACTTACAGTCAGTAAATGGAACCAGGATAGGCTACAACAACTACTACTATGGACAGCTTCATGTCCAGGGTCCCACCGGACCAGCGTGCTGCGGCGCAATACCAACTCTCGGCTCGCAACAGTGCCCGTGTATTCCTACAGGTATGTTACTTTTACTCATTACTCTGTGTGGCTGATATATGTATAATTGCATATGCTAATTATTGTGGTGAATATTTGAGTATTCTGTCCAGTATTCTAATTTGTTTTGGAATACAACTTAAAAATAAATGGCTCCAATTACGACCAAACTGGGTTTTACAGTCAGATGTCACTTTAAGGCTATTTTAGAAGATATATATATATATATATATATTATATTGTTGGGGGGGTATTAGAAAGGCATCAAACAAGCACAATTATCTGACGAACCTTTGACGAGCAATGTAACATTTACTTTCCAAAAATAAAAAAACAACTTAATAACATCACAAAAACACAACACAACCCAATATGATTCTAGATAAGAAGACTATTTGAAGCACCTAAGAGCCACTAGCTTCTAAGAAAGAATAAAATACCGTTTTATAGGCGTCCGTTGCGTTTGAAATATTTCTGCTGTGTTCTCAAATACATTGATTTGATTTTCAGGCTACGACAGCGCCGGCTCGGTTCTTATTTCTCCAGTCCCACATCAGATGATGTCCTACATGAACGTGGGCACCTTATCCAGAACCGAACTACAGCTACTCAACCAGTTACACTGTCGGCGCAAGAGACGACACCGAACCATTTTCACCGACGAGCAACTGGAGGCACTGGAGAACCTTTTCCAAGAAACCAAATACCCCGATGTTGGCACACGAGAGCAGTTGGCACGAAAGGTGCACCTACGCGAAGAGAAAGTAGAGGTGAGCGAAATCAATTTATCGATCCCACTGTAAATGACAGTTCACGTTATTTTAGATTTATAAAAAGATGGCTGAAGTTCCTACTTAAACTAATAATAGTTTGAAGCTACCTATAATTCCACGACGATATTGCCATTATATGTTAATTATTTAGAGTGGCCTTAGAGGTTTGCATGTGGACATTTAATTCATTTTTTGGTGAACAAATTATTTATCGAAGGCCACTCAGTTTATACAAATGGTATTTTAGGAAGATACATCACAGATACAACAAGACATTTTCAGAAAATTGTGACAAGTTATAAATATAAATGAATTGCTTGCATATAAATAAATACATACAGGCCGCACGAAAAACGGTTTAGCAACTACAAAAGTTACATTTAACCTTAGTGAGAATGCGCTTAGAAGTCGTGTTCCTTTGGAGTTCAACAGTTCGCCTTCCATCAAATCAGTGTTGGCACTGCCATTATTTATCACTTTATTCTAGATGTACATATTGCAAGATTATTAAGTGTTGTCTACAACGTAATTTAAGATATCTGACGAGTATTTCACGGTGTCGGGAGCCAAAGTACAATTTGGACTGCTCAAGACGAACTTTAACAGAACATTACTGACAGAGATTTCTCACAACCTATAAGTCAAAGTCAACTCGAGCTTTCACGTGACGTGTTTTTCCTCTTCCATATCATTAAAATTAAGCATTTTACCATTTTTCGTCGCTTAGGTTTGGTTCAAAAACAGACGAGCAAAATGGAGAAGACAGAAAAGGTCGTCGTCAGAGGAATCCGAAAACACACAGAAATGGACCAAATCCACGAAAACACCCACAGAGAAAATCCAGGAGGGCAAAAGTGACGTGGATTCTGACAGCTGATATATAGAATATGAGACCGGAAAATCTTGCACAAATATGATTCGGACTTTATGTACATATTGTAAAGTACAATGTGAGTAGAAGTGAAAATGTGTTGTCATGCTGTTGCACAGATGTATAGTAAATGTTACCTTTAACAATAATATTGTTATTTATATTAATTTAAATGTACACAGACAAAATAACTTGGATTCATGGCCACAGTAATATTACCTGATATAGACCTACATACAAGCTTTTTTTTGTCTTGTCATATTAAGAAATACCAAAATAAGATGTTCTGGAGTGTGCTGTAACTGAAGATATGTACGATGGCAGGACGATACATTTTGACATTGATTAAATCAACGTTTTATGCCGCCTGAGAACAACAAAGAACATAAGCAAATATTAAAGTAATATCTAAAATGTTCGATTTTTCGTATTTATTTAAAATATTGCATCTATTGTGTAAGAGCATTTCAATTCGTCGAGTCCTCTTATAATTTGATGTTATCAGCACGTTGAACCCAGGAAATGTGTAATTTAGTTGTGTAGTATAAAATACCGTAATTACATTTTCATAGTATGTAGAGATATCTCATAATTTGTGAACTCGAGATAGTTCGAGCTTTGTCTCTTTAAAGGACTCTTCTATATTGTCTGACTATAGATGGCACATTAATTTGAAACAATTTTATTAGAAAATGTAGTTTCCACACGAAAATGTCAGAGGACGTCTCTTTTTATCTCTTCTATTAAGTAAAAATATATATATATAAATAATAAAATAGCGCTGATAAATTTCATAATTAACCAGCTACGTCACACCAGGCCATGCTGAATTAATAATCATCAGAATTGACACGAAGTAGTTTTTAAAGGTGCAAAAAGCACGAAACCCAACTGTTCTTTGTAATTAACCAAACAGAACCCATTTTTTATAAAGAATATCCCTCTTGGATATTTATATGTAAATAAATGATTCACACGTAAGTTATGTCTATCCATATTTATAACTGTGCCGAAACAAATGTTGAAAAGTAAAAAGCTATTTCAAACGCGATATCACAAAAAAATGACATGATTGGCCACATTATCTGTTGTTATTGTTCAACGATAATTATTATTCTATAATAAAGTGTGGTGAATTAAATTAATACATTAAGCCAGTATAATAGTTTGTTTTATATTCTAAATACAAATGATTAAAAGTAACACTACATTTCACGAAATCTCGACTTATCTTTAGTCAGTGTTGTGTTGTCAATATGCTCACACTTCCACTAGCCTATGTGTAGCACTCAGTACGCCTGCATATATATATATATATATATATATTTTTTCTTTGAGCCATTTAATCACACCGAAGGCAACTGAAGTAACCCAGAATCACAACTGTGGCAGTGTGATAATGTTAAAATGAAGCTTCAACAATTTGATAAAATGTTTACGATAACACATGTCTGCCATTTTAAATATAGAATTTTATAATTTAAACCAATTTTTGCCAAGTGGCAGGATTAGAGTCCAATATTTTACCCAATTGTCTCACACTTCTGTCCGAATAGCACTTGCTTTTTACAATTTAATGTCGAGATAAATTCTTTTATTTTCAAAGTCACTTTTATTTTTAACCAACAATGTAAAAATGTTGTCAGTGCCTATGTTTTAATATTATTATTAATAATAATAAAACAATATTAATTATTCTTATTATAATTTTTGGCACTATTAAAATTTATTTTTTCTGCCCCAAAACAAGCTAACGATTTCCATGAAATAGAGAAGTCAAAATTCATTAACTGAACAAGCATTTCAGTTTCTGTGCTCTCTCTCTCCTGCTAATGGGGCATAACATCTATTCACATGAGGGTGTGCAAGAGGAATTAAAAGAAAACTACAAATACAGATGTGCATGTTTTCCTGCGTGAGGAATGGACAGGCATACTGCATACATATTTAAATGAATAATTACAGCTTAGTTTCTTTTAAAGGTATAAGCTACTTAAATATGATTTGTGAGGCTGGCAACATGCCAGTGTCTTGCCTGTAAGAGCACTCTTTTTTGGTTATATTGAACATTTTCTCTTGATGAAACACAGATCTCGAGTCTTGAAGGGCAACAGTGTGAGCCGAATATTTATTTGTGTTTATGTGCTTATGCATTTGGGCTATTTATCATCAAAAATAAACATCCATACCCAGTCTGTAAGTATATTGACTCAGGCCAGCGTGCTTTTCCAGACATGAAGCTGATTAAGTGAGATGTTTTTTACTAAACACTCCAGCCATCGAAGACATTGGTAGTTTCTTAACAATTTGTAGTTCCTTCACAGTAAATAGTTAGTGGAGTGGTTTTAAATCACAGTCTGCCTCTCTGTGTACATGCAGTCTCCAGTTTTTCCTCCCCTCTCTCTTTTTTTTACAACAGCACACCATTCTAAAACCACACTGAAGAAATAACACTATTAAACGTCTTCGGTGGCTTTTTAAAAACAGATTAAAGTAGGGTAGTGCAGAAACTTAAAGATTTGGCAATAACACAAACCCAGAAACAAAGCATGTTGCACTAATAATCCTTCACATGTCTAGTGTGATTTATAAAGTGTTTCTTCACTGAGTGCCAGTGAGATATACAAAGCACAGGACTGAGTCCATTAATCTCTGTTTTTCGTATTTTCCCCTTTTTTAGGCTGTAATTTAGTATGAAAAAATTTAATACACACAGTTTTTTTCAAACCATGACCTTTTTTATGCATAGTTCCCGGCACTTGGAAAAACATAGATGGAGTCCAAGAAAAATTAAGCAGCGAGTCAATTCCAGAAGCAGATAAATCTTCAGTCTTCAGCTTGTTTTCTAAGAAATGCTGCATATTTGCAGTTGTACATATGCTTTACGTTTCCCCTCTTACATAATTAAAATCAGTAAATTTTTATCTTGAAAAATTGTGATGCTTTCATTGAGAAAATGACTGATTATTTCTATTTCTGTATAAATGTAGGTATTAATTGAATTAGGCTGTGTGCTCTCACTTACCTTTGTGTTCCTTCGAGATTTGACCACACGAGTGATAGCTTTGGGTGGATTCCCATCTAAAGATAGAAAAGGGTGTTGGCCATCCTCTGTGGTACGTTTCGAGAAACATATCAAATGGCCTCGTAACACAGGAAGGAATGAAAGAAAGACAAATAATACATATTTATACCATCATAAACATTTTCCTGTATCATTACCATATTTCAGTGGGATGGCATGTGGTTTGTACTCTGCGAAACCCTAAAAAGCCCAACAATGCGACATCATGTTTTTAAAATTACAAGTTAAAGAAACAAGCACACTTCTCCATGTATTTCTAATGTAGTGAGCTTAGCACCTGAATAGGCTTTAGCAATTGCGGCCCTTAATTATGTGGGTAATTTCTAGCCCTGTCACCACATTCATTCCAGCACGCTTGCTACCAACTGCATTCGGTTAGCGTCCCTCCTCACCGAAACCACACGGGCCGCTGAAAAGCAAGGGGGACCCCAGGTCAGGACCGCCAACTAGCAGCAGACACTTATCTCTCTGAGGTAAATAAGGTATCTGTAAGCCAAATTTTCTTCAGTTTTACAGGGCTCAGATCACATCTTTATGTTCTTGGGGCCCTTAAGGTTCAGCTCTTTAGAGAAGGCATAACATTTTCCCTGACGCGTCCTGCCAAAGCAAACAAACACGAGCAATATGAATGAGCTGTATCTATGGAGAATGTATGCATATGTGTGTGTGTGTACATTCATTTGTATGGCCTTGTTTTGGGGAACTGTGCTCGTTTGCTGGGAAATCAGGAAGGGCCCATCATACGGCACTGCCCTGGCTTCAGTGCTGATTAGCGGTGTGCGCTAACCTCAATCTTCCAGCAGGGTCTGCCTCTGGTGTGGGGTTAGCAGGGCACCCGCCTGTGTGTTAGTGGGAGGAGGAGTGCACACTTTTGACCCGCTGCAAAACTTTTGGCCCTGGTTCAAAATGGCCCCTGGGGAATGGCAGGAGTGCAAGTCCACACTGAACAGGCGTAGGGCAGGTTCGCAGCACACCGGGAACACACGTCCTAAGACACTCTCCAGATAGTTTAAGACCTTTAATGCACTCGCAAGGACGCTCAGATTAGCATGCGTGTTGTTCCGCAACCTTTGGGGCAATTCACTCCCTCAAAAGCACGCCATAAATGACAGGCTGTTGCTGAGACCCAACAGGGAAGTCGTTGTTTTGTGACCTCATAATGCACCCTTTGCCTTCTAGTTGGTGAGAGCTGAAAGTAAATAAAACAATGTGGGGATTAATGGCGGAATGATTCAAGCACTCTGCTCGTCCACGGCAGGGGAAATCGCAGACGTTTACAAGAGATAAATCTGAATTATTTGCTGTATCAACAACACAGGCAGCTCGGATTCTCGCTGATAGATCATGACTGAAAATGAAAAGCTAAGCTTGGGCTTAAAATGTCATTTTCGGCAACGAGACAAAATAAAATAAGGCAAACCAAACATGCTGTTTGGGATATTATATTATTAAAGAGGTCTGTCCCAGTACAGTGTAAACATATTGAACACGTCGAGGACAAATGATTTGATTTGATTGAAAGAAATGATTTCCTCAGTCGTTCTTTCCGGCCAGAAAATTACATAGCGCATATCATTTTACATCTGAAAAGAATGGCAGTTTCAGAGGACAATTCCTGTATATAATAAAACATAAGAATATGTGCCTTGAATACAAGGGATATATAATTTTCTATCTTTAGTTTTCAAGCCGCACGGAATTTAAACAAGTACATCAAGAACTGTTTGAAATAACACGAGGAAACATGAATTTAGCAGAAAACCCAAAGGCACAATGATGTACGACACTCTGATAGATGAAGCGCAAACAAAGATTTAAAGCAAAGCATTTTCACAACAAATGAATTATCAATAAATCACAATGACAGATTTACATTACCATGACAAATGAACTGCTCTACGAGCGTTTGCTAACTTTTCCAGCCCCGTATGCTTTTCCAGAGACGGTCCTATAATAAAACCAAGAAAAGCAATATGTTATCTATCAAAAGCAATTTGTTATCTAACATGCAGAGGCTATTAAAAACCAGAAGATTAGTTCCACAAGATCTGCAAAACAAATAAAATGTGCAATGAAAATAATACTTAATATTACAGATCACGTATCACCGTTTCAATGAAAGAAAGCATTGATTTAAGGTTCAGTGGGGTAAGATTCAAAACATTCAATCATCACATCTCAAAGGCCTAGCATAATTATGAACAGATTTAAACTGGACTTTTCAGATTCAGGACGCTCAGGAGTCCCGAGCTGCCCTCTAGTGGATGCAGAGGATGCAACACTTACATGGAGGCCTACATTGGTGAAACAATGACAAAATATTTGCAAATTATTAATTTATAATAAATAGGTCTGTAAAACGGATACAAAATAACCATTTAAA
The DNA here is from genome assembly GCA_027564155.1 of Gymnocypris eckloni scoliostomus. NCBI lineage: Eukaryota > Metazoa > Chordata > Actinopteri > Cypriniformes > Cyprinidae > Gymnocypris > Gymnocypris eckloni. The sequence goes on from CM050428.1 coordinate 18,778,381, forward strand.
TTTATCTCATGATCTTGGCCAATCATTAGAAAGTGGAATCAATGGTAAAAATATAAAACATGTCAAAAAGTATCATTGCATGAAATTAAACATTTTGTAAAATTGACATTCTAACCATGACTGCCCTAAAGAAATACATTTTGTAGAATTCCATCAAATTTTCCACAGCCCCCTTGCGGCTCCCAGGGGTTCCCATGCAGGCCCCTGCTCTATTTTATTACAAATTAAACTGTGATATGTTAGCTGCGCAACAGCAGCTTTATCTAATAAAAAAATCATTTGTTTTTGAAACACAAACTACCCAGGTATTCTGCGCACCGTAATTAGCCTATGATTAAAGAAGCCCGGTGATGATTGTCATCTGATGCCAATTACAAATAGTGAATTTACAGTGAACGACTACAATGAAACAAAACACCAGGAGGCAGAGATAGTGTCCGTGCTCCCTCCCCCAAGTCCTGCTATTTTCCCCAATTAATTCCCTGACAGACGATATCCACCATGCACCGTACTTTCCACAAAACATATCTTAGGTTAAACATGCAATCAAAGCACCAGAGTCAGGAGAGAAGGATAGACCTCTTTTGGCAGCATTACCCAGAATCCCTTCAGTCATAACAAATCTGCCCCATGGCCGCTGATGGACAGCTGGTTTACAGCCAATGTCAGGCATTAACAGATTTGATCCGTATTCGAAAAAGGAGGCCTGGGAGCAGCAGAGGAGTGGTGGGTGGCGGGCGTCTCACGCCAGAGCCTTTGCGTGATTCATGGCCTCGGAGGGTTTCCACTCACAACCACTGATTTAGTGAACTTACTTTATTTTTTACTCTTTCTCTGTAGCATCAATAAACATTATATGTTGTAAATACACATATGTATACAAGCAAATGCAAAGACTACAGACAAAAGCAGGAGGACATCCACTTAGTAGGTGCAGTCACATTAATGAAATTTGCAAGTCCATTGCTCTTAGTCAGGTTAGACACCATATTGAATTTTATGTGAATGAAAACAAGGCTGTGAGCGAGCCTGTCACGCACTTTTTAATATTCTGTGGTGATCAGTTCACAGCAGTGATAGAAACTCACCTTTCCAATAAGTTTAAATATATTTGTTTACCTTTTATGGGCATTTTTACCTTTATAAAGCCCTGCATGAGTGCGCATCATATTTTATATGATATCATATTCTTAAATTGAATCAGTCAATTAGAATAAGTCATTTAAGCTGTTACCAAGCAAATTAAACAGTATTGACAAAATTAACCTTTGCACTGCAGAGAAAACACAGAAGCTGCATTAGAAGTGGCATTTAGATGCATTTACACACTGTTTAATGCAGTGCAGTGCCATACTTGTCTAACCTACTAGACTTCCTATTGCCTTAGCTAAACTTCAGCTAACTTGCATGGTAGGGCATTCATGAGTCATGGATGTTGGCAAGACAAATTAATTATATTTGCAGTTTGTCTTTTGGATAATTATGTGTAAATTCAAGGCACAGGTAGCTTAGTCTTTTGTTTATCAACACTCACCTCCACACCAAGACAAACACAACTGGAAAGGGAGGGAGGGCTTCACTTCTGCGGTTCTCTGCCTGTTTGTGATGTGCATGTGCCGATCAATGTGCTACACTGCTGTGCTGCGCGCGCCTGCGCCGAGACGCGGAGGAGAAAGGCATCGTTACTCGACAGTCTCTCATTTCCTGACCCGATCTGATATTGTGATTTTATTTATTAGTTCGACAGGGAAAGCTGTGAGCAAACAGAAACGCACACATATATTCATTTATATATATAAAAAACTCCCCAGAAAAAACGGCACTTTCTCTCGAGGAAGAAAAAGGGCAGGTGCTCAAGCCCCCTTTTATGTATATGTGTGCACGTGCCTGCTTCTACCCCTCACAGCCTCGTTTTCATTCCTGTCCAAAATAAATATGATGCTACCATGACCATAAGGTCTACTATCTATGGAGATGTATGAAGCACCTCTGACACTTAAGTCACTTTAAAACCAAATAAAATCGAGTGACCAACATGAGCATGACCGTGGTGGACTTCTTCATCCTCACGCTAAACGCCTGAACGCGCGGAATCGCGGATTCCCAATGGAATGACTGGAATTCGCCGTATTTGACTGCAGCGTTAGAACCGAATGTATGCATGCACGCATTCGTTTTTTGTGTGTTTAGCTACGGGTCGAAATGAGTAGTTGGGTGGGATTCGGTGCGGATGGCTTTACACTTCTCTGCCTTGAATTTAACACATAATCTGAGACTCGCGAGGGCCCTGTAGCAGAAGCGGGAGCTCTCGTTAAAGAACCCGTGTGATGTTTCATGAACTATGAAATTCACTTAAGACCCAAGGGGGAAAAGAACGGCACTAGAGTAAATATTTATCAGCGTTATGGGTTGACTCGAGCGGGAGGGTCAGGAGAGCGGGCTGCAGCAGAAGGAATGAGAGAGGGAGTGAAAGAGAAAGCGATACACTAGCGGTTCTCAAACTCCTCTGATTACAGTCACTCTCTTGACCCCGCAAAGGCAACGGTGTTGGCAGCTCCCGCAAACTAATCTACCGTTGCTAAGTGAGTAATTGAATGTGAGAGCTTATGTATTTTTGTAATGAGCTGACAGCATATTTCCACTCTCTGCCCAAAAGGTTACCCTAATCAACACGGTCACGCTGTTTCTCTCAGAGTGACAGAGCCGCGCCAACAACATGACAAAGCGTCCAGCCGCGCGCGGCCCGCGCAGATGTCGGCCGCGAGACTCTGTGACCGAGCAGAGCGTGGACCATTGGCACAGAATCAATGTCAGTGCACAATATATTTCTCGCAACATAAATTAATAGTTTGTCTTCATTTCTGTCTGAGCGGAGCACATGGAGCTAGGAATAGGGTGTTGTTGTGTGACACCCACATAAGGCACACTGGGACTTTTTTTCTGGTCCCAAAATACAATCAAATGACAAACTCAAGCATTTCTTTTTGAGTAGGCCTATTGATAGAGCACCATAACTGGTGTATATTAAAATGGCAAGAGATGCAGCATAGACCAAAATCCGGTAGAAGGGGCTTTTAATTGGTCAAATTAACTGTAATATATTGTTATGCAAGTAATTGTAATATATTTTTAAGAAATATTTAAGCAAATGGAACAAAATGTTTCTATTTACTTAATCAAATTTAGCAACTAGCTTATAACCTCTCCAACCACTAAATATTTTGTAAGAATGCCTGCATTATTCTGATCTTAGTAAAGTAACAATGAACATTTTGGGGCTATAAGGTTAATACAAGTAGCTATATTTCACAAATTAATCTCCACTTAAGGACTAAATATAATTTTTGCACATCCATAACAAATAATTTACTCCCCCCTAATGGAAAACTTGAGAAAACAAATTATAACGTACAGGTATTCTGCATTTCTACCCTTAAGTAACAGTGTTTTGTGTGAGTGGTTTAGGCCTTTAACCAAAATAACAAATGGACATGAATTTCATAAGAAAACTGAAAATCATAAACACTACTACTTGTAGTACACTTGAACCAATGTTTCATACACTCAAGTGTACTTCAAGCGGTAACTAAATATATATATTTTTAAATAGCCTATGAGATAGTATGTTAAATGCACATTTTAGTTCATATTTACAGTGTCCCAAAATAGCACAGTTGAGTACAATTAGTTGATCTCAAGTTTATCTTAAGCAGTACTAAATAATAATTTTTGCACTTTAAGTACATTATGGAAGTGTACTTTTCTAACCTGGTTATATATAGTCTCAAAATAAATAGGTTAACACACTCTCATGACTCATGGTGAATTGGTGGCAAATTTGTATGCATTTATATATTATTTGTTCATACAACCTATTATGGCCCACATATTATTACTTTATGCTTTTCATTCATTCATTTTGTTTTATTTTATTTTAGTCTAAAAAATAAAATTTTGTACAAATTTAAATTTAAATTCACCACCTATTCACCAAAATGTACAATTTAAAAAACAACAACGTGAAAGTGATGTTAAGTTATGTTATGTGTTTTCTCATGAGATTTGGTTTGATAATGTCAGGGATTCTCAAATCTGCAATATTTAAAAAATGTTTAAAATTTGTTAAAATATTTGTATTTATGTTTCCAAAATGGATGCATCATAATTTTTGCAGTGCACAGTAAGCTGCAACCTGTTAAGAATTTATTTTCTCCCGTAATACTACATCACAGCAAACACCAACACAGCGCTGGTGTTTGTTGTTATTTAGTGTTGTGTGTGAAAATAAAATCTAAGTGCCTTTTACCCCAGGGGGCTTTTAGCCCTGTTGTACCCTGCTGAAGGAGAGAGCACACATATTTCACTGCAGCAGTAATAAGAGAGTGCATTGCTTGTGGGATTAACGGATACTTTGACCGAATGTTGAGTCTGTGAGTGAAAACACACATGATATAAGCTGGATTCTGTCTTTTGCATCTGTAACTTTAGCTGACGGGTTTGTGGGAAATCAGCGCAGACCGTGGAGCTCTGCATCGAAAGGCTATCTGGTGCTCTCACTTCGAGCGGGCCTTTAACCACAAATACTTCCCCTTTCTTTGTCCACTGGAGGATATAGGAGCATATGGAAGATTATTTTCAGTGACATACGGAGGTGTTCCATTTAAAATGCCAAGACAATTTCATTCCGACTTTTGAGATTGTATTTTGAACCCTTCTGAACTACTTTACCCATAACAAATTCCAAACATGTGACATGGAAGAACTTGCATTATCCGGTTGCTAGGACGGCCACTAACGACTCAGTTGCACATATAGGGGATATTCATTACAGGAACCTAACGAAAAAGAAAAGCATATAGGTTACTGAGGGTACACCACTATTTTTTCCTGGATAAATGCAATCAAATGCATATTGTTGAACTGACCTTGTGTCTCGAAGCCTTTCCCTGGGACTCTTTCCGCCTATCTGCAGTGCACGAATCGTCCACACATAACGATATGTAATGTAATCAAAGTCAGCACTGTGTTTTATACAACTAATCAGCCTCAAACGATCTGCGAGCGAGGGAGACGGCCCGAGTGGTGTGGTACTCATCAGCTTCAATGTATTCGTTGTTTGGATTGCTGTGTTTGTATAAACCAGATTGGTTTGCACTTAACCCTGTAATATATGCAAAACAATCCTCTAGATAGCACTCTTAAGCTTTGCCAGTTACCACTCTGGCAGCTGCAGTAAACGTGGCTGTGTAAGAAAAATAGTGTGTAATAAATTATGACATGAACCAGCACACGTCATGCGGGCAGGCCGGCCTTCAGCTCTGATCAGCAGTCAGGATATTAAAAATGGCACTGCAATGCACAGATGCAGGTCAAAGGGTCACGGTCTTTGGGAGACACAGAAGGACTGAGCTCTCATTAAAACATTTTAAATAAACAGAGAGAGGAGGTGTGGTGAAGGGGCTTCGGCGCTGATGATATATATTCAGTATGAAAACTCACATATACAAATGACTGGGGGTGAAGAACAGTGTATTAGAAATCAGATACTTCATGAGCTGTGTGGCAAGAAACAAAAACAGTTGGCCAAGAATCTTCACCGAATTACTCGCTTTGTAGTCTTGAGGCTCAATTGTATGTAAAACAGATGTAAAAAAGGGGCCTATTTTCTGTTTTATTTATTTTTGCAGTTATACTTGATATACAAAATAAACATGACCTGTTTCTTTATTCATCAGCCGATATGCTTCATTTCGGATGGGACACTGCCCAGTCACATAGCCTAACATTAGATGGGATCTCCATTTTGGAACAAGTAGCTTTGTGGTTTTCACAGTCCACTGAATCAGAGAAATGCTGGATTCCCTTGTGGTCCCTCATATTTTCTTCACTGAAATGCAAGAAGAGGCCGGCCCAGAGAACATGCAAATGAATTCATAATCAAATCTATCTGTTTCACAGAGTTCAGGAACACCCTCAAGCAAACTCTGTCAGCGGGTCCTCAGTAAACCGAAGGTAATCCATGGTCTTTACACCCAACTGACACTTATTAACTGGCATTTTCTTTCCCTCTGAATAATGACCGCAGATGCAAGCAATTTCAAAGAGTCTTAAGACATTATACAATCCCTTGTCTTAGCCATTTAGCTATTCACCAGACTATCTATCTATCTATCTATCTATCTATCTATCTATCTATCTATCTATCTATCTATCTATCTATCTATCTATCTATCTATCTATCTATCTATCTATCTATCTATCGATCTTAATTTATAAACATTATGTGGTGTGTATACACACACACACACACACACACACACACACACACACACACAATGTGCGTATACATTCCATCGAAGCTATTACATGATCATTTTAAGTCGTAAATCGCAAAGCCCATTATTATTATAATGTGGAAGCGCACAAAAAGGACTGGTTTGTGTCAACTTTCAAATTACGCCAATTGTAAAACAAAATTCAAACAATAAATTATTTTTTTAGCTTTATAATGTGATATAATGACTCATTACTACAACGGCTGTAGCTGCGCATCAATATATTCCTCTTTACTTGTTTGACGAAAACAGGCTAATAATCATAAACATTTATGGTAAAAAATACAGTACAACTTACTGCAATCTCTCATGTAATAGCCCAATCAGTGTTAATCTCAGATAGTTGTTGATAAAACAGGTTGTGAATGTAACCTGCTGTTAAGACTACCTCGGTTATGTTCATAGATCATTATGCAGAAAAAAAGAACTAGGCTAATTAGCCTACTCTGAAGAGCATAACGCTAATTTAAACATATGCGCTGTACTTTTAATTGACCTGTTGTTAATCTTAATAAAATAATAATAATAAAATAACTCTAAAACTGATTACAGCTCTCGACCACGAGATGGCAGCAGTAAAAAGTAAGTGAAAACGCATCTGCGGCTCAAGCTACAGTTTATCAGATCTGCTGCTTTAATTAGGCTCTTATGCGGTGCTAGCTTGTCACTAATTACTGCTAATTGTATTGAAACAATATCACCTTATGTATTAAGCTGGGATCACAACTTGTGTATCATGTTGCACTGTTCGTAATTAAAACTTACATTAAGCATTGTAAGAACCCCCCCGCTACTGAGGGTTAGGATAGGCCTACTCATCAACATCTGTCTGCTTGCTCAAACTTGAAATAAACAAACACGTCACTGGATAAAACATACGCAGTACCTTGTATCTGCAGACACAGTAGAGTTATACAATGGGTTTATGGCTCTCTGGTTTTCATATAAATGCTGTTATCTGAGTAAGCAGTACATGTCATGTTTACACATAAGTTAATTGTTGGACTGGTTGTTCTCATTTGGCATGACTGATGTGTTGCACATGTGACTGCTCTGCATAAGAAGACAGATCAGGTTATGGAAGAGGAATGGAAGAATATGGAGTTGTTGGGTTGCTAGGTAACCTAGAGACCAAGTGCACAATGAACTGAACCTCCAGAATATTTATGCCTCAGGAAGTTAAAACATCTGGTGGTGTTTGTGAAGTGTTGATTTGCTTCAGAGTAACTGTAGCAAACCTCTGCGACTCTAGGCTGGTGTGTTGTGCCGTTCCATACAGGTGGTAGTTGTTTCTATGAAACAGAGTAGATCTAATTAAAGATCCTGTCATTGGAGGATAATGGGTTTCACTCTAATTAAGAACCGTTGCTGCTGCTGATGATGATGATGATGTGTAATCTCTGTGGATCTTGCTTAGCACAGCTTTCAAACATAGATCTGGAATGTATAGTTTAAACTGTCAATCAAACGAGAGTTTAAATGTTTAGGGAAAACTGATTTTTGCAAAATCAGAAAATGCTCACACAAGTGTATTTAACATTTCCTGTCAGAACATTGCATTAGTGTACAAAAACGCCATTAAAAAATAAAATAAAGTATTTAAATAAATAGGTTTTATTAGTAGAAAAAAATGAAAATTTATTTACAACACATGATATCCAATTGTTTAAAATTTTCATTAACTGCTATATAGATGTTTTAAATATTATTTATAGTTGTTGTTAAGAGCACAACTTATTTTTTTTTATAAAAGTTTTATTATAAAAATAAAAGTTTTTATTTATTACGTTTTACTATCCATCCATCCATCCATCCATCCATCCATCCATCCATCCATCCATCATTTTTATATTATTTTAAATAATATTATTATATCTAATTTTGTCTAGATCATGACTTAAAATTACTTCATTTATATAAATTATACACATAATTTTGTATTATTACTTTTAGTAATAAAACAGTTTTAATTTAGAAATTACATATAATTACATATAGTCAATTATTAATTTAATTATATTTACTGTTTTTATGTATTCTGTACAACACCTGGTATGAGTGTAAATGTCTTCATGATTAAACATACACATTTACAGATTTGGATTTTAGATTTTACTTCATTATTGGCCAATTTCCATAAATAAATAGTTTGGTATCAGAAATAAATAGCTATCATTTAATCACAAGGTGTACACAAATGCAATTTCATCTTAACATATTGGCCTGCTTGTTTGATTATAACTTTGAATATTAATAAAATTAGCATGGTGTGAAATAAATCACTGTGTTAACTAATTTCAGCAAAGCTAGAGCACTGTGAATGTTGGGTTTTCTCTTCACACTAGGTGGCACTGTGGAGTCATTCTGTGATTGTATCTCGACCTGTTCATTTCAGAGCCCACTAAGGTCATCACAGAGCTATAGTGGTTCATTCATATTTTTATTGTACATTTGCTGTGACCTGATGTTCAGTGTAATACTGAAGTCTGTCCAAAGGCAAAAAGATTTACAGGCAAGCCAGCAAGCGAACAAACAACTATCATGTAGGCCTACTTCCCGCCCCCGCATTCAGGAACGATAGCATGACACAGCAGTGCTCTGTCTCTCTGATAGAAGCTTTCTTCACATTCCACTTTCATTCACTTTTAATTGGTGCTGTCTCTGGGTGGGACGGGGGAGCCACTCTTGTTTAGCCCTGTCACAGAGTTGCAGCACAAGCGTGCTGTGCTCATTTCCTACACAACACACTTTCAATTAGTGGCTTGCTTTTCATAGCATGGAGAGGAGGCAAGAGCACTAACAAATAGCCGGCTAGCTAATGAGTAAGCGCGGAAATGCAGTGACATGTGAAGGAGATGCCCATGAGACATCAGTCGCACAAACACAATGGGACATAGACAGTGGTGGATGCTGGGCAAAGCAAAATCTGTGTTTTGTAAAGATATACCTACATTTAGTTATAGTGATAGATTCATGGGGTTCATGGTAATAGTAGAACATGACACATGTAAACCATGTAAATGTTAAAGTATGTGAAATAGGGGCCTGATTCAGATTAAGATGCACTCTTTTGGTTTACATCACCTGAGATCCAACTATATCAGTAGTCTAATAAAAGCTATATATAATGTGCTATTAAATGTATACTATTGATGTACACGTGTATTAAAATCAAATGAAATGATAAAATGTATAGATAAAATATTTAAATATTATGGTCATTGCCATGTTGAAATCATTTGACTAGCCAAATAGAATAATTATGTCAATTATACACATAATATATCTAAAAGCACCACATACAAATAAAAATATATAGATTATATGTACATACATAAATATATATTAAAATCAAATATATGTATAAAATAGTCATCGCCATGTTGAGACCACATGACCATCCAAACAGAACACAATTTATCTCAATACACCCCTGTAAAAATCTAATGCATTTAAAATGAAAAACAAATTAAACAAAATATATTTAAAAGCTGCACAACAACCTTTATATTGGCAAATATAATAAAATCAAATATAATAAATAAAAATAATAAAATATAGATTTTATGTACACACACACAAAATAAATATAAAAATGTATATTAAAATGAAATATGTATTTTATGTATATATTTTGTTAAATATTACAGTCGTTATCTTATTGAGATCACATGACCAGCCAAAAGAACACAATTTCTCTCATTACACCCCTGTAAAAAATAAAATGCACTTTCCATGTCTTATATATATATATATATATATATATATTACAGACAGAATATATCTAAAAGCAGCAGATCAGATTTTATATTAGCTAATATACACAGATGCTGCACAGTTTATGGAGAACAAGGCACCACATTTCATTCTATTTTTTAAGCTGCAGGGGGCAAAATCTTTTATTTTAGAACTAAAATGTACCGTGGTATTCTGACTGAATAACTGTTATGATTAACCAAGATGTTATAGTCGAACCAGAAGCATGGCTTGAAGTGTGGCTAATCATCAAGAAATCAAGAAATAAAAAAGGCAATTACTCTGTAAAGTACTCTAGAGACATTTCATTATTTAATTAAACTCAGAGCCTCCTTCCACATGTTCTTTGGGGCTTACAGGCACACAGATGTTTTTAGACATGTCCTTATTACTGTTTTCGTCTTCAGTGATCGTTTGTTGGACATGGGATCATCAATAAAAGGATAGAGCACCGTTTAAAGCAAGGTTATCCTGACCGCACCAAAGAAAACGCTGTGAAACTGTGGACATATTTCTGATGTTTCAGCTTTAATTACATCCCACTGAAATGCACAGAGTAAACAAGAAATGATGCAACACTATGAGTAAACAAGGAGACGTTTCTAACTTCAAAAGGGCTCTGATCATACTGGATGCTCCAATGGAACATCGTCGGCTTCCTTATGTTGTCAAGAGCTAGAATTTGTTCACGAAAGACAAAAGAGGTAAAAAAGAAACAATTCGAGATGCCAAATTCCGACCAGCAGCAGCTCTGCTAACAGCATTATTCCGACAGGCTCATCAGATAAAATGTTTGCTTATTGCATCTGTGCCAGAAGCACAGAGAGCATTTAAAAACACGTCAAAAAATGAATTAGAGAGAATATAAGAACATTGTGGGTGTTATGAGAGCTTTAGCTTGGCCCAATTTAAAGATTTTCCTTCGCCATAGAAAACCACACGCCACAAGTTTTTTCACATGCCTTTTCCATGTGTTGATTTATATGGGTGAGAGGGTGGATATAGATTCAGAAGCTTAAAAGAAGTAGACCTGCGTGCAGGCATTTCCTCCTTCAGGGGTTACACTGTTTTTAAGATGTGGCTGTCTTGGACGTACGGTACTGCGTATGTTCTACAATGTATATTTAAGGGTTTGAGATATCTACGGACGCCAGAACAGAACATATGGCTGTTCACAAAAGGGATTTTGGATTATCTCTCTTTGGATGTGAGTACTTCAGTGCTGGTGAAATGACTTGCAAACAAAAAGGCACATAAATGCATTATGCCTTCTGGGCCATCAGCCTTGAAAAGAGACAAATAGAGTTCTCATCAGAGCAATCATTTACTTGCTATTTGGATGTAATTAAATGGCAATAATGGAGACAAACTATTCTGTGAGCTGCCCATAGACTTACTGACAGTCAAACTATTGTTTATGGAGATCTTTTATTCCAGATCCGTAGGGGCAAAGTCATTGCAGGTTAAAAGACTGTTGTCCATGCACACAATGCTGTTTATCAATTCAAAAGAAGCCTGACACAACATATGCCCAGGGTAAAGCTACTGAAGCAGAGAATTCATCATAGAAAGGGCACATCGCCTGTCTCCTCTCAGCAGCTAGTCTGGGATTTAGATAGGCCGAATACACTTGGCTGGTGAGAAACAATAGAGTATGCTTGACACTGGTCATAGTTCAGACTTTAAGCGGATTCGAGCGCAGAACACTGCGTGAATGCAAAAGCACAGCGTGCCAAATGTCTGATATCTTCAGATGGAGTCTTGCAAATTTGGTTGCATGGGTTTCTGGGCAGAACTGCCTTCTCTCTAATGAGCATTTGTTAAATGAAGGCTCATTAATCTCTGCTCAAACAACAATGTAATTTTTTGCTTCCTGCCTCTCTCCGAGTAGAGTTAACTCCGAGTTAAGTTGGCAGATTCTGCTCAACTTCATGGCTCTGCTCCTGATCTATTGTTATTAATTGTTTATTTGGGATTCATGCCACTATTCAATAAGTCTCAAATCCTTCCCAGAGTCTTCCCGGAGCAAGCTACTCTAGCCAAGAGTAAACAAGACTAAGACACAAATCCGTTTTCTGAATATGACAGAATGTATTTGTATCTACGCATGACATGCAAGAAAAAAATTATAAATCATGCGCACGATTTACTAAAACATGCACGCGATTATAATGTTGTTCCCTCGATTTGCTATCGTGCGCACAATTTTCTAATTCGTTCCCTGGAAGACCAGATGTGTGCCAGATAAAACACTAAATATGAGCTTTCACTAAGCAGTAGAGCACTTGACCAAAACAGTGCAAAAGTATGTAAGTAAATTTAGATGCACGTTTATATTCAGTTTCACCAAATACCATTTCAGCTGCTCTCAATTTAGGGACTGCAACCTTCGAAGGACACATACTTGAAAGGCCATGGCTTCGAAGGTTACAAAGGCCACACTGAGTGTTGTTAAATGGGATGGCCTAGTCTACAGAGGGTTGCTTTTGCTTCGACAGCTTCTGTCGATGAGCTGCAGTAATGTTTGTACTGGACTTTCTTAAAAGTTATATTCAACCATCTAAAAACAAAACAAGGTTCAAGCTGTCTAAATATGTTCACCTTGGTCCATTTATGTGCATAATAAGAAGTATCAACCATATATAAAATTGCATCATAATAAGGTATTATTCAGTATTGGAATAGCTTTAAATTGTCTTTTTTTACATTTGTATTGTTAAGACATTTGAGTAAAGAGGAACTTACATTTAAAAGTATAAATCCACATTTTCTCACTTTAAAGGGGTTATCGGATGCAAAACTCTCTTTACAAGTTGTTTGAACATAAATGTGTGTTGGAAGTGTGTGTACACATCCATCCTATAATTATAAAAATCCACCCAATGATTTTTAAATTCCTATTTTAAAATCCTCTCAAATCAGGTTGTTCTAAGGTTCCGGTCAGAATGACGTAGTTTTGCACAGACCTCTCCCACAATAGTCGATTAACAAGACCGTCTTACCTTATTACCTTACCAGAGCTCATTAGCATTTAAGGTGACATGGACTAAAAAAAGCTTGCTGAAAACAGAGCTGATTTCGACAGGGTAAATATATATTTTTTCTACTACCGTTGATACATTTTAAACAATGTATGTTAGACTTTTCTTTAAGACCCCAAAGAATCATATCAACATGTGGAAACTGGGCATCCGATGACCTCTTTAAAAAAAATATTAACCTGTGTGCAATGAATCTTGGCATAGTCTGGGGCTGGGTCATGAAGGATCCATTTGTTGTATGCAAGGCCCAGGAAACGAAGGCCGCATTTCAAGGCTGTGTCTTAAGGAGCTTTTGAAATGGCACAGTCTTCATCATGCTGCTGTGACACATTCAGTCTTCGAATGCAGCCTTCGAAGGATGCAGCCTCTGAATTGGGACACAACTAGAATCACTAATTATACTGGGTTCTATGGTTTTTTATCATGGTGTGAGCGGTTTTCAGTTGTGTTCAAGCAGTATTTTTTCTCCACTGTAAATGATGACATGTTGGAGCCATAACCAACACAACATCCAAGAATCAGAGATTTTATTTTGAAACAGAGTGATATTTATTGACACTAATACAATTAGGAACACTAAAGTGACAACAATACATTGGACAAAATATATACCAAATAAACATTAGTGTAGAATTACCATTAAAGGATCATACTAGCCAAACACAGCTCAGGATAATTTATTTTATACTTACATTATAAGAAGCATATTGCATGTAATTATGAGTATGCCAGGACATTAAACCTGGGCAATGACACTTACCTTCAGCAGCTTGTCTAATATTTCACATGCTCATCTTTTGTTCCTTCTGTCTTTCCTTCTTTCTCTTTAATATCAGTGTTTTGCTGGGTTGTGCCATTGTGTATTTGCTAGTCCACATATTTCAGCTGCCCACATCTCTGATGACACAGGTAGAAAAAGATTAGTTCCCATTTACTAAGTCCCTCCAATCTGACTTTGATGAATGACCAGTACTTACCCAATCCTTATTGGTTCAAATTGAATGTAATCAAGATGAATGTTTCTTGCTGGTCCAATTATGTTCATGGTCTCTTGCTGGTTAAGATTCTCTTGCTTTACTACGAAAAAAAAGATCAATAAGTTATTTATTGTTTTCATACCACTTTCCAGAGGATGTGAGAATCTACAGTACAGACTCCCCCTCAAAAATATCCCTTATTCAGGCCTCTGATCAAACCCCGCCTCTGCATAATGATTCAACATTCCACTTCGTTAGGTACTGCTAAAAGCATAATGGCCTGGGAAAAAACCCAATCTTAAAATGGATGACTAAGCTCAAAATCACATATTAGACTGGAAAATCCTATAAACATCTGGTAATATCGCTATACTGTACAAATAAATGCCTTTTAAATCTGTAACAAGCCCATGGGTAGGCTTAAACTTAACACAAAAATAAATAAAAGCTCATGTTACTCACTATTTTTGTTACTGTGCTAAATCCAGCCATGTCAGCAGTAATCTAATTAAAGGCTAGATTTACTGTTAAAGGCACACTCAGACAGTTTATGTCTCACTGGCTCTTTTTATCGACATGGTGTTTGACTTCATATTGACAACTATCTGAGTTCATTTATTTTGTTTTCTTTTCATCTGTTCAATCTCAAAGTACACACATCCATTAATATACATTTTAATGGACAAAATGGACAGAAACGGTCAATCTGAATAATTTTTGTGTTTGCTTTTTCGCTTGTCCTAGCATTTATTGTGCAGGATTTTTCAGGATTTTTTATGATTTTTTTTCAAATAACATGAATTTCTTTAAGAAAATATTTTTGGCCACAATTTTTTCAATGTTATTGTAGTTAAATAGTATATTTTTGTGGTTTCTATTAGTAGTAGTAATCTTTTTTGTGGTATCAGTCAAATGGCTAGTCGTGACCTTAGCATGGACTGCTCCAGGTAAAATAAAATGGCTTTTTCTAGAAGACTAATGTGATCTCATAACCCGTGTACATCAGATCACATTAGTTTTCTAGAAGACTAATGTGATCTCATAACCCGTGTACATCATTTTAATCATATTTCTCTAAATATTAGTCAGCCCTGTGTGTGTGTGTGTGTGTGTATTCAGTTAAATTATTCAATATATATATACTATATGTATATATATATATATATGTATTTATTTTAGGAGGCTCAGAGTAAATGTCAGGACAACAGACCTGGCTTCCGACCCTCACTGTGTCTGTCTGTGAAGCAGGTGACATTATCTCGCTTTCACTTGTCTGTGGTTCAGTCCATGGGGGCCCAGGCACTTGGTTGAGAACGGTGGCTTTGAATCAGGCGCTGTGCCTCTGCATTCAAATGGAGAGCTTGTCACCCACTGGATGCCCGGACTGCGTGCACGGGGACTAATGTAACGCCGTGGGGCAGACTGCTGGTGGTGGTTGATAACCAGTCAGACAAATGGCTGATTGTGTCTGCATGTTAAATGCACACCGAGGCAGGTGGGTGTTAGCAGCGTTCAATAGACTTGCAATTTTACCCTCTAGCACAAACACTAGACAAGCACATACCCACAAGACATGGCTGGAACGTGGAGATATACACACAGACACACAGGCATATATGCAGAACTCGGGAACATGTTACCTGACTTCAAGAGAAAATGACCATTAAACTAGCCATGTATTGTCAGCTGTATGGATGAGACGGCCGAGCAAGGTTTGGGGAGTGGACAGTGCACTGTCAGGAATGCTCTAGTCTCTCTCTGGCATGGTGTCAGCACCCATTCCCAGAGCAGTGATGTCTCACTGTCGTCGACAGACTGGAAGGGGTAGACGGGCCGTTCAAGCAGGTAGCAGGTAATAAGGAAGACGAGGTTTGAATAGCTGCAGCCAGAAAGGACAGGATGAGAAGAGATAGAAAGCAGAGGAGAAATAATGAGCATAGTTGGATTGGATTGGATTATTTCCTTTGTCATTCACACAGACAGTCAAACAACATGCAATCTACATTCCCTTCAAATGTTTACAGAGGACCTTGAGTGCTGATGCTTCAGTAAAAAATAAATAAAAAAAAATAAAAATATACAATTTCTACCTGATTTACATTTACATTTATTCATTTAGCAAATGCTTTTATCCAAACCGACTTACAATTGAGGAATACAATAAGTGATATTTGACCCTTATAAATACTTTTGTTAGTCTAATAAAAGTAAGGTCGTCATCAAAAGTATGCAGTCCTGTTGATTCAAACCATACAACTCGAATTCCGGAAATGTTAGCACATTTTTTAAATTTGAATAAAATGAAAACTAAAAGACTTTAAAATTACATGAGCCAATATTTTATTCACAATAGAACATAGAGAACATAATAAATGTTTAAATAGAGAAATTTTACACTTTTATAAACTAAATGAGCTCCTTTAAAATTTGATGCCTGCTACAGGTCTAAAAATAGTAGGCATGCACGGGCGCAACAAAAGGCTGAAAAAGCAAGATATTTTGAAAAGATTCCACTGAGAGAACATCTAGCAACTAATTAAGTTAATTGATATCAGGTCTGTAACATGATTAGCCATAAAATGGATGTATTAGATAGGTAGAGTCTCTCAGAATTAAATATGGGCAGAGGCTTTCCAATCTGTGAAAGAGTGCGTAAAAACTAAAAGATTGTGGAATACGCTAAAAACAACATTCCTCAATGTCAGATTGCAAAGGCTTTGCAAATCTCATCATCTATAGTAAATAACATCATCAAAAGATTCAGAGAAACTGGAGAACTTTCTGTGCGCAATATATTTGTTGGATGCCTGTGGTCTTCGGGGCCCTCAGATGACACTGCATAACTCATCGGCATGATTCTGTCATTGACATTACTAAATGGGCCCAGGAATACTTCCAGAAACCACTGTTGGTGAACACAATCTGACAAGCTCTATCATGCAAAAAGGAAGCCATATGTGAACATGGTCCAGAAGTGCCATCGTGTCCTGTGGGCCAAGACTAATTTAAAATGGACTGTTTCAAAGTGGAAAAGTGGTACAGTTTCCAGTAAAAGCAATACAAGTCCCATTATAACCAGTAAAACCATTACTAATTTTGTAATGGTGTCTATTGTTTAGATTTTTCAGCAGGGGATTTATTATTATTATTTTTTATTCTATTTATTCCCAAAATATATAATGAAATATCTCGATTCATAAGTATGTGTAAGTAAATGCATTTTGCACCATTATAGCTTGTTAGTTGATTATGGGCGATTGGCAAAGTAGGCTAATACTGTAATCTATAAAAGCCTGTCTTTTTTTCTTAAGTACCAGATATGAGTGTCATACGATAAAATACTTTTAATCAGATTGACTTTGTATTTAATGTGAAACCAACAAGCTGGTTTTAGCGTGTGTTTTATTATTATTTTTTCAACAGGGTTAGCAATCACAAAGCAAAATCCTAGCAACCACATCATAGTTTTGTCTACAGAAATTGTAAAAATCATTATCATCTGGCTTGAAGATGCTCAGATATTATATAGGTTTTGCATAGGTTTCGCATAGAAATGCAGAAGTAAACCAGACCCCAAAATATAACTAGTAACATATGAGCCGACTGCAGAAGAAATGCTCGCCAATTTGCTTTACCATGGTATCAAATATTTACACATAATGCCTGAGGTGTTACAGCAATATGTTGCTTAAAGGCTGACTTCAGGCTAATGTTTTTCACCTTAATTGCCAAGGATAACTTGACGCACACAATCACACAAATTCACACACAGTTTCTCATCCTCACAGCATGGAAAATACATTTCCTTATAGAAAGTACCTTGAATTATTGATACGCTGTTTGAATGCCCATCTCTTATTGTTTTCGAAACATTGAGATTATCTATTATTAATAATGCTCCCATGTGAGTGATCTGTCTCACTGTAGTTCTGAATTAATGAAACATGAGATGGTCCACAGAAAACGCCTACACTCCCGTCTTGTACAGTACACCTACTGTAGCGTAAAATTGCATGCTATCAATAAAACACTTGGTTTTAATTGATATCAAAAAATTAATAAATAAAACATGCATTATTCTATAGTTTCATATATTTATTCAGATTTTGATGTCTGATAACAAGACTTACTGGCTCCGATGTTTCTGTCGGTCTTCATTTCAAATTCTCTTTCATTGAAACATAGCTTCCCATAGGACATAATTACTCACCAAACACTCAGCACCTATTGCTCCAAATGAGCTTGTGCTCTCTCTTTATATGGCAGAATGTTATATTATTCTGATCTGGGGAATAGAGCGATTCACACTGAGTCAGAAACTAGACACATCATTAAGAAACCCTGTATATATGACATCTTTTCAATTACATTTGCGCTTGACTCACATAGTGGCATTATCTGATAAAGAACAGAAAGATGCATAATGTAACCTACAACAACAAAAAATAAAAATATATTTTTACGAGCATAGAGATAGTCCAAATTAAACTTTTTAAGAAGTTCTTTCAAAACCGGACAGAAATCGGCCCTCAGACTCACGGTGGGAAACGTCTGCAATCGGATACAGATCAAACCGAGAGAGATTAATATTCAAAGCGCCCGTGTTACCAGACAATACGTCTCTCTTTACTAAAATGCAACCTCACTTGGTTTAGAAGCAGGCCAAGGGACATAATCTGGCCTAGTTCCCCTGATTTATGATGAGGTGTCAAACAAACTTTGGTAGACTTCTCCCCAGCTGACTTAAGAATGCAGGACTCCTGTTTCTTACGTATAATTAGCATGGATCCGGGGTTGTCATGATGGTGTCACTGCACATGAATGTGGGTGTTTCTTTGTATTTGTGTGTGTGTGTGCGAGTGTGAAATGAGTAATGACCCTGGAGAATGAGCCTCAATGCCGTGTCAGGGGCAATGCGACGGTCACATCTGGGACAGAAGCCTCAGAGCCCTGAACTGTATCTGTACTGAAGGCTTCCAGCCCAAGCACACATCAAAACATAGGATGCGTCGTTATCAAAGGAATAACAGTGTTGCAATTAATCATAAATGAAAAAAGACACACAAGAGGGAGAATTTTAGTGCTTCTACATAGGCTTTAAAGATATATATAAAAACGTGAGCTCTTAATGTGCTCTTAGCGTAGGTTGAAACTGCTCCCACATAAGGTTGAGAACTCTCCGATGCATTTTAGCCAGTCTTTCAAACAATTGTACACTCGTTTGGGAGAGGAAAGAGCCATTTAAAAATATGCCTCCCCTGGCTCCAAACCTATAAGTGATATTGTAGAGATGGCAATCATGAAACGGCCTTCGCTCCAAAGTCCCCAAAAGTGCTGTTACGAAGCGTGGAGGGTAACTCATAGGTCTGACTTTAATGTGAAGCGCACTCTCTCTCTGATGGTGCACAGCATCTATTTCCCGACCGCTCCTTTGGACACATGCAGCCATGCAGAGAGGCTTATAATAAGTTTCTACACCGTGGGCTGGTCAGCTCGGCACACAAGCTCTTGAATTCGTGTGGCTGAGGGGCACAGATGAATCCACGTCTCAGTCTGGTCTTTCAGTGGATCTGAGCTATAGACAACAGGGCCAAAGTCGCTGTCAAGTCTACATTGTTCACTGGATTAAAAAGATGAGCCTAAGAGTAAAGGGAGAGCTGTTCCGGGTGAATAACAACAGAACCTTTGTGGGGCTTGAGTAGGATTTTTAGGTCTTTGGCCTAAAAAATGATTTATAGATCAAGTAAACATTGCTGACAGTTTTCAGGTTTACCATGTAGCTCAATGTATATATATTTTGAAGTCAAAGCAAGTGTAGTAAGTGAGTTGAATACATGCCTAAAAGTATATAAAAGCACATACTTTTTGAGTATGAAGCAGCAATATTTGGAACATACCAGAGGCTCTGCTACGTACTGCTTTGTGCCTTTTCTGTGCATCCTTTCACAATTTTAAATACGTCACAGTAAACATCATCTACATTTCGATCAATTTAATTTCCTACCGTATTGGAGAGAAATGAAGTGGCACGTTCATCTGCCAGTCACACGTCTTTCATACCAGGAACTCTCTTTATGTGCCTGCATAATGATGCATTTAAAATTAATGACCAAATCTGTCTTTATAAAATTTCACAATGTTGTTGCAGATGAAACAGAATGCATATTACAGTATGTATATATATATAATTATTTTTTTTTTTCTTTCTGGGTAGATATTGATTATTAATTTCCTCAACATTCCCTCTAACCATTTTCTGATCATCTGTTGGTATGGCAAATCTACCATGTTTTGTAGTTTAAAATGTTATCAGTGTTTGTAGTTCCAATCAAATTCTCATCGAATGTGCAATGGATTGTGGGTAAAACTGTTCCCTTTCAAAAAGCTGGATCCCGATTTGTCGGTTTGGCCTGACATGACGTCTCCGTTCCATCCTTCCTGTATACGTAACTGAAACGTTAGAGTATGCAAAGACCTGCACTCTGAATTTCCACCGGAAATAGTAAACCATTCAGGTATCTTTGGGATACTCATTTCAAAATACTATGATTTGGGACGCTCTAGATCTGATTTTGTATACTATTTCAGATGGATAGTATGCAAATTGGGACACTGCATTGAAAGTGTAGTATTGTGTCATCCTCAGTCAGTAGGTGTATGATGCCCAGTTTTTGATCTATAACCATTTACAAAGTCAGCAAGTGTATGATGCCTAATGTTTTCAAATCTGTTCAATCTGTACAATTAAATATAGTTATACTTTTAATATTCTTTTGAAGAAAACAAAATCTACATAATAGATTTCAAAAGTATCAAAAATAAAGGATCTAAAATGTATTAAGAATTTATACTGTATATATAAGAAAAAAATAGTTGTTAATAAAACCCTCTCTCTCTCTTTCTCAAAAACAAAATGGTTGTCATTTGCGGCGGTACCTTTAAAGGGACAACTTTGCACCTTATTTACCCTTAAAAGGTTCGATTTTAGTGCATACATTTGTCACTTTAATGGTAGTAGTACCCCCCTAAATGTAACATTTTTGCATTTTTCTGGCAGTGATATGTTTGTGTACAAAAAGTCTGTGCAAAAATGCAAACGTTTAGGTTCATCTTTTAAGTTCAATGAACATCCCTTTTTACAGTTCTGACTGTAACCTGTTTTCAAAAACACATTTCTTCTTCTCTGTAATACTGCACTGTTATGAATCTGAGGAAGAATCAATTTTTTTGTACAAAAGACCATAAGAGTGAAAGTTAAAAGAGAGTTAAAGCAAGCATTAGCTTAATGAGGCCGTGCGCCTCTCAAAGGAACGGCACATCATAACACAACAGCTTTTGTAGACGCTAAATTCCTGTTTTACAAAGGCAAAAAAACAGAACCCTCAGAGAGCACGGGTCTGTGGAAAATCATTAAAAGTGCATTGCGTAGGTATAATCAGCTCTCTGTGACTGGCCGATATCCTTTCATCTGGGTGAGACTACGCTAGGTTAATTTCTCTCTAGTCTCTCATTTTACGGCACCCCATCCCACTCCACCAAGGAAAAATAATCACTACAAGCCATCTCCCTGAAACATAAATCAGAGTAATGTGAAAATAATGCTGTCTAAAACGTAATGTTTAAGAGCGTCTGAGTTCAGCGATTGCACATTTGTAACAACACATCCTGTGTTAAATTGCCATTTTAAATACTGATTAATCATACAGATTTCCTGTCGGAAATTGAATGTGTCCTTCATCTCGCAGAAAGGACAGGAAAACATTCTGTGGCCGCTCATGATGGGTGAATTAAGGCTCTCTCTGCAGGGCAAGGTGGCACACCCAGTGAACCATTACAAAGCCATTATTACATCTATAAATAATTGATCTTTAAAGAGGCACTGTACAGAACACCTTAACAATTAACACACCAGAAATTAACATTTTGGCAGAGCTGTAATTCTTCCAATAAATCACACAGTTTTTCATCTTCTGCATATTGGAAGAATGCGAACTGCCGTGTTACAGCATATTGAATCTATTTCAGGCATGATGAGGGTCTTCCTTCAAATGTGTGTGTCATCCTAACCAGCAAATATATTATATGTGACTCATACATAAAATATACACGACTCACATGCAGAGGCCAGTTGGATAGCATTGTTTCCTCTGTAGTAGAGTACTTGTGTAAACATAATATTTTCATTAAAATGTATGTTATATATACATATTTCTTTTTCAATATATTGCATTTACATTATATATGTTCATTAAATGTTTTTGAACATACATTTATATAATATAAATTAATATATACTGTAAGTTTTTATAGGATATTATATAATATTTATATATTATACAATTTATATACATTTTAATATAGATGCTTGCCCTTTTCAGGTTAATTTACCTCCTGACACTGTTCAATGTCTGGTAAAGTGAAGGTGATCAACACAGCATATGATTTTATATCAGCACCAAGCAGATGAGCTTTTATGGGAACTCAACCGTCCCAGTTGTTCTGGTCATTGGGTGATGCTCCTGCGTGAATCCAAAGAGTTCTACTCCACAGACTGGCGCTGTGGTTTTAAGAGTTAGTTTAATTACAGTAGTCTAATTGAATTTTAATTGCACAGTTACTCAGGGTCTGCTTGAAAAATACAATCACGCATACACTTAAAATACAAAAAGGAAGCACACCCATATACACTGTCAATGAGCCTCATATTGGGATTTTATTGTCACCGTGTAAATTCTTGTGCATAGTAACAAAATGCTTAATATTGTACTTCAAAGAACCGGCTGGAATGCTTGGCAGATGTTTGAGATAGTTAACGAGGGAGTTCATTTTCCACCTCATTAGCCAGCGTTGGTGTTTCGGGAGAAAGTGAATGTCTTGTAGAAGCGGAAACCATTTTAGCAGGATGTCGAATATGTGTCAAACCCCCTGTTTTGGCCTTATCGTGCAACTAAATGTTAAAACATTTTTTGCTACACATTGAGAAACAAACCTGATAATTTATATGAACAATCTTTACCAGTCATGAATCTGTTATTTGCATTATTTTATTTGAACATTTTTAATCCTATAGTACTGACAAATTGTTTAAATTTTTTTTACTGTTTGTCACTGATTAAAGGGTTAGTTCACCAAAAATGAAAATGATGTCATTAATTACTCACCCTCATGTCGTTCCAAACCTGTCAGACCTCCGTTCATCTTCGGAAAAGAAATTAAGATATTTTAATGAATTCTGAGAGTTGTCTGAGCCTTCCATTGACAGCAATGTAATTAACACGATCAAGGTCCAGAAACGTAGCAAGGACATCATTAAAATAATCCATGTGACATCAGGGGTTCATGTAAAGAAAGCTGCAATAGTTGGGTTCATGAAGTGTCCATTCCATACTACTTTTTTTAGTTAAAGGAAATGTATAATCTGGGCATTAAATTGCAAAAAATATTGTTGAAATTTGTAGTATAAGTGATTTTCTGTAATTAATATATACAGTACAGTGCTCTTCGCTTAGGTGAGCAATTCAGGTGGCAACCAACCAATGAAAACATGGAAGGGTTAAGCCAACCAATTAGAACATGGACCTGTGATGACTTCAACTTCAAAACTGTTGTGGATCTGCTCACCTGAATCACTTTATAACTGAAATAGATTGAAGAAAACTACATTTCAGCAATGGAATAATTTGAGGGCAGTGACATTTAATATGTAAATAAGCTTTGTCTTACACCTCACATGACAATTGCATTTATAATAATAGTAAGATTAATAAGCAAGCCCATACTCATTTTCTCAAAGGTTCTTTTTCCAAAATTATTTCCACATATTAATTAACTACATAACTAACTGTAGACTACTTTACACAGGTGTGTGGAACCACTTGAAGCTGTCTTGTTAAGTAAACCAAAAATTAGTGTATCGTTCTAGTTTGACTTAAACCTTGTATACTTTGTTTTAATAACACGATCAGTCACTGCCATGTTACTTACATTTTATTATCATTTGATGCTTGGTAAGTGTTAATATTTGGTTGCTGTTATTTAGCTTCCTACTTTTACATGCACTTCAGATTCCCCACTGTATAAATATCCTGGGAACGCACTGATACGTACCGCTGAATGCCAAAAAGCACTATGTCTGTCTTTTTGAATTAGGAATACAGATACGGATCTGAATTGACTCTAATGTGGTGGTTTGTCACTAAATAGTTTGGGAGCTGGAGAGCATGTGGGCTGTAGTCCCACTGCACTACATGAAGAGCATTACAGCTGCTGGGCCACTGAATCCAGCAACTGAGCAGAAGCTGCAGCATTCTCCATTTTAAAGCAGATATTTCTCACGTGTATATGCTTAGAACATGGTGCGAGTAATACCAAAGTCATGGGTTCAATTTCCAGGGAATGCAACTGATAAAATGCATACATTAAATGCAAAATATTTTGCCAAATGCATAAATGTAATAAGAAAATTAATGACAGGTTTTCATTGTGACAATTCACATACAGTCAGAATTAAAGGACTAGTTATCCAAAAATGAAAACTTGCTGAGAATGTACTCACCCTCAGGCCATCCAAGATGCAGATTAGTTTGTTTTGACTTTTTTCACTGAAGCGTTATTATGGATTAATAGTGATATTATGGGTTCCTAATCTGTTCCAATGAAGAAACAAACTCATCTACATTTTGCATGTCCCGAGGGTGAGAAAATTCTCAGCAAACTTAAATATTTGGGTGGACTATTCTTTAACTTTCAACAACTTTGATATATTCAAGGGTTTTTGTAGCAATATCTGTCTATACAGAAATTAACCTGCCCTTTAAAAATACTATAAGTTATTATTCACTTGAGTAAAATGTGTGACAACATGGCCCATTATCCCTAACATTAGAAAAGAAAGAATTTACACACCTTATTTCACAAATAACTGTACATCCTTGTGATTTTTTGTATTCATATAAGAATGACAGAGATATCTGATTTTTTTTTAATAATGTGTGTAGTTTAACTCCTGTAGTTTTATTGAATAGCCTACTATTATGATTGAATGCATAGGATCTGGAATAATATTAAGTATGTTAAAGGTCTTTCAGAACTTGAAGATAACTTGTGTCAATGCCTATGAAATGGAACTTTTGAAAATGAAGCTTTTTAACTCATTACGGCAACTTAACCAAATAAAAGAGAGAGAAAAAATGTTTATTTTCTCTTAAGAAGACATTAACTGATTAAATGTGCGCGACAAATATTTTTTGAATGTCCTCCGTATAAGACTCAGCTCCCCCTACCAAAGAGCAATAAACCCGTTCACATTGAACGGGTGCGCTCCATCTGAAAATGACCTTTACCAAACCTCCAGGAACTGCACAACACTGTTAAGCACATGTACTGCCCTGTTTATTCATGCAGAACGGTACACACCATCGCATTGTTATTTCAGAATGCACATCCATATTAGATGAAGAGTTATGAGCAGGGGACACGAGCGAACTGAATTCACACATGGGCAAGAAAACAAGCGAGCTGTTAATGCACGTATAATTAAACAGTCCTCTAAAGCAACTCAACACTCCGCCAAATAATTCTCTCAGGTTTGGAGGCTCAGTAGTGATGTCCAATTAATTGTTGCCAGCCGCATCTCGCTAGCTGTCAATGCATCTCTATGTAATGAAGCTCATTTTAATGAACCCGCAGAAAAGGATGGTTCAGATACGAGGAGCATGTACACAATTACCAATACACTTACTCATTAAATATATGGAGAGGAACACTAATAAATTAGGTTTCATCAGCATCAGTACACCGTGTGTGATTATGCTGCCCCCAGGTACTTAATTTACAGTTCGTCATACGTGAAAGATAATATTTCATACAGAAAGTCACACTGCCAGCGGCCCGGTTACATTGCAGCAGGGCACACTATGTTTATTCATCAGCAGAGGGCAGTGAGAGAGTAACTTTAAGACAAACAGAAGTTGAAGAGACTATGGTGAAGTTGTATTGCTTGCCTTGTGTTTTAGATGCGGTTTACTCACTATGACCTCTGAGACATCTTAAATGTTGTGAGGATGCTTTGTTCGCGGAATGAGCTTTCAGTTTTAAGAAATATAGCCGCAAGCAGCAATTAGCTGGATCCAGTGCATATAGGAATCAATCCAAAGTTCAAAGGTGCTCATTGTTTTCTCTGACATCTCAGTATAGCACATTTTTTACACTTTTTACCTGGTTGACTTTTGATCAATAATTTTGTAGCTCAATAATGATGCCTCTTATAGTTCATATTCTGTCTTTTTCTATATACAAAGTAAATATAAAGTGGTAGATGTTTTAAAAAGGATAACCCACATTTAATATAAAAGTCTTTGAACTTGCCTCAACTGCAATTCATTTTCTTGATCCAAAAACATTACTTAAAGGGGTCATGAACTGCCTCTGTTTTGTTAATTTTTGTACTGTTCTCTGAGTTCCACGCATAATGTTATCAAGATTTTTACATAAAAAACATAATTTAGAATACACTATTTATAGTCCTGTTTTTGACCCCCCTCATCACTGTAATTTAGTTTTAGTTTTCTGAAAATTCCACATCGAATTGTGCCTTGTTTGAAAACAAATCCGCCGTAAAATGAAGTGAACAAAGGACCGAGTTCTTACGGACGTGGTCTGGAACTTCATTCAAAATAAAGTTCACCCACTCTTTCCTAACGTTGGGATCAGAAGGAAGTGGATGCAAAGACTGTTTTTTTTCAACGACTTGGCACTGCATAGCGAGATAAAAATATGTATCTCATATTTATGTTATATTGAGTTTGACCATCCTAGGAGACAGGTAATATTTACCAATGTTTGAAAATTATTTTGCAATAAATATCTCCAGCGAAGACTGGGATTCAGTCTGGGAGCACGCTAAATAAGTTCAGTATGTAACAAAACATGCTATTCTATTTAATCTACAAATCAACCCCTATATCAGAAATAAAATTGAACCAAATTTTTAATCGGATATAGACACCCTATTTGGACTGTTTCTTTCACTTTTTGAAAACTATTGTCATCATGGCTCAAAACAAGAAGCCTATTGCTGTTAATGTTTATGTATCTTCACCTGTAACTTATCGATTTTTTTGATTTGATCTCAATAAGAACTAAATTGACAGCTGTGAACTTAAGGTCTGCCCAAGCTTTTTGTTTTGTTTTTGTTTTAGTTTTGTTTGTTCTGTAGAAAAAAAAAAAATTGGAATATAGAAATATGAAATGAAATGATAGTCCTACTCTATGACATTAATGCCGCCAGTAATGCTGGGTACACACCACAAGATAATCGGGCTGATTTTGGGCTGATTTCTCCCCTTCTGACAATCCTAGGCAATGTCCCGATTATCTTGGTGGATCTAAAGATTATCTTATCAGATTTTCATGTGGTGTGAGGTGTGTTAAGAGTAACTGAATCTGCTCGGAAAAAGATCGCGAATGGTAAATATACAACATATTGAATATTTACGATCAGAAATCCTGCTGTGAGGGGGGAACACCGAGGAGAAACGCGTGTTTGATCTGCAGAATATCACGTGAAACGAAACCATATCCAATCAGAAAGCGAGCTGACAGCAGACGGAATTATAACAAACGCAGTTATGGCGCAGCACAAAAGCATTACCAAAGACTAGGAATTTGCCATTACTTTAAAGCCTTAAATCTATTCTTTGAATAATTTGTAATTATACTTGTTTAAGGAAATTACATTTTCTTATAGCTTTCCTTTTTTATTTTATCTCATTTATTTATAATTATTTTCTGTTTATTATTGTATTTTATGTAAGTTACATGTGATTGCCCTTGCATGTTCTTTGTTCTAAAATTGAAATAACAAAATAAATCTTGTTTATTCTCAAGTCTCGAGAGATTCTGCAAGATTTCCCGTGTTCACAGTCAGGACTCAGGTTGAAAATCTGTTGGTGTGTGGTGTGCTTTCTTCATCACATCGCGCGGCACACCACACACTATATGAGCGAAACGGTTAAATCTAGGATTTTGTTGTCCTCGTGTGTGTGGTCTCTTACATTTTGAAGATCTTATAAGATTTAAAAAATCTTTTAGTGTGTACCCAGAATTAGTGGTGGCAAATCACTGCTTTATCACAGAAGCGTTCATTGAACTGATCCATTCAAAACAGTTGATTCGTCATGAACAACCAAAAATGGGCCACTGAATCACTCAACCGATTTGTTCAAATCCCTGGATTCGTTCAGTCTTCAGTGTGTTGCTTAGAGACACGCGGAGCTCTAGCTGTGGGCTGAACGGAACTGTTGGCAGCCGTGCTGAAAATATGACTAAATATTGTATGTTATAAACAGAGGTGGAAAGTAACGAATTACATTTACTCGCGTTACTGTAATTGAGTAGCTTTTTTGTGTACTTGTACTTTTTTAAGTAATTTTTTTAATCTGTAATTTTACTTTTACTTAAGTATATTTTGTGTGAAGTATTGTACTTCGCTACATTTTAAAACACATTCGTTACTGAGTAAAAAAAAATCGCTCCGTGGAAACAACTGCAGTAAATAATGGGCAGAAGAAGCAACTGGCGCTAAAATCACAAGAAAGATGCAGACGAACAAGACAGGCGTTAATGGTGCAGACCCAGCTGAAAACCAAACCCCGTCGTACTCTGCTGAAGTTGAACTCGAAGGAAATGAAGTGAACCCCTGGCCATATTCATGCTCTATTATGCAGTGTATGCTGTGTTTGCCTCGGGAGACCAAACTAGCAGCTTATAACATCTCGACATCGCCCTTCGCAAGCATGTAGAGGTAACGTAAGGTAAATACTTACATCGTTGCATTGGTGGTTAAAATGAAGCTTTGACGGTTTCGCAAAAGGTTTTGCACAAATGAGTCAAAAAGACAGTGGTGCAGGGTGTGCAATATCATCTGAGATAATATAGTAATTGTTGTTTTAACGATGTGCGATTTGACATTATCTAACATGACATGAAATCTAGTTACGTTAGATTAGACTAATTCGCGTGCACATGGACTGCTTTCTTTCACTGCGTGATTCAGTCTGTTAAAATGTGTTTAGAATGATCACAAAATTGAAGATATAGAAGCAGAAAATGTATATATTTATATAATTTAATATAGTAAGTCAACATCACATGATGTTTGATCTTTTCAAACAATGCTGTTTTTCTCAAAAATCACCATGATTACATAGACCTGTAGTTTTGCTTTTTACAACAGTTCAAAAAACAAGAAGTTAATTAAGAGACTAGCATTTTAGACACCATATTGCCTGTTTTTGCTCTATTTCGACAACAAATCGACACCATAGCACAGTTTTGCGTCTCTGACTCTGAGCAATGACGGTGTTTCATTCCTTGAATTAACCTTTAAATGATTCTGTTCAATCGCAATGACTCTCTTATGAGTGACTTGCTGACACCTACTGGTGGTTCTAATTTAACATTTAAAGTATCTTTTTATTTTTGTATTTCAAATGACTATTTAACATTTGTGACCCTGGCCTGGAGCACAAAACCAGTGTTAAGTCGCTGGAGTATATTTGTAGCAATAGCCAACAATACATTGTATGGGTCAAAATTATAAATTTTTCTTTTATGCCAAAAATCATTAGCATATTAAGTAAAGATCATGTTCCATTAATATATTTTGTAAATTTCCTACTGTAAATATATCAAAACTAAGAGCTTAATTTGAACAACTTTAAAGGAGATTTTTTTCAATATTTGGATTGTTTGCACCCTCAGATTCCAGATTTTCAAATATTGTCCGATCATAACAAACCATACATCAATGGAAATATGATTTATTCAGCTTTCAGATGATGTATACATCGCAATTTAGGAAAATGGACCCTTATGGTTTTGTGGTTCAGGGTCACATTTTATGTCTTATTTATCAAAACATTATTTCTACATTTGTAACTGCAGGCTAAATGCATTCATGTCAGTGTGTAAATACATCTATGCCACTTCAGATGAAGCTTCTGCGTTTCCTCTGCATTGCAAAGATGAATTTTGTTGATACTGATTTAATTTCCCTGGTAACAGCCTAAATGTGTTATTATTCTAAATAACTGATTCCTTTAATTAAAAACACCTAGTTTGAGATTTATAGGCCCATATCCCAGGTGTGTCAAACTCTGGAGGGTGTTACTGGAGGGCCACAGCCCTAAAGAGTTTAGTTCCAACCCTGCTGCAACACACTTACCATGTAGTTTTCAAATAAGCCTAAATGATTAGTTTAGCTGTATCAGATGTGTTTAATTAGGGTAATATCTACACTGTGTAGGGCTGTGGCCCTCCAGGTACTGAGTTTGACACCTTTGGTCCCATTTTTTCCTCCTCATTGTTAAAATGTAACTAAGTAATTTTTACTCTGAGTAAATTTTAAATGAGCTACTTTTTACTTTTACTTGAGTATATTTTTAGACTGGTACTTTTACTTGTACTTAAGTAAAATTTCAGTAATGTAATGGTACTTTTACTTGAGTACAATACTTTTGTACTCTTTCCACCTCTGGTTATAAATATAAAAACTCGTACTAGGTCCATTTTGACACCATGTCTTGGATTTTGGGTTCAAGATAAATATCACTAACTAATCGATATAACACTGTTTCCGTGGAACAATTCCAAATATACAAAGAGGGATTCTTGACACTACAGCACTGTTTTAAGAGGCATACACCAGCAAAATTAAAGTTTGACGTTGTTAATTACAATCACGAGATTAATAATTTATAATCACTTTAATTTAATGACAGACCTAAGCTGAATTTTAAGACCAATGCTGTTTTCAACTAACAAACAAGCTTACATACCTTTCCTTTATGAAGTGGTGACATCCTGGCTTTGAAAATGCACACAGTCTCGAAGTGTTAATCCAAACATCTCGGGAGATTCTCGCTCGCTGTATTTGGCGCCCTGTGTTCCTGTGCTCGTGCAATGTCATGAACTGTGCAGACTCGGATCACTTCTGCTGCTGGTTCAGTGGCTTGCGTTTTGTTTACCAAATTATGTCGCAATGATTTATAATAATAATTACAGTTGTTATAAAGTCAAGTCCTAACGAGTCATGAAGGTAAAGTCAAGTCAAGTCTTGAGTCCCTCTATCACAAGTCCATGTCAAGTCGAGTCATTTTCTTTATTTAGCCAAGCACGTCACAAGTCCTTCATTTTGCGACTTTAGCCAAGTCATGTGACTCGAGTCCCCCACCTCTGGTAATCAGTCTTACTAAATGGATTCAAATTAGACCAATCTATATTTTATGTAATTGACTTTAAAAGTTTTGACCAGTCTTGCAGATAACTAAAAATTAGATGACTAACTAAGCCATTTATAAAACTGGCCACAGACCTACCGTCAGTCTAAAGGTATGACCATGTGAGAGTAGTGTTGTGACTGAAACATCTGCTAAATAAAAAATGAAGTTTAAATAAATAAATATCACTGAATCTTGGTGCTCTCGTGTGAAATGTAACTCTTTAGCTCTAACAAGGTAATGGCTCTGATGTTTTGAATATTGCAAATTTAACCAGTAGTTGCCGGGCAACCATCCTTCTCATCCATCCCAAAATCACACAATATGCAATTAGTCCTCAGAGCCTTCATGCATGAAAAGTTCGGTCACTGTTCAAAATAAGGAATATGAATAAGAATATGCTAAAGGAGAAGCAACTCTTAAAACTATTTATTTAAATCACTCTTTTCACCCATATGTCTGTAAATGGAGTGTCTTGTTTTGCCTATTGAATAAAATCAAAAGTATGAACCAACATAAAATAAATCACTCTTTCAAAACAAAAGAAATCTCCCATGAGTGAGGCTGGGATATATGGGAAGCAAGTCCGACTGTTGTTGTGTTCTAGCTGTCACTTCGCTGCCTCTGTGTCACACTCTCATTCTCTCAAATCTGTTTCTCTCCCCATTTTTACCGCATTCTCTTTCAGTAGCATCCACCTTCTGTGCACACACATGTACTCACACACATATAAAGATACCCCTTGCATTCATCAGACAACAGAAGAGCTGAATGACAATGACTTAGAAGCCAAGTCGAGGTGTCCACCGAGGCGGCATGCATTATGGAGGACGTCTCTGTACAGAGAATGTGAGAGGTAAGGCAGAGGCTGTATGCCTGAGCTGAAACACAGCAAATGGAGAAAGATCCTGTGCACCCCCTTTAAGTTTTGGCCTCATTTCATCTCAATGTGCTGTCACGCCAGACTGCCAGCCCCGCTGATTCATTATCAGTTCCTCTGACAAGCATGTGGAATAATCATGTACAGTAATCCATTATTCCACAGCTATATCTACCGACTGAAAAAGGTTGCTTTGGTTAGAGCTCTTGGAAATGAGAACATGCAAATGTCTTTAAAGCATTCATTTACCCATAAAGGGGATAATAATCTTTTTTGTCTCTGTAACTGATTTGAATTGATTAAAATGTCTTATAATGAGAGCTATACATGCCTAGCCATTGGAGGCGAACCCAGCTGCATGGCAGAAACTAGATTAGCATCTCCTGAAGAAAATATCAGTGCTTGCCAGGCAGCAAAATACGTTTTAGGTAAGCTTATATTTTAGGCTTTGGTTTTGTAGTTATACAAGTACATAAATTATTCTCGTATAAAATAAATGTATGTTTAAAATAAAAAAAGAGCACAAGACCAATTTAGCATTCAGTACTCAAATTTCAATTATCAACACTCACTCACTCACTCACTCACTCACTCACTCACTCACTCACAAAAAAAAAAATATATATATATATTAGTGCTGCTGGGCAATGATTAGTTGTGATTAGTCACATCCAAAATAACAGTTTTGTTTACATAATGTGTGTATGCCGTGTATATTTCGGCGCCTTGGAATTATAAGGTTCTAGCGTGTAGGCCTACATCAAACACTTTTCAGACGTGCACTCCACTTCCCCTCAGCAACAGGCGCTAGTCTGGAGCTTGGAAACTGTACTGGGGACCTTCGGTGGAACAACAATGAACTGTAGTCAGATGAGGGGCCTTACACACGGCGGCGCAAGTATTTTTTGCTAGTTTCAGTCCAACAGTTTTTTCACATCCAGCGCCACGTTGCTTTAAATAACATATTAATTTGTGCCCATTTGTGCACTTATGGGCGTGCTGGTCTGAAAACGAGATGTGTTCAGTCGCATTGTTGGTGTGTTGCTATATTGATGCAACTGAAATAGACAACACTTTTAGACAATGCACCAGGTACGCCGACCGTTTTTCCCGTCATTAAACTAGAAAAAGTGGATTCAGACATGCCCTAAGTGCACCTGCCTTTTGCTTTATACCATGTGCTTAGATAGGTCCTCTTCAATTGCATTCACATATACGGGGAAGCGCTGTAGCCTGTATCATTTCATATTGAAGCGTGAATGAAACTATGAAAAGTCATGTCAGATCTGCATCACATTGATGTCTGTTAATCAAATAACAAAATAAAAAATTGAGTGATAGCACATATATATATATATACACACACACACACACACACACACACACACACACACACACACACACACACACACACACACACACACACACACACACACACACACATAGATATACATACACATATATGTATATATAGCCTATATTTGGTTATGCAATTCAATGAAGTTTAGGCTATATTAAATACTACTCTTAATCAAAGGACTTAATGTATATTTAGTAATCTTATGCAAAATGAAACTGCATCACATTGATGTCTGTTAATCAAATAACAAAATAAAAAATTGAGTGATAGCACTATATATATACACACACACACACACACACACACACACACACACACACACACACACACACACACACACACACACACACACACACATATACACACATACATAGATATACATACACATATATGTATATATAGCCTATATTTGGTTATGCAATTCAATGAAGTTTAGGCTATATTAAATACTAATCTTTTTTAATCGAAGGACTTAATGTATATTTAGTAATCATATGCAAAATTTATCCTTGAGCTAAAACTTTCTATTACATAATTTAAATCAATAAATGATGATTTGATAAAAAAACAACAACAGAGAAACATAATCAAAGATTGATACATAAGATGTTACAGAATTGCTCATTACACAAATATCAAGAGATGAGTCACAGTCCAACTCCTGCTCCATTTAGCTCAGTGAGATAATAAATCAACCCTCAAGAACGGCCTGAGAGAAACCACAAACATGCCACAGTCCTTTCTGATTTTACAGGATTAGTAATGGAGGACATGGCGAGAGGCTAATTTGATGGGAGATAAATTGTAAACGCATTATATGCAATGCCACTCAACGCTTTTCAGTCTTCTCCTTATTAACGACCGCTTTGCTAAGTCCCAGTAATGACATTGCTATTTTTATTTATCAATTTGATGATTGTCTAGATGACTCTTCATGTTATTTAAAGGAAAACATACCTTGTTAAGTATTTAATGGACAGCTGAATGTGTTGACATTAAAATGCACTTACAAAACCCTGAAGAAGCATAAGTAGCCTTAAAAACAGTCTCGGGCTAATGGCTTTAAACCAAACATCACATAAATTGACATTTCAGAATTTTGAGTTTTAAAGTCAATACTTCCATTGAACCAGTGGAAGCTACAGAAGAGCTCTACTCATTCAGTAACTTAATTATGATTTAATTTACCTGTAGAATTATTAAACTGTAGATGCATTGTGTATTGCTGAAAGCGTAGTGTTAGGATTGTTTATCCACTGCCAATAGTGCTTTAGACATGGGTTATTTTGATACAGTACAACTATATGGCTTTCGAATATTGTGTGTATGTAAATATTTTCATTCACAAAGAAGCAAAACAAATGAAGGTCTGTAACCCCAAGTTTTTAAAGTTTTTTTTGTCTTTGATTGATAGCATCTAATCACTGTACTAATCAGAGCCCAGCAGTTAGTGCACATGCTCCTAGGGACGCTAGTATATTATTAGATTATAATTAATTCGACTTTTTTTTCAAACTACACTGTCACATTTTTGTCTGAAATTAACATTATTTAAATAATGAGCAAATACATGATAAACCATATCACAAGCCCCTTTTCTTTACTACATCACTATGGCAATCTTTTTATTATTATTTGCGTTTTGGAGATGTCGGGACGGATTTCCCAGGAAACTGTATACTTTTCAACTGATCAATCATATGTGCTTGTTTACGTCATATCCATAAATATAAAAATATGTTCAGGCCACTACCAAAGTAGCTTGAAGCCACAAAAAAAGGAAAAGCGACACTGTCCGTAATAAAACACGAATCAAAATAACTTGCAATCAAGTGAATTGACTAAGTTAACAAAACAATGTTTATGTTGGTAAAATGCTAATATACTTTGACCTATTTGCCTATAAACAGCCTTGCAAATTCATAGTTTCCACCGTTATATGTAAACGAGAATCTTTATATCAGTGTTGCCAAACTTTTGTAAAGTTATCTTTGAAACAACTGATTTCAATTAAAACAAAAAACTGCTGTATATAAACTACT
Organism: Gymnocypris eckloni scoliostomus; assembly: GCA_027564155.1. Classification (NCBI taxonomy): domain Eukaryota; kingdom Metazoa; phylum Chordata; class Actinopteri; order Cypriniformes; family Cyprinidae; genus Gymnocypris; species Gymnocypris eckloni. The sequence continues at coordinate 18,814,051 of CM050428.1, forward strand.
TACCTGCATAAGACATGTTTTCCAGATTTCCATCTTTCGTTACTGAGAGATGATTTTGGTGCTGATAGTGATATTCGCACTGATAAGGTCATCACCTTTAACAACGGGCACAGCACGGCACCTCAAACATCCAGATTCATCAGCGCAGGATAGTGGAACCGAAGCACAACTCACGTAATTACCAACACAATGTTTCTCTTTCAAAGTTTTATGCTTTAGAGTTACATGGTGTAACTGCTAAAGTTACTGTCACGGATCCAGTTCATGGGCTTCCTTTAACTCACCACCAGAGGTCACTCACTCACCACATGGACTCTTGCACTACACTAACTGTTGCACTCCACCTCAGACTACAATTCCCACCATCCATTGCACTGACTACACACACAGCTGATTGCACTGATCACACACTCTATATAAGCCTTGGACTTCCTCTCTGTCATTGCAGAGTATTGTTTAGCGTTTAGCATTCTCCAAATGTTAGCTACTTACCAAGCCTTTCCGTGTTTGTTTTTTTGTTCAGTCTCCTGTATTGTTCTGCGTTTTTCACTCTCCGAGTGTTAGCTGCTTTATGGAGCCATTCCTAGTTTCCGTTTCTTGTTTTAGTTTAAGTCTAATCTTTTCGTGTTGCCTTGTTTTCTGGTTCCTGACCTTCTGCTTGTTACCTGGATTATCTCTCTGCCTTTCCCTCTGGATATTATTCGCTGATCGTAGACCACGCCCGTTTACTTGAGTACTCATCTGCCTTGCCCTCTATATACCTGTTTGCAATTTGTTCGACCCTGCCTCGGGTCCTCTCACAGCTCCACTTCTATTGTCAAATTTGCGGATGATACTGTGGTTCTGGGCCTCATTAACAACGATGACGAGGCCGCATACTTGGATGAGGTATGTCTCTCTCTGAACGTGAGCAAAACTAAGGAGCTGATCGTGGACTTCAGGAAGAGACAGCAGCGGCCCTACACTCCTCTTATGATCAGTGGGACCCCTGTGGAGAGGGTGAGTAGCTTCAAGTACCTCGGTGTAAACATCTCCGAGGACCTGACATGGACTACACACATTCAAACACAGGTTAAGAAAGCCAGGCAAAGACTGTACCATCTGCGACAGCTGAGGAAATTCAGGGTCTCACCAGCTATCCTGAAAACTTTCTATTCTGGGGCCATAGAAAGTGTATTGACTCAGTGCATCTCAGTGTGGTACGGTAATTCCTCAAACCAGGACTGCAAAGCTCTACAGAGAGTCATTCGCTTAGCTGAGCGCATCTCAGGGTCTGCTCTCCCCTCTCTGCAGGACATCTACCTCAAACGCTGCAAAAGCAGAGCTGCAAAAATCATCAAAGACTCAACTCACCCCGGTAACCATCTTTTCTGTTTACTGCCATCTGGCAAGCGCTTCAGGAGCATGATGGCAAAAACCGAGAGACTGAGGAGAAGCTTCTTCCCTCAGGCCACCGGGCTCCTAAACACGAACCCAGTCTCATAAACATTTACAAGACTCATTGTTAACTGTAAATATTCTCAAATATTGCTGCTTTATGTACAATACCCTGAACAACCCGTCTGCACATCCCTCTTATTCACATTACTATTTATTAAGTCCCAGTACACTGTTTTTTTTTGCACATCTTATTGTTTTTTGCACATCTTATTGTTTTGCACATCTTATTGGTTTGCACATCTTATTGTTTTGCACTTTTTTATTTCATTGCACATTTTACTCTTATTTATCTTTTTTTACCATATATTTGCTCTTATGTTGTGTTACTTTATATAATTTATATTTTTATTATTTTGCACTGTCCACTGAGCGGACCTGATTCGATTACATTTCACTTCTAATTATACCCTGTATAATTTATTATGTGACAAATAAAGAAACCTTGAACCTTGAACCTGTGTTCTTGACCATGTCTATCAATAAAAGCTTGCACATGGATCCGCACGCCTCTCGTCTTGTCGGCCCCATTACAGTTACATAGCGTAGCTTTTATTTAATTATTCATTTATTCATTTAACTTCCACGAACATTAATTTTTACACTACACAACATTAAATACATTCTACAATGTGAATGGCCCTGTACATAAAAAAATTAAATGCCTGAGTTGTTCCTCTCTGTGTTAATTAAAGCTTGTCAGATAGTCTACATTGTAGATACCCATCACTGTCTGCCCTCATTTTCTGAAACTGTGACTTTATTTGAGGATCTCAATAATGAGTGAGTGTCAGAAATCGAGAGCATGGCCAATCATGTGTCCCTCTCCTTGGGGCGGTCAAGGCTATGTCAGTGTCCACGAGCCCACAGCCTCCTGCTTAACCCAGATCAGAGAAACTCTCTCCACAGGAGGTGGCAAACGAGGCTTAGACTAGCTCTGATGAGAGGAAGGGCAGTGGGGAGTCGTACTCTGATAAGACAAAAGAAAAAGCGCTGAAAAGTGCAAAGGAAAAATAAAAGAGCATCTGGCGAAGAGCAGACGAAGCCAAAAAAAGGCTGCAGCCTTGTCTGGGATAGCTCCTGTTGCCTTTTTATCTTAATGTCCATTTCTGATTTAGTTGAATGAGAGGTCCGTTTTCTCAAGTAACAAGGAACACTTATATATCTTACTCGGTTTGCTTGAAGGAAGCAGAAGCTGAATGTTCTTCATGGTTTCTGAGTATAAAGTAAATAATTGTTTTCTCTTTACTGTGTGCATGTGTAGAATTGCTTCAAGACATAATTAAAAATAATAATAAGAGGGCTCATGGCTATAGTTCCCACTGAACTCACACACAATGCAAAACCTATTTAAAATTGTTAGGCCATCAGTTATGTAGAACATATGAACCTTTCCAAAACTTTCCCATTTTTAAAACACCAAATATATTCCAACATTTCAGATTGTCAGCCAACTCGCTATTTTGTAAGTTGTGAAATAAAGCCTTCTAAAAAGTGATTGTTTCTTATAACTTTCAAATATGACATGACAACTTTGACCAGTTCAAGAATCAAACAAACCTGAAATAACACTATAAATATCAACTTTGCTTCTGAATCTAATTTGCAAGCCGTAGCTCATTTAGCTGGAAAAGGTCAAATGGGCATCAGTTTATTTGTAACTAATGTTGGCACTTGTGAAGCTATAAATTATAAATGCATATAAAAAATGTCTCTGTTAAGAGAAGTTTGAGTAGGAGGAACAAGCTGGCTCAGACAATACAGATTGTTTTATAATAAACACACTGATCTTTGGAAACAACACAGCTTCTGACAGTAAACTCTAACCAGACTCCATCAGACGAAACAATAGATCCCCAAATTACAACTCGGATTGGATGTCCAGGAAGGGTGTTTGCTTGGCACTGAATTGCGAGGCATCTGTGAATTCAATTGTTTTAGAGGGTACTTGCTAATTTCCAATATTATTTGTCACACCTGTCTCACCACGCATAAACAGTTTCTTATAACACTCAGTTTCAAAAGCGTGGTAACTAAGAATGTTTCCTGACCTTGATGATAAACACATGCTGGTTTGTTTTGTGAAGTGTGTGAGCATAAAAAATACTTATTTTTTTATTACTGAGAATAAGGTTATATTGCCTTCAATTGTCAATGCTATATCATAAAATTAAATAAATTCAGTGTAACAACATCTGATTTATTCATATATTATGTATCCTTTTTAGGATCAGGATTTCTCACCATAGTAATCAATGACAGACATTTTCATCATTAGTCAATTTAACCTTTAATTCTTTAATATAATTATTTACCTATTAATTATTTAGTGTTATACATAGTTCAAATTGTGAATTCTTCAGCGAATCTCTATGAATACATAGTTATGCCTGGCTCTTAGGTTACATTGTTATGACAGTAAGTGGCAACATGTGATCTTTTTTGAAATGGCTCATTTGAATCAAGCATCATTTGATTCATTCAAACCAACGGATTCATTCAGGAACAAAACAAATGATTGAAAAAAACTAAGTCATTGAATCTTTCATGTAAGTAATTCGTTCAAAAACACACAGGAACGCCATAGTAGCCTACTTTGTGTTGCACGGAGATGGAATAATTATTGTTGGCTTTACAATACTGTGTATATTTTAATACGGTGTATAGATGTAACGATACTGTAGTGGCTTTCTTTTGGAACTATTTTAGTTGGCAGATCAAAAAATAGCGGTAACTTGAAAACTGGAAGATGGAATTGACCACCACGTGGTGTCTCTTGATGCTGCTAAATAGAGCACTAATTTAGGAGTTGGCTGCTCAGAGCACCTGCTGGTGCGTGGAAATGCAGACACTATGAAACAGTGTTGGTGTCCTCTGGCCCTCTTTAAAGGGCAATCTATAATTGCTACAACTGACAGGCTGTTAGTGGCACAACAATTGAAAATGCCTTTATACAACAGACATGCTTACATAACCCTCTGCAGAGACCTCGGATATTGCAAAAGCATAGACTGTAAGGGATTTTCTCCATTTGTGAAAATTCCACTGACATCTGCATTCTTAGCTCTATTTTAGTGACTATTATCCTTGCACATAATGTTTTTGACGGTCCTGTTGCAAATGGACCGTATTCTGGATCGATACCAACTGTGTGCCCCTGTCTTGATTAGACAATCTCAGTCAGAAGAGGAAGCACTTTAAAGGAAAAGAGATGAACATTACCTCCATCCTATCCACAGATGCTCATGAAACTTTCTTGAACACGCACGCATACGCACACGCACACGCACACGCACACACACACACACACACACACACACACACACACACACACACACACACACACACACACACACACACACACACACAGTATATGCTTTTTTTGGTATAACAGTTTCTCAGTGTGGTGAATATGATGCATGTAACATCCTCAGTGTGACTAAAAACAGGTAATTACAATCAGTGCCCAAGCTTTGACAATGGAGGCAATCAGATATGTCTAATGATTTTTCCTGACCTGTTTCTAATTCTAGAATGGAAACATTTAATTCCCTTAAAGTGGTCATATTATAATGAATTAAATGTACCTTAATCTTTTTATTTAAAACATTTACTGAGCGCTGAAACTTTCAGAACTCAAAATTTCCAAACTGTGTTTTGTGAATCTTTACAATGTGTAAAGAAGATGTGTAAAAAATGATATTAGGTGCAATTTATATCATTGTATAATTGTCAGAGAGGATGTAAAATGTTTGACATGATCCCTTTAGTATTTGCTTAATAAGTCCTGCCATACTAATCTTAGCATATTTTACATGCATTTGCCATTTTGGAGAGTACAGGTTATTATCAGCTCCAGTAGATTTCAACATCCTATCTGTTGACTCTTCCAAATCCCCCTCAGGCTTTGGTATTAGAAGTGTGCTCGGGTCTACTTTTCATTCTGTTTACACAAAGTCTCTGCCCACAGCCCTGGAGATTGTGGGCTTGCTTGTTTTCTGTGGTATCACACCTGCCTCCATTCCTGATAAGCTAACGACTACTGCTCACTGCAGCGATCGCACAGCAGAGCTGAGCTCTGATATACTTTGATCAGATGCGCTGTAAGCAAAAGAGTGTTCACCTTTTCATGTGTGATTAAGCACAATGCATCTTTCAGTGCACAGTTTCACAGTAAAATAAATATCATTTATTTTCTAACATCATCCCATTACCATAGTTCTAAAAGACTACACCGAACCAAAATTATTTTGTTCCAGTTTCTTTTGTGTGCCACAGGCTTGTTCAGATGCTGTTTACCAGCAGATTTGAACTAAAACATAATAGGAGAAGATCATGTGGCAGAATTGATTTTGAGTTATGCATTAGAAAGATAATATTATTAACTGAGGATGTTTATGTGGACGCTTCAAGCAACTGTTCATCTCTGGATTTCTGGTGCTCAGAGAAAATGGCAGTTTGATGGATGGAGTTCATAATTGACTTCATCCACTAAGAGCGCTTCTAATTTTCTCACAACCAGAACAGATGGAGTGCATGATGAATTAAATATCCTTTTTCATTGTAGCGAAGTCTTCTTATGAAATCAGCTTTCCATGCAGTTAGACAACGATACTTTAAAATATTTTCTAATTCACATATGTATTACAAAACATTTCCTGCAAATATCAGTAATTGCTTTAGATGTGCAGAATGCTATTCCTCATCACCTGCATAACCTGTGCATTTTAGAGGTGCTTTAAGGTCACTGGAAAATTGTAAGTAGAGATCCTTTTAAACTGCTGTGATATTATAATTGCACATGCTTCTATTTCAGCTTAGCTTTAAGTGGTCCAATTTTATTTCCTCAATTCTGGTCATTAGGGCCTTTATCAGCATTGCATTAGAGACATTGTATTACCCCAACTGTGAAATAATATCCACTGAAACAGACAAGCACTTTAAGACCAAATTTGTCATGTCATGGAAAAAAAATGTGAATCAACCCTGATTTCTGCATTTCGAGGGAATGCACTATAACCTGGGTCGAAAAGAACCATTAAAGAGAGGAAGCATCTTATAATTTGTCTCTCTGTCATTGTTTACTTGAATCAGTTCAGTCATTTATGAAGTTAGACATGCTTTATGCTATATGTTTTTCTAAATTACTGGCTATTATTTAAATTGAAGCCATAATCACAACAAGCTAGAATCTATACAAAAATCGGAAAACATTGCTTTCTTGCACAGGTGTAGCTGCAGCCTTAAATGTATACAATCACCAGCATTGGGGAACGTTACTTTTAAAAGTAGCCTAGTGCATTACCATATTGTATTACTACATACAAAAGTAACAAATTGTGTTACTTAGTTACTTTTTATGAAAAGTAATGCATTGTGTTACTTTTGCGGTACTTTTTTTCACCTGGGCTGGACATCTGGCTTTCAATAAAAAACTAAAAAACCTGTTATATTTTTGGCAACCGTACAAGCCTTATCACACAAAAAAATGAAATAAATAAGCCCCAGGAAGTGCCTTTGCCTCGGCACCTCACTCCCAATTTCTCTCAACACAGAGACAGGAGAGTTGTCGGTCAATAAATGTGAAAACAAAGTAACATGCATTACTTATTTGAAAAATGTATTCAGATATTTCATTGTAAATTTAAAAGTAATGAATTCTTTACCAGTTACTTGGGAAAAGTAATCTGATTACTTAACTCATGTTACTTGTTATGCGTTACCCTCAACACGACAATTACACATGTCCGGAAGTGTCATGTCCATTTGTCAACATGTTACCAACAAAGTGATTAAAATATCACTACATATCACATCAGCATTGTCCATTATCTCCACATACAGCACTGTACAGTGTTACCCAAAATACCATTCATCCTACTTTGTGCATTAACCCGGTGACCTGGGAAAATAGGAGTCATTTATAGTGTTGCAGAAATGATGCAGTTTTGTGAGCCAAAACCTGGAAAAGAATTAGCATTTGTGTTTATAATGTTTAAACTCAATGATTATATAAGCATGCTCTTGAAAACTATGTTTAACTCAAACATTCAGGGACATTTATTTTTCTTTATATGAAGACTGAAAGGGTTGCTGAAAGCTTAGTGATGGTGAATTTTAAGTCATGCAACCATTGTTTAGTTTGTTTATAGTCTATTAAAGAAATAAGCCCCAAGAAGCCGTGGTTTACAGTGAATTTTTAACAGCTAAGGAGCATTGTTAGGCACAAGGCATTCTGGCAAATGCAATTTAACCTACATACTCTTCAGATGGCTCTTGGGAGATGTGTGTGGCCACATGAATCACGCTGCTTTGTCTGAAGATGGACATTTCAGAGTGACACTCTGGAACGTGAACATGATGAAATTGCCATCATCTTATAGGACAAGAGGGCGGCCCTATATCTTAACAAGTGGCCAGACTTAAGTTCACTCTGAATGGAAAAGTAATTGATTTAAGGTAATGCAGGGCTGCTGGGAGATCCATTGTCGCACCTTTTATAGTTTAATGTGCTCATCTGATGTCTTGATGTGATGCATGATGCCCTTACCTACAGTGCTGAGGAGATATGGTCGACAGAGCGATAGCGTGCCTTGCCCGTAGGACAGCTATATCAATTTCCTGCAATTGAGTCAAATGCTTGTGTTTGCGCTCCCATCAGCACAAATAAGGAGCTATTGGGGGATGGTGGCGGAGTTTCGATTTCCTGAGGCTGCCGACCGCCCGTGCGTTTGTCACTGTTTCTGCTGCTGGCGAGGAGAGTTGCTGTGCTGATACGTTGGGAGGGTAACAGATGGGGTTTCTAATGTCATGAAGCAGCTGCTTGTTGGCCAAAGTTAATGATGATGGGCATGTGCATCTGTAGCAAATGCTGAGCTAGCCTACAAGTGAACATTGCGCTTTCACAAGGAAATGAGACCGAGGGAGGCAACTGTTACCTGCTACAAACGTGCTGGCTGTGGTCATTAGCAAATCTGCTTCTGCTAGGTGAAGGTATTGTGGATATGATAAAATTAAGGTCACAGTAGAGTACGTATTGCTGTCATATGGTGGAAAAATAAACTCCTTGATGCTTTGAAGTAGTCCAGGTCAGCATGTCTGACCCGCTTAATTGCCAATTATGATTGAATTTTACATACTCTTCAAAAGCTGGGGGTCAGATATTTATTTATATTTTTCTTGAAATGAAGACATGATGGATGCATTCAATCGATCAAAAGTGAAAGCAAACATATTTATAATGTTACCTCGTGAAATGATTTCGTAAAATAATATTTAAATATAATTGAAATACATATCTATAAAACATTGCAGAAAAAAACGTGATTTTGTTCAAAATCTATTTAAAATTTCAAAAGGTGATGACAGTTTTGTTTTAATGCTAAATGCAAAATACGAATTGTGTCCATAAATAAACATGTCATGAGCCAGTGTTTCCTTTTTCAAGTTTCCACTACTGTAAATGTTAGTTCAGCATTATCCCTGTTTTCTTAATTGATCTTTGCTTTGCATTTAATATCGGCTTCAATGTGATCAAGGCTAATGAGCTGATAATGTAAACTCTACAGACATCAGTGATGTAAACAGTGAGCAGCTCAACATAAAGATAAGTTATGTTTGCTCTAATTACCCACAAGGCAGCTTAGTTAACAAAGAGGTTGAACACTGTACAGAGAACAGATGCTAATTGTTTTGATTCAGCATTAGCATTCATGAGTACAACAACAGTATCCCGTCTGACAGTCTAAAAAAAGCTCAGTTGAACTGATATCTTTGTATTGTCACTGTGAATAAAGTGTTAAATTACAACATATCAGTCTGACTTCAAAGCCATGTTATCAGGTTCCTTAGGGGGGGGGGGGGCAGCTTTGTGATTTCATTTTGTTTGATAAGAGAAGGGAAAAGGATTCATCGCTTGATTGAAATTGTGCAGTTATCTGAGTTTCTGTCTTTAGACCGGACTCTTTCTACTGTTGCCCTCGGCAGTCCATGTTATGTATGATGCTATGATGTTCAAACATGTATCGCTGTATGTAAGATCATAAAAACATATGGAGTGACATGATCCAAGTAAGAGGACTATATGTCTGAGGGAGTGCTGTGATGGATTGGAAACCATAGAGTAGTAAGCTAAAAACATGTTGAAGCTGTAGTGCTCCAGGGAATGCAGATCCCATTACCCCTCTATCTCCCACTATTTTCTTGTATTGCCTCACTTTCCTGTCCGTTAAAGGTATAAAATAGCATTATAAGGAGTACCCTTAAGGACTACATTAAGTGTGTGTATATATATATATATATATACATTATTTATATACATTGCATGCATACACTACTGTTTATACATTTGGTAGTTTTTTTTTTGAAGAAGAAACCTCTTAAGGTCAGCAAGGCTGCAATTATTTGCTAAAAAATACAGTAAAATAAGATATCAATTATCATCATACTCAAAGTTGAAAACAGTTGTGCTGCTTAAAATAAAAATATAGGAATACATTGAAATATAAATAATTTGTGACTTTTGCTCAATTTAATGCATCTTTGCTGAAAAACTGTTAATTTCTAGTATGCAGCTAAAAAAAAGCCACCAGAAAACAAAATTATTTGAAAATAAAACATATTAAGACCCCCAAATATGGTTACAGTCTATGAAATACTAGGGATGGTTTATACGTGGTGGATTTAGTCTTGGCAAGCAGAGAGCTTTTTGCAGAGGTCAATCCACAATGAATTACATTTCCTGCTCTCCTGATGTCAGACTGTTTCTTTCTATTACAATGTCTGTCAGGGAGCAGCATGATTTAATAAACAGTCATTTGATTTCATCTCTCTGTCTAGCAATCTCCTGATGAGAAGCCTCAAGGAGTGCATTATGTCTCCTGGATACATTTAAATGATTTGCATGAAAGATGTGTTGAAAACTGATTCGGACGTTCTAATCAAGCAAGCTTACTCATGAGACGATCTGTCTATATAATGCTCTTCATCCTTTTGTGCTTCTCAGGCACATTGATGGATGTTATTATTATCCGCATATTCATTTTATTTAAAATCTGAGAAACTCGAAGCGTATGAACAGACGGCGTTAAGAGATTCGTCTAATTCACGGAAAAGCGAAAATGTCAGAAGCGTATCTTCTAAAAATTTTGCTGAGCTGAAATTTTATTTTGTCAGAAACTCAGATGTTGAATGCACATTGATTAGCTGCGTCTTTCCAAATGCAGATTTGATGTGCCACCAACTGAAAGGATCCAGTGACAATGAGAAAAGGGAATTTCAGCGGCGGGTGCCTTCATCAAAACTGAAAATGGATATGTGCTTCTCCTTTTAACGCTTGACACATCTCATAAGCAGCCGGTGTGTCTTTTTTCTTCACACTTCAATATTTTGGCTTCACAGTCAATGATTTTTTTCAGTTCCTTCCAGCACATCGTCACTTCTGAGACAGACTGACAGCAGAGGGAAGCAATCTTCAGTGCGGTCAGGTCCGCCGTTGGACAATAAGGAATGGCTTATCTTTACTGACTGACCGTGAGTACTTAAAATGGTGAGAGTAATACCATTATTTTATTAAAAAGTGGATGTGGGAGCAGGAATGTTTAGGAGAAAGACAAACAAGCTTTAGAGAGCTATTGAATTAGGCATGATGGTCTTCTATCAAATTGTCAAATAAACAGAAAAACAAATAATATAAGGGGTTGTCACACATTTTATTGCAGTGAATATTTCTCAAAGGAGCTTCATTTAAGTGAAATTTGCATATGCTCATACCTTAATTCCAACTGTTATCATCCAAGAAAAAAAAGATACAGTTCATTGAATGCATTTTGACATTTAGTGACAACATGCCCCATTAGACCTATGCTATATGTGGTAAGTTGTCACAACGGAGCCTGCTATTAAACAACCTCTTATCCACCGTAGTTTTAACATAAGAGCAGATGTGGCCATTTGTAACTTGAATGTGTGAGGAGGCTTGTTGTTTTACCTCAACAGAAACAGTCTATATAGCTGCTTTATATTGGAAACTGGTATTTTGTTATCATATTATTTCAGATTATTAGAATAATTGTAAACACACAGGTTTGTAGTGCAAATAGTTTTACCATGTACAGCAATTTTGTTATTCTTGTAGTTATACTTATATAGCGGCTAATGAATCTGAAGTCTCGCACATTCACATAAAATAAAAAATGCTATTGTACTAAAAGGACAGTTCAACTTTTTGGTTAAAATGTACTTTTATATATAACATTATGTATTACAGTGTGTTTTTTGTGTATTCACACAACAGCTTTAGTTACTGAGATAAAGCCACAACAATATGATGAAATTGCTCTTTTAGTTTGGAGGATAAAAGTCATACAAATTATTTTAACTTGTAGAGAAAACACATTTGTGTAATTTGACTTTTTACTCTAGTTACTGAGACAAAGCCCTTCCTGCTATATACAATCTATACAATATATAAAGCATGTGATGTTGGTCAGCGTTTTTCTCACTGAATGAATAAATGCTCCAATATTTTGTTCGCCATGTTCTTTAAGGGATTTGATAAGTGTTAGGAGCATCACATTTACAGGCCAAATAACACAATATGGGAAGCCTTACAGTGAAAACTGCATATTAACAGTACAATTATAGTCAATTACCCCTTTTTTTCAAAGACAAAATGTTTCTGTTTCATATCCATAACACTTTTTCTGTGACTGACATTTTTATGATGGATCACAAGGAGCCTGAGCTCCACTGTTCATATATTCATTATTGCACATCTCCGAGCCATAATTCAATCCATGAACAAATACACAAAGCACACTGACAGTGGAAACAAACGACTTTTCCCAAATGATCTAATTTCATTCTACCATTATTACAGCACGAGTGCAGGAGGAGAGCTATGCCAGAGTCGTTGGAAAAATCAGTAGTAAGACTGTCATGCTGTTGTGACAGAGTAAGACGTGCAGAAGGACCTGTGCAATCACAGGACCATCCACCCGTGCAATTTCCTCCAGAGCTCTGTCAGAGCTCAGAAATCACACAGTCGAGCCGGGTCTGCGCTCCACGCTGGGTTACCGAGCGCTCACAAATAAGCCACCGCTGCACACAATGGAGTCAGTCCTTCCTATTCATCTCCATAGTTGAGCCATTGCGACCAGCCCTGCAGCCGAATGCCTACCAGCTGATCTGGTGCAGGGTCTGAATCTAACATTTATGGTATGGGGATGCTTATCTTTATGTGTTGCACTCACTAGGTGTACGTATGAGTTCATCAAACTTAAATATAATTTCTGACATAGCCAATCATGATTTATTACCAGAATCGAGTCCTTAATTTTGATGTAGGTACTGATTTTCTGATGTTATGGGTGGTTTGCTGGCTAACTTTACTATGATTTAAGTCTAATAATGATTTATAAAGAATGTATGACAGTATGTTGTAAACAGCACATATATTGCAAATATTTCATTATAGTAGATGTTTTACCAGTAACCCAGTTTTTTTTTAGAGGGCTATCCCAATTGCTAACAGTTCACTTTCCACAAGAAGTATACATTTTCTTGGTATTTCTAAATAACCACATTTTCTGCAACCCCAGCAGCTCTTGCAGGATTGTGCATCATTCAGAACTGCAATTTAAATTTGAATTGGAAAAGAAAGAAAGAAAGAAGGAAAATCCAATTGGTTAGTACAGCATTTCAGTGTTGGCTGAAAACAGTTTAGAAATATTCATAAATAGTTTAAATTGAAGGTTTCTAGGCCTTAAGTACATATGGATGTTGAAGGATGGATATAATTGAGTGTTTATTTTACTATCACTATAGTGCAGTATACTACAGACAGACAGACAGACAGACAGACAGACAGACAGACAGACAGACAGACAGACAGACAGACAGACAGACAGACAGACAGACAGACAGACAGACAGACTTGACAGACAGACAGACAGACAGACAGACAGACAGACTTGACAGATAGATAGACAGACAGACAGACAGACAGACAGACAGACTTGACAGATAGATAGACAGACAGACAGACAGACAGACAGACAGACAGACAGACAGACAGACGAGACTTGACAGATAGATAGACAGACAGACAGACAGACCAGACAGACAGACAGACAGACAGACAGACAGACAGACAAATTTATTTGTAATTATTTGTTGAGTTTTCTAGCACATTTTGAGTGATTTTATTATTTTACTATCATTAATTAAGTAATTATTAAAACATGGATTTATTTATTTATTTATTAAGTTTGTATTTTAATATCATTACTTACATTGATAGATAAATAGACCCTGAGTTTGGATGGTCTCTGGTCTTTCTTTTTTTAGGTTGAGCAGCGTACAATAAAACAAGTTGACTTGTCAGAGCTTGAGTTAAGTTTGTCTGAAGGTTGTTTTTATTAACTCGGTTGAGTTAGTTGACACAGCTGGACATATGATTTCAACAAATCAGCCACCGTGCAGACAGCCTGTCTTAAGTAGAATAATATAACAGAATAAAATAGTCTCTAGGCCACTGATATGACTGGAGTTTTCATTGTAAGCGAGTTCATATCATTTCAAACTGATTTGTCAAAACTATTTTTTTTTAAGTATAAAACTTAAAATGAACCAAAAATTGCATCGTGAGCACAACAGTGTGTTATGAGAGTTGACGTGGTGTCTATATCTCCCTTTCTATCCAAAATGAAGCCTTTCGTTGACCTTTATGTCTTTCTCTGCCATACCAAACACAAACTCTATGAATAAAACCACTTCTGGAAAGTGGCAAGGTTATTTGGTGACTATACACATGGCGTGAGTTACAGGGGAATAAAAGCAGGCCGATTTAAATGTTCTGTTAACCACTATCCCAAAGGGACATGTTGTTCCACAGTTCCTGCCTTGCTTGAGTGGGTTCACATAAGGGCCAGAATAGAAAATGCTAGTGTCTGAGCAAGAATGGAATTAAAAATGGTCCTCCAGAACAAAAAAGAAGATGTTTAGATGCATTACTAACCTACATCTGGAGAGAATATATATCCTGAGAGAGAACACTTTGCAAACACCAAAAAGGTAAATAAAGGGGCTCATGCGTTATCATTTATCTCAGGCACCAGCTGTGTCTTCTTATTCTTTTTTTTAACAGTGTAATTCCTCACAGTGGTGTCATTCAAACGGGTGTCTTCAATTTAGCCAGGCGATGAGAAACGCTGGAAATTTCCTGCATGGAGCAATGCGTTAAATTTTAATAGAGCAACACCTGCGAGGGCAGGGGAATAATGGCTCTCTTGAAATAAATTAGTGGGGCTTTATTGAGACCTGTCATGGGCCAGACAATGGCTCCCTGTGCCCAGAGAGCTCTTGTGTGCTTGATGGAGAATGAGTTTAAAAAGCTTGGAAACCCGATTCCTTCACTTCCTCAATTTCTTTCTTGTGACAGTCTTGCTACTTCCATCCCGGACTTAATTACCTTTTCATTTTTCATTTGCTTCTAGAATTGCCTCAAGCCTCAATTTGCTCTCTTTGGAAGAAACGTGGAGGAAAAATAGAACACCTAAAGTGAATGTTTAATAGTCTTATGTAATATTACTTTCTGTGTGCCAAACTGCATAGGTCTGTGGGGTGCAGAGATAATTCAAGGCGAACTATACCTAATATTGATGAGCATATTCCCTTCCAACTGGCAATGTAAAAAAATATATTTTCCATCCATTTGCATTAAACCATGCCAACATGAACTAACAACCGTGTGATGTATATAAGTCAGTCATACATGAAACATCATGTAGTTTACTTTGTCATAAACTACATGACATAGTTTATTAACTTTTTGAATATATGTGATTTTATAAATACTTTTATAATAGTGATATTTTTAAATGCATTTATTCAAGTTGCTTGGAATCAAAACAAATATGTTCATTGTGAAAACAATTAAATAGTGGTAGAATATTGTTATAATATAATATAATGTAATATACTTTTCAAATAGTTCAATGTAATAGATTTAATCTAATTGGATTAGTTAATGATAAATATATCTTACATTTAAGCCTAATTGTTTCTGTGTGACTGACTGTGCAAGTTCAGAAATCTGCTCAGATTTTCTTTTGCTTAAAAAATAGCTTTGTCATCATGCATTCATCATCATGTCATTCCATGCTGTATGACTAACAGTTCAAACTCAACGATTGCTTTCAGTGCTTCTTTTCAGACAATTACAATGAACAGGGACTGAAGATTTCTAGCTAAAAAAAACCCCCACAAAAATATGAATCATGAGAGCATTCAGCGAGAGATAGACTGAAATGTGAGGATCGGGGTGAACTAAAATGTTAAGAAATAGAAAATAATATAATATTTTTCACAAGAACTGACAGTATCTGCTTGGCCATGGGATGTGATGCAGAATGACTTTCAGCAGCCTAAACTCCATACAAGTCTGTTACATTCAGATCCAAATATTTTCACCTATTTTTGGGGTATTTGAGGCAGTATTGCTTTTTATGTCATAATCAGTTGTACCCTTTTAAAACCCCATTTTACTCCAAAGATAACCTCACAAACATGCACATTTGAGGAAAGAACAATACACAGTGTTATTAATCATTTGATAGGAGTTAACCGTGCCACTTAGAGTATTTACTGTTATTTGGGACAATTAGATTACTCTGCTTTCTAGGCCCAGGTTGATCGGATTCTAGCCAGACTTTGTTGAGGGAACGAATAACAGAGTTTGTGCTAACAATAGAACAGCACCCAGACCCACAGGTATTTCACAAATATCCCTTTCATCAAACATCCTCAGCAGTTAATCAAAAGCCACCAATTGTTTCCCTAATGCATTCAGCTGTATTGAGCACTTCTGAAATTACTCTCACACCTAGAGACAAGCACATACATGCAGGGATGATCTGGGTTGTCATGTTAAGCTCTCCAGAGAGAGGATGATTTTAAACACTTTTAAATGTAATGGTAGTAATTCAGGTGAATATTTATAGCGCAAACCTTAGATTTGTCAATCAGGGCTTCAAGAGGCGTGCAAAGCCTGATGCTGTGTAACAAATGAAAGAATTTGCATGTTCCATCTTGAACAAAACAACGAGTTAATTAAATTGCTCACTTCATACTGTCATTCGGCAGCATAACAAATTAAAATAGTCCAGTGTGATTAAATGGGGTGATTGTCTTGTAATTATTCTTTATAATTAGTGCTGCGGAGTTAAAGCATATTATAATGTCAAAGGAGAGGATGACTAAATCAGAATGAAAATTAACATAGACAGCAAAAGTCCATTTTTAAAACAGTTCTAACACTGAACATTTCTCCAAACTACACTGTAAAATTATAAATGTTACTCAAAACCTTAATTTTTTTATTGTCAGAAATAAATGAAAATAAAATAAACGAAAATAAATAAAAAGTAAAATAAATGAACTTGGCAAACTGTCTGAACTGTGCATTACTGTACATTAACAAATAATACATTAAATAAATAAATTCAAAATTTTAATATAACATGGAAAATATAGAACTAAAACTAATTCAAAATATGAATCGTATATAAATAGTATCTATCTATCTATCTATCTATCTATCTATCTATCTATCTATCTATCTATCTATCTATCTATCTATCTATCTATCTATCTATCTATCTATCTATCTATCTATCTATCTATCTATCTATCTATCTATCACAGTCTCAGCAGCATGGAAATAAAAAGTCACCCGTGATGCACAGAGGAGTGTGGATCTTTGTATTAGGGAATCAGCCTGTCATTTGGGACACGGCCTCAACGTCTCTAAATGAAATGATTCACCCAGATTGTCCCAGGAATCCCCCATGGAATGGCCACATCCTGCTCTGAGTTCCTCCCTTTGGAAGTCATCTTGTCTTCTCAATAAACTAATAGAGCCCTATGAGATGTGTGTTATTTCTGGAGAGCAGATCTGCATGGTCCTGCTCTCTTGCAAATTAATCTGGGGGTCTGTACTCGATGTCCGTATTGGCCTGAAATCTTCTTGACATCTTAGAGTGGAAGGGAAAGGAGTGCTGATGAATTGGCTGGGGGTGCAGAGATTTGAGACGGAGCCCAGGGGCTGGGCAATGCCCTCAGGATTGACACTTTCGGAGACGTCCATGTCGCATTTACGGAAATGAGACTCTTTCCACAGCTTGAATTTATTTCACTCTGAGAAGTTGAGAATCGTCACACATACACATCCACACCACGCCATGTATGCGGCGCCAAGTGCATACTTTTAATTCCTAAAAGCATCAAACCATAACTTACTTCAATTTGATCTACAGCTGCCCTGACAGGTCTATATACCAGCTCATTTCAAAAGCAAGAAGCATATGCAACCGAATTACTAACCTTTGTCACATAGTTTCCTTTTCTCAAAGTCAGTAAATAAGTCGATCGCGAGGAAAGCAAGAGGCTAAACTCATTATAAATCTTGACAGGATGATTTTTACTCCCAACGATTCTTAAAATGGAGAGATTTTAATCAAGGCAGTTTAATGCCTGTGTAGCTCTTGGTTATTAAAATCTGATGTGGCAGGAGGTTTTTTTCAGGTGCATACTGGTAATTAGATTGAGAAAATCAGACAGAGGTCTACTCAGCAAAGATTGTCCATTTCCTCTCGGCTGTGGCATAATTTAAACATGAGATAGATGAACTGATTTGAGGGTCAGATCAATGACCGTACACAGCCACTAAGAATCTCTTTCTTCGTGATATTTACCACAAAACGACAGGATCAATTTATACTCACTCTGACACAGTAGATAAGAGCGATCAATCACAAGCCGTAGGGCTCTGTTACTAATTTCATATCTGGAGGGCGGATTTGATGGAGGCTTCTTGGGATTCTAGGAGCATTCGCAGAATAGCAGTTGATTTAAATGTGGTTCAGGTACTCGCGACGGCGCATAATTCACTTTGGATTGAGTTCTCTGAAAAAGAATCAGTTGGGCAGAATTGTAATGATTCTTTAGAGGGGTGTTTAAACAGGAATCAATGAAGGTGTCTCGGTGCAGGTTTGAGTGTGATAAACTCCTTTCCCCTTTTCTTATTCTTGCAAAAACAAGCGAAATGCCTGTGGTGCTTTCAGGTCTGTAAGGAGACGGTCAACATTTTACGTGGTGCATATTCGTTTGAGATAAGGTGTATTGGATTTGAGTGGAAGTGTCCAAATATGTGCCTTTTGGTCCGACGTGGCTCAGAGGAAGTGATCTCAGTGCGAATTAATGATCTGTCTAATTTTAGGAAGCTGCGGGGTGTTGGAAGATTCCTGTAAGAACAAGAACATTGCAAGGTTAAATCCCCGGAGAGATCCAACATTTCATCCCACAGAGCGTCTTGCACTGAAATCTCCCGATATTGTTCTGACACTACATTCGAGAATAGACTAGCCAACATGAAAGATTTGAAGTTTGGCCCACCCACACAAGACAACTTGAACAAGCCATAGACAGCTAGAGTTTGACATTTTCTGATTGTGCGTTGAAAAGACTGGTTTAAAAAAATCCATAATATATATCAATAATAATATTTTAGATTTAAAATAAAAGCTGTTTTATTGAACTTTATTTTAATCAAATGATCTTAAAAAATAATATTAAGGTCTCCAAATACTAAGCACCTCAACTTTTTTCAACTTTTATAATATGTATAAAAATATTTCTTGAGCAACAAATTAAGGATGCAAAATAAAGATCATGTGACACTCTAATGGCCATCACTGGAATAATTACATTGTGAAACATATTCAAATATAACATCAATAAAATATTATGTTTTATTTTAAAATAAAACATCTATTTTAAATTGTAATAATATTTCACAATATTACAGTTTTTCTGTCATGACAACGGTCTGAGAATTTAGCATTGTAATATGCATGGCAATGCTAATATGTTTGGTCTTGGCGGAATAGATCTGCTATGCTGCTGCAACAGAGAACGTAGTCTCGCATAGTCAGGCCTTCAGACTGACGGCTGAAGGTCTGGAATCCCAATTCATTAGAAAAGGCCCACCCATGTCAAATAACCAATCACAGTTCATTTAATTTCAGTGTCACGTTTCGGGGCGTGGAAATGTCACAACAATAATGACCGGTCTGTAAAACTCTCAAGAGTATTTTAAGGATTCTGTGACACGACTTTCAATATTTCACATACTTTTGAGAATCCAGCGTTTAGTTGATCCAAATAAGCGCTTGTCGCCACAGTTGTAAACATGATGGCTTTCTTCTTTCGTGAGGGAGTTTGGCGCCACGGCATTTTTGTTTCCAGGTAGAAATCCTGTAGAATTCAACCAATCCGACGACGACTTTGACACTCCTGAAGTGTTTCCAGATAAGTGTGCCATATGCATCAGACATTTAGCCAACTGTCCGTGGGTGTGACGTCTGAGGCTGAGACACTAGAGAAAGTAACAAGACTTGCTGCTGCTAACACATTCACGGACATGCTGCTGCACATATAACATATATGAAATAACCACCATTTATAACATACATGAAATTACCCCGTATAAGATCTATACAGGTCGAGCTGGGGAAGGTGGAGGGTTTTTGAAGCATGCCACAGCTGCTACAGGCTGTAGCCTACAGCAAACACTAGCCACGTATTTGAATGATGAGCGGCAAGCTCATTGGCTGCTGATGTGTGAATAATAATGTAATAATATCAGATTGAGTTAGAACATATTGACCTGTGCCATCTAGTGTTTAATGACAGAACTGTTTGCATTTACTACGTTATACATTGTTTTTTTCTTCCATACGCAGTAAAAATTTGACTTTATATGAAAATATCATGTTTAATGGTCCTTGGTATTCAAAAATCTGGAATTTTTTAACAATAAGCTATGCAAAATACATCATCGAAATTCTATCTTCCACACAATATCATTATAAAAAATCCCCTTTAAGTTTCCCTATTAAAACAATACTTCAAGCACAGATGAGACTCATTTCAGACTCTACAGTCTCCTCGTGTCAACATTTTGAATGGTTTTATCCATAAAATAGCTCAGGTTACTGCATGGCACAAAGCAATCTCAGAACATCCTGCAGACACAGACTAATAAAGTCCAGGTAAACCCAGAGCTGAAGACAGAGTGAGCATTCTCTCTTTGCCCCTTGCTGTCCATCAGGCAGGTTAAAGCATTTGAGTGGACCGGATCACAGAGACAGAGATGCCACTGGCCCTGACCCTGTCGGCCTTCAAGATTAAAGCACCATGCAGTGTGTGTCAATCAGGCCAATTGTACTGGCCAGCTAGTGCTGATGGACTGAAAGTGTGCAGCAGAGGAGATGATGCATGTTGCTTGGCTCCCACTGAGAACAGCTTGTGAATGGATGTCTGGAAGACCTCCAAAACGTACTCCTTCATTTTATTTAGAGGGGATCAATAACGTAAGACAGGATGGACCAGACCACCAGTGCCCAAGTAACTTACACTTGCCATTTCTATGTTATTTGTAACAATGTATGTGTTTTGGACTTTATAATGACTTTCTTTTGACCTGCAGAGATAATTCTAATATGATGATTTGGTGCTTAACAAACATTTAATATTATCAATGTTAATATTATCAACGTTATTATTATTATTAATATTATCAGGGTAAACAATGATTATGCTGCATAATAATTCTGTGGAAACTGTGATACATTTGTCAGGATTTTGATGAATGATGTTTTTAAAAAAAAAAAAAATTGTATTGTCACTTTTTATCTATCTATCTATCTATCTATCTATCTATCTATCTATCTATCTATCTATCTATCTATCTATCTATCTATCTATCTATCTATCTATCTATCTATCTATCTATCTATCTATCTATCTATATATAATTATATTACTCTACTATATAGACACAAATAAAAAAATCAGTCTCGCACTGTGAGTGTAATCAGTTACATGTAATAAATAAACATAAAAATTATGATTATATATATATATATAAAATCATAATTTTTATGATTTGAAATTTGACTACTTAACAACAGCAAGCAAATCTATATAAAGGTAAAGTGAAGTGAGAATGAATGCACAAAGGCACAGTCTGCAAATGCTAATGGAACAATACATGTACAACTAAGGGAACAATTAAGCGTATATTTAAAATGCCAAGGAAGTAATTGTGCTATTACCGCACTTTCATTACTGGCTGAGACACATTGATGTTAAAAGAACATCTCAAAGAACAGCCTTTTTTTCTATTAGATCCTTTCTTTCACTGGTTCATTTTTTTAAATACCACGTGTCCTTCTGTCTCAGAGTAAAGGCCACAGTCAAGGGGGTCAATACATTTTTTGTAAATCAACAACAATAGCCCGCAAAGCCAGGAGAACTGAGCAATTAGAGGTTTTGGCTGGGATCCTGACTTCCTTGCTTGGACAACCTGCCATCACTTTACTGTGGTGGGCTTCTGAATTAAACTACTGACATTCACATAGCAGCTGTTATTGCTCCTGACCGGGCCGTTTCGTGTTTGATATCGTATCACGCAGGCCATTTATACCTCAGCGATACTGGCTGGGGTTCAGGTTTCACACAGCTGAACCTACTTCTGACCCTGAATCGTTTTACTGTAAAGGCTCAGGGTTTAATAAAGTATTGTGTACAGCAGTTCAAAAAGAGTGTACAAGAAAAGAAAGCCCAAAAGGTCTGGCAAGATGAAATATTGCCAAAAATAAAGATAGCAATAATTTTATGGAAGTAATATTTGAGTCTTGTTTACCACCATGGACTCCAGAAACCCACGAGGCAGAGCATGCTAAAGCGAGTCTTGAATCTTATACATTAAAAATACAAGTCACTGCACATGGTTAAAATAACAAGCCTTATATGAGCTTTTCCAGCCTGTGGTTTTGGATGTCTGCTTTTTGTTTGCTCACAATGAATGCAAAGCCGTGCTTTCTCCTGGAAAGGTCCAATATCCTGATCTGATGCGTGAATGAAGGTCACTTGTCAGCTTGACAGTCCTTTGATACATGAGTGCTATAATTAGCATATCGAAGGAACATTAAGCTTTTCATTAATTGTGACTTGATCAGCATTTAGCACAAATGAGTGCAATTAAATTCACATATTTACTTTTGAAAGTTGAAGGCGGGTATTAGTCATCATGAAATATTCATCTGGAGAATAGTTCCTCGTTAAACCGAAAAACAAAATGATTCACTCATATTTAATGGTTTAATTCATATACAATTTAAATTTTGTTATTTCAGGATTCTTTGATGAATAGAAAGTTCAAAAGAACAGCATTTAGTTGAAAAATATTTTTTATGACAATGTAAAAATCTTCACTGTTACTTTTGATCATTTGAATGTGTCCGTGCTGAATAAAAGTATTATTTTACATTATACAGTATATCTAACATTATATATTATTTCCAATATATATTTCACATTTTTATTTTGATATTTAATTTATTATTACTTTTTTTTTACATTCGCTCTCATGTATTTTTTTTTACTCAAAAGGCAAGATCTAAAATTATTCATGTAGGTCCAAACATTGTCAGTTCATGGATTATGTATTTCAAACTCCTAAAGAAAAAAAAACATAAGTGTGACATGAAATGTTCCATACAACTCTATTAAATTATGCACTTAAAAGATTAAGTCTTTTTAGGTCATTGAAAAACATTGTGTGAGAAACACATGAATGCATCATTTATATTGCTACAAATCCTCTCCTCTAACAAAACTCTTAAATTACATTGGTCTTCGTTAAATATAAATAGCACTATGAATGGCTGTTTTCTGGAAAACATATGCATAAAGTAATTTTTTTTCAAAGTTATAATTTTTTTATCAATCAATAAATAAAAACCTAATTTTGGGTGAATTATAACTCATTTTAGAAAACACAAAAAATAGTAAATTCTATAATGATAAAACTATATATACATAACAAATAGATAAATGTCAGTTGAATAGCTTTTAAACTGAGTTTGTTCACTCTCTCTCTAAAAAAAAACCTTTACCTCTTTATGGGATCACATTCAGCGCACTCGTTGCACAAATTCACGTACCTTTATCCATTGTAGAGACAAAAACGTAAAACGTAAAAATGTCAGAATGAGTAGGCTACTATCGTATTTCATTGTGACTTTATCTGTCAGTATTTTCAATGCTCTCCAAAAGCTCTGATTTGTGATGGGGCAATGCATCATGGGGTGTGAGAAAAGGACTCAGTTTATCAGTCACCCCCTAGATAAAGACAGAAAATCCATGACAAAGTACTCCACATCAAGCAAACACAGACCTCAACTGCAGACCTGATAATCTCGCAAGACTGACAGTGCCAAGAACCACACATTTTCATTCTCTTTGGTTCCCTCTCTTCCTCCTCGATCGCTCTCACTGGGGATCTGACAAAAGAGAAAAGAGAGATAGACACAGCTTTCAGGCCTTTTTTGATCGTGTCAGTCCATCTTTTGGCAAAGTCACATTTCCTTTTTTTCCCATTACTGCAGAGGAGTAACCTAATTTTCTTCTGAAAAGGTCACTTATCGAAGGGTACAACATCCATCACTATGAGTAAAGTCATTACTGTGACTTCATTTTCTTGATCTAATCCATCGCTGAGGATTTCAACCATATATAACGTTCATTTCATGTCTGGATATAAATATGTTTTACTGTATTTTTAGGATACGCATTATCTGAAAAGCAGTATTTATGGATGCCCTCGAAAGCAGCAATTTAAAAAAAATACTTAACCCTTATGTTCTGTTGAGCTTAACTTGAATACTTTAATGTTTGGCGTCCTAGAGACCCTAATGCTGTTAAATGTATTAAAATAATCATTGTAGCTTATATTTTTCCCTCAAATTCATTTAATAAGTTCCTCTGACCTAATCAAAACCCAACAGACAGACGTTATTGAAGTTTTAACCCACAAAGTAGGTCTTCAGCACTTTTCAGAAATGATGAAAATGTAATGTAAAGTAATTTCTCATAAGATTAGGCAAAGTCAAGCATCTCAGACCCCAGACAGATCATGAAGGTTAAATTAATTTAATGACATTTGGCATCTAATGTACACTTAACTTCTCGAAAACTTTACATGTTTACTTTTTGGCACACAAGAATTCAAATGTTTTTGCACACGGTGAACATCCACCTGATCTCATTCAAATGTGCATTATTTAACCTCTTTTGGTGATGGATTGCAAGCCTTTGTGAGAGACTATTGACAGGCCATGTGATGCATGAATCCGTTAAAGGGCAAAATTTGATATGATGTGCACAGGAACAAGAGTGATAAACAACAACAGACACTCAGAATAACATCTTGACCTAGATAAACAGAATAAATCAAACTGCTTGACACTAATTGTATATCCATCGGGCACACATGCATATTTCTACAGAGATACTAGATCAACATTTGGTAACGGGATGGAATATGTGGCTGACATATTGAAAAATGGAAGTGCAATTTTGGAGATTTGGGGATCTTCAGCAAAGAGATTTTGGCAATCGACTTTATGCAACCCAATTTTACATCTACCATTTTATGCAAACGTAGAGGAAGCTGTTCTACTTTAGGCTGTAACTGGGGAACATTTGGGAAGCACAAATGTCTTTTTCACACTGATTCAACAAACCCCACAAATAAATGTTGGAAATTTATGTTTTGTTGGTATTACTTGAGAACCAGCTGTAAGCTTCTGATGTTTTCTTGGGAAATGCAAATCTAGTTATCGTTCCCAGCTGAATATATATCTTATAGCCAAAGTCGGTTTAATGGTCTCCCAGCCTGGTCGGACTCATCGGTGAGATATAGTTTTATTGGGATTTTGGGCATCTCTCAACTAGTCAGACCAGGGTTAAGACTAACACTAAAATGAAAAAACACAAAACAATTATTATATATATATATATAAAATATTATTATATATATTAAAATTAAGATTCCTTCAATTAACTTAAATTAAAATGAAAACAGAAAACATAAAAATATAAACTAATTCAAAATATGAATAAAAATAATAAATAGTATCTCAATGAATCACTGGTTCACAAATTATTATTCATTATTATTATAAAAAAACAGGGTGCAAAATTAAATCTTGTACTAAACTACATATATGTATCTTATAGCTACTGAGCTATGCTTTGATACAACCTCCCAACCTTTCTCTTTTTTATCAAAATGTGCTTTTAATAATATAATTTAATATAATTTCAACTTTATCTTTAACAGCAATCAAGATGTTTTAAAATTTCAAAACACATTCTCATGTTAGCAGACAGATTACACTTTCACACATGACCAACAATTCCATAACAAATAAAAATATCACAATGAAATATTATCAAAATATTCCTTTGACGGAGGTGACGGAACTGACGGAGTTAATACATCTGACGGTGGTGATGAAAACCTGAATTTGTAGTCATTTTAACCATCAAATACACTGAATCAATCAATTACTGTATTAAAACAAAAACAACAAACAGTGAGTATGTTATTGTTTATAAAGCTTTTGTTCAAGAGTCACATTTAAGTATTTTGATATATCATTAGAACACAACATTTTATGGTGGTGACATCTGACGGTGTTGACAAATGTAGCATTTCTTTCACAAAACAAATGGAGTTCGTGTAGTAGCCATTTTATTTTTTTGTTGATTTTAGATGCTAATGGAACCTGCTTCAGGAGAATAAAATGATCTAAATATTTCAAATAATTTCCTCAGAAATTGGAAGATGGTGTTGACATATCACGGTTGTGACAAATGAAATATTAACATTAGTATTTAAAATATTGTAGAACTGACCTGAGCCTGTCTGACAGTGATGTACTCTGCAGAAGGGTTCGTTTAGAATGACAGCTGCCCCTGATATTCCCTGATTTTATCACATTTTAATGAATGTTTGACGGTGTTGACAAAAAGTGGGGACACAACTTTTAAACCTTATGAAGTGTCACTGAAAAACAACCTTGCTTTGATACGAGATATTATTTAATGTTGCTTTTGATCAAACATGGTCTTTTATCATTAAAATATTTGTATCTATTTTATAGCATATTAATTATTGAACCCTTGACACAGTGTTTTAGATGCAGTGAGAAGACAATAAGTGTCATAGATTTCACATATAAAATGACACAATTAAATTGAAGGGGATAATTGTGTTAAATACATTCTATTACGAACCCCCCATAATATTTACAATTGAAAATATATATTTTTTAAACCTAATAGCAGTTACAATTGCTGGACATGTTTTGTCCCATGTCTCAAGAATCAGTGTTATACTAAAATAACCAGATTAAGCCAGCTTGACCAGGCTAAAGCAAACAATCTTATTTAAATGAAGACCGGAAGACCTTAGGTTGTTCTAAACAGCATTTTTCTCTCCAGCAGGGTATTTCTTTCAGGAAATGCAAAGATAGATATCATATGTTTAGCTATATTATACACTTCATGTAAGATATTTAGTCAAAACCTGTTAATATTTTCTTTAACGTAATCAAGACTCAATTAATAATACCATCTTGTTTGTTCATTGTGGCTTTTTGTACAGCAAGGTTTACTGAATCGATCAATAAAAAAAAAAAACACTTCACTGGCAATAAAGTCTGTAAGGGTGGGAGTATGCAAATGCAGAGTGGGCTTATTTTTGATTGCGCAGGAAAGGATTGTTTAGGTATCATTTTTGTCTTGCCAGATATGCTGCTGAGATTCATGATATCTAAGCTCAAGATTTGGCCAGCTCATCCTCCTTGCAGCAGATGACTCTGTACTTAGCTCAGTAAATTATGCATGCGTTATTCATATAATAATGCACCCTTTAAATATTCAGATTTGAGAAGGCGAAGAAGAATAAACATGCGGTAAGAACAAAGCGCTTAAAGGAAATCCCAAATTCAAGACAAAAAGAAGGATCTCTGTAAATCTGAAAATGATCTCTGTACATTTTACGTTTTCATATAGATCAGTGTCCTTCCTCTATCGCCCTCATGCACACAAGCGTCCTGCCTCCCAGATGTTGTACTGGTGTCATGCAAGGTAGGTGTTCCAGGTATCTTGTTGGGGGTCCTGCCCGACTGGTTTATCACTGATACTTCTGGTTCCAAATGATGCTCTAGCCTTGTGCTTCCATTTATCATCTGCCCCCAGGCAGCACACAGCTGAGCCAGGAGAGATAGGCAGTTTATTTTTCATAGTTATTTATTCTGTGTTCTCTATGCCTTTGTGACAGTTTGTATGTATTAGGGCTGTTGTTGGCATTGGGCAGGTGAGGCCAGGAAAGGTATCAGGGAGCAAGGAACCTAAATTACTGTGCTGTTAAATCAATCTTTCTGACACATATTATTTTTCTTTATATCATAAAACACAAAATGTGATGTTTAGGTTTGTCCAAGCTGTTTTTCCATACAACAAATGTGGATGGTGATTCATATTGTCAAGCTCCCAACAAAATCTACCCCATCCATCCATCCATTGAAAAATATTATTTCAAGTTGTAAATAATACAAAGTTTATTGTATAATCTTTACAAGAGAACATTATTTCAGTCTTCAACTTAAGTCACATATTAATTTGGTGTGTAACTTACCATTTCTTTGTAAATATTTGTGAAATTTACTAGCAATTTCAAAGCCATTTTTTCTCTCGGTATAGTTCATATGATTTTGACAAATTTGTGTGAAGAAATTTAAGCAATTATTCACCTAATGTCCTCAACAATTAAAAGAAGCTGGAAGTTGTATGGAAAAGAGAAACTTGGAAAAAAATTATAAAACAATTCAGTGTTAAAAATTAAATAAATTAACAAGTAATTTTTGTAAAAAAAATTGTAAAATGTTTTGTAATTTTTTTTAAAGAAACAAGTAGATAGAATAGAAAAAAGAAACCTAGAATTTTTTTTAAAGAATCAAGTAGATAGAATAGAAAAAAGAAAACTAGAAGTTTTTTTTTAAGAATCAAGTAGATAGAATAGGAAAAAAGTAAGCTAGTGATAGTTTTTCAAGAAAAGCTAGCAGTTAGAGAATAAATATGCAAATGATAGAGGGTCAAGTCTGTGTGAGATTTTTTATAAAAAGACAGATAAAATAGATTTAGAATAGAGAGTGCTAGAGTTAGAGTGTCAAATAAAGATGGAAAATATGTGTTTTTAGACGTTTCTTGAAGATGGCTAAGGACTCAGCTGCTCGGATTGAGTTGGGCAGATCATTTCACCAGATGGGAACAGTTAATGAAAAAGTCTGTGAAAGTGATTTTGTGCCTCTTTGGGATGGCACAATAAAGTGACGTTCACTTGCAGAATGCAACCTTCTAGAGGGCACATAGGTCTGAAATACTGAATTTAGGTAAAGGGGTGCAGAGCCAGAGGTGGTTCTGTAGGTAAACATTAATGCCTTGAATTTTATGCGAGCAGCTATTGGTAGCCAGTGCACATTGATGAACAGAGGTGTGACGTGCGTTCTTTTCTGCTCATTGAAGACTAAACTTTCAGCGGCATTTTGGATTAATTGTAGAGGTTTGAAGGAATTGGCTGGAAATCCTGACAAGAGAGCATTGCAATAGTCTGGACAGAACAAGAAATTGTGTTGTGTTGCATGTTCCGAAAGAAAAGGCCTGATCTTCCTAATATTGTATAAAGCAAATCTAAAGGACCGGGCAGTTTTAGCAATGTGATCTGAGAAATTGTACTCATCACCAATCACAACTCCAAGGTTTCCGGCTGTTTTTTGAAGGAGTTATGGTTGATTGGCCTAACTGGAAGGTGACATTGAAACCATATTGGTTGCAGTATTACAAAAACACTGACGCAGAGGAGTGGTTAGGAATTACCCAAGTAATCAAATCAGTTCCTTGGAAACATCATAAACAATAGCCTATTAGGAAGTCATATAACATTACAGTCAAGTGTTTTATTTGAAATTAAAATAAGAGATGCAAGAATACATTCAGAGACACGAGTGGATGTGGAGCATAACAAATTCATAAGGGTAAAGTTAATAACAGAGCAATTTGTTTTGTGTCTGGTCTCATTGCTCTTTGCCATGCAGCTCATAATTATTCATTTTTATTCAACTGGGCAAACCAATTAATTAAGCCTGATTAAATCCAACTAGACCATAAACAACAAACACCATTGCGACATAACCAAACTACTGGAGGGCTGATGCATTTCTTTCAGCTAATCAGACGTATTCATCTGAACACGGTCTCTGGGAGTGAAATATACCAATCAGCAACATATCAGTGTGAAGGATCCGAAGCTCGCTGAACTCTGGGGGGGATATATGAGAGCAGAGGCCGCTTGAAGTGGGCAAAGCAATTTTGAAGTGTTTGAGACATCTGAGAGATCACAGGCTGGCATGTTTCCGGGCCCATCTACCTCTTTCGCCCATGGAGCTCTCAGTCTTATACTGGATGTCCAAAAGCTTCTTCCTCAGCCAAGTGAGCACGGCGAAACTGCGTTCAGATGCTATTAGATCGCTGCACATCACAAAGAGACTCAGGTGGAAAAGTGTATCTAATGCACTCCCTGACAGTGTGCCGGTGAGGACAGGGTCTGATATGAGAGAGTGAATGTACCACAGAGCCATCCCATGAACTTTAGAATGTAAGCATAAACATACATGTGCATCATTCAAAATACTGGTGCAACAAATGTGCGGCTATGAGACACAGGCTTTTAGAATGACCCGTTACATACTGTTTTTGAAAAAAAAAACAATTCTGTATGCATGGACCTATTACATTTGCTGAAATGTGCAGTATAACCACAGTACCTGCGTAGAATACTGAATTCCATAATGCTAAACATTCAACTTGTATTTCCAGTATGACAACTATACCAAAAACAAACAAATAAATAAACTATTATTTAAAAAAGATATAGTTTAGAATGCAAAATAACCACAGCATTTGGAATCATTTAATTCCAAATGTAATCAAAAAGTCTGCTCATCACTGTCTTGCACTCTATCATATGTATAAATATAATAAATAATACTATATTAAATAATTGAGAATATAACACACACACACACACACACACACACACACACACACAACACACACATGCACGCACGCACACACACACACACAAAATAATGAACATTTTAATTTAATGTAATACTTAAATTTAATTTTAATTCATTTTAAAACAATGTCTCAATATACACTCACATATACAGGTGCATCTCAATAAATTAAAATGTCGTACAAAATGTTATTTATTTCAGTAATTCAACTCAAATTGTGAAACTTGTGAATTAAATAAATTCAATGCACACAGACTGAAGTAGTTTAAGTCTTTGGTTCTTTTAATTGTGATGATTTTGGCTCACATTTAACAAAAACCCACCAATTCACTATCTCAACAAATTAGAATATGGTGACATGCCAATCAGCTAATCAACTCAAAACACCTGCAAAGATTTCCTGAGCCTTCAAAATGGTCTCTCAGTTTGGTTCACTAGGCTACTCAATCATGGGGAAGACTGCTGATCTGACAGTTGTCCAGAAGACACACTTCACAAGGAGGGTAAGCCACAAACATGCATTGCCAAAGAAGCTGGCTGTTCACAGAGTGCTGTATCCAAGCATGTTAACAGAAAGTCGAGTGGAAGGAAAAATTGTGGAAGAAAAAGATGCACAACCAACCGAGAGAACCGCTGCATTATGAGGATTGTCAAGCAAAATTGATTCAAGGAATAGACTGAGGCTGGGGTCAAGGCATCAAGAGCCACCACACACAGACTTGTCAAGGAATTTGGCTACAGTTGTTGTCAGAGGCGTCTTACCTGGGCTAAGGAGAAGAAGAACTGGACTGTTTCCCAGTGGTCCAAAGTCCTTTTTTCAGATGAGAGCAAGTTTTGTATTTCATTTGGAAACCAAGGTCCTGGAGGAAGGGTGGAGAAGCTCATAGCCAAAGTTGCTTGAAGTCCAGTGTTAAGTTTCCACAGTCTGTGATGATTTGGGGTGCAATGTCATCTGCTGGTTTTGGTAACATTGTGTTTTTTGAAAACCAACGTCAATGCACCCGTTTACCAAGAAATCTTTGAACACTTCATGCTTCCTTCTGCTGACCAGCCTTTTAAAGATGCTCTTGTCAGAGAAATGCGGGACTGTTGTGCAAATCAGCAATGTAATGTTAGCCTGGAAAACTAGCGATTTAAAAAAACGTTTCAATTAAGAACATGGTTGCAAATATATATATATGTACAGGACTGTGTAGAGCACAAAATAAGAGAGTCTTAATTTTTAAATCAATTATTTAAGCCGAAAATACATACATTTATGGGACTCTCTGTATGATCTGGCCGCCATTGTTGCCGGTTGCGCAGTGTGTTCTGGGTACCCCTTGGTTTCAAGTAAGCTCGCGAAAATGCTTGGTTTTAAGGAGTATCTACCACATCCCCTTAGCCATACCCCTCGATCAAAACGAGAATTGGGATAGCCCTTACTCTCACGTGAACGCGCAAAACTAAGGGGAAGGGGTAAGACAGAGAATTGGGATTCACCCTTAAACTACTTCAGTCTGTGTGCATTGAATTTATTTTATTCACGAGTTTCACAATTTGAGTTGAATTGCTGAAATAAATGAAATTTTCCACGACATTTTTATTTATTGAGATGCACCTGTACATACATGCAATAAATAATATAAATATTAAATATACAATGTAGTGTAATAATGTGAATGTAAATAATAATTGTTTACACAAATATTATATATAATAAATACAAACTAACAAAATATATTAGATAAATATTATATATTATAAAAATTAAATGAATATTATTATAAAAAAACATTCTTTTTAATCTATTTGTTTATTTTACATTATATTTCTAAAAAAATATTACTTTGCAAATATATGTATGTATTGTTGAGACAACATAAGTAAATAATGTATCATGCTATAGTTTGACATGTTTTGAACACTGTTCATCACTGTCACATTACAACTAAACAATGCATTAGCTCATGTGCTTAAACTCAAGAGTGAAATTCCCTCTGGATCTTAGATGCAAAGGGGACTGTACATGTATTAGCATTATGATATTTTTTTTCAAATTGCTTATGAGCATTTTAAGTTTATAAATGTTGTCATGCTCATGCCACCAGTAACATATAACACAAACTCTCATCTGTGCAACAAAAATATTGTGCTTTATTGATAATGCAGACATTAAAATGTAATCCAGCACACAATGTTTTAACAGACACAATTCATCCTACTGTGCTGAAGGTTTCCGCTTAAATGTTCTCGCCTCTAGAGAGTAAAATGAATCACACTCTCTGTACATAGGCCACCCCAAGGTGATTTGTTTGCTGATTCCTTGTCACAGTGTAATTTATTGCAGTGCTTTTGTCTTCTTTTTTGTATACATGGAGTGATCAGGCAGTGCAAAGCAGCAAACGTGATCCTATTCCTAAGGAGATTCACAGTGTCCAGGACTCCAGGTCAGCCAAAAAATCCGGGCGAAGCATTTCAATAATAAATAACTTGCATATTTTGGGAGAAATATACCTTTTTTTAATTATTATTAAAAATCTTGTCGGTGTCAGAGGACAAAAAAAAGAGAGATCTTATTAGTGAATTGTATTAACCTGTCAAAATGCAAAACACCATATCAAAAACACAATCATACACAAAACAGTGATTATTATATGATTTTCACCATTTATAGGGATACCAATATACAGTATTAAAGGGATAGTTCACAAAAACATTTATATTACTCACCTTCAAGTCCTTCCAAACCTGTATGACTTACTTTCTCATGTGAAACACAAAACAAGATATCTTGAAAAACACAAAAAGAGAAGAAAGTCATATGGGTTTGAAACAACATGAGTGAGTAATTTTCTTTTTTGGGCAAACTATTCCTTCAATTAAGACCAAATAATTGTTAAACGATTAATAGAAAATAATACAAACTATTACACACACACACACACACACACAACACACACACACACACACAAGCACACACACACACACACACACACACACTTGACAATTTTATCTAAATATTTACCGGAAAGAATTGTGGATTATTAGCGAGTTAGTGGTTCGCCCCTAAATGTGGTACATGTGTGTTTGTATGTAAGGAGGGGGAGTACATTTCCCTGACATTTCGCCTGCTTGAATATTAATAGATTGTTTCAGCTCTGCTCCGTGGCATCCTGTCGGGATGCGCTGCCTGGAAACACCAGCTTTGGCAACTGATGATTCCACACTGTGCCAGTTTCTTCAACCAGCCTTATCATCCGCCTGGCAAAGCGTCGTGCCCTGCCCTCGCTGCCTACACGCCCGCACCTACTGAGATAATGTAATAGCAGTCAGCCACGGCCAGCCCAGCTCCGTCTACCTAACAGAAAGCAACGAGGCATATTTAAGATGCAAACATCTGCAGAATTCAGAAAAACAGAGACGTGCACAAAGATCACAGAATGTTTGGCCAATGATGTGCAGGTCTTTGTGTAGATATTTGACAAACAAATGTGCTTTGTCTGTGAAATCCCTTTGGATGAATTTAAAGACCAGAAAATGATCTGATTGTTCAATAGTTTGTGATATTTGTTTCGGTTGAATATTGCAGTGGGGAGTAACAGAAAATGTGGTTAGCCAGGTCAGTCAACAGTGAAATTAGTAAGACACCAGGGGTGTGTCTGATGCAACGCCAGACCTGCATTTAAAAATGAATTAGCTCTCATTCTTTTGATTCATTGTTTTCTACTTTCTAAAATAAACTGAGTTGTATTCATGTGTTTTGTAATAATGCTCTCGAGTTGGCCATATAAAGACATGTTGGTAAATATAAAAATAAGAGAGTCAGTGTGTGAAAAATCAATAAAAATCTACACAATGATATTAATACCCACATTTTATTGAACAACTTAAAAGGGTTAATTCAACCCCAAATTAAAATGTTGTCATTATTTATTATTATTATTATTTTAGGATATTTGTTTCAAACCTGCATGCATTTCCTTCTTCTTTGAACAGAAAAGAAGATATCTTGAAGAATGTGGTGTCCAGAAAATATTTGGTAACGTCTCGGTTACTTGCGTAACCCCGTTCCCTGAAGGAGGGAACGGAGGCGTAACGTCAGAGTGACTGACTAATGGGATCTCGCCGGAGAGCCCAATCACCTTCGAGTGTTAACAAAACAAGCCAATGACAATTGGCGTGCGTGTTCGCCAGCGCACTCCGCCGCGTGCGGGTATAAAGGAGAGCGCGTGCAAACGCACATCAGTTTTTCGCTGAGGAGCCGAGACTGTGTGCCCCGCCGTACAGCGGTGGTACAGCAACTATGGCGACGGGACGTTACGCTCCGTTCCTCCTTCAGGGAACGGGGTTACGCAAGTAATCGAGACGTTCCCTATCAGTCAGTCACGTTCGACGAACGCCAGAGTGACTGACTAATGGGATCCCTTGAAAACGCCACTATTGCTGACCCCCTCCAGTGCTCTGCAGAAGCCGGCAAGTCCCCCCACACCAGCTGGGATGGAAGATAAGACAGGGTTTAGGCAGAGATAACCGCACTGCTGTTCCGCTCAGTGGGTAGAATAACACTGGGAAAGCGTACCCCAAGTAGGGGAAACGCCACGGAGCCACATCCCGCATAAGGAGGTATCATGTGGAGATTACACGTATGGACTGGCCAAGGGCAGTACCACATACGGGAGTCTCTGAGGTAGACCCAGCCCGCCTGGGGTGAGATAGCTACACAGCAGAGAAGGCAGAGGGTTCTGCCAGGGAAGACACGGGCTCACCAAGGGGGAGCCGCATCGTGGAAGAATACACATGTGGGATCATCAATCACTACACATGGGCACCTAGCCCAGCACAAGGGTTGACCTTGGGCAACGTACGAGTACTGGACCTGGCGTCTGGTGCTCCGCCACACCTGACTGCCGAGGGTGCGGGAGGAACTTCAACAGGGTTCGCCGTGGGGAACTGAACTGAGAAGCAACAGGGCGCACGTATCCGGTCCGTAGAGGGGAATGGCGCAGCAAGCGTGATTGACACCGAGCGGGTTCCAGTGTTACTGGCCATCTGAGACAAGTACACGGGAGGACACTGGCTCTATACGGAGATTGTAAAACCTCGCAAACGTATTAGGTGTCGCCCAGCCGGCAGCTTTACAAATGTCTGCTATTGAGGCGCGTGCCAAAGCCCAAGAGGAAGCAACGCCTCGTAGAGTGTGCTCTCACACCAAGGGGCACGGTAAGCGCTGGGCCTGATAGGCCAAGACTATAGCCTCCACTATCCAGTGGGCGAGTCTTTGTTTGGAGACAGCTCTTCCTTCTGCTGTCCTCCGAAGCAGACAAAGAGCTGGTCTGAGGTCCTGAAGCTCTGCGTGTGGTCCACATAGATGCGCAAGGCACGAACGGGACAGAGCAGAGCAATGGCTGGGTCTGCCTCCTCCCGGGCAGCGCTTGCAAGTTCACCACCTGGTCCCTGAAGGGCATGGTGGGAACTTTGGGCATATCCAGGCCGGGGTCTCAGGACAACGTGAGAGTCAGCCGGCCCGAATTCTAGGCACCTAATCGTCGACCGAAAATGCTTGCAGGTCCCCTACCCTCTTGACTGTGGCCAATGCCGAGAGGAGCACTGTCTTTAGAGACAGAAACTTAAGCTCTACTGACTGCAGAGGCTCAAAGGGGCCCCCTCAAGGCCGACAGGACCGAGGGAGATCCCAAGAGGGTACCAGGTGAGGGCGGAGGATTTAGCCTCCTTGCCCCTCTGAGGAACCTGATGACCAGGTCGTGTTTCCCCAGAGACTTACCGTCTCACTGCATCGTGGTGTGCGGCGATAGCGGCGACATACACTTTGAGGGTGGAGGAGAGACAGCCTTCGCTCCAACCCATCCTGCAGGAAAGAAAGCACGACTGCGATCGGGCATACGGGGTCCTCCCGCGGGAGAACACCAATCGACGAACAGGTTCCACTTCAGCCTGTAAGCTTGTCTCGTAGACAGAGCCCTGGCAGAAGCGATAGTGTTTACTACCGCTGGAGGTAGCCCACTTAGAACCTCCGTCCGTCCAAGGACCATACGTGGAGATTCCACAAGTCTGGGCGGTGCCAGAGGGTGCCCCTCTCTGAGAAAGTAGATCCTCCTCAGAGGAATTTGCCAAGGAGGGGCTGTCGCGAGGAGCATCAGTTCTGGAAACCACGTCCGTTGGGCCAGTAAGGCGCCACCAAGAGGACTTGCTCCTCGTCCTCCCTGACCTTGCACATGGTCTGTGCGAGAAGGCTCACTGGGGAAACGCATATTTGCCTAAGTCGAGGCCAGCTGCATGCCAGCGCATCTGTACCGAGGGTCCCCTCCGGGAGGCAAACAGGTCTACCTGAGCGTCCCAGGCGTCTCAATTCAGCTGGGGTACCTCGGGGTGGAGTCGCCATTCTCCCGGAAGGGCGTGCTGGCGTGAGAGCTCGTCGGCTGCACGATTGAGCTCGCCTGGGACATGAACGGCGGCGACCTCAGATGCTTCTGACTCCAAAGGAGGAGATGGCGGGCGAGTTGCGACATGCGACGGGGCGTGACCGCCCTGGTGGTTGATGTACGCAACGGTCGCAGTGTTGTCGAGCGGACCAGTATATGCTTCTCGTAGCAGCGTCTGAAGCGGCGAGAGCAAGCTATACTGCCAGCAACTCGAGGCAATTGATATGCCACTGCAGCTGGGGCCCTGTCCAGAGCCCCGCTGCTGCGTGCCCGTTACATGGCCCCCAGCCCATGGCAGAGGCGTCTGTTGAAACAACAACGTGCCTGGATACTTGCTCTAGGGGAACTTCTGCCCGAAGAAAGGCAAGATCCGACCATGGGCTGAAGGTGCGACGGCAGGA
The DNA here is from genome assembly GCA_027564155.1 of Gymnocypris eckloni scoliostomus. NCBI lineage: Eukaryota > Metazoa > Chordata > Actinopteri > Cypriniformes > Cyprinidae > Gymnocypris > Gymnocypris eckloni. Next base: position 18,851,365 of record CM050428.1, read on the forward strand.
CGGGGTGAGTGAGACCCGGTATGTGCCGTGGTGCCATGCCCATCTCGGGACTCGGTCGTGAAGCCAACGCTGAAGCGGTCTCATATGAAGCAATCCGAGCGGCGTGATAGCGGCTGAGGATGCCATATGCCCCAGGAGCCTCTGAAAATGTTTCAGTGGAACCGCCCTCTTGTGCTGGAGAGACTCCAGGCATCTCAGCATTGACTGAGCACGCTCCTCTGAGAGTGCTGTGAGGTTGACCGAGTCCAACTCCCTGCCGAGAAAGAGATCCTCTGCATAGGGGAGAGTTTGCTCTTTTCCCGGTTGACCTGAAGCCCCAACCGGCTGAGGTGCCCGAAGGAGGGCCTACTGGTATGCTCGCCTTCGTGCGCAAAGCGGAATCGAGGAGGATCGAGACATGGAAGTAGGCGTCTTTCAGGTCGATCGCTGCAACCCAATCGAAGGGACGGACGCATTGAAAGAGGCGTCTCTGCGTCAACATCTTGAACGGGAGCTTGACAAGGGCCCGGTTCAGAACACGCAGGTCCCAGATTGGATGTAACCCACCGTGTTTCTTGGGAACGATGAAGTAGGGGCCTTTGTAGAGCCCTGACTCCATCTCGGCCGGCTGTATCGCGTCCTTCGCCAGTAGGACCGCGACTTCTGCACGCAAGACAGGGGCATCCTGGCTCAACACTGAGGTGAACCGATTGCCCCTGAACTTGGGAGGACGCCGGGCGAACTGAATCGCGTAGCCGAGTCTGATGGTCCTCAGGAGCCAGCGAGACGGCCTGGGGAGCTCTAGCCAGGCCCCCAGGGGCCGTACAAGCGGGACCAGGGGAGACATAGACGTACCCCCCGGTGGGGCAGCGCAGTGGAGCCCAGGGCCCGACTCGAAAGGCAGAGCGTCTCGAAGTGGGGTCTGAGTGTGTGGTGCAACACTCACCTGTCTCCACGGCTGGGCAGGGGGCGCGGGAGAAGGCATCGCGTCCTCGGACCGGACCCTGCTGCCCACTGGCGAAGAGAGAGGGGGATGGGAATGTGGAGACGGGGTCTCGCGCACTGCCATCCTCGCCCTCTTGGGACCCGGAGAAAAAGGAAACTGCTCTTATGAAGTTTTGGGTACCACTGACCCGGGGGCCAGTGGCGGAACAGAACAAAAATTCTCCACCCGGCCCTCCTCCGGGGGAAGGAGTGGTGCTATCGCCATCTCCTGAAGAGCAGGATCCCGAGGCTCCGGTCGCCTGCCTCAGGACGCCGCCACCCTGGCACTTCACAGGCTTGGCAGGGGCGGAGGCGGCTGCGCCGCTCGCGGCCAGCTCCATGCTGCGGCCATTGTGAAGGCTGCTGTTGTGGCCGAGCTGGAGCGGAGGTGGAGGCCGCAGGAGGGCGCCTTCGGCGACGAGCAGGCGGAGGGGCTGCAGCCGGCGGTGGGGTGGAGACAGCAGCGGACCGCCGGGGCAGGATGCGAAACGCCTCCATCTGCTTCTGTGCGGCGGAGAACTGTTGGGCAAAGTCCTCCACCGCTTCACCGAATAGGCCGGCCTGGGAGATCGGGGAGTCCAGGAAGCGGTGCTTGTCGGACTCCCTCATATCCGCCAAGGTCAGCCACAGGTGGCGCTCCTGGACCACTAATGTGGACATCGTCTGACCCAGGGCCCGCGCCGTGACTTTCGTCGCCCTTAGCGCGAGGTCCGTCGCTGTGTGCAGTTCCTGCAACACACCTGGGTCAGCATCACCCTCGCAGCTGTTTCAACGCCTTGGCCTGGTGGACCTGCAGGAGGGCCATGGCGCAGGGCGGAAGCGGCCTGTCCAGCAGCACCGTAAGCCTTGGCCGTTAGAGCGGACGAGAACTTACAGGCCCTGGACGGAAGGCGTGATTACCCTCCAGGCGGCAGCGCCCTGCGGGCAAAGCTGCATGGCAATGGCGCTCGACTGGGGACCTCCACATACCCTGGGCCGCTCCGCCGTCGAGGGTGGTGAGGACAGAGGAGGCACTAGGCCTGTTTCGGGCAGAAAAAGGTGCCTTCCAGACCTAGTCACCTCCTCATGCACTTCCGGGAAGAAAGGAACCGGAGGCGGTTGCCGACGTTCTCGCCTGCGCCCAGGAACCAATCATCCAGCCTTGAGCGCCGGGAGAAGGCGGACGCCTATAGTGCAGCCCGATGCTCTCAGCGGCCCGAAAGCATAGCGGTCAGTTCTGGATCTGACTCGGCAACGCTACTCTTCCTGACGGAGGCAGCGCAGCCAAATCGTCCTCTCCAGAACCTAGCTCATCCCCCGATGCAGTGATCGAAAGCCTGTCATCTGCTGGGGCACCGAATGAGATTCTGGGCCCCGCCCTGTCTGAGGACCCCGCATACTCATCCGGGAAACCCAGACGGTGCGATGTGTTCGAGGAGTGAGAGGCCCGCGGAGACGCACTCGACGGGGAAGCTCTCACTGTGATCCTCAAATCACCCTGGCCCTGAGCCGAAGTAGTCCTCCGTCCGGAGGAACTAGAACGGGGCAGAGCAAGGGGGATACCCCCACGTCTAGCGAGGAGGTATCTGGAGCGCAACATCGCTATGGTCATGTTCCCACAGTGAGAACATGACTCATCCAGCGCTGCCTCAGCGTGCCTAAAGCCCAAGCACGAGGGCAGCGATCGTGACCATCAGATGAAGTCAGGAACAGACCACATCCAGAAACGCAGCCGGAAGCCATCTTTAAAGACGCCCGTCGCTCGTGGAGCTCTTTAGATTTGCTCTTTAGTTGAAAAACTCTCTTTCAGCAGCGCTGAAGCGCCGAGGAGGTAGCAGCGTGATCGCTGCTTCTCGAATCCAGCACTGGACAGCAACCGCTGACGCGCCGTAACACCAACGCTGTAGTCTTGCTTTGCAGACACTCAGAGATTTGCAAGGCTCGGCCCGGCGAAAAGCTGATGTGCGTTGCACGCTCTCCTTTATACCCGCACCGCTGGGCGGAGCGCGTGGCGAACACGCACGCCAACTGTCATTGGCTTGTTTTGTTAACACTCGAAGGTGATTGGGCTCTCCGGCGAGATCCATTAGTCAGTCACTCTGACGTTACGTCGAACGTGACTGACTGATAGGGAACCCATATTATTCAAGATATTAATGATTTATTATGTTTATTATTTTAAGATATAAAAAAAAAAAGAAAAAAAAGAAACTCAAACAGGTTTGGAACAATTTGAGGGTGAGTAAATAATGACATAATTAAAACAAACAAAAAATGAATAATTGAGTAGATTATTATTAAATTATATATATATATACACACACAGTATTATATATAGCATATAAATATATTACTTAAAAATGACAGGAAACTGTCATGTATTTTGCTAGGTCAATTATGACCAAACAGGCAAACAATTAAGAAAGAAACCCATATATTAATCATATCTTTATGGGTTACTTAAATTTAGCAATTAAAATTTTACAATCACAATTAGAATATGAAAGTAAGCATAATTTATGTAACTGGCACTGATACATTATCAGAAAGTGTTCATTGCTTTGCAAGTCTTCATCTAACAAATTTTGAAGCAGCCAATTTTGCCTCTTTAGGCCCTTTAAGAATTGTGTCTTCAGGAAACAACAGCTCTTGATGATAAATATTTTGTAAATGTGATGAACGTGGAGCTAAAAATTCTTGTTAGACAATCAATCTTACATTGGTAAGCACGGCCGTCTCTCTTGTCCCAGCAGCACAAATTCATTCTGACTGAATCTTAATTAACAAATCAGTCTTGGTTTTATTTGAATATGCATGTCCTGAGCACAGAGGACATCAGAGAGAAAGACAAAAAGCAGGGGACAGTAGAAAGTTTACCGTGACAGTTCAGCAAACAGCAGCGGAATTGCTAAATGGCTATAGAGGGCAAAAAGCAGCGGAACGGCAACCTTGCAAGCCTGCCAACATTTGTTAGTGGTTAGCCAGTAAATATAGTAAATATTTGAGTAAATATGGTATACATTTATGCAAATAAGAACGGTAATAAAGCACCTTGTGACAGAGAAAGTGAATATAAATGGCACTGCTTCCTAGATAACCTAAAACGGGGGCTTTGCAAAATGAAGATGTATAAATCAATTGTGGAACTTGTCACAAAACGTGTTTCCTTGTAGCTGCTCTAAGTACGTGTATGTATTCAATCAAGCAAGGCAGGAGAATATCTCTGTCCTCTTCTATGAGGATATTTTGTCACTCTGTATTCATAGCCCACGCCTTCATAAGCAAAGGACAGGAAGAAGCAACCTTGACCTTTCCATAGAAGTCCACAAAATGAAGAGAAAGATCATCATTAATCGCTAGTCATCTGCTCGCATTTTTTACTGCTGGTTCTTGTCATTTCAGATAATGAGATAGAACAGGCTCTGCCAGAGACGCAGGCATGGCTGACCATTGTGCATGCCCTTGAACCCAGCTGGACCTCCCAAGAAATACGGCAACTCATTATTCCGTCAGATGTCACATCGAGCCAGCCGAGAGTGTCTGTAAACCGCTTCCAAACGGAGATGGAGTTTTCACATTGTTTAGAGGGATGCCAGAATAGAAGCCGTATTTCAAAGCATTGACTTTCACAACAGTGTTCGGTAAGTGTGTTCACCGCGTCGTAACTTTTTAGTGTGCACCTCATTATTAGTGATTTTACTGCTAGGCTATTGAAACACAAAGAAGGGGAGTGCGGAGACCTGATCAAATGGTAAATAATGATAAATACGGGCTCAAATAAATATTTTGTTCTTTTGTATTTTCTTCAGACTAGAGAACATAGTTGAAAAGAGCAACTGGGGAACAATAAAGCAATAGTGCAAGAAACTCCCCCAGCTTATACATGATTGGAACAAACAGGCAAATAAATACAAATCTTACACCAATACTGTCTGTATGTAATTCACTCCAGTTTTATAATTTATGCAACTGGCACTGATTCATTTTCAGAAAAATGCTAATTGCTTTGCATGTTGACATCTAACAACTTTTGAAGCAGGCAATTTCACTCCTGTAGGCCCTCCTGGGATGGCGACTTCAGAAAACAACAGCTTTTGATAGTGAAATTTTGTAAATTTGATGAATGTGGAGGTTTAAATTCTTACCATGAAACACATAGGATGGAAGTGTGGGTATAGTGGCGTGTTGCATCAAATGATCAAAATGGTAAATAATTATAAATACAGACTCAAATAAATGCTATGTTCTTTCATTTTTCTTCATAATATAGAACGGAGTTGAAAAGAGCAACTGGAGCACAATAAAGCAATGGCGCCAGAAACTCCCCCTGCTTATATTTCGTAACTGTATTGGAAACTGCGTTTGTAATAAATGGGTAAACAAATAACTATCTTACACCAACCATATCTTACATAATCCTATGGGTTACATTTTGCAATTTCAATTGTATAATAATTAGAATACGAAAGTAACCAGAATTTATGCACTTGGCACTGATTCAGTATTACAAATTCTAATTGTTTTGCATGTCTACATCCCCAAAAATTTAAATGGCCAACTTTATATGCCGTTTGGGATTGTGTCTTCAGGGAACAATAACTTTTGATAGATCATTTTTGAAATTCCTAAATTATTATGGTGAAACACCTAGGAGAGAGGTGTGGGGAAAATGTCATGTTGCTTCACCTGATCAAATGGTAAATCATGATAAATACAGGTTCATACATATGCTTTTCTCTTCCGGATTTTCCTCAGAGTTGAAAAGAGCAACTGGGCACAATAAAGCAATGGAGCCAGAAACTCCCCCAGCGCCGAGCTTGAACGATGCAATAAAAGTCTGATTATTATTTAGAGAGAATATTGCCTCAATAAAACAGCAATTCCGGACAAGATTCACAGGACACGACACCAAGGTCTCGCTGTGGAGTCATATTGGGACGGATTTCTGTGGTAGAAAGTAAAATAATGAAGCCTTTAATGACCAGAAATCTGAATAAAAATACCAGCTTCATATCTGTCGGAGGCAGTAATGTAGCTCCCTTGCAAAGTGCAATAGTGCATCAGATCATCTCAGTTCAGTTTCTAGTGTCTGATCTGTGCAGTGATACACGAGGGGTTTGAGCTGAAGCATTGTAGTGGATATTCAGCGCAGCGTTCGTGTTATGACCCGGGATGAGGATAGATAGTGGCATTGGCCAAGCCTCATCCATTCACTCAGGGGGTTGCTGGGCTGGGAAATGGCAGCCTATGACAATATCTCTATTAGGAGTGATGGAAAGCATGTCAGCAAGCCTTTATTAACAGCCCTTCCTAGCCTGCACCAGACCTGCTGCTATTTGAGTAATGCCACTCAGCAGTGCGCCCCAGACCTTTAATGTACACCCACATCCCACTGCTGTAATTTCCTGAGAGGTTAGGTCGTTAGTTTTGATTTGTATCAAAATATATAAATAAATTATTCTTTCAATTACCTGTGGCCTTCAACATCAAGAAGCCAAGCCAGGGAACATTTTTCACATTGGGGTTGCAAACCAGAACAAGTGCTTCAGAGTTTACCAGCTCATCTGAAAAAACATCTAGATTCAGAAACTGTGTCCATGAAGAGAGAGAACAGAGAGAGAAAGGGAGAGAGAGCTGAGAAATAAATAAGTTAGGAGAAGGAGAGTGAGCAAAGATTAAATGCCTAAATGTACTATGAACTATGAAAAGTCATGGGCAAGCTACTTGAAAACTAGTTACAAGTTAATTGCAACTTAAAGTAGTTGAAGTACAAAAAAAGAAGTTAGAAGTAGCCATAAAATGAACTAAAGAGTTTCAGTAAGCAATATGTTTTTGAATACATAACTATCAAATTACATTTAATTCTTTAATCAGATCATTATTCATCTGATACAAAATATGGTTAGGCTGACTGGAACTGAATAAAGAAAATAATGATGAATATTCTACTAAATATTTTGCAACCAAAAGTGATATTCCTTCAACAGAATCTGTGAATCATTTGTAACACTTTTCAATAAGGTTCAGTTTGCCGTAAAACATAATGCTGTTGTTCATTGTCAGGTTGTAATAGCTAATACATGAGCAGATGTTAATAAAGCAAACCATATTGTTGTTTTTGTACTGGTTTATTTACAATGAACCAATTCATTTAAAGGACCCAAACTTCCAAATGTGACACATGAAATGAAGAGAAGACACTTGGAGAGAGAGTTTTGATAACTGCCTTAGTTATTTTAAGCAATGTGGCATTAAACAAATAAGATAGCGTTTCATCATGGTACACCACAACACACCGGAAAAGTTACTGGAATAGATACACAATATTGAAAACAGCTAGGCTACTGGCACACTTATTAAAATGTAGTCAAGGTTTGAAGCACCCTACTTTTAGTAGCACTGAATATAAAGTAATAAAATATGAAGAATAAATGAAGAGTGAAAAAAATCTACACATGTGTTTCAAGCATAATGTGCACAATTGCATTCATATTTCATACGATGGCCGTCTGAGCAAGAGTATCTGTCAATCACAAGAGATCCGGAACTCTCAGGTGACATTCAATGCCCTTTTCACATTTTCTCTGGGGACAGAGGAGAATAAATCATAGGAGTGCAGAGACCCAGAACTCATAACATGAAAAACAAAGAACAGGCTAATGAGGAAGCAAAGTCTTATTTCTATGGAAATCGATTACATACTAAGCCTTACCCTACAACAATCCATCCATCCACAGAAATGGCACACCTCAGCTTTAAGAATAGTCAGTTTCTCCAGTCAGGCACAGAAAACTGACACTGATACCCAGGAAAACAGGACTAGACTGTAACTATTTGTGTTCATTGAGTGTGTAATCCCTGACAACAGACTAAGCAACTCTTGCTTCTTCTCAAAGGGCACAGATTCACAGGTGATGTATCATGTGCTGCCCTGAGTTGAACCTAATCCACAAAGGCCAAAAGATCATGGCTGACAATCGTTCATAAGGTCACATCTGAGAACCAATCTCTCTCCAAACTGATCATTCCCTAAGTAGTAACCAGGTTCCCTAAGTAAAAACCTATTTTACCAATGATTCAGACTGATATCGGCCGGGATGGTCAGCTACTCTCAGAGCGCCTGGTCTGAACAGCACCTAGTCAGAGCTGTCAGATACGGTGCCTGATGCGAGGTAGTGGAAAGGCCCGTTCCGGCCCGCAAAATGATTAGAGAGGCTGGAGCTGGAATGGGGCGGACAGCAGAGTGGACTTCTGGGGAAGAGCTGACATGAGCGCACAACAGAAGATGAACTGGTGTAATGAACCCAGCGGCTCCCTGCAGCCCAATCCTAACCCCCTTCAAATTGCTCATCACACACTGATCATTCCAATCCATGGCCTAATAGTCCCGCAAGGTTCTGCTTATGTTCAGTCAATCCGCTCAGCCTCCTGGCAGCTAATGAATTTGGCGTGAAGGCCTCAGAATGGGTCTTGCTCAATTTCAGTTATGAAGGTTCACCGGTTCGCATGGATCATAAAAAAAAAACTGGACCAGTTTCACCATGAGATTGACTCATTTTTAGATTAGAAAATCTCCATTGTTTCAATATGGTGAAAATACAGCCCAGCTCCAGAGGCCAACAAATGCACAAATATGAACAATGGGCCAAATTGAATGCAATAAAAATAGGTGATTTTTATTATTATATGCTCATTTCATACACTGCACACCAGCAGGGCACTGAGGAATAAATTGAGACACATATGAGTCTGATTAATCAGACAGTAAAAAAAACAAAAAACACTGGGTTGTAAATACAGCGACTCCCTGCGGAACAGCTGTTAAATTTTGTTATGGAATCAAAGCAAAACATTTGAGTTGTATGTTGTGATGCGAAACAGCATGCACAGCATTAATATCCAAAATGTCAGTGCAGTTTTAATGTCATACTGTACAAGCATGTCTTTTATTAAAATGCCACAACACAGATCCTGCATTAGGATGACGTGAAGAATTTAAATGAGTCTGAAACAGTCGAGGTCACAACCATGATTGTATCCAAGATTACTTTTATTTACAGGCATATACAACATATATAATAGAACAAATTTAATAACAATACGCAAGGACTGGTAATCAAACAGAATGGAATAACACGTGCCAATCGGCATTTAACAACCACTAAAAAGCATTACATGCTTGGGATCACATCATAAATTTGCTCATCAATTTAAAAGGACTCGGTCATTTCTACACTGTTTAAAGACCTTTTTGAGTCGAAAGCCTCCTCTGAGAATTGTATTATAGCTGATACGTTTTCTTTTTGCCAAAGCCATGAATGCACAACTCAATGTAATTGACTAAGTACAATAAATTGAGCTTTTGAAGGCATTGATGTGCATGGATAATGAGATGCCTTTGATGTGAATGAACATCCATTTTGGAATTAGCAGCAGTCACAGGTGTTTTGCTGTGAAAAGTGTAATCAGATCCTTTGAAGTTTTATTACATTACCAAATTGAACATGAAAAGCCTATTCATTTGCATAATTTAATCTGTAAAGGAGACAATTTCTGAAACCTCTTCTTTTGCTTTCTGCCAGTCTGCTGCAAATATATGTTCCTTGGCTGGCAATACAATGCAGAGTGAATGTCTGACAATTTCTGAAATTAAATAATCTTTGTATGAATAGATATTATGAATGTAACGATTTAAAGAACCAGGGATGGAACAGAGTCAACTTCAAATCCGTCTTTGTGAGAAGATTAATTAAACTGCAGAAACTGGGGAAAAGGAACATTGAAAGCCCCAAAGAGCAATAATTTATGGACCATAATGTTACTCTGCAGTGAATAGGTTAATCAGTACAAAAAGATCCTAACTACTGAATATTTGCTGAACACATATACAAGGCAAATACAGATTTGTAACAGACTATATCTGCTCTAAAATTGAACTAAATGTTCTGGATTTTATTTGCTCCATTTGAAAAATATTTGTTAATGACATGACACTCTTTCATACAACGCTTGACTTAGTTTTCAGTTTTTCTGAGAGCAAAAATTCATGCTGACATGAAAGAGCTGAATGGACGGTCTAGAAAAAAAATGAATCAACAATTATTAAGAATTTAAGCTTTTACAGAATGTTTTAAGTCCACAAGATAATTAAACTTACATTTTCCATTTAGATAGTCCTCAGTACTATGATGAGTATCTCATGAATGCATATGGGAAGCTAGTCAGGGTCCAGGGCAATATATATATATATATATATATATATATATATATAGCGAGTTAGTGGACCCCTTTTGCCTTCAGGACTGCTTTAATACTTTGTGGCATGGATTCAACAAGGTGTTGGAAACAATTCCTCAGAGATTTTGGTCCATATTGACATGATAACATCACGCAGTTGCTGCAGATTTGTTGGCTGCACATCCATGATGCACTCTCCCATTCCACCACATCCCAAAGGTGCTCTATTGGACTGAGATCTGGTGACTGTAGAGGCCTTTTGAGTAAAGTGAACTCATTTGTCATGTTCAAGAAACCAGTCTGAGATGATTTGAGCTTTGTGACATGGTGCATTTACCTGCTGGAAGTAGCCATCAGAAGATGGGTACACTGTACTCTTAAAGGGATGGACATGGTCAGCAACAATACTCAGGTAGGCTTTGGTGTTTAAACGATGCTCAATTGGTACTAAGGGGCTCAAAGTGTGCCAATAAAATATCCCCCACACCATTACATCACCACCAGCAGCCTGAGACATTGAGACAGGATGGATCCATGCTTTCATGTTCTTTACGCCTAATTCTGACCCTACCATCTGAATGTTGAAGTAGAAATCTAGACTCATCAGACCAGGCAATGTTTTTCCAATCTTCTATTGTCCAATTTTGGTGAGTTTATGTGAATTGTAGGATCAGTTTCCTGTTCTTAGCTGACAGGAGCGGCACCCGGTGTGGTCTGTTGCTGTTGTAGCCTATTTGCTTCAGGGTTCGACGTGTTGTGCGTTCAGAGATGGTATTCTGCATAACTTGGTTGTAACGAGTGGTTATTTAAGTTACTGTTGCCTTTCTGTCATCTCTAACCAGTCTGCCCATTCTCCTCTGACCTCTGACATCAACAAGGCATTTTCGTCCACACAACTGCCGCTCACTGGATATTTACTCTTTTTCGGACCATTCTCTGTAAACCCTAGATATGATTGTGCGTGAAAATCCCAGTAGATCAGCAGTTTTTGAAATACTCAGACCAGCCCGTCTGGCACCAACAACCATTCCTCATTCAAAATACCCTTTCTTCCCCATTCTGATGCTCGGTTTGAACTTCAGCAAGTCGTCTTCACCACATCTAGATGCCTAAATGAATTGAGTTGCTGCCATGTGATTGGCTTATTAGCAATTTGTGTTACCAAACAATTGAACAAGTGTACCTAATAAAGTGGCCGGTGAGTGTATAAATATGAGTATTTACACACTATAGTACATTGCCAACTCATACCTGGAAAAATCACAGAGAAAAGGTTAAGCCTGCTTACCAGAGTCTAACTGAAATTACATATATAATGTAACTCCCAACTTACATATGCAGCACTCTGGCATCATAGCAGCCGTTTTTCAGAGCATTCAGGGGAAGGCTCATTTGAACTGAACTCTGAGTTTATTGATTTTTGGCGGAACAGATTAACTGCCCTCATCCTGACTGGATAGCTGAAAATAAACAGAGATGCTGTCCACTGTTATCTTTGCATGCAGCCTTCATTTGGTTAAGTTTGATGTTTGAATTGCTTCATTCACATTGAGTTCACCCTCATATACTCTTGTATTGATGTGGGTTTCCATACATTTCACATTTCAAATGTGTTTTTTGGCAAATAACTCGCTCTTTTTATCTGATAGTTTCCAGAGCAAGGACTTTGCAAGAAATCACATCTAACCCTGAAATAAAATTACATATTCTAGTCCTTAATCAGGCATAAAATTTTAAATAGCATTGGAAGTGCAACGGTGCTAAAAAATGGACGCCATGGGCTAGTAACCAGGTAGGGCATTGTTCATTCAGATGCCCGCAGGGTTAACACTGTCAAGCCCTTGAGCAAGACACTCAACCTCTTACTGTCTATAACCAGGTGTTGCAGTGACTTTAGTTTTATTTATGTTTACAAATTTTAGAATAGCTGCTGGAGAGTCTGAAATGACCCCATACCACTGATGTCTGGACAGACGATCATGTCACTTCCTATAAATAATTAAGTCTGGCTCAGATACTTTTTTTTGTATTAATTCATTTAATTCCTTCAATTAGTACAGGCTTTGTATTTATTTTTGGAACTGATTGGCCATAGGCCTCATTCATCTGAGCTTAAGCTGGCTGCACACTAGACGATTTTCAAATCTTAACCGATTTTAAAACCATGGGAGATCACAGACATAAAAAGAGTTTCAGACGATTTTTAGCCTTATAATCCTCTGAATGTACACACTAGATGATTCAACCAAACCACGAGACCACACATTTGTTGATTGTAGGGACGATTTCACAGTGACATGAGATCTCACTTAGACTCACAAGATCAAATGTGACTAGAGAAGAAAATCAAATGGAAGACAATCGACGATGTCAGCTGGCTCTCTCGGCACGCGTTTTGTTTCACAGTGAAAAATGAAGTTGAAGAATATGGTATATTATATATGGTATATATAATATATGAACAGAATATGGTGATTCTGTTTTCGTGGCATTTTTGTGCCTGCCAAGTTTCAGTTATAGAAGAACACAACATCCGGTAAGTGACGCTTGCTTGCTCTCATTGGCTATTGCGGGTATAACGTCAGAGGCAGCCAGATCAAGAGTCGTAAATATCTTAAGATGTTTGATATTTATGAAGCAGTTAAATAATCGCAATGACACCACCCAATGGAGGATTTTTTGGGACAAAACATATCACTTGCGACAAACTGCGAATCGGGCCAAACCTCCTGATTGTTCAAGGGTGCAAATCGGCCTTGAAATCCTCTGTGTGGCCAGCTTTATGCACCTCAGTTTTTAAACGACAAAAAAAAAGAATGGTGGATTATTCTGGGAATGTTTACTCAGTATTTAAATGTAATTTGAAAATGTAAATTAATTTAAATTGAAACACACACACACAGTTATTTTTATTATTTACTTATATGACTTTGCTAAATATGAGCACTGCGTTTATATTATCAATCTTATTTTACAAATTTTGTATTTAATTAATTATCAGCAACTACCTATCTTTGAATAAGAAAATGTATTTAATATCAATCCAGACCAATACAAGTGTCAGTCTCAATCTCAAACTCGAGTACAGTGATGTTGGTCAACAGCTAATTGGTCCTGAAGCTAGGAGACAATCATCAACAATTGCATATTACCTAAAGCTGTTGGCAGTCACCTATCATTAAAGACATTTATTTTGTCTCCTGGGTCTTCTACTTTTATAATTAGAAAATAAATATATAATATATCCACAAAGAAGGATTTTCAGGGTGAGTTATAACACCACATACCCAGGCTCTTTCTCTAGATCCCTCTCAGATGAATCTGCAGGGGAGAGGCTCTTAGATTTATGGAGCACTTAATTCAGCAGCCGGAGAATCAATAAACAAGACATAGGGGCCAGCCCTAAGTTGATAACTCCGAAACGTTGATATATCATAACACACCTTGAGGAGGCAGGATGAGTTGCTCATTCATTTTTAGACACGTAGCCTTGATACTGGAATGGCAATGTTCCTCAGAGCCCATTCAGATGGTCAGCAGGATGAGGAGGTCCTGTGGATTATTTACCAAACAATCATCCAGTATAAATACTATCCTGGCATGACATGAGTTTAAACCACGCCATCCTTAATAATACCCCACTGTAAATTATGCAGCTCTGCACTGAACACATGGTTTAAGACATCCCATACCCTATATTCCATCTGAACAATAGCTCCATTTCAAGTAGAAGATTGTACTATGTCTTTCTGTGGCCTAAGCGCAGTGGAGTAATGGGGTACAGACTGCTGCAGAAGGTTCTGCTTTGACGACTGAAATTGATTTGTTGAAAATGGCGAGAAATGGATTGAAGTGTCTCGCCAGAGTAAATGTCAGGTGACTGCCAGCTCAGAGCTTAGATTAACCCATATCCCTCTTCCATTGTGAGACTGTCCTCATATTCACAGTCCATTAAAGTCAGCTGCTCCTCAAGTTTGTTATGCCAATAGAGAATACAGACATTATAAGGGCCTTGCACTCAGACCATTTTATACATAATGCAAAGGAGCCTGAGAAACCAGAAGAAGATTTAACGTATGATTGTACCTTTGTAACTTGCAAAAAGCAGATTGAAAACTTCATAAAATAAGACGAAACACACACACATATATATATATATATATATATATATACATATATATAGTTACATTTTTAAAGGGGTCCTCAGATGCCCATTTTCCACAAGTTGATATGATTCTTTAAGGTCTTAATGATAAGTCTGTAACATAGTTTGTTTAAAATGTCTCAATGGTAGTGAAAAAACACACATTTTTTACCCTTTCAGCCCCAAAACAGCTCTTTTCAGAGCAAGCCATTTTGTTGCATTTTCCTTTAAATGCAAATGAGCTCTGCTGACTTTGCCCCCCTCGTCCTAGCCATTATCTGAGGGACTGTTTATTTAAGCCGCATTCATTGTGAAACTTGCCAATTAGCACATTATAAGGAAAGGAGATTTGCAAAGATCAATTAAAAAACCTTTTACTAATTTTGTCTGTTGCAAATAAAGATGTCTTAAAGCAGGCAGTAATTTGCGCTGCTCTTTGTAGATTGCGCTGGCTGTTTTGGAAATGATCTGGCTGCGTCTGTGTTCTTTAATGTGCACATTGTTAGTAAATCACTCACAGAATTTTCGTCTTCTATTTGCGCTTTTATGGAATTGCACTTTATAACACTAATTTGCCCTGTTTAGTAAATCTGGCCCTGCATGGCCAAAAATATGTGGACACTTGATAAATTCAAAATCATGGTTGTTAACAGAGAGCTTACCCTCCTTTTGCTGCTACAACAGTTTTATTCTTCCTGGAAGGTTTTCCACTAAGTGTGGGCACTTGGCTGTGGAGATTTACTACTATACACCATCAGTGCGGTGCTCCAGTTTATCCCACACATGTCTGTATATGGCTGAAATAACCAAACCCAAACATAGTACATAAAGGGAGTGTCCATATACGTATTGGTCATGCAGTGTATGTTGACGTGTCTGCCATAAAAACTAAACAAACAGTTATCGTGGAACCATGCAGCTCAATTGATTTGATTGTACATAATGCACCGAGGACGCCAGCTAACGATCGTTGCCCTAAAAGAGGGGATGGACCTTGTCTTTAGACAGTGTGATACATTAAAGCCTTGACATACATGTACATTTGCACTAAACACATAGTAAACCTTATCAAACAATTTGGCAGTCTGCATTCAGATTGCCTCTGGCTGAGGCAAAATTGAGCTGTGCTACCAAGACTTCAGTCTTGTTTAAATGCCTAGTCTCGACAGTGTGGTCACTTACCTAAGAGAAGTGGCATCAAATTCTGAAGCACTCTCTTATCCTGGAGTGCCTCCTGGGCTGTTTCTCTTAATGGGGATCATCGCACTACAGAGTTGCATGAAGACCTCTGCAGACGAGTGCAGCAAACTCTCCAAATGAAGCAAAAAGAGATTTAGAGAAATAGTCTCCTTGTATTCCACGGGGGCTCTGTACGAATCATTGATGCTTGTCTGTGCTCTTGTCAAGGGACTTGGAGATGCAGTTCTACCTGCAGCAAGTGAAATACAATCACAAGGGCAGCGCGGCAGACTGAATACAGATGCGTGTGCTGAGGGCCCACATAATTTAGCTTAGAAACCATGAAGCCTTTGGAATAGGGTTGAGAGGCATCTTGTGCTGTCTTGAGTGTCTTGTTAAGACTAATGAAATGATTCAAATCACTAAACAATACTGATCATTAATGACTCAAATAGTTATTTTATCTGTCCCTCAAGGTATGCTTCATAGGGAACAATATGCTATCCGCAAGATTACAGTATCTACTGGCTCTTAATTTTCAAAGCCTGCTAATTCTAATGGATATGCAAAGGAATAACTTACAACAAGTTTTGTTATTTTATACTAGATAGTAGGACAATTCCTTATAACAACACAAGTATGTTTTGCATGATTAAATGCATCCATGTATCAATTTGAAATGTTTTATGGTTAATCTCAATTATGTTATTGAATTTAATAGTTAAATTGACATCACTAATAATATTATATAAAGTAAGAAAAAGTATTTGCACATGTAAATTTTTTTTTGAAACATACATGAATTTAGCTTAGAAACCTCATATACATATATATATATATATATATATATATATATATATATATATATATATCAGTTTAACCCACAAGAGACATCTTATCTAAAAAACATGGTTAATCATTCTCAAAGTTACTGAGCTGGTCTATACTTGCAAGCAATGATGACTTTTCATGATATTTTAAGCGGATGTATATGAATATGCATGTAGGGGCAGAAACGTCTAAAGGGTTCACAAACTTTCAAGCAGCACTGTATGGAGAGAGATTTACACAATTATATATAAATACATATTATTATATAAGTATTTATGTATTTAAATACAACATATTTATTTATGTTAGATTTTTCACTAATATGTATATGTATATATATATATATAACACATATGTGACCCTCTCTGTGAAATCTAGGCTAAAGTCTCAAAATCGAATTATGAGAAAACAAGCATCAAAGTTTGATTTCTACCATATATTTCACTATAATTTCAATCTTTGACATGACCTTACTCAGTCAATATTAAAGATATAAAGGTACAATTTTCACAGAATGTTCTTTACCATATGAAGGATGTTTTTGTAGAAAAAAGCAAATCACAAAAAATGACTTTAGCTGGGTTTTCACAGAGAGGGTCACATATAATCACAAAATATTTTTATATTGCAGATATTTCCACTCTTTCTCTACACACACACACACACACACACACACACACACACACACACACACACACACACACACACACACACACACACACACACATTTATACTGTACAAACTGTATGTGCTATTGCCCTACACCTACCCTACACCTAAACTTAGCCCTCACAGGAGACGGTTCATTTCTACTTTCCCCCCAAAAAACTTACTCTGTATGATTTATAAGCATTTTGAATTATGGGGACACTGAAAATGTCCTCATAAATCACCTTCTCCTTGTAATACCTATGTCATACCTATGTCATTATACAAATTTGTGTCCTCATAAACCACATAAACATACACACACACACACACACACACACACACACACACACACACACACACACACACACACACACACACTCTCTCTCTCTCTCTCTCTCTCTCTCTCTCTCTCTCTCTCTCTCTCTCTCTCTCTCTCTCTCTCTTGGAAACATGCATTTTGCGGCCATTATACAAAACTATATGAAGCAATAGACCAATCAGAATTAGGTGTTCAAGAGAGCCGTGTAATGAGTTTAAGATATGCAGCCAGGCACTTAAATTAGAGCTTGCAAAAACATATTTGGTTTTGACCTCTATGGAGCAAATCGCAAATCTCTCACCTTTCTCTTCCCTGCACACATTGTGCTAACAATAAACCTGCTGCATTCAATATTTTAAATTACACTCAGTGATGAAAACAAATATATTAATAATTTCATACATAAAATTCACACACTGTTATGCATTACATTATGATTTCATAAGCAATGGCCTTGTCCAGTGGATGTGATCTCCTTATATTATGATAAATTAAAGCCCAGCTGCAGCCAGGAGATTTAATTAAGATTCAGCATTCACCTTCGGCAAAGGTATAGCTTTGTTACTTAGTTCCAATTAAACTGGTAGGTTGGAATAAGCCTTGCATTTCTTCTTATTCAGATATCCTTTGTTTGCCCTCAGTGGGCAAACATACCATAAACAAATCACAACTTTTCATATTCAGACCTCTTGGGAATAACAAGGCATTCTGGGAAAGGTAGACACTGGCAGGATGCATGAAAAACAACATCAACTGATATTCAAATAGCTATAATCTGAATTTTGAAATCAACTTTAAAGCTCTTAAGTTAAAAATGTTCAATATCTGGTGGAGTCAGTGCATGACAAATCTTGAGTATGGATCTGATAAGGTAAATATTATTTTTTGTGAGAAACAGGACAAATGTATGCTACTAGAATTGTTTTCCAGATTTGTTCATTTACATTTTAAAGGTCAAGAAGTTAGATAAGATTTACATCTAACAGCCTTTTTTTAAAGCATTGTTTACAACAGTTTTTGTCATGTAATCTAAGAAGGATAATGAATTTGCCATATTTTTTTATTATACCCGATAATTCAAAGCATTCTAAACTCACCGCAGCGGAAAAGGTTCTCTAGGGCTGGATCCGTCTGTTCTTCGCCAGCACACCCCACTCACTCTCTGCTGAGGGAAACACAAAGTAGAAAGATGCAAATTCTTCTTTCCTGAATTAACCATTAGCAGGGGAAAATTAGGAAAGCTTGTTTTTCTGGATTTCTTGCAGAAGTCTGTTGGATCTTGACCAGATCATGGAAACATGTCAGTCCAATAACATTAGAACTGCAATACAATGAGAAACAATGCCCTCAGACACCCAATTAAAAGTGTTCAGACGCCGGAAACACCTGGCAGGTAACCACATAACACCTTCAGATGACCTAGCATCGTAAATGAACTGCCTCTGCCAATTTTTCTCAAATTAACCCTCACTAAGCACCAAATACCAGTAAAAATTAAGGTTGGTGAGTATATGAATATCGCCACTTGGAAGGTAACTTTTTTAAAACAATTCTAACAATGCCTAAAAATGTGAAATGGTTTAGCTTGATTATCGAATCGCAAATACTGCCTTGTAATTATATAAATGTAATCTAATGCATTTGAAGTGCTGTAAACATTTCTTTTAAGAGCAGTTCGCAATAAATGCTCTATACAAACTCTATCTTTGCAAGTGCTGTGAGCTGAGAACGTGAATTAATTTTTTTTTCAAAAAAGAAAAAAAGTGGTAATTGCCGTTAGCAGCACAAAGGTTGTGGGTTCGATTCCCAGGGATCACACATACTGACAATACAAATGTATAACCTGAATGCACTGTAAGTCGCTTTGGATAAAAGCGTCTGCTAAATGCATAAATGTAAATGCAACATGCACCAAACATCTTCCAGAGTTTGTAATGAGAATGGTTTTGTTGTCAACAACAACAACAATATTTTAACTATGTCTGTTTTCCATAAAAATAAAAGCCTTCGGACCAGATTTACTAAACAGGGCCAAATAGCGCTATATCATAATTCCATTTGCGGGTGATTTACAAACAATATGCACATTAAAGAACACAGACTCAGCCAGGTCATTTCCAAACTGACTAGCACAATCTACAAAGAGCAGCACAAGTTCCCACCTGCTTTAAGACATGCTTTTTTGGGGCGTTAAATAATGGCGCAAATATCAGTGATTTTAATGAGCACAAACAGCAGTAAATCGCTTTGCGTGATTCGTTTTTAAAATCCACTCCTATAAATTTTGCATCTGAAAGTGAAACTCCTACAAATGCATATTCAATAAGTCACAAAAATAACGATCCATGCCTTTTCAGCGCTAATTCACTGTGCGTCTTTAATAAATCCTGACAGTAATATTTTAATACCAAAAGACGTTTGCGCTGGAGCAAGGTTTTAATAAATCTGTCCCTTAAAGTTTAATGTTGGAAAACTAATAAAAAATATTAGTATCACAATTGTATTGTTTCTATATAAAATAATAATAATAAAACAACAATAATAATAATAATATTCTATATTATCAATAATATCTAAATTAAATGTATTATTAAATGCTTTTCAGTCCAGTAGCATTATACATAGTGATATTTCTTGATAAACATTGATTTGTTCAATGTTTTATAATTGATTAATTAATTGTATAATTGATTAAATAATTCTGCCTGATTTTAATGAAATAATGCACATACATTTTAAATAGCAGTCAAATATTTTTAAGGCTGGTAAATGTATTCAGTCACTGACCATTGGCAGGCATGGCAAAATGTTAGTTTTATGCCCTAACTGCATATATTAATAACTTATAAGAAAATCCCCTGGTTAAAGAAAATTCAGACACATGGGATAGTCAAATGTGTTTATGCTTTAAAAAAAAAAATTACTCTAAATGTTTTTTAATATTAGATGCATGCAGCCCCACTAAAACATTCTCGACTTATAATTAACAAAAAAAAAATCCAATTCAAATTATTTAAAACTAAAGGGGTGGAAAAACATAATAAGCTGCAAAATTGCACTTTTTTTGCAATGGCTTTCCATGCTGGGAAAATTCCTTTTCTCTTTTAACTCTAGCTGATACTATATTGTTTGGAAGCAATTGGGATTAAAACCGAAGACTGAAGGGCGAATTCAGCGATGCACAGGGCTTTCATTTCCACCCTGTTCTACATACCCCATGCGGCAAAAACATCAAAGCGTAACACAGACCGCAGTAGTGCTGGCTCCTCAGTAAAGACATCCAATAAGGATGCTTCATTGGCAAGACTTTAAAGTTTTCTGAAACGTGATCTCAAAGATGTCTGAGATTGAATCTGAATACAGTTCTGCGCTTGAAATTCAAATTGATCTGCCAGCACAGTCGCACATTGTTTGTCAAGTTCTTCAGAAAGAGGGAATTATAAAGTACGTTCGGATTAGATCAAAGCATATGAGGCCTTCTGACAACAATACTATATATATATGTTGAGAAGTCAGGTAACACCTTTATTTTGTGATTAACTTCACTGCAGAACCCACCCTGGAAAGGGCAAAGTGCAGAAGCACATGAGACCTCCTGTGGAGTTTTTGTGTGTTTGACTGAGTGTGTGGTGAGTTTGGCTTCTGATGGCCATGACCTGCATGACCAACAGGTGTTTATTTCAGTTCTTCAGCCAATTAGTGCTCATGGGTATGCATGGCAGGCTCTGCTCATTAGGGTTTCCATGAGAGAAAAATGCAGAGATACGTTGAAGGTTTTTCTTTCTTAAAAAACAATTTCTCTTTAGTGTCCATACTAGCTTTAATCAAAGGCTTAATTGGGTTGTTTTGACCACCAGAGATGATGTACTCCCAACATGAAAGGACATCTTGTCTCATATAGATAGAATCAAAGTGGTGAGGGCTCCCGCTGCAGTGAAGACACTGCCTTTACTTCTTTCATTGCAGGGGTTCTGCTGGCATTTTTAGAGAGAATATTCTGGGTTCAATACAAGTCAGTGTTATTTTAGCATATTTGAGATTTTAATACCCATTTTATAAATATGTTTTATTAATTTTAAATTGTATCTTTTTTATTTTAGTTTTAGTTAAAAGTTTGAGTAATTTTGTTGTGTGTTTTTACATTTTCATAATTTTTTTTATTCTAAGTTTTTTTTTCAGTTTTCAGTTTTTTTAGCACATCAAGTTAAACTGAAAATTAAAATGAGAAATGATCCCTCAGCAGCTAGCTGAAGTAAAACAACAACAACAACAACAACAAAACACTTGTTTAAGGTTGTATTTCAGTTAACAGTTATTTTATTACAAGTAATGGTATTTTTTTGTTATTGTCTATTAATTTATTTATTTATTTATTGACGCTTAACGACAAGCCAACAACTAAAAAATAAATGTAAAAATATTATTATTATTATTATTGTAGATACAGTAAAGCATTTCTAATAGTCAAATGGCTGAAGTCCAAAGGGATTCAAGGCAGAAACGTGAAACTCACATTTCTGTTTAAGTAATTAAATTAATTCTTAAAAAAGTGCATTATTTGAGATGTTTAATTTGTGAGGTGAACTAGGTATCATTTTGTAATGCATCTGATATCAACCTGATTTACTGGCATAATGTCATGTATTTTAATGCCCACTGTCTGGCCTGTTTACTTCTACTGTATCACAATTTTCTTGTTTTTTAAATGAAGAGTGTCAATATTACTTTCTGTTGTTATCAATATTACACCATCAATGCTTTCGATTGAGTTTAACATGATTAAACCTGGAATACCCATTTAAATGTTACATGCATAATAAACAAAGCCTTGCATAACTACTGTACAGGAATATATTAAAACCGGAGGATATTAAAATGATATCCTTCTGGCTATTTCCAAGTCAAAATCTTTCACACTGAGAACATGCGCAGCATATAAGTCAAGCGGCAGCATAACTGACTTTTTAATACAAACTAAAGTGATTTCTGGGTTACTACATTGACTATTTATTTTTAATAACATGCATCATTTATAAAATGTTATCAGGTGTTGGCCACTGAGAAATTAATTGTTGCAAAATCTAATTTACATGAGGAGGTGGACCACATTTAAATCTCAAATTATAATTAAATCTAGATGGAATGGAACCCAAATCCCAAATTGTCTCAAATGTCTTACAAGGAATTGCAAGAAATCAGTCAAATTTGCTGAATAAAAACGTACTCTGTGTGTGTGTCACTGCATAAATAATTTACATCAAGCCAATAAAATATTTTTAAAAAGTATTTGCACCATTATTTTATGTTGCTTCATAAAAACTTACTGTATGTAATAATAATTCGTTTTAACAATGTTATTTACAAGCATATTTACAAGCATGATTTACAAGCATATTACCATGCTATTCACAACAAAAATAAACTCAGTTCCAAATTTTTAACTGTGCTTTTATATATGCTGCTTATGTAGGAACTAAGAATACTGTAACTTGATAATCTAGGCCCAGAAATAAATACATACTGGATACATGCTTCTTATGTAGTGTGAAACATCAGAGAGCGTACTAACGTAAAATGTCTTGGGTAACAATTCAGTAACTGAATAAAGACACAATGAATGATTTTAATGACCAGTTTGAACCACACAAATCATTGTAATCATTAAAACAGGAAGTGTGTGAAACAAGGCCGATCCCTGATCAACAGAGCACTCAATCTCTCCCATTATGCCTGTGCACAGCCAGTCTGTAAAATATTCTGATGAGCCGACGCTGTCATGGAGATCTGTTAACCAATTGACGGCACACAGCATCCTACATAAATCAATACCGGCCTGAGGCTTAAAGAAGCATTAATACATCTGTAATCTTTTGTGTTTGAGGCTAAGGCAGGTTTTTGAATGAGAAATGTTTAGGCGTTGGGAGATTGCTCACAGTGTCACATGACAGAAACTAAACTCATGCTCTGCTGATGGGTGTCTTCGTCAGCTAAAAGTGGACAAATCTTGTATTTCCAGGATTAGATGCAAATTCTAGCTAACTAGATAGAATGAGAGAACCATACCTATCTGTAGATACTGCTATTTTATACAGGTATGTGTGAAGCAGGTCCTATTTCATTTTTAATCACCTTGGCAGTAGTGTTCACATCAAAGCGTTTGTGACCTTTTTCACAAAAGGGAGGAAGCATCTGCTCCCCCGTCCTAAAGGTCAGCAGCACTGTGTCATCACACGCATCATTAAGTGCCACCGGCTTCTGTTCTTTTAGAAATAGAGAGAATAGTAATGAACACCATTAATGTTCGTAAATGTTCGTAGATGAAATTATATGCAACAAGAAAACTGTAGGCTATTTCCACAAGTTTCTTTCATTTAAATGTCTGACAGCACAGTGTGGTAAATCATGACAAATTAGACATTTCTAATATTTCATAATAAATATTCCAAATATAAAATATTAGCATACAGGCTAAATATTAATTATATTTAAAATAGTGCTGTCAAATGATTAATCGCATTCAAAATCAAAGTTTTTGTTTACATTATATGTGCATGTGTACTGTGCATATTTATTATGTATATATAAATACACACACATAGAAGAGTATATATTTTGAAAATGTTAACATTTATACATGTATATATTCATATTCTTATGTTTTATATGATATATACATATATTTAATATATAAACATAACATTTTTTCACCACTATTAACACCACTATTCAAAAGTTTGTAAGTAAGAAACAGTTCTTATTGTGAATGTTTTCAGGATTTTGTAAAGAAAATTTTTTTTTAATGGATTTGAAATAAAAATAACATTATACATTTCTCATTTGAATTCTTGAATGAATGTCTGTGGAATACATCTATCTATCTATCTATCTATCTATCTATCTATCTATCTATCTATCTATCTATCTATCTATCTGTCTATCTATCTATCTATCTATCTATCTGTCTGTCTGTCTGTCTGTCTGTCTGTCTATCTGTCTGTCTGTCTGTCTGTCTGTCTGTCTGTCTATCTGACCCCAAACTTTTGAATACATAGTGCATAATTATTGGAAAGTTTTACAGTAATTTTGAAGAAAAAGTGTCTCTTCAGTTAAAAATGATTATATATATATATTTTTTTTAAAGTCTGACCTCATTGTCTTATAGTAACATTCTTACTTCTCTACTGTATAGTTTTTGCTACTTTGTAATAAAAAAAAATATATATATATATATATATAATTTAAAAAAAGAGAGAGGAAACAAAGCCACCATACAGTGCCCAAATATAAAAAACAAAGCAATGTGGGATTTATTGTTTTCTACGCTCCGGAAGATAATTATCTTTCATTTGTCTCCTATTTTGTGGCTCAGTGGACCCATATATTAGCAACTGAGCTCACCAGCATTTAAAAGTCTGGCTCATCAATGTCAAAGGAATTAATCAAGTTTCCCCAATTATCCCAAAGCATGCCGATATATACAATAACATTTATATTATGATTCAAAGTAGCACTCGGCCGTTCATTCTGGAAATGAAAATCAAGCGAATGCCCAAGCCACACAGATCAGAGATTAGAATTCAATTTACAGCATCACTGATCTGGATGCAGTCAAAGCATCCAAAGTCCTCAAACACGGGTGAAACGTGTTTCCTACTTTATGGTGATGGAGCGATATCAATAAGTCTGAAGCCCCTTGTTCTCTTCAGCACGCCCTAAAACAACGATTATCCCCATGATCTCCGCCCCGCACGCTAGCAGAGCAGCGGCGATAGACTCCCACTTAGAGTGCGAATGATCTCATTTTCAGATCTGCCTGAAGATTGATGAGGAGTCATTATTACACAACGACTATCTCTCCACCTACCTTTCCATCCCCTTCCTGGAGTAAATTAAGGTAACCCACACTGTACTGTCGGAGCCTGCTTGCCATACATTTCACAAAGTCCTCATCATTATACAGCATGACCAGCTCCCACACTAATGCCTCTTGACATTTGCCGTGAGGGTGTTTAATGACAAGTAGATGTGATGCCTTAAATCACAGTCCATCTTTAGCCCCCCACCAGATGGCTCTCTTTCATATGCGTCTTTTCTGTCATGCTGAAAAATGCTGATTAATGTAATGGGGCTTTGCACCTCTCGTAGCTGCTTGCCCATTGTTAATTACTTCTATCCATGGCTTCAAAAGAATGAAGGGAAGGGAAAATAATCCTTTTGTGAGTTTTCAGCACAGAGTAGCTAAACTGTGAGTTTAATTTAAAAGTAATAAAGTGATAAGTGTTCTCCAGGTTGAATATGCATAGACAACTTATCAAGCCATTCCTATGATTATTCTGGTGAAAGTGTGACTCTGTGGCATATCAAAACATTGCTCTGTTTGAACATCACGACTGAGGAGGTCTGTAATACCTGGAGAAAACTATCCGTTAGCATTCCCATCTCAATTGCAGTTGACGACTACCTTGAGTTGTGATCTGATTTTTAAGAGCCCCCAAAAAGACTAAAACATCTAGTATAAAATAATAAAATACTTCATTTTTATGTTCCTTGCAAATGTTTTATTTATTTTATTTTTTGAAAGTTTTAAAGAGGTTCGATTTAGCTTAATGTGAAGCGCAGAAGAACATAATTTTACGATAAACATTTTTTTAATACAAAAATTATCAGCTGATTGTACATAAACTCATAATTTGACTATTTGCCAAAAAAAACATTGAAAAATATAAATATATTTAAGCTATATTTTGATGTTTTAAAATTTTTTTTTTTTTCCTATGATGGCTAATATATGCAGAATATGCTGATTTTTTATTCAAGACACATTTTGTATTATTAGTTTTTTTTTTTTATATAAAGTTCATTAAACATTTACTAAACGTGATTTTTTGTATTGTTAATTCTAATTAATGTGATATAAGGACAATTATTTTGGCTTAACACACACACACACACGCACACACGCACACACACACACACACACACACACACACCTGTGTATACACACAGTCTATCAACAAATGGATAATATTGCAAAAAAATCTTTAAAGCAATGCTCTTAATGTGAACGAGTCTCTCAAATAGTATGTACACACTCTTTAGTGCCCACATGCCAATTTCAAGCTGATAACAGACCACAAAGCTATAAACACAAACACAAAAATTGTGTAATTAGGGAATATGAGCTACCAGCAAGCTGCTTATTGCATCTTCGTCTGATTAGACGATGACATTTTACTGGATTCTCATCACACCACCTTCAAGAGAAGCTAATGGTGCCCTTTTGTGCTCAGAATAGAGAAAAGCTTTCACACATCTGAGGCTGATGAAGGGAGGGGGACCTTACGACTTGCAAAGTTGAGAAAAGAAGATGAGCTCTCTTCCAGCGGGGAAAAAGACAATGAGTTGTGTTACAAGAAAACACAGAGGGCTCAAGTTCCTCTCTCGCACTTACCAGAGGAAACAAATGCAGATCTCTTATGTCTGACTGACCCTTAACCAATGTGTGTCTCTGTCCTCACCTCTCAATGTCGATTCATAATTCTTTAGACTAAACAGAGTGACAGGCTGCAGTAAACAGAACATCTTTGACGGCTGCCAACAGTGAACACGATTCAACTATAGCAGCAATGCACACTCAATACAGTATACATTAGAATATTTCAAAATAATCTTTGTATTATTTACAAAATAATTGTATTTATATTTATATGCATGCAATTGCATGCAATTTAACTCAAAATTAAATTTAAATGAACTCAAATTCATTAGAGAGAACACATGGGATATTTGCAGTACATTTAGATAAATAAACAAACAAATAAATAAATAAAAATCCCATCTGGACATTTCAAATAAAACAAATGTGTTTAAAAATGGAGAAAAATTTAATAAATCACCAGTCTCAGAACAGATATACATTTAGATTTAGAAGCATACATTTGAATCTAAAAAAACTACGTTGATAAATGTCCAGGGACATGCAATGCATAAATTCATACATTTTTTTATTTATTTTTTTTCAATCAAAAAAATCTTGTTGTTGTTAATGAAATAGAAGTCCATTATCATGTTATGTCAACAGCCTACATACATTTTATACAACATATAAACTACTACAGCATCAAAACAAAGCTATGAAAACACACATTTAACAAGATGAGGCAGGAAATGTCATTTAGAAAATGTGAAAAACTTCAGTGAAATCCATTCACCCTCACATAAGAGGTATTATGGTACTTCGTATGTCCAAAAGTGTTAAGCAGAAATGGGTAAAAGTCTTCAGAAATGTGTTTATGAATTTGCATTATATAACAGCAATTCTTTTGGAATCCACTGTAATGGGTTTCATTTGTAGTTTAGCATTAAGTGTTGCAAGGAAATGAAATCTCGGTGTGTCAGACCTCTGAGTCATATCTCTAAAAGATCAGATAAATGGAAAAGAGAGACTATTAGCTGGATTTAAATCTGGCAGGAGAATGTCACATCAGTACAGAGCTCATGCAGCAAGAACTGGCAACTCAAGTCAGGTGTGGTTCATTAGGTGTTACTAAACCACAAGTTTAGTTGCTTTTATGCTTTTGGATACAATGTACTCTCTCGTGCTTGTCCATCCTCATGCTGTTCCAAACTTGTATGAATTTCATCTGTGGAACACAAAGTAAGATCAAAAACACAAAATGCACTCAAAGTCAACAGAGTCATACAGATTTGGAATGACATGAAGATGAATAAATGATGATGTAATATACATTTTTGGGTTCTTCAGAACTGTTTTTTCTTACAGCGTGACTGCAATAATGTTGGCAGCTGATATTTAATAATTATGCATTTTACAGCAATTCAGCTGTTACACAAATGTAACTTAAATTAAATTCTTAATGTAAAATTCATCATGCACATTCATCTATTATTTCCCTGTAATGAGCTAAATCCATCTCCTGATATCAGTTTGTTCTCCTCAAAATTGACCACAGCACTGGCCTGGAAACCATATAATGAAATCTTCCTCATAACAGCCCAGAAAGAGGACTTAGATTTTTCCCCTTTCCATATTTGGACGGAAACGATCTGTGGGTTTAAGCACTGGCTGCAGATGTTTGAGTAGACTTGTTTTCCTCCCTATCAGCGGATCTTTATTTGAGTAATCATGTTTTCCCTCCCGTCGACTTGCACTCAGGCCTGTAACAGCCGGGAAAGGCAGCCGAGCACCTGCTCTGGTCTTCACTCCCACACGCCGGGGGAAGACATATGGTCATGACTTTTTGCTGCTGTTTGCATGATCAACCACTGGAACTGCATAGACTTGCTCTCGATGTAGCCTGCTCAAATAAATTAAAGTCCAAACTATGGCGCTCTGGGCTGAGAGCAATTACTCCACGACATCAGGTCATTTACCAAAAACAGGCCAGTGTCCATAAATTCACAGGGTGGAAAGAGAACAAAAGGTGAATGGGGAATTTGCCAGTTCAATAAAACGGATCATTAAATAGCTAGTTTGCCCCATCGGCAAACAGTACTTGTATGTCTTTACAGTGTCCACTTTCTGTTTGTTAGCTACATGTGTGTAAACTAAAATAAAGGTTTATGACCGATGATCTATAAAATTGCAATCAACTGTGAAATGGATTTTGAAGCAGAGTTCCTCAAGCCTTCTGACAGATAAATCTATAATTAGTAGTGCTTGCTATGCTATTTTATTTTATACTTTATGTAAAAAGCTATAGCTTTTTATGCAAATGTGAAATTTTCTGATCCGATTTGAGCTCTGAAATATTCAAACCTTTGTGGCTAGACTGCATGCGCCCTTTTCTATGCCATAGCCACCTTAAAAGTGCAATTAAAACCCTCAAAACAGTTCGGAAAATGCATAGCAACAACCTGGCAAGTTCCCCACAATATTCTGTAAATAAAAATTAGAGTAGGATTTACTTGAAAAAAGCTTGGAAATAATTTTCACTCAAAAAAGGCTAGTATATTTACGCAAAATTGCCGAGTAAAAGCCTGAACATAATTATTAGTTGCTTTAAAAGGATTTATTTAAGTTAAGTTTACTTGGGAATTCCCAGTAAATTTTACTTAAGTAATGCTTACCATGAAAATTAAGTAATTACATTAAAAAAATTAAATACAATAAGTGAAAGTGACGTGACATACGGCCAAGTATGATGACCCATACTCGGAATTCGTGTTCTGCAATAAACCCATCCAAAGTGTATACACACAGCAGTGAACACACACACTGTGAACACACACCCAGAGCAGCCCAGGGAGCCATTTATGCTGTGGCTGCCCAGGGAGCAGTTTGGGGTTCGGTGCCTTGCTCAAGGGTCTCAGCTCAGTCATGGTATTAAGGGTGGAGAGAGCACTGGACATTCACTCCCCCCACTTACAATAGTTGTTTTACTACACCACAAAATAATTTTTATCAGTGTATCAACTTAGTATCCAACCACTAACCAAAACAACCACGTTCTACCAACCAATCAGAACTTCCAGGCAAAATCGTCAACATCCACCTCGGATTGTCTGTAAAGTACCACTGCAGATAACATGTTCGAATAAGCTGTAAATTAGTGACATCTCAAGGTGAAAATTTTGCAGTATATTCCTTGCTTGCAATATGGCAAAAAAAGTGTTTTTGGAGGCCATGCATTTAGATGTGCAATCTGCAGAAAGAGAGGCAGATGTTTAGAAGACTGTCATTGGCCAGCCATCCCACATTCGCTATGAAACATGGAAGACCCTCTTCTCAGAAACACATCGCCATGATATCAGAATGACATTATTCAAATCTGCTAGTTTTCACTTAAAGGGACTCGCTAAATCATTCAGACATAAAAACAGATATTCATGAGAATACAAAAGCATGCTCTTGATGTAGATCTATGATCATTACGCTCTATTTGTCTGCCTGGAAACATTCTGACTGTCACTGTGATTTGTGTCAGTATTTAAGGTGCTTTCTAAACTCAGACTCTGAAATTGTCACATAAGATTATTATCATTAACAAAGAGGGTGTATGAGTTAAAGCTGAACATCATTCTTATTGCTGTGATCTGCCGAGATGCAGAGTATTAGTTACGTATGCGCTTGCCATTATTCACTTTCAAAGTTTCTGTAAACGTCAACCCTCAATATCACTTGCTGCACTCCTTGACAACTTTGTTTGTTTTTACATTCTTGTCGCAGAAAGCCAACAAAGAAGAGGCAGACAGATAAAGAGTTACAGCCAAATAACCACCAGGTGCTTCTGTATGATTGGAGTAGCACAAGCTGCTCTGCACCTACTCCATGCCAGAATGCTGCGGCTCAACCTACAAAAACCCTCCGCCATAATCTCTCTGTCCTCCATCACACCTCCAAACAAGGTGGAATTGAAAGATTTGATGGTTAAACAAAATGAGGCGTGAACAAGCCCCGCAATCACTGGAAAACTTGGAAGTCATTAAAAGAACAAGAGTTGCTTGTGGAGAAGATTGGTCATTACGTAAGGCGTGCAAACAAAAGCAAACCCCTTCGTCCCAGTTCAACTTCAGGCGCTACAATTAGCCCTGGGCACTGGATTTACACCACTGCAGTCCCACATCACTGAACTGAAAAGCAATCCCTGAATGCTCAAGAACACCAAGAGTTGCACAAATTAAGTTGTTCTAAAGTAATGCAGTAATTGCCTATCTTTTGAAGTCATTATATGGCTTAATTTCATGTTGTGGTTTAAAGGGATGACACATTAACTGACCCTTCTGTCAAATTTGATGATTTGAATCAAAAGCTCCACTAGTCTAATTGACTATTTAGTCGAGAAACAATTGTAAAACTGAAATAAAGAAGCTACATTTAAATTGTGATTCAATTCGGCTTCAGTTCTCAAGGGATTCATTTCTCCTTCTGTATTCTATAGGAAAAATGTTAACGGGTTTGTAATAATACTGGGGCGAAAAAATGAGAACAAATGTTTCACTTGTGCAGTACCTAAACCTAATAAATAGCCTTCAGCTTCATTTAAACCAACGCATGCTGAAAGAGTCTTTGCTATACAGTATTATACATTTTTTCTGACCCTTTTAACAATTTACTTTCCCATTCAAAGTAAA
This sequence comes from Gymnocypris eckloni scoliostomus, assembly GCA_027564155.1. Taxonomy (NCBI): domain Eukaryota; kingdom Metazoa; phylum Chordata; class Actinopteri; order Cypriniformes; family Cyprinidae; genus Gymnocypris; species Gymnocypris eckloni. Next base: position 18,882,762 of record CM050428.1, read on the forward strand.
ATGTTTGCCATTGAAACATTATTTATCAAAACTCTCTTCCTCAGGATGTGAATACTGTCTCACATAAGCCATTAGTGTATTTTGTGGTGATTTATGAATTCATATGTTTATAAAGCAAATGGATAAAGTTGACAGATGTGACTCACTGTCCATAATTAAGGGCCCTGAACCTGGGGTGAATTTCAAAGTTCCCACAAATGAGCGATTACTGATGAAAAACTGTAATGGAGGTGGGTGGAAGAATAGTCTATTTAAGTGAAGTAAGTGGCTTACTTTTCATTTAAGCAAATTTAATAACAAGTGGCCTTGAGCATCTCTGTACCTAACAGAACGAGAGCCAAATTCAATAGATTTGTTTAGATTAATCTTAATTAGTGTATATTGTCATTGTCATTTGTATGATTACCTCTAGCATGCCTGCACACACCACTCGCTGAGTGTAATTGACTAAGGATATGGTTCACACACACACTGCCTGTGATAAGGTGGAGTCCATGATGGTGTCACAAATGATAAACTGAAGTTTCAATTAAAATGAAATGGGCACAATAAAAGATGCTATTGTAAAAAAAAACTAAAAAAAGAAACATGGATATTAACTAATTTTAATATTATCAAACAATAAGTCTCCAATCTTCCAATCACTAAATTGACCAAAAAGTGACAATAAACACATAATAATGATTAAATAATAAATGTCATTCTTTTTTACAATAATATAAAGTCTGTAGTCAAAATAATAATAATTGAGATAATGTATATACACAACTTCGCATAAAAAGCCACTTTGTTTAGTTTTTGTTTAGAATCATGCAAAATGTAAGATTGTAAGCAATATTTTCAGTTGGTGTGTGGAACAAATATTAGTCCATTAGACGGTCCAAGGATACCCAAAGAAGCATTTATGAATTAATTTTACCTTACAGTCGGAGATAATTACTGGAGTATTGCAATCCACAAATGAATACAAGAAACAAGGCCCAAGGCAAGAGAAAACTATTCATCCAACAGTATGCATATAACCATGACAAATGCGTGGATTGACAGCAATGAATTAAATTATATCGTAATCACATGTCGAATTTAGAAAAACATAACTTTTTCTGAAAACAGTGTTTTATGTATTTTATAAAGTAATTTAGCTAAGCTCTGTTGTGATGAAGAAGCCTTAAGAAAGATACAGTATATGAAATATGCTCATCTGATCAAGACTCAACTCAACTGATTTCATTGATAGTCATGAAAGACTAATCCGTCTTTGTCTTTTTAGCAGAATGTTGCAATCAATGAGTCTAGAGCTAATAGCCAAAACTTTGCCATGAGTTAATTACAAGGGAAATGAGATTACAACCTTGAAGCTAATGGTTATCCAAACTGTAATTTGTCACTGCAGTTTCACCTCAAGTAAAATGCTATTTGGTTACAAAGTCCAAACATGAATATTGTCCTGGCCTTTTTACCTCAATGACAGCCACTGAACAACATACTTCAGACATACTGTAGTGTGTGCGGCTGTGAGTTCCACACTTCATCACTTGTATGACAGAGAGAGCCACTCTAAATGTCTTTCCACACACACACAAACACGCACACACACTGCTGTAATGCTCCTGGTGGCTCACTTCTCATTCTGACAAGATGCTAGACAGCATACTCTATATCGCCTCTCAGTAGGATTAGCAGCAGCTGTAATACCATGGATGACACAAGTGAGATAATTTTTCAACTTCAGAATTAGCCCCTTAGCATCTATACTCAACTCAGTGACAATTTAAAAATAAAAATGACCTGGATACATTTTTATGCATCTCAGCTGTGATATACTTAGGGTTATTTGAAAGCTGTAAATTGTTGGATCAAACAAATATTTTACCTAAAAATGCTAGCAGAATTGTCTGTGAAGTTTATAGTGTGCATTATCTCCTCTGATAGGCAATATAGGTGGCCCCGAAATGCCAGAGGGCTTGTGAGATGATCTATTATATGAAATCATCTCATAACTTCAGACTCTTGGACATTTCTCATCCAATCTACTTGAAGCGGGCAGCAAATGTGATTAAAATAGATCAGTCCCATATTATTTAATATGGGTCCACTTCATCGCATCGCGTGCTGCTCGCTTTCAGGGTAAAGTATGCTCACTTAAAGTACGCTGAAGTGAGTGTATCACAACTTGTTCCTTTCAGATGTACATGCATCTTAACATTTAACATGCTCACCAGACTACCAAAAAACCTGTACAAAAGATGATCAATCACACTAAAACACAACAAGTAAAGGCACTATTTTGCATTTCATTTAAACACTGCAAGTCTTGCAATTATAGAAGGTGGAAAATTATAGTAAATTGTCGAAACATTCCAGAAATTTTGGAAACTTACCAGGATTTTTGTTCAAATATTTCAGGTATTTTTTTTAAGTTTTCGGAAATTTACTGAAAATTTTCCAATTTTCCAACCCTTTGCAACCCTACTTGCGATGATGATCTCTTCTCTTATGGGACCATTTCTACTTTATAATATGGCAATGAAAATATTTGTCACTCTTGGGAAAAGTATAAAAACCCAGACGCAAGGCTCCAAGTTCCCACTATATCTCAAAAATGACTGCGTTGAACTGTTAGCTGTAGTAGTTTTTTATCTACCGCAATATGTTTTACATCACATTGAGGTGTCATTCTTTTGCCCAGAGGTGCTTTTAAACCACCATGCGGCTAAATGTTGCTTTTATCTTGTACAGCTTTGTTGTGATTGACAGGTATATGTGAATGTGCATCTGCTGGAGTTTGGGAATACAACCTATGCCAGATGTGACCTGCTGTTTGGTGCACAGAAAGCAAGCACAGCAAACACCATCAACCATCTGCTGGTGCAAAATATCACCAGTCTGAACGTATGTCTTTGTCATTTTTGGCCCCCATAGAGACAAGATGTTACAGTGTTCAGTAATAGATTGATTCCACGTGAAACCTGGAACAACAGTCTGTATAAAACTGGCTCACTTCCAGGAAATATACATGTATTATGTAAGTGGGTGTAAGGGCCACATAAAAGAGGGAATGTAAAGTTTTTGGATTTCTTAAATACATATTTTAATGTTAAATTAATTTAAAATGTATCCATACACTACTGTATAAAAGTTTTGGGTCTTTTCTTGTTTCTGTATTTTTTTTTAAAGAAATTAATACTTTTATTCAGCAAGGATGCATTACTAACTTATCAAAAATATCAGATAGAAGATTTCTATTTCCAGTATATGTTGTTCTTAACTTTATTATTTTTTTATTAAAAAAATCCTAAAAAAGCCTCACAGTTTCTGCAAAAATATTAAGCATTGTAACGGTTTTCAACACCGATAAGAAGAATTGTTATGTGCTGTCACGGTTCTGCACGGGGATCCAGGAACGAGGAGACAAGGATTCACACAAACCGGGGTTTTAATGAATGACGAACGGAGGAGATACAGGAACACATGGAAAGACGTGAACATCTACAGATACATAGGCATTAACAATAACCGACAGCAAACATGGGGCAGAACAGACTATATATAGGGAGACATAACTGGAAACACCTGGGACGTAATCAGGACACAGACGGAGACTAATCAACTAATGATGGGGAACAGGAAGGACCATACAAGGGTAAGGAAACACAAGGCAGAGGGAGACAAAGTCTGACATGTGCAAACCAAATCAGCATATTTACAATTATTTCCGAAGGATCATGTGACATTGAAGACTGGCGTAATGATGCTGAAAATTGTGTTTGGTCACGAAAAAACTTCATTGCATTTTTAAATTATAATAAAATAGCAAACTGTTATTTTAAATTATAATATTTCACAATATTTATATTTTTCTGTACTTCTGCTCAAATACATGCAGCCTTACAAGATACTTGTTTCAAAAGCATTAAAAAATCTTACTGAGCACAAACTTTTAGTGCAATACCCAATACCCAACTTTCTTTTGTTACAGAACTAAATAACTGAACAAATTCCTATAGAGATTGTTTTATGCCTGATTCTTATGCCATGAATGAGAAAAATCTTTAGAGGACCTTGCACTTTGAGAAACCAAAAGCTAACATTAATCCATTCTGGTAATGACAAGTTATACCTGGCTACTAGCAGGGCTCAGGCAAATGCAGTGACCTCTCAGATTGAGTTTATGGACTTGAGTGCGTGTGCCTTGATGTTTTTCCCATCATGCTCTTCTGTTACTCTTGAAAAGCTCCAGCTCGTCTCTTGTGAATAAACCTCCATCTGCTGAAGGCCGTGGCAGTGCTTAAAAAGTGAACCTCACCTGCCTGCCCTCTGATGGAGTCTTATTACCGCCTCAATTATTCAAAAGCTCCAGCTGTGCAAAAATGTCATGCGCATTATTTTCAGTTAATTTCATGTCAGAGTTCTATTATGGATGGATCCCGCTGTTCTTCAGCATGTGTAAGAACTCGAGGTGAAGCAGAACTCATTGCTGTCTACTCCTACAATGCCAAATAGATGCAGACATGATTGTATACCATGTAAATAGTAAAAACAAGTAGCATGCTAAATCTCCATTAAACTAATTTGACTATATATAAACATACACATCATCATTATGTTCTTTGTGTAAGCTTTACCCTACACTGGGACATATTTTTTGTCATTAAAATGTATATGTATAGAGCTTTAATATTAAAATTACAGTACAATATATAGGTTATAATTTCATAAAAATCTCTCTATAAAGCTGTATGCTGTAAAGTGATTAATCGATAATATGTTTACATAATATATGTATGTGTACTGTGTTTATTTATTATGTATATATAAACAAAATATATAGTTTGAAATGATTTACATGTATATACATTTATATATTTATATTATAATATTTTATATTATATATAAATATATTTAATATATAAACATAACATTTTTCTTAAATATGTACATGCATGTGTTTGTATTCATATATACATATATATATATATATACACACACAATAAATAAACACAGTACACACTCATATATTATATAAACAAAAACTTTTATTTTGGATGTGATTAATCGTTTGACAGCACTAATATATATATGTTATTCACACACACACACACACACACATATAAAAATAAAATAAAATAAAAAAAGTATTAATTTATTTCAACCGTTTAAATTGTTTTTGTTTTTTATTTTTTATTTAAAAAAAAATGTGTATTCATTTTTTTGTTGATTTTATATTGTGTGTGTGTGTGTGTGTGTGTGTGTGTGTGTAAAGTAAAACAATAACAGCAACAAAACAACAACTACAGTTAAATCCTAAAACTTTCTATTTAATTCCAGGTATAAATTAATGTTTTATTTCCTTAATGTTTCATTGACTTAAACAAAACATTTCTTATAATAACATTTCTCATATTCCCCAGCAATACAACTTTTTTGCTATATTTTAGTTGTATTTAAGTTATCTTTTCATGGCTATGTAGTGACGTTTCTAAAGATGGCAGACATCTACATATTAGTTTTGTCATTATCTCCTTTTTTGACTAGAACTTAAGTAAAAAGGGGCACATCTTACCTCACTCTCCCCTCACACAAAACCATATCTGTTCCCATAAGTCACTCTGTGCTGTGAAAAACTTTAAAGCCCCCTGGCTCTGTGGCACAAAATCTCTGCCTCCTACTTCCAACAGCACAGTGTTCCTTCAGACTAATTATATGACCTCCTCAAGACTGAGAGCAAATCTGAGTACTGCAGCTGAGCAGAAGCCACCCAGCCTGCAGGGCAAGGAGACTACGCCCTGCAGACAGATCACACTTGTTCTAGCGTCATGCGGTTGGGCGCACACTTCCGCCAGAGACTCGACAGAGATAGATCCATCCATCAGAGCAGCCACAGCCCCCACCCATGCCCCCGTCATTGCCACACAACAGAGGCGGGTGAAACATGATAAACCATGATCTGCTGTGAACTGTTTCAGACATTTTGCACCCACACCCATTGAAAGACTAACAGATTGAATTGCACCCTAAACATACAGTATGTAAAGCTGCGGTGAAGATAAATCTAAATATGCTGAGACTGGGGGGAAATGGTTATCAGGGCTATGACTGCAACTAAATGGTTGCATTTGCAACCTTTTTTTCTGCCGGTGTGACTACGTTTTGTTAGAGGTCACACTGGTGCCAATACCAATTTGACTAACTGATAAGCTCTGCCATTTCTATTGAGTAAAAGAAATATTAAATGGGACACAGGTCAAAAGCAGAGCGAAACAGCGCTATTTGAATTGCACCATTATCAGCTCTGCCCAAAACACAGCAGGGAAGGGACATGTTCTTTCAACTTAGTTTTGTTGTGGTCATGAACATCACAGTATGTTGAGGCCACAGCATATTAACTTGTGGGAATGTGACAATAGCTACATTAAAATATTAAAATTAGATAATTCAGAATACAAATTAGATATACATTGAGGAGAGTTTTGTAAAAATATTCCAAAATCACAGTTGCATTTTTTTTAAACGTAAAGATAATTTAGAAGAAGAATTGTTTATTTGTCACATACACAATTATACAGAGTATAACCAGCAGTGAAATGTGTTCTCTGCATTTAACCCATCCAAGTGCACACACACCTGAAGCAGTGGGCAGCCAACGCTGCAGCGCCTGGGGAGCAGTTGGGGGTTCGGTGGCTTGCTCAAGGGTCTCACCTCAGTCATGGACAATTCCTACCGGAGCCGAGATTCGAACCCACAACCTCGGGTTACAAGTCTGACGCTCTATCCATTAGAGCCACGACTGCTAATAGTTAGATTTATCAGAGAGGTTAAGAAAAGGTTGCTGATGTGTCATGTAACCTACTACTTATTAAGCTGTCTTGTTTTTTGCTTTCCTTTACAGTATTGACCAAACAAAACCATGCTTATTTTTAATACAAGATATTCCTGTCTGCAGTGAATATTCTGACACCATCTAAGCGTATCTGAAAAATAGATGGATTCTGGGTCGACTGCGTCTCTAGCGCACCTCCCTGCAGAATTAAGTTTAAAGTGTTTAAAATCAAGTGTAGCTGTTTAATGGATTCTCTCACATCACATCTTCAGGAGAGGAATAAGGGTTGAAGGTAGGGAACGAGGGCCTTCACATTTATGGAGTAGGCTCTAATGCGATCAACCCCTGTTAATCTGAATAAATCTGAGAAACAATCACCCAAAACAAAGTTTCATACATTGCATGCGCAGCACAGTGAACTTACCAGCACTAGTCAATAAGGAAGATTAGCGGATGCAAACATTAAATATTCATGAACCGCAAATAAGCATAAGTTTGATTTTATCAGAACAGTCATACACAATATGACTGATATCAAAGGGAATATCAGTTGCTTGAGTCATGAATCATCACCAATGTTAACTCCAGACTTGAGCCAAACAATTCATTGAATCTCTGAGCTGTTGACTTTGTAAAAAAGTAAAAAGTAAGATATTATACCCTGTATGCGGAGTAATTTTTCCAAAATGAAGATGTCTTAGTATTTTACCTCACAGTCCTCCGCCACTGAGAATTGCTGAAGGGATCCTACAGTAGGTCTGTAAAAAAATATCAGTTGATCCAGTTCACAAATCTAGGATGAACTGTTCCTCACACAAAGCTCTTATTTGACTTAAGAGGTGTTACACAGAAGAAATAGAGTCAGACCAGTTTGGAGAGTTAGCCTACTAAATGATGACAGAAATGTCCTTTTTGAGTGAACTACAAGCATATATCCTGTCCTAGTAAACGTCTCTGTAGTGTTGTGTAATGTAATTCAGGAAGTGTTGCAACTCACTCACGGTGTTCCAATGGAGACACAGCGATGTCAGGTTTCCAGTGGTTTCTGTCTGACTGTTTATTGAATAAATTAGGAAATTACAATGCTGTATCTGTCTAGCTGTAGATGTTACTTCTCTGGGGCCACATAGCAGACATAGCAGCAATTGACAGAAAATGGGCACTAGCCCCGTTAACTCAGGGACTGACAACCAGCATTAATTACAGCAGAACTCAGTCAGTCACAGGCTAAAATTGGGGGTTCAGGGGTTCACGTAACAATAGTGTCACCATTTACAAATTATAATGCTAATGATAAATCAACAGACATGTTTTAGATGCTAAAAAGTGATTATTCATGGTGTACTATCTTAATTAAATCATCTAGAAAATGAGAGATCTTAACATAGAATCTCATTAGCATTAATGATCACTGACCCTCCAAACGGCCTGGCTTTAAATAGGAAATGTGCATCATTAGAATTCTCAGTCCATTCTATTGACCTCACTTCAAGGAATCCATTCTTACAAGCTTAAAAGCATCAATCTAACAATTTCCAGTGTGAATCAGGGACTAATCAATGCTGTTCATTTGTAGTTGGTCAACCTTACAGAGTGATATAAGAGCTTTGTGGGCATTAAAGGCCTCTAAAGAAGAAATATAGATCAGAGACTCGCTGAGGGTCTCATTTCCTTGCAATGCCGGACTTTAAGCAGCTCGGCACGTTTGTCAGTCTGACAGACGTGGCATTATGGCTCAAAGACGGCTGTTCTGCCTGCAAAGTCAACACTGTGAGCAAAACCATGCACCACAGGGAGGGAAATTAGAGGAAGGCTACATCCATAAAGAAAGCAAAAATTAACATTTACACAAACAAACAAGTCCTGGTCTACAGTGTAGTTCAGAGAACAGCATGTGACTGAGAAAATATTTGTCATGTGCTCGCTCTGACCACAGTCGGCCATCTCTCAGCCCTCTCACCGTGGGATACATGTGTATTCAATGTGCAAGTATGAGGGCATGTATGTTATGTTGGATTTAAGGAATTTGGCACATTTCCCTACAGCTCAGTCTTTTAAAGTGCATTGGCTTTATCTGATCGGCAGCAGAGATCTCAATGTGAGCTTGTCAAGAGAAATGCTTCAGTATTGTCTTCAAGAAATTACATTTAATGAAAGCCATGTAAGAAGATGTTCACATGACAAATCTTATTAAGAATATATTCAAGGACTAATGCTTTTAATTATAGCCATACTGTGTGCTGTGCTATATGTTTAATGCAATTTGCAGTGTTTACATATTACATCATCAAGCCAAGATCCAAGAAAAATCCAAGAAGTCCATGACTCTCACCCTCAGCCTGAACTCGTGTGACATAAGCTTAAATATTGTCTCAAAAACAGTTTTTTCAAATCTTTAAATAAATAAAAATCATGATTCGACTTGGACTTCCACTGTTCATGGCGTTTTTAAACTTTATTGTTTTTATGAATAAATCAAAGAATAGATAAATAAATAATGTTTTATAAAAAATATGCAAAAAAAAGCATAACAATATGCAAATAAATGCTATAATTTTTAAACACTTTTCTTTATAACCTATGAATTCGGAGTAAAAAATCCAAATAGAAATAAATAAAAAAGAAATAAATCACAACTTTCAAGAGACCAGTAAATATAATAAGGATTCGAGAAATATTATAGCATTTGAGTTTCAGGCCTGTGTTTAAAAAGTGGTTGGGAGCAGACAAATTAATCCTGATAGTTTGATGGATGGATGATGGAAAGAAAGAAAGAAAGAAAGAAAGAAAGAAAGAAAGAAAGAAAGAAAGAAAGAAAGAAAGAAAGAAAGAAAGAAGAAAGAAAGGAAGGAAGAAAGAAAGAAAGAAAGAAAGAAAGAAAGAAAGAAAGAAAGAAAGAAAGAAAGAAAGAAAGAAAGAAAGAAAGAAAGAAAGAAAGAAAGAAAGAAAGAAAGAAAGAAAGATAATTTTGCAATTTAAACAAAAGGTGTTAGTTAGTGGTTCTCAACTGGTGGTAAAATTGAGAAAGCACACCTCGTTATCATTAGCTGTGAATCCAATCAAAGTTTTTTATTTTTTTCATGGTATAGCCAATATTATGAGACCTTACACCGATAGTGTAAGACTATTCCATTCATCTTCGGAACACAAATTAAGATATTTTTGATGAAATCTTTCTGACCCTCCATAGACAGCAACAGAACTGACACCTTCAAGGCCCAGAAATGTAGCAGGACATCGTTAAAATAATCCATCAGTGGTGCAACCATCATTTTATGAAGCTACAATAATACTTTTTGTGCACAAAGAAAACAAAAATAATGACTTTACTCAACGATTTCTTATCTTCCATGTCAGTCTTTGACATGCATTCATAACAGTACCACAACGCAGTTCTCGTAGCTTATGTATATTACGGATGAACCCCTGATGTCACATGGACTATTTTAACAATGTGCTTACTACCTTTCTGGGCCTTGAGCGTGGTAGTTGTGTTGCTGTGTTTGCAGGGTCAGAAAGCTCATGAATTAAATAAAAATTCTTAATTTGTGTTCTGAAAATGAACAAAGGTCTTATGGCTTTGAGGGTGAGTAATTAATGACATAATCATTTTTGGGTGAACTATCCCTTTAACAAAAAATACAAAGAATTCCTATCCAATCTTTAATAAACAACACATTTTGCATATGAGCCTATGCAGTTAGTACAATCTGTGTCTTTAAGTTAAACCAGTTGAGAACCCTGGTGCAGGATATACACTTTGATATAAATCACTTTATGTGAGTGTGACTTTTTGATTTGAATTGCTCATTGGTTCAGAGAGCTGCAAAAGTAGAAGACAGCAATTCCTGCTTCATTGAAGTCAGCACTGCTTACCCAATCTTGATCTTACTCTGACGTTACTGCTCTGTCTCAAAAATGTCATCTCCTCTCTGTCATTCTGGAAATGTTAAAACGAAGAAGATTATACAAGATAGATCACAAAAAAAATATCTAGGTCACGATTACATAGCTCCATGAGCTTAAAAAGTTTAACCGCAAAGTTTTCAATCAAACTTTCAAAGTAAGATCTGGAAGGTCTTCGGATCTGGAAATGAAGATGAGCAGGATATAACATTAAAACTGTCACTGGAAAGTTTGTATTTCAAGAAATAGAGTGGAATTGGATATGAACTCTTTATATGTGCTCAGCCAAATTTTAAGGGCAATGAATTTGACACTGAACAAAACATAAAATACAAATGATTAATTCTTTAAATTTCAAATTTATATAAATTTCCAGCAAAACACTGCAAAGAAAACAGTTTCTTAATCTCAGTTTTTTTCAGCATAAATCTAAAAGCCAAATAAAATTGCCCATGGGTAAGAAGAATTAACCTAATTTAAGAAATATTAAGTGAATACAATCCTTATTAAACGTTTATAACACACACACACACACACGCACACGCACACACACACACACACACACACTGAATATGAGATAAAAAATTCCCAATATGTACATGATCCACCACATGATCTTATATACATTCTTATTTTTATTCATATTCAAGTTAATTGGAAGAATAAATGCTAAGCTAACTGATTCATACATAAAACAAACCTATTCAAGTCAAATAAAGACCAAACAGGTCACAGAAATGTGTTTGTTATGCACATTTAATTTTAGAAATATTTACCCGTATGTCCTTTGGTAGCGGAAGAAAATCTATTAAAACTACAAGACCAAATGTGAGTCTGGCACTTCTGATAACCGTTATCTGCAATATTGCAAAAGGATGACACTGATATTTTAGACAGATAAAGGGTATGAAAATACCATATCTTCCATCCTTATACACCACAACCAGAATAAAGGCATACTAGAAATTGTCTTGCGGACATCCCAGATGGAGGTTCTGGAATATGCATGTGCAAAACTGGTAGCCGATATCACTCCTTAAATGTTTAAGGACTCACTGTGGATATAGATTAGAGAGTGTTTTGCAGGGGAACTTGTGAGGGTACTGCCAGCTTTTCTTAACAGCTGCAAGGCAGATGTTTTGGCATATGCCCAGATACACATAAAAAGATCAGCATAACTTTTGGAAGGTGTATGCATCAAATTCTCAAACCCCACTCCTGGTCAAGCATATTAGCAAGAAAGCGTTATCTCCTAGGATGCAGGAGATGCAGCCATTGATCTCTCTGTCCTGCTCATGTACCTACCTAAGGCTATTGGGCACAAGGTGAAAACATCCCAGCCAGCTTTATATCCACATGTGCGTTGGCATGAGCTGAAACCCCCTGTTGTTCCAGTCACACACATCCTGAGATGTTATTAACATCTGAGGGTGGAGCCTTTCATCAGTCGCGCTATGTTTCACAGATGAGCCTCCATGGCACCAGGATGGAGAGTTAGTGTAATACCCTCATGACTTACAACAAATAAACACATCATATTGCAAGATCCAAGTACTGGAAAGCAGAGCTTTCTGGAACATTTATTCATATTCTACTTGACTCCATACTCCTGAGCTAGTCTTCTTAAGTACATCAGACCATGCATTAATGCAAGAAGATTTATTTACAAATTATCTGTACATATATTCATAGTAGGCCTATCTATACATGTATCTGAATGTATGGAAATATCTTTGTCTGTCTCTCTGTGTGTGTGTTTGTGCGCGTGAACACTGAGATGTTTCGGCTTATTTAACTGAAATATGACTGAAGACATATTTGAGGTTTATTGTTTCTATTGACCTGCTGGATCCAAAACAATATATCTGAGACAACTAAGACAGGTCTGGAAGAACTAGTTTAAAAAATACAATTTCAAGACCACCAACACATATATCCTGTCAGTCATCAGCTATACCCCAGGAGGAATATGAAACGGTCAACAATAAAACCCAAGAACAATGCATCAAGCCTGCAAATCACAGTCGAGAACAAAACATGAATGTATCAGACACATGGCTCTCAATAAGACAGGAAAGGTCAAGAGGTCAAGGTTTGACCAGTTAACCAGTGCTGCTACATTTTCTTTTTCATTTAAAAATAACCATATATCCTAAAAATAAAAATAAATCACATCCCACATAAAAGCACATCACAATATATAAAAAGCACATGGTTACTATTTTCTAATTTTTCTAATCTAATCTAATCTAATCTAATCTAATCTATTTTCATAGCTACTGTTTTCTTATCACTTAACTTAGTGCCCAGACATGATGTGGTTTTGCCACTTTAATGCACATGTAATGAAAAGACACAGAAGATGTTAATAATCATAAGCTGGAAATGTTTTTATTTAAATGAATCTGAGCTATGACAGGAAGTTGTATTTATCTCATGTCCTATAATCAATCTGTCCATCCATCTGTCTATCAATCTGTCTTTATTTGAAAGTGTGTGAGTAGAATCCTTATGTATTTATCACTGCATTTTACGGAATAATTTCTTATTCTTAAAAATAAAAATATAATAGTAATGCCATTAAACAATGGTGACCAGGGGTTGCCAAAAAGCACCATAAAAATATTCCAAATGATAGACTGTGCAATATCCCAAGTTTTCTGAAGCTATACAAACGTTTTGTATGACTTTAAGTCTTGTTAAGACTTGTAAGACAATATTCACCAACAGTCTCACCCCTTTTGGAGCTTGACAGCCACTGGTCACTGTGAACATTTGTTTTTTATGGCATGACCTATGCAATAATTCTTCAAAAATGTTTCACTGAAAACAAAATTACAACATATAGGTTTCGAACAACAGGAGGGTGAGCAAATAATGACAATTTTCATTTTTGATTGAACAATCCCTTAAAAAACTCTAACATTATGATGATAAATGACTAAATAATGCTTTCAGCTCCTCTTACTTGCACTACTGAGAAAGCTTACAATTGTGTGGCCAAAAGGATTTGATGCAATAGCAGGAGTTGAATTCATCAAACTGTTTGGACATCCACAACAAAAACTCACTCATTGCTTGTAATGTTTTTCTCCTCTACGGGTTTGTTTACCTCCTTAACATGTACTCGCATTTTACCCCTTGCCAGAAGCAAGAGATATTTTATTGCACATCTGTTCGTCTTTAAACACCCTGAGGATGCTGTGGATTGAAGATGAGGATCAAAGAGAGGTGAGTCTATCACAGCCAATCTAGTTCAATAGTGCAGCAACACATACTCCACGTGTAACACTGGCATACAGAAGATAACCAAAGACGATTGCTATCTGAAAAAATTATTTACGTCAGTAGCTATTTGATAGCGGTGCATGGGGTCTTTCATCATATCACTAGGGTTGTGCATGAGCAATCAAGTTTGGCCCTGTCCCAAAAGCTGCCCTAAGCCCTTTTGGTCTACACTTTGGTGATGTAATGCCACACAGACTGTTGGGTTGTATTAAAAGGGCGTATGAAGGTTGCATTAGGTGTTCTGAAACACCATACGTCCTCTAAAAACTTGCTACATCATTCAATTAAATGTCATAACAAAAAAGTGTGAGTTAAAATAATATTTGACCTAAAAAGTGCTGGAAATGTACTCATCCTCAGGTCAAAATGTAGATGAGATGTTTCTACATTGGAACAGATTTTAAGAAAGTTTGCATTGCATCAACTTGCACACTAATTGAACCTCTTCAGTGAATGGGTGCTGTCAGAATGAGAGTTCAAAACATCACAATTATTCACAAGCAATCCACATGAATCAAGTCCATCAATTAATGTCTTGTGAAGCAAACATTGTGTGTTTGTAAAAAACAAAACCGCCAAGGCATTAGAACTTTAAACCAAAAAGTCCATCCTCTGTGGTCCTCTCACAACAAAATCCTGTTGTTTAGAACTGTTTTTGCTTGTAAACAGTGCTTGATCTCTATATATTTATCTCCTGGTTTAGATGAGACAACATTTTGTATGGAGAAAGCAAATTTGTGGATAAAGGAAAACAAAGCAATATTTTAGCTAGGAAACAGTAGTTACAAACATCTTAATGATGGATTTCAAATACACAGATTTTTACTTCACAAGATATTAAATGATGGACTTGTGTGGAATATTGTGATGTTTTTATCAGCTGTTGGGACTCTCATTTTGACGGCACCCAGAAGAGCCATTTGCAAAAAAAAGTGATGTGATGCTAAATTACATCGCTTGAGGGTGAGCAAACTTTCACAAAAGTTACATTTTTAGATGAACTCCTTTAGAGGTATAAAAGAAAGAAATCATGGTTTTAAATGACATGAAGGCGAGGAAATGATGACATGTTTTTTTTTTTTTTTGGGTGAAATATCCCTTTAAGTGTCCAAATATTGTATCATGTCTTCTATTACATCTGCTCTTTTTGTGTTAATTTGCTCATCGGTACACCTTTATCACACTTCCTGGCTATGGCATAACTGTAATGCATTAGGATAAATGATTAAAGTAGGTTTATCATTGTATCAATGTTCCTGATCATATAGTGGAAAATCAATTTAACAGTTTGAATTCTGCAGAGGTGCAGCATGAATTCCTAACGAGTCTGTTCAATCAGTTACACCTGAGATGGGGTAAATAATGCATTTACAGCGCATCAAGACAAACACTAACAAAAAGCTGCTTTGCATGCATTAGTTGTTGAGATGAGACAGAGGTCATGGCCTTCCTCTCATTGGACCCTGCTGAGGGGAGATGAGTTTGTTACAGATCTTGCTTTGGCATCTGTACAGAACTCTAGAGAGTAATCAAAACGAACGTTTTCAGACTCTATCCTGCATTAAGTGAATAACTGAATGCCTTTTTAGTCCTCAAGGGGGAAGAATTTTAACTAACGACCTGGATCTTGGAGGTCTATATTGCAATGAATATTATACAAAACGATAAAGAGCATTCTAGGTCGCTAGAGCAGCCCATCTGTGATCATGTACGCCTAGAGGATGATCAGATGTTTTAAAGTATTGAATTGGTAGATTCCCCACTAGTTTTGCAGCATCTGTTATATCAGATGGATTAGTGAAGGCAGATACCCTTGAAGGTCTGTATGATGTTTATTTAAGCTTGCATGCATGTGTGTTTGCATACATAAAAACCCCAAACTGATGGATTTCTATTTGAGGCTATTTGTAAATCATGTTTGTAATATTAATGGCCTTTGTGCTCTCTGCTCATTGATGATAGACGGACGAGGCAAAGCAGAGTGTTTTGTAATCAAAAAAGACCATATTTTCTGCAAAAGTGATGAATTATTTATTAGGTAGACACAACTGCTGACTCAAAACTTCAAAGAGCATGTTTTTGGTTAGAGAGAGTGCTAATGTATAACTAATTAATTCCTTGTCTAAAGGATCCACATGGAAGAACCCAGGTTCTCACATATTAATAGAGTATATGAGGTAGACAGTGGTTCTTGGTCGTTTTGCCACCCATTGCCCACCCAGGAAGTTCAGTTGTATTTACTGGATTTAAAGATTAGTGATATAAAAATATTTATATTCATAATATATTATTTATATATATATATATATATATATATATAAATCCCAAATATATATATATATATATATATATATATATATATAAATCCCAAAATGAAGCTACCTCATATCTAGGACACCTGGATTTAAATATAAATAAATAAATAAATACAAAATAAAAACAGTTGTTTAGGTGGTAAATTTAAATATCTTGATATTTAGCTGTTTTCATTTATTTAATTACTTGTTTTTGTCTTATTTTAAAGTATTTTCTCATACCCCTTGGTTGAGAATCACTGTGTGATGATAATATATCAAATAGAAAACTTTTTCAGTAAAGTTGTCAAATTACATGATTATGGATTATTTGGCAAAATATGCAAAAATGTGCACATTATTCTCTTCCTAATTTCACAAATGACTCAGAGAATCTATAAATTATATCAATATGTTTCTAATGCTGCTTTAATTAGAAATCTGTGCTTAATTCTTTGCTTGGGAACTGGTGGAAAACCCATTTATTTACTTTGTATTACTACACTTCAAGCAGATTTCTATAGCAGCTCTTTCTTTTGAACTAATGAGTTGCAATGACAACACCCATGTTAAGAAAAGTATGTTCTGTTAACATGTAGTCATTAATATAAGGAAAATCTACATATCCAATAGAAATTCTTGTTTTATTAATGATCATTGCAATTTCTAGTATTTTAATAGGAAGCTCTATTCCTCATATAATTCCTACAAGTGAAATGTTCCTTGTTTATTCACTTAGGCTATAGCTTTTTAATTAATTTATTTCACCATCTACAATTATTCAGTGCAAGTCATTAGTTCAAGCATGCATGTGAAAATGTTGGCCATGTCAGAACAAATGAGTCTGTAGACACGAGGTTCATTAGAACTGTGTGCTCAATAAGGTCCCATAGTTGCATAGAGAGAATATTAAAAGGAAAACACTTACATATGCAGACCTTCACTGCAGAATGAAAGGACTTCAGAGGAAGTAATCTTAAAAAGCCAAGAAACTAGAGTAAGAACTCTGATAGCCCCCTTGGGCGGTACAAAGGGTGCCTTGCAGGTCAGATCTGTACCTTACAGTGTAAACCCCAGACTCATGTGGTTACTGGATACACTGTAACTCAACAGAAAATGCTGTATCAACATAATTATGTATTCAGAAGTTCCACAATTATGTTCGCAGCATTTTTAAACTAGCACTGGATGTCACTGAGTGTGTTGAGCAGGAAAGCATAACCCAAAAATATATATAAATAAATCAGCCGATTGGATCAGAAAGTGCCAGCCAAACATGACTGACGCTGACTGAAATCTGTTTTTGAAGCAGAAACTTTTTAATCAAATGTGGAAACACTACAAACATGCTCTTCTGTGGTAGAGTTAAACACTAATAACATTGTAGTGTTATGATCTAAAAGGAAGCATTAGGGTCAACATTACTGTCCACCAATCACAGCATTTGAAAATGATAAAATATTACAGTCTATTTGCTCAAAAGTGCTTTTAAACCCACACAAGGACTGTTGAAAATCCCAGAGCCCCCAGTGAGTGGAGGAACACTAAAGCCATTTTCAATCTCATAATATGACTGAGTGATCGGTTAGTGCACTCCACCCTCTTTTATCGGATGTTATATACAACATAATTCAAGTCAACTTGACTGAGGAATGAACTGATATTGTCAAAAAAAAGATACCATGTGATTATGTAACCATTTTTTATCCAGGATGTAAAAAATGCAATTAATAATAAAGAAAACATCTAGAAAGAAATCTGTCTATCTGTCCATCCATCTGTCTATCTATCTATCTATCTATCTATCTATCTATCTATCTATCTATCTATCTATCTATCTATCTATCTATCTATCTATCTATCTATCTATCTATCTATCTATCTATCTATCTATCTATCTGTCTATCTGTCTATCTATCTATCTATCTATCTATCTATCTATCTATCTATCTATGCATCTATCCATCTATCCATCTGTAATAATGAAATAATTATTGTAATATATTAGAATATTAACAGTAATGCAACTTTTACACCGATAGCAGGTATAAATTAACAGTGTAAATGTATAGGCCTGGAAGCCATCTGCTCAAATGCAATGAACTCAGCGAAAATATTTAAGGATGAGCATATGTTCATGCTGAGAGAGAGAACGAGAGATATCAAGCCGTAGAAGTATAAAGTTTCTTCAGTCAGGAAATGTATGACATAGTATTTGAACTTTTGATTTACAAGACTTGTCAGGTTATCAGGGCACAGAGGAAATGATGGAATTAAAGGAGAGGAATGGATAAAAGGCTGTATAGCTAAGCCGCGCTCCTTCTCTCGGTCAAAGGTGAGTTATAACGGTGGGCCTGCTGAGCCGTGCTTGTCTTGGCTTACATGTATCGCTGGCATTTCCCCATGTATATTCTTTTTTTCCCACTCAAAGAGCTCGTTCTTTCAACTTTTGTAGAAATACTTCAACTACAAGGGCTCGGAAAGTAAGTACAGGCCATGTTCTTTGAACATACTATAATTATGTTTTCTCTGTAATCTTGGCTCTAAAATTCTTAAAAAGGCATAATTCATATATTTATATGTTGTACCTGTTGTGAGCTAGATTTTCAAATCAAGTTATTTGGTGCTTTATTGTTTCAAAACAGCTTCATTAGTGAGAAAATTCAAGCTCTGCAGCTCTAAAAGGTCATTATTAATTTCAGTAAGTTCGGTTCTGTTCAAGAAGTGTAAAGTTCATCCATAAAAAAAGTTAAATTTACCTATAAGCAGCTCAACAGACGACAATAATATTGTCATTTAGCTTGAGTCAATTCAGTGTTTATTCATAAAGAATCACAATTTGTAATCAGTCTAGAATAAAAGTATCCACTACAATGCAATTACACCTGATTGCAGGTATACATTAATCAGTGTAAATATATAGGCCTGGAAGCCATCTGCTCAAATGCAATGAACTCAAGCTAAAATATTTAAGGATGAGCATTATGTTCATGCTGAGAGAGAACTCTGTCAGATATGTCAAGTTGAAGTTTTAATCGTTTCTTCAGTCAAAATGTATGAGTTAGTATTTGAACTTTTGATTTACAAGACTTGTCAGTTGATCAGGGCACAGAGGAAATGATGGAATTAAAGGAGAGGAATGGATAAAAGGCTGTATAGCTAATGGCTCCTTCTCTCGGTCAAAGGTGAGTTATAACGGTGGGCTCTGCTGAGCCGTTGTCTTGGCTTACATATGTATCGCTGGCATTTCCCCATGTATATTCTTTTTTCCCACTCAAAGTTCGTTCTTTCAACTTTTGTAGAAATACTTCAACTACAAGGGCTCGAAAGTAAGTACAGGCCATGTTCTTTGTTCATTACAAATTACACTACCATTCAAAAGTCCGTAAAAATAATTGTATTTAATTTCATTTAGCAAGGATACATTACATTGTTCAAATGTGACATTAAAACATTTGTTACACAATATTTGTTATCAAATGAATTATCTTCTTTTGATTTTTTTTAAAATGTATCACAAATATACATTGTGTAATATCATGAATTTACACAAATATAGTAAGCAGCACAACCATTTTCAACATTAGTATTAAGATTTGTGTCTTGTTACTCTCATTAAAGTTGTATCACTATTTAAAATGTTTCTTTAATACCAAATCAGTATTATAATTATTATATTATAATTATTTCTGAAGGATCATGTGACACTGAAGACTAGAGCAATGGCTGCTGAAAATTCATGCATGAACAACTTTTTGTAAAAATCTGATGATTATGTTCTTCAGCGTGATTTGAGGTGATCTTCTGATTTGTGACACATGATCATTGATCAATGTCAAAAATGTGCTTATTAATTGCTTATTAAAAATTTGATTAATAACTTAAAATACTTTGCAATAATGTTCTGCTTACTCCCAGGTGGTCTCAGACTTTAGAAAGCTGTTGGGGTTGTTTCAGAGCAAAAAATTGTCATGTCGTCAATATATTTGGAACAAAACCAGAATGAGGATACAGTAATGAGAATGTTTCATAACATCACCAAGAGGACACAAGATCACAGATTCATGGTTAATTAATTGTTAATAGAAACAATCTTGGAGGCAGTGACTTATTCCTCACCTCACCTCTGGGCCGATGGATTATGCAAAATGCTCGGAATTCTTAATTAAAGTCACATACAAATGTGCCAGGTAGTTTTAACTATGAACAATAATCCATATGTTCTTTATTCCACAGAGTAATTTGGACTCCAGCAAACACAATGGTTAATTTGCAAATTCTAAGAGAAATATGAATGACTCATTTGCCTGTTGTCATGAACAAACGCTATTCTAAATATATCCAACACATTCTCATAAAGAAGTTCTGCGCCACTAATATGTCACTTTTACCATATTCAAACAACATTCAGATTTTACTATCTGGTGCCAGGTTAGAGGATTCAGCAGGGATACGTGAATCTTATCAAAAGTGACAGTAAAGACATTTATAATACTACAAAAGATTTATATTTGCATTTGCTGAACATAATGTTTTGAACTTTCCATTCATCAAAAATCCCCCAAAAAGTATTACATTTCAAATGCTTCCAAATCAATGTATTATGATTTCTGAAAGATCATGTGGAACTAAAGGCTGGAGTAATTGCTGCTGAAAATTCAGATTTGCCATCACAGGAGTGAATTACATCTCAAAGTATATTAAAATAGAAAAGAGCTATTTTGAATTGTAATATTATTGGTACTTGGTAGGCATAAGAGACTTATTCTAAAAAAACTATTAAACAAATAATAAAGCATATTGTGGTTGAAAACAAACCTTCAAATCAAGGCGATAATGTCACAGGAATGACATTTTGGTTGTGCAGGATAAAGTTGCATTGCCGTCTCCCTCATAAGACTGTCTTATTTATTGACTACAGGCATCCTTTCATCTTTTATAATATGTGTTTGTCTGACTTTTGTTGTGCTTTATTTAGTGCCACAATAAATATCATTTTAAATAATTAATTCTTTGTTGTCATTTCGGCTCTTAGATTTGGCTTATTGTTTTCAAAGAAAGTTTGATTTCTATTGCTTGACTTGCACTCACGGTGAACAATTAAGTGCAGGTGTTTTGAAGAGCTGCATGCTAATGTTAGGATATGCATTTGCACCCAGGCTTTGCCTCTTGACATTTGAAGATGATTAAGAAATTGTCCCGGACCTAACCTTTGCATCCTGAGAACCTTCATGTCACCGCATTAGCACTTCCATTATCATTCAGTCTGATCTAATGAAAACTCTTTAATTGTGGCACATATATTACGCGTCTTAATATATGTACATTTAATGTGCCTCTGACTTGTATTCTTCAACTTTGTCACTTCAATCACAATAATGTACTGGGATAATAGAATGTCATGATGGACATGACTTTGAAACATTTCTGGAATAAAATGTAAGTTAGATTTCTTTGTCTTATACTATAAGTCTTATTTCATATCTAGCATATTATATATAAAATGTACTTTTTTTGTAAAATTACACAAAAATACCTAGAACTGACACATAATAAAAATGTCTTAATTACCTTATATTTCATCTTGAATATGCTATTCAATGACATCTGTCTACTTAAACAAGTGCATAACTTTTAAATCAAATGTCATATGTGGCAAAACTGTTGGAAATTATGCCCGAACTGTCATAAAGATTGTCATAAATTGTGTTAAATAAATCAAATTTAAATAATTAATTCCACTCTTTATAATATAATATATATAATATTTTTTTAAGACAGAATGTCTGAGACAAGGCTAAATTTAAATTTAAAAAGTAGTCTAGTTTAGTTTCAAACACAGTTGACCTTCATATAAAAAAATGGGAATTTGATGATAGTAAAAAAAAATATATATATATATATATATATATATATGTATCAACCTACTAAATATTAAAGTAAACAAAAAACAATAACCAGTACTTCTGCCTTTATTCATATTTCTATATTATGAGTCTCTGGTAAAGACAAAGAATTACTCATCAAAACAGATGAGAAAAATTGAATATGGAAATTAAATCCTTGAAGCTGTGAAATGTTGTGTTTTATTACACTCTCTGTCTTCTACTGTTTTTCCACACAGTGTGTTTGCACAGAAAGAAAACTCAAAAGCAAAAAAAAAAAACAACAAAAAAAAAACAACTGCAGCTCAAGGGCTTTATTTTGAGCACTGAAAGAAAGGTGGAGATTGAACCCTGCTGCTGGAAACCGAACCCATTGTCAGGTTTTCCATTTTGATGCATTGGCCCTCCCTACTACTGATGAACTGTTGAAGCATAGGCTTTCTCCGATGGCTTTGCAGTCCACTCTGTATCGTGTTCTGTGTAGATATCTACACAGGACTGTATGTATTCAATAGACAGGCAACTGTTCGCCCTTGAATGCACTCTTCTTTTGGATTTCAATTCAGTTCCAAAAGTGTAAAAGTCCATTAAGACAATACTGAAAATAAATGTCAGAGAACTGTTCTATTAACCAGCAGTCTCTGTCGGCATTAGAATAAGTGATCACATTTTATATGTTAAATGATAAAATATTCCATTAAGATATGCAGTAATTTTGTTCCCTAATCAACCCTGAGTGTGATTTTACTTTCATTCAGTAATTTTCCATTTATCTCTCTGAGCTGAATCAGTAACGAGATGACCTGATAGAAATTGTTCTAGTCATCACTGGCATAACGTTTGTAGAATTGCCATGCTCTGCCTTGCTTCAGCATTTGAGACAGAATAGTAATCTGTGAATATATTATGCAGCCATAATCCCTCATGAAGGACTTTCCTCTCTCGTCTGTGACCTGAGTTGAAAAGTGGATGATTTCGTAAAATATCTAGGTCACAATGTTAAATATCCTCTCTTAAGATGCGTCATGGGTTTTGTAAGGATTCAAGTGTCTGAATCTTAAACAGGTGAAGAGTTTAACAACACTCAAAAATAGACTTGACATCGACAAATACAAACAATATATATTGAACAAACAATATATATATATAAATTTTTCATGACTCCACAACAGAACTTACTAAAACACAGTAAAAAGCCACAAATTCATTTTTTTTTTTAAGAGTTCATTATGCAAAAACATTATGCAAACAATACAAGCATGATAAACAAAGGACAACTTGCATGTTTGATAATAACATAGACAGAGCCAATGCTCACAGCTGCCACTTTAGCACGTCTAAAGAATATGTGTGTTCAGACGAAGTAATGGGTTGAGCGTACAGAGTGTCCAAATTCAAGATTTGACTGACACAGTACACGTGTTGGTCCAAACATCACTGAGCAGCATTCAAAA
This sequence comes from Gymnocypris eckloni scoliostomus, assembly GCA_027564155.1. NCBI lineage: Eukaryota > Metazoa > Chordata > Actinopteri > Cypriniformes > Cyprinidae > Gymnocypris > Gymnocypris eckloni. The sequence continues at coordinate 18,906,409 of CM050428.1, forward strand.
GATGTCTCGGCACTCTAAAAAGAGCAAATTAATAATTCAAGGTGATCTTGGCAGGTCACAAGGTTGAAAGGCTCAAATTATTTTCCAGTCAAAAAAAATATTTCCATGTGAAAGACAAACAACTCACAGAGAAAATCAACTCTTGTAGTCTTATTCTTTTCATTACTGCCGTCCTTCAGAAAGGTTTAGCTTCAGAAAGCCCTGGGGGCATTTTACTTTGATTTTAAAGTCAGGTTGACATCAATAACAGCATTTTCATACAATTCTATAAATATTTCACTGATTATATAATCAAGATATGGTGTATAATGTAATTTATAGCTAGGTTATGGTGATACCAAAACATTAAATCTATGGTTTTCCTCTGGTAGGCCCAGACAGGTCTATTCTAATCAGTCATGATCTAAATGCATATGATAACTTTAAATAGTAAAATAAAATGAATGACCATTTAATCATGCATAGTTATGGTAGAAAAATAAACATGTACAACATGTACAAAAGCTATCACTGGGGTGGTACCTTTTCAAAAGGTACACCTTTGTACCATTTAGGTACTAATATATAGCTTTAAGGTACCAATACGGGGCCTTTAAGTACAAAGGTGTACCTTTTGGAAAAGGTACCACCCCATTGATAGCAATTGTACCTTTTTTTTCTGAGAGCGTGAGAGCAACAAACTTTGAACAAGAAAAATTACCCATGCAGGTTCACTTGCAACAAGGCTAAACAGTTTTTGCCCACCAAAGTGTTTTCCGTGTGGTGGATTATTGTCTGCAGAGAGCATGAAACCATCCAAATTAAAGAGACGGAATAAAGGAACTATATAAAAACAAGCCTATTGGGTATCTGAAGACATCACATCAGCTTAAAATATAGTACATTCCATGTGTGTGTGCTGTTGCATTAGTTTTGGTGCTATGTTGGGATGCGAAATCATAATCACAGTATAGGCAAAACACTAAAGAAATATTACTTTGCCGATTACCTACTAAATCTGGTTCTGAACTGAACTGAATAACAAAGGCATAACCTGTGGATCAAACGGGTATGAAAAATCCTCAGCGGGGTCAACAACTAACTGAGGATATTATTGATCGCTTCCTCCATTTTCACACCGGTCTTTCAACTCTGCTCTCAGCTCAAGGCTTAGCAAGGTACGCTAGCTTCTCTCTAAAGTCAGGATCCAAAGCCCTATACAGTATCTCTCACATTGTTGGAATGAGATAAAAGTGAGGAATTAAATATTAATGTGAATCAAGCCAGCCAACTGCCATAATTCTTCTCATGCTCACCCAGGCCAGGTCCAGGAATAAAGCTGTTAAAACAGCCCAGGGATCTTTCAACCTCACATTTATTGGGATGATGAAAGGGTTAAGGACCCTTGCCCACAGAGCAGAGACGTTACCAAGCTGTGATGTTGTGCAAATAGGGGAACTCGGTCTCAGTGTTTTACCCCTTATGCATTTTAAAGCATCTTTAGCATTCTAAATGCACGGCACACATCTATCTGACCGCAGACTTCAGACTCCAGCCTTCGGCAGTGCTGGCAAAGAAAGAGCCTTGATTTCAAACCTAGCTTCTGTCACAGCCTTCCTCCATTCTTCTTATTTATTCCCCCACCTTTTGCCTCCCAGAATAAACTTGTGAGCCTCACAGCGCTCGTGAGCCTGTGATTACGCATGGCACATTTATCTGTTTCCAAGGGTATCATTATCCCTCTAGGAAGTTTTGCATTCAGTGAGCTGTGACAGGTGCAGGGCAATTTTGAGATTATTTATAATGACGGCTCCGACTCAGAGTTGAGCATCATCCACAGCTGTCCTAGGGAATTTACCCTGATACACTCAAGTTTTATGGATAATGGCCACACTCTTACAACCTTCCTGGAAAAATAAATAAGTAAAAGTGGCACAAAGTCAGTAGACCTTACATGAGTAAGTCATGAAGGGAAACTAATTTTAAAGAATGTGGCTACAGCAAATGTCTGTGAAACCTGGTAGATACAGGGTGTGCACAAGAAAAAACGACAGGTAATGACTGTTGAAATGATGACCTTGTGCTGAGAGGAGCTGCTCTGTGAATGTCTAAAAACCGGGAAAATATGTAACTCAACCAACCATCTATAAGGGAAAAAGAAAAAACGGATGAACTCTATTACTGGCGGAGAGATGTTTGATTCAGTATAGATGAAAGGCACCAAATTCAGACAGAAAACAACATTGATTTTAAAACATTAAGATAGTCTATGAGGAAATAAAGTGAAACTGCTAAAGGACGAGTGTTGTTTTACCGGCTTGTGTGTTCTGTTTATCACCGCTAATGGGCACACACAAAAAAACAGCAGTCCGATGGATGGGCCTATTAAATGGAGAGCAGCTTTCCCCTTTCTAGGGGTTTCATTATCGCACATTTGATGTCCGTCCTCCGGTAGACGGTCAACAAAAAATTGAATTTTCAAGTTGCTCCTGTGGCGTCACACCCAGTTCATGGGAAGTCCGAAGGGAATTCGTTTCTCCTTCAAACAGCCTTCCACAGATACCAACGGCACAATATGAATAATGAAGCATGCTACAGTTCAACTGCCAATTATAACATTCATATAGAGAGCTGGTGAGGAGTGTATGACTATAAAAAGACACAAGGCTGTTTCTTAATAAACTTTTTTCAGCATGAAAACTATAAAATCATTCACAAATATCTTCTAGATCTTTTAATTGGAACTGACAGACAATGAAATGGATGTTATCATTCTTGTACCTGTTGCCTCGGCCCAAGGGCAGCGGAGAGACGCCAGGGGATTTTGGCGACATGGACCCTATTTCGTCCTCTGTCAGAGGGGGTGATGGATGACTTCGCTTTACGCACTACATCAAAACAAACAAGGAGGTTCTCTTGACTCCTGAGCTTTCAACTCTGCATCAAATCAACGTACCTGCAGGTGGACACTAAACAAATTGAGTGTTCTCATGTGGGGCGAGTGCATCCAGATTGGACCCGCTATTGTCTTGTTTGATTATTTTGGTCATATGCACTCACTTGAGAGCAGAAAAACACAAATACAACCCAATATATAATGACCAACGTTTAATCTACTCACTGCTGCCGGCATACAATATATGTTTCAGTTTAATATATTCACCTATTAAATCAATTTATGTAAACACTAAACGTTTTACAAATATTAAGTTTTCAATCACATCAAATTAATCACACTTAATCTCATACCAATATTTGCAGCAAAAATGCCCCCAAGATAATTCAAATACATTATTGTGTCAGAAGAGTAAATAATTGAATAGAAATCACACCACATGAAAGAAAATCATGAGGCTATTCTGCTCCACTTGATACAGTTGATATTGATTAATATACAGGCTTTTGCTGTTTTGGTTATGTCAGATTAAATTTAATTTAGTAATCAATTACTTAGTTCAGTCATTTATGTTGGAAAATCTAATTATGTCTAATATGCTTTAAAAATCAGCTTCTTAAATGTAGCAATTTTAGCCACATGGCATATTTACAGAGACAATGCCTATATATTTTGGTGTAAATTATATGTGGGCATTAAATCAAATATTAGCGATATCATCGTTAATCAGAGGTGTTGTCACTCGCTCATCCACTCATTGGAACAGCCTCGCTGACTGTTCTGCATAATGACATTTGTCTCAAATCATTTCGTTACAACTAATATTGTGTAAACAACACGATGTTAATAAGATACTCATTGTGCAGTGTAGAGAACTCCAAGACCATAAGTGAATGCACACTGAGTGCTCTTTACTTTCCGTTTATAACGGTCATATTTTAAGTAAACGTTTTACATTTATATGCACTGTACCAGGGATCATATATACAAAAAAATTGCATAATAAAAAAGGAGAAGAAGAATAAAATAAAACAATCACATAACCTCCTGACGAATCTGTGTTTTAGCAGTATAACCAGAGCCTTGGGTTGAAAGTGATTTACTAGGAGCTTTTGACCTGATTAATGTGTCCATACTTGGCTCCCTGGGCTAATATGACAGGTCACATATCAAACTGAGGACTGCTTATTCTACCATGACACAGATGTATTTCACATGTTCTTTTAAAGAAAATGTTTACAAATGTATCATTTCCTTGGATCATTTTTTAACAATCACACCAATTTGCATGGATTTGCCACTCTGCCATACATCTCGCGTGAAGTATTGACAGCCAGCGGCAATGAATGCAGTCGTTAAATCCTCCAAGCTGTTCTAAATTCATATAAAAGGATTATAAGGTGATCATAACTACTTGAAAACAGGCTGCTCACCCAGATTATTCTTTTACAGATCAAACCATCCTCAACTCTTTTCAGCTGATTAGGGAGATAAGGTTGTATAATCCTCTGAAGAGATCACATCCTGTGTTTCAATGCCCTGTACAGATACAGTTTCAATCTCCTGAGAAGAACGGTGTAGGAATGTAAACCATGACAGATGTCTCCAGCACGTTGTAAACACTTACCGATTGTGTGCCCCCTCAAATGATTATAAATATGTCATCTTGATTCATGATTTGTTTCTTAGGTATAGATGTACAAATGCACATGAAGCTTGAATGCAACCCTTGTCCTTCGAGATTACCACAATATATAAGTGTTACATTACAATACAACACTTAAATATTGTACATCCTGTTCACTATAAGGAATTACAGAAGCAGACAGGAAGAAGAACTGGAATTTGAAGTTAATGAAGAAGAATGGACTACTTGCACAGTGCCTCATTACACACACTTCCGTTTTGAAATAATACAGGTCAGTTATTCCATGTATGCATATTTTCAGTGTGCTGTAGTTGACTTAAATGCTTATTAAAATGAAAGTCTGCAGTATGATTTCAAAGTACGGACATTGTCAGAGACAGGAGAAGAGATATTCTGATGATTACGGTGTGCAGAATGTTCTAAACTCAACGGAAATTGAATATAAGCCGATGTGAAAAGCATTGGCTGGTAAACATGATTGTTTCACTACAGGGTGTCAGCGCTCTAAACTAGTAATCACAATGCTGCGTGTGTGATATGATGAATAAGATCAGAATGTACCTATATTTATCTAAAATAAATATGTTAGTCACCATTCATTTTTCATTCACAGTCATTACACTGTATGCAATTTACAAGCAATTTTTGAGTAACATTTCTGTGTTTCAGCGTAGTTTTAATACTACATGCAATTTAATAAGACATTGATAAGAATTTCAGTGTTGCCTGGGGAGGGGAGGTATCCAAAGCACATCAATTGGTTACTGGGGTTCCCCAGGGATCGGTTCTTGGACCCCTCCTCTTCTCCACATACACTACATCACTGGGTCCCATCATACAGGTGCATGTCTTCTCCTACTATTGCTACTCTGATGACACACAGCTCTATCTCTCTTTCCAACCAGATGATCCAACGGTAGCTGCACAGATCTCAGGCTGCCTGGCAGACATCTCGGCATGGATGAAAGAACATCACCTACAGCTCAACCTGACAAAGACTGCGCTTCTTGTCTTCCCTGCCACTCCAACTCTACAGCATGTCTTCACGATTCAGTTAGGTTCATCAACAATTACCCCATCAGCTTCGGTCAGAAATCTTGGTGTAATCTTTGATGACCAGCTGACCTTCAAGAGCACATTGTAAAGACTGCTCGATTGTGCAGGTTTGCACTACACAACATCAGAAAGATCAGGCCCTTCCTTACACAGCACGCTGCACAACTTCTTGTCCAGGCCCTTGTCATTTCTAGGCTGGACTACTGCAAGTGCTCTTCTGGCTGGACTTCCATCAAACACAATCAAACCTCTACAAATGATTCAGAATGCAACGGCACGACTGGTCTTCAACGAGCCCAAAAGAGCCCATGCTACACTTCTCTTTATCTCCTTACACTGGCTAGCAGTTGCAGCTCGCATCAAGTTCAAGACACTGATGCTTGCATATAGAACAACCACAGGCTCAGCACCCTCCTACTTCCACTCACTATTACGAATCTACATCCCTTCCAGAAGTCTGAGATCCAGAAGTCTGAGCGACGCCTCGTGGTACCATCACAGAGATGCTCAAAATCACTCTCCAGAACATTCTCTTTCACCGTTCCTGGCTGGTGGAATGATCTTCCCACCCCCATCCGGAACGCTGGATCCCTGTCAATCTTCAAGCAACAACTAAAAACTCATCTCTCTCGACACTGCTTGACTTCACCCTAAACTTAAAAAGTTACTCTTTATCTTTCTCTCCTTCCCTTGCTAGCTCGTACTTTTTGAACAATGTCTGAGACTTGCTGTTACGAGCACTTACTCTGCCTGTTTGCCTCTTCAAGATGAATCGCTTTATGTATTCCCCAATTGTAAGTTGCTTTGGATAAAAGCATCTGCAAAATGACTAAATGTAAATGTAAATTAAATAATTTACATAAAATAATACTGTAAATCATTCTCCAATATTTAAATTACCACTTACATTAAGTTGAATATTATTTATAATCACTTTTCCATAATTTACTCAATATATTATATAGATAATTAATTTAAATGATGTCTATATATAAATAATAATAAAAAAAATCCCCCTTAAAATATTGTGCTAAAATTGTTTTGATGTCTGTTTTTTTGATAGTATTATAGAATATAGTTTAGATTGATTTGTTTTTCATATCATGGAATAAACATGGATAATCAGTCAAATATATATATACATATGATTTAGGTTTTATATATGTCTCCATTTCTGTTTTGAATTCAATTATTTCTTGTGCTGAACTTCATTTATTGCAATTTAGTAAATGTGTTGTACATTTTATCCAACCTTTGGTAGCCTATTTATCAGCATGATTATTCATTGTTTCAATGCAAAAAAATAATTTTACAGCTACAACATTGGTGTCATCACATTTCATCTGATATAGTTAACATACCTTCAGCAAACTGTACATTTTCCTGTCACTTTTTGCAAAAGAAAACCTGACACTGCAGCTTTAGACTGTGTATTTATTGTTTTTGTACACAGTATAGTATGTATGGCAAGGTAATGGAAATGTGTGTTAACTGTAGCATGATGATATTTGATGACAATGTTGTAGCTGTGAAATTATTTTTTGCATTGAAATGGGAAATGACAGATCATGAGATGATTGCACTTGCTCCAAACATTTTCTCTTTGATCAGCCTGACAATCTATTGACTGAAGGAAAGTCTAAAGGTTCAATGCATATCTGTAATTATTCTCTTACAAAACAAAAAGTTTTTGTCTCACATATTCTAAATCAATTTCAGTTACCGATCTTCCTACGCAGATGAGCGCTTTACTAAAACGATAATGTTATGCAGCATTTCCCCTAGTGCTGTGCCAGTATGTAGCATTTTGTGTGCAACAGCCTGACCTTGAGAACATCTGGATGGGTGGCTTGATTAATGTTGCTGTTGTTTCATAGTCGGCCCTTAAATACAGATCACAGATTGATGTCAACCGATTCTGCTTTTCTTATCCCTCCTGAATTTAGTCAAATGTTAGCATGAGACCTAACAAACCGTTCACTTTTAGGTTGCTGTTTACATGCTCGCCAGTGAAAAATAGTTAATTATTTGACAGCATCTACAGTAAAAGCACCACTCTGGATGCTTGTTGCTATTTAATTATTAAATACAATGAGAAACAACGACTGTACAAACTGTGTGCATTTCTCTAAGGGCGGAGAGCTATTTTCATATGCATGAATACATATATTTTCTTTATCAATTAGCAGTGATTAAGTCCCACAAAATCTTAAACAAATAGCAAAAGTGGGACATAAAAAACATTATGGAAGAAATAAACAAACTGATGTACAAAAATGCATTAGATTAAACAATAAAACCTGTGGGCAGAGTCAATACAGGCGCAATTTACCTAATTTTTGACATTCAGAGGAAGCAGCAGTTATGGATTTGATCTTTAAGAGTTACAAAGGATTTTTGTTCTACTACACTGCAAATACTTCCCATTTCTATAGCAATTTTGGATTGAAATATTTTAGCTGAACAGCCTGAAGTATTCTGATAATGAATGCATATTTCATTTCCATGGCACTTTTATAAAACAAACCACATTAGCAACTTTCCGATTCCTGCTTTGCAAACAGATCATTAACCCGACAGTAATATTTCCTGCATCTGTTAACTTAATTCTTTTCTGCTGCTGCCTAATGATTTGCTTCATAATGTCCCACAAACAATACATTTTCTCTAAGTGGTGATTCATGAAGTTTCTATGTAATCATAATTCATAGTCTGACATTATTAAGAGGGTTAAATTGAACTGAAAATGTGCTATTACAAATATGCAATACATATGAATGATGCTAATGGTTAATGGACATATATAAACTCAAAGCCTAAGCCACTATGAGAAAATGGCCCCGGTTTTCCATAATGCCTTCCATTATGCCTTAAATGTTACCTAAAGCAAGGGGAAAAAGCTGCCAGCATGCTGCAGGCACATTGTGTGTTGCCAGATACCACGGAGTTAGTTGCTCCATTGGGTGCCGACTGCTTTAACCTTCAGTGATCTCATGAGAGCATGACCAACACATTAGACTACACTGGAGAAGTGACCCTCTGCCAGCCCATGGCCAGAAACATCATCAAATCCGTCTAGAGGAATGGCACAACATCCCAAAATGGCAGATTTATAGGCTCACTGGCAACTGTGTTTACAGTTGTGACTTTTGTTGTTATATTGTTCTGCTTTCTACAGAAGCTTATTTCCACCATGATATAGAATATAATTGTTAATATCACACATTTATCTCACTTTTTCTCTTAATTTTTTTCTTTATAGTTTTATAGTTTATATCTCATAATTCTGAGTTTATATCTTGCAATTCTGAAACACACTTTTTTATTTATTTAAAAAATAATATAAGCTTACATGGATTAAACTAATCAAATTAATCTGAAATGGTAAAAAAATTTTTTAAAACATCATTGTGGCAGATGTGTAAATCTTCAAGAAGATATAACAAATGGTGTCTTCAGATACTTTTTATACTTTTTCTATTTTACTGAACAATCATATAAGATGGAGAAAAAAAGATGGACATTTCGATTAACCCTGAAACACAATGCAATGTAGTGCAACATTCAAAATACAGATGAAACCCCTGTTTCATATACAGTAAGGTGCCCTGTTTTTACCGGTTTTAACTGCAGCTTGGCCTGTAGTCCAGGGCAATCCATTTTGCAATATTTTTTCGGCTCCTCACACGATGAATGCAGCCTTTTAAGACACCTTGACAAGTTAAAAGTAGTAAGACTTTTAAAAAGACATTTTGAGGCTTTCATAGAAATGGTTATAGTTGTTCAATGGTGACTAAAATGTAGTTTTTTGCAGCCTTTGTAATTCGTCTGCTGTGATTCATTGAACAAAAAAAAAAAAAAAAAAAAAGATTTATTTCTGATGACAGGGGCTGCAGTTCCTTTAGCTTCAACGTGAAATGTGACTCAACTTATCAATTTTCTTCCAACTTGGCCATTCTCAGAACTCGTTTCACCCTGCACACCAACACACGCAGGAACATGCATCAATATATCATTGCTCTCATCTCTCCTCTAAAGGCTTTCTGTGTCATCGTTGCAAAGTCAAGATATTGTTCACATCGATTCAATAACCTGGAGGCAAAGACCTGTGGGAAAACCTGCAGTGGAGAGAATCTTACAAGAGTATGAAACATTCCCAAGAACATCAGAGGAAAGCTTAAAGGCATTGTTCACCCAAAAATGAATATTCTGTCATCATTTGCACACCCTCATGTTGTTCTAAACACTCATGACTTGCTTTCAGGGAACACAAAGGAAAAAATCAGATTAATACTGGTCCTTTTTAAAAAGCAATTACAGCGAATGGTAACTGAGGCTTTCAAGCTTCAAAAAAAGCACAATAAAAGTATCATAAAATTATCATAAAAGCAGTCCATATACTTGTGTGCTATGTTCAAAGTATTCTGAACATAATATGATAGCTTTTTGTGACAAAAAGAACCAAACTGTTGCAACTGGATCACTGAGTCAGTGAGTTGCACTTAAATACCGGATGGATCTGATTCGTAAACTAATCATTCACACCCGTTTTGTGAACTGGATCAGCTGACTCTTTGAAAAGATATGATTTGTTCACTAATGTCTAGATGTATGTTTTTAAAAGTCGACTTCTATCTGTTCATAGTGCACAAGCAATATGAATCAATTTTATGATACTTAGAGCTTTAGAATAATTTTTAAGTTTGACAACCCCATTCACCGTAATAGCATTGAAAAGAGTTCAGCAATACTCTTCTGCGTTCTGCAAAAGAAAGAAAATCATACGTCAAACATGAGGTTGACTAAACACTGTTAAGGAGATGCCCTTAGATGGGTGAGATGATCCATGTCAGTGAAACAGACCTTTTGCTAAAATGTTTCTCTAAACTACAGCACTCACAGATTGAATGCATGCCTCAGTCCAAGAAGAAACACTACCTTTGCTAAACAACAGATTGATGGCTTTCAACCATCCCTTGAGACTGTTCTCAGCAGACGCTCAGACTTTTCCATCTCTTCAAACTTTCCCAAAACTGGAACATTTTGTGCTGTATACTTTACATGGATCCCCAAATTTCCCAAAGTGCTGATTATGATCAAACACACTTCTTATTTCCACATTCACAGACTTGAACAGGAAATGTTTCTGCTTTTCGTATTCATAATAACTGCTCCAGTACTGATGATGAAAAATAGAACTGACAGTAGCGTCTGCATGGACGGAGATCAAGAAAAGGCTGTAGTGTTGCATGTTACGCCACTAAATAACATTGCCAACAGGCAAGCCGCAACAGTTTTACATTGAATTTCATGAGCTTGTGAGGTCGCACGGTCAAGGTCATTGATAATTGAGAGTTAATTGCGGTTGAGACAAGATATTAACATGGTAAATTGCTTTTACTAATGATGTGGAAATCAAAATGTGAGATGTTTCTTTCCATTCACAGCTCTCTGCGCTAATAGGTCACAGATAAACATACCACATAGCCTTGGGTACACGTAGCCTCTCTGTCACTGGCAAGGTGAAGTTTAGGTCCTAAGAAATATTACTGATGAGATACTGGTATCTTTTTTCACATGATAAAAAAGATAGGAAGGCAATTCACTCTGTCTACACCGGATGCAAGCGGTGCAGCGCAGCGTGACACGTCAAAACAAAAAGGCTCCAATTACATTCAACAAAGGTGTCAACACTGGACATGCCTGTTTCTTTTCTTTTCTTTTTATTTTAATGGACAGTCACTTGATTTCCCTGCTCATGGGGAAAAAAAAGTAATGACGAATATTATGCATCAATTCATTTCTATGTTAAACTAACTTCAATTAACTTTTAAAAATAACTTCAGACCATAACCACAAATTCAGCTTGTGATTTTTCTGGTATTCATCTGTTTGACATTTAATTACACTATGGTGACAATGTTAACAATTTAAATAATAATTATTAGAATTATTAGTAAATAAAAAAAAATATTACAAAACCGCAAGCAAGCAAGCAGGGATGGAGGGATGGAGGGAGGAAGGGATGGATGGATGGAGCATAAAATAAAAGTCCAAATTGGAACCAAAAATGGTTTTACAGTCTGATGCATCGTTTAGTTCTACAAAGATATTTTTATTCTCTAGTTTTTAATATAGTGATACTGTAAAAAAAAAAAAAACAATGCACTGATCTGAAGAACCTAATACAATGTACTATAACATCAATAACTTCTCCATGAAAACCACACAGCAACTGAAGAACCTTATACAGTGAAATATTCTTGATGAGAAGATGTTTCTGAAGAGCTGCAAAGAGCCACTGAAGACAAATTATTTTTAAGAGCATACATATACTTTCAAGGTATTTTAAACTGAATTATGAGACAGCAAGGACAGTATGACAATATTTTCAAAGAAATGCACACTATAGTTTAGAGTCCATTCCTAAAGGATGATGCGTTTTGCACCTAACTGTAAATGTTTTTTTTCTTACCATCGAATCTGAAAAGAATAAAACGCTATTTAATTCAGTGAAGTGAGAGGGCATCACCCAATGACCTGTTTAGTAGGCGCTAGATAATAACCAGGGTCATGTTCCATTCATTAATATTTTAGTAAATCTAATGGCCTCTCATATCACATATCTCATCAAGATCTGATCTTCACACAGCCCTGACTCAGGCACTTCAGCAAATATCTATATGTTACTTGTAGATTAATTGCTGTATAATCTCAGCCATTCTTTTAACTAGCAGCCAGTGCGGCAGGTTTTAGAAGTAGATAAAGCTAGTGATGCACGTCAATTCATGCAGTGAAATAAATACCTGCAACAAAATCAGAGTACTCGCTAGATCCTTATCTGAAGAATTTCAAAAGGATGTCAGATCTTTTTCAATGAATGAGCCAGACCAAAGCCCATGAAACTTTAACAGCAAAATATTCAGGCCTTTTAACACCGGACAGAAGTGATCAGACATGACGTCTGAGATCAGAATGACAAGTGGAACCATTTAACTAATAAATCAGATCATTTATTAAGCGATTACTCACAGATTCCAGCAATAACACGCAACAAACAATGTATTAAATGACATTAGATAGCGTAATAGCTGTTTTTAACAGCTATAGTTGTGAAACTGTTTATAATATATGCAAAGCACATGCAACAATAATGTGTTGCACGCTTTTTCTTACAGCCCGCACTGCACCAATCAAGCAAAAGAGCACAGCCTGTTTTACAGCCTTCTGTTCCCCAGGTGCAGTATTTCATTGCACAGCCTTTGTATAATAAATGATCATCTTGTGCTTGTAAAATTCGGTTTTATCAGAACCAAATGATCTAATTATCAACACAGTCCAAATATATAAATACCTTCATTTGAAAACATTGAACAAGGAAGCCTGGAGCATGCAGTAAAAAATCTCATAAACGAGCCACTTCATCAAAACGCAGATTTTTTAAATGTATTTTATAAGGTATGAATTAAAACTAGCTTTACTTAAGTATTAAAACTTTTGCATCATTTATTGCTGTGAAACTGCATAAGCATTTTACCATCAGAAAAAGCACACAAATCCTCTTTTACCTTCATGTTCTGTTGTGACTGTTTTAACATCCCAGAGGTCTCAGTAATGTATGTGGAAACATAATAATAGTAACAATACACTGTGTCAGCTGGCCAATCAGAGCAGACTATGCTTGTCGGAAGGAGGGACTTTGTAAAAAACTAAGCGTTTGAGAGAGGCGGGGCATAGAAGACCTACAATAATGTACAGTATTTCAAAAATAATGTGTTTTTTGAACATTAAATTATGTCCACATATTCTTTTACACCAAATACACAACATAATGATCTTTAAAAAAGCCTCATATGACCCCAGGCACAAGTATTTTTTTTCAGTTAAAATGGCCTGAGAGACCCAAAGAGAACATGAGGATTAAAACAATTTGTACATAATGATAAACATTTAGTAAGCTGGGAAATAGGTACAGGTAGTTGTTAAAACTTAATTCAATTCGTATAACTTTGGTGTTAAGTTTTAAATAGAAGGGCAGTCGGGGGAACGGATATGCAACTTTATATTTGAGCTTCCTTCCAATCAGACGTAGTAAATCAGACGTGGTGTCCTTGTTTGCTGGAAAGGAAACTCATTGACCTCAAACAGGGCAAACATTATTTAGAGTGTTGAGGAATAATGAAAATTTAATCGTTCATTATCCATTTGGCTAATGTCACGGAATGTGCACAAGGATATTTCTAATCCTCGCCCCCTCATTTCATGACAAATGATCTGTGACAAAACAGACAGAATTTAGGGGTCTATTATGACTCGTGCTTATGAATAAAGCTGTCTTAACAGAGCTCAGACAGCTGCTTTCGCTATTTGAATAAGACACGTTTTGCCTGAAACAAAAGAGGAATTTAGCGAGCGATTCTGGAAGGGTTTCGAATGAACTCCCTGAGATATTAATCAGCATGACAGAATCACCTTTGCACCATCCAAATCTACTTAATCAAGAGCAGGATTAATGATCATTACTGTTATCATTATCAGCATCATCATGTTTAGGGGCCAATGTCAACATTTGAGAGCAGGGCCAACAATACGGCTTCTCGACGCAAGCAGGTTTATTTCTGAGCCAACAAAACCGTAAAGGGGCTCATTTCCCATAATCCTTTGAACAAACATCATATTTCTGTCTATGTGTAACCTGTGATCAGATGTCATTTTTGGCAATGAGGGGGTCTTTGGAATGTTTGGATATGTGGTCTCCAATCCCAAGAGGAAATCATTGCGGAGAACGTTACATCTTCATTTTACCTACCGTCTTAAATCCCAACCGCCTGGAACGCTTTCAGATTTCCAACCGCAACAGAAGAACAAACACAAAGGTTTGCTTGAGTAAAAATACTCAACATAAATCAATCAACAAAGTTAACTTAACTGTTACGTACACCAATCAATCCTAAATCATAGCCTGCCGTGGGGTGCATTATATACAGTTTGGGAAGTAAAAAAAAGAGCAGGGAAAATATACAACACTGCAGTCCGTGGGGACAAACAGGTTTATATATCACTGATTCACAGCCACAGACATTTCAATAAGAGAGGAGAAATGGCCGCCTGTGTGGAGGTTATCAAAGTCCTTTCATGTGCCTGTTAAATAATGAATACATGCTGATACTTAATCTGTCACCTCTCAAAGATACATTATTCATTAGTACAAACACTGTCTGAGAGAAATACCCACCTGCAAGGCTGGGATAAAACTGAGTGACAAATACTATTACTCATTTTATGAGCGCTCACACATAAAACCACATTCACATACTTCGAGAAGGGCCGCATTGTCTAATTTTATTAGTATGGCATAATGGTATGTGGATATATAAATATTATTACTTCCCTTCTTCTAAAGACCTCGTTTTGATATGATTCACAGACATTACAAGAGCAAGGTTCTGTTAAAAGCATTTCTTCAACACAGACACAGAACTTGATTCTCAGCGTAACGATCAAAACAGCCCTCACCTTTCACAATGGAAACAAATCTGCAATTCATGCACATAATAAATCTTGGCACAATGCTGTATTTTCATAAGAGCAGGTTTGCAGAACTGTGTCTGGCCAGCTGGTCATCTCTTTTTTCTTCTCATGCCCCCAGAGGCCGAAATGTGATGCTACCTGAGGGTTCGTCTCCCAGGAGGAGTTTGAAAAGCGTTGATTGAGGAAGACAAGTGTCAGTCGGAATGACCGAACAAGCAAGGTAAGGTTTCTTTCGTAGAGGTAGAGAGAGAGAACCTAAGTTTATCAAGAGAGTCTCTCAGCTCCTGAGTTTCTTTCGTAGAGGTAGAGAGAGAGAACCTAAGTTTATCAAGAGTCTCTCAGCTCCTGCAAAGGGATTTGGATGCCTCAGTGCATAAACGAAGCAATTAGCTCTCACTCACAAAGGGATTGTAAATGTTTGTGCCCTTTCTGCTAAATTGTGCCAGCTAGAATGTGGAGATTATAGAATTTCCTATAAATGTAATTGTCCTGTTAAACTGCATATATTTTAAAGGGATAGGTCAAAAATTTAAATGTGTCCTTTACTTTACTTTCTTCTGTGGAACACAAAATGAATATATTTAGATTTAATTTTTGGACTCTATATAGAAATATAAATAAAAACCCTCTGTGTTCCACAGAAAAAAGAACATCATACTTTACATCATACATGTTTGGAACAACATTAGCATGAGTAAACAATGAAAGTTTTTTTAAGATCCCTTTTAATATGGAAGTTTGTTTCAGCCATGCTGGGATAAAAAATGGAAATGTGACATTTCATCTCATCATTTTTAATTACAATTCTAAGTTTGACTCGCAATTCTGTGAAAAAAATCAGACTTGCAAGATTTAAACTCACAATTGCGAGATACAAACTTTTAAGAATTCTGACTTTTCTCCCAAATCTGACTTTTCCTCTCATAACTGCAAGTTTATATCTCGCTATTGTGTTATAAACTCACAATTGTGAGTTAACATCTCGCAATTCAGATTTTTATTCATAGAAATTGGAGTTGACATCTCAATTCTGAGTTTGCATCTTGCAGTTCTGACTTTATATCTCTTACATTTTTTCTCAGAATTGAGAGATTAAAAAAAGCTTCTATGCTTTAATAATTGAAAACCTGGTTGAAGTGTAAAACAAAAAAAATAAAAAAATAAATTGCTGTTTAGAGTCCTGCAAAACTAAAAAGTTGAGAAAATATAATTTGACGCACTAACATTTTGACCGTTTGACCACAGTGCATCACATAACTAAAATGTTTAATGTACTTTTAAAGAAACATCGACATGGACAAATAAAAAAAAAAATATAATTTTATCCTTTAACATTTAAAGTGTCAGTTATTTACACCACAATGCAAACTGGCTGCCATGACAACATTTTGGTGAAATATTGCTGGTCTAACATGGTTTGTTATTAGACTGAAAATACATTTGTGACTAATAATTAAACATGGATTTCTGCTTCATATTTAAACATCAGTATCAACTGCTTCTTCTAAATAGCTGATTAAATCTGCTGGTTGTACTATGTTGTCAGAAGAAATAATGCTCATATCACAGCATTGTTGATTTTTTTTGTGTTATTAGCAATAAAGGATATATCTTATTCTCCCGTATACATACCCATGCCATTCTCTCCTCTCTTTACCCGCTATGAGTTAAACTCTCAAAGCCCAAGCAGTTTTTAGAGTATTGATTTACTGTAAAAACCTGAACGACTCCAGCAAGTGCAGCCCTCCTCCACACTCTGCTAGAGTTAGACTGCTACCATGATGTTCCATTAACATGTATCGATCAAAGAATTAAAATATCACAACTCCAATCTACAGAGACTTCAGCAGATGCAGTCGGTATAACTGTAAAAACGCACAAATGCCGAATCAATAAGAAATAAACTCATGCATAGCAATGTGACTTCACAGCTGAACTTTTTTGACAGCATTTCATAACATGCTCTACAACACGTATACATGCATGTCAGGCAGTGTGATTAATTTGTTTACTGCACTGAGGGTCATAAGTGACACTCATACTGTAGCACAGAGATTTTAATGTAAAGCTCGATATTATAAGCCTGCGGGCATGGAAAACTTGCTGCTTTGACTTTACTTGTGTCACAGGCTGTATGTCAGATTTGCTTGTGCTGCAGGTTGAGATGCGAGACGGCGTGAGACTGCTGACAAAACAATCCCAGTACCGGCAGCACATGACAGGTGGCTCTCGCCATTGTGCTTGTGCATATATCACGAAGGGGGGGGACCCTGTCATCATCACTGAACAGTTGTGGAGCACGGTAGCTCGTGGTGTTTAGACGTGCTGTTATGGGTGCTGAACATCTAGAAAATGCCTTTCATTTGATGTGTCATACATTTAAAAAAAATGCAAGTGACCTTTGTTTGTGGTAGTATTTCAACTAATTCTAACCTATTCTCACTCTCAAGGCTTTAAATAGTGCTGCTTGCAATAGCCACACATATCATACTACAAATATGTGTTATATTCTTCATAAAGGATGACCTGTAACCCTGGCAAGAAAATATTTATTGTCAATTAAATGAATAAATAAACATACAATATTCTAATAATTTTGTTGGCTAAAATGTGCCCATGATTTAATGTTTATTTGCGTATACCTTTGTGTATATTTGTGTATATCAATGTATCAATTTATATATGGTGTTTTAACAACAACAAACAGTCTTTATGATTACGGCTGAATTTACAAAACATGGCAAGACTTAATCATTGAAGAAGAATAGTGAGCGAAAACATGGAGTCATAAAACCTGAAGCACCAAGATAAACTTCGACATCTGCCCTCTCCAGTTCAATCACTTGACTTGAATATTATCAAACCTCTGGGGACAGTTTTGGAGAGAATAGTGAGAAGCCTCCAACTGGCAGATGTTCTGACAGAGAACATTTTGAAAAAGAGAGAAAATTTAAGCATTAAAGCATAAGCTCTGCTTATGTAAAAATATATATATATATATATGCAGAGCATAAGCACAAAACATACAAGATTAAACCATTTAAAATGATCATCAACCTGGCTTTTCAAGATGCATAGAAAAATATTAAATCAATATAATTCAGTTTACTTTGGAAATCTAAGATAGGAAGTAGACGCGTGGACACATTTTGGGTTCCACAAAGAATCATTCAGTGAACAGATCTTAATAGAACCATGTTTTTCTTAGTATGAAGAACATTTTAATAATTCAATGTCTTTTTTCCAATATACAGAACAATGAAAATATTCCATGGCTGTTAAAGGATCTTCTCTGAACCAGTGCCAAATAAGACCCTTTATTTTTAAGAGTGTAAATAATGAAATGATCACAATGTTGCAGGAAATTAATGAAACAAAATGTTGATTCCATCCTCATCAGTGAGATTTTCCAGTGAGAGTTACTGGCTACATACTGGTGCTACAAACACTCTGACACCTTCGGAGTGAGAACTTGCTGATTATTCACAATCGCATCCGTGGATGTCAAACTCATTTCGACTACTCTAATATTGCATTATATACTTGTTTAATGAGGCAAAATATTTTAGCTATTAAAACTGAAGACGAAGCTGCTTAAATGCAAACATGGTGATGGTAGACAAGATTAAGTGCTTCTCAGTGGGAGGTAAAATTGACTGTATTCACTCATTCAAAAGGGCAAATTATTGCTGAAACAACCGCTCATTTATCTGTGCGCCCCCCACCCCCCAGGGACACAATTTCTGCATCACAGTAACTCCATGTGCATAGAGTTATGGACAGAGAAAGAAAAGACGGCATAATAGTGGTAAGGTCGAACATAAATTAGGCCCCATGATTCGTCTGCATTAATGAGCGTTTATGTGTGCCATATTTTCCATGTGCGTGCATGCAGAAAGCTCTTCAATATGGTAAACATTTGCTGCTCTTAAAGAATGTTGCACCCCCCGAGCACTTGGCAATAAAAACATATTACAATTATTTTAGAGGCAAAGAAGGCTCTCCACTACATGACCAAAATCATTTTCAAATTAATGAGCTTGCAAAAAGTCAGGGAAACATTTGCAAGCTGTAAACGCACGCTGTTTTCAACCTACAAGCCAAGAAACAAAGCAGCACAGAGCACATAACTGCCAAAACAAAAGGGTTAAATGAAACCCCATTATGTTCCAATTAAACTAATAAGAATCACAAAGGATTTCTAAAGGAAAGGTTCACCAAAAAAAGTCTGACATTATGTGACCGCAATGAATCACTAAGCTGTGCAGTTTCTGAACGATTCATGCAGATTGGTTTAGTAAATTGATTCATTTTAAGAAAAAAGACTCAAAAGAATGATTCATTTCAGAATTTGACTTTGCTTAGTCTCTCATGAATGTAACAAAGAAGACCTGGGTTAGATGTTTCTCACACAAAGCTATTCTATGGCTTCAGAAGAGTTATATGAATGACTTGTATGATGCTATTAGGGTGTTTTTTGAAGCCTAATTTCCAATGACAGAATTAAAAAAATATGATATTTTGGTTGGAATGGCAATGATCAACAACAAAATAATGAACAAATGAATGAAAATATTATGTTTACATTCTAAAATACATCAAAGTAAACAATGACGTGGTTTTCATTTTTAGGTAAATTCTTCCAAACCATTTTGTGCAATGGTGTTCATTTCAGGTGAAACTAAACTCAGCGAAAGTAATCCAAAAGCCAGAGAAGAAAGCAGATGTGAAGACGAGGAAGATGAGAAAGACCAGGAGGGAGGAAGATGAACTTCTGATGAAAGTGTAAGCAATCGTGCATCCTGTTTTAGAAAGAAGACAGCCCGGGTCAAATTGCCATGCCACGTTTCGTTAATTACCTGTCTGAGAAGGCTGCTGTGAGGAGACTAAATCCACTAACCTCCTGTCTGTCATATTAAGAGGCTTTGTGCTCTGTGGTCACCAGCAGACAGGCCCTGAATGAACCGGAGCTGAAATTCGGTTACCTGCAAGCTTCGCTGGAGATAAAGAGCCCCCTGCCAACTGTCTCGCTCTCCCTCGCACACAAACACCCACACAAACACATGCATGAAGTCTCTTGAAGTCATCATGGAATATTTCTACCTAACGAGTCTTGGCAGAGTTGATGGAAAACTCATGAGCAAGCCCAGCACTGATGAGCATAATGGGAGATGAGAAAAGCTAAATTTGTAAATTCACACTCAGGGTTCCAGAGCGCACACTGATCTTTGGTAAACAATGTGCTGTGTGATTGTTCTTAACTTTGCTGCGCTCCGCTTGACAACTGCTAAGTGTACCGTCGGAGCACAAAACGGCCTCCAATATGGTGTTGGGTCACCACAAGACGCAGCCTCATGCTAAGTAACACTTAAAATGTAAAGTACTGGCCAAGTGCTGTCTTGCCAAATGTCTGAGTATAATGAAATAAATTATATGACACAACACCATCTGACTGGCCTAGTTTTCAGGCAGGACATGTCTAGACGTTACATATAGCATTGACATAAACCCTTGTAAGAGCCAGAATTCCCATACTAACAGTCACTAAAAGGAACTAAAGCCTGTGAAACACATTGTCTGACTGTGCATTTTGTATGTTAATATGGTGTTCGTTAACTATTTTTCTTAATGTGTCTGTGTTGTGGATGTGTTTGTGATGGCCTATATCCATGATTTAAACAGATTAAGGTTTTCCATTAAACCCATGACTGACTTCATTTAACACAGACACAGACAGTTGTTTTTCTATAATGATGGGATTTTCCACTGACTTGTATCATTTGTGTACTGAGCTAATGATATTTTCTATCAGCAAGAAGTCCTTTATTAGATCAAGGACCCCTTGACAGAGCAAGGACCGCATGTTACAGTACATATTGTATAAAACAGTATTGCATTTTAAGCATGGCTTATAACAACACGAATACCATGTTACATATTTATATACCTGGATACCTTATTTTAATGGCTCTTACAACATGCAAATCCTTAAAACCATTGATTTACAAAGCATAATTTCCGTTGGTTGGCAGGAAATGGAAATTCACCCTATCAATTTTCTAAATGGATTTTATAGCTCTTACTAAACAATACCTCCATGCATATGTTTCTTTCTATTTTTTTTTTAAATATGACCTAGTAAAAAAATTATGCATTTAAAATACATATATTTCATATTAACTATAATTAAAATCTATTAACATATTTACTGACATATCAATTGAGACTTGCTGATGTAAAAAATATAATTCAACTCTATTTGGAGTGCAACTTGTGCACAAAGTACATTTCTTAATATTAACCCTACAATGTGCTTTAATGTATTGATGAGGATTGTTTGATCTTTGAATAATATTGGTCTAATGCAAGATATTTAAAGTGTACCTGAAGTATATTTGCAATCCTTCCAGTAGTATATAAATATGTAGTACTTAGCATGAAATAAATATATTTAAAATACATTTTAGTATATTTATTTTTCACTAGGGATGTCATAACTGGATTTTCCCTCTGGTGATGTTTGCAGGTCACAATGCATAAGAAAAATGATACTTTTGTTTGATTGGTACTAAATTAACATAAATGTGTTGTAGGCAATGTTAACTTTCTAGAACTTCTGCCAGATTTAAAACGAATTAGATGTGCTCCCACTTTCTACAAACCCACCTTTTTGGCATAACATGGTATTGTTGCCTGTCAAGAAGCAAAGCAAGTTCAACGCCTTTGTTAAAGCATTCAACTCTCTTTACAGATTCTTCTTTTTGGTCTCTTTATTTTCTTGTCTTTCTACAATTTTTGTGGCATTTGACTGCTTAAGCTATTGTTTGCAGTTGAGAAATTATGAACATTTCACACCCTACCATCTCTTAAGTTTCATCTATCACCCTTGCCGCTTCCAGCTTCCCATATTTGGACTGCTCACTGGGAAAATGTGCAAAAATGATTGGCAGGCAAAAAGCACATCAAAAGCAGATTGGCTAAACAAAGAATCTGGAGGCGGTAAATAGACAGTTTTATTTTGTTGTTTACGGAGACTAACACTGTCACAGAGACGCATGGGATATCGCAGGACTTAAAGTAATATCCTTTAAAGAGTAGTATGCATATAAATCACATTAGGCTCACTGACAACACTATTTTCTATAATAGAATATTATAATAATTGTTTCTTCCAATTTGTATTAATCTATTTTCAATGATGATAAAAAGTCCACCCACACATCATACACAAATACACACGTCTAAGTGCTTTGGTCCAAATATAATTATCCCAGACTGTCCTTTGTCTGCTTTTACAATAGCAAACAAAGAGGCTTAATTAAGATTTATCACAAACTTGTGACTCCAACTTTGATTGCTCAGACAGAATATTCCCCACGCTGCAAAAACAAGGCCAATCCATCTAAACAACTCAGGAATTTATTGTTTAACCAGCAAAGACTTTGTCCTTCATCAATGCATGCAGTCAATAGAAGTTTGAGTAATGGCTACCAATTCAGTTTTATAGCTGGATAATTTCAGAGACATGTTTTGCCAGCGTCGCTCAGCCAAGTGCTTCTTAACAAACCATTATATGGTGAAGATTATACTGTGAATATTCAGTATCATACAGCATGACATTCAGCACTAAGAAAATGCATTACTTTCAAAGTGTAAAAGTGCAAAGAAATAGCTTTGGCCCTTTTATAAAGTCTTCGCTCTGTCTTCCAAGAGCGGGTTTAAGCTCTCTACCTCTCCGAGCCTTGCTGATCCATGCAGTCGAAGCTGTTAAGCTCATTCCAGTATTCAAATACTTCCGTCACCTCGTATATCTTCTGACATACACATGTTGGAATTTGTCATCTCTGTCTTTTATCCACTCGCTCCCAGATAAGAGCAAAGTGGGGGACGACATTTTTCTGAATTTTTACAGCTAGAGGGAGGCATGATTAAGTGGTATGGAAATATTCAAGAGAACCGCCTCGCTTTGAGAACCCACCGCTCCTCTGTGTGTGTCCTCTGGCCCTGCCTCTGCTGCCAGGACGGCTCCAGTTTCAGGCCCGCAGCAGATCAGCCAGACTCCATGCCTTCAATTTATAGTAAATTGAAAGATTTTGAGGAGGGAGTCCGTTTATGTTGGCAGGGCAAAGTTTCTGGTTGGTTACGGCCTTCGCAGCGAGACACTGGCCTAGATTAATCTCGCCTTTAAACTTTGAGAGTGATACTGCTACTAAAACAACATTAATTAATATGAATATTGGGTATAGCGATGTCTTTAAAGCAATATTCATGGTTCAGTGCAGTGATTATACCACAAAAATTAATTTCGACTTCTCCCTCCTTTTCTTTATAACAAGCAAAAATTTCAATTTCAATTTATAAACATCAAAATACAACACAATACAATATGCCAAATATGCCAGATCTTGCCAAAAAAAATATAATGGTACTTAGTTTAGTTAAAAATACAGTTAGAAACTACTGATCACATTTAAAAATGTTTATTTATAATGTTTTTATTTATTTATTAATAACTAATAAATATGGAAGCTGAAATCTGTGAGCTTCCGTGTTTACCATATATGATGCACTCTTTGTATATAAATTGATCAATGTTTATATATGAATAAAAGCATAAATTAAATCTCTAAACTGTCTAACAATTTTAGATGAATTTTAGTGATACATAGTTAAATATGTTATTGTGATATATTGTGACACATATTGTAACATCCCTACTTACTAACCTTTTCTGTGTAAAGTTACATCCAAATGTACATTGCTGTTGCCATGACAGCCTGCCTAAACCCAAAAACGACTGTAAAAAATTAAATAAATATAACAGGTTTTAAAATAAAAATGTAATCTAAGTGATTTATGTAATTATAAGATTCACAGTTCAGCTTTTAAAAACCTCCAAAAATCATCCCCATTGACTTTCATTGTGATTGCCTCTCCATTGCTTAAATTCAGCATGTATTGTAAAATGGCTAGAGTCACAGCTGAGTTTGTACCGTCGGCATATCTGAGCTCAGTAGTGATTATTATCTGGGCAGAACTCTCTGTGCTGGAGGAGACTGGCGATGAATCAGAGTTGAGGCTGGCGCATGTTAAGGTTTCATAGCCAAATGCTTGCCACCGCCGTTAGGCTGAAGACCAATGACTGACGCTGGGTTTATTTTTATTAGTTGTTTTTGCTCATGCTGTGCGGCATAAAAAAATCTTATTCTCCATCAGGATTTTAATACCCTTGTCATTGCCAACCATGTTGAGAGAAACTGCCAGAAAATAATCCATAGACTTAGCTGCATGTGTTAAAAAGTGCGCTTACAACATTTGTCAAATGTTTCCCTCGTTGGATGTTAAGTCATTAGATACACAGATGAGCTAAGGCCTGGCGAAAATGAAGCATTTTATGTAACAAAAGGAAAGTAATCTTGCTAATGACATTTTGGGGATTTTTGGCAGTGTCTCTTGACTTGATGGAATAAGTGGACATGTCAGAGTCCCTGTGACATGATATACAGGCGAACCTTTAAGCCCCGCACTTTTCAGAGAGAAAGCCCATTAGCCAGACTTTACAGACGGTATCATAAATTATGACACAGGGTTTAGGCACTCTCAATTTATAAACAGGTAATGTACACTCACACAAATGAGCCTGTGAGTCCGGTTCTCTTGCATCTGAACTCTGCAAGTGGAAGGAAATAAAAAGAGCCGCAAGTCTGGGAACATCAACAGCCTTAGGTGAACAAAGTCAAACTCATAGCAGTTACGCTGAGCTGACTGGACTGGTAAAATGAAAAAAATATATATAATTAATTTGTCTCTCAATGAAAATAGATGTGCTTCTCCTCTGTTTATATTCTGTACTGTAGATTTACTCTGCAGTTGGTTCTCTGGTATGTGACATAATAAACCGAAAATAAATAAATACATCAACAGAGCTAAATAATAACTTATTTAACAGTGAATTTGATCAACACATCAATAACTTCCAGAGATTTGCATTTTCAAGGAAGAAAACGACTCTTATTTTCCTCCTCCAATTCAAATCTGAAAACATTCGGTTTGTGGAAACATGTGAATGATACGTCACTCACTTAGCTCTGTTAGCAAAAGATGACAGACTACTGTTTTAAGCAACAATCACTGAATAAAGTGTCTGTTTGGTTAGTGCATCCTGATGGCAATGTGCACAGATCTTGTCTGTTCAGGACTTGATCTGCTCTGAAATCTCCCCTCGTGCAGAGTCATTAGAAATTCACTGGCATTCTGCAAACACTGTGATTACCAGGCCACTGTCAAAACTGTGGAGTATTACAACACAACACGAACAAATGGGAAGTATTTTCAGGCTACACTAAATCTCTCGAATACAGTTAAACAAATGAAAAATCCTGAATGTTCTGTCAGCACTCTTGTCACTAAAAAAGGATGCATCCTCTTTAGCGTTTTGCTAAGAGGGTTATTCAGCACAAGAATGGTAAATAGCCATTAGCTTAAGCCAAACCATGACGCCTGCTGGAATTAAGGCTAAGATAAATAAATGCAGCACATTACCAGGACAGGTGTTGTTAGAATGTTTTAGCAAAGAAACGAAAAGTACACATACAATAGGTGTTTCATTGCACAGTCTTGTTTTTAAATGCTTTTTTTAAAGCAGAGTTCATTAACAATGATGAACCGATGAAAGAAAAACAAAATTGGTATTTCACATCCTTTCCAAAAAGTCCTCCATGGCCGGTGTGGTCAACTTCTCTCATATCCTTCCCATACAAAGCACAATACACACACTTGTCTGACGCATTTAGATTCCATTGCCTGGAATAATAACAACACACGTAGAGTCTTGTGATTAGGACATTGGAGCCAGTTGCTCCGGGTCAGGGTATACTTTTGAGGCCGGCTGTCAGGGAACACAAGCTGTGAGCTCTTGCTCTGCATGTGTACAAGAAAGAGGGCATTCATTAAAACAAGAGGTTGGTATGAAGGTATCAGTTTGACTGGATGCAAGCCAAGCACTGCTCCGGCGTATTCGGCAGTCACGAGAATGGACGCTGGCCTTGAGACGTTTCACCTCAGTCGGTGTAGAATTTAACCAGCATGAGGAACATACAAATTCAGTGACTGAAAAGTAAAACTGGGTCCACTAGCATATCCATGGTCAGTTTTCTGTATAGCACCACATACAATGGAATGGAATAAATCGCTGCGCCTCGATTTATATGACTGTACAAGTGTTGTCTTGTTAAATTAAATACCTGCACTGTTTTGCTATGGTTGGGTGCGCTTCGGTCCAATTCTTCTATTGAAATCATGATATATATATATATATGCTTAGTTGGTTGAACAGTTCATCAAAGTAAAATGATGCCATAATTTACTGACCTTATATACTTTCAAACATAAGTCTTTTGTATCTTTGCAGAACACAAAAGATGATGAAAATGTGTCGGCTATTTATTGTTATTTTTTTTACATGAAAGTCAGTGGGGTCCAGAAAGGCTCATAAATGTAACATAAAATTTGACCATGACTCAATAGGTTTATTAAAAGTCTTCTGAAGCAACACTGACACTTTGAAAAGACTGAAATGAATCAAATGTGGCAACATAAACCTCAAACACCAATTAGCTCATTGGTTCTCATATGTTACTGGTTTAAAAACTTGTAGTTTGTGCATATGCACGTTAATCAAGCATTTAATTTGATTTAGAAGTGAACATTTTTACATTTACATTTATGCATTTACGCTTATCGCATTCAGGCTATATATTTTTTGCAACATTGTTCAATCCAACCCACAATCTTTTGCTCAATGCTCTAACCACTGAGCCACAGGAACACATTACCTTTGTTGTTCATACATTTTGATTGCATCAATTGCATCAACAGTATACCATGTGGATTTATTATATAATTCCTTTATGTTCTTTTTGGAGTTTGAAAGTTCTGCACTGACTTTCTTTGTATTGCCAGAAACAGTCCATTTTGTCAAACACTGAAACATTCCTCAAAAGATTTACTTTCGTGTTCTGCTGTTCTGAAGAAATGTAATAATTCAGGTTTGGAACAACATAAGTTAAATTAAGGGTAACACAGATTTTTGAGTGAACTGTCCCTCCAAACCACTGTCCAAAGTTTTGTCTTAATTCTTTCTTTGAACATTTCTAAAGATTATTTAAGATTCTCTTTTTGGATTTTCTTATTTTCTGTCCACTGAGGTGAAAAATGTGTTACATACAGTAAGTGTAATTTGATTTTCTTGCATTTATTAAAAAGACACTGAGTGATTTGACTGAGTGAATTACAATACTTCACCAAAAGGCAATTGAGCCCATTCAAATATTAGGACTCCTATATTTTATGACTTTCAGTTCATGTGTGAAGATTCAGTTCCTTGTTTCAGGCTCCCAAATGATGGCAAGGCAGGTGGTTACTATAAATGAGGCAACATTAGAATACTGTAAAGGTAACGAGGCAGACAAATCACATCAGTGTTTAAACAATCCAAAGGGGTTGAAATCTCCAATCAAGCCTATGAGCGCCCGTGATAGCCCGAGGCCCAAAGCTAATGCTTCATACATTTATGAGAACACCAACCCTCCTCCGACTACTCAGCATGGCTATGGGAGTTTCAGTAGTGTTTAATAGTCAGGATAAATAATGGTCACCTCTCTCCGTTCCTTAATGTTGATATATCTCCGCAACAGGACAGGTGCTGCAGCTTTTGGTTCCTCAGATCACAGCAATTAATCTAACGTGTCATGTGATGAACTCGGACGAGACTCAGACACGAGAAGACATGAATAATACATTGCGACTCCTAACCTTGAGGAAAAGAGTGGGTGTCTGACAGAGGTGGAACTGATTTCCTTTTTCTCAATGGCTGCGGCAGCGTGGAAGGGAACAAAAAATCATGAGGACTGAAATCGGCAAATGGACCTGCAAAATGAGAGGTCTTTTCTGCCTCATTGATGCCATATGGAATAATGAAAAAGTTACATAAAACCTAACAGGTTTTGGTGGCTCTTTGACACTGATGATTAAGCGAAACTACCCCTCTCATTGCACACTGACTCATCAGAGCTAAATACGGATAATGATGACAGATGATCCCAATTATGGGGGTGGTAAATATTAGGGTACTTCACAACTGGACCAAAAAAGTCTCATCCTACAGTCTCTTTAAAAATAATTTAATACTTCAAGGACACTCATTAGGTCTTGTTCGGTTGTATCCCCATTGGGGAAGCAAGTGAACGGAGACTGTTAAAATATTTGCAAGGTGGCCTTGGTTTCACAATGGCATATGTAGTCATTAATAGTCTCTTCCTGACTGTGTGGTAATGTCTGGATGAGAACAGCCGGGCTCCCAGGCATGACTCTGATGAGATGGAGAGCGCACAGCCCCCCTTCCATCACCAGCCCAAGCCCACTTCTCAACCAGGGCCATCTCAGATTCAGTGGAGTGTAGCAAGTACTGGCACTGGCCATCTGGGTCAGCCCTCCAGAATGAACTCAATGATAATGCAAGTCTTCAGCATGACAAATGGTCGACTCGGACTGTGAGTCGCACATCTCAACTCTCACTTTCACAAGCTAGGCGTCAGTGAGCCTGGTCGAGTCCTTGCTCCTCTAACAAGCTATTAGCTTTCTGGTATTCTAATGAAAGAATGCTACATTATAACAATTCGGTCATACTGTACGAACATATATTTTAAGAAAATGTATGCATAAATAAAGATATTTCTAATGTTACAAAATATTTCTATTTCAAATAAATGCTGCTCTTTCAACTTCCTACTCAACAAAGAATTCTGAACGAAAAGCATCATAGTTTCCACACAAATATTTAGCAATAGATACTAATAATAAGTAAAAATAAATGGCACCAAATCAGCATAATTGAGTGATTTCTGAAAGATCATGTGACATGGAAGACTGGAGTTAAGGCTGCTGAATATTCAGCTTTGACGTTAGAGGAATCTATTACATTGTTTAATATATTAAAATATAAAACAGTTATTTAAATTATGATAATATTTCACAATTTTAATAATACTGATTTTACTGTTTTTTTGATCAAATAAATGTATCTTATGGTGATAAATTTAATTGTTTTTTTCAAAACAGTTGCTCAAAAATTCAAGAAGCTCAAGAAACATTATGTACATAAATTACAGTAATGTTAAATTAATAAAATAACTAAAAACAGAAGGTTAAAGTGTTTGTGCAATATTCCAGAAGCTAATAATCAAATAAGCATTATGGTTTATAAATTAATTAATTCATAAAAATAATTCAAGTGACAAATTTGTGACACTGACATGTTAAATTTTGGGTCAAGGAGATATTTTGATATTTAATATAATGTTTGTCTTTTATTGACATGTTACAGCGCATGAGGGCAATATGAAAAACATTTATAAGTAAACACATGTCCATCATACATGTATTAATGTTTGTGTATGTCAAGATTTTTAAAAATAAAATTAGGAAGAAAAGCTATATTTAATCATTTTCACTAGTCGTCTTAGTTTTTGGACACCACTGTATATAGTTTAGAAGCGAGCAGAGGTTACAGAGGCTAAAGTGTGGAAACAAGCTAAAGCAGTGTGACCCCTGACCTCCCACTACTGCCTATGACAAGTCTTCCTTAGACTAGCTCTACCTGGTTGCCATTCAGACCTACTGCAGCCGGAGATGCATAGAGAGGGGCAGCTATCTGGTACAACACACCGCAGAGTTTGCTTTTTCTGTTGTCCTGCTAATTTGCTTCAAGCTGGGAGAAGTGCTGATTACATAACTCGGTCGGTGATTGAACGCGCATTTGGCCTCACCGTTTCCCAGCTCCCGAGCTTTGACAAACATGTTTGTTTTTCTCCCTAACTGGAGTAACTTAATGTTCTGGGTGTTCTTTTTGTTTCTTAACAGACAGACACACACAACAAGAAAGAGGCTTTGTGTTTGACTAGCAGTCTGTCATTGACCTCCAACGGCTAACTACTGCAGCCAGTGAAACTTATGGATTCAAATACTCCCTTACCTTAGCTTTAAAACCACACAATGCTATTGTCTCTCAAAACCTATTCATTTCCAACGTATGCGCCAATTACAGAGTCCTCTGTGTTCTTACCAAAAGTTAGGTCAAAATAAAGTTAGCATATTCTTCCCCATATAAGCACTAGCCTGTAACTTATAGGCAATGTTCCCTGTCTGTATGGGGTTTATTGGTAAAAGCAGAAAATAATGAGATACCATTTCCAGAACTCTGCAAAATAGTGAATGTTATTTTTATTTGCTTGTTTGCCTCTCTCCAGTGGGGTAGACGTCTGTTTCAAGCTTTCATCAGTATAATCCTGTCTGATATAAGCACTACCCACACCGGCATTGCAAAGCCAATAGCGATTTCATAATATGTTCATTTGTGAATGCATATTGTGACACATAATTGAATTAATGTCCAAAGGTCTGCTTTAAAATGGATGTAAATTTAGCATTCTGTAGACTGAGCTTCTGTCAGAAAAATCAACAGCTTTTGAGAATTCCATGATCAGGACTAAGAAACCCAATTCAACTTCAAATAGCAAAAGAAAGAGGGTAGATAATAAAGCAACATAATACAAATAGCGTGGTGTGTGTGAGGGTTGTGTGCGTTCTTTGATATCCAATTTGTGTTCAAAAGGCTGCTGTCTATGATTGTCATGATTGGTTGGAAGTCCCATAGTCTCCATTGTCATCTGTGACTAATGAATTTAAATTGATAAGGAATTGATCAGGCTTGCCGTAATCAGGCTGTTGGGATTCTTATCCATAAGCTATCAATTATGCAATCCTCCTGTCATTTATAGGTTTCCTCAAATCGTCTGTCATTGATTGGGTGAACGTAACTGTAACTAAATAGCAGAAACTCAATAATCCTAGCACTGATTTGACTGATGTTTCATGTGAGGCAGAAAGCATCAAAAGATTAAAGGACCGATCTTAAGATTCAAGAGAGCAGAGTCATGTCTGTGTGCTTTGTGTCGGTTAGAACAAATCGGTATTGGTTTGATGGTTCATTAAAGGGGCGGGCGTATCCTTTCACTTTTGCTCTGAGGAAAGAGGCGTTTTGGGTTTGAACCACAGAAGGAAATGAGTTACTGATCTTTCATCGTGCACTTGATCGTGATCACTCTCGCCTTCCATGACCCACTCGCAGAAACTTTTCTTTGCAAACGGATTTGAGTCAGAAACAAATTAACTTTCATGTAAAATATCTTTAGATTCATTTTTTTCATCTTGTTGCACCGTTTGAATAAATCATGATAGCTGACAAAGTTGAACCCTTATTATGTGAGTGTTTCATCTCAGCATGTGGCCTTTGCTTTTTCCGACTCTTTTGCACTTGAAGAGTATTTGATAACACTTGTCATACAATTTCACAAAAATTGCCTAATTTCCTCAATTCAGTACAAAAAAGGCTATTAACTGAGTTTGTAACCAACAAATTATCAGGTGTTAACCAACTAAACCATACAAGATTATCAGCTGCATTACTGGATGTTCCATAACATTTAACCAATATCAATGTACAAATAAGGGAGAATCATCTATCTTTGCATGTCTCCAAGTAATGCACAGACTTAAAAGCCATTCTGGAGTAGCACATATGTGGAGCAGAGTAACAGATTTCATGTGTTTCTCAATCAGAAGGCTGCATTTTTGATAAAACCAGTACTTCTGATTCATAGGCTGGACCCATCCTCAGCATTACCTACTAATAAGACAGTCCAGAAAGTCCATATGGCAACATAATACAGGTTTCCATGTGGTTATGGCATGATACAATTAAAAATAATAATAAAATGAATACATTGGGGAAATTATAGTATATTAAGTATCTGACTTTCCATTAATGCAATACAGTGAATAACAACCACATGTGGTCTCCCAGTGGTTCAACATTATGGGCAGTTTAGCTTTATGTGATTAGTTCACAACAAAAACATAAGAAAACATAACTTCCTCTCCAAAAACATTTTTTGTCCTACATTTCATAACGAAATTTGATGAGCTCAGTGCGGATTAATTTTTCTTTAATTCTCTTTGTGTGAATTGAAATGTGTACAAAGGATTGTGGGTGATTGGAGGACACAAAGGATACACTTGATACATCCTTCAAAATATGCCGAATGAAGGATGTGAAACGAAGGCTGCCTTGCAAGGATCCTTTAAATTGAGATGGTCTTCAAAAGCTCTTGATGTGGCAACCGAGATATGCAGCCATACTAGGATGAAGCTTTACTACTAAGAAGCATCCTATATTCCCACAGCTCCACTCCAGGTTTTCCACCTCCCAATCCCTGATCACTGGTAAGAGAAACCAACCATGCATGACCATTTTTGTAAGTATTTTGTGAGGTGTAAGTATTTCGAATAGGCTATAGCCTACTAGTACGATGTGATTCTTTTCAAAAACTTACGATTTTTACAAAAACATACGAATGGGATCACACAAATTCAAGAGCAACTAATTCAGCAAAATTGAAATAGTTACAAAAAAACACTGCTTTGCATCTTGTATAATACCACAAACAATCAAGGTGAGATAGAAAAGTTTACTCTGAAGTTCAAAAACTTGCAAAACAAAATTGGTAAAAATCACACATCTCCATTCTCAATGTATAATGTGATATGAAATCTATAGACAATAAAGGCTGCATGATTATGACAAAATAAGAAAATATTTCATAATTACAAAAATAAAATATAAGTGATTGATACAATCATACAGGTGCATCTCAATAAATTAGAATGTCGTGGAAAAGTTCATTTATTTCAGCAATTCAACTCAAATTGTGAAACTTGTGTATTAAATAAATTAAATGCACACAGACTGAAGTTGTTTAAGTCTTTGGTTCTTTTAATTGTGATGATTTTGGCTCACATTTAACAAAACCCCACTAATTAATCTCAATAAATTAGAATATGGTGCCATGCCAATCAGCTAATTAACTCAAAACACATGCAAAGGTTTCCTTAGCCTTCAAAATTATCTCTCGGTTTGGTTCACTAAGCTTCACAATCATGGGGAAGACTGTTGATCTGACAGTTGTCCAGAAGACAATCATTGACACCCTTCACAAGGAGGGTAAGCCACAAACATTCATTGCCAAAGAAGCTGGCTGTTCACAGAGTGCTGTATCCAAGCATTTAACAGAAAGTTGAGTGCAAGGAAAAAGTGTGGAAGGAAAAGATGAACAGCCAACCGAGAGAACCGCAGCCTTATGAGGATAGTCAAGCAAAATCGATTCAAGAATTTGGGTGAACTTCACAAGGAATAGACTGAAGCTGGGGTCAAAGCATCAAGAGCCACCACACACAGACGTATCAAGGAATTTGGCTACAGTTGTCGTCAGAGGCGTCTTACCTGGGCTAAGGAGAAGAAGCACTGGAATGTTGCCCAGTGGTCCAAAGTCCTCTTTTCAGATGAGAGCAAGTTTTGTATTTCATTTGTAAACCAAGGTCCTAGAGTCTGGAGGAAGGCTGGAGAAGCTCATAGCCCAAGTTGCTTGAAGTCCAGTGTTAAGTTTCCACAGTCTGTGATGATTTGGGGTGCAATGTCATCTGCTGGTGTTGGTCCATTGTGTTTTTTTGAAAACCAACGTC
This sequence comes from Gymnocypris eckloni scoliostomus, assembly GCA_027564155.1. Classification (NCBI taxonomy): domain Eukaryota; kingdom Metazoa; phylum Chordata; class Actinopteri; order Cypriniformes; family Cyprinidae; genus Gymnocypris; species Gymnocypris eckloni. Next base: position 18,940,155 of record CM050428.1, read on the forward strand.
ACTGCACCCGTTTACCAAGAAATCTTTGAGCACTTCATGCTTCCTTCTGCTGACCAGCTTTTTAAAGATGCTGATTTCATTTTCCAGCATGATTTGGCACCTGCCCACACTGACAACATCACCAAAAGTTAGTTAAATGACCATGGTGTTGCTGCGCTTGACTGGCCAGCAAACTCTCCAGACCTGAACCCATAGAGAATCTACGGGGTATTGTCAAGAGGAAAATGAGAAACAAGAGACCAAAAAATGCAGATGGGCTGAAGGCCACTGTCAAAGAAACCTGGGCTTTCCATACCACGCCGAATTGAGGCAGTAATTAAAGCAAAAGGAGCCCCTACAAAGTATTGAGTACATATACAATACATTTAAATTATTTCCAGAAGGCCAACAATTCACAAAAATGTTTTTGTTGGTCTTATGAAGTATTCTAATTTGTTGAATTGGTGGGTTTTTGTTAAATGTGAGCCAAAATAATCACAATAAAAATAACCAAAGAATCAAGCTACTTCAGTCTGTGTGCATTGCATTTATTTAATACATGAGTTTCACAATTTGAGTTGAATTACTGAAATAAATGAACTTTTCCACGATATTCTAATTTATTGAGATGCAACTGTAATAGTGGCGGTTACTGATCATGCTACTAATAATTAGACTTACACCGAGAGAGAGAGAGAGAGAGAGAGAGAGAGAGAGAGACCTATCAAATGAATTCGTTACTCCAATTCCTCCCATAGGTTTCAAAGATAAACGAGCGCAGTGCATTTGGAATAAAGAATAAGATGAAACCAATTATGGTAGAGAAATCGGACCTCCGTCAAGAAGAAGTGTAACATCATTGGTTGTGAGACAGTGAGAGGAGTGTAGTGTGTGTGTGTGTGTGTGTGTGTGTGAGAGAGAGAGAGAGAGAGAGCGTGAAAGAGAGTGTGGACTCCAGCGCGCTCCGGGCATTTGGTGAAGGAAGCACGGAACTCGGGAGCGCATCAGCGGGATTGAAGCAGCGGCTCTCGGGCGCATCATCATGCGCAGACACTCGAAATCCTCCCCAGGATAAAATGCTCGACCAAATGATGCTTTTTAGACCATCCGGACTAAAGGATCGTCAGGCTGACTCTGTTGGGGGTCTGGAATTATATTTTAGTTTATCTGGGGGATGTTTATTCGGAGAACTCATACCGGAGAAGAGACTAGAAGACTTTAAAATGCAGCCTAAATGGGTCGAAGCCCCTTCAGAAAAGGTGAGGACTAAAAGAAAAAAAATAACATTTAGAGAGTAAAGACACACGGAACTGTAAGTGCTTCCAAATTGATTTCCTGATTTAATTATTTGCGCTCTTGCGGGAAACTTCTTGTATAAGAGCCGTTATATCTGGGACTCCTAAATTACATTTGAAGAATTATCTTATAAGTAGGTTAAAAACAACATTAACATGAAAAAAAATGCAGATACATTTACTGAATATTTTAGGCATGCCATTTGGTGAATATTTAAGGGATGTAATTTGGTGCCAGTAGCTATATTTTACAGTTCATGACTGTATGTCATTTACTCTGTTAATACTAATATATTCACTGGCTACTAAAATCTACTGTGTACCTTATAATTTACTGATCACAAATTCGATTTTTTTTAAAAAGGTGGAAAAATGGAAAGACACATGATAAATTAAAGTTAACAAATTGACCTCAATATAAACCATGACTAATATGCATTTAATAAGGCTCAGCCTCACAGTTACCTACACAAACCCAATACGCCATCAGAGCACACATATTCATATTCATACTTTCCACTTCCAAAAGAAAAAAATACAGTAAAATTACATACAATTCTAATATATGTGTTAACGTATTGGATACCTTGCATTTAACCAGTTTACAGTTTATGTAGCCTAGTATACATTTTAAAAATAACAATATTGGATAGAGTTTATAGAGAACACAATTAATCTGGCAAATAGGGAGAGAAGAGGGTAAAGCAGAACATTTCATAAGTGCGTTTATAGCAGTAAGATGTCAAGCACTTCCATGTATGATGTTCCATGTGTGCATAACCACAGCACTGCTCAAATCAGCTGTCTGCACTTGAGGCGTTTTCTAAGAGTAATTCAATTAACAAAACCTGAGCACCATTGTATAACGATAGTTGAAATCCTGGATCAATGTAGCCGACTAGCAAGTAAAGGCTGGAGTAAACAAATGGTCTCCACTATTATATTGGACCTTGGTTTGTTAATTCAAAATATAGAATAATATAAGAAAGAAGAAAATATCCTGTAAGATCAATTTTCCTCTGCTGAGATATACAGCAAAAGACTATGGAAGCACTATTTTTTTTTTGCAAAGGAGTGTACACTTTCAGAATATTATATAATATAATAAAATAGAATAGTATATATCTATACAGCAAGGCCAGTGGAAACTGTACAGTACATTTACATTTATCAGACGCTTTTATCCAAAGCGACTTACAGTGCATTCGGGTTATACATTTTTTTTTGTCAGTACATGTGTTCCCTGGGAATCGAACCCACAACCTTTGCGCTGCTAACGCTATGCTCTAACCACTGAGCCACAGGAACACAGAAACAGTAGGTACATCAATGTAATCTACATGAGATAGTCTACTCTAAACAATACAATATACACTAAATATGGTGCAAAATTAGTATAGAACAATACTAAAAAATACAGTACGCAAACTGCAGACAGTTAATAGATGGTGAGGAATAGGTGAGGCCTCGATGAAGTCTGGGATATTAAGATGCATTCATGTTCAAAATGGCTACAACAAAATTAATTTGTGAAATCTGCACATCCAATAGCAATATTCAAGCCATCGGGCTGACCTTCATTACATCTTGTAACCTGACATGATTACGTAACTTGTAACCTTTATAATGTCCAATGATCCAACCCATATTTGACTTGTCCAAAGTCTGTGCATGAAGGAGACAGCTGTTAAAATGGCAGATGCATCTCATGAGAGGATTCAGAGAGATGCCAGTGTCTTATTAACTATATAGTTTGTTCTGCATCATAGACAGAGCCGTGTTCAAACTCATGCACCCTTCACTGATTTAATAGAGCAGTTCTCACTGTCCCCAGGTTCAGAATCATTATTACGGAGAGGAGAACTCTGTGCCAGAGCATTGGAGAAAAGACATGTCCATCATCGTGGCATTTGACAGATTAAACACCTCAGTGCCCTTTACAAGTCTGAGAGCTCAGAGATGCTGATGTCGCCAGTCACCACTCTCTCCTCACGGAGAGCAAGTGTGGAGCAGTGTCCTGCTTTATTGCTTGCTGGACTTTCCTTCTTTTTTCAATTTCTTTATAATGAAATTATACAATTTTATTTTCTTAATATGTAAATTTAATTTAAATCCATTTTATAAAAGCAGACAGTTCAAACTTATAATTGAATGTGACATGTTTACACATTCAATGTTATTATTAATGCAGTAAGTTGCCATGTTACTTGGCAACCGTAAACAGCCTATGTGAAGATAATACAATATATAAGATACATAGAAACAGAATAGTTCTCCTAGTAGAATAACTTCTTGTTATTGAACAATAAAGATCGAAATGTCTTTCATTATAGAGCTTATGCAATAATCCACTTGAATCTGTTATAATAATTTTGCCACAGGTAAGGGAGTTGGGAATGGTAACATCACTGTAAATTCAACTGGATTAGTACTGCTTGTGTTTCAGTGAATGCTAAGGACTATTGTAGTAAACTTATTTCACATGGATGATATTAAAACCGCTTATTGTTGTGATAGACAATCGCATATTTTCCTGTAAAAACTTTTCGGAAATAAAAACATGCAGATAGTTTTGACATCGAAATAACATCTTATCTATTTTTATTTTCTGTTAAAATAGGTAAGTGGCTCAAAATGCTACTTGTGAGGAAGGCCGTGCCTTACGAGAATCGTCCAGCTGTGACGAGAGAGGAGGTCGTCTTCGATGAGTCCTCCATACTTAATGCTCCGGCCCTCACACTTTGAAATCGTTCCTACCTAAACTCAGAGTGACAATGTGATGAGCTCTGCTATCATTTCCAGCCCAAGCATGGACGGAGGGATGAGAGGGAGTCACACGAGTTAATGAGACTATTGCTCTTGTGTTGGGGAGCTTAGGACAGGCAATTATAGGAGGATTACCCAGCGACTTCAATATCGCATACCGAGACTCCACCGAGGCTAGCTTCGAGATCCACTAAGAACTCCAGTGTGGTGGATTTTATTTGATTTTTTCACCATTTTTAAATACGTGCACTGTTGTTGCTGTCAGAAAGTTTGCTAAATTTTCACAAAATGGAGGTACAGATCCGAATGTGGAATAAAAACCTGCCTACTTTGATCAGCCCATGGATACCAATACTTCTGGGTCTTCACATGCATTTCTCCTGGGCCACAACCTGTCCGGAGGAGTGCCGGTGTGACAGGACTTTTGTTTACTGCAATGAGAGGAGTCTAACGTCAGTGCCTCTGGGGCTAGGAGAGGGTTATAAGACCCTCTACCTCCACAACAATCAAATCAACAATGCTGGATTTCCTCTGGAAATGCACAATGTTGCCTCTGTGGATACGGTGTATCTCTATGGCAACCAGCTTGATGAATTCCCTGTCAATCTTCCCAAAAATGTGCGGGTGCTCCACCTGCAGGAGAATAACATTCAGATGGTGTCCCGGGCTGCCCTGGCGCAGCTGCTACGCCTGGAGGAGCTCTATCTGGATGACAACTCCATCTCCACCGTGGGTGTGGAGGAGGGGGCCTTCAGGGAGGCCATCAGTCTCAAGACCCTTTTTCTTACCAAGAACCACCTGAGCAGCGTCCCCATCGGGCTGCCCGAGGAGCTTAGAGAGCTGCGGCTGGATGAGAACCGCATCGCATTTATAGCTGAGGACGCGTTTGAGAATGTGACGGGCCTCGAGCTCCTCCTCCTGGAAGGGAACTTGCTCATGGACGAGGGCATCGCCCCCGGGGCTCTCCAGACTCTCGTTAATCTCAAAACATTGTCGTTGGCGCGTAACTCCCTCACGGTTCCGCCTCCTAATCTGCCGGCCGAGTTTCTAGTCAAGCTGAACTTGCAGGATAATCAGATGAATGAGATTCCTTTGACGGCGTTTCGCGGCCTCCATCGCTTGGAGAGACTGGATATTTCGAACAACCAGCTGCAGTCTCTCACACAGGGGGTCTTTGACGGTCTCCATGGTCTGAGACAGCTCACTGTTCGAAACAACCTTTGGCTCTGTGACTGCAACATTAAATGGGTCATACTGTGGTTAAAGTCCCTGCCAGCTACCCTCAATGTCCGTGGCTTCATGTGCCAGAAACCAGAGAGGGTACGTGGCATGGTAATCAGAGAGCTAACCCTGGAGCTCATCCAGTGTCCTAACAGCACTGCCACAGTCCCACAGCCCACACTGCTCTATTCCTCCACTGCTGAGTCAGCCACTCAAACGGCTTTCACACCCGCACGCTCCCGGCCTACACCCAACCCTCCACGTCTGACACTTCCACTGCCGACTGCAGGCAAAGACGGGGAGCAGGGGACGAGCGACCCAAGCGGCCCGATGCAGGAATCGCTGCGAGTTTCCTTTGCGGTGCTAAACAGTTCGTGCATCCAGGTAAGCTGGGTGTCAACGTTTACCGTCATGGCCTATAAGGTGACCTGGGTCAAGCTGGGTCACAGATTGATAACTGGCCCCATGCAAGAGTCGCTCATGCAGGGAAAACATGAAGGAATCACACTGACGAACCTGGAGCCCAAGTCCACCTATCGTATTTGCGTGGATCCGCTGGACGCGTTCAATAATTACCACCCGGGAGACGATACAATTTGCTCAGAGGTAACAACAAAGTCTTCTTTCTTTCACTCCGGCGATAACGGCACTGGAGCCGAGCAGGCGACCCAGCAGGACCACAGCTCGCCTTTCCTGCTTGCTGGCCTGATTGGCGGGGCAGTGCTTGTGGTCCTGGTGGGTCTGTTGAGCATATTCTGCTGGCACATGCACAAGAAGGGAAGGTCAGAGTCGTCAAAATGGAAATACAGTAGGGGCAGAAGAAAAGACAACTACTGTGAAGCGGGGACTAAGAAGGATAATTCTGTTCTAGAAATGACTGAAACTAGCTTTCAGATAGTTTCTTTGAATAACGAACAGTTGCTCAAGGGGGACTTTCACATTCAGCCGATTTACACCCCTAATGGGGGTGTTGGATTCAGAGACTCTCAAAGGAGAAACAATAGCACAGCGTACTGCAAAAACAGTGTTCCAGACTCTGAGACATGCCATAAATGATTTTAAACAGATCATTTCCTTTGTATTAAGATATAACCCTTAAAACGCACTGTATTTCAAAAGACAGACTGTATAATATGTAATTTATATTCTGAAAAATATCGCCTTCCTTTTTTATCGCTTAGTAAAACTAAAATGATTTATGAATATTTAGTTTCTACGTTGTATTACTACAAACCAAGCTCATGAAGACATAGTAAGTGGATCTTAGCAATCAGCAACATTTAAGCACAAATCAATGTCAAGTGCCCCGTTCTTTTACACTATATATTTGTAAAAGTAAGAAATGAAGCAAGGAATAGAAGGACAGTGTGTGTGTGTTTGTTTAAAGAGGAGTGAGGAACAGTGAGCAGTTCTCATCAGCACCACAAGGTGGAGTCTGTTCTCATCTTCACTATTAATTTGAGACCTCAAGCTATACTTTTTGATCCAGCATCTCACATCTTTACTTAACTGCTCAGTTCACAAGGACTGAACGCAGACAGTTCCTGCCAAACAGCTGAAAACAAACCTTGGTTGATGCAAGACTAGAATTATATTGTGAAATTCAGCATCAGGGTTTCCTGCAATTCAGCATTTCATTCACTGTCCTCCTGTACAGAGACATAAAATGTCCTAACTGCTTTCTCACACTGCAGCAGATCTGCTTCGATGAGCAAAATATCTTCACCATAGAATATCTAAACAGTATTTAGTGCAGTATTCAACATTGCATTCATGCTAGAGGAGGCTACATGTCTGGCCTTTTCTTGTGTGCTGCATTCATTTTAGTTAGAAGATCGTTATGAATACAGTTAAGTCACCCGGTTACAGGTCCACTTTAATTAACAGGTTTTAGGGATCTGCTCTTTGTTTTACACATTTAAATCATAAGGAAAATAACTGAACCTAGCTTAAGGTTTTTAAAGGCTGCATGGTGTCCTTGTTAGTTTACAGTTAAACACCTAAAATTAATTTTCTTGAAACATTAGGAATTGGTTAAAAAACTAAAAACAAATGAGAAACATGCACTAACCATAAGGGAACATGCCTGTGCTTGCTATAGGAAATACATGTGCCTGCAATCTAAAAACTTCATCTTAATTGTTAAAAGCTGAAATTATGGTTTTACTCATCAGAACTAAAAAATACATTTAAATGTGTCCTTTGAAATTCACATGTGCCCTAAAATATTTTGACATTTTCCTCAAATTAACATAACACAGTTAGGTAGAGTTTGTGAGCTTGTTATTTGTTTCCCTGTCTTAGCCGCACACCCAGCACACTCCCCAGCAGCAAGTGAAGATTGCAGCATTATTATGGCTTTGAAATGAGATCTTCTCAGAGCTATGAGCAGGTGTCAATGAGCCATAGCACAGCAATAAACAAGGCTTTAGAGTTAATACCACAACTGACCAGTTTTACAACAATTCTTCGCCTGATCTGTCCCGTTTTCCACATCCAGACCCTTCTCCGTGAACGTGTGATACATGCCATTCGGTCTCTTTATATCATGGCTAAAGTGCTTATAACATTTATATGTATGCATGAAGCAATTTAACTCACTCATAACTCACAATCTGCTTGGCTCATTGATCAAAGGTGTTGCGTGTGATTGATCATCAATGTTCTAAAACATGTCTACCTTTGTTTAAAACATAGGTAGCACTTACAATAAGGTTAAATTCATTATCATAAGTTAATGTATTAATTATCATGAACTAACAATAAACAGGAATTTATCAAATTTATCAAATGAAGGATAAAAGGTAATTTGTAAATATGTTCATAGTTTATGTTATTTATTAAATGTACATTCATACAACTTGAAATGTCAAAAGTATTGTGCATTGTTCGTTTTTCATACCTAGAGTTTGTTTTTTAAATATTATATCATTTACACTGTATTTTTGAAGTAATTTTTTTACAATATACAAAATGATGTTAGCAACAAGAAAACAACAATATTACAGTAATATTAACGCTGAAGTCATCTGAGGTCATTTTTACAACATTCGATAACTGAGACACTAGAAGGTAGTAGTTGTGTTTGTACAAAGCAAGCAATAGTGAGTAGTGAGATAGTGAGAGTGTGATATGACAGATGTGAAAGCACCGTTTTTGGTTACAGAATTGCCAAAGTACATACTTGGAAATATCGTACCCATGAATACTGCAATTGACCAAACAGATTCAAGTATTCCAGAGAGCCATGCAACTAAAATAGTAAACAAAATGAAGCTCATCGTACAGTGTTACCTAAACAATTGAAGAGCTCTTTTCCAAAATGCTATAAATCCATTTTAATAGTTTTCATGAAAATTACATTTTTTTACCTAGACCCATACATTTTGTTAATATTCAATTTATCATGTTAAAATGGTCTGTTGGCTCAGTCTGAACATGTTAAACAATGATTGTTAAACCCCCCCGGGTCCGCACCATCACACCGAGCGGGTCTCGAACCCGGGTTTCCGGCGCGGGAGGCGGGCGCTCTAACAAGGAACGCCAAAGGCTACAGCTTCTAGCGTCAGTCGCTAGAGCGCCTCTTTGTGAGGTCAGGAGAGTGCGGTACATTTTAAACAAGGAAATATAGCGATTTGGCATGAAACATTGATGGAGCGGTGAATAGGGTCAGTACACAGCAAAATGGCATGACGATTTTTTTTTTAAATTTGGCGTTTATCGCATTTTGGAAAAGAGCTCTTCAATTATATCATGCATATTGAAACATTTCTTTCCTAGATATTCATGGATAATCAAATATCATTATATATTTCCTTCTCACTAAAAGGGTCTACAATTACATCATATGTGGATAGAACTAGGTTATTTTTGATGGATTGCATCATTAGTTTGGCTTCACAGTGTCTGCGTAGTGCAAATTTGTGGCTAATAATTTACATGCATAAATAACACAATAAACTCACACCCGGAGTTCTTCAGCATGACCTTTCACTCCCATCAGGCAGTGTGTGTGCGAGACAGTAATTAGCCATTAAATCGGTACATCTGGGCCCTCCAGCTGTGTGGTCAACTCTAAATGAGCTAGAGAATAAACCATCCATTCTTTACCTCTCGCTGTCCCACCGCAGAGACCCAGAGAAAGGCCAGGAGCGCCGCACTGCTTTATGAGTTCTGACGCTGGGTTCAGAGCAACACCCATTTGTAATCATAAACAAATATTGGAGAGAACCATCTGACCGCACGCTTCATTACAATCAATTCATACAACAATTCCATTATTATTGCCAGTGTCCATACAGCCATCTCAGAATGCTATTCTCTTCACTGCAGGCTGGTGGGGTTTTATTATTTTTTATTTTTTGTAGATTTTCTGTAATGAAAAACTCACATCTTCCATAGTCATTCCAGGTTAAGATGAATTGACAGTGGCATAGTGTGGATTACAACAACAATATCAGAAAAAAATATTTTAAAAAGCAAAAATCAATGTGTACATTTTAAAACAGTTTTCAAAATATGCCCACAAGAACAACAGAATATAAAACCTAAAATGGTTGTAAAAAATATGATAATATTTAACAACTTAAATTGTATTATTCAAATGTGTGTATTATCTATGTAAGTGCCTTTATATAAAAATAATGGGCTTCAAATGTATGCTTTTAAATCCCCCCCAAAATTGGCCTGGATTAATTATTTTATGTGTTTTAGATCTTCTGTGGTGGAAGAACTTATATCTATATTATTACTTGTTTAGATGGTTGACAACACTTTGGCATAATGTGGATTACAATTTTTTTTAATGTTTTTAAAAAGCACATATCAATCTGTAAATATTAAAATGATCATGGTTTCCAAAGTACACCCACACAAGATGTAAACAAAAACATAATGGCAAAATCCTAAAATAACTAAAAATTATGAAAACATTTTAACAACTTTAATGTTTAATTAAAACTTGTGTATTATTAATTTATTCTACTTTTCGATGTCTCCCATTTCTACTTTTAAAATCTTCCAAAAATTGGCCTGGATCGTTTTCTTTTTTATTTTGTGGTAAACTACATTATGCCACAAATGTTGTCAATTGAGCTTAATTTGTATTGAATCTAGAATATTCTTTAATAAGTTTATGACCTCTGGTGTTTTTGGAGGTCATTTACCAACGTGATTTCTCCAAGATGGACATGGATTGAGGGATGCTGTGATGGCAGACGGACGTGGGTGGGAGCCTGGGATATTAATTTCAGCATGCCAGAGGGTTCTAGCGGACCTGATCTGTCACAATGGGCCTGAATTGCACCCTAAGGTGAAAGACACAGTTGGATGTGTAAGAATGAATTGAATAAACACAGCGTAACATGAGCCGATAGTGGAAACCAAGTCAGCTGAACAAATTACCCACCTACCCTATTGTGCAAAGCTGTGCAGCCTCAAAAGAGCTTGAGGAACCAAAATGTAGTCCATAAATGTTTCCTATCTGCTTCACAAGCACCACGACTTTGAGTAGTGTCATACTTCTGCAGTAAGGGTTTGTGTGTCTGCAGTACAGCTTGTGAATAACAAGAAGGTTAAAAATAAGTGATCATAACAACAGGCCAGACTTCAACAGCAAGATGTGCTAATATTGACAGGTTTCCCGCTTATTGATTGCTGGTTTCCTGAGTTAGACCTCTGATCATTACATTTGATTCACAGGGGGTCATGAAATTCATTGTTTGCCTCAATAATAAAGGAAGCAATATTCCAACACATATTCTACATGGAACAGTGATATAAATCATTAAAAAGAGAAGTGGATTCTTAAACAAAAAGACTATTAGATTCAAAGGTTTAGGTATCATTAGCAATGAACAAGCATTTATTAAATAATAAGTATTAAATGCATGTACATTTATATTTATTAATTAAGCATAATACAAGCATAGTATTAAAACAGTAAAACTAAAAAAGCAAGGCATCAAAACCCAACAGGGATTTTAAGAGCTTTCAGCATTTACAAAACAATAAATTAATAACGGTGAGATGGTTTCAATACAGTTTGTCCTTCCTTTGTCTTTTTGAGCCAGAATAAATCTATTTATTGTTTCGCATAGTGGCCGTTTCAAATAACACCATGGTTTGGTTGTGTAAAATTGTTCTTACAATTATTTAAAGTGTGGAATAAATGGAATTAACTGGTATTTACTGCATAATCCAGACTAATAAGAAGTTAACTGTGAGCTCAAGTCAACTGCGGTTACAAATTAAAATGTTAATGAATCATAAAATGTGAACAAGAACTGCTGTTTTACAACTTTTAGGTTTGCTATGGAAATTGATGTGACAATGACCGAATCAAAGGAGAATTTGTTCTCGATCTTTCAGAATCTGAGTTACAAATAATGATGTCGCGCCAACTAAATTATGCAACAGGGTTGCGTAGTTGCCTGCAGGCAGAGCATCACCTGGATGAATAGCTGGACTGATCTTCTCCTAATGTGCTGCACAGCACTTGCTCTCTTCATTAGACAGCCCTGTTTGATAGATCTGCAAGAAAATTACATATTTCTGATTGATCTGATACTTATCTGCTATGTTATTGCTGGGGATATTAATGATGGGCCTCTTTTGCCTGTATGACCTGCTGTATGAACTCAAACATGCATGACTATATGGCTCATGCATGAACTCGTGTGCACTATCATTCTCATATTTCACTTTTTATGGGCAGCGGTGGAGAAAAAGGCACTATGTCCTTGTGCAATTATCAATAATTACATTTCCTCTAACTGGCTTGCGAGGCAAATATTACACACAAAAACTTTCCAATAATGTATTTTACAAATTCTTGAACATTATAATCAAGCAATGAAAGCTGATGGGTGTGCATTGTGTCTACAATAGGACTGCAGGCAGTCTAGCAGCAGTAGGATGTGTTCATCCATTTGCCCAGAGCTCACGTATAATTATCTTATTCATCTTCTCAAGGGCAGTAGCAAAAATCTATTGAAAGATGTTCGATTATGTTTCCTGTAGTAGAAAAATGTGACTATGGTGTCTTCTCTGGTTATCAATGCATAAGCTTCTATTTGTGGATATAGTTTAGAAGTGTGCAATATAGAGTCTGTAATGTCAAGACCTTCTGAAATGTCAGTGCAAATGCAACATTTAAACAAGCAGAGGCATACAGGAATTAAGGAGAAAGCAACTATTTGTGCGCATATTTTGATGGAATAAATCAACTAAGAGTGACAAACTAAATAATACATCTAAATAATATAAAATATTAATCTAATGTTGGCAAATAAAGGCTGCACAAAATGATTCTAATAATGTCATATTATCATTTCTATATCACCAGGACCAAAAATAAATGCTATGATATCTCTAAACTAATAATTTCCTTCTTTTTCCACTTTCTATGACATGCTATTGCAAAGGCAGATTGCTTTTTTATTACTAGTCTTTCCTGCCTTTACTGATCTGCAATGACTGCCCACGCCCAATTCTGTCAATGCTAATGCTTAATGAGAAACCCATAAGGCAACATCTAAGAAGTAATTTGAATCAATTCAGCGTCAAATGAAGATATTGAGAAGCTCCAAGGCAACATTCCCACAAACCAACACCCCCCTGACCCTGAGATCCCCTTTCCCTGCCCACTGGCCCCTATCCATGTTATTACGGTTACTCCTTGGAGGACAGACACTCTATTTATGAGAACTCAAATACACAGAGCATTTCAACACTAAATTCCCCACTAAAGTGAATGGTTGCCATGTTTCCATGTTTTGAGATTTCATCTTATTAAGGCCAATGTCAGCTTGAGCCAGATAAAAAATTACATTTGCATCTCTTATTTACAACCTGAATTCCAGAATTGTTGGGACGTTTTCTAAAATTTGAATAAAAAGAAAACTAAAATAATTTCAAATCACATGAGCTAATATTTTATTCACAATAGAACATAAACAATGTTTAAACAGATACATTTTACACTTTAATTCACTAAATGAGCTCATTTCAAATTTGATGCCTGCTACAAGTCTCAAAAAAGTTGGCACGGGGCAACAAAGGGCTGTAAAAAGCAAGACATTTTGAAAAGATTCAGTTGGGAGAACATCTAGCAACTAATTAAATTAAATTGACATCAGGTCTGTAACATGATTAGATATGAGGGATGTGTTAGAGAGGCAGTCTCTCTCAGAAGTAAAGATAGGCAGAGGCTTTCCAATCTGTGAAAGAGTGCGTAAAAAGATTGTGGAATACTTTAAAAACAACGTTCCTCAATGTCAAATTGCAATGGCTTTGCAAATCTTATCATCTAAGTGCATAACATCATCAAAAGATTCAGAGAAACTGGAGAAATCTCTGTGCAAAGGGACAAGGCGAAGACCTTTGTTGGATGCCGTGTTCTTCAGGCCCTCAGACGTCACTGCATCAGAATCGGCATGATTCTGTCATTGACATTACTAAATGAGCCCTGGAATATTTCCAAAAACCACTGTCAGTAAACACAACCATGCCATCTGCAAATGCCAACTAAAGCTCTATCATGCAAAAGGAAGCCATATGTGAACATGGTCCAGAAGCGCCATCGTGTCCTATGGGCCAGGGCTCATTTAAAATGGACTGTTTCAAAGTGGAAAAGTGTTCTATGGTCCTAATTTGACATTCGATCCCACTTTATATCAGATCAAATCACTTTTATTGTCACATCACCACAGCACATGTGCCTTGGTGAGTGAAATTATTGAGAGCGTGCTCCAGACAGTGCAGAAACAATTTACATTTAGACAGTACATACTTACAGACTTATACAGAAGACAATATGCAGAATACACATACATATACTCAGTACACACAGTGTACTATTAGACATACTTACAGTAATCAATACACATTATACACATTATGTACACATTATACACATTATGTGCACATTCTACATTATGTACACATATATACACACAATAATATGCAAAGGTGCAACAGATTATAAATAATCTGTTATATTAAGTGGCTTTAACTACTATGTACTTACATTTAATTTAATAATTTGGTACAATGCACTTAGTGTACATACATGTTTTTACATTGTACTTATATTTTTAAATACCTGCATGTAATTACATCTGTAATTAATTTATGTAATTACATTTATAATTACACTGTTGACCTATCCCTTACACCTTAACCTACACTTAAACCTACACATACCACCAAAATAGCAGCAAAAGTGTTTTGCAATACAATATGAACACAGTAATTACATTGTACTTATTTTTTGATGCAAGTACATATTCGTAAAGGCCACTTAATTTAAAGTGGGACCTGACATTCTTGTTGTAAATTACGGATGCCGTGCCCTCCAGTCTAAAGAGCAGGGAGACCTTCCAGCGTGTTATCAGCATTCAGTTCAAAAGCCAGCATCTCTGATGGTATGGGGGTGCATAAGTGCATAAAGTATGCGCAGCTTGCATGTTTTGGAAGCCACTATGAATGCTGAAAGGTAAATAAAGCTTTTAGAGTAACATATGCTCCCCTCCAGATGGTGTCTGTTTCAGGAAGGCCTTGTGTATTTCAGCAGAACAATGAAATGAAAAACCACATACTGCAGCTATTACAACAGCATGACTTCGTAGTAGAAGAGTCCCGGTGCTGAATTGGCCTGCCTGCAGTCCAGGTCTTTCACCTATAAAGAACATTTGGTGCATCATTAAGTGAAAAAAACCTCAAAGACGACCACAAACTCTTCAGCAGCTGGAAATCTACATCCGGCAAGAATGGGACCAAATTACAACACCCAAACTCCATAAACTCATAACCTCGATACCCAGATATCTTCAAACTGTTTTGAAAAGAAGAGGAGATGCTACACCATGGTAAACATGCCCCCATCCCAACTAATTTGAGACCTGTAGCGGGCATCAAATTTGAAATGAGCTCATTTGTGCATAAAATTGTAAAATTTCTCAGTTTAAATGTTATCTATGTTCTATTATGAATAAAATATTAGCTCATGTAATTTGAAATTCTTTCAGTTTTCGTTTTATTCAAATTTAATAAATATTTCCGGAATTCGGGTTGTGATACTATGATCAATCATGAAAACAACTGATGTTATTTTATTAAGAAGGGACAACTGGACCATGTTAAACAGTCAAACCCTTTCATGAATCAATTTGATGACAACTGCTGCAGTGTGTAATTTCTGTACCACTAGTGGACCAAACAGAACTGAATGTATATAAATAAATGAATTATCTTCCATTAGTTGAACCAATGTTATTTTGGTCTGAAGACTGTCATTTTGTTTGGTAATGCAGAAATTACACACTACACCTTTAATATTTTCTGTAGTATTTTTGTACCTGTTTTCAGTGTGTGTGACTCAATTTGTTGCGACTCAACAACCCATTTCCTTAGGAGAGTCACCAATAACATGAGCTGTTGAGTGAAGCTGAAGCTGAAATATACACCACTTCAAGTGGATTCAAGGATAGATTTAAATCCACAATTTTAAACCACAACTATACTGAATTAAGAAAGCTGGGGATTAATCTAAATAATGGGAATTGATTGAAACTCAGCACCCAAACTGCTTGGGATGATTTAAAGCGAGGAAGTGTGACTGAAATGTAAAGTGAGGGAGAAAGGAAGGCTAGAGGAAAACAGAACTTGATACAGAGAGAGAGAAAGAGAGAGCAAGCAAATAATAGTCTCTGCTGTGCAATCATAGCTCATGATTAGTTGATCACAGACAAGTCCACAACTGTTGCACTGCGGCCAGTCTTGAAGCAAATGGTAACAATCAGTTACATAATTCAGTAATCAGTGATGCTTATAGTGCAAAAACTAAAGAAAAAAAGGAATTAGTTAAATTAATTAACCATGTCTGTGCTACACATTACATATTAATAATATTTATTTGTGAAATAAACTATTTGTGTTTATATATACACACACAGAGGCATTATAACCAATCACACATGATTCCGTTGAGCTTATTAATGCAATGACCAATCAGAGGCATTCAGGTGAGTCAGATGAGTTCAGGGTGCACGCTCGCTGACTGAGTTCTCTGGCGAATTCTCTCATCAGAAACAACAAAGTGCAGAATTAAGATATCCATTTCACAATTCAAACAGCTTCAGCAATTATATATGGGAGATGTTGAGACAGACGTCTCTTGATAATGAAATTATAATGTTCTTTGATAATGTAAGGTAAATGTCCTTTGCTGTGTTTCTGTACAATGAAAGTGTTATAATTAGTAACTTAAATTCACGTTAAAAAGTCAGTCAAATAAAAATATTTTAAGGCATGACACTGATATGTGGTACAAAAGATGGATTTTATGCATAGTTAATGTGTCATTCTACAGAAATGTCCACTTTTGGTATGCGATGTCTTAAAATGTATTTATTTTTCTAACATTTAAAATTAGACCACATTATTAGATTACCTTTTGATTTTATGAATATTCATAAATGAGTTTTTTATCTTTATTTACCCATAAGGAAGATCAGGAGACACCAGTAACAGTATAACACCATTGGCAAAAATGCATTTTACAAAATGGCTTTTGCAAGGTATCAAACCACATGTTGTCAGTCATGGTATTCTCACTAAATTAAGTAGCTTAAGCCCTTTATATTATTTTTTTTTACAATTCCCTAACAATAAAGCAGGTCATACCAGTGCGTTCAACAAAAAGCTTCATATGAAATGTAATTTACATAATATATTTGATAGTTATGAATACATTATTGTGTTTTAAATGGTCTTTCAAAGTAAAGGCTGTGGGGACAAGCAATTTGTGGCGCTTGGAATTATTTATAATTGAATAAAAAAACAATTATTGACACATTAATGATTCAAGGAGATGTAATTGCTAAAATAACATTGTTTGATTTTAAAATATAATTAAATGTTTTTCAAATAATATTTCTGTAAAGGCTAGACAAAAATGACTTTTCCATAGAAATCACCCTTATAGAACATTAGGCAAATTTGCCCATTGCCCATAGCCCATTATAGATTAAATAACATTACATATAAAGGTGCAACATGTATTTGATTACAGTTTAGTTACTGGGAATATTTCGATTAACCTAAAAAAGAAAAAATGATGTAAGACATTAGCCTACTGGTGTACAACCCCCCACCCCACCTCCTGTGCCCCCTCAAAAATAATAAGTGCATGACGCCCCTGCATACACATACAGTATCTCACAGAAGTGAGTACACCACTCACATTTTTTTAAATATTTTATTATATATTTTCATGTGACCATTCTGAAGAAATGACACTTTACTAAAATGTAAAGTAGTGAGTGTACAGCTTGTATAACAGTATAAATTTGCTGTCCCCTCAAAATAACTCAATACACAGCCATTAATGTCTAAACCGCTGGCCACAAAAGTGAGTACACCCCTAAGTGAAAATTTCCAAATTGGGTCCAAAGTGTCAATATTTAGTTTGACCACCATTATTTTCCAGCACTGTCTTAATCCTCTTGGGGATAAAGTTCACCAGAGCTTCACAGTTTGCCACTGGAGTCCTCTTCCACTCCTCCATGATGACATCACGGATCTGGTGGATGTTAGAGACCTTGCGCTCCTCCACCTTCCGTTTGAGGATGCCCCACAGATTGAAAATTGAAGAGGTGGAAAGTTACGAATTACATTTACTTGCGTTACTGTAATTGAGTAGCTTTTTTGTGTACTTCTATTTTTTTAAGTAATTTTTTTAATCTGTAATTTTACTTTTACTTAAGTATATTTTGTTTGAAGTATTGTACTTCGCTACATTTTAAAACACATTAATTATGGAGTTAAAAATAAATAAATAAAACATCGCTCCCTGGAACCTACTGCAGCAAATAATGGTGCAGACCCGGATGAAAACCAAACCCCGTCGTATTCTGCTGAAGTTGAACTCGAAGGTAATTAAGTGAACCCCTGGCCATATTTATGCTCTACTATGCAGTGTAAGCTGTGTTTTCTTAGGGAGACTGAACTAGCTTATAAAATCTCGACATCAACCCTTCGCAAGCATGTAGAGGTAACGTAAGGTAAATACTTGCACCGTGGTTAAAATTGGTGGTTAAAATTAAGCTTTGACAGTTTAGCAAACGGTTTTGCACAAATTAGCCAAAAAGATAGTTGCAAGGTGTGCGATATCATCTGCGATAATATAGTAATTGTTGTTTTAACGATGTGCGATTTGACATTATCATTATTTTACCAAAAAACATGAAATACAGTAGATTAGACTAATTTAGTCCGCGTGCACTTGGAGCGCTTTCTTTCACTGCTTGATTCAGTCTGTTAAAATGCGTTTAGAACGATCACAAAATTGAAGATATAGGGGCAGAAAATAGATTTATATCATTTTATATAGTAAATCAACATCATACAAAGAGTGCCATTTTTCTCCACAAATCAGTATGATTACCATAGGCCTGTAGATTATTGTTTTTTAAAACAAGAAGTTAATTAAGAGACTTGCATTTTAGACACCATATTGCCTGTTTTTTGCTCTATTTCGACAACAAAAAATATTCAAACACAGCCACCATACACAGTTTTGTGTCTCTGAGCAGCATTACGGTGTTTCGTTCTTGAATGAATCAACTGTTTAGATGATTCGGTTCAATCGCAATGACTATCTTTACAGTGACTTGCTGACACCTACTGGCTGTTTTAATTTTTATTTAAAGATTCATTTTTTTATATATATAATTTCAAACGAGTATTCAACATGTTATGTCTTATTTATCAAAACATTATATCTGAATTTGTAACTGCAGGCTAAATGCATTCATGTCAGTGTGTAAATACATCTATGCCACTTCAGATGAAGCTTCGGTGTTTCCTGTGCATTGCAAATATTGATTTAGTTGATATTTAATTTGCCTGGTAATTAGCCCAAATGTGTTATTATTCAAAATAACTGATTCCATGAATTAAAAACAACTAGTTTGAGATTTATAGGCCTATCCCAGGGGTGTTAAACTCAGTTCCTGGAGGTCCGCAGCCCTGCAGAGTTTAGTTCCAACCCTGCTCCTACATACCATGTAGTTTACAAATAAGCCTAAATTATTAGTTTAGCTGGATCAGATGTGTTTAATTAGGGTTATAAACAGTGCAGGGCTGTGGCCCCCCAGGAACTGAGTTTGACACCCTTGGCATATCCCATTTTTTCGTCCCTCCAACTGTTAAAAAGTAACTAAGACATTTTTACTCAGAGTAAATTTGAAATTAGCTACTTTTACTTTTACTTGAATAGATTTTTAGACTGGTACTTAAGTACATGTACTTAAGTAAAATGTAATTAATGTAATGGTACTTTTACTTGAGTAGAATATTTTCGTACTCTTTCCACCTCTGTATATATGTACATCAACAACAAAAATGTTGTTGCCCTCACAGCCTAGTAACTTTTCAGAAGCTCTGTTCTCGTTGTATGGAAATAATACCACAGATAATACAATTAGTTGCAATAAGAGTCAGGGTGCATAAATGTTCTAAGATTTGGTAATCAAATCCCCAAGCTTAGTAACTAAACCTATTTAAGGATGGATTAGGCATACAAAGAGTGTCCAAATACATCTTGAGGTAATGTGTCAACTTCAAACGGGATGCCGTACAAAACACGGTAGACACAGCTCATGTTTGTGGATGTGGCTCTGGGCAACAAAAAGAGCAATTCTAATACTAAGCTGACCTTCCATGAATTTTCAGAGAAAATATTAGATGTTACGAACAAAAGAAATATCACAGTATTTTCTAGACAGGGATGCGGTGCTCAGCTGTATGCGTTTGCTTTAAATGAAAGGTTGAGAAATATGTTTTTGTAATCTTCCCAATCGGATTACCGCTTACAGGGCCTTCAGGAACAGAAGAGCAGCTACATCTGAGCTCAGCTGTGTGATTTTAAAATGCATATGCAGCCTGTCACACTGTTAAAAAATGTTGTGTTTAACAGTAGTGCCAGTTCCTCATCTCAGCAAACTCAGAGTACAATTTCACAGACAAATTTAGATGGATTCACTACTCAAAATAAATTATATTTTTGCGTAGACTATAAATCCTGAGCTTTTTTCATTTTGAGCTCCAGTTGGGACAATCAGATGATGAGTTGGACAGATTTTACACTCCCTTTTTAGATTGTAGCTTTCATTCAGGATGAAAAATAGATGTCAGTTAAGCAAAAGTTTATCTGAGCCCTAAAATATATCTATTTAAAAAAACACATTTTTAATAAGTAAGGGAGCACACATTTTGTGTTTGTGCACATCTAACATTATAGTCGATGTTTTCTAGCAAGATGTTTGTTTATCATGTATCCTGGGCTTGACGGCGACAGTTGTGCCATTATGAATTCCGCTGTGGTTAGTCTGCAAATACATTTGCAGTGGATTGCTCCAAAACACCTCATTTGTGTAATGCAGTTTGTCTTCCTCAGGAACTCCTCGCCGGTGTCAGGATACGTTAAGCAGTAAATTGCTGGTGTTGTGTGTGGTAGCTGACTGGCCCCTCTGGGGTTTGTTTGGGTGGGAGGTGAGGTGTGTTGTCTCTCCCTAGGGTTATAAAAAACTAGGAAATAAACTACAATCAACATCCGCCCTGAGTAATGGCTGCACAGTCCAAAGAAAGAAAACGTCTACCACAAAAAGTACACCACCATTCAAAAGTAACTTTTCTCTCTTGATGTATATATATATAGTGTATATAATCATGTGAATAATCATGATTAAAATTGTAATTGTTTCCCAGCACTACATAGCGCATACACACACACACACACTAAGCCATTAGTTCAGTTTCACATGGCCTTTTCAAAATCACTCTGTTATGAAACATGTTTTACTATTAGTGTTGACAATGCTGAAAACAGTTGTGCTGTTTCATATTTTTTTGGATACATTTTTTTAAGATTCCTTGATGAATAGAAGCTTCAAAAGAACAATATTTATTCCAAATCATTTTTTTATACATAATATAAATGTATTTACTGTCATTTTGAACTATTTAATGCAATTTTGCTGTATAAATGTATTAATGTCTTTCCAAAATAAATAAACAAACAAACAAATCTCACCCCAAACACTTGAATGGTAGTACATGTTAAAATATTCAGAACAATATTAATGTAAAGTTTTTTTTTACCCCATAATAATAATAATCATTATAATTATAACAATACAACCATCATCCTCATATCAGGAAATAATTTGTGAGCTTACTATACCTTAACACGGTTTAATCTTAAAAAAATTGTCAAGATTACAAATGAATGCAACATTGCTCAAACATTTTCATTCCTAATCCAAGTAAACTGCTGCCAGACACTGCATTCAGAATAATATTTGGCTAGCACATCAGCACAGAATAAAGGGCAGTTAAGGCTTTGTTTCATGTGGAACATTTGCCTGTGTGACACTTTTGGCCACTCGTCTTATCTGGGCTTTGTGCAGCTGTGTTTGATTTTGCGAGAAATGATTGCCGTGTATAGAATAGGCACAGTGTCTGAACAGAACAGATAGGATGAGTCATCTACAGCTGACAGTGCCTGTTTAAACCAAGGCACTTAAACCAAAAAGAACTTCATTGGACCCACACAAACGTATGTTTTCAATATAAAATCTCAAAAATCAGTTTTGTTTGTTTCCAAAGGTCTGAATAAAATGGAATATTCGATCAAAGCTTGTGATCAAATCCAAACATTAGTTCTCCAACCTATCAGTAGGAAAAGAAGCAACACTTCTGGCGAGATCTGCAGGTAAAACTGGAGCAACCTTTCCCACATGAATAAGTGGCGGGGGGCATAAACCATAAAAGGAAAGAAAGAGAGATGTACCCTGGTGGCCGCACAGGAAATGAAAAAACAATCTATAATAGCAATAAAAGTCAAAGTTTGTACATTTGAGTGACACATTGGGTCACGCCTTTTCTTTACCGATTTCTTAGCATCTCACAACAGCATTTGAGTAGCCAAAGGCGTTGATTATATATTGTGAGCGTATTTGCAGTTCTTACGCGATTGCTTCGAGATATGATTCACATAATCACATGTGTGCCAGCGGCATTGAATTACACCACACACTTGAGCACTTGGCCATGAGAGATTAAAGTCTATTCACTGCAAAGATTCAACACGAGGGACACAGCTTCTTTCAAGACGTGGCCTCCCTCTCCTGTATATTTATCTGAATGCTTAGTACAACCAACATCTAGCTATCTGACAAGTACATATTACATTTGCATGGCAAATCCCAGCCTCAAGCATATCATAATCACATAAAAGCAAAATTAAATGTATTCAGACCCTTAAAATGCAAAACATGGGTTGTGCAAAACATGGTCTTCACAAAGTTGCATTTGTAATTACGGTCGGAAGATTGAAAAGCAAAATTTCTTGCTTTCGTATTTGGTGTTATTAGTATTTTATCATTATTTTCTAAATCTGATATCTCTACAACATATGAATATTCCACCCTGGACATTCATTCTCAGGAAATGAAGAGCAAATATCTTCCTCCATCAAAGTTGGTGGCATATAATTATACTAGCAGGCAGCAAAAATGACTTTTGCTTTCAGAACTCTTGGTCTTGTGAACTGTCATCTCAGAGTTAATTTCCCTGGAGTCTCCCCCTCACAAATTGTATGTCACTCTATGCAGAATTGAAATGTAATGATGCTTAAAGGTACCTTCAACAGGCGATCGAACAATGGCTACGTGGTCTGCTGTCTTTGAGGGCTCATTTAGAATGGCAAAGCAAAAGAGCCATTTCTTTATTGTTACCCTGCAGCAGATGTGGAGGTGGTCGCATATGATTAACAATGACGCCTAAATTTCTACTGGAGAGTATAATACTGAAACAAATAGGTTTTTGAGGTGACAAGTGTATTGCACTTGTCATGGTGGACTGACACCATGACAGCTTGAAATAGGGAGCAAGTATGGTTTTATGCACTTTCTATGAGATGCAAAATTAAAGTACTAAAGCATTAAGTCCAGGAAGGTAAAACAAGAGGTGCTCCTGTTAATAATATACATGTACTCAATAGACTGAGATCAGTAAGATGTTTTTTTTTTTATTGATACTTTTATTCAGCAAGGATGTATTAAACTGATCTTTCTTAACTTTATAGTTATCAAAATAATCATGAATATTTTTTTCTTGAGCATCAGATCAGTAAATTAGAATGAGTTTTGTAGGACCATGGAGGCTGCTGAAAATTCAGCTTTACATCACAGAAATAAATCGCTGTATATAAAGCAATTTATTCTGGTGATACAAAGCTAAAAAAATAACTTGTTTCTGTAGCCTACTGAGATGTAAGCATTATAATTAGTAACTTACAAAGTTGTAATGTTTACCATGTTAAATACAAACTCAGTTTTTACACAAATATTTTATGACATGAAAAAGTGTATATATTACATGAAGCTGCTTTAAACTATACCCTGGAGTTCACTCAAGTAAAATAATTAATAATTCTAACGATATTGTGTATCGGCGATCTCACAGGCTGACGATAGGATGAAATGACTATGGATATCGCCTGACATGTATATAATATATAACACACATAAAACAGTAGAACTGTATAAAAAAACAGCCTTAAATGCAATACATCTAAAGCCATATTATAGCTTTGTGTGAGGAACGGACCACAAATAAATACATTTCAACCTTAAATGTTTATCCTTGAGTAAAGTAATGGGTAAAAATGAAATATGTAAACCACATGTAACAATAAAAGCCGATTTACATGTTTGCAAATGGGAAGCCTTGTGCTGGAAAACAAAAACAGTTGGTTAACAAAAGCATTGGTCGATTGGATGATTTCTTGCCATATTGTACATAATATAAATTATGCAAAGAGACAAAGCTTGTTCAGTTCTGTCAGACACTCTCTCACTGGTATGTCCTTTGCATGTTTTTCTCCATATTTTTAATTCATCAGGAGGATCAAGGTCTATTCTTACTTCTTGGTAATGCATGGAACTATATTAAATTCCACGTAATTAGACTGACATGGAGAACCCATATGTTGCAATATATTATTCATACATTTTTGATAGATAATCTTATGTAACGGGAGATGTAAAAAGCCTCAAAGTTTAGCATTTCAACTTTCAACATTTGCAAAGGCCATTCCAATGACATTCCACTCACACGTGTCACATCTTTTCTCCACAATCACGTCAGAAACATTTCAGCAGACAAATACCTCATTTACTCCGTTATCAATAGCGAATTTCAGCCAGGTAAATGCCATTACGACTCTCATTTGCTCCGACGCCTCTAAAAGAATGCAAGAGCACCTGAGGTTCTTAATTTTGTGTGAAGGAACAGGTGATTGATTATGTGCCTCCAACCACTCCAAGGAGTCAAATGACTGCTTTATGTTTCAGCTGCACAATAATTCACTCAGATATTGAAATATGCCATCCATCAAAGAGCCCCCTAATTTCCCTCTGGAAATAATGAGTCCTCCCATTATTTAATGTAACTTGCCAGACCGGGGTTTTCAGCGAGACGCGCGTGTTTATCAGATTCCTGTACCATATCGATTGGCGCTAGAGGGATCTTCGTTCACTTCTGAGCTGAATGAAAATGCGAGCCTCCTGCCACCAGCCGTGTCTATACTAAATGGCGAGGTGAAGATTCATAGGTTGTCTCTCTAGGCATGGCAAGTACACAAATCTTGTAAATTAAAGCATTGTTATGGCATGGCCCAATATCTGCTCTTGGAGGCACAATGCCCTTTTCTGCGGAGAGATGGAAAGGGCACACAGCTAAAAACAAACTTTAGACTCACTTTTGAAAAGGCAAAGGGATTTACAGACACAAACATATTAAGAGAGGATACAAGAAATAATATCATTTGATTGTGAGAACAGGTGACACACAGGTCATGCCGTTTCAAAACTTAATTAAATGTATTGTCATAAGACCGAAGGAACTCCATTGAGTAGCATTCAATAATCCTGGATACTAGTCTGACTGTTCCTTATATCCTTAAAGCCAAGGTATCAGCAGCTAATCTCATGCAAAATGGAGCAGCTTGGTGATTTCTAATCAGCTGAGTGCTGTTGTTATATCATGCGTTTGCCTTCAAAGTGGGGGTGGTACGACTGGGACACAAAAAGGAAAGGTTGATGAAATCTTGCAACAAGAGTGTTTTTACTGTTGCTCAAATAAACGACAACTTGTCTTTAAATTTCCATATGCAGCTCTCAAAGATGTTGGCTTATCTGCATATATATCTGCTGTAGAAATGATTGTACTGGGAAAGAGAATGATACATTTCTCAGATGTTTGCCTTTACATAAAACACTGAAAAGTAAAGTGCAGCAGCCATTTAACTCCACCGTGTTAAAGCATACGATCTTATTGGCTGATTTTTTTATATATATAAAAAAAATATGCTAACGTAAAAAGTACTTTTTTTCTGAAAGAAAATAATAATTTTATCTAGAAAGGATGCATTATATTGATAAATAGTGACAACAGAGACTTTTAGAATGTTACAAATAGTTTTATTTCAATCAAAAGCCTTGTATCATACACCATATCATATGTTTCAACAACAAAAAAAGCAGCAACCGTTTTTAATGTTGAATAAGAAATGTTTTAGCTTTGCTGCAAAACCTGATTTTACCAAGTGCAACATGTTTCTGAATCAACATCTTTGTTGACCCTGGAACAACATTGTGATTAACCAGTCAGATTTGTTCCAGTCAAGTTCCAGTCAACCCTCAAGTTGTTCCAGACCTATGAGCTTTATAATAATAACAGTACAAGTTGGTCCCTATGAGGAAAACAGCTTATTAATCAAACAGAATGAAGTTTTTTTTAAATATACTGTAAATATGCTAATTTTCAGTGTGAGAGGTGTGTTTAGGAGTAGGAACAAGGTAAGGGGATAGATAGACTGTCCCCATAAAGATAGGAATGTGAATGTGAAAATGTGTGAGAGTGTGTGTGTGTGTGTTATTCTTTTTTTATTATTTATTGTTTTTATTTGAATTATTATTAGATAAAAAAACTACAAGAGGAATTGATTCAAAAGTAGCTCAGGACTTTAAATGTCTTCATACTATTAAAAAAATATATTAAAAATTTAAAGAAAAGGAAGGAACTTTAAATCCTGACAAATAATACCAATAAGAGATTTTTGTGGACATGTCACCAAGTACAAAGTTTTTTTTTTACTCGTTTGTTGCAATCCCCAGTACAGTCTCTAATTGTTTTCTCCAGTAATGCAACCATCTGGCGACAAAAGTACAGTCAATAATTTGACAGCTGCGTGGGCACTGAAAGCTGCTAATGTTTCAAAGCCAAGACTGTACAAATGATTGATTTGCCATTGTAAGGTAAAACTTTAAACAGTTTGATCCTCCGACACATTTTAACATACAGTATTCACACCAAAGAAAAAGCACGCTCAAAAGACAAATGTCTCGGTTAAAGCCCAGGACCCATAAAAGATACATACCGGCCCTGTGAGGGTGACGGCTTTTGCTTTCAGAGCCTGTCGGGGCTTTTATGTCTCTGTATGTGCCTGAATGGGGGTGAAAAATGGAGGGTGATGCCGGGGTCACTCTTGGGGATCGAGTGCAGCTACTGAAGCAAGACAGCCGAATTCCTGATGGAGTTTTCAGCTGGTTTGCTGGGCCGGGGCCGAGCGCTCCGTAACAGTAATACTGAGATACGGACGGCTGTGCAAGGTCGCATGATATTTATATAGATGTAATTGCTCAGCGCTGATGCAGAGCGGAGAAGAGTAAGTCACTCGTACAAGGACCTTTCCCAGAATGCCTCTCTCCGGAGGCTCTATCTGTGCACTTACGTTTTCAGTTGTTGTTGTTTTTTTACAGAAAAACGTAAGCAAGAAAGTCCAATTTCCTAGGCGGCAAACTAGCCATCCATCCAATCAAACTCTGTAAAAAAGCCAATCTGTCAAAAACACTGCCACTCTGTCCATCCGCGGTACCCCAGCTGATATCAGTGGTGTGAATCTGGCACACTCTCTGTGCTTCTATGGGCCGAGTATCAGCTTCAATTTGTAAAACGTCCCTCAGCACACCCTTGCATCTGTCTCAATCAATGAGGGCAATTGCCAAAGGCTCCAGACAGGCCGTCTGCCGCTGCTTGTCCCTGACAGTCCCTCTTTTCCAACACCAGCTGAGGTTACAGCGTCTGCTGAAAGCCCCAGTCAGCACTCTGTCATGTTCTCAAAATCATTATTTAGGCCTGAGGGCCCTTACCATTTCCGCACAGTACAATTAAGAATAAGTATTGGGTGAGAGAAAGGGCAGAGGAGAGGAGCTGTTGAGATTCATCTTTGGGCTACAAATGTCTGAGACCCTCTAGTGAATTTTGTCTTTACTAATTTAATACAACGTTTTTTTGTTACAAATTTTATTACCAGCCTCACAATTAGAATTTTTTTAATGACTTTACTTCTTGTACAGGTACATCTCAACAAATTAGAATATCATGAAAAAGTTTAATATTTTTTGTCACTCGTTTCAGAAAGTGAAACCCATATATTATAAAGATTCAATTACACAGAGTGAAATATCTCAAACCTTTATTTCTTTAAAGTTGTATGATTATGGCTTACAGATAATAAAAAAACAAAATTCAGTGTCTCAAAAAATTTGAATATTACATAAGATAAATAAAAAAGGTATTTTAAACAGAAATGTCAGGCTTCTGAAGAGTATATTAATTTCTATGCACTCAATACGCCAATGGATCTTCTTTTGCATGAATTACTGCATCAATGCTGCGTGGCATGGAGGCAATCAGCCTGTGGCACTGCTCAGGTGTAATGGAAGCCCAGGTTGCTTTGATAGCGACCTTCAGGTCATCTGCATTGTTGGGTCTGGTGTCTCTCATCTTCCTCTTGACAATACCCCACAGATCATCTATGGGGTTCAGGTCAGGCAAGTTTACTGGCCAATCAAGCACAGTAACACCATGGTCATTGAACCAGCTTTTGGTACCTTTGGCAGTGTGGGCAGGTGCCAATTCCTGCTGGAAAATGAAATCAGCATCTCCATAAAGCTTGTCAGCAGAAGGAAGCATGAAGTGCTCAAGAATTTCCTGGTAGGTGGCTGCGTTACTGTGGACTTAAGAAAACACAGTGGACCAGCACCAGCAGTTGTCATGGCAGCCCAAATCATCACTGACTGTGGAAACTTCTCACTGGACTTCAAGCAACATGGATTCTGTGCCTCTCCATTCTTCCTCCAGACTCTGGGACCTTGATTTCCAAATGAAATGCAAAATATACTTTCATCTGAAAATTGACTTTGGACCACTGAGCAACAGTCCAGTTATTTTTCTCCTTAGCTCAGGTAAGATGCTTCTGACGATGTTTCAGTTTCAGAAATGGCTTGGTAGCCCTTTTTCTGAAGATGTCTGAGCATGGTGACTCTTGATGCACTGACTCCAGCTTCAGTTCACTCCTTGTGAAGCTCTCCCAAGTGTTTGAATCTGCTTTGCGTGACCGTATTCTCAAGCTTGCGATCATCCCTGTTGCTTGTGCACATTTTCTTACCCAATTTCTTCCTTCCAGTCAACTTTGCATTTAATATGCTTTGATACAGCACTCCTTGAACAGCCACCCCCTTAAGTAATGACCCTTTGTGACTTACCCTCTTTGTGGAGGGTGTCAATGATCATCTTCTGGACCATTGCCAAGTCAGCAGTGTTCCCCATTATTGTGGTTTCAAAGAACAAGAGATACCCACAATTTATACTGTATGGATGGTCATTTATTAAAACTCAAATGTAAATTTTGAGATACTGATTTTTTACTTTTATTAGCTGTAAGCTCTAATCAGCCAAAAAAAAGTGTTTTACTTTACATGTAATGAATCTAAAATATATGAAAGTTTCACTTCTTGAATTAAGTTGCAAGAAAAAATTCAATTAAATTCTCACCATATTCTCACCATATTCTAAATGTTTTAGATGTACCTGTATAAAGGAGTCACATCATCAATGACACAAAGTTTTAATATTTGTTCTCTCACAGCATGTACACACATGCCCAAAGGATAATCAATTAACTATCGTATTGCAAGGAAGCATTAAATTGGTCAACACTAACAATAAAGACATTTATAACTTTACTAAAGATTTATATTTCAAATCATTGCTGTTATTTTAGACATTCTATTAATCTCAAAGTCATGATAAACATTATCAAAGTTTCCACAAATGTTACACAGCACAATTGATTTCAAGTTTGATAATTAGAAATGTTTTTTGAGCATCATATCAGCATAAGAATGATTTGTGACTAATTATTTGACATTGAAGACTGGAGTTTTTTCAAAACATAAAACTTTTCAACAAACTCATTTCAATATGGTCTTAAGACTTTTGGAACCCACATTGTTATGTAACATACTGAGTTTTTCAAAACATAAAACTTTTCAACAAACTCATTTCAATATGGTCTTAAGACTTTTGGAACCCACATTGTTATGAAACATATTGTCAAATCTGTTTTTATCAGCCTATTTATTTGATTTACAATATATGTAAAATAGGCTACACACACACACACACACACACACACACACACACACACACACACAGACACAGACACACAGACACAGACACACACACACAACTGCCATTAAACTTTATAAATATGTATATGCATCCAGAAATTTATATTGCTGACCATTATCCATTGTAATAATATGTTGTTTGTGATTCTGAAGAACGAAGCAAGTTCTAAGAAGAAAAAAAAACTGACCAACTATGAATGATTTATTTGACTTATTATGCCATTTGATTTATTTTTACTAATAGCAAATTATATTTGATGAGGTAGACAGTTCTGAGTGAGCAGGGTAATTACATTACATGATTTGCCTCATTAGGTTGTGTCCTGGTATTGTGGAGACTTACAGTATTTTGAGTTATGGATTTCATGCATTTAGAAATAACATTCTATTTTTATGCTGGATCCAAACATCAAAGAATTACAGACGACCTAATTCTGTCAGAACACCCCCCTTTTTTATTTTTGATGTACTACATATTTTTGGAAATAAATATTTATAAAGAATCTTGTTACATATTATTTTGGCTGTTACGAAGGCCTTATTCTTTGACTTTTAATATCAATTTTTCATGCAGTCAAGATGACCAAGCTAAGTAAAGAGAAACACTTTGTATCACCTACAGCAACACCTGTCAAAACGGACTGAAAGGAAACACCATACATAACACCATCACATACAATCAATATTAGTGTTCTCCTGACACCTCCATTTTACATGCATCATCATTTTTAGCACAGACTAAATATGCGGTATAGACTGAAACAATTCACCTCGCATAATCTGCACATAAAAAAAAAAAAGTCAGAAAAAAAGGAGACAATTTTTCCCAGGGCACTAATGTCATTATGCACGTAGTACTTAAAGGAATAGTTCACCCGGAATATTTTTTTTTGCTGAAAATGAAAATGCAATGGGTGCAGTAGAATGAGAGTCCAAAGAGCTGAAAAAACATCACAATAATCCAAAAGTAATCGACAACAACTTCCTCCATCCATAAAATTGCTAATATTCCAGTGAAAGTCTGAATCAGGAGAGAAATATGCACAGATCAAGCACTGTTTAGCAAAAACAGTCCAAGAAAGCATTGCTATGGATGGATTACGGACTCATATTTTGGCCAGAAGTGACTGTTTAAAGCTTTAATGATGGATTTGTTTCTTAGAAAACACACAGCTTTTCACTTCACAAGATGTACATTGATGGACTGGAGTTGTGTGGATTACTTCTGTTTTTGATGTTTTTATAAGCTTTTTAAATTCCCTGCAGAGGATCCTTTGGTAAGCAAGCGAAGAATGCTACATTTCTCCAAATCTGTTTCAATGAAGAAACAAACTCATCTACATCTTGTATGGCCTGAGGGTGAATTAATTTTTAGCAAATTTAAATTTAATGTTTTGTGTGAAACCTGCTGTAGAGATTATCTAAAAAAAAGAAACGAAAGGAAAACCTTTGTAAATTATCAAGAGCCACTGATAACCTGCAAGTCCAGAATGTGCAGCTTTAATGGAACTTGCCATCACAATTTATCAGAAAACAATAAAAGAAAAAGCATTATTGTAAAGTCATTGTACACTATATATGAGAATGAATTGAATGTGTTGGTAAATAAATAAATACATACATATAAAGCCTTTAAAATAATACTTAGCAAGTCTGTGCATGCTGCATAGTTTATTTTTAAGTTTATGTAGGTCTGCTTCGATTAGAATAACTGACCAATTGCCAGACAAGCATTATTATTCTTCCTACTATATTCAATAAAGTTAAATAACTTTTATAATGACAATCTGCCAAGACAACCATTTACCATTCACACTATTTTCATGTTGGAAAGACACTGATGAGATATCGATGAACGTTTCAGACTTAATTCAGCACACCTTGGGGCCTCAAAGCTCCCTTAGCAATGAATTTAAATTCTACCTAATAATGAACGATCAACATGCTGGATTATTACACTGGAGTCACTCCATTGGACTTCATGTAAAAAAAAAAAAAACATTATCCATATACTTTCAGACAGTGTTATCACAGTGTATTAACCAGACACACTGCAATTTCTCATTCATTACATGGTGAGACACAATCCCACACTGCTTTAACACCAAAGACTGAATTTCTGGCTGAGTTATAGCATCATTGTGCCCTTGAAATGTCTTTCACACTCATCCTACATGATAACCCCTTGCCAAACATAGGAAAGCTTACAATGAGTGGGGCCAACTTTATGTAAGTTGAAAGAAAAGTCTGCTTCTGATGTGAGAGTCAACGTGTGGAATTATACACTATCATCAATCACCTTTCCTGGAGATATTACTGCCACACTTTGTCCTTGGGGAGATGGTTTATACCGAGCGGCCCATCTCCGCATCAGAGGCGGCTGTGCCGTGTTTGTTTTATTGTTTCTTGCTTTTATAAGATGCTGACAGTGCTGTGTTCATAAGCATTCTGCTAACGGCGCAGGTGTCGCTCTTATCCGAGTCCAATCTCGACATTGACGACCGTGGGACTTAATTACATTGTGAAAGCAGAATGTGACCTAAACATATGCGAGTTCACTTTTACTTTTTTAGAGCTTAGAAAGTATTCCTCTAACTTTCTGGTATGAGTTTTGTTTTAAACATCTAACCTCGCAACTTTTGTAAATATAATTCAGCAATTATGTGCAGACTGTGTAAAAATAAATAAATATAGTTTTAAAATATGGTTTATCAGCAGGCAAATGTTTGTTCCTGGTATAAAGGTTCGTATTCAATATCATTAAATTATATTATTATAAAATTAATCGCCAAACTGATGCATCTGACATGAATTTATGGAAACGTTTCTGTAATAATTTTTTTTTAAATAACTAAAAACAAACAAACTAATCAGGACTTTTTAATCTCACAATACTGACTTTTGTTTTTTTTCTGCCAATGAATAAAAATAAAGTAAAACTTTTAAACCTCACCTAAATGTTTTCAATTCTGAGTTTACTCTTTATCTTGCCATTCAGTTTTTCCCCTGCCACAGAATAAACAGAACAAATAAATAAAATAAAAAATTCCTCACAATTGCAAGTTTATATCTCACAATTCTGACTTTTCTTCTCAGAATTGTGAGTTTCTGTCTTGCAGCTATGGAGTTTCCATCCATCCATCCATCCATATATCCATCCATCCAATGGAAAACAAGCTTCCATATGAAAGGGCTATAAGATATTGTTCATTAGTGTCTAGAAGTTAAACATATGCACTGCTTTCACTTGAGATGACAAAGACTATCTGGTGATGAATATAATGAATGAATATAATGATCAATAACTAAATAAGTTCATGCTCTGGAGAAACCCAAGACACGTGGACATCCCTTTCAGATGCAATAAGAAATCTCTCATCATCTCTCCTCTCTGCCCTAATGAAATGAGCTCTGACAAATATTCAAGTTGTTTTCGTTTTCAAGGAACAAATGACTTCTATGCCTATTCAAGCATGCAAGTTCAATTATATGCCCATGCTCTATTAAAAATGTGATTTGCTCTTGTAATTGCCAAAAAGATCGAAAACCACAAGCAGTGTCTATAAAATACGAAACAAAGTGGCACATCTGATGACATATACAAGAGCTCAATTCAAGGCATGCTCCATGAAATAACGTTGAACCCTCTTAATGTTTTTTTTTCATATTCTGTGAGGTCTCGGAGGATGAGGAGGCTTTCTTATGCAAAGCAAGAAGAAACTACTCTTTCACCTTGTCTACACACTCGTTTGTATGCATAGACAAACGTACTGCAGAAGGGAAGCTGAGTGGGAGGATTAGGCAGATTTAATCCAGAGCCCATGCCTCAGGTCTCACTTTTTTAGGAATAAGAAATCTGAATGGAAAGATGGCTGCGTTAAGCCTGGTATGATTCAGTGCCACATGTCGCTTTAATATTAAAGAAAAATATATCCAATGGGGGACTCTGGAAAACAGAACTCAATAGTAAGGCCAAACAAAAATTAAATAATTGGGAGTGAGTAAAATGTATTAAAATGAAATTGAGCAGGGGCATCATGCTTTATATAATGAATAATAATTATTATAATAATAATAATAAGTTATTATTAGAATATACTCTATAGACGCAAACATTTTGTCACTTTTTAAATTTGCATTCAAATTCCAATTTTCCAAATTCACACTCCACACGTGCAATTAACGGTGAGTATGTAAAATGGTCAAGGTAATATCCTCTCTAAATGGACTTAGAGAATGGTTAAGACATTTAATTTGGTAAAGTGAAGAAAAAATGTTGCTGCCTTTTTTCAGAATTATACAATCATTACAGCCAAAACATTCACCCACAAAGTTTCCTTCACAGCTTGTCAAATATTTGAAAAGCAATTTCCAACCTCTCATTTCTCAAGGTGATTTGTGAACAACAGGAACTGGCATCTCTCTTCCACAAGAGTTTGCTGCTAACTATTTTTATCTCTCTCTCTTCATAAGTGACTAATCTATGAAGGGCTCCAGCTTCGTTTTTCCTCTGCCATCATTCACGAGGCCTGTATGCGCTCTCTCGGCTTTCCACCCTGAGAGAAGTGTTTTATGGTTTGAGAAGGTGAGACACGGCTCTGCCTGTGCAGGCAGATCAGAGCTGTTTTATTACAGCAAGGTTCTGCTGCAAATTCGACATCTTAACCTCTGTCACGACATAGAGCCAAACAGCCCTTCCTCTAGGCAGTAGCTCTGATGCTTCTTGCTTCTGTATAAGTTTATTTTAGACTGTTCTCTCCCAAACACATCCTCTGTGAGATTAGTTAGAAATATACACAAACATAAAATTGCAATTTATATCTGCACAAAATAAGGATGCACAGATGATCTTGATCTAATTTACAAGCTAAACAGCGAATGTTTTGAAAGCATTCAGATTACATACAGGTACATCTAAAAAAAATTGAATATCATGAAAAAGGTCAATATTTTGTGTCACTCATTTCAGAAAGTTAAACTCAAATATTTCATCCGTGAAATATACATGTGAATATGCTGCGTGGCATGGAGACAATCAGCCTGTGGCACTGCTCAGGTGTAATGGAAGCCCAGGTAGCTTTGATAGCGGCCTTCAGGTCATCTGCATTGTTGGGTCTGGTGTCTCTCATCTTCCTCTTGACAATACCCCACAGATTCTCTATAGGGTTCAGATCAGGCGAGTTTGCTGGCCAATCAAGCACAGTAACACCATGGTCATTGAACCAGCTTTTGGTACCTTTGACAGTGTGGGCAAGTGCCAAGTCCTGTTGGAAAAAGAAATCGGCATCTCCATAAAGCATGTCAGCAGAAGGAAGCATGAAGTTTTCTAAGTTTTCCTGGTAGATGGCTGCGTTGACTGTGGACTTCAGAAAACACAGTGGACCAACACCAGCAGATGACATGGCAGCTCAAATCATCACAGACTGTGGAAACTTCACACTGGACTTCAAGCAACATGGATTCTGTGCCTCTCCACTCTTCCTCCAGATTCTGGGACCTTGATTTCCAAATGAAATGCAAAATTGTATTTCCTCTGAAAAGAGGACTTTGGACCACTGAGCAACAGTCCAGTTATTTTTCTGCTTAGCCCAGGTAAGATGCTTCTGACGATGTTTTGGTTTCAGAAGTGCTTGGTAATCCTTTTTCTGAAGATGTCTGAGCGTGGTGACTCTTGATGCACTGACTCCAGCTTCAGTTCACTCCTTGTGAAGCTCTCCCAAGTGTTTGAATTGGCTTTGCTTTACAGTATTCTCAAGCTTGCGGTAATCCCCGTTGCTTGTGCACATTTTCCTACCCAATTTCTTCCTTCCAGTCAACTTTGCATTTAATATGCTTTGATACAGCACTCCTTGAACAGCCACCCCTTTCAGTAATGACCCTCTGTGACTTACCTTCTTTGTGGAGGGTGTCAATGATCATCTTCTGGACCATTGCCAAGTCAGCTGTGTTCCCCATTATTGTGGTTTCAAAGAACCACAATACCCACAATTTATACTGTATGGATGGCCATTTATTAAAACTCAAATGTAAATATTATAATATTTTGATATACTGATTTTTCACTTTCATTAGCTGTAAGCTCTAATCATCAAAATAAAAAACGTTTGAAGTGTTTTCATTTACATGTAATGCATTTAAAATATTTGAAAGTTTCACTTTTTTCAACTTTTTCACCATATTCTAATTTCAACCTGGTCTCATAAAAATAAGTGCCAATAGTACGTCTAATAAGTACCTCTGTGTATTTTTTTGTGCGACACCGTTTTAGGTACCTTTCAGCACATTTCGCCGCAGTTTCAAAGAGAAATGTCCACTGAGTGGCGCTAAAACACAGGTTTAATACGTGAACACTGGCACATTTTTATTAAGTAGATATAGGTACATATTGCTGTGTTTTTATTACGCTGCTAAAAAACCTTTTGCAGCGGTTTAGAATTCAAATATCCAGGGTCTGTCCCTAAAAGCTATGCTCTATCGTGTTGGAAATATGCTCTACACCAAACCCAACCCTAAACCTACCTGATAGTGTTAACAAATGCAAAACGGATATAAAAACATATTTGTTGATGTAATCATGCCATTTCATCTTCCTTATATGCAGATTTGAACTGCTTTGTCGAACAGTGATTACAGGAATTCGAACCGGAGTTCCTCACCTCCTAAGTACGTGTCCGTACTCCGTGAGCTACCGAACAAACTTACCATCTATGAATACCCATATACAGTATATGAAGCTGGATATGTGTGATGCTAAAGTTCAAAAGCATCAGTTTTCAAATCTCCCAACTTTTTAATATTGTTTTGAAGTCGTAACGTGATATTCTTCAAGTACTTGTGCTAAGAGTTTTACTGTCTCTAGTGTTTGTTTCTTTTGGAAACTGCAGTAATATGTAGTTATTGGTACATATTTTGTGTCTCGCTAAAAAGTGCACCCAGGTACGTAAATGCTATTAGACCAGGTAGTCTAATTTTTTATGAATGGGTGCTGTCAGAACGAGAGTCCAAACAGCTGATAAAAACATCACAATAATCTACATGAAAGGAATTCACAAGCTGCATGCTTGTAACAAACAAATCATCATTAAGATGTTTTAACTTCAAACTGTTGCTTTCGATTAAAAGACTATTATCCAGTGAAAAATGTGTCTCGTTTGAATCAGGAGATTAAGCAAAGTTTACAAAGCAAAAACAATCCAAAACAGTTATGTTGGTGGACTTTGGTCTTTTTCACTAAAGGAATGAAGTATTATTATGGATTATGGGCTTGTATTTTGGTCAGAATTGACGGTTTAAAGTTAAAATGCCTTAATGGTGAATTTGTTTCTTAAAAACACACAGCTTTTCACTTTATAAGTCATTAATTGATGGACTCGAGTCTTTGTGTGATGCTTTTATCAGCTGTTTGAACTCTCATTTTGACGGCACCCATTCACTGCAGAGGATCCATTGGTGAGCAAGTGATGTAATGCTAAATTTCTCCAAATGTGATTTGATGAACAAACAAACTCATCTACACCTTGAATGGCTTGAGTATGAGTAAATGTTTACCAAATCTTCAATTTTTGGTCAACTATTTGGTTCAATGCTCCAAAATGAAATCAAATTTCACATCAAGTCAAATTTTATTTTGATCAATGAGAATTTGATGTAATTTTAGCCTGTCTAAATTGAATCAATATTACATGACAAATACATTGACTATATTTAAATAATATTTTCATATTTTTAACACTAAAGCTAAATATATACAAGCTTATACATATACATACTTAAGAGATCCTGTATTAAGTATTTAGTTGGGTTTCAATAAAAGAACTGGGCTGTTGGATTTGGAGACTAAGCTGTCGTAGTATAGTTTTTCAGTAAATTCAGCAAACGCTATTTTTCCTGTTAAGATGCAATTATTTCAAGCTTCTGTCTCAATTGAAGTTTTAGACAAGTTCCGCTTGGGACTTAATTACACATATTAATTGCCAAAAGTTTTACAAAGAAGTCTTAGGGTGAAGTGTCTTTGCAAGATTACTTGGCCTAGTGGGACTTGGATTCATCTTTATTGTGCAAAATACTTTCTCAATAACGATATCCCCTGGTTTGGGTCACTGCACTGACTCGCTGTCAGCTTAAAACCATCCCCAGAATGAATGCTAGTTTCACAGATCTGAACTTCCTGTCACCCTGGAGAATCAAACAACTTTGAGAGGGGACATGAAATGAATGTATACTGCTGGCATTTCCTGTAGAGACAGAAACCCCAACTGTGATGTTCCAATATCGTAGCGTCCTACTTTGAACAGAAAATAAATCTTCAAAGCAATGTTTCAGGTAGGAATCCTAATTTAGACAGACAGAATTGCTAATACTGTATGTTGCATGGCACTCACAAATAATGAGTCAAATCGAATGAAGTGATTTATTCAGCTAACCTGTGTGACTGGTTCATTAAAAAGAATCAACTCTGACGGGTGATTCATTCGTGAATCAGGGATTGTCGTCTCTGATTCTAAACAGCTGAGAGAGGAAATCCAATGCTTAACTTGTTTGCTGAAAAAATAAGTGAAAATGTAATGTTAGTGTTTGGCAGTGTAATTCATTTCTTAATCTATAAAATAGCTTTGCTGCTGATATTATTTAAGTATTAGTTAAATGAACACACTACTGAGAAGTGCAGATATGTGAAATTAATCTTAATTCAATGAGACCATATCGATTTCAATTGACTTATTCTATGAAGATCACCTTATCGTATTACCCAATTTTGACTCCATTTACAAGAATAGCACATAATTACATTCTAAAAATAATTATTTACAATATATTTACACTAACATTTAAAGGTTTTAGTCTATTTTGATCACCAGGGCTACATTTATCTGATCAAAAATGCTGTTTATAATAATCAATAATATTGAAATATATTGTTGCAAATCAAAATAACTGTTCTATTTTAATACATTCAAATAATAATCATTATGTATGTGACTCCATTAACAACTCTTTCCCTTTACTCAGTGTTACATCTTATCATTTTAATTTCAGTATTTACCCAAAACCAGTGGGAAAATCCACTGTTCGGTTTCAGTTAAATGTAAAAAAATAAAATAAATAGACAAATAGATTAAGTGAATGAAAACAAAGCAAAATATTTAAGATTTGTGTTGTACACTCTTAAACCGTATAACAATTTTTGATTCTGCAAATATCGTTTCAGTTCTTTTTTAAGAACCTTTTTTTAAGTAAACAACATTTTATCAATTTAAAGAACAATTTTATTTTATAATGAATGTTCTGTGCAATGGAAAGGCTAAATGTTTTTTTACAAAATATGTTTTTTCATCAATGCCAACAAAGAACCTTTATATATTAAGAGTGAATTATATCTGATGAATGGATAATTAAAATGCAAATCCTCAAAATTCAAGAGACTGGCTGGGAAAACAAGCAACATGTAAAACAAAAGCTACAAGTAGTAACTTACAGAGATCTGACTTCCCCAGATCCTCACTTTCCTCACCTATGAGATGTATATTGCATTATTAAGGTTACAAGTTCACATGCACTCTAAGCTGTATCCGATTCATTCTGCTTTTGTATTATTGTGATTCTAATACATCTGGTGATATAAACTCAGCACATGGGACATTAACTCAACACTCATTCTGAGTAAATGGAAAACAGCCAGCGAATAGAAGCGCTGTGGTCTGGTATTTGAGCATCAACCCATGCATAGCAGCACTTCTAAAGCTCTCTAGAGAGTGACATATTTTTTACAGCAACATCTAAAGTTAATCATCTTTGCAAAGCCTCCAATGCATCATGTTCTCAGCTTGTCAATGAAGCACTAATTCACTTATTTATGTCGATTCCGCATGGGGAAGATCCAAAATATCAAACCATGGCTATGGAGGAGATGTTTGTATGCCTGCTGATTAAATCTGATTCTACTGCTTCGCACTACATCGCATTAAACTTTCAACCAGGGATTCGCCTGAAGCCCTGAGCCTCAACATTTTAAACTCCCACAATCCCAAACATGATATTAAAATTAATATCTATAAATAAGTTTAGTATCATGATGCAAGATGCATTGCTTTGATGTGTATTGAGGGAGATACACTGTGGCTGGCAAAATAACGGCTCAGTAAAGGACAGCTGAAATGTCAGAAAAATAATAAATAATTAATGTGCATATGAGGCAATATGAGATCCAACCAGCACAATATTGCACCCCGTTAAAGATTCATAAAATGGACACTGTTAATTTAGAAACAGCAAACATAGCTCAATAAAAGTTAGCGATGCGTCTGTTAGCTTTCTCATTCTGACTGAACTTAGTCAAATCATAAACCTTGCTAGTTATTCTAGTTGCTCTTTTTATGGTCACTAGACAAATAGCAGTGTCCACATTGTAACAGATTGGCAGAATGAATATAATACTTAGCAAGCTGAACCATAATACTGTCTAAATGAGAAACATCGATCATAATGCTACAATTGGCTATTGATTGTATTATTTACAATGCCGATTTAACCAAAATAACATGATATAACAGTGACCTTAGTTTCCTGCTACCTTGGTTCTGAAAGTATATTTCCCTCTCATTTTCTCCAGAGGGATTAAAAATTAAAATTCAATAAAAAGAGTACTAAACCATAAACCAAACCAATCAGTTCTGAGATTATAGATTAATTTATTTAATTATTTATATTAGTGTTATTTTCAAATTATATATTTTTTTAATTTGAACTGTTACCCATAAACTTGAATAATAATAATAATAAACCCCCCTGTACTGATATAATATAATATAAAAATATATATTATAATATAAAAACAATATTATACTATATTGACCATATCACTATACGTTTAATATATATATATATATATATATATATATATATATATATATATATATATATATATATACAGAAGTGTTTTTTTTTTTGCAAAACATTTCCTTAGGAACAGTAACTTTTATTTGCTAAAAATATAATTGAAAAATCGCACAGAATAAATATCCAGAAGTGCATAATACTGCAAAACAACCTGATTCACACATTAAATGACTTGCAGAAACCTGCTGTTGCTCTCTACAGAAACACTGAGATGCTCAAGAGCGAGTGGGTGGGACCACAGTGATTGATACGCATCAGAAGCAGTGAATTTTAAGAAAGCTATAAATCAACCACAGATCAATACTGTTTACCTTGATCACAAATCATTGTTT
This sequence comes from Gymnocypris eckloni scoliostomus, assembly GCA_027564155.1. NCBI lineage: Eukaryota > Metazoa > Chordata > Actinopteri > Cypriniformes > Cyprinidae > Gymnocypris > Gymnocypris eckloni. The sequence continues at coordinate 18,981,249 of CM050428.1, forward strand.
GCAAAGGTAGTTACAAGGTTTCTTAACATAAATCCTTGCCATAACCTTGTCTTGTCTGATGGACTGTGGCTCTTGGCCAGATATTGAACTGGATCTCATGCAGATAGGCATGATGATGATACTCTTGTTCGGTCTTCCTCTCTCAGACACCATTATGACTTTGCGGAAATGAGACTCTTTATAGTCAGTGGCCGTGGCATATTGCATTTGTGTATTGAGGCAATTTAGTTAAGATTGATTTAAAAGGTAATATGTGCATTCGCCTGTCTTAAAACGGCACTGAGTTGAACAACAGACGAAAATCATAGGCTAAGCAAATCAACAACATTGCTTGAGACCTACAAAATGTTCAAAAGGGTAATATTATTGAAAAATGTTTCAGGTTCTGCAATGATACATTAAATTGATCAGAGATGTCAGCCTTAATGTGACAAAATATTTATATTTCAAGTAAATGTTGTTCCTTTGAACTTTTCATTTTTTTAGGGAATCCTGAAAAAAGTATCATGTTTCGTCAAAAATACTGAACAGCATTGACAATAATAGTAAATGTTTCTTGAGCAACAAATCAGAACATGTGACACTAGACATGGTGTACATTTACAAAAAGTAACAAGTTAGCTCTCATTACTTGGAAAAACTAGCACAATATCCTCAAGCACTGCAGGAAAAACTGTTCAGAAACGACTCCACTTGTGTTTGAACAAGAAAAGGTCAAAGGTGATAAAAACAGCAGGAGGGACACTGATATAAGTCAGGGCCCTTAACTTGTAACAGTCATGCAAAAGTCCTCCCCTGTCCAGTTACGCTCATCAGCATGGCCTTCCAGTGGCTACCATGGAAGATAACCCATAGACACAAGGCCGTAAAATTTATAAGGGATTCAGGGAGAGATGATATCTTTTAATTAAAGTTTCGGGTGGAAATAAATAAACAGGTTACAGCACGCCCAAATTCGTAGTATTTTATCTTGAAGAATTTCACGGCAAGGGAAACCAACTGCATATAAACCACCCTGCACTTAAACTTTAGGTGAAACAGTAAATACTGAAGTCGCTAAGAGTGCAGTGCAACGGGGCTACATAATGATTACTAATGGTGCATAATGCGGATCAGATATACTTCTTGACAGAGCAAGTTTGCTCAGCTGGAGGAGATCAATCAGGAGACTCCAGGAGCAAAGCATGGTTTGAAATCAACCTTCGTACAGTGAGATACACTCTAGAGTTTCTTCTTCCACATAAAACAACAAAGGCTTGACTGACGTGAGGCTCTCAGGCACAGACATACCAGCTGGAGGAAGGCTGTTGTGTTTAGCTCTTAGTTGGCAGCTCCCAGCCATTGGAGCAACTTCAGTTTTTACCACGAGGCAGGCCTTGTCAAAGCCAGGTATGGTCACAGATGATTAGGAGGAAGTGCTGAAACACTTGCATCATCTAGCCAACAATACTCTGGACTTACTCTTAACACAACACTGCTGCAAAGAAATGCCCTGCATGCAACCTACTCCATTGGAATAATGTGCATCTACCTACATTTTTTTGCAAAACTCTACAAACCTATACATACATATTTATACAATTCACTGCAAATTGCACACTAGATTACAGTAAAACATTCATTTTAATTCCTTTTCACACAAATTATGATTACAGGGGCAGACATGGAAGCTTGTTTACAATACAAAAATAAGGTAAGGTAGATGTGACTTTTTATAGTTTACATCTCAAAATTATGACCTAAAATTTTGAGTTCTTCTGGCAACTGCAAGTTAATGTCTCGCAACTGTCTTGCAAGATGTCAAGTCAGAATCGCAAGATGTTAACTCAGTATTGCAAAATGTTTATATCTATTCAAACTTTTATCGCCATGTCTTTCAATTGCAAATTAACATATTGCAATGAAAAAAAAAAACAATACAGAATTGCAAGATGATAACACAATTCTGAGAATAAAAGTCAGAACTGTGAGATATAAACTCACAAATGTGGATTTTTTTTTTTTTTTTAAGTTTACAATTCACATTTTTTTTCTCTCTCTTTTTTCCCCCCGAAGTTTATATTTCACAATTGTGAGTAATATTTGCGAATTTTGAGTTTAGGACTGGGATAATAAATCAATGCATCACGATTCGTGGATCGATTCTGAGATTTTCTGAATGTATCGCGATTCTCTCTGGAATCGATTCTGAGCTTATAGTTATTAACAGCAGATGGTGCTCCAATCAAGTTTTTAACGGCACACTCAAATGCTCACGAAGCTCAATGTAAACACAGCCTACTGTGAAAACCCTTGTAATTATCTTCAACCTTTTCGAACTTTATGAATGATTATTTTAGGTTCAAGTGTAAGGAATTGTAAGCAAGTTCAGAATTGATTCCAGAGAGAATTGCGATGCATTTGGAATAATTTCAGAATCAATGCAGAATCATTTCTCAATTCACGATGCATCGATTTATTGTCCCAACCCTAGAGTTTATATCTCGTAGTTGTGAGTTAACATCTCATAATTCTCAGTTTATAACCACAATTCGGTTAGGAGTACCATGAAACATGAGTCACAGCACTAGAATAACTCAAATACTTGCAGAAGTAGGCTAAAATGCCATGGTTTTTAATGCCAAATCTGTTTGCTATTGTTAACACTATTGGTTCAGTGTAGGTGGTGTTTCATAAATGTCGCGGAAGAGCAACTTAATTTTTCATTACCAAACTGCCGCAATACAACAAATCAGTGTAACAAAAAGTTGCCTCATTCATGTGTTTTGAATATAACTGAAGGAGCTTTAGTAGCACACTTTGCACACTTAGTAGGACATTTCACTTTGAAAGTGTTGTGAAACTTACAAGAAGCAATGTAATATTTAGAAAAAACTAATTTATCCTAAATCTGACTTTGCTAATACTTCATATAAAACCTAGATAACTGACAAATGATGGACAGCAAGCCACGACTGAGGAATCGCTCACGACTTAATGAGGCTGTCTGATGGAAATGCACTTAGACAGTAATTTCTGACCTGAACCGCCAACATTTTCTCAGGACAGAATTTCTGTCTGCACTGCAGCGATCCAGAGAACCAAGATGAAATTATTCATCCTTAGCTTCCTCATGTATTTCCCATTTAAATCCTGCGAGAGTCTAGATACAGTCGTCCAAACACTTTAGGGCTTGACTCTACTGCGGAGACAGAGCAATTCGGCTTCACCTTTCCAATGCTGCCTTCCCGTCGGTGTATTTTAACACTTTTCCCCACCAAATTTCACACGGTCTATGTTAAGGCTCAGAAGGAAGATTTTTTTAACATGTGTTTGAGAGAGATATCAGGAGAGAGAGAGAGCTGGAGGTGTGTAGGCTGTGTAGGCAAACTGTAGCTTGTACCGCCGGCCCTCCAATCAAAACTCAACAGCTCTCAAACATGAGTTAAAACATCTGAGGTACTGATAAAGATAGAAGACTATTACGGTAGAAGACTAGTCAGAATAAGAATAATCATTCAAATTCTATCAAATAAAAATTATTATTATAATAATAATAATAATAATACAAATTATTATTATTATTATTATATTGGGATTATTATGAAAGGTAAATTGTGATTATTAAAATAATTGGTGATTATCAATATTACATTATATTATACATATTATATAATATATTATACATAATTATAATAAAAATTATCATCATTTACATAAATGAATTACTAACATTAATAATAAAAATTATTTAACTTTCTATAGTAAATCATCATTGACATCAATAATGAATTACTAACATTAATACTGCAATTAATAATGATTATTTTTTAAGTGTCTTTGTACGTAACTTGGTAAAAAATTATATTGAAAAAATAAAAACAATAATAACAATAATAATAATAATCAGCCTAATCATCATCAACAACAATAAACAATGATATTTATCAACAAAAATGAAAAAAAAAAACTATTTCAATATTTAATAACAAAACAACAACAAAAATTATAACTTCAGGAATTTTTATTAGTATTATTAGCATCATCATCAACAAAAAACAAATATTATTTATAAACAACAAATGAAAACAGTTTAAATCTTCAGTAAGAAATAACTGTATTATTAATATTATTATTATATATTAACACTACTATTATTAACAATCTTAGCTCTGTATAAGTTCTCTAGAAGCTCTTAGCTGTGACTCAGCAGTAATTCCTGGGTGATATTAATCTCAATATTCCTGTTTAATTCTGCTTCTCAAACTGCTAACTGTGAAAGGAATCAGACTTGAAGTGCATGTCTAATTTCTTCTTCTCAACTGGTAAAATACTTTACATTTTTAAGAGACTCTAGCAAAACACAAAGATGGTTTTAATTACAGATTAAAAAATTTGTTTTTGTCTATTTGTTTTTTGTTGTAGATGAAATTTGTGATGACCTGTGACTCTAAAGTGGATTTATATCACTTTGTCTTGTAAATGGACAGTGTGGTCAGTAGAGTAAACTAGTTTACTGTATTATTTTCAAGTATCTGTACTTTACTGGAGTAGTTTTGTTTGAGTAACTTTTACTTTTACTACACTACATTCCAAAGCAAGATGTAATTTTTACTTCACAACATTTTTAAAAATATCTTACTTGTACATCATTGTGAGGGCAGAAGCGGTGTCTGATTCATGAAAAACTGATTCTGTTTTCAATGCTTTGTTCTGTCGGTTGGATGACTGATTCATTCACAATTGCCATGATCCAGTGCTGTTCTGTAAAATTCACTGATTCAAATGATGTTTTAGAGGTTCTCAGTGAACTGAACTCACGAGTAAGAAACAGATCTGTGACATGATGCTGTGACAAGTAAGTTACTAATGTCGAATTTTCATTATTGTAACTGAAAATAATATTTAGGTCAAAACTGTCAGTTGTTTGTGAACTAAATCTGCTGTGTGATCTATTTAAGCCCACTGAAATGCTTGAATGGAGAAAGATCAACATCAATGTCTCAACTAGTGTTTTAACGTTGTCAAAACAAAACATTAAAATAACACAATTCAAATAAAATAACTCATCCGTTCATATTCCCCAGTGCACTGTAACGTTCGCAGTTTTATTAAAATGCATGCATTTAGACCTATGTGACATCTGTTTTTATATTGTTTATCAACATTTTTCATTTAGATCAACTAGCCAGTAGGCAGATATGAATGTTTATTCATAACCATACTGAAAATAAATATATCGTTACTGATCTAACTGTCTACTAACAAATTGCTGGTGCTAATGAAAATGTTTAATATAAATCCAAATATCTTTATTCAGCCATAGATAGATTCCATCTGAAAAAAGAAAATTGATGTTCAGAACATAGTAACTACAGTAATTATGTGAAGTGATGCCCTCTTTTTAATGTTTTACATCACCACAAAGTTTAAGAAAAAAATCATTATGAAAATATAATTAGATTTTCCTTAAAATGTTCTTCTAATTTATAATTCTCATGTCAAATAACTGACGTTCTGCAAAACAACAAGTTCTAAAACATTTTTCTTATTAAATGAGATGGTGAAATCTGTTTTCTCTTACATACATTAAGCTTAAACATTACATCATTATTATATTATAAAAAATATATATCTAACTTTTAGTATTTTTGGTACAATAAAATATTTTTCAGTTAATGATTATAAATTATGTGACAATAAAATTAAATAAATAGTTTATTTAAAATTACAACCAACAAATAAATCTGTCTATCAGTATTTTTATTAAGTACATAAAAAATTGAGTACTTTTGTACTTTATAATAAAATTAAAAAGCAGTATTTTTACTGGAGTAATATTTTATCACAATTATCTGTACTTTTACTCAATACTTGATCTGTGTACTTTGTCCACCACTGTAAATGGATACTGTTGTCATTACCAAAACAATAAAATTTATTCACAAATGTATCCTCAGTAAGAACTGCACTGTTGTTTGAAACAGTATCTCTGAATTGCAGGGTTACACATTAGAGGTTCAATGCAAATGTAGACACATCACTCTTACGCAAGTAAAAATAACCTTTCATTGGGATGGGGAGGGGCTCCTCATTGATGATTCATCATAGAATAACGAGGTGCCCTTTTTCTGCCATCTTAAAAATGGGGCCATATGCCAAATCATGCAAAACATATGGAATTTCCATTAATACAGCCAACCTTTTCAGCTACAGCCTGCAAGATATTCATCAAAGAAAAGCCCAAAAGCTCTTCAACTAGTTTGGTTTGTGATGTGAAAACCCAACAGGGTAAAAGGGAACATCGTTTCAGCGTACAGACCAAGGTCAACTTATGTGCATCCTGCCATTCTGCCAAAGAAGGCCAGAACACTAGATAGTGATCTTCCCAGGGGAGATGGACAAAAGCACTTAAACTCACTGAATGCTTGCTTCTAACTTGAAAGCACATGTTTCAACCCTTTTGTCCTTCACAAACGTATATGTGGCCAATTTACTATTCACTATCAGTCAAATGAGAACTGGTTCACTCGTCACATGAATAAATACATAAATAATTCCTATATTACCATTACATCTACCACTGATAATACAATTCGATAAATCAACTAGTCAATCATCATTTAAATGAACAATTAATACTTAAATATCACAAATATTCCCAATGATTATTATTTTAATTTGAAGTTCATGATTTTACATTGTAAATTATTTAAATGTAACAATTTAAATGTGACTTACATCAACACTGCAATTGTTAATATTTTAAATATACCATAAAAGTGTAAAAACTAATACTGAAATGATAAAAAGTTAAAACGATAACAACTATTATAATCTCAAATGTCAAATCAACTAGACAGTCATCATTTAAATGAACAATGAATTGCTTTCATTAACAATTATTGCCATTGATTATTATTTTTAGATGCACCATACATTTTTTTAAATGATACATTTTAAACATTATTGTTATCATTGTTCTTATTATAATTATAAAAATCAATAGTACTTTTAAGTAATTTATGGTACAATAAAAAATATATTGAATTGTTAAGGTATGCAGTTAATCATTAATATAAATTATGATTGACAAAAAAATACCTAAATCCTGAAATTTTATTTAAGATTTTTTACAACCAACAAATAACTGCTTACATGAATGCATTTATTAATATTAATTAAATGTAGCATGTACCATAAATGTGTGTAACATAATGTGTGTGTGTGTAATTATTATTATTATTACAATAAAATTCTAAATCTCATGAATCAATATTTAGGATCTTGTAGTCAATCATCATTTCTGTTAACAATTACTTGCTTTCTTTAATACCACAATTATGCACTGTGCCCAATGTAAGCATACTATTGGTCAATGACTGCGCTTGTAGTGTCTAGTTCATTATACATGGCCTTCAAACAGAGGTAAGTCCATGGATAATGCATTAAAATTAAAATGCAAGGCGTGAAATGCTCTGGCACAGAAGGACCTTTGAGTAACAGCCTCACTGTAATTTTCGCTTAATTAGTCGAACACGTCCCGGAGTCAAAAACTAGGACGACTAAACATTGAGAGTGCCTCTTGACGAAATTGTCCTGGCATGAAGAAAGTCTCACTAATTTTCCACCTTAGGCCAAAGGGTGCAAGTTGTCGTGTTAGATGCAGTTGCAGTTGCAAGTCTCAAGAACTGGATGCAAAAAAAAAAAAAAAAAAAATAAAGATACACACACACACACACAAGCAAATGTATGGCTAAAAGTTCTCATTATAATTAAGAAAGTTAAGGGCATATGCCTCTTGTCAGGTGGTTATAAAACAGGACAAGACTCTAAGGAACGTCTGCAAGATGAAGAGCCGGCGAAATCTGCCCACAGGGGGTGATATTACGAATCTTGGCAGCGGATCAATACATCCCTGCCTGGTAGACCCTGGCCATCGAGTATTCAGTGTAGCATCCGCCCAGCAAAGGCCACTGTAATGAGCTGAGCCATCTATTGGGCTCCTCCAAATTACCCCGCTGAGGTTCGTCTGGGGAATTAAACGGGAGAAGGAAGATGCCCCAAGGCAGAATTATGCTCGTTGGAGCTCTCAATCACCACACATTACCATCGAAAAATGCAGCCTCTGTCTCCTGAGAGCCACAGAAATGTGCCATTGCTCAGCAATTATGCTCTGAGTTGTATACCGTTGAAACATAGCTTTTGTTTTTCCCCTATTTTATTCAGCGCCTTTTGTCATGTCAAGACCTCTGGGTAGACTCTGAACAGGACGTCTTGGACCATTGTGTTCTCCTAAAAAATGTGTTGCTCTTTTGACTCTTCACTTTACTTGAATCCTTCTCCAGCATGCTGAGAAAGCATTAAGTTAGTTTGTAATATAGAGTAGCCTCTGAAGCCTCAGTTTTGCCCAGGAGGTTGATTTAAGATAGTTTACGACGATAACATCATCCCAAATATAGTTTTAGTTTTTTTGTTCCCTTTATGCAACCGCCGCACCCAAGCAAAAGTTTAATATTCCAACTCTTTTTCTCCTAAAATGATGCTCTAATCATTCACTTAAGAACTCATATCGCGGCATAAAGAAGCATGGGGGACTGTGGAGTACGTCTGCATTGAATTTGAGGATTCTGCATCAGTGCTTTTGAGTTCCCATTAGAGTGGATTAATTTTAGCAAATGCTATTGAGCACAGAACACCTACGATTTGACCTTATGACCTGTGGTCAATTGCACAAGAACTTTTAATTGGCTAATGCATTGTTCATGCAGGGATTTCACGTCTGGGTGTTATGATCAGTCGTTCCTACTGCTGAATGCTCATTAGAGCAAAGTTAATAGTGGGCTTCACATTTGATGCATTGCTGGTAAAAATGACAAATGCTGGCAAATTTTGACAATAAAACTGCTAATAATGTACATTATGAAAGGGAAAATGTTTGTATATAAATACAAAGCAGTGCATCATTGCATGAGTCAAACTTGCTTAGAATGTCTACAATTTCTAACATGACGTTTAATGCATGTTTTTATTATTAAATCTCTTTATGTTGGCAAAAACAAATCATAGAGTAGCAAAATCACGCACAGTCACATTACAACGTGATCTCATTATCCCAAGGTATTTATATGTAACATTTACACATACATTTATGTGTGTTTGGATATACTCTAAAAAACACAATATTGGCAACATTCATAGCACCATTGTATTTATGTATACACCACTTTAAAGAGTTCAAACAACTAATAGCAATTAATTATCTATTCAGTCCATCAATTATTTTCTTGCAAAAACCTGTTTGAAAAGCAGTTTAAACTCTCAATCTGATGGCACCCATTCACTGCAGAGGATCCACTGGTGAGCAAGTGATGCAATGCCAATTTTTTTCTGATGAAGAAACAAACTCATCTACACCTTGGATAACCTGAGAGTGAATACATTTTCAGCAAGTTGTCAGCATGGTGTCAGCGGTTAGAGATGAGAACAACGTGTTCAGAAAAATGGTTAAAAACCTTTACAAAAGGTTAAAGAAAATGAAAAAGGCAGTCTATTTTTAAGTCACAAGCTATTTTCTTGACTGCAGAGTTTGCGGTTTGACTTTTTTGTTCTATTATTCACAGACAGCCCAATTAGCACCAAAAGAGTTTAAAAAACATAGTTGAGAGAATCTTGACATCCATTTTAGATGTCAAATGCCTTTTTATCTTCATAATGAACTTTTACTGTCTGCAATGGGCATAATTGCATGCAAAGCATAAAACTGATTTGGGAAAATTCATGCTCCTAACTGACACTTGGGTTTTACATTTACATTTATGCATTTAGCAGACGCTTTTATCCAAAGCGACTTACAATTGCATTCAGGTTATACATTTTCATTAGTACATGTGTTCCCTGGGAATCGAACCCACAACCTTTTGCGTAACGCTCTACCACTGAGCCACACAGGAACACAGTAATTGTTTTATCAGTAATTTGTGTTTTATCAGTAATTTAAAATTGAATAACTGTGCCATTATTGCACATGTCCAGATTATCAGATCAAAAGAGAACATATCAAGCAGGTGTAGAAATGAGTCAAGATGTCGCCTTCCCACCTTCGTTCTGGAACGTCAATCAGACATCTAGCCAAGTCGCCTACGCTCCTGAGGTTAATGCGGCTGATACCTCTGTCACTACAGCTTATGTGAGATACGCTTTTCTTTTTTTAAATAAAGGTTGGAGTTGTTGTCATATTTCTGGAATTAGTCTGGCATTCTGTAAAAATAAATAAATAAAATAAGATTTGTATTATTCTAGCTTGTGCTAAAATTTCCAGTCTACAAACTGTAGGAGGAAAAAATAAAGTATTTATCTACAGATAGAGCTGACACCGTTGAACAGAAGCAACCTTTTATTTTTGCCATTCTTTATGTCCCGATGGAATATTGTGGTTTTTAAACCCTCAGGCAATGCTCCATGTTGACCTCATCTATATATGTTACTTCTGTAGTGAAGCTGGGTGCAGGATGTAGTCAGCAATAAGAGTTTCATTCTGCCTCACTCGATCACACTTCTGAAGCTCCTATTTTGATTTATGCTTTCTTGCATCCTAGAATTTATTTAAGGAATTTTTTTTAAGTATTCACAAAGCTGTGGAGTTGTTGCTCACATATTGATTGTCCAAGATGCCCCGGAGCGCCTTGAGAGAATTTAAAACAAGAAAATAGCTCAGGTGGAGAAAACTAGTTTATCCAAGTTTCTTCTAGAAAGGGTACCAGACTGCATTTGCATGCATTGAAATTCTGCTGTATATGCCAAAAACAGGAAGTACAAAATTAAAAGTGAGACAGAACTGTAAAGATTTTTGTATAAAAACTCTGTGACTCACATAAACAACAATCAAACAGATGTCAGCTGGATGTCACCATGAAGAACTCATCCACAAAAACAGCAAGCGATAAGCTGTCCATCTCTTTAACATCTTAATTATTCCTCCATCATTGCAATGACAAAGAAAACAGAGGATTTTTTTGGAAGTCTCCTGCTTTCCAGAGAGAAAAAGACAGCTGTAGGCTCACACATGTCCTCTAGAGTTTCAAAAGATATATCTATCTATCTATCTATCTATCTATCTATCTATCTATCTATCTATCTATCTATATATCCCTAACCCTATATATGACCCTCTCTGTGAAATCTAGACTAATGTCTCAAAATCTAATTATGAGAAAACAAGCATCAAAGTTTGATTTCTACCATAAATTTCACTATAATTTCAATCTTTGACATGAACTTACTTAGTCAATATTAAATATATAAAGGTTACATTTTCACAGAATGCTCTTTACCATATGAAGGATGTTTTTGTAGAAAACAGCGAATCACAAAAAAATGACTTCTGCTGGGTTTTCACGGAGAGGGTCACACACACAATCATATATATATGTGTGTGTGTGTGTGAGAAGAGTTTATTTGCAAAACAGACAACTCCATTTGTACAAATTTTCAAAAGTTATTTTAGTTTTTTAACCTAGTCAAAATAACCCAACTGGAGTTTGCTTGAGATTAATTGGAAAGCACAATGATAAAACATGATTTTTGAGAATTGTTAAAAACTGAGTTATCTGTTGTTGCAACTGAACTCTTTGTGTGTGTGTGTGTGTGTGTGTGTGTGTGTGTGTGTGTGTGTGTGTGTGTATGCCTAAGAAAGGCCATTTGAAATCTTAAACCATTAAAATCAGATGACTTTAATGTAACAAATACCTTACATCAAAAAGACATGATCTTTGGCGGAATAAAAACAGCACATCTAATGCACCGCAGGATTCATTAGCTTAATCCAGGATTATTGAGCCCGTTTTGGTGGTTAATCAAGCATTGGCTTATGCCATGGTGACATGGGTTTGCATAATACTTCAGACTTAAAGCAAGGAGGAATTGAATTATTAAAATTGAAAAAAGGCAGAAACCACATAAGAGCCATTCTCTGGTGTTTCTCTCAGCGATATCAGATGTAAGAGCTACTGTACAATACAACTGAAGTTCTCTTTCTTAATGACACGTACCCTTATCAAAATTAATTCATTACACATGATTACAACACAGATCCTCTCATCCTTATTACGATCTTAATTTGTTCGGCATGTTGAACATCTCTTTTCTTTCTCGTAAAATCTAGCCTCATTGCTCAAAGTCAGAATGTTAAGAGTCTACGGCAATACTAACACATTAACAATCAGCCGTGAACCATGACTGCTTTATAATGGTAATAAAATGTGCACATTTACAAAACAGAGTGAGGCCCAGAGAAGTTTATGATCCATTTAGGTCATGTGATCTCAGATCATCCCTACAGCACATATATGTGGGCATGTAATGGGGATTGCTGCTTCACTGACCTGCGAAATATCAATTGAATTATATATAAATGCATTTTTTTTTTTTTTTACGCTGCTATGGTACTGCTATTATCTAATGCAAATAATATTGTGCAAACCAAGTTTGTTCTAATAACAAAAGTTGTGTCAAATCTACATTGTTTTTAGTTGAAATTCATCTATCATGTGGTAAAAAAGCCAGCCAAATTGGAAAGATGCCAGCATCTGGTTTGCACTTGAACATATTGAGCTGCCTAATATCATATTTGGCAGTGTTTGTTCATCATGATTTTATAAAATCAAGATTTCCATCACATATTTTTGTTTACTTTTGTACAATGATCTTGAGCTCTGATACTGTGTTCGATCATAATTTATCAGTGTCAGATGTAAAATCCGGGTCCTGAAGCGAAAAGCAGTCAAGAAACAAGGAGTGTATATTATTTAATAAAATCCTTTACACTGTATAATCTAAGGTTTTGCATGGTGTAAGAAATGGCTTTTCATCCTCAGAATATTTAATTTTTCACTACAAATTACTGTAATATGTTTATGGCAGACAAGTTATTTGCACACATAACAGAGAGGATGCCGGGAAGATTAATACCCCACTTTATTTTAAGTGAAAATGCTTATTACCACAGAGACTGCCTGGGGAGAAACAGATACTCATCTTTCATTAAAACATCCACTGCTAAATGCACTCGGCCTATACAGCTTTGCACAACATTCAAGGACCTAAAAACACTGGCTGTTGCTTTCTGAATGCGATCGATGTGATCATCCAGTTCAGTGGAAATGAACGATGCAATAACCAACGATAGCTGGCCTGCAAAACATAAAATCTGCTCAGACCAGTTCTATTAAAGGCTCAGATACCTTAAAGGTATAGTGCGTCCAAAAATGAACGATTGCTGAAAATTTACTCGCCTTCATGCCATCCAAGATGTTGAGTGGTTTTTTCTTCATCAGAACAGATTTGGAGGAATTTAGCATTACATCACTTACTCACCTCTGCAGTGAATGGGTGCCGTCAGAATGAGAGTTCAAGCAACTGATAAAAACATCACAATAATCCACAGGTAATCCACAAATTATCAAAATAATAAACAAATCCATTAATAAGATGTTTTTAACTTCAAACCATTGCTTCCTGCAAAAAAAATTGTCTTACATCAAAATGTTGCTTTCTCCAGTAAAAAAAGTGGTTTTGTCTGAATCAGGAGAAAAATATGCTCAGATCAAGCACTTTTTACAAGCAAAGTGTGTCGATTACCTTTAGGATCATTGTGATTTTTTATCAGATGCTTGGACTCTCATACTGACGGTACCCATTCACTGCTGAGGATTCAATGGTGAGTGATGTAATGATACATTTCTGTTCTGATGAAGAAACAAATACAACTACATCTTTAATGGCCTGTGAAAGTGAATTTAAAGCATATAATCTTAATTTTGGTTAAATTAATTATTTGAGATTAGGATAATTAAAAAAGTGATGGATCAGACCACAATACTATAATTTGGACAAGTAGATTATAAAAAAATATATAATTTAAAGTCCAGTCATGCAATTATCTTAAGCCAAAAATGTGGACTTTGTCTGAATAAGCCTGTTAGTGAATGTCACGGTTATCAACATTTAATTCAATTGAGCAAAAATACTGTTATACAGCAAAATATGAGGTTGAGGTGAGGTCAAACAAGCCTGAGCACTCTGTACGCATAAACCAAATGTGTTAACTTTGAATACTACAGTGTAGTCAAAAAAAAAAACATCCCATGAGTGAAGCAATGTTTTCATCTCTCAATGACCTCTGATAATAAATGCTGACCTACAAGTCTAAAAGTGCTCACTTTTGCCCTTACATAACTCCTCTCAAGCGCACCAAGTCATGGTGAGATGTCTCTTCTGGCAGTCAAAATGCTTAGTTTTAATTAGTAGATATCGCCCCCACAAATACCCAGCATTCCAATTTTCCACAAGAGCGTTTCTCTATCAGCAAAAACGGCCTTTACTCAGACAGAAAGAGCTGCAGGAGATTGCTCAGTATGTGTATCAGAACATCGGCTCTCCGGACTTCAAATAAAAAAAGAAAAACAAGAAATGGAAACTATTTCAATACATAAAACCTAGATTGTCTCATTTGTAAACAGGTGATGATGCCAGTAAAGCAAACTAACAGAATTTATATATGTTAAATGTTTATGTGTATGCTGCTCTAATGCTTATATTCCTTCTGAAGTATTTGACTGCGTTACTGGTTTTCAAAAGGAAGGAACAACATTTAATTTGTATTTGTACACTCGCTCGCTGTTTTGCACCCCTATACTGAAACACACGTTGGAAGGAAATTCAGTTTACCATCTAGTACTCTTATTTTTTTGACTATCAAGTCAAAATGAAATACAGGAATAAATTAACAACTGCTGCATGCAAATGAGCTGTAGATGAAAAAGATGAAAATGCTGCTGTACTTTGTAATTTTTCCTCAAGTCATTTGTAGCTCATGAGGGCTGCTTATGTTTATTCAACATGAAAATGCTCCAACAATCCCAGAGGTTTTTATTTTATTTTTTTTAAACAGTTAGTAAGCCATGTAAGGCTGATTCTTAGCCTGCAACAAAAAAAAACTAACAAAGGAAAACATTTATAGACATCACATCTAAATGCTAGTGTACTCTTCAACATTTACTACATGAACTTTTAGTGGATATAAAATTATTAAAATATATATATAATTCAAAATACATAATGTACATTCTGTTCCCGTACAACACAAATGTTTGTCCAATCAAATGCACTCTGGAATATTCCATCCTCTAATACTAACATCGAATGACTAGCAAATAATAAATCATGTTTTGTGTCTGATGAAACTATGGGCAGTTTAAAATGAAATGTCTTGGCAAGCCATTTCATACACTCATCTTCATCTTCAGTTACTGTAATTTGAAAACACGGTTGTCAGTTTGTTTGCATGTTTGTTCATTTTATTTTATTTTTTTCTGATCACATGTAGATGGGGGGCTCATGCGACAGTCGATATTTTTAGCAAGATAAATGACCGTAGTTTTAAAATGGCCAACAAGCCTACATGATAATACTGTTTTGGTAGCGGCACTGGTTCATCAGCCTGTCTCACATTGATCCATAATGAAATTTAAAGCAAGCAGCTCTGATGATTTGATCTCATGAACAGCTTTGTACATTGTAGAGGACGAATTAAGCTCACTACTGTTATGATCTCACAGTCTCATACTGTATCGGTAATACAGCACTGCAAGAACCTGCATTTTAAAAACAAAATGTCTTACCATATCCATGTTCAAGCTGGATAGGAGGTTTGGAACATTGTCACATTGTCACAAAATTTAAATGAAAATAAAAATGTTCTTCATAATTTCAATATAGATAAAGAACCTAACAGTATAAATAACCTATTTAAAACTTTACAAATGTAATAAAGTAATTATGGTTCACAAGTGCCAGTTGTAAAGAACCTTTGCATTCATTTTAACTTTTAAATAGGTTTATAATATAGTATTTAAATACGTTTATAGTCATTTTAAATATGTTTAAAGTAGTAACAAAAATGACATTTTAAATGACTGTTAAGTGGTGTAACCATAAAGTAAAAATTTATAAAATATTTTTTAATACATCTTGAATGGACTTCAGTGCACAAAATCATAATAAAGAACATTACAAATTTGCACAAGCAAATAAAACATAAACAAAAGTTAAAAACAAATCTTCATAATATTCTTGATCACAATATTCATGATAAAAAATTATTTTAGGAGACTTTGTTCCTCTTGAATTACAGTCTCTGGGCAGTTACACCACATCAACAATGTTGACTTTAAAATTATTGATTAAATATAAAATTAAACATACAATTAGAAATATGTTCATCAAGACGTTATTGTCAATATGAATTAATGCATAATGTCACTGATACTATTACGTGTGTTTTTCATGTGCATACACATTAAACGTCTTCTCTCAAATCTTGTTATTGCTGCACAGCATGAGGCGTCGCATTGTTCCCGTTTATTTGTTTTTGTTATTTTCAATTATTGTGGATGAATGATACATCCGTGTAAACTGCCAATCATACGTCAGTTGTAATCGTCCTTGTCATAAGCACGGTTCAGCGATGTCAATCAAATTCACATTTCCTGGTGTTACCTTGACAAATTGTGTGTATGACTGAGAGGTCTGATTCTCGGCAGACTCCAACTACAATGAAGAAACCACTTCTAACCTGATATCCACACAGACCCTTCTGTCTCCTTCAACACCTGACAGATAATATTTCATCATTTTTCTAGATACGGAGTGTGGCTAGACTTTATGTCCAGGGGCACATAGTGTGTTTACACCCCCGGGGTTGAGGCTGAATAGTATCTGTGCTGTTCTGTCACATGACCATATGCACACTTTTAGATGCTGGTGCCCCAGAGGCATCATCTGCCTCATTTCCTGAAGCACTTTACAACAAAAATAAGAGGAAATCGAATGGCAGTTTGGTGTTTTTGGCTGCCTCCTGTAGTGCAGTGCCACTATGTATTTCTCAACGTCTTAGCCTACAAAACAGCCTTGTCAAGCAGCAATCACAACAAACCTATGATGTAAAGGTTAAGATATACCCAGCGCGCTTATCAATGGGTCGAGCTAAAATGCACTATGAAAAATGTAATTAACAAAATGCAGTGGTAATGTCACAAATCTCACCACATGGACTCTTGCACTACACTAACTGTTGGACGTCACCTCACACTACAATTCCCATCATCCATTGCACTGACGACACACACAGCTGAATGCACTGATCACACACCCTACATAAACCATGGACTTCCTCTTCCTCTCTGCAGAGTATTGTTTAGCGTACATCACAGTCTTTGCTGATAGCTACTTTACTGAGTGTTTCCTAGCTTCCATGTCTTAGTCTTGCCTGTTTACCTGTGTTTTGATTATTGCGTTTATGTTTTTGGATTGCCCTTTCATCTTGCCTTTTGGACTCTGTTTGCCCCTGTTTGGATTATTGCTTGTGTACTCAGATTACCCCTATTGTCTGATCGATGACCCACACATGCTCTCCAATTACTCTTGTGTCTTGCTCTCAACATGTCTGTCAACTGATGTTTGACCCTGCCTGTGTTTGACCACGTTTCTATAAAAGCTTGCTAATGGATCCTCACACCTCACGACTCGTCGGCTCCGTTACAGGTAAAAACCTGTAGGTGGTTAACAGTAAGCTCCCTTTCTATATTTACTGTGGACATGTAATGTAAGTTTACAGTAACATACTGTTAAATTTACACTTTGACTGTCAAAATAACAAGTCATCTTAAAATTTACAATGAGATGATATGCTTATCATGTGATACTTCACATTTGGTTTTTCATCAAATAACCGCTTCATATTAGTTATATACATTAAAGGGATAGTTCACCAAAAAAAATGAAAATCTGTTATTAATTACTCACCCTCATGTCGTTCCAAACCCGTAAAACCTTCATTCATATGCAGAACACAAATTAAAGGGGTCATATGATGCTATTTTAAAGATCATTATTTTGTGTATTTGGTGTAACATAGTATGTTGTGTTTTACAGTGCTAAATTTCCCACACCTTCTACCTTATTTTATTTATTCTCAGGTTAGGTAAAGAACTTCAAATCTATCCTCTCTCATAAGCATCTAAGTTCATACTTACAAAACTGGTCACAGAAGACTTCTCCGTGGTCTGTTCTGGCTTAGCGATAAATCAATGCCTGGGAGGCAGACTTGTGTTACATAAATACAAGTCAGTTTATTATTACAATTAGTAAATAAGCAGTACAAATATTCTACAATTACTGTATAAGTATTAAATAAAGTATAAATATTACAAATGTATTTGGTCA
The DNA here is from genome assembly GCA_027564155.1 of Gymnocypris eckloni scoliostomus. Classification (NCBI taxonomy): domain Eukaryota; kingdom Metazoa; phylum Chordata; class Actinopteri; order Cypriniformes; family Cyprinidae; genus Gymnocypris; species Gymnocypris eckloni. Next base: position 18,999,510 of record CM050428.1, read on the forward strand.
AGGCAATAACAGCGATGGTATGGTGCCAGAGAGCTCTTCGGGTGGTCACGAAGCAGCATCTGATTTCATCATCACATTTCAGTCTCTCATAGACAGCAGGTGGATCCCAATGTCTTATGATATCATACTGGAAATCTCCTCAGAAGTTGTTTATAAAAGGCCTGGCATCTTCTCATTTTTCTTCCTCTGGATTCTTTGCTCTGCTGTCATCTACTCTTCATCTGAAACACGCCAGCTGAGGTACTGTCCACCTTTTCTCTTCAACGCTCTTGCTAAAACACGTTTCATAGCTATACTCTTGCTACTACATGTTATAAACATTTTCTCAATAAATGCTTAACCATAACGTGTGGTGTCTTTCTTAATAAACCATATTCTCAATAAAACAAATATAATAACATGTGTAGTGTCTTCTTTCTTAATAAACTATTCTCAATAAAACAAATAAAATTACGTGTGGTGTATTTCTTAATAAACGATTCTCAATAAAACAAATACAACAGCATGTGTGGTGTCTTTGTTAATAAACCATGTTCTTATTACAATGAATACAATAACATGTAGCAGTTACATAATTTCCCATATGAGGCTTTTCCAGAAAATAAACAAAATAACACACTATTAGATAAATTATATTAACTAAATACATAAAAGAATGAGGCAGGTTAATTGTATTATGCATATTACACAACAATTGACATGCTTTAATGTTCAAAAACACATTCTTTTTCAAATACTTTACATTATTGTAGTTCCTCTATGCCCCGCCTCTCTCAAACGCTTCGTTTTCTACAAAGCCCCTCCTTCCAACAAGTTTATTCTGCTCTGATTGGCCAACTGACTCAGTGCATTGTGTATTACGAGCTTCAGCTTTCAAGTTTTATCAGTTCAAGCCCGTCGCGAGACAGAAAAGGTGATGATGCTCGTATGAATTTGCAGTAGCCTACACAACCCACGGTTAAGACGATTTCTGACGGCTGTACACTCCACTGTGATGTTACCCTGTTCCCCTCACACACACACTCACACGACGCATAATGCGCAAAACTACGCATTGGAACAGTCAATAGCAAATACTTGAACTAAGAAGCATCAAGATTTTTGTTAAATAGCCTTCGTGCATAACCAGCCTTGTACTCTACTACAGTAGGTTCACGACACTGTCGTCCATAAAATGCGTTGCACAAATTCGAACATTTGGGTTGTGCTGTTGTGTTGTAAACAAATATTAACCAATGATTCCTAAATGCATCCACTTTCGGAAGGCCAAATTAAGTTTGCTTTAAAGAATTTATCTTTGGGTTTGAGACTTCTTTGCAACTTTAGGGATTTCATCTATGCACGAACAGCTTTTAACACACCAAAGAGAAAGGAAAACTTGAAAATCGCATCATATGACCCCTTTAAGATATCTTTGATGTATTCTGAGAGCTTTCTGACCCTCCATTGAAAGTAAGAATATTACCATGATCAACGCACAGAAACGTAACAAGGACATCGGTAAAATAGTCCATGTCACATCGGGGGTTTAACCATTATTTTACGAAGCTACGAGAATACTTTTTGTTCACAAAGAAAACAATAGTAATTTATTCAGCAATTCTTATCCCGAGTTACGTCTAAGTACCCCAGAATGTAATCAACGTAATGAGCGTTGTTTGCGTTCAGTAGACAGCACGCTTGCTGAATGCAAACAACGCTGATTACATTGATTATATTCTGGGGTACTGTCCAAAATGGCCGAATTTTGTATTACTGGGTGAATTAACCCTTTAAGATTTTATGTTACAATAAGGTTTATTGCATTTTTTTAGAGTCAAATGAGTTACCATGAGGGTGTTTTGTATTTGTCTGCATGACACTACACACTTTCTATGTATTAGAATTTACTTTGGAATAGCTATTTAATGTATATATACACTTGTGTGGAATAGCTACTTTTGATAACCTTCTTCATTCTCTTTATGGCCAGTGTTATTACAGTATGACTGCTCTCTTATGGATAAGCTAATTCGCCAAAAAAGGGCTGTTGGATTTACTGGTTTATTTATATACCCTTTTTTTTTTCTGTAAATTGTACAGGTTGTTCTAAGTTGCTTACGCTGTTACTGTATTATTATTTTTTTAACAGAACCACAGCTGCCAGTTTTCTGTAAAACCCACGGGATTTGTTTATCTATGCATAACTTGGTCTAATAATTTAGCACAAACTCAAACATTGGTTTACTTTTTTGTAAATAGTTTTACCGAATTATTCTGGAAACCACAGTTTTATTCTGTAAAAATATTTATGTGTAACTTAGTCTAGTATTTTAGCTCAAGCTCAAAACTTTTTTACCATTTTTTTATTACAACTGTTTTAAACTGTAAAATGTACATGCTGTTCTGTAAAGATGCTTACATTTTTGCTGTATTTTACAGTATATTTGTTTATAATCTTCTTAACGTCCAGTAGTCTATAATTTTAGTTTAAACCCAAACCTCACAGCTCAAAAAAGAGAAAACGAAAGAGAGAGAGGGTTAACAGCTTATTTTTCTCCTTACAGAACAGGTCAATACACCTCCTTTGGATTCATGACATGTTAAGGCCACGAGGGAGCACAGATAAGCATACAGATTATTGTTAAATAGGAAATGCCAATACACGGCCATGCCAAGCCATGCGGTTTTCTTTTAATGATCCTCTTTGAGATCCTAAAGGGCCGATAAATGACAGGTGATTGGTGGTTAATCCTGTCTATAGCAAACACTCCAGCCAGGCCAGGTCTTATGCTCATCTCGATTTATCCAGGTATCATAATTTATTGATAGAAAAACTTGCATCCGTTTTCCATAAGCCATCTGTAAATTGGACGTCTGCCTCTCATAAAACGATTTGTTGATACAAATATGTATTTCATTCTGTGCTGTGCATTCACGCATTACATGAGGGAGTTTTACTCTCTGAGCTTAATCTGAAATACTGATATAATGATTAGTCTTTATACCGTATGGAATTCTTATGGTATTACAAAATTCATACGTGCTATAACACTTTTAGAAGTTGAAGCAGGTAAAAGCTGGTACCTGTTTAAAGCCAAAAGTGCTTTAAAAGATACATAATTTCACATTTTCCTCCTAAACTAAAATGATCACATTCATTCAGATTCTTTGATATGTATTCATGGCACGCTTATATATTAATCACAAATTATTTATGTAATCATGATCATTGAGGGATATTCTGATGGAATATCCCTTTTGGCAGAAGGCTGGAGGTGGAACTTTACATTCAAGCAATTTTCAGAGGAAACCGACCCATCACAGTTCATGTCTGCGGAAAAGCAAAACAAGGCAATGCCATCCAAAAGCCTGAAAATCTATTATTTTCCAAATATGTGACAAAATGGTCTTTGGCACATCAAGATCAAGGCCATGAATATGTTGACTATGTTAATTAAACAAAGATGAAAGATTTCCCCACATTTAAAAAAAAATATTTCAACACAATTCTAAAAAGATGTCAACTGCTGTTCCAAAAAAAATAAGAAAAAAGAGAGAGAGAGATTATGTGAGAGATCATGTGAACTGAGCTTTGCCATGACAGTAATAAATAAAATGTTTAAACATAAAACAGATATTTTAATAATATTTCAAAATATTACTGTTTTTGATCTAATAAATTCAGCCTTGGTGAGCACCAATGTTTAAAAAAAAAAAAACCTTACTCTTATATAAACTTAATAGTTAAGGCTGTTTCATAAATGTTTGGGTTATTTGTTAGAATTTTATTGGGGCAAGTTGTCACAGACATTTCATTTGTTGTAATTTTATACAAATTATTTAATTGAATACAATTCAAAAACAATGGTTTCTGATTTTGCTGTTACATGTCCTATTTTTTATTTTCCATGGATTTTTTTTTGTTTCATAACGGTTTCAATCGAGCTACAAATTCTATAGTTGTCTGTTTAATGGTCGGTTCCATTGTGACAGCTTATACCATATAATGCAACAACTTGCCCCACTGGGTCACAACAGCTTTTGAAGCAAAAATCTACAGAGAAATTTAGCTTGCCTCCAGAATATAAATAAATGATTAAATCACAGTCAAAGTTGGTGCTTACTAAATCTTAGCACCCTAATTAATGGCTTTTATAAAGGTTAGTTTTCAAAACAACAAACAAGATGTCTGCTAATATGAAGGTTTTTAAAGCACACATGGTGAAAGGCAATGAGTGAAAAGAGGAAGTGAGGTTTGTGGTTTGATAGTGCCTCCACCACTCAAGGTTGTTGCCCTTACACAGAAATGAATGCAGTCAGGTCAGGTCCACTTCACTAATGAAATAAGTCATGTCTATTCTTCAATGAAACACATAAACACACACACAACAGCCGCACGCATGTACACACCCCACACAAAAACTCACATAAACACCACAAGCTATCAAATTAATTTCCGAAGCAGTGCAGTTTAAATCTGAATCCTTTCTGCAGCCCTGACCCGCTGCCAATGTATATTTAATCAAGATGAATGACCTTTTTCTCAGTCTTTGTGTTTTCCTGCAGCCCGACCAATGAAATACACGGCCTACGCTTTAAGTGATTGCTTCTGGAAGGCAAGTGAGCGGATTCATTCATTTCAGGACATTGAAATGTTTTCACAAACAGTGATACACGGTCATGGTAAGACTGTAACCATTTGAATCAAGATGTAAAGAAGGCTGGGACACATCTGAGGAATCTTCTGTCTGCCATATTTCAAACCTCCCCCAAGCTTAACCTTATGCAAGGATAAATGTAGCCTACTCCCCCGCTTCAAATCAGGGTTCTGATGACACTGTCAGGGTATATTTTGTGATAATGACCAGCTGACAGTATATTATCCAGCATTATTACACAGCCGAAATGCACAAAACAATCATTCTAGCAACACAACAAACACGTTACATTTTTTGATAATTAAGGGAAACTCTGAACTTTCTTCAAGCCCAAAGTTTCCACGTTGGGAGAATGTCAGTGAGAAAATGTGGACGCAAACTGCAGCATCTGTATTGATGGTCAAATTATTCATTTTAATGAATTCATTTTAAGTTGTGTGCACAAAACACAATAGTACTATACAAAACAACACAATATAATGATTTAACTTCATAGGTGGGATAAAAACATAAAAAGCATCTTGCTCTGGGTTGTTATAGTTAAAACTATAAAAGGCATTACTTGAAATTAACTGAACTAAAATAAAAGCATAAAAACTTTAACTTAAAACTAAAACTACTGAAGTAAAAATAAACTATGTATTTGCATTTTTAAAAACAACAGACATGACAAAAACATTACCAAAATGACAATGAAAGCAGAAAATATAAAAATACAAATAAAAAAAATACATACTAATTATTCTAAAATAACACTAATGATTTGAACGCACCTGATGTCATAATTCTCAAATAAATATGAACTTCCCAGGAGGACATGAACACACCATGATATATGTACAGCGTTGGATGACAGTGAATATTAGCATATACCGCTGAACGCTGCCATTGACCAATCAGAGTCAAGAATACAGTGCTTAATCAAGTCCAAGTAGCATACAGCACACCTCTTGCAATTCTCTATGCATCTAACCATGCATTCTAAAGATATTCCAGTCACATCTTAAGCTCTGTAGGGAAAACAAGAGGTACATGCCCAGATCTCTGAACCAAGTCATAGGCTCTTGTATGGACTCCTATGCACTTCCTATAGTCTTCCAATACAATGTCATTTCACAACAAGTCATACAGATTGCTCATATGCATATAATAAAAAATACGGGAGGGAGTTTGTATGACATCTCTATACATATCCCTTTGCTATTGTCCACATTCAATTGTGCTCCACAGAGTCAAAGAAGGAGATAATGGTCGGTCTTTCAGAGCTGTATCCATGTAGGAGTACAGAAAGGTGACAACCCAAAGGGGGAACAAATGTGCCAGGAATACATAATCACATAAACTGAGAATAAAAAGACAAATAAGCGCCAATGTGAGCACAGAAAAGATGTCAGGCTGACATTAAAACATTTATTCATATTTCAAGTGCCCTCGTTCTCTCTCTCTCTCACACCTCACATTACTTGCATACATGCAGGGTCAGACAATAAATTGTTGACCAACTGTATAATGCATCAATGTCTGACTTGAAATGGTCAAAGAGATCAAATCGGCTCTCTCTGGAATAAAGAATAACCTGCTTTCTTCTGCAACTGTGTTGCCATTAACATTTGAAAAGGGCACACAGAAAGAATAAAACACAAAGAAGAAGAAGAATGGATGCAAGCGAGGTCACGGCGGTGATTTAAGAGCCACATACACTTTCATGCTGCTAAAATTACATGGCAGAGGCTTTTTATTTTTGCACTATGATGTCAAATAGATGAGACATAAACAGATGCCCTCTAAAACCTCCTCACCTCACCAAGGTAACACGCTGGAATAATATAGTTATTTACACCCAACAAATCTGAGGTTCAGTGATTTGAATGCATGTGAATGAACAAAATCAACAACGAGTTTCACGGCATTAGATAAAATATCAAACCAGGTGGTATATGCAAACATATGATGCTAGAGCTTTTCTTAGAGCATTTTCCAATAATAGAGTTATTATTCGGTTTATTTATTACTTGCTTGAAAAGTGTGCTGATATGAATATTTGAATACATCATGTATGATATGATTTGATCGAATGGAATTGCATTTATGCAATTTACAATTTTTGGGGTAAAAAAAAGTATATAAGATAACAAGTAATAATACAATAAATAATAAAATAGCAATTTATAGGACTTACACTGCTTTGAAATGATCTCTTGTGATTATTTCGGATCTAGAATGTTTTATTTTGGTCTTGTGTCCTAATTAAAAGCATTTGTTCTCTGACCGCCGAGGTTCATTTTAAGTACTTTCCAAATCATCACTGTATAATTATGCTTTCCCTTTGCTTATGCAACACACGTTTTTGTCCTCTTTCTTCCAGATATTCCCAGCAGGATAATATTGTCTGAGAAACTAAAGGAACCCCTGATGCAATTAGAGAGCTTGATACCAATCTTTGATCATACAAATGAAGACGCAGGTTGGAGGAAGCCGAAGGCACTGTCTGTATACTCTAGTTACACTGCTTGTATAAAGCCATCTATAAAAAAGATGGAAAAATATCAATTGTGAGTCGCTTCTGCCCTCCTGTGGTCAGATCTTGTATTGGATTTATTAACTTGATCTAAAATAAATCATTTATTTTCTATAAAAAAGTCATAATGATATGTTTAAGAATAAATATACCCTCCAGATTACCTATATCTATATTATCTATAAAACATATGCAATAATTAAAGGTAGCATAAACAGTATTTCAGTACTGCACTCAATACAGCCTATACTGTATATCAATACAATATCTATAATAAACTGTTTCGATTGCTAGTCATTTTCCTACCTAAAAATAAATAAATAAAATGGTTATTCTCTAAAAATAAAACTCTATTGTGCAGCTATTTTCCTTGCCACATTGTTATCAGATTGGAGCTCATATTTCTAAGATATCAAACCATCAATCAATAAACCAAAATCCTATCTCTGATGACCTTGCTGTTCTTTCCCCCAGAGCAGACTGATAAATGAGCTACAGATTGTAGAAGTAAAAAATCAAATATAAGTAATCAATGTATGCATCCAATGGTATTATAAGCCTCCACAGGAGAGCGCTGTAAATAAAGTAGTCTGTAAAGCTGACTTGGCAGCTCCACAAATCTGAGAAAATTCATACCATCTATGAGAAATCCCTTCGCATCTGACTCACAATGAAAACTTAGACTGAAAAATGAAATGGGTTATGATAGATGACATGTTCTGTGTGGATAATATCAAAGAAAGAAACTGAATATCAAATTTAGGCAATGCTTTTCTCCTCGCTGAAATTGTTTCCAAAAAATTGAGGAAAGACCACATGGCTCCATCACAATGCCAGAAATAATGATGCCTTTAACAATGGCCTGCGGTAATACAGAAAAACAGATTACCACACATACCCCTCAAGTCATAAGATGGACGTTGATAGGGTGGATAGGGCATTAAAACTGCTATTACATTTCAACAAGCGGTATAGCCTATATTTTTTTTTTTTTTTTTTTCGCCTACAGTTTTACAGAATTCCAATATTTGGTTCCATGCCAACATCTGACATCAAGGATTCTTTAATATAAATTTCTCTTCTGGTCGAATAAAAAACAAAACAAATATGAAATAGGCCTATATGAAAAAAGTGTGAGCTCTAAAGAAGCATTCATCATAAAACAACATGACATTTCTGTCTTTGAGTCAACGTGCTTTTAAGCATCATTTTGAATTTTAATATCACCATACTCAAAAATATTTATTACTATTATATAAATATCATAATTATCATACATATGTGGTTTACAGTTACAAATGAACAAATACCACAAAACATTGCAGGAATCTCTCGAAAATACTTACAGACACTGAAATTGTTGATTGTTGCTTTCCCGCCAAAATGATGTCACTTCCTGGAGGACGATGTATTTTACCCTATTAACTAAAGGGATTTTGAACACCAGACTAATTGTTAGCTACAACTAAGACTAAAAATATTTATTTTAAACGTATGACAAAAGAAAGGGAAAATTACGAAACTTGAAATATTTCATAATGGTCAGTTTTTTTTTTAAAATATTCTTAGAAATTAGTGCACAGCACCAGGAACATGGTAAAAATAAGTAAACATTACAAAAAAAAATGAACACAATTATTCAATTATTATTACTTACCGCAAATTAATGTTCAGATTTAAAATATATATATAAATCAATAAATAAAAACTTAAAAAATGAGTATTGTTTAGTTATCTAAAACTGGCCTTAGAGTTATATGTGCGAGAATGACTCCTTTCTAAATGCAGACAATAATAAAAGGTATTCGTTTTCATCTAAATGGTTTACTGTGGTAACCAGTATTTGTTTCTCAACCAAAATAAACCACGCCCCCGTACATTGACGCATGCCCACTCTGACTGGAGACGCTTGCGAGGGGCGTGGTTAGGTTCAACACAGCACCGCCTATTGCGGAACATGCAAGTCAGCTGATAATGTTGGAGGAACGCTCAAGTTAGAATGAACATAGGTAATCAGTGTTGTGTGTTTTTGAGTATTTTTCTCTGTATCAGTATTTGTTTAGGTGAGGACTACGATTTGGATGATAAAACTGGATTAGGACGATCGTTTGATGGCATTGGTGGTTTAAGCGGTGGTGGGGTGAGTGTTTTACTTTAGTGCGTTTCCTTTTTCAGAGTTTCTGAAGTGCTTTGTTTACAGAAAACGCTAACGTCTGCATAACAATAATTATCATTGTGTTATAAACGTTTTTTACAGGCGACCTCGCGTTTGCTCGTCAATTATGCTGAACCATATCGGAGTCAGATACTAGACTTTCTATTCAAGGTGTGTTTGCTTAGAAAGGAATCTGATCAGACTATATTTATGTAAGTTAATACAATTATGTATCTATATCTAACAGCCTAGATTTGGAGCCTCGTTACAAATCCTGAAGGTTGAAATTGGGGGCGATGCTCAGACTACAGGTATAGACCACTTTCACTTTTAAAACTTCTGTACAGTGAATGTGTTTATCCATATGACCTTTATTTAATATAATCATTTACAGATGGAACTGAGCCCTCACACATGCACTATGAAGATGATGAGAATTATTTTAGAGGATATGAATGGTGGCTTATGAGGGAAGCCAAGAAGAGGAATCCAAACATCACCCTCATAGGTAAAATATTAACGTCTAACAAATTAATCAAACAGAGCAAACCTGAAAAATAACATGCAGTGGTCTTGTACTTATGCATTCAATCCCAAATATGAATTGGTAGTTTAAGTTTTCACCTTTAATAATTAATTTTTAACAGGTCTACCATGGGCTTTTCCGGGATGGGTTGGAAATGGAGAAAACTGGCCATATAGTTTCCCTGATATCACTGCTTCTTATGTGGTGTCTTGGATTCTTGGGGCCAAGAAGTACCATGACTTGGACATTGATTATGTTGGGGTGAATGCATCTCATCTATTCCAATAAACTTTCAGTTTTTCTGTGGCCATATTCCTCATTAATCTGAACATCTGATTCTTTTTCTTTACACAGATATGGAATGAAAGGAGTTTTAACAGTAAGTACATAAAGGTAAGTACTGTCAGCATATCTTCTTTCATAATAATGTTTAATATTTTATCTCAAATACTGTTCGTTTTTACTGTTATTTTACATTTTTTATTCATCAAAGAAAAAAAAACTGTTTCCACAAAAATATTTGGCAGCAAATACATTTTTAACACTGATAATAATAAGAAATGTTTCTTGGGCACCAAATCAGCATATCAGAATGATTTCTAAAGGATCATGTGACAGTGAAGACTGAAGTAATGCTGGAAATTCAGCTTTAAACCGGAATAAATTATTATTTTCAAATATGTTAAAATAGATAACATTTATTTTAAATTGAAATAATCTTTCACAAAATTACTGTGTGTAATTGATTAAATAAAAGCAGCCTTGACATTTAAAAATCTTACTGACCTTAACATTTTGAAACGTGAAATGGTCTTTATTTATTTACGTTTTACATTTGCCTGTTACATCAGTTTTGTTAATGCATATACAGCACGTGAAAAGTTTGGGTCAAAAATGACCTTGTATATTTTTTTCTCTGCAATGTTTGCTAGCTTTTGCGATATACACTGGATAAAAGTGGTCTGGAGAGAGTGAAAATCATTGCCAGTGATAACCTCTGGGAGCCGATCACCTCTGTTGTAATTGCTGACAAAGAGCTACAGGATGCTATTGAAATTTTAGGGTAAGTCTTTTTGATTCCTTATTAAAATGTACACATCCTGTTTTTAAATATTTATTAATGGGAAAAAATACATTGGCATGACATGTACAGATGTTTAAAGTGTGGTGATGAGAGATCCTGATGTTGGACTGGTGTGACTGACAGGGTTCATTATCCTGGCACCAACACTGTGCCCAAGGCCCTGAAGACTGGCAAAAACTGTGGTCCTCTGAAGACTACAGTACCTTTAATGACAATGTTGGCGGAGGCTGTTGGGCCCGAATTCTCAACCAGAACTACGTCAATGGCAAAATGACAGCGTATGACATCTCTATGATCTGAATCATGTAGCATTTTCCTTTATAAAGAGAACTATCACACATATAAACATTGACATATAAACGTAGATTCAATGATGAGAAAAATTGGTTGTGTTTGCTTTTAGGACCATAACTTGGAACCTTGTGTCAAGTTATTATGAGGACCTTCCCTTTGGAAGGGATGGACTAATGACTGCACAAGAGCCATGGAGTGGAAATTATGTTGTCGAGTCCCCTATTTGGATAACAGGTAATGTATTTTTATATATATGTATTTTGTATATTACTCTGGGGGGGGATTATTTGATCCCCTGCTGATTTTGTACGTTTGCCCACTGTCAAAGAAATAATCAGCCTATGATTTTAATGGTAGGTTTATTTGATCAGTGAGAGACAGAATAACAACAAAAATAATCTAGAAAACACATTTAAAAAGTTATAAATTGATTTGCTTTTTAATGAGTGAAATAAATATTTGATCCCTTCGCAAAACATGACTTAGTACTTGGTGGCAAAACCCTTGTTGGCAATCACAGAGGTCAGATGTTTCTTGTAGTTGGCCACCAGGTTTGCACACATCTCAGGAGGGATTTTGTCCCACTCCTCTTTGCAGATCCTCTCCAAGTCATTAAGGTTTCGAGGCTGACGTTTGGCAACTCAAACCTTCAGCTCCTTCTCACCTTCTCACTCTTCAAATAAACCTACCATTAAAATTATAGACTGATTATTTCTTTGTCAGTGGGCAAATGTACAAAATCAGCAGGGGATCAATCATTTTTTTCCCCACTGTATATGCGTCATATAAGTAATGTGTGCTACAACTATTAAAGTATTTTATTCATAAAATTCTATAAGCGCACACTACCCAGTTTACGGAACCTGGCTGGACGTACCTGCAGACAGTGGGACACTTCATACACGGTGGAAGTTATGTTGCACTGACTGATGAGAGAGGAAATCTAACAATAATCACTGAAACTATGGTGAGATTTTTGAAATTGATCTTCTAAACAAAAGTGTATATTTTTTTGTTTGGAGTTGTTGTTTTTTTAGATGTTTTTTATATATATTTTTGAAAGAAGTCTCTTATGCTTGCCAATGCTGGTGAGAACAGCATTCATTTGAAGTAGAAATATTTTGTCTCTTTTGATCAATATAATATATCCTTGATGAATAAAAACATTTAAACAAATCTTACTGACCCCAAAACATTTTAACAGTAGTGTACATATATCCTCTTTTAGACCCATGATCACTCTGTGTGCATAAGACCTCCTCTGCCCTCATATGATGTCACTGCCCAGAATGTAACCTTCCATCTGAAAGGGACTTTTGTGAGTGCCTCTTCCCCTCTTTTTTGGGGGGTTTATAATGGATAAAATGACTTCAAATGATATGTATGTAAGTATATGGAATAACTTTTTTTACAGGCGTCAATCAGTGAGCTGGAGGTGTGGCATTCAAAGTTTGATTTCAAGACAAACAAGACAGTCCTCTTCCAAAATCTCAAGCCTATTAAAGTAAGTATATACATAAAATCAAGATATTCATGATATAATCTCTTTAAAAAGACGGTTACACTTTATTTTAAGGTGTCCTTGTTACAGTGTAATTATAAATTTAAGTACTGAGTAATGTTAATTAACTACATGTGCTTACTATATGGTTAGGGGTAGGATTAGGGTTTGGCTTAGTGTTACTTGCATGTAATTACCAGTACACATTATTAATTGTTATTATAATAGTAAGTACATTTAACATGTTTAACAAGGACACCTTAAAATAAGTGTTACCAAAAATACTTAAAAATAAAAACGCTTTTCGATATTGTCTGTGTTCTTAAAAAATATAAATAAATAGGTTCAGTAAATTGATTTATATAATAATGATTTACTTGTTATTTGAACTCTAATGTAATATATCTGTGTAAACTGTGAATGCTGTAGGTAATTGAAGGGTCTTTCAGCATAGAGCTTGATGTTGATGAGGTATATACATTTACTACTGTACGAAATGGTCAGAGAGGGAGTTACCCAGATCCTCCACCCTCTGCTTCCTTTCCTAAATCATACAAAGATGATTTTGATGTCTGTAAGTTGCTTCATTTTCTTCCCTCATTTAATAGTCATTCTTCTAATACTTCTCACACAGTAGTGTGTGCAAATCTAACAACTTTGGCTTCCTGTCTCCCAGCTGGAAATCCATATTTCTCAGAGGCTCCAAACTTTGCAGATCAGACGGGGGTCTTTGAATACTTCACTAACCAGACGGATCCTGGACCTCATGTTTCCACTCTGCGACAGGTGGTCACTCAGCGTCCGGTGACCTGGGTTGCAGATGCTGATCAGACATTAAGTGTTATTGGTGATTATCAATGGTGAGGATTTTATAACTATTATGTACACTACCATTGCAATGTTTGGTGTTAGAAATTAATAATTTAATTCAGAAGGATACAGTAAAACATTTGTAATGTTACAAAAAACATTTATAAAGCTGTTCTTTGGAACTTTCTACTCATCAAAGGAATCTTAAGAAGCACAAATGTTTTTTTTTTAACATTAACGATAAGAAGACATGTTTCTTCAGCATCAAATCAGTATATTAGAGTGATTTCTGAAGAATTATGTGACACTGAAGACTGAAGTAATGGCTGCTGATAATTCAGCTTTGCCATCACAGGAATGAGTTACATTTTAAAATATATTGTATTGTATTTTTGATCAATTAAATGCAGCCCTAGTAAGCATAAGAGACTTATTTCAAAACATTAAAAATAGCAACACACAACTTTTAAATGGTCATTAACTTGCTTAAGAAATAAAGAATACTGTATATAAAAATATCCTATGCATTTAACAGCTGTATGTACTTACGGTTATCAGGCAAGACCTGCGGGTGTCATGTGACATATACATGGAGTCTGTGCACACCGGTGGAGTCTTCATTGCTGTCAGAGTGAACAAAGGTGGAGGTGTTGTCCGAAGCACAAGGGGAGTCTTTTTCTGGGTCTATGCAGATGGCACCTACAAAGTCACAAATGACCTCAGTAAGCATCTGAATAATGAAAGCCTTGTTTTTTTCCCTACCGCTTTAAGTGTGACTAAACCAGGTCATATTTGTAAAACCCTTTGATCGAACAGATGGAATGACAGTTCTAGCTGAGGGCCTGTCTGGAACTCGAGCATGTGTGTGGTACACACTGACCCTCACCGTCAAGGTCTGTTGAATTATATATGGAAATGTTTCTAAATATATTTATTGCTGAGTTTTCCCTTTATTTTAGTTCTATCTATTGTGTCTTGAATCTCATTTTGCCACACTGTCAGATTTGTACTTCAGTTGATCTCTCATTTATTCTGGGTTTTAGGGAAACTATGCATCAGCGGATCTCAATGGCTATCCCCTGTGGAAGAATTCAGTGCTCTGGGAGCCACGACATGGATGGGCGGCCATAGGCACTAGTTCATTTGAACTTGCACAGTTTGATAATTTTGCTATAGAAGCCTTAGCCTGATGGTTTTTGGTTTGCCAATGTTGTGACACTGTAAACAAGCAGACTGGAATCAAACAGGTGTGTGACTAATGTGATTATGAAGTGATTTAATGATTTGTTAATTTTTAAGGTTTCAGTAGCATCTACACCCAATGTGCATTAATAATAATAATAATAATATCAATAATTATTAATAATAATTGGTACCATTGATGTGATTTAAAATGTCTGAAAATTCACTGGAAGTTTTTGGTTGTTAATTTAATTTAAATATATATTTTCTAATAAATGATTGATAAGCTGTAAAAAAAGATGTTGAATTGTGTGTCATTTATAGAGCGAGCTGTACAAAATTGCGACAGTATGTTCATGATAAAGCGCTGATATAAGCTTTATATTTTAGCTTCATTATGAATGTCATACCACACTCCTAAATGTAAATGTAGTGAAACAATATTTTTAATTTTTATGTAATGATTTGAATAATGAACATATTTAGCTAAAGACATTGTGACAGTAAGATAACATTATTTTGTGAAGTTTAAATGGGCTTATTACAAAACATCAAACCTAGAGCAAAGTTGTCCTGTGAAAAATAAAAAGGTTATAATTTTGTTGAATAATGTTAGTCTACCTGCTCGAACCAGCTTGATCCAAGTCTACCTAGTCTCTGTCTATCAGCGGTTAGACCAGATGATCCAGCTCAGCTTGGACCAGATAATGACCACAACTGACCAGCAAATACATATCAATCACACAACCATCTGCCATCAGCAACATATGTAATGTCATGTCTGTGGAGCAACACAGCAACATTTATTTAGACTAACGTTACTGAGAAATATCCATGTTCTATCCGTTGTTTTACATGATTTATGTTAGCTCATAATAGTATGATAAATGAAACTCCTGAAGCAGACGGGCATAAATAATGCAATCACTGTAACGTTAAGTGTAAAAAATATTCATTCTTTTGACCGTATTTTGTCATTTTATTATAATTTGTAATATTTATAGAGGCTTATGTTGTAAACGCTTCCAAAATCAGCTTTGTATTTAGTGTCACGTTGAACCACGTGAACGCATCCGTTTCCTAGCAACAGAACAACAACAACACAGGATGGCAGACGAGACTGAGGAGATACCGCAAAACGCCAGACGTGTTTTTATCAACGATGTTGATACATATACATCGAAAAATATTGCAAGGGTAAGATATTATATATCTATAACGTTATATATATTTTTCCAATATTATTTAGCTTAACAATTATAGACAATGCTTGAACATAAATGTCAACGTGCAGTGCAGTTATGTCCATACCGTATATGTAATGTATATTTCGTTTACCCTTATTTCCCTCTGTTAAGTTTTTAGACTCATGTGTGGTTGGTGCATCTCTAGTGGACCCTGGAGAGGCTGATGTGGAGGAAGATGAGGACGGGCTGCATGATGAGCAACCAAAACTCAAAAGTGCAACCTTCCAGATTGTGGGAACAGTTTCCAGCCAAACAGAGGAGAAGTGCAGTTTCATTGCTGAAGAGTACAGTGTAAATAAATCACAACTAGCCTACAGAACTATGCAGAAGATATGACTTTTATAAGTTGTTGCTAACGTTATTTGTATTTTTTTTTCATCAAATTCCCTTTACTCCCAGAACTTGAAGCGAGAAGACCTTCTACATCATCTAATGAAATGTGACGTGGTCATTTATGATATTACTCAGCATGCTGATCAGATAGATGAAGCACAGTGGGCTGTCTCCGGTATTTTAATTAAACCCATGTGCCATTTCTTGCTAGAAATATTTTTTCCTGAGCAGATGCTCACAAAATTATCCTCCAATCACAGCTCTTCATGAAGAAATGGACCAGTTTCCTGGGCCCAAGATGTTTATCCTGGTGTCAACAATCATGACGTGGGCTATGACTAAACCAGCTGATAAAGTAGGAATAATTAAAGTTATCAAATAAGTACTCTCTTGATCAGACAGAATAAGATAAAACATTCAAATTAAATGGCCGAATTAATGAATATGTGTAACTCCATTGTAGGATTATCCAGAGTTTCCTTTTACAGAAGAATACTACAGGAGAAGAAAAGCACACCCCAACTTCCATGATCATATCGGTTTGGAGAAACTTGTGGTCAAATTAGGCAAAACTGTAAGCAAGAGCCACTTTCAGAATAATTTTTTACTTTAAAAGTGTGAAGTTCATATTTATTTCTGAATGATTTTCAGAAAAGCTCCAGGTTCTCCTCTTATGTTGTTGCATCAGGGCTACAGTATGGAATTGGAGAGCACATCTTTCATTTATTTTTTAAGGTAAATCATATGCACATACTTTAAAAAGCATCCCACTTGTAATTACTTTGTGCTAATTCAAGTATTGAAGCTAAATAGTGGCTCTATGTAGATGTCATGGTTGGGCGAAGTCTCCCAGGTGCCCATCTTTGGAGATGGCTCCAATATTATCCCCACTATTCACATCAATGATCTGGCAGGGTAAGCAATATTGTGGAGATTTTTATGACATATCATCCATGCAAAAATACAATTACTGAACATTTACACCCTTTTGATTTGTATTCATGAAGGATCATCCAAAATGTCATTGACCACAAGCCAAAGTCACAATACTTTGTTGCAGTTGATGATTCCAAAAACACAATGGAGGATATCATAAAGGTGAGATTTTACACATTCAGTATATTTTTGTTTATAAAATGAATGGTTCTCATGCAAAGAAGTGTTCTTCTTCAAGGCAGTAGCATACGTGCTTGGACCAGGAAAAACTCAGAATGTTTCAAAAGAGGAGATTTATCTCATACGGGATGTGACGGTAAGAATCAATGCCAGTTGTTCTGATATACTACAGTGAAGATGATCAATATTTGATATTATCAGTTTTAGTTTTGTATTGACAAAGTTTTTTTTCTTCCACTTTCTTCAGCAAACAGATATTGATTCTTTGCTTGTCAGCTTTCGTATTGAAGCAACATATCTGAAAGAGAATTTTAACATTCAGTGGGTGTCAGAAACTGGCATGGTTGAAAACATTGAGCAGATTACTGAAGAATACAAGCAGGCCAGAGGATTGTTGGTACGCTGAAATACTCTAGCGTTTTTGATACTTCCTCTATGTTGAAGATCAGAGTTGGGATCTTTGACTTCATCAAACGTTTTACAGTATAACCACTGTTTATATGTGTCCCAGCCCCTTCGTATCTGCGTCCTGGGACCACCTGCTGTTGGGAAGAGCACTATAGCGGAGAGGATATGCAAGCATTACAAACTTCACCATGTTAAACTTAAGGAGACAATCACTGAAACATTAGAAAACCTGGTCAGTGTTGTACAACAACAAGAATGTATTCACAACTATCAAAGCATGTTCATATAACACAGATATTATTTAAAGGGATTGTTCATTCAGAAATATTAAATCTGTCATCATTTACTCACCCACAAGTTGTTCCAAACCTGTATGACTTTATTTTTTCTGTTGAATATATCTGAAGAAGATATTTTGAAGAATGTTAGTAACCAAACTTGACTTACTGTAGGGAACAAATAACATGAAAGTCAACTGTTTGGTTACCAAAATTCTTCAATATATCTTCTTAACTATCCCTTAAGAAAAAAAGCAAAATAAAATAATACTGAAGTAAACATACCCCTATAGTGAATTCCCTTCTGTTTTTATACATTGAAATATCTATAAATTGTAAATATTTTATACTGATGCTTTTTGAATCAATCAGGAGTCGTGTGTTCGTATAGAGGATGAGGAAAACGGCCAGAGTGAAGCTCAGGAGTTTCTGGACACTCTGAAGGAAGACATGAATCAGAATGAAGGTTGTGTATTTGTAATTTTTTAGGTGCTATATACTGAAATGGTATATACAGTACAGTATTAAGATTTTTGTTGTTGTTGTTGTTTAGGACGACTAGATGACCAATATGTGATTCGTATAATGAGGGACAAACTCAGGACTAAACCCTGTATTAACCAGGGCTTTGTTTTGGATGGTTTTCCAAAGACATACGAGCAGGCCAAGGAGTTATTTACTGGTGAGAAATAAGCCCCTTTTAGGTTATATATTAACAAATCAAATCATGATTCTTATTAATCATACATGAGTTTTGATTTGCTGCATGATTATTTAAATATTCAACAGGTGATGAAGAGCCTGAGGACTTGCAATCTAAACATGAGAAAAAGATCATTCCAGGTCTGTAATTAATGTAAAGTATTATGCAGATTAGTAATGCCTTGTTTCTCCATCATAATTATTAGCCTTAAGATTTGAGTCTTGCATGACTGATTTGAATCGTATAAAATTCATTTAGCTACACAAAGTGTTCAAAAGTTTAATAGTTGTAAAATTAATCTCTCATACTCGCCAAAAGTTGAATTTATTTGATCAAAAATACAGCAAAACAGAAATATTATTACAATTTTTATCCCATTTGGTTAATTTAATGCACAATTAAAAATATTAGGCTCTTTCAAAAAAAAAACTGTGCTATTTAACTCTAGGTATGCATGAGAGAGATGTGCTGTCTTTTTATATAATGTAAACATTTTCAGGGAGATGTTATATTTGTAGACAGATGAACTGAGAATATGACACCCACAACTCATTTAAACGATTTACTTTAACAGGTGGCTATAAACATTCTATGACACTAGTCAAACAGTCATCTGTCTCTTCTTCAGAGTTTGTGTTCTTTGTCGACGCCACTGATGTTTTCCTGAAAAACCGCGTTCTGAATCTACCCGAGACTGTTGTAGAAGGAACTTCCTACACTCCTGAACAGTTCCTTTGCCGTTTAGCCAATTTCAGAGAAAGAAACGTAGAGGATGAGACGTTGCTGAACTACTTTGAGGATCTGGAGATTCATCCTGAGCACTTAGGTAACGTTAAAGGAGTGAACCAAATCACACTTTAATGAAGTGCAGCAATACTACATCTGTTGATCCAACCATTAACAATACAGTAAGCATCAAGGTGCGGTCACATTTACTAATTTTCCTGGACAAAGTCCAGTCATTTCAATAGGAATCCACATTTACAAGCCAAACTCAGTTCTAAACAAATATGTTGGCTGGTTTTGATGTGAGGAAATGAAAGTAGAAGGCCTTTTGGCTGGAGTAAGCATTAATATTATTCCCAGAAGTGAGTTAAAATGCTTTAATGATGGATTTGTCTCTTACTAACGCAGCTTTTCACTTCACAAGGCGTTAATTGATGGACTGAATACTTGTGGAATATTGTGATGGGTTTATCAGCTGTTTGGACTCTCATTCTGACGGCACCCATTCACAAGCAATTTCCCTTTTATTTCAGAGATTACAAGCAATGATGAAAGTGAATACCTGCTGATCATAGAGAAGGTTTGCAAAAAGGTGGGCAAACCGAAGAACTATGGGATAATCTTAGAAGAGGTGGAGGAAGAAGAGCGGCGGCAAGCAGAACAGCAGCTAAAGGAAAGGGCAGCACAAAGAACCGAGGAAGAGCGGCGGGAGGAAGACGAGGCCCAACAGAGAGATCAGCGCTGGGGGGGATGGGTAAGCACCTGCATTTAATCCTCTGATAACTACAGCATTTTTAGTTGTTATGAACTTTATAAATAAATATCTTCTTGTCTATGAGAGGTTAGTGTGTGTTTGTGTGTTTTAAGAATCAGCAACTTGAGGAGGTGAAGAGACAAGAATATGACCTGCTGGAATCTCAGTCAGAACTTTTAAGGAACTATCTGATGAAGGATGTGATGCCCACTCTCACCCAAGGGCTCATCGAGTGCTGTAGAATACGTCCTGACGACCCCATAGACTTCCTGGTAGGTTGGTCATCTTAATAATACTTAGTAGATTCATTCGTTTTTCTGGAAGGATTGTAAAATTGTCACTCTTTGTATCTTTCAGGCCGAGTACCTTCTCAAAAATAATCCTGAAGGGAAATAAAACATGGACATTATTAGCCCTGGGGTTTCAGCAGCAAGTATTACTTCTGTTGTATAATTTTAGTTCCAGAGAGGTTTATTTCAGACTTAATGTTCATTTAAATTCAAAATCTTTAATACAGTCTGTGATTATGAATAATAATTATACTGTAATGCTACAGTGAACAAATACAATGCAAATCAAATAGAAAACAAATTTCCTTCACTGTGTTTATCTATCCATGGATTTCAAATGCAAAAACCCAAACATTAAAAGGATGACAGAATGAAGCTGTTAATTGGAAGTTCATTTGTGGAAAGTATGTCCATCGTGTTATGATTAGTCTGATTTGTCCTCTGCTGTTAAATGATAAATGTTACAAATGGCAGATAATTTACAGACCCTTTTAGCAAGCACATAATTAATGTCATTAGTAAAAAAAACAAAATACTGCACTTTAGGAAGTGCCGTAGCTCCTTCAGTTCACCTTTTAATATGATAATACATTAACATAGTCCTTAGTGCCAGTTTCTCTGTTTTCAAATAGAAGAATATAATACTAACTAAAGCAATGATACAATGCAGAAGGGCCACAAAGTGTGCAAGAGTCCAGTTTACAGCAGGCAATAACAGAACTCCAAGACATGAGGAATCATCGGGTGAACGGCAGCAGAAGGGGGCAATAAACAATAAACTGGGTTGGAATTTACAAGTAATGGGCAACCGTAATAGATGTACAGCTGCTAAGGACATGATTGTGTATGACAAAGCACAGGTGCATGAGGTTATGCAGAAATATTGGCTGTCTGGAATATGGATGCACCGAGTGGAAACGGTTTATGAATCTGTTGCTCAGCACTTTTTATGTGGAATAAACTTTTTGAAATATCAGCCCTTTGGGTTTGGAAGAGTGTCGATCTGAAATTCAGCTACTCAACATCAGTGTTCGGAGATATGATCATTTAACAAGCTTCTCTGGCTTTTAAATGTATTGAAAATATTGCATTAGAAAAATAAAAGGAATATGTTGTAAATAACACGTTACATTTTTAGGGCATGTTTTAAGGCCAAAATTAATTGTACTGCATTTTTAGAAGAATATGTTATTCTTCTACTTAAGAATATGTCTACTTAAAAATCAATAACAAAATATGTACTTTAATACTTACTGTTATATAAGTTCAGGGACAAGATTTGTTTTACATAAATATCAAAAGAACAGCTTTTTTTGTATCACTGTAAAAATCTTTACTGTCACTTTTGATGAATTTAATGCATCCTTGCAAAAAGTATCCTACCAAAAATAACAATTACAATTTAAAAATATTTTTAAAATCTCATTGAAAACAAACTTTTGATAAGTCATACTGTTTAAAGATACAATTCCTTCTTTCAAGACTTAGCAGGATACTATATAGAGTTGTACCACTAGATGGCACTCCTACCCATGCAATACAACATTTCTATTCCTTTTGATTTCCCACCAAGACCACTAAGATCGAGACAACCAATTTGATCATATACTGTGGAAACATTTATGTATGTTAAACAGTTAGGCCTGAGATTATACTTCTACCACAAACTTTTATAATGTAATTCAATGAACCTTTATTTAACCAGGTAAGTCAGTTTAGAACCCGTTCTCATTTACAATGACGACCTGGCCAAGAAGCAGCATAAAAACAGGTAAAATACAATAAAAACACGATAGAGTTACAAATAACACAATTATAAACCGTGACATAAAAACAAACAAATAACTAAAAACAAGTACAATGATCTTGTACTATTGACTGAATTGAATTTTAAAGGAAGAAAGCGAAATAAAGGAACTAAGCTTTAAAGTCTGCTGCAGATGATTCCAATCATATGCAGCAGAAAACTGAAAAGACCAATGACCAAAGGAGATATGCAAAAATTAATGAAACCACTAGAGCGCAGATTATACTTGTATTATGAATATTAAGAAGTGACTGTAAATATGGAGTTTTCCAATAAGAGTTTTATAAATAAACCGAAACCAATGAATTTGTCTACGAGAATGAAGAGAAGACCAAGTGGCAATGGTGAGTGTTAAATGAAGCTCCAGTCACAAAGCGGATTAAATAACATCAGAATGGTAAATAACATCCAGTTTATGAAGGAGAGTTTTTGAAGCAGACATGTAAACTACGTCACTGTAATGCAAAATTGGAAGCACTGTCATTTTAACCAAAAGCTGTTTAGAAGAATGTGTAAAATAAGATTGGTTACGATAAAGAAAACCAATAGAAGATTTAACCTTTCTGAGTAATACATTTATGTTTAGAAATATCAATAAGAACATTTTCCCCACTCCTGATTTTAGATCAATTAAGTATACCTATTGATAATATAATTAAAAACAAATAAATTTAGCATCAAGTATAACTACTGTTGTTCAGTTTTTTGAGAGATGTTCATTTAAGCCTAAATGTTAATTAAATATTTTTAATAATAATTATACGGCAATGCTACAAGGAATAAATACAATGCAAATCAAATAGAACAATGCATTTACCTACCTATGCATGCATGCACACACACACACACATCATTTATTCAATTACTTTTTTTGCATTTTTAGCTCAATAGAGCATAACTATTATTACTATCAGGAGCTAAATGTGTCAAATGCAAGTACAGAAGTGTGTACAGTTGTGTTCACTTATGTCACTACATTGGAGGCCTGAGTATCTCTGAGTATATAAACCCTGTATGCATGAGGAGGGGGGAAAGTGTTTTGTTGCTTAGGAACAGTTATGTCTGTGTCTCAGTGGGGGGTCTCCTTGTGAATATCATTATGTTCCTTTCGATCGACAAAAATGACAATTTTTTCTTGTCTGTCAATATTTATCATTAGCTGCACCCACTTGCAGAGCCTGAACATGTATTTTTATTGATTACAGGGCAGAATCTGGGATTATGACTAGCTTTGTATCAACATAATATTCTAGATATCTACAATGAAAGGTCTTTTCGTTTTGAAAAACTTTGAGAACATAAGCAAAAGTAAAATGCATGTGGTTGTTTTGTATTTTTGTACTACTTTAACTACCTCTCACTGACTGAAAGAGTGAAAGAAAGCAAGATTGATCCATTTTCTCCTGCAACAATAGAGCAGTGAAAAGAATTAAAGATCATTTTTGTGAAATGTAATTGTATATGTTCTGTTGCTCACAAATAAAACAGACAGAGGGTGAGGCCAGAGGACGTGGCGAGGAGTGGAATGGTACCCGGCGAGTCTGCACCGCGCGACTGATTGTGCGCAGGATCATGTTGACAGGAGGAAGGAGGAGATGCAGCCAGCACAGGGATGCTGGGTGCCTAGGCCGGAAATTCATCAAAATGGGGGAACACCTCCAAGAAACGTGCGTCAGACGGCGTGTGCTCCTCTCGCATCGTCGCTTTGGAAAGTCAGTGGAATTTTCCAGTGATTGATGACGGTTAAGAAGGGGTCAGGAAGAACAATGTGCTTTATTAATAGAGTGGACTGTCCTCTATAATTGCTTATCTTGAAGTCAAAATATGAAAATGATACCTTTACACATTTGAACAAGTCTTTTTAGCTTCCGATTATGTTATCTCAGGGTATGACTTATTACCTATAAGTGTGTGTGTGTGTGTGTGTGTGGGCATGTTTATGTGGTTTATGAGGACACAAATTTGTATAATGACATAGGTATGACATAGGTATTACAAGGAGGTGATTTATGAGGACATTTTCAGTGTCCCCATAATTCAAAATGCTTATAAATCATACAGAGTGAGTTTTTTTGAGGGAAAGTAGAAATGAACCGTCTCCTGTGAGGGCTAAGTTTAGGTGTAGGGTAGGTGTAGGGCAATAGCACATACAGTTTGTAAACCATTACGCCTATGGAAATTCCCCGTAAACCATAAAAACCAACATGTGTGTGTGTGTGTGTGTGTGTGTGTGTGTGTGTGTGTGTGTGTGTGTGTGTGTGTGTGTGTGTGTGTGTGTTAAACATTTTAGTTTTTTTACCTTTCACATTTTAGTTGTTTTTATGAATTGATTTGTTTCATAAAGAAAAAATATATTCTTATATTTGTATTTATAAAATATTATATTAATATAATAATTTATTTTGGTACTTTTGTTTACTTTTCACTTGTTTGCCTTTCTATGAATTGGTTTGTTTCATACAGCTAAAATATTTATTCAAAAATGTTGTTTATTCATAATTTATTTTTATTTCTGTATTTATTTAGGTTTGATTGTATTTTTTTATTTAACTTTTCACGTGTTTGCCTTTTTATGAATCTTTTGTATTTCATAAAGCTGTACTATATTACATAATATATTTATTATTGAATTTGTTATATGTATTTATTTAGCCTTGATTGTGACAACTTACCCCACACAGTATGACAACATGCCATTATTTTGGTAAATTCACTTTATTTCTTTAGGCCATGACAGTGGCCACATTTTATTTTGTTTAATATTTTATTTTTTTGTTTGTATTTGAGTGAATATGTTAGTGTTTGTTTCTCCACAGAAATAGACTTTTGAAAAAATTATAAACCTACACTGAGAAATATTCACTTTAGTATAAAAAAAAAAAGTTGTGACCACTAGCAGTCTCCTCCTAAGTAAAACTATTTATATATCATAGAAAACAAGCCCCCAATAGCCTCCTGTCAATTGCAAGCAGGTGCTTACTAACAACTGTCCAATTTCTTGGGCTCCGACTGAAAAATGTTTGACATTTTATCTTTGAGTACAGCCGTACACACCGCATCATTCCCAGCATCTGTGCATCTGTTCCCAACATCCTTACGATCAGGTTTCAAAGTCTGTTTGTTCCAGAGCCGGGGTGGGTTGAAGCTGGCTGGGCGATGTTCGGCAGCGGAGTTGGTGAGATGGAAGCCTTTGTTAAAAACATCAGGTAGAGCGTGGGGGGGCTGTTGGCACAGCGGCGCTTGCCCCCATGCTGTTCTGTCAATCTGCCCCTGCCCCGTGCCGAGAGGAGGAGGGGGGCAGACACCAGGGGAGCCAATCCTCCATGAGACCCAAATCATGCCAGACGAGGAAAGATGGTCCCTGGCTAAATACAGTTATCCCCCCTCATCTGTCAATCAAGAAATCTTTGAGTAATTTGGGATTTACCAAGGAAAGCATTCAAATCTCTGAGTGCGAATACTGTAGTTTTTCATATGCAATGTGTGTGGAACAATTCATCTTTCAGGCGTTTCTTATTTTGGAAAGGCCAAAATGTATTTATTCATTTTTAATTACAAATATTTTCAGCTTAGATGCATTTTCTTTTGTTATTTTTTTACACTTTAAAGTTTCTTTCTATGAACAATTTATAGGTAAACACCATTAATTGGTCATGAATTAATGGCATGTGTTGGAGAAATTAAATCTAATTTATTAAAAATCCACAAAGCCTATTTTTAGAGACCATAATTACATACAGACTGTGGAAATGTTAACGGAAATTCAAATCAAATTTACAAACTCAATCTCATTTATTGCATTTCAGAAAGGTTGTTTTTCATTTTCCAAACATATTCTTAATTACCTTGAATTTAAAGACACGCGGCAGATGGTATTTAGTGCAAGTTCCACAAAAGATGCCTATATTTTCAGATATAACACCTTTTCATGTGCATCCGCAACGTAAACCGAAAGAAAAAGCGATTCGTCCTTTGTTGTTGGCTAGCGTTGAGTAGTGCATGTAAACGAAGACCCGCGCAGAGGTAAATCCCAGCTTCTTAAATTTAACATATGTTCTCCTTCCCACACATTGTAATTCACTGCACCAGCAGTAAACGAAACATGTGAGGGAGTTTGAGGCACTCGCCGATGTCGTCTTGTCATCCAGACGACGATACGCTACATTAGCAGACGCAGGCAGGGAAGGGGGCTCATACACGAGTGTGAATATTAGGGGAGATGGAACCCGAGCAAACAGGATTTAGAGCACACCTCTGTATCAACACAGATTTAGTCAGCGTCACCCTCCGGGGACACAAGGAGAGATGGAGGGAGAGGCTTCTCTTCATTTCGAGATGATTCACGTTGGGAGTGGGCTTGCAAAATTGCTTTATGGAAAGTGGAGGAAGCCTCGGCGGGAACATTAGGCAGAAAACAGCAGGAGGGCCACTGTTTCATTTGGGAGAGAGGCTTCGGCTTTATTACCAGGATTTGGAATTTTATGGTTATCGTTATTTGCCATAGAATTATTATGCTTATATGTCTTCTAGTCAGCTGTTTGGGTGGGGAGTGGATAGGTGGTCTCGGTGCAGTCGGCCGGGTCTGGAAAAGCAGGCCGCAGAGCCGTCCCCTTGGCAGCCGTTGCATTTGCCGCGCACAGATCGGAGATCCTGCTCAGTAGCGTCTTCTGCGTTTCGACCAGGAAGTCTTCCTATGAACAGAGAAGGATAGAGTTTTAGCTTATTCATATTTAATGTGATACGGCCCTGTTTCTTCATCAGTGCTCCATCTGACATGAATTTGGCATCAGCTTGTACGGAACTGACATGTGATAGTGAGAAAAGGAAAACTTGTTAATCTGGTTGGCATGTTCATTTTGGTAGTAAAAAATAGGAAGCAAATCACGGTTGTCTTGTGAGATACGGCTTCAGCAGCAGTCAATTTTAACACTGCTCATTCAATTCAATGGGAATTTGAATCCGGATTTGAAGTGAGGACAAAAAAGTTTGTCACAAATTGTTGCTCGGCAAAATTTTAAGGATGAAATTGAGTCATTACAACAGGAATTCGCAAAATCAGTAGTTTTGTGTGAGGTCGAAAAAGTTTGTCACACTGATTTTGCTTATGTTTAAGAATTTCTGTTAACATTTTCTATAGGAATTTGAGTTTTATGTGAGATGGAAAATTTTCGGCATGAAGATTCCTCTCATATTCAAGTTGGTCATGTGTATTGTTGTTTGACGAAATTACATCAATAGAAATTTGCACAATCTGGATTTTTGCGTGAGGGGAAACATTTTTTTGCTACACAAATTTCATGCAATTTAAATTACCATTAACATTTTCTATAGGACCTTGAACAGTTGTGGGGTTCACGAGAGGGTGAAAAAGTTCACCATGCAGATTCCTCTCACGTTCCAGCTGGTCATGTGTATTGTTGCTTAACAAAATTCTATCAACCCAATAGGAATTTGCGCAATCTCGATTTTCGAGTGAAGGCAAAAAAGTTTCCTGTGCAAATGTCATGCGATTTTAATTTCCTGATCATTTTAAATAGGACCTTGAAGTTGGGAGTTTCATGTGAGGGCGAAAAGTCTCCATCATGTTCTTCACGCTGACCAACAGAAAGCTGCTTGGTTTGAAAAGGGCTTCTGTGTGAGCAGGTCTTCACACATCTCTACGCTATTGACAGTGGAGCTTTTTTTGCAGACAATATTTCGCTAATGTGACCGCACCTTTCCTCTTGATAAATAATCACCGGGATGATCGGGCCTCGCCAATGTGATTCCTAACGGTGGCAAGGATGGGTCCTGTCTGGAAGCAGCGCCGTCTTGCGGTGCCAAACTTTCCGACCCCAGCGGAGCACGGTGCTGCGGTGTACCGTGCAGGCTGCCCACCTTCCCTACCGGGCGGGCCGTCTGCAGCAGAGCAGTTAATAAAGAGATTGATTATCAGCCTGTCAGAAAGTGACAGTTGGACAGAGCCACTCCCCATGAATGACAGAGGGCACGCACCGCTCGCAGCAGCCAAGAGCGGCAGAACCAGCACCGCGCCACCAGCACCTCCGCACCGTGCCAACCTTGCTGCAGGGAGGAAGAGCCCCACCGCGAGCACAGCCATCGCCTTCTGGAGCAGCAGCTACACGGCTGCTGACTTCACTTCCTGTGCCAGAGTCAGAGTTCAACGCCGCTGCCTGCAGCAGACTGACTGCCGGGTTCCCAACAACATACGTGAATTTTTTTCATAAGATGCAACATTCACACCAAATAATTACTCAAGAACTTTTACGTCAAGAATGGATTTTTAATAAAAGCATACATTTCTATTTATATGAAGGTCACATTAAAACTATCAAATTTTTTCTTCCTCATTTTTGTAAACTTTTCAAATGAGAATTGTGTTTTTCCCATTTCAGATTCAAATTCATCATACAAATATAAATTATTAAATTTTAAAAACTATGATTATCTAAAGATAAACATGAACCATTTACATATTTAAACATTATAGTATTTGATCTGATTATCTGGTAGGATGAAATAAGTTCAGGGAGGTATTCAAAGTTGATTGTAGGTTTACATTTCACTGTAATATTGCATGTTGGTATGCATTGTCATGAGTTGTTATTAACTGCATACCTGATTTGGTTTATGTAGTGCAGGGGTGATCAAACTTGATCCTGGAGGGCCGGTGTCCTGCAAAGTTTAGCTCCAACTTGCCACAACACACCTGCCTTGAAGTTTCAAGTATACCTAAGACATTGATTAGCTGCTTCAGGTGTGTTTGATTAGGGTTGGAGATAAACTCTGCAGGACACCGGCCCTCCAGGACTGAACTTGGTGACCCCTGATGTAGTGTAACAAAAACGTATCAAGGTTTCCACAAAAATATTAAACGGCACAACTGTTTTCAATATTTATACTATTAATAAGAAACTTCTTAAGTACCAAATCAGCATAATATAATGATAATGGTCATGTGACACTGGCTGCTAAAATTTTTAATATATTAAAATGTTAAACTGTAATAACACATTTCAACATTGCTGCTGCTTTTACTGCATTTTAGATCAAATAGATGCAGTCTTTATAAGAATAAAGACTTCTTAAAATCAATGTTTGAACCATAGTGTACATGAGACTCCATGAGCTGTAAGAAGTGGAGGAGATACTTTTGCTTGCATAATAAATAATTTATGGCTAAATAAATGCATCCATGCCAATAGGTGTCAGTATAAAGTCCAAGAACATTGTCACATAGCACAATTTCCAATTTTAAGTGAAATTAGATTTTGTGACACTTTTAATAAGAATTAATCAATGTTCTTGCATTGGGTGATTTTAAATATATTCTCATTTAATTATCTATATAGTTCTGTTTGTTCTTTTTTAGCTGATTCTCTGTACGCTTCAATGTATGGTGACCTCCACGAGTAAACATAGCTGTTGACTAACTCTGCCTGTTGGGCTAGCTTGATTGTGAGACCATATGTTTCAATGCTCATGGATTAGCAACAGTGCATTAGAGAGGCAGAAGTGGCTTCCTTCTAATTAATGATTTAGCACTTCACAGGTACACACACACACACACACACACACACAGTATGCCTCATCCGGCCCTGCTTTGTCAGTCCCCCCGAATGAAGGGCTGTCTGAGCGCTGTGGCAATCTCGCGACTGACTTTGTTTGAAGTCACTCTTGTCTGTCTCTTCGCCAGTGCGCCTGTCTGTTGGCCGCGTCCCCCTTTTTTTAATGAAACAGAAGCGTTAATAGAATCACTGGGAAAAGCAGGTGATAAAAGTCGATCCGTCGAGCGCGCCTGTATCCTGAGTTGTGAGCGCACTGTTCAAACAGAGCATTGTTCAAAGACAATGCATGCAAAAGACACACGGGCTGCCGAAGGAATAAAAAAAGAGAGGGAGAGAAAGGGAAATGGAAAAAAAGCTGCTCCCTGTCTTCAGCGAGATCAAAACAACTCCAAGGTAAAATATACAATGAAGGGCCCCCTGATCTGACCAGCATCCCAGATGAGAGGAGGATGCAGTCTTTCTGACATGTTACAGAGGGAGAGAGAGAGAGAGAGAGAGAGACGGAAAGCAAAAAAAAAGGCCTCACAAAAGTTTGAGATATTCAAGCCTTATGAATGCATTCATGGAACATTGTACATGCATTACAAATGTCAAATTAACGCCCGCTTGAGCCGAAATGATATTCCGAGCATATGAAATGACCCTCAAAGAGATGAAAAACATCCGAAATGGGAGGTAAACGCACTCGACTCGGTTCATTACAGCCCTAATAAAGATATCGCATCCCGGCCTGACAATATGAATGAATTTCGGTCCCATTCCGAGGCACGTTTTTTGAAACGTCACCCCGGGATATTTGCAATCGAGTGCTTTTTTCATACGCCGACAGAGCGAGCTGTCATTTTATCATTGCGGGAAAAACAGAAGTCTCTTTCACACTTCATTGGCCATCACAGAGATCAATACAGGCGCCGGTAAGAGGAATATCAGCCGGGGATGGTGCAGAAGTATCTGAAGAAACGGCACCGGGGAGAACGAAACGAAAAAGAGGAGGAGTGAAGCTGCGTTAGGAGGCGACACAGATGGACAAGAGCCTTTATGGTGGCGGCTCCTGCTGGCATGGTGCCACAAGCCCCAGACTCCCTTTGTTTGCAAGGCTACTAAACTAATAGAGATAAAAGCAGGTTCCCGCTGGCCAGGAATTATAAAGTCATTAACGAATACAAATAAGGCTGAGAATGAAGGGGCAAGAAGAGGAGGCTTTCTCAGACCAGCTGAGTCTGAGAGGAGGGACGCTGTTTGGGGAATCTGTCCGAGGTTGGACATCTCTGAGTGTGTAAACAACCCCGGTTTCCCCTTTTCCAAAAACATGGGTTGTCCTGCAGGGTGACATGACACAACAGCATTTTCACTAATTATTGTACATGCATATATGTTTTTATAATTAATCATATGAACTGAGAGATTATAGGGAATATTTATATTTTCTAACTTCATATAGCTATTTAAAAAAAATATTTAAAAAGAAAATGTGGGTTAACGTATTATTATTATTTTTATTTTATTGATTAAAACATTTTTTTTAATCTCATGGACGTGTCAGATTAAAGTATACAATTAAGCAAAAGTGTAAACAAAAATTATCTAGCAATTACCTATCATTTTCATAATTTTTTGTAACCCTGTACCACAAAACCAGTCATAAGGAAATATATTTTTTTATTTAGATTTATATATCATATGAAAGCTGAATAAATAAGTTTTCCATCCATTGATGCATGGTTTGTTAGGATCGGACAGTATTAGTCCTGAGATGCAATTTTTTTTTAAAAAATAAAAAAAAAATTAAAATAAAAATTGCCCTTAAAGTTGTCCAAATAAGGTTCTTACCAATACATATTACTAATCAAAAACTACGTTTTGATATATTTACGGTAGGAAATTTACAAAATATTTTAATGGAAGATGATCTTTACTTAATATCCTAATGATTTTTGGCATAGAAAGAAAAATATTTTGAACGATACAATGTACTGTTGCAACAAATACATGGAATCTCTCTCTCTCTCTCTCATATATATATATATATATATATATATTTAAAAGCATCTATCTATCTATCTATCTATCTATCTATCTATCTATCTATCTATCTATCCTTGTAACTTAATGTATCTATAAAATAAATACCTAATAAAAATATAAAGTGAGTAAAATTGGTTTTAGACAATTGGTTTAAAAAAATATATATATATAATGGATGTGTCAGATTCTCATATAATATTAAAGCAAAACAAAAAAAACATAATTATCTATAGCCATCATAGCAATTCTTCTTTCATATCAGATAGATTAGTATATATCAGTCCATACACAGCATTTTGTTTCATTGTCTGGTCAAACAAGCATTCATTTCTATTTTCCCCCCTCAAATCTTTTAATTTCCTCTCTCCTTTTATCTGCACAATAGATCCTCAGCATGTCTTCTCTTCCCTCGTGTAATCTCAATATTATTTAAGGTAGCCATTCCACAATGACTGTGAAAATGGGAGTCATTTAAGCCCTTCTCCCCAAGCAGTGGTCTTGGCAACTAAACTAGCTCATTTGTTCACTCTGCATTCCCTTGGACAGCCTTATAAATGGAGGCACTATCCAATTATTACAGGGGATAAAACTAGAGCTCCAGCAAACCATAGCAGAATCTATTACCAGAGAGAGTTTGTGTGTGTGTGTGCGCGTGTGTGTGTGTGCGTGTGTGTGTGTGTGTGTGTGTGTGTGTGTGTGAGAGAAAGAGAAAGGCTGTGCCCATATGCCTCACAAAGTACTCCACACAGGGCAGGTGACACATCACCGAGACCTAAACACATAAATATTCTTCAACCTTGACGGCAACATGTTCGCTTATGATGTATTGCAATAAATCATTATGATACTTAATTTTAGTTTACCTTAAATGTTGTTGTTTATTTATTTATTTTCCAGTAAGATGTTCACTATTCTCCATCATCCGTATTGTTGTATGTTTATACCCTGTACAACCTGTTCGCACATTCCTGATTATATCATTATTTATTAAGTCCACAGTAAACTGTCCTGCACATTTTATTTTTATTCTTCTTTATTCTTTCTTATTTTTTACCTATATTTATGTATATTCTCTTGTGTTGTGTTACATATTTTGCACTGTCCATTGAGCGGAACTGACCTGACGTACATTAAACTACTGATTATATTCTGTATAATTGAGTATGTGACGAATTAAACCTTGAATCTTTAATCTTATTTATTTTATAAAGCACAAAAGTTGATGCACAGCTGGCTTAATATTATATTTGACATATTTCAAGATATATACAGTATGCAGTCTATTCAAGTTACCTTAGTGTGTTTTCTTGCATGCATATGAAGGGACTTTTGGGATTAGATAGGGAATCATTGCATTTTTTGTATGAAGCTGGCTTTAAGTTGATATTCAGTGATGAAAAAGGGTTACTTTAGAAACTCTCTGATAATTGGCTTCTTAAAAGCATCTCATTTTTAACAATGTCACTGTGGCTGGTGGATGACAATTAATCTGTTTTCCAGTGTTTTCTTGGCATCTGTGCCAATTACTTTATATGCTAATATATGTAAATTACTCAGCATTTGAGGTGCCAGTAAAAACTATGCTTGTATTGTATAGTATTTTTAAGTCATGCAATACAATTGAAGTCTATTTTCAAAAAGACTATTTTAAATCTGAAATAAACAAATAGCTATTTAAATATATTTTAGGATGGGAAAGTAACAATTAAATGCATTAGCAAAACTAATATAGCAACTAAGCTCTTAAATATAGTTTAATACTTTTCAAATAATCATTGCAGGCAATGTAATCAGCTAATGCTCTGCAACAGAAAGAATCTTTTGAAACAGTCGGACTTGCTTGCATCATTTCTTTGTTTACCACTATGACAATGAGAATTAGTCACTCCACGTATGAACGCAGTGCCAAGCACATTTATTTCTCACTCGAACAGTCAAACTGCATTTTTACACTCACCATACATCCTATTTAAGTGCGTCCTGGATTTTGTATTTGTCATTGTGTCGGCACATTAATATTTTTTCTATTTCTTTTCTTTTTTTCCTTCTCTGTTAGTGGGAAAGAGGATAATGACTTCACCGCTAAGTAAATGTTAATGAATGCACTTTGCCATCTGACTAGGTCTTTTCTCTTAACATAAATAGCTATAATTACCAACATATTCTCTCTCGCTCGCTCTATCTCTCTCTTTCTCCCTCATACACACGCACACACACACACACACACACGCACGCACGCACACACGCACACACACACACACACACACACACACACACACACACACACACACACACACACTATGACCTGCATCAAACGTGTGCTCTCTCTATTGTCCTGTGTTAAGTTCATCTGCTTCTCATCTCTGAAGGTAGATGTCACTGTTGCACACTAAATGAATTTGTAAACTTCAGCCAAGTGATGATGGATGTTTAATGTTGGCTAAACTAGTATGAGATACTGAATTGTTTTTAATAAAATTATTGTGATCTTAGAAATATATTAGAAAGCTGGACTTGACCACATGTTTACTAATGTCAGCAATACTACATGCATTTTAAACTACATGAATCACAACTATTTTTTTCCAAGTCATTTCATACATTTTAAATTCATAAAAAAGAAATATTTTAGCTGTTTTATCTAATCTTGTCCTTTCAAATTAAGGTTCAAAATGCATTATTACTTTATTTAAATCTGTGTTCTATTTGCTAGTTAATTATCCGTGAATCATCATTAATTAAATCAATGTTTTAAAAAAATAAAGCTGCAACAAAAGTCCATGCTATTATTTTGCTTATTCATTTCTTCCACCAGTTTATTAATAATTCTCTCAGTCATAAAAAAAAATTCTACTAAACCAACACATGCATTCATAAATCCTGACGTGCCGCCCCGAACCTAGTTATGCAACACTAAAAAACAAAAATCATAAATATTTTGAGCCTTAAGTTCATTCTGTGCAAGACTGATAGATTGAAATGATCAAGTTCTTGTTTTACATTTGTGTGAAACTGCAAAAATAATTATTCGATTTAGCTTAACAACACATTTTCATTAACAACCACATATTACTCATGAGGAGTACAATGAATGCACAATCTGATAATTATAATAAGCACACTCAAATTGGAAGTGCATCAGGCGAATGTGACATTGTGTCAAAATAAAGTTACAGCACTAAAGATGAGTGGCTGAGTTCTGAACATCATCATAAACATATTCAAACACACACACACAGTGAATCATATGAATATATATCTCCTGTGTCAGTGCCGTGGAGGACGGTAACCAGCCCAGCAATCCGCAGCTCTCCCGACTGATTCAAAAATGTATCTTTCAGGCGTTTATTATCAATTTGACTTTATCTTCTCTTTACCAGAGGTGTGAAATCTCAACCTCATACGTGTAATTAAGGTGGGCCGCGGTGCTTAAGAGCGGCTTGATTTGAAGCGATTACCAGAGGCGAGAGCTGAAAAGTACACCGCTGTGACCTCAGGGGCAGTCTGGAGAGCTGCTGGCTGAAGCCACGGCTAATTTAATTGATCTCCTCAGCTTTACATTTAAATATCATCACAGTGGCGATGAGCCCCAGATAGGCTTTGTTCTCGCGTGTGGCTGAGGAGAGATTATTCGCCGTGCAGATCTGACCTGATGGCTTCCCTCCCCACAAAACTCTTCTGTTTGTTTGTTCAGACTACGAGTGCGCGAGACATCGATCCGCCCGTTTGCAAAGATGCAGTTGGGTGATAGTGGGTTTGAACTGCTGTTGCAACACATGCCAATATGAATGTCACAGCGATGGTCTCTAAAAACATGGGTTGACCTGCGTCTTGACGTGATACAACTAGTTCAAACGGCATTATCTCTAACTATTGTACATGGATTTATGTTTTTATCATGAATGATATGAAGTGAGATTACATAGAATATTTTCATTTAAGAAAATATATTTAATCAAATGTATTATATTATCTATTTAGTCAAATATTATATATATATATATGAATATGTTTATTATCTTCAAAATTATATAAAATTCAAACCATAAAAATTACTTCTCAAAAATTAAATCTTTACCATCTTCATTATCCTTCAAACCTCTATGTTTTAAGAAGTTTTTAATAATTTCTAAAATATGAAATTTAGTATAACCACTTTTTATTTATAATATCTTAAAATATCAAGGAGAAATATTCTTAATATTTTAAGATATTAAGCAATATTGAGCAATGTAAACAATATGTACACACACACACACACACACACACACACACACACACACAAATAAAAAATAAAATAAAATAAATAGCTTCACTCTCCACTAAAATGTTTTTTTGTTCAGCCTAAGAGAGACATTGATTCGCCCGTTTGGAAAGATGCAGTTGGGTAATAGTAGTTTTGAACTGTTGTTGCTACAAGTACAAATAAGATTGTCACTCTAAAAGGAGGATTGCGTATAGCGAACTTTCCCAAAAATAAAAGAGCTGAACTCCAAAAAAAGGCTCAAGAAGCGTGCTATTGCATTTAAATTTAAAAACAGAAATGAAACACTGCCTCTAATTCAAAGTGCACTTCCCTTTGCTCAACTATGACAATAACATCCAATCATTCAAAGGGAGAAGCATTGAAATTCCACATTAGAAGAAAGAGAGAGAAATTTAATAAAAGAACCAAGCCATAGAAAAGAGGGAAGGAGAGAGGAAAACAGACACTGTTTTCCAGGCGAGAGCTAGGCGTCCTCTCTGTCGGTCTTGCCTGTGCTGATTTTAATGAGTCATTTCGATGCACGCTATGAAGATTAGGTGCCGGTGACGGCACTGCGCCATCTGTAAGGTAGCTGAGCGGTCACAGTAATCCATCTCACGCTCTCTGCCGAGGATGGAGAGACGGCGGGACAAGGTCACCACAGGTGGACCCGTTAACACAGTGTCAGAACACGGATGGGAAACCTTTTCCGAGCAGCCCTTCTCAAACCTCCAGGAGATTTGTTTTTATTTACCGCTTGCTGACTGCGCTTGAGATCAAAGACGGAAAACTAGGTGTTTTTCTTTCTTTCACAATCACTGTGCATCAGTTTATGGTCTGGGTGACCGGTTAAGATGAAATGTTATGAAAAGTTACATCTCGAGTTCCTTTCAAAGCGCTAAACTAAGCCTCAATGTATATATGGAGTGTTTTTCAGTCGCTAAGTGGTGTCAAGGATCTTTGAGCAAGCTGTAAATCAAGGGTGCACCTTGGCTATTTACAGCAAATTATACAGCATGAATGATTCAGTGATTAGAAACATTCTGGCATTCATTACTTTTGCATGGTCTGAAGGACTTAAACACTGCTGGTTCTTCACACTGTACAAATGCCCAAAACCTTGAGAGAGACGGAGTGAATCACAGGAACGAATTTATTTAAAATATGGACTTGGAGGGACATTAATAACACTTCATCCTTATTAGAAAGCTCTCAAGTTTTTGTTAGTAAAACTGTTGTTAAGCTTGCTTTTAGACTGGCTATTTCTTAATGTGGATGTGTCAAAGAAAAAGTCACTTTTACCCGCCTGTGTACATGCACTCCAAATGGAAAGTTTTTTTTTTTTTGTACAGCTGTGATTAAAAACATGAGGAAGAAGGTAAGACAACAGTGGAAGGAGACGAAACCCTGACTGTCTGCGTGAATGCATACAAATTGCTGCTGATGAGGTCTTTACTGGGACGCTGTTTATCTCGTAATACCTCTGGTTTTAAAACAGCTCACTGTCCCCGCTCTTCAGGTGTTCATTTGAATAGACCGAGCTGAATGAGTCTTTCTGTAATTGATCCCTGGGGGACGGAGATGTCTAGGCTGACCCAATCCGCATTTCCCCCAATTACGGATACCATCACGCTCCAAAAACAGAATCAGAGCGCACATCACAGTCTGAACTCTTCTGCTACTGACACTACCTTACAAACACTAGCTGCCTTCACATGTATAGATTTCTTTTAGAAAAAAGTATATTTGTACATACTCATACAATGCATTCATGCACTCCCAGAAAAAGGTACGAAAGCTGTCACTGGTGTGGTACCTTTTCAAAAGGTACATGTTTGTACCTAAAGAGTCCAATTTGGTACCTTAAAGGTACATATTAGCACTTAAAGTGTACATATTGGAACCTAATAGGTACAAAAGTGTACCTTGTGAAAAGGTACCACCCCAGTGACAGCTTTTGTACCTTTATTTCTGAGAGTGTATACAACTTTGGTTAAATAATACATACAATTATTATAGTTTATGTACAGCATTCAAAAGTTTGTGGTTAATAAGATTTCTTTTTAAAAAACAATCTCCACAAGGCTGCATTTATTTGATAAAAAAACTGTAAAAACTGTAATATTGTGAAATATTATTATCATTCAAAATATCCTTTTGTATTTAAATATACTGTGCTACTGCTGTACAAAAAACAAAACAAAAAAAAAATATTTTTAGGCCTTTTTTTTGCTCAAAATAACATTATTTCTTTCTTTTTTAACAATAAAAATCTTTACTGCCCTTTTGACCAACTTAATGCATCCTTTCTCAATAAAAGTACTAATTTTAAAGTATTTATTTTAGTGTACATTACTATATATTGTTAGTACTCCATATAAAAGTTAATTATATATGAGTATAATTATGGATTGTTAATTGTAAACATTGTAAATATTCGATAAATAAACACATCTAAATTAATTAATTAATAAATACATACATAGATAAATAAATAAATAAAAACAAAACCAACTTGTCAATTTAAGTCATGACTTCAATGAGATGAATTCAGGAGAAAAACATTTTGCAGTTTATTTGACTTGACTTAACATGGCCAAATACACTGTGAAGATTACTAAGGGCGGTACAGTGCGATTGACATGTAGTCACTGAGTGCAAACAGCTACACTAAAGTGCCACTGAACACACCACAAATATGTCTCTGTATCTTTTCCCCCCATCTGCCAATGTTTAAATGACAGCTAACTGTGCTTAGTGAATGGATAGCACTGGATGACAGGAAAATGGAAAAACAGCAAATGTGGATTTTTGACTGGAGGTCAGTCAGACAGAAGCAGGACTTCCAGATATAAATATAATTCACCTTCCCGTTCCACTGCAGCCACTGAACTGCTCTTCACTGAAGTCAGAACAGAGACGATCTTTCAAAAGTCCCTTCAAAAGTTCTTACACAGGAGGAAAAGGGATTTTTTTCCCCTCAATTCGAAGCTTTAAAAAAAAAACAGAAGTCCTTGCTGACACTCCTTGCTTTCTGGACAGAGTCTTGCACGTAGACTCCCAATAAAATAAAATAGTAAAACACATTCAAACAACTGATAACATATAAAGGAAAAATAAACAACCTGATGTTATCGGGGCATGTGCAAGGAGTGTTTGGAGGGCATTATTTTCTGTAGGACATGGCAGCGGTACTCGGGTTCAGGCCCAAAGCTGTGGTGATGGAGTGGCTGTGAGTTAATTACTGATTACCTCTGGGGCCGTTCACCTGTGAGCCCATCATTACCTCACACTCACGCCAAGCAGGTGCCATCCCTGGTTGTCCGCCACGCTTGTCTACTGTGGCATGATTCCCTGGCCTGGGCCTAAATCCCTTTCACAGGAACCGAAGGAACACATGGCACAGCTCAAACCTCAACATCTAGAGCTATCCGGCCAGAGGTCAACTTCTCCTTTCTCCGTTGGATCTGGAGCTCTCTCTTTGGCCTGGCTGGAGGGCACGGAAACAGCTGGCCTATGCCTGCCCGCTTGGACATGGCAGTTCTAGAGCATCGATAGTGGTGCCCACCACACCAGCTGATCCTCTCCCAGGGTCCCTGTCACGATGATGTCTTCATCGCTAACCGGAGCAGACGCCCGCTCCTGGCAGCAACTGGAGGTGACAACAAATCCAATTATCTCCCCTCCATGGAGCCCAGGCAGCCCATGCCGGTGTGACAGAGACGAGGACGGGGACATGCAATGCCCTGCCCACTCCATCCCACCCCTCCCCCTGATTTTAGTGGCTACTACTGACTACTGCCCCATCACTCCAGTCACAGGGACAAGAGGACAAACAGAGGGCTCCTGTGGTCTGCACAAGAAAAAACACAAAGAAACAGAGACACAGAGATCAAGATAGACAGACAAAGAGAAACGCTATTAAAATACACAGACACATACATGTATATATATATATATATATATATATATACACAGACAGACATACAGTAGATTGAACAACAGAATGCTAGAGTGAACAAATAGAATGATATAATATAGACCTACATTAAAAATGTATACACGAACGGACGGACGGACGGACGGACGGATATGTTGTAATCCTGCCATCAGTCATGGTGGCCTGTCATTCACACAAATGTCCCACCATATGGATATAAGACAGAACTGACTTAATGCATGCTGTGCACAAAGCTGATTTGCGATGAGTGTTTTTAGGTGACGCCCTGAGTTAACCTGTATAAACCAATTAAATATCCATAATCAAAATGAGCTTACACTGGAAGCATTAGAGGTGTGTTAAATGCATATTAAAGAAATCTGTATTGATTGGTTATCAGTGTTTATAGGTCATCTTCACCTCTGATGATTATCCAGAGAAAGAGAGTAAGATGAAGTGAGAAAGAGGGCACTATAAGACTAGTATGCAGAGGCAGGGCTGCATAAATTGGTTACTTTTCTTGATATTGTAATCATCATTATTAATTTTGATTAACAGATTTCACATTCAAATATTTTTCAGGCTGTGTATTGTGGGCATTGTTTATTTAATTCAGGGGGGCAGATCCTTATTATTATTTTTTTAATGCACAGAAATGTATTTCTCAAAAAAATATTTATGGACATAACAATGTCCCTGTTGCACCACATCAAACTGTCAATACAGCACAGTTAAGAATAACTTAAATAGATTGCCAACATTTAATAAACTGTGAACTAGTTTTGACTCTTGCTGCTGATTTTAATGGCGACACTTCCCGTTTTAAGTGTCTGTTCATGGCCTTTCATTTTCAACCATAAATGTGCACAAGGCTTTCTGATGTTCATGTTTTGTTTTTGTTTTTTTTGTCTTTTTTTTGGTTGCCAAATCCAGTCACTTGAAATGCAAGACACGTGGAGAATGATCAGTTGTGGGACTATATTCAAGCCAGTCATAAATTGCTGGAAAAGAAATCACTGGTTCATATGACACAATCTCAATAAAGTTTACACATGGTTTTGGTCCATGAACTGGAACTCATTCTGAGCGCGTGCTGTCTGTGAAGGTTTAGCCAGGCCTGGTTTTAGAATTAAATCACCAAGGGCGCTCTAGCCTTAATGCACATCTATTTTCACATATCTGTCAATCATTATGAGAGTGAATCCAGCATAAATATGCAAATGTCATTTCCAAAACTTTGTAGTGTGTATGTCAAGAAAACAAGCTTCATAAAAATTCTGAATGGATTATAGCCTAGAAAGCATGCAAAGCGAGCTCCCTTTATTATTACTAAAAAGCCGTCACCCAACATAGTTCATCGCAATCTCACAAAGTTCCATTATTATCAACGAAGCTCTCCAAACTGCAAAATTAATCTCTTGTTTGCATTGCATCTGTACTTTGTTATGATAATTCATGAGCATGCAGAACTGCACTGAACAAAAACTTTTCTGACCAACTAAAACATTTCTGATTGGCCATTGCATTCAAAAAATGAATAGTCTGTGACTGGCTACATTGACAAGCGACCAAATTATGAGTAATCAGCAAATTTGTTTAAAACACTGATTTATTCATTAACGAAAAACCACAACTGAGATGCAAAACATTTGATCAACTTCAAACAAGTCATTGAATTAATTACTCAACTGATTTGTTCAGCAACACCAATTCAATCAGGAACAAAACGTGTTACTTGCAGATGTGAGGCTATTCCGGGTTTAGTGAGTTCAAAATGATTCATTCAAAAACACTGACTCATTCAGGAACTAAAGAGCACTAAAATGTCTTGCCTGTAGAGATGCAACAGCTGGCCATGCTTTTGTGAGTCACAGAACTGTTCATTCAAATGATTTGTTTAAAAGCACTGATTCATTAAATGCCACTGCTGAGACACTCAATGGTTTTACTGTTGTTTCATTTGAAACCATTTTCATTTGTGGAGCAAAACTGGACAGAGCTTCTAACAATATTGTAAAGTAAGGTACTCAATATTAATGTCATTTTCATTATTGACCTGTTGTTTAAATAGCAATATTAACCAGAAAGCGTGACTTTACAAAATACATCACTTTATAAAGTACAGACACTTCATATTGGCCCTAACAGTAGCATGAAAAACTAAATGGTTAACCTTGTAAACCATTAATCTTGCTCATTAGGACTGGTTGTAGCAAGTCTAACAATAAATGTCAATTCTTAATTCATGTGCACATGTGATTGGTTACAATGCTCACATGTTGAAGCAAAAAAAAAACATGTTGTAAATAGAAAATAGAGAGCTAAGTGCTGCAACCTTATGCTACATCCAAAGATGACCTAATAGATCATCCATATTCATATGCAGACCATGCCACTGCAGTCCTGTTAATTTGAAAGGGAAAGGAAGATTCTTCTGGCTGAAGCCCTCTGATAAAGGCAGTGACTCACGTGTTTCATGATATTCAGATGAGCCTTCACCGTGGGTGACTGGTGACTCAGGGCGCTTGAGCATGGAGTTGGAGGACATGCCCAGAGGGAGATTCTGAAATTCTTATGGACCAACTCATCCAATGGGCCATTTCTAGTGGAGTAGAGGGAAAAGATAGCACCCTCTCCCATCAAAATATGATCCAACGTGTTTCAGGCAAAGGCTTCTGAGACAGCTCAACAAAGAACCACTGAAGCAAACACTTTACTGGACATTAACTGCACCTGGCTGTATAGACAAATACATTGGCGACCATATGGATTAGTATAGAAATTTAAAGGATAGTAAACATTCTGTTGTTATTTACTCACCCTTGTGTCAATGTTATCTCATGGAGGGAAAAATTAATATGGGTTTGGAACAACAACAATTTTGTAAATGACAGTTTTTATTTTTGAGTGAAATGTCCCTTAAGGTGGTTAAGTCAGGGCTAAACAATAAGGATTTTTTTGACAGTCAGGTTAGTAATTCTTGCTTGGACAACATTTTCACTGGCCCCACCACAAATGAATGATTTACACACACACACACACACACACACAGACATATATATATACATATACTACCATATACGAATTAAAGACATTAATATGTTATTTAGCAAGGAAAGCCTTAATGATCCAAAATATTTTTATTTCAAATAAATACTGTTTATTTGGCATTTTTATTTATCAAAGAATCCTCAAAATGTATGTCAAAAAATAGCTATTAAAAATATCAAAAACAAATGTTTTCAACATTATAATATTAATGTTTTGAGCACCAAATCAGAATATTGGAATGATTTTCTGAGGATCATGTGACACTGAAGACTGGGGTAATGATGGTAAAAAAGTCAGAAATAAATTACATCGTAAGAAAGAAAGAGAGAGAGAGAGAGAGAGAGAGAGAGAGAGAGAGAGAGAGAGAGAGAGAGAGAAAAAGAAAGAAA
Source organism: Gymnocypris eckloni scoliostomus (assembly GCA_027564155.1). Lineage (NCBI taxonomy): Eukaryota > Metazoa > Chordata > Actinopteri > Cypriniformes > Cyprinidae > Gymnocypris > Gymnocypris eckloni. The sequence goes on from CM050428.1 coordinate 19,043,101, forward strand.
GAAAGAAAGAAAGAAAGAAAGAAAGAAAGAAAGAAAGAAAGAAAGAAAGAAAAGAAAGAAAGAAAGAAAGAAAGACAGACAGACAGACAGACAGACAGACAGACAGACAGACAGATCTCCAAACGTTTGAAGGGTAACATTACTCTTTGGTTTGTAGTTTTCAAAATATTCTAACTGATTCTACGTTCAAGATAATCCCAATGTATAACAATGGATGCAACGAATCAATGAAGTTAAAACTTTCAAATATTTTTTTTCTGTCAACCTATTGGTGAGCCCTGTGTGTGTTCACACTAAATGTCCAAAGTGAATATTCACTTACAGGAATATTACTAATAAAATTAATTGTCATGTTCCAAGCAGCTTAATATGTATTTGAGATCTCCACATGATTTGTCTATTTTGTATTGCTGCCACAAATTCTGGTGCCACAACTTCTAAAAAGCCTTTGTTTTTCATATGCTCTTCCACAGTCCTCAACCCTCATCCCCCTTTTCACCCTCAAATGGAAAAGAGGATGGAAAAAACAACAACAACCTCTACTTCCTGTAAAACTGTTGGTCCCACCTCTGACTGCACTGACGGGGGAGAGTAAAGCCATTAAAATGACACGGAGACAGATCGTGTGTGACACTTCAAAGGGTCTGGAAAAAGCTGGAAAACTGAGCAGCGCAACCTCCTCATCCACCCTCCGGCGGGAAAGAGACGAGAAAAAAACACAAAGCCGACAAGCACGCGCCGCATGGTCAACACAAGCACCCAGAGACTCCCGCGCTCTCCTCTCGGCCTCCCCCCAGACCCAAACACAGACTCGTCCCCCGCGACTACACGTCCAATGATTACACCATTCCCGCTCTCGCGCTCAGAGGGGCTAATTAATGCTTTAATATGCAAATGAGTGCCACAGTAAATTACACAGCTGGCAAATATGCCTGTTTTGCCCCCAAAACTACATCAGGAAATGAGCAAGACTGCGTGTGGATTGTGAATGCAAAGAGACAGAAGGTTTATTTCAAAACTGCAAAGACAATTTCACCTCAAAGTTTTAATGGTGCGAGGGTAAAAGTTTATGAAGAGTCTTTCTGAAAGATCTGAACGGATTTAAACAGGGCACCACAGCGTTTCTTTGAATGGCACATCATTAAATGCCACATTTAATTTAACACTAATGAAAAAAGGCTGTGAGGGAAGCAGATATAGTCTGTTAAGTATGTTGTGCAGTTGACAAAAAAAAAAATAAATATAATAATAATAATATATATATATATATATATATGTGTGTGTTGTGAATATTAGATGTGACCTACAGTAGGACCTAATTTTTATACACAATAGTGCAACATATTGCACTTCACAGCCTCATGTTTGTTCACATGATGTTAAATACATAGTGTCTAGTAAGTATACAGTGTCTAGTGTCTAAGCAGACTGGCTTCTACAACAAGATATTGGTGACAAGTGCTATTTTTCCATGACAGTGAGAGCAGATGCAAAGAAACAGAGAGATGTGAGAGTGTGATTTGGTTTAGCTTTGATAAACATATGACACTCGACTGCTTTGCTATATTCGGCTGTCGTTTTCATGCCCTACAACCATGTGAAGTTGATGGGAGAAGATTCTGTGAAAGTATCACTAAAAAATGGAACTTGTTACTCACAAATTCCACTTCCCTAATTAAAGTATAAGGCCATACGGAACTTTAAAGATTTTGTTTTGCAGTCACTGGAGAGATAAAAGCAGAACATAATATGAAGCTGTGGCGCACAGGTTGCACTTGCAATGCATAGGAACATTGAGTTTTATATTGATTCAAAATAATAGAATATTCAGAATATAGGAATGGAAGAAAACAATAATGAGACAAGCTCCTAGAGGCACATATTTAGATACATTTACCTTTATTAGATAAACTACTATTTAACATAAAATTAGGAAAATAGCTAGATTTAAACATATCAATAGATTTACACATATCAAACATCTGTTTTGCCCCCTACAAGTGGTAATTTTGTCCCAGTTGTATTCAACAATTGAAATCATAAAACATCATAATTTTGACAAACTGTGAAACTGATATTCAATTAATTGCAGTAACAATTTTAATTATTAATGTTTTTAATTATAAATCCTAATTGCCCAAAATACATGTAACAGATCTCGGATATGTACAACCCTATTACTACATGACTACATGATGACCCCCATTAAAAGCATAGCATTATTAAAATAATACATGCTTTTATATAAGATATAAGACGTATAAATTAGGAAATAACTACAAACCATTTTTAATCCAACCAGCATTTTTAAAATAAATGTAGTTTTTTATTTTGAATTGAAAATTCCTACCAACCCAAAACTTTTGACTGGTAGTGTATATAGATTTATTTTATTTTGTTTTTACAACAATATTCACTTTTATTTTATTTTTTAAATTCCATAAATAGATTAATACACCTTTGCTGAAAGCCAATGGCATATATAGCATTGATTAAATCAATTTTGTTTTGAATTTTGAATTGAAAACAGCAAATTAGTGCAATAGGATGAAGCCATGTAAATATTTACAAAAGTATCAATAAGTTCAAAAATGTAGCTCTCTTTAAGAGTGCACATATGTGTGTGTGTGTGTGTGTGTGTGTGTGTGTGAAGCTCATCATAAGCAGCTCATCAGAGGTCCCATGAGCAAGACCTGCTCTCTGTCTGCTCACTCACTCAACTCCAGCCATCATAGAGTCAGACACCATGACCGACCACAAACACTAACCGACTCTTAGTTCCACTTGGAGTCTGTCCCACAAGACCACCTGCCCCTCTGCAGCCCTACCTGCATCTCTAATTATCCTTAACGAGAGACATCACAGCAACCTGACTGTGCCACGCACAACAACAGTGGCATTGAGCAAAAAGCAAAGGAAACAATATGATGCCTTTGTTATACATCATTGTATTAAAGAGATATAGTTCACCCCCATATATTTTTTTCCATGTTCAAAATGTTGACAAAGAAATTTCAAAAACAAATTGTAGGTGAATTAAAAAGACAAAAATGAGGAAACTGTTGGCACACACTAAAAGTATACACCTCAGGTCTTGGAATAATTTGATGCAAATAGTTGAATGTGTAAAGTCTGAACATAACTAAGAGTATAAGCACCTTGCTAAAGAGATGGATAACACGGTCCCAAATTTCTGAACTTCCCTAAGACTCCCACAATGAATATTTTAGATCAGTAAATAATTAACACCAAACAGGCCACTGATCAAATAGATTTGGGCTTCAACAGACATGCCAAATCAAATGCTGTAAACAAAGACCCAAGGACCTACATTCCCTCCTTACCACCTTCCTCTCGTTTAAATATGCGCATGTAAAGTCGCGCCACGCACACACGCACACATCCGCATACGCTTTTCTTTTGAAGAATGAAATTTTCGCTTTTCTCAGTCCCAGGGAATTTTAAGAAACTGAATCAGAACACTTGATCTGACCACCCGCTGATTTCTGATGGAAAGATTTGCTTTTTAATACAATCGTCAGTCGTTCTGCCACGTTGTGCCTGGCCCAGACAAATCCCAGCAGTGTGTCTTCTTGTACTGCCACAGTGAAATGTCTCATTCTCCATCGGTTAAATACCACCCTGCTGTAATCTATCACGGTGGAAATGTTAATAACATCGTCCTCTGTTTCAGCTGAGCTTAAATATGACACATTTATACACATTTAAGACAGATGGCGTGTTTTCAGGCCGTTTATCTGTGAAAATATATTTTGAGGTGCAGCTGATTGATAGGGTAAAAACATCAGAATCCAAACAAATGACTGATATAAAAAATAAAACAATCCCTTTCTAGCATTAGAATCTGTTTTAAATAGAGCATTCTGTCCTTTCACGATTTTAATTAATGCTTTAATATGCAAATAAGATAAAATCCTGACAAACAGATGGCAAGTGAACTTTCTCTTTTCTGGCATGTTCTTAAGTTGCGGTATCATTTTTTTCAAAGCTTTTGCAACGAAGTGTGAAGCAGCAGCTCTAAGAGATCAGCAACATCTCGTATCTTTGATAGAACTTCTGCCTTTGAGTCAAACTTGCTTAATATTGGAACGTGCTATGGCAATAATGAGTTTACCTGAACAACAAGCAAAATCCATAACCAGACCTTGGCTAAATTTTGTGTGTAAATTCAATTTGACTATTATTTTTGGATCTTCAGTAAACAATACAAAAGAATACAAAATTATATGGTAGTACTATTCCTTTAGGTATCTAAACAATAACACTTCCATACTTTTTGACCACTGTACCAAATGACTTTGATTGATTTGTCAGATACTAATTTATAGATTTCTGAATATAGATTTAAACATCTATGATATTATCTGATCTTATTTCCATGATATTCCATGCCTGAAAACTACTGTTTAAAAAAATATTGATATTTCCAGGCAGACCTAAGGACCATCTGCAAGCAAAATTACTGTTCTAAACACTTAGATAGTCAGGATGAGGTAAAGCTGACAACTGACCTTTTCCTCTTTCAGATGTTGGTCCAGATCCAGTCTGATGAGCGAACGGTTGATCTTTAGGGCCAACGACAGAGCCATGAGGCCCCAGCAAGCACCTGGTTCTGCCGTGCGTCCAAACGCTGGATCTGTGGACTCTCTGCAAGGATCTCAGCCAAAGTCACAGCACCTGGCACGATGAGTAGAAAACACAGGCTTACTTATAATGGAAAAAATAGGAAATTTAGAAGAAGAAGATGTGCCAAAGCAATATTACGAACTCTACCCTCGCATGTTAATCCTGTGGAAGCTAGGCCAAGTTGCAATAAAGAGCGATTGATCATGAGGGACTCCTTTAACGTGTGAACGCCTCTGTTCTCAAGGTTGTTTTTGCCAAGGTTCAACGTTTCCAGTGTTTTTAAGCGGGGCTGAAAAAAGAAAAACAGGATGTTTTAGAAAACGTGCACTGATTAGCTTGTTTTTAAATCACTTTTCATAATTCAAAAGTGTCCTTTTTCTGTTGGATTTGAATCCAATTATGGATGGTGAATTTGTGTCACTTTGAGAGCTTTAAGTGTCACACGCCACGCCGTGGCAATAGATTGGCTCTCAAGAGCATATTAGCCGCGTCATTTATGAAGCGCGATTAGCAGCCATATAAAGCAGGAGATAGCGGAGCACATGAGGGAAAAGCCATGTTGCATAACAGAACGTACACCATGCCAGCTCGCTACACTCATTATTCTCACTTAGTCTCCTGCTTTAAATGAAAAACCACAGACAGCTGAAAAAACAAGCTCAAAGATCAACTCACAGTTCATTTGCGTCACTTTCACAACGCTCAAGCATGTAAACACCCACACATATATACACATAGACGTTATCGGTGTATGTATACAAAACCATCAAGCCCAGTCAAAGATTCGGAGAAAGACAGAAACTAGAGAAAATGTCATTGAAATGAAATGTAAACCAAATCATGCAGAATTTGTATTTGTCATATATTGGTTTTAAGCTATCAGGTACCTGTAAATATGCACTGATATAAACTTATTTTATTTCACCCAAAAAATTACATCCTACCATTTACCCGCCTTCATGTTCAAAACTCTAATTTTATTCATTTTAAATTACATTTTATTTTTGGAACAGAAGATATTTTAAGAATTGCCTCCTATAATTTTTTCCTATAAAATTATAAAAACAACATTCTTCAAAATATATATTTTTGGTGTGTGTTTTGCAAAAGAAAGTCATACAGGTTTGGACTGACATGAGGGTGAGTAAACGGAATATTTAAATAAATATATATAATGTACTTTTATTAAAATCAAAGGAACAAAAGTAATTATAATAATTAGTAGTATTGCTGCTGCTATTATCATTAATAATAATAAAAAAAATCTAAGTGAGGCATACATAAATACATTTTACTACAGACATTGCAAAGTATTGTTAACATAATAAACGTAGCCATTTAACTGAAGTATAGCACCCTATGGTTGACAACTTCAGTCATCCGGTTTCCGATTGGTCAGACAAGGATCCGCTGAAAAATGTGGATAACATCGTGATTTAATTATGTTCTGCTGACATCAGAGAGTTGCGTGTCTGCCCAAATAACCCATTTATTCACTCTCTCTCTTCTTCTGTCTTTAAAGAAACCCCAGGAAAAAAAGAAAGAAAGGTTAATAACAACCCTTCCTGTGTCATATTCGACACGACCAGCCATTGGACTAATTATATTCATTATGGCCGCATGGATGTCTACTTATCCTTCTTAATGACAGACCACATGAAAAAGCCCTCTAAACACATATCTATTATTTAATCAAACTGTTCCCATTCGGTACAGGCAAAATGGAATGAGCAGGTTTTATTTTTGGCCTGAATGGATTCTCTGTGAACACGCCAAAGGCCGAGAGAAGAGAAAGCGGGCCTTTAATTTGTAGCTTTTGATTTGAATCGCCATTCAGATGACAGAAAGGTACAGTTTATTCTGACAATCAGAGCTGCTGAAGAGGAATAGATATTATTAAGGATTAGAGATGAGCTTTCCAGTGAGGATGAGACAAGCCATTTCCTTTTGTTCTCTTCTCTTTTCTCTTTGTGTGTCAAACTCTGCCGTAGACCACAAAAAAAGAGATATATCCAGTAGCTGTCATGTTGACGGTTTGGGTACTTCCTCTCCAAAGCCAAGCAGGGGCCACATGCGGTGTCACTGTTCATCTTTAATCAAAGGCACACTCAGATATAATAGGAATTAATAAATAACTGAAAAAGTAACATACAGAGTAAACATCATTGTATTTACCTGTGCAACCTGCAGTTTATTCTTCAGGAACAAACCCACTCAAAAATGAAACATCCCAGAACTTTCAAGTGAACATCTCACTCATTTCCATGTAATGTAAGTCAATCAGGACCGGGGCAGTCAATCTTTCTGAAGCTATGTGATATTTATTGTAAGAAACTGAGTGAAATTAAATTAATATTCAGTGAAAATCCTGTGAATCGTTCTTTCAAATCAGATCTTTCCAATGAATCGGTTGATCCAGTTCACTAACCCAGTGTGCGTCATCAAACTGATTTGGTTACTGGCTTAGTGATCTGCTCACAATAGTAAACAAATTTATGAATGAATAAAAACATTAATTTCGCTCTGTTAGTCACAAATAGTCATATAAATGTATTTTATAATGCTGATATGGCACTTTTCATTCTTTGTTTAAAAAAAAGAAGCTTGAAATCTCCAGTCTCCATTCACTGTAATTGCATAGAAAAGAGCTAATTTAGAATTTCTTCCAAATTTCTCCTTTTCTGTTCCACAAAAGACAGAAAAGTCATAGAGGTTTGGAACAACATGAGAGCACATGATGACAGAATGTTCATATTTGAGGGAAGCTTTTCCTTAGCATAAAACACAGGGTGAAAAGCAGTTGTGAAAATGTTTTGGCAAATTACCGATGTGCAATCTTCCAGATGTGTTACTTTTTTAACTTCCTCTCCTTTTTTAATCACACTCCATAAGTCTAGAAGTGCTGCTGTAATGATTAAAATTGCACATATCTCTATTATCTCGCCCGAGAGAAAATCTTACCAGAACATTCTGTAGATGGCTCATGCCAAGATGAGTGATGTGATTGTTACTCAGTATCAGCGTTCTCAAACCAGTCTTCTGAGAGCTCAAAGCATTGCAAATCTCCTCCAAACCTGTGGAACAAAGAGAGATGACTACCCAAGAGCTGAAACAAATTGTGCATTTTAACCACAAAAACATTTTCAACCGTGCTATTGGAAGCGCACAATACGTCCTCAAAAAAAAACACGGGCATACCTGAGTCAGACATGGTATTGTTGCTCAGGTCCAAGGTTTTAAGAGTGCTGTTGTATTTGAGGAGGTCACCAAGTTGCATGGAGTCCTGGTAGCCGTTGAGGTTGTTTTCAGAGAGGTAAAGCTCCTGCAAAGCGACGTTCCTTTTCAGAGCACCGACTAGGGCAAGAAATGAGAAAAATCTTCAATAAGCATTTTGCTTTGTTCTTGTCCGAAATATGTGTGCCGAAGAACTCTGGCACAGTGCAACAGCAAAAGATGTCATGTAAGACAATCTGTAGAAAATAAAGAAAAACTGATTTCTGTGAATGCCCACAGCGGTTATTCCAAATTACAACAAAGGTTCAATGAAGGCTTTAAGGTTGGGTAGAACTAACTCCATTATCATTTCTATTTACATCGCTGTGATTATCACGGCCATCATTTTAATCGTCAACATCATTACATGTCCCTTTTAGGGCCAGAGAAGCTTTCATGGGCTTTTTGTCTGTGGCCTCACAGAGCTGTCGGTCCAAATCAATGCGGCAGATTTGATCAGACCCTTTCGGTCGCATGCGGAATGCCAACATCGTCATCATACACAGTAGGTACCAAATAGGGGGATCGTTGAATTGATCGGAGGGACTCCACTGTGCGAGTCAGCGAGTCTCGCAATCAGGGCCCCACCGATCGATAGCAATGATCAGAAGCTGGGTGTCCCACTGGGAAGAATGAGGGGGGGCGGCAGAGTGGCCCCAAAATATCAAATGGATCCCCATGCTGCTTAAAGAGACAGAGCTGTGAAGACATAGGATGTGCCACTCCACTCCTCCGACTCATTTAAGGTCATTTTACTTGGGTTCTGTTAATGGCCTATGTCTACTACATTTAATTCGCTCTCTTTCTTTTCCCATTCATTTCTGGGACTCCCATTTCAATTCAGATATTAGCATGAAGATTCAGCAGTGGCAATAGACTCTTTCTATAGAATATCCTGATGAACAAAAAGAGCAGTAAGATACGCTTAGTGCATAGAGCACTGTATGCCCCAATGCAATGCACTTGACCAGTGTGATGAATGAATTGAATGTTATATGAGCCACAATTTTTTATTTCAATTTGAGTCATTTTTACACAAAATTAGATTAAAATGCAAAACAAATTGATTATGAAATGATCTCTGCTTACCTAAAAATAAAATAAAATGCATTAAATTAAAAACAATAAAATGTAATAAAGCTATTAACAGAATATACAAGAAGTATAAATGTTTTAATGTGTTTTAATATTATCTTTAACTACACATTATCACATGAACAACTACTGCCATTATTATGTGGTATCACTAAGATACATGATTCTACAGGTTTTAATAATTCAGTACATGTCCTAATAACTGTGTTTTGCACAGGTTTAAAGGGCTGGCTGATCTCTATAAAAGCTGTGGCTGTAGTTCTGTGTCCGTTTTAGGAGGCTAGCTCTTGAGTGCTCACAGTGAGCTGGCCAAAGTGTCCTGAACGGATCGGTGCAGCAATGTGTAAAGTGACAGGAAGAAGATTACGACATCTAATCCAAGCCCAGTCTAGCTGTTAGGGTCACTGGGCCAAATCTGCCACTCCTCCCCTTGTCCTGCTTCATCTGTTCCTGCTGGCCAGGGCCGCTCATGGAGAACGCTCATTTCAAACACATGCTATCTGTACATATACTGACATATTGCAGTATTCACACGAGAGCAAGCAAAGCAACTCGTAGACTGATATTAGCACTTTCTGCATTGTTAAAAAAAATCTTTGTGAACATTAGGTGTGATTTTTGAAGATAACGCACCCTTTGGGATGGTATGTTGTGCTGTAGTGATATCATTAAAGGACTCAAAACTGTGCCTGGAGTAAATGTACTTATGCAGCGGGAAATTTTGCACAGCACTTGCTAGACCAACACCAAGACAAATTTCACAAAAAACAAAAAACATTCACCATCCTTATGAGTCTGTATTAGCACAGATGCACTTTACTCTGTTTTTTATACTTTACCCAACATTAATGTGGAGTAAATTTACTCACCATCAGACCATTCAAGCTGTATACAGTACGTTTGTTTCTTCATCAGAACAGATTTTGAGAAATTTAGCATAACATCCCCTGCTCACCAATGAATCCTCTACAGTGAATGGGTGCCGTCAGAATGAAAGCCCAAACAGCTGATAAAAATAGCACAATAATCCACAAGTAATCCACTCCACTACAGTCCATCAATTAACATCTTGTGAAGTGAACAGCTGTGTGTTTGTAAGAAATCCATCAAGATACTGTAACTTCAAAGTGTTGCTTCCAGCTAAAATGCAAGTCAATAATCCATTCCATATTATTGCTTTCTCCAGAAAAACATCTAGTCTGAATCAGGAGAGAAATATGCACAGATCAAGCAACTTTTACAAGGGAAATAGTCCAATACATGATTGACAATATATTATATACACTATGAGAGGACGACAGGCAATGTAAAGTATTATTATGGAGTATGCACTCATATTTTGTCCAGAAGTGAGGTTTAATATTAAAACAGCTTAGTGATGAATGCAGCTTTTCACTTCACAGGGCATTTCTTGTGGATTATTGTGACGTTTTTATCAGTCATTTGGATTCTCATTCTGACAGCACCCATTCACTGAAATTTCCACTGAATATTTCTAAATAATACAGTTGACCCCATATCCCACAATGCACCTGTTAGCATCATTTACATTTCACAGCACAGGGTCATATTCTCAGGCCTCTAGCACCCAAACTTTCTTCCATTCTTAGATCGCAAGCACTTCAAGTGGATGGTGTGTGCTGGGCATACCAAGTGTGAAGAGAGGTTTGCCGCTCAGGCAGGTGTTTTCAAGGTGTAGCACTGTCAGCCTGCTGGTGAGAAGAGCTTTTGACAAGATCTGCGCGGCGTAGTCCACCATAGGCATATTGCAAGCATCCAGCCTCCACAGGCATCCACTCTGAAGAGACCAGACAACAAACCATCAGAGAGAGAGACACAGAGACTCAGAGGCCTGGTTTTGCCCTCGCTGCGGACTGGCCTCTCTGTCTCACCCTCTCTCATCAAACACCCACCCTGTCTACAGAAGCAGAAAAGTCAAAACTAGAAAACAATTCTGACGGGAGGTTCCCAAAGATCTGCAGGCCATTCCGGAGTTTCATCCTTTAGTCCACCACTTCAAAAGTGTCCAGATTTTTTCCTCTCTCCCTTTCTTGGGAGATTTTGATTGATCTCGTATAATACTGCCTGAGAGCGTGCCTTTGGTTTTTACCATTGAAGTTCCTCATCACCATGAGGTGATGCCGTCTTTCATCTAGAGCTGTTGCTAAATGAACACATATTGTCAGGAGTTTTGAGGACTGTAATGATGTCCATTAAAATCAAAGTGTGAATGTGGCTTTATTCAGCAGTGCGGACATTTTCATCTTTGATGCATGGTAATTCATTGCTTCCAATTCAATTTGAATACCACTGTGAGGTATTAGTTCACACTTGATGACATTTAAAACATGAGACGTATTATAGAACTCTAAAAAATGAAGGCAGCTCTTTGCATAGATTTTTTTAGTTTAATTAATTTACTTTTATGTCAAGTTGCCAAGGCGTACAATGTGCACAAATTTAAATAATAAGTATATATATTAGGGGCGTTTCCTCCTCCGAGGAGGCAAGGGAAGCAGTGTCACCTCTCCTCAAAATTGGATGAGAAAATAATCGATTTAAAAAATCAAACAGCGCAAATATGACTAAATATGACATTAAAAGTATAAAAATCACTTGTTTTAAAAAAGTAACACTGTCCAACAGCGACACCCGCAGGTAAATTTACAGCAGAGGCTTGCTTCCCTTCGGTCCATAGACTTTCTACAGAGACCCCAAAGCGTGCGGTGACTTTTCTGGAGGCTCATTGAGATGAATGGTATGTATGTATGTAAACGTATAGGCCTAACTGCCTCCTCATTTTAAAACACCACCGACGCCACTATATATATATATATATATATATATATATATATATATATATATATATATATATATATATAAAATATAAAATATAAAATATAAAAATATTTTGATATATATATATATATATATATATATATATATATATATATATATATATATATATATATGCAAAATATTTAAAATGCATTAAAGATACAAACTGTTAACTGTTTTGTTCATGAATACATCTGTGAATCAAAAAGTGACCGAATCCAATTACATGCACAGCATTCTTTACTTGATTAAACTGATCATTGTTAAATTAAGTTTAAAAAACAGCATATTATAACTGAAATAGTTATGTCACAACTCATTGGGCAGTATAATTTCATGTGCAGTGTGGAAATATTAAAATCTTACCTGTCGGAGGAGGTGTGACAGTGACAGCCAACCTGAGAATCCCATGCCTGAGTTCGAGGACACATCGAGGTGTGTAGCTGACTCGTAGTACAAAAACATATCTAGCAAAGATGATGCTCCCTTATGAGATAAAATAAATCAATATATAATGTTTTAATACTGCAAGGCTTCATGTTTCATGTCAGCTACAATTAGTCATGAACAAATGACTAACTCAGAGGTTACCAACTGGACCATTTTCACTAACACCGTTATTGACATCGTAAATCTACAAAGTGTTGTTATTTTCAATGTATAAATAAATAAATAATAATGCACATTCGTGGCACTGTAATTTTTTTAGGAGTTTCTCATACAAAGACTGAGGATGTGAGGGCAAATTTTATTTAATTTTATTACTTTATCTTATGACAAATGCATAGATAACCAAAGTTGAAAGTATCGGGTGGGGTTTGGGTAGGTGTAGAGAAGGCTTTATTCTCCCAATAAGGTGGCATCCATTTAATAATTTGAATTAAAATTAAAATTTACACTCAATAAGTTATTATTGCATACAGTTTTATAATGTACTAAATTACTGAGGTGCAGATAATTGCCACTATTTGCTATAAGTAGTATAAATAACGGACAATCCTGCTATTTTAACAAAGTGTAAATAGAATCCATTGCTATTTACACTTAGTGCAAATAGACGCTGCCAATATTTAAACACGGTCTCCATACTATCTACACGTGCTGTATACACATATATGTCCTTACAAGTACAATTTTGTCTGTATTATTTGTGTCCCCTTCAAAAATTGCTCTTGAGAAATGTTTTGTTTATTGTTCCCCCCTACTGTTAGATAAAATGTACGCCCCTGGACAAATGTAATAATTTTTTCCCTCTTTTGGAAAGTCTTTTGTTGATATCTTTTCTTCTTCTTTTGTTATTGGGGCATAAAAAAAAATTGTAGTTTCCATTCACTACTATAGGCCTAAGTTTACTCAACTATGACATCTTACGCTTTTGAGAACTAAAAAAGGGAAAAGGGTCCATCGGAATCATCGAACCAAGTCATTACTTGCATTGCTATATTGTAAATACAGTATATTAAATAAAATATAATTCAATAATATATTTATTATTATTAGCCTATTTGATGTATATATATTTTTTGTCAAGGTGTAATACACGATTGTACTGCAGTTTGTAAAGCTTTACCAAAAATAAGTACAATTTGAAAACTAACATGTGACCCAGCAATTGAATCAAGTTTGAAAACAGCCTTAAATGCAAATGTTCATATACTTACATTTTCCACAAGCTCGGCCCCCTGCAGACTGATAAAATCAAATTGCACTGATTTCAGGATCTCTTCAAGAGATTCGCAGGAGCAATAATCTAACCGCTCACCTGAAAAAGCAATCAAAATGGAGATACCACTATTTACACTGTGGGTGACCCTCTCTCTACCAAGCACATTTGCTGTGACAAATTTCTGGATAAACTAACACCAAACCAAGACCTACACTACACAATCTCTGCCCCTCCATAGTGAGGCATATTAGACACTAACACACATAACACGATCACGTCTGATCCCCTCCCTTCAGCGGAGGAGACAATCAAAGAGCTTCTGATTATGCAGGAACAGATGACTTTTAAACAAAGCCCTGAGAAATACTTTGATGGCCACAGCAGTCCGTCTATATTAGACACGCGTTGCAAAGGCCCCCTTCCCCTCATAAACTCTTATCTTCCTGGTCGGGGAGAAGCCAGATCGCTCAGAGCTGCATGTTGGGGAGATAATAATTTATTCATCATTAGCATAATCATTTGTGATTTTTTTTTAACAATAATCACTTAACTGTACCATAGGAAGGGGGGGATCAGAAATCCCATTTTTCTAATCCCCTCTGCCATGTGCAGATAATGACACTGAGACTTGGAGTTAGATGGCATCAGTGTGTGACAGGGCGCAGGAAGCCAGAACATGCTGACCCGCACTTCAAGCTCACTTCTGCTGGTATCAATAACCGCTGTTTCAGTCATCAAAGGGACAGCAGTTTAATCCCAAACTAATGCCCTTCAGCATCCGCATGTACATTTCAATTAACAGGCTCGTCAAAGTTCTGATCTTATCAAAGTGTGGTAGCTCTAAAAAGTTCATGCGGTTTGCTTAAACCACACTTCAGGGATAATGGGACTGCTATTGATAAGCAGCATAAAATACACATACAAAAGTGTTTAAAATACATACTGTAAATATAAAATCAGACGAAACAGAAATCTGTCTTGGACTTCAGTAGAACAATATGCAAAACTTACAATTTAACAGGACTCTAAAATATGTGATTCTGATTGATCAATCGCAATATTCAGCGGAAAGATATTTTATCATATTCGCCATCATCCATGACAAAACTAAGTAACTTTCAGTAACTGAAACTGGTCAACACACTTTTGTGGAAGTTCGAAAGTTAACTATTATACGTTTTAGCGAATTGTGACTAATTTGTACAAATCCGTACAGTCTCATTAGTTTTCGTACTGTTTGATGTTTTTGATGGACCTTCATGTTTATTTTTCCCTACGTTATTTTTCATACGTTTCCATACAAATCACATCGTACAATATCACCACCTTGTAAAATACGACTCGTCCTCCGCATTTTTATTAAAGCACAACTGCCTCCATTCTGTATTTCACGTATCCACTGCAGTCAAGATTACCTAGAGGACTTCATTATGAATATTATTATGAAATATTGTTGCAGTGTTCATCTTCTTGCCAAGCCAGTTGCTTTGAATACTTTAATTAGGGCTGCAAAAAAGATTAATCACAATTAATCACATTCAAAATAAAAGTTTATGTTTACATAATATGTGTGTACTGTGTATTTTATTATGTATGTATAAATACACACACATGCATGTATATATTAAAAAAATATGTTAAATTTATATATTAACTATTTATATGTATATATAATATAAATTATATACATATATATTATATATGTATATATACATACACATATTTATTTAGAATATACACATATATATATGTCTGCATATCTAGACATACATAATAAATATGCACAGTACACAAGCATATAGTATGTAAACATAAAGCTTTATTTTTAATGTGATTAATTGATATGAATCATTTTGCAGCCCTAATTTTATGACATTTTATTTCATAGAGGAAGCAAATATTTGCACCCATTAATTACTTAATTTCACTGTATTTATAGGCAACATTATCTAAAACCTTCAATAACATTCTCTGAACCAATGACGTGAGTTTGGGGCAGTACTATCAATCTGGGACCTTAGACTTAAACTATTGATTGAGGCAATATTTTGTTCCATATAAAAGTAAATGTTTGTTGGGCAGTGTTTTACATTTCTTTGTTTTGTTTACAATTCTAAATGAATGAAACCAGTAATGACTACATGTTCTTATGGCCCCATAATTTCCATAGATTCTTAAAACAAATACACTTATATGTGATTCCACATTTTAGTGCAGCACAAAAGGGCAAATTACCAGAGTTTTACTACTGAAGGAAAGATAAACAAAACATCGGATTGCTAAAATGCATGTTTGAACCTTCCATTATGTTGTCACGGTTGGTGTGCATCTCCTCCCAGAGTTGTGTCTATGAATTTGAAAGATTCTCTGTTTGTTTTAGGATCGCGCAGTAGAGCGTTTACAGCAGGTCAGACTAGTGATGCCAAAGACGTGCTGATGGAAATATGAATAAAGCTGGAATACCTGGACGGATGAAGGGATGAGCGTCTTGGGTGAAATAATAGCGCTGGGGGATTTTTCTGGTGGTGTTTAGCTTTGAAAAACCAATAACGCTGTTCAAGGTGGAAAGCAAAAATAATAAATAGTGAATTACTGAACTTACCTGACAGGTCAAAACACCTGGCTCTGTCAGTAACACAAGTAATTTGCTGTATGAAAAAAAAGACATATCAAAATCAAGAGATTTCTGTACTCGTGGTCTCAATATAGAATATTTATAGAGTAAAATAAGTCATTTTTCAAATTGTTTAAAGGACATACAAGTTTCAAAATACTCATTGCAAAGGTCTCTAATTAAAACTGACATTTAGGTCCCAATGTTATATATTACAGAGTTCACTTGTTTGCGTATAACATGAATGCACTGAGTGATAGGTACCACAACATATTTAGTGAATCTTGTAATTGTACTGTCACTAATATACCTCAAACGAAACGTAATCATCAACATTTGAAAGTGAACAGTTTATGCTGATTTCAAGAATGTCACTGCGCAGATCATTTGAGCTCAATCTGGCAAACTAGCCGTTAGACTGTAGCTAGCAGATGGCAGTTAGCATCTACCAGGCGACGGACTGATGAAGTCCCTCAGTCAACCTGCTGTAAACATGAACAGGACGTCATATGGGATTTTGCGTTTAGAGCAAAACAAATTAAGCATCGCAATGTGCGAACAAACACTCACGGTTTAATATTATTCAGAAAGAAAAGTATCGACAAGGCTGACTTAAGGCCATGGTTTTGAACCTCTCTTTCTTTGTTTGATGTTTTCCATCTTAATAAATGTGGAAACTTCTGAAGCCCTTCGCTGCTAAGCAATGTTCTGTGCTGTGTATTGAGGAAAATGAAATGACAAAGTGCAAAATGCATTGATGTGTCAGGAGGGAGAGGACAAAATGAAGTGATAAAAAGAGCTTTGCTTCCTCCAGGCAGAACGGGACGCAGCTTATAAACTTGACTTCCACAGACGGCATCTCAAGTGCATTTCCAATTCTTCACTCAAAGACTCCTGGAGACCCACTCCAGCGCTTTGCAGTCTGGGTGGCTTTGTATTAGCAACTGTTGGAGAGCATATATTTCTCCTTTTTTCCTCATTTAATTAGTTGAAAAAAATATTTTGAATCATTTTATACAGTAAAAGCTCTCAGGGATTAAAATCAGCCGCACATTTTCCTTTCAGCATCTTTTCTGCAATAAAGGATAAATTATTTAAAATAACACGACCTTTTATCTCACACCCTTTGAAGGCAGCAAATTAAAAATGTAAATTAGGAACTAATTAATATGCAAATATATTCATTCCCAGTTAACAATTAGCAATTAAACCTGCAGTGTCTAGAAAGAGCATAGACAAAATTAATAACTTAATTTATCATTAACAAAATGAAAATGTACACAATTTTTTTAGTTTTAAAATTGGTACGCTGTCTCCCTGCTTCTTCATCAGCACTGGAGCCAGGGAAAAAACAAGACATTTAATAGAACAAGTTAGTGCTTGTCATAGAAAATGATAAATAACTAGACTAAAAAACAACATGATTGGCTACATGTATGGTGACTGCAGCGTTGCATCTCCAGACGGCTGGGGGGGAAATAAACATGCCTATTTCATGCAGTAAAGAAAGAAATCATTGTGAATCCTCACAGTTTAGAGGGTGCGCTGGACATTAAAGATTAAAAGTGGGAAAGTTATTTATACTCAGCGGTGTTTAGATGTGAGAGATTGTGAAATTCCACTCCGTATTGGGAGAGGGGGGGCAGTTATTTCACTTCAGACACTGTGGCTTTCTGATGAATGTTCAGCGCTCACAGCTAAGCAGCTCGACAGAGTCAGGCTGGGAGCAAGGATGTTTTTGGGGAGCTCTGCAGCACTGCATTCGCTCTAATGGGAGGACGGTTCAGTCTGAAATACAAACTTCTCACAAAATCTACGCCTTATCCTGCAGGGAGATGTGAAATGCTGAATCGTTTGATGATGCTTCCTCTGCTTCTGAGGCGAGCACTCATACTGTATGGGGCGCTTCTGTATGTCTTTTCTCTTTGTTATTTTTTGATTCTACAATTGCCACCACCTCCGACAGGATTTGCACTTCAGTGGCGGTGACACTTCAACAAACGTTACTCATTTACAAGCCCCTGGGATAGTAACTCATATCAAGAAGTTTCTGTGTGTTCTGAGACAAAGTGGACACGGAAAACTTTGAACAAGAAACTTCTAGACCGAGCGTAAAGCGCTAAACAAAGAATAATGAGAATGAAAATAATAATAATACTTTAAAGGAATAATTCACCCAAAAATACAAATTTGCTGAAAATGTTTGTTTCATTGTCAAAACAGATTTGGGGAAATTTACCAAGACATCAATTTCTTTCCAATGGATGCTCTGCATCACTCAACATCTTATAAAGTTCAAATGCTACATGTTTGGAAGAAACAAATCCATTATTAATGCATTTACATTTTATAAACCCATATTTGTGGCTAAAATAGCCAGTCCATTGTTACACAGTGTTGCTTCTTTCCATGAAAAGTTCATCCCCTGTTGTCCTTTCAAATCAAAATCCACCATAATATTTGTTGAGAACTGTTTTGGACCGTTTCACATGTAAACAGTGCTTGTTCGGTGCATATTTTTCTCCTGATTCAGACAAGCTGACTTTTTCACTGGAGAAAACAATAATATGAATCAAGGACGCATTTTAGCCGGAAGCAATGGACCGGAGACGTGAATAATTATGATGTTTTTACCAGCTATTTGGACTCTCATTCTGACGGCACCCATTCACTGCAGAGGATCCATTGGTGAGCAAGTGATGTAATGCTAAATGTCTTCAAATCTGTTGTGATGAAGAAACAAACTCATCTACATCTTGGTAGTACATTTTTTTTTTTTTGTATTATTATTTTTGGGTGAGCTATTCCTTTAAGCATTTAGCCAATGTTGAACTAAGGGGGCCTGGGGTCCTTCATACAGGCCTTTTGTTTGTTTACCACTTGTGTGAAGATGTAACCAAAAGCAATACTGTTTTACCCACTTAAAAATAATCAAAGAAAAGAGAAAGCCCACGGGTGCAACAGAAGCTTTAAATAGTTTTCAGATGTCATCCTCTAGAGACGATCCTGCCTGAAAAAAACACCTAATTTGATAAATATTCTCTTTAAGCAGCAAATTTCATTTAGCATTCTCCTATTAGAAATTCACATGCAGTCCTCAACTAAATATCCTTCCTTTTAGCTTCTGCTTAACCATACATATTTCACTCGTTTAGGGGGACCACCTACATTCCTTTCAAATGCAGTGGGGTTCATTAGCGGCATGGAGATAATGCCGAGAGTGTGTTTAATATAAGCACTGCTAAGTCCTAATTTTCCACAAATAATTCTCCTTGATCTAATCGTAAATTTATGCAGAGGAGAAACCGATGCTCTTAACGTTGCTGGTCAGAGTAAAATAAGTACGTGCAGAGCTTGAATAATGCATGCATGCTCACGTGTGAGTGTGTGTATTTGTGTGTGTGCTTCTCATTTCCTTTCATTTACCTGTTTATTATTATCTTGCTTTTTTAGTTCAATGAAACGTGGTTGGCTAATTAACCTGCTCCCTAAGAGGTATTCGTTTTTATTTAATTTTTTTCATCCTCTTTCTTTCTTTAATTTCAAAGTTATTTTTACCAAATAATGTTCATTACACATAGCTATTTCAAACCAAATCTTCTGCACAAATAACCTAATATTACCAAGAAATCAAAGTGTAAGAAGTGCTGTGTATTAATGCACACTACTCCACTGTACCTTTAATTGATCAAGAGCCTTTGAGTTTGGTTTCACGTGGTGCTTTTCACAGCTCTGCTTGTAGGCCAGAATTATATCTGTCAGAGTGAGACTGTCAGCTAAAACAGAACAAATGTAAAACCCACATATTAGAGCCACATCAAGAACATTCCATTTATATTCCATTATATATAAACAAAAAAAGAAATATAGATATAAATGAGCTCCCTGACATACTGTATATGAAGGAAATAAATATTTTATCGGAAATGTATATTTTTTGTTGTTGTATGTTCTTTACTTTATATTAATTATGATTAAAAAATGTAAGTACACGAGGTTAAAAAAGAATTCATATTCATTAAAAATAAAATGAATACATTTCTTCATCAAGGATGCATTTAATTCACAGTAAAGTCAGTAAATTGTTGCAAATATATATATATATACATATATTTCTGCCATGACAACATGATTTGCATGCAATAGATCTACTACGCTGCTGTGGCAGACTGAGATTTGTTACTGCCAATACATCAAAAACATGCTGCTGTGAGCATGTAAGGAATATTGCTACTGTACATATAACATGAATAATATCCCCCATAGCATACATGATCAGCCTATAGCAGATCTGCGGGTGGAGCTGGGGTAGGTGGAGGTTTTCTGAAGTGTGCTGCTGCTATAGCAAACACTGCCAAATATTTTAATGTCAAGCACCTAGCTCATTGGCTACCTATACAAGAGAGAACCAATCAGCTGTGCCATGTGATGATGATGTCATTATGTCAAATGGATTTAGATCTATCATACTGCGCCTGAGTGAGTGTGTGTGTGTGTGTGTGTGTGTGTGTGTGTGTGTGTGTGTGTGTGTGTGTGTGTGTGTGTGTGTGTGTGTTATGCTCAAATCAGCATATTAGAATGATATTTTTAGGATCATGTGACTGTCATGACTAATACATGCTGAAAATTCAGCGTTGAGATCACATAAATTGCATTTAAAATCAATTACATTTTTTATATATTAACATGGAAAAAAAAGTAATTTTACATTGTAATAATTTCACAATATTACTTTTAATAATTTCGTAATATTATGTTTTATGTATTTTAACCAAATAAATTCAAGTAAGGGATTTCTTTGAGAAACATAATAAAAAATCCTATACAGACCCCAAACTGACCATGTCTGACACAATAACCAATGTTGCTTTTGCTTTTGTGACAAATTATGGTACATGAATAAACACGAGCACAGCTGATCTGAAGAGGCCGTCTGCATAACATCAACACCATCTCACCCTCTTGAAGTTCAGCCCTTCTCTCCACAAAGTCAGACACCATCTGCTCATCTGGGGGAAATGATACATGTTTTTCTCTGCCCTCCTTCACAGACTGAGACATTGCCTCTTCCTCTGGGTGCCCTGTCATTCTTCTGCTATGAGCGATGTCCTACAAATTTAATTAACCAAAATTTCCATCAATATGTAGCTCTGATGTCATGTTCTTCTATGTCAGACATACCATTAGCTCAGATGTCAGTCCTCTGAACTATAAAATCCTTCATATATAATAACATATCTGGACACATTATCTGTCCCTCATTGCTGCAGAAAACAAACCATGAAATGTCCTCCAAAATCTTCTTCTTGTGTTGTGTTGTTATTCCAATAGTCACTAGGCAAAAGGAAACTTAAACTCGCAGCATAGCACTTCTACAAAACAGTTACAGGATACCACATAGTCAATTATTCATAAACGATGTGCCTCTCTACGCTAGTACAGCTCTATATAAGTCAACATCAAATATGCACTTGGGGACAGAGCCTAAAATATTATTGAGGCTACTTTTGCACTGCATTGCATCGTGTTTATTGATTAAAATGAATGTATAATGTCCATTCATTTCTTTAACTATATAAATATATATATATATATATATATATATATTTTTTTTAATAGGCTATACTGTTTATGTGGGACAATGACAAGCTCTAAATTTACATAAATATAATATGTGCACCTAAAATATAAATTATAATGTTTAAACACTGTATCTAGATGTAGTCTTTTTGTATTTTCTCTACCCCCTAGTAATAGTATAAACAATTGATGAGAAATCATTTCAAATTAATATTGATTTTTACTTCCTGGTTTCCTTTACCTCTGAGAACACAGTTTACCCGACAATATAATACCATCCGATAGAAAGAAGAGACACATTTACTAGTGTAATGTTTATAAATGCTCTTTTGTAGCATTTTTTCAAAATTGTCTTTTTATTATGATAACAAAACCATTGAAACTGTTTGTGAGGGGGGAAAACAGGTATAAAAACTACATATCCCATCAGGCATTGCAAAACCAGGTATTACGCAGCCTTGTTTCTAACCAATCGCGTTCGATGAGCCTCCCTCTGATGAGCAGTTGTGCGGGAACTTTGGAGAGGAAGAGCTGTTACAACCTGCCACTTACCCACTGAAAGGTTAGTAGAATATTTTCAATCTGCTTCGATTAAGTTTAATGCTCCTAATGCATTTAATAGCGGATTATGAGGACAAATAATCGGCTCTGTTGTGATAAAAAGCCATAATAAGGCAGCTAACTGTGTTAGCATAGCACATTGAAATAGTTAATCGGGATTTTACAGTTTCCTAATACAATATCAACAACCCAATGTTACTCTCATTGATTAAGTGTGACATTAACCGCATGTTTTATCACTCTTACAAACTTGTATCACATAAACAAACTGAAACCACAGCTCTTAGTGTCGGTGTTGTAAAAGTGAAACAAAAAGCATCATTGGCAGGACTGCAAATTGAAACTGTATCCCAGGGGTGTCAAACTCAGTTCCTGGAAGACCACAGCCCTGCAGAGTTAAGATGCAAACCTGATTAAACACACCCGATCCAGCTAATCAAGTATTATGGCTTATTTGAAAACTACATGATGTGTGTGTTGGAGCAGGGTTGGAAGTAAACTCTGTAGGGCTGCGGCCCTCCAGGAACTGGGTTTGACACCCCTGCTGTATTCATATCACAGAAATGTCATTTCTGAGTTTGCCATCCGTTGTAGTGCTTAAGTGCTAATATATATGTGATGTTGAAAGTCTTCAATATATAAAAAATTATAATGTCAACAATAAGGAAAAAAGCCCAAACACTCACCTGCATGACAGTTTTAATGACTTTTATGACTCACCCTAGTGTTAATGTTTCTTGTTTATACTTGTAACGTTTAGTAGACCTCAATTTAAGAAAAAACTAGTGCTGTCAAACGATTAATAGAATCCAAAATAAAAGTTTTTGTTTACAGAATATGTGTGTGCTGTGTATATTTATTATGTATCTATAAATACACACACACATCCATGTATAATAATATAAATAATAATAATACGTTTTGTATAGTATATATTTTAAAAGTATTTACATGCTAAATTTAAATATATGTAAGGATATGAAGTGACTACATCTGATGATCAGCTCCAGATTTTATGTTGAAGTTTTGAAGTGTAAAACCACATTCAACTGTTTGAATTGTTTTCATTCATTCCCCAAACCATAAAATAAGTAATTTAAGGTATTGCACTTTTAATTGATAACTAATCTAATGTAAGCAAATGTGTGGAACTGACAGGGCTGCTGTGATCATAGCAGGGCAGGGCATTTCAAAAATGTGATTTCCAGGGCTGCTTAATTCATAAAAAATGACACATTTCTAAAATACATTACCTTTAAACAATTTAAATAATGTTTTCAGTCATCCTTAATTTACTAAAGTAACATTGCTAATATGTTTGTTATAGGTAATGTTGCATAAAATTAGAAAATAAGTAAATCCAGATTATCCTTAAAAGTCCCCACTTTAGTTTAACAATGGAACTTATGTTTATCTTGTTTGATAGAGACATTTTAAATGTATTCAGTAGAATGCCACCAAAGTCCAAGGCAGATGGGGCGAAGAAAGCGAGAGCTCCAGCCAAGAGGAAGCTGGCTGAAGAATTCCCACCTGGGGAAGTTCTGACGGATAATGCAAAGAAGAAATGGAAGCTTGGATCAGCCGTGGGGCAGGGAGGTTTTGGCCTGCTGTATCTTGGTAAGATTAAAAAAAGCTGTCGAAAACTGTAAAGTTATAATGCTTTATTTGATTTATCAGTTGCTCAAATGTGAATTTGTCATACATCTTTTAGCAAATGAAGACTCTTCAGGATCTGTTGGCGCTGATGCATCTTATGTCATTAAAGTGGTAAGGGACTTTTGTTGCTTTCTGCAGATAGATGTCTAGATCTTGAACTTTTTGAATGCATGTAATGTTTGGGTGGTCAGCAATGTAATGTCAATCAATGAAAGGCATTTCTGTGACCTTAACTAGAACAATAAACAAATGTAAAAAAAACATGTTTTAATGAACTAAGAGGAATGACCAACAACCATCACTTGTATTATTATCTTAAGTAAACAAAGCAATACAACTTATCATTATAACCTGATATATAATAATGTGGGTAAAAGAGTATGACTTGCATTGAAGACCATAATATCACAGAGAATTGGGCCAGTAAGTAAACGTACAGCAATGCCCTAGCAAACTTTGCATGGAAATGTAAACAAATGTTTACATTTTAAAAAGCAAACTAAATAAAAAAAATGTAGTGCTTTGGTAAAATGGCATTGCATGGAAGTGCTATAATCAGTGCTGGGAATAATGGCGTTATAAATAAACGGCGTAATCAAATGAATTAGTAATGTTTCCCCCGTTACAACGCCATTACATTACTGACAATAAAATGCGGCATTACTATAATTCGTTATAATATTATTAGAATGACATTTTTCAGTTCATTTGAATGGATGTGCAGGGTAGCTGTATTTGACGTACCATACATTTCCCTCTGCGCGTTTTTTTTAAATGCATGTGGGTTCACATTTTTATATTTATTCTAAATGTCAGTTATTTTTGGTGATTATTTGTTACTGTCTTGCAGGAGCCCAGTGAGAATGGCCCTCTCTTCTCTGAACTGAAGTTCTACATGCGAGCTGCCAAACCCGATCTAAGTATGCCCTTGTGACTGCAAACACACCCTCATATGCATGATGAGCCAGACTGAAAAAAGTCGAAGAGCAACACTTTTAATTAAAGAAAGTTCTGAGCTCACCATTGAGGGCCTTATGGAGACAGACAAAGCACAACTCTCTGCCTTTGGTGGCTCTTATGGCTGCCCCAAGGCCACAGCGTAGTGCTTTATTTAATAACAATCCAAATGTCAGTCTCCCTTGACAATTAACTGCTATATTACTAAGGGATGCTCATGTTTTATTCATTGGAATATTGTAATGTTGGTAAATATTTGTCCCACCAGCAGATTACCTTGCGGCACACTTGCTGTTTGGTCCCTGAGGAATACTCTTATATTACTTTAAGCATCAACAAGTTTAAAGAATAAAAGTTTTGAATGATTTACCCACTTAATTTATAAATCGATCATTTGGTTGCATTTAACGTGCATTTATTGTGAAAATCTCACTTAGAACTGATTTAGAACACTGTAGTGTTTCTTGATTTCAGTTTGAAGTGGAATAATTAATATGTTGAATCAAGTTTGTGATGGAATGTTTTATGTTTATTCAGTTGCGGCGTGGATGAAGTCAAGGAAAATTGACTATTTGGGAGTTCCAAAATATTGGGGCTCTGGTTTTCATGAGAAAGGTGGTAAGAGGTATGAGGGGGAAAACATTATTTTTTTCTAAAGTATTACATCTTAAATTATTTTTGTAGGAAGTTACAAAAGTTTGAACATGCAACAAGGACATTTAAAGTAAGATGATTTCACCTAAATCTTTATGACAGGTACAGATTTATGGTCATGGATCGATTTGGAACGGACCTACAGAAGAAGTTTGAGGGAAATGAAAAGAAATTTCCAAGGAAGCTGGTTCTTCAGCTGGGACTCAGACTTGTAGGTTTCTCCTACAAGTATTTTTAAAAATATTGTAAAATTGCTGTTATGTTTTGTTTAGTTTTTTTAGCTTACCGCTATGACAGCAGTCTTGTACTTCACTTTGACAAAGCAAATAATTGTTACAAATGTCATTGTAGAAATGGCCATTTCACATATGCATATGTCACCCAAAATTAATGTATTTCACAACCAATATGTCTTATAATAAATGGCTTACTAAAATAAAGTGAGCAATGTGGGAGGCCACTCTTATTTAGAATAAAATACTAATAATTATTCAACAATAAATTGTATAGCTATAACATTTAATGAAGACCTTTTACACATGCTTATTTTTTTTCATTGACTGTTGGGCATTGCAGGCAGTGAGAGAAAATCTTATGTTCCTGTATTATTATAAAATCCCATATTCTTACATATCTTTCATCTCTAGCTTGACATTCTGGAATACATCCATGACCATGAATATGTGCATGCAGATATCAAAGCCTCCAACCTCCTCCTGTCCTACACCAACCCCAATCAGGTTTGTTTCAAGCCTTCCACATGTTTAACAGATCTCTGTTGCCATGGCTGTACTGCTCTAACTGTAGAGACGTAGAAGGCAGTGTGTGTAGACTGCAGGACTATACAGAGCTCCTGCTTCTTTTAATTGGGAGGACCAGTGATTTGCAATGTAAGAAACTACTTGTCTTATTATTTTTTCCATCTGTTAATGAGATTTGGGTGGAGAAAAAAAGCAAAACAATTTAAGCCTTTAATGCGGCTCATAAACTGCAGAGATTAGACAGTATTGAAGCTGTCTCTAGAAAATAAGGTTTGGGGGCAGGGGCAAATATTTAATTTGAAGATTAATAATGTATCAGTGGTGTATTATTAAGCTGCTATTTTTAAAGTCACAATTTAAAACTCGGCCTCTTGGGATTAGTCTCTGCTTACTTGGTGACTCTGAGCATCCTTTTTGAAATAAATTGCACGGGTGTTCTTTTTGCCTCTTAATACATGTCTGTGTTTTGTAAATGTGTGTAAAACGCACTGTGTTGACTAAATTATAGAAATATTTAAATGGGTCATATGATGTTGCTAAAAAGAACGTTATTTTGTGTACATGGTGTAATGCAATTAGATTAAGCGGTTTAAGGTAAAAAACAACAACAACATTATTTTCCACATACTGTATATTATTGTTGTTCCTCTCTCCCTGAATTTATGACACAAAAACTAAGCTCATCATTCTGAAAAGTGCGGTGTTCTCTGATTGGCCAGCTATCCAGTGTGTTGTGATTGGCCCAAGCGTGTGATAGAAATATTATGCCACTTACCATATTTGGAAACACACATCGTCTTCACAACATGGCAGCGGCGAGAATAAAAGTTACAGCTCTTTATTTGCATATACATTTGGGCAGTATTATGCAAAATCTTCCAACTCAATGTGGGGGCGTGTTTGAATGAGGCATTTTAGGAAGGCATGGATGAGTCTTGACTTTTAGAAAGAATATCTCTTTGGGTTTGTGTCGACATTAACTTTTAAAAATGTTTGCATGCATGAACAGCTTGTAACACTCCAAAGACAAAGGAAAACATGAAATCGCATCATATGACCCCTTCAATATTTTAATATTTTAACTAAGCGGTATAGAAACTATTTTAAATATTTGTGTGTGATTGGGATTTTGTTGTTTTTAAAAATCAATAGGCTAGACTCATTCTTTGACCTTAAAACACGTAATTCTGAACTGAATGTGAATTATTTTAACATATTATTCCAAAATATTTAAACTCATAAGTTAGCTGTTTGAATCAGTCTGGCAAATCTTTTAGAGAGTAAACTCACAAGTCCATCCAAATGGTTAATACATGAACAACTAAAATAAAAAAATATGTAGCAAGTCAGATGTTCATTCTGTAACCACTTGGATGAATTTGTTTCTGTTGGAAAATAAGAATGTTTTTATTTTAAGACTTTAGGGAGGACAGTTTTGTGTTCTTGATACTATTTTTGGGTGTAGAGGTGTGCGATATGACGATTTTTGATCATGGATGATAAAAATGTCTCCACAATCTGCTTTTGAAGAAATATCGTATCATGTCACAACAGCACACATTCCATCAGCTGCAGTTCTGGCGCCGCCGTATCAATATACTGTACAACGCCACATACATTCACATCAGTGTTAGCTCAGCGGTAGAGTTACTCTCACAGGACACTGCACTTGCATTCGCAATCACAAAAGTACATTATTCGCATGTGCTTTAAAGCCTTACTTCCTGGTTAAATGTTTCATTAAGGTGCTGTTCTGAGGTGCAATTTTTCTTAGTATGTACACCTGAAGTGTGTGCACTAAAAAAACTATTAAACAGCGCCTGATTACTTAACTAAGTTATCTTTAGTGCTGATAATGTCAAAACACACAAGGTTTATTTATAGGGTCAGTTGGTTGTCTAAAATGAAAGTAAACAGCTGAGAAAAAACGGATACGTGCCTGTATATTAGATGTGTGAAGGTCTTAAAGGGACAGTATTAAACATGCTGCCGACTGTCATTAAAGGGATAGTTCACCCTAAAATAGTATTTCTGCCGTTATTTACTCACTCACATGTTATCCCAAACCTGTATTAATTTATTTCTTGTGCTGAACACAAAAATAAGATATTTTGAAGAATGTGGGTCACCAAATAGTTGTTGATCCACATTGAATTTTATAGTAGGAAGAAAAAATACAATGGAAGTCGCTGTGGACAGCACTTGTTTGGTTTTCCACATTCTTCAAAATAGCATTTAACTTAAGCAGAATAAATACTCATTCAGGTTTAAAACAACAACTCTTGAGTCAGTATATGATGATATAAAATACCAAAACACAAAGAGAAAAATCACTCACTACACTTGACTGAAAAAAATGTAATACAGTTGCTTTAATAGGAATATATATATATATTAGTGTTATTTTTATATTTGTTCATTCAATTTCTTGAATGCTCCTGCTAATACACCTAGTGTACTTGAAAATGAAACACCATTATCTGTTATTTTATATTATATTATGTATATTATCTGTATTTGTAATGTGTATCTTTCTTTTCATTTTTTAATAAGAGATAAAAGAATGACAAAGATTTTTTATCTTCGCCAACTTTGGCCTAAATATCCTATTTAAAAAAAAAACATTTGTATATGATATTTTTGCCATATCGCCCACCTCTAGTTGGGTGTTGATGCTGGTGGTTTATAATCAGCAGCCCCAGCATTGAACACCTCATGACAAAGTTTAGTTGAAGTTTTTTTAAAGTTTGTGATGATTGTCACTGTAGGTGAGCTGTTAATCTTTACTGTTGCAAATTGGCGTATGCCGTTATTTCTGAGACACTCTACCTGGACACATCAAATAATTTTGCACTTTTTGGGGAGGTAATAGGTGCACCTGCAATTTGTGCACTGTCTGTTTTGGTATCTTTGGAACTCTGTTAACTGCTTCCTGTTGCTTTGAAAACAAAGTGCTAATTGTCAGATCTCTTTTATAAGTGACACATACTGCTAATTGGCAATCAGACTGTTTGCAGCTTCAAATGTGATTTTATTTGTAGTAACCTTCAAGTTATGGTAGACTTTATTATATTAGGTGTTATATCTCTAAATAATTGTTAATTTCCCAGTCATTTTTTTCTATAATAGTTTTAGTAGTGCTTTACACTTTTGTTACTTTTTTTTAACCCAGGTATATTTAGTGGATTATGGACTGGCCTACAGATATTCTCCTGAAGGGGTTCCAAAGGAGTACAAAGAAGACCCAAAGAGGTGTCATGATGGGACCATCGAGTTCACTAGTATTGATGCACAAAGGAGTCTGTAAGAAATTGTGACAGTCAGTTCTATTGGTCTCTCTTAAAGTTCATACTTTAGGCCTATGTGAGTCCCTATGGCCTGAAAATATATATATATGTATTTTTTTTAACCCCTGGAGGATCAAGTAGCACACATCTGAGCAGTCGTTTAAGTGTTAATTATATAGAACATCACATTGTGATAGAAAAATTATTAAGAGGAGTCATATTTTTAAATGTTGATGTAATGGTATTTTGCATCGAATACTACAAAGGTGGGCTGTCCTTTAAAATAGCCTCTGATATATGCATATTACATTTCAGCCCCTTCAAGAAGAGGAGACCTGGAAATTTTGGGCTACTGCATGATCCAGTGGCTTTGTGGCCGTCTACCCTGGGAGGACAAACTTCAAGACTCACTGTATGTCAGAGACTCCAAACTCAGGTGACTGTCTTTAACCTCACTTGTGGCATTTCAGCTTTTACTTCTTTCTGAACTAAGATGTACTCTACATATTTTCTAAACTACCTATTTTACCTATCACGTGTATATATATACATTTTTAAATATCCTTCTCCTCAGGTGTAGAGACGATGTCGATGAGTTCTTGAAAAGCTGTTTCCCTGCTAAAAATATACCAGGTGAGGCAAAGCTGAGCAATTTTATAGTTATTATATAGTTTGTAATACGGTAGGTTAATAGTCTTAAATCTTAGGAAATGTATTTCAACTAAATGGGGTTTAAGCATATTTCATTTTTTAACCGTTTCGTGACTGCAGAAGCACCTGTGAATTCTGCAGTATTACCTTTTTGTTTGTCTGCCAAGCAGTAATTGAAGTGACGCACTTTCGAGCTCTGATGTGCAAACAAGAGCGTGAGGGCCTCTTCTCTTGATAATGAGTGTGGACCTGGTGATTTAGTCTTAATTAGAGCTAAGCTATCAGCTCTGTGCTAATTCCCAGCAACTTCTCGCATTTTCTTTAAACTGAAGCATGACTGCTTTTTGCTATATATATATATATATATATATATACATACACACACACACACACACACACACACACTGCAAAGTTTTTCTGTTGACAGATTGTTTTGTGAAATGTATAGCAAATATAAAACAAGTGTACATAACCAGTATCTGTAGTGTGGTGCCACAAAAACCATAGACGTGGCTCTGACCACAGATGTTTCTTCATTAATTCTAGAAAATTTTATAAATGCACTTATCAATAAATATTATCAATGTCACAAATTTACACAGAAATAGTCAGAGACGATTAAAAATATTATCAAACATTTTGATTCTGGATCTCATTTTTTACCTTATATTTTAAATGTAATCTTTGACTTTTTTGGACCCACATGTTTGTATATATATGCATATAATAAACAACGCATTGTATCAGATAGCCTGCTCGACCACAAAACAATTATATAAATGAAAGATTACGTTTTTAAACAAACTTGTTTTTCACCCTTTTCCGTTGTCGACCTCTGCATTGCCTAGTTTTGCAGTCAGTGTGTGGCAGTCTGTACTTTTGCAGAACTTTATGGCGTTCTTTCTTTATGTGTCGTTTAAAAATCAAAGATGTCATTGGCTCCCTTTGCTCAATCGCTGATGTGATGGCAGTTCTTAAGCCCTGTGACAGCCGTGCGGCAGACGGCGAGATCCCTCCTCAGGCTGTTGTCTTGTGCGTACACGCCGCATCACAACACCGAGGTGATGGGAGGCGGCACTGTTAGCACGGCCATCACGACTAATTCTGTTTGGTGTGACTATTTTAGCAGCCGACAGTAAACAACAGTTTGTGAGTGGAGAAGTATAAGGAACAAAGTGACAAATGTCAACCCCTCTCCTCTAAACTTAGCCTGAAGGTTAAAGTGTGAGCGCTTGCTGTGAAGACACTACCCTACGGGGATTGTTCGGTCTTTCTTGCACAATGCTAAGCACACAAACATACGTGCAAGTGCACCCTTATTAATGTCGGACTTCTGCATATTTATTTGAGATGAACTTTGAGACAGAGGGCCATGTAACTTTTGCTTAATCACATAAATGCTCTTCGTTTGTTTATTGACCCAGAAGTGTCTTTAACAGTGTGCAGCTGTATTTCTAAGTCTGAAAAATAAATCCATCTGCATTAAGATTAAATTGTTGTGCTTAATGTCATTTTCAATTTATAGAGGAAATGAAGAAGTTTATGCAAGAGGTCAAGGCTCTCGGATACACAGACAAGCCAGATTACGCAAAATTGCGAGGAATTTTGCAGCAAGGCCTGAAGACCATAGGGGTGTCAGATGACAAAAAGCTGGACTTCGGCGTGTCAACCAACGGCGCAGGTCACCCCTCTGTCAAGGTGAGAGCCACCTTTACTAGAACATCAAAAAGCAGACTTCCGTCACACTCCCTCATTCACAGCGCATTGAAAATGTTGCGACAGTCCCTTTTTGAAACCCACCGTTTAAAAACGAGCCCATTTCAACATCCTATAATTTGTTTACCTTTAGAAAGCAGCTTCAAATTTGAAAATGCCCACACACGATCCAAGACTAATTGCTCGGGTTAGTAAGAAATGCTGTCGGGTGTATTGATTTTCAAATACGATTAACGTGTGATGCTTTTAACAAACGTTTCGTGAGCTTATTAGGATTTTATTTTGCTGTCGACACAGACGTGCCCTCGTTTTACCTCAAAGTGTTCTTGATGTTACTATTGTTAAGAATTAGATATTATTTTCAGTATTTCTCTCTGCATTTCTAATGGTGGAATTGAATTTGTCCTTGGCGTATTGTCCTATATTGCAGTCAACACCCTTAAGGTGTCAGGTGGTATGAGATCTCACTCAGGTTATAAAGAAATAAAGAGGTTATTAATCACTGATTTGTATTGTCTTGATTTCAAGTTAAATGATCTTTAGAAGTGAATTCTGCAGCCGGGGTGTTTCTTTTTTGTGTATTTCGTGTAAAACAAACCGTCCGAGCCCACAAAGATGCCCTTGATGGCATATACTTTGGGAAAACGAGAAGACTGTGGCTTCATTCATGGGGTCCGGCACAAAGATCTCTTGGCAACAAAGCTGTCTGCATCTCAGGTTCTCTCTAGCACCCGGGTGTTTATCCCAGTGGCCCCTCCTCTTCCTCCCACAGACAGGTCCTGAGTGCCTGTGTTTATTCCCTGCTAATGTATCACAAATTTGCTGACACGGTAACCTTGGAGTCGGCGCGGGCCGGCAATCAGCGAGCCGCACTTACGACAGGGGAGGGGACGGACTCTCCTTGCTTCCCACAATGCAGTTTGCATATGGAAGGTGCCACCAGGGAGCTGGCCCATGCCAGCTGAGGGTTACCTGCCCACTGCCGTTATTGTATGTAATTATCGAGCCAATCTGTTCAGCTCAGCAGGGTCTGGATGGTAATCATGAGGCAGCAATTGGCAAAATGGAAGGGAAATGTGAGGGGGGGGCTAGTAAGGATGATAGTTCAAGTCCGAGAGAGGTGCGAACATTCATTATGCAGTCTGAGTGAAGAAAAGGGAGAATTTGATTGCTGTCGTTAAGTGCATCTTCTTCATAACCCCTGGTTCGGTTAGTACGATTTCCTTGAATTGAGGACTTGAGCTTTATGCTAGAATTTTCATTTGAGGAGGAAAAAACAAGGATTTTTGATTGATGAAATTGCTCAAATAAATTAACTTATTCCAAACTTTATTGTTTGGAATTCTAAGAAAAATTCCCAACATTAAAATCTGTTTCCTGCCCAGAACTGGTCATTTCCAGTGTCAAAATACATGGGGGGTTGTAAAATTGTTCATGTTTTTGAATAAGTGAAAGTTTCTCTAACTCTCTTTTTTTACATATATGGTACAGTGTATTGTTTATATGGTTATGTTCTATATACAGTGCAGTGATATTGTGAAGTGTTGCAATCTAATTTGAATATATTTTAAAATGTAATTTATTCTTGTGATGACAAAGCTGAATTTTCATCAGCCATTTATCCAGTTTTCAGCGTCACATGATCCTTCAGAAATCATTCTAATATGCTGTTTTGGTGCTCAAGAAACATTCTTATCAACAATTGTTATTATGATCAGTATTTAAAACAAGGATTCTTTGACGAATAAAAAGTTCAAAAGAACAACATTTTTGATCAATTCATATGCGTCCTTACTAAATGGAACTATTTCTTCCTTTACAAAAAAAAAGCATCCTGACCCCAAACTTTTAAATGGTGTGTACATTCAAATTATGTTATTTGTTCTTCCCGGATTTACTGGATAGCTAAATTGTAATTACGTTTTCTCAAGCGTTCACAATGCTCAAGGCGCACGTAATAGTTTCCGTGTGTATACTGAGCAAAAGGTCCCTTCTTAATATTTGATTTGAAATTCCTCCAAGGTTGCTCAAGGCAAGTGAATTGACCACTGCTCTTCCATTTTTTCCATCCCCTTCTGTGTCTTTGTTTTTTATTGGAAGACTCCCAAGCGAAAGAAGGCAGAAGAAAAAGGCCAACCTGCTGATGAAACCGACGGCGCCCCTGCAAAGAAGAGGCGAGCTCCTCAGAAGAAGGGTAAGTCATGTTTATAGACTTTAGGGTTGACCTGTTCACTTATCAATATCTGAAACTTTGGGTTTGGTAAATGTTTTAAACTGAATGTGTAACCTGTTTAGATATGAATGGGGCTAAAAAGACGGCAAGTCCTTCAAAGCGTCCAGTGAAGAAAGAAGCTCAGGCCTCATCTGAGCCAGCGGTGAAGAAAAGCAGAGGAAGGCCTAAGAAGAACTCTTAATCCTCTTCGCACTCGAGTTCAAGTTGTTTCCTTTTTGTATCTTTTAAATTGTCTGGTCTGTATTTGTTCTCTGTGGTTGCATTTTCTTAAACTTTAGCAGGGTGTTGGGCACACTCTCTCACAGTGAAATGATAATAAATAAGGGTAAAAAAAACGACAGTGGCTTTGAGTTGTGAGTTATTTTCATTCCTTTGTAATGCCTTGAATAATCAAGCCTATGCGGATGAGGTCCAGGGGGGATTGCTTTGCCCCCGATAAGGAAATCCCCGAAGGAGCTCAGAGTCCCGACTCTTCCCCCGCAACATTTTCCCCTTGTTGTTGTGCTATGAAAGCCGCCGTGCGGCTGGCACTCCGACGTCTGTGGGAGAGGCGAGCTGGTCTTTGATACCTGCATCGAAGCAGGCGAACGCGTGGCATATGCCACTGAGCTGGGTACGTGCTTTTGGTGAAGGTGGCTCTACGCCTTTCCGCTCGGCTCCCATTTGATCAGGTGGAGACAAAAGACTAGCACTTGGGTCCTACTTTCTGTGTCACTCTCGTTTGAGTCTTTCTTAACTTCCTGTTCTCCTCTAGGAAATGGCTTCAAAGAGCTATCATTAAAAGTTAGTTGTGGCTGCACCACTTATGCATTGTAACTTTATCGCTGGTTTTGATAATGCACCGACAGCGTTCGCAGGCGTATTTTTAGGTCCAAATGTCATCTTGAATTGTTTGCTTTGTAATCGCGGTAAAATTGATATGACATTGAGGGGACAGGAATAATTTGATGAGGACAGGTTAGAATACATGAATAATAGATATGGCATGTATACAAGGGTCGTGACTGGAAGAGCAGAGTTATGTTTTCCAAGAGTTTGGGGAAATGCACTTGTAATAGAAGCAAACTCAGTCATGTGTTTGTATTGTTGTTTTTTCGTATCAACACATTTCATGTTCTAGTTCTCTTTCATAGGCTCTGCTTTTGAGTTGATTTTTATTTATTTGGTTATATTGCAATTAGAATGTCTGTTTTGCTTACAAATGAAGAATTAATATATCTGTTCAATCTTTGTCATAAATTATATACAGCATCAGAAGAGAGCTGTAAAAATGTAGCATTTCAGACTGATTCAAACTGGTAACTTATTTTAAACTTTTATTCTCAGTCATTTGTTTTGAGTTGGACTACACCAGTCACGTTGTATGTTGGGGTATTTTTTTTTTTGCATGCAACTGAGTAATAGGCATAGGGTAAAAAATTTATTTTATGGTTTTTGGGAAGCAATATCGGGATTTTTCAAATGAAATTCTTAATTGGAGAATCTGTGTTTTTACCCAACCCTAGATTAATCTGAATTCTTGAATTAGATTTGTCAATGCTTCAGTGTGATTTGTGAAATTTGACGTGTCCCATCAGTAAAGCCAAACCATTAAAACCTGAGTAAGAAACATTAACTGGAGTTGCCAACGCATTACAAATTAAACTTAAATTTGTGTAGTTCCCAAAAAACCTTTCTTTTAACACAAAACTGGTTGCAGTTGTCCATTATCTTCTACTCTAGGTCAGATGCAGCAAAAAAAATTACATGTTCACAAAAACTATCTTTGGTGCTTTTATATCCAATTTTCCAATTTCAGAGCTCCTCTGAGGCCAATCTCCCACCTTTCAACCTCTCTGGTTTACTTGCTGAGGGAGACCAGAGCCTGGGTTGCCTTGTTAACTCTAGTTAGACTCTGTTGGCCCAGCAAGAACAGTGAAACAGGAAGACGTTTCTCCAAATGTTTGTTTTCAGAGCGGAGCTGCGTGAGCCCTGAGCTGATGCCGGCATCGATTGTTCCAACAGTGAGGACTAAAGTGCACCCCTGTGTGCTTTCTTCCCCTTCCTCACCACTGACCTTCAGGGCGCACAGCCATTGCTCCGCAGTAGGGGGCAGTAGTACATAATGATTGCACAGCAGGGGGGTGAAGGGTGGGTGGGAAGGCAAACCTTAAACACAACATTACCACC
Source organism: Gymnocypris eckloni scoliostomus (assembly GCA_027564155.1). NCBI lineage: Eukaryota > Metazoa > Chordata > Actinopteri > Cypriniformes > Cyprinidae > Gymnocypris > Gymnocypris eckloni. The sequence goes on from CM050428.1 coordinate 19,079,459, forward strand.
TGTACCTCACCGGAAGACATGCTGCTTTGATGGGCTTGACTATGGCCATTGATTGACCTGTGTTTATATCCACTCTCTTAGTTTCTCAGAGTTTGTCTTGGGCTGTTGGGGTTTGCTGGAGGGCTGCATGCTGGAAAATAATTTCTCCACGCAGAGGTTTCACTGGCTCTCTGCTTCCCTCAACGTTTTGTAAGGGGGTTGGTTGTTATTAATGGTTGGTTGTGCTCTTGTGTGGAAACCTTTGGCTTTTATTGGCTAGCTGTACTCTTGAAACTTTGATGATTAGGGAATGGCTCGATAGTTCTCCATTTATTATATTAAAACAGTTAAAAATGATTGCTTTAAATAAAGTTAGGCAAAATTGCAGGGACTGACAGAAGGGAAATTTCATATTTATTTGTTTATTTATTAGCCATACATTACATGTCAAATGTTTGGGGTCAGTAAGATTCATATTTTTGCTATCCAAGAATGAATTAAATTGATTAAAAGTGACAGTAAAGATATTTTGTATTGTTAACAAAAGTTCTCTTTCAAGTAAAAGCTGTTCTTTTAACTTTTCATCAAAGGATCCTTAAAAAATGGATCACAGTTTTGACAAAAATATTGATCAGCACAAGAGTTTTCAACACTCAATAAGAATTGTTTCTGATTAAGAAATCAGCATATCAAAATGATTTCTAAAGGATAATGACACTAATGGCTGCTTTTACAGATTTTTTTTTAAGTAATCAAATATGAAAATAAAATAGTTATTTAAAGTTATAATAATATTTTACAATATTGCTGATTTTCCTGGAGTTTTGATCAAACAATTGCCGCCTTAGTGAGAATTCATAAAAAAATAATAAAATCTTACCAACCCCAAACTTTTGAACAGTAAACTGCTTCATGATTTAACTTTTTCTGAATACTGTTGTATAGACTTGGGGGCAGTTGTGTACTAAAGGTTAGAGAGTTGGACTTGTAACCTAAAGGTTCCGGATTGAGGGAATTGAATAACCATCTCTTATCAAATGGCTGCCCACAGCTCCGGGTGTGTGTTCACTACTGTTTGTGTGTGTGTGTGTGTGTGCGCACATGCATTGGTTAAATGCAGAGCACCAATTCTGAGTATGGGTCACCACACGTCATTTCACTCACAAGTATAAATTCGCCTAGATTGGTTTCTGGTGCCAAGTGATTTTGGGAACTTATGGCTGGATATTGGAAACTACATTTATGCTTAGTTTATATTTGAACGTACAGTGGCATTTATTTGTCTTATGGCAATTCAACAGCCACATGGTTATTTCTTAAAAAGGGGAGGGGTGTTTGGCAGGCATCAGTGATAGAATGGGAAAAATTAAAGGCCGTCGATGATTCCAAGCTAATTATAATCTCAGACTTCTTTTTACTTTGTTGCGGTCATTTTGTTTTCTGTGAGGGCATCTGATCAATTTGTCTGGCTCGTATCTTCATTTGTGTGTTTTGGGGTGTAAAAGAATAGAATCTTTTTCTTATTTATCAACACCAGCTCTATTTTTCTTCTCTCTCGTTCTCCCCTCCTCTAGATGAAATAAATTTCACTGTTATTGTGTTTGTATTTATTCCCGTCCCCATGTGCCCCCATTCCGAAATACCCACACATGGAAAAATAAATATACTGATTTTACATGGCAGAGAGAGAAAGAGTTCTTTCAATGCAGTTATGGCACATTTGCGATTCTAGTTGTGTGTAAATATTAGAAAACAGCAGGTTCTCACATTCACCGAGGAAAGGCATAGCAATGGGGCTAAGACGCGTGTTCTTATCGGTATTGTATTCACACTACACCGTCCTCCTGCTGTTTCTAATCTGCCGCCGCCGCTGTGAGCAAAACTGGACAGGCATTTATTGTCCCAGCAGGGGTATGCTTGACAAGAGAATGTTAAACACTCCACTACCTGCAATTTTCAAAGGTGATACTACACATGATAAAATGTAGATACACGCTTAATTTCTGTTTTGGGGGAAACAGGAGAGAAACTCTAAAAAATAAATAAATAAACTGATTTTTCTGTTTCTTTTCCGCATTATGGGCTGGATTGTGCAAACATGGTGTGTGCTTTTACTGTGTATGTACATTGAAAAAGCTGTGTCTCGTAAGCTGTCTATCCTCCAGGCAAAAGACTTGTCCAAAACGAAAGTGCCAAGTCTCCGGGCCAAATTGCAATCTTTAATTCGATTTACCCTTGGCAGCGGCGTTGAGTGGGTTTAGTGGTCATCAAAAAGACATGTTCATCAGCGTGAGGCGAGCTCTCTTACTCCGAACTGTCCGTGCCGTTCATCAGGACTCTCTTAGATGACTCCCTCAACCTCTCCGTGTCTCAGACAAGTGATGAGTGCAAAGCACGGACCCAATAACTGCTCGTGACATGGGTGAGAAAATAGAAGAGGCAGGAGTCTTAATTAATGTGACATGGACACGTATCTCATGCCCACTGAAAGACATCTAATGAAGTGCCGGTTGATGTTCTAATGAACTCTGAAGGGGTCCTAAAGAGGATGTTCCAACTTGCGTTCCACCCCGTTAGCCCGTGATCGTTGTCTCTCAGTGATATCAAAATCACACTGCTTCAAAAATACGCCTGGATGCCTGCTCGCGAGCTACGGGTCTTCGATTAGGTCCCACTGTCTAATAGTTTTCACGCTGGGTGTGTCGCTTAAGGAAACCAAACGTATTTATTTAAGCAATTTATGGGACAGTGAACAATTTTATTAACAGGGAGTCAATTATCTTTCTTGATAGATGGCTGTGCTGATGGAAATGTTTGCTATGATACTGTAAATGCTTCGGTGGAGATCAGTGATGTAGGGTTTGCAATTGATACGTTCAGTCCATCTTAGTAGTATTGTCCTGGATCATCAGTTTTGCTACAGTAACTGTAGGCAACGGTTCAGCAGATAGCTGAGATCTTTTCTTTAGCACAGGGCCTATGGGATGCCTGGGGCAATGTCTTGCATGTGGCCTATGGAACATGGCATGCCTATTCTGAGGCAATCGAACATCACTGTTGTGGTCAGTTTGTGGCTGGATTTGTCACTGTAATTTATGAACTACCTTTAACAAGCTTTGATGGCTTTTACAGCCTCTTATTAGAAATTGTATTTTCAACATTTGAGATATAAGAACGGCCTTCTAGGAATCATGGCATAGGTAAGAAACAGCAATATATATATTTACAGTTTTATTTTTTTTCTAAATAATAGCATGTAAACCGAGCATTTAGCTTGTGTTATATTATAGTGTAATATTAAAATAAAATTATATTATTATATATTTAATGTAATTATACGTGTGTGTGTATATATATATATATATATATATATGTATATATATAATGTCAATACATTTATATTATATATATATATATATATATATATATATATATATATATATATATATATATATATATATATATATATTTAATTTTGCATATATATATATATATATATATATATATACATACATTGTGTTTGTGTGTGTATGTAAATATTGACTTTATTTATATATATATATATATAAATATATACACACACGCACATATGTATATAATTAAATATAAAAAATTAATTGTAGTGTTTTTTATTTATATACATTCTTATAATTGTAATTTGTTAAGAGTGCAAAATACATTTTAGAATATTTTGTATATTTGTATATTGAATTTGTATGCTTTCTAGAGATTTGTGCCTATTTTTTTTTTCCAGAATTACGATGATGGTGATGATGATGAACCGTCAGGTTGCGAGAGCCCTCTGAGAGAGTGGTTCCCATAGTATAACATCATCAGCTCCCAGCAGCAGCTTATGCTTGAGGGCTTCAAACAGCCCTGCGGGTTCTATTGTGGTGTCCGGCTTGCGGGGAGGAGAAGAAGCGACCAGCTCAGGTTTCATGAAGCACCACTCCTTGACACAAAAAAGGGCCAACCTTGCTGACCCTCTGCCCTCTCCCACCATTGTGTTCTTTCTCAGTTGCTGTGGCTCCAGCCACCAGATTGGTTTGCTCAGGAATGGGAGAGGATGTGTCTGCTGCTCCATCTGTCAGACCGAGGATCAAATAATAGGATTTTCTGTCCTGGAATTGAAGATAATTGCAGTCTCTATTCCGCTCCCTAACCGTATGATATTAACCTTGTGCTCCTGAGCCCACACTGGAGGCAGTACTTGGGCCAGATGGCACTGTGTTTTGATATCCGATCCAGGCGAGGAGGTCAAGTTGAAGTTCAAGTCCAAAGGACCGCTGTCCCTGCCTCCGCTGACACAATAAAGAGGTGTCATTCAAATATAATGTCCTTAACATTACTGGTTCTTTGCTGGGAGGACAAAAAGTAGAAGCAAAAGAGCAGTTATACATACGGTGCGCTGCTGAGGGTGAGGACGTAAACCATTTATACATACCGAGGTCAAGGTGGGAGAGCCCAGAGGTCGCAAGAGGCTAGCTTTGGGGTCGTGAGCAGTGTTAGCGAGTAGATTTAGTATCAAATGTTTTTCCTGCGAGCAAGATAAACTACAAAGCCATTCAAATGTCTCGTGTCTCATTGCTGTCCATTTGCTACCTGGAGTTTGTAAGGTCATTGTGGAAAAAAAACATGACCGGAATACTGTCCGAATGAGTAGCAGAAATTGCTTTGTGTGATCGACTAACCCCACCACCAAATATAACGAATGAGCCATTTGGAACACTTTTGATGATAAGTCTGCCTGCTTGTGGTACGGTGGCCTCCTGTGGTGGCTTTGAGCCAAATACACCGTAATAATGTTCCCCTTCTCCCATGGTGCTCCTAAGTGTGCCCTGGTTACTGTCCCCTTGGTAACATGCACACATTTAGAAAGCATTACATATACACTTGCTATGATCATGTTGGTGAGAAGCAACCAATTCAATTTTATCCAAATTTTTGTTTATTAAGTGAAAATATACAGAATATTGTGTCAGGATGTACAAATGAGTAAGATCATGTCCAGGTATTATTTCACAGTATAAAAATAAAAAAGAGATCATATGTATTTGAAAGAAAATTAAGCTTATTGACCAGATTTGAGACTTAATTTTAATTGTTTTAGGCTAAATTGTATATATATATATATTATATATATTATTATATATATATATATATATATATATATATATATATACACACACACACACATATATACAGAATGTATTTAATACGTTTATTTTACATAAGCACTTCCACCTTATATGCTCCTTTTGAGAATGAATGTCTTGATTTATATAGTCATGCTCTCTATTTCCTCCACTCCCTCCATTCCTCTGTGTGCGCCTTGCATGGGATAGCATGGAGTTATTGTGATTTAGTGATGATTTGTCACTGTCATCCTCCAGGTTCCCGCTGTACCCTGAGACCGCGGTTGGGCCCCTCTCCGGCAGGGGTGTTCGGACTGCCACGACATCTATACGGGAGACCCATTAATAAGGGTTAAATATGGCTAATTGAAATCCAATTAATAACAGACACAATGATCTAGCGTCCGTTTGTTATTTGAAGACCCAGCTGAAACGCTTTCGAGGGTTCACGCCCCCCATGTTTCGTCCGCCATTGTCGGCGTACTCGTATGCAAGGCTAGTTTTTATTAAATCCATTGACTGGCGGCCAACGGTAGGCTGCGATGCCAGTGGCCCTCTCCAGTGCGTCTCTCCTCTTCAAAGCGGACAACTTAATGGCAACCCTGGTGTCATTATCCTTATCATAGTTCTTCCAATTACCCCTGTAATCTCTCTCTTTCTTTACATTCCAATTTAGTACAGTAAATCACAAAAAGCGGACTTTTATTGTCAATGATATATGCTGTAGTACTGAGTGAGAGAAAAATAGGAGAGTGAACCTATTTGTGTTTATGGCTTTAGAGGGAAGGAGATAAATGACCTGGCTTTTTTATTTAGTTTTAATGAAGAAGGGATTGAGGGACTCCCTGTCCCGGTGGCATTAATGTGATTTTTCCCTCTCCAAAGAAGCGCCTGCCTGTCCTCGCATTTGTTTGTGACCTAGTTGCGCTGGTCTCCGGAAAGGACATCCGGCTTTGTTTGCGTGAACATCCAGTGTCCTCCATGCTCATAAACACACTAATGGGTTTTTCACAGCGGCAGCTGGACAGGGGTGGAGAAGGAGCGAGCACTTACAGTAAACGATCAGTGTCCCTCGATATTAAACGTCCCTCCGGCCACCAGGCTAAACGATGGTTCCATTTAGACCCAAAGCACCCGCCTACCCACTTAAAGCACCTGCCTCCACCGTCTCCTGCTCCCGTAAGGCAGAACCAAACAATATTAGCCGAGCCACCTTATGCTCTCCACATGAGTCTCCTCAATCGTTCAGCGTTAATTGGATACTCAGTCCCCAATTAAGTTCTTGGCCCAAAAGGACAGCATGAAAAAACAAGACAGGTTTAGCTCCCTTCTGTGGGACTTCATTAGACGGCTACTGCTGCAACATCCTTGGGGGGAGAGAGGACAGTGTTGTGCGCGCACACACACACACACACACACACACACACACGCATGGTAAACACAATAGGCCGATGACACGGCTCGAGCGAAGGGGCTGCAGTGTTGGGAGAGTGAGGCTGGAGAGAAGTTAATTACACACTGTGTGTTTCTCACTCATGTGAAATATTTGGAATTCATTAGCAAAATCAATATGCCTTCGATATCCATGTAGAAACATAGAGTGTGTGTTGAAGGAATCGTTCGTTTGAATGAAGAGCTTCTGTTATCGTTTACTCACCCTCATAACAGGCCGAACCTGTGATGTTTTTTCTCTCGTGATTTTTTTTTTTTTTTACTTTACTCTTGTTCAATATAATCCAAGTGAATAAGGACTGGAGAACATTTTCAGGCACCAAATGACAAAAAGTCACATAAAGCGCTAAATATGAATGTCATTGCTTTTAGAAAATGTCTCCACATTTGTTTGTAAAGTAAAATTTGTCACATGCTTATTTCTTTCCATGCATCCGTTAAAATATAAATTATTTTTATATATTAGGTATTTTGAGCACCTAACCCCACCCCTACCCTCAACCTAACCATTTCTCAAAAATATAAAACGCATAACAATCAGATAATAGTGATGCACAAGGCACTTCACCATGATTCAGTTTTTGACACATTGGGAACGAGAACGCGTTGCAAATTCCAAGTCTTCTGGGGCCAGTTGCATAAACAGCCACTATGGTTAAAGGGGTAGTTCACCCAAAAATGAATATTTCCCCATTATTTACTCGCCCTCAAGCCATCCTATGTGTATATGACTTTCTTCTTTCAGACAAATACCATTAGAGTTGTATTCAAAAATGTCCTGGCTCTTCCAAGCTTTATGATAGCAGTGAATGCGGGGCAAGATATTGAAGCCCCAAAAAGTGCATCCATCCATCATAAAAAGTGCCTCACATGGCTACAGGAGGTTAATAAATGCATTCTGAAGTGAATCAATGCCTTTGGGTAAGAAAGGTATTCATATTTAATAACTTCAAATCAAATCACTTTTATTGTCACATCACCACAGCACAAGTGCCTTGGTGAGTGAAATTCTTACGAGCGTGCTCCAGACAGTGCAAAAAACAAACCCATTTACATATGGACAGTACATATTTACAGACTGTACAGAAGACAATGTGCAAAATACACATACATATACTCAGTACACAGTGTACTATTAAGACATGCTTAGTTACCAATACACATTATACACCGTATGTACACGTCTGCATTATGTACACATCTATACATAGTAATATGTGAAGGTGCAACAGATTATAAATGTAAAAAACAGCTAATTGCTCACCGAACGGAAAAAAAATGAACACTCAAAATGTTATATTTCTTAAACAAAACTATCATAAGGTTAAACAAAATTTCAAACACTGTTGTCACTTGGACTACTTTTATTGTACTGGATACACTTTGTTTTGATGCACCCCTTTAGAAATTCTGTTAATTATAAGTAACTTTCCAAATCCAAATGTCAACTACCATTAGTGTAAGAAGAGTATTGGGGAACTGTTGGGTTTAGTAGAATACGTTTACACATACTTGCAAAGTTGCTTCTAGTCAACAGAATGTCTAAAGGGCACCATCAAAGTAAAATGTTACCATTATACTTTAATGGTACTTTTACATTATTTTTTAAGCTTGAAAACATCTATGCTGATTCATTATAATTGCATGGAAAAGTATGGCAAGTACATTAATCAAAATATTTTTTTTTGTGTTTCACAGAATAAAGTCAGTCCTACAGGGTTGAATCAACAGAAGGGTGAGTAAATGACAAAAAGTTGAATTTGACCTCTTTGGGTGGAAATGTTGCCTCAAACCAGTCCGCTTGTTTACCGCCCCTCTCTTTTGCTCTCGCATCCCCCTCCCTCCATCTCTCTTCGGAAGAACGAGGTTGTAGTTTACTCATAAATTCATCAGGCTCAAATATTGCATTTAACAATTTGTGACTTGAGTGTCTTTTCATTTTAAGGCTAGTAGGACACGGACACCGCCGCAAAACAGCATGCTGTATACTGTAATGAAGTATATTTTTTTATGTTTCTGCCACACAGGATAAAAGGCAGGCTAATCACAAAGACCAGCCCCACCCCCCAATCAGTTGCTAATTATTTTGACTGGAAGCTCCAGCTAAAAGTGATGGCAGTGAGCATGAAGTGTTTCAGTTGAATCAGAGCTCGCTAGATGTTGATTTTGTGTTTGTGTGTGTATGGCAATGTTAAATTCCTCATATAATGACTAAACGCCATGTGTGCTTTGTTCAGATAGGTACTTCATCATATTCTCCTTTTACTTTGCCTCTTTTTACGGGTACTGAAATGTCTATTAACACAATGGCTGTTGTTCCCTGTGGTTGGCATGGAAATAGTTATCAGGGTAATGTTAACTTTTAATGCATCTATAAATTTACAATTAGGGTTCTTAGCGGTGGATAGTGCCGTCTTCTCCAGACTGTTTTTCCACAGGGTGGTGATGGCATGTTGGTGTTGTCCCGAAGCTTGCCTGAAGACTGCCTTGAGGGGAACTCCTCAGAGGAGTCCATGAGCCTACTGAAATTCCCTCCCTTCACCCCACTTCAGCCAATCGGCTGCCAGCAACTACGTGAGCCTGGCTAACCGCTTTGGAAGATGTTTCTCTGAAATGTAGGTAGAAATACGAGTGGGTGTATTTGCTCGGTTTTAATTTTAATGAAGTGAAAATGCAGGAAAGCACATTTGCACAGGGGAATGGGAATAGTTAACTGCATTATCCTTTTAGATTTTAAAGGATTGTTTCAAGTTCAAAACAAGTTAAGCTCTGTCAACAATGTCTGTGGCATGCTATCGATTACCACAGACAAACATTTTGACTCGTCCCTGAGTCTGTAAAAACAAACAACTGGATTTATAGCAATGCACTTAGAATGGTAGTCTATTGGGATGGCATTTTGCGTGGTTAAAATAGTGTTTGTTAATTAAAGCTATTAAAAATATTTTTATTTTAAATGTTGAATTACAAAATTTACTAAAAATATAACAAATAATTCAAGCTTTTTTTGGGGGGGGGGATACCTACTTTATTTTTGTAAGATTTTGTTTGTTCAATTATGTGTGTAAACTTGATATATGGATAGATTTTTTTTTTTTTTACTTTCATGATTCAGACAGAGTATATGTCAGCATATTATGCATGACATTTTCTGTATTACAGTATTGAGTATCTATGTATTGAGTATTTGTTTTGTATGCATTTTCTATTTAGTTTGTTTGGTTCAATTATTTATTATTGGGGTGGAGTGGAGTGGGAACAGTAATTTTTCACTATTCACCTGTATTTTTTGTAAAAGTTCAATAAACAGATTAAGTACAAAAATAGAAAATGAATAATAAAAACAATAACAAAAACAGCATCAATAATAATAATTATAATCTTAATAAAAGCTAAATATAAATAAAAAACTAAAAACAAAACAAAATTATAAAAAAAATATTTTTTGAATTTATAAAAAATTATATAATTGAAAATGAGTGTAGGCATCACTTACAGTTTGTAAAATGTATATTCATTTTGAAATGTTCTAAATGGAACATTTGTGTTAATAAAATAATGAATCTTTTTTAACTTTAAGTGTGTATTGAAAAAAAAAAAGTTAATCTAGGTGTTACATTACATGGTTTGTGTTTGTTTTTACAAGTTATGGGAAAAGTCAGTTATTTTCAGTGGTGCTTGGCATGAAAGAGCTAACTTAATTTATTGTTAAAATGGGACACAAACCATAATATATCGTTGGCAAATGATAACTGAATGACAGGCTAATCATTTTGCATTCGTACTCTGTTTAGCCTGCTGAGAACAATCAAACACACCCTCTGTCTCTCTCTCTCTCTCTCTCTCTCTCTCTCTCTCTCTCTCTCTCTCACACACACACACACACACACACACACACACACACACACACACACACACACACACACACACACACACACACACACATACATATAGTACATGAAACCACTGCCTTTGGTCCCCAGGCTAGAATCAACAGCTTCTCTTGATGACACGTATACGTGCGATCTCCCACCTATGTTAATCACCTCTTCACACAAACCGCTTGCTTCACAGCGCAATCACATCCGTTAACAGCCACCCTCATGCTCTCTGTGCAAATGGAGCACGACTCCAACCCAGCAAAACCCACCCTGCCTCTGCGTATGGATGAAAACATGCCCTTGTGCCCTGCAATAACTGGCATCGAATCAGACCGTGTCCACTGCACCGTGGGTATAAATCTTAGCATTTTAATATCTAGAGAGGCACATTTCTGGCAAAACGAGGGCTGTAAATTTGCATTTATAATTCCCAACCATGTGTTAAAAATCCTGGTGCTTTGGTTTGGACTGGGCTTCAATTAAAACATGATCCTTCTGGTTTGTGGGACTCAGATCTTTGGTCAAACACATTAACTACCATCTCTCTGCCAGGATATCCAGAGGCATGTCTTTAGGGCTCTCGAGAAGTTAGAAAGCAGTTCTTTCTATAAGACACTGAGGGAGAAATGGACATTATTGGAAAGCCCTGGGCAAGAGTACTACATTCTGCCACCATTTACCCTGAGATACTCCTAGAAAGACCTCTTAAATTGTTATGCAATGGGTATATTGTTTTACACATACTACAATGTAATAAAAACTGTATATATATATATATATATATATATATATATATATATCAAAATTCAAAATGAAGGTAAGTCACCTGTTAAAAAATTAAATATGGAAAATTCCTTCATATTAAAGCCATTTTTACAATTTTTATTACATTGTAGTATGTGTAAAAAAAAATATATATATATTACAGTGTATTTAGCTGTTGTTAAGAATTTAAGGTAAAAATGACATTGTCTTTATTTACTTCACCTCATCATTGTGAACTTGCACACAGTTCAAGTTTTGTCAATTTGGATCTGCTTTAGTCTTCATTCTCGTTTGTTAAACTGATGTATTTATTTTTTGCAGCTTTTGTGTTTTGTTTGTTTTGTTTTACCCTTTGTAACGTTGGTTTTGTTTTTAGTTTTGGTTTGGTTACTTTTTATATTTTGTTTTCTGTTCAGGTTTTCTTTTTACTTTTTATTTGTTTTGTTTCGAGTGTGTGCGTGTGTTTTGTTGTTTTGCTGAAGAAAGAAAGCCGTACAGATTTCGAACAACATGAGGAGAGAGAACAGAATTGTTATTTTGGGTTGATTTGGTTGAAATGTCTCTATAAGTGCAAATATTAGTCCATTGCTTCCCCTTTGTGCCTTTCCGATTATAGACCAGCATAAAACATGTTGTTCAGTAATCTATTCCCTACTAGCCAGTCTTGTAGCCTGTCATATAGCACGACAGTTATCACCTCATTTTCAGCTCTAATGCAGTTGTTGTTTTGGGTGCTGGTGTAATCACCAGCTTGCCATGTCCTTGCTTGACCAGATCATGGCATGTTCAACACTTCACCATCTGTTGTCTCTTCTTTTTCCACTGTGCCTAATTGCATGCATGCTCAACACCTCGTGGACATAAACCCTGCTTGTTGTTGTTGTTTTTTGGGATATTGTGATAATTGTGTGTTTGTGTGCGTGTTTAGAGGAAGATGATTTGGGGCGTTGGTTTGTCCAAAATGTCCTTGGAGATCAGATCTGTGCATCTTTCCTGTAATGAAGCTCCACAGAGGGCAGTTGAAAGGAAAGGGCCATGGTCCTCTGGGTCACCATGCTTCTAATTGGGTCTTAGTGGTCTCTTAATGTTGGAGGTTCCATGACCTCCTGTGGCCACTTTAGTCAATATACAAGCGTTGTTCATGAGGCTTTACAAAACAAGAGGGATCTCACAGCTAACATCTGCACCTCAGTTGCAATATCCATTTTATTTATATGTATAAGGATATAAGACTTGATTATGTAGTCAATGTGTCCATTGTGCTTATTTCAGATTGATTTGACAGCATCTATGGCATTCTTATTGGTGGAACAGCCTTTGAAAATTAAAACCACCTCTATTATTTTATTTCTCTCCTCTCCATCACCTGTGAGGAACTGTTGCCTATTCATTTCCATACCACCCTTTTCCCGAAATGATACTTTTGACAAGTGTTGAAAGGCTTGTTTTCTGATTTTTCAGAGGTAATTTATGGGGCATGGCAGTGCTTCCTTAAAGATACATTTTGCTTTTCATGTCTATCGGGCCAGCTCAGACAGCACTGGCTGTGTGGTGAGAGGTGAGTGTTGGGTGGAAGTGTTCCATTGGAGAGCAGCATCGCAGCATCAAAGCCCCCTGTCAGCTTAAAGCTAGACATCACTGGGAAAGATGGTTTTGTTTTGAAACAACAGACAGGAGCTGCCAGCATGGCAGCAGTGTTGGTTAATTGATACAGAAGTATCTGATGTTCACCTACAACATTTTACAACTAGAAAGCTTTATATATATATGTGTGTGTATATATATATATATATATACTTATAATCTGTAATTGGCATGTGAAGAGTGTGTGTGTATGTATATATATATATATATACTTATAATCTGTAATTGGCTTGTGAAGAGTGTGTGTGTGTATGCACCGATACACTAGTGCATCTTTAAAATACACACACACACACACACATCTGCAATTTTCAGTGGTTCAACCATAATTTTATGAAGCTACGAGAATACTTTTTGTGTGCAAAGAAAACAAAAATAATGACTATATTCAACAATTCTTCTTTTAATGATGTCCTTACTACATTTCTGGGCCTTGAACTTGTCAGTTTCGTTGTTGTCTATGTCAATATATTTTTCATCAAAAATATCTTAATTTGAGTACCGAAGATGAATGTCTTACGGGTTTGGAACGACATGAGGGTGAGTAATTAAGGACAGAATTGTCATTTTTGGGTGAACTATCTCTTTAATGAGTGAGTCATTCAGTCATACATTTAACTGATTCCTTCAAACAAATGATTCATTCAGAAACGAAGCAAGTGACTGCCTTTATGAAGTTGTCCCTTACTGAACAATTGTATAAAATCAATATGCAGTTCATATTCTTTTGCTAATCTATTATATAAATATAAGAAAGCAAATATATACTGGGCCTTTTTTTGGTCCTCATATCTTGAATTAAAGTGGCATCATGATCTTGCTTAATTTTGTCAGGATATATATATTAATGACAAATCATGCAGTTGAATTACCATCCTACCACAAGATAAACACATTTTTCACATAATCACAGTTACTTTATTGTTTATTTAAGCATGGCTTGTGTTGACCAATGAATGTCCAACTGGATGAGCATTGAACTCTCTTGTGTATAATACAGATTTATTTCATGGTGGAAGCAGATGTACAGAGAAATATTTTCACAATCTTTGTTTCTCTGTCATCCTAAGTCCTATTAACTCTTCCGTCTGTTCTGGGTTTGTTTTGATGTCGTGGAGATGGACGACCACCTCACCTAATGCCAATAACGCTGTAATTTTATCTTAGTCTCTAATGTGCCTTATATATGCCTTTAGAAACATAAATAAAGTATATATTTCAGAGCAAGTCAAATAAATAAATAAATGAAATATTGTTGCCAGACTTGAGCCTTGGATTCATCTTCATTCTGGGTTCAGATTTCACTTTTGGGACCAGCGCAGCAGATCAGATGACACCAAGCGTGCCAAGAAGGAGTGTGCCCTTGACTTGTGTTTGTGCTTTTCTGTGTGTGCGTTTCTCTCCATCTCTTTCATCCTCTGTTTATCATGTGCAGGTTGTATACGTCCTGTCTGTCTCAGACTGGTTGGAAAGGTTGGAAGATTGCTGATTTCCCCGAAGAACAAACGATACCTGCAGGCCCCATTAAAGCCATCTGTAGCGTGCGTCCATGTTTATCTGCTCCCCCGTCCTCCGGGAGGACTCCCCTCCCCCGGGCACCACCGGACTCCAGCTCCTTACCGAAGACCTATGGCACGTGTCCCCAAAATGCCTGGCCCCGATGGCCCCCCGTAGGTTGGCACCATGGTGTGCCAACTCCCTTCGTCTGCCAGCAACCTTCAGGTCCATTACCGTTCGCTATCAGCGGGGACCAAGCTGGGGGAGCCGACAAAAGTGGCATTTCCAGAGCGCATCAACATACTATCCCTCAAGCGCTGCAGGCCTCGTAAAATTGGACTTATGGCTTGGTTGCCAGCATAAATAAGTCCCTTTGATAGTTAGGGGAAGAAGTTATGACACTCTTGGGTACGCGTGAGGGACAGTGGCACTGTCATCTCATTCCTGCTACCCTGGCACCCTGGTGCCTCTGATCTTTCTGCCGATTCAGGGCACGCTCTCTTCATTACTGCCGGCCACCGGGGACTTGTTTTTTCTGCAAGATTAATGAGTGCCGCGGAAATTCTCCAGCGCATCTCGATAATTAAGTCTTTGTTTATCAAAAAACAAGTTATATTAGGAGCAGGAAATTCGCAGTAATTATTCATAATCCTAACAATTCAAGTGTAGCTACCTCATTTGCCTGTGTAATTCTGCTTTTTAATTTCTTGCATACATTTGCATATTAATTTTGCCCGTTGGCTGCTGCAGGCCTCTGACAGTAATTTTTTTCCCCTTTCCGCGTGATGTTTTTCACAGGGTGAGGCTCAGTCGGGTGGCATTTCGGCTGGGTGTAATGATAAATTATGAATTTTTCTAATTTGCTGCATAATGAAGTAACCCCTTCCAATCCATTTCCTCTTCCTGCACTGCGGCTTCAGGCCCATCAGATGGTTGTCAGAGCGTGTTTCTTTATCTCTTTGAAATGGCCATGTGGTCATTAGAGACGATGGTGCCATGCGGGTGTCAAAGGCTGTTTCTCCAGTCGGGGTGAGAGATCGTCAGTTCCCTGGCATCCGCTCCAGCTATGCGCAATGCCGATCCTCATTTCCACTTCGCAAATGGTGTCAACTCGCATTTTCATCGAGCCACTCCAGAAGAGTCAGAGGACCTGTGTCCAGTGCGAGTTGTGTATGCCGCTTATGAGTGTTTGGTTGATGAACGCATCTCAAAGACAGACTGATGTCATCCAATTTTTCTGTGCGATCTTTAAAGCGTTTACTGTTACACAAAGTCGACTAGGGCTGTCTGAACAGAATATTGATGATCTTAAGCATCATGAAAGCAGGATGTTATGCTTGAAATTCATCAGCCCACTTTAAGCACATCAAAGACACATCGCAATCTGAGGCACTTTGGAACTCTTATGCTAAAGTTTTGGGGTTCTGTTATGTGTTTGACAGATAATCATTTGAATACAGTCCGGGATGAGTGGACATGTTGAAATGCTTAAGTAACATTTAAAGAAATAGGTTGTCCAAAAATGAAAAACTGTAATCATTTACTGTACCGTTCATGTTGTTCCATGCTCTTTTCCATTTGATTATAATTAACAGAACCCCAAAAAGCAGTTATCCACTATAAATCAGCGATGTCGGATACATTGATCAATCAATATTTTGAGTCGTTTAATTTCAGTGATTAGTTGATTTAGTTCACACAATGGTATGAATGATTCACTCATGAAATAATGTGCCATTTTGGGTTGCTTCTCAGACAATACTATTGTATGGCTTCTGAAGACTTAGACTATAGAGCTTACGTTATGAAAACTTTACAGTGCCTTTAAAAAAAGCAGAGCATCAAAGCAATGAACTGGGAACTTTTCAATCTTTCCTTTACAAAAGTAATTTCTTAATTTTTCTTTATTTCTCTAATACATTTTAGGCTGTTTATAGTTCCTTAGCCACTATCTTCAGAAATAAGAAAAAAAAAGTTAAGGGAGTTTGAACAAGAAGAAATCTCAGAGCACTTTCCACTTTGTCAGGCAGCAAAATTTGTATTCTATAGTGCCACTTACGTTTTCTTTAGGCAGTGCAACAGATGTGAGAGTCGCCAAACTGTTATGATACGATGATACTGGCATTACTAGAAAACAAGTGCTCTGAGTGTGCCGTGTATTTGGACTCTACTCTGTTTTTCCTCCATATTCCCATTCTGCTGCCTGTGAATCTAGCTTTACAGTGTGTTTACTGCAGTCAAACAGATATGGGGTCTATTTGCTCTAATCTAGTCTCCTTGTTACTTTGATAGTGGGTCCGCAGGGGTATTTTCTGCTGTGCTCATGTCCATATTGCTGCACCATGTGCAGATTACAAAATATGCATTCTTCTCATGTTCAACAGGTTTTGATGCTTTAAAGGGATAGTTCACCAAAAATGATTTGTTTTTATTACTCACCTTTGTGCTGTTCCAAATCTTTAGATTTATTTCATTCCATGTAGTTTTAAAGAATTCTAACAGACAAGTGTTTGTCATGCAATGAATGGGGTCAAATTTCTAAAATGATGCAGAAGCATATAAGTGGTCTATATGACTCTAGCACTATGATTCAATGCTTCTGAATTCATGCAATAACTTTGTGATGCTCACAACAAATATTTAAATAATTCACGTAAATCTTAATATCTGGACAAGTTATATCTTCATAAAGTAGCAATATTTGATATTGCAATAAAGAATTCATTATTTTGAGTTGGTTCATCTCAATGAACAATTCAGTTCATAAAAAATTATGATGATTAATTCACAAATACTGATCCAGTTCCCCACCAGACTAAATGATCCAGTTACAGCAGATAACAGCTTAAAGGCAGGGTAAGCAATTTCTGGAAGCCAATGTTGATATTTGAAATCACCTAAACAAACACGCCCCTACCCCAAAATGATCTTGCCCCTATTTTGATAGATCCACCCCACATATACCCTGTACGTAGCCTACGCAACCCAGGCAACGATTAGTTCTGTGATAAGGAGCTTTTCCACCAAATTACCTGGAAAAATATGTCCGAGAACTTTTCCCCCAGACCTGTTGCTGTCATGCGTTTCCATCGCGGTCTAAGTACCGAGAAGATTAGGAAAATAGTCTGGTGACTTAACATTAGGTCTGCGTGTGTTTCTCAATACCAAGTACGCAAATTTTGGACTTGCATCCTCGGTAGTTCGGAATTCACGACGGAGCGACGCAAGTCGGGTTATTCTGCAAACAGCAGTGTACTTGATAACATCAGTCAGCTCGCCTCGGCTACTGCAATCTTCCTCACTGTATTTACAGACAAAATAAATAAAACACCACTGCCTCTTTTCGTTTTCATTTAAACATATTAATAGCCGCAGAAATGTAGATCAGGGAACGTACATACATTACAATAAAACAAAATATTATATCAAACATTGCCTGTTTTTTTAATTTTAACATATCAATAGAACAGTAGAATAAGACCAAAGATTACCTGTTATATTTTCCCAAAATGAATTATGTCTTATGTTTAACCACTACAGAGACATCAGAGCCAGTGGTAAATGTCAGAAGGACTAGCCGAGGTTATGCTCCTCTCTTCGGGATACATGTGCATTGAGCACCCGGTGATCGCGTGGAGCTCACATCTCTGAAATCGGCGAAGCGCCTATTTGACAATGTGCTGTTTTTATAAATAAACCGCAGATTTCAGTTTTAAACAACTACATACTCAACTGAAATACACGCGTCCAGTGTAGGCAGGCTTCAGCTGTTGCGGCGCAGCACGTCTGCTGTAGACACAGTGTTACTCACCTATCGAGAAGAAACAAAGCAACCTCGGTATCCGATCTCAGGCCTTCCGCTACTTGAGTTCTCTCCAGCGCTGAAAAGCTGATCCGATCCAATATTTACACGTGTCCTACTTCTTGCCTTATCGTTTCGCAAATGGTTTCCTTTTTTTTTTTTTTTTTTTATCAGCCATCTCTATCTCTGTCACTCGGCTCGGTTGTTCACTAAACGCTTTCTCTGTTCTCTCGGGAAAAAAGTATCTCCTCCATATAATAATTAGACACGCTCCTTACTGCTGATTGGCTACGAGTTTGTTTTGATACTCGGCCCCAACTGAAAAATTGCATACCCTGCCTTTAATGGAGAAAAAGAATCAGTGAACTATCAGTGAATAACTTTATTTATCCAATATATTTAATAAAAAACCTGTATGGACCACTTTTTTGTTGATCATTTATATTTTTGTGTCATTTTTGAAGCTTAAATTCCATTCATTGAAGTAGCATGGAAAATAGTAACCATTACACATGTCCTCTTTTTGTGTTCTACAGAATTAAGTCAGTCATACAGATTTTTATGATATGAGGGTTGAATACATTTTGATAAAAAAAACTGAGCAGTAATTAGCGAACTCCAAATTAAATATGCACAATTTATACTCTTATAAACAAAACAACCCTAATGTTTATACATTTTTGTTGCCAGAACTATTTGTTAAACTATGACAATGACCCACGAGGCGGCACTGTGTTCCATTTAGGCATTATCATGTAGTTTGTGCATTTATTCATCAGGACCTCTCACCTATGATAATGCTAGCTTTGTACACAGGTTGCGCACGACTGACCTGCGCTTGATTTCCATCCAATTTTCCAATGTCCGTACGTCTAGCTCCTGTTAATGGGGCCACGCCGGTCATTATCAAAATATAATCCGTTTGGTTGAGGGGACATATGCATAAATAGTGATAAAGAAAGAGGGCAGCTGTCTGTAAAGGTTAGATGGAGATGACTGTAGAGAAAGGCCAATATTGTCTGATAATATGGCGGTAGCACGGCTCTGTAATTATGAGGTGTCGCCCCATGCAGCTGCTTCCGCCCTGGCTGGCACTGGGTGATGACACCAGAGCGAAATATAGCACGGAGGTCTCTCCAAACAGCCCTAGTGTCAAAGGGGTTGACATTTGATTTTCTGATGTGCCCAGAGACATTTACATACTGCTCTCATTACCAGACATTTATCCATGGCTGTATTTCAGAAAGCATACAAAGAGCTCATGTTGACTTTTACTGTTGAAATGCAAAGTAAATGCAATTAATGACTATATATATATATTTTTATCAATAGGACAGTAGAACAGGACATGTTGCAAGTCATAATCAAACCTGTTTCCTCAAGATCACCAGGGCTATGCCGAATGGGATCTAATACTAAGGTGTTCATTTAATGCAGGATTTTCCGCACAGGGGTTTGTTAATAGATGAAAGGCTAATAATTATTTACATTTAAATGACCAAAAATCTAAATCCAAAATAAAAGTTTATATAATATAGGAGTGTTTACTATGTATATTCATGTATATAAATACACACACATTCATGTATATATTTAATAAAACTATGTTATGTTTATATATTAAATATATTTATATATAACATAAAATATATTGATATAAATGTATAAATATATTAACATGTAAATATTATCAAAATATATACTGTATGTGTGTGTATTTATATATACATAATAAATAAACTGTGGTTTATTTGGTTCTTATTGGGCATCTTTGGTCTCTAACATCCACCAGCTCCGTGATGTCATGGAGGAGTGGAAGAGGACTCCAGAGACAACCTGTGAAGCTCTGGTGAACTCCATGCCCAAGAGGGTTAAGGCAGTGCTGGAAAATAATGGTGGTCACACAAAATATTGACACTTAGGGGCCAATTTGGACATTTTCATTTAGGGGTGTACTTACTTTTGTGGCCAGTGGTTTAGACATTAATGGCTGTGTTGAGCTATTTTGAAGGGACAGCAAATTTACTGTCCCTGGTAGTTCTCTGTGAAATCAGACATTTGAGCACCCTCATATAGCCAAAATGGCATGATTATAACACCCCGCGAATATTCGACTGTGAGATTGGGAGTCGAATCAGGCTCCTCCTATCGAAGCATCAAATCGTCGACTATTCGGGGTCACCCGTAATATATATATATATATATATATATATATATATATATACAGTGTTCCTGTGGCTCAGTGGTAGAGCATTGTAAAAGGCTATATATATATTTATATAATTATTTTCAAATAATGATTAGCAAATCAAAGAGTGCGATTTGAAGTATATTGTCAAGTGAAAAGTGGCACTGTGTTTTTCAACGCGATCTCACGGCCAATTCGTATGTATTTTACGAGGTGGCTAATTCAGACAAATTCGTACGTTCTTGTATGATTTGTCTAAACCCCAGTAATAGGTAGGTTTAGGGTGGGGTTAGATCTAGGTCATTTGTACAAATTCATATGAATTGTGCAACTCATAAAATATGTACGATGGTGAGGTCGTACGAATTAGCCACCTCGTAAAATATGTATGAATTGCTGTGAGATCGAGCTGTTTATTTACATGCATTCAGTTTATAATACTGTGTTTTCAGTGCAGCTCTAATGCTAGCTTCACTTTATTTACATTCACAAATTTTAAACAAATATTTCAACTTTTCAACTTTTTTCACCAATATCCTGTCAGAATAAAAGCTTGAAATTTTGACATGTTAAAAGCTTAAGGCTTTGAAAGTGAATAATTTACGACAAAAAATATTTGGATTGTTACTATATGTGTATATATACACAAAAAAAATCAAATACTTAATTTTGAAAAACCAAAAATGTATATATATTTTATGTTTTCTTGCATGTCGTGTGACTCACGAGAGAACCGTGAACAAGCAAATATTATTAAAATAATAGGAGCTTTTCAAGTAAATATTTGACATCTTAGGGGTTCGGCTGACAAAAAAAGTTTAGCCTTTGCCTATTTTAAAATGCCCATTTTTCTGCCGACGGTTCGAGAACAGACTGAACTAGAGCTTCGGTTTACATAACCGGCTATGCGGGGGCAAGATCACTGGGGTGAAAAGGTCCCTGTGAGAGAAAAGAGAGAGAGAGTTGGAGGGGGGTTTGACGTTGAAGTTGAAGCCTGTTCTTTTGTGCAGCCGCTCTTGATCATTTACATCAAGTTGACATTCGGAGAGTTTACTCTGGGGTCTGTAATTGTATTCTTTCTCCAGTTCTGCATTGCCAACCGTGAAAATGGAATCTTATCAACCCTGACCAATTTTTAATGTACAAAATGAATTGGCAGAGGTTCAAAAAGGAGCTACAATTCAAATCAGGTGAATGATACGTGTATTTTTCCTTTCCGAAATCCTCCTAGCTGTTAGCCGCCTCCCAATCAGCCCCCACTCACTGCTATCATATTACAATGGATTTATTTTTCTTTCAGGGGAAGGGCAGGAGCCACGAGGGCTGAAGGAGGGTAAAATGAGGTGTTCTAACAGGAGGAAGAGGTTGAATTGCTCAGATTTATTGTAGTCTTATCGGTGGATGAACTAATTGAATTGATGACCTAAAACAAGGACGAACAATTTCTATTTTGCTGAGATCACTCTATCAGAAAGATTGAGAGCCATATTTAATTCATCATACCATAGGTTAGCACTAGGGTTGAGGTAAAACATTGAGTTACTGATCCAAGGATCCCTTCTCTTTTTGATGTCTTAATACTCGGTGAACCTAATTGCAATAAAAGGCTAGATCGGTCAGAAATGGATATGACCTTAATGTGATTTTCACCATGATGATTCGTGTTTCCTGGAGAAAAGGTCACTGCGGTGTTAACGGTCACACCTCAGCTGGTTGTAACTCCATTTTAGGTCCCTAACTAGACAAAGTTTTGATGGCACGGGCAGGACCTTGATAGAATCTTGGTATGGCTACTCTATATTAGTGATTTGAACTTATAGTGATGCATCAAATGAGCATTTTCTCTGAAAATATAATTATTTTTCCTCTCCTGTTCGGTGGAAAAAACACAGGGAGCGAAACGAAAGTTATACATATGTTAAAATCACATCGGTGAAAAAGATCATGTAAAAGTGAACAGCATCCTCAGTCACGCTTGTGGTGCTAATCTCTCTTTTTTTTAAATCAAAATTAGATTTGGAGCAACGGAACAAACAGGGGGCGAGACTTTGGCGTAATATTTTAATCAAATTGTCATGAATGACTGGATACAATTAGAGAAGCTGTCAATCAGAAATGCAGGGACCCTTTTGTTGCTCATCTGTCAGAGGCTCGGATGCAGACAGGGCATGATGGGCCGACATCGGAGATGACCTTTTCTGGCATCCACATGTATATGAGCTACTTTCTCCTTTTCTGGTCAGTTCAGTTCTTTTTCTTTACTCCTTTTTATGTGGAATGGGAGTGCTCCACACCCTGTCAGGCTTATCTTTTCAGGGCTGCGATTGGCTGATGCATCATCAGATGGCAGTGAGGGACAAATCTGCTAATCTTTTTAAATGACATTAGAGCTCATGCAGAGCTGCATAGGCACGTTTGAGAAGGAACACCATCAGAAAAATGACTGCCATGGATGACATGTTCACCCTTATTAAAAGGAACAGCAGCATGCTCTCCATAACCAACCCCATTCCTTTTTTCCTTTTATTGTATTTTGCATGAGCACTTTAAAAACTAAACAAGTGTGAAAACGATCACTTATTAGAGCAATTTGGGCTCGAGAGTCCTTGACAGTGTGAATAAACGGCCTGATTTGGCTTAACAGCCGTAATCTTTGAACATTGGGGTGTCTGCGCATGGTGAGATAATCAATTTCTGACACACCTAAAGAAAACAAGCATTTTCTTTCCTTAATTGGGCTATTATAAGTGCATGAGGCATAGACAAACGAGAAAAGCATTTTTTCATCGCTGACTTTTCGGAGGAATGTGTTTGTTCCCCTTTTCCTTTCTACTTCGATAGAAGAAAACATTTTTTGTTCTTTTTCTCTTTTTGAGGGGGTGTTTGGAGAAAACAACAGAACACGACACAATGGCTCCAAAACAAAAGACTCTGCCCAGTCGCACATGTATATATTTTTATATCAGTGTGCTAAGCTATGGTTCATTCCCCTGAGTCTAGCAGTAATAAAATGTGTCATTATCCACGAACCGGTATATGTTCATGACTGATATGTTAACAGCCTTGACTGTAATCTCCAATAATTATGTAATGGTGAAGTGGATCAATTTGTTCCAAAATTAATGATTTATTTGATATACTGCCTTGGAGACTAAAAGTGAATGCAATCATGCATATGTATTTAACAAACGGTTACATGCTCCAACACCTGGTGCCATTATAATGTGATTCCGTACATGATGTTCTGCTGCTGGAACCATTCACTGGTGTGACCGACTGATCATGTGACATCAGACAGAATATTTCACTCTTGAGAAATGTCATTCAAGGTGTCTGTTTATGGTAATCAAATCATCAGCAAGGTTTTACTCCTAGAGCATATTCGTATGTTTAGGTATTAAAAAACTGTCTATATATCTATCTATCTCTGTCTGTTTTTCTATATGTATCTATTTTCTGACTATCTGATTATCTGTTTATTCATTTTCCTGTCTGTCTGTCTGTCTGGTGGTCGTTCTCTCCGTCTGTTTTTAGTTACTGATTTGCCTTGCATTTGGTTTGTTTGATTTTCTTCGCTTTCAGTCTCATTTATCTACATCAAGGCCTTCTTTCAGTTTGGAGATTGAACTGCAGCCAACCTTTACCACTTAATCAGGGGGTTAATACCACACTCCGTGATGGTGGTGTGTTGGACATATATTGAGATGTCAACCCATTTACAAAGTGTGCATAGGAAATTACAGAGGTCCTGTGTCATTTACACTCCATCTGCCCCCTGATGCTTTAAAACCGAGAAGGGTAGAATCTAGGAGGAGAAAGAGGTGTTCATCAAACCAACAATCCTCCATTGTTGGAATGGCCAGCAACCTGTTTTTCCCCTACTTTCTTTCCCCCTCTCCTCCACTCCCCCTCTTCCGGAACATGGAGGCAGGCGATCCTGTGAAATATAACTTGTGGTGTCGGCGGCCCGCGCACGCGCTCCAGCAATATGCTCTCACTCAATCAGATTTGCATAAGTAAGCTCTCAGCAGGCCTGCTCCACTGCCCAGGTGCAGGCCTATTTGCATATAGAACTGTGAGAGGGCTCCCTAGAGTCACTTTAGACTCCAGTGGCTGCTGAGTGAGCTTACGGGCCGCAGCACTGGAGATGAAATTTGAATTAAAAACCTTGGCCGTGCTGTTTTTTTTTCTTGTGCAAAGGGGGGAAATGGGGCCGGCGAAGAGGCACGTAGGCATTGAGCTCGGAGACAGATAGATGGGCCGGGTGGGGGTAGATGGATGACTGGACAGAGGAAGCTGGATGGGCCGCTCAGAAAGGCACGGTGAATCTTAACGTGGTGTGATTTTGACTTATATGTTTGCCGTGAGCTTGCTTGTCGGTCATACATCCGATTCCACCATCAGCGATTTTATGAAGTCATAGTGAGCGGATGTTTTGTAATGTAATTTAAGGTTATCTTCGGAGGCATTACAATATGATAAGTGCTGTTTGAGTTTTTTTCAATGTATTTATTCATGTAAACTTAAGAGCACATGACAAGACTAAATATTTCTTCCTGTTTTAAGAGACAAATGACTGATCTTTCAGCACTGAACCATTTATGCAAAACTAGTTTTTTTTATATATTTTGAATTAAGTTTTTTATTTTATATTTTAGTTTTAAATATTGACATTTTTTGCAGTTTTATTCTTTATTTATTTTAGTACATCACATTAAACAAAATGAAATTAAAGGTGTCACCGGATGCTAAATTCACTTTTACATGTTGTTTGTACATAAATGTATGTTGGCGGTGTGTGTACACATCTACCCTATAATGATAAAAATCAAACCAGTGGTTTTTATTTAATCTCTAAAAATAATATCCCCTTTTTCAAATCAAGCTATTCTCAGCTTCTTGTCTGTGTGATGTCACACAGACGAAGGCCGCTCCCACGATAGTTGATTGACACTAGCGTCTTACCTTAGACCTGCCGTGAGTGAGCTATAACAGTTCGACTGCCATTGTTTCGACGCCGGAGCAGGGATGTGGACAAGAATGGCTCCATAGCGATTTAAGTGTTTTGTTGTTGGATGTAATAATGAACATAGCAGTCGTCATTTACTCCCGACATCTGAGCCACTGAAGATGCAGTGAATTACCTTTGTTTTTGAAGAGATCTGCCTAAATGCGTTAATGTTTGCGCAAATCATTCGTGATCCAGCTTCACCTACAGCAGAAGTATGAGATTTTTTTTTTATGAATCTTTGCAATCGCTATTCCTAATAACGTGCTTGTTAGAAAGTCTCGCGGCTAAAGTAAACAGTCTCTCAGAGCACAGTTCGTCACCCCCTTAGGGAAGAGAGGGGCGGGGTCAGAAGAGCT
This sequence comes from Gymnocypris eckloni scoliostomus, assembly GCA_027564155.1. Classification (NCBI taxonomy): domain Eukaryota; kingdom Metazoa; phylum Chordata; class Actinopteri; order Cypriniformes; family Cyprinidae; genus Gymnocypris; species Gymnocypris eckloni. The sequence continues at coordinate 19,105,169 of CM050428.1, forward strand.
CATTAGCATTTAAAGCCACATGCAAAAAACGCGTTGATTTACGGGTTGAAGGTAAAAAGGGTATTTTTTACACTACCATTGAGAAATTTTAACCAAAGTATGTTATAGGCTTTTCATTAAGACCCTAAAAATCATATCAACTTGTAGAAAATGGGCATCCGATGACCCCTTTAAGAAATGTTACCTTAGAAACTAGCTGAAATAACAAGCTCAATAAATTATTTAATTTTATTACAGTTACCATTTATTTTATGTCAGGTATTATTATTGTTATTTTTAATTATTTTATTTTTAGTTATGCATTTGTAACATATCATATCAAAACAGCAAAACAATGTTTTTTTTCTATGAGCTTCGGTCTTGTAGTGTGACTTTTTAAAATGTATTTATTTATTTGAACAGTTTATTTTTACTACTGACAGTAGCAGTGTTAAGAAAACATGTACTTTTTGGGATGTTGGTCTGCTAAATGGGATATTTGAAAGGCCCTATTGCATTTCCATATGGTGTATAATGAGTACATAGAAAGCTGCTTAACTATTCTAATTTTAAGGGATATGTATGTCATACAGTTATTGTAATGTATGGCAACACTCAGATTGTTTCAAAGACATTGGAACTGCATAATCTGGAGGTCAATACATATGATTTTCACCCAACTCCACCTCTAAATTGATTGCTAGAAATAGTGTGTATCTGTTTAATGCTAAATCATTCAGAATCATTCAGAATGTATTTAAAAAGTGGAAGAAATGGTAGTTATGAAACATTGATCAATTTCAAACCGCAGAACGTATTTAATCTGTAAAAAATAACAGCCTGACCTTTGAACAGATGCTTCAATTTGATTGTGGCCTGGGGTCAGTTATTATTTATCAAATTTCTTATTTTTTTGTCTAGTTCAGTTTTCTTTTAGGCCAGGGTACTCTGAAGGTGCTAAAAAAAAGAGTGCTGATGGTCTGTGGAAATGTTCAGAGAAAGATTTTATGCAACTGGATTGACTATATACAGTCTATGAATTTCATGTACACATATTGACTATATTCAAGCTGAACATGAAAGGATGAATGGGAAAAGGTGCATCCACACCACAAGCTCTTTATTTCGCATGATTGCCATGTACAGTATAGGCTTTATTCAAACTGAACATGAAAGACTGGATGAAAAATGATGCATCCACAAGCTCTTTATTTCGCATGTATCAAAATTGCAAACATCTGACCAGTCGGCCCTTATCTGTGCGGCCAGATAGCATCACAAAACAGGCCTGTAATGGGCACATGCTCCATTTGATAATCCAAAATCCTTGTCCGGAGATAGGATTTATTTATTTTATATTTTCCAGGGCCCAGGCTGGGGCTTATGGTCTGGAGAGAGCAAGTGAATTACCTATACAAAGGAAATGCATTTTGGTCCCTGTGCTCCTCAGACTGGGTTAACATTATGGCTTCCATTCTACCCCTTGCCTTGTTTTTGATTGATACTTTTCAATTACTGTCTTTTCAACCTCCCCCCTTCCAGCCAACATTCAAAATGCTTTTTCTCCCTCACGTCTGTGATAACTTCAAACATTTAGGGGGTTACAGGAGCACCAGTAACCCTGTTTAGCTGGTGCAGTAAATTGGTTCCATGTTCAACATAATAGCAGTGACAGGGTTTTGCTAGGGAAATCAGTCCAGCAAAGGGACATGCCAACGATAAGACATCCAGCTTTGAAATTCTATTTCTTGGTATCAGAATTAAATCTGGACGTTATATTTCTTTGCCAGCAAGGCACTCTGTAGTTGCCTCCCGTCGATGCTATTTGATCATTGGTTGACAACTAATACTATCCCAGCCCGTCCTGTCCCTTTCTTTGACTTTCTTTTTGGGAGAGAGGTTTGCTTTTTTGCTGTGTTTAATCAAAAATTCTTTATTTTAAAGTCAAGAATTGTGTTGTCTCTTCTTATTGGACATGGAACAACTTTTGAAGATAATCATCCTGTAGGAACCTCTTCACTGCATAAAATCCCATTTTTAACAAGTATTTTATCTTATTTTCCAGTAAAATTATAATATAATACAAACTAATTTTACTAAGGAACCCACAGTTATTTTAGTACACAGGGCTGTTTAAATATAAATCAATATAAGCCAGTGCAGTAAAACAAAATGTGCTTATATTAATCTATAGTTAACAAATCTTAACAATATGCTTAGTTAAGTGAATATACCCTGTTAAAAAATATGTATATATGTTATATGTTTTTTTTAACAGTGTTCTTGTTAAACTTCTGTTTTTTGTATTATAAATGTATCATGAAGTCCCTAACCCCGCTTAAAGTTTGGTGTAGAAACCACAAGTACAGTTAGTTAAAGAACATTTTGAAAAAGTAAGACTAAAACAGAATTTCTTGAAAGATGCACTGCAACAAACATTTAATTACAACTTAAATATGTTTTATAAAAAAAAAATATTCATCTTATTTTTACCTTTTAATAAAAATATGATGGTGACAGATGTGGAATCATGAAACCTGCAGTTGCTTCAGAACAACTTGCCAATTCTTATAAGGAATAGCTTCCAAAAAGTTATGCTACATCTCAAAACTTACAGCCTAAAGTGTTCTAATCCTTAGCGGCACCAAAGCATTCTGTGCCCTAATGCCATTAATTATCATTTCCAATTGGATAGTTTCAACTGTGTCATCCCCAGCTGTTTCATTAGGCCAACATTTTCTGGGAAAGATTCCCTCTCGCTCGCTCTCTGACTAGCGGTGCGTCCCTCACCAATTCACTTCTCCTAACAAATGCGCCCCATTCGCATCCACTGCTCAACTTGGGAAGTTGTGGTCTGGGATTAATACATGTTAAGCATGTGAAATGTGTCTTCTTTGGTAGGTTGCGGATGATGTCTTGCATTAATATGCACTTATTTATAGTGCATGTTACTTAATCTTAACAGTAGAAATGGTGAGGAAATACTTCATATAGCATCTCAACATTGATAACCCGCTGGGTTGGTGCTTGTGTTTTGCTGTATATTCGAGATGCCCGTGTTCATACTAGCTTACTGTACGCAGGGACAGACTGACGGATGTATTTTGAGGAGATTAGAGATTCCAGGCATGTTCGGGGAGGTGGAGAGAGAGCTCCTCCTCAGTTCACCCTGACATTGTGAGTGTCAGCATCAGATCACTTTAATCAGGCAAGGGATATGCATGATAAAACGGATAAGGGACTTTAATCAAAAAAATTCGCTGGTCTGGAAACGTGACACACTCCGACAAGCACGCCTCATCCCTGCCGCACCCCCGTGTCACTGCCAGGCATGGGCTCGTCATGAATATGCATGGCAGGAAGGCAAGGTACCACATTAAAATGTGCTATTGTTTGTTCAGCTGCACGGCCACCAGAAGAAATAACCAACAGAGGCGTACAAGATAAGTTTGCTAAAATCCATCAGAAAATCCCATAAGCCTGCACTCACAAACTTAGATAGACAAACACGAGGAGGTTCACGTGCTCTGCCTTGCTTTGACCCAATGTGTTGGTATCTTGGTGCTTTGATATATTCAGTAGTTCTGATTAATTAGCATATTCAAATAATGTAGATTGTAGAAGGTACTAGAATGATTGACTAATGTCTGAACTTCAAGCATGTGGTGAAAGTTTTATTTGTTATTAATTCCTGTGTATCTATCAAGTGCAATTTTAAATTCCGCCATGTATAATTATAATTAAATCTTTTGTGTGTGTATATATAGTATATTAAGAGGACAACTACATTAATTATTGAATAGATTTGGATAATTTCATTATACATTTGATTTATATTTAATTCATATCAAGGACAATAATAACTAAGATAATTTCATTATCTATCGATCTATCTATTAATACTTAAATTACATATTATATAATATTTGATTTATATATCACAATCTGGGTAAATGTATATATTATACATACATTATATAATGTATAATATAGTGTTTATATATAGAAAACAAGATACATTTATATATACTACTTGTACATCATACTGTACACACACACACACACACACACACACACATATATATATATACAGTATAATGTACAAGTAATATAGAAATTTACCTTGTTTTCGATGTATAACCACGTGTGTATATATACATATAATCAATATTTTATAGCTTATTTATAATATATGCATATGTTATAGCTTGTGCACAAACTATTCAAATATTGATATAAAATAATATTCCTTTATTTGTATATATAACTTTTGTTGTTGTATGTTACATATATACCATGTACATGATATTAGATTTTATTGATATTAGGTTTTATATTGATCATATTCTATTATTTATATTATATTGATATTAGTTTGTAAGTTTTATGTTCTCTTTACATTATAGATGACAGGTTTCTTGGTGACCTATATGCATAGAGAAGCTAGAAAGATAAACACCGTTGTCTTTGATGAAAATCAGTCTAAACAGCCGTAAGAGCAGATGTAAACTGACAGCTCAGTGGAATCCATGCACAAACTCACACATCAACGTCAAGCTAATGAAGTATGTTTAAGTGCCATTGATATGCTAAAACAGTGACATGTGACTGCTTCTTGAGCAGTTGTAATTAATTAGCTTACACGAGTTGTACGATGCCAGCCATATATGTATCGCAGATGGTCTTTAAAAAACCACGTCCATCTCTTTATAGTACGGTGTAAAAAAAGAAAAGACAAAGTAAACCTTCATTACAACTGATTTGTATTGTGCTCACATATCTTACTTTAATGTGGAGCGGTAAAGAAACAATTGTCTCTTTGATTCTGGACTTTATGTGCTTATTTTGTTTTGATGTGTCTGTCAGGGTTGACTGCGATTCACAACAGTGTCGGAGTGTTCGACTGTTTGATTGTTTACTTGAGGAAATGTTAGTTCATTTAAAGGCTTTTTTTGCGTCCGAGGTTTGTGTGTTTGTTTACTTTGGCAGTCTTCTAAGTGATTGAATATGCAAAGCAATTTTTGGTGATTATTTTGTGCTAATTCGAAGGCCTCTGTCTTTTGTGCCTAGCCAGTTATTGGTTCACCCTCCTGAACAAATCCCTAGAATTCAGAGGATCATCATTTGGAGAGAAGGGAGCTTGTTAACCTAATGATTAAGTTTAACCAGGCCTTGAAGAATATATGGATGTGGTTCAGCTGAGCAGAACTGAGTAATGGGTTGTAAATGAGGGGTGCTGGCAAGGGAGGGTTCTTTGAATATGGAGGTGCTGCTCTGTGCAGGTCAAGGAGCTTCCAAAAATGACTCCCAAAATAACCTGAGCGAGAGGAAAAGAGATGAGAAAACCAGAGCGACGAGGAACTGATTACGATCTCAGCAAGAGACGTGCGCTAGTTTCTCTCTATTTTCTGCAGTTATCTCACTAAACCAAAAGTGCTGTTCAAAAGAGTCATTTCATTGATTGAAATTTGTGAGAGTAAAATAATGTGTAATAACAGTCTTATCATTGGGATTTATGCCATCCCACTGTTATATTACTATGTTATCTTAAGCAAACAACACTACATGCATCTATTATTTAACATATTGTTTAATATTTTAATGTCCCTATCATATATGTTCATATATTGGATTACAACTATGGAAATTATACTAGTAGTTAGATTTTATCACAATCAAATGAAGGGATGCATTTAAACACTAACTTTTAATATTCATTTTCATTCATTTGTATTTGCTAGTGTTATTATTTAATTATTACAACTACTATTATTTTCTAGTATTAGAATTACGTTAATTAGAATAGTTTTAATGTTGATATTTCATGTTTTTCCTGTATGTGTCCTCAATTTTGCTTACCACTTAGTTTTTGTAAAATGCCTCTGAATTTTAACAAAATGTTGGACCTTAATGACATCACACTCTAGGAAGTTATGTTATTTTGATAGGGAAAAGCATAAACATTAATAAGTATTATCAGTGGATATTAAGGTTTCTGTTTCTTTTTTCAAAATTAGTTTTTTTTAAACAACCCATTCTGAAGACGAAATGATGATATACTGTACATGTCAGAAAATTTGTTAAAAAGTAAAAAATCGTATATTTAATTTTGTTAGATTCCATCTTTATAGATAATTCTGTACATGTTATTTTGCATCATTTTTTAAGTGTTAAGTTTAACAGAGTAAGTTTTACAGACACATTCATTTGTTATGTTTTTTTTTGTTTTTTGTGTCATTAATTCTTTATTAAATATTTTTGTTTTGTTTCAACAGAGATACAATTATACTGGAATAATAATTGATGGATTGTGGACTATGAATAACTTAGCTTTGTATTTTTTTCTCACAATATCAATAAACTGCATACATGTTTCTTCCATATATTGATCCTTGTAAACTCACGTCAATGGGATGTTTTATATTAATTCATTGCTGAATCAGGGGAAACTTCTGTTTCAGTTACTATTCCTGGTCACATCAGAGGACACATGACCTGATAACATCTACTAAATTCATAAAGCCCATCAAATATGTTTAGATCTTAGGTTAAACAATCCATAATCACCAGTTACTACATCTGAAAGGACTTGTGAAGGAATGAATGAATGATGCATTTATATAGTGCTTTATTGTGTATTGCTGTACACCCAAAGCGCTTTACAATCATGTGGTTTATGTTTTGAGCCGCTGTAAGTATAAAGCCAGCTGAATGTGGGATGATCTCAGGTGATACCCTCACCGCAACCTGTCAGCGAGACACTTTACCCACAATTAACCAAAATAAAAAGAGATACCGTGAACAAAGCAGAGACACGTTCCTAAACACTGGCGCCTGTGTTGAGCTTGGGTAAATGTGTGGATACAGTCAAGTGCTGCTGTACATCGGGTTCGGAGGGCAAGCGCTCTGAGTGAAATTACAGCCGCTGGTCAGACCTGTTGCAGGAGTTTGTTACAGAAATGGGTCCTACAGTGGAGGGGGAATATTGAACGCTGAAGAAAGGGATACAGCGGCAGAGGATGTTTGCTGTAATACCCAGGCCAGGTTCCTCCACTCTGAAGTGGACAGATCAGATGCAGACGAGATTAGATTTCCTTTAAAAGCCTTTTCCTCGCGCTAATGGCTCGAGGCCTCTTGCTCAGAGGCCAGAGTAAGGTCAGTGGCATGGAATTGAATGCCCCCAGGATAATCTCACTTCTCACATCCCAAAGCTAGGAAAGTGACACAGGATTTAAATTGGCAGAAGTGTGCATACATATTGAGATCTCAGCGATGGCAGGTAAAACATGCGTATTTGGGAAAAAACGACTCTTTGGAAAATGCATTGAGTTTGTTTTGCATCTGCGAATGCTTTTTGCCTTAATATTTGGGGAAGTTTGCTAAAGAGTTGCTGTAGTTGGGGACTGTTTGAATTAGCCTTTTAAAGTGGCCATCACTGATCAGCTTTCAAATACCCATGCTTGAGGCTGTGTTTGAGGTTTTGCTTGCATCCTTGGTTTTCATCCAGGTGAGTGTGGTTGGATATTGTTGCAGAGTGAATGTTCAATGATTATTTCTGGTTTAATCTCAAGTCATGAATTACCCCCAGAGTGGCTTACGATATTCAGGCCACTCTTATTATAATAAGTGTTAATTATGTTGTCTATGTAGTTAATCTAGTTTGTATTGGTATTTACTTAGTCATGTAAGACACTCTTGAATGTTAAATGCTGCTGTTCATCACTGTTCTGCATAGTTAAAAAAAATGTCGGTATTAATGTTTTTAGGCATTTTACTCTTATTAAATATGGAATATCTTATATTAATATTGCTATAAAATGTGAATTAAATTAAATCACACACACACACACACACACACACACACACACACACACACACACACACACACACACACAGGGCGGATTTAATGAATTGGGGGCCCCAGGCATAGATAGGAATGGGGCCCTATACATTGCACACATTTACCTAGATCACTCTTGAGGTTCCTTTTCTTTTGTCGTGATGCTTGCTGCTGCACAATGGTGCCCCATAGTTGTGACCAATGTTTCTACATTTTTCATGTACATGTTATAATGTGATTCTTTCATTTACATTTATTCATTTAGCAGACACTTTCACGTTGTAGACCATGAAATAGCATTTGATTTACTGTTGAGATAGAAGTTAACAAAAAACACAAAATAAATAAATAAATTTATTAACCTCACAATTGAACTGAATATTTATGTGGGTGGATTTCCACGTTGGTCTGAACAAAATCTGCAGACTGGATTATTGAAATGCACATTCATTCTCTGCCAGTAGCAGGGATTTTGGAACGTCAGAAATATAGCGTTTCCTGAGTAATGGCTGTAAACAAAGCAGTGATCGGCTCATAAATTATACTTAATCAGGTAAAATGGAAATGCCATCCAAACTTTTCTGAAGACAATTGGTTCCTTCAGAGGTTCTACAATTTTTTGTATATATTTTTTTCTGGTATTTCCAATGCTAAATATTTGCAGCAGTGTTTTGTTATGCACATATCTTTTTCTTAGCTTTGTAGTTTGTAATGTTGCTACTTTTAAAGACATTAACTCCTTAACAGTTGCCTCCTAATTGCTTTGTCTAAAAGAACATGCTAAATGTTATGCTTAAATAACTAAAACCTGTTTTTGACCTTATCTTTAAGTCAATGAAGACTTCACATCAGATACCTTTCCCTCATATTATGCATATTATGTGAAGCTACTGTGTGCCCCCAGAATTCAATATGCCAAGGTGTCATGCACACAAGCTGTTTGTTTTGTCTGTGCCAGAAACCTTTCTGATCACGTTATGCATAATCAACCTTTTATAACAAATTTTAAATGTGTTTTTTAGTGCTGTCCACGACCTAGAGCAAACATTATGATATTTGCCATCAAATATGCTGATGAAAATCAAATGGGCAACAGTTGGTAGAGAGCAACCTCAAAGTGCCCTTGTGCATATGCTCGCTGAGGCCTCGGAGAACTGTAAGTTAATTTCTGATATGGAGCTTCTTCGGTGGTTCAGTAAAACGGCTGGTCTGATTGACTATTGTTGAAGTTAAGAGACAGGGGGCATTGAGTATTTTATCATCTTTTTACAGACAACAGCACTCGCAAACCGAATGTTTGGGAAATTACAATTACTTTTAATCCTTCAAGTACAGCAAGGCAATTTTCTTTTTGAGGAATTATGCCTATTTCTTACAGAATTCTCAGGTGTCCCCTCAACTTTTTAAAAGACAGATACCCACGGTTTATTGGCAGGAGTTATTCATTTAATAAGGGTTAGTTTCAGAAGCACTTGTATAAATCATTTAGTTGGAATTAAGTCCTTTCATCCACTCTCGAGATTAGAAAGCCATTAATGAATTATTTGAAAGAAAATATGAAAAACTTCAGTGCAAACACGAATAACATAACCAAAGAGAAAAGTTAAAAGCCTGTAAGAATTTTGACCAAATTTGACATTATCTTGACATGCAGACTTCAAATTTCTCTCATTTGTTTCCTTTTTCTTTTGGAGATACAGTTTGTTTTATTCTGTTATTGTCTTGTAATGGCCTTGAATAGATTGTGTGACTGTCTAAGATGGTTAGAATCACATTCACACTTACAACTCACACAAAAACACATCATTTAAAAACACATGCTGGACCAAGTAAGGAACATCTAGAAAACATTTAAGGCCCATTTTAGATGACATGGCTAATGAAAAATCATTTGCAAATAGAAGAGTGGGGAAAATACAATATGAGAGACCAGAGCTAGTCATCCACTTTTTTTAGCCAGTGAATATTTCTTAAGATAACTGTATTAAGTATATTATTTATACTGTATATAAACTAACTAAAACTGAAATAAATATTAATAGACTATAGATCAATAAAAAGCTACAAAATGACAAAAACACAACTAAAGTATTAAAATTAAACTATTTTTTTTTTATTAAAGGCAGAAAATATAAAAGTAAAAACTGATTCAAAATATTCATAAAAACCATAGCCTAATAGTATCTGTAATGATAATAAAATAACAATGTTATAGACTTTTCAGTACAATAGTAATCTATAATCAAACCCACAACGTGTGTATGTGTGTCAATTAATTAAACAATACATTATTTCATTTTTTGCTAAATTGTGTAAAATTATCAACACATGAGATATGTGGCAACCTGTCGTTGATGCAAAATATGCTAAGAATAAATTTTAAACTCTCTTTAATTTATAGATTGTAAGATTATTATTCAAAATCATTTTTGTTTAATTTGAGAAATACTAATGCATAAATGTCATAAATAAGTATCTGAAGTACTTACATGAGATGTGAATCTGCAGTGACTGACGTCCTGAACTGCACATGCCATTGCACATTCATTCTGCTGCCCACCAGGATCTCTTTCAGAGCGCCCGATTCCCCTGCAGTGGAGCTCATACCACTGGCGCAATATCTGTGTAACCAGAAGGCACCTGAAGTCTCTCCAGCCAGGCCCTGGATCAAAGTCAGCTGACCCGTTCCAAATGCACCCCTGAACCATGCATCAAAATAGCGCCGCAGCCAGTAGCTCAGTGGGCATGGGGCTCGGGCCACGTGTTGGCCTGTGCCAGTGCAGGCCTGGGTGAACACGTCAGATTGATTTATGTGACGTGTGGCCCACCCTGACCCCTGTTTGTGGGCAAGCCGGCTGAACCGTCTCCCATAGCTGGTGTCCACCTGTTCTCTGGTCTGAAATATCCCTCTTCGTGCTGGGCAGGGGCGATGCCAGCAGCTCTGGGGTCACTGATCATTATTCAGATTAGGAGTGTAAGTTCAGGTTAGAAAAAGTGCTTGAAGTATTTTTTCTTGATTCCATCAGGAGGACATTAACAAAGAAGAATGACCACAGGAAAGCGCTTTTCTATCCCTTTACAAGCAACTATCCTGAGGTGCATCAAAGGATCTCTCCAAAATAAAGTTATGCACTGATAAATAATTAAAGAACAGCAATATGTGTTGTTTTTACTTAATTTAGTCAGAATGATGGTCCTTTTCTCTCACAGAGTGTAGTTATGACATCTACCAGCTGGCAGTGTTATTTCAGTGTATATATACCTGTCAAAAGATTGAAAACATCGATTTTTAAATATCTTTAATGAAGACAGTCCTGCTCTCCAAGGCTGCGTACAGTAAATACTGTAATATTATTAAATAGTATTACAATTCAACATAACTGTTTTCTATGTGAATATATTGTCATTTATTCCTCTGATCAATGCTGAATTTTCAGCATCTATTTTTAGTTCACTGTTGCATGATCCCTCAGAAATCATTTTGTATGCTGATCTGGTTCTCAGTTATTATTGGTTCTCAGTTATTAATAATGGTTAGTATCATTGTACTGCAGTATATACTTGTTTATATACTGCTATTGTATTTATTAATGTTTTGAATTAACTAGTATTTTTGTTTTCAGTTCTATTTTTAGTTTGAGTAATTTTGTCTGTCAGTTTTCTTTTTATAAATATATTTGTATCTTTATTCAGCTTTTATTACAGTTTTTAGTACTTCAACTTAAGCTTATTTCAGTATTTCTAATTTTTGTTTCAAGTTTTTCCATCCAATATTGAATTTATTTAATTTAAACTGCATATCAATTACAGAAAATGATTTTAACGATTTTAGTTTTAGTTAACAATAACAACACTGTTAGCAGGCGCTAATGCTAATGCTAACCAGCCAAACCCTAAGATCTGATTGGTTGATAGGAAAATTGATTTAATCAGTGTTCAGGAGTACGTATATAAATGCTTTTAACTACCGTAACTGTCATCCATGTGCATATAAATAGTAGATTTTCCAATAGAAAGATATTTTTTCCAACAAGTACACATTTCACAACACGTTGTCTTTGCATTACAACCAAGCAAAGAAAGACATCTTTAAGTAGCTTTGGAAATGCGAATTCATTCAATTGAATCATGTTTAAAAAAAAAACTAAAAAGTTTTCTACTTTTTCAAAAGATTATCTTTGAATAAAAAGCTTCTATGCTGTCTATCTGTGCACAGGAAACCTGAAAGCCTCTATTCATACTGCAGCACAAGTTCAATTCGGAGAAAAAAAATAGCATTACATAATTTGTAGTAATGTTCATACCATGATTAACTCTTCAGCATTGTCTGACTGGCTTGGCGTGATTAGTATCAGTGTCATGTCCTTGTGAAAGTTGGATGAGAAAGTTGAGACGGTTATGAAACCTTGCTCAGGGCCGGCCTCCTCAGCAGGGGTTATAATTAGGTTGTCTTAGAGTTCCACCAGATTGTCCAAGTGGAAAAACGATGAAATTGAGAGAATCGTTGGCCATCGATACCCAATTATAAGACTGGGACACCAGTACTTTTAAATTCTTTCACAGCACGACAATCCCAGCGATCTGATGTTTAGATCCTCGGGACACTGCTCGCACATGTACAATCAACCGAGAGGAACACATTAACAGTCTACTAGATACATCAAGGCAATAAAAGAAACGTAATGAACTTAATGCTTCCCGTAAAGCCACATTAAATCCACTGCAAAATTTCGAATGAATGTCTCATGACTCTGCTGCTGTTTTTTCCAATCCTATATAGATTCGAGTAGCGTGTGATTAGACTTCTGAAACGATGAGGCAAAGTATACCAACATCTTATCAAACTGTTACAATTTTTATATTTGTAATATTTATACATTTTGAAATGGTAATAAATGTTGTTTAATTACATTTATTTGACATTTTATATGAATTTTACATTTGATGTTTTTACACTAGTTTGACCCATTCAGGCTACTTTTCAGACCAGCTGTACTATTTTTGTAATACATTTTTGTACTATTGATTATTTTCTGATTGATTATTTTATACTGTTTCCTTGTCTTCATAGAAATAACCGCTGTTCATAAATTGCATGTCCTCCATAACTTCATGATGTATATTGATGAATTTAGAAACTCCTTATACTTATGACACATCTTTTGACTTTCTGACTGACCGACTGTACTTCTTCCTGGTTAACTGTTCATACTTCCCATCATTTTAATTCTTATCATAATTTGTGAGAACATTTCTTTTTAGGGTGTCATTACTCATGTCAAAACTGGTTGTTAAATACGTTAAGACATCATCTTGTCCTGACAAGGACCACTTCAAATTAGAAATTTCTTTTGAATTGAATATTTCTTGATGGCCTAAATTTTAATGAACGGCGCCCCTCTCATGTTTGGGGTTTGATATGAAATGGTGCATTGGCTTCCTTGATCTCCTGCAGTCATCCTCGAGGTGTTCTCTAATATGGCTGAGAGTGACATGCCTCGACAGTTAGCATTTGCACATCAATAAGGCAATGCAGAGCTTTGACCCAATTACAGGGCTGGAGATCAGTGAGGCTGGAGCTCCGGTGGGCTCGGCTGGGGAGCCTCGTGCTCAGCTTGGAAGGGTCACGGGGAGCCGGGTCACTCCGTCGGCTCTCAGCTCTCAGTCTCGGGGTCAGCCGGTGGTCAGGAGATGAGAGAAAGCGCTGCCTTTAGCCTTTGAGTGCTGTCATCTTTTTCTCTTATCTTCCTCCCTTCATCTGCCTTTTTCTCACAGACACATGCACACGTCTCATCTGCTGCTGAATATTGGGCCTCTCGCCTTTTCACACACACACACACACGCACACACACACACACATGAGTGTTTTCTGTGAAGAGGTAAAAGAGGCAGTGCCTTTTCAAAAAAAATTGGATGTTAATTCTATTGTATATTTTTACATAGTATATAATAATTATATTATATTGTTTAAAATGTTATTGGTTGCAATAATAGTAAATATATGTCATACTTTTTTGTTTACATAATATATGTATGTATGTGTACTGTGTATATTATATATACATAAATAAACACATAAAATATATTTTATGAAAACATTTACATGTATATATATATTTATGTTCTTATATTTTATATTATATATAAATATATATAATATATAAAAACAATATATAAAATAAGTAGTGTACCATGGACAAAAATATTAAGTTGCTAGTATATTTGTAGCAATAGTCAAAAGATTTTCTGTTATGCCAAAAATCGTTAGGATATTATGTAAAGATCATGTTCCATGAAGATATTTTGTAAATTTCCTACTGTAAATATAGCAAAACTTAATTTTTGATTAGTAATATGCGTTGTTAAGAACTTCATTTGGACAACTTAACTTTATATGGCGATATATATATATATATATATATATTTTTGTGACCCTCAGATTCCAGATTTTCAAATAGTTGAAAATTAGATTTCAAATCTCAGCCAAATATTGTCCTAACCAAAAAATCATTAGGATATTATGTAAAGATCATGTTATTTATTTTGTATAATTTCAATTTTGAAAATGACCCTTAATTTGGTTTTATGGTCCATGGTTATTTTTATATATGTTAGAAATAAATAAATATATATATATATATATATATATATCAAACAGAACTGGAAAAAGCTCAGGCTCTCATAATTTTGCCTCATCATTCAGAAGTCCACCACATGTCCACGTGCCGCACGCACACACACGCACACACACACACACACACACACACACACACACACACACACCATGCCGAGAAGTGACCTGTCAGTCAGCCCATTCCCACAATCCTTCACCTCAGAGAGGAGTGGTGGAAGACTTCCATGCCTTGTTAGATCTATCATCCCTTTAATTAATAGTGTTTTTACGGCAGCGTCTGAACTGTGTCATTTCCATTATTGGAAAACCCAACGCGATTAATGAATAATTTTCATTTTTGATCCATTATATCATGCCAGTTGATCTCTTTTCCGCGCTGAATGATAGCGTCGTTTTCTGCCCCTCGATCAAATTTAATTTGGCCCTCTATTATATTACAGTGTTGTGACTGAAGTGTCAATTTTTGTCAGGCAATTAGAAGCTATAACCTGTGAAGCTAAGTTTGATAGGCATTGTAATTGGATTGTTTCAGCAATAGCTTGAAATGCTTATAGCTCTTTTTTCCTCTCGTTTCCACCCTTTTTCACTCCTTCCTGGCTTCTGATAGCAACTCGTCCTATATGTGTAACTTCAGAACAAACAAAAGATGGTGGTCTAAAGAAGGAAGCTAAGAGTGCTTGCCTGGCAGAAACTCCCCCCTTTGCCACTTTCCCGATTTGCATGGATTTGCAGTACGTCTTTTTCTGCTTCTGTGGTAGATGTTTGTCTATTCATCTTAACCCTGCAAAAAAGCATAGTGCTAAATTTAAAGCTCTTGCTGGCAGAATTATGGCCTTTGTAGGCCGTGACATGGATCTGGAGATTTCTATAGGAAAGAAAAATTTAAAACTTTAACAAGTTAAAGTAGCTAACTGCAGTGAAGTTACTTAATATTCTTTATTTAAATAAATAAAACAAAACTAACAATCCAATTATATAGGCTACTGTATCTTATATTCATGGAATATTTTTGCTGGGTTAAAAAAAGCAATCTTAATTATGGTGACAGAATCAAAATTGAACATGTAAATTTATACTAAATATAAATTTGAATTAAATATAACAAAATGTAACACCCCTTTTTACATAATACATTTTTATATTTTTGTGAATCTGTTCATCAACTGTCCAAACCAAACAATTCCAGGAGAAAGAGCAATTTGTGAACATGGACCACAAAACCAGTCATAAGGGTATTTTTTAACTGAGATGTATGCATTCTCTGAAAGCAAAATGAATAAGCTTTCCATTGATGTATGGTTTGTTATGATAGGACATATATTTGGCCAATATACAACTATTTTCAAATCTGGAATCTGAGGGTGCAAAAATATATAATAATAATCTAAATATTGATAATATATTGAGCCTTTAAAGTTGTTAAAATTAAGTCCTTATGCATATTACTAATCAAAAATTAAGTTTTGATATATTTACAGATTTACTAAATATCTTCAATGAACATGATCTTTACTTAATATCCTAGATTTTTATTATTTTTGGCATAAAAGGAAATCGATAATTTTGACTCATACAATGTATTGTTGGCTATTGCTACAAACATACCCATACTATATTACTGGTATTGTGGTCCAGGGTCACATTTAGAATGAACGATCGAACCGATTGTCTAGAATAAATCAGATTTGTCAGGGCTATATTTATCTAACTATTCAGAGCAAACCAATTGCCTAGTATGAATAAGACCTTTCAGCACTACAGGTGACGAAGCCATTTTGGACACACGTTTCATTAGATTGAATCTGATTTTTCAGCGTGTTGTAGCAGATGAAACCATTTTGGATGAACTGATTCGCTAAAATGAATCGGACCTTCCAGCTCTACATGGGTGAGGCAACCATTTTAGACGAATTCCGATTCACTGGAATAAATCTGACTTTTATGAAGGTACGTGTGTGAAAAAAAGAGGTTCGTATAGGTGAGTTCTTTTAATTGTTCTTTCAGCTCAGATATTGAAGGGGTGGTTGATTGTGATTTCACTTTTTAACATTATTTAGTGTGTAATGTTGCTGTTTGAGCATAAATAATATCTGCAAAGTTATGACGCTGAAAGTTCAATGCAAACGGAAATATCATCTTTTAAAATTCTGGCAGTTTAATGCCTACAAAAACAACTGGTAAGGGACTACAACGAGTTACTTCCCGGGTCCGATACGTCACGGATCCAGATAAACCCTGCCCCCGGGAACATGCAACAAAGGGGGCGAGGCCATGCTGCGCTGCTTTAGAGAAGAGGAAGAGAAAACTAGGGGTGCACATACAAATCTATTCATATATGAATCGTGATTCTGTCTTCTAATGATTCTAATGGATTTACATTTCTCAAAATCATATGTTTTAAGCAGCGGTTCTTAATACTGTTCCTCACGTTGCCCTGCTTTGCATACACTCTGCATCTCTCTCTCTCTCTCTCTCTCTCTCTCTCTCTCTCTCATTCAGATCGTCAGATCAGCTCCAACAAACTGTTCCAATTATACACTTATTTTCACATAGCTATGAATATCCTCTGCATTTCATTCTGGCTCAAATTGATAAGCAATATAGACGACGCCATTGTTTACAATACAACCGGAGCACATGCCACTGAGGTGAGGGGCGGGACATTCAGACGCGCAGTAGAGGCGGTTTAGCCAATCATAACATACTGGGCCAGCTAACCAATCTGACCCCATCGCTCATTTCTGAGGGAGGGGCTTCAGAAAACCAGGAAATAATCAAGGCGTTTATCAGAGAAGGGACAGAGAGGTGTGGAGTAAAGGTAAATTATGTGCAAAATTATTTATTTTTTTTTTTAACTAAGCATGAACACGTGTTTGACTGCACCCCCTAAACACAATCAAGCCTAGAAAAACTGTCAGCCTTTGGTTTAAAACTACCCCTCATGAAAATCAACCATGGTTTAAGCATGGTCAAAAAACGGGGGACTAGCTGTCTCGCTACTGAAAAATGTCCTCTCTAACACTGCCTCTGATTATAACAAATATATTGGACAGTTTGAACAGCATACATTAAATAAGTATCAGCATTTTCACTGTGGCTCTCTACAAACAATTTGATTTCACCATATTTAGTAGCCCATAAGTGCACAAAATGGTCACATGTCAGAAGTGTATTATTAGTGAGTTTGAGCGCTAAACTGAGGTGTAGAGTCATGTTAGATGAGCTCAAGATATGCATAGTTTCAGTGATGAGAGCTGTTAAAAACCTTTGTCTGTGTCGAGTGTTCTGCCCTTTATGGCAAAAAGGAGGGCCTTTTTCAGTTAGAAAGTAAATTAGGCCTCTCATAACGGCCTATTTTTTGTCTCCCTTTCTTTCTCAGCATGACAAGAACTGTGACACGGAGTGCATTGGCCAAATTAATGAGCACTTCCTAGTAGGGCTTCAGAAACACATTAAAACACTCTTGAAATGAGCCGTGTTAAGATTTTAGCCACAATTCCGTTACATATGTGAGACCTGAGACTCCTTCAAGTGTGTTTTTGTGGACTTGGCTGTAACGGATATACCCCCTCAGTAGGAGCATCCAAATCAGAATGATAAATGCTTTCTGATTTGCCCTTTCAGCTGGAAATGCAGGTGTCTTTGTTAGAAATGCACGACGGTCAGAAAAGCTGCTCCTACATGTAATTACCAAAAGATTTTTGGCATACACACCAAATTTTTTTTTTCTCGCTGCATTCCCTGCGAGTCCCAGTAAACACTTTCCCCTTCCTTCACAGTAGGAGAAGTGAAATTATACATTTGGTAGAATGAATCTGAGATGTGTTTTGTTTTCATGTTTTCAACTCCTCTAAGTTTTATCTAAGTGATGTCACTTTGCACAGTTCATTTTTGTCAAGTTTGTTAGTCTGTTAGTTAATCTGTAGCTTTTTCCTTTTCCCCAGCAGCACTGCAGGCTTTACTGTAGTTGATATGTCTCTGTAGACAGTCATTATTATTCATGCTTTGGCTCATAGAGACATTTGCCTATCAGACAGGTCTGGATTAACATGTGGCTTTTTAGCACCTGGAGCAGAGATGCTCTTCAAGGAGGAGCAGGCATTTGAAGGTGCTCAAAGAGCATCAGGAGAGGGGGTGGAAGTCGGTATGATTGTTTGTGCTCGATCCCCCTCCTCCTTGCTCTCGGAGCACCAGTCCCGTCGCTCCTGGCAACACCCCGGGTGACATGGGCACTGCCGATGCCTCCTGGGACACACTGTGTCGCCTCTCAGTGAGGCATCAGGCTTTTGTTTCATGTTGAAGCAGGGTTGGATAATAACCCATGCATGTTGAAAACGCAAAGAAGAGAATTAAAACAAAATGTGGTGAGACAGTTGTTCACTCATAATAATAATAAAAGTAAGAGGTTAAAGGTCATTATCAAATGTGTTCAAATACAAACTGTAGTAAATCATTTGTAATTTTTCCAAAGATAAACCTGTTTTATTCTATTGCAATCATGTTTCTTCACTTTCACCAGTAATATGCAAAAAAAAAAAAAAACATGCTCTCATTTATTTCATGTGATTTTATGTAAGTGATGCTTTAATTGGCATGCTGGATGTGTTTATGTGCCTCGCACACACATTCACACACTATATCTACCTGATATCAGTCAAACAGGAAATGCCTTGCTTTTCGTGTGCACCTTTTTTGTGCCAGTGGAGGGCAGAATTACATTTCTGAAATTCAATCCGGCAAAGTTGATTAAAATGCAATGAGAACAGCTCTCCTGCTAATGTTGTTGATATCAAGTATAGTTCCTCCACTTTTTCTAAAGGATACACAGCCGTAACAGGCAATAATTCCAGTCGCTCAGATTAAATTCACACCAATTGCATGCTGATGAGACTGAAGACTCTAAATGTTCACCGTATCGTACGTAAAGCTTTAAAAAGGGGTATTTGTCTCTTTAAGTATGCATTTAACTGTATAAGTCAATGATAACTCGCTTAACACAACTTCGTGGCTTAATTATACACGATAACGTGAGAGGGGAGATCTTGGCACCGACATCTCTGACCCCAGAGCGTCTCTTTCTCGTGCCGCTCGATGATTTGTTTTTATTTCAGCATTTATCATATACTGACAGATAAACTCCAGACCCAGATCAGTTTGAATCAAAGCGAATTGGAGACTTCTACAGAGCTGTAAATGTCTTTAATGATCCCCTGGCAGCGCAGCAGAGAGGCAGAGTCTGTTTGAGTGGCGTTAAAGGGAGAGATCTGGGCCTCCCCTTACCGCCTAACCTACTGGCACTTAAGAAGCGTGTTGCATTATGCCGCCCTGCATTTGCCACTTGGATCAACCAAATTATCTGACAGGAAAGAGGGAAGGTTCCAAATTGAAATTCCTGCTCGAAGCTTCATTCATTTAAACAAGGCAAACCACTTTGTGTATATTCAACTTGTTCTGGTAACATCACTGTAACACTGGCCAGGCTGGGTGTTTATTGGGCGCCTTGAAAACAAATTGCGGCTGAGATCTGGTTGCATGATAATAATAAATAGAATATGCCAATCAAATTAGGGGTGTGTGTCAGTTTGGACTGTGTGGAGAGCCAGGTTCCAGTGGTGCAAACTGAGCGTATCAATAGCTCATTTTAAAGGTCGCTGGCCTCATTTGTGTATATTTGGTACTGTATGAGTTTTGAATTTTAATGAGAACAAAATTTTTTCAGGAGATTGTTCGGTAAACGATATGAGCACTGGGAAAACATACTGTATGTTTATGCAAATTTAGGCAGGTAAAGGTGACAGCCCTGGTGGTAGCCAGAATGAAGATTTAATCAGTCCAAAAAACATAATTAGTCAAAACTAGAATATGTTTTGGTAATACATTCTAACCTAACCTGACCTGACCTAAGCTATTTATTTATTTGTCTTAATTTAGAAAATAAGTCAATATCATTTTGAATTTTATTGAGTGATTTTTGTTTTACTAAAAAGATCACACGATCGTGATGGTAATGGCTGCAAAATTTTAAAAGAGCTCCTTAATTATCAACATTTTATGGATGTTAAACTCTTTTTTTCACTGATCATTTGTAGTCAAAACAGTCAGATATAAGGTATACTTTGCATAATTAATGTGAAATACGCAATGATGTTTATTTAGTTTTTTTAGTGTTTAAAAAAAATCCCAAATCATTATGGTAAAAGGGTTGCAAAATAAAAAAATGCTCATATAATAGTTTGACCCCTTTGACATTTTATAAATGTTAAGCACCTTTTGTTCCACTGACCATTTTCTTTGTATAATATAAAAAATTACTTCATTTTTAAGGTTCTGGCCCTATTTTATGCCCTATTTGTTTGAAGTGTTATCACTGTATGTGTTTGTAATTGTAAAAAGTTTTAACTAAAAAAAAATCAACTCTGAACGTCATTATCAAAGAGAGAACCATTATAGCCTTTATTTAATATGTTAAATCTCTGCTATTATAAATCTTAAATTAATAAAAAGTGAAAAAGTAGCATATTGATGCTTGAGAAAATATTCAATTAGCCCCTCTGTATTATATATTCTCGCATACGATTGCGCTGAGGCTTGTTAAATTGAGATTAATTTAAAATTCACACTTACAGTGTGATCACAGATCAGAGTCTTGTTTTAATTTTCTTACTTTTGGTTACTTCACTGGAGACTTAACAGAGGAGCTCATATATTTCAGCATTTTAAATAGACTCATGCCGACTGGCTGAACAGCATTTCCAAGCCCTTAAATCAGAAATAAAAATATGTTCGGTCGGCACAGACCTCCGTCATATCATCATTTCAGACTGCACAAAAGTTTATCGTTCATGCTAGGGTGATGCATTTGATAGACTCGATTTTTCTGCGGCCGTATGAGTTTTAGTATTTTGTATTATAATTTGGTATGGACATTTTGTATCTCCTATATTTTTCTTCCCTTTGTTTATCCTTGTTCATACATGATCGCTGCTCTTTTGCTTACACAAAAATATTTCAGAGACGGTGCAATCAGTCTTACTTTGCCACACATTTCTGAATGGAGCTGCATTGATGCTGTTGGTAAATTTGATCTCCTTCACAGAAGCAACCAAACATGGCACACTTTTATGACATCAGCAGAAGTATGTTAATCTTTCTTTGTGAATTATAACAAGTCGTTTCTTCATTCTGCAAAAGAAGGTGTCTGGCGCGTCAGAGTGATGCATGGTTTACTCATGTAAATGTGATCTTACTCGCAGTGGCACGATGACTGATCTCCAGTGCATTCCAGAAAAACAACGGCAGCTCGTTAGAAATGCGTTAAGCACACAGATGTAGCCTTTTGCCAAAGGAGACAGGGCCTGAGCAGAGCGGGAAAGTGCAACGGATCTGGCCAAGAGTATGAATTTCCATGTGTGCAGTGCAATTTTATCCCCAAAAAAAAATGTTGTCATCATATTCCCAATGTCATTTACCGATGATGGAAATTGACTTTTTTTGTATGTGAAAAGCTAAAGAAGTTTAGCAAAATGCACAACGAAAAAGAAAACTACAAAAAGCAGCATAAAAGTAGAGTGTAGAGGTAGAGGTTCTGTGAAGTCATAACTCAAACCTAAATGCATTTTTGTTTAAACTTTCATTGTATTCCCAAGAGCAGCTTGGATGTTCTGCTAAACATCTTCTTTTGTTTTCCACAGAAGAAAAAGTAATGGGTTTGGTACAACATAGTGAGTAAACGACATAATGAGTCATTTCTTTAAACCTACAATAACTACTGTATAATATTTGAAATGCAAATTTCTAAGGCCTCTAAAATATCAACATGATCAAAACAGCAGAAAAACATGTACACAATCTTATACATTCCTTCTGTCTTAAGAAAAACCATGTTAAAATGTGAGTATCGAATGAATTAGTCTTTTGAGCAACGTCTCAATCATGACTGTATTACATTGCATTATATATTTTGCCCCCACAATAAAAGTTACAGAGTTTTAATTATAACTCTAGCATGTAAATATAATCTTCAGGTATATTATAAGGCGATATAGAGTGAAAACTGATATTCATATCATTTTATGCAAGCAGTCTGTTATACTGTTATAAAGATCTAATTGGTTTACATTACAGGCTATCAAAATGTTATCTTACTTCTATAAATATCAGCAAATGCAACTAATTGCATATTTTCGGCGCTTTGAATTAAACTGAGATGTGTTGCTCCATATTCTCGTTTATCATACTATATGGGCCATAGAAGCCTTCCATCCCATTCGATTTTTATCATTTATTTATGTTTAATATTTTGTCTAAAGGTTCAATAAACTGTTCCCTTTCAAAAAGTAGATTGTTCTGATTATTATTTCATTTGTTAGGCTTTAAAGGGTTAAGCTAAGAAATAATGTACAAGAAGTACTCTGAGTCGCCATTCAAATCCGCACTGTTTCCATAATCAAAGTTTCAGCGATGACTTTTACCTCTTCTCCAGGCTTTAAAGTTCACGCAGATGCCAGTGATAATTGGCGGGGTTATAGCTGGAGCAGGAAACTCTCAGATGCACAAAGCAAAGTTTTCCACTCCACTCCAAGCAGCGCATATTCTTGGGGGAAGTGCACTTTCCTAAGCGACACCTTGCGCTATTATAAATGGCTTTGGCACTTTAGAGCGCTTGACATACAGTGGCAATCTGCAGTCTATGGCGTGTTTTAGTGGAGATGGGAAAGGGATGGATGTGGGGGTGAGGCTGGTCCCAAGAGAGGCACCACTTCCCCTTATTTATGGGGCATCCTAATTGGGACACTGTTGTCAGACAGTCTGATGTGACTTCTAAGGCTCCGTTTCCCTGAGAAGTGTGCATTTGTGTTTGCTTATGTGCACACATGGTGTTCAAACTCAGCTGCCTGCCCTGTGGCTTCCTCTGCTGTTTCCTGCCTGAGCGGCCCCGACTGCCTGGGCTGGCTCGCCCTCCTCCTCCTCCATGAACGCATCTCAGACGCCGCACGAACGTGGAGGTGCGCCCACCTGTGCTCAGCCCGGCACAAACCCGCAGGTTCGGAGCGCTGGATGGCAGGAACTTCCCGCTACCACCCCCCTCTTCTCACTCCGCTGCTTCCAGCTGAGGAAGAGTGGGTGAGAACGCCGCCAAACTTTACCTGCTACACCACATTCGTATTTATAGCTTGTTTTTTGCGTTGTTTTGCACTACCTGCTTACCGACTGACAGCGATTTGTATCTTGTTCTCTGGCAGTGACACAGATGCTGTATACACAACATCCCGGCAACATGCAGAGGCAAAAGTACATAAACATTCATAAATAGGTCATGTGTTTTATTTTTATTTTTTTATAAGGTTTGGAAATTTTGAATTTCTTGAATTTTAAAAGTGGAGAGTTAATATTTATTTCACAATAGTAATTTGAAACCCTATTCAAAGTTTTAATACAAAAGGTATTTTAATTTTTTTATGTGCTTTCATTTTTTTTATATATTGTTTTTAGTTGGAATTAGGGCTGCTAATTGAATGTGTTAATTTAATAATAAAACATTTCATATGCAAAAATCAGTTCAAAGGTGAAAACAAAGAAAGTGCTTTAATACTTAAATAAGTGTGATTAATTATTTTTACAAAGTGATAAAATAATCAACACATTTATTCATGCTCCCTGGCCAGTGCATTAATTCCTTTTTTAAATGTTTTTTTCTAGTACTGAAATAATTCAAGCTTAATGAGCCACCTTTATGTTTTTTTTGCAAGTTCTGGCAACTACAGCCAACACATCTCACCAAACCACACTTACCAAGAACAGGCGCAGAATGAGTAAAGTCGTTCAAACAGGATGTGTTTTTACTTTCAGTAACAGCTAGATGGCACTCAACAGAATGGAACAGAATGTAGAGGTCTTGAAAGTAAAATACCAAGATGTCTTTAACGCGCTAATGGTGAAAGACGCGGAACAAATCGCCAAGTCAAAACAGTAACACAACGACCAAAACTATAAACACTTAAAAATGTTCAAAAAGAATACAAGTCAGTCAGTCAACATACAAACAAACAAAAAAGTTTCTAAAGCCACTTTTATTTTTTAACGGGTACTCAATGATTTATTTGTCTTCCACATTCATTGATCCTTAAATTATCTTTATTTTTGCTGGGGGGTCGCCTCCAAATATGAATACATGCAATTAATTGTGATTAATTAGATTAAATAATTGTCATATCATGTAATTAATTCCATTAAAAGCTTTAATCGACTGACAGCCCTAGTTGTAAGAGAACATGTTTAGTTTTGAAGATAACTTTGAGAACTAGGCACGAATCGGAAAGACAAAACAAAAACAAAGGCAGAAATAAACCACGTTTGGCAGTTGGTAATCAAACAGCTGTGAGAATAGACTGCGTGTGAGAGAAAAATAGGGGTCCACTCTGGGGGTGAAAATGCACCAGTTAACATCCTGTAAACAGGGCCAACAAAGGCGAGATTTGAATAATAGTGCAGAACAGTACATGGAGGTTACCAATTATTTTTGCATAAGCAGTTTGAGATATCTCTCTCCCTCCCTCACTCCCTCTG
This sequence comes from Gymnocypris eckloni scoliostomus, assembly GCA_027564155.1. Classification (NCBI taxonomy): domain Eukaryota; kingdom Metazoa; phylum Chordata; class Actinopteri; order Cypriniformes; family Cyprinidae; genus Gymnocypris; species Gymnocypris eckloni. Next base: position 19,130,188 of record CM050428.1, read on the forward strand.
TGTTTAGCATTAAACATCTCTTTCTCCACTCTCTGCTCCTCAAACAGAAATACTTGAGCACGGGGTAAAGCTTTGTTTTCTGCGATTTGATGGCATTGCAATCCCAGTTGCTTTAAATAATTCATCACGTGTGGATTTGCTTTAAAATAAATTAGATTGTTTTCTTTGAGAACTGACTCTAAAACACTTCTCATCTAAATAAAGCGCTATGATAATTTTGACTTTGAAAGTTTTCTTTTTGGCAAAAATCATTTGAATGTCGTAAATATCAGTAGTAATTCACCACACTCTCAGAAATAAAGGTACAAAAGCTGTCACTGGGGCGGTCCCTTTTGTTTGTACCTACCTTTGAGTCCATTTTGGTACCTTAAAGGTACATATTAGAACCTAATAGGTACCGCCCCAGTGACAGCTTTTGTACCTTTATTTCTTAGAGCGCACTGTATTTTTTACAACATATGAACACATGATAGAACAGAAACTACGCATTCACAATTAAAAACAAATCTCAGTTTATTTCACACATTTTATGAAAATGAAAAACAGTTTTAGCAATTTCATAATAAATAAATCAAGCACTTTATTGACTCACTTTCTGTATATTAAAGTACTGTCACTTGAAGTTTGGGTTAAAGACATTTCTACAGTTTATAAAACAACACATTTAAACCATCTGATGGGACGGCTATAATCTGTAGTAATATCTACAGCATATATTTATAGCTCATGTACTTATGCAACTCATTTCTACAGTATTTAAGGAAGAGTTTAGGAAGAAAACTAATGGATTGTGTTCACTTAAAAAAACAGAATTCAGATTTTGTTTCATAAAAAAAAATTAATTATTGTTTCTGGGCTATTGCAATGAAAATCTGATGACTGGCAGAAATCTTGCTGGGTCAGGTCAGTTTAAGTAAAACTCTTGTATATCTAAATTACTATATTTAAAGGAAGTGGTATCTGATTCTGAGAACTGTGTTCGTACCGCTGTCTTTCCATACTGTACACATCATGTCGAAACTCGTCTTAAGTTGTTCACCTCCTGTCTCTGGAGTCATAGTTCACTAAAACTCTCCACTTCATTTTGGCAACTCTATTAAGCTGAATTTTGCAAGGCGTTTATCCTTTATTCATAGTGGTCTCAGAAATCACAAGGGTTTCACACTCATGCATAGTTAACTGTTAATGCAAAATGCTTGTATCAAGCAGCAGCAATCATTGTCTCACGAAAACCCCAAAGAATCATGCGATCAAACCCCAGGCTACTGCATGTCAGAAAGCCTTCATTTAAGCACCTGAACCCAAATAAACCAGCAGTATACTTCTCGCTCACAGGTCTGACGGGGTAAAATAAAACTCACTTCTATAGAAAAAAACACCAGGAATGCTTTTTTTTCCCTCTCCTCGGTTCATATAATGACCAACAGCTGTTACACCTGCCACAGTGAAACAAATTAATTAATATACATCATAAACATTGATTTGGTTTATTCAAGCATAAATTTAATGAACATCTCAAAGGGAAAGAAAGAAAGAAAGAAAGAAAGAAAGAAAGAAAGAAAGAAAGAAAGAAAGAAAGAAAGAAAGAAAGAAAGAAAGAAAGAAAGAAAGAAATAAAGAAAGAAAGAAAGAAAGATTATTATTTTCATTTTGTAAACTGTAATGATTTCATTACTGAAAGTGTTTTGGTTGGTGTTTTAAAACAAAGAATTAAACATTTTTTTTCAAGAAATATATAAATGATTTATGGGCAAGCTAGATTCCTAATACAACTTTAAAAAGTCCAACTATTTCTTAAATGTGTATACTCATCCCAGATCATTCACTGAACACCCGTGGCAAATAAAAAATAAATCAGGCCTACTTATTTTCTAAACAATATGCTCACTGCAACATGTTTCCAAGTAAAGGCTACCGAGAAGTGATCTAAAGTGTGAAGAGCATTATTTTGAAAGAGTAATAAGAGAGAAGTGTTTTGTGCTCGCTTTATTTTTATCTTGCTCGGGAGCTGCGAGAGGAAATGACAGATTGAAGGATTCGGTGGGCGTCTGGTTTTCGCTCGAGTGTCCTGTGTGTAGTTAACACATGCCCACCGTCGCTCCTCACAGAACACCAAATGCCAAACGATTCACTGCTCAAAATGTCCAATAACAACCTGCAAGAAATGTGTCCAAATACGCTCATTTTTTATTTCCTAATTACACACTAATTTTGTTCTCATTTTACTTGCTTCACTTAACTTTCTGCAAGACCATTAAAAATACTCTACTTTTAATGCAATGCATTATATAAAAATAAATGTATATATACGTGTATGTATTTCACATTTTACTTTTTGGTTTCACTTTTAACAAATGTCTAGGTCGCATCAACAATTACCAGTAAACAAACAAACACCAGCCTGTCCCACAACAACACACAAAATCAACATCCATGGAGGGATGATGGGGAAATCCTCTAATAACAATGGACAATTCAAATCTTATTCCTGGGTTGAGAAATTACATTTAATGAATGTAGAGCTCTGCAACAACAGATGGTCTTCTTATATAAAATACAAAGATAGATTCCTTGTTTGAAGACCGCCTGATCAAATGCCAGTGGTTATCAATTAGAAGCAGAGTGATGGTTAGTGAGCGGGAACATAAAACACTGTCTCCCCCTCCACACACACCCTCTCTACCCTTACAAACAAACACACACACATTCACAAACACCGCCGTCGAATCGTATAGTTTATAACGCCATCTTGCATGTTAGAGTAAACGTAAAATTATCCCACTTGCGATTTGCAAGGTTTTATTATACAACTTTTCTTGTGTGTGTGAGACACTGATCTCCACTTCAACCGCTTCACAACGTCACAGGGAAGAGAAATTAAAGACACTGTTGTTACTGCATGCTTTGCATATGCACATTAAAAGAGACACCTTCAAATAAAAACAATTATATAGCTTGTGCAAGATATATATTATTTCCTAAATTCTCATTTAGTTTCCCAAAACCTTCAGATGTGGTGAACAAAAAATTAGATAGCTTATTAATTTGATACATTATATATGAGGTAAATTGTTTACCAAGCAAGTAAATAAATAAATAAATTAAAGGAAAACGTTGAGTGATTGAATATGTAAATGAATAAATGAGAGCATGAATACAGAAGGAAATGACCACAGTCATCTTCATATTTGCAATATGAATCTCAGGCTCCATAAATAGTAATGGAGTGTGGTAATATATACTGCAGCCCAACTGGAGAGAGCAATTAAGAGGCTGCTCAGATTTAGTAGAAATGAAGCTACTCGCAGAAGCCAAGGAGGTAATTGTGAGACAGCCTTGATTGTTTTGTAAGAAGATGCTTTGCCTTTAACTTTTTTAACACTCCGGCATCTACAGAGACTCTGTTTTAATGGAAATAAGTGAGTGTGGAAAAAAAGGTCTAAGTTTTTCTCATTTATTTACTTCCCTAAATGCATTCTTAATCATATAAAAATTAAGGAAATAAGAATAATTAAAAAATGGAACATTTTAGCACTTTCGGGAACGGCGAGGTCCTCGCGTCATTCTGCTTCAAAGAAAAAAGATAAATGATGATGCCATTAAAAAGTGAACTAATTAAGGAAGGCTTCTTTTAAGAACTCATTAACTGCAACCTCATTTACATAATGATGCATATTAATTAAGTTTTAATGAATCTGAATTTCCACCAAGCCGCTTTTCTTTGGCTGTGGAACAAATTGAACAAATTATTTAAAAGTGTTCTTGAGTCTACTTTTCACACCAAAGGGGAGAGAATGCAATCATTTGTAGAAAATCATATTTTTCTAGGCAAGCCCATCTGTTATTATTTTTTTTTCTCTCTTTTTTATGTAATCATTTACCCTTTTTTTCTAAACCTGGGAGATTCGTTGCGTTTCCACACAAATCACGAGTTTGTGATAAAGGGTAAAAACACCGTAAAATAAATCTAATGAATTTAAGACTTGTTATAAAAAAAGACAAAGACACATGCGTATGTCCACACAGTCAACAAGTAATGCAAAAGAGTGGCTTTTATTGACTCTGACACAAAATGCTGTTTAAACGTTACATGATCCTTTTTATAAAATAAACTTGTGTATATAATACATTTAAAAATATATAATACAAAACATAATATCAAAACATTGAAAACATCATAATAGGTTACCTTAAAGACCTCAACATGACTTTTGTTGCTATCTGTTGCTGCCGTGGTGAAACTGGAACAAGAGAATGCATGTTTAACAGCACCAGCTGCCGCAATTTCAGGTGTTATTGTGGCGTGTGAGTGACTTAACACATGTGCTGCACAAACATCAGTATCATCTCCTTCCTTTCTGCATGCAAAGCTCTCTCTCTTCCTCTCTCTTTAACACTTAACGCTGCAACGCTACTGGCATAAATCTGGGAATAAGCACAGCCCGTGGGACTGACAGTGCACAAAGTTTGGCGTTTTAGCCTTTTTTATTTCGGGGGAGGGAGTGGAGGTGAGAAAGGAAGAAAGAGATAGAGAAAGAGAGAAGCTGATGAAAGCCATTGCAGGATGCTTAATGCAAAACTCACTTGTGCCAAATGGTGCCTCTCTCTCTTCCCTCCGTCTCCCAGATGCTGAGCTCCGGATGTGTCTCTGAGGTTAACCTGACACAAGCGACAGCTCCCCTCCTCGTCTGCCCGCCTCGCGCAGCCCCCTCTCGCTCCTTCATCCGTTTCTGGCGCTTTAAAGAATCACCTTTCTCTGGCGGTAGGATGCCGGGGGTTCGTCTGACAGTGAGCACCTTCCTCAGGGGAGGTCAGGAGTCAGGGATTCAGATGAGGCAAGCTGGCGATGCAGTGTAACTGAAAATGGAAAGCAGATGTTAGTTAATTAGGGAAAATGTGACTGACAAGACTTGAGCGGCAAGGTACACGAGCTAGCCGGCACTGAGCAGCTGTTGTTGCCGACTTCATTGTCAGTCTCGTACACAAGTCACATCATCCCCACGGCGAAACGCGGCCGCATACGCAGACAATTATCAAAATAGAATTAGGCTTGATTTAATCATACCCATCTCTCCTTTGAGTTTTCGGCCATCGTCCGCCAGCCGCGCGTTTTTCTCGCCTCCCTGTTTTCTTCCCGTTCATTTTCTGCATTTGTCTTGTCGCTGCGATGCACCCAGGGCTGTGACTCCGTCGAGACTTTCACTGAGAGGGTGGAGAGACAATAGACGGGGGGAAAAATTGCAGACAAAATAAAACATTCTTAATGAGCCCCACGCAGTAATCTTTCACTTCTCTCTTCTGGAGTAGGAGGACGTAGCGGCGGTGCTGAGATTTTTGGTGAAGCGTTTCAGCGAAGTGAGAACGAAGAGGTGCAGAGCTCATCGCTTCGATTGTCATGGATTCTTGGATGGAAAAACAGATTCATATGCATTAAACGTGACACTGAGGAAATCACGTTCACAGACTGATAGGTCAGAATTCCTTTACCCCTGACCTCCTGTGTTTATGTACATGTAGTGGCTCCAATATGTATTTGGAGACATGAAGAGAGAGATCACACAAAAATGTCAATTGTCATCCTCTTCTCCCGTGGAAAACAAATGGATTTTTTTTTTTATGTCTCAGTGTTTTTCTTATACACTTAAGGTCAAATGGATCCAATGTTGCTTTGGACTTTCATTGTCTGGACAAAAGCATTTGAATCCTTCTTCAAAATATTTTTTGTTCCACAGCCCAAATTTTTTTTTACAAATTAAATAAATAAATGAGTAGATGATGACAAAATGACAGAATTTCCATTTTAGGGTGTGCAATGCCTTTAAGACACATCTCAATGCATAGATCATTCCAAATGGCGACATACTGCTCAAAATGGACACTTCACATTTCCAGGGTTCTTAGAAGTGGAGGTCGCCATAGTTCGGTAAAAAGTAGTGAATGGAATGGAAAATGTTTTTTTTGCATTCATATTTGCTCCAGCAGCAAAATAAATAATAACAATTAATAAAAACAAACAAACAATAGATTAGTATGCATTGGTCAGAAGAGAGAAATATGTCAAATTTTCCATAATTTGAGTCATTGTATTAGAAACACTCATGCAACTGCGTTAAATAGTTTACTGTCTTAATGCCAAGGTAATACCACAAAGTGCAGTGTCATAAATATAAGTCAGACTTACAGGAACATGTCCATAGCTGAACATGAGCACATGATTTTCCTGTGGTTATTCCAAAAGGACACCTGTGTGAATTTGAGGGGAACTGACTTCATACGTCTACTATAAAGTCACTTTGTCACCTGAAAAGTGAAGAAAGGCAAAGCTAGCTTCCTTTCTTACCAATTGCTGTGATATTGATACAGTGTGACTAAAGTGTCCAAATATTGTGCAAGGGCACTGTACATTGTATGATTACAATGACTTTTTTATTTTATTTATAGACTAGGCAGCGGTTGATCAGGCTCCCCCTGGTCACTCATGCAAGTCTGAAGAGGATGTATATGTTTAGACATCCATGAAAATGTATAGAATTGCCGTGTTTGGATATGGTTACAGTATTGTGTTAAGGAGTGTATAATTTACAGCCTTGATCATTACTGTTTTGATATTCAGCTATTGATTTATTTTTATTTTCTTTGCGCAATCTTGGTTGCAACCACAAATCGATATAAGCATAGAAGGATTTCTTTGGAGCATGTTTTAGTTTAGACAGTGTTTAAAGTATTTTTAAACAGTTTCTTTAATTTCAAAGAAGCATCTTTTCTTGTCCATCCATTATTAATTTACTTACTCTCATCTTATTCTGAACCTGTATGACGTTCTTTCTTTAGTGGAATACAAAATATTTTGAAAGTCAATAGTCCAAATGACATTGGACTCCAGTCACTTTCATTGCATAGACAGACATTTTTCAATGTATCATCTTTTGTGTTCCACAGAAGAAAGTAAATCATGCATGTTTGGAACAAATGACTGAACGTTCAGTTTTGCGCGAACTATGCCTTTAATGCTCCATAAACACTTATTACTTCCATCTCTAATTTTGACAGCACTGTTAGTCCAAGAACACAGCAAAGAGCCAAGCTTTGCAATCTCTGTGCCTAAGTCTGGGCACATTACGGGAATCTCTGGTCAGCAATATTAGCCAGTGAAATTGATGAATTGCTAGACATTAGCCCCATTCAAACAACAGATGTTAATTCACTTCAGATGTGAATTATCTGATCATTTGTGTCAGGAAGCATAATATGAATGACACAGATTATCTGAAATTCAGCTCTTCCCTTGGTAGACAGTACGTCCTCTGTCTCCTCAGGTAGAGGGCTCTGGAGTTAAGGAGGCAAACTCCAAAATGTTCCATTAGCCAGCCGTGTCTCTAAACATCTCATTAGGACCTCGACATGGCCGCCTTGGGCTCTGCTGTGGAGAGCGATTGCTTTGCTCTTTGATGAGAAAATATTAGTAATTCTGGCTCTGGATCCGTACACATATGTCCTGTTGTTTGGTGTCATTAACCAAGGACACCGAAACAATCACGATGGCCTCGGATCTTAGAGTTGCATACAAATGTCTCAATTGTATCTCAACTACTGTATTTCTAAACACAAGTGTGTTCCAAAACACATAAAAAATCTGGGATTTCAAATTCAAAACCTTAAGCAACAAAATATTATCATAAAGATTAAGACATTTCTTGGTCATAATCCCATAACATTTGTGACATTCATCATGTTACTCACATAATCAGATGTTCTTGCTTCCAGTGAGGCTCAAGGTGCTCTTTGGATCATCTTAAGAACATGATCGTAAGATTTTACACATGTTATTAAAGCAAAGGGGTCATAATGTTCACACCGCAGCAGAGTAGCTAATCAAAGAACACGTGTTTGTCATGTGCAGCTTTTCTACAGTTTTTCTACGTATACGTGTTAGATATCGTTCAAGCAACATTTCACACATGAGCCTTCTTAAAACACCGTTTTTTATTCGCATCTTTAGACCTTTTTTGGGGGTTTTGAATGCAGAAACGCCTTCTTGTGAATGGCCCTATTCGTTTAGCGACTCGACCACTAAGCTCTTGTGCGAATGAGATAGTTTGAGAGTTACATTTGGTATTAAATAGGCAGTTGTTAGTTTTATTTTAGTGTTATTGAGATACTATAGACATGATAGTTTTTATTAATATTTTGAATCAGTTTTTGTTTTCATATTTTCCTGTTTTAATTTTTGTGTTAGTTTTAGTAATTGTGTTGTGGTTTAGTAATTTCTAGCATTGTTTTCCCAAATTTCTATAATCATGGTTAATTTTAATTAAGTTTTAGTTTGAGTTATTTTCGTACATCAAGTTAAAGGGATAGTTCACCCAAAAATGAACATTATGTTATTACTTACTCATCCTCATGTCATTTCAAACCTATAAGACCTTCGTTCATCTTCGGAACACAAATTAAGATATTTTTGATGAAATCTGAGAGTTTTCTGACCTTCCATAGACAGCAATGCAACTGACACGTTCAAGGCCCAGGAAGGTAGTAAGGACATAATTAAAATAGTCCATGTGAGATCAGTGGTTCAACTGTAATATTAAGAAGCTATGAGAATACTTTTTGTGCGCAAAGAAAAAATTATGACGGTAACAATTTATAATAAGGTTAATTAACTAACATTAGTTAACATGAATTAACAATACTTCTACAGCATTTATTATTATTAATTCATGTTAATTTCAGCATTTACTAATGCATTATTCAAATCTCAAGTTGTGTTTGGTAACATTAGTTAATGCACTATGAACTAACATGAGCTAACAATAAACGACTGTATTTTTATTAACAAAGATGAATAAATAGTGTAATACATGTATTGATAATTGTTTGTTCATGTCAGTTAATAGATTAAATAATGTTAACAAATTATACCTTATTGTAAAGTGTTACCATAATGACTTTATTCAACAATTTCTTCTATACTATGTCAGTTTTCAACACGCGTTCACAAGAGTAGCACAATGCATGTGTGTAGTGCTGCTGATGTAGAAGCCAGCGTTCTGATGTAGAACACAGATGCGGGTCAAAAATATAACATTTTACTTTTCTTACTACCTTTCTGGGCCTTGAACTGTCTATGAAGGGTCAGAAAGCTCTCAGATTTAATCAAAAATATCATAATTTTAGTTTCAAAGATGAACAAAGGTTTTACGCGTGTGGATCAACATGAGAGTGAGTAATATATTAGTTATCTATTAGTAATAAATGACATAATTTTCATTTTCTGGTAAGATATCACTTTAAGCTAAATTAAAATGGGTAATATGAAAATGGTTTACCTTTAATTTAAATTTAAAAAAATTAATTGAAAAAAAAGTCATTTTCACTAGTGGTCTCAGACTTTTGGACCCCCACTGCAGTCAGTTTCTTTGCCCCAGATTCAATATAAGACAGAAAGAATGCTGTGTTCCGTGAACTAAGAGCACCATGCTGGTAAGAATGTGTTGCTAATCACCTCCGTCTTTGTTATTTCTGTGGTTGAATCCTTTTCAGCTCAGCTGATGTGATCAAGGCACCGCTGTTTCCAGACTTTGAGCAGTTTCTCTTTCCCTCCCTCTAGAGAAAAAGCATTTACTGAGAATCCAAAAGAAAAATATGGTGTTAGAACCTCCCCTTCCTTCAACACAATCTCATGGGAGTCGAGGAAAGGTATCAAAACAAAGAAAATCAAACATTTCAGACTAGATAATAACTTGGATTACAAAGAAGTGCGCAGCCCAGAGAACTAGTAATTGGGTCAAGAGTACTTCATGTGCAAAGAATGAAAATAATAAGATGAGTTAAAAAAAACATAAGATTAGAAATATGAAACCTTGAGCTTGTTAACTTTGCAGAAGGATGGGTTAGCGAAAACATGCCAATCTTCAGCAGTTTTTTTAGCTCATTTCCACAATGCAATAAGTCTAATTGCACAATATGTTCATCAATGCAATGCATTGGTCCTCAGCTATATGGTCTCTCGTGTATACTTGTAGCATTAGGCCGCTGTCCATCCTGGTTACTTCGATCGCCTCTTCAGTTTATGGACCATGTGTCTTTTAACTCCCACAGACCGCTGAGCATCCATGCACTGTGGCTGGACCATAATGCCGTCCTGTCCACTACAGCCACGGTCGGCCCCAGGGGCTTTCTAAGCCTCTTTGGCAGGCCTGGATCCCTGAATCCTCCAAATAGGAAATAACTGTGCCCGACAATCGCTGTGTGCTTTGCTAATGCTTGTGACAGAACTTTTTTTGTCGTTCTGACGCCCACGAGCTTGGCTAGCGATACATGCAAAATATGCTAAGCTATGTAATCTCAGTCCTGATTAATAAGTGCCACGAGTGCTTTGGAGTGCTCATGCTGGACGCTAATGGCTCCATTCAGCGGTTGTGTGACCACGCTGGAAACCATGGGACCTAATGTCTTGACATTATTCCACTTGACCACTCTCAAGTAGGATGATGATGACCTTAATTGTGATAATTTAGCCTGGCTGCTTATATAAATCTGTCCTGAATGTAGCTGATCGCTCATATAATACAATCTGTTATCTTTGCTCATTAAAAAGCATGAAAAAGTGCACTGAAAAAAATGTGGTGTTGAAACAATTTTCACTCAGAAATGCTAGTCACTTTCACAATTATTTAAAGCAAGTAACATTGAATCAATGTGACACGTTAAAATAGAAAGACTGGAGTAGTATTTTCTTGTTAACATATTTACAACTTCGAAATTAATTTTTATTATTATTGTATGATATGGGTTAAAATAAGGTGTAATTGTGTTAAATTATAATTCAGTATTTAGTAATGAAGTAGCAAGACCATGGTAAATATGCAAATAGAAAACTATCCATTTCTACAACAATAAAAAACCCTAAAAAAAAGCATGTGGATCGTTTCGGCCCATTTTTACAGGTTCTATTAATTTTTGAAGTTGCCTCCTTAAGTTGTTTTATTCTTTCACCTCTTCTTTGGTTCTTCTGAATCTGCGCCACTAGCGCTGCAGAGAGAATTTGCAGGCAGCTCAGTGCACCTATGGCAGACGCTAAATACGAGCTAACAAAAGACCCAAACAAACACATTCAAAAGCAACTCTCCTCAATTTTCCAAACGACTTGTCCATTTTATGACAATACTTTTTTCCCCATTTTAGTGCCAAACCAGTCTTTCTTTTTCTCCCCACTTCTAGTGAAGGCAATCACCTCTCTCATATACATCTGTACAAATTGATTTCCTCTTTACAAGAGAAGATAAAGAGCACAGCAACAGAAATACCTGTAAGTGAGGTATAATTACTGAGAGAGACACCCCCTACTGAGTCCATTCAGCAAAGTCCCAACAACATGCATTTAAAACCTCAATAGCGCTCGACAGCCTCGTACGAATAAGCCAGAGATTTGATTAAAATTATAGCTCTTTTGCTCCTACTTCATCTATTAAGATAAGCATCTTGTTCAGGGCATTTTTATATATACATATGAAGAGGGCTGGTACAATTTAACAGTTTTCTCCTGCTGCTCCGTACAAAAGGATAACTGAGGGACCCCACTTCACTCTCACCTGTACAAAGCGGTAGGTGTCAGAGTGGCAAATGGCCATATTCAAGAGCCCTATCTCTGACAGAGTCTCTAAAAGAATGTCTCGCCATTGTTTGCTTTCTGAACGTGTAATGTGTCGGCGGCAGCCTCAACATCTGTCTCTGGTCTTGTAATATGTGAATGAGAGCTGTAGTCGGAAATAACACATTTTCTCTAATTAATAGTTTTTTTAAATATTGTATGACTTTTGGATATTTTTGTCTAGCCAGTTTAATCAATGTATGGATTTGGATACACAGTAATACACATAACTGTAATAATTCACCCAAAACTCTTATGTTGGTCCACACCTGTATACAATGCAAAGGTTTAAATTAACTTTGTTGGTTGACATTTTCTATTGCAATTACAATGAATAGAGACAGATGCTTTCAAGCTTCAAACGCACCATAAAGTATCATAAATATGGTCCATATGACTTTGTGAGAAATAGACCAAATGTAATATTGTTATTCATTGATCTGATGTGACCAGATTATTGGGACAATATGTTACATTTGTAAATGAATCATTTAGTCTGGTATTGTGAACCAGGTCAAGAGATTCACTGAAAAGATTCAACTCATTAATCGGACATCACAATTTCTCTCATGAACATGCCTTCAAAGTTTTGAAATACTACTTAATGATGCTTTTGGTTCCATTAAAAAAATTAAAATATATACTCCTTTATAATTGAATGGAAAAAAGTTGTATCCTTACGCATTTTGTGGAAGAAAGAAAGTCATTTGAGTTGAACATGAGCATGATTATGACAGAATTTTCATTTTGGATTAACTATTCTTTTTCATAGAATGACAAAACAATCCGAATATTGTGAGATGATGACTTCATTATGTGTCTCATTTCAGGCAATGATTTTCTAATTTCTTTGTTTTGTTTTAGGTCATTTTTGACAGCTGTAGTGCAAACCTTCTTTGCAGCAAAGGAACAAACAGAGTTTTCAGCCCAAAATAAGTTGTAAGTAAGAAAAGGAAAAGGTGTGACAGTTCTGGAGAGGATAAAGCGAGAGGCGAGAAGTTTTATGCACTTTTACCTTATATTTTTGCAGGTGACAGATATGTCAGAACCTTTCAAACCCTGCGGTACAGCATTTTTCTTCCACTTAAAAAAGGAGTTTCTTAAACCAGAGAGCACACAGACAACCCGAAGGACTTGTATTTTTAACAAAGCATTTCTCTGTTTTAAATATCTTCAAGTAGATTCACCTCATCCCTCCGAGTTTTCGCGCTTTTCTTTTGTATTAAAATGTTTGGAGGGAAACGCATGAAGCAAAACAAGAGCAGAGGGCTGGTTTCCTTTTTTAGCGGTGAGCTGATACTAAGGTATTGTGAGTTTGGCGCAGTCTAATGATCCACTGACGGTGCTGTTGTGTCCCGTGAGGCCTGGTTTGAGTGACTTGTCTGATGTGGTGAGCTTTTAATGGTACATAAAAATGAAGTCATGTAATAAATGAGAGGGAGAGCGAGAAACAGGGTCCGTTTAGTGACAGTCATGCTCTTCTTATGCTGGCATGTACAATTATATGCTATTTAATACTTAAATGCTTACTACACAAATAAGATTTAAATAATTGGCATGATTCTTCTATCCATTTGCATATAAATGCATCTAAATACTTCAAGTGTCTGGCACTGCCTCATAGGATAAACAATAAAATTGGCCATGATAGAAATAGCTAATAATCACTTTGTGGTATGATTCCCTATATTCTCTGGATTTCAAGGTTTATTTATAGATACTTGTGCACGTGTGTGCGCTTTGTAAACTGTAAAGCAGTGATCGGGCCTTAGATATAGAACACGCAGAGTTGATTATTTAAGGGGTCATTTAGCATTTCTGTGCTTCACTTTTTAGTTAAATGCAACACGGCTGAGTGTTTTATTGTCACTTTTTTATTTCACTGGCACTGCATACAGTATGTATAACTAAAATCATACCATTATTTATGTATAAATATAGATAGATTAATAGCAGCCAAAAGTAGGAGGTGGGGGTGAAATAAAGCAAAGGAAACTGCTTGGAAAAAGTTACTTTATATATACTATACATAATTCTGCTCACCAAGCTCCAAAGAACAGCAAAAACACTAAAATGTTAAAATATTTGTACTATTTAAAATAACTGTTTTCTATTTGAATATATTTTAAAATGTAATTTATTCCTGTGATTCCAAAGCTGAATTTGTCACATGATCCTTCAGAAATAATTGTAATATTCTGATTTGCTGCTCAAAAAATATATATTGTTATTATTATGTTGAAAAAAGCTAAGTTGAATATTTCAGTTTTTTTGATGAATAGAAAGTTCAAAACAGCATTTATCTGAAATAGAAATCTTTTGTAAAAATTATAAATGTTTTTATCATCACTTCTGATCAATTTAAAGCACCCCCCACTGGTCTAGTGTATAATCTTAGCTTTTTATTTCAGATAAATGCAGATTTTTTTATCTTTCTATATGTTTCTAAATGTACTCAACTGTTTTAAATATTGATTGATAATAAATGTTTTTTGAACGGCAAATCTGCATATTAGATTCTAAAGGATCATGTGACACTGAAGACTGGATGTTGAAAATGTAGCTTTGATCACAGAAATAAATTACATTTTAAAATATATTCAAATATAAAGCAGTTATTTTAAATAGTAAAATATTTCATAAAATAATATTTCTGTATTTTGGATCAAATAAATTCAGGCTTGGTGAGCAGAAGATAATTCTTTAAAAATCAATACAAATCGTACTGTTCAAAAACTTTCGACTGGTAGTGTATACACTGTGGTAGTTTACATATAAATATAATATAATGGAATATATTGGATCTTTTATATATAGTTTTTGAATATGACATTTTGGTTAGGAGGACGGTGGTCCAGCTTTGGGTGTGGATGCCCCCCCATAGTCTTCACCCTCAATGTCTATTTCCTTTCTGATGATCACAGTGGTCAAATCAGCACTTTTCATCACTGCTTACTATGTAAGAGGTCTGATTTGGTAATTTATGGTCATCTTTTGGGATTTAGGGGCAGCAGCAGTCAATTCCGCAGATAAAATAAGACTTAAGAGGTTGTCCATGTCTTTGGCAAAACTCCCAACTTGCTAGCAGGAAGCGCAGCCTGAAACGGAAATGGAACTATGTGAAAATCAAATTGTGTGGAATAAAATCTAATGGCTTTGTTTAAAAGTGTCACAACATTAGAGAAATATATGGTTGCACTTTGTCACAGTATCTCTGAGGGCGTTCATTTCCTTAAAACAGACCCTTAAAATAGATTGGCAGTATCTCTGTAAACCTGTATTTTTCATAGCTTTAAAACTGACAGCTACCCAAATACACTGATCATAACTTTTATTTCCTCCTCTTAAATTTCTTTACACACCTAAGAAAAAAAGCAGTAACAGTCGTGATGGAGCAGTCAGACTCATAACATGGGACGGTATCCATTGCACTTCTTTTCTTCTAGTTTCTACCTGCCTCTCCAATGCACTCTTTGTATTCAGCATATGTTAGTCTAGCAGATTGCTTGGCTGTTCTCTTGTGGAATAATCAGTGCCAGAGCAAATGCATCTGCTTCATGATAACCGTTCTCAACGTGAGCAAATGTCTCGGAGGTTGTCCAACACATCCAACTTGAAATGTAGCTGATTCACTGAGGCCTGGCTCTCAACATCACAGAGTTGTGATAAATATGTTGAGAGTTTGTTCTTTGTGATCCACAGGCCAGCTTCTCTTGTGTGGCAGTAAGAGGCAGAGACAGAACAACTATCCTGACTGCTGTAGCTTCAATCAAGGCCTATTAGACAAGTTTGTGCAAACAAGTTATTACAATGTAAATGTTAAAACTACCCCACACTCAATTTGTACATATATTTCCATATATTAAATAAATTGTCACAAAGTAAAAAAAATATGTTTTGTAAATTGGAACAATTTCATGTTAACATGTATATCTAGCACAGACAAATATGCATGTTTATGTATGTATTAAAAATAGTTTGCACATGTATGTCCTACACGTATCCATCCTAAAAGTAAGTATACAATATAGACATGTATTCAAAGAAAAAAATACAAAAACATATATTAACAGATACATTGATACAATATTTTTGTATCAATGTTGTTTTAATAAAGTAGCATACATATATTTTATATATATGTATATATTATGTATGGAATATGAGATAAAGTCAACATGAAATAAAAAGTGACCTGCATATTTTCTTAATAAATGTGTGATCTGGATCTTATCATTTTTTTCACTAAAACTATTCAGAGTCAATTTTGACATTCTCAGAAAAAAGTTTGGATACTTGCTTGAATTGTTCAGCATCTTAACCTCTAATTAAAGAAATAAAAATGGAAGGTCATTTGCAAAACATTATTCTGTACAAAAGTAGCTTCATTGTAAAGACCTGCCATGCATGTTGTTTTGATGAAATAGCGTATATAGGCCTTAACTGAATGTGCGAATTATGTGATGATGTTTACAATGATGCAGAAAAACAAGTGAGAGATCCATTGATGGCTTCAGGTAAGAAGCTATATGGTTTTGGGCCACAAAATACTATATAATCCCTTTAGGCTTATGTTACTAAGAAAAAAACACAGCAAGAGGATTTAAGCAGATATTTAGATGACTAAGCTTCAATGTAAATGTCAGAGGCAAGGTACCGTATAGCTCAGCACTTTCAGAGAACACACATGGCGTTCTTCAAGAGGACTGGATAAAATGGCATCACAAACATATGCTTTTATTTGCATTTTATGGTTTTAAATTGCATTTTCAGAGCCGGCACCCCCCATATCTCATTTCTTGAGCGCATGCAGGAGAGAGTGAGGCATTGTGACAGTGACCATGTGCAGTCAGTAGGAAAAGGCCCTTTTGTCTGCCCCGCTCTCTGTCACGGAGGGTCACGCAGGCTTACCCTCGGAATAAAGCCCTGGCCATTGTTATAATTTGCATTGATGCATAGAGAAGGAGATAGGCTGCTAACAGGGGTTACTCGGAGCAGGGGTGTCTCTTTGCATGGAAATGAATGCTCAGGATGGACAGTATGCGTATTTCTCGACCCCCTCGCCCACCGGTGGTGTAGGCCTCTTCAAGGTCACTGTCAAGGACAGTGGAGCCAATTAGTATGCAGATCAGGACCTGATGTGGTTTAAGGGTATTGCTCTGATGCAATCACATTAGTTAGGCCAGTAAAGAATCCTCAGCTTGACCTCAATCATTGCAGCCACGGGAGAAGGTGAAGCAAGAATAGAGGAGGGTCCATAGTGTCCTGATTCGTCTTCTGTTCTCGTACCCGCCACTGTAGGACAAACTGAATTTTTTTACTTTCACTATTCAGTGAATGAATGTATTAATATTAATAGTACTGATGCTGTATTATTTATATTGATTATATATTTTATATTATTTTCTATTTTATTTTTCTGTTTGTGTCATCCATGTGAATCGAGCCCACAACCTTGGTCATTGTTGTATCATTGTCTACCAGTTTAACTTAAAAACTGCCAATTACATTCTATTTAGTTCATAACATCTATGGGATTCGAACCCACAACCTTTTTTATTTGTATGTGAATATAATTTTTTTTTGTGCATATCTGCGAGTTCAAATTAAAATAGCTAATTACATATTTTTTTGTTTTTTACTTTGCTTTCACTATTCAGTTAGTTAATTTATTAACATTTAGATATATTTTATTTAGTTTAGTCAGTTAATGCTATTCCTGGGAATCGAACTGAGAAAATGTTTTTGTATCATTGTCTACCAGTTCAGCTTAAAAACTGCTAATTATAATGGGGTTCAAACGGCTGTGAAAAGGCTTATATTTTGCCATCTAATTCAATTCAAAACTTTTTTTTTAATCTTATTGTATTAATATGTTTATTTAAAAAATCCGTAAACTTGTTTATTTGTTTTTTCAGGAAACAATAGAGAGAAACAAATGAGATATTCATTGTGGTATCAGACTTTCGGACCCCTGTATCTCTGACTGCTAAATGCATAATCTGTGCACCAAATATGACCACGAATGGTTTGTAAATGTAAACGCTTATCTCATAGCGTGCCCTGTGTGGGGCCGCTGTTGTGCTGTATAAACATGATTTTGGACCATGCACGCTGTTCCCCTGGTGGTCTGGTGCCTGGTCCGAGCCGGTCTGCTGTGGCCTTAGAGGCTAGAATGCAATTTACTACCCCCTTTTTTCTTTAAATCTGTGTCCGGGTTGTAAATTTCATCCAATTCTCGCTCTTTCGCTCCTTCTATCTTTCTCCCCTTGTCGGAATTAATGAGATCAGGTTTGATCAGGGCAGCCGAGTGTTCAGAGAGAAATCTCACAAGCGCCTTGTGTCCTGTAATAGAATTTGCATCTAATGCATACATAAATCAAACATCTTTCTGGACATTTTCATATGCATAATGTCATTTCATCCTGTTTCTTTCTGAGTGGGGTGCTAAAGGAGAGGAGGGGGTATATGTAGGTGGCTGAGGGGATTGTAGTCAAGTAGAGAGGTGATTTTTTTTCTCCTTTTCAACTTCCTTTTAAATGTTTTATTTTTTGCTGACTGTGTATTCATAGTCAGTTACAGAGATTACAGATCTTTTGGGGTTTTCTTGTCAGGAACTTTTATCGTGAAGGGGATTGTTGTATTTTTGGGTTGAGTGTCTGCATGTGCACTGATATGTATAAAACATGAGTTATGTGTATTTTTGTGTGTGTGCAAAGACGGGAGGATACACATGCTTTGTGTATGCATGTGCACCTCCACATGTGTGGGTGTGAACATGTATTTTTTTAATGTGAATGCGTGTGTGTGCGCCTGTGTATATTTGTGCTGATGGCATGTTGATAGAGAGACCAAGTGATGGGGTGGGCCGATGCTACAATATTTCTTTCTTCCACTACCTAAGTCTTTGAGGCTTTGTTATGCAAATGCACGAAAGAGTAGGAGATTCAAAGTGCCAAGATTTCAAGATTTTTTTTCGTTCTTTTTTTCAAGAACAAAGTGGTGAGGTATCGTGATTGTCCTCAATGTTTGGTACTTCCTTGCTAACAAGGCTTTGCTTTGTAGAAATTGCATTTGCAACCATCATAATTTGCATTTCTTAGATGCTACTTATACTACACATTACCATTCGACAGATTTACTGTATAGAGTAGGAGAAATATCGGCTATGTACGCAATATTAATTTATAGCAGGCATTACTACTGTCTACAGTAACATTCGTTTGGTTTACACTGAAGACCTTCATATCTGACAGTGGTCTTGAGTGTTTAGCATGAGCGTTATTGGCTGCCAGATGACTGACTTAACCTTGCGAGGCTCCGATTTTAAAACACATTTGCATTTTCTCACAGATTTATGAAACAGTTTTCACTTGATATTACATTCATTCCGCTCATGAGCGAGATTGTCCATAGCTCACCAGAAGATTAATCTGTTTTCCCACCAGAAGTAATTAAATATCATATTTTCACTCAGAAAGTTAAAATAAATCACTTTTTATGTGAGCAGAATCCTTGGAGATCGCGCACACGTGTTTCGGTGATGAAATAAGCTCAAATGTGGATGTGGCTCCCTACCAGAAAGAATTAAGCGCTGGCGATGAGCCAAGCTGCAGGAAAGAATCAAATCTCACAAAAGAAGCCATTCAACTGTTTATATCCCACATAGCGTTGGGGTAACAATGTTGGTAATATGCTTGTTTTGAAACAAGCTCTGTCCCTTAGCATAGGCTCTCCCAAGGCCTCCATGCCCCAATTTTATGACGCTCATTACGATCTACATTAATATCTTTAAATATTAATTGGACACATGAAGCCATATGAGTCGGCAGCCTTGCATATCAGCTCGTCAAGCGCTTGGGCTGAGGACGGTCTGACATGCTGGCCACAGAAAAGTTCTCGTGCTAAAACAATGCCATTAACGCCAATCAAGATGACACTTATGAGCCTTATTAAATGATATGTGATGTTCAGCATCCTTTGCGACTGCTCTGCACATTAATGTAAACCGCTTCTGACCTCTTGGGTTTCTTAGCACCGTAATGTAATGTGATTATGAGTCCAGTCTCATAAATAATAAAGATTGCTAGCAGCATCATTTATGTATTTACATGATGATAATGTGTTGCTTCTTGCTTTGATAGAAATTAAAATGTAATGTGTTTTCATGCCTTTTTTTTTGCACCGGAGAAGCCAAGAATCAGGCATCTATTTTTACTACTTCCACTCGCTGTTTTTTTGTATTCTAGTGTAATTTGCTGTGCAGCCACCAGGTTTAAATTGTCTTTTATTCTGTACAAGTTGAGATTTAGTACTTTTGATTTAATAAACTCACTCAAAAGTAAGATCGAAGATGATTTATTGTATTTCTTCATGCCCAAAATGTGTAAAAAAGTGGTTGAGTGGAGTAGCATAAAGATATTGAGCATAATCCAAGCAACTACACATTGCCCAAAACCCTGTTGAAATGTTCTAAATGTTTTGCACAATTTTGGAAGTGCTCATGTAAGCCCTGTTGAGCTTCACGGTTTCACTAAGTTTCCACTCATTTGGGTGGCTCTGCTCGTGCTTTTCCTTCCATTTAACCAGTCCGGCTTTTCCAGAGCAATCACTTAGCTCATAGTTTCAGAATAAACAAATGGATGAGTGAGTACAGTATCTGTTTGTATTGTGTATCAGAACGATGCTGCACGTTGATCATTATCTTCTATTCTCATCACAAAATCATCAGCCACCGCAAACAGACTCTTTAAGGTCTCTCTCAGCTGCAGTACTTTCGTTTTTTTTATCTTGCTCTGCCTGTTCATTTGATTCATTAGCATACAGATAGTGCTCTCCAAAGATATGTCACGCTAGAGGTGTCCTCATTGCAAAGCAGCAAGTCTTATAAAGGTACTCCATATCTGCGACTGTGAGTTGTTTCTATTTTTTCCTCCAGGGATGCTTTGTTCTCTCGTGTGGGAGCGACAGTCACTAATCCTTCATTAAATGTCATTGTCAGCATTTAAACTGGAACTGCGTTTAATGGCTGCTGACCAGCAACACAGTTAAACTGTAATTAATTTCTTTGTGCTTGAATTAGCCATGTTTTTCAAAGCACAAGCCATTCACTTTCATTTAGCTCATTTAGGTCTAAATGTGAGGTTTTCTGCATCGTGTGCAGCAATTTTGTGAATGAAAAGTAAAATACTGAGATTATCCATTGTTTTATTCTTAAAATTTTGTCATTATAGAGAAATTATAGAGAAAATGTAATTTAATTTGTTGTTTCCATGACATTATTGAATGCAGTACTTTAGCCTCGTTTTTTCTTTTAAAGCATTAGAGGCATTAAATATATATTTACTTTCTTTATGTATCTATCTACTTGCTTTATCTATCTATCTATCTATCTATCTATCTATCTATCTATCTATCTATCTATCTATCTATCTATCTATCTGTCTATCTGTCTATCTGTCTATCTGTCTATCTGTCTATCTGTCTATCCGTCTATGAGTCTATCCGTCTATCCGTCCATCCGTCCGTATATCCATTATCTAATTGACACTTATGACTGGTTTTGTGGTCCAGGATGACATACTTTATATATTGAACATTCTTTGGACCATTTTTAATGTGACGTGGCAAAGAAATTCTGCAATAGTTATGAATGCTTTAGTTTAACATTCGGATAGTAAAATTCAAAATACATTCTGATATTGTACAAAAACTAAAAACTAAACAAAAATAAACTTTGACACCTTCTTCATTCAAAATAAGATAAAACACTTAAACTGCTGGTCCCTGATGACAAAGCAGGCACAGGAATATGCAGATAGATTTATCGAACTAGCCATACGTGGCCGTCTTCCTGTTCATGTAATGAAGGAAATATACATGGCGAGTGGTCAGAGAGCTCCCGCGGCTTAATGACAGTGGATATCTCTCAGACAGGCCCTGAAATATTTGCTCGGGAGACTCTCCGAGGGTTTCAATCTCCCACAAATCCATTTATATGTTTGCAGCTGATTTATGGCCTTATTTTAACTGTCTCCTACATGCAAATGCAGGAGGCCGCTTAGAAATATACATAATGTGATTCTCAGGGTCATCCCTCCTGCCTGTCAGAACGCATTCCAGCCAGGGAGAGTGGAGGGACTGGGGGAATTGCTCTTTTCTGAGAGGAGTCAGGAAGTGGCCGGCTGCTGCTACCTTCCTGCCCTTGCCTGTCATTAACAGAAAAAGGCTAATGTCGATGTATATTAAAGATACAACATATAAAACAAAAACTTAGGAAAAAGTGGCCTATCTTACACCTGTCTTTTTGTTGTGAATATATGAACAGTGTAATTGTGAAAGCAAAAACACCATATGGGTTTAAAATGGCATGAGGCGAGTAGATGACAGAATTTTCTCTTTTTTTGTGTGTGCGTGTGGAGGGGAGGGGGGATGAACTGTCCCTATAAGAAAAGCTAGAGAAACTGATGCAATGTTTGTGAGCAGTTTTGTCTTTGGTACGTGAAACTACAGATGGAGAACCTGCCATGTGATGGGCTTGTTTACATTCAGACAAAGCTACAGATGGCTGAATTTGCATGATGTGTAGAAACATCATGAAGAGATTCTGATATCAGATCTGAACATGACAAGCCAACAGAAGCCAAACCTAATCCTGATCGATTTCCAGTTTTCAAGCCCCCTTCCTTCAACAAAGCTCTTACTAGCCTTCATTCTGATCATTCAGAAACTGAAAAAAAAAACGATGCATAATGCTATTCTAACCTTAACGAGGCATAAACGTCCAACGGTTTGTTATAGAGAAATGCACTACTTGCCTCTGCAGGTCATTAAATAACAAATGAAAGAAATGAAGTGTAGAGAATGCACTGAATCCAAATGTGGTCATATTTTCAGGTCATAGGGGTATAGCTTCATTAAAGACATCTCTCATGGAATGTGTCATTACATTTTCACCCCCTCCCCCATGTTACATATAATTCAAATGTTATGCCTTAGAGCACGGGTTTCACTTTTACAGATTTAAAGACGTCCCACTTAGACTAAGAGTCTAAAGAGTAAAAAAAATCCCAGGAACACTTACATTTTTATTTGTATTAATTTAAATGTGAATATTTAAATATAAAACTATATATATATATATATATATATACACTCACTGGCCACTTTATTAGGTACACCTTGCTAGTACCGGGTTGGACCCCTTTTGTCTTCAGAACTGCCTTACATCTTTGTGGCATCGATTCAACAAGGTGTTGGAAACATTCCTCTGAGATTTTGGTCCATATTGACATGATAGCATCACACAGTTTCTGCAGATTTGTCGGCTGCACATCCATGATGTGAATCTCCTGTTCCACCACATCCCAAAGGTGCTCTATTGGATTGAGATCTGGTGACTGTGGAGGCCATTTGAGAAAAGTGAACTCATTGTCATGTTCAAGAAACCAGTCTGAGATGATTTGAGCTTTGTGATATGGTGTATTATCCTGCTGGAAGTAACCATCAGAAAATGGGTACACTGTAGTTATAAAGGGATGGACATGGTCAACAACAATACTCAGGTAGGCAGTGGCATTTAAACAATCGTTGAGACAAGGCAGGATGGACCCTACCATCTGAATGTTGCAGCAGAAATCGAGACTCATCAGACCAGGCAACGTTTTTCCAATCTTCTATTGTCCAATTTTGGTGAGCCTGTGTGAATTGTAGCCTCCGTTTCCTGTTCTTAGCTGACAGGAGCGGCACCCGGTGTGGTCTTCTTCTGCTGCCGCTCACTGGATATTTTCTCTTTTTCGGACCATTCTCTGTAAACCCTAGAGATGGTTGTGTGTGAAAATCCCAGTAGATCAGCAGTTTTTGAATAACTCAGACCAGCCCGTCTGGCACCAACAACCATTCCACGTTCAAAGTCTCTTAAATCCTCTTTCTTCCCCATTCTAATGATCAGTTTGAACTTCAGTAAGTCATCTTCACTATATCTAGGTGTCTAAATGCATTGAGTTTCTGCCATGTGATTGGCTCATTAGCAATTTGTGTTACCAAGCAATTGAACAGGTTTGCCTAATAAAGTGGCCGGTGAGTGTATAGATACATATGTAGAAGTTGATTGAATGTATATGTATGCATGTTGTTCTAAACTGCTGTGATATCCACAGTAGCCTTCAACTCTTCTATTTAACAGAGAAATCCATTTGTCTGTCCATCACATACACCAAAACAAAATCGCCTCAACATATCTAATTGGAGAATCTTTTAAGTGAATCTCTTTTTTTTACTCCATTTCTGTTCCTAGGAGAAATTAAGTATTCCATTCGCTGCATAAATTTTCAGGTCTTACTCATGCGACACTCGGGGGTGTTGAATTTTTTATGACAAAAACGGTCTAATAATTGTTGAACAGATGTATTGTTGTAGAGTGGGTTCCAACAGACCTCATAAAACAGATTTAACATGTTAACCCTGGCTAGCCCTTAAATGGCATGCAAAAAGGAGAAAGAATGAACACTGAAATGATGCTGTGTTAACAGTGAAATGGAAAAAAAAATGCATGATCTAGTTTAATGCTGTACTCAAATTCCTTAAAGGTTTGTTAATTGTTTTCATAGTTAAATTTAGAAGCACATCTACCTAAAAAAGTACAGTTATAATTATATGCAGTTATAATTGCATATAAAGGTTATTTATGAAACGTTTAGAAGTCAATGATCTGGTGCGATTTAGCACTGTTTTTAAAGTGAAATACACACCCTTCTTCAAGCGTCAATTTTAGTTTTGTCAGTTGTGAAAATTGTAGACTGTGTTTGGAGGCATCATGCCAATTCAAAGTGAGAGCGTATGTGCCCCCTCAGATTTTTGAGCCAAGTGGATTTTGAATGCAGCTTCCAAAAGACAAAAAATAGCCAAATAATATTTTCTATATTTCATACAATCACATTAGCGGGATTAACTCGTTCAGCATGCCATATTATCAGCTGCTAAATTCAAATCTGCATTCGCTAGCTGGAGCTGAGCCAGAGACAGAGGCGTTTGTACAGCGTTGCATTATAACCAATCACACGATTATGTTGAGCTTATGAATGCAACGGCCAATCAGAGACGTTCAGATGAGTCATTGCCGGTGAAAAATGCCTGTGTTTTCTTCACTCGCTTGCTGACTGAATACCTCTTTTTGGCGAATTCTCTCGTTAGAAACATCAAAGTGCAGATGTGTGTATGAATCGGTTAGTAAGATATTAATTTCATAGTGTAAACTGCTTCAGTGGTTTTAATGGGAGTTTTTGAGAGTGCTTGAACTTTAGACTGTCAGTGAAAATGTTTTTTGATAAAGTAAGTCATATTATAACTGTTATGCCATGACACCCATATTTGTTACTTTATTAAACAAACAGGTTTTTATGCATAATAGACTACATTATTAGGCTACTTTGACCATCGCCTAATAGATCAACTAACATTATCTATAAAGGTGAGAATCAAGATATTTTGTGATACAGTTAATGCGTTTGGGAATGTTTTGAATAAAAAGGAATAAATAAATAAAACATAAGTGCTTATTGTGGCTGCTGTGTGTCACATGATGACCCCCCTCCCCCCGCACTCGTGCCCCCTCAAAAATGAGTGCATGATGCCGCTGACAGTGGTTCATGTTAAAACAACTTTTATTGCAGCATTTCCTATTATTTAAATGTTTTCACCATAAAATTCAATTTTTGTAATGGTAAGTCAAACCCATGTGTCAGAAACAAGCTATGGGTCTTTTTGGCTCAGTGGGACTAGAATTAGGTGCTGTGCCAGTGGCAATATTTGAGTTCCTTCATCTAATTTAGGTATTTTTTCATTCCCTGACTTATTGCATAATTTAAGACTGACCCATGCCTGCGCCGATGGCACTGAAGTTTTGACCCATGGTTTGCTTTAATCAGATTCAAAAATACATGAGTTACATGTCAACTGAACTTCCCTCATGTTTACATAATGTGCATCAGCTCTAAATTATCCCACTTCCCGAACTTGACATGCATCAGGAGGCTCTGGGAGGCTTTGAGGGTCTGGATAAACATTATCAAAGGTCAGGAATTTAAGTCAACTTATTCCCTACGATGTTAGTCCACTTTCCATCAAGTTTTTTCCCCCCTCAACCTCTTTAGCATAAGACCTAATTGGCTCTGTCAGTTTTATGATGAAAAAGACTAGAAAATGAGTTAAATTAGTTACAGTATATTTTTATTGCATGTATCTGTTGACTTTTGTATACACAGCAGCCCACCAAAGTATTTGGACTCCTAAGTTATACCTAAACATTTATGTTGAATAATATGTTTGGTTAAAATATGTGTTTTGGTGTGGTTGTTGATGACAGTGAGTCCTTCTGCAGGTTACATTGATATGCCAGTAGGTGGCGACAAGTGACAAGTATTTAAAAGTCATTTCATTCGTTTATGAATGAGTCATTGAATCATTCAATGGTAATTCAAAATAAGTTGAAATAAGAGAGTACTGCCATTATTAAATATATTACTCAATCATTTTGTTTGTTCAAAAACGCTGAATCTTTCAGGAACGACTGTTGTTTGGAGACGGAATGGTTCATTCTGTTTTGGCTTTGTTTGGAAAAAAGTTACTTGATATTGATTTACTGCTTATTGAACTGCTATATAAACGCAATTTCACGCATTGTACATCTTTTACATTGTAGTGTCTCACTGCATTTCAGCGCCATTGAGCATGAACGCCAAGTTAAAGTCAGGAAGTTCAATGTTTAATAAAGCACCTTTAGAAAGACTGCATTGTTTTCAGTGCTGTGTCTTTTTTTTTTTTTATAAAAAACGCGATCTGTCCAAATGGCAATTTTTCAGCTGTGGCTCCATTGCTGTCCAAGTGCATATTAGACACATTCCATGACTGTAACACAACTTGTGTTCCTGTGGCTCAGTGGTTAGAGCATTGCGTTAGCAGCGCAATGGTTATGGTTTGATTCCCAGGGATCACACATACTGACAATACAAATGTATAGCCTGAATGCACTGTAAGTCGCTTTGGATAAAAGTGTCTGATAAATGTAAATGTAACACAACCTGTACATTAGTTACATCTACACTCAACTGAATGGCTACAGCACCATTTATTTTCTCCCTCGCAAGCTTCCCTTTGTTACTGGATAAAGCCATTTAACAAATCCCCATTAATTCTGTGTATGGCAGTAAGATATAATTTCAGTAGCCGTTAATTACGTACAGTATACACTGTATAATTTACTGGTCAAAGAATAATTGTATTAAGTCACCGTTCGTTGACAACATAGGTGTGTGAACATTGTAATGCCATCTTATGCAACAGAGAGTGTTTAACGACAAAACTAAGGACATACATTCTTTGTATCTCTGCTCTTTAGGACTTAAGGAATGTTAGTTCACAAAGTGCTTGAATATTCTCTCTATTTCTCTGTATTGAAACTCCTAGAATACCTCATGACTTAAGTTATTGCCTGCTTACCCTTTACAAACTAATTTTCTTTCTGTATTGCTGGTGAAAAGATGACTTCTTAAACATCTCTTTTAAAGGGTCTCTCTCACTCTTCTTCTCACTTTCTCAAACAGAAAAGAAAATAACTGTCTCTGTAAGAGGTAGATGAGTACCAGTCTATCACTTTCTTATTGACTTTGAGGTATTTCCTTAGCTCGTATTGATTAAGGCTTGGTTCAGGGTACTGGAAGCTAATTCAAGGTCATCGCTTCGAGCCAAACACCATGCACTTTCCCTGAGTTTTCATTTGTAAAGAAAAGGCTCTACAAGAGTTTGTTTTTATGCACGTTCTATGCACCTCAAGAAAAGCAAATAGTAGAACAATTTTTCATATAGGTCTTTGTTATCTTTACAGACATCAACCCTAAAAAACAAAATAAAGAAACACATAATAGAGTGGGGGAACTATGATGTCAGAACCCGGAAGAGTAATTCGCCGCGGGTTCCTTCGAGATTTTCCTATGGGTTTTATAATGGGGTTTTCAATTTATGAGTAAAATAAAGCCTGTGGTAACATAACTTGATACTTTTACGTTTTGTTCTACAACGTAAACTGCACACACTCACAGCCCAAATGTTCTTATCTAGTTACTTATTTAAAACACACGTTTTCAAAAATGAACTGCTTCAAATTTTTAGTTTTGGGTGTGGATGTGTGTAATTTACGTTGTAGAATAAAACTTATAATTATCGTCAAATTATGTTTACCACAGGCTTTATTTTACTCATAAATTGAAAACCCCTATAAAACCCATAAAATCGAAGGAACCATGACAAGTCTCTTCAGGTCTCTGTCATAATTCCCCACTCTATTCAAAATATGAATAAAACACATGTAAAGTATCTTTTGTTTTTATCTGTGGTCATTAACCGTTGGTCATGCATATGGATAATTATGGCCCACAGAATGCTTCTCGGTATAAAAAGTGAGTTCTGTGTGAGCTATTGACGAGTGACAATCTTTTTTTGCCAGCGAAATTTGGTTCAAAGA
The DNA here is from genome assembly GCA_027564155.1 of Gymnocypris eckloni scoliostomus. Lineage (NCBI taxonomy): Eukaryota > Metazoa > Chordata > Actinopteri > Cypriniformes > Cyprinidae > Gymnocypris > Gymnocypris eckloni. The sequence goes on from CM050428.1 coordinate 19,158,354, forward strand.
TCGGTAGTGCACTTAGTTGGACAGTTAGGCTCTATCATCTCTATATTTTAATTTGTACTGCATTATCTTTTCAATGCTAAGATCACACTTTTGGTCATCATTTATTTAAATATATATACTGATTCCAAAGCTGACCCATAACTAAATGTGCGAATTATATAGTGTACAGATTTTATATGAAAACTCATGCCATTTGTAGAATCATTAATGAAGCAGTTTATGTACTGTAAGAATGTAAGTCGCTTTGGATAAAAGCGTCTGCTAAATGCATAAATGTAAATGTAAATATATTACGAATTTGACAAAAGAGAGAGAGAATAAAAATGCAGCACAGTTTGAGCTTTTCCATTCTCATTTAGCAGATTTAACAAAAGTTAAAGCTATAAAATATGTGATCTGATGCATGTGCGATTTCTTTAATTTCTTTGGTTAATTCATATAGCCATTCTCTATACTCCTTGCGTATGAAGAGTACCCCCTAGGAAGAAAAACAATAGACTGCCTGAGTGGCACCAATTGCCTGGGGGCAGGACTTGCTCCATTAGGATCCCCAAAAGGTATCTAGTGAAACAAAGCCCGAGTCTACAGTTGATTGGCAAACAAAGTAGGCACAGGCACTTATGAATTCAATTGCATTTTACCCATCACCATTTCTGTTCAGCCTAAATTGTGCGCCTGGACTAACAGCTTCTATTAGCTCTAGTGGTGCCTATTCAGGTGCTAATTGAGATGAAACCAGGGTTTGTCAAGGCAATTATAACAAATAGCTGGAAATGGCTGGAGATGGCCTTTGAGCGAGCTAAAACTGTGGAGAGGTATTAATCTTTTATAGCCGTGACATGAGTAATAAGGGGTAAATTTATCACTGTATCACATCTGCAGAGATGATATGATATCATTATGATTTTTTTTTATCTTCAAGATACAGAGAGAAAAACTTAATGTTCAAGGAACTCAGAACTACTTAACATGACCCTTGGAATCTGAGGCATACATGCTTAGGAAAATGCGCATCAGCTTGCAACAAGAATTGTTGGAGTAATATACACTACATGTCAAAAGTTACAAATCATTACAAATTAATGATTTTAAAAGAAGCCTCTTGTGCTCACCAAGGCTACATGTATTTGATTGTAAAATATTATCACAAATTAAAATCTTTTTAAGCTCTTTTCTTTTTAAAATATATTTTAAAAAGTAATTTATTTTGTGATGGCAAAGCTGAATTTTCAGCAGCCATTACTCAGTGACACATGATTACTCATGAAATATGCTGATGTATATGCTACCATTCAAAAGTTTGCAAGTAGTATTCACCAAGGAACATTCAAATATTTTTAATCAAATAAATGCAATCTAGGTGAGCTTAAGAGACTTCTTTAAAAAGTGTTAAAACAAATGAATGGTAATGTATGTTTACATTTTTATTATTATTATTAATTTGATCAATTTCTGAGGAAAATACACCAATCAGTAGTGCAGATTAGGCCAAGTTGTGTGTGCATGTGTGTGCGTTTGCCATAGAGTGAGCGAGAATACTGACGATGCCGTTGAGAAACCGAGCAAAATCTCTCACAATACGTTAAGCTGTGGCTCAACTTGGCAACAATCCATTTATTCTAAGTCTTTACCCAAACTGTATAAATAACACTCCCACCTGGACCTTATTCACCACCCAGTGGCATTTATTAGGAAGTCTTCCATCTCATTTGCATCCGAATTACCTCTTCAGGTACTGGTGTTAAACTCTCAAGCCAGTGATTCCATGGATCACTTAAGCCGAAAGCTTATCAGTGTTATTATAATTTATAAAGGATTTAGGAAATCATATTTTGGAGAATGTTGATCCATAGACCATTCCTGAGGTGTTATTTTCTCACTCCCGTGTTTACCCACTTGGTAGATCGGCATTGTGGAATTTTGCACTTATCTTTCAGGAAATCCGCTTTCGCCTCGGAGAGAACACTCAGATATTTCCATAAATTACACAGACAAAGTGAGAAATGAAGGTTCTTCACCTGAGGCGACTAAAGAAAGTTTTATAGAGGTTGCTGAGCACGCGTCAGTAAAATCGTCTGTCGACTGTGGAAACAAGTCCGATTGTGTCTTTAAGAGCGAGCTGATGTGTTGCTTCTAAATCACTGTTAAGATGTGTGAATGCTGGGTTAGCAATTCTGCAAAGGAGGGAATACAAAGACGTATGCTTTGATTGCTCTGAATATAACTGAAATAATTGTTGATGCACCTCTGGGTTGAAAGAACAAAGCTTGCACTAACTTCCAATTCCTAAAACAGCAGTTTTTAACCTCAAAGCTGAACCAAGAACTTTTTTAGTGATAAAATACTTTTCCCTTGGTTAATAGAAGCAACTAAATGGTAACCCATTTGTAGAATGAGGTTGTGATTCTGTGTTGTTTTCAAAACATTGTTCTGTTTGTTTGACCAGATTGACCCAGCAACAGTGTGAGTTTGGGGCAGGACTATCCATTTTACGGTCAATGGCAGACAGCGGGGAGTGTTTGAAAAACTAGTTTAAAAAAAGGTATTTTGGTTACACTTTTTTATTTTAAGGTGTCCATATTACAGTGTAATTATACATTTAAGTACTGAGTAATATTAATTAACTATGTACTTACTATATGGTTAGGGTTAGGATTAAGGTTTGGTTTAGGGCTACTTGCACGTAGTTATGCATAATTTATTGTTATTATAATTATAATTCTCTTTTTTAATTCTGTGACCCTGTTCACTTTTAATATTATTTAAAATGATAAATTAATTATGTGTTCTGCAGGGTCTTGTACAAATTGGGTCTTTTTCAACAGTTAACAGTTATTGATACCACAGTAAAACTGTGGTAAATTATGTAAAATAGACTCTTGAGGTAACAATTGCAGGTTATCAATTTTTCCAGTAGAGAAAACAAGCACTGACAAAAAGATTCAGAAAGATTTAACAGCTTAACATTTTATGAATTGATTAATTTAGTATTATTTATATAATAATATTACAGTACATATTAATATTAATGTTTATTTTATAATTTCAGTTTTTTTATTTTAAGTTTAGTTTAAGTAAGTTTTACATTTCTATTTACATTTTTTGAGATTTTTTACTTATTTCCTTCAATTTGGTGTTGAAGCTATAATTTAATTTTTATCTAATATTTAATTTGTACTTCAATTACTGAAAATGAGTGTTAATAGTTTTAGTTAACACTAACAACACTAATTAGTTAATTATGATTATGATAATTATGAAGTGTGCTATTTTAGCAGAAAGTATGTTTACCATGCAGAGGGTAAATGAGATGTAACCCGGAATGAACCTTAAAGCGGCTATGCGTCTTTAAAAGTGTCTTAAGAATGTACTCTAGTGGATTGGCATCACAATGTACATGATTCTCTTTTATAAAAGACATGCAAACTGCAGGTTACGCTTTAATAATGCCGTGTTCAATTCACATCACGTCACGATGTGTACATCCTAACATTACGACAGACCGCACATATGAAAAGGAACAAGCGTAATTTCTCTCAAGCAGCATATATGCCGCACATTAACTCTCTGTGAGGAGTGCATCTCTCCGTTCCTCCATCCTAATTTACAGTCTCAATGGACTCTACCTTTCAGAAGGTAGAGTGCCTCTCTACAGTCCACTGTAATGCATATTCCCTTTGTTATAGCGTTAGTGTCAATTCTGACTCAACATGGATTGCCAATTTGTCTTTTTTTTTGGCATGGGCAATTTAAATGCACTGGCTTTTATGCAAAACATACTAAAATCAAGCATTTTCCACTAAATTGGACATTTTTATGGTTATAATTTTGCCATTCTGATGGCAAGAAATGCTGCCCCAAAGGGATTGTGCCTCTTATCTTTTGTAGCTTTCCGTGATGTCTGGATGACAAGTTTCTTTAATATGCATGGAGAATGGCAATTTTGGGAGACTTTTGTCCTCAGATCTTGATGTGGCAGATGCCAGAGGAATTACCCCAGCACCCCTACCAATTCTTGGTCCTAATAAAAATGTCAGTGCTCTGGAAACCTGTACTCTATCTAATCATGGTTATAATGAAGTGTGGCTGAAATAAATATCAGGAAAATCTCTATAAAAATTCTAAACATAGAAATGAGCTTCAGTATCATGTTCAGCGTAATAGGATTATGAATGGATAATAGTGGAAATGGATAAATAAATATGTAGTTGTTTCATTGGATAAAAACAACCATCAAATTTCCCATTCGGTTTCTCAGAATAATTCATGAAATAGCTTATTTTGTTAGATGCAAATGCATCAATAGGTAAAGAGCATGCCTGATTATAGTGTAGTATATTCATCATAAAGACAAGAGGACATATTCAGAAAAGCAGCTTTAGAAAAATATCTTAGATGGAGAAATATTCTCATATGTACTTTGGCATGAATCTGCTATGATATGATATTGTTGCAATGCAAAGTAGAAGGAAAAGTCAGTGCTAGAAAGTTTAAGCAATGGTTTACCCAGAATTGTATTTTCTCACCCTCATGCTGTTCCAAACCCACGACTTCTTTCTTCAAACTAACACAAAAGAAGAGAAGTTGAAAATGAAATGTGTTATTGTCATAAAATAAGTTTGCTCTTCTTCATGCAATTTCAATGAACAGAGACTTTCAAGCTTAAAAAGGAGACAAAAGCACCATAAAAGTGATTCATACAACTTGTGTGATATATTCCTATTATTCTGAAGCCATACAAGGCCGAAATTCGACGTTGCCATTCACTGAAAATCCCACCATAGTTCTGTAAGGTGCAATCATGAGAAATAGTAAGTCAAATTTGGTGACATAATTGCAGTTATATGACTTGGAATATAGTGAATGAGTCGTATGGATTGCATTTATGAAAGTTCTGTGTCCTTTTTTAAGCTCGAAAACTTCAGCCTCCATTTATTGTTGCTGCGTGAGAAAAAAAGCAACCAGCGCAGTTTTTTCCTTTTGTGTTCTTAGAAGAAATAAAGTAATGTTGGTTTATATGATAGTAAATGATGGGTGACCTATTCCTTTATGTTAATAAGAAACAGTTCATACAAATAGTTTCCTTATAATCTGCTCTTGCCTACAACATTGTTCCACAGATGTTAATTTCTCCAAGGTCAGCTATCATGTGCTGAAATAAAGCCTTTACATTTCCATTCAGCGTGCTATGAATACAAGCTTCAAGGTTTGGTCCACTGTCAGTATTATGAGAGATGATAAGAGAAGCTCAGTGCGTCAATCAAAGCCGAAAGGAAGGGGGCTGGCGAGGGGTGTGAACTCATTTGCATAGCCCTCTGTTAACTTTACTGGGATGGGCGGGGCAGGTGTTTGAGAAGCCCTGCCTCTCTAATACAGCTCCAGACATTGCGCTCAATCTCTGTCCCTCATCCCAGTTCTCTCGCGAGCACAATTAAAAATGTATAAGGCTGCAGCGAGGATGGATTAGATGCTGGTCTCCCACGGCTGCTGATCTGGAGAGCGAAGCTGTCACAGAGGGGGTTCGAGGGAAAGGTGTGGGCAGGAACCCCATGACGACAGAACTTCTATAGTCCCAGTGCGCCAGACCTTCTCACTTGGCACCCCCTCCCACCCACAGAACCCACTCGTCCTGCTTCCAAACGGATTACCCGCTTTTGCTTTTATTTACCGATTCTCCCCCAGGTGTCATCCCTCACCTGTCCGATACAGTGAGTAGCCTTTCATCCACCACCCCCCCCTCCCAGAGACTGCTGTCTGTACCACCCCTGCCAACAGCATGCTCACAGCTAATCAATCACCAAAGACGCGGATGCGTCCTGCAAGATAAAGTATCATTCTATCATGTTGGGTTACTTTAGGTTGTATATGTATCAGGACTCCGCCTTTCCAAGTGGGTTTCCCTTCTTTCTTTTTTTCCGAACAGGAGGGAGGAGGATAAAAACAACCATACTCCATCACACACACAGGAAGTGAACTGATGATGTGTATCTGTATAAGTCTGTATGGACTATGCATGCATGCAAAAAAAATAAAAAATCTGTGTGTTTAAAGTAAGACTCTCCTTTGAGTGCTGATACAGTCTTAAATTATTTGTTATTGTGCTATTTCGTTTACAGTGCTTTTTAAGATGTGGCAAGCTGATGGATTCCGAAGTAAACAGCAGAATTGGGCAAAAATGGTGAAAAACTATTTTAGCAATTTTTCTTTTTTATTTAAATGGACTGCAAACATAATTTTCCTTGTTAGAGACAGCACTTGTGGGTTCCAATTGATATATATTGGTCAAATTTTCTGAGAAAAAAAACACGATTTATTGTCTTCGAGCTGTTACTCTTCACTCTAGTCTCTCACATTCACATATTTTCACAGTGTTAAGCTGATCAATGCATTTTCACCCCCCGTGAGTGCTGGGTTTCCCAGCTGTCAGGTTATGTTATTCCTGATGGCCCAGATATCCTGTGCTCAGAGCACCTGCCTCTTATTCTGGTCACCCAAAGGCCTATTATAATGTCTTTACTGTCAGGATGCAGGTATGATGGGAGTACGTGTGACAGAATACGGCGATGAGCTTGCTTATCACACATTGCTTTTGACTAAAAGCAAAGAGGAGAGACAAAGGAAGTCATGTGGTTTTATACAGTATAGTGCGCTACAAATTTTCTATTGAAATAGATTTCCTGTTGCAGCAACACGGCGCATAGTTGAAAACAGTTATGAAATAAAAGACGGTGGCACACAAGTATTAGCTTTCATTATTTTGTTTAATAATAATAATATATATATATATACACATGCACATAAACCTTTTGTATATTTTATATTATGGATTACTGAAAAAAATACAAATAAATGTTTGATGCTGTAATAAAATCTATTACCCATAGCTGTATATATGGGTAGTTGACAAATACAAATTGGACTGTGTCCTATGGTGTGACATGTAGAAAAAACTTAACATACAAATAACATGATAAAAATGCATCTTCATTCTTAGAGTTACAAATTGCATGAAAGAGGTTTATCTACAATGTTAGATTTTTTATTTTTCCATCACACCATAGGACACATTGATACGTCAACTACCCATAGATATATATATGCATCCCCCAATATTCAGATTTGTAGTTGACCAATGTTTTTTTTATTGCTAATTCTTAAACTATTACATTTGGTCTTCCTATTCCCTATGTGGTTGAAGCATTGACGTCAACTGTCTTCAAAACTTGAAACTAAACTCGAAACTAAAATGAAAATAAGAGAGGAAGACAGACAGCGGTTTGCTAAACATCCAAGTTTATGAAGAAAAATAAGCACTGTCAGTCATTACAGTCAATCAGACTTGGCTTTCTCTTTCTGTCTTACAGGAGGAGGACAGGGGCCAGTCGTCCCGATTCACAGGGCAGCACAACCTGCTCCAGCCCCGCCTCAGCTCATTAGCCAGCCCTGCTAAGACGGAGGTGTCTTCGCTTCCAAAGCCTCCGCTTTGACATTCACGCAGTGCTTCCAGTCGATCAGGTCCCAGCTCTGATAAATTTGCATCTCTTTGAATGTGACGCTGGAAAAAAAAAAAGCGGCGAAAAGAGGGAGGGGAGAAAAGGGGCCCAGCCACTAGATTAAATTTTGCCGTCTAGAAAATGAGAAAAAAGGGCTTCTATCTCCTGGAGTCTACTGGGAAGATCTTTATTCTGATTCTTGTTAGAATTGTTTATCACAGTGACAGAGCAGGCCTGAGCAGAGATAAAGGCAGTGCTCCATCACACACCCTGACAGTCGTAGGACATGCAGTGGAATGAAAGAAGCCAAGGAAATATTATTAATAGATGCTGACTTGATTTGCCTCGATTGCACGTCAAGAAGAGGGGGCCATGGCTTGATTGCAGCCTATGAAGTTCTGTCCAAAAGGGAAGCTATTTTTCATTAAGTGATAGAAGTCTTTTTCTTTTTTTTTGGCTCCCTTTTGCTTTCCAAGGAGCTGATAACTTATGCAGTTTATTCTAACCGTGCTGATTTGTGTCAGTGAGAAAGAGAGTGAGGGAGAGAGAGAGAATGGGGCTTATCTTGTCTTTTATAAAATAAACCACCTTTCCTGGTATAATGTTAGTTTTGGTGCAAGTGAGGAGCTTGCATGCACATTCGACCTGCTTTTGTGATCTACACGCATGCAGCTGCAGTGTGGTTGGGGCAATGCTGTGCAAAAAAAAAGAACAAAAGTATGCAGTACTGTATGCTCAATATTCGCTGGATTAAATGCAATTACAACTATATCCGATATGCATACTTCTATAAAACCAGTTGTGCAAATCCGATTGAATTTGTCACATGTCCAATAATAAGTCATAGTGGGTATAATACGATTTAAAAAAGATGAGATCAATATCATTACAGTTTGCACTGTTTTGTAAGACATACGTGGGCTTTAACAGTGAGCACTTTTGGCCCTGTGCTTTCTGTAAAATATACATTTTCAAAGTCACTATTTATTGTATCTTTTGTTTTTTTTCCATTATGTTTGATAATTATCACAATTATAATGTTTTGTTGAAATTATGTTTGATATATTTTTGGTAGAAAACTGCATACTTTTCCACGTGCTAAAAAATTAAGTTATCTTGCAATTTATGCATCCTAAATTCACACAACTAAATATTTTCACAGTTTTTGTTAATAATGATTCATTTCATTGAAAATGTTGTAATATTAGTTAAAATTGCTAGACTAATAGACATGATGCCACAACTGTCAGAATAAGTGTACATTTAAATGAAAATTATAATAACTGTATATTTAAATAAAAAAAATATGCACACAAATATTAAAATGATTAATGCTACTTCCCTTTTTTTTAGATTTCCAAAGTTTTAATTTAATTTTTGTGATTGATTTTCATATTTAAAAATGTAATAGATGGAAGTCTGGGATAAGGGTAAAAGTGCATTTTTATAGATAATGCATTTGAACCATAGAGGCATGGTAAAATGTTTGAAATGACAAATATGACAAAAGAAAATAAGTTAAAACTTAGTTTTAATAAGAATCAACCGCTGGGACATACAGTGTGTGTAGCTGAAGAAATTCATATTTTCTGTGTATTAAATGTGAGCCTGGCACTTGTGGGGTTGTCACTAGTGATCTCTTTAATGAGAATGAAAATGTGTTTGACTAGCATGTGAACGCAGGGGCGGAAGGAGAGACAATAGGGGCTTATAATTCATGGGGTTTAGTTGGACGCCGTGGGTTTGTGAGTTGCCGCTTTTGCTGTGGCGGACTGGAAAACACACACACACACACACACACACACACACACACACACACACACACACACACACACCTGTCGTGTGAACAGAAGAGGTGGTGTTGTTTAAGGGTAGACAGATGGAAGTCTAACACAGGGTAAATTAAAACTTAAAACCACCCAGCGATGAGCATTTATCTAATAAGGACAAACCGCATTTAAATCTTTTTTTTTTTTTTCATATTCCAGCCTTTTTGCTTTGTGATCAATTTATTGAATGCCATATATGTTAAATGTTGCTGTAAATTTGCATTATATTAACACATTTTTAATAATATAATAACTGCATAATATTGATCAATATTGAATTTTTAAACAGGCAATACCTCAATATTTCAGTCTAGCTTTAACATGTAACAAATTATTTTCATGCTTACTATGGTAAGTTGTATATTATTGTAAGATGGTTGTTATATATTAAAGTACCATACAAATATACTAAGTGATTTTACAGAATTTGTTTAATTTGGCAATGAAACATTATCTGTTGCCAGCCAGATTTAACTCACTTGTGAAAGCACTTTGAATTCATTATGGAGGTCTTATTTTTGCTTAGATATGTTGCGACTCTTTAAGTGCAAAGAAAGAAGTTCATTTGCAAACGTTGGCCTCTCACACACTTCACTTTCCAATGTTGTGTACATTTACAGTGCTGTTCTATTGGCGCTATTCACTGTGTTTTCAAGCTAAACATGCATAAGTGTGACACAATTGATTGTATGTTTATATTCCACCTCTCTACCTCACATCACCAAGCAGAGATGTTATATTGTATTTGTCAAAGATTTTCCTGAAAGGTGTCCCTGCCCTTACAAGTTCAGTTTAATGCAGTGCATGATGAAATGCACATGTAATGTTAACCTGGGTTAACAGCTTCAAATGAGCTATTAAATTGCTCATACAGAGACAAATTTTGAGTGCTATTCAAGTGGGTCTTTACAAGTGAATTTTCGTCCCTAATATGTTCTCAAGATATGTGAGAATACTACTAATTATAGCCTTTAGTAATGTAACATAGCGACTCTCAGCAGTGCCTCACTGGCTCTCACTCGCACACTTAAGTAGATCTGTACATTAAGTGGAACAATGGCCGTATAGTTATCAAATGTCTGATTACATTTCTTTCACACTGTTCCATTGCTGCACATTTGAGCCGTATTAGCATATGCCATATTGTAGCAACATTTCCAGTTGTCCGCCCATGTCGACGGCTCTTTAAAGGAATAGCTCACCAAAAAATGAAAATTAAAACTTACTCGCCCTCAGCCCATTCAAGATTTCAATTGGAACAGATGTAGAGAATTTTATCATTTTATCACTTTCTCACCAACAAAAGGATTAAAATGCAGTATTACAATTGTACTGTATTAGAGTATTACAAAAAAAACGACTGCCAAAACGATTGATAAGAGCTATACACAATCTGGATCACATTTAGATGACGGACAGTATTAAGGGAAAAAAGAAAACCAAAGTATGCTGTTGATATGTGCTGAAAATAAAATAAAAAAGTGTGGATCAGTCCAAGTGACCGTTCAAAAACATCTATTCCTTAATGGAAGCCCAAAATGAACATGTGCTGAAAATGTACTCATCCTCAGGCCATCTGAGACTTAAATGAGTTTGTTTCTTCATTAGAACATATCTGGAAAAATGTAGCTTTACATCACTTTCTCAGAGAATCCTCTGCAGTGAATGGGTGCTATCAGAATGAGAGTTCAAACAGCTGATAAAAGCAGCACAATAATTCACGTGTAATGCTTTGTGTTTATAAGAAACAAATCCATCACTAAGTCTTTTTAACTTCAGTCCTCTATTCATAATATTGCTTTCCTCAGTGAAAAAGCCATCTCAAATCAGAAAAAATGAAATAAATTGCACAGATCAAGTGCCGTTTCCAAGCGAAAACAGTTATAAATAAGTATGTTGATGGATTTTGATGTGAAAAGACAACATAGGATTTTTTTTATTTCACTGGAAGAAACATTATTATGGATTATTGATTGTTATTTTGGCTAAAAGCAAGGCTTTTAAGCCAAATTTGTGGATTACTTAATTACATGTGGATTATTGTAATGTTGTCATCAGCTGTTTGTACTTTCATTCTGACGGCACCCATTCACTGCAGAGGATTCTCTGAGAAAGTGATGTAAAGCTAAATTTTCCAGATATGTTCTAATGAAGAAATAAACTCATTTAAATCTCAGATGGCCTGAGGATGAGTACATTTTCAGCACATGTTCATTTTGGGCTTCCATTAAGGAATAGATGTTTTTGAACGGTCACTTGGACTGATCCACACTTTTTTATTTTATTTTCAGCACATATCAACAGCATACTTTGGTTTTCTTTTTTCCCTTAATACTGTCCGTCATCTAAATGTGATCCAGGTTGTGTATAGTGTAATTTGAATTGAATTGTATAGCACTTATCAATCGTTTTGGCAGTCAGTTTTTTGTAATACTCTAATACAGTACAATTGTAATACTGCATTTTTATCATTTTGTTGTCATTTTAATGGTTACAATTTCATTCCACAGAAACCTACGCGTTGCTGCACAGAATGAAAATGAATATATTTTATATTGTGACAACAATGTTTTTTTTTTGTTACAGTGTGTCAAAGAAAAGATCGCCACTGTAAGTGAAACTTTTGAGGCAATTACCTTGACAAGTAAGTGATTTTATGACAATGTATGATCAATGTAGTTCTTTCACTACAAAAGGGATACTGTGTTCTGTCTGATTCCAAGCTTTCAGGAACAAACCGAAATGAATGAGAGCAGCTTGAATAGAAATTGTACTTTCATTTTACTTTCTGAATAGAGAAGAGAACTTTTGAAAGTAATTAGCCAGCGATTTTCATTCGGAAAGCTGAAATGTTTGTATATATAGTGGGGTTTAAAAGTCCGCACTGGGAATCTGGGATTTTATTTATATGTAAGCTGGAAGTTTTAAGATATGAAAAACATATATATATTCTGTTGTCATTAAAGCAAATAAGAAATGAGAAACACATACGAATAAATATATTAATTATTATTATTATTTTTTTTTTTAAACAAATTGCAAATTGACATCGCCAGCAAAAAAAATTTATATCATACATACTGATATTTACCTGAAATATCTCCTTGATTATTTGTATATGGTGTTCACAAGTTTTGCAAGGTATATTGTAAATTGTAAATCAATTTCTATGCAATTCACTTACTGTTGTCAAGGAACACGTTTTGACCTTCCATACTAATGGATATTTAAACATGAAAAAGACACAGGGGAGGAGAGCGAGTGAAAACGAGAGACTATAACAAATGTATATGAGCCGTGCGTGCTTGATGAATCACAGCAGGGAAGATTTTATCCATGTTATACGCTGCCATTTTATCAATGTAGCAATCAGTAGGCTAATAGTCATGTAATGTAACAACGCTGGAAATAGTTCATGATTTAAAAACCCATTCCTGACAATCTTGTATAATCATGTTTTGGATTACATACAGGTTGAGAGCTGATCAGATTCTGCCAGACCTTCATCTGATCATAACTTGTTTTTACATGGAAAAGAAAGGTAGAATATTTGTTAGTCTTCATTCAGATGAATAGGAAAGATCTTAAAGTCCCACTGTAATGAAAGATAAAGGATGCCTATTTTACATAAATAACATGCTTTTAAAGCCATTGAATGCATTTTGAATTTAAAATCATAAGAGGAACAAATATTTTCTCATGTTGTCATTTTAAGCAATGTGTATGCTTGTATGAACATTTATTTTGGGCAACTAGGCCAACTTTGTGCTGGCCTTGGATAAAAATCTCTCTCTGGAAAATGTATGGTATTAGAAATGAAGTAATGAAATGCAGAGTAATACAAAGCTGAAATAATTCAAAGCTGAAACAATGTACCAGTGAAATAGTCTCCAATCATGTAAATGACACCCAGGCCATATGAAAAACATCTTCACTATTAATAACAGTGTGTTAAAGGTCAGCGTCACTGATATCACATGCAAATAGTATGGGGAAAGAAAGAGCACTATTTTTTCCAACCACAAATGTCATCTCTCTGATCTCTCGTTCATTTGAGTTTGCCCTCAAATGTACAACTGTGTGCTCATGGGGCTCTTTTTAACAGAAAGCACACAAAACCGTTAAGACTTTTATGTGTGATATTTTAGCATCTTATTCACTATCTGTGCTGGTGCACATAATACACTAAAGTTTGGGCTCAGAATAAAAATAATAATAATTGTATTACAGCAAAACAAATTAAATTGTGAAAACTTGTTTCCGACACAGGATAAAAAAATAACAATGTAATTGTGATTTTTGTCTCACAAATATATTTTTTTTCCCTCGCAATTTTGGGTTGAAATCTCACAATGTAGATATTTTTTCTCACGATTCAGAATTGGAAAGTCAGAATTGCAAGGTATAAAGGCAGAATTCTGAGAAAGTTGGAACTGTGAGTAATAATCTTGCAATCTGCAAGAAAAAAGTAGCAATTACCTTGTGGCTGAAACTGAATTGTGAGATATAAACAGAATTGAGAGACAAAATAGAATTCCGAAAAAAAAAACACTGACTTGTGAAAAAGCAATTACCTTTTTATTTTTTTATTCTGTGGTGGAAATGGACATTTATATTATAGTAATTAAATGTCACAGTAAGATATATTTAATAATATACAGTATCTCACAGAAGTGAGTACACCCCTCACATTTTGTAAATATTTGATTATATCTTTTCATGTGACAACACTGAAGAAATGACACTTTGCTACAATGTAAAAGTGTGTGGTCCACCATTATTTTCCAGCACTGCATTAACCCTCTTGGGCATGGAGTTCACCAGAGCTTCACAGGTTGCCACTGGAGTCCTCTTCCACTCCTCCATGACAACATCACGGATCTGGTGGATGTTAGAGACCTTGCGCTCCTCCACCTTCCATTTGAGGATGCCCCAGAGATGATCAACAGGGTTTAGGTCTGGAGACATGCTTGGCCAGTCCATCACCTTTTCTGCAGTTTAGCAAGGCTAATTGGGCCCAATTTGGACATTTTCACTTAGGGGTGTACTTTTTTATTTGGCCAGCGGTTTAAACATTAATGGCTCTGAGTTATTTTGAAGGGACAGCAAATTTACATTGTAACAAAGTGTCATATCTTCAGTGTTGTCACATGAAAAGATATAATCAAATATTTACAAAAATGTGAGGGGTGTACTCACTTCTATGAGATACTGTATATTATAGAAGATTCCTATTTCAAATAAATGTTGTTCTTTTGAATGTTCTCATAAAAGAATCCTGAGGGAAAACAATCACCATTTCCAAAAAAAAAAAAAGTTTTAAACATTGATAATAAGAAATGCACTTTCTTTAGCTCATAATCATGTGACCCTGAAGACTGGAGTAATTGCTGAAAATTCAGCTTTGCCATTACAGTAATAAATTACATTTAAATAGAACACATGTACTTTAAATTGGCTTAAAATTTCACAATATAACTGTTTTTATAGTAACTAACAAATGCATTAAACATTTTACAGACCTCAAACTTTTGAATATTTATGTGACCCTAGACCACAAAACCAGTCATAAGCATTCCGATGATGTATGGTTTGTTATGATAGCACACTATTTGGCTGAGATACAACTATTTGAAAATCTGGAATCTGAGGGTGCAAAAAAACTCCGAAATATTGAGAAAATTGCCTTTAAAGTTCTCCAAAGTTCTTAGCAATGCATATTACTAATCAAAAATTAAGTTTTGATATATTTATAGTAGGAAATTTACAAAATATCTTCATGGAACATGATCTTTATTTAGTATCCCAATGATTTTTGGCATAAAAGAAAAATCAATAATTTTGACCCATGCCGTGTATTTTTGGCTATCGCTACAAATGTACCGCAGCGACTTAAGACTGGTTTTGTGGCCCATGGTCACATATGGTGATGGTGAATTTCACACAGAACAAACACTTGATTTCAAATGTCTCTCCTGTTTTGATTGATTGATTAATTGCTTTAAAAATACATTGTTTTGTATTTCTTGATTGATCTTGATTGAGGCCAGTGAAATAGCCCTGAATGACAGTCTTAAGACTCCTCAGTCTCCATCTGTCAATGTTGGTAATGTTAAAACAACTGTGGCATCCAGTTCTGCCATGTCCCCCTCCTTTTTCTTTGTGTGTTTGAAGTGCTATAAACAAAGGGAAGTCCACATCACTTGTATAATAGCCCACAGTGTTACAAAGGGCCCAATACGTTATCTTGACAGCGGAGGGAGAATCTTTTTGTCTGAGTAGTGTACTGTTGTCAAGCACACACTGGCTCAAAGTACCCGCTCCGCTCTGCGGGAAAGCTGCTTCTTCCTCTTCTGTATTACATGCCTGCTGTCATGCGCAGGACATGTAGATCAAGTGAAATAGCCCTCTCTACCCGAGACCTTTTGTATGATTTGCCCCATACTTTTAGAAACAATCTCTGTCTAATATTGTACACTCGGTATGACATGTGACTGCGGTGTATCTTTGGCTGAATTCCACGTCCATGAGGAATAAAACATTCTATTAGAGCAGCTCTGTCCTATTTTTGTTTTTCTCACAATTTTTGTGAAGACGGTCATATCCGCACAGATTGTGATCCTGGTGAACTTGTCCCAATATAAACAGCTGATAAAGTGATTTCAGGCCACAACAAGAGGTCAAAATATGATTGAAATCGCTAACATTTTAAATCCAATAGCCACATGAGCTATTGCTTTTATAAATGGATAAGACAAGTGATTTGATAGCATTATGGTTGTATGGGATATTACCAGGCCAATGACCAGTAAGAGGATTTTGGCATTGCATGAACCTGTGACCATCTCTAGAGATTAATATAGACAGGGAGATTGCTGTATATCACAGGTAGTTAATGCATAACATGTCCAAGGCCTTCATAAATTTAGAAACATTGTAAAAAAAAAAAAATGTCACACCATATTATATTAAACATTATGACTGGATAACAGTCAAATTTCTCCAGCAACTGTATTTAATGCTGTTACTGGCCTATCCACTAGGGGAGCCCTACTCCTCAGTTGAGATTACAGTACAAACCCTTTCACAGGACATTCATGTTAAAATCATAATTCAGTACTAATCGGAGGACAGCATAGGTCAGTTTTAGTTCACAATGTGCAGTGCTCAAAATTCATATTCAATGAATCATTTATGTTGTCATTGTCCTTTTGTCACAACATCACAGTTAAAGGAAAGCTTAAATTACAATACATTTTTCAGTTCTAATAAAATTAATAACATAATATTGTTATTTTCTATATGCATTTTTTTTATTTACTTATTATTTTTTAAAGACAATTTCCTCAATCTTCTAGTGGAAGAATACAATTATAATAATTGTAGTCTATATTGAAATAAGCATTTTAAATAATCAGAGAAACCTAACGTATGTCTTTTGCATACAGGCAACAAGATTATATTTAAAACTGCTTTTTAAGTCCTACTGTGTGATTCTGTCTTTCACCACTTCTCTTTTCTCACCCCTCCTGTTTCCTGCTCACTCAAGAATTTCCCCAGCATGCACGTTTACACAAATAAATATATAAATGTATAGTGTAAGCCGAGACAATCCCATGTTGGTCTAAACATGAGAATTCATCCATTCAAGCATTAAATACTGGTGCGAAGAAAGAAGGCAGATGAGATACAGCCCTCTCTGCTCTCAAAGACGCAAACTGACAAAAGAGGGCAGTATGATGACATTGACAAAGTGGACAAACTTTTAATCTTTGATTCCTTGCCAGTCGCTGTAGTGGCTCTCTCTGTTTGTGTTTGTGAGTGTGTATGTGTGTGTGTGTGTGTATAAGCAGGGTGTTTTGTTTAAACATAGAATGTCGATGAAAAGAACTGAAATGAAAAGTGGACACTTCAAAAGATGAGAGGCAAAATCAAGGACTTACTTTATGTCTTTATTCATAGAGTATAGCCAAGATCAAATGTTTATTGAACATGGAGATAACAGCACACCTTCTAAATTTAGCCGCTGTCAGCATCACCTTTTTTTGCACACAAATGCGAATCCTCAGAATTAAAATATATAGACCTGTAGTTAAACAGAAGGGCTTCACGGGTTTAAAAAATAATTTTAGTTTTAAATGAATATTCATTTTAGTGAGATATGAACACCTTTCTATTTAAATACATTTTAAATTGTGATTTATTACTGGCATGGCAATGCTGAATTTCCAGCCGTCATTGCTCCAGTCTTCAGTGTCACATTTTCCTTCAGAAATCATTATAATATGCTGATTTGCTGCCCAGGAAACATTTCCTATTATTGGCATTGTTTAAAACAGTTAATATTTTTGTGAAAATATTTTTTTTCAGTATTCCTTGATGAATAGAATGTTCAAAAGAACAGTATTTATTTGAAATAAAAAGGTTTTGTGACATTTTAAGTGTATTTGTTGTTACTTTTGATTAATTTAATACAGCTTTTATGAATACAGTGATTCATTTATTAAAAATAATTACACATAGCTTTTGAACAGTAGCGTACGTATTTTTGTTTTGTAAAAACATTTATATGTGGACACAATTTGTATTTGTCAACAAAAATTGCAAGCATTTGAGCATAACACACGTGACAACTTGCCCCAATTTAAAACGAACCACCCGGCCCAACCAGACTTTAATGGAAATGTTCTTGAACACTTGTTTACTCAACTGCATAAAAAAATAAAGATTTTGGAATTTTTGCAAAATGAACAAAAGTATTGATTTTCAGCCGTTTAAAACTAGATGTTTAACCACTGCTTGAGAAAACAAGCATGAGTGTAATTAAGCTGCTGACTTTTGAATTTGTCATGTTATTGAGATCTTCCCTGCGTGACAAGTGTACACGGTTTGGAACAGCTTATATGATATGTTTAGGAATATTCTCCCTGCTCTCTCTTGCTCTTCACGAGCAAGTAACTGGTGCTATATGGCAATGCTATTGTGATTGGAACTTGTTGCCAGAGCTTAACGCCAGCTCTCTCTCATGGTGCCAAACATTCTTCAGATTTCATTAGGTGAAAGCGCATTCGCAAATGGCGTATTATGTCACTTAGGATGTGATTCCTGCTCTGATTAAGTTATGATCCATCAGGAATCCACATGATCGGATGCCAAATCTCAGTGATGCAGCCTATTCCGATCAAAATAAAATATGTTCAGGCCATCAGGGGGTTCTCCTTGTCCTGGAAGTGTCACACACACACACCAATAGATTTCTCTTTTGCTCAGTCATTCTCTTTCTGTAGCTGCGAGTGCTGACTCTCTGTAGTGTGACCTGACAGAAAGACATGAAAGAACATCTGACATTCACGTCCATACCTCTGTTGAGTTATGTCTGGTACGAATATTATAATAAATCCACTTAGTTTATTTCATGCTGATGCTTCAGGATTCTTGGAAATTGTTTGCAGATACTTGGTTGTGTAATGAGAAGCAGAGTTTGCAAACCAGAATGATTGCAAATATCGTGACTTTTTGGGCATTCGGGTCAATGATGCTCATCTGTTTATTCAAAAATACATCTAAAAAATGTCTTGACTACCCCATTCTATGATTAAAATGTTAGTTTCAAAATGTTTGTTAAAAATGCTTTTAACTTGAGAATATATTACAAACTTTAAGGGAAATATTGATGGCACACTTACATGTTTTCAAGATGTGAGGAAAATTGTATACCATTTTCAAGAAAAGTTTTAACTTGATGACTTAAATTGAAACCTTTCTTGAAAATTGCATCAAAGTGTTTTAAACCATTAGTATCCAAGATGAATACAAAGACTAGATTTCTAAGAAATTGACTCAACTACATTTTTCCTTCCTTTTAAAATAATTGTATTGAACATATTTAACCATCTATCTGTTAGTTATATTTGTTAATTATTTAGATTTCACATTGTGAAATGATTGATGACAGCTGTCTGCTGAGTAGATTTTTTGATGTTGATTATCATCACACACAAGACAGGATGTAAAATAGATATGAATTTCACTTGCTGTACATTTATGCAATATGAATTTCACCAGATATCTTTTGTCTGAAAGGGTTTTTAGTGCAAATGTTCGGTGGGACCTGGGAGGAGGCCTGAGGTAATACATCACATTGCTCTTAAAGTAGAGATCAACCCATGGGCGAGGGCCAAACTAAGCAATGTTCGTTGTCCGTGAACAGGGACTCACTTTCAACCCAACCCTTAAAAGCTTTGTAAAGTGAATCAGCTTAATTGAATTCTGTAGTCCCGCTTTTCCAAGGCCCGAAATAGAGAATGTGAATTTTGTGTTGATGCAAAGCCCAAATGATTTTTGCTCCATTTTCTTCGGCTGATTTAAAAAAAAATTCAGAACTGTCTCATAGTAAAGGGATTTCAGAAATCATAATCCGACTTAAGTTAAGAGTATTCTTTCACTAATTCACGAAATATATGAATGCTCTATATCTTCAATTAAGAGGATTGAAAGATAAGTGTGGAAATGGGAACTGACTGGAAATTGGATGTTTTGGGGCTAATCTGCAGTTTGCGAGCAGGTTGAGGACTACGAAACAGATTATGAGAGCACATATCTTAGATATCACACACCTGGAGTGCCGTCTTTGCGTGCGGATACTCGCAAGCGTCTGCGTCTTTTTCTTGACAATATAGGACATGGAATGTGCTGATGTGATTCAAATTATTCGCACAAATTAACATACACATGCAAATGAAGATTTAACTAATTGCAGAATGCATTTTGATTAAATACTCAAAACGTCATGATTCTAATCTTTACAAAACTTTTAATTAATTTTGCTAGTTAAACCTCATCAACACTTCCAACGGAGCTTAATTAGAATCTAGCCTCCCCCTTATAATTTAAAGCAGGAAAATCAAAAATTAACCATTGTTATCACATATGTAATGCTACCAGTAAGAAAGATGGAGTCGTTGATAAATTAGCAGGGTCCTGATTTTCGCTTGCCAGTGAAATAATAGTGCTAATTGGCAGATACTCCAATATTGATTAAATGAGGCACACAACACTCATTTCATTAAGTCGTTCTGATACCATAATTCAGATCACTCTCTTTGTGTATCTCATCGCCTCAGGATTAACAATTCAATAAGACCCAAGACTGGAAACAAATGGCCAAAATAAACATCCAAATTAAGCTCCGATGATCACTTCAAAAGGATCCTTCCCGCTTGCTGTTTTCCTACACGGCAAGTTCACCTAAAGTTGGAAATAATTGCCAACCGCCAGTTTCCCACAGTACAGTCCACATTTTTTTTCCTTTAAACTTGCGCTAGAATAGAGGGTGAATATTAAAACATGTGCACCTGAGGTGTGGCTGCTGTCAGGGTATCTCGCCTTTCATCACGGTGGGAGCAGGTAACGCTAAGATTTTTGAGATTGCCTTTTCAAAGCCTGCAAACTTTCCTCCTCTCCAGTGGAAGTCCACTAAAGAGTCTAAGGAGGCTTACGGGGGATAATTCCTTCCGAGGTGATAGAGGTGAGATAACCAATTACACATGATCACTTTTGACTTCTCTAATCTCCAGCCTGTCGCTGGATTTCACTCATATGAACCCGCAAACCTCGTCCCTCTCAAATCAGACATCTCAGCCTTTGTTATTCTAATATTCCAGCTTGACTTCAGCACTTCAGTCAAACAGTTAAGTACCATCCCGACGGGCACGGGTTTCTCTGGCTCTAAGAGAAATTTGACCTGTGCCTTTGAATTACAGCATTCTTAGCTCCAACTCTTGTCCATAATACAGAATGAGCAGCTCACGCAACTGATTAAAATCAGTCAGTTGAAATGAATATGGAATTCTGTATCTCTGCTCTGTCAGATGGTTTTACTTTGTAGTGATATCGAAAGCCATTGTCATTTTACCATTCAGTGATATTTAACATCCTGTTTTGCTTTCTTTCAAAATACCAATGCCTTCTTCCAGCGCTTGTTTCCTTTTCATATTCTCTCTAATTCTGACTCACCTCTACAGTCCTTATCTATATATGGCGTGTAAGAATGCAATCTCTATGCTTGCTTGAATGGTGAACCCCGAGGCAGTCCAAATCTGAGAGTACTATTTCATGTAAAAATGGCTATTCCCTGTTATCCTCCCTTGTTTTTCTGCCTGATGTTTTACATTCAACTTTTTTTTCTTTCTCAAAGCCATGTAGACACCAGGAAGGCTATATGTATATAAAAAACACAGAGGTTGACACTTTAGAAAGCTGCTGGTCAACACAAGTGATGACAATTGGTAAAATAAATGTTAAAATATCTACAGGGGGAAATTTGATGTAATGTAAACTTTCTGAAAAGTCTTCCTGTTAACATTTACTCACAGGAAGTGACTAGAATGTTGTGACAAAATAGCACAAATAAAAAAAATTGAAAAACGTCTGAAATTCAACACTGTGGGTGGCATTACTACATTGGTATATGGGCTGACTGGTGACGTCTGAAAGAGTAAGTGGCCGCCTTTTGAAGCGGTTACGAATAGTACTTGTTTTTCACCATTCGTGTTGTTGATGCTCTGAAGACTGTGGGATTTCCTGAGTCACAGAGCCAGTTGTAGAGTTGTCAAGATTAGACATAGGTAGGTTGTTGTCTAAATATGTGCTAGTATAGATGGCCTAGACTAACAAGAAGTGGCTATTTAAAATAACTTCCCAAAGGTTAATGAGTAGCCTGTGCTAGTGGATGAGTTATCAATGGAGAAACTAGGGAGAAAAATATTTTTGGGGTTCTGATTGTATATTTTCACCATTTACCAGCAGTGACTACATCCCAAAAAACAGCCTACCAGTATTTCCCCGTTAGTCCCTTCTAGTTGTTGCTGTAACTACAGAGCCTGAACCCAAAAAAACGTTTTTCTCCCAATGGTGGCAATTTAAAATTGTGACCCTGGACCAAAAAAACTGTCTCAAGTCCCTGCGGTACATTTGTAGCAATAGCAAAAATACATTGTATGAGTCAAAATTATAGATTTTTATTTTATGCCAAAAATCATTAGGATATTACGTAAAGATCATGCTCCATGAAGATATTTTGTAAAATACGATACATATATTAAAACTTAATTTTTGATTAGTAATATGCATTGCTAAGAACTTAATTTGGACAACTTTAAAGGCAATTTTCTCAGTATTTAGATTTTTTTGCACCCTCAGATTCCAGATTTTCAAATAGTTGGATCTCGGCCAAATTTTGTCATCTAACAAACCATACATCAATGGAAAGCTTATTTATTCAGCTTTCAGATGATGTATAAATCTAAATTTAAAAATTGACAGTTATGACTGGTTTTGTGGTCCAGGGTCACAATTAGTTTGCATCCTGATTTTATTTAATTAGTTTAGTTTAGCATTTGTTATTATTTGGAACACTTATAAATACAAAAATGACTGTATATTTGTCCGGTCTTCTGCCCTTCAGTTTGCATCTCAGGATTGTTACAAATGCCAGTCAGCATTGGCATCATAGATATCAATAAATATCTGCCATATTGTAACGGTCAAAGCAGGTCTGTGAAAACTCAAGAGCAAGTTGACTATGTATCTGCAACCATAGTTATATGCATATACGAATATCTATATATATATATATATATATATATATATGTAATAGACTTCAGCAGATGATTTTGCTAAACTAACATAATACAATAAGACAAAGGCATTAGCTAACACAAAATAAAAAAAGTTACCATAGTTTACCTGTAATATTGAGTTAATACATATAAAAACACAAATCAACGCATTCTCTTCTGTGAAAGGTTATCCAGGCTAAGCAGTGTTGTGGCATTTTGCAAAATTTATTTTTACTGTGAATGGTGACACGTTGAGTCTGAACATGGAATCTTCCTAATCTATGGTTGCCATGATGTCAATTCCAGGTTGATGTCACATGGCATTTACAGCTCCTGTGATTGGCTCAAAAAGCTGTAGGCTCCATTTACATCGAGTCATGCGCCAGTTGAACCACTGCCATTAAGATGGCTTTCTCCAGATATTATAAACCTCTCTAGGTTTGCGATTATGGCGAGGTTACTGGTGTGAAAGGGAAAACCAAGGGAAGGAAAACAAAAACAAAAATACAACTTGTGCAACTGTTCATTTGGGATCCCGGTGACAGCTGTCAAGAATCAACGCCCTAGATTCATTGTCATAGTACAAAGATTGCAAGACTGCTGAATTAGCACCATGCACATCTCAGGCACAGAACGTCAGCCAGAATTCAAATGAACGAAAAAAGACTCAGACAGCCAGGGAATGAGACCGTTCGAGAGAGAGAGAGCAAGAGAGACTGATTTTACCACATTTTCACACAGGCACATGGAACACCCACAACCTTCTGCTCACACTATTTTTAATCAAGCTTCCAACGGCAGTTATGGAAGTATTGTAACACTCCATCGCAATAACTTTTCTTTTTGGGATCGGCAGCAATCCGCGTTCCTCTGCTCTTCTGTCGTTGGTTCCTTACTTTATTTTTCCTTCATATGCAAACTGCTATGACCACAAATGTTATGAGTGAGTATATGACTAAATAGGACACAGAGACTTGAGAAATGTTTGTGGTTTGTGGCTTGGATGAGGTGTGTGAGGTTAGAGATGGAGTGTGTGTGTGGATAGTCGAATTGGTGTCCCGGCTTGAAGAGGGGAGTTATGCTTTTAATCAGACACAGATAATGGCTGCCATACGCCCTGTCGCTCTCATTCCACCGACCCCTTTTTTCTCACATGGCACTAGAAAACTTTGTTGGCCAAGCAGCAGCTGCTCATTTTCTCAATATTTAACACATTTTTTATATTGGATATATACGCATGGAACTAATCCCCGACAAGTCTTTGATTGGCTGGCTCTGTAATGCTTACAGCCAAAGTTTGTTTTAAGTGGAATAAAGGAAATTCAATCTGTGTATTTGCTGCAGCCGCTGCGGCCCCTGATATATTCGAAAGTCTGCAATGACTCGCACCACCAGGGGTGTGTGTGCACTGTAAGGCTGGATAGAAATTGAACTGTGCAATAAAGACGTCCCATTATGTAATACCAGTTAGCGGCGTGTTCCCAAATTGATTATGCTCTCCGGCTGTTAATTAAGTTATTATATTCCACTTAATTTGCTGATACTAAATTAGACTTTGACTCTTTGAAGCACATATAGGGTTCGGCAGGGTATGTGACGGAACTTAATGCGTAAGCGCTACTGGGAGGGGGGTAAAGGAGCAATCAGCCGTATGCTGGATGTCTGGAAGTCTCCGAGCGATGCCTATAAAGGTTGACTTCATTAGTGATATCTCACAAACTGCTGCAGACAGTCATATACGTTTAAAAAATGAGAAAAGTGATTAGAAATACTTTCATTGAGATAAAAGAAAGATTAAAGACCTTTCGCGAGGAACCGTTGCATAAAACTATTATTAAATGGATAGTTTGTTAGAATTCCAAAAATAACACATTTTGGTATCAATGAGATAACAATATAGTTTTTATATATTTTTGTTTTTTCGTCATTTCCATTAGGTTTTTTATGTCTTAATTATTTATTTATTTTATTCCAGTTTTAGTTATTTTAGTACATCATGTTAAACTACAGTAAATTAAAATTATAAATGTTTATTTGGGAAGTATAGCTGAATGCTGAGTTTATTTTTTATTTTATAGAAGTAAAATGTTTTATTTGTATTTATTTATTTTCATATTTGTTGGTTGCTTGCTTGCCTGGTTGGTTCTAGGCTTTAGGTTTAGTTAACTATAATAACCCTGTTTCACACCTGTATGACTATATTTATTCTGTAAATCACAAATTTGACCCTGGACCACAAAACCAGTCTTAAAGGGATAGTTCACCCAAAAATGAAAATTCTGTCATCATTTACTCACCCTCAAGTAGTTTCAAACCTGTATGGATTTCTTTGTTTTGCCGAACATGAAGGGAGATATTTTGAAGAAAGTTTGTAGTCAGGCTGTTTTGGGGCACCATTGACTTCCATAGTAGGAAAAAAAATACTATGGAAGTCAATGGTGCCCCAGAACTGCTCTGTTTCCCTCATTCTTCAGAATATCTTCCTTTGTGTTCAGCCGAACAAAGACATTTATACAGTTTTTGGAATTACTTAAGGGTGAGTAAATGATGACAGAATTTTCATTTTTGGGTGAACTATCCCTTTAAGTCGCATGGGTATATTTTTTAGAAATAGCCAGCAATGGGTCAAAATTATCTATTTTTATTTTATGTCAAACAATATTAGAATATTAAGAAGTAAAGATCATGTTCCATGAAGATATTATGTACATTTCCTACTGTAAATATATAAAAACTTAAATTTTGATTAGAAATATGCAATGTTAAGGACTTAATATAGACAACTTTAAAGGCAATTTTCTCAATATTTAGATTTTTTTTACAAGCTTAGATTGCAGATTTTCAAATAATTGTACCTCGGCCAAATATTGTCCTATCCTAACATCACTGGAAAGCTTATTTGCTCAGCTTTGAGATGATGTTAAAATCTCAATTTTAAAAATAAATTGACCATTGTGACTGGTTTTGTGGTTCAGGGTCACAAATTATGATTTCTTTAATGATTTCTTAGTGTTGTGTTGTTTTGTGTCATTTTTTTAATCATTTTTGGGTGAACTATCCTTTTAACTAAGAATTACTTTTAGGTTGGGTATGTGGCATAGTGTTTAGTTCGCATGGGCAAAACGAGTTTAAATCTGGCTTGCAACAATACTCCATCACAACCCCCCCCAACACACACACACACATACACACAAACTTTTCAGATCTAGAGGTTTGTAACAGATGAATTGACTGCTGTCAGTTTCAAGGTTGGTAGGGGCACATTTAAATTGATTTGCTATCTGTACGCATAAATTACTGAAGACTGAGATGCAAGCCATCAGGATGTGCAGGCATGCTGGTAAACTGAGATCTATTGTAGTCAAATCCAGTCTTAGAAAGGTCATAATGAATAAAACGGGAGGTAACAGAACAGGATCAGGCATGCCTTTCATAATGAGTGTTTCCGGAGCTTGAGGTTTGATTTGTTTGACCTTAGAGTGCCAGTAGGCGAAAGATTCAGTTAATAGTACCAATTTGCCTATGTTTAGTTGTGAAATGATTGCAAAGCATTGCGCATCAATCTGTCAGATACTGTTGCTGTGCCAGAGCTAGAGATGCATCCAAAATCGAACTTTAAACACAGTGGAACCGTCTCATTTTCTGTAAGCCACTAAAACTGGATATGAACCATATCCTCTAAATAAATTGTTGTCCACAATTAAAGATATTTAATATTAGTAGCCTGTCATTTGTCTAGGATCAAGTAAAAGACTATCTATCTATCTATCTATCTATCTATCTATCTATCTATCTATCTATCTATCTATCTATCTATCTATCTATCTATCTATCTATCTGATCTTTTCTATAATCAGATAAATAATATGTTCATTTAAATAAGATTTATAATCACACGCGCACGCACGCACACACACAGAAAATTTACCAAAATATATTTGATAACTAATATTTAATTTGTGTAATTATTAGGGTTGTAAATCGGATGGTTCGTCACGATTCGATATGATACCGATTCTCATACCCAGCGATACGATATTTGCCGATACCTCAAAAAATGTAATCATATACTGATACACATGCCTTTTTTTCTCCACTGTTTACATTAAGACATATGCTTTTCTTAACCTACTGTTTACAAGGATATTAGCCAAAACATGCATTTTTATGTAGTTTTGTCTGAATTTATTCATCCATGCTCAAAAAAGCAGAGGAGAGCTCAATTTAGTATTCACACAGAGTTGACGTGGCTGTCTTATGTATGCGCTTCAGATGTGTGTGCGTAAGCACTTCAGATGTGTATGCGGAAAACTTCTCACACAGCGCGCGACTGGTCCACCAACAATCCCGAGCGTTTTATATGCTCGCATTGTGCCTTCGGGCAGTCTTTATACCGAGTCCTGATATGTGAGATTGAACGAGAATGCACGCGTTTGTGGTAATCCATAGACGGACATTATATGAAAATGTGGACAGTGCCAAAATAAAGGTGGCTTATTATACTTCTACAGATATAGATATTTTACACGTGGCATCGATGCATCGTATCGTCAAACATTGTATCGATATATCGATCCATATCGATGAATTGTTACACCCCTAGTTATTATATATTCCATTATATAGCCATATAATTAATTATATAAATACAAACTTTTAATATATTTAAGTTTGTCTAAAATAATAATAATAATTATTATTATATTTCCATTATATAAAATCTTCTTTGGAATTAATTTTTTCCCCTCTCTTTGTTAAACTTCGTTTGCTACATAAACTATGCAATACAAAATCAGTCACTTTTCAGATTAAATTCAAAGTAGAGTATTGTCATTTCTTACCTTTTGTAAGTTGAAAACATCGACATCTTTATTGCTGATATGCAAAAGTGCAGTCTAAGTCTAGGCTTAGCTGTCGGGGCAGTTGTACTTAATTCCTGGCACTATAAGCATGCCTGACTCGCCAAGATAGGCCTGGCAACCCAGTAAAAGAGCCCAATGCATCTTTTTACAATTTACAAGAATGTGTCAGCAATAGCCTATTGGCGGCCATGGCTGGAAATTCTAAATGACAGACTAATGAAAGCATTGTGATCTGTATGGGAGCGAGATCCGACCCTAAATGTGTCTATTTAAAGCAGCTGTTCTCTGCTCTGATATGGTAAGAACAGAATGCATCTCAAGTGACATCATACGGTTGGTGTTGATTAATTAGAAAGTTTAAATTGCCTTCTAAGTAAATAGAACTTGCCAAGAAAGAGGGTTAATGATCTTTGCGTTATAGCCAAAGAGACCATTTGGCTCCAATTAGGTCAGTGAGAGCAGAGAAAGAAATATTATCAGACTGATCTCTCTCTCGCTCTCATTCTCTCTCTCTCATCCTTGTGTCTCCCGAACTGGCTGCCAAGGAGCATCTTTGACTCACAGCATGAAATTAAATTTCTATGGTGGCCCAGAGCATCATACAATGAAAAGGACTTTGTGTGAGTTTTCCTCTCTTGTTCTTGTGCTCTGTCAAAAATTAATATATCAAGACAAATGAACGTGCTTCTGAAACCCACTGGAAACCCAAACAGTGTTTTCAAGGTGAAATGTTCATATCAATACTGACACATGCACCACCCCAATAAAGGGAATTCAAATCTATTTCATGCATTCACAATAATTTTATTTGATTTATTTTAGGACCATTAAAGCAGACTGTCAAATGCACCACACACAGAGAGGAATATTTAAAATCAATTTCATGCATTAAAAATGTATTTTATTTGTATAAAAGTTATATTTATACAATTTGTTTTGAAAATAAATTTTTTGACTATTTAAAATGTTTAATTGATTTGATTTTGTCTGTCTTTACTTTACAGTCTAATGAGAAAGATAGTATTTTCTTATAGCGTGTGTGGTAGTTATTGCATTTACCAGCAGGGGCTAACCGGCCCATGCCAACCAGCTAAACCTTGACCGTTTCCTCTGCTGTTAAAGAAACTGCTATACAACTACATCAGGGTATAACTATGAGTTTATTGTTGAGATGTGAAATATCTGAATGAACTCAACAGCTGTGCATATGTGTACCAGAGCAACAGAACATTTGTAGTTAATCATACATGGTGCACAAGCACGATCAAACGCAGTGGCTTTGAAGTAAGTTTCTCCTACTCTCTGAACGCAGTATTACAGCAGTATTGAACAACACCATGGTGTCATGAACCCCATTGTTTCTAGGACACGCTCCTCTGTTCGGCTCGGAGGGTCAATCGATCGTTTTGATTCATGTTGTTTTCACTCTGTGATCAAAAAGGCCTCTGACATTACTAAAGGTCGCTGGAAAAGGTTTGAACTAGGACTGATCTGGATTTCAGACAAAAAAATTATGACTTTTGGCCAGTTTTGTCTTTGTTGTGCGTCTAACTTACGCTATACAAAGCCATCAGAAAAAGAAAAAGTTGAATTGTTTGTTTTCTCTCATTTCGTCTCTTTGTGACAAAAGAAGGACACTAGGAAAGGATTCCTTGATGACTTTTGATCATTTTCAACATTCCTTTTTTGTGTCTGACTTGACTTTTATGATAGATACAAAATTGCTATTTTTGTCTTTATTGTTGAAGATCTCTGTAGGTTTAACTGAGGCTGACTTCAGCAAACAGAGAATGATGTATATACTTGGATGCTTGACGACATATGTAAGCAAGCAGCTTTGTCGTAGTCCATCAAGAGTGCTGGGATCGAAGGGAAGTCTAAACGATCCTGCTCCTTCTGTGTCATTAGGGCAGGGAGGAGAACCCCATGAAAGAACTATCAAAATCTCCTTGAAGGAGGAGGAAAAGAAAGGCTGAGTATCGATCTGTCTGTCCACGGATATGATACTTAAGCCCAGTACTCAGAGTCAGAGAGCCCAGAGATCCATATCTCAAAGACTTTAATCCATGCTCCTCTCTAGCTAGATTGGCCTTCACCCTAACCTCTTGACAACTGCACGAACAGATCAGGTATGGAAATCCAGCAGTTCTCACATTAGCTGTTCTCTTGCTTTCTCTTAGTCTTTCTCTCACTACCGTGTTGTCATATTCATTATCCCACATGCAATCCTTTAGAGACAATGTGGAATCAAAATTGACCCCATTTACTTTCTTAATAAATGTTCCTTGTGCACAATTGATCAGTGCATAATTGAAAAGGAAAAATAATGTTTTCGTAATGTCTAATCAAAATGTAATATTATTCTCCACCTTTGGACTGACCCAGTCTACGTGGGCAGGGACAAAATTATATTAACCATTAATATTATAGCCTAACATTTCCTTCCATCTGTAATCTAAAGACTATTCTAATCCTTATGCATGAACATCCCATCCGACATTATTTCTCATTGAATATTCATTCAGAAAAAAGTAACATTACAAATGTTGAAAGCAGGAAAGGGAAAATTAAAATGCTTTTAAGTGAGTATATACATTTAATTATTTTATTTTATTTCTCATGCACCAACTTAAAACCCAATTCAAATTAATTTCATACTTTTAAAAAAGTATATATTATTTTTTAATACTTATATTTTGTCAATTTTATTTATTTATTTTATCTATTTAACTTTCTATTTAATACTTCAGCTTAAACCTATTTCAGTTTTATTTTATGTTTTAAAGCTTTCACCTAATATCAATATTTTAGCTTAATTTCAATTAACAAAAAAATATTAAAAACTATTTTTTTATGATTTTAGACAACAATATTTACTGTTTACTATTGCACTATAGAAATACATTTACTCAGTACTAATGACTGATTAATGATTTGTTTAATGATTAATGGTTTGTTTGCTTGTTTAGAACAAGTTATCTAACACATTCAAAATGAAATTATTTCCTAATATTATATTTCTTTAAAGAATCATGCTATTGATTACCCTGGCTGTTTGCTCTATGTCTGCTTTTGCTAACTTGGACTTGACTGACCCCAGTAAGAGAGGAGGTCAAAGGTCAGATCAATTGTCTGGATGATCAATTGAGTGGATAAGAGAGAAGATTCCGGCTGATTTGACTGACATCTCAGTGCTTCAGAAAGTAAATATGCAAAAATATAGTTTTCTGCTAAATTGAATGACACGTACATGCAGAAATGCGGCCATTGTGCAGCACCATGTGCTCTCTATTCTACTGATGTAAAATCACTACAAAGTGCTTTGTGTGCAAGCGCTAGTGTGTAATACAATTCATGTTCTCCCTTGTGATCTTAATCTGCAATAATTTCAGCCGCTATCACCTCTGTGACTGTTTCCCAGGCTAAAAGCCCAGCAGCCAGCGTCCTCCTTGAAATGGCTTGAGAAGTGACCCCGCTGACCTCTGGCTCTGATCTGAATCTGAGATGGGTCTGCTCTGGCTCCTGCTTAAAATTGCGGTGCATATGCTGGGCTGTGTAATGGCCTGGGGGCCCTCCCCAGCTACGAGAGAACAAATGAACAATTCATCATCGGCAGCTGTCCGCCAGGCCCAGGTGACTGCATACAGCCCCCCCTTTTGACAAAAAAACATGGGGGGCAGCTTTTAATCGGACAAATACTAATTGGATGGCCTGGAAAGATTAGAGGAGCCCCCTGGAGCTACTGTTCTCATCAATAGAGGCATCTTCATGCCTGCCTCGAACACAGACCAGAGCAAACCTCACTCTCAAGACCTCTCAGAGGAGGAGACACCCAATCAAACCACAAATATGACGCCACAGAAGTCATGCACCACATGTGAAATTATATCAAAATAACTTCAATATGTTTTTTATATTACTGCTTTCCATAAGGTGAATGCACTTTTCCCATGTGGTGCTGTCATCTGGAATGTTCCAGTTTTTTTAAATAGCCCACTTAATGTGTATACTTAATGCAATCAACTAAATATATATATATAGGCAGGTATGGGGATATATATATATATATTTGTTTTATTTTTATTTTTTTATTTTTTTTTACTATACATTTTTTTTGCACAGTAGTGATTGCATTAGATCCAATCAGTCATTTTTTAAATATTATAATTTGTTTATTTTTAGATGATTTTTTTTGTATTTAGTCAATATTTGATCAATATAGATTTTATTGACTCAATAATTTGGATGGCATTTGTTTTAATGTTAAGTTGATTAGCAGTAGTTTCAGAGGGGACATGGTTACTGAAAAAGACTATTCATGCTTGATCCGCCAGAAACTAAATGGAGACTGGTAAAATATTTACTCTATGCAATTGAAATGTTTTTGCATTTATTTGTATTTTTTTTGGTCAGAATTGAATGGCCATTAACGGAAAAAATATGCTTTTTGAAAAGGATACAACATCTAGCACCAGAGGATAACAGGCTATGCTCACCATGAAAGTCTTAACCCAGTTGACTCTGAACAGTCTTGACAGTTTATAGGTGCCTTTAGATCAGTATCACATTTACCATGGTCAAGATGCACAAAACCAGAATTTTTCAATATTTTAATACACTAACATTGGAAAATGTGCGCATATATTAACTACTAACATCCCTGCTTTTCATTTCAGAAATCTGGTCACTTTCAGAGCTGTGCCTCTCGTTTTCTGAGCGGACGAGCGTAATTCTTTGTTCTCGCTGCTTAGTGCTGGACTTGAGCCAAGAGCTTAATTTAACGATATGAGTTTCTACATGTGTAATGTGGAGGGTGCTGCACAGATGCTTGGAGTCTCACAATATCCACCCCACACTGAGCAGCCACTCACACATAATGTTTTTGTCTAAACGTAAAGCTTCCAACAGTGAGTTAAATGGAATATTTATGTCTTGGGATCGGGAAAGAAAGTCCAAATTAGACAGGAGCTTGAGGAGTCATTTGATCTCTTCTATGATTAGCTGGTGACAATGATATCAATTGCACCCTTCAGCCCTCCTACCTGCGACCTTAATAGGTGAAATCTGCTGTTTTGACTGTCATCTCACCTCTACCCCTCCTCTTTCTCCACATACACATTCACAGAGGCCCTGCCGATTGTCACCTCCACCTCAGCTCATGCTATCAAGCATAGCACGACTTCCTCTTTCTTGTGTATGAACCACGGCTGCCAGACCTTTATTCAGAATGGCTAAGTTTCAATTTGATGTGAAAGACAGACATACAGTTAGTTCAATTGATTCATTCAAACAAGTCTGACAGTGTATATGGGTGTCCATTGTTCTGTTGATGAAGCAGTGAAAATATATCTTTCCACAAATCTTCAGTGTGCAAAAACTCAGGAAAATACTTGTTTTGAGAAAATTAGACATTATTTTTGTAGCTTTTTCTAATGTTCTTTCAAACCCATGCTGTTATTTTTTTGTTGTTGAGGAAAATATATATATTTTTCATTTTCCAGACAGTAAGTCTTATTCATAAAACAGCAGAATATTTGTGTAAATTATTCATAAAGTTATCCAAACATAGATTTTCGGATTTGGGAATGTGTTAATATTTTCACAATGTAAGTTGGTATGAGAATAATTTACACCTGCTCTCAACTATGCATAAATAGCATATAACATATCTGCATATTGTGCGTTCTCTTAATTAATGGTTAACTAGTTAACCAATAACTATACATTTGAAAATACATTTAATTGCTTGAAAAATTATTGCAAACAGCCATGTAGTCAGTTTTCCTTTTATTATAGATTACTATTATTTGCAGCACCAATAGTATTTGTCAACAATCTTAACATAATTAAATATATTTTTTAGACATATGGCCAATTAATTTATTTTGCATTTATTTAAATTGGAACTGGAACAAAACCTGGGAAGGGGACCCAGAAGTTCCCACAGCATTTCTGTACCTGTAATTCACATACAGTAGCTGGCATTCATGGGTGCAGATAATGTTAATTGTGAATGATCATCCACGTGCCCTATTTATAAATGATTCGAATTAATTAACATACACGTTTAACTATCAAAACTCATGTTTAGGAAGCATTTATGAATCCAAGAGTAAATGTTTTGGAAGGTATATTTTATGCAAAATACTCAGAATTTACTATATTAACAAATCTAGTAAATTCATTAAACATTGCTGTTCAAAAGTTTGAGATCAGTCATTTTTTATGTTTTTAAAGAAATGTCTTTAAAGGCATCAAGGCTTTATTTGATAAAAAATACAGGGGGAAAATATTTTGTGAAATATTATTGCAATTTAAAATAAGTTTTCATCAAAGAAAAACGTATCACAGGATAAAAAATATATATATATTAAGCAGCACAACAGTTTCAACACTGATAATAAATCAGCATATTAGAATGATTTCTGAAAAATATCCTTCTGGGTCCATTTCCCAGGTTTATGATATCATGTGAAACTGAAGACTGGAGTAGTAGTGGCTGATAAAAATTCAGCGCTGCATCACAGAAATAAATGAGATTTTAAAGTATATTAAAATAGGAAACCATTATTAGAAATTGTAATAATATTTCATCCAACCCCTTATTTAATAATTTATTTATATCATATAATTAAGTACTTTTTATTAATTCACAATGTATGTATAGTTCTCTTCAACTCTTTCAACTCTACTTGACTATATTAAAAAAAAAAAAACTTTCACTTTTTCAAAATCTTTTCTTTATTCTTTCTCCTTCCCTTGCTAGCTTGTACTTATTTGAATTTATTTATATTATAATAATTCCTCTTATTATGTTTCTTCAAGATTAATCGCTTTATGTACTCCAATTGTAAATCGCATGGATAAAAGGCCTGCAAAATGACTAAATGTAAATGTAAATGTAAATGTATAGTGCCACAGTCAATCAATCAATCACTCAATCAATAATTAAATAAAAGTTGTAAAACAAATTAGCACAAGTCAAGTTGCAATAAAAACTAAATATATATATATATATATATATATATATATATATATATATATATATATATATTAATAACCAACCAATAAAAATATATATATATATATATATATATATATATTTTGATGGGTATATATATATATATATATATATATATATATATATATATATACTTTGATGGGTATATATATATATATATATATATATATATATATATATACAATATATATATATACTTTGATGGGTCTACTTTGATGGGTTTGTTGTTATTGTATTTGCCTACATAAGGTTTAAATGAACCTTTCATTAATATCCTTTTATAGTTCTCCATTGTGTTCTCTTGGCTTCTTTGGTAACATGGTTTCTTTGGCAGGTGTGATGTCATACAGACAGTGAGGCCTGTGTGTATGCCGCAGCCGGGCTTGTGGTCTCATCATTAGTCCCTGAGTGAGTCCACTTGAGTGCACTTAGCACGTCGAGCTGGCCCACTGTTACAGCCCCTCTCATAATTTGCAAACACCTTTGGCTGCGAAGGCGGCTAACTTGTCACTCACCATTTGACTCTCACACCTTAGGAGTAGTTTCCATAGCAGAGGTGAGGTGATCCTTCCTACCCACAGGTGCATTTTTAATGTGTAATTGTCAGATTCAAACACAACTGTGCCAGATTAAACAAAAAAGCAGACGGAGAATACAAGATATTAAATTCAGCGCATTTTTAAAGGAAATATCCCATTCGCTCTCTCTCTCAATTCGATTTCATTTATTGCCATGATTGTTTTACATAAATTAAAACTAATAATGATGAATAACTGTGTGTTTTTGTGTGTATATATATATATATACACATACACAAAACATGATATCTTATAATAAAATGACATACTAATTAACATAATATATTAAAAGTATAAATGAACATAAACAAATGAATGAGTAAAATAATAAATCAAATACAAGTGCATAGTAAAAAGTGTCAAAGGCAGCACAACTGTATTCTTCAAAGATGATAAAAATAAGGAATGTTTCTTGAGCACCAAATCAACATATTAGAATAATTGCTGAATAATTATTTGACACTAAAGACCAAAGTAATGATGCTAATAAAGTCAGCTCTGCCATCACAATAATACATTACATTTTAAAATATATTAAAATAATATACAGTTATTTTAAATTGTAATAATATTTCACAATATTACTATTTTTGCTTTTGACTTTATTTGTTGCCTTGCACCCAAAATTAACTATAATTTTTTTTCATATGATTTAAATTATAAATATAAATATGTTACATATGTTTCTTAAATATAAACATTTAATTAAATTAAATATATACAATTAGAATAAAATCAACTTTCAGCAAAATATTCACAGACGTTCTACTCTTCTGTAGACAGTGAATGAACTATTTTCTCCATCTTCATCCCCTCCCCTCTTGTTTACGTCTCATCGATAAATGGCCACCACAGATGTGGCATTTTTTTTCTTTCATCTTTCATGCTCAAAAGAACATGAGACCCATTTGACTACAACCCCCTGCCCCTGCCCCGAGCAGCTTCAGGCTATACATGAGACAGTCTGGCCAAGCTGAACACACCAGAGTCTACTCCAGGGATTACTCCAGTCTCTCTCTCTCTCTCGTTTGCTCCTCTCAGGCCTTTCTGCCCTCCAGCTGCAGGGGCCTCCTGTGATCCTGGGCCACTGTCCTGCACCCACGGGGGAAATGAGGGATGCTGGGCCGTGTGTGGCTTTGCTGAAGAGAGTCTAGGGGGTTTAAAGTGTGTGTGTGTTACCGCAGTACTGTATGTTGTGCTCAGTCAAATGGTTAAACGCAGCTTTTTGTCCACCTACAGCTGCTGCTGTCTGCGTGCCACCTTTCCTCTGTCTGAATTTGTGTTGTTGTGGTTGTTTATGCCCAAGTCCTGTCAGGCGGCCAGCTCTGCGGTCAACAATCTCCTCCTGGGCTCCCATAGGGCCTCTTTGCACATTTTCCTTCCTTTAGCCTGATAGTGACCTTGCGTTTGTGGTCATAAGCCTTATTTCCTGATTACAGTAAATGATGCAGTTGGTGTTGGAGCTCTACAATGATTTATTGATTATTGTATAACTGTTTCTGAACAAGATCACCTAAAATGCTTCTTTATTTGTGATTTAGGCCTAAAACTAACACTCACTAAGTGCCAAATGCGGGTAAAACTCTGTGTTGGCGAGTGTATGAAACAGTGTTGCTCGCCAGTTGGCCCATAACTTTTTTAATTAATTCTAATAATGCCTGAGAACACAATGTGGTTTAGTGTGATGATCCGATTGCAAAGACTATGCTATTTCCCTGTGAAAACAAGCATACATATTAGTAATATAATTCTAATATTATTCTGCATAATAATAATAATAATAATTATTATTATTGACAACAAAATAGAAACCATCTAATTTCATCCAATATTATTAAATCAAATTATACAAATTAAATAAATCATTAAAATAAATAACTATTTGAATTTCTATAATAATAATAATAAAAATAACAATAATAATTATTATTATTATTTATGTTATGCCTGAGAAAGCAATGTGGTTTAGTGTGATGATCAAAATGCAAAGAATATGCTATTTCCTTGTGAAAACAAGCATAAATATTAGTAATGTAATTCTATTGTTATATATAATAATAATAATACAAATAATAATATATATATTTTTTTTTAAATGAAATAATGCACAAAGTTTCACTGGCCGGTAAAAAAATGATCACCAGTACATTTTCTCAAGTCAGTAGCTATTGGCAGGTGTGGCAAATGTTAGTTTTAGGCCCTATTTGTTATAGTTGCTGATAACTAATAAACAAGTGTTGTTTAAGAAGATTGTCGTCTTCAGGATTTCATGGTTTCTCAGTTTTAACCTTGGCCGAGCCACTGGAGACCATTTTAGGGCTTGATATTCTTAAACGTATGGATGGTTGTCCATGCATACGACATATAATTCTTTCACAAAGCCATTCTTCCTGAAGGTCGGTGAGGCAGGGTAGATGCATTCGTTCCCTCTGGGGCCCGGAGGACAGAGAACGGCGTTTGTTCATAGACACAGCTGTTGATTGTTATTGGATGTTGGCTTGCACCAAGGTCTCTGAGAAGCAGAGAGCCAGAACCGGAGAGCATTCGCCTTATTCACTATTGTTGTGCTTAATGGACAGAAAATTACAGACAGGAGCTGCCATGTTCTGCCTTTGTCTCTTGCAAACAAAGGGACGAGAAGACAATTTGAGTCTTGAACCAAAGAGACGAGAAATCAGAATTCCTTTTGAAGGATAAGTCACTCAAACTCGCCAC
This sequence comes from Gymnocypris eckloni scoliostomus, assembly GCA_027564155.1. Lineage (NCBI taxonomy): Eukaryota > Metazoa > Chordata > Actinopteri > Cypriniformes > Cyprinidae > Gymnocypris > Gymnocypris eckloni. Next base: position 19,196,471 of record CM050428.1, read on the forward strand.
TAGAAAGCTTGACCACATTGGCGACTCTATTCATACTTCTGCTCTGTTCTATTGTTTGGTCTGAACTTGAGTTTGATTCATCCACCTTCCCCTACATCCACTGGCATGTTTTGACATTGCACTATTGTCTTGTGCGTCATTAATGTGAGCTACTAGCTAGAAGGTTTGTCTGAACCTTTGTAGCTTGTATTCACTAATACCTGAGAATTTACTGGTGAATTCCTTCATATCTTGTGGTATGATGTTTTTTCCCTTTTTATTTAATGTTTTTTTAAATTAGTTTTAAGCATAAAAGCATTTGGAGCACTTATTAGTGCTATATAAATAAAGTAGTAGTAATAATAATAATAATCATGATTAGTATTTTATGTATTTGTATTCTATTATTTTATTTTATAAAAATAAATAAAAAACTACTACTACTACTTATTATTATTATTATTATTAGCATTTTAGCTTGACAAGGCAATGCAGTCATGACTCCAGTATGTCCAGTAACATAATACTTTCAATAAATTAGAATGTCGTGGAAAAGTTAATTAATTTCAGTAATTCAATGCAAATTGTGAAACTCGTGTATTAAATAAATTAAATCCCAACAAATTAGAATACTTCATAAGACCAATTAAAATTTTTAATGAATTGTTGGCCTTAAAAGTATGTTCTTTTACTGTGTATGTACTCAATACTTGGTAGGGGCGCCTTTTGCTTTAATTACTGCCTCAATTCGGCGTGGCATGGAGCCACGCGGATCAGTTTGTGGCACTGCTGAGGTGGTATGGAAGCCCAGGTTTCTTTGACAGTGGCCTTCAGCTCATCTGCGTTTTTGGTCTCTTGTTTCTCGTTTTCCTCTTGACAATACCCCATAGATTCTCTATGGGGTTCAGGTCTGGAGAGTTTGCTGGCCAGTGAAGCACACCAACATTTAACCAACTTTTGGTGCTTTTGGCAGTGTGGGCAGGTGCCAAATCCTGCTCCAAAATTTCTTGGTAAATGGGTGCAGTGATGTTGGTTTTCAAAAAACACAATGGACCAACACAGCAGATGACATTGCACCCCAAATCATCACAGACTGTGGAAACTTAACACTGGACTTCAAGCAACTTGGGCCATGAGCTTCTCCACCCTTCCTCCAGACTCTAGGACCTTGGTTTCCAAAATAAAATACAAAACTTGCTCTCATCTGAAAAGAGGACACTGAACCACTGGGCAACAGTCCAGTGCTTCTTCTCCTTAGACCAGGTAAAACGCCTCTGATGACAACTGTAGCCAAATTCCTTGATACGTCTGTGTGTGGTGGCTCTTGATGCCTTGACCCCAGCCTCAGTCCATTTCCTGTGAAGTTCACCTAAATTCTTGAATCAATTTTGCTTGACAATCCTCAATGCTGTGGTTCTCTCGGTTGGTTGTGCTTTTTCTTCCACACTTTTTCCTTCCACTAAACTTTCTGTTAACATGCTTGGATACAGCACTCTGTGAACAACCAGCTTCTTTGGGAATGAATGTTTGTGGCTTACCCTCCTTGTGAAGAGTGTCAATGATTGTCTTCTGGACAATTGTCAGATCAGCAGTCTTCCCCATGATTGTGTAGCCTAGTATATATCTGTATGTATATTATGTATGTATATATATATATATCAGTATAATTTAAGTATAACATCAATATAAATTTGAGAAAAGTCTCCTTAAATCTGAACATTCTTAGAGACCAAAACATAGATTAAACAGTTTGTTTTCGGTTGGCATTCTGTGAATTACGCCCTGTTTTGACAGTGCTTTCACACTAAAAACAAGAGCTTAAACAATACAGTTTTGCTGTGACTATAAGTGCGCCAATGTTGCTTTTCCCCAACGTCTTGCCCCGTTTACCCCTTCAACCCTCAAACACCAGCCCTTCCACTTCCCCAGAGATGGATTGTTGTTTACAATTTGAGAGTCAAATAATATTTCTGAGCTTTATGGCGGTCTCCCTCTGGAAGGCACCATTACAACAGTAACAGAGGATTAATTAGAGCTTGTCCCCACAGAGACATTTGAGGCTCCAGTCCTGGTCAAAGGGGAAGCATTAGCTAGTCAGCACGAAGGTAGTTGTGGTAAAGCGCATCCCAGGTAATTAATAGGCCTGAGGTGAGGGTAAGTGTGTTATTTATTGGGGTTGGCCTTGAGACATTTTATAGCTTCAGTGAAGGAGGTTTCATTTAATGTTCCTCAGTGTAGTGAGGTTTCAGAGCAAACATATCAAACGCACGGTGTACAGCACACAAGCTGCCAGTAGAGGGGGTGAGGAAAAGTGCATACATCCTTATCCTTATTATCTGGACGCTAACCTTTGCTCACAGAGTTATGATTACATCCTCTGAGAACCTGACGTAAATATTCTGCACGTGTAATCTAATGAATTATTAATTGTAGTGACTCTGTGATTGGACAGAATATTGAGATTTCAGCGACCGCCCACTGGCATGAAGCTCTGTGCATGATGTAACTGAGTTGATCTTCCTACACTTATTATATATTATACAATATATATAACATTTAAATAATATATAAAAAACGTATTATATATTTGTATAATGTATATTTTGCAATAAATTTGTTAATAATTTACCTTTTTTAATATATATTTAAAATGTATAATAATTGAGCAAAAAATATACATTACTTTTAAATTTTTTAAGAAGTGTCTTATGCTCACCAAGGCTAATTTTTTTATAAAAATATAGTAAAATATATATAAAATAAATAAATATAATATGTATATAATATAACAAAATTGTGAAATATTAAAATGTTATAATGTAACTGTTTTGTCTTAATATATTTTATTGTAATTTATTCCTGGGATGTAAAGCTGAAATTTAAGCATCATTACTCAGTGTTCATTATTACACGATTATTCAGAAATCATTGTAATATGCTGATTTGATGCAAATACATTTATATTTTTGATTAATAGAAAATACAAAAGAACAACTTTTGACCAATTTAACCTTTTCTCAATAAAAATATATTTTAAAAGTCTAAAGAATCTTGATGTGTATATTATTTGATACTTTTTATGTCATAATGTCACACCTATTTTTCCACTAAAAAAGACTAGGTCATTTTTTATGATTCCTGCACAGAGAAAATGAATGCGCAAAATACTTCTGCATTCAAAATACAAATAAAAATAAAAGATTTGTGGTAACTTTTAGACTTTTTGTTTAAATTAATGTTATGTTTAAATTATTAGTAATTAAATTAAGTAACACATTTTTACTATAATAAATATTAATTTGTCATTTAACTTTTATAAATAAAACATTTATAAATAACTTGTGACAGAGTCGATCCCCAGATAAATACCTTGTGTATCTTCCTCCAGATATTACAGACTTTCTCCTTGGCAGCACCCAGTTACTTCTTTACCAGAAGGACACGCCCACTCGTCTCTTCAGCTGCAGGAACTAGAATAAAGGAAACAAAGAAAGAACAAAACAGACATGCAACACTTGTTTGCAGCATATAAGGGTTTGTACTCTGCCAAAACACTGTATACGCCCTCAGCTTAACGGACAGCGCTTTATTTCCACCTCTACTAGTAGTCTCATACATATAAGAGTGCCTGCTGAGTTCAGGGGAAGGCTCACATGACACTGCCTACCCACTATACACCCACAGACAGCCAGACACTCCAGCTACAATGCGAGTGTTTGGATCTGAAGCCGTTTTGAAGTCGCCATGCCCGTAATCTATAAAGGGATACGAGAATATGGTCGGGAGGAGGGAGGATTCTGGGATGAAGCGAATCGTTTCCATATGGACAAGGAGGACGAATACCTGGAAAAAAGCCACTAATCTTTGGCTGTGAAGTTGAGGAGTTTTTAACGCTAATAAACGCGCCATTGGCAAAGTCCTCGCCATAAGGAGGGCCGGCTACATCAGGCCTGTCTTTCCTCAAGAGGGACGAGTGTTGTCACATGTGGTCTTAGCTCCTTGGAACGCACTCAAAGACTTACTGTTAGGGTAAGAATCTCATTTCCAAACCCTCCGAGACACAAAAAAACCCACAAACTCTTGGGGAAGACTGAAGAAAGTGAGGCTTCAAAGGCACGACGGCTCCTTTTACAGGTTGAAAAAATAAGATAAGAACAGTCAACCGTCCAATTCTGTAATTGTGCGTAAAGGTAAAGGGCCGTGCATTGTCTCGCCTCCGACATTTGGCACCGTGTCTGATGGGCCCGGAGTGTTTTAGAGGCAGGTTTGTGCTCCCGTCTAGCATAAACAGAGCACTAGATCCGGTCGCACCGCCAGTCCCGCGAGTTTGAGAAATGTCAACATCAGACCCACGGGTTGTTTCGCTCTCCACATTCGCTGGCCTTCCGTCTTTCCCCCTGCATATGGCCACAGGATCAGACAGCTCGCGTCTACACGTCTCGACTCGAAAAGCCTCAAAATGCCATCTTGTAGAGACATTATCCGACAGTACGGGGCAAAATGAGAAACGGGGAGGCAGAGGTAGACCTGCGTTGATCTGGGATATGTCAGCGGCGCGGCACTGGAGATCCACCTCCTACCCTTTTCCGTCACCGGATTGGGCGCAGCGGATGCTCCCGGGTATCTACAGCGCATTAAGAGCACAGGGGAAAGAAACTCGGAAATGCTGCCGTGGAGACGAGGATAAAAGTGTAATAATGTGCATGACGATATGTCCTTTTCACACCGCTCAAACCGTATTACTAGACCTGTCCTCAAAGGCGAGAAGGAAAAGAACAGTTGGTGAAAGAGTAAATGACAGGGACCAAAAATAGTGGCAAAAGGAGAAACGATGGGAAGGACAGAACCCGAAGGGGGGTCGTGCGCGGGCGAGATAGAAGCAGAGCGAGAGAGAACCGGAGTCTTAAAAAAAACTGTATAAGGTTTGTCAGAGGAACAAAGGAGATAGGATATCCCTAATCCCTGCAATATTAATGTCTAAAATGTCATTAATAAGCTCAGGATTTTGAGCCTGAGACCACACTAGGATGAAGGTACCTGCCAGGGCTTGTCTGACAGGGCCTTGGCTAATGAATGAATATAAAGCTACTCCAATCAATCACGCAAGATTTATCTTCGCCCCGAGTATAGGTGAGGTCTGGTATGGGGTGACCACGACTGTCAAGCATGCTGAAGCAGCAGCCAAGAAACTGTCGTGGCATTACAATGAGGCTTGTATTAATGGGTGCTTGTGCTTTTCTGCCATGTGGGGGAGCAAGCACAAATGTGCGAGTGTGTGTGGGCCACAATTTCTGGCCATATTTTAATTTTAGTAAATGAAATGACATCACTGGATCATTAACTCCAGGTTTGGTCACTTTACCCTGGGCAAATGAAGGCTGACAAATGTTTAGTTAGCCTCGGTTGTCCAAGTAATGCCAAGTGGTGTCAACGTCTTGAAGGTTTGCATGTAAACACACAAATTGATTTGTGTACATTTGTGGTTTGATGTGAAAATTAGATTTACAGTAAATTATATAGGTAGACTGGGGCTAGATGTCACAGTGGTTTTGTAAGTTAGTTTCAAGTTCTTGTTCAATTAGGATCATGTTTTTCCTCCAAACTGGAACTCCAGTGACATATAACATCACATTAGCATACATTTAGGGTATATATATATATATATATATATATATGTGTGTGTGTGTGTGTGTGTGTGTGTGTATATATATATATATATATATATAGTATTTAAAAAAATGTAATGATGTATATATGATATACAATTAATAAATAACTATTTTCCATTTGAATACATGTAATGTATTATTGTCATGACAAATCAGCCACTCCTGTGTTTCATGATGTAAATCATACTAATATGCAAATTTTGTGCTAGAAGCATTCTTATAATTATCAATGTTGATAAGAGTTGGGCTGCTAAAAAGTTTTTTTTGGAAACTGTTCAAGAGAACATTATTTGAAATATAAACCTTTTGTAATATTATAAACTTTATTGTCACTTCTGAACAAATTTAATCCATCCTTGCTTAATAAAAGCATCCTTTAAAAAAATCTAAATAAATACAATAAATCCCGACCGCAAATAATAGTATAAAATTAACTATATAAATAATATTTTTGTCCAAAACAATGCTATTTTTCATGTGGTACCTCTACAGTTTAACTGTTTTGTGAAATTATTTTTTATGTAACCACTAGTGTTCAAACAGACTACTTCACCTCATCAAAGCACTGCCTTCATATCCACTGGGCAGGCATGTCCAAATAAGCTGTGAAAATATTTATAGCCTCTCACTGACTATCCTCTCATTAGCGAGCACTTTTCTCCTCGCGCTGCCAGTTGCCAAAAAAGCAGAGAGTGAAATTTATTTTGAATATTCAAAAGGAGATAATCAGCTTGTGTGCCAGCAGTGTGTGGCTCTGTTAGGCATGTGCATGGCATGGCGGATAAGGGTGCACATCTCTCACGGGTTTCCATCAGTGTTACCTGAGTTGGTTTTCTTTTATCTGAAAGTGGGCCGTATGGTTTGGTGAGACTAATCAGGCTGATGTGTGTGAGGCGATGGCATGTTTTTAATACATCCACATATGTTATATGTTGTACAGTGTATTTGATCTTTGAATATGCACATATGTCGTATTTTGTTGTAAGACAGCTTATAAATACGTTACATTCAGTATATATTGAGCTATATTGAATAGACACACACAAATATATATATATATATACAGTTTTATTTTAATAAATTAATAAAAAAAATTGGCAGAGATGCATTAATTTGATAAATATCTGACAGTAAATACATTCAGATTATGAAAAAAAAACTATTTCAAATAATTTCTGTTTTTTAAACCTTCTATTAATCAAAGAATCCTAAAAAAAATATAAATGTACATAAAAATATCAAGCAAAGTGTTTTCAATATTGATATTAATACGTTATAAATCAGTATAATGATTTCTGAAGGATCATGTGATACCAGAAATTTGATTAACGACTACTGACAATTCAGCTGTGCCTTCCAAGGAATAAATTGTTTTAAAATATATATTGAAATAGAAAAAAACTTATTTAAAATTATCATATTATTTCTGTTTTACAGTATTTTTGATTGTATTAACATTTTTATTTGAAATATTCTAAGAGACTTAAAAAAATTAATATATATATATATATATATTTCTGATCCCAAACTTTTGAGCAGTAGTGTAACATTAATAACTTTTTAAAAATTGCTTCATTTTTTCATAATTAGGTGGCAAATGCCTATATGTCAATATATCAAATGAGACCTGTCAGCAATGGGTATGCATCAATAAACTCTTTACATTCACTATGTCACTGTCAGAGTTAATATCTAAACTTGCAAGAGCACACTCAATGACTTTGTTGCCGATATGCCCTCGCTGTCAAATAGACAAACCAAAAAAAGACTGGAGTGGATTGTGCTGATGGTTAGTAGTGACCAGACCAAAGTCAACTCATAGGCAGAGGGCTATTTGTTTAGCACCATTTAGTTTCAGGTTATATTTTAGAAGGGTCGTGGCTGCTTGTGTAGCAGGTGGTGGACGCTCAGCATCGCTGGAGGATGAAGCTCTGGAGGAAGACATTGACAGTGGACATTGATAGACACAGATAAGGGCTCGGAGGGACAGAGCTTTACCGAACACCGGACCCTGACCTTCCCTTTCCAACAACAAAACTAATTCTGTTTCCAGTGGGATTCAATCAAATGTGTGTCCTGACAATGCTGATGCCATGGGGTTTGTAGCAATGCAGACACGCTCAAAGTGTTGCAGGAGTCACGGCCCTGTCTGACAGATTATCTGATCTTAAGCTGTGCTATGGAAAATTGTCTAAGCACCGGCTACGTTTCTAATAAAAGGAAATGTACAAAACAGGTTAATGAATACTGAGCCATGATTAAAGTTTAGAAACCAGGCAAATTTTCATTTTTTCCCTGACAAAATTATTTTTCCTAGTTTGTTAGCCATTTTCAAGATTTGTTATATATATATATATATTAATCGCATCCAAAATAAAGGTTTTTAAAAATAAATAATACATAAATATATATATATATTCTTTCCTAGAAAATAAATAGAGAAAAGTGTCAGAAATGCAAGATATAAAAACAATTATAAGTAAAATATAAACTCGCAGTGGCGAGAAAAAAATCATCAGAATTATGAGATTAATAGAAATGTCCTTTTTTAAATTTAAATTCAGAAAAATACTTTTTATTTTAGCTAGTTTGCAAGGTTTGCAATTTTCATTTAGTTTAACTTTATATACTCAAATCACTAAAACTAAAATAAGAACCCCTTTCTTTTTTTTTTAATTAAAATTAATTACATAATTTACAACATTTACAAAATAAAATTCATTTACAAAAAAAACACAACAAAATTAAATAAAACTATAACATCTAAGTCATATCTAGTGTGTGTGTTTAATGTCTATATGCCATTATATCAAATGAGACCTGTCAGCAATTGGTATTAATTGCTTTATTACTTTCTTAGAATTCGTGAGAGTACATCCAACACAAGATTACTTACGAACCACCCATTAAATTGAGGACCATAGTTCATCTTGTGGATGAAACAGCAGGACTATCTGAAGCTATTTGAAAAACACAAAAAACAGGGCACAAGTACCAGTTGTGGCCTGGCGTTGTGCCACCAAGGCATTCGATGTTCCCTTGAAGCACCTCTGAAACGAAGTTTGAAAATGGCATCTGGCTATCCTCAGTGTGTTCCACTTCTCCTGCTAATCTCTGGAGAGGAGGCAGATCTGCTGACTCCACACTCATGGGTCGACCAACAAAGGAAGCTCTGAAACTTTGCTCCCTGGATCCTGTAGTGACGGGCTTGGCAGGCCACAGACATAATGAGCTCCAGACCAGGGAGAGTGTAGCATTATCACCCTGGAATTTAGTAGTCGGGTCGGGCGGGAGGGATTGAGCCCAGTCTGACCCAGCTCGGCTGTGGGAGGCCCGGGCATGTCACGCACTACTGGTTCAGAGTTTCTGGAACTTTCTCCACACAAGCCCAGAATCTTCCCTGCTGTCATGTATGGAGGTCACATCCCAAGAGAACACTTTTACATTTGCTTGAGTGCGAGAAAGAAAATGCCGCACTGCATGATTTGATTATTTATTATCTTGAGAAAATTGCTAACGATCGCTTCTGAACATGCACCGCAATTAAGGATTTCTGCCTGGACTGAATTCAGAGAGATGTTTATTGTTGAGTGTGCCATGTGGAATGCCTTACGAGCGGGAATCAAGAACCTGGTCATTACGCATTGTGCTGGTGGTTTGGTGTGTGTGTCATGGGTGGCATGTTGGGAAATAAACTAATCGTGTATTTGCATCTGTTAGTATCAGAAGAAGAAAGTCTACTACGTTGTCTGTTTTTACTACATTAGTGTCAAATACACCTATGTAATCTTTACCACCAAAATATATCTTAATGTCTGCCTCTCACGCTCTGTTTAAAAAAAAGGCAAGCTGGTTAGATGTTTATACAAAGTCACCATTATTTTTGTAGAATTGTATGCAATATAGATTGTTTTAAAATAGCTTAAACTAAGTGTGATCATACAGACAAGGAACCCAAACTTCAGGTGAAATAAATGGAGAGGAAAAAACAAACCCTGTGAGAAACCATGTTCAGTTAGTTGGGTAACCATATTTGGTACGGTAACTCAGTTTGGTATGGAGTACAGCAAGGCTCAGAACTAGGACCGCAATAAATACAAACATAAAACTACAAACTAAAATTGTCTGTAAAAGGCAATGGAATCCAACAAGACCTCTTTCTGGGGACCTTCTGAAAGTGTAACATAAAATCTTGCTATTAATACAGAATATTATTATTATTGAAGAGTAATTTGCTTAATTTAAGAACAACAGATGTCAATGGTTAGTCCTCATTTAGAAAGCCAGGTAAACAAAGATATGGCAGCGATACACATCCTGTATGTTTCTTGTCATGCTTGAGGCTTTTTCACTTAATCAAGAATCAGTTAAAATGTGAATGGATCAATTAAGCAATGTATATGGCTAATCTTTGGCAGGCCCAACATTTAAATGTAGCCAACAACGTGATTGCAAACATTGTTAATTTATCCAAAAAAACTAAAGAGGGTTGTTCTGCCGCTCCTCCCGAATGATTTAGAATAATTTTAGTCTAATTCTGGAAATGGAAACAAGTCTCTTCTCCAGCTAGCGCTGGCAGTCTGCATGAAAGCACTCCACCAGCAACTTTCTTCCAATATTTCCTCATTTGAATCAGCTAAATGGCTATTAGCTGTGCCCCATGCCAATATTCTCATAATCACATTGAAGGTGGTAGCTTGGATGAGTTCATTGTGACAGCTGTGTGTAAAAGTGTTTGTGTGTATGTACACATACATGGGATTTGTGTTTGATTTGCAGTGCTTATGGAACTGGACGAGTACATGGCATTGAATGTTACATTCTTACCAGTTCAAATGTATTGGTAGAGATCAGTATTTATTTATTTACAGTATTTATTTAGTATTTAGAGAGAGAGAGAGAGAGAGAGAGAGAGAGAGAGAGAGAGGATAAAATATACACATTACTGTTCAGGTCTTAGTCTTAATGTTTTCTAAAGTCACCAGAGCTGTATTTATTTGTTCAAAAATACAGTAAAAATAGTAATAGTGTGAAATATTTTTACATTTAAAATATAAATGTAAAATGCACGTTTTCTGTTTTAATATTTTTTAAATGTAATTTATTCCTTTGATAGCAAAGCTAAATTTTCATCAGCCATTAGTCCAGACTTCAGTTTCACATGATCCTTCAGAAATCATTCTAATATGCTGATTAGATGCTCAAGAATAATTTATTTTTATTATCAACATTTAATACAGCTGTGTTGTTTTTCATGATTCATTGATAAATATACAGTTCAAAAGGAAAGCATTCATTTGAAATACAAATATAAACACATATTTTTGGGCACTTTTTATCAATTTAATGTGTCCTAGCTGAAGTAGTAATTTCTTTAAAAAAAGTCTTACTGACACCAAAATATATACTAAATTAGGGAGCAACAGAATGATGACAGCATTTTCAGTTATTTTTTCACTGTTCCTTTAACTGCCCATTTCATTCCTATAAGTGTAAATTGAATCTGCTATGTATAGGGTTTAATATTCTTTGAATAATCATTTAAGTCAACGGCATGCCATAGTTGCCTTAGCCAGCTTGAGTTAGCATATTTATGATCTGTTCCTATTGAGACTGATGAAGGTAGTGGCCACTTCCACCATAATTTCCAGCCTAACATGGTGCAGGGCCACAGGCCCAGTCCTGCCTCTCTAGGGACCGGCCTGCTCAAGAGCAGCTGAAGTGTGGCCAGGGTCCAGAGCCACCCTTATGCCAGAAGACATTTAACAAGCTGGCAGTAAAAAAAAAAAAAAGTAAGAGGCCTGTTGAGCATGTGGGCAAACATAAAAAGCAGTGGATTTAAAAGTTAATTTTTCCAGACGCTATTATAGCTCCTTCGTATTAAAACCTTGTGCCAGCGAAGGTTTCCTTTTCTTTTGTGATTGTGCATGCTCGTGTGTGTTATTTGTGTATGTTCTTGTGTGTGTGCAAGCAAATGCATGAACCCTTTATGGGATGCAGAGCCACTCTCCTCTGTGGTTAATTATGGTTTCTTGTTTGCCCAGTCATTTTGTCACTTCCTTGCCATTTCAAAGTGATAACGGCCATAAATGCCTTTCCAAACTCTTTACAGCAGCAGAGACCTCAGCATGGAAATATGGCCCCTGTTTAAAGATAAGGAGGGAAATTACTAAATTAACACATGCTGTTTTGTGATGAGGACTTCCTCTCTACCCAACATTTACAAGTACAGACAAGTGAGGAACATCTCTGTTAACAAAAATGAATGATTATGCTGCAAAGGAATAATTTCCGTTCTAGTGATACAGGTGCCTTGTAATATATTTGACAGATTTTTTTTTATAACATGTACTTAATTAGAATTAAATCATTTGAGAATGAATTAATAAAATATTTAAAATAAACAGATTTATACTTTTGATAGAAACTTGATTCTGTAATACTCTTACAGTATTTTTCACAAAAAAACGATAAAAAATATGAATACAAAATAAAGTGAACAATTATTTTAATAAATTATTAGTTAGAACTGTTAAAGACAGTAAACTAATAAAGACAGAGTTCATGTTTGTCGGCGCTTCTCAGCATTGTCAAAATAAAAGTTCCACTTCTGACATTCGTCAGCCAAACAAAAATAACTTATCAACTGATGTCAATAATTGAAAACAGCCAAACATCAGCTGATGTATCAGCCTTAGCAACCACTAATCCTAACCCTACAAACTCATCATTTATGATAGCGCAACAATAAAATAAAATAACACAATATAAACCATTTTAACAACAACAAACATGGATGGCAAGCCAGCACTACAATTTATGGACTATAAATATCAACAAAAATCTGTCATAATATGCAAAATCACATATCGTAAATGAGTAATCAAATCAAACTCACACTGATTTGAACCAAGCAGCAAAGCATGATGGGTAACTCACAGTATTAAAACTAAATATTGCAATATTAAAATGCTCCACACCGTCTCAAATGACTGTCTAACAATACTCATTTTAGTTTTAGATTTTTCAAGATTTTATCAAGTTCAATTCAAGACAACTGCATATACAGCTGGCAAATCACTGCAATGAAGAAGCCTCAGGAAAGTGAATCACACTTCTGTATCCATAAGCTTTTTCTAAAACAAATATCAAATTTAAAGGCCTAATCTGCATGACCTCTGACCCTTCTCATCTGCCAGGCCCCCAGAATAACCAGCCACCTCAGAGGTTACAATCAAAGTAAGGTAGTTAAACTCATAATGTCCACAGCTAAGATGATTATCAGTCCGCACAGATAAGACATCTCCAGGAGATTTTAAGCGGGAATATTTATGCCATCCGATTAGCCTGGGCCATAGCAATGTTAAAAAAAGGTTTAAACGTGACCCCATGATCATGAGCCGAAATATGCATAGAATCTTTATCAAAAGAACTTGACGTCAGGGCTTTTTAAAGTATGAATTAAAACATTGTGGGCACATGTGGATTTGTCTGTTTCATTGTTTCTTATGGGAGCTATTTTCACACTGTATGCAAGCTACACATTGATCATGATTTGAAGTAGCTTAATTTTACAATCCAGATGTTTTTAAAGCTATATAAGAAACAGAAAGTCTGTTCAGGTGAATGTGTTTTGATTATTTTCTGCTCAGACATTAAAATGAGTGGTATAGCAATTGCTACTCCAGGAAATTGAACTCCTTGAATTGTGTTGTTACTGTTAACTAAAACTAAAAATAGTTTTCTGTAATTGCAGTAAAGATGAAAAAAAATATATATATACAAATAGAAGATTTGAAACAAAAATAAATTGTTTTGTTTTGGTAACTAACTGAAGTATGTTTAAGTACCAAAGTTATTCAAACTAAAACTGAAATAAAAAATAATCAAAAGCTTTAAGTGTATATGTCTGTGTGTGTGTGTGTGTGTGTGTGTGTGTGTGTGTGTGTGTGTGTGTGTATATATATATATATATATATATATTAGTGCTGTCAAAATTACCATGTTAATGCAGGAGATTTTTTTTTGTTTAACGCAGGGGTAGGGCTAGTTTTGGCGTCTCCACTCGTGAATGCTGCCTATGTCTCTTTTTTCTTGCTAATTTAGTCTCAGAACGTCTTTACGAGCACATCAAACAGGAGATGTTTCAGACACGCACTCCACTTCACCTGAGCTTCAGGCGCGAGTCAAACGAGCAGAGATTGCTACTGTAGCAGAGATTATCTTACTATATGGAGATGAGAGGGTCTGTATTACTTACTATTGGAGAAAGCGTAAAGGCTAACTCGGATCACATGTCCCTTAATAACCAATCACATTACAGCCTTGACATCATTGAATTTCAGTCAGAGTTGTGCGACACTCAATCGCCGTTTACGGATAGCATAGGAATGAATAAGAAGTCGCAAAAAGTCAGTGAATTCTCTTATAAAACAAAATATTTTTCGTGGTAAATTCTAAAAAATAGTTAAATCTAAAAGTATTATTTAGTGTAAAACATGTTGAAGATTAGCATATAGGCTGTCGATTCATTAAATGCTAAGCCGTTTCCTCAAAAAAGGAATATGTTTATTCAGTGTAGTGAAGCCTCTCCTCCATTGACATCCATTAAAAAAAGGCCTCATTTCCAATGTACTGCCAGACCAGAAACGTTAGCATTAGCCATTACTATGGTGGCCGAGAGAGCTTAACGCGCTGCAACTTCAGAAAACACATGCAAATAGAAAAAGCACGAGCAAATCAAGAAAACATTTTCATCATTTTGACAGCAGATGGTGCAAATGCTCGCAACACAAACAAATAAAGAAACGTTGTGTTGTGAGTATTTGCAGCGTGTGCGTTGTCAAATTGACGAAAGTGTTTTCTTAATTTGCAGGTGTTTTTTGTCATTTGTAGCACGTTTCTTTTTTTTGGTTGTGTTGTGAGCATTTGCAGCGTGCGTTGTCAAAATTGAAAGTGTTTTCTTAATTTGCAGGTGTTTTTGTCATTTAGCCAGCGTTTCTTTTTTGGTTGTGTTGTGAGCATTTGCAGCAGGCGTTGTCAAATTGGATGAAAAGTGTTTTCTTAATTTACAGGTGTTTTTCCATTTGTAACGCGTTTCTTTTTTTTGGTTGTGTTGTGAGCATTTGCAGCGTGTGCGTTGTCAAATTGACGAAAGTGTTTTCTTAATTTGCAGGTGTGTTTTTTCCATTTGTAGCGCGTTTCTTTTTTTTGGTTGTGTTGTGAGCATTTGCAGCGTGTGCGCTGTCAAATTGATGAAAGTGTTTTCTTAATTTGCAGGTGTTTTTTTCTATTTGCAGCGCGTTGAGCTCTTTCGGCCACCGCACGTTATGCATTTTCGGCTAATGGTTGCAGGCTTGCCTTCGAGTGGCTTTGACTGTAGGCTACTCAGCGCGCGCTCTTCAATTGCACGCACAAAGGTGCCGGCGCGCACTGTAGCCTTAA
This sequence comes from Gymnocypris eckloni scoliostomus, assembly GCA_027564155.1. Classification (NCBI taxonomy): domain Eukaryota; kingdom Metazoa; phylum Chordata; class Actinopteri; order Cypriniformes; family Cyprinidae; genus Gymnocypris; species Gymnocypris eckloni. Next base: position 19,211,563 of record CM050428.1, read on the forward strand.
TCATTTCATATCAAAGCACGAAAGAAATGAAGTGCATGCAATGTATTGGTCAGTTAATTCATGAAGGCGATTAAAGCTGCCTTAAAACTGTGCATGCATTTATTAGGCTATGTGTTATATATGAGTCACATTTAAGAACTCTGAAATAGATTTAAAAACTGTCCTGGAGCAGCCCAGCACTATTTTTCTCATCTTACACCCAATTCAACTCGTCAGCTCATTAATAGAGACTTTAAGACCTGAAGTGGGTCAAAAAAGGTAAAGAGAGTTGAGACAAAACACGATGCGTGTCATGTTCAGCATTCTTCTTATAGAAACAGCACCCAAAATAACCTTTTAACCCAGCTGCTGTGACGTCTGTTCATCAAAGAACAAAATAAAAAAGTAACTTTTATAGCTTTAAGGATTCATCTATATTTAATTTAGAATTTTGTCTTTGATAACTTTATTCAATGTCTGTATATTTCCTACTTGCTGAAGGGCACAGTTAGCTAAATATGACATTGGTTATAATAGATTTGTGAAGATTTTTTAAAGTTCACTTACAGTACAAGTTAGTGTATTAAAGTCCAATAAATATTAAAATAGATAGCTCTCAATTATACTGTAATGTTGAATGGCTATAATCAATGGCTAAATATTAGGGGGGGTGGAGGGGATTATTTTATACAGGCAACAGTAATATTGGTGTCAGAGATACTGGCCTTCAGTCATAAAAAAATATTCCATTAAACAAATATTGAAAACATACTGTCATTATATGTATACATTATATTGTATAAAATAATGTTGTTCCTACATTAATTTGAATATTAAGTGTGAAATTATTGCAATATAAAAGTATATTTAAAAAGTTTAATGTTAGGTGGGATTAATCGTGATTAATTAGTTATTTTTTTATTGATTGACAGCACTAATATATATATATATATATATATATAAACTACAACTAAGAAAATTACAATTAAAACTGGACAATTGTAAAAATTACAATTAAAACGACAAGTAAACTCAAATACATTATGAACATGCTTTCACAACATGTTTTCTCCTCCGCATACTACCTGTAAAGCATGAACCCACATCCTGTGTCAAAACCCCCGCAGAGATTGCATTGCGTTTCATTTCTGCATGCATAATTAATTCCTGCAAAGCTGACGTTGACCCCTCTGACAACTCGTGCTCTCACCTTTTGCACAACGCATCTTCTGACAACTTCCTGTTGTCTGACAAAAACCGAACAAGACAATCGGGCTGGAATGGGAGGTGGAATTCTCCTGCAAGTGTGGACAGCGACTTCGCAAAAGCAGAGAATAAATAGTTGGATTTGAGCGGTTTGAGGAGCAGAGATCTCGTAAACAGTCAATGCTGTCTCACAGCAACCAGCCCATGTGTTAGCACCTTGTTGGGTTGACTGCAGCCTGGCAGACGGGGCTTGTTTTTACAGGGATCAGCACCAAAAGATCCAGGGTGCTTATTTTAACACCTGCCCTGGAGCTCTGTCTGTGCTCAGCCCACTCCCCGTCCACCACAGGCCCCCCCTCGAGTGGCCCTCTCTCAGCCTGGGCCCCAAGCCAAAGACCTCAGAGGTCTGTTCTTGCCATGACAGGCCCACACAAACCCAACTTCAGTCTCACAGAGAGCCGCAATCATCTGATCCCTCAGCAAAACGAATGCCACACAACAACAACATAAATCTTCTCCTTATTAAACAGAGAAAGAAGCCATAGAGAAAGTTTACTTTAATGATTGATCTCCTTCAACGGCAGCAAATACAAAGTAAATCCTGTGTTGATTTACTTCCTGTTGAAACAGGAAGCCAATAGGCTAATAGGCTTATTGATAAGATCAAGGGGTCTACAGTTATCATAAACTCAGGTCAGCCAACTGGTAGATTCCATTACTTTATTTTTTTTTTTGTTATTCAAAATGACCAATCTTTTCTGATGAAATGTAAGTGTTACTGATTACCCAGCATGCTTTGTGGCATTATGACCAGGTTTGGGTCTAAGTACTCACGGAGACTGTGAAGTTTGCAGGTACAGTACAGCATGTTCTTTGTTAGTTCAAGTTACTTGCCATGTTTATTTATTGTTGTCTAATTGTGCCAATAATAATTGTATTTTTGTATATATGAAACAAAATGTTGCTAATGGTAGAAACTTTGCAGACTGTTTTATACTGATTCAAAACAAACTTCAATTTTTTGAACTGTTAATTTCAAAACTAGTTCATAAGAGTCATAATTTCATAAATCAGACTACATTAGTTGTGTTGTACATGTTTGATTTACTAAAATAACTCATTCATAAGAGCCAATTGTTCATGAATTAGACTGCATTGGTCATGCTTTACGTACTTGATTCACAAAAATAAGTTTTTTTCACAAATTGTGATGCATTTTGTGTATTTGATTCACTAATAAGAACTGGCTCAAAAGCAATATATGTTTACAAATTGGACTACTGGTTGTTATGTATGTATTTGATTCACTAAATGAAGTGGTTCACACAAATCATATTTTGTTCATGGATTGGACTACACGGTTTGTGCTATATGTATTTGAATCACTAAAAAAACTGGTTCTTAAGTGTTATTTGTTTGTGAATCAGATTACATTGGTATGTGTATGTGTTTGATTGATTTACTAAAAATAACTAGTTCATAAGAGTCATTTGTTTGTGAATCATTCTACACTGGCTGCACTGTGTTTTATTCACTAAAAGACCGTTTCATTCTTCTTTTTTCTTTTTTGTGAATTGGACATCTCAGGTTGTGCTATTGTTATGATTTACTAGAAAGAAAAAGCAAACAATTATAGAGAAAAGTTTTAAGAAAAGAAGGAAAAAATTATAAACCTTGTTTATAATGGTGATTTTTGTTTATGAATCAGACTGCATTGGTTGCACTGTTGTGTTTTATTTAATACAAAGAACTGCTTTATTGTTGTTTTTTTATCAGACTTGATTTGCAACAAAGAACCATTACATTACGGTACACAGCCATTTTTTATCCCATCACATTCAATACAGTCTGCAAACTAATTATAAAAAGTACACTGTAAAAATTAGTGCTGTCAATCGATAAAAACATTTAATCGCATTAATCACAGTCATGGACTGTGGTTAATCATGATTAATCACAAATGTAAAATACTAGATTTACCTGTAAATGTGTTGAAATAAAGAAACGCTTGATAAACTAGTTTAAGGAAACAGAACCTTTCACACCTCCGCCAGGAATGAGACATCCTTATTATTCTTTTGTTTTTATTCAGCCATTATCAGCCTTTATACTGGCAATAAACATTTACCAAGCCACAATCACTTCAATTCCAGTATACATTTATCCAACTATTATCAAATGTATTTCTAAATAAATACAACAAAACATTTTATTTTGACCTTACGTGAAGTATTATGACAAATGCATTATGAAGAAGAATCGGACCTGTTCTGCAGCTGCATTAGAGCTAACATTAGCCTCAAGCTTCATAAGACAATGTATGAGATTAATAGTACACTTTTACTCAGAACTCACTTCAAACCACCATCGAGTGTTTGTAATAAATTCCTATTGCGATCACGTGTGGAATTTGGCCTTGTAATGTTGTTAAAATATGATATTTATAGTCTTTTATATCGCTGCACAAATTAGCATTTCAGATGTAAACATTCATCTCAAGAAAATCACATACAAACCATATTCTATCGTAATCGTGTTTATTATCTTATACAATCTATAGTGGCTGTTGTCATGTTTATTTCTGCTGTGTAAAAGCCTTAACATGTATGCTCTGGCTGAAACTCACGTTGTTTGCATCACAACCGCCTCTCCGTTCTTAAGTTGCCAGGTACACATTCCAAGTATAATACACATTAGTAAAAGGATCTATTTTCAGTTTTATTTGTCTACATACACTTTGGGCGGCTGCGGTATATTAAAAAAAGTAGCCCAAAAAAACTGTATATTCAAAATAGCCTGCTTGTTGTGCTGCTACCCTGACAACACTGGTTCGCTGCAGAGCCGCTGTACCCTCATCACACACAACAGCATTGCAATGACGGCAAGAAGTAGGGGTCAAACCTAAAAAAAATTAACTTGTTAAATGTTTTAGATTAATCGCATGTGTTACCACGTTACCGTTGACACCCCTAGTAAAAATACATTTTCATATAGCCACTTTTTTTTTTTGCTAAAAGTGAATCCAGAGATGGACTATAAGCTGACACACATGGACTAAACCCATGAAACTCTAATTTTGATTTCATAAAGGTTTTCCCATGGGAGACCATTTAAAGTGACATTGCACCATGAAGGAATGATTTATGAACAGTCACAACGTACGTGTTTGTGTGTGTGTGTGTGTGTGTGTGTGTGTGTGTGTGTGTGGTCAGCATGCACTTTCTCCTCTCTGGTCCAGTGGTCTGATGTATCCCCTAGGCCCAGATGCTCTCAGCAGGAAGAGACTGTCCATCCTGCGAAACTGCACTGATCTGACAAACCTGGGCAGATGTGCCAAGTGCCTCCTGCTTAAGGGTCACGTCCCCCTGTAAGCGATGGCCACAGATGGCCCATATTTCACTGCAAGCCTTCCTCCGTTCTCTAAGGTTAGGTCTCTCTCCTGAGCGGAGTCGTATGTGACCTCTCCAGAGAGCGAGGGACTGGGGACTTTGTTCAGCCAATTGGGAGACGACTGCCGCCACAACCAAGCACAGCGTAATGTTTTTCTTTTTTCCTCTCCCCTGAAGATCAGTCTTCTGAATTATGTGAAGTGCTGACTTTAATTTGTCCTGAGGAAAATAAAACTCCAAATAAATCAGATTTTGCAACAGTGTGAAATTTAGGCCAAGAGAAAATTAATCCGTTTTTGGAGTCTGTCATCAGATACAAAATCTCAAGTGTCATGATCTGTTCTCAAATATTTTTTTCCTTGCATTTTATCTGTTTTATGTTCACGATGAGCACATCTTACATTCCGTTTCACTCTGTTTATCCATCCATCCATCTTTTTTCAATATAAGCACTGTTACATAAGGCCTTTAGATGTGAAAAAAATATGTGTGCGGTGTATTAAAATGTGAAGTTTTCTGAAAAACCGCATTAAAGTATAGGCTGAAGTGATTTAAGGGGAATTCAAATTCACACTTTTCGTCAATTCAAAATAGCAAACATAATATCACCCTCTGAAACACTGACCTCAAAACAAAGTTCCCTCAGGGATTCGCTGAAGATGCATTACCAAGCCCCAATTGTAAATACGTTTTTAATGGACATTTATTGCGCTGCTACGCTCTTCTTAAACTACACCCATTTTCCTAACGTTGATAAATTCAGATGTTTTTCTCGCTCCTCAGAAATTTTGCAAGCTAAACGTAAAGAGAATCCAGATAGTATTTTGTAAGCAAATATTTTTGAACAAATGACGCTCCACATGTCATCTGTATATTTACGATGACTCAAAGACATGGGTGTGTGGGTCTAATTAAAAATGTGAGCGGGGTTAGCAGCCTGCTGCTTTCCTCCAAGTCTCTTGTTGCCAGCTCTTGGCAGCTCTGCTGTCAGAGAGCGAGCATTATACACTGATTATGAAAGCTAACAAACATTGGGATTTCCTATATTATTGCATGCAGGTCTTTTACAGTATCCAGAAATGTATGTAAATGGTGTGTGGGTGTTGATGTCCTTTCAAGTCAAAGAAAATACGATTATCACGAGACAACTTGATTATATTTAAATGAAAGGAAATTAAACATTACTTTCCCTCAATGAGAAACCGCTGTGTATACAATAGTTTTCAACAGCAGTATGGTTGGTCACTAGTTTTGGATGCCGACCAGGCTTCTTCACTAGCTTAACCAGCAAGATTTCCAGGTCAACCAGAAGAAGCTATGATGGTTAACCAACTTCATTAGCTAGCTACAGTTTGTTGGTAAACACAATTTGTAACATATAGCAAGGTCCCATTAGTTAATGCAGTGATTAATAATAACTAACAAGGATCAATACCCTTTTCAGAATTTATTATTCATTTATTTACAATAATTTGTTAATGTTAATTAATTTACAATTGCTCATTGTTAGTTCAAGTTACCTTAATATCTACAGATATTAGCAAAATTTAAAGGAACAGTTCATCCAAAAAAAATTCTGTCATTAATTATTCACCCTCATATCGTTCCAAACCTCTAAGATCTTCTTTCATCTTCGGAACACAAATTAAGATATTTTTGGTAAAGTCCAAGAGCTCTCTGACGCTCCATAGACAGCAAGGGTACTACCACGGTCAAGGCACATAAACATAGTAAGGACATCGTTAAAACAGTCTATATGTGACATCAGTGGATCAACCATTATTTAATTATTCAATGAGAATACTTTTTGTGCACAAAAAAAACTAAATTACAATTTTTTCAACATTTCTCATCCTGTGAGTTACTGTCTTCCGTAGGGTGACGCAGAGGAGAAATATGGTTGTTATTGTCATTAGTTTAGTTTTCTTTGTGCACAAAAAGTGTTCTCATAGCTTCATCAAATTATGGTTGAATCACTAATGCCACATGGACTATTTTAATGATGTCCTTACTAAATTTCTGTGCCTTGAACGTGGTAGTACCATTGCTGTCTATGCTGGATCAGAGAGCTCTCGGATTTCTTCAAAAACACCTTAATTTGTGTTCCGAAGATGAACTAAGGTCTCATGAGTTTGGAACGACACAAGGGTGAATTAAAGACATAATTTAAAATGTTGGGTGAACTATCTCTTTAACTAATATAAATGCTTTAGAAGTCTTATTAATTCATGTTAGCTCAAGTATTTTACTAATGTTAACAAAAGGAACATTAATGCTATGTAAAGTGGTACCACAAAAGCCAATCTCATGAGAAATGTAAACAATTTGTATTGTGCAACTATAACAAATTGTATAAGTAGTATTATTAAAAGAAAAACACGCCCAAACCTAAACTTAATCATAAAGTCTAACACTTTACCCAAACCCTAAAACTAACCATAAAGTATAATACTTTAACTAGACCCTAAACTTAATTATAATGTAGCAGGTAAAAAACAATAAATAGTGTAAGACATCAAATAATTCTATAGTTGGGTAAAAACTATGGCTATTCTGGTTCTTCAGTGCCAAACCAGTATAAACTAATCTATACCAAGGACTAAATTCATACTTGACAGGTCTGTTCACAGAGAAAATATTAATGGTAAAAATAAAATAAAAAATAAAGACTGAATGAAGGTTTTCAACCACCATTTAGCTGTTAAAGTGTCATCCAATTCACCAACAGTCAAATCAAAACAGCACTGCCTCTTGGTGACCGTTCTCAATCCTTTGCACTAACCTTCACTGGTCTGTTTAACTGCAGTGCATTACTATCCTGTGATCAGCGAAGAGCTCCTGCAAGTGAAGTGCATCTTCTAGAGTACAGACAGGTCCCTGACGTCTTCAACCCGTCCTTGTGTTTATAATTCATTATAAGTATATTGCCCGTTCACTTTTCACAGGCAACTTCAAACACTCCCACCGCTCTGTTACCCTTTCCAAGAGCCGATACATAGCGCCATTGTACATCACATACGGACTTCAAATATTCTTTGAGTCTCAATTTTGCCGACAAAAAGGAGGAACCGATGGCACAAAACAACTGCAACAAAAATATCCCCCCACTCTTTTTATCTTGCATTTCTTCAAGAAACCCGTGTGTGTTCTCTTTGTTTTGCTCTAGAGACGTGCTTTTTTTGCTGTTGTTGTTGTCTTCTGTGAAGCTTGTGGGCCGAAAGCTCATAATCATTTCAAAAGGCCCTTTAAATATATAATAGGCATGCTACATCTCAGCAAACAATGTGTCACTCTGAGGAGGTAAACATTCAAGCTGACTCGCAATCATGCGACGGTCCCTGAAAAACGTCTGTTTCGTGACCTCTGCTTTCACGTATCACCTTCGCTACAACATACGCACGTTACCATCCAGGAATAATAAAAAATGCTACAGTCACACAAGTCATCTTTACGATTATAGGAAATCTTTCCCCTTGCTGTGCTCAAAACCCCTTAACTGCAAATGCAGGATTTTTTTAATAATGGCAATTTAGATAATATCATTATCACTGCTCAGTAATGAGTTTTAGTTCAAATGTTTTTCACATTCCAATATCAATAATATTGAGAACATTATTATAAGTTGCAAGTTTAATATCACTAATTTTGATATGGGGTAGTCAAAGATGACTATTATTATGTGACTATTAATTTGCGCAATAAAAAAACACCTAACAAATCATTGGCGTAACGAAATGAACGACCATCAAAACTGTCAAAATGCATTTCAGAGGTGGTTGCTCCCACATAAATGTTATGTTTAATGCAGACCGAGTTATTATCTTGCTGACTGGTGCATGTAAACAGTGTCTGAGAGCCGAAAAAGATGCTGTTTGGGGAAAATTGAGAAACCCACCCTTGGCACAGTTTTATTCCATAAATCTTTTAGCATGTGCCTGTTGGCTAAAATACTTGGCCTCAGAACAGAACAGAACTTAACCTCACGATCCAGAGATATAGGATGGGAGAGAGAGAGAGAGAGAGAGAGAGAGAGAGAGGAAGGGGGCTGATAGACATGACACTTCTCACCGAGTCAGGACCTGGGCCAATGACGTCGCAAACCGCTTAAATTTTTACTCGCCCACAGGCCCGAAAAACTGCTCGCTGCGAATGTTGACAGCAATTTGAAAATCATTGACCAGAACACCGGAGAAAAAACAAAGCTTTATTATGATTAATCCTCAAACCGCCGTGGTCTGAAAAAGCAGCATCAAAGCTGAGCGCTTATGAAGGGAATCAGACTCTGACGCTTTTTTTTTATACAGATGAAGCAGGATTGTTTCTCGAGCTAAGGCCCAGTGCGTGGCTGCTGTGATGAAGATTGCCAGTGGCTTCTTGTGGGCTGTGTGTTTGTGGGGCCGCTAGAATGAGAGTAGAAACCTCTGGATGGAGTTTCACTGCTGTCATCCAGATGTTTCTTATGACACTCCATGAGCTGCAGATTAGTCTGAGCTTTATAGGGAAAAGATTGCATCTTGGGAATTGGAAAATGACTATTTTTGACCACTTATAATAGGTCAAAGATGTGGATTTTTCAAAGAAATGTCCTAATTGAATACTGAAAATGTGTGAGATATAAAAATGATCAAAAAGGTCTATTTTCATTTCAGCATAAACAGATTATTTAAAGACTTGGACCTTGAACTTGATGTTTCCTCTTTCCGTTTTTTTTATTTCTTACTCATTTCACGAAAGTGGTATAGTTTATAATATATGGACTTTTTAAGCATCACAAATTCCATGTCTTTCGTTGTGAAAAGTATTAGATAAGTTTCATTAGATGTCCACTTTTAACAATTTTCCTAGCATGAAAAAGTGCATGCCCTCCCTTAAAATTGTCTTACTATTCTGAATTGAATCTAACAGTTTACACCATAAAACACAATATAAATATAGCAATTTTCCTCTTTTTTTGGCACACTGACATTTTAATTAATTGTATTTTATCATTTTTTTTTGCATTTTTTTTAATTATCTGATACAAAGCTGCACAAAAATGTGAGACACAGCTATATATATTAAAAAAGATCTTACTATATTTAAATGTCATCAATATTTTAAGTTTTATTTATTTAACTAATAATATTATATAATTCATAATTCAATATTATATTAATTCATTAGGATGGTTTGGTTAATAATAAATCCCATAATTAATAATAATTATAAATTACTTATTAAAAATAAACAATTCTGTCTTTAATTTTTGAAAATAACATGTGATATGTTTTTAATATATGTCATTAAAAGAATAAAAAATAAAACAGATCATATAATGCCTGACCTCTTCAAGGTTGATCAATATTGCCTTTCACTTTTCAGGCCCTATTTTGTAACCTATGCATGGAAAATGCCTTCTAGCTACCTTTTTTTTCTTCTTCTAGATTGTGTGTGAGTGTGTGTGCACAATTGTACAAGGCTCCTTCTGACACTGCGGCGGCGAACAGCTCCTGCTCGACTTCAGAGAGATTCCACAGCAAGGTTTTAATTATGTTGTGACTTAACTTGGCTCAAAGTTTCAGGATCCTTATTGAACAACATAAATCTGGAGCAATGACAGCTCTGTTCTCCACACCCCACAAACACGCTGGGTCCACGGACCTCCCAGAGTTTGAGCACCATCCCCTCCATGGCCGACTCTCACATAAAACACACCACTCAGGTGCAGTCTTCCATACAAATACTAATCGAAACTTTGTTTGGACGTGCCAGAAAGAGTGCATGTGCATACATGCATGTTTTTATATGTATCTATAAATTCATTTAAGGATGCCCTTTATGATGCAGATGGTCTTAGGCCAACACAGTGCGCCCAGATTTTATGACGAATATCAGAATATGTGTGACCACGCTGCATAACTAAAGGCAAATTATGTAGGTATGTTATTAGTGTCCTTTTAGCACCAGGTTTTAACAAGACTTTGTTTCTCAGAACTCTCTAAAATGCCCACGTCTCATTTTCTCCTTTAAGCAGACCCCCATTAGCACACTTATGAACTTTCACACTGGCTTAATTTCAAAATGAAACACCTGTATTCGTTACCACCGCCGAAGAGAGGTGTTTTTCAAAGGTGACAGCATTAACGACTGCGATAATCACGGCTCGTCCGCTATCCACCCGTCTCTCTGCAGGCTAGCATCCTGTTTTCCAGGCCAACGTTCTCGACTTCAGCTGTTCTGCAGCCGCCTGGCGTTTAGAGCCGTGTGAACGCACCCCCACTGAACTGCGCACGCAACGACACGGTTCTTGAAAGTGAGAAAATTATCAGATTTATCCTGCGGTCTCCAAGGGTACTTTTTAAATGCAGTTAATGAAATAAATTAAATAAAGGGTCAGCGGGAACAATGGAAGTGCGGCACAAAATGACAACTGAGTGTATTAAACAAGGACGTGGCAAATATATCCTGAATATCTGAAGGCCAGATCACATCTGTTAGAAAAACAAAGTCTGAAAGTGTAAGAAAAAAACAAAACGCTTTAACCGCTACTTTCCAGGTGTGGGCGTACTCAGATTGGATTTGGCTGTAATTTGCGGTAAAACACAAATATGTGTTTTTGTTTGTTTGTTTACTGTGGCACTGTTTCCCATTTTTTTGTGGAAGGAAAGATGAGGCAGAGAAGGAAGAAGAGGATTAGCTCATGTTATGTGATGAGTGAATTAGTCCGTCTGTGAAGCGCTTGCCACTGCTGCACCTGCTCTGCGTAGTTTTGTGATGCATTTGGAGGTTGTGACTGACTTGAACTGCCATAAAAGGTACACGTTTGGAAGATGAGCTACGTTAGTGAGATTTAATGACAGCCACGGTGCAGCAACGCTTAAAATAACATGATGGTAAAATGTATGAAGGTGTCATCATCCTCTTGTGGCTGCAGTGAGAAAAGAAGGAATGTTCTCTCAACCTGACTACATTCTCTTTTGTTCAGTACCAGAAATATTATATATATAGTGTAAGTTATGGGATTTTTGCAGAGTAAAGGAACAGTAAAAGTATTGAAAGAATGATTTGGGCCAGATCTGGCTCTTCAACCCAGGAAAAGCACCATTATTCAGCATGTATATTAACCACTGTGCCAAGGCTCCAATATTCTGCTGTGAATATTAATTGACCACATTACATTTTTGTGATTCTTGAAAAATCCAATCAAAACTACCAAAAATAAAACACGGCAATCGGAAAGCATAATATACATATTTTACTTTCCTCAACAATAATGCATTCTACTGACATATCTGACTTGCAAATCCACAATACTTGTATGCATTTTTATGCATTAGTGCTATGTGACATTTTCTGTCAGTAAACAGCAGATATGATTAAAATTAGCCAAAAACTAGTTAAATGCATATACAGAATTGTTATTTGTCACATACACAATTATACAGAGTATAACCAGCAGTGAAATTTGTGCTCTGCATTTAACCCATCCAAGTGCACACACACCTGGAGCAGCCAACGCTGCGGCGCCTGGGGAGTAGTTGGAGGTTCAGTGGCTTGCTCAAGGGTCTCACCTCAGTCATGGACAATTCCTGCCGGAGCCGAGATTCGAACCCACAACCTCAGATTACAAGTCTAACGCTCTATGCATTAGGCCATGACTGGATGTAAATGTATAAGTACATATACATATACATCCAATTTCAAACTCTCAAACTTTGAATAAAAAAATCTTTGGAAACGCTTTAAAAGTTGTTCAACTTAGCAACTTTAAAAATTATCAAATAACTTGTCTGGTAATTGTGCATAAATTAACAGATCTACAGACAAAAATGATTTCATCAAAGCAGCACAGTGAGAACTTTTTCCTAGCACACAAATGAACTAATTACGTGTCTGCCTACTAATCAGGTTAATGCACTTATTCATTCACAGGTACGTTTTAAATTAAAAGTCACATGCATTTTTTTTTATCAGGTGTCCTGTGCTGTTCTGGATTGTAAGCACTACTGACCAGAGTTTGGCCTGTTCAGTTCCTCCTACTGCATTAATCTGATCCTGGCGGAGGAATGTGGGATTTGGCAAGCTCTCGGCCATAAATAAAGAGAGGCCTACACAAAAGAATGTGTTAATTACTAATTATACAGAGAAAAGCACAGACCAAGCAAAATGAGTGCTGGAAGGCGAATGGAGATGTCTGCTCCCAACTGCAGCATTAGGTCCACTTATGTAAAATAGAAATCAAACACAATCATTTAAACAGTTAAGAATGCATGTCCTAATTGCCATGAAAAACAGTATCTATCACATGAACAAGAGAAAAAGCCCAGTCTCTGGAATCGTGACCCCATCCCAAGATGCCGTTTGAAAGTCCCTGAACTTACACATTTAATCACCTCATTCGGTCTCATTAGATATTGTAGCTCGTCTTCAGGTGGGTTCAGAACTCTTCCTCACCTTCTATAAAAAATATACAAAATAGTGCCTGGATATACAGTGAGGTGGAAACCCGCTGTAAATTAGTGTCACAATTCCAGGGGTCTATTTGCAGATCAGCGGAAAGTGGCAGAAGGCGCTTGCATTGAAATGTATTGTGACTGTTATTCAAAAGCAGACTTTTTTGCGCTCTCTTTTTTCATGATATTAAAAAATAATGTGTTGTTTTCTTACTGTGTGGCCTATTAATAGGGAAAGAAGTGGGGGAGAATTAAACTTTAAGCAGCCCTTGACACTCGCTGAAATTTAGGGTGTCTATTAAAGATCCTCTTTAAAAAAGCAGAATGAAATAATAGATTTGCGGCTGGCATCTTGCCTGCCTGCAACTTCCTGGGCTCATCATTAGAGCTGGCATCTTCAGGTCTCAGGGAAACATCCGTGGCCCTCAGAGTAACACCGTCTTCTGCATCTGTCCTGGCTGCCTGTCTCCAGAGCCTTCTCTCACTGATGTTAAAAGAAATCTTTATTGTCAGCCACATCTCCCATTCACTTTATTCACCTGCGCTGACAATCCCGGGCTGTGTGTGTGAGAGAGAGAGTCACGGAGAGATTGTGTGTGTGAGTATACACGAGCATAGAGTCCCCGCGTGAGTGTGTGTGTGTGTATGTGTACGCAACTCTCCCTCCCTCCGGTCCCTTTCGTCTTCCAACATTGGCATCCCTGAGTTTCTAAATGCTCCCTCATTAGTTTAAATCTGTTTGAAATCTCCAAGTGAGAGAGTGGTAATGAAGTGCAAGCAGTGGCCCTCTCTTAAGCCGTGACAGGTGGGAAGATGGCTCATGGTGTTTGATTGGGGGGGAGGACGGCTGGCGGTGGTGGATGGAGCAGGGGGGTAACGGACTTCTGGATTCCAAAGCATCTCGCGTCGGTATCACCGGCAGACAGGGCGTGTTTCGACAGCGCCGCTTATGACACCTCTTCAAGTGAAGCCATACAGCACTTTGGCGCATAGGACTGACAGTTTGTTGAATTATTTAGCTAGGCCCGATCCGCTGTTTGCATTGCCGTTCATTATGCGCTCGCTGTCTTTTAATGAGGTCAATTATATAGGGCTGAGTTCCTGCACAGGAAACAGAAATGCGTCCGATTAAAAGGGTGTAAGCGAAACGCTCAGGTGTGGGAGAGGGACGGAATACAAAATGATTTCCGTGGCAGGAATCACCTATTTATGTGTCTAAAATTGGTCAGTCTGTTTGCATCTTCAGCAGATCGTTGGCTGCTGTCATCATCTACCCACCCTTATGTACCACAAAACCCCTATGACTTTCCCCCTGTGGAACACAAAAGAGTTATCAAAATCTATGTACTTTCCATAATTAAAAAAATGAATGGTGATCACTGGCTATTAAGTTCCAATAAGTACATTTAAATATAAATAAAAAAATATTAATTAACAAATAACATAATACATGAATTAATAAATAAATAGTATTGGTAATAAAAAATAAAGAAAAACATTAATCAATTTATGAAATCAGAGCCTTAAAGCACTTAACTGGACAACTGTGCTCCTTCAAAAAAAATTATAAATAAATAAAAAATATAGCTGGCTATCACTTCTCTGAAACCAGGTAGAAAAAAAAGATTGTTTGAACAAATCACTCTCCTGTGCCAGTTTGGAAACAAACTACATTTGCAGAATACAATCCGCTTTTAGTCTTGTGACCTGCGAAGATAAACAGGGGCATGTGATGGGGCGGTAAACAGAGTGACAGAGAGATTTAATCTGCTAATCGCGCACAAATTCAAAGTTTCACATCTCCCTTATCTTGTGGCTTTTCCAGAGAGAGAGGGAGAGAGAGAGAGAGATTAGAGTTTATGCTCAGAAGGATTGATTATCTGTTAAATAAACAAATATGGAAGCCATGTCTATTAAACCATGACTGATTTTGTCACATATTTGCTAACATTAAAAAAGAAAAGAGAAGAGAAAATAGAAGAGAAGAAAAGAGAAGAAAAGAAAAGGAGAAGAAAAGATTGGTAGCAAATACCAAGCATTTCCTTATTTATGGTTTATTTTTATATACGAAAATGTAATAACTATATAATTTAAATTACATTTTATGAATATACTTAAGTATTATATTTTCATACTTATTATTAATACATACACTAACTAATATTAAATTATAGTGTTACATAATTATACATGTATATGCAGTAATAATAATAAATAATAATAATGTAAACATGATTCCCCTGGATTCTGAGATGTCTTTGATTCATCAGTAGTTCACCTCAGTCTTCATATTCTCCTCATCAATGCTGGAATCTTTTTGTAGCAGCTTCAAATATTTGTGCATGGGAGCATGATTTCCCTTTCATTCTCTCCCTCTCTCTTTATTTCCAGACCTTCCAGAGTAATTTGACCTTTAACAGGGAGAGCAAGCTAATTTTTTGCTTCGATGGCCAAGAATCAGAACATGTCACTTAATTCAAATTGGAATGAATACAGGTATGCATGACACAAGCAGTGTGGTTTTGTGTTAAAGGATGTGTAAGGAGAGATACTGTCTGTGATACAAAAGCGTATGGCCTAACGCTTACATATGCATTTTAATTGTGAGGTTTTCATCTGAATATATTTTTAGAGTCATACAGACATAATCATTGTCAAATAAAGAAGCAAAAATAATTCAAACATACAATTTTTGTATGCTAGGTGTGTTAACCTCACCTCAACGAGTTCTGGGAATTCTTCCCTTTAATTCCTATTTCAATCTTCTGACACACTTACAGTGAAAATCTGTAGAACTATTCCTCATTAACACCCCCTCCTGCAAACTGTCACTGTCTGAACTATTTTGCTTTCCTATTTCCCTTTGTTTCAGTCTCAGATTTCCTTTCATTTTGAAACATCTTTGATCAGAATGTCATCTTCACGTCTAATTCAAATGCTCTTCAGTGCAAATAACATCGTCTCACTTTTAATGAATCTGCAAAGTCTATCCTTGCAAACATTTACTATGGTAACCATAGTTCCAACACAAATACACAATATACATATTCAAACTGAACAATCGATTTTAATCGCTTACTTATTTTTTAATTATTAAAGAAATAAAAACGATCTGATACTTCATAAAAACGAATTACGTACACAATCACATTTTATATATATATATATATATATATTAATACACAAGTTTTAAAATAAATTATTAATTAATTAAAATATAATAAAATGAAAGCAACCTTTAGTGTAATGTTTATAGCAGATATTTATTTATAAAATGTAGTTTAATTTATTTCTACAGAACTAACTGCAGGGTTTTTCACAGAAAGTGTGATATAAAGACAATATTTTAGTTGGAATACATAAATAGAGATACTGCTAAAACAATGACTTGAAAAAAATATTAGTATTATATTCTAAATATCTTTGGTTTCAGTTGTCTTTTATTGCTACAAGGAAGTAGCACAGCTAAGGGTGGCACCCTAATCTTAACCATTATTATGGAGGTAAAGGTAAAAAAGGAGGAAAAAAGGAAAAGGGAAAAAGCTCATTCTGCACAGCCCCTCTGCTCCGATAATGCATCACACTTCAACCCTGTCTCATCTTATGCAAAGTGACTTACAAGAGGAGGCTGGCGCCAAGAAGCATCAGCGCTCCGTCACTTGAGAGAGGGAAGCAATATTAAAAAGAGTCCCTTGACGGATGCCACAATAGCAGTGCCTTTCATTATCGCCCCGCCGCCTGTGTCAAGCCACCATGTACCGTTCATTGTGCATGCATAGTAAATTACTATTTACCTGCCAGTGCCTTTGATAAGTCAGTCCCCTCTCAGCTGGCCCTCGTGCCCCCCACCCCTCGCCTTCCCTCCCCCTCCGCCGGACCCAGGCCGCTTGCTTTCGCTTGCTCCGAGCGCCCCTCGTCAGCCCACAATCACATTATCATGAGCTTCCCCACCGCCTCCTCTGCTAGAATTTGTAAGATTACATTTTCCACAGGTGCCGTTCTCTGGGGCTTATCAAGGAACTTTCTTTGATTGTTTCCTGCTTTTTTTTCCCTATACCTCCCGTTTCCTCTTCTTTTATCTCCTTCTCTCTCTGAGCCATCCTCCCTCTCGCGCTTTCTCTGTTCCTCCTCATCTCGTTCGTGTTCCACGGCCTTCTTCTCCTGTCAGCGTCCCTGCTGGGGTTTTGTGTTGCGGTCGCTCTGTTTGTGCAGTCCCTTGTTTTCAAATGACATACCGGGATATGCAATATTAAAGAGGGGCCTTATGAATTTTTGACATCTAATTAGTTGCTTCTCGGTTAACATATCACAGCTCATGGGGGCAGGGCCTTCCGCCAGGGTCTCTGAAGAGCCAAATAAAAAACCCTGCCATCTCTTGCATGTTCTTCTCTAATGTAAGCAGTAATCGTTGTGCTAAGGTTAATTAATGGCCCTCGGTATCCAGGCTTTTCACAGTGTTTCTGGTTTGCGGTAACAACGTTTTACCAATTAGTGTATTTTTCCTCTTGAAATCTTAATAGCCCACTTTGAGCACTCGTATGTATCAGGGAACATACAGTTGAACAGCAATTTTGTGACAGTGTAACTATTTATGGATGGCATAGACCCCTAGAGCACACAGTCTCTCTCACTTACTCTCTCTTGTTCGCACGCATAAACAACACTACAATATCCAGTAGATGGGCCAAATAAAACAAATGGATATAAAATGATTTCCTTGCTCTGTACTACACAGCAGAGACCAGCAGATCCAGATCAATGCAATCTAAGCCAGATTCTGCACTTATGCAAAAAATAAATAATAATTTCGGCAGATATTCTTGTAATTCCATATTATATTGTCAGCATAACAATTTAGGTGAAAAAGTTTACTTCAAACCTGATGATCATGTTCATCAGTGGCTATTTTTTTTTATCAGTGACCTATAAATAGTGCAGAAACATGAAATATCTATACTTTATTTTATATGAAAGCTTTTTATTTATTTATTCAAAATTATAAAACTTTATTTTTAGATTTAAATGTAAAAATAAATGTTTTTTAATTTGCTTTCAGACTTTTAGACCACACTGTATATATCTCCCTTGTGTCCCTGTACTTTACATCCCTAACACATTTCTTCAGGAATCTTTTCCACTCTCGATGGTTGACTCCCAAAGGTCCATGCAAGTACGCTTGGGAGTTAGTGATTTCTCTTGTAGAACAGAGCAGAGCAGAACAGAACAGTACAGCACAACAGGAGAGCATGCAGGGTGTGTAATCTGACATCGAGAAACGAGGGATTCTGGATAGACTGATAAGATGTGCATCTTCCTTAGCAAATCTGTCTACAGAGTTTCAGACTGATCTTATTATCTTAATCACTTCAAAATACCCATTTAGTTTTCACCATACAGGTCAAAATATATGTCACTGAAACAACCAGATAAATACAGACGTGTCTATAATCTTATAGCTGAAGAACAGGCATTACAAATTATTAAGCAGATATATATCTTAATAACTGATGTCAAATAGTCATTATGTATATTGTGTTAGATGCGATTCTACAAATGTATATTGTTTTATATAAATCATTTTATATACTGTATATTGTTTATAAATTAATACAAGATAATCATCAAATTAAGTAGGTATCACACTAATGAATTGATTAAATGAATCACATACATCCAAATTTATTCAGAAAAGTCCCTATATGAAAATAACTCAAATACATTATAGTACTGTGGCACACTAGCAAATCTTTGAATAGATATTACAATTATATATATGTAAAAAACATATATATTCCAATATTTAATATCTATTCCAACTTCAAAATCAATAAAATTGGCTTATTATGTTTATATCACTGTACATTATATGACTAGAGTAGCTACAGAAAAAAAAATGAAGAAAAAAAGCTCACATACTGTTGAGTGAAAGAATAACTTTTAGCAATTGCGTCTTTATGTTCCCTCTCCAGCTGACAGGGTAAGTAAACTTCAATTTCAGCGCTCTCCGAAGACCACCACCATCGCGGATACTGACGGCTCCCATAGAATAATGATCAATTAACTGATTATTCTGGTGAGGGGCCTGATTCGATAATCAGTGCGGCTATTAATCACTTTTTATCTACTAATCAGCAGCTCCTTATTCATTATGCGCTGCAGATCAGGGGAGAAGCTCTAGACCGGGCCGTGTTTTCAATCACACCGTTCTCCCTTAGATCCTGTGGTAGGTAACATGTTACGATTGTAAGATAAAACCTCTCAGATCCGTCTGAACTCACGCCATGATGAATTGCAGGCGCTAAACGGCGAGCCAGGACAGAAGGAAAGTGAAAACCAACTGAACTGAATTGGCAAAACACATACAGAGCTTAAAGCACTAATAGTTCACACACATTTGCACACCCTCAGGTCGCCCTCAAACTGATCTGATGCAAAAAAAGGAGTTATCTAGCAGAATGTCCAAAGCTGCTTTTGTATTTCACACATGAAGGAAAACCATACAAGATATAAATGACATGGTGGAGAGTAAATAATGACAGCACTTTCATCCCTTTAAGACAGAAAAACAACAAAACAAATTAAATGTAATTAATATATATATTATTTGATTTGAAATAATACGCAAAAGCAATAATCCAAAATAATTATTGTTTAAAACCAAAAAGAGATTAATTAAAAAAAAATGGGTCATACGTGTGAATATATCCAAGCAGAAGAATCTATGAGGTAAATTGGCTGTTCTGAAAAAGACTAGAGCTACGACAGCACTTTACGCAGCGCATTTCCACCCATTCCCCCTTCCTAAGTGTTCACCTCATTCTCAGAGCCCGCCTTTCGCAGCATAAACGCTTTTCTGTTATTTTTTCATTTAGCGTCAATTGACCTGACAGAATGGTTAGCAATTAAGTGATTTTTGTAATGATCTTGGGTAATTTGCTTAGGCTTGTCAGCTGTATTTTATGAAGTCACCCTCAGCCTTGCTCTCTCGCTGGCGCATAATAGCTTATAATTTCTAAATCTTTATCCTCTGTTTCATTCTCAATAAATTTAAATTACAGGAAGTTGTTGAAGACGCTTAAATTTCCCCCTTTTTGTTCCATTCTGTCTATTTCGTAATTGACAGTAAAGAGAATCTTTTTGCTCGGGCAACCATAACATAATCACGCCTAATATGTAAACTCTGTCACACGATAAGCAGAGAAACCTGGTTGCTCGGGTTCAGCGTAAATACAGGAAGTTTTTCCGCATAGCTAATTGGGCATGTCATGTCAGAGCCGTATCGCACAGAAATGAGTTCACGTAAGCAACAGCGACCCTATAAAACATCAACATAATATGAGGTCAAGTAACAGAGTAATGATATCTCGTGTTTTTTCCCCTATCAGGACAAGAGCGACTACAGCTTTTCGTATTTAAGGCACTGCTGCATTGATGATCTCTGCTTGTCTTAAAATTGTGAAAATTTGGAAAGTTTCCAGCATAAAATACTTCAGCTGTCATCTGCATGCCACCAATTTGTCAAGTAATGTTTTTCAGCTAATCATCTCAGCTTGTAATAACTCCAGCCTAACATCTGCTGTCCTCCATAACACTTCACTAATTTTTCCCTCATTCCACTGCACACCATTCGCTCCTAACACAATCTACATGTATTAGTTGATAATGACTTAGCGCTTAAAAGCAAATAGATGTCGAGGGACCGGCAAGACAGACGCTCTTACCCTACTCTGACTCCAGAAGATGAATCGAAGCCTGGGAGAGCAGAAGAAACGCTTATCAATCATATTTAATGTTTATATATGCGTGTACTGACAAACTGTGACAGGACTCTTGTTGGCACAGCGAAGGCGTCTAGGCTTTGAATTTGTCCTTTCTGGGAAGACATTACCAGAAAAAGTCTTAAAAGAGTTATGACTTTCACCAAGACCCTCCGTCTTATCATTTTCCTTTATGACCTCATATTGGGAAAAATCCCCCCACTTATGTTTTAATGGGCTTCCTTGCTGTGCTTAACATGGTTTGAAATGGCATCTCATAATAACCATATGCCTATTAAAGACATGATTGAGACAGTCACTAATGAGCAAAGTACATGCTGACTGTGTTGAGGAAATAGTTGGAGATACAATCTTATTTCACCATAATTCTAATGAGAATTTGGCTGTATTTCTAATTGGAAGAAACCGAATCCACAAAATTTAACCCTTACGCCAACAAAGTATGGCAATTAAATTTCACAGTTCGACTTTTATGATGCAGAAACATTCCATTACACTTTAAATGAGAAGTTGTATTTGGGTGATGGAATAGAAACATACTTTTTAAATTTAACCAAACCATTTCTGTGTTTGGATCATGTATAATATGTGAATTCTTTAAAGGAAGGAGAAAACAATGCATTCCAACTTCAAAATCGGCTCTTAACAATGTGAATGCCTCAGAACTGACTGGAAACTAGGAAAAACAAAAGATCTATTTAGTTGCTTAAAATGTGCAATACCACACCATATCATATCTAGTAAGTTGTTTGGAATGTTTTATTTGTGCACAGAACTGATTTTAGACCTTCCTGTGTGTTTTCTGAGAGATCAGAGAACAGGAAGACAAAGAGATTTAGCCACACTTAAATTGCAATTGCAGTTCCCCCATCGACGCTCCTTTGCCCAGACACCTTTTTCATACACGACTGAACCATTCATATTCCATCTGTTCCAGCTCTCACTCTTTGGGGAGGCTGTCAATCTCGAGAAATCATGTGACACGGAAGGGAAGGGAGAGGAAGATGGGGGGGTTGTTTCGCCGTTACGCCGCTCATGGCCGCCTGACTCTTGGGACTCTACCAAGCATTGAGTGAACATTTACCTCTCCTATATATTTATAGGCAAAGAGAGAGCAAAAGAGAGGGAGGCAGGCTGGAGGGCGCCGATGTTGCCGCTGCAGCATGACCGGGAGCCAGGAGAGAGAAGACACATCTGTCACAGGATTAACTTTCCACTCCCTGGGACCTGGGTGTCAGGAGCTGCCCCTATGCGCTGCACACACACTCTGATGACATCAGATAGAATACAAAAGCTGCCTATTGTTGGCTGATGAACACCTGTCAAGAGCTTTCACACTGAGATTCATACGGCACCTACAGAGTCAGACGTCCAGTCATTACTGAAAATAGATAATGATACAACAACAGACGTCTTTGTTTGGTTTCTTTGGGCCCTTGTTTACTTGATTTATTCTTTACCTTTTTATTCATAGTATAGTACAATAATTTAGCTGTATCATATTTCTTCAACTATGGACACTTTCGACCCTGCCATGCTTTTCACTCTCTCAATAACCAACAACCAACAATGTACAATAAATTATATACATCCATTCTAATTTTTACAACGTCTCAAATTATGTATTTTGTTCAATAACATACTGTGATGGAAATTATGATGGTGGAAATTAGATTTTAATATTTTGGGATTTAAGGTTCAAGGTTCAAGGTTTCTTTATTTGTCACATAATAAATTATACAGGGTATAATCAGAAGTGAAATGTAAATCAAATCAGGTCCGCTAAATGCTCAACAGCTTTGTTTTGCTAAGGCTAATTTCAAGAATGTTTTAGGTTTAGATTATTATCATAGATTGTCATGTGTGATAATTCATATTTTTATGATCCAAATAGAAAACCTGAACCAATAAAATCTGTGAATAAAATGCATTTAAAAAGTAACAAAAAAGACGTCATGGTCACTTGTTAAAAAATAAACAATAAATGAACAAATAAACAAACAAACATTAGTAAATATTAACTCTAATGCAGCACTTTTTATACAAAAATAAAATAAAATAAAAAATACTAAAACACAAAAGTGGCTGCAAAAACGGCCTACTGACAAATATTTTTTCTAACATTAATTGCAGTCATCACAATACATTTTCAACTAAATTAAAAAGTGAAATGAACTTGGCACTGCAGGTTGGCACTTTGATTTTACTTAAATTGCAGCAGCAATTAAACTTATTTTTTATTTTTTTCAATACATACAGTTGTTTTGAGATTCCCGCCATCGAACTATCTGTGGTCTCAAGCTGAGGACAAAATCTCTGGTGTCATTATGGTCATTTTAACTCCTGCCATTTCTCAGCATCTCAAATCACTTACCACGTCTAATAGAAGCAACCACAGGTGTAATTTGGCCATAAGGCCGGACTTGAGGGATTTGTTTTGCTTCTTTCTCTCAGGGACAAAATATCCCCAGTCCTGAACTCTGACCCTTGAGTCCTGTTTACAATATTGAGATGATTATGAAGGTCTTAACTATAGTAGCCCAGGAAGTCCCAGCGGAGCGTCCTAAGCGACCGGTGTGGCTCCTGACAGGATTGTTTTTGTTTGGGAAGTGCCCTCACGCCACACCCCCTCCTCCTCCTCCTCCTTTCTCACTCTCTCTCTCTCTCTCCGGCCTGCAGGGCATTAAGATGCCCATGAATTAATGAAGAACACAGAGGTAATTAAACGAGGTGGTGACAGGCTCCTCTGAGCTTTCAGAGGGACAGAAGGTCCTCTCGGGCCCCTCCCTGCCTGCAGGTTGCTACGTGCACAACGGGCTTGATTGGCCTGCTGGGCAAAGGGGCAGATTGCAGCAAGGCCTCACCTGTGGCAGGAACCCCTCCCAGGGCCCTCCCCAGGATGCTGGGTCACGCGGCCTGGTCTAAACACCCCCTGTGGGCAAAAGAGGAGAAAACAACAAGAGAGGGATGCAGAGAGCAACAGGGCCACTTCCCCAGATTATTGCACCATGCTGGCCTGTTTACTCTGAGCCGTGATGGACAGCTAGCAGGCAGCAATTGCCCTTTTATCAGACTTACCTCTCACAGACCAGCGCCACTTAACGTGTGCCCTAGAATGCGGCGGTGGAGAGCTGTAATGGACCTGCCGTTTCAATAACAACTTTTTTGAACTCACACAACAAAGCGTGACTGCTATCTTCCATCAATCCGAGTCACTTTAAAGGGATAGTCCACCCAAAAAAAGAAAATCCAGTTATCATTTATCAAGACAATCCTAATCGTAATGACTTACTTTCTTTTGTGGAACACATTTTGCTAAATCTTGGTAATGTTGGTAACAAATGACTTCCACTGCATGGACAAAAAGAGAATGGATGTCAATGGGAACCAAACCTATAAGGGACAGTCCACCTAAAAATAAAAATCCAATAATCTTTTATTCATCTTTAAGTCATTTCTAATTGTTATGACTTTTTCTTTTGTGGAACACATCTTGGTAATGTTGGTAAATCTAGGAAATGTTGGTACCAACTGACTTCCAGTACATGGACAAAAAAGACAATGGATGTCAATGGAAACCAAACCTGTTTGGTTGAATTTAAATGACTGAATTGAAATGTTAGGGTGGACTACCACTTCAGGAATTATATTTTACCCATTTCAGACATAAATAATAAACCAGCATAGACCTAAGATGTAAATATGTGCATATGGCAGCAAGTATCTTGCAGCATGCTGTACACAGCTATAACAGATGTGTTATGAGCATTTCGAAACGTGGATTAAAATGTGGCGATGACAACATGTTTGCAAAGTTTCGAAAGCGATAATGGGAAAGTTTAGGATGCAACTGCTCGCCTTTGCACGTGCTCGGCACTAGCTCTCGCCGGTCCCACAAGGGGCATCTTTCTAACACCGTGCAAGGGACAAGAAAAGACGAGGGCGTTGGGCGATCCAGCGACTCGGGGCTCCTGAGACCGACCTGTATTTTGTTTATTTGTTCTCTGACTGCAGTCTGGATAATCATCTGTATAAATGCTCAGTTCCCACTTGTGCTCGGAACGCTCTCCCGTCCACGCACCGCCCCTGAGGAGGATCTCCCAGGGAGACGGAACATGTGCACAATCAGGAGGCAGGTACAGCCTTTGTCAAGCAGTGCTGAGGGAATTGTGCTGCATGGAGGTTGTTTGCCTGACACAGAGGTCCTCATCATGCCTCTCTCCATCTGCCAACGCTTTGCGTCTCTGCGTCCCTTTGTGCCGCCTCACAAAATATTTGGCCGTTGTTGCCTTCAGCCCTGGAGGAGCTGTAAACAACGTGTGCTATTCAAAAATGAGAAAATAAAAAAGTTTTGCTTAAGAATAAGAGCTTGATGTATGGGTGAAAGTGACAGTAACAAGAGATAGTGTTCATATGTGTCATTTTATAATTTCACATTTTATAATTGAACAAATTTTCTCTAACAGTGGTATAATTTGTATTATCTATCTATAGGTTACATTTCATTATGCCAGTAGGTGGCAACAAATTGGCAAGAAAAAAGTTTTTTTTTAATAAGTGAGTCACTGATTCATGCATTCAGTAAATGATTTCAAGGACAGTTAATTCAGAAACATACCAACTGTATTTATGATTGAGTCACTGATTTGTTAATTTAACCGATTCATTCGAAAAAGCTGAATATTCAAGGAAGTAAACAAGCGTCCGGACTAGAGTAGGTCATCAAATAGCAATCAAACAGCAGCATTTCCCTTCCACACTATTTCTGGGAAATTAGCCACCAGCAAAGAATATAGATCCAAATATCAAACACAAACAAATATTGTGTATGTAATATTGCAGTATGTAACAAACAAATGCTACAGATTAAAGCTCTATTCAGTTATTGCCATTCGTTTGCATTCATCATCCCACCCATAAATCACACTTATGTTGGGAAGGAACTATTTCTGTCAGCGGAGAAAAAAATAAACAACACAAAAAGTAACTAGCAATAATGTGCCTAAAATGTAGATGATTTAATACAAACTTTTTGTTTATTGAACTGCTCTATTAAAGTTATATCACAAAATCATACGGCCTCCTTATAACGGCAACAACTTCTCAATGAGTTGTTGCTAGTTCTCACATGACGTTTTGGTTTGGACAATAGTTTTGTATTTAATATCCGTTTTACTGTTTAATTTAGCTGAAAATACAGTAATAGGCTGTTTAATGGCAGGTTTCCACTGTGACAACTTTCCCCAAAAAGTGTGACAATATGCCCCGCTCCTGGGAATACTAAACATTTCCAAGCTAATATTGCTAGAAAAGTGTTTAATAGGTTTTCTGAATCTTATTTTTAATAAACAGCAATTAAATAAATAGCTATTCCCAGAAAACTACAATATGCCCCATATTAGGACAATTGGCTGGATCTGGACATGAAGTAGAGAAATGTTCTGATTAGGAGGAGAACAGGTGCGGGCGAGCTCACTCCTGGGACCCTCAGACAGCCACTGGCCCTTCTTCGGGGACTGCGTTTGTGTGTGTGTGAGAGTGTGTGGATAGGGGACGGGGATGAGGGGCGCGAGAGCTCAGCTCATTAGAAAGCTTTTGCTTCTGCTAACTCACTTGCCCCATGGGAGATAGCTAATCACCACAAAGGGACCTAAAGTCAGTTAAAGCAGGATGTAGGATGCTTATTTACAGACCTCTTTCTCTCTATCTCCCTCTCTCTCCCGGCTCTTTCCCTCCATTTGCCATTTATTCACATAATTTGAGGAGAATTGTGCAAGCGCTTCAAAGAGGCCAACACATTAATGCAAATTCTAAACAAATCAATGTAGGTTTACATTACTTAGTGCTCATTCAAACTGCCTTAAATTATTAAGGTGATAGATCATTTCTACACTATGCTCTAATAAATAAAAAAATATTTTTGTAAATGGTCATTATAAAAGTGGCATATTGAACCTGATTAAATATTAATACTGATTCTAAAAAATGTCATGCAATTGTAATAATGTACTATTTTTTTTTTTTTTGCTATATATATATATATATATATATATAATTTGATGTTTTGGAGCAGAGGCAAGCAACCAAGACACAATCAAACCGCACAAGGCCGCTGGGTCTCCTTATCTCCTCTAATGTTGTTAATTCTGTGGTCATTGGTATTTTTAGTGACCACAGGAACGCTCATTTAATAGTTTTGGGGTTTGAGGTTTTGACCCCAATAGTGGTCAACATGCTGCGGTCGATACACAATTAGTTCAACACAATGGAACCAGTTCACTGTGTTCAGGCCTTATCATGACCTGTTATCATGACATGTCGAAGATTTATGACTTCCAAAGAGCAAACGTATCAAAAACCTCACTTTTTCAGCTGTGACAGAATGTTGTTCATGTTTTCTTTGTTTATTTCCTCATGACATCATATATAATTGGATCGTGGCATGGGTTTATCATCATTTCCCTGTCAACCTTAACTTGTGTCCGTGTAAGAGCCATCATCATTTTCATATCCAATTAAAAGTTAAAGAACTCCATTATGAAAGTTTCACTTGTCTGTATCCAACCAAAACGACCACAATTTAAGTTATTAACTGATATCCATTCAGCCTTGCTTATTTCCCAATAGGAAGTGAAACCGTGTGTTTTAAGCTAAAATGTTTCTTGGTTCCCTTCCAAACCCATTTCCAGGTCTGTTTACGGTTTTGTGTTTGAGATTAATACCTAACCAAACAGTATCCAACCGCATAAGACGATCATTCTTCTAAATGAAGGTCTTGTTTCAAGAGACATACATAACGTACTGTTATGTAGTCTTAAAACAGGGGCCCAGGAGAAAATGAGCAATCTTCATAAAGTCATAAAGTGCTCCCGTTCTTCATAAAATGACAGTCCTCTCACAGGAAACCACTTTGTATTCAGCAAACCTTCGCCTCTGCCGGTCAAAGACTGTTTGCTTGTGTTCGCCGAGGTGGAGAGATCACATATAGGAGTGGATATCAGTCTCTTCCAAACAGCAAGTCTCTTTATCAATTTGCTAAACACACACAGTCTAATCCCGGGGGGCCTCCTGTGGCTGCAGATATAAATTTAAGAGGATAATTAGACCCACGTGAGGGGGCACTCCACAGGACAGGAAAGAGGACGGCAGGCAGCGGCCAGAGAGGAGATCTCCCTCTCCCACAAGTGCCCGGCTGGCGCTGGCAAAGCCTCTGCCACCCCTGGAGCCTCGCAGGTGCTAACTGATTTATATCTGTTCATAAATGTTTAACCTTTTTTTTCATCCAAAGGAAAGGGCATCTTATCTCTCTCCCCAGTTCTGTTAATTGAGTATATGATTAGAGCCTGCTGTTTGACTCGACAAGTCCCCTCTTTTGTTGCTAACAGGAAGGCCAAAGGACACAACTGGGGAAGTGTCACAGTCACCATAGGTTCCCTTCTCTCATGAGGACGAATGCTTTTAACCCATGATTCCCTTCGCTGACCTATGCAAACTCACATGAGGGATGAACTTTCATTAAATATGTTTTACCAAAGCAATTTAATATAAGAATATGGAACACATGCCTTAAAAGTGAAGATAACAGCAGTATGCATGGCGTTATGTGCCATAATTGTAACAATTGCCTCTTGTCTTAAACTATTGAAAGCATCACATACTGTACACTATTGATTAAAAGTTTGGGGTCGGTAGGATTTTTAAAAGTATCTCATGTTCACAAAGTCTGCATTTATTTGATAAAAAAGATATATAGAAATATATAATACTATATATACATCTTGTGAAATATTACTACAGTTTAAAGTCTGTTTTCCATTTTAATATATTTTAAAATGTAATTTATTCCTGGGATTGGACATTTAAATTGTCCTCATCATTAATGTTAAAAACAACAGTGTTATTTAATACTTGTGTGGAAACCAGGATTATTATTTGATTAATAGACAGCTTTTATTTGAAACCGTTTTTATTTTTCATTTTGTAAAAGTCTTTACTCTCACCTCTGAGCAACTTAATTGATCTATGCTAAATAAAATGTTTAAATTCTTTATTTGTTTCTGATGCCAAATGTTTGAATGGTAGTATACTGTAATTTCTCATTGCATGAAAAATATGACAAAAAGACACTCACGAAAGGCCTTAAATCAGCACATTCAGACTTCAAAATCTGGTGCATGAAACACAATGGTAACAACCAGCTAACTGATCATTTTGTGTAGAGGAAAACACTCATAAGACATCATAAGACAATAAGTTACTAAACATGACAACAAAATCAACAACAATGTAAATAAAACAGTCAAACAAGGCAATCATATTAGTTAAGCTTTAAGAAAGAGGGAGAATGGAAATAAACTACAAAACCCTTTTTGTTATCAGAATAGACCTTTTTGAACTAAAAATGCATAAATCCAACTGACATGCTATGCTTGTTGCTTAATTATGTACTGAAAAGTTGCTCCTAAAAGTTAAGTTGTCAAAAAAGTTCCTAAAAGCTGTACATTGTTAGAACGCTACAGTAAGTGAACCAAAGAAACCTGCAATAAATTAAATCCTTGAATAGCTTTTCAGCTTTATTAAAACGTTTTACAATGCACATTGGCGTTAGTTAAAGAGGTCAAGGACAGCAGGTTTACCTGAATCTCCCACAAAGTGTAACAAAGCCATTGTCAATGTTGTCGCCCTAAATGTTCCCCATTGTTCGGTAAGCTACAGGAACCAGAGAAAGAGCTCAGTAACACCACTGACAGTCATCTAATCACCATCTCCATTGATTTGCTCACACATAACTGGAAAAGTACCTATCCATTCTCAAAACAATGAGAGGCATTGTCAAAATATCTGAAGTTGTGAAGAGCTTTGACAGTGTTGTTTCAACAATGATACATTATATTATCACTTTAACTTGGACAATGATCCTCTGACAGTTTTATCACTATAACTTATTTCATGTGAATGGATGTGTGATGACGGTCACAACATCTGTAAATCACTCAAGTGCACACAAATATTTTTCTCGGTATTTCCACTGGCGGGCCATGAAATGTCTGTTCTCACTTGAACCAACTTTTCTAGCTAGTATACACATATATCACCTATACCAGGGTTCCTCAATAGGCGGCCAGAGAAAAACGTTTGGCCAGCACTAATTTAAAATAATGTGGCATAAAAATTCAAAAGCAGCATCAGAAAGCGACATTAACTTACATTGTGTCTACAATGGACACGAGCGGCGCGACGCAACAAAATACAATAGAAGTATTATAATTAGTGATGCTGGCTACACTGGATACGCGCGGCAAATCCCCGACAGTAAACTGCTGCCGCGTTCTATTTATGACGTACTGAGTCTGACACAAAGTTCAAATGATTTGCAATGCTTTGTCAGATCCAGTGTAGATACTATGTAACAGCAAGTACTATGCAGCAACAGTAGATATTTGGTTTGCAGTGAGTTCAGTTTTAATGTAAGTTTTCATTAATTTATTTTCAAGATATGAGGTAGAATATCTATTGGTCTTTCACTATGGCTATAAACCTCACGCAAAATAATATTCATACTCACATTAGACACTTTTAACATTGAATAAAGCACTTAATCATTACCAGAGTTATCACAGTTGTATTTTGTATGTTGTTCATGCCACGACGTGATAGAAAATAAAACAGTTTTTTTAAAGTAGAATTCCTTGTCGCTTATTGTCACGTGTCGCGGGTGCTTAGGACAAAAATGACATGTGTAACGGAGGCCAGCAAAGTAGATGCTGTGCAAGTAAACCTCACTCCCCTGATCTCAACGAAGCACTAGCGTCAGTCGATAGCTGCTGCGGCCATTTCTATTCTTCATGAACATAAAGAGGACGATACACAACACACTGATGATTTAGACTGGTGATGATGACATCATCACAGCTGTCTGAGCCAGTGGTCAGCTCTGGTGTTGATTATTCAAGTGTTTCAGGCCTCTTTAATAGCATCTTCCTGGGAGGCGGCTGACTTTCAGAGAACAGAAGAGGGCTTAGAAAAAAAAATCAATAACACATGATTTATTGATCACTAAAAATGCTCCTCATTAGCCCCCCGAGTGGCCCTCTGCATTTAACAGATGACAAAATGTCAACACTGCACTAAAACTGTCCTGGATTTCTACCACACTTTCAGTATCCCAGAGAGGAAATCTGGAGAAAGAGTAAACAAGCAACATCTAACTTCCTGTTAAAGCATAGGCTATTCGTTTCAATCATAAATTATGCTAAAGGAAAGTTTACAGTTTAGGCATAAAATCTCAATATTGTGCTCATTTATGGAGAGAAGGAATGAAAATAGTAAAAATTTAAATAATTATTAATAAACTAGAAATATTGTATTGCTTCTAAGAACAATCTGATGAACATTGTAAGAAATTACAGTGTTCAATGCATATAATCGGCTATCATAATAAATGTTAATAAAGTAATAAAAAAGTAATGAAAAAAGACACCAACCTGATCTCATGGCATAGAAAAAGACAGATGAAAATGGTATAAAACTCTCCATTATTAATATACAAGTAAATGTGTATATGTGTGTGTGTGTGTGTGTGTGTGTGTAAAAGAACTAAATATAATGCACAATTTCAATAAGAAATACTGTAACATGATAAAATAATGACATGCATTTATTCATTAAGATATTGCATAATACCAAAAAAGTTTTCAGAGAATGTAATTGCTTGCATGGGGATATTTTTTTAACAGTCGCTTCAGCATAGCTTCTCAAAAGCACCTGCTAATTGCTTAAAGGCCATGTGAATCATAGCTGTTATAGATATTTATTAACTCTACTCATTAACATCTTCAAAGGTCCCTCCTCCATACCGCTCTCATTGCTTGTATTCAGAAGAAACAACTTATGATGGACAGGAAGCGTTTAACAGATATGCACTTTAACAGATACGTTACCATATTGCATTTCTTTTTGAAGAAGAAGAAAATGTGCCAAAACTCCCTTCAGCTTTCAGGCAGTAGCTGACGTTCCTTTCTGGTAGACAGACCGTGAGAGGGAAAGTTTATTGAAGGATGGAAAGAGAACTGAGGATGGGGGTTAGCGAGATCAAATATCCATTTAATTAATTCAAGAAAAGGCAATAAAACGGTTTTAATTAACTCAAGGGTCAGGCTCTGTACCCGAATTTCTCCCGATTAGTGGCCCATCTTTACTCCTTATGTTCCCACAATGCATATAAACCTAATGGCATTACAGCCTAAGTGCTATCACATTTTCCTTTGCTTACTCTCGTTATCTTCTAAACACGAGAAACCCCATGAAACCTTGTAAAAAGGCCTTGTAGATTGCACAATATGAGGATTACAATAATTCATTATTACAATATAAGTGCTGACAAACACATTCTACTCTGTACCAGCTTTTTTAGGAATACACTTTAGTAAGAGGGTCACATTTGTTGGGAAGCACGGTTTAGGAAACAGAGGAACGGATCACAGGAGAGAAGGTCCTGAAAAATCCTCCTGTTCCTGCTGTCCTGCAGTGAGGCTGATCCCTCATGTGCCGGGCCGCAGAGTCCCTGACTATGGTGCTCCATCACCCCAGTCAACGTGACGTATGAAGGTGCCCCCGCTCACAGTGGGACCCTCGTGGGGATTTTTAGAAGCACAGATCTGCCGTTGCACACTGGCTGATGGTCAGTGCCGTGTGATTAAACGTTCCCTAATGTCACTCACATTAGTCATCATAGCTCTTGTGACCATGCTTGCTATTACCAATGATTCGCTTTCACTATAAGAAGTGCTGGTTTAGCTTTTGGCCTGGGAGGAATTTATCGACGCACATATGTCCACCATTCTTGCTTTAAAAACTTCTTAATGAGAAAAAAGTACATTTGCCAAGTGGAAAAAAAAAAAAAAAAAGAAAGAAAAACATGTTCTGAAACTCTCCTTGACTTGCTTTTTCTGCTTTGAAACGGCCTTAATTGCGACACATTTATGCAGAGAAAAAGGAGACTGGATTTGTTTTGTCTGTCTCGTCGACGGTCGTTTCATTACAACAGATGCTGAAAGACAGATTTGTTCAATTTAAAATCAAAAGGTACAAGCTGGGGCTTTTATGTACTATTTTTTCCTGTTTCTAAAGGAGCTTAATATCCTGTCATCACACTTGTATACTGTAAGTGTTTCAGGGAAGTGTTCTGGAGGTTGACTGTAGGATGTTTTACATGTCGTCCAATTGCATGAATTCAATCTGTATACTGTATCGCCTTTGTCATTGCAATTATCATCCATTTTCCATTTCAGCAATGGACATGCACTAAAATATTAAAGCTCAGTTCACTGTTTTTAGAATGAGTTTGTCAGGCTTTTCAAAGTGCGTTTGAATTCTTACACCAATACATCTTGCATCGTAGCCTTGTCACATTAGTATTCATACGCAACAATTTTTGTATGTTCATATGTACACTGAAACATTCAGTATGAATCTATTGACAGCATTTAAAATGTAAAAGTATTATGAATGCTCAGCTTTAGAAACATCTGTACAAATCCACATTTATATTATAAATACATTTGCATAGATACATTTTACTATTATATAAATATTTTTGAGCCCTTAATCCTATACCTATACAAATATAATAAGTATGTTTTACAAGAAATTTGCCAGCAATTTCTGAGTGAAAATTATTTCTACACTTTCAAAATTTTTTCAGTGTCGATATTGTAATTTGTCAATTAAGTGAATATGTTAAATGTCATTGATTAAATGCATTAAAAATAATTCCATGACTTTATTTATTCAGTAAATTAATATATTGAATAGTAAAATGATTCATAAGCATTTACATGTCTCTAAAATGGCTCAAATATAAAATTCTTACTTTTTAGATGCTTTCAATAGATTTTTAATGTACATTGATGTGTACAACAATTTATGTGAGGACATTTTATACACTATAATTACTAATAAGATCATGCTGTGCAATACAATTTCTATAAGAATTAGTCTTGTTGGATAAAATAAAATGTGATAAAATAAAACATAATTTGATAAAATAAAATAACAAAACATTGGGAACGCAGACTTACAACCTTATCAATTACTGCAGTTGTCACAACCTTTAAAAATACATTCAAATAAAAACAAACAATACAAAATTACATATCATTGTCACAAGGGCCGGAAATGAGCAGCTGACACTAGCCTGACACGGAGAGCCAAAGATAATGATTCCTGCTTTATTTGGACCAACCAGTGCTTAATTAAAGCCATGCAGCTTCTGTTTGCCGCGCTACAGTCGAACCCTCGGCTCAAGCTTATTCAAATGGCAGTCCCTGAGGGACAAATCCAAACTTGGGTGAGATGGCAAGCTGTTCTGCATCACTACGGCAACACCTGCTATTACAGGTTCCGTCTGCCAGTCAACCTGGCCCAACAGGGGGTGAGCGGACCACAAAAACATTTGTACCTACAAAATTCCTGATTAGCATACCTGTGGGAATAATGGACAGAGGGAAAAGGGGGGAGAGCAGAAAAATTATCAAGGTTTAGAGAGTCTTCACAGATTACACAAACATTTTTTTCCTTCGCAGTTTATCATGCAGCAGCAAACATAATTTCTGACATGATTGCATGAAATTTCTGCGCATTGCCACTCCTGAGGTCTCTAAAACTTACTCCCCTAAGGGCACGGGGAAATCATCGGTGCACATATGTAGAACACTCTGTCTTGAAAAGCACGTTAACAAGCCTTTTGCGGCCCGTTATTCAGATCATGGTTGGGAGCCGATGCTTTCCGAGCTGTCAGTTAGTTGGGATGAGCCCCTCACCTGACATTGTACAGTTACACTTGACTGGTCCTCATAACCACCAAATCAAACTCTCATCAAGTAAACCATTTCATTCTGAAGTTTAGCACATACAAAACAGCCTAACCTGACATCCTCCCACTGCAACTCGAATGAATACAAATCTATGCCCTCGTCAAATTTTTGCTAATCAGTGTTTGTAAAGATGGTATCAAAACAGCAAAAAAACGTCAAGTCGGATTCGTGGCACCGCAGCTGTGTCCCATTGGGATGTCAGTTCAACTCCAACCTGCGTCATGCTTTATCCTCATTCCCTACAGAAATGGCACAAATTGTCATTGTGCTTTCTACCGTACAAATTCTCATTCGAATCAGTTCGTTCAGTATAAAAATGATTCACAGATTCACATTAAGTGCTGAGGAGTCATATTAGAGAGGCAGGTAATTGATATCGGCTCAACAACTGTGAAATGGACCAAACGATTCCTTACAAATATTTGACTCAAAATGTCTGTTCTTCACAAAGCTCTTCAAAATAATTTAACTTTAGAAGACTTCAGATACAGCACAAAAGTCATATGGACTACTTATTATTATACTTTTATGGCTCTCTAATATGTTAACTGTCACCCAAATCAGTTAATTCATTCCAATACAAATAAGAGATTCACTGACTCATATGAAGTGTGGAGAAATTTTAAAGAATCTGTTTATCTATGTCAAGCTCAAAAATTGCTACAAAGCAACACCAGTATCATAAAAGTCCATATACTTTGTAGATATGACTGAATCCTGAATAAATCATTATGAGCATTTTTTTAAACTGAACCAAACAATTCCGCATTCATTAAACAGGAAAAAAATAGTTGTCGATTTATTCACCTAACTAATGCCAATTCTCATCTGAATCAGTTTGTTCAAAGCAATTCGCTGATTCATATGAAATGTTCATTGATGTAATTTAAGCTATTAAAAATTATTTATATGAATGCTTCCACAACTTATTTCTTTCATAGTGAAATATGTATTTGGAATTCTGCTGATTGTCACTGTTTCACACATAGTGTGTTTTAAGTATTATTAGTTGTGTTTATATTCAAGTTGAATTATGTCATATTAATTGAGAATTGTCTGTTTTGCCATATAAATTCTCCTGTGACTGATCTAATCTACAGTTAAAGAGATACGTCACTTTATATAGATTCACTTTTGTTTACTGTATATTAAAGAGTCGCTTATAGCTTTAAAAGACTGACAGAAGAGGCAGCAATAGTAGCAGCTTTAGCACTTCCCCAAAGATAAATAAAAAAGGAACTAAATAAATCAGTTAAATCTCCGCACTCCTCCCTTCCACCCTCCTTGCAGCATCCCAGCCTGTTTTTCCAGAGAGGTGAGGACCGCCCTGTGTTCCTGAGAGAGAGGAAGCTCGCTGAGAGCGGCACGCTTCACTACAGAAACACCTGCTTTTGTTAGCTCACTACGCCACTTACTCTCACCCTCAGGGACGTGCCACGGGGAGGGAGGGGACTGAGGAGACACAAAGCAAACAATGTCTCCGAGCTCCATGTCATCTGGATGAGAAAACAGATCCACCACCGCCCCAGAATACAGAAGGTACTGCAAAGTAGGCTAACAGTATGCAGACTTTTAGGGACGGGAACTAAGTTTCCTCTGTGTGGAACCTCGTTTGACCAGAGTTTCTTTTCTTTTACTTTGTTTCTCTGGACACAAACTTAATTACTGGAATACTGCAGTCAAAGATTTTAATCCTATCATCATTTACTCACCATCATGTTTCAAAAACCAGTATGGCTTTCTTTCTTCTGGACACTTTTTTCCATTTAATGCACATGTGTTAGGACTGGTGCTGTCAAGCTCCCAAAACGACTAAGAAAACATCAAATGGACTTTGTCCTGATCAATATAATTGATCCTGGTATATAAGTGTCTTTAAAAAAGAGATTTATACATCTTGCAGATCTGAAAGCTGAATAAATAAGCTTTCCACTGATGTAAGGTTTGTTATGATATGACAATATTTGGCCAAGACACAACTATTTGAAAATATGGAATCTGAGGATACAAAAAAATCAAATATTGAGAAAATCGCCTTTAAAGTTGTTCAAATGAAGCCCTTGCAATGCATATTATTAATCAATAATGAAGTTTTAATATATTTCCGGTAATACATTTACAAAATATCTTCATGGAACATGATCTTTACTTATTTATCCTAATGATTTTTGGCATAAAATGATTGTAAAGCACTTTGGATGTACAGCAATACACAATAAAGCGCTATTTAAATGCCTCATTCATAAAATAAAAAATATAATTTTGATCCATACCAAGTATTGTTGGCTACAGCTACAAATATACCCATGCTACTTATCCAGGGTCACATATCTGCTGCTTATTCACAATTCCCATTAATCAAACAGCTTATCAGAATCATTAGTCGTTTAATCATTTAACCTTCAGGTGCTTTTCAGTGTTATCCAGTGGAAACATTTGGTACTGCGCCCAAAAAGAATCTTACTGAAATGTGAATTTTTGACATATCAACCTCAAATTTGAAACAACTTGTAAAGATTTATGGATTTGATTTTCTTGCAGTTTAGAGTAAAAACTGCCTATGTTTAGGAAAATAGATATGTCATATAAAAGTTAAAAACAGTATTTTGAACAGGATCACTTGACACACACATCTTTTTAAAAAGAGACCAAACTTCAAGCTATTCCATAAATATAATTTAGTACCATTAAATCACATAAAATGCAAAATATTAAATCAAAAACTAAAATATAGTTCATTCCACAAAAAGGTCATTTTTGACCGGAAGCAGCTCAAGAGGGTTAACAGAAAATGTCATACAGTGCAAAGATACATGGTATGGATGATGCTTTATATGTTATTTTTGTGACAAACAGCCACAGTCCTCATTCCCTTTTATTAAATGGAAAAATGTAGTCAGGATATTCACCTAAAAAGGTCATTTTTTGTTCCAAAGAATAAAGTTACACTGGCTTGAAACTTCGTGTGAGTGGAACGAGTGAGTAAATAATTACAGATTTTAAATTTATGGATCAACCATTCCTTTAATCACACATTTGATGAACACAGGCAGTTTTCTCCTCTCTGTTGTCCATTATGAGAGTCACTGTAAACGTGTTCCTAATAAAGGAGTTAATCTGCGAGCATATTTTATGTTGTTGGGAGAAAGTCACTGCGTAATGTGATGTGGTTTGGGCTGTAGCACATCCATATTTCACCAAGACAACTGGGAATCGTGTGCTATGAATCCCGTAACAGTGTCATTTTCACACAATTGCAACCAAGATGCACTAGGCAAAAAATAAAGTTTCTCAATCACTTTACATAAGGCAAAATACATGTAATATATGAGTATTGCACATCTTCGTTTGCAAAATGGGAATAATGTGAATTGTTCCTTTTTTCCCTCCGGTCCTTATCTTTCCAGAATCAATTCATTATTTGAAGCTTTTTTGACAAAGCCCACTGCATCATCAATGAAGAAAGGGTGTGCTGACAATTGCATTAATTACTTTATCTAAATCATTTCCAATTAACCTTACACACCACCTTACAAATAGTCTTGCCAGGCCACCCTGAATGACGTCGTCTCCAACAGACAGACAGATTTTCTTTTTTTAATGGGACGAGAAGGAGAGAGAATTTAGAGTAGGAGAATTCCGGGCAGGCCCAGATAAGACCGCCACTTAGTCTGAGGGCTCTTCCTTTGAAGACTACACATTACATTTTGATTAATTAATTTCACGTTGATCTATGTTTTAATTTAACACTGATTCGTGTGTTCTGGGAATAGGATTTGCTCATTTTACAATTCGATTTCAGGTGTATTTAGAAAATAATGCTGATGTCAAAGTCATGTTGGAGGAGATTCCTCCATGCTGTCCTGTGAGGAGAAACAAAGCCTACATTTTATCACTTCTCTTTAAGTATCCAATAATGTGCTTTCAAAAATTGGCATTTGACAGCACATATACAAAATGTAATTATTACAGTTACAAACGTATTGATCTGTCATTTAGCAAAGTGAAAATTTGGTACCTATGGTGTGAATTTCATTTTATGTGTCTAGTTTCAGCGAGTTCATTGACGCTGTTGGTGATCACGGAGGAGGAAAAACACAGTCTATGCTGGAACTTTAAATGTTAATTATAATGCTGGCAGAAGATCTGAGAAGTTTGGAGCTTAATGATAAATAAAATGCAGCTGCAGCGAAGACTGTGTCTAGACCGTTACTGAAACAGCAAGACTTTCACAGGAAGAGAAAGAGTAAAACAATACAGTTGTAAAGGAAGGAGAGACTACAAAGCAAGCATGATAAGGAAAGAGATGATTACTACTTAGGATATAAAATAAATATATATTTTGATGACCATTTACAAATTTACACTTTAATATTTTTTTTTTTGCCTTAAAACTTTCCTATCATAAATAAACGAACAAACTTTTGCCTCCAATTATTAGATAATTATAAATTAGCTACATTTCCTGCAGTGCCAAAAGTACTCTTGAAAATAAAGGTGCTTCAAAAGGTTCTTCAAGCGATGCCACAGAAGAACCATGTTTGGCTCCACAAAGAACCATTTAGTCAAAGGTTCTTTAAATAACTCTTTCTTACCTTTTTATAATCTGAAGAACCTTCTTTCACCACAAATAACCTTTTGTGAAACAGAAAGGTTCTTCAGATGTTAAAGGTTCTTTATGGAACCATTTAGACAAAAAGGTTCTTCTATGGCATCGTGAAGCACCTTTATTTTTAAGAGTGCATATACAATAACAAGTAAGACTTGATATCTAACAAGCAAATACACTTGTGTTCACAACCATCTCTTTATTAAACATGAGGCAAAGTTTCATACCTGTTTTTGGTTGTAATTGTATAAAGCAAAAAATAAAGGTGTATGGGTGGGTGTGTGTGTGGGTGGTTATTTATTTATTTATCACAGAGCTCATGGTCTCTCGTGGAAAAAAGGGGGGTAAAACAGCCCCGCTCTCCTCTCTTTTTGATGTGTTTGCCTTCACGGCTTCTGAGCGCTCTCTAATTCCATCTGGCCACAACAGAGGCGGTGGAATGGCACGAAAAAGCATTTCCATATGTGCAAATTAGGAGGCTGCCTCCCCAAAACGGCAGCGCCATTCCTCTGAAGTAGATAGCACTGTGGAGAGCTGCCAAGTCCTCTAATAGCAATCAAGAGGAGAGTTCTTATTGGCCTGTGTCTACCTCAGGCTACAATAAAGCATTTTAATCCTGCAGTTTCAGGTGTGTTTTAAAATGAAGAAACAACAGGGTAAAAACAAACAACAAAAACAAAATGCATACAAGATTTGTATTTGTATACACATTTTATGTCACACATGCATACTATATATGGTCCTAATAAACCCTACTCTATGAGGACAAAATGTCTAGGGCACAATGAGTTTTTGAAAATCTAAAACTGCCCAAAGTTTTCTTTAAGGGGTAGGTTTAACTGTAGGGTTAGAATAGGGCGATAGAATGTACAGTTTGTACAGTATAAAAACCATTACGCCTATGGAATGTCCCCATAAAACATTGAAACCCAATGTGTGTGTGTGCGTATGTGTGTGTAATATTACTGCACTGTATATAACCATATAAACAATACACTGTACCATATATGTAATATATGTTATATTTGTAAAAAAGAGAATAAGAGAAACATTCACTTATTCAAAAACATTGAGTGTGTGTGTGTGTGTGTGTGTGTGTGTGTGTGTGTGTGTGTGTGTGTGTGTGTGTACAAAAATGTTGTATACACATTTCTTTTTCAGATGGCTATTGGTTAAATTTTGGCTCTATTCAGTTTGTAACGCCCACTTTTCAATACCCAGTCAACTCCTGGCAGT
This sequence comes from Gymnocypris eckloni scoliostomus, assembly GCA_027564155.1. Taxonomy (NCBI): domain Eukaryota; kingdom Metazoa; phylum Chordata; class Actinopteri; order Cypriniformes; family Cyprinidae; genus Gymnocypris; species Gymnocypris eckloni. Next base: position 19,252,066 of record CM050428.1, read on the forward strand.
TAAAAGTCCTGCCTTAAATTGTGTTCTTGTTGAATATCCTGTTTTACACAGAAAGCATCACTCAAGAGAAATAAAGTGGGTTGAGAATGCCATTTCATTTTGGTTTTAAATTATTATATGACGTAACACATCTTGAAGAAATATGAAAAAACATTTGATTATGTTTTTTTTTTACTCTGGCACAAATGTTGTGCTTGAAGTGCTATTATATATTCGAGGACTATAATATACACATATATACATACATATACACACGTTTGCCTCATATACACCGAAAACCAGTCAGTATCTGGTGTGACCACCATTTGCCTCACGCAGTGCAACACATCTCCTTCGCATATATTTGATCAGGTTGTTGATTGTGGCCTGTGGAATGCTGGTCCACTCCTCTTCAATGGCTGTGCGAAGTTGCCGGATATTGGCAGGAACTGGAAAACGCTGTCGTATATGCCGATCCAAAGTATCCCAAACATGCTCAATGGGTGACATGTCCAGTGAGTATGCTGGCCATGCAAGAATTGGGATGTGTTCAGCTTCCAGGAATTGTGTACAGATCCTTGCAACATGGGGCCATGCATTATCATGCTGCAACATGAGGTGATGGTCGGGGATGAATGGCGCAACAATGGGCCTCAGGATCTCGTCACGGTATCTCTGTGCATTCAAAATGCCATCAATTAAATGGCAGATGAGCTTCCTCGTTTTCTGACAGTTTGTGCAGATATTCTTTGGTTATGCAAACCGATTGTTGCAGCAGCTGTCCGGGTGGCTGGTCTCAGACGATCTTGGAGGTGAAGATGCTGGATGTGGAGGTCCTGGGCTGGTGTGGTTCCCTGTGGTCTGCGGTTTGGATGTACAGCCATATTCTCTGAAACGCCTTTGGAGACGACTTATGGTAGATAAATTAACATTCAATTCACAGGCAACAGCTCTGGTGGACATTCCTGCAGTCAGCATGCCAATTGCAAGCTCCCTCAAAAATTGCGACATCTGTGGCATTGTGCTGTGTGATAAAACTGCACATTTTAGATGTGCCTAAGGCACACCTGCACAATAATCATGCTGTCTAATCAGCATCTTGATATGCCACACCAGTGAGGTGGATGGATTATCTCGGCAAAGAAGTGCTCACAAACACAGATTTAGACAGATTTGTGAACAATATTTGAGAGAAATATGCCTTTTGTGTGCATAGAAAAAATCTTAGTCTTAGTTCAGCTCATGAAAAATGGGGGCAAAAACAAAAGTGTTGCATTTATAATTTTGGTCAGTGTATATTAAGGTTGTGCTGATAGACGATAGTATCGTGTATCGACGATAGTCAGAGTTATTGACGATAGGAAATGTCTTTGTCGATAGTCAAGACGATATTATGCTCACTCTCCTATTAATGTATAAAACTGTTATTATTATTATTATTGGGCTATCAAATTGCCCAGCTGTTTCACCTCAGTGCTGCACTTCACACACACGCGCAAATAAGGATTAAGGCCAAAGTATACTTCGGCCGTCCGCATCCGCGCACCGTCTGCATTACGTCATTTTCGTCACCAAGACGGCTTGCGGACCTCTTTTTGAGGTCAGGGGAGCGAGGTTTACACACAGCCCTTACTGGCATACATCCGGTACATATACATATACATATATACATATATATATATATATACACTCACTGGCCACTTTATTATGTACACCTTGCTAGTACCGGGTTAAACCCCTTTTGCCTTAATTATTTGTGGCATAGATTCAACAAGGTGTTGGAAACATTCCTCAGAGATTTTGGTCCATATTGACATGATAGCATCACGCAGTTGCTGCAGATTTGTCAGTTTTGCATCCATGATGCAAATCTCCGGTCCCACCACATCCCAAAGGTGCTCTATTGGATTCAGATCTGGTGACTGTGGAGGCCATTTGAGAAAAGTGAACTCATTGTCATGTTCAAGAAACCAGTCTGAGATGATTTGAGCTTTGTGACATTATCCTGCATTATTCTGCAGGAAGTATCCATCAGAAGATGGGTACACTGTAGTCATAAAGGGATCTACATGGTCAGCAACAATACTCAGGTAGGCTGTGATGTTTAAACGATGCTCAATTGGTACTAAGGGCCCAAAAGTGGCGCCAAGAAAATATCCCCCACACCATTACACCACCACCACCAGCCTGAACCGTTGAGACAAGGCAGGATGGATCCATGCTTTCATGTTCTTTACACCAAATTCTGACCCTACCATCTGAATGTTGAAGTAGAAATCGAGACCAGACCAGGCAACATTTTTCCAATCTTCTATTGTCCAATTTTGGTGAGCCTGTGTGAATTGTAGACTCCGTTTCCTGTTCTTAGCTGACAGGAGCGGCACCTGGTGTGGTCTTCTGCTGCTGTAGCCCATCTGCTTCAGGGTTTGACGTGTTGTGCGTTCAGCGATGGTCTTCTGTATACCTTGGTTGCAACGAGTGGTTATTTGAGTTACTGTTGCCTTTCTATCACCTCTAACCAGTCTGCCCATTCACCTCTGACCTCAACAAGGCATTTTCGTCCACACAACTGCCGCTCACTGGATATTTTCTCTTTTTCGGACCATTCTCTGTAAACCCTAGAGATGGTTGTGCTTGAAAATCCCAGTAGATCAGCAGTTTTTGAATAACTCAGACCAGCCCGTCTGGCACCAACAAACATTCCACGTTCAAAGTCACTTAAATCCCCTTTCTTCCCCATTCTAATGATCAGTTTGAACTTCAGTAAATCGTTTTCACCACATCTAGATGCCTAAAAGCATTGCTACCATGTGATTGGCTGATTAGCAATTTGTGTTACCAATCAATTGAACAGGTGTACCTAATAAAGTGGCCAGTGAGTGTATATATATATACACACACACACACACACACACAGTTATAATTGTTACATTTAATTTAACCTGTGAGAGGTAAATTAAATAGCTGACCAACCTACATGAAAAACCCCACTGTAAAATTCTATGGACATGGCATGTTTGATATGATATTTCTTAGTCCGCAATCCAATAACAAGCTTGTGTAGCTCCCAAATGTACATCAGTACTTCAGATATTTGTTTGTACACCAGTGCTTGCGTTCAATAATATCCTGGAGTGATGCCCTGGACAGGCGAAAAAAGATCCAGCTGGCTGACATCTCAGACAGGAGAAAATGCCTCTAGTAATAAAACTTACAGCAAAAGGGCACTGTTTTATAAAGCAAACCCAAAAGCAAAAACACATGCACAAACAAAGCTGTGAATGAGTGTGGGATTTGCCAGCAAGTAGTGTTATGTTTCTCTCTTTTAAAATAAAGCATTATGGATTTAATTTCTCTCTCTCTCTCTCTCTCTCATGTATGAGATAAAATTAATTACATGACATAACTGCTACTATGTGGCGATCAGGGGGCTGTTTCATAAAAGACGCTAAGAAAAGCGGGGATTAAAGTCCTAAACTTGACTTGAAATAACCTAAAAACAATCGGGACTAAAGCAGTTTCATAAACAAAAAATTTAGTTCACGTAATCTCACTAATTCGATCCAGGTTCAATAAATCAGGATAATTTGATGTATGCGCTTATTCTTAAGCAGCCCTTAATGTCGGTCATGGATCAAATCGATCCACCATGGCAAACAGCAAATATATTTGTGCTGTTTAATGCATTTGAGACGTTGTGTTTTCCTCAGTGCATAACTGATACATCACAGGTATATTTTTCATCAGTAAATGTTAGAAAGTCATGCAAATATATTCATTTTGCTGTCAGGAGATGGCAAGGCTTACGCAAGAGCAACGAGCGCTGCTGAGCACATGCACGATACACAGACAGAGCAGAATAGAATAATAGCCCAACATTTCTGAATAAAATATACATTGTGCTAAAATATTTGTTGTTGGACATTAAACACAGAACATAGAATTCCACATATAATTTTAATCATATAAGTGTATATTATGATAGCGGTAAATCAAATTTAAGCTGGCTAATACAGCCATACTAGCTCAAATGAGTAAAACGTGTTCCTCTTATCAGTTAAAATTTAGTCTGGTTTCTATTATTTATTAACATTTTTAATTCAGTGATTTAAACTTTTTATTTAGTGTTTTTAATGTTTTAAAGAGCCATTTTGGAACAATAATTTAAAACCAGACTATTTAGACGTTACAAAACTTACACAATTTTAACATAGTGGACAGCTGCTGTGCGCTAAGACCCGTATATTGGGCTTAATTTATGTGTCCCATACGTGACCTCCCTTGACCAGTTTCTCGCACCCTCACGCAGTATTCGTTAAGTAAATCAGAAAGTCCTGAACATAACTGTCAATGTGTACAAAATATGTTTATGGTGGACAAATAATGATTGACAAAACCCCAAAATAATGCAGCCTTCTGCATTGCAAACAACACACATAAACAAACAGAGCAGTGTACAGGCCCTCTCTACCAACTGAAGTGGACGTCATTCTCCTCTCAGCCTTTACTGATGGGCCAAGACCTCCCATGTTTTTTGTAAGGGCAAAGAAAAAGGCTGAAACCTCACATATGTGAGAGCTTATTCTTTTCAAATTTGCAGCAATCCTAGAGATAGGTTTGGATGTGCCTGAATGGTATACACACGCGTGCACACTTATTAATGCTAATAACGTGCTTTCAGGGCTAATCTGAATTAAAGAATGGGAAAGTGGCCATCATGGCTTTCACTGAACAAACATGGGAAAGCCACTCATCTGTTGACCTGATTTAAACAAACACCTGTTTTCTGTGTGTTTCATTGTCTGCTGAGCTGAGTGAATCACTAAAAATGTATTTTACTTTAGCAATAAATATTGGAAATCTGAGTGACAACTTAGTCTAATCTACACTATCCAATGAGAAAACTGCACTTTGTAATGAATAGCTACTGTATACATAAATACTATAAAGTTTGTATGGCAAATTGTCCATCAAGGTACACATAAACAAGAGTAATCAAAGTTAACTGGCACAAAAACAGATACAGAAAAGGCCTTTGACACTCATCTTCAATGCAAGTGTTTTTTTTACTCAAGATTTCGTTCACGTCACAGTCTATATGTCACCTTCAGTGGGACGCAATGTAGAACATTTCACTTTATTCTTGCAGTTGGATGCCAGAAAACCCATAGACACTAAACATGAGAATTCACTCGCAGAGGAGAAGAAAAAGAAAAAAAAAGTCACTTGATTGGTGACAAAAGATAACAAGAAGTGGCTGCAGGGTGCCTCCCAAACCCTTGCTGTCTCAGAGTGGTGTGAATCGACCCCATCTGGTTTCATCTCACATCCCCACTCAAGATGGTGCCTTTCCTGCAAAAGCCATAATAGTATATAGATATGAGAGACAAAATATCCCTGCCAGAGTCCCTGGTGACTTAAATCAGTATGGGATCCCTCTAGAGCTCTGTCTGTTCCCTGGCCAGAATTGCAGTACACTTTAAGTAGTCCAATTTAACGTGAGAAACCACGGGCACTGCACTCCCAGGGAAGGAGGCAAGTCTCTGTCCATCTGTGGCTTTGCTTCCTGTAGGGGCCGCCTCAAGAGGAAGTCTCGGCGATGTTTGTGAGATTTGTTTTTGCTAAGAGGACCGAAGCATTGGGATGCAACGGAATCAGTTTGTTTACCAACGCAAAGTGTTTTGATGTCCTAATATTTTTATATTTAAAGGCAAAAATGACAATTCTGACATCATTTGCTCAGCCTCATGCCCTTGCAATCCAGAATACATTTCTTTATTCTGTAGAGCACAAAAGGAAAAATACTGAACACTGTAGTGGTTGGTCTTCTACATGCAATTAACAATGAATAGGAACCTGAGCTTTCAAGTTTCTGAAACAATGCAAAAGCACAATGAAAATATCTTAAAGCAGTGTTTCCCAGCTATTTTAGTCCAAGGCCCACCAATTGTCAAAGACAAGGGCACCCCAATATATTTCTGCTGCTTCTACTACAATTTTTTTTTTTTTTGCAGAAACTAGGATCAGAAATATATTAAAATAATTAAATAATAAAAATATAAATAATTAAAATAATCACGAAATGTATTTAAATAACTGAATGCTCAGTGAATTTAAATTAATTGATTTACTTTTCTATAAATTTGTGGTCAAACTGTTTTTATTAATTGTTTAATTTGTAATTATTTATATGTTATTACCAAGATGTCTACCCAGTTTAATGTTATATATTTATATTATATTATATATTGGTTATAAAATTTATCCTAGCTTTATTGTTATTTCCTTGACTTTTTTATTATTATTTATTTTAGTTTATTACTTGAAGATTTTACCATGAGTTTTCCAGATGCATAAATCTAATTTTTCAAATTCCCCTCACAAATCCAGGTCAGAACTTGAGAATTCTGAATAAAAATTGTTAAAATTGTCAGTTGTCGAGGGACGACTTAAAAATGTTGCCATCTAACATCTTAATTTTTCAGTATTTTAGTTTATTTATAAAAGCTTTCAAAACTGTATTTATGAAGCTTGTTTTGTCCTTTTTAAAGGCATCTTGTGGCCCCCTCAGAACTGTGTTGAAGCCCCCTAGTGGGTCCAGGCCCCTGTTTAAGATCCACGGTCTTAAAGCATCATACAAGTAGTCATGCACTACATTTCCAGACATCTGATGATCAAAATATTGGTTGTTATTTAACAAAAATCATTTTTAGTGTGCTGTTGACTGGATAATTGAGTCAGTGAATCAGTTTAGTGTTTATTTAAAAATGGCCTTAAAGATCCAACTCTTGAATCGAAGGAATAAAGTCATACAGGTTTAGGATGAAATAAGGTTCACCTAAACTTAAACACTGTTTAACTATTCAGTTAATGGCTCAAAGATCAAGGTACATTTAGATGATCTGGACAAACTCATCTATGAGTTGTTAAAAAGTTAATCTTGATATGAATCATAAGTTACATTTATGTTACATAGAGAAACCACGTGATCGCCTTGATTATGTAAACAGGAAAGAGGAAAAAATAGACCTGAGCTCTGCAGCACTGATGAGCAACAGAACCGGAATCTATTGATGACAGCCACCACAAGGACCGTGATGATGAGGACTGAGGGAGAAATAAAGGTGTGAATAGTACTAGGCATTCTTCAAACATACAAATCACTCTTGCATGAATTTGGAAAAAGTAATATATTCTTACCAATAACAAGGAAGTAAGCTGAATTTTATAGCAGCGTTGTTAAAAAAAAAAAACACCATTCAAAGGTGACCGCAAAAAGTAATTACAGACACACTGGAGACCCGTACAAAGTTCCTGTCTCAGTATTCATGAAACTTTAATTACGAGGAACAACCAGAGCCCAGTCACCCTGGTTTTGATCAAACACAAGTGTACACAACTCACTATACTGCATCCAAGCATTAGAAATAAGAAATGATGTGATTATTTCTTGCAGGAAACCAATGCTTACAGATAATAAAATACATTTTTTGTGTATGTGAATCAACGCAAATCAAGAGAGACGTTGCAATGTAAAGGTGGACATAGATGGTTAAATATATGCAAGAGTGAAAAGACCAATCATTCTCTATTATGCATAATCACAATTCAATATGCAAATACCATCTGTTTGCTGAACAATCCATAAAAGTAATTTTACATAATCTTGTAATCTTACATTTCTTAAAAAGTATACATCATGCAAAATAACTAAATAAAACCTAAACAATTTACTTCAATTGGTTAGGAAATTCAACTGACACTAACTTTTGATTTAAAAAAACGTGATTTGTTTGAAACCCCTGTTTGTTATTGTCTTGCATATTATAAAGGTGACTGCAGGTCTTATAGTGAACTGTTTGAGGCAGGGCTGCCTCTAATTCCACATTAGTGGATGAATTACAGTCTTTCATGTAAAGCAGAGGATTTTGATCTCTTGTTCTTGATTTAACCAAACCGGTTATTAATCTTCTAAACCTTGATTTAAATAGTCTCAGTAGTGGTTAAACACACATTGGTCTCCTAATACAATGTCACATTCCTTGGATGTAAATACAGACTACTGTTGATGTCTCAACCTCATCCATTTTTGAGGTCATCACAGCATTAAATAAATAAATAAAACATTTTTAAAAGATAAAATAAAGGTATTTTCGATGAAAAGTTAACACAATGTTACAATTATAAGAAGCTATCATAAAGTGCTTTACATTCTCTTACAAGTTTAATTAAATTTGTCTACTAACAATGTCCATTCTAACAAGTCAAAATATTATAAAACATCTCCACCACAGTGTCATTTTCATCACATTTCATATTATGTTTTTTGTTTAATAGTATTCTGTGTTATTTAAATACACAAAATAATATTTAAAATATAAATAATAAAAGTTTTCATAAACTTACAAAAATAATTTACAGATTACTTTGTAGGAAATGTCATGCAACAAAACTATTAATATTAACAATTAATATTTACCTTCATTTTTTTTCTTAACTGGAACCTTTGTCTCTTCTGGAACCCTGAAAACTAACCTTTGATCAAACTTTAACAGTAGCCAAAATGTCAATCAATGAGTAAAACAAACAAATAAAATCTATATACAAAATTACTAGACAAAAAAAAAATTATGAAGGCATAAAAAACATTTACAAATGTAATGTGTCCTTCAAAAAGAACATAGCTAAAATATGTTATAATTTAATAAACATCAACCCTTGCAACATAAAAGTGCATGTAAGTTCAAGAAACACTCAACAATAAAATGGACTAAGAAAGACGCATTACAAAAACACACACAGACAATTGTGATGAAACAGTGTTCGATAATCATTCTTGTTTCCAACGTTAGTTAATAATATCTCCCACCTCCATCAGAGGAGACTCTGAGGAGCAGAAGACCCTGCAGGTCCAAATGAACTGTTTTAGTCACAGAGAGAGAGAGAGAGAGAGGCAGTGTATTCCTGGCTCTGTGCTCTGTGTGAGGTGTTAACCAAGTGAGAAGCGCAGGGACTCGCTGGGCGCCTGGCCTGCCTCCACGCACACCCACCACTTCATATCTTCATCTGATGTGTCAATCCCCAGACTGGCCTGGCAGGAGAGAGTGAGGAAAGGGTCACTAGAGATCACAGATGCCACCCTGTTCATCTCTCCCTCTCTCTCACTCTTTTATTTTTTCTCTAAGTTTGATAAGGATCAAATGGAGTTGAAAAACAAGCATGTTGAGGAGCGTTCGGTAAATGAAGCTAAACTCTGAAGGAGTGGGAGTGCAGGTGCAGGGTGGGATTTTGAAGAACTCGTCGATGGTACGTGCTACAAAGGCACGGTTGCTTATTATGCTATGAAATTGGTATATATATAAATGAAATTTAAAATCTGAAGGTTTTGGGTCAGGTGAGCTTCAGCAGTGTTGAGAAACAAGCGCCAGTTTTACACTCTGCCAATACAATAACTTCCATTATAATACCAATTTCAGGAAAAAATATAAATAAAATATTTCAAGAAAAAATCTTCCCACCAGCAGTCGAACAAATGTGAGCGCTAAGTACCAAGACATCTCTCTGTCCTTTAAAGCAATGATATGAATAATAACAGTAATGATGTCTAACGTGGGAGGAGATGGTTAGCACAGTCGAGGAAAATAATGAGTTTTAATGCCAATGGGCAAAAAATAGATCTCCCTCTTTCAAAGGAAGAGGAGCGTTTAAGAGCTCTCATTCAGCACTACCCCTGTGATAATAGCTCCACTACCACATGTCTCTCTGTCCTGAAGAAAAAAAGAAAGAAGAAAACATACTTGTTAGACTTCTTAATGCGCTTTGCGTGTTTTGAATTTGAGGATGCCATCGTTCTGTTTTTGCCATCTGTTTGGCTCATTATGGGACATATCAATACTAAAATATTTGAAATTGTCATAATTTTCGGAAACATCCGCCACCTGTGCAGGCGTTGTAGTTTGTGAGCTGTGTTATTTTCTCACTGTACTTTCCCCTTTGTTCAACTCTGCCATGTTCGAGCATTTTTGCATAAACATAATTGGTTCTAAACTACATGAGAAAGAAAGAAAGAAACAAAGAAAGAATGATAAAAAAGGAAAAGACAGAAATTTCTTATCTATTTATCAATGGAAAGCAGTTTGAGGTCTTCTCTACTGCTCTCTGACCTTCATGAGCTGGTCATTGAGGACATCTGCTAGGTCAGCTTTCAGAAGCTGGTGGCTGGAACTTGAACTTGGAACATTGTTTGGTGGCAGAGCCCCTCTGGGAGGCTTGTATCAAACACAGCCTTCCTCCTTTATCCACTAAATGGCCTCCTCATATTCTTACTTGAGAAATGCTTCCTCTTAAACATTACTTGAGCCAGGATTATAAATTATAAATCATTTGAAACAGACTAAATCAAAGTTTTCATGTTCACATACAGTAAGATGACTACACTTATTGTTTTTTTTTGTATGACAATTATATGACAACATTTGATTAGTTAAAGCAATTAACAATATGTCTTGTTCAGTTTTTCATTTTCTTTTTATAGGACTAAATTTATACAGATATGTTTCACTTTTGTTTTTCCTTCATTTTCAGTTAAAAATTTGATTAGCTGATAATCACAGCTACTAGTTAACATTGAGAACTACTGTAGTAAACTGTACATGTATTCAAGTTATATGTGCGTGTGTGTGTGTGTGTGTGTGTGTGTGTGTATACACACACAAGCGCACACATACAAACAAATCAGAGTAAAATTTGCATAGAAATATTTGTATATTATATAAACTAGTAACACTTTACAATAAGGTCCTTTTACTTAACATTTGTTGAAGCATTAATAATGAACAATACATTCGTTACAGAATTTATTAATCTTTGTTAACGTTAGTTAGTCAGTCATTTAGTTAGTTGTTAGTTAATTACTTGGTTATAAAAATACAACTGATTGTTGCTAGTCCATGCTAGCTAAGGACAAATAAGTAATATACTGAACAAAATTATAAACGCAACACTTTTGTTTTTGCCCCCATTTTTCATGAGCTGAACTCAAAGATCTAAGACTTTTTCTGTGTACACAAAAGGCCCATTTCTCTCAAATATTGTTCACAATTCTGTCTAAATCTGTGTTAGTGAGCACTTCTCCTTTGATAATTCATCCACCTCACAGGTGTACAGTGTTGGGGAGTAACTAGTTACATGTAACGGAATTACGTAATTTATATTACAAAATAAAAGTAATTGTGATTAGTTACAGTTACTAAGAAAAAGTGTGTAATTAAATTACAGTTTAATTTTGTTCATTGTAGTATAATTTTGTTCATTGTAGATTCAACTTTTTATATTTCAATAGTAAATGTTGGAATCAATCATTAACAACATTAATCTTATTGTGAAGTGTTACATATACATAACTTTTAATTGTCTAATTCTTAAGTGTATTAAGCAGAAATTGTTTTTAACATTGATAATAAGAAATGTCATGAGAACCAAATCAGATTTTAGAATGATTTCCGAAGGATCATGTGACAATAAGCACTGGACTAGCAGCTAAAAATTCAGCTTTGTCATAAGAATAAATTAAATTTTAGTATATATTAAAATAGAAAACAGTTATTTTAAATCGTTTTAATATTTCACAATATTAACTTTTGATTGTATTTTTGATCAAATAAATGCAGTCTATGTCAGCATAAAAGTCTTTTAAAAAGAAAATTGAAATCATAACAACCCCAAACCTTTTTAACGGTAGTGCACGCACACACACACATATATATATTACAAATAATTATTATAAATGAGAAATGCTAAAAGTTTCATTTCAGAGGCGAGGTACAGTAAATACCAAAAACATAGTTTCAAGGTCAGATCAAGTTAAATGACAGGACACAGATGTCTTTGGAAATGAAAAATGTCATCTTGAAAACAGCACAACAGCCTGTCCTTCTTCACCTCGTTCCTGAGGTGTTACCCCACGGAAAAGAAGCATCTCCTTCCACAATGTCCCCCATGTGGTATCCACCCCTTCTGTGGACCACAGTATGCTAATCGCGTTCAGGTCATTATTTCATTACAAACAAGGTTTAAGTTTACAAGAATGGTGCCCAATGCCACCTATTAACCTTCAATATGTTTGAAAATGAGGTACTATGGGATTTTGGTCCCCCCTGTGTCCTCATTATAGTTCATCATCCAGCTTATAGTTCATCACGTCACATCAGTTGCATTGCTTATGCACCTAGCAGAGGTCCAGGGTAAGAAGTCAGAAACCTCATTGTGCTTTTTGTTTCACATGCATGGTTGAATATTTATCATATACTGTAAATTTATTTTCTTCTCTGTCCTGAAACTGACAATACTGAACTTTCCACTTAAAGAATCTCGATTTGTCAAATGTCACAAATTACCATCGCTTAAATATTTAGAATAATTTTCTGTAGTAGAATTCAGGAGTATCAACTAATTATGAGGAGCTTAAAAAAATTATATTTTTGTTTTCATTACTAATATTTTTCATTTTTAAAATGCTACGGTGAGAGAAATAGTTGCAAACTGCATTTATATGAAGTCTAGGATGTCCTTGTCCTTTTCCAAAAATGTATTTAAGACATTTTAACTGCAAATAATGCTGACCAGAACAAAAATCATCAACTCATAGGTTTCACAGCTCTATTATAATGAATTGGATTGGCTGTAACTTCTTACAACATCTCAAAAATGCAATACTGGAAAAGATTTAAAATACTCTTTTGATAGTATAAATATTCCATTCAATTTTTAAGCCAATATTAAGTCATAAAACCAAATGACCAATAATTATACGAAAAATGGACACATCTTTGAAACTAGCACAGCATAGCATACAACTTCTCTTCTAATAATTAAAGTTAAAACACATCAAAAGGTCACAGACCAGCAAGTCATTTGAGATCTCTGAGGATCTTACTTTTCTGATACTTTTGTTCTAAGAAATCCTAGATCATCATTTACATTTTTAAATCTGCATTTTTCATATACATTGCGTCACTTTCTAATTTTAATATCAGTGTTATTTCCCATGACACCTTTTGTCTTATTATACATTATGAATTTCTCTCTCACCCTCTGCTCTAATCCCTGTGCCTACACCACGCTTATGAGCTGAAATATTTTATCAGGTGGAGGCCGCAGTCAAAGTTATCATTTTAATCTTATTTCAATAAAAAAAATAATCTCTCTTCTCCTGGGTTTGACAGCAGCTAATGGTTTTTGGTTATCGTAAAGGAAACTTTGAAGACTGTGACTGGGGGGAAAAAAGCAAAGCAAAGTGTGTTGTATATTTTTCCAAAGCCTATTCATAAAACATGAGTCAGAAAGGATACAGGTAGGATATCTGAGGTAAACCTCAGTCACATGAGTATGATTCTGTTAGGTCATTCCCAGCAACCCGTGGGGCTTTAAAGAATAACACAAAACCATGTTTCAGTTGGCAGTACCGTTATTAATGCTTTATGGAATAAGCTCTGTTGTGAATATACTATATGATTAAATATAAATTCCATATGGGGCAGAAAATAAAACCTAAAGTTCACAGTTCATTTCGAATCAATATCAGAAAATTACTTCTGATTTAGTGATGAAGATTCACTAACAAAGTGCTGCCTTTTTAATGATTTTTTTGTGACCGACTCATTCAAAAGAACCAGTTAATAAGAGTCATTTATTGGTGAAACGGACATCACCGTTCACACTGTGTTCATTGTTGCATTCAGGAAACATTGACCGCACGTTCTAATGTGATGATATCTGACAAAACCGCTTATGGACACGCATAAAGCTTTCCTGACAGTCAACCAGATTTGAATAGTGTCTCACATTTAGTTTTTTGAATTTATGACCATTCAATCAGAAAGCAAGTGAAAATTAATTGGGCTTCATTCATGAAACACGAGCAGAACTAAATTTTTGTGCAAATAGTTCGTAAAGCTGTTCTAACGTAAACTTTTTGAATTCATGAAAATTGTCATTTTCAAAACGTTAGTTGGTATGAAATAAATTTACACCTGCTCCCTACGTGTAAATGGTGCTTAAAATGTTGACAATGAATTTTGATGCACTGCCATTATAATTTTTAACATTATAAGTTCGTTTGCTCAGTTTATTTTATTTATTTATTTATTTGGGGTAACTAAGAGTTGATAAACTGTTTAGCTCCGGTTTAGCTTCAGGTAGAACGTAGCGCTTATCACTGTCACTTTTTACCCACCAGTCCAATTAATGTAGGGAGCGGGACAAATACCACACCGACCAATCATCCTACAACCGAACAACAATAGAGAAGTTAATATAACTGGTTACTGCATTTTTATATTCAATAATAATCTACAGAATGAGATACTAGTAATACTGCCGTGATATTCCTTATCATAGCAAACAAAGTGTCTCAGCTGGAAAAACGCTGTGCCACCAAATTCTCAAGCGCTACCAGCTGGCCATTTTCAGAAGAGCGCCTGACATTTTTCAGCTGGCTAAAAACGCTCTGGTGGACACATGTTATTGAATATTTATTGCTAGCCATATGGCCTATTAGTCATTTTTTGCATTTATGCAATATACTGGAGCCAAACCTGAGAAAGTAGACCAGAATATTCCACTGCGTTCCTAGACACGCAATTTGCGTAGCTAGGCGAGGATTATGCTAATTGTGAATGAGCGTGCACGAGCGCCCCAATTTACGAATGATTGGAATTTATTAACATACACATGTTTAACTATCAAATCAGACATTTACAAAGCGTTTGTGAATCGAAGTAGAGTTTTCAGGAAGGTCCGTTTTACGCGCAAATTACACAGAATTTACTCCTATATTTACATCAATGAGGCCTATTTACTCCTATATTTAAGAATGTTACATTAATGAGGCCTATTGAATCTATCCACCTATTTTTTAACATGCAGCCAATTATAACAGTCTTCCACTTTCAGTTATTTTAGCTGTAGAAAAACACATTAATTTAAAGTTATAATGATAAATACACTGGTTTGTCACACAAAAGTTGCTAGTCTTCTAGCTATTTACCTATAGCAGCTAATCTAATGAATCAGACATCTTGCTCATTCACAGAAAACCGATACATTGTTCATTCCAAAATAATCTGAAAATAACATCGGGTTTCTGCCTTTTATTTTGGGACCATGAAATGAATAAAAATTAGGTGAGTTTATGATTAAAATAAGAACAAATATCTGCCAGCGGGATCAGAAAATTATAAAACTTACAAGAGAAAGCAAATTCATACCTCATTGGTAGATATGTATTCTTGTTTTAAGCATAAATGCATGTAATGTGGTTAAAATGTATCTTGATTTAAAGATATTAAGATATTTTTACTAGAAAACAAGACTATGAAACTAGATTTTTTTTGCAATGTATGTATTCAATGCCATACATTTCAAACTTTCTGCTCTAATTTAAGATCTTTTTAAGGCTTTAATTTTTTTTAAGGCTTTAAGAATTTTTTTTTGCACCTCCAGAAACCTTGGTCATGAAGTATCAAATTCATGTTAGGAATGTTAAAATTGCTTTGGGGGCTTTAAGACAACACATCATGAGTGTTGTTATTATTATTATTACTATTAAGAAAGAATTGTGTAATTCTATTTATCAGTTTTTTTGTTCTTTATGTGTTTTGTTTATTATTAGCTGACTCGGTGCTTCATCATTCTGCAAAAATTCATATCTGCTGAACATAAGGGAGAGAAACAGTGGGGAATCAATCTTTTGTGCTTGGCCAGATAAACACAAGACACAATCAGAGGCAGGAAAAGAGACAGAAAGGAGAAGGCCTCATCCTGCCGGTGATGGATAGCTAGAGTAAAAGTGTCAGGATGGTATTATGTAAATTAAGGAGGCATCCGAGCATCGCCTTGATGATTATGGGAGAAGTGAATGATGTTTGCGCTCCCCAGGCACTTTGCTGTGCCTTGTTATTTTTTTTCTCCCTTCCAGCCACCCCTCGGATGCATTCGGCCTGACCCCCTGGACGGAGGGGAGGAGAATCTCCCGAGAACACACTCCAAAAAATCGGAAAAGACATCTGTTTCATTTACTAAACAAATTATCTGCCAGGATTTCTCACCTAATGGGCACGGGGAAGGGAGTGCAGACTCCGAACGCACATGAAACAGGAAAGCAGAGGGGTGGCCCGTTGCTAATAATGCCTGCTCTCCTGACCTCATCCTGGCCTCTTGCCGCCTTCGCCCCAGCGGTACATCTACAACTGACAACGATAGCCAGGAATTCTTAAATAATCCGTCTGGGATTTGAACACAGTGTCTGAAAATTTAAAGGATGTCTAATCCAAAGGTAATATCATATTGGAACAAATGCTGCAGCAGTTAAAGTAGGGGTCATTTATTTGAGTATGAAAAACCAAATATTATGACAACCTTTACTTTTAGTTTCACAACTATTTTAAAACTGTCAGTCATCTGTAAGTATGCAAGTATGCTGTCTTTTTCAATACATGCGACACAAAATGTATTTTCCTTTCAGCAAGAATTTGTATTCATACAAAGGGCTAACCTATTACTTTTTGCCCTTTTGCTCATGAACAATGCTATATCTCTCCATTTCCAAATGCTTTTTCAACTTTATTCATCACTACACAGCCTCACCATGTTACAAGGACACGAAACTAAATGCCTTAAAATTGTCAACCTATCACCTTTCACTCCTAAGAATTGAAATAAATGCAGCAAGTGTGCACACACACACATTTAAAATGTTTTGTTTCTAAGTGTTTAGCTTAGCTTTCACTTTCGGCTTTATTCAACTGCATTAATCACTCTACTGTCATTCAATAGAACATTCTGTATGTTAAATTATATTCTATGAATTTAGCCCTTCGATGAATCATCCCTGATGTTGACCTTGCCACACAATGCATTTCTGAGTATCACATTCTAGCAGAAACTCGTCACAGTAGATAAAATGAACATTAAAAATAAATATTTCAGGTTCAATAAAAGTTAAGTGCACTTGTGGTGTGATATTGATTATTACAGAAACAAATTTCTAATGAATACATTTTGCCCCTCTTTAATTCTAGAATTCTAGGATACAATGTATGAGTTATGTTACATTAATATTGAAATATTTACTTTTTTACTGAAATATTTACTTTTACCAACAAGACATAAACAAGATGCATGTTAACATGATTTTAGTGTGAAAAAAACATTAACTAATCTCTTTTTGTGTAAAGTTAAATTATATCCATATTTAAAAGTACAATAAATAAAACAAATAAATAAATGAAAATGATGAGTAGTGTATTTATTTATACAATTATTATAATCTTTCTATTTTGAAATACTCCAAAACGTTACTCCATTCATTTCCATTATTATTATATTATTAATTTTTTTATCAATATTATGCCAGAAACTCTGTTCATTGACCTTGAATTGAATTGAACCCAGAGCATTTCTCAACCAGCATTTGAACATAAGCGAGAATCATTATTTTTCATTAGTTTCAGGCTTTTGTACTTCCATTATTATTTTGCTTCCTTTTAATTGCACTTACTAATTCATTAATAATCATTCCCATTTTGTAATTCAACATAATAAGGTAAGTGTTCCAAAACAGCATCAATATCTGATCGCGTCATGTGATATCATAGCAACATCTGTCCTATAGCATCCATTCCTGTGTTTTAGTGTATCTGTCAGATTTTGGCTGACAAGAGAACAGAGAAAGAGAGAAAAAGAGAGAACCTGCACAAGTGTACGGTCACATCTAGGATTCGATAAACCCTTTCTCCATAACCCAACTCTGCCCTTCCATGTTAACATACTGTGAACTGAGCCCAAGTGACAAAATCAATCCATCACGGCCATGCTGTCGACACAAAGAGGGACAGAGGAGCTAACAGAAATTGATGACATCCCTCCTCGAATTTTACATCGTTTCGGCCACAGCGGCGATTGAAACAGACAAAGATTTATAGTCCGACCCGTGCCGCTGCTACCCTTGATTGCCTCTTTTTTTCCCTGAAAGGCTTTTCTGCATATTTATTCCCAAGCTCATCAGGACATCAGAGAGGCATTAAAGTGACAATCTTCTTCCACCTATGGAGCAGCAGCATCTGGGAATTTGCATCTCTCGCTGCATATAAGACTAATGCTCTCCTGCCCCTCAGTTGCTTCTGTACTGCTTTTATTCGTTAATTATGACTTTTATCCGTCCGCCGTTTGCTCACAGCTCTTATTTGTGTGTCTCACTGTGTAATTTAGAGAATAATTCACACTGGTGAGAGCTGATCTCACTGTCTGTTTAGCTGGCACTGCGAGTGGGATTATAGCCGGCGGGCGCTGGCTCGATTAGTTCTTGTGTTGTTTTTGTTGGTGAGACAAACCTTTCTCATTGGCATTATTGTGTTTGAAAGATGTTTGTGGTGACAACATGTTTGGCTCTTAAATTGCTCCATTTATCTGTGTGAGCGCGTGTCTTTCTCCACTGCTCAGTCCTGCCCTGCGTCACGCATTGAAGGTTTTACGAGTACTTATGGAAAATATAAATTTCTAGAAACAAATGCTTCTCATCACGAGCATCGTAAAAACGAACACAGCAGTTAGCGTGACAGGAAACTGATTATAATAATTCAAATGTGATGAATAACTTTCATCAAACATCCAGCGCGAGCATCTCTAGATGGAAGTTCCACATCTCTGAGTATCCATTACAAATGTGCTGTGAAATGGAAGGAAACGGGACCTCGCGCCTCTTTGTGCATACCATAAACATGTATTACGCCAAAAATGTTCATATTAAACACAGAAATGGCTGACGAACTCTAGAGACACTGTCAAGAAAATGTAATACCACCACATCGTCACACACTCCGCCCGCGAATAGTCCAAAAATGATCAGGACTGTATGACTGCATCGGAACATTTCAATAAGTCGGCATGCTTTCAGAAAATTCTCCATCATATTTTATGGCATGAATGCTGATTTATTAACTATAGAATGTAATTGATTCTGCTAAACAAGGTGCAGTCTGTGGAAAGTAGAGAACAATTGCATTATTAAACATGGGCTGAGAGAAGAACTGAGATAATAAGACGGTTGCTTTCTACAATCGGCACCTTCTGAGTAATGGTATTCCTTAAGATGCTTCTAGATGAGCAGGCAATTCCTTTGAAATAACTGAACATCACTAGTTCATTATCTTATCTTCTGGGTAATGGTCAGTTTCCAAATTTAATGTCAGAGCTCACAAAGAATATTTTTTAGGTCAAAAATAGTCATTTAGAAATCTAAGTTCATATGAGAGAGGTTTAAAGAAATCGTACTTTCTTTTAAACAACTTGTGCAGAATAGAACAAACCCTGCAGAAACTGCCTTGAAAAGACTTATTGGAAATGTACATCAAGAATTCCTAAACACAGGGAACATTACTTGAAATTGTAAGCATTGAAAATGCACGTTTGAAATGCTAATATGGTCAAAGTCTACATCTGTTTTTTTCTTCCAAAAAGCGATGAATCATAATTAGCCAAGTTTTCAAATTTGCTGTATAGCATCGTTTCACAGTTTTATTCTCTAGAGTAACCTAGAGGACATGTCACTTATCGAGGACCAGAAATAGCCTGAACTCATAAAAAAATAACTGGCTCACTAACACTTCATCCAATGAGAGCAATTGTTTTGCTAAATGCAAATGTAGCAAACCATGTTACAAGTTTGACATTGGGAGACAAAAATAAGAGGAAAAAGATTTTACTATATAAATAAACACACATACATATACTGTTTTATACATATGTGTTCGTATACACATGTATATAATGTATAAAAGGTTCCTTGACAGGACTCTGCTCATTGTGCAAAAATGCTGGGATGTCAAAATGCCAGTTCTGAAATGAAATTGCTGATTAGACAAATTGCAGATTTTCATTGCCTTGGTGACATCAACATAGCAGCAGTCTTCATGCCGTTGGACATTTCCATTTCCACACGAGTATCACTTTACCTTTGCTAAATCTTCCCATTAATATTGCCAAAGTGTGACGTATACCTATAGCTTGACTGATTAGGAAAAAAAGGGAAAGTGGTTTTATGTAGCTTTGGGTGCCTGACTGAAGAGCCTATTAGACTGCGGTTAGTGATGTTGGCACAGGAGGCCTGTATTGTGCAGATCAGACCATCCCTCCCCCTTTTGACACAGTCTGTTTCCTGAGGAGCCCCTCTCTCCTCTCTCTGCCACTGCTCCCATGTGGGCGCCAGTCAAACACGCTGGCCCCCCATCACAGCATCTGCATCCTGTGCAATTTGTCATTGGCCTGTCTTTGCATTGCCATTGGCTGTTGCCGAGCAACCTGTCCGTCTCACAGACTATTTCCCATGATAAATTAGCTGGGCTGTTACTATGCCAACCAAATTTGTTACTTAATTAAACTGATTCAGATCACAATTGGCTGGAGGGGGTAAAGAATTGGGGTACACTTTTAGCGGCACAGCCTGCTCACACACACCGAGCCATAGAGCTGTGGAAAACGACTATTACTGGGAAGCAAATATGATTTAAAGCATTTAATAGTGATTCTTTCATATAACCACTATGAAAGACTTTTCCTCCAAGATATACAAAATATTACAAGAAATGATTGCATTGCATAGTGTGCACTAAACCAATATTAAACAATGGAACTGAATACTTCACATGCAATTCTGCGATGGAACTGAGTAGCAATTACCTAATAAATAAAACACAGAGTTCAAGAATTGAATATGTTAAATATTTCAAGTATTTAATTTATTATTAATTTTAACTGATGATTTATTATTATTTGATAATATAATTATCTTTAAATAATAATACATAATTTATTCATTTTAACGTATTATTCTTATAATATTCAGTGTTTATATATATATATATATACGGCTGTTAAAAAAAATAGAATTTCGAATATTCGTCAAATTTAAAATAAAAATTCACATTCGAATGCAAAACGCTGCATTCAAATTTTAGGTGTCCGTCAAGCAGCTTGGCACACGAGATGCGATGACGAGGTGTTGTTGCATTGTAATGCTTTTTTTTTTTAGCCTGTCCAGTTGAACCCACTCGATGCGGTGCTGCACATTCAAAATATTGCGGAAAAAGAGAACATTTCACACAGAATGCATAATTATTGCATTTTCAATAGGGACAGCTATCATCATTGCTCTCATGTCTCACACAAGAGAGCCCAAAGCCATGTCAAATTAATGTAAGTTCAACTTAAAAAAAAAAATAATTACTAGATTAAGAAACTAGCTTGCTAGCAAACGTGCATATTAACAGCGTAAACATGACCTTGCGATCATATGATTAAATTTTAATAAATTAGGTGTATAAGCAATGATAAATCTTTGAGTTTAAAGCGTCTCAGACAGAAAGGCTGCGTGTGCCGCTGACAGAGACGTGCTGTTTGAGCTGTGCTCTTTTCCTAAATGCATAACTTACATTTCACAGGTATATTCTCTATCTGTAAATGTTAGAAAGCCATGGAAATATTTCCATTTTGCGATTTTTCGCTTAACTCCACAGACTTGGTTCTGAACGTGCGCCGCCACGCGCATCGCGTAAACAGACAGAGCGCAATGAGCGCAATAACTCTGACTAAAATATACATTTTGCTGAAATATTTGTAGTTGGACATTTTAACATACAAGTAAGTGTATTTGTATGATAGCACTAACTGTAAAGTGACTGTAATGGGGTAATCACAAATTTTACTCAATTAGCCTAGTTGTGCTTTTTTTTTTGTAGTTTAGTAAATTTAACTTTGCTTTAAATGCATTATTTTTGTATTTAGATCGAAATGTTACAATGTTAGAATGTAATGTGATTTTAACAATTTTTGCACATTATATATGCCTACATGGTTACATTCACTTTATTTATTTGATTAATCCAAATACAAAATACAGAGATATGTACCGTATACCACAAATCAGGAAAAAAATACAGAGATATGAATTTTTGCTCATTTTGCCCAATCCTACTTTGAAGAAACATGCATTTGGTAATATTTTGCTCGAGGTGCCTTCTTGTGGCCTCAGGAGAGAAGCCAAAAGCTTTTTTTTTCTAGCTGAATTTATGCCTTTTATATTCGAATATAATTCAAATTGTGATAATATTTTGGTAAAAAATTTGAATTTAGTTTTTCAGCCAATTTGACAGCCCTAATATGTATATATATATTTGTGTGTGTGTGTGTGTGTGTGTGTGTGTGTGTGTGTGTGTGTGTGTGTGTGTGTCTGTGTGTTTATATGTGTGTGTACAGTCTCTCACAAAAGTACACCCCTCACATTTTAGTAAATATTTTATTATATCTTTCCATGTGACAAAACTGAAGAAATTACACTTTGCAACAATATTAGTGTGTTGAGTTATTTTGAGGGGACAGCAAATTTACACTGTAATACAAGCTGTACACTCACTACTTTACATTGTACATACTCACTTCTGTGAGATATATATATCAAAATAATAAGAATAACATTTTCTAGATATCAAGTGTTAAACCTCATTAAAAATTCTGAATAATTTTGAAATTTTGAAGCAATTCATTTTGATGGTACCACATGCAACACATTTTTTAGTTTACTTGACAAAACATTTTTACTAAATGCCAAAAATCAGAGTCCAAATGTTGCAGTAGATTCTCAGTGTCAAAATTGGGCCTTGCCGCCTTGCCTTTTTATTCGTTTATTGAGAATGAAACAAAACAAATGCTTTTTAGCCTGTCCAGTTGAACCCACTCGATGCGGTGCTGCACATTCAAAATATTGCGGAAAAAGAGAACATTTCACACAGAACGCATAATTATTAAATTTTCTAGAGGGACAGCTATCATCGTTGCTCTCACGTCTCACACAAGAGAGCCCAAAGCCATGTCAAATTAATGTAAGTTCAACTTAAAAAAATTATAATTACTAGATTAAGAAACTAGCTTGCTAGCAAACGTGCATATTAACAGCGTAAACATGACCTTGCGATCATATGATTAAATGTTCATAAATTAGGTGTATAAGCAATGATAAATCTTTGAGTTTAAAGCGGCTCAGACAGAAAGGCTGCGTGTGCCGCTGACAGAGACGTGCTGTTTGAGCTATCTGCTCTTTTCCTAAATGCATAACTTACATTTCACAGGTATATTCTCTATCTGTAAATGTTAGAAAGCCATGGAAATATTTCCATTTTGCGATTTTTCGCTTAACTCCACAGACTTGGTTCTGAACGTGCGCCGCCACGCGCATCTGCGCCAAACAGACAGAGCGCAATGAAATAGGAGCGCAATAACTCTGACTAAAATATACAATTTGCTGAAATGTTTGTAGTTGGACATTTTAACCTACAAGTAAGTGTATTTGTATGATAGCACTAACTGTAAAGTGACTGTAATGGGGTAATCAAAATTTTTACTCAATTAGCCTAGTTGTGCTTTTTTTTGTAGTTTAGTAAATTTAACTTTGCTTTAAAAGCATTATTTTTGTTTTTAGATCGAAATGTTACAATGTTAGAATGTAATGTGATTTTAACCATTTTTGCACATTATATGCCTACATGATTACATTCACTTTATTTATTTGTTTAATCCAAATACAAAATACAGAGATATGTACCGTATACCACAAATCAGGACAAAAATACAGAGATATTAATTGTTGCTCATTTTGCCCAATCCTACATTGAAGAAACATGCATTTGGTAATATTTTGCTCGAGGTGCCTTCTTGTGGCCTCAGGAGAGAAGCCAAAAGCTTCTTTTTTTTTAGCTAAATTTATGCCTTTTATATTCTAATATAATTCAAATTTTGATAATATTTTGGTAAAAAATGTGAATTTAGTTTTTCAGCCAATTTGACAGCCCTAATATGTATATATATATTTGTGTGTGTGTGTGTGTGTGTGTGTGTGTGTGTTTATATGTGTGTGTGTGTGTACAGTCTCTCACAAAAGTACACCCCTCACATTTTTGTAAATATTTCATTATATCTTTCCATGTGACAAAACTGAATTAATTACACTTTGCAACAATATTAGTGTGTTGAGTTATTTTGAGGGGACAGCAAATTTACACTGTAATACAAGCTGTACACTCACTACTTTACATTGTATATACTCACTTCTGTGAGATATATATATCAAAATAATAAGAATAACATTTTCTAGATATCAAGTGTTAAACCTCATTAAAAATTCTGAATAATTTTGAAATTTTGAAGCAATTCATTTTGATGGTACCACATGCAACACATTTTTTAGTTTACTTGACAAAACATTTTTACTAAATGCCAAAAATCAGAGTCCAAATGTTGCAGTAGATTCTCAGTGTCAAAATTCGGGCCTTGCCGCCTTGCCTTTTTTATTCGTTTATTGAGAATGAAACAAAACAGCGAAGCAATTTGGTTATGTGTGCGAGAGGGCAGAGGGAAGAATGGAGGCATGTAATCCCCTTAATTTGAAACATCACACCTTCAGCATTTGCCTGTATTGGAAAGGGGCTCTTATCCAATCCCACCTCTGTTTCTGGCTATTCTTATTTCCATACATCCTGACAAAACCATTTTGTCCCATCTGATTGGGTCTATTTGCATCAGACACCTTTTCTGCATATAGATTGATGGGTTTAATCAGTAAATCAGGGAAACCGTTCACACATCAATCACTGTCAGTGCTGTCTTTCTGTCTCTCTGCAGCCAGGCCTTGATTTTCTGCTCAGATTCATCCGAAACGCACGCAAATGTAACGAAGAACTAAGGAGAAACGATTTGAGAAGAGACCAATAACTTATCGGAGGCTCACGCTGAGGCCTTCTCTCGCTCTTGGTCCGCCGCTCCTCTCGTTCAAGCCCTTCTAGTTTCACGTCAAGGCTAGTTTCACTCGCCAGTTTGCGGAGAAAGGAGAAAAGGAGTCAAGCGAAGTCTCTCTACCTGTTTGCTCGTTTGTGAAGAACACCCCAGATGGGTAACACCTCACCAAACGAAAATAGGGAAATAAATCAAGTGTTTCCTAAAAGACCCTCTCTGATTATCTTCTTTGGGGAAAAAACTGATTTGCTTTTCCACTCCAATAGGCAAAACAAATAACTGACATCACATACCTTCCCGGGGCAGATCTGGAGAGGACTGAACGCTAAATGCAGTCATATGACCCTTTGAATATGTCAAATAATTAATTATGTCCTAATGAAAAGAATATTGCAAAGCAAAATATCGGGTCATTTTTACACCACTATAGCTGCACCAAATGAAATAGCAAAAATAATGATTGATGTTTCCAAACAGGTTTCCTACTGTCCCTACCAACATTACCAGTCCTTTTTCTGCAAAACCGAACACTCTAGCCCTAAACCCAAATCATTGGTTGAGCCAAAAAGTGTTATGACTGTTTAAACAACAAACGAGTCTCTTCTAAAAGCATGTCTCCCTAATTTGTTGATGCATTTGCATGTATTTCAGAGAAACAGACCTACTGGGAAGTCCTACAAATGGCTTTCTTATAATTTGTCTCTGCATATATAAGAAAGCAAATATGAACCAAAAAAGGACACACTTCATCTTTAACTAAAGCTTAAAAATCTCAAGTGATAATTAATAATCAATAAATATAAAATGCTTTCTTTTACATATGAAATTCACAGTAAAAAATAAAAAGGTGGTTGGAACTTTTCAAATGATTGGGACGATTTCAAAACTGCGACTTTATTACTACCAAATTGACTCAAAAATGAGAAATAAAGTTTTGAGAAATTATACATTTTGACATTATTTATCACAATACAACTTTATTAAAACTGCAATATATATATATATATATCACAGTGTAGCTTTCTAACTCAGAAAGTAACTTTATTTTAAATAATCTCACAAATACTATTTATGTTTTACTCTAAAGGCTGAAACAGGCTTCTATACTAATTACACAGCCTGTGAAAACTCTCACTTACTATTGATTTAGCATGCAACAACAATGCTTGCCCATGCTCTGCCATTGCCCCCAATACTCTCCTTATCATGAATCAGGTCTTTGGAAGCCCTCAAGAGGCTGAGCAATCGCACATGCCTTTGCATCTTCTGCATGGGCTAGTCAAGCGGCTCACCTTTGGCTCTCACCGAATTAATCAAACTGCCCTTGGTGCTCTAATTGGATGACAGTCATTCTCCTGCCCTATACACTGAAGGTGTACGTATTCAAGGGGGGATGGTGGTGATTCCTATGTATCTTCATATATTCTGCGAACCTTTCACCTCATCTATGTCTCAGTCTCCACCACCCCCCTTCCATTTTTTTACCTGTCTCTTGCATTTGAGGTGGAGCTGTATCAAAAAGGAGAGGGAGCAGGTCATTAGGGCATCTTTTTTCCTTGCATGTGATTTTTCGTCTGTCTTAAGCACATGCGGGGATGTAGGTGGCCTCTAATGTACAGCACACCGCAGCGGAGCAGTCAAGGAGGTTATGGTGCACAGTACATCCTGGGAGAAGCGTGTGAGCGAGAGAGACGACCTGTCTTCCACACGACGCCTCCTCTCCGACAGCCATTTGCATCCCCTTAGAGGTCACACACTTGTCTATGGAGGACGAATCGAAGACAAGCAGACAGATCCCTTTCACTAACATAATCGTGTTTGTTATGGCTGAACGATTGAGACATGTGCTTCCAAGATGCAAAATGGAATACTTGTGTTTTATGCAAGGCACATTTGATGGAGTCGCTATCAAAATGAAAAAAGACGCCTCTGTCTACGTTTAAGACCGTGGTATATTCGTTGTAAGTATATCCAGTTGCCCCAAAAGCCCACTGTGCATTAGCACAGAGTCTGGAACCACTAAATGAGAATTAGCTCTTACCTTTATCGGAAGAATTGAGAGTGTTTCAAGAAGTCTGTTATATAATTTCAAATCAAAATGCATTATCTTTGATGTTGCTGTCCATTGTTCAAAGGGCTGACATGCACCTGCTTTTAGGGAGCTCCACTTGGTCTTGGCGCCCTTAGTATAATAACATATTAATATAATATAATATAATGATTCTATCTATACCTTTAAAGCAAATAATACAGTTTAGTCCAATTATGGACTAATTGGAGTATGCATTATAAAAATACATTATTTCAGTCATTCTACTTACAAATTTCACATTTAATTCAATGTGTTATGTGTCATTCCTTACAAAATTGTAGACAAACACTTTTCCCCCACAATACTTTATTGTAGTTTTACTCTAAACTTTTAATAAATACTACAAATTATACGCTCACGATTTCTTAATGTTGTCTTTTTTGGAGGTATGACATGGGTGGTGCTATAAGCAGAAGTTGGGACATCTATCACTGTCACTCAAGACTACCACGACTAATTATAGTCTGGCCTAGCCCTGGCCACAATGAGCCTGGATCGCAACCAGACCTCATCGTACAGCTTAAGACAAGCTACAAATAGGCTAGTACATTATATTATTGCTTATTTTATGGTTGGTGGGAGCAATTCATTCATTTCATGGAATACGGACATGTTTGTTGACTCTACCAAAGATAAAATACACATTTCCTGTCTCGGTTCAAAGAACCCAAGTGAAAGCTGTAAAACCTGACCACTACATGACCTGAATATGCATTTCAGATTTATGCCGCTATTTGGAGGCTTTGTGGAATAAGAATGTGCCTAAAAGATTTTCACAGTTCAAGGCACTTACAGGCAAGCGTGTCATCTGCAGTTGCATTGTGCAAGTGAACCTTGGAACAGCTTTCAGTGGCTAAAGCAAGGTGAGAGCATTTTTAAGCACAAGATTGGCCACTTGAGAACAGCGACCTATAAATGATACACATCTGTAAATGGATGCAGCTTCTTTCCTTTTTATCCATGGGCCAAAATCTGAATAATTGAAAAGAGACACATCTTGTGTAAGTGTCTGGAATTTTAAACATTAATAGTGCTGCATTCCCTGGACAGCTCCGGCTACATTGAAACCACAAAATGATATATAGTTATATGAGTTCTACCATTTACAGCACAAGAAAGCACTTCCCAAATTATTTAAATCACCAGAATATATGTAATTGACCACATCCATCCATGCAAAGATACCTCTATGGTTGAAAGAGTGATTACACAACACATGGATCTACATGGGCCTCGTGCACCTATTTTTCTGAAGGGATCCAGCAGTGATTTTGCTTCAGCCCTGATACCAGAGGTGAGAGGAAACCAAACACAGTTTGACTATTGAGCAGGCTTTTTTTTTTACATATTTAATATATTTATTTAAACAATAATAAAACAAATTATATGAAAGAGAAAGCGAGAGAGAAGAGATTTGGCATAATTTTTTTAAATCAAAAATACTATAAAAAAGTTATTTTGTAAAATATTATTACAAAAAAAAAAAAATTTAAGGATTCTTTGATGCATAAAGCAGTTTTTTTTCAAAATACAAATTCAATTAAACTCAGTTCAAATGTATTTGGTATAGCACTTTTCACGATACAAATCATTGCAAAGCATTTTACAGAAAATTTAAGTTTCTACAATATATTTAGCAGTAACTTATCAGTGGTGACTATGTCAAGATGATGTCCATATCAAACAGTTAGTTAATGACATGTAATCAAACAGACGGGGAACACTATTGACAGCAATGATTATATGTTGCCATAAAACTTCAGTTTGGTAGTTTTTATTTCTTAAAAAAACCTTTTTCTATTTATAATAAATGCTGTTCTGGGTAGATCACTTGCAAATTCACTGATTCTATATTACATTAAAAAACTGGATTTTAACAATCCATTACATTATACTTTTCAGGTAAATACAATCAGACTACTTTTAGATAACGTTTGACTTAACTAGTTTATCACATTGATTTAAGATAATATTGTACCATATTGATATAAATACAAACAGAAATAAAATATATTCTATTTGTTGCTATCAACAATATGGAGTGCATTCAAATGTATATTACATCAAAGTTTTCCAAACTGGGGTTTGTGAAGGAACTGCAGCGAAAAGCTAATAATTATTTCAATCATAAAAAGTTAAATTATTATTATATATTTTTTTAATTACAACAAACAAAATAATAATAATACATATAAAATAGTTTACCCGTTTACCTGTATGTCATGTGACCATGTGAATAGTATGTACTCCTGTAATCGATAAAAAAGTAACTGTAGTCTGATTAAAAATATTTGTAAATTTAATATAATCAATTTACAAGTACTTACATTTTAATGTATATTGAAATAGAAATCTGTTATTTTAAATTGTAATAATATTTCACAACATTACTATTTTTGATCAAACATGCAGTCTTAATGAGCACAAAAACTTATCAAATCTTTCTTACACACACACACACACACACACACACACACACACACACACACACACACACACACACACATTTTAATCGACATGACACTAATGGATCAAGACAGATATTTTAACCCTACATGTCACTGTTAAAATAAAGTGAAAGATGAAGTTCTTTTCTTATGGAGAAAGAACAGGAGCAGCTAGGAATTCCCTCCAGCTGTT
Source organism: Gymnocypris eckloni scoliostomus (assembly GCA_027564155.1). Taxonomy (NCBI): domain Eukaryota; kingdom Metazoa; phylum Chordata; class Actinopteri; order Cypriniformes; family Cyprinidae; genus Gymnocypris; species Gymnocypris eckloni. The sequence continues at coordinate 19,281,614 of CM050428.1, forward strand.
CTCTGGGCATCCCTTAACCTGCAGGGTTTTTATTGATCGGTGTCTAAAGACACAGATCGACTGTCAAATGTTCATTCAGATTATCACAGGAAAGCCTGACTCATGTATGACCTCAAGCAAGATATTCATTTTTAAGATCAGTGCCCTTTACTGCCATTAAACGGCACTGACCAGACACAGTTAACAATGGGCTACTTTATTCGAAACATTGTCTTTTATGACAGCTAAGTGGGGCATGAATAAAATCTTCTTATTTTTTTGTTTAACTATTGCCACTCGTTTTGGTTAACTGCCAGTCCCTTACTGCCATAACGTATGGATCTCTGACATAACAGTTATTTTTTTTCCACCTCCCACTCTTATCTTTGTGGCCAGGTCTGTAAGAGTTTTACTCAGCGTGATCAATATCACACAAGCAGCACTGGTGTTTAACGTCCTCTTGGTGGTTTTAAACAGGTGTAGCTTTGTTAAAAGGTAAGCAACCTCTAGGTTTGTCAGCTTTTCAATTTCAATTCAGTTGATGAATCATGGCAAAACGCACAACAAATGCTTTATCTGCAAGTGTCAGTTAGATAATAAAAATGCTAAATAAACTGGAATGAAATGTGGCTCATCACAAATAACCACAAAGAAAGGTTGAGCTCAGTTCCTGGTGTGGGGCTGATCTAGGGGCCTATTTAAGAGCCATTATCAGAATTAGCAGGAAAGCCTTTTAAAGACAAGAAGCACAACAAAAACCACAAAATAAACTGCCTCTGTTTTCCTCTTCCCTTGTGTTTTGGAACTTGCTGAAAGGGTTGCTGAGTTGGGGCTAATCGCTCAAGAACGTGGCATCGGTGCTTTGCATAATGTGTTCACCGGTGGTCTATAACAGGATGCAATAATTCAGTGCTTTTTGCAAGCTTATCATTTGTGGTTTTGTGGCCAAAGGCACATCCAGCCACCAAGAGCATCATGGTCAGAGGTGTCGTGCTGAGTTTCCTGATGTTCAACAGTCATTTCCTCTGTTTAATCAATGAAGAAACACTCCTACATTCACAACGAAATTAATCAAATTAAACCAAAGGCTATTTGAAGACTTTTAAAAGCGATTAACACACCGTTGACATAGTATCTGCTTTTTTGTGAGCATGGCAGACATCAAGCATTAGAGCTGTAATACTGAAAAGCAGCAGTTAATATCACGTTCAAGACAAAAATCAACCAGTTGCGTTTAGTTTTTTTCTCCACTGATAAAAATCAGTCTGTCTAAATATGACAGGATGTTCACCTCAACATAATCCTTCTTTCTGCTCTTTCTGAAAAGACTCTGAGATTGGCTGCGCAATTTGACCGAGGAACAGTGTCTCACTTAATTGGCCTTTAGAATAGAAAAATGGACATCTCGTGAGGCTCATTTTAATTTGCATGAATAATGTGGAGGTGATACTATCTGATGCACTGAGATCTGAATATGCACAATATCGTTCAAACCACAGAGTATATATAAAGCAGCGGTTCTCGTCAGTTGAGAAGCGTGGCACCGAACACGTCAATGGCAGAGGGCAAATCACGAGCAGGTCTTTCCCATGGCCTTTCCAATGATCAAGAGGATGGAGGAACACATTCTTCATAAAACTTCAGATACAAAAGACAAACTGTCTCTCACATGCCCCCTGAGACCGGAGAACATCATCTCTTGAATATTTCACGGCTGTATCAATGTCAGAGAACATTTCTTGCTGACTCCCTACTGCTCGGCGTTAATGAATATTAAGCGGGACATTTTCCTTTGGGTGAAAGGTCCCTTTATTTATTCTCTTTATTGTTTGAAAGCCATCCCTGATTCCATATTTCAGAGCCGCAGTCTTTCCACTAATTTATTTGAGACCTGCAGATCTTTCGTTTGGGCCAATTCGCACAAAATCCTTCATGTGCTGACACTCATGTTATAGCATGAAAGAAGTCGCAAACTCAGAGAGAAGGAGAATAGGCAAGTATCTGATTTGTTCATTGATTAATTAATGGTGTTAAAAGACTACAAATGCTCACCCGCTTCACAGATCTGTTCGGTCGTGACGTCAATTTGTAGGCCAACCTGGAAGGTTCATTCATCTCTCGAATTTCAAATGGGTTTTCCCAATGCTGGTTATGGATTACTGCACACACACAAAAAATACAGTACATCAACAATACCGTGCAATAGTTTTACAAATAAGACTAGCTTTTAAATCTTTAGAAATTCCTGAGGGAACCCACAGTCCAAAAACAAACCTCCTGATTAAAGTGATGTAATTTCCTGTCATGGAAAATCACTGGGAGATCAGGTGACAACTATCCACTCTTTTCATTTAAACACTGCTATCATATTTATGAAGTTATTACATAATAAATAAATGTATCCCCACACTGAACTGGTCAAATATTAAATAAGTGCTTATCGATTTTCTCTGTATTATTCAGGTATTGGATCCCTTCTGTCTTTGGGAATTCATCCACATATTTAAAGCACGGAATGTCTCTGGCTGAAATGCTCTAATGATTTCCAGGCCCTGGGAGCTTATGGAATTTCATTTCTTGACACAAATATCAGCATCAGAAAAAGGAAATTAAAGTTAGCATTACTGTCAGGACATTATCGCAGCCTCACTTAACCTGCCATTCAGTAAAATGAATTATTTATGTTCCTTCTCCTTTATTTGGAGATGGGAGGGTTCGGAATATTTCTGTCTGCTATATGCGAGTCGCTATTAGGAAAAATTGAACTTTCTGAAACATTTGCACTGTCATGTTTAAATAATTATCTACTAAAATTGACAACTGGCACATTAACACAATTGGTGGAATAGTCAGTATAAAATTAATGCAAGCATGGATGGAAAAATTTGAAAGGACGAAAGAATATGTTTTGCATTTTAAATGCTCATGTTACATTCTTCGAGGGATAGTTCACCCAAAAATGAATATTCTGTCAACATTTGCTCACCCACATAAAGGATGAAAGAACTGTCCTTTTGGGGTGAATTAACCCTTTCACTGCATTATATTAGAAAACTCCATGTTTAGAGGACATTTCCATTTTCTAAATGAAGGGAATTTTAGGTTTCAGGCTATGCACCATTAAAGCCAAATTCTGTGCCATAAACTACACAATTTGTGTTTGCTAACAGCGAGAAGCCAGTTACTGTGTTTCAGTCATTTTGTCTTTTATTGTACACTTCTGACAGGTCTTATTTTCAGTATTGAGGGGTTCAAGCACAGCAATGTATGATTACAGCATTTGAGTGTCATTCGACATCTGGAGATTCCAGACATCTGTTTGGATGAGTGACTCTATTCCTCTCTGCCTCTGCACACTCACACACATATGGTATCTGAGAAACATGTTACCCGACTCCTCTCTGAATCCAATCACACATCTTCACTTTTCCTGAAGAGCTTCACTTCCACGTATGCTAGTTAACAAGACTGCAGTTGCTTCTGCTAATTGACAAACAGCATACTAGGGTTGAGCGATGTCTACCGAATTGGCATCGGACGATGTCTAAGTGTGAATCCGTATGCAGAAATGTACGGAAAACAAATAATGCATTCTACGTAGTCACTAAATCAGCATTTCTCAATTCCAGTCCTTGCGTGCCCCTGCTCTTCATATTTTGCATGTCTCTCTTTGTTAACACACCAGCTTGTTAGAAGTGAGCTGAGTGTCCATTGCTCCCTACTCCCTGAGCAGGGGAAATCCATTGAAGTTTACTTCCTTCGGAACATTCCTTCATGGATTTGCGCTGCGCCGCTGCCTGCAACGTCACCTTCACACACAGACGAAACTTGCTAGAGAAGTGTGATATAATATACCTCTGTAAATAAATACAATTTAAATTCACGCTTGCACGCTTCAATGCCCTTTGAATGGAACATATATGTCCGCTTCAAACTAGAATCATGGCGGATTATCCTGTGATGTGATATCCACTTCGTAGGGCACTTACAGTCGAATAGTACAAACGTCTGAAGCGATAAGAGAAACATACAAAATATGCAGCGCGGGGTACGCGAGGACTGGAATTGAGAACCGCTGCACTAAAGGGACATGGTTAGCTGCTTGCTAGCAGCCTATTACAGTACATGAAATTTCACTTACCACATACACAGAGTAAGGAGAGGTGACTGATAGGACAATGGCAAATGATTTGCAGATACTGAGCACCACTGAAAAACATCTAATCTTGTAAAATGTATGGTACTGCTGCTCTGTAGTATAGAGTCTGTGTGATCGCGAATCTTGAAAGTAAAAGTGAAAGTAAAATGAGAATGCGCATTCGAAAGCGGTTTTAGTGCCCTGCATATTAGTAGCGGTTCCCTGATGTCTGCAGTTTATATACAATATAATTACCCAGAAATATAATTGTGATTTTTAGGATTAAAAATGGGGGGAGATGATCACGATGCCGGCACAACATCGTGATTTCTGTCAGCCATCGGCGATGGACGATGCCATCGTCTATCGGCCCAACCCTACAGCATACATTAACAATGTCCGTGGGAAAAAGAAACACCACAAAGATCTCTGTAGTTTCAATTGTTTGCACAGACATAATGAGATTAGATCGAGAAGCAATGGAAACTTTTACTTTAATCTACTCCGACAGAACAATAGAACAACAACAGATAGATAGATAGAACGATAGATAGAACGATAGATAGATAGATAGATAGATAGATAGATAGATAGATAGATAGATAGATAGATAGATAGATAGATAGATAGATAGATAGATAGATAGATAGATAGATAGATAGATAGATAGATAGATAGATAGATAGATAGATAGATAGAACGATAGAAACGATAGATAGATAGAACGATAGATAGATAGAACGATAGATAGATAGATAGAACGATAGATAGATAGATAGAACGATAGATAGATAGATAGATAGATAGATAGATAGATAGATAGATAGATAGATAGATAGATAGATAGATAGATAGATAGATAGATAGATAGATAGATAGATAGATAGATAGATAGATAGATAGATAGATAGATAGATAGATAGATAGATAGATAGATAGATAGATAGAACGATAGATAGATACATAGGATAGATCTGATAGAAGATAGATAGATAGATTATAGATAGATAGATAGATAGATATAGATAGATCATAGATAGATAGATAGAATGATAGATAGATAGATAAAGAGCAATTTATAGATAGATAGATGATAGATAGAAGATAGATAGATAGATAGATAGATAGATGGAGATAGATAGATAGATAGCCTTGATAGATAGAAAGTAGATGATAGATAGAATAGATAGAGCAGATAGATAGATAGATAGATAGATAGATAGATAGATAGATAGATAGACAGAATAGCTGATATCTGCCTGATTAAATGCTGAGATAGATTAATCTATAGATAGATAGATGAAAGATAGATAGAGAAGAGTGAAGATAGATAGATAGATTGATAGAATAATAAAGAGCAATTTATTTAGAATTAGGCCAGTGTGATTCCAGCAGGAGAAGATGGATGTGTGGAGATAGACAGATCTAATTAGCCTTGTAGTAAGTCCCAGAGCTGTTCTCCTTGTCTTCTCCAGCCGGTCTCTACAGCGGCACAGTGCTGCTAATCCATGTCCACTGCTTAATGACTGCAAATAGCTGATATCTGCTGCTGATTAAATGCTGAGAAAATTAATCTCCAATCCCTTTTCACCAGAAAACAGATAACCTTGGAAGAGTGAAGTATGCTGTATATTTTCTCACTAATGTGTCAGGAAATAGATTTTCGTAATAATTTCAGTTTGTTTTTTATCATTCCCACCTTTGACCAGAAAGCTCTACAGGGCGGTGCTAATCGATACACTTAAGAGTTAATGGTACACTTCACAACGACAAATGCACATACAGTTATAGTATAAAATTAGAAAAAAATAATAAAATGCAAGCGAGTTTGAGGAAATGTGGGTGAGGCATAACTGGCAAATTAATCTCAACCTTTAGAAGGGGAAAAGGCAAAAGGGGCTGCTGAAGAAAGGATAATGCCCCTTTGGATGGCTGCCAACCACTGTCATCTTAGAATTTACATCTGTTTACTTTCCAGCTTAAACCCACTCATTTCTCCACAGCTGAGGTTTGCTGACCCGTGCATCTACCCTCTTGCCTAAAATGTAGCCCAAGCCCAATCTATCTTGCTCTCTCTCCTTCTCTCCCTCTCTCTGTCTCTCCCTCTCCCTCCTTGTCCTTTTTTAATGTATATGTAATATATAGAAAAACAGGGGCTAGTTGTCACAAAAGGCTGTAACTATAAGGTTTCAAAGGGCTAGTTCACTCATATCACACAATAGATGATATTTGTATTGTGATATTTAAATATAACAATAGAAGATATTATGAAGAATGTTAGTAACCAAACAGTTTTGGTATTAAGAAAATGTACTTATGAACAAAAAAATAAGACACTCATCAAAATATCCTATTCCAAAGAATTTTTTTTTTTATATAATTTCTGTAATCACTTACATATCTCTGAAACACATGAAACACATTACCCTAATAAAAAAACTATTAACATTCAAATATAATTATTTTAGCAAATTAACATTCAAATATAACAAAATGTAAACAGTATGTAACAAAATATTACATAAACATACAAAAGGATCACCAACGTATGGAATAAAGGTAGATTTCAGAGCAAGTTAAAACAATATTTATGCAATTTATTAGCTATATTTTTTTTCCTTTTCATGAATTTCTTTAAGTTCCAAAACTGTGTAGCTGAAAAGTCTATAATGGACAGTTTAATGGTCGTTTTACATTGTGACAACGTGCCCCACTATTGGATCAACATGTGTTTAAAAAAATATATTTTTATTTCTGGGCAATAACAGTGGAAAAGTTCAGCCTTTGTAGCTACCTGTATGGATTTAAAGTTTCTGCTTAGACGCAGAAACTAATTGAAAGCAAACCCACCTTCTTAAATAAAACATCACTGGAGTAAAAAATTAAAAAACTAACCTCATTTAAAAAATGTGACCCTCTAAGTCTTTTCATTTTATTCTTCACGTTTATTTTACTTGTTACACAAATTTGTTGCCTTTTATATGTTATAGCTTTTATTACCCTCGTTTTTTTAAAACATACTACAACAATTTGCATTAATGCATTAATTTTAGAATATCGTTTATCAGCAGAAGTACACTACCACGAGTTTTCACTGCCTTACACTCACATTAGAACCTTGGATAGGGACTGGACACACGAGCTGTCGTGAAAGAGTGTTAGACCACAAGGGGGAGGAAAGGGCCGGCTGTTAGCCATCCTTCTCAGCTCCACCAGTGAGAAGGAGGGAAGTCTCACACATGCTTAAACTTTACTGGAAACACTCCACAGAGATTGGATTAAATACTATTGTAAATTCAGACTCTGCAGTCGCAGTCATTCCAAACAATCATTCCAAAACATTTTAACACCATTTATATAATCTACCAGAATAAAAACTTGTCCTAAAAACTAGAAAGAATGAATGAAAATAAATAAATATGTTTACAACTAAATATTTCCCGTTTTTAGGACAAATCTTGAAGTCTGCTACCTGCAATAAATGGAAACTACTTTACAAACAGCTCTTGAATTGTATAATCTGTGACAAAATTAGAAACAACTGTGGAAACAAATTAATGTTGTTTTATAAGCCTTCACCTTAACTCCTACTCTCTTCTGATTATCTGAACCGATAATCCCCTTCACAGTTAACAAAAATTTGTGTTCAAATTTGCATTTGCCTTAAAGCAAGGTTCACATTTCAAATTGCCAAGACTTGTTTGCCAGGCTTTCCAAGTCATTTTCACATGGAGATACTGAACACCTTCCCAGGCATTTAAACTTATCTTGCTATACTAGAAGCTTCATCTCTGCGAGCGGCTCCATCTGCATCTATCGCTCTCAGTACGACCTTCAACCGTGGACCCAGCAGAGGCACAAGATCTGTCAAACTCCCCTAAGAATGCCCTTATTCTCCACAACAACACAGTCTGATCTCAGATGACTATTCGTTAACTAACTCTCCTTTAATTAACTCTTGATTAGGTATTAATATCAGACTCCGGGTTGCATGCAAGCAGTTGATGCTTTTAATAAGTGGATTAGCCCTAGTGTCTTACAGTTTTGTTTTTTTCCCCTTTACGTCTTTACTCAAGCTACAGTCTTCTCTCCCCTTGAGATATTTGGCACTTGGCCAGGAGAAATGTTCTGCTAACAAGTTTCTTCTTGTGGTCACAGGCGCAAGCTATGAGGTGTGAGGAGAGCTGCAGACTGTTTTCTATGTTGTCTGTTTTAATATTAATGGAATAAAAAGGCTAACTTTAAAGGGTCAGATCACAATAATTAGCCCGGGTATTTAAATATCTAGGAGGTATCAAAGATCTGAGAGTTCTGGTGTAATGCAGTGTTGCAGAAGCTATGCTGAAACAGCATCTTGCCAAGCAACAAACATTCATTCATATTCATAATTTAAAGGTAAATGGTGTAATTTCTGCTTCCCCAAGTGGCACCAAATGAAACTGTGAAAAATACTGACAGGTGTCCTGGAAACTCCTTTTATTTGCCACAGAGACTTTTCTGAACACGAATGAATAATTACTCAAATGATTTTGCTAATATGACTTTTAAAGGTTTGGGATGTGTATGATTTTTTTATGTTTCCAAAAGAGCATATCTTATGCTGACCAAGACTGCATTTACCAAAAGTTACACACACAAAAAAAACTGTAATATTTTGAAATATTTTACAATTTAAAATAGCTGCTTTTTATTTTATTATATTTAAAAAAAAAAAAAATTAATGTGATGACTAAACTGAATATTCCACATCCATTGCCTCGTGTATTCCATGTCACATGACCTTTCAGAAATCACTCTAATATGCTGATTCGGTGCTCAGGAAACGTTTCTTCTTATTAATGTTTAAATGCTGCCTAATATTTGTATGGAAACAGTGATGCAAATTTTCCAGGAGTTATGAATAGAAACAAAAACATTTATTTGAAATACTGTTTTGTAATGAAGTCTTTACTGTTACTTTTGATCAATTTAGTGCATACTTACTGAATAAAAGTATGCATTTCTTTAGAAATAACTATAAATCACTAATGATACTGCAGAAAAACAATGATAAACTGACATAAAGGTTTAGTCATTTTGTGATTTCGGAACAATTAGCTCATTTCTATAAAATATAAATAAAATAAAAATAGTCAAACTACTAAAAAAAACTTTTAGCTAGTTACTTTCCAATACTTGTGTGGTGTAAGCAAACCTCAGTGCTCCACAGCGGCTGTTTATGTAAAAAGTATCATGGAAAGCCAACACAATATATTTCAACCTTGACGGATTTGACAAACCATATTCCAAGGAACAGTTGCAAACAAATTATGTTTAATTAGATGCAAATAAGGTCCAAAACAGAAGTTCCCTCATCTAAATTTCTCTTCGGAGTTAATTAAACTTTATATTAGCCTTTAACTGACAATCATCAACGTATCCTGAAAAGCCGATTTCTGGTACACAAGACATTGTATCTTCAAATTATACCCATACAAGCCTGGAAGACGGTGTTTGTACTTTCCGGGGAATCACCGGAGATAATAACGCCACTCATTTAAGGCCAACCTTGCAAAACCTCGACCAATACCTGTCTCCCGAGTGTCATAAAGCCCCTTTCTTGTTCTGCCTGCATGTCATAACTGGGGTTTGTCATTTGCACACAGCAGTCCTTAATTACAGGCTTTTAAGCTGCACTTCAGGACCACAAGCCTGTGAAAAGTTCTGAATTTCCTCTCTAGAGGGCTGACAGCAACTGCCGCTAAATCGGTGTAAAGCGACTAAAAAATTTCAACTCGGCCGACAAATTAGATGTGTCTGCGCCGGCCACAGATGGGTGCCGTTAACCTGTCGGGCACAGTGTCACGACATTAACGCACATTGTCTGTGGCTCTCTGTCACCACCGCGCACCTCAAGCGGTCGGCAGCCTTCATTTAAACTAATGTAATTAGGGGCTCTCTTTGTGCTGAGTGGGTTGAGTCAAAATGACATTCTCAGACATTTGCATAATTCTAGAGTACTTCGATATCTACATGCGAAAAAGCAGAACGCTTTACTCTGTCTTGTTCAGTGTGGGGTCAGTTAAATAATCACATTCTAGGGACATAATGAGGGGTCATGCTTTATCATACACTAATATTTGGACATATCTGAAACAAGGACGTCATAAAACAGTATCTTTTTCCATTCAACAGGTTTTAAAATGCTCATACGAACACTAAAACTACAACACCTGCGCTATATAGAATCAGCTGTAGTAGTTCTTCACCTGCTGTCATTCTTTGTAGAATGTTTCACTGTGAAACATGTATACGGGCCTCGAGGTCGCACAGCAAGAACACACTGGTGTTTAGCCCTACATGCCCATTCACATGAGAAACTAGATATTTTACAGCACAGGATGAAGTAAAATCCTTGACAATCTACACTGGAAGAGCCATTTGTGCTGAAACCGTACCTCGAGTGTTTGACCCAGATTTGGCAACAGACAAGTTTAAAGTGACCCTTTGACACACAACATCCTATGAGGGTGTTATCAGACAGCACTTTTGTATTCATGATAACACTCTTTTCAGTTTCCTTTCAGCTTCTTTGCCATGAAATTTTTGTATTTTGTGTTCTGTAAACGTGTTAGTATTTACCTCCTCCGTACAGGCTGTGTTAAAAGAGCTGCATTAAAATGTTTCGTAAAATAGCTCAAGTAGGGTTTTTTCACCTATACGAAATCCTCTCACAAACTTCAGCCATTCCCAGCTTGTCCTTTCCTTCATATCACGCTTGGTTTTGTTTTGCATAAATGTCAAACTTGCTGCTTGAAAGCATTTGCATTGATTTACATTGAGTTTTTTACCATGGCCATTATAAATCTGTCACCCTCAGGACACCCCTACCCCAGCATTCATCCACCTATGACATATTTGTTAAGAGCATTTTGGACGTAGGCCAGGAAAAGCCACTTCAGGATTATCTTAAGGTTTAGCAGGAGTGATGAGTGAATTCCGGCTTGAGTAGACACATCAGACTGCGGCTTTAATCTCCCTGCTCACACTTCTCTTTTTCTGCTTCCTTTCCTTTATAGCCAGATTTTAAAAACAAAATACAACACATTAAACTCAAAGGGGGAAGTGTCAAAATATAGTTTTATAAAACCATTCTCTACCTTCATTTTCTCTGGCCCTTAAAAATAGTTTTTGCTTCTATTTCTGTATGTAATTGACTTCTTATGATTGGTTAATGTCTTCATATGTGGTGAATAAATCTCATACGATATGCTGATACAAATGATGAGCAAAAGGTAATCGGTTAACAGAGTTTATTGAAGTTTCTGTTGTTGATGCATTTTCAACGACAATAGTCACTAACCGCAACAGAAGGCGCTCCATCTCTGTCCAGCAGGTTTCCGCTCCTGCGCCACATTCACATCGAGCCTCGGTTTTAATCACTCAGCATGGTGCAAGCTACAAAGGTCAAGCCCATTGATTAAGTGGATAAAAGGGTGACTTGTCATCTCTCATACAAGACAGATAGATGCTCTATATTTTCGGCAAGGGACAGTCATTTACACGGCCAGTCCTGTGGGGTTTAGAGAACACACAGACCTTCTGTATTTCACTATGAAAATAATATTTCCAACCACACGTTTTAAGGGAATGATAGTGATGCTTTATCCTTTCAGTAGTGGCCAATTTTGTCCATGGTAAATTTTGTCCTACCATGGTAAAATCACTGCAATGTATTGTCTGTCGTGGCTTATTACATTTATAAAATAGAGGCAGCAGCAACATGTTTATCATGTAATAAAATAATTTTAATAAGCCAATTTAAGTCAGGCTTTTTACATTTTACATGTGAAATATTATTAGACTGTAATAATTATTAATAATAGTCCATGTATTTATATTATGAATACAAATTAATTCATATAATTGAAAATACAATCATTACATAATATATAATACATCAAAAAATATATATTAATTGTCAATAATGTATTTATTGTATTAATACTACTGAATGCATATTATTATTACAAATTAAAATATTAGTGGAGAATAAAAATATAATTATATTATGATAGTTATTACAAATATTATCAAATCTAATTATTAAACAAAGAATATTAAATTAGAAATATAATTATTAAATAACTACTAACTATAGTCAATAAAAAAATTAAAATATTATTATTTTTAAATATAATACAAAATATAATTACATCTAAAAACTCTAGTATTTATAACTCTTGTAATTTGCATTACTATTTTTTTAATTAATAGATTGAGAATGAATTCATAGTATTTATTATTAATACATATTTGAGTAATAATTATTGAAAATATTAATGATAAACAATTATATTATTGCAATTATTCATAATAATAATAATAATTATGACTATTTGTTAACTGTTAATGGTTGATTAATCATAAACCATATTATTCAAAAGACAGACCATATATCATTCAAAATATTTAAAAAGACTCAAGCTTTGATATTTAACAACCATTTTATGGCAGAATTATTCCTGGGGGAAAATTATTTATGTTGAGAATATATGTCAAACACATTTAAAATTCCATTTGCAATTCTCTAATGCAACTGCATGAAGACAATTTCAAGACAGTGTTTCAGCATTGTCCATCTCTATTTCTGACCCTGAGGCCCAAGTTACCCAGCCCTGCTCTCATCGAATGGTGTCAGTTGGCCATTGCTATGACAACGGAAATGTCCTCTGGGTAACTATGACATCATATCCCCTTTGACCTTGCCCTCCCATAAGTTCGTACAATAGAGTGTGTGTGAAAAGGCATTCAACTTTATTCGTCCGACTGGTGGTTCTGACACAGATATTCCTCAGCGAGGACAGAGAGAGAGGGAGAGAGCACTCCATCCCTCTACAACAGCAAACACTTCATGCGTTTCTCTCAGCCTTAGGGACCCATAATAGAAACCCAGAGGCCTATTTAAAATTTCATCTGATCCTATTAATTATTGTGAAAAGTGTGTGTCAAACTCAGGTTGATGGTAGTCAAGCTCTTCCTGCCATTTTGGGGAGATAAGATGTCAGTTATCTCTTTGGGAGGTTAATAGACCAACCACATAATCCTTTCCCTTCTCTGCAGATTTTGTGGTATTTGCATTTGGTAAGCTGATATGGTCATTCACTTGAGAGTGTGACTGCATTCCTAATGAATTTCCACACTGCCTAAACCCAAACGAGAGGAGAGGAAGCATCTCCACTCTCATTCATTATCTGTCTTCAGACATCCTCTCACATATGCTGCCACTTCTTCTGAAAACTTCTTCTGTTCACTTTTTACCTTCATCCTCATCACCGGCTTCTTGACGAACAGAGGATCCTTTAACAAACTGCCCCAACCTCACGCCATTCGCTATATTTTCAAGTAGCTTTATTTGGGAGAGAATTCCAGAGATGTGGGTTTGATTCTCAGTGAAGTCAAGTAGTGATAAAAATAAAGTCGCTTTGGATGAAAGTCTCTTGTCAAATAAACGTAAATGTTTTGTCATGCCCAGTCAGGCTGATCAAACTAAGACTGCAATACCGTGTGTTGCCATTAGTGGTGCATGTAAATCTCGGTGACAGGAAATTTCATTTACATTTAAACCTCTGCTGACACTTTTATCCATTCAAGTTATTGCATTAATTATTATAGTAATTATTGATTTATTGACACGATACTTCTACCTCTAAAAGTATTATATAGTATGCATATAAACCAGGCTCTACACCCGAACCGCTCGCATTGAAAGCACCTCTCTTTACGTGATCAGTGCGGTGACTCCTGCTACGATGTGCCGCGGCTCTGCAACGCTGTATGGGGCAGACGCTTTGGAGCAGGCTGCATTAACTTGAGCGCAGTGGCTCTGATATTTCACACATTTTAAGTTATTTTATTTCCCAAACATAATAGGATTAGTCCAACGAATCGTTCGGTTTGTAATGCGTACCGAACCGAAAGCCTCATACCGAACAGTTCAATACGAATACGCGTATCATTACATCCCTTTTTTATATATTAGTGCTGTCAAATGATTAATCGCGATTAGATTCAGACACATCAGAATTAAAGTTTTTGTTTACATAATATATGTGTGTGTACTGTGTATATTTATTATGTATATTTAAATTCACACACATACAGTATATATTTTCAAAATATGTACATGTATATATTTATATGCATGTAATTTATATTATATATAAATATATTTATCTTAAATATATATGTGCATGTGTGTGTATTTATATAAACATAATAAATATACATAGTACACATATATACATATATATATATATATATATTAACGTAAACAAAAACTTTTATTTTGGATGCGATTAATCGCAATTAATAGTTGCCCAGCACAAAAAAAATGTATCACAGTTTCCACCAAAACATTAAGCAGCATAACTGTTTTCAACATTGATATCAAAATTGATACAATTCTCACTATTAATTGCTTATTAGCATGCCTATTATGTACATATTGGCTATTTATTAGTACTTATAAAGAACATAATCCACATGACCATATTCTACATCCCTAATCCTACCAATTAACCTTACTAACTCAATAAGCAGCAAATTAGGAGTTAATTGAGGCAAAAGTCATAGTTAATGGTTTGTTCATAAGAAGAATTGGACCTTAAAATAAAGTGTGACCACGAAATGTTTCTTGAACACCAAATCAGCATATTAGAATGATCTCTGAAGGATCATGTGACACTAAAAAGACTGGAGTAATGGCTGCTGAAAATTCAGCTTCGTCATCACGAGAATAAATAGTTTTTACTGTATTTTTGATCAAATAAATGCAGCCTTGGTGAACAAGAAGGGACGTTTTTAAAACATTACAAAAAACAGTTACCAGAATTAATCACATCTAAAACAATGGGAGGGAAAAACATCTACAAGATTGCAGCCAATAACTACAGGCATAGTCAGTTGTGAGAACACTTCAGTTACCAAACATTGTCAAGGAGCTCTGATCAAGGGCTTGCTGTGCTTCTAAATAAACAGTGACAAGATGATGGCTATTAACCCCAGCTACCTCATTTGCTGCCCAATTGGTTTAAAAAGACTTGCACACAACGATAGACTAATTCCTGAGAGAAAAAAAGAAAATGCACCTAGTTGATTTTTCATTTCAGTTGAGTCATTTACGAGTACAATGAGAGCAGACACGGAACATCCTCTTATGATCAGTATGTATTATAATTGTAAAAACATCTACCTGACATGGACTACACACATTCAAATGTGAAAAGCCAGGCAAGACTGTACCATCTGCGACAGCTGAGGTAGTCTCTCCAGCTATCCTGAAAACTTTCTATTCAGGGGCCACAAGAATTCTGACTCAGTGCATCTCAGTGTGGTATAATAATACAAACCAGGAAAAGCTCTAAAATCGTCCTTAGCTGAGCGCATCTCGGGATCTACTCTCTCTGCAGGGCATCTACCTCAAAGCTGCAAGCAGAGCTGCTAAAATCACCAAGGACTCAAACCAGGTATCTTTCCGTTTACTGCCATCTGGCACGCTACGCTTGATGGCACAAGAGACTGAGGAAGAGCTTCTTTCAGGCCATCAGCTCCTTAACACAAACTCTGTTCCATAAACTTTCACAAGACTCATTATTATCTGTCAAAAAAAATAACAAAACATTCATATTCTCATATCATATTGCCGCTATGTGTGCATACCCAGTACAAATTGCACATCCCTCTCATTCTCCTGTTTATAATATTTATTAAGTCCCATATACTGTTTTGCACATCAATTTGTTTTGCACATCTTACTGTTTTACTGTTTGCACTTTTCTTTATTTATTACATTTACTTCTTATTTCTTTTTACCATATATATATATATCTTGTGTATGTTACTTTTATATAATTTAATTTTTGACTTTATTTTTTATTTTTTATATATATTTTCTTTTTTAATTCTTTGTGTCCACTGAGACCTGATTTGAATTCATTTCACTTTTGATTATACCCTATTATAATTTATCATGTGACAAATAAAAAGCTTGAACATATGCCTGTTTTATTAGTATTATTATTGTAAAAACATTTATAACATGCGCAGACATGCAAATGTGAACGTGTCTTCTAACCTTTGCATATGTCTTGATGTTTTTTGTTTAGTTTTCTGCCCTTTCTTAATGAATTGAGGAAAAACGATTGTTTGAAAATCAGGCAGCAGACGCTGAATTTGTAATGCTGCGATCATCGAGGTAAGAGTATGTTTGCCCTTCAATCACACGATGCCAGAAAAACAAAAATCAACATCAACAGTCATTTCATTCTCTCTTCTGACATGCTCACTAAAGCTAAAAGACATTCCTATAATTCAAGGTGAGCCCCTTATGCATATTCATAAGGGCCATTACCTTGAAGAGGAATGTCAAAACTCACCAGAAGGAGCATGCTTTGTTTTTTCAAGGATAAATGTGAACATGTTTGTGTTACCACGATGACACTCTTTCAAGGGAAGTTTACACAAAACAAAAACTGCTTGTATATCAGTATATGCCCGCTCTCTCTCTTTTTTCTCTGTCACACATGCACAAATGAGTTTTGCATCCGATGAATGTATCTGTCAACTATTCATCAATGATTTATCATTCTACCTGTAGTTCTTACTAAAACAATGGGCAGACGATAAACAGCATCCTTCCCAGAATTCTTAGCACCTTGACCCTCAGATATAGGAAAGACTGTGACTGAACAAACAATGCCCTGGAACACTTGGCACCACAATGTGCCTTTTAAAATCACCTGGGAGCTTTTGATTTTATTTATATATTTGCAGCACACCAATGTCCGTCACAATTCACCAACTTGACAAAGAAGGGGACATAAAAAACACATCTGTGATGTCAACAAATACAACTGGGATAACCCAATATAAATATTTTTTCCAAAGCAGAAACACAAATACAGTACTAAACTTTAATTAAATATATTATACCTTAGAGACAGCATGATATCAAAATAACCTTATTTACAGTCTTATTAAGTGGTCTTATTGTAAATGATTTACAAAAGAATTGTATTCATAAAATAATTAATTAAAAAAGAAATGTTAATTATTTAAAAACAGTTGGTAACACTTAAGGAAAGTAAGAATTTTTTATGTTTTTTTAAAAACTATTTAAAATAACGGTTTTCTATTTTATTCCTGTAAAAACAAAGTTGGATTTTCAATCTTCAGTGTCACATGATCTTTCAGAAATCATTTTAATATGCTTATATGTTGTTCAAGAAACATTTATTATTATTATAATACATTTTGGAAATCAGTTGCTGGTTAATATTTGTGTGGTTACTATTATTATATTTTTTGTTAAAAAGAAAGTTAAAAAGAACAGCATTAATGTTGCTGTCACTTTTTATCAATTTAATGCAAAGTTTTAAAAACCCTATTGCAGAGTTTAATAATGGTACTACAGCACATATTTAAATAAAATGTGTAAAAAAAAAAAACTAGTTCATTTATACAACTTGAAATGTTAACATGTATTAGTATATATAGAAATTACTTTAATCAAGATTAATAAATGCCTTAAAAGAACTGTTAATTGTATTAAGCAAAGCTGACGTTTCACAATCAAATCAATTCACCCAGCATTTTTTTCTCAATTAAATTATTGCTACACTTGGAACTTTGTCAGATTATAATGTGTTGCAAAGTGACATTTAACGTTAAGGACAATTCAAGTGAAAAAGTAGATTTGTTTAAAAACACTTGACGATCTTCAGAGATCACCTCACAGGCTGCAGCCCAGCTTTGAATCAGTCCACATGTGAAGCGTGCCCAGACTGAACCGCACCACATTTTCAGCCCTGTTCAACGGCTCAAGACTCTGTCTGGTCTCAACCCTTCCCCCACCACATCCCCCATTCCGCTCTCAGACAGAATTACAAGCCATTACACACCTGTCTGGACACCGATGAACTTGAACAATAATCCCAGGTCACAGGCTGGGTCCACTTGAGAGCCAGGAACTGGCTTTTGTCGGAACTTCTAACATTCTTCCACAGCTTAAGGGCTGTGTAGAGCACACAGAGCCAGACGCATTTACACCAGCACGTCTCGCTGTAGTTTTTCCACACAAACACCACTTAAGAACACCACTGTGCCTATGAAAGGACATAAATAGTTTGTTAGTTTAGTTTATGGGATATTTCAGATAAGATCATCTTGTCAAATCAATTTTGTAATATAATATTAAAATATATACTTGTGAGTGGTGGTATGAAAACAAACCCAGAAGATTTTCCTCTAAAATATAAAGTAAACTGAGAAAATAATACAAAGGGAACTTAATATGAAGAGTCTTGACTGTAACAGAGAGCTCAGAATTTGAATGTAATTTAATGGCCTGCGTTGTGAGTTTTCACCTGAAATTAATTATTCCTGTATTCCTCATATTAATCCTGACATTTACACATCCAAAACTGTCAATATGCTCAGTCTGCTTGAATAAATGGCATGACACTCTTCAACAATTGGGGCTTTAATTGGGGAGAGGTTAATTTTCTCTTTAAACCTTAAAATGAAACCTCTGCCACCAATGTAACCAGATAACATTTCACCCAGAATGTGACTCACATCTTCTCTAACTCCTAATTAAAAGTAAACTCCTCCTAGATTCTGGCATTGAAATGAAATGCAATTCAGCACAGCTGCAGAAAAAGAACACCTTACGTAGACTCCAGTCTCCACACGCACGTCCTAACAACACTGCTTTTTGTATATATGTATTTGTTGCTTTGTTTTAAACATGTAGGATGTACAAAAAAGGTTGCCAATCAGTTAAGCTTTTAAATAGTTTTAATTTATTTAATGACAGATAAATAATAATTAAATAAATCGCAATTAACTGCATATCAGTATTTGCTTAGGAAAACCCTAAATAAGAAATTTAAAGCATTATTTTTATTCTTTTTAACTCAAATTATTATGTTGATAATATAATGTGCAATGAAAAATCTTTTTAGAAAGCTCTCATATGAATTCTAATATGTAAACATACTTCATTTTTATTTACTTTTAAATTGACTTATTTAATATAAAATATTAATAAAGTTATATATATATATATATATATATATATATATGTATAATATGTATATGTATGTAAAAATGTATATACACATATGTGTTTGTGTGTATGTGTGTGTGCATATATATACACACACACACTTATTATACAAGCATGTTTTATAAGCATTCATGCATTTCCACACAAATCATCTGCACATCTTGACATGGAAACTGTTGCTTCAGACAAGCATTGTATCATTAGAATTTTACGTTTCTAAAGTGACACACAGCTGTGCTTGCTTTGGACTTGCTGTCTAACATTCATCAGTTTGTCAACTTGATACCCAGCTCACCTCTCTTACTTCTGAGGTCAGAGGTCTCCACAGATCTGTCAGTGATTCATGTCATTTTCTTGTCATCCAACCAGCTGTCCAGACCTCATTTGTGACCCTGGACCACAAAACCAGTCTAAGGTCACTGGGGTATATTTGTAGTGATATCCAAAAATACATTGTATGGGTCAAAATGATCAATTGTTCTTTTATGCCAAAAAGCATTAGGATATTAAAGTAAAGATCATGTTCCATTAAGATATTTTGTACATGTCTTACCATAAATATATCAAAACTTCATTTGTACAACTTTAAAGGCGATTTTATCAATATATTTGTTTTTGCACCCTCAAATTCCATTTATTCAATAAAATCTAAATTTCGAAAAATTGACACTTAAGACTGGTTTTGTGGTCCAGGGTCACATTTTTTGTTAGAGGAACCATCCACTATGGCATATCAGCTTATTTTACCTAATTTAGGAAATAATAATTTTCAATTATTTTACAAATGTGACACTTGGATCTTTTAGAAAAGAGAAACAGACAAACACGAGCTTTACTTGTCTGTAAGGAAAGCCTTATCTACAAACTCAGTATGGAGTCTCTCTTGTCTGCAGAGGTCAAAGGTTATGTTAACTTTGGGAAGATCATCAGGGCTGCCGTCCCCCTCGGGGAAGTAAACTTGACTCACCTCTGACCCCCACAATGCGGGTCGGCTCTGGAGATCACGGTCGAGCAGTCTGTCTGCTTATCGTCAATGGTTTAACACCCCCTCCGTCATCATCAATCAGACCCAAACGTTTTTCCCGGCCCCCTAATCAGCACTGCCATCAATAACCACACCACTGATTTACCATTCAGCGAGCGCCACGTCCACCGCACACCTCACATTAATCATAGAAATTATGCCAAAGTATTGGGACGTCTTAAATTATTTGATAAAGCTGTAAAAATAAATCTCATATTATTTAGAGCGTAATTTTATCGAAAACCATACATTCTGTTTGAGAAAAGCAGCTTTAGTCTGAGAGATTAGTTAATCCTCTATTAAATGCGCTAGAAATAATGGCACGGCTATTCATATCTAAGGCTATTAAAAGCACACAATCCTATTCTATGACTGTTATTCTAGTTCTCTAAACCTTTCATTACACAGAATATTCCTGTAGAAGATGGATTTTTTTTCAAGATATAAAAACTAGTATGAGAAGTCCCTTTAGCAAGTGGACGGAAGCTGAGACCTATCCACAGCAGAGCATTTATCAGCCCCCTAAGTGGCTGTAACAAAAGCAATGCTCCCTGGGAGAGAACCTGACAGCAGTTTTCCCCCTTATCGATCGCCACGCTCGCTCTGAGTGCTCCAGTTTATGACAAAAGAGTTCACGACACCACAGTCAGAAAGTCAATACCTTGATAAATACTCTCCTTCTGTTGGTCCCTTGTCCAGCACTTTACCAGGCATTTGCCATGACAGTTATTACTGCTGCAGTAAATCTGTGGCCAGTAGCGAAGAAAGAGAGAAGGAGCCAGAGAGAGAAAGACAGAAAGTGGAGAGGTTGGGAATTCCAACGCCAAATTTATGAACCCAGGATGCTGTTTACTTAATTTAAAGACTCACCACACAGGGTCAGTCATTCTGAGGATTTGATGGGATGTTTACATCCACAGTTAAGTTTAAAGAAATAGTTAAACCAAAAATTGAAATTATTATGTAATATTATTTATATATTTAATAGTATTTATATGTATACAGTAAAAATAAAAATTTTATCATTAAAAGTCCACATAAATTGTGCACCTTAGTCCAAGTCTTCTAAAGCAATAACAAATTCAACAAATTTGTTCAAAAGTGAAAATATTAGCTGGTTCTTTTCAATGAATCAGTTGATCAATTCACATAGTGGATTGATTCATTTACTTCAGTTCAACCCAATGACACAGTGACCCAGTCGCAACAGCTATAAAGAGTTAGTGAATGACTTTAACTGTCAGAACACTTGAAATATGCCACACAAATTGTATAAATGAAGAAAATGATATACATTTGGAATGACATAAGAGTAGATAAATAACTGCCTTGAGGAAACTCATCTTTCTCCCTGAGGATTTCCTGCGTTGACTAATTTATATCCCAGCAATACTATTTCCTGTCACTTGCAAAGTAACAACTGTTAGCTTGCATTTTAAATTGAAATTATTTAATGAAAATCTTTACTGCATTTACGTTTAAAATATTTTCTTTCACAGAAATGTGACATTTCAGCCTGTTTGCCGTTTAAGGGAATTAATGTTACGCTACACACATGTTTATGGTATTAATATTCTCAGGGACACTTGTTTTATTTGAATATTTTATTTTTATTTAGTACATTTTCAGAGAGACAGCTAAGCCCTAATCCAAAATAAATCCGGTTAATATTAAAATGGCCATGTCCCTCTGCTTGGAATAACATTAATCAATATGGAAGATTACGCCGATGGAAATTAAGTTATGTAAAATGCCCCATTCCTGTACCAGATTAATATATCCTTGCATATTTATACATCTGATATTATAAAGAAAATCACATTACACTGTGTAACCTCAAAAACCTGCTAAGTGTCTAGCAAGAGAAACATATCGCATGGAGATTACTACTTTACAGAGCACATCGCAAGACACTGCCCCTATAACGTATAGCTGAAACCCTCCTGGAGCTATAGAGAGATCATGGAAACAGGGGCTGTCCAGAAATGACAGGTCTGAGATCAAATCCATCCCTGAGGAGCAAACTATCACACTGGATTTACTCCAGCAGGGTGGTGTGTAAATACCTGGAACAGGTTCCTGTCGTGAACATAGACCTTCCAAATATGAACAGCAGTCAAAACAGAACCATGCTGTTAAAGGGAGGGAGCGTATAGCGAGGAATGAACATTTGCTGACTCATTTCTGTAATTTAACAACTAGGTCGAACTAAACAGTATGTGTCTCTCACCAGGGAGTATATTTATTCCTAAACAGGTTTTAAAGCAATAGTTCACCCAGAAATATAAATTCTGACATCATTTACGCGCCCTCATGTCGTTCCAAACCCGTATGACTTTCTTCCTTTTTAAGAAAGGTGGAACCTTGGTGACAAGACTGTCATTGTGTAGCGGTCAAGTTACAAACTGACTAAAAACCTATTTAAATGCATAATTAAAGTAGTCCATATGACTTTTGCAATATATTCTAAATATTTTGAAGACATACAATAGCTTTATTTGAGGAAGAGACCAAAATGTTTAACTACTTAATGTAATTAATTTGGTGAAGCTCTGAAATAAGCTACAAAAAGTCAGGAAATGCAAAAAATGACCAAACCTTTGTCGGCAAGCGCCATAGGTTTTTGTGTGTCATTGACATAAGCGGTGACATATTTAAGAGCTGAAACAATGGAAAGCTTTTGAATAATGATTTGATATAAATATAAAGGTGATTTAATACAAATGTCCAAACAAATGCAGAAAATGTTTTTATGTGTGTGTGTGTGTGTGTGTGTGTGTGTGTGTGTGTGTGTGTGTGTGTGTGTGTGTGTGTCTGTGTGTGTGTGTGTATATATACACATACTGAACAAAATTATAAATGCAACACTTTTTTGCCCCCATTTTTCATGAGCTGAACTCAAAGATCTAAGACTTTTTCTATGTACACAAAAGGCCCATTTCTCAAATATTGTTCACAAATGCGTCTAAATCTGTTAGTGAGCACTTCTCCTTTGCCGAAGTACTCCATCCACCTCATAGGCGTGGCATACCAAGATGCTGATTAGACAGCATGATTATTGCACAGGTGTGCCTTAGGCTGGCCACAATAAAAGGCCACTCTAAAATGTGCAGTTTTATCACACAGCACAATGCCACAGATGTCGCAAGTTTTGAGGGAGTGTGCAATTGGCATGCTGACTGCAGGAATGTCCACCAGAGCTGTTGCCCGTGATTTGAATGTTCATTTCTCTACCATAAGCCGTCTCCAAAGTAGTTTCAGAAAATTTGGCACTACATCCAACCGGCCTCCCAACCGCAGACCATGTGTAACCACACCAGCCCAGGACCTCCACATCCAGCATCTTCACCTCCAAGATCGTCTGAGACCAGCCACCCAGACAGCTGAGGCAACAATCGGTTTGCATAACCAAATAATTTCTGCACAAACGGTCAGAAACAGTCTCAGGGAAGCTCATCTCTATGCTCGTCGTCCTCATCGGGGTCTCGACCTGACTGCGGTTCGTCGTCGAAACCGACTTGAGTGGGCAAATGCTCACATTCGATGGCGTCTGGCACTTCAGAGAGGTGTTCTCTTCATGGATGAATCCCAGTTTTCACTGTACAGGGCAGATGGCAGACAGCGTGTATGGTGTGTGGGTGAGCGGTTTGCTGATGTCAACGTCGTGGATCGAGCGCCCATGGTGGCGGTGGGGTTATTGTATGGGCGGGTGTATGTTGTGGATAACGAACACAGGTGCATTTTATTGATAGCATTTTGAATGAACAGAGATACCGTGACGAGATCCTGAGGCCATTCATCCACGACCATCACCTCATGTTGCACCATGATAACGCACGGCCCCATTTTGCAAGGATCTGTACACAATTCCTGGAAGCTGAAAACATCCCAGTTCTTGCATGGCCAGCATACTCACTGGACATCGGTCACCCATTGAGCATATTTGGGATGCTCTGGATCGGCGTATACGACAGCGTTTTCCAGTTCCTGCCAATATCCAGCAAACTTCGCACAGCCATTGAAGAGGAGTGGACCAGCATTCCACAGGTCACAATCAACAACCTGATCAACAACAACCTGAACTCTATGGGAAGGAGATGTGTTGCACTGCGTGAGGCAAATGGTGGTCACACCAGATATTAACTGGTTTTCGCCATAATTTTGTTCAGTGTACATATATATATATATATATATACACACACACACACACAGTCAGTCATCGCCAAAAACATCGGCACTCTTGGTAAATATGATCAAAGGAGGCTGTGAAAATGTATCTGCATTGTTAATCCTTTTGATCTTTTATTTAAAATATTCACAAAAATCAAACCTTTCATTGGATAATACGAATTTGAAATGGAGGAAAATATCAATATGAAATAAAAAAAAATTCTCAAATACACGTTGGACACAAATATTGGCACCCGTAGAAATTCTTATGAGTATAATATCTCTGAAGTATAAACCTGGTCAAAATGTTTAGTAAATTATGACCATTTGTATTGTTAGTTGAACTATCCCTTTAATCACTTATGATGACGCATACAACTGAAAGAAAAATCATTCCTCTTAAAAACACAAACAACTTTGATTGTCAGTGTAAGATAGACTGGTTTAATGTTGGGTTAGTTTAAGGTCACCTTTGCCTCCATAACAATACAGAGTTCATTTGAATATGTTCACCATTGATTAAAATGTCAGACCCCTAGATCTTGTGTTCCCTACTATAATATTGTCAGTCAGAGACAATGACTCTTTTCTCCCCTAAATTTCACCGAAACTGACAGAGAGTTTCCCAATGCTCATAAAAATATTAAAAGATTCAAGTGTGGCAGTTGCATATTTAGTAAAACTTCACTAATGTGTCTTATACCAGCAGAACACATGCTGATTAATTGAAAGTGTTACATTCGATGGATTCTCGCACTAAGAAGCATTTAAAATCCTCAAAATATCCTGAGGAACTTTAGAAAATCTCAAAATCAGCCATATGCAGCTGTCACATATTATTCATGGGATGGACCAATATGGCACCAATATGTAAGTGAATCTACTTTGAAGTATTGTTTTTAACTAAACAAGATTCCAACTTAAGGACAGATAAAATGTACCTAGATCAAAAGAAATCAAGTCTAATACTATTGCTTAGGTTAAGCAATAGTAACAGGAAATATCCCGTTACCGTTCTGCAAACAAGTTGGCACTATCTCATCGAACCAACAGGATTCATATCCTCACTAAACTGCGTGGGGCAGCCGAGGCAGAGTAAATCGCAGAGACCTGCAAGCTGCCGTCCCCACTGCGATACATATTAAACTGTTGAGTGATAATGACCAGAGAGAGGGTGAAGAGGTGGATCAGGAGGTACAGCGAGATTAGGCCTTGTGCGGTTTCGCTGTGCCAGAGTGTAGTCATGCGTCACACTGAGGCTGTTGTTCTGCTTAGTCCCTGGAGTGAACAGGACACTCATGGCTCCCTCTGATAACTTGTCGCACCATGCAGATGAGCCAAGACTACCTCAGCCCACCAGATTTCCACACTCCCGCACACACACTCAGACACAAACTTCTGCTGTAGATGCGTTGATTTATACCTAGTCAAACATACGCACGCTGTTTGCATGCATACAGAGTCACAGACAGCAATTCCTTCATACAGCATCCTCCATTCCACATAGCCTGGTGCAACTTATTCTGGGATTAGTTTGGTTAAGAACAGGCACGTAAACAAGAAAAGGCTGCATTATTGCTTTGTGAAGTCACCATTTATGGGCAGATAAATCTAAAGTTGAATTAAAAGGAATATACAGGTAGCTGAGACCAGCTCATTCGAGTCCGAGACCAAAAAAAGCGAGTCTAATTTAAAGGGATACTTCACCAAAAATGCTAATTCTGTCATTAATTACACACCCTCATGTCGATACAAACCTGTAAGACCTTTGTTCATCTTCAGAATAAAAATTAAGGTATTTGATGAAATACAACAGCTTTTTGACCCTGCATAGACTTCAACGCAACTACCACGTTCAAGCGACAACAAAGCGAAAAGAAAAATAATTTATTCAACAATTTCCTCTCTTCCGTGTCAGTCTTCGACCGTCACATTCATGAGAGTATCATGACACATGTGTGGTGCTGCTGATACAGGAGCAGCGTTCTGACGTAGAACACAGGAATTGTTGAATAAAGTTGCAACTTTTGTTTTCTTTGCACAGAAAAAGAATTATCACAGCTTCATAAAATTAAGGTTGAACCACTGATGTAACATGGACTAGGTTAACAAAGTCCTTACTACCTTTCTGGGCCTTGAACATGGTAGTTGCTGTGCAGGGTCAGAAAGCTCTTGGATTTCATCAAAAATATCTTCAATAGTGCTACGAAGATGGGTGAAGCTCTTAAAAGTTTCTAACACTATGAGGGCGAGTAATTATGACAGAATTTTCATATTTGGGTAAACTCTCTCTTTAAGTCAAGACAGAAACCAGAAAAGAATCAAGACTGAATCCACATGCTCCAGAGTTAATAAAAAGACCAAGACCATGAAAATATGATCATGGAACTGGACTTAAAGGCCAAGACCAAAAAAAACATATCTGAAGCATGTGGACTCTGTCTTGATTCAGTCTCAACCAATTTTGGCATTGGTCTTGACTCCAATTCAATCCTCTTCTGGTCTCTTGACTCTGACTTGTCTCATCTACAATACTGGATATTTTGTTCACTTCCTATTATGTCTCAAGTGAATATCTTTATATGACTAAATGGCACACACTTTTCTAACTTTAGCAAATCAAGTGTAAATGGAGCATGCATACTCGATCAGATAGCAATTGGATCCCTGAGTTTGGGACTGGGTGCAACTACTGTGCCCTTTTGAAACTGGCTTTAGAAGTCTTTCATGGGAGAACATTCTAGAAGCTTGTCTCCTCCATTTGAATGTATTCATCCTCTTGAAGATTAGGTGACCCTGTGTCACAAATATAATCTATTGAATGAAGTCTCATAGAGACATTTGCATTAAGTTCTGCCTGTCATCCTTAGGTGCTTATTGACGTTTTAAGGTCCCAGTCCCAGTTTAGATCTCATGTCGGCAGCCGTTGACCAAGCTCAGCGTTCAGACACATTGTGTTCTAAGCCTACACTTAAACATCCTCTTTTTTGGGGGAAGACCAGATTGTCTCTTTAGCTATGTTTCACATTATTTCTCCAAAGCCTGCCCATTTAAAAAAAAATGTTACCTGAAGTGTGGAAGATCAGCTTATCCCGCAAGCTGAAGAACTCTCCTCTAATCCTCACCGTCGCTTTTATTCCACCGCAGAGCCGGAGAGTGCCAGTCCCAGCAGAGCAGACCTATTCATGTTCCCCTGCCCTCTCCGTTCACACCGTGCCCTCCGCTGGCATACCACAATCTCCTGGACAAAGAGAGCAGGAAATCTCTATTGTATTACAGAGCATCTAGGGTTATTTCCAAAGAGAAGTCTTAAGAAAAAAAATGGTTTGATAAGAGCAAAGTAGTCATCATCAATCAGTCTTAGGAAGAGTCCTACACAAAAGGTGATAAAGCTGGGTTATCAGAACTTTAGGAGTAAATCCGGCAATATTTACCCTTTATCACAGCACTTTGGTGGATTTTAACATTCTTAACATCTGTCCTACCCATTGTGAAACGTTTAACTTTGAGACATATGATCAGACTTGACAATTACAATTCAAGCATTCGTTTGACGGTTTTATCCAAAGCTATTCCAAGTGCGTACAAGGTATAAACCTTCTTTTTGTGGGAAGCGAACCCATAAACTTGCGGTTCCTACATGGCAAAAAATGACTTTTTAGAATTGTATCACTTGTTTTCTAGTTATCTAAGAAAAAATAATAAAAAATCTAAATTTACTTGATACTGCATTTGAAATTAAGACTTTTCTTAAATTTATTTTGTCTTATTGACAGGTGTTTTGTTATAACCAACGTATTACAGCAAGTCAAAATATACTCTTACTGAAGTATGAAAACACATTTCCAGTAAAAAAATTCTAAATAATTTTTTTTCTGTTTTAAATTTTCTGGATTCTGTTTTTTCCTGTTTGAATTTTTCTGGACTCCTTTTTAATGATCAAATTAAATTGTATTAATCGAAAAACATGTTTAAATAATTAAAATCATGAAACTTATACAATTTAACATTAACTTATTAAAAATGTAACAAAGATAACATGTTTAGGACCATATGAAATTATAATTTTTTTCTCACTTTATGTTTTATTTTGACCTAATTCAGAGCATGTCTAATTATTTGAATGCATGCAAAACAAAATATTTCTTACAGTAGCCTTATGAAATGTTTTTTCCCCGCTCAGAAATAGCCTATTTCTGACACAATGTCTTTAATAAGTTAAACCGAACTTTTATTTTGACGAGTTGCCGTGAATAGTTCTGTGTGTATATGACATGACGCTAGTTTTACTCAAATTAAATGGTAAAATGCTCGTGAAGTGACTCTCAGAACAGTTCTGGAGATATTGTTCATATATTTATGTCCTCATTGAGACGACAGACGAGCACCACATGCTAAATTACTAACCTATGTAATGTTAGTAAACAAAACTGTGCGTCCGCTCCATTCATACAGAGATGAGCAGAACATGCAGGATTCATATTTAAATCGACTTTTCCTGCGTAATGTTTACAAATACTAGTCCATTTCGTGATTTGATTTAACTGTAATGACCAGCTTTTGATGAATTCATCCTAACTTTGACATTCCGCGTTAAACTGTAAATTCCTTTTTATGACTGGATTCCTGAATTCCATCCACGTTTTCTGCATCGCGGAAATCATAGGGCCCTACATATCTTTAGATATTTTGACTTAAAAAAAGACAAAACCAATCATTTAGAAAACTTTTTTTTCAGTGTAGCACAATGCTCTACCAATTACAACATAAACTACATAGAATAATAAATAAATGGGACTATGATTGTCCATATCACCCACAACGACTCTAATGACCCAGTGTGTTGGTGTATGAAGAGAAATTAAGGGTTTTTATATTTAATTATGGGGATCTAGCAAATAACCATGTCCTCATTATTTTGGCCAAGAATGACTTATTAGCATTCTTGGTTGAACATCATTCCATCAGCAGTCAGCAGTATAAGTCAGATTACTCTGTGGAACCCTTTCTCTTTAATTACAGTGTGGACAGCTTTTTTTCAAAGGTGAAACTATTCCCCTGTTAGGTGTGGCTTCTGTTTATGAGGAGACTGGGCTCTTTTTTTGTGGCTTTCATGTGGCAATTAAATCTGTCTCCTAACACTGGGTGGCGGGAGGTGCTAAGACAAGCAAACGTCTGAACGAAAAAAAATTTGGAAAAAAAACTATTTTGGCTGAAGGCTTTAACAAACATAATTAATTACTCCAGACAGGTATGTATTGAAAACATTCTGATTCAAGCCTGTGAGCCATTTAGATCAGTGGATATATTAAAATAAGCAACAGCAAAGACCCAGGAAATTAAGCCAAATGTTTCTTAGAAGTGTCTTTAATGTAGGAGGAAAGAAAACTGTTCATGTTTTGTCTGAGGATGTTTTAAACCACATTTACATGACTGATGGATATGGGTTGAGGTGTCGTAAAAGAAACATTCCAAGTTCAGTAGGCTTAAGCTCTCTCAGCATTTGAGGCATAACTTTGATTACCACAGAAAATAATTTTGCTTTGTCCCTCAGTATTTTTGCTTTGTTTAAATAAAAAAAATGTGGTTAGAGTAATGCATTTACACAGGGCCAATGTTCCAGAGGTTTTCAAACCATAAGAGTGAATTAAAAGTTAATCATTTGAGCTGTAAAGCGGTCTCTAGTTATGTGTTACAAATTTGATTCCTGTGAGTTTTCTCGATTGGAAAATTGTATAATTATGTCAAATTCCTTGCACATTTCTTACAAAATTTTACATGGCCATATTGATATTGAAAGGTTTAGCATTTTAGTTTTTTTCTAATAATTGCTACCACAAATGCTGCTGATAAAGCTCAACCTGCATTAAGCACATTCTTATAAGCATATTTGTTTAGACTAAACTAGATATGTGTGTGTGTGTGTGTGTGTGTGTACAGTATATACATTTGAACCTAAGTTTCTTACTCAAATTACCCACACAGATATTTCATCCCTCTAGCACATTAGCAATTCAATTGTTCTTCTCGGAGGACGGGGGGGAAAAAATCCCGGAGTCTTCTGACACTTCCCAAATCAATCACGTTGTTTCTACGCTCTCGACAGAGATAAGGTGCAAAGAGAGAAAAAATTCCACACCATTAGGTCACTGTAAGAGAAAGTGTCTAGACGTTTATTTGTGTCTCGTGTCTCTCAGTCTCTCTTTGAAGGCGCGGGGTGGCCCCTCTGTCAGGTGTGTCCTGACGGGAGAAGGCGTGGAGGGCGGGGTGGGGGGTCTGGATCAAGGTGTGGTGCTTGCTCTTTGATGTGGGGCCTGTCATGCTCCGTTGACTCCTGATGCTTCTTGGCTGCCGTGGTGTCTACAGCCGCAGACCAGGTAAACCTTGGGCCTCTTTCCACTCACACACACACACACACTCATAGCGCTGTCCTTTTTTGTACGCTGTGACACAGGAGGTGCTGAGCTATTGAAGGGGTTACAATGCACGTCTTGTTGCCCAGCCTCCCACATTTCTCTTTTCTGTGGTAACTGAGAAGACAGCTATGCAGTAATTTCAGAGGTATTATGCCCCAGGCAATAGGCCCCTGTAAACTTAAAGGGAAAAGGTGTCTCAGGTAAGAATCAGGTTGAAGGCTGCGTGATTTCCATTATGACATATTATTCTTCGTATCTAACTTCGAAGCAAAGCCACTCCACTTGAGGCATGTCAACATGTCCGCGTTTTAGACACAGGTTAATTTCTTGCCGGTCTTTATTCTATTATGATAAACCAGATGGCAGCTGGAGAACTTAATTTCCGCTTATATTTACCAATTATGTGCAGAGCTGTTATGAAAACCAACACGCTCTGGAAACCAACGTACACCAACGTTGGGATGTCTATTTGCACCACATTGCTCAGAAACATCATGCATGAGAGACTGTGATTGCGGTGTGCATGTGCAGCATATGCTGCGGGCGGCCTGGAAGGTGCATGAGTAGTGAACACACATACACACACATTCTTGTAGTAACTTAAAATACTGAATAGGAATATGACAGAACTGTGCAAAAAACACTTATTTTGCAGTAGGATCACTCGTCTATTTAGCTTTGTTTGGAATGTGTGTGTGTGTGTGTGTGTGTGTGTGTGTGTGTGTGTGTGTGTGTGTGTGTGTGCAGGGCTCTAGACTAACTTTTTGCATTGGGTGCACTGGTGCGCCTAACTTTTTTTCTTAGGTGCACCAGCACAAAAGTTAGGTGCACCCAAATTTTCATATAGGCAATATTGACTAGTAAATGATTAACTAACAATCTGGTCAACATAACGTTCTTTATTTGAAGCACAATTCTACAAGAAAGGTAACTTACTGAAAAAAGTGATGGTGCTTAAAGTGCTTCACTGAGCTAATATTTAAACTTAAAACATCTCAAGATAAATGAAATAAAAGAACATCTAAATTAAGTGTTTTAAGGGCTTCAAACTGAACATCTCATAGCTCAATGTATTATGAACTATCCTCTATTGCAGTCACATGCCTCTCGGATGGCCAACTCCTGTAGTTTGGCCTTCTTGATCTTTGGCCTCGGCTAAACCAGCTGCCACACTCTCTAGCATCAACATCTTCCAGACTTGCCCCTCTACACAGATTCTTATCAGATCTTCCACTGTGTCTGAACGAAGGGATGCTCTAGTGCAGTGCTTCTCAAACCCTCCCATTAAACCTATTAAAAAATCCTTCAAAATATACCACAGACAACATTCTTCTAATATTGTTATGACTTTTCTGACTTCGAGAACCATTGTAGGGCTCCAGACTAGCATTTAAGGACACCAGCACCAGTGCCTTTAAGTTCTACAGAAGGTGGCACCAGCACCTGACAGTAAAGCACTCACCCTAATCACACATGTACATCTTGTACACACATGTACAAGACGTCTTACAGATATACTTGTGCTGTCTGGGTAGTTGAGATGCAGTTACAAATTAACTTTTATCAATGTAATTCATAATGTCTAAATATAATTTAATAAATACAATATATATATATATATATATATATATATATTAAGTGCAAATGGCTGATAAGTACTTCTCTGCAGCCATCTAATAGTGGTAATTTAATGTATTTTTTATTTTTAAATAAGTGGTTGCTTTCCTACATTATGAAAAGTTTAGTTTTATAAATGGGAAAACCTATGAAGGATGAACAAATAATGTCATCACATTAAAAATAACTTTAAAATTCGGTAATACTTAAAGTTTGAAGTGCTGGGAAAAGTTGTGTGAAGCATTTAAAACACTTTAAGACATTCGACCATTTCTGTCACAAGTTGTTCCTGTAACGTTAGTTATATTAAATTAATGGTGAATGGTGGAGATTTGTGTTTATTGAATAACGTTTATCCTGTTTTCCACATCAGTGGAGTTTGTTCTGATATCTGTAGCTTTAACATAATTATGTGCCGAATTTGAATGCTTCTCACAAGATCTGACAGAAATGTTATGGATTCTGCGGCTAATTCTACTACTTTCTTCACTGTATCTCCCAGCGCTGTGTATGACGGTGTCGCGTGATCGAGAGCAGCCCGCGGCGCCGGTCCGAGCAGATAAACGGTCTGTAGCCCAAACGAGTAGCGGATTTGTTCCGCTCGGTTCGCTTTGTCCAATGTAGCTCTTGTAAATCGTGCATGAAGAGAACGCAAAGCTGTTCATTCCATTTTTTGAACTGAGAAACAACCTTTCTTTGACTGAATGCGCATTGCGATGACGTCAAAAGACGCGTCTAAGAGCAAAATCTGCAGCAATTTGGAAAATAGCGGAGTTTGCATGATTTTGCGATAAATTCAGCGATCGCAGAATCCTGGAGAGACTGTCAGACACTCACTGAACAGATCAGATTCAGAGAAAGAGCTGCGTGCATCTCTACTAACTCACCTCTCTCTCTGACTGCAGCAGCACACGCATCTTCAAACGCACACACACATACAGGAATATCTGGACCACGGCCAATCAGAGGGGGTCCGCCTTCACTATCTCTGATTGGTTTAGACCACGATATAAGCCTTCAACGGGGTGTCTTTTGTTGAACCAGAGTTTCTGAGTCGCGGATACTTTTTTTCTTTTCTCGAATGGCTGGACGCACCAGTGCGCCTGGGATTTTTGTTAGTCGCACCCGAGAGAAATTAGGGGTGCACGTGCGACCAAATTGGTCGCACTCTAGAGCCCTGTGTGTGTGTGTGTGTGTGTGTGTTGTTTTTTAAAGTTAGTTAGTGTGTAATGTTGCTGTTTGAGCATTAACAATATCTGCAAAGTTGCAGCACTGAAAGTTAAATGCGTCTTTTAAAATTGTGGCAGTTTAATGCCTACAAAAATGGCTCGTAGGGACTACAACGAGATAATTCCCGGGTCCGTTACGTCACTAACCCAGATAAACCCTGCCCGGGAACACACAACGAAGGGGGCGAGGCCATGCTGTGCTGCTTTTGAGAAGTGGAAGATAATTATTTTCACCAATATTCTCTGGGTCTCAATCAAGCTTAAATTGATAAGAAATATAGATGACGCAATTGTTTACAATACAAGTGGACCATGTGCCACTAAGCTGAGGGGCGGGACGTTTAGACATTCTAGAGGTGGTTTAGCCAATCACAACACACTGGGGCACCTAACCAACCGTGTATTTCTGAGGGAGGGGCTTCAGAAAAATATTAGAGGAAGCCAACCCTCAGACAGTATACAGAATTAACCAAATTTTGCCATAAGTTAACTATATTAAGTTTCTACAATATAGAAATCTATTGCAGAAACTTAATTTCCTGTAAAGCTGCTTTGCAACAATTGTATCGCAAAAAGCGCTATACAAATAATCTTGAACTGAATTGAATAAAACATGAAATTATCAGCGCGTTTATCAGAGAAGGGACTTTAAATTGCATGATTCATTCATTAACATTTATGCATTTAGCAGACGCTTTTATCCAAAGCGACTTACCAGCATCCAGGTCATAATTTTTTGTCAGTATGTGTTCCCTGGGAAATTGAACCCACAAACGTTTGTGCTGCTAACGCAATGCTCTACCACTGAGCCACAGGAATTCGTGTATCAAACTGATCAGGTACTAGAGTTCAATTCACTGACTCAAAAAACTGGTAGCAGTTGACAACAGTTCAAAACTCACTGAATAAAAGATTATCAAAGAATAAAAAATTATACAATTTCTCACTTGATGCTCTGAATTTTTCCTTCTGTAACAACAGTAACAACAGGTGAGTAAATGAATGAGAATTTTCAAATTAGAAAAGGTTATTTTATTTGAAAATAAGGCAAATATATGGTGTAATATTTTTTTAACATACCCACACTTCTAATCACAGTACCTTACATTTTACATTGTTATCCTCTTCCCAGGGGTTGAGCCTGTGCCCTTTGGCATTCTCATTGTAACAGTGATCATTTCCCCATCAAGTAACACATTTCAGGCTTTTCACCTGTAACCTTTACGTCTGCACACCTGAAACTTCAGAATGACACATCCGCAACATAAACACTACATACACAGTCATTTCAAGTTTTGGGCCTCATTTGCATGGGATTGAACTAACACCTTGAACTACCTGGACAGTTGATGGACAGTTTAACTGATTATAACATTACATGTTGCTTAACAATAGTGAAACATTTCTAGAAAGCCTTCACCTAGGACTTGAACCTGCATTCCCTAACAACATTCTTTGCTTTTCGATTGCTAGAGCTCCCTATTGCAAAGTCAATTGTATTTTAACTACAATGCCTGAGCCCTTATGAGTAAATACTTCTAGTAAAAGTGATTCACCTAATGCCAGATTTCCAATTAAAAGTGATCTTTTCCCCAGGTTCTTCACATTTGGCTCAACACAACTCTCTCATTATTGACTCATACGTGTATGCTTATTGCATATACAGCACATCAAATCAACCTGTGGTTAAAGGCTTGTTTTAACCTGTGATTAAAACGATTGTGAAAGCACACATTTACTGGGCCACATATGCAATTGAGAGTGCGACCTCTGCATTTGCAAAACAGGTATTTATGCATTAGGCTTATATAAGTTCTTAATTCACACATCAGCATTTACAACAAGCACAGTGGCAAATACAATTATTTTCTCATAGATTATACAACAACCTTTGCATAAGTAAACAATAAGGTGTGAATGTGAAGACCATACAGTAAAGATTTTGTTTTTAGAAAAGCCAAGGGCTAGTTGTTAATCAATTTCTGTTTGAGCACAAGTTTTTACAATTAATCCATTTAAAAAATTATATTAAAATTGAATAAATGACAATAATAAAACACATGTAAACTTCATATTATAATGAAAAATCCTTAAAATATAAGGTTTGAAACTACAAGATATACAGTAGTCGAATGGCAACTAGCCCTGGTCTGCTGTTTAAGTAAGTAAGGTGTATGTTAAAGTATTCCCGGCGTGCGGTGAGCATTAAAGGTTTTTAGGCTATGTTGAGCAGTTTTTAAAACATCCCCAGCGTCATATACGAGTTTGTGTATTTTTTTTTTTCAGAAGCATGTGTTACAGTATTTTATGTGTTTGAGAAACACGTTTTATAGTATTTTTACAGTGCATTTGAGGCAAATGTTTAAAGCGTTCTCAGAATATGAAGTGTGTGTAAAAGCGTTCAGAGAGAGTGTGGACCGTGCTTTAAAACACTGTATGTGATGTGGGTGTATTAAAATACTCACTCTCTCTTGCCTTTGAATGGTTCAGCACTTCCTGTCTCGCACGCCCTGCCTCCACACATTGTGTAAATATTATTTTAGCAAAATAACATGCAGTTAATAAAGTTTAATTGATCGGTGCAGCTTTGCATGAAATCTGCATCAATCAAACAGAGCCTAAAATCTAGACTTCATCTGCTAATGTCAGGGTTCGTACACATTATTACCAACAAATTTCCATGACTTTTCCATGACTTTGTGACAATTTCCATGACCTAATTTCACATTATTTTACAATAAGAATAAAAATCTGTTCAAATTATCATAGCATTTTAACTAAAATGAATGACTATTAATACTATTGTTTGCTTTTTGTTTTAGTACAAGCTTAAACTGCCAGATGTGAAGGTCCTTGCAGTCCGAAATTTCACGTGCAAAACGCATACAAACATTTCTGACTCGGTGTGTAAGGACCTTTACTCCACACAGAGAACATATCACATCACTATTATCATTTATTTAACTCAGTTAAACGCAGGGCCAGAATTTCGTTTTGCAATATATATATATATATATATATATATATATATATATATATATATATATATATAGGGCCCTATGAAATCCGTTTGAATTTTTCCCAAATTCCATTTTATTTTTTTCTAAATTCATTTTTTACCGTTTCAATTTTTCTAGATTCCGTTTTTTTCCGTTTTCATTTTATAGACTCCTTTTTAATGATCAAATTAAATTGTATTTATCAAAAAGCATGTCTAATTAATTAAAATCATGAAACTTATACAATTTAATTTATTAAAAGTGTAACAAAAATGACATGTTTATGGCCGTATGAAATGTTGAATTTTTTTCTCACCTTATGTTTTATTGTTGCCAAATTCTGTTTTAGCTCATCTGATTATTTGAATGCATACTAATTTTTTTTTTACTCTTACAGTAGCCTTATGAATTGTTATTTTTCCTCAGAAATTCTGTGTTGTGTATTTAAATGTGACTGGTTATCAGATTAAG
Source organism: Gymnocypris eckloni scoliostomus (assembly GCA_027564155.1). Lineage (NCBI taxonomy): Eukaryota > Metazoa > Chordata > Actinopteri > Cypriniformes > Cyprinidae > Gymnocypris > Gymnocypris eckloni. Next base: position 19,318,766 of record CM050428.1, read on the forward strand.
GCATGAAACATCGATTTAATTTATATTTTAATGAATGAAAATTAAACATTTACATGTTGAAAAATAAAGGGGATTTAGCCTACTATTAAAAATAAAATATGTTGTGATTATGTCTTAATAAAATAAAGTTGTATTATTTTTCAACAGTAGTAGTTGACGTGTTTTTGAAGTAGAACTAATTTTCATTGTTTGTAGGGACAAACAGATGCAGATAATTAAAATAATACACATTTCTTCTCTCTCTCTCTCTCTCTCTCTCTCAAAATGGGCATATTTGAGAAACAAGTCGAGTAGTTTGATTCACTGAATAGAATTGTCGGTCATTTAACATTTCTTTCTAAAACAGTTGACTAAACATCTTACCTCGCTCTCTTTTATTAATCTGACGCTTCGTCGCGCGCTGAGCGTCTGTGAACGCTAAACTCCGCCTACTTTGATTTGATTTGAATTCAATTACTTTGACATTGACGAGCGCTGTTTGCCGCTGAGGCAGAGCAGACTTTTAAACAAGAGCGCTGCATAATCGAGGACAGCAGATGCTCATGTAGGCCTAAAATTATCTTTATTGAAGTGAGTTAGGATTAAATCGCAATCGTCAAGCATTAATTAACGATTTTTGTTGTTGGAATTTTACACATAATAATCCACGATGATCACAGTACACAAAGCTGAATGGCTTCGGGACAATGTTCACGTCAGACGCGGGCCGGGCATCGGGCTTGTTTTAGGATTCCTCCTTATTTTTGTATTTTAGAAATCCATCAATTATTATGGTGATGAAAAGGATTAGCCGCTCGTGGAAACAATACCGCGACTGACAAGAGCAGCTCGACCTGTCTAATAGCACACATTTGTCTAGGTTAAACGTTTAAACTAACATTGTGATATGCTTTTTTAAGTATTTTATATAGATTTAATTTTAGTCAAGTGGTGATTTAAGAAGGCTAAATTGATCAAACATAATAGTCAAACTCACTGTCTGCAGCTGGCCGATTGCTCAAAAGATACTTTAAAAACAAAAACTTGAATTTAATAAACAAATACATTTTCCAAACATATTTCTAAATTAACTTAATAAAGAAACGAAATACGCTTTGCCATTAAAAACGAAACTGAACTATTGTATGGCTAGAACAGCAGCTGTGTAATGGGGAAGAGAGAAAGAAAGACATGGGCTCCAGTCGGACTCGGGAAGGTAATTCTGATATCTGCTAAACAAGGATTGGACTGGGGCGTATGTTTGAGGCCCGTGCAGGACTCTACTGAGCTTGTTTGGTACCAAAGTCAATTTGGTACTCGCAAGGCGGCTTTATACGGACGCCATTTGGACATGACTGAGTGCAGCAGAAACCGCTTCTGGAGCGCGCGAGTACAGACCGGCTTAAAAAGACGTGCAAATAAAGGCTACATTTTAGTGACAATGCAACAATGACCCGAATAGGCAGGTGACAATTCAGTCAACTGTACCAAAATGCCAGAGAAAGACTTGTATCGCACCGTGCAGCTCTTTAGTGCAGACGAGATGCGCTGATTACGTGTTTTAAAGAAAGTCAAAGAGAGAAAACACAGCTGATGAATCCGTTTTCAAATGACTGATTTGATATTCTGTGTGGATCTATTTACTCATCAGCCTACAAGCTATAGGCTATTGAATACATGTGTGAATATCCATCATTTTAAAGTCGAAAGCTGCGGGAAAGAGTATAAATATGCGATATAGCCCATGCGCAATCCCGTACCGAAATTCAGGACCCGAATAAACATAATTGTATTATACAAAGATTTGTAAAATAGATTTCCATGACTTTTCCAAAACTTTCTGGGTTTATTCATTTTTCCAAAACTTTTCCAGGCCTGGAAAATGCGGTTTTAAAATTCCATGACTTTTCCAGGTTTTTCATGACCGTACGAACCCTGTAATGTTGATTTTCTATTTAGTGTTGGTTTAATTAATTTATGTTTAAGAAAGTGGGCCTCGTTCCTTTAAAACTGCCATTTCTGCTGTAAAACAACTATTGTATTACTTATAAATGATACATAAAAGCAGCCAAGTCTACAAGTATCTAAAAATCCAAGAAAACATTAAAGCTTCATCACCAGAGTTGTTGTCTTCTGGTTAAGGTATCAAATCTACACACTCACCAGGTATGAGCAGTATTTCACAAACACTAACATTTTCAACTTTCATTTTTCTTCTTGCTTTCCCACCTCTCCAAAAGATGCCTGTAAGATGAAAGCGCAGCGGCCGTCCCTTATCGCTGTCTTTTGGAGCTCACAAAAAAATAAGAAATCTAGCAGTTCCACGTTACAGGAGAAATAGCATTTGGGATTATAGTTCTAAGGACAACCCTGACTATTCACACTTGGCATTAGCAAGACAGCCTCAGTACAAGAAGGATATTTTTTATTCCTTCAATTTAACTTTAATTACTCAAATCTCTGTGAGGGCACACAAGAAAAGCCCAGGCATTTGTGTCAAGAAGATTACCAGACTGCCCTGCCAAGTCCGTGCGTCGCTGCATCGTTAGATAGAATTCAAATTCAAATCCGGGCTAAAGACAGTGCAGCTGTCACCCCCCTGGCCTGCAAAGCACCCCTTGGATCAAAAATTAGCTGTCCTCCTCTGCCTGTTTCTCATCTCCTTCCTCTTCCCCCCTAAGGACCCTAATCCCTCTCTCCCCACTAACTTTGACAGCCAAAATAAAGCCATAAAACCCTCAAAATAATTAGTAATTAAAAATAAAAATGTTTTCCCTTTCATTTTCAAGTCAGGTAGGGAGAGCTGCATTAGGTGTCAAGGGTGCCGATTCCCATGCCAGAAAGAGACCGTATTTTCTCTTCGATTCACGTCTTCATTCACGAAGATACATGTGCCCACGGTGGCGACGTATCAATCATGAACCATGCGTGGAGTTTTGAGAAGTCTTCCACTAGACGTTTAGCATGAATTTTTTTATCGCTGTTCTGGAATGCGCAGATATGTCAAACTGACACAGTCAGGAAGTACTTTGGTCTCATCAGGTTAGTGAGTAATCTTTCTAAATTAGTGCTTTCTTATATCTAAAGCGCACTTAGTGTTGATTGAATAAGTGCACAGTTCACTTTTAAACATTGATGCACTCACGTTTTATGCCTGTTTTATTAACAGAAATGCCTAGAGAAAGCTGTCCGTTAGCATTCTCAATCATCTCATTCACAGTTACTTGGCTGGTGCAGGATTCCATTGGAAGTATGACTATGTGAATCATTTGTGGGAAAATATTGTAATATTTAGAATTTATACAATATCATTCAAAAGTTTACGGTTAGTAAGATTTTTAAATATGTATTATGCTTAGAAAGGCTGCATTTATTCGATTACAAAATTCAGCAAAAACACATGATCCGAATTCATTCTAATATGATGATTTGGAGATTAAGAACCATTTTTTATTATCAGCCTTAAAAATAACTGTGCTGCTATTTTTTTTTTTGGGGTAAACCATGATTTTTTTCTGGATTTGATTACTAGAAAGTTCAAACACATGGCATTTATTTGAAATAGAACATTATACATTTCATTACTCACTTTAGATTATTTTAACGCTGCCTTGTTGAATAAAAGTATTAGTTTCTTCCAAAAAAAAATTACTGACCACAAACTTTTGAACAGTAGTGCAAGTATAATAAATAAATAACTGAATATTTATATTCAAAATATTGAATATACAATGTAGAATATTACAATGGTACTGTAAATATGATGATTATTATGGAATAATGAATAATACAGAATATTCGGCTTGTATTTGTACTGTCAATGGTGAAAGGTGCTTTTTACAAGCAGTTATTGTAGTCACAGCATCTATATCTGCAGTCTATAGGGCCAGAACCTCTTGTCAAAAGCACAGCCACCACTGAAATCCAGTTAAGTGATTTTATACCAACATATATAGTTTCAGATCATAGTTCAGTTTTAAAACCTAATGAGCTGCTCCATTGCTGACTGCCTTTAATAAGGTGCCATCATAGCCATGGAACTTTACAAGTGATAGACTTGGAATGCTCTAAATAGGCAACAACCAGCATGGGCAATGCATCGAACAACTGATATCTAAAGAGTTTGCCAGTAGCATGTTACTAACTGTATGATTTACACTAGTGACTTGTGTTCAAGGTACACAAATTCCTGCTTTGCCAAAGAATTGAACCCATGACCTTGATGTTGCTAGTGTCAAGCTCTACTGTTTAAACTACAGGTACACTGATGATATTCTAATAAATGTAAAAGGCTTAGTACATAGTAAGGCTGTGCAATCAATCGAATTTGATTAACATGCACATCTTGACAGTAAAGCCGGTTTCTTGATTAGCAGTAAATCGCCATCACCTGTTTTTAGATGGGGCAGCAGTTAATACTAGGGATGGGTACCGAAACTCGGTATTTAATCGGTCTCGGGGCTAAATTATAAAAGACCGGAGTATCGATAAGCTCTGACGTTAACGGTTCTGCTATCGGTACTGGAGAAATTAAGAAAACACACATACATTTATTATTGCTATATATATACACATTATCTTGCAAATTATATCCCGCCAGAGTCACCAGCTGTTTTATGTGCAATAATATTCAAACTCTTGTCTATGATGCATTTTGCTATTCCCAAATCAGAAGCGCGATCGCTCACGTGGATGAGTTCAGCACGCAACATAAGCCCTGTTTATGATAGAAGAGAGAACTAACCATTAAAACATGCTTACACTTTAGGCCTGTGGCTGTTATATTAAACTGAGTTTATTTAATGTTTTTTAGCTTCTAAAGATTATAGCCGTGTTTCTTCTAACACAACTACCTTCTCTTCACAGCGCGCGCATTCGTTTCCTCCCTGACCAAAACTTAACATCAGAATCAGATCAATCGTCTGTCGATTGTTGTAAAATGCCGTCTTTACAGTTACTAAATTGCTGGACATGTTTGATAATGAAATGTTGGAAGTACAATCCACACGAGAGACGCTGTTCCTCAGGCTGAAGTGTGTGTGCAGGGGCGCGGGAAGGTGTTTTATGTAGGGGGTGCTGTGGGGGGGGAGGGGGGGGGTATATAATTGACTTATATGCAGTCAATTTCTGCATATAAATATTACGCCAAATAGAAACAGAAAATCGTGCTATAGCCTACGCACTTTCATGAGATCGTGTTAGACAACAATTAGCTATTTTACAAATGGGAATAGGCTACAATGAATTCATAACAATGTTTTACATTCAAGTTACATTCAAGCTTAAAAACCCTTAAAATGTATAGTGAAAAGTTTTTTTAAAAGCATCTGGAATGCAATAAAGCTGTTTTTAAAGCATTTGCTGCATGGATTAAAACGATATAGGCCAATAAATAATTCACATCAGTCAGACAAAATTGCATTGCAACAAATCCTTTAAATTTCAAGGACAAAGATTTACATACTTTTTTTTTTATTGAATACAATTATAGAATAAAACGCAAATTATAATCGGGCCTGTTTTAGGCTTTCCCTTATTTTTATATTTTAGATGGTGAGGTGACAGGGAAAAATGACTCGCCATCTCCTCATTGGAGAAATATATGCATCTTAACGGATTACATAGGCTAATGAAGAGTTTTGCTTTGCTTTGAATTATTTCGTTTTAAAGTAGTATTTTAAAGCTTTCTATAGATATATTTATCATATCTCTGAGCCAGTTTCGAGTTGCCGAGTTTCGTTCATCATTGAAGCCTCTTGTTCAAAACCGGAAGAAAGTGCATTCTCTGTTTTCCTATTTTATAAAAGCACAATGTTGATATTGTGAATGCACACAAATAAAAGTAGACCCTTTACAGTTCAAAATGATATATTACTCTTACCTTTATGAAAAAAAATCACACGGCGTATTTTAAGTTGTTTTTACTGTAAGAAAAAATCCTCCATGTCCTGTAAAGCTCGCTTCAGCTTCCACTCTCCACACAAACTGTTGGATATCGCACATTTATATAGGTTAAACATTTAAACTAACACTGTGATATGCTTGAACTGTTTATAGGCCTATCTATCGATTTTATTTTAGTCAAGTCTTGATGATTTGATAAGGCTAAATTAATCAAACATAGGCGATCAACTCTGATGCTGGCCGCTTGGTCGTTGCTTAAAAGAAAAAACATTTAACGAACAAAAAATGCTCCCAAGGTTTTTCTAAATTAACTTTATGAAGAAAAAAACGAAACATCGCTCTAATCACTTTTCCATTACATACAAAACTGAACTATTTTAGCTATAAGCTGTTTTGGGAGAAGGAAAGACTCATATCGCTGAGAACAAAAAAAAAGTACATGATATTTCCATGTTCCGCTTTTAAGCCACAACCTACAAATTCTTCAACACAATCATAGCATTCACAAACATAAAAGCAAGCATTGGCAGTGCTGCGTGCGTGATTTGACAGGATGTGCGCAACGTGCGCATCAAATAGCCCTGCATCAGTTTAATAACTTTGATAACTTTAATTCTTACAACTGTTAAATTAATGGGCAAATGGTAAATATGTCGAAGATCACATAGAAATAGATAGCAAAATAGCCAATGTAAACTAAATGTTATAAACATCGGAGCAACCATATACATTTTTAAATTAATCTTTATTATAACAAATTTAGCCTATATATTTTTTTTATTCACAACAGTTTACAGTTGCCCACAGAAAAAAACAGGGGGTGCTGCAGCACCCTCAGCACCCCCTGTTCCCGCGCCCCTGTGTGTGTGTGTGTGTTTGCGCGTGTGTGTGTGTGTGTGTGTGAGTGCGTGTGTGTGTGTGCGTGTGTGTGTGTGTGTGTGTGCGTGTGTGTGTTTGCGCGTGTGTGTGTGTGTGCGTGCGCGGCGCGCTCCAAGCTTCGGGCGCGTCCAAACGATCAAATACACACACAATAAATGGTATATTTGTCAGTTTGTTTAACTTTGTTTCTTTGTTCATGTTCTTACTCTATCTTATCTTATGTATATAAAACACAAAAAATGCCTGCACACTGCTGCATTTACAAATTGATGTTTTATATTTATTTAATGAAATATTTATTTAACATCTCAGAATATAAAGGCATGTTAATTAAGCTGCTAATCTATCATAGAAATATATATTTCATACATATATGTGTATGTATGTATGTATGTATATATGTATATATATATATATATATATATATATATATATATATATATAAATAACAAAAAGTACCGATAAGAATACCGTTAAAGCACCGGATCGATAAGCAGTATCGATAAGAGTAGTAGTACCGTTAAAACCTTAACGATACCCATCCCTAGTTAATACACAGAGCCGTAGTTCACTGACAAGCTACGCAATATTGCGTTTGTAATCGCAAACGAATCGCCTTCGATTATGAACGCAATATTGCGTAGCTTGTCAGTGAACTACGGCTCTGTGTATTAACTGCTGCCCCATCTAAAAACAGGTGATGGCAATTTACTGCTAAACAAGAAACCGGCTTTACTGTCGAGATGCGTATGTTAATCAAATTCAATTAATTGCACAGCCTTGGTACCTAGCACACACAAATATCAGGTAAAATTATCTATTTTTAAATACACTGCATACGTTTCGGTAATGAATGACATAACTATATTCACTTGTCTCACCTTGCACACCATCTTTAATTTATATTGTCAATCTGCAAGTATGCTGTAATGCATTCTGGGACTTCCTTCTGTGAAAAGGACCAATGCCTTAGAATTTAAGCAAAATGAGTATCTCAGCAGGCAGCATAATTTTGGAACAGCCTCAGGGTCAGAACACTTTAAAATGCTGCCTCTTAAGGCGGCTCGCTAGGTTTTGAAACAGAGCACATACCTACTCATGACTATTGAGTATCAGGTATTAAGGGTAGTCATTTTTTTTTTTTTGAATTTCGAATATTCGTTGAATTTAAAATAAAAATCCACATTCGAATGCTAAATGCTGAATTCTAATTTTAGGTGTCCGTCAGGCAGCTTGGCACACAAAATGCGATGACGAAGTGTCGTTGCATTTTAATGTTTTTTTTAGCCTGTCCATTTGAACCCACTCGATGCGGTGCTGACACAGACGTGCTGTTTGAGCTGTGCTCTTTTCCTAAATGCATAACTTACATTTCACAGGTATATCTCATCTGTAAATGTTAGAAAGCCATGGAAAATTTCCATTTTGCTGTCAGAAGTGCACAAGCTTCTGCTTTGAGATTCTCCGCTAAACTCCACAGACTTGGTTCTGAAGGCGAGGCGCCGCACGCATGCGCGTTAAACAGACAGAGCGCAGTGAAATAGGAGCGCAATAACTCTGACTAAAATATACATTTTGCTGAAATGTTTGTAGTTGGAGATTTTAAACCTACAAGTGTATTTTTATGATAGCACTAACTGTAAAGTGACTGTAATAGGCTAATCAAAATAGCCTTTTTACCCAATTAGCCTAGTTGTGCTATTTAATTTTTTTCATTTTTTAGTTTAGTAAATTTAACTTTGCTTTGAAATAATTATTTTTGTTTTTGTCAGACTTTGTCTTCCTTTTCCTTGTGTTTCCTCACCCTTATATGGTCCTTCCTGTTTCCCAGTCATTATTAGTTCAGTTAGTCCCAGCCTTGTGTCCTGATTATGTTCCAGGTGTGTTGAGTTAGCTCTGTCTATTTATAGTCTGTTCTTCCCCATGTTTGCTGTCAGTTGTTAAACGTCATTTGTGTGCATCAGATCTCCAGGTCAGATCATTTATATCCATGTTCCTGTGCTCTTTGCTTTCTGTCATTAAAGACATTATTATTTAAAGTATATCCTCGTCCTCCCTCGCTCCATCTCCTGACGGCACGTGACAGAACAACTGACCTACTAAAATGCAGAAGATGAGACTGGAGCTGGGCCGATCAATGTGGCTCCGAAGGGCGGTGGAAATAGCCACTCGGGAGCCACAATCTTCATCTTCCAGGACGGCCGTGACCTGGAGGAGTTTGTGGAGGAGTTTGTGAACCATTGCCACCTCACCACATGTGATAACCTTACCTTAATGGAGGGATTCTGGTGTGGGTTGGTGGAAGATATCCGTCTCGTCATGCCGAGAGCTGATCCGAGCTGGTCATTGAAGAAATACATCAACTTCGCACTGTGGATCGCCGGATCGAACTTTATCGTGGGCGAGATGGAGTCTGGCCCGCAGTCATCATGTGGCTGCCCGCAGTCCGTGCCACCAGCCATTCCCCAGTTGAGCTCCGCCTCACCTACCGGCGATGACTCAGAACCCGCCACGCCAGCTGCCTTATGGCCTCCACCATCTTCATCTCCGCTGGTCCCGTCCAGCTCGTCTCTCTGCTGGTTCCCGGCGCCGCGCGAGCCCGCTTCCCGAGCGCCGCCGAGCGCGCTTCCGTGCGCCGCCGCGAGCCGCGCGCGCTTCCCGAGCGCCGCCACGAGCCAGTGCCTGTGCCAGTGCCTGCTCCGAGACTGCCCTCCAGTGCATGCACCTCGCCAGTGCCCTCCAGTGCCTGCACCTCGCCAGTGCCCTCCAGTGCCTGCACCGCCAGGGCCCTCCAGTGCCTGCACCTCGCCAGTGCCCTCCAGTGCCTGCACCTCGCCAGTGCCCTCCAGTGCCTGCACCGCCAGTGCCCTCCAGTGCCTGCACCTCGCCAGTGCCCTCCAGTGCCTGCACCGCCAGTGCCCTCCAGTGCCTGCACCGCCAGTGCCCTCCAGTGCCTGCACTCGCCAGTGCCCTCCAGTGCCTGCACCGCCAGTGCCCTCCAGTGCCTGCACCTCGCCAGTGCCCTCCAGTGCCTGCCTCGCCAGCGCCTCCAGTGCCGGCTCTTCGTAAGTGCTCATCGATGCCTCCGCTGGTTCCGTCCAGCTCATCGATGCCTCCGCTGGTTCCGTCCAGCTCTTCAGAGCGCCAACGAGAGTCAGCGGCACCCGAGCGCCAACGAGAGTCAGCGGCACCCGAGCGCCAACGAGAGTCAGCGCCACCCGAGCACCCACGAGAGCTTCCAGAGCCCCTGCTGGTCCCGTCCAGCTCTCCAGAGCCCCTGCTGGTCCTGTCCAGCTCACCTTGGCCCACGCTGGTCCCGTCCAGCTCACCTGGGCCTCCGCTGGTCCCGTCCAGCTCACCATTGCCTCCGCTGGTCCCGTCCAGCTCACCTTGGCCCACGCTGGTTCCGTCCAGCTCACCTGGGCCTCCGCTGGTCCAGTCCAGCTCACCATTGCCTCCGCTGGTCCTGCCCAGCTCACCTTGGCCCACGCTGGTCCCGGCCCAGCTCACCTGGGCCTCCGCTGGTCCCGCCCAGCTCACCATTGCCTCCGCTGGTCCTGCCCAGCTCATCTGGGCCTCCGCTGGTCCTGTCCAGCTCACCATTGCCTCCGCTGGTCCTGCCCAGCTCACCTTGGCCCACGCTGGTTCCGTCCAGCTCACCTGGGCCTCCGCTGGTCCAGTCCAGCTCACCATTGCCTCCGCTGGTCCTGCCCAGCTCACCTTGGCCCACGCTGGTCCCGCCCAGCTCACCTGGGCCTCCGCTGGTCCCGTCCCAGCTCACCATTGCCTCCGCTGGTCCCGCCCAGCTTCCTGAGCCTCCGCTGGTCCTGTCCAGCTCACCTGGGCCCACGCTGGTCCCATCCAGCTCACCCTTAGCTCCGCTGGTCCCGCTCCAGCCCAACTTTCCTCCGCTGGCCCTGTCCAGCTCGCCTTCCACGGCTCCTGAGCGCCCCTGGGATGGGAGCTTCCCAAGAAAATTTTGGGGCTACCTCCATGGCCACCTAAGCTCCCGATCCTCCATGGCCGCCCGAGCACCCGCTCCGCCATGGCCGCCCGAGCACCCCGCTCCGCCATGGCCTTCTCAGTTCCCAGACCCTCCGTGGCCACCTGATTCGCCATGGCCGCCAGAGTCCCCGGATCCGCCATGGCCGCCGGAGTCCCCGGATCCGCCATGGGTCCCGGAACGGGCACCGCCCTGGAGGTCACCTGTCCAGTCTCCAGGTCCTTGAGGCCTCCAGAGTGCCCACCCCCCCTCCCCTTTCGATGTCGTACGGCGCGGGACGCGCCTATTGGAAGGGGGGGGTAATGTCAGACTTTGTCTTCCTTTTCCTTGTGTTTCCTCACCCTTATATGGTCCTTCCTGTTTCCCAGTCATTATTAGTTCAGTTAGTCCCAGCCTTGTGTCCTGATTATGTTCCAGGTGTGTTGAGTTAGCTCTGTCTATTTATAGTCTGTTCTTCCCCATGTTTGCTGTCAGTTGTTAAACGTCATTTGTGTGCATCAGATCTCCAGGTCAGATCATTTATATCCATGTTCCTGTGCTCTTTGCTTTCTGTCATTAAAGACATTATTATTTAAAGTATATCCTCGTCTCCCTCGTTCCATCTCCCTGACGGTACGTGACAGTTTTTAGATCGCAATGTTACAATGTTAGAATGTAAAGTGATTTCAACCCTTTTTGCACATTATATATGCCTACACGGTTAAATTCACTTTATTTATTTGTTTAATCCAAATACAAAATACAGAGAATACCGTAAATCAGCCAAAAAATACTGAGATATACATTTTTGCTCATATTGCCCAGTCCTACTTTGAAGAAACGTGCATTTGGTCATATTTAGCTCAGGAGAGAAGCCAAAAGCTTCTAAATATAATTCGATTTCTGATAATATTTTAGTATAAAATTCGAATTTAGTTTTTCAGCCAATTTGACAGCCTTATGAGGGATTACAAGCAAATGGCACTTATTGGCTCTGCTGTCTTATTCACTTCCATTAAAATAGCTTGACATCATGGCCGTGGTTTCTCGCTGCCTTCTTACGCAGAGGCTCTGGAGTCCCCCACCCCAATCAATCAGGTCTGTTAAACCCCTTAAGAGGTTCTGCAAAGCCAGATTATAGTGCCATGGTTTGGAATTCTATGTGCAGCAGCTTGTTTTTCTGCTGGAAGAGCACCATACAGTACATGTGCTATAATTGATTGGCATACTGAAATTACAGGAGACTTGCAAGGTTACGAATGGACCTGGCATGGGGCTGATACATTAAATGTGTCTGGCATAGCCAAGTAAAGCATCTGATTACAATTTCAAAGCACAGACCTGGCGCTGATTAAAATCAAGAGTCCAGATGTATAGTCTGAAGCCCCCTATGTGGCAACGCTAAACAGGCTAAAGCAGCACCATGGGATGAAGCTAAGTTTATTATGGAGTTTAGCTCAAGAATGGGCCTTACTACATCAGCCAATCATATATGAGATTGAGTGAATATGGGTGGAGCTACAGTCGTTGATGCACTGAGCTTCACAACAGACTCTCCAGGTTTGTGCTAACTGACGAAGAAAGCGTGTATTTCAAATGTGTATCTCCTGAAGGAGTTTCCCAACTGCTTTCTGCCGACTTCTAACAAGCCGCAAAAGCCAGCTTCGGTAACCCCACCCCCTCTTCATCGTTCCTCTCTTGGCCCCGGGGAGGGAAGGACGATTAATATCTGCCTACCTTGTTACCTAATTCATTATGGAATAGCAGTTAATTTGATTTGATATTATTTTAATAAAATTCAGTAATATATTAGATTGTTTCAGGCTATCAAAATAATTTTCCAATTATTACGGTTACTCAACCAAGTCTCTTTTTTTCCCTTTGCGAACGGCAGTTGGTCTGACTCTGAATATATTAGCTTCAACAACTCCATCCCATCTGAGGGAGGAAAAACTATATATGCATGATTACACCAGAAATGTTATTACTGGTAATGTGATGCCCGCAGAACTAAGAAAATGGCCTACAGTTGGATGTGTGATTCGTGCAACGTGGAGCCTTAAATGCTTTTGATTTCCGTCCTGTAGGGAGAAGTAAAATATATGTACATTATTTATTATTTATGCACAAAATTAAAATGTGTACACAAAAACAGATTTTTCTTTAGATATAACACATGCATCAATGAAAGTAGTGGAGTAAAAGCTCTGTCTAATGCGAACTTTCATATGAATCAGGAATTCATATGACCTGCTATAAAGTCTGATTTCATTTATTTTGGTGAATCTATTCTTCCAGACAGTTTAAAATGCATCTTGTCCTTTGCAAAGCACATGGGAATTTTGGGAACTAGTGTTGATATTGTTAACTAAATCTAAAACTATTACAAATATTAATCATTAATTGAAAAACAAAGCTTAAATAAAATATAAATATTAGATGGAAAACATAAATGTAAATTATGTAAAAATTATTGACTAATTAAAATTAATCAAGTTTAAGGTTTACTAAAATTACTAAATTAAAATATTTTTACAAATAAAAAAGTATGGTAACACTATTTTAGGGTCTCTTAACTAGTTGCTTATTAGCATGCATATTACTAGAATATTAGCTATTTATTAGTACTAATTAAGCACATATTAATGCCTTATTCTACCTGACCTTATTCTACATCCTTAATCCTACCCAATACCTGAAAATGTATTCAGGTTATTATTATTTGATTTTATTCCATTTCTCAAATGTAATTGAATTCAATGCAATACAATTCAGTTATAATAAAAAAATGTAAATGTTGTTTTACCAGTTTATTTTATAGCAGCAAAAAAAAGCACTTTTTAATTATAACTAGTTTATGTTTTAGAAAGTTACAATTCCACAACATCATTTGAAAAATAAACTGATATTTTGATCATTTGAATAAACAATGTTCAGAGAATTGAAATGCTTAAGTGAATGTACTTGGCGTGAACTTTTATCTTCTCATGCCACATGAAAATCCATGAAAAATAGTTTTTGACCTCACCCAGACCACACTCATGCCAAGTTTTATCTTGGATCAGAAACACAGAACAATGCACAATAAAGTGACTTCTAATTAACACTCTCTCATTGGTGAAGGATTGTTGGATTGCATTTATACAGAAATCATTCGCCAGACTGGGGACCAACATTCCCATAGTCCTCTGAGATCTGCGTATTAATCATCTAGGGAGGGTCACGATCTGCCTATCGGATGCTCTCGCCTCAAATTCTGACCGAAGGGCTCCCACAAAGCGATGCTCCCCTCTTCCCTAACATTCACACTGCCAATTCGGGAAGTCTCCTGCTGAAGTGAGGGACGCTTGGCAATGAAGTAACGCTTTTTTGATGTTTTTTGATCATTCTGCTTGGTGCAAAGTTAAGTGCATGTGTGCACAATTAGATTTTTCCACCAAAACTTCACAGATTATTATTTCGCAAAAAGAAGGTTGCTCAGCAAGGTCGCTTCGTTGTCATTAAATAAATATGACAGCATTTAAGGACTTTGGTAACTTTTTAATTTAAGTCACAAAGTAATTTCGAGCCTGTTTTTCATTTTTCGCTTGGAAGCATCTTGTTAGCTTTACATTTGAATACACCAAACAAACTGATGGACCCATGGAAAGTGAGTTTATGATATAAATGTTATATCATCTTCTGGAAAGAGCAAGAGGGCTTTTAAACACAAAACACTTTCAAAGGCCTAGTTTACATTTGAGGTCTAAGTCAAAATTCCACTATGATAAATGATGGAAACCAGTCTGCTTTCACAAAGACGAGTCCAAATCAGGCCACAAATGCCTCATTGTTGTCACTGGCCATGTTTTTTGTTAAACTGCCTGGGTCAGTTGCAGGCAAAGACTCATTGTGTTATATGTGAGTGGTGAATCACTTTTGAATTATACATAAAAAAGCAGTATTTCTTACTTGTTTATTTCAGAATTAAGTCCACAACTGGTTTGATGCATGCTGTAACTGGATGTACTGCACAGTGTGCTTTATTCTTAATTGGGTTCATAACAAATAGTGAGGGGAAAGAAAAACAAAATGGAAAAGTTCAAAATTATTGTATTTATGTGGGTTTCATCCATTTTTACAAAATGTTATATTATTTTAAACAAAACAAATGAACTCACACATTTTAACAACAAGTAACAAAGATATACAGACAGAGTACACAGTATAAATACATGTGTCTCTCTAATCTAATCCAATTTACTAACCTTGATTCGGTTATGTGGGTCTACAGGATCTTCTCTATTAAATAATTTAACGTTTTATAGTATACTGCATAAATAAATAATTTAAGATATAATATGAGGACTTACTTTTCTAGATACACCATCCAGACTTTTTTATTTTTATTTTACAATCTATTTAAAAAATATCAAAATAAATTTGAAATAGAATAGGATCTCTGGGGGAAAAACATTTAAAACAAATGTACTCGGTCAACATTGCAGACTAAATTCTTATTTTTATGCTTAAATTCATGAGGGAAAATATTCAAATCAAGCGATGTTCTCTGAAGTCTTATCTTACGCATATTTGCTTTCAAGCAAAATGATCTTATTTTAAAGATGAAGATATTTAATTCTGGAAAACAAGAAACAATAATTCTAAATTCAGTTTGTTACACACAAACACACATTTCTAACTCCACACTCATGCATTGATGCATTCACATCTGCTGCGCACACAATCATGTGCTCATACCCAGTACCCACACACTAGACCTCAGACGCACATGCACAATCACCTTTTAATGGTACCAGTACACAAAGTAAAAAAACTGTACAGTAACTATCTGAAAACATGACAAACCACCTTTGTCTACATCAGGTAACAATGCAGAGCCTTCTAAAACACAAAGCATTAGGAAAACCGTGTTTCTCGCTCCTAAGATTCAGCTGAAGTAGAAAATGAAAACCAGAGAATGACAAGCCATGATTTATACCTCCAGAAGCAAAGATAACAGAACAATAGCGGTGGCCCTCCAGTAAGTACACAAAGGGGATTGTTGAGGTTTTTTAAGCTTCAAGGCAGGTTGTCACGCTGAATTTTTCTGCTTAATATCGCACTTTCCTTTTCGATGGTCATTGTGGCTCTTTAAAACAGAAGCTATTTTATATCACTGATCTTCCATTCATTCATTCATCTGTCATTAATGTTCCCTTTTTTATTCCTGGCTAAATGATCAAGACCCAGGTATCTCATTATTTGTGTGTGCAGAAAGTCTTTTGATGCAGCCACTCACACTCCTGGTCAATATATCCTAGCTTCAACCATCTTATTAAGTGGTGTTCCAAGAACAGAACAGGCCACCAAGGGCAGCAAGCTGTCTTTCCTGGTATTAAACTAATCCTCTAATGTTTTGCAGACTAGAATGTGTCCGGCGTATTATTTAAATAGTCGCCCTCTTGATGCTTTTTTTTTTTTTTTATTCCGAGTCACATTATTTTTGGAGACAACTGCATGCTGGAGTATACGACCCTCTCTGCCAACTCTTCCTCTTTAGCCTGATTCGAATAAAGAGCTTTGAATTAAGTGGACAGCCCCCCTTAGACTAACAGCAGTGTGCCTTTAAGAAAGCGACCATGCCAGAGAAAATAATTTTGATTGACGTTACAAGGAAATTTCCAGCCCGACTGATTTAATTGTGAATGCCAGGGGGCATCATCGGGGGCCAGGTAATAGCTCTTTTGCAGGGTGATTTTTTGATCTGGGCTTCTCCCCGTGGTAGCGTCCGCACCGGCTCGGAGGGCCAGAGGGCAGAAGAACAAAGAGAACTTTATGCCTGTGAATTCCACTTCCTTGCCTTTGAAAACAAAGCTTCTGGAATGGGCAGTTAAACTGTGGAAGTAGATTCCCAAGCTCATTTGATGTTAAGTCTTTAGTGTCAAGAGTGGCATATTCATTTATGAAAAGCAAGAGAAAGAGAAAAAGAGCGAGTAAAGGAGAAAGGGAGGCAGCTGCATCTTCTAACAAACAGGCTTGCTGTGTCTTGGACGGAAGAGGTGTGGATGGCTTTTCAAACGGGCCTGGAGGATTAGGGGATGAGAGCTTAATGAGAAACACATCGGGCGTCAGCTGACTGAGCTGTCAGACGGCGTACTGCGGCGGGCTGGGGAGCGGAGCGAGGGCGAAGGACCCCGAACCTGCTCCTAGAGCTGACACCGGCTGGCCGCCGTACTGTCGGGTTGTGAGCTCAAATCTCAACACCAATCAACACTGACCCTCAGATCCAACAGCTAGTCAATCAAATCCATGCCTGTAATGCGTTAAAGCAGTTGTGTACAGAAACATTTAGGGATGAAAAAGCAATGAGACAGTAGCATTTTAAGCTATTGATCAACCAAATACTAGTGATTATCCACAATTATACGGTGTGTCTGTGCATTTGCTAAAGTTTGAGAATCATTAGAGTCCATCCTCAAGTCTATATGATATTTTTGTTCCATCATATGTGACCCTCTCTGTGAAAACCCAGCTAAAGTCGTTTTTTTACATTTACTATTTTCTGCATAAAATCATCCTACATATTGTAAAGAACATTCTGTGAAAAATATATTCTTTGTATCCATAAATTTGACTGAGTAAGGCCATTTCAAAGATTGAAATCATAGTGAAATTAATACTTGTAATCGAACTTTGATCCTCGTTATCTCAGAATTAGATTTTTAGACTTTAGCCTGTTTTTTTACAGAGAGGGTAACATATGATTTAGGTTCATTAATTGGTTTGCAAGGTAAAAAAATTACAATTACATTAACTTAGTAAACTACTAGTCACATAATTTGAGATTTCCGTAGCGTTATCTTAAGCAGAACTAATTAATTAATCAAAAACCTGAGCAAGTATGTGGCTATAGACATATGTCCTTCTTTATCAAAAACTTTGAACATAAATTCATGCAAATCACACAAAACTTGCATGTCTTAAGTGGCACATAATGCCACTTATTTCAATTGCATTTTAAAATATATTTACATATAAAATTCCACTAAAGTTTTGTGAAATAGGTTAAAAAAAAAATCTCTGATTAAAAATAAATGAAAACAGATGTTCTTAATAACATGCTAAACAGATACAGCAGAGACTTTAATTGAACTGGCTTTCATTTCATGTATTCAGGCTCTAATTGTCGTGTTTTTAGTGTATGACAAGTTGCGAGACAATTCAAATATGCATATGATTTTACATTGGCAGTTTGAGGTGAAGTTTCATTATGAATAAATCAGATTAATAAAGGGCAAAGGTAACAAATAAGTCACCACTTTGTAAATGTTAAGCTTAAAACTATATCATACATTTGAAACACATATATTGGAATGTATTTTCTACTGTGTATGTTGAAACATCTCATATTAAGAGATCATCTTCCCAGTTGCCAAGTGTTTGTTTTGAAAGAAAGGTTATTTTTTTGTTCTTCATCTCATGTAAAATACTCAATTTCTCGCTTCTATACCTGTGTGTCCAATAATTTGAGGAATTTGATATTTGAATGCAGATTTATGCATTGACTTAAAAATGAGCTGCCAGATGCAGCACAGTTGTTTGCGCTGATCGTGATCTCACTGTATGTATCATGTTGTCCTACAGCAGTATTTACCAGACGCTTTTTCATAAAGGTTATTTCAGGAGGAATTTTGATTTTAAACAATGTCTGTAACAGTTTTAACTACAAACTGATGAAAACAGAACACTGGAGGGAAGCAACTGAGAGAGTGTAAACAGACTTTCATTAAACAAAACTTTCCCCTTTCAAAACTTAACCAAAGAGATTTTATACACAAGGATTGTAAACTGGGAGTTTAATGTTTTGTTCGAAGCATTAAATCAACATTATTTTTAAAGCTGCATAATATTCTGAAAGCTCAAAGGGGAAAGGCCATAAATAGTTTTTCAAAAACAGGTATTACAAGTCAAACAGTCTATTATAATAATAATATGAATACGATACAATAACACAATATGAGTCAAGTAATGAATAAAAATTTAAATAACTGAATACTTATGGAGTTATACTATTTGGATGCTGAGACGCAACTGGCAAAATATGTTTTTTGTAAAAATTCACTTATATTTCCACATACTTTATTATGTAATTGTTCTGCGGTTAGTGAAGTGAATAAAATACTAGTTAAAAGTACAATTACAATTTGTGTAGCAGTAATACGTAAAATATTAAATCAGTATTTTATGCTATTTATATTTCCATAATATTCTGAAAAGTCAAATGTAAAAGGCCATAAGTGGCTCTTAATATACAGGTCAAATATAATCATGAACTGTTTAAAGCAAAGCCTGTTTCCCAATTAAATGGTCCCAATACTAAAAACGATGTGGCAATTATAATATAAAGACAATAGAAGGGTTAATGAAACAGAAAGCAGACAATATCCTAAAGCACACCTATAAAAACACTTTTCGTCCCCCTTTTTGTTAATGCAATTTCTGATCATTTTCAGGATTTCTACTTTACACACACAAGTGTGTTAATTTGCCTAAACAGTTGGACACCCATCATCTCAATGTAATGATCGAAATCTCAAGTCATACACTAAGGAGTGGATTTTGAGGCCCATAATTACAATAACATTCCAATCACAAGCTATCTACTTAGCGATATTAGCAGGCCTGGTCTGATGGAGATATTATCCCCGGTTATCTCACGCTGTTATTTTTGGATAGCGTGGATCAAAGCTCCCATGCTGGCACACTGCGTAACCTGCCCAGCGAATTTGAAACGTGTGATTTTAGGCGATGATTATTTAACCAGGGCAGCATTGTTGATTTTATTATATAAGTCAATAATCTTCTCTATTCCCCAGATTTAGTTAATCTTCCTAATTACAAATTAGCATTCTCCACATACCAGTCCTAGATTTCCAAATTAACACCCCCGCTTCTAGGGGACGGTGAATCAGCCATGCTCTCTAATTCCTCCATGGACTGTCTGACGCACAGCAGATTTCTCTCTCCACCTCCTTCTTCTTCTTCTTCTTTCTGTCATTTTCCCCTCAATTGTCTGCTTCGGAGAGGAGGGTGGAGGGGAAAAGAAAAAAAACGAGACTGCAGCATTGGCATCCTTTTTTTCCCATCACACACACACACTGCTGGATCAGTATGTTTTGATCAGGAGCATTAATAACAATTAGGAATCTAAATGGTGAGGTGGGGCCTAACCGTTTCCCCCTGTCTCTCTTCATCAGGGAATATTGGCAACGCTTGAGGATCGTTAGGGGGCGCTGCTTGGAATACGACAGAATAGCTAGATGAGGCCTGTCAAAATGTTTTGGATGCAATGCGGTAAATGAATTCTGATAGCATGTTAATATGAAGCATTGTATCATTAGACTGCGGGATCGTCAGATTTGCTGTGCGGCTTATAATGAAGACAGAATAAGACTATCTGGCAGTGTAAATTATATTTTAGCAGGAAATCGGTTTTAGAGACTTAAAATGTTTTTTAATTTATATCGTCTATGCATTATTTAAATGTTTTCAGGGCTGTCGAGCGTCGTCGTGATTAGACGAGTAAACATAAATAAGTAATAATAAATAACGACACAAACATACCAAAAGAAAAAATAAATCTTTTTATACCATTAATTATGTTACAACAGAAATTATCGTAAAACTCTTGCACATGTTATTGCACATTATCAAACATCAAGCATTAGCCGGCCATGTTTACAATGCAGCAGACATTCCTCCAGTGACCAAAATGTTTGATTTCCCCCAGAACCGATGGTCAAAACATTGAACTGTTCCGTCGCTATCCGCGCCGTCTTTGAGGGTTTAAATCCCTGCTCTTCCAGCATGAAAGCGAGAGATGAAAACACACTCTCAAAGTCCCACGTCAAATACAAAGTTAAGGGCAACAAGGGTGGAAATAAACAGATTTGAAAAAGCAATCAACATTTCCCTAAAGCTCAGGAGCTGATTTGCATCCGATTCTGAGATCATGTTTTATTTATCAGTAATCACAACCAATCAGGAGAGAAATTAATCAATGAAAGCGTTAGCAGGAGTGATATCCGCCATCTGGGGGTCACACTTATCTCGCCTTCAGCCTGACACGCCACCTCACTCCCGGGCACCCGCTCCTGCCCTGATCCGCCCCCACCCGCTTTCCACTGGGCTTGTCATGGGCTCATATTTAGGTGACTGATTTTTTTTTTCTCCAATGAGCTCTAAGGAACTCCATATGGCCAGGATCAAAGGTGTTGCTGGGTGCATGGTTCTGCTTTATTGCCAGCCGCTGCTGTTAATTAGAAAACAAGATCAGAGGCAGTATTAAAATCCAATTAAATTGATATGAACAGATTGCCAAGTGATGTTCGCTAATGTATAATTGAGCACCATGCAAATTTCAGTGGCTGCCTTTTGTTTTCGCATGTCTCTTCGTCTATCTCTCTTGCACAGAATGAGCAATGGAGCTTGAAAGTTTTTTTTTTTTTGGCTTCTGCTAAAGATAAACAAGTTAGTGCTATGAGATGGGGCACTGCTTTCATCAGTTAAGCTAAAGCGATATTTTGCCTGGTTCTACGGGGATGCTGGCTAAGGGGCAGAGGGACAAGGAGAGAGAGAGCCGACCCCACAGGGATAGAGATTTGAGAATGCCTGTTTGAACATGTCCACAGGACAGGCTGAAGTAGATCAGGGACTTAAAGTGAATCATAAGGAAAGCCGGCGGCATATCTGTATCCGTTTTTATCATCAAGTGAGGTGCCATTTACCTGCGTTGATAATTACACCAAGACCAACATCAGGTGGATTCAGATCAATCTCAGACCAATCTGATCGGTGGTGTTCAAAACCATGGAGTCACATTCGGGTCTTGATGGCAATACTTTGATTTTGAAATAAACTTAATTGCCGTTCACCCCTCAGAGACTGGAAAACGTAAAGGTAAACAGTATCTTATCTTCAATCATCTAGCCTATAATATTTTAAAAGCACTGTGGGCACAAACTAGTATGACACAATTTCTTCAGTGATGGAACAAAATAGGCTTTAAAAACTGGGGGGGGGAAGTATAAAAAATAGTAGTAATAGGGATGGGCATTTTTGGCAATTTCTTATTTCAATCATCGATAGGTTTCAAAACGATTAATCGAGTACTCGGGGGCAGGGCGTTTGTGGGGGCGTGGCATGGCTGTAATGGAGATAATGAAAATATCTGAAGACTTATGAAAATTTATGTTAAAAATAAAAATGTGACATGAAAACACGACTATGAAATCATGATTAGATGTTAGATGATTATGATCCAGCAATGTTAAAAAATAAGCATTTAAAAAAGAATAGCTGCCTGAGGTGAAGCTGACTGCATGCCAATAAACTGAAACCCGTTCTATGACACTTCCTATGATATTAATCAGATAACTTAGATATATAACAGACGTAACATTACAACTTGTATCTGCACAAAAAAGGATGCATATGCCAGTAAACTTTAAGTTATAGCGAAGAGAGAGATTGATTGATTGAGAACATACTTTTATTCAATATTTAACAATTTATAAATATCCCCATTATTATTACATCGATTCCACAATCTTCAAATTATGAAAAATAAAACCAACTCTCCACCAGTATCAACAAAACAAAGAACATTTCCAACAGACCATTTTTCAACAAAAGTCTGTAAATTGTTGGTTAATTTATAATAAACATACTTAATTTTGAGGCGAGCTTCTAACAATCCCAGAAAAACCTCATAGACCTCTTTTGACCCCTTGTTCTGAATTTTTTTTTTTCTGGAAAGCCATATAGAAAGTTTAGTTACTCCAAAAACAAAATTCATCAAAACAGGTTTTTGTTTTTTCTTGACAGAATACCTTGGTCCAAAAATAAATATTTAGAGAGAGAGAGAAAGAGAGAGAGCGCTCCCACCGTGATGCACTTTCAACAACGGTTGAGACACGGGCAAGGAGAGGATTTACTATAGATTTCACATTCTATAAAGTTCTCATTATAATGCTTATGTCATTAATGTTTATGGCAGATTCAGATTTGTGCTAAATTTTCATCTACATTATCAAATGATTCCTAAAACCGTATTTTCGAAGCCATAAGTATGAAAAATTAATTGTGTTTGTTTTCAGTATGCATACTGTTGAACAAATATGATGAAATTTTTGGATTTTTGAAAAAGCAGCATCTAAAAGCAGGTATGACCGTCTCAAATAACAGTCAATATCGGGCATTGCATTTGAGCATGAAACTACTGGTAATATGCAGTGCATTCAGCATGTAAATAAATGTTAATATCTAACATCACTACATGACTTCAAAGCCAAGCTTCTCTCTCTTCTCACGTCTATACTTTGAACGCTTGCATGCAAAATAATAAGAGCTCAGGTGCCGCCCAAAGTACTGCTATAACCAATCAGATTTTTTTCCCCACGATCATCTTTTTCATGATCGAACATCACTGTCACGGCCGAGTACTCGCTGTTGCACATCCCTAAATAGTAATAATGATTAATCTGCTCAAAACGTACAGAGGTATTCACATGTTTGGCTTTCTCTGCTCCTTTTTCCTATGTTCACTCAATATGGGTCAACAAAGTCAGATAAGAAAATAATGTGTCACACTTTCATCATAAATATTGACAAATTTACCATCCACTATATTAATGAATGATTAATGATACTCGAAGATGGTTTCAAGCTGCTTTTCAGCTTTATCTATTGAATTGCCACCACAGTCAGACAGAATATCTTAAATATCATACCAAATATGCTATAGTCCTTATTTTATTTTATGAATAACTAGTAATAGATTGTACTTAAAATAAAAAATCTAGAAACTCAAATGTAAAATATATAGCAATCTCTTCTCTCTGTGTATTTCCTTTCTGAACTCTCTCTGTGAGCAAAAGTAACAACATTTCCCCTAAAAATATATAAAACATAATAAACTTGCTGTAAAATATAGTTCTCTAACAATAAGTTTATTTTTAGACTGCAGTAATTAATATTATCGTATCGCATGTGTTGCCTTTGGTTTGCTCACGGGGGGCATTAAGGCATGTAAAGCTGCTTTGAAACAATGTATCAAGACGCTTTGTTAAAAGCGTGAAACAAACTATATGTGAACAATGATTTTGCAATGTCATTAACATTACACTCACGCCTGACTGACGGCATTTTTTTAGAAGGGGTGAAATTCATTTTGAATTGGGAAATCTTACAAGATTGATTTTGTAGCTAAAAACCTTACAATAAGGTTTTTTGCCTTTGAAACTTGATGTGTGAACCAACTAAAGTGTGTTCCAAAACAAAAGGAGACGTTGTTAAGTCTGAAAATGGGATCACATGACACAATGTTTCTCACATGCTTTTACACCTTCAATGACTATGTGTTGTCTTCCTGTTCATGACACATCCTGATCGCGCGTTTGTACGTGCTAGCATGCTTTTATACATAGACCATGTACGTACATTAGTATATAGTTTCATTTATATGTAAATTAACAACGAAAACACACAGCAAGACAAACACTACAAACACTGCAATCCTGACAAACAACACAATTTTCAATGCTTGTGCCTAATCAATAGACATCCTACATCAACACGGTGGTGACAAAACTGCGACGGAGAGGCACTAATAAGGAGCATTGTTCATCTGTGAATGACTGCACTGCCTGGAAACATGCTCTTCAGCAAGCCGGGCTACCGATGCTCCGAGGCCCCGAATCTGACAGGGGGTACCGGGAGCGCGGAGTGGCTGCAGCTGTTGGTCTTTGTGTAAATGTCCCTCCGCCCCCGACATCAGCTGAAAGGTCCTTGCAGTCAAGTGAATAGCAGACGAAAAAAAATCCTTCATTCCCACAGAATAGCACGCTAATGTCAGGAAATAAAACTTGAGTATCGGAAATTGCGTCAAAAGCTTCACCGTAAATTGCAGATAAAGGGAAATATGCTTTTTTTATGAATAGCAATAAAAATCCTCAATAATTTGCAATAAAAGGGAAATGTGAAATATGTAAAGGCATTGGTGTGGCACAGGAGCTTGGAGACAGGGGTGGCTTTTGGTTGTTTGTTTGTTTTTTGCATTGAGAAAGTCGTCGAGAGCAGGGGTTCTGATTGAGGAATCAGTGCTATTCATGTGAGGTTTAAATAAACCAAATCTGGCCCAGGAACTGACAGTAATAAATTAAAAACAAGATTGAAGAAACTACATTTATTCATCTCTTCAGATAGTCCAAGGTACGAGTTCTAATCAGACAGATTGTTAAGCTTTTTTTTTTAACAGGTAGAACCTTAGTCTCGTGCCATTTCTAAAGCATAGTTTGAGGAATAGTTCACCCAGAAAATGAAAATGTGGTCATTATTTATTCAGCCTCATGCTGTGCCAAACTTGCATTTTGTTTTTGTTTGTTTGTTTGCAAAATGTAAAAGGAGAATTTCAGAAGAATATTTATGCAACAATCAATGTGGCCACATCTCCACAAAGAAGGACCTTAAAAGTAATCCATATTAGAGGCTGACATTTTTTCAGGAATCACGGTAATCATGCGGGAATCCCACGGGATGGGAAACAAAATCGCTACGAATCACGTGATTGGGACGGGACAGGAAAAAATGTCAGCGGGAGTGGGCGGGACCCGGAATAGTAATGATACCCAACTTTATACACAAATATACCTTTTATATAAATAAACTATAGCCTAAACTGTATATTTTACTTCTGAACTCAATTCTACTTGCCCTGTCTCTGTATGCTCTCCTCCTGTTTGCTTTGGTGTGGCTGGTTAAGTGAATGACGCAGTCCGTGTCGGCTGGTCTATGTGGTAATACACTCGGGCAGGACATCCAAACTAGAGATCGACAGATATATCGGTTTACCGATATTTTTCCCGATATTTAAGCATTTCACCATAATCGGTTATGTAAAAAAAAAAAATCGGTTTTGAATTTATTATTTTTTTGTCTGTCACATACATAATTATACAGAGTATAACCAGCAGTGAAATTTTGTTCTCTGCATTTGACCCATCCAAGTGCGCACACACTTGGAGCAGTGGGCACTGTTCACTCAGGAAATGCTCCAACACGGCCACCGCATGTAACTTTTAATAAGATTCACTTGTTTGAAACACGCTAAATTATATTAACATTTACTATAGAACCATTATTTCGCCAATAAACATCTAAATAAATACATCTCTATCTAAATTAATTATTTATTATCTCCGCAAGCGATCGCAGTTTGAGTATAGTTCTGTGTAAATAGATAAACCGTACTGTCAGCAGTTTTCATAATTTAGAATGACAAAAACATTTTAATAATTCTGATAAAACATGCCAGTTAAACAACTAACGATTACTTTAAATGCTTCGTTAACGCTCTCTGGGCGCCAGGGCTCTGACGGCTCTGCAGCCCTAGAGTAATTCTTCCGGGAGTGGAACGGGATGGGATTTTCCCCCAATCTTTTCGTGATATTTTTTTTTGTGGGAGTGGGAAGAGGTTTGAAAATCCACTCCCATGTCACCCTTTAGTCCATATGACCAATGCGCTATATCCCAAGTCTTCTAAAGCTGTACAATTCCCTTGGTGTAACAAACTCATTAAAATAAATAAAATATGGTGGCTATTATGTCAGTTGGATGTCAATGGCAACAAATGTTTTCAAGTATTTTTAAGACCAAACTTCAATGACACCAAATTTGATCTGAACACTGCAATATAAAGGGGAACATTTTCCATGAGTATAATAATGTAAATGTTAATTCCATCTTGCACAAAAATAATGTATGGCTTCAGAAGATGTGAACACACCACATAAATCATATAGACCACCTTTTAGGTGGTTTTATTGTGATCTTTGGAGCTTAACAAACAGAAATTTTGTTTTATTGAAAATTCCCATTTAAAAATGACAATTATAGTGAGTAAAAAAAAAACATGCAAACAAAATCAGACCTCTGTATTCAAATACAGTATGTAACACCACCAAGGAGCCTGATCACCAACAAAAGGATGTAGTCAATGAGATCTCCGTGTTTGTGAGATGTCACAGTACATCACTGAAACCCCTTCCAAACCTCTCTGCCTTCGACTCAGCGTGCATTTCACACACATTAATGTATGACTGTAACATAACTGTCTGGCCATTACCACTAAATTATGCACTGGAAAATTCTCTCTTTATTAAAGTCATATTTCGCAGTGGCAGATGGTTCCACGCTGAGCTGAAGCAAGGAGCATAATTAAACGCGACACTTTCCCCTGATCCAGTTTCCAGAGCGGGCCTGGGCAGTGGGGCATTCACTGTGGAGCCGTGCATTGAGTCTAGTACCCAGATCTGCCACCTCTGTCACCGATTGTTAACATCCGGAAAGCTACATATATATGTGTGTGGGCTCAGTTGTTAGGATATACCTGCATATGCGTGTATATAGTAAATAATCGATCTATATAAGTCTGTCTATATATCTATCTAGCAGCGCATTTGTAAAATAAATACAAAAAAATAGCAAAATATTTGACCCCTAATGTCATATTTTTTATTATTTACATTTGCATTATACTTTCTATATTGTGTAAAAATAAATATATATATATACACTGTACATATTTCATCTATGTATACAGTATTCCAATCATGCAGAAAAAAATATTTTATGTTCTCTCCAAGAGCTTTGTCAGACCACAGACTCTTTTCAGAAATCAATTTCTCATTCATTGAATCATTCATTTGTAAACAGCACTTGAGTATTTGACTATATTTGAAAGCTATGACCCTTTTACCTTACGTCATAGGGCTGTTTCAGTCTTTCTAAACTTTCTGAATATTTAAAGGCCGTCGTTGCACATCTAAAAGAGATAATTTAGGAGTGTGTTTACAATAAAAACAAACCTCCTTCAGCAATAAATTAGAGGTATTTATGCAGCTTTCTAAAATAATTGCTTTAAATAATGTCAAGCGGCTCCCTGGATTCAATTTCCCACCAGAGGAAAGAACTTCCATAGACGCAACACTTTGAATAATTTGTTTTGATCTGTTAATACATATCAATGGTACCAGCTTAATGAGCTACTGTTACAGCATGTACAGGAAGCTGATTAACACCACAGCGGTTAAATTGTCTGCACTTCCTTAAAACTCGTCACGTCAGGAGTCAGGACGATATATTTCAGGTGTTATTCCTAAAAAGTATACTGTATTAATACTATAAAAAGTATTTCTCACAGGGCACCTCACATATTCTAATGTTCACATATTCTTCCATTACAACAAAATAATGCACAACAGTGACTTTTAAAAGCACTTTTATATCATAAACTAAAATAAAACACTAAGATATATAAAACTTATCAAAGTTTTATATAAATTATCAAAGAATGTTCATTCACAGCATCATTCACAGAGAAACAACACCTTTTTGTTTCAAATTCGAGCTTGTTTCAATTGTTTTTATAAAATGAGCACTCAACACTGAATCTAGAAAAGAAAAAAATGAAAATCAATGTCCAAAGCCAGCCATGCTATTACAGGGTTCCTACACATTTTCCATTTTAAAATTCCATACTTTTCCTGACTCGAATGTCCAAACTTCTCAGTTTATTTTCAGACCATATTTAACATAAATGTTTCATAGCGCATTATTTTCAGCTTTATATTTGGTATATAGAACAGTCATCATCTGTAACTATTTTTATTTTATCAGGTTTTTTTCTCAGGGATTTTCTTTAAGTGACAACATACAGAGGCCCTAAAAAAATTGACTTTTAGATGTACACAAGAAACTATTTTGTACCCTCGAGGAACTATTCACACGTGCAGAGTGGCGTAACGCAAAATCGCTACAATATTGGAAATATTTCTGTTTTAAACCATAAATGTGAGCCAATGGATATCCAATGCCAATGCACAAGCAACGTGCAAACTTTATGCCAGTGAACATCTTAACTTCAATTCAAATTCAAAATAGCAGAAGGTGAAAGTAAAAAAAGTACTACCTGCCGGCGTTTCAGCATCCGACGCTGCATTCATGACATATACTCTTAGAGACGACAAGAAAGGAATCTACTTCAACATATGCTAATAACTATATACAACTGTCTTCAATTATTCCCTTAAAGATATATTTCTCTTGTGGTCTGTACATAAGCAAACAATTAGAAGAAATTTCGCATTGAACAGGTTTTTGAAAGTCGATGCGTGAAATAAAGCTGCTATTAATTTTCAATGATGACTGCAGTGTTAATAATTTAATGAACTTTATAAATTACAGACCTGTTTTAAAAAAAATTTTGATTGACGAGTAAGCTAATAGCCTAATCTTTTATTATCCTCACAGTGCATCAGTTATGCGGCAATGCGCTATGAAATTATTGTGGGGCAAATTAATTGTAATTCAATAATAAAAGTAACCTAATAATAATAACAGGCCTAATAATAATAATAA
Source organism: Gymnocypris eckloni scoliostomus (assembly GCA_027564155.1). Lineage (NCBI taxonomy): Eukaryota > Metazoa > Chordata > Actinopteri > Cypriniformes > Cyprinidae > Gymnocypris > Gymnocypris eckloni. The sequence goes on from CM050428.1 coordinate 19,347,969, forward strand.
TAATAATGTAACAGGCCTGCATTAATTGGAAAGGCCAAATCCTCTTATTATTAGGGGTGGGAATCTTTAGTCACGATCCGATTCCAGAATGATTCTACCCCCCCTTATTAATTAATTAATTCGTTTACTGACTTGAGAATCTTAAAATCCTTACATGTACATATCCTTACATAAGTAATTAAATACTTTTTAAAATACAAATAAAAAAATATATATGTTAAGAATTTTAAACTAATAAAACTTCAAAACATCCGAGCAAGCAGCAAATAATAAAGAGGAGCATAGAAACATATAACAAACAACAAACAAAGAGTTCTTTCAGTATTTAAGATTATCTGAACGTATCCATCCAAGAACTGTGAGTGATTTTTCTTCATCTTTACTATTGTTTTTACTATGACATCATAGACAGCGGGAGATCTATTAAGCTGCATTCACACACGGATCTCTTTTGAAATATAATAAGTAATAAGGGATTAAATGGACAGGACAACGCACAAGACATAACTAGCTGTGTTTACATTCATTTTGCGTCATAAAACCATTTTGAGACTCAAGTAGACAGTCTATACAAACAAAGCACGCATCAGCATTTGAAATTGAAAGCAGCCTTCTGTTAGTGACGTTCATATTTTTAAATATATAAATCCGCTGCATTCCAAACCACATAAATAATGACTTCTTATAGCATTTGTAAGGAAAATACAGGCGAGCAAGACCGCACACTTCAAGTGTAACATCAAACAAAGTGCGTGTCTCTCACAGCGCATCATGTGCAATAAAGCCTGTGAATGTCATTGAAATTCGCTGCCTTCAACCTTTCCGAACTTTATGAAAGATTATTTTACGGAAGGTTTGAGTGGTGTATGTGTTTGCGGAATTGGAAGCAAGCAGCATACGGGTGTTTCTAAAGCAAACTCAGCGTCATCTCACACATCTGGTTAAAAACTAAGCTCAGAATCGATTCTGAATCGTTGAAAAGAGAATCGCGATGCATCGATGAATCGACTATCGTCGACACATGCCCGTACACAACACCACTGCATGTGTATAGGAATTTTTGCATGCATATGCATTACAATTTCTAGTTTTATCACTGCCATCTTACGATAAATAAAACAAGAGCATGGATGCACATTAACTAACATATCTATTTGCTCAAAATTTGGCTTTTCTTAAGGTAGTACCTCTAATATCAAGACCTAATGTCCAATTTAACACATCCTCTGTGGTGACACACACCATGACACGAGGTGTGTTTTGCACATTCTTCAGAATATCTTCCTTTGTGTTCAGCAGAACAAAGACATTCATACAGGTTTGGAACTACTCGAGGGGTGAGTAAATGATGACAGAATTTAAATTTTTGGGTGAACTATCCCTTTAAGGCTATGTAATAAAGTGCTAAGAATATTGTGAGAACCCAAAATGCTTATAACCTGCAGTTTTGCATAGTGAAAAATTACACCTTGAATTCATTGTCGTATTTTGACTTTGACTTCTTGTACAATACATTTATTTTCAATACATTCTTAATTTTATATTATAAAAAATTAAATGGGGGCAAAACTCTGGTAACAAATCATTTTCCATAATTTTTCATACAGTTTTCCAAACCCCGTAGGAACCCTGCTATTATTATATAACATGAAAAATGGTACCGAAAAATTGCTAATGCATGAAAGGAGAGGAAAGGAGAGTAGAAGCAAGGAATTGGTTTGAAGGAGTCTGCGTAATGCTACTGTGTAACATTAATAATTGTGCTTTTTGTGACCTGATATCCAACATCCACGGTGCAACACCACTTTAGCAGCTTGAATTTTCCAGGTGGGAGCCCTTTTTTCCCCAGTTCATATTTTTCTACTATAATGACACCCCAAAAAAAAAAAATATCACACCTTTCAAACCCCCTCTATACAGAGCTGAACATTTTGTGTTATTTTCTGCTCATTTTGTGTTTTTACATACTGAGTGAGACACTTGCCTCTTAAATACAGCTACCAGCAGGCAGAGATGAGAAGAAAATAGAAAAAGATAAAGAACTCTCAGACAGAGGATATGACATCTAATTGGCCCAGATATCACAGCATGAAATATTCATGATGTGATATAAAAAAGGAGGACTTTTAAAGAGAATATGGTTTGTAATGATGAGGTTACAGTATTTTATCTGGCCTTTGACTGCTGTGAGCTCCACTGACACAGTTACTAAGAGCACACGGTGCTATTGCCTCCCACCAGATCCACGTTCATGTGTGTGTGATGCTTGCATTAAACTGCTGTCAGCACTGAACATAACCCTGTCGTTCACCCGTTGTGGTGAACTAGGGCTGATTAGTATTTTAACATCATTTATTGCTTCTCATAATAGTCATAGTACAAGAAAATAAAAAAAGCTTTGTTGAAGAGGTTATTACAGGTGAGAGGATGCAAGATACGCCCACCGTTTAAAATGACTAGAGCAAGTGACGTTTCAGCAGAAGATGCGACCCTTTCTTATCCACTGAGATTTAAAGAATGAATTAGAAAACTTGGAACCTAACCCGTAGAATTTAAGTTTTGAAAACTGAACTACTGGTAGTTTCTGTGCTATTTTTTTAAATACTTTGAACAGAACTTTTAATCAATTTGAAGTTAATTTCATGATGTCAATTAATTAATCACAATTAACTGCATCTCAATACTAAGATAATTCAAGACATTCAATTATTTTGACAGACAAAAGCATTGAATATGTATTACAAAATATTACTTAGAAAGCTTTTATATATAAATATATAATACACATGATATATGTAATATATGACATGAATTATAATATATAATACTTTCAACTGATTAAGAAAAAATGTAATTAATTTCATGATTAAGTAATCCCAATTAACTGCATCTCAACATGATTACTAACTGCATTACAAAAATAACTTCATATGTAAATATAAAATAATACACATAAATAACTAAATAAAAAATAATATAAATGTCAATAAATTATAGTAATATACACTATAGTACTACAGTATAGTGTATATATGCTATCATGCCAGGTGCCCTGCAATGACTCTCAAAACGCTAAACATGGTGCTTCAAGTTTAAACCTGCTCCGATGGTATAGGAAAATCCTTCGTGAAATTTTATGTGCAGATAAATGTGTTTTGCTTGTTTTTTTTACAATACATTAATGCATTAAATTGACTATGCAGATTTTGAAATAAACCTCTATCATGAGAAAACCTACAGTACCAACACTGTTTCATTGGGTCACCATAGGTTATGTCTCTCTGCTATCCAGCACTTACAATACAGCAGTATTTTAAGTACATCTCTCATCCTTTTTCCAATGCTGCTCTCAGGGTTTTCTTGGAAAGGTGCACAGGTGAAGTATGTGAAAGTATGGTTTCTACAAGTATCGCTGGAGTGGTCGCTTACTGCCCTTCGCTCAGAAACACAGAGAAACACACACACACACACACACACACACAGGAATACTAACAGGCATCTCAGGAAGCCAATGAGCCAGTGCCAGGGATCCGTGCGGATGCCAGACTGCCCCCTGCTGTAGTAATCTGGAAGAATTACATCAAGAAGAGTGAAAAGAGTGTGTGAAAGTGTGTGTAGCATTTGTGTGTGTGAGTGAGTGAGTGAGAGAGAGACAAAGAGACAGAGCGAGAGACTGGGAGAGAGAGAGAGAGAGAGAGATTTTTATAAGGATATAAAACTCATATAGGGCTTGTCACTTGTGTGTGGCACTCTCTCTGGGTTCTGCATCACAATGAATGACATCACGCTCACACAAAAAGGATCTGGCGATGGGCGCATTAGAGTCCTTTGTGAGTGCAGACCTTGGCACATTTCACCTTAATGAGTGGCTTCCAGCTCCGCTCCACTCAATAGTCTTCTCATTTTTTTTTTCTAATGGATTGCTTTTATTATTTGCCTGAAACTGTTGGCTCGTGCCTCGCACTCTCTGTGTTACCAGCTTGGCCTTGGTCAGCCGCAAAAACATGTGAGACCAACATTCTCCCCAGTCATGCCACAGAAAATAAAGGCGGGGAGGAAAAAAAGAGGTATTGAAATAAGAGAGAATAAAATGAAAAACCAAAAGGGTTTGTATTATCTGTGAGTAATTAAATCCATTTTTCTCTTTCCTTTCTTCCTTTTTTCTGTAAAACCAACACTTGTAAAATTTGGCCACATAATTGTCTGCATGGTAGACGCAACTGCAGCCAAACTATACCCATAGGACTTTGAGCTGCTGACATCCAAACCATTTTGTAATGGAATGTTTCAGAATGAGCTCTGAGCCGGATACGGCGACGCTAACAATGAATGCAGATTTGAGAGCACGTCCCTGCCTTGTAATCTTTCCCGAATCACACAGCGTCCATTCTATTACACCCAAATAAACGTAAAGCTCAGAATATGACACCGTACATAAATTTAGCACAGAATGCTAACATTAATTGCATTAGAATTTAAGAATAACCCAACCTACTCACATTATTTTTTTCTTGTTGCAAGCTAACCATTTCAAAAAGCAGGGTTTAAAAAAAGTGATTTAGCATGCACTGTATTACAGTTCCGGTTTATTTATTTAAATACGCACGATTCCTGCCATAAGAGTCACAAGGGCCATTAACGGCCACTGCGAGAACCCGACAAGGGCAGTCTGGGAAACTCAGCCCTGACTGAGTCACTATCCGGACAGCCCCACCATTTCTACCTGACACTGATTTCTTCATTTGACAGTAATTTCAACCCTTACAGTTAATGAATAATGGAGTGAATGTGCTTAAATTCTGAAGACAGAAGTCAGTTTAACATAACCACTGCCATCAGCGCTGACATTAATTGCTCCCTAATTCTGGCAGTCGTAGCTCGGAGAGGCCTGGAGGAGAGAGTAAGTGCATGAGTGGAGAATGGATATAAGCCCCTGACATGCAGGGAGAGTGACAGTGAGGACCAGCAACTTGCAGGGCAAGGAAAGGCCCTACGAAGCCAATGGAGGGACCCTGTCTGGCACGCCAGCTACAGAAAAGTGCCACGGAATTGCTGTTGACCTCTATATTTGGAAATTAAAAGTGAGGTCATTTTCTTTTCCATAAGTGCTCTTTAGCGATCCAGAGGTTTGGTGGCTCTGGTACAGTCAGAACGTTGAGAGCCATCAGGTGAACTGGACAGGTGGGAGAACTAGAATTATGACTAATGGTACTGCCATCTTGAACATTTAAAGACCATGTGGCATTTCTTGAGAAGCGCAGCTTGCCTTTCAAGTGTGGATGCAAGGACATATAAAAAGGCTTGCCTCTCTAAAAATAATAATAAATATAAAAAAGTTTCAGTTAACATCATAGACGATATGAATTGCTCCTATACACATACTACCATTCAGAATGCTGAAAGTGCTTTTTTTGGTTTGAAAGAAATTGTTTTATTTTATTCAGCAAGGATGCATCCACAGCGTGATAGGAAAGACTTGGACATTGCAAAAGATTTCTATTTCCAAATAAATTATATTCTTTTAAGCTTTCTATTAATCAAAAGAAACCTAGATAATGCATCAAGGCTTACAAAAAAAAAAAAAGCAGCACAACTGTTTTTAACATCGATACTAATAAGACATTTTTCTTGAGCACCAAATCAGCATATTAGAACAATTTCTGAAGGATCATGAGAAACTGATTTTTGGAACACTGACTGTTTTGCTGTCAGAGGAACTAATTCCATTTTGAGATATATTCAAATTGAAAACAGTAATTTTAAATGGAAAACATGTATATATTTACACGTATATAAATAAATATGTCTTTGTCCTTAACATTGAATTAATGAATTAATTAATGAACAAAGTCATCAGGTAATACAATATGTGCCACTAACTGACTTACAAGCAAGGCTTGTAGGAGAAACATTGTGCCTTATGAAGTATTCAGTGCCCTCAAATGTAAATGAGGTAGCCGTCGCTTTTGTCCTCTTCGGTTGATACAAGGGAAAAGAGCAGCCACCATGACCCCTTTCTTTCGTCTCCACCACACAAGTGGTGGCGGGTGACATCGGCTTCCTGTCTAATTACTGGAGAGCACTATGTCTGGCCGAAAGGACAGTCTTGTGCCATTACGCATGTCCTACTCCAGGCCACTTCTCACACTCTTTCTTCCGTTCCGTTCCCCCTCCCAAGGCTTTCCACTGTCAACTCCTGCTATTTGCTGCTCCTTTACCCGGCCATTAAGACTGGCCCCTGTCCAGGCCAGATCTTCAGAGAAAGGTCTCTGACATGGCCATATGCAACCCAGCCAGTAGCTAGAGGGCTGACAAGAGAGAACTATCTTGCATTTAATGACCCATCACCACGGCCGGCCTCCTCAAACGTCATTGGCCTTTAATGACTGCACAGGGCATACTCAAGTCAAAGTCAAAGGTGACTTTTTTAGAAGAGACAGACTTTTACCGTATAAGTGTATATCTTTTCATTGGGCATTTTCACATCCGCTACATTTGCACTCCATGTGGCAGGGCAATTATGCATAATTACATTGATGGGCCGATGAGACTGGGAGATAACCTTAGAGATACCCCCAGCCTCCGGCAATGGGCAGCCCTACTGTTTCTTAGCCTGGACTGTGGTAGTATGGTGCTAGTGGGATGTAGTATTCATTGTCATGACAGCAGGGTTGGAGAAGTTCAAGGTGTTCGTAGAACGAAGGGTTCACATTGGCCCAGAAGCTTCCAATCTGGTGATCCGGGGCCCTTTTGACCTGATCATCTGGTCCTGGCTGTCCAAGCACGTTCACGCTCTGTTTCCTGATACGGCGAGACATAGGGGCCAAGATACAATCTGACTGCTAGTTCGTGCTGAGCAAGCCCAAGTGATTATCAAGCTCCCAGAGCACCGCAAACACCCCATTTACACCTGGTATCAAAATCCGTTGCGGGTGATCCGATCGCAAGTGGACAGTGCCAAATTCAGACGTGAATAGGGTCCAAAATTTTCTTTACTGATCACTTGTGATTGGATCACCAAAAATGAAACCTAAAGGTTTAATTCCAAAAAAGAACATTTACTCACTCTCACAATGTTCTAAAACTGTAAGACTGTATAAGACCTGTATGAGAACACACAAGAACATACACTGTAGGGGTGGGAGAAAAAAATTGATCCATCAATGCATCGTGATTCTCTCTACAATGATTCTGGATCGATTCTGAGAATTTTAGAGAATTCTGAGACGCGAGCTTTGTTTGATGTTACACTTGAAGTGTGCGGTCTCGCTCGTCTGTATTTTCCTTACAAATGCTCTACGAAGTCATCATTTATGTGGTTTGGAATGCAGCGGATTTATATATTTAAAATATGAACCTCACTAACAGAAGGCTGCTTTCAGTTTAAATGCTGGCGCGCGCTTTGTTTGTAGACTGCTCGCGCATGCGGCTGTGTGCGACTCAATGTCCGTGTAAGAGATCCGTGTGTGAATGCAGCTTAATAGATCTCCCCAGGGGAGGACTTTGGCCTCCCCAGTTTCTCGCTGACGATCGGTAACAGTTGATAAATTAAACTTTTCCCAAAACCTGTCGGGAGTAGGTGACACAACATCACCTCCATTCAAAATGTGAACCAAACACTCTTCTTGTTCGGGCTTCAGTTGGCAAATGCCGGGAATATTCTCCTCAACAGGAGTGAATAGCATCCCATGTCTCCATGTTCCGCTGACGTTTTAGATTTCCCTAACTTAATCTACAATCTTAAATTTCGGCGATTAGCGTCTACGTCACGGCTGTCAGCCTGCCCTCTGTTCGTTGGTTGGACGGCTGGTGCGGAGCCGCAGATAATCTGGGAGCTGGTTTGCTATATCAGACTGGGTACAGAAGTGAACTGAAATTGAGCGGAAGTACGAAGTCTGGCGTAGTCAGGCTATCTTGGAGGCAGACTTATTTCAAAAACATTGAAAAGTAAACATTATACAAAACATTAAAACAGTCATTTTCTTCCACTGATTCCATTGATTTAGATTCTTTAATAGTATGGACAAATATCGTGAATTCTTCAAAATATATTTATGTCCCACTAAATAAAGGAAGTCATACAGATTTGGAACAACATAATGGTGAATAAATTATGACAGAAGTAAAATTTTTCTGTGAACATTTCCTTTAACACCAGGTGTAAATAGAGCAAAAATTAAGGTACTTCTCTTGCTACACTCAATGCTTAAGGCAACTAGACAGAGTGTGAAATGAAACATGGTCATATTACAATAACTCTCCTTAGTGTTACCTGTCAAACATTAAGCATTGCTCAGCCACTTGAGTCAAAGTAAGACACGTGTACGCAGGTATATTTCATATGCAGAAAGAGTAGCACAGTGGCGGGGTCATATTAAAGGGCTAAGCTTTAGCTTTCCGCCCAGTCTTCAGGGCTTCCCCACCAGAGCAGAGCGAACAGCCTAGTGCCCGGGTAGGACAAACAGTACGGCTTCAAGGTGGCACTGTGTAGTCTGAATCAGCGCTCTCCTCACGCCCCAACTAGTCCCCAGGGCATCCGTGCCAAGGCTGCTTTCATTTGCACCCACCACCACACAAAAAAAACGATGCAGGGATTTGAATAATTCTGCATCGTAGTCACACAACAAAAGGTAGGCAGGCGAAAGGGAAAAAAACTATGGAAGCTGAAATTTCGCAGGCTTCTCTTTGCTATGCTAAGGCTTAGCGCACAAGCAGCGGGCAACATTTCAGGTGCAGCAGAGAAAGGCTGATAAAAGCAAGCGTGGGATTACACTTCATGACCAAAGACATTCATCTCTCCTTTTTCTTCATTTCTCCTCACCTTTTTACCTCCTTTTGTTCAAACAGCATCCACAGCTTTTCCCTGTCTGTCAGCTCATCAGGGTAAAGCCACTCAAGCAGAATGCCTCAGCGCTGCTTGTATAATTAGCTGGACATCTCTTTCACCTTGCTGCACTGATAGTGGAGTGTGAGGCTTATGTCCCCTGAGGCATGTACAATCCCCTCCACCCAGTCAGATCAGGCCAACCAAAAGTCTTCCTCCACACGTACTCTACTGTACTGTCCTTTAAGCCTGATGCACACTGTACGATTGGCCATGATTTAGAGAATCCTTTTGATATTCACAAACAATTTTTTCATTAATCTTTGTTAAATAGATCTTAGCCTACGAAAAATTCAGAGTGTTCTACATTTTTGTCTACATTCCTGCAGTACGACTGTGAAAGCAGCATAGAAATCGATGTTATCTCTGTGTGAGAGAGAAACAGAGATGTAAGCTAAACATTTTGATACTAGCATACCTATGTAATATTAATGTCTCCATATCATGACAGAAAATACTGATACTGATAAGCTAATGTTATGGCTAATAACCGATAAATGGATGATATTTTGTCAAAATAAATACAAAATTAAAATACAAACAAATACATCAAGTTTTAAATGCTACAAGTGAATTCAAGCAAAAAACACTGTAATGTACAGTATGAAAAATAGATATTTAGAGATTTGCTAAATTTCTAATTTAATAGTGTTATCCTTCTTTTTTTTAGATTAACATTAAGTGAGCATTAAATCTAAAAAATAAAAAATGTAATAATAATTGCAGACCTGGCAACCCTGGCTAGAAATAGCCGTTAACATATTTCCATTTTTTTTTACTCGACCAATACCAAGTATTTTTTTACACATCGGTGCATCCCTAGCAGGGCCGGCCCTGGCCAATTTTTAGCCCTAGGCTAAATTTTACCTGGTGCCCCTTGCCTCACATTAGTGAATATAAATTAACTTGAACTAACAATGAACAATACATTTGTAACAGTACCTATTTATTAGTTTTGTTAGTGTTAGTCATTGACAATTAACAATATTTTAAATTGTTTCCAGTGAAACTATAAAAATATAGGTGCTTCCTAAGTCACTTTATAAATTAAACACAATTAAACACTAAGAATAATTACATCTGGTATTCCTGCACAAAACTGTATTAGCATACAGTAGGCTACTGTTTAATCTTCTAAATAAATTTGAAAAGTGTTGTTTTCCAGTAGATGGAAGCAATTTTCTACTAGCCCATTCTAATGTTTTCACTATGAATTATAGCCTACCGAGAAACGTACATCTTTAAAGTGAATTTTACATTAGTTTAATTCCCTCCACTGGCCCTTGTCAATCAAGGCCTCCTAATAATCCCCATCCACTTGATTGGCTCTATGACTCACTCTCCTCTCCACCTGTAGCTGGTGTGTGGTGAGCACACTGGCGCCGTTGTCCTGTGGCAGCCGTCGCATCATCCAAGTGGATGCTGCACACTGGTGGTGGTTGAGGAGAGACCCCCCCACATGATTGTAAAGTGCTTTGGGTATACAGCAATACACAAAATAACGCTATATAAATGCATCATTCATTCATTTATTGAATAAAAAATATATATACATTTGTTGACCTCAAAAACAACTGACCCTCTCGTGTGCCCAAACAGTGATCTACTGGTCTCTCAGTCCATCTACCTCACTCTTGAGCTCCTGGCGTACACCCGAGAAACAAAAAACACATTTGAAATAGAATAAATGACTCAATTATAAAGACAGAGTATGGCAGTACTGCGATGTGGAGGCAGGAGCGGTGTGCGCGATCAGAGGCGTTAACTCAGCAGGGTGTTAATGCAAAATGGGCCAAACTCCCCAGCAGGGGCAGCAGCTGAATGACAACCATCTAACTCTGCTGACGGCCCCGATCAGCCCGTGCTGTCCAGGCAGGAGGCCACTGACACCACAGAAGTCACACGCAGCTGCCGTACCACCAGGACAGGTACTCAGATCCCTCACACCACATATTCTCTCTCTGACTCAGTATCTCACTGAATAGTGTGAACCGTGAACACAGCAAGTACAAAAACCATGAAAAAAATATCTCAATCACCAAAAACAACAACTCTACAAAGTTGAAGATGTAGGTGACAAATATAGGCATACATGAGCCAGTGTTCATGTGGGAAATACAGATTTGAACTGCAAATCCGGAGTCTTGCACAAGTTTCCCATACATTTTCTGTCACATGTCATTAAAACTGCTAAAAAGCATTCCTTTTAGCTACATGTCCTATAACAAATGGCTGATAACCAAAATGACCAATATTATGGATCTGAACTTTTTTGACCAAATAAAATATTAGTCAAATAAATTGATATTCGTTTTTCCAAACATTACATTTAATAGTGTTATTAAATAATTAATGTTTTTAAATATTAACTAGATGACAACAAAGTTATTCTACGTGTAAAAATAACAGAAATTAACATGCACAATTAAATGTCTAATCTATACAATTAAATGTCTAATGTAAAAAAATGTTTATCTAATATCAGGGGGCAAATCCTTATATTATATGACAAAGAGTTTGAAGCCTGGAAAAGTGTCATTTAAAAAAAACTGATAAAACTCAACCAGTTTTCTGATTGGCTGTGGTTTTGTTGTGTCACATAGAATTTTCACTTTCAATGTGGATGGCCAAATTGCTTGTCTTTAGAATATTGTTATATCATGCCTTCTTAAGACATGATGTAAAACAATAATGTGATCATGTTCGAATCCTAGTGTGGTCTCTTGCTTAAGAAAATGATTAATGAGACCTAATGAATGTGTGACTGGCGGACGGTGATTCGGAGGAAAATAATATCAGGTCTTTGCCTCATGAATCTGATTTAAAATGCTTCATCGCGACACAGGATGCCATCACTTAATATGCCATCACAAACTGCTTAATATTTGGCAATGAGGTTGAAAATGAGGTTAAAAACAAGTTGATGTATTCAGTGCCTACTCAACAGCATGAAGAGAAAACATACAGTATAGAAAAGCATTCATTAAAAGCAAAGGCAACTTTATTTATACCGTTTAAGTTCATTTGTGAAAAGGGGAGTGCTAAATGTATGATATAAGGTTGCCAATTGTGCTGTCTGATGTCTACCCCTGTATATTGTCATATTCAAAATATATAGACAGGATGCACAGATTATGCAACATATTCCAGTGGATGATCAAATAACCAGCAAAAAGAAACATATTAATATATATAGACTTTAGTGGCTAATAAGAAATCAAATTAAACTTTCAGTTCATGCGTATCAGTTTCAAGGCCATCTATACGGTAGAGTACATACAAAAATCCCTTTTAAGTAGTTGACAGTTTTTTGGGGGAAAGTGAATAAAAATACTTGATGACTCACCCTACACTACACATATTTTGTCCAATCAAATGCTCTCTAGTTTAAGAAAGTCCTTACTGTCCGTTCATACCACAGGCGGCGAGAGCGTCAAAGTGGCCGGAAGTCATTCATTTTCAATGTGAGCCAGCGGCGCGCTCCGGCGGCGAGCTCCGGCGAGAGCGGCGCGGCGCGTTTTGGACGATGAGAGAGTCGAGGAGAGTTGAAATCAGGTCAACTTTATGGTAATGACAAATCGGAACGTAGAATTCCTCCGCTTGAGAGGATTCCAGAGAACGAAGTCCTGTAAACTTTGGTTCCGACCACATTAGTTCCCAAGCATTTTAGCGCTAGAGGAACACTTTGTTTTTCAGCGGGAATGCTATTAATTTCCTCAAAACAACATAGATTTGACCAATTACATTAAGGCTACACTTCAACCAGGACAGTTTGTAATATAGGCTGCACACAAAATGAACGTTAATGTTAATTAAAGACCAAGGCTAGTAAACGTCTCCTATAAACTGCATGTTGAAATTAATCATAAACACAAAAGCCACACCACACAAATGGCTTTTAATTGCTTTATTTAGTTAGCAAACATGCAACTATAATTGTGACGTTTCCATTTGTGTTAGTTCCAATTGTGACTTTCACATTTAAAATATTTCATGAGGTTAACATATACTCTACTTGTGGTCAGTCTGCACAAGATCAACGTTCTTGTTTGCTTTGCAGCTCCTTTAAATACACGACAAGCATTCGATCTACGTCAGAGCGGCCGAGCGGCCACAAATCTTTCTACAGCGTCGCTGGCAGGGCGGCCAAGGCGAATTTTGATGCTCTCGCCGCCTGCGGTGTGAACGCACAGTTAGTGTACATCTAATAGCAACACAAGTAACTAAACAACAAGTGACTAAGCAACAGCAAACATAACTCAAATCTTTACAGAGCGCATTAGTCCCCGCCCACTTTTTCAGTGGTGTTAGTATTTTATACAATAATTTTTGTTTCCATATGGATTCTAAAAAAGTTGTACAAGCCATCAACCAACTCAATCAACTACGAGATAAAACACACAACATTACAAACTCCTGTTTGAAGCAAACAAAAAGACAAAGGTAAAAGACTAAAAGGCTTTAGTGAGGAAAACGACAACAATCCCATGAAGCATTGCGAATGTCATAAATCAAAGACAGTGGTAAAATGAAATATATATATACACATAAATATATATACAAACTACCTGTTCAACAAAAAAATACAAAAAGTAATCACAAAAAAATCATATTAATATATTTGATCGGATCTATAATATTCGAGAATTGTTAGGATAAGTAAAAAAAACAGTTTTTTTTTTAGGAAATGCTACCACTCAACAGTGTCAGAAGATACAGTGCACTTTCCTCTCTCTCTCTCTCAGTCCAGTCTCTTTCTTCAGTTTTTCCCTTTTCAGGGAGCTCTTTTTCCTCTGGAGGCAATCATTCACAACCCCTCCTCTGTGTGGTTCTCCACTCGAGACCTGAGCAGCTTTTCAACTTCATCTTGTCAATACGGGGATAAGGAGTCCGCCTGAAAGTTCATTAATTCCTGAGTAACCTATGCTTCGGCTTTACTAATACCCAGTTCTATTGATGTTTTCTTTCCCATGGAGTGGGACAGGTTAACCCCTACACCCAACCCCAGCTTCCTACCAGAAACAGCCCATTGTCAAGCACCGCATCACACCACAGAGATGTACAAGCGGCATAAATAGGGCATCATTATGGTACGACCCGGTGCAAGGGAATGCTGGGATGGTTGCATACCCAGACCCACCAGCCCTGGGAGACTCTCCGCTCAGCCCTCGCCTTACACAGCTTGGGGCCTGGGCAGGATGTATAGGCCCTGACCCCTAAGGTCATGTTCCGTGCGCAAATTCAAAAGCTTGACATCTGTTGCCTGGCTTTTTGATCGCGCAGAGAAAGAAAAGCTCAGACCGCTTGTCAGCTAAACACTTGTCCTGCGTGAAATAATATCCCTGCAAGCCACCTAGGCCATAATTAAGGGGTTTTGTTGTTTATTTTCTTTTGTTTTGTTTTTGTTTAGACCAATGAAAAGAGAATTGAAAGTAGGATGGGTTGAGTTTTGCTGGGAAAGGATCTGCTCTTTGTTTTACGGGACAATGGTGTCCATAGAGCTTATTGCAGGGAGGGCTTCTGTCATGCTGGCCTTAACCCTATAAACTCTACTGTATCATATTCAATATGTGAATTTATAAGACCTGTAAATTATTAACATCTTCAAAACTTTGCTGAAAAATTGTGCACAAGCCTTCACACTTTTTTGTAATTAAAAAGCCTTTTAGTATAACCCTTATACTGTGCTGAAAACTCCTAATTTTGGTATTCCCAGTCAAAAATAATAAATCTCTCACAATGTTGCCCCTACCATTATTTTAGGGGGGCGCCATATTTATTTCAATATGACTTCTGCCTGTCTCTGTGTTAATGAATGGCGCAGATGCGCGTTTATGTTTAACGTTACTATGTTACTCATACAGAAGCGTGCGTGACGCTTCCGGTAGGGTTGGGAATCGAAAATCGATTCCAAATCCAGGTCGGATACTTAAGGTCAGGAATCGGATACTTGCAGTCAAATTAAAATTTCGATTCCGCCTATCGATTCCTATGCGCTTTTTTTTCTTCATCTGTGAGGACAAGTGTGACCTAGCGATCTGCCAGGACCTTGCTCGCTAATCTAAGCCTCCAAAGTTTGGCTGCATTTGCGAGAAGCCATAATTAGCTAAACATGTAGCAAGAGAGGTGTCACCACCAACATGACATTAATTTAATAGATAGTTAAAGATCGCGAACATGATTCAAACACCAACGTGATTCTATTCCTAAATTAAAATGATTTGTCTGTTTCATTCCTCAACCTTTGAGGTGTGCGATCACAATGTTGTGATCACTTGGTTCATCCGTGCAGCAGTGGCGGAGCCAGGGCCACCCCTTTGGCCACCCTGCTCAAAACTGCCGTTTTTGTCCCCTTTTTCTTGACAAATAATTAAACAGATTTCATAGGGCCCTATATCTATTGATTTATTTGACGTGACATGGCCTAATTCAAGATCGGATTTATATCTGTTTTTTATGTTGCCAAGTGTAACAAATCAGATGGATATCCGATTAGACAAAACGCATAAAGTGACCAGGTGTAACAAGCCCTAACTGTATTTCCTCTCCCTCCATCAAAATGAACTGACATGATAGTAAAAGTTCAGAAGACTGAATCCATGTTTCACGCGGCGCAATCTCATTCAGATTACCAGTGGTGTGAATTGTGCTAATATACACATGTATATTATATGTATATTATAAACATATGTATTATTTATTTATTTTATTTAGTCATTTAGCAGACGCTTTTATCCAAAGCGACTTACAAATGAGGACATAATAGAAGCAATCAAAACCAACAAAAGAGCAACAACATGCAAGTGCCATTACAAGTCCTGGTTAGCCTAACGCAGTACACGTAGGAAGGATTTTTATTATTATTATAAAAACATATAATATGCATGCATACAATTCAGAAAAAAATGGTTATGTTAATATTAGAAATATACTTATTTATAATCTAAATTATATGAATATAAATATAGACACGTAAATATTTTCTAAATATATACTGTATGTGTGTGTATTTATGTATACATAATAAATATACACAACAACACACACATATTACGCAAAAAAAAAACGTATTTTGTATGCGATTAATCGATTGTCATGAGCACACACACACACACACACATATATATATACATACATACATACATACATATATATGTATCTTCTCTGACAAGTGTTCCGCACATGCAACTAACAAAACACGTTCAATAAAAGAAAAAGATTGAACCTTAATAATAATAAAATATTTAGCCTTAATAATCCATAGTAATTTCAGGTTATTTATATGACAACGTTTAGTAAATTACCCATAAAATCATTTAGTTTAGACTGAGTGAGGTGAAACCAGCCACAACGCAATTTGTTAGCCAGCTGCTAATTTTATTCAGATGTATGGTAGAAAATTAGACTACTAGTTAAATATAACCTTTTAATGCTTTTTCAATATTTATAAAACTATAATTGTGAGGTCTAGCAAAGAAGGATCCTACAAAATATGAAAGCCAGTTTTATTATATTCCCTGACTGTGGCTGTTTTTTCTTTCGTGAATAAATATAATTAAAATCCCAAACTGTTTATTTGCATTTATTTTAGTTATGGTCATTATTTGATTCGCAGATCACGTGAGTAGGGTACTTTTACTGTGTGTGTGGATGACCGTCAGCCACCACCAAAGACCTTCATTGACCCAGGAAAAACCCTGAATAACGCATTTTGGTTTTGATGCAAGGTTTTCATAGATAGATAGATAGATAGATAGATAGATAGATAGATAGATAGATAGATAGATAGATAGATAGATAGATAGATAGATAGATAGATAGATAGATAGATACGTCAGGCTTTACGCACTTTCTTCAGGCCTGTGTTTGCAATTTGCATTTTTCACAGGTCAAGAGTCAAGACAGTGCTTTCAAATCCACAACCATATCAGTTTTAGAAGACATCAAAGCGTTTCAGACATTAAAATAGTTTGAAACTGTTAAATGCATTGCGTTTTTACATGAAATGCAGCATATTCAGATGTTAAACAAACGAGTCGCTTTGAATACCACTGTTTCTCACATTTTCATTTAAAATCCACCAGAATGTGAGAGAGACAATACGTATGAAAATGAATTTTGGATTTTTCTAGCTACCTCTCTCTCTCTTTAAAAAAAGTCCTGTAACGCAGATGAACTTTCCCAACTGATGAGAGGCTTATCCTGTTTTGGGTGCGATAGACGTGCATTGTGGCTTTTTGAAGGTCCCTGTTTTTCGATGCGGAGCTGTTTAATAGTTTCCTGGCACAGTTGGCATGGTTACCAGTGGAGAAAAGCAGCGACTTAAACCTTGAGACTGAATCTCCATGAACCCGCGATAATCTTCGGCCAATCTCCGTATTAACACCCAACTTCTTCTCGGTCTGCCTTCATGCCCCCATCCCAGCCTCACACACGCTCACTTCCCAACGCCTCACAAAGGCTTTTGTATCGGGATAAATGGTGTAAAACTGGCGCCCCTGTAATCATTTCCCACCAAAGCCCTTTTATTGCCAGACATGAGGCATTTGTCTTTTTAATTTAAAAAAGAAAATATCATGCAGTCTGTGTTGACTGCCGAGAATGTGCCGTGGTTGTTCGGCATGATGCGAATGATGAAAATATAGATGAGGGGTTAGTGTTCTTCCGCGGCCAGCTTAACTTACTGGCCCAGAAACTGTACGTAGCCAAAGCCTTTAACAACCCCTGCCATGATTAAAACACTATATTAAAATGACATGGGTGGTGGAAACGCATTCTTACCCTCAGCTCCTGAAACAAAGTCTGCGTTATTTATTACCGTGGTCTGTATTGGCCGGGTTACATTAGCCATTTTCATTTCTGTATGTATATGATGATTGCCTCAGCCTGACACGACAGTTTAAATGATCTCACTTCCAAAGTGCAACAGCTAACGTTAAGTGTGTTTGGGCATATTCACGGTCACATTTAAAGAGAATGTGCATGATTTATATCGTCTTCAAATAAATCTAGTCATACTCAAAGTAAGTTAGTTTATAACTTGGCACTTACATGCTCAGTCCTGATGCTCGCTGTCGTTTGGATCTTAAGTGGCGGGGCGCGATAACTCGTAACCTGGACGACTCTCCATCAGCGGTGTCAAGACGAGATAAACAACATTTATTTCCCTTGTGGATAATATAGTGTATTATTGCACACAGTGTCTGGGGATTGTGCTTTCTTCATTTGGCGACAAGGACCACAGCCGACAATCGTTTCATGCATGGCCCTGGACCGGAAGCGAATTAATTGTAAACAGCATCGCTACTGAATCTGCAGCGCGACCAGCGTAGTTAGTCCGATTCGCGAACGAATGACTCTTACGAGCTGGTTTCTTTTAGTGAATTTAATCATTATAATAGTAACAATAATAATGACAATAATATGGGTTGTCCTTTTAAGTGAATCAGAAACAATGCAGTGCCTTCATTCTCTAAACGAATTTCTCAAATGAATTGGTTCTTTTTAGGGAAACAACGCAGCCATTTCGATTCCTGAAAGAATGACTCTTATGGGTCGATTCTTTTTCTTCTAAACGATTCTGATGTCTAAACGAACCGTTATGACCAGGAAACAATAGCCTATGAGTGTACGGACTGGTTGTTCAGATGATAAGCTTGAGTTTTGTTGTAATCAGTGGTATATTATAAAAGTGATCATATTAATTATTAATTGAATGAAATATATAGGCTAACTATTTGTTATTTTTCATTTAACTATTCTTTAGGTCGTTGGACTGCAATTGCTTTCTATAAAAGTCAGCGAAAAGCCACTTAAAGGTTGTGCAATAATTTAGCAATCTCTGTATTAAATGTATTTCTGATTTGCTATATCTGTTTTGTAGAAATCTAAAATGATCTCATAATTTGGCAACAGACTGCCTGAAGGCAATATATCAATATATGCAATATGAACCGGCATTTGTTTTATCCTAATATTTCTTCTTTAAAAAAAAAAAAGTTAATTGAGCCATTAAGGAACCAGAATCATTAAGAAGGATAGGAATTGGAACCGGAACTGTTAAATTGCATCTCTACTGTCAACAGTGTGCCCAGTGAGGGGTCCAAAAACTGCATCTGTGCCCAGCACAAACACATACACACACTAACATAACAGGAAACTTCAGCAGTCAGAGAGAAAAACACCAGATAACAAGGACAAGTGAACTCCTGCCGTCAGCTCAGTTCCGAGACAATGCATGTCTGCTGCAAAGACATGTGTCTGTATTTCTTAACAAACAAGCAGACACCCAGAGGTGTGGGCAGGGTCTGATCAGCTGTCAGTCGGCCCTTGAGAATGTTACAGAAATGTACGTCAAGTATGCATTCCTATACTCGAGCCCTAGAAAATTGTGGTCACTTCTTTGACTTTTTGACTGTCATCTCTGTAAATATTCTATTCTCTTTTCTTGTTGCTTTATTTTTATTTCTTTGGGGGGGTAAAGTTCTTCATGAGAAAGCCTTTCTTTCTCATCTTTGGCTTCACTTTGAATGTCACCGGTTTCTCAGGATTGACAGAATAATATGCACTCATCATTTTGCAGACGCAAAAAAAGGAACTGTGAACACTGGGTACATTTTTGGGGGTATTTGCTTCTTTTTAATCAGTGGAGAAAGACTGACATGTCCAATCATAATAACACATCAACTGCTAAATGGGCCTTTGCAATCACTGTCAGTTCCATTCCATTAGGGAGTCCTGTATGTACGGACATCAATCAGCTTTTTGTGGTGTTATTTATTCATAATTTTATAATTTAACTATTTATCTGTTTATTCATTCTAAACAATTGCTTTCTGCACTTTGACTATGCCCTTGCCTAATCAAACAATGCTGGCACAACAAATTGCTTGTGTGCAGGTTGTCTAATTTTGCAACAATATAGTTGTTTTGTTTTTAACAGTAAGTGCAGTTATTTTTAGTTTAAAAATCTTCAAAATTACAAAAAAGCTAATCCTGTGCTCTGCATATGGTTGCAGCATTAAAGAAGTGGAATATATTGTCCGGTATAAACAGAAATGCATAACTTCTCATTTTATGTCATGCCGTGGAAAATCCCCCTTCATCGACTTGTAACTCCAACATAAATTGTATATAAAATAAATTATATGGAAAGATCAACTGTGGGAAATCTTGTATTATTACCTCAAATTAAGCAACCATGAAATGATTTGCCTTTATTTAAAATGCCATGCAATCCAATTTAAATGTTGCATACTTTAAATCCAGGCTGATTTCCATAAAAGAACATCCAGTGGGTCACCTACGTACTGGCAAACAGATAAAGCCAGCATGAAATAGTAGCTAAACCATAACCCACTGTCTATCCTGGAAGTTCATCAAAACTAGATCCTCAATATCCCAAAATCGCGTCCCACTTGCATAGTTTCTGTCATCCTGTGGCACATTATTAAGTGTCAGAGCAGTTTGTGAGAATTACAATGTATACATAAAATTGTCTGTACAATGAAAATCTATGGATCCCCTAAGGGGACATAGTGATGGAAAAAATATCAGATAGGAAGAAATGTTGTATTACAATATGTTTGCGTTCTCTCACAAAAGTTTTGCATTCAAAAACTCATTCTCTCACAAAAATTTGCATTTTCTCACAAAACTATTGTGTTCCCCTGAGAAACGTTGTATTTTCTCACAAAAACAATATATATTTTGAAATACATATCTGAAATATATTTTTTCCTCACAATTCATATTTTTCCATGACAAATATTTTGCAACCAAACACTTACGTTTTGCAATCAAATTTTAAAGTTTCTTTGGGGAATGCGAGATAACTAATTTATTTTGTTTCATCCCATTTCATTTTTGTACCATAATTTTTTTATCATTTCCTATTTGTTTGTGTTTGTAAGGCATGTAAATAATATAGTTTGGCCATGTGTGTCACTTTTTTCACCTCATATTAATTTAATTTTATATTACACAGAAGAAAGTCATACAGATTAATAATTTTTGTGTGAACTATTCCTTTAAGATGATTTGAAAAGGCTTGATCAATAGCAATCAATGATCTTCGTAATGCAAATTTTGACATTTTGTGTTTAAATGGATGAAAACGTCACCCATGATGTATTCCACTACACACAGCACCTCACTCGATGACCTTGGCCTTGTGCCCAGCTGACTTGCAAAAGGGTCAAAATGCAGAAACCAGTCTAGCCGTTCACGTCCATTAGTCCGATTGCTAGCCAGCAACTTGGCATGGCCAAGATCCCCCTCTTTCCCAAACTCACCAGACAGGTTGTCAATTTATCACGGAGAGGTCACTGTCTCTCATCTCTTCAAAGAGTCGTCTGATTCCTGAGCTCTGCAGTGTGGATTCGACGGGCTATTAAGCAAATTACTGGCTGGTCAGTTATTGCACTCTGTGCATTGCTCATCACATAACTCAAAGGGCCTGCTCATCTCCTTTTAACCGCCAGGCCTACTCTGCATATCTTGCACTGCTAATTCATTGATTAAGTGCTTGTAGCTCTTGTTGTCGCTAAGGACAGCAGGCAGGAAGTGGGAAGGAAAAACAATGCACCGTTATCGGAATCGAAAGCAGCGGGAGGGTTTGTATAGGCATGCTGGCATAGCAGCACATAGGATCATTTCCTATGTGTTTGTGTTTGTAAAACATGTAAATAATATAGTTCGGTAAGTATCGCTGTGACTACACATAGCTGAGGAAAAGAGCAGGAAGATTGGAGGTAATCAGATTAAGACCACATGCTGGCTATAGACAAAAAGCAGCAGTGTAATACTCGTTTGTCCTTTTTTCCTCACCAAATGCAGAAGTAGAAGAAAAATAATGAGAATTCAGGTAGGTGTTATTGTGGCTAGCTTTACTTAAAAGTGGTTTTGGATGCTGAGGAGATTAAATTGCAGTAGTAAACAGTGATATTTGTTAATTTAGTGTCCAGTCAATGGTCAATGTCAGAGGTCAATGCCTTCAAGACACATTTATGGCAGTAAACACAGAAAGTAGCATACTTGTATATGTAATGAGCACAATTGTGTGTAAACTACTTGAAATGCCTCTCTTTTTCTTTTAATGCTTGCTAAGTCTCTATGCCTGCGCTAACACAGAGCTGTATAGCAAAGACTGTGTATTTTTTGTGTGTGAACGTGTGGGTGTGTGTACGTGCATGTTAATGTGTATGGTGTATCTAAACCCACAACAGTGTCTACTTTAATGCTGTTATCCAAACTAGGACAGAGGAGAGGGCATATCTAAATGAGATTAACATTGCGTATATTACATAGGTACACAGAGGCCTTGATCATGATGGGAATGGAGCTTAAAGATTATCAGAACAAATACAAACCTACATCTACAGCAACAGCATTTTTATGTTGGTGTTGCCAGGGTGATGTTGGACAGTAAGATGGAGTATTATCTCTATGTCCTGTTAATTGCTTTTCTCTGTGTTATTAAAGTAACACTGAGATAATAAGTTTGTATTAATATTGCAAATCAGTTGTTAATATCCATTTACATTTTAATTTTAGTTAAAGTGTTAGTAATGTTTTTGTGTGCTTTTGTCATTTTAAGAGTAAAAAAAACATATTTATGTATATATAGTTTTTATTATTTTTCATTGTTTTATTTTTAGTTATTTTAGAACATCAAGTTAAACTAAATAAAATAAAAAAAATACATTTAAAATAAATAACATTTTAAATTTTAATTTAAAAATATAAATTTTGCCTTGCCAAATAATTGTTATATTTTACTTTATTTCAGTTAATGTTTATTTTATTTCAAGTAACAAAAATGTTTTTTATGGTTTTATTATTTTTAGTTTCAGTTTTTAGTTAACTATAACAACTTTTCTAGTCTTCCTTTATATATTTTAGGGCCCTTTAACACTGTAGCAGTTGAGAATTTTACAAATAAATTAAATAAAGATCCATGAACATTAAGTTGCCTCTGAAGTTTTCCGAATAGATGATTTTTACAAAAAGTTGAATAAAGTAAAATATTTATTTGTGTTTATTATATGTATAAATATAACCAGACATGGTGTGGCTGATTGCAGTTCATTGCTTCACACCAATTGTGTGCCCTGCAATAAAATAGTAAAAGTATAAAAGTAATACTAATAATCTTAACTTACATACCATTAGAAGTATGCAATGAAAATAGTTTTGCAAAAAGAAAAGTGAGTTCTCACGATTCATAAAGGTGTTGATTTCAGCCAATTATATGAGTCATGTACTGAGAGTTTCAGTTGGCCCCAAAGATACCCGTATCTTGTCATAATGATTACTGAAATAAGTTCCCTTTTCCTTTTTATTTTTGCAAATTACAAACCATATTTTAAGAGGTCAACACTCCCTGTCTTGATTGACATACTTGAATGTATAATGAACTGCTCGGCTATTTCCCACAAAAAGCCTCAGCTGGATCCCAGCCTCCAAATTCCAGCAAGCTGCCCTTGATGTGCATGAGACCGGGCTGACGCACCCCTATCTGCACTAATCATTACCCGCCAAGGCCTCCTCTTTTTTAATAAACGAGATAATTGGCTATCATTGTCTAGCTGGCTCTGTTTGGTGAGTGGGAATGGAAATGGCAGTGACCAGATGCCTCGCTCCCGCTCTCAAAGCTCTTTAATTAGAGAGGGCCCAGCGAACCTGAGGACCATGCCACTACAAAAGCAGTGAAAAGGGCAATTAACGGCCGAGTGGTCCCCTCTCCGTCCATCTGTCAGAGCGCAGGTGAAAGGATGATGAAGGAGGTCTATCCTCACAGGCCCATATGGAGATCATTATGGGTAAAGCCTCTCAATGCCTTTCCTTCAAGAAACATAGTATTTTTTCCCCATTCTTTTACATTGGCGTCAATATCTGCCTGGGAATGCAATGAGACAGCTGCGTGGTCAACAGACAGGCGGTCTACCTATCTTGTTAGATGGTGTACATGTAAATGGGATTTCTCCATGCATGGTTCAATGTACTTTTTTCTTTCTTTCAGACAATGCCGCCATCAGACAGCCACCCCAAGAAAGTGCAAATACGGTGAAATTCCATATGCCAATGTGATGTTCGCCTTACAAAAATGTTACATACAATGTTCAGAATAGCATACTAGCATATTATTTTTTTCTTCTACTGTTTTGACGGTATATAATAGGTATACAAAACATGCAAAATATCTCTAGGCACAGGACACCTACCACATGCCTACATTAAATAGCATATATTCCAGAATGCAATGATGTTATGAATATGTCCATGCGATCGAATGATGACTTTCAGGATGTACATTTAATGGATCTTACACATGCACTGGACCGAACTGAACCGAATAGAAATGAAGACTGATTCCCCAAGTAATGACTCTTATATGATCCGTTTTTGTAATGATCCTTTTTAGTGAAGAAAAACTATATAGAGAGACCACTAAAGTCTGATTCCCAAGCAGATTAATCACTTGCTGTATTCCTCATTTGTAAGTTGCTTTGGATAAAACTGTCTATTATATTAATAAATGTAAATGTAAGATCTGCTTCTTTTTTAATCAAAAACATTTAGGAGTATAAGATGAAATCATTGAGAAAATCTGATTCACTTACTGAACCGCAAGTCATTCAATTCATAAAGTCTGACTTTAACAACATGATACTGTATTGTGTTACCTATAAGGTTTGTGTAAGAAAGGACCCGGCTGGAACGATCCAATGACGGCAGTCGTTCCGCGGGTGAAGGGCTTTGCGTGTTACGATCTTTCCTTTTCACGACACAACAAGAACATTAAAATGGAACACTTCTTCTTATATATTTTATCTCGTTATTTCATCTGACTCCATAAAATGAAAAGGGTTTTAATGATGTCTGTGCATCATTAAAACAGGAACGAATGATTGATTATTCTTATCAGCTCTTTTTCATTACTTTACCCGTCCAGACATAGGGAAGCTATATCGCTCAGAGGTCCTGTTTTCCACAGATCTCACGGACACAATCTCGTCAGGCCCGGTCATCAGTCAGAGGTAAATTATGGTTACGTATCTGAGATTTGCCGTAAATTCACACGTACACAATCAGAGACATCGAATAACCCTCATGGGGCACCCTCAGAACTCGAGTTCAATCGTTTACTTCAGTAAAGGGTTTTGGCCACTATCAGATATGTTAGCAGATCAATATACTACACTCGTAATAGCTTTGGGTTGGCCAAATCTTTGTTTAAAGTAACATTAATCAAAAGTCAGAGGTGTGGACGTGCAATTCAATCTGATCAGACGGCGTTCACCGTCATTGAACGGAATTAACCCGTCCCTACACCCAAGCACACTTAAAGATGCGGATATTAGCCGTCGCTAAAACTGACGCAGGCTTATGGAAATATACGAATCCACTAATCTGGTAGAGAGAAAGCACTCTTCAGAGGCAGTTAGAATAGAATCAAACGTTACAATTTATTGACCAGGTAATCAAAACAATAATTCAAAGCTCCAATGTTACAAGAATAGAATCAACGGTTAACCATAACATAACAATAATTCAGGAATTGAAGAACTTGTAGAAATTACTACCTGGCAATGAAAAACTACACACAAGTGACATGTGCGGGTAATCAGTTTACTGACTCCCAGATGTTTGTGTCCCTTTTCCTTATATACCCAGATAATTCAATAGACCCACCCAGGTGGGTACCCAGGTGGTATCTTGTCATTATAATAAGTCTTTAGAATTGGCCACCAAAGGCTTCTGGAGATCCTGTGGCCGGGATTACTTATTTACATACAGGAGGTGTTTTGAGTAGGAAATCAGGGGGAGGGCACACCTTTAAGTTGTGCACTATATTTCCTCATACTTTAGAACTTCTTTTAGCTTTTCGTTATGATTGGGAGAATGAGACCATTTTACCAGGCACACTGAGACATTTCAAAAGATATCAAACATGTATAGTTACTTTTTTGTACATATTACATTGCATGGGTTTTAGGTGATGAGGGGAGGGGGGAGAATGGCGACTGCAGCCGGTCCCTCGTGCGGACCGTCAGCACAGGGTGTGAAACCCCCCAGTGTGCTGCGTCCTGGATGTTGCTGCTATATGCAAGAGATAGCTCCCGTTGATTACTGACACCAGGCCCACATTTCCTCTCTAGGGGGGCCCAGACATTTTGGCACCGGGCCCGGGCTTACAGTTTCCTCTCTTTGGCACTGTTTGGGCCACTCACGGTGTTTCCTGCAGTGTCACTTTCGTCGTTGTAAGGTGGGCAGCTTTAAGGGGAAAAGGTGTCGTCCCGCCATGGGGAGACCTCTGCGTCCTTTGGCATCCTTCTGAGGATGTCGATCTGGCCCATAGAAAGGTCCTCTGTCACTTCCAAGCAAAATGAGTGATCAGCAGGACAGGTCAGTCCTCCATATGTGAACGAATTCATCTCACTGACACACCACTGTGTATGAGACACCTGAATCGCATTTGAATGGTCATGCAAAGATTCAACACTTATGAGTTTGCTATCATTGGGAGAGAAAGGTTGTAATGCATTACATGTACAGACAACATAATTGTGAATTTCATGACAAGTGCGACTGGTAAATAAGGTCTCAGTACTCTTCAACGTAGGTGATCCCATTTAATTACCTGATCTTTAACTACCGTGCCAATGGATCGAATATTAGTGGAATTTGGATAAACTTGATCTGGGTGGATTAAAGGAAAAGTGGCAAAAAATCCAATACAATCAATACATTCGTTTCCAGTATACATCACAATTGTGGATATTAATTCTGAATACTTTACATTTTTCATTTTTTCCGAAGAGAACCATCTATGTAAACCTAAAACCTCAATTAAATCGTTCAAAACATGTCTCGGGGTCTTGTGCAGAGGAAGATCTAAAATTTCCTGTCTTGTTGCAGTGATTTGCACTGAGACATGTGGTACCATCGCAGTTTCCCTTTTACAGTTGTGGCCACACAGCTGTTGCATATAGCTTTAATAAAGTAACAGTTGTGTGGATTGGTGAAATTGTCTATGCAATGCAAACATTCCCCGACACAATACATTCCTTCCTTTCGGTTGGTCCAGACAAGTACATTAGCTTGGTGAATCTCATATGTGTGTTATTATGCGTTTCTGTATGTGTGCACCTATATGTTGCAGGTTCCAAATTTTTAATATAGTGGTACAATTTTGGGTCTATGCCATTGTTTTAGATTTTTCGTGTAGTGTATGCATGTTACCTAATTGTGTCACCTGGATCTATTTTAAGTCGATACCAGGCAGTGAGGTTGTACATGAATTTGGTGCTCGAGTGTGTCCTGAAATGTTTCTTTGTAGGTGGGTGGGTGTTACCTGAACTACAACAAATTTGTGGTGTGCAATTTGGATCCGGTACTAATCCGGGAGGCCATGTAACTGTCTCTTTTGGTGCAACTGTGATTTTTTGTGTGGATGGCCCCTTGGAGTGTTACGCAACACCCACCTCCCACATTTCAGGTTGTGTGTGAGTGATTGGTGCTCTCCAGAGTGGGAGGATTTGATTCGCTACTACTCGTGCCACTGTGTTTGCACTGTTAAATTGGAAAATTTGTCAGTTATCACAAGGTAATAACGATATCCCGCTTTGGCACTAGGTAGTGGGCTTATGAAATCCAATTGGAGTAACTCCCAAGGTCCCTTGGGTGGTTCTGGTCTACACAGTTTTGTATGGCCAGGCTTGCCTTGGTTAGTGGAGGCACATACGATGCATGTGTCACACCATCTTTGAATGTCTGATGCCATTTGTGGCCACCAGAAGTTTTTTGGATCAGCTGTTGTGTTTTTGGAGCTGATACGTGTGCATAATCGTGGTACAACTTCATCACTGGTTTCTGGAGGGCTTCTGGAACAATGTATTTATCGTCTCTTAAAATCATGCCTTCAGTGACCTTGACTAGTTGGTCCTGCTGCAGGTGCGGTGTCAGCTCTCCATCAGAACTCCACAGTTCTTGTTGGTACTGTTTCAAGTCAATAGGAATAGTTTGAATCGCACTCACGGCAGGAACAACCAGTCTGTCAGGCTTCCATTCATCTCCCTTTTGTGCTGCTAATTTGGCTAATTGATCTGTGATGTTGTTGTTTTGTTTTCATCTGGATTTTCGATGATGTGCGCAGGCACTTTAACGACGGAGAGTGAGGGATCGCGTGTTCTAACCTCCTGCCAAATCGAAGTTATGATGTTAAAATGTTTTATCATGAAGTTTACTGAATTGTTTCAACAGCTCAGAGTTGTCGCTAGGGGCGTTTTTGGTAATGCTTCGCTTGTTTTTAAATCTTTTTCTCTTTTTGACAATCTACTACATGGTTAGTCTTTCTGCAATAATGGCATATCATTTTATTTGGAGACCTTTGGCTAAATTTATCTGTGCTGTTCCTTCTGTTAACCACTGTGCGGACAACGCTGCGGGTTTTAATCGCCATCTGTTTTCTATTCTTGAACCCCAATCTACTATTGCTCTGAGCGTGTTTTCGGCTGGGTCGACGCCATTTGATAACGCTTTTGAACGGGGATGCCGGCATTGTTTTTAACAAGCTGCAGTACGCGTCATGGTTGCGGTCTGCATTTTCAAGGCCTGAGTGCTCTCTGTATGTTACCCATAACCGTTCAGCGTGCGTTTCAAATGACTCATTACCTGCTTGTTTGATTTCTAATATTTTGCTCCAGTCTGCATGTGACGGTCCCCTCATGTCTAATAATGCCTGTTTTAGACGTTCATAAATCCTTCGTCGGTTTGTCATTTACTCTGTTCATTATGTTGCGGATTTCATTTCTGTGTTTAGTTTCGGTCTGAGCTCCTCAGGGATAGTGAGGAGGGCTATTTGCCATCGTCTCTAACCTCTAGTTTGTAGACATTAGCCTGTAGCATCAATGCTTCCCAGTAGGGTTGAAAAGGCCCTTTTCTCGGCATAGTTCCTACGACTTGTTTGTGCCTAGAGCATTCTCCGCATGTTAACGGGCGGCTGATTGTTGTGATATCATCATCCGCATTTTCATGGTTTTAACACTGCGATTTTAACTGCCTTTTTGGCGAGTCGTTTGATTTGGTTCGGGTCTTTATTGGGCTTCGCGAGCTCTGTTTTCTGGCCACAGACTCACGAGCTCGGTTACGAGTTTCTCTGCGTGGCCTATTGTTACACGCTAACGCAGTGTCCTCATCTTCGCTTTCAGTTTGCGCCTCTAACTCGGTTTCATCCAGTGCTGCTTGTTTAACGCAACTGGAAAACCTGTTTTGTCGCAACAATCTTGAGCGCAGATATGTAATTACTATATGTAATTAGTTTCCCTTGAACTTGATCAATTTTTGTAGCCATTTCTTCGCGTTGTCTAGCCCACCCCGTTGCTCGTATGCAAACATTTCGACTTGCTTTCTTAACTTTTGTAATTCGTCAGATCGCACTGCTTCGATTTCTTTGATATTTGTTATTGTTTTTTCGTTCTCGGTCATGGTCGCGAGGTCGTTACGAAGCAAATAAACAATTGCAGCGGAATTTTCTTGTATTTTGATTTCGATTTTAGTCTCGCACCCTCGGCAGAATACCAGGATGTTATTTCGTTGTTGTTCCACTTCAAATTGAATCCTTGTCGCTTAACCGAACAAGGATTTTTGTAATTGTATTCCTAAAACTTCCATTATCTCCTGATCTCCTCTGCTGCTGTGGTTTCCTGAAAAGACATGTTGTTTCGTCTAATTCTTAATACCACCGGGTTTTTCGGTTCCGGTTTCAAAAATGGGTATACCGACCCGTTCTACAAAATGTGTCTATATGGTGTAAACAACATTTCCCTCAACTTTTAAAAGGCAACAAAGAATATGCTTACCACAGCAGCTGGATATTGATGAGAAGGATATCAAACCTCACGTCCAAGGAGAGTTCAAGTTGAATGTCGCGGCTGGAATGACGTACTCGTCTCTGCGAGAATCGCGTTCTCGTCTTTACGAGATCACGTCGGGGTCACCACTGTAAGAAAGGACCCGGCTGGAGCGATCCAATGACGGTCGTTCCGCGGGTGAAGGGCTTTGCGTGTTACGATCTTTCCTTTTCACGACACAACAAGAACATTAAAATGGAACACTTCTTCTTATATATTTTATCTCGTTATTTCATCTGACTCCATAAAATGAAAAGGGTTTTAATGATGTCTGTGCATCATTAAAACAGGAAACGAATGATTGATTATTCTTATCAGCTCTTTTTCATTACTTTACCCGTCCAGACATAGGAAGCTATATCGCTCAGAGGTCCTGTTTTCCACAGATCTCACGGACACAATCTCGTCAGGCCCGGTCATCAGTCAGAGGTAAATTATGGTTACGTATCTGAGATTTGCCGTAAATTCACACGTACACAATCAGAGACATCGAATAACCCTCATGGGGCACCCTCAGAACTCGAGTTCAATCGTTTACTTCAGTAAAGGGTTTTGGCCACTATCAGATATGTTAGCAGATCAATATACTACACTCTAATAGCTTTGGGTTGGCCAAATCTTTGTTTAAAGTAACATTAATCAAAAGTCAGAGGTGTGGGCGTGCAATTCAATCTGATCAGGGGCGTTCACCGTCATTGAACGGAATTAACCCGTCCCTACACCCAAGCACACTTAAAAGATGCGGATATTAGGCCGTCGCTAAAACTGGCGCAGGCTTGCGGAAATATACGAATCCACTAATCTGGTAGAGAGAAAGCACTCTTCAGAGGCAGTTAGAATAGAATCAAACAATTTATTGACCAGGTAATCAAAACAATAATTCAAAGCTCCAATGTTACAAGAATAGAATCAACGGTTAACCATAACATAACAATAATTCAGGAATTGAAGAACTTGTAGAAATTACTACCTGGCAATGAAAAACTACACACAAGTGACATGTGCGGGTAATCAGTTTACTGACTCCCAGATGTTTGTGTCCCTTTTCCTTATATACCCAGATAATTCAATAGACCCACCCAGGTGGGTACCCAGGTGGTATCTTGTCATTATAATAAGTCTTTAGAATTGGCCACCAAAGGCTTCTGGAGATCCTGTGGGATTACTTATTTACATACAGGAGGTGTTTTGAGTAGGAAATCAGGGGGAGGGCACACCTTTAAGTTGTGCACTATATTTCCTCATACTTTAGAACTTCTTTTAGCTTTTCGTTATGATTGGGAGAATGAGACCATTTTACCAGGCACACTGAGACATTTCAAAAGATATCAAACATGTATAGTTACTTTTTTTGTACATATTACATTGCATGGGTTTTAGGTGATGAGGGAGGGAGAATGGCGACTGCAGCCGGTCCCTCGTGCGGACCGTCAGCACAGGGTGTGAAACCCCCAGTGTGCTGCGTCCTGGATGTTGCTGCTATATGCAAGAGATAGCTCCCGTTGATTACTGACACCAGGCCCACATTTCCTCTCTAGGGGGGCCCAGACATTTTGGCACCGGGCCCGGGCTTACATTTGTGATAATGTATTTTTGATTCAATGTTCATATCATATTGAGTAGTTCAAGATACAAACACTTTATGAGTTTTGACCATGTTGCTTCATATAAATAAATGAATTTGTTCTAATTTTATGTACTCTGCCTAACTATAGTTGCAAAGGGGATTTTATTTATAATAACATCATATCTGCACACCTGAATGTTTGCAGACAGGTGAAGTGGACACAGAAAATAAAATAATGAAAGAAGAAAAATTCTGTACATTTCTATTGCATGCAATAAATCCAGTCTTTATTGAGATGGCTTCTCTGATTGGCCATTCTTCAGTGTTTCAATGTCTGCTTTAATAAAATTTGCATGAAAGGTTGCTATCTCAACAACTAGTTCTCCTTGCTTCCTTTTAAATGATGGCACAATAACTTTACCTTGAGCAACATGACTTTTACTTGGCAGAAGTTTAGAGACACCTCACATAGGTGAGACATAATTCACCCTTTTCAACAAAACCAGCATCATTATCATGCTCTTAAGACGAACAGTATAACAAAATTGTGAACATGAGGGGGGCAGCCACGTACAATCGTGAAGAGATTATTCATTTGAAGCTAAGTGTATGTGATCATTAAATACAGTAATGACTGTGAACAGTGTGGCAGAACGTCTGGGGAATGATTGTTGTTGCACTGAATTAATCCAAGTTCTCCAAGCAGTATATTTACTTAAGCCATTAAAACCCATGACAGTATGCCGTCAGGCAGAATCAGTGATATTCAGATGACCTGCTTTTTGTCTGAATGTTATTGGCCCAGTGCCCATTCAAATGTCTACAGCTATTACACTTATCAAACGGGACCTGAATGCAAATTCACATTTTCTTAGCAGCCACAACAGCTCTGGCAGTTTACTATTTAAATAGAACTCTTCAGAAATTACATGTAATTAGATACTATTATTAGATGCGGCATTTCAAGCGTTTATGTTCTAGGTTTGCTCTTTGACCGACATTTGTTTATATTAGTGTTCACTTGCTAAAAGTGACTACTAAATGTCCATAGAGTTCATAAATGTTCAAACTAATGCCAATATTATATAAACATACAGTATGAGAGACTAAAAAAACATGGGTCAATTAGCTAATAAAGGATGTTTATATTAAAAACACAAAATTATTTTCACATAGTGATAATATTTTGTCGCTCAAGATAACAACTGAATCTGTTTGCATATTTTGACATTGTACTTATAATTTAGATATATACCACCAGTAAAGAATGGCCACATTTTGTACATTTTAGAGTAATAGTAGACTATATTTACTAAAAGTAGTATAAACTATATTTGTTAGTTTATTACATTTATAGAGAAAGTTTTACAAGAAAATACTATTTCATTAATTTCTTTTAATTATTTGTGAAAATCATATATATATATATATATATTTTTTATTGTGTATGTGTGTGTGTGTGTGTGTGTGTGTGTGTGTACATATATCAATTATCAAGTATATCAGTTAACTAAAATAGGACTGCCTACATAATTATGTAGATACCAAAACATTTAAATAAATCAAAACTATCTTATATTTAGAAGAAGAGGTAAAGTTGTTCTTTACTGAGGTATATCCTAGGATGCTTTTACACAGTATTGAACAGTTTCCTTGTTTGTTAGTTTTTTTGGTTTTTACAAGCTGGACACTTTGGTACAAGTTGGTAGTTCAGTGGTTTAAAGCTTCATGATACATAAATTGTATGGGAAACAAAATTAAATCTTACAAGTTTGGAATGACATGAACAATTAAACAATGACAGAATTATCATTTTTAACTGAACTATTTATTTAAGTCTTGACCGTACCTATCTCCTGCGGTGTTAACATCTGCATTAAGCCTATTCGTCCAAAAAGTGCAAATTATTCAGGACCACAGTAGTAACGCTGAGTGCTATGCAGCGTTATCAGATCTGTATGTGTGGGATATCGACCCTCACATTGTCCGCACACACTCCGGGACAGCCAAAGATGCAATGGGGTTGTGGAAAAAAGAGCGAGGAGGAGTTTAAACGTGTCTGCACCTGACATGAGCAGACTCCTGGTTGTGTTGATTGTATGTTTTTTTATGACATAACTGCTGAAAAGCCGGACAAGGATGAATAGGTGTCTGATTATGGCCGTGGTACTGACCCAGAAGAAGGCTTCAACCTTCAAGTAAAAGAGGCCCATGTCGATTTATCATTCTAATTATCTAAGGCAGGTCTGGGGCTGCAATGCCCAGCGACTGTCTGAGTAAGGGAAAATGCACCAGCAATGCACAGCTAAAGTGAATATTAATAGGCCTGGCGGTTGCAGACATAGGATGCGTTTTATTACGAAGACTAATGGTCCACTTGAGCAAACCCTCATTGCAATATCTCAGCTTGTTTGACCCTTCCTGGCTTGCTTTGAATATAATACCAAGATCTAGTCAGGTCAACCTCTCAAAACTCAATATCACGCGAGGCAATTTTAAAGTTAACCCTGCAGCCGCCAAGCATGTCACGTCCTTTCATAAAGACCCTTTCTGGAAGGAGTCGACACTACTCCCTGTTCTCTTTTGGTCTAAAAGGTTTCTTTCCAGCAAAACAGCTTTACATTTCCCCTTTCCGAAACAGTGCTGTGGGTGTGTATTATCAACAGTTTCGCTGGCATAAAGTTTCCTTTTTTGCAGGTTATGAGGTGCTTCCTCACACACACCCACATCCAATGTCCTGTGAAAACTCTCCAGCCTGTCAACAAAATATTTTCTCCCTTAAGAAACACAAGACTGTTAAATCACAGCTCCACTGCCTGGTCTTGTTCTCTAGGAATGCTGTCGCAACCAGAGAAAATGGTATGCGGCGTGTTGGGGGGCAAACCACAGGGAAGCTCTGTGTTTTATAGCATGTACAGTACATACAAATACCACAAAGCATTCAAAAACTGCCCTTTTTCTTTTAATCTCGCTACATTGGAATATTGCAATAACCGCTCAATCTGATGCCAGACCGTGATTTCGGAAAGGTCAACTTATCTTTCAGACGCATATATGCATGAAATGGAGGTTGAAAAAAAATGTGTAATGATAATTCACTGCTCAGACAATGAAAACGAGAGACAAAAAAGATTTTATCATTAAATAAAATACATACATGCAAGGAGAGGATTTGGATTGGACAGGGCGAAAGAGAAGTGTTTTGCTTATCAACAGGAATCGGGAGATTGAAAGACAAAATTGCCAGATGCCCCCACCCCTCCTATTTCCATTACCGCATCGGGATGCTTTCATCATCTCATTTGGGTGCAAAAACGCAGGTGAAATGCTTCACACATGAAAGTGAACTCAGCTAAGGTTACGAAGTGAGGGGCCTTCTTGTATACACGCTTTCACAATTGTACACCTCTCTCTTGCTATGTTCTAAAACCTAGTGAACTGTGTATGCAGGTTTTATAAATATGAGCGCTGACATGTATTTAAGCGTATGCACACTCTAAGATCAAATCTGAGCGTACGCACACTTTATAAATGAGGCCCTGCACTTGACCAGCTTAAACCAGTTCATGACCAGCACTTTACCAGCTTAAATCAGCTCAAACCAGCAACCATGCTTCAAAACTTACCTAACCAGCATATGCAGTTTTTTTTCAACAGGATCACATGTGTCACTTGTGGAAACTGCAGTTCAGAATGTGTTCAGAAAATGGTGAATATAAATATATGTTAAAATTAAATAATTTGTGTATAAATAAAAATATTTGTGTATGCCATTTTGTTTTATGCTTATTAGAGTTTATTAGCAAAATGCTAAAGTCAAACTTTGTTTTAAAGTCCAAATGAATTGAAAATACACCCTAAATGCATTAAACATATTATTGTGAAGATTCAACTGCTTATATGTTTAGTTTTTTTTACAGAACCAAGTCCCAGTCCTACGTTTTTTTGATAATTTTTACACTCGGTCCTCGGATGTACATCACATGACGGAAGAAAAGATATGTCTCTACTTCTGTTTCATTGAAACTAGGCTGAGTCGTGTGAAGCGGTATTTACATGGTATGAGTATTGGCCTGTGTAGAGTTTTCAAGTGTATTCACTTATGAAGTTTAGGATGCCTATGTTGGCAGTAAGTCAACTCACAAGGTTTTGCAATAGAGCTTTTGTGTCATCTCTCATATAAACCATCGTAATATTTAAAGTAAAAAAGTGGTCTCTTTTTTTCTGTTAAAGGTTCAAACAGGAGGAGGGGCTGGATCTAGGGTTTCACTCCTTCTCTGGCTTGAGGGCTAGCAGGCAGATATTGAGAGGTATGTAAACCATGGGAACAGGTCAGGGCAGTTCAGACATAGAGTGGTTTCTTAACCCCTCACTGTCTCAGCCTGAGATTCTTAAATGGTTTTGGTGGGCCTAAAAGGTGAAGAACTGGCAGACAAGTGGAAACTGGCTCATTTGACATTTGACCTTGAGGTCAGCAAGGAAGAAAATTGAGTAGATGAAATGATGGATCCTGTATGTCTGAAGGCAGAGAAATAATGGGTCCCAGTGGTTTCCTAGAAAATGCTCATGGCAAAAAAGCCACAGGTGCTAATCAAATAAATTATTTACATTTTCTGTTCAGAACAAAAATTAAATTAGGGTGTAGCAGTTAGCATATGTACACTTGCATGAGTTTACATAACTTTAAATCTGACTCATGGTGTTTCCTGATACCATCTTATCTTGTTTTCAGGATATATTTCATCACAAAAAAAAATGAAAGAATTGAGATTATTGAGACAATATTTTCATGCAGAAAAAAAATAATAAAATAGATTCTACATTTCAAATCAAGTAATCAAGTAAAATAATACAAAATCATGAGGTTTAAAGCTGATTTGTAAAGCATGCTGGGTAACAAGCAGTGCCACAGTGTGTAGCCAAGACAAAGAATTGAGCTTGGAAGACAAAAGTAAATGCACTAGGCCTGTGGTTCTCAACCAGGGGACTTGGGTTCAAACTTTAACTCAGTTAATATCTTGATTTAATTTTAGTAAATTAATATATAAGTCAAATGCTATACATTTATATTACAGAAGAGGTAACAGAGATGCTTGGTGCTTATCAGCCTTGATAGAAAGGCCTTTCAGTGTTGTCAAACAGGGACCTTGGAGTCAATAAGTTGAGAATCACTGTACTGGGTCATAGTGAAGGACAAAAACACTCAACTAACCAGTGAGTATCAGTATCAGTTGGTTTTTAACTAGTTAAAAAATACTTTTTATGTAATGTATTTCCTTTTTGCAAGATGTACACTTCAAAAGCAGTTTCCATGAGTTATCCCAGCCTTTAACTGTACCTGGATTTATTTCTCTCTTTCTCTTTCATTTGCTCCCCTCCTTCCTCTCTGTTTTGGACGAGTGCTTAGTTATCACAGCTCTTTAGCTTCTGCTGCCAGATCTCTCATTTCATGGCCTTTTGATCATAGACTGGTCAGGGAATTTGGCCAAAAAACAGTGTTTAGTAACTCGATATTGAGAACAGAGCCAAACGGGCCCTGTCAGTTCAACAGGGAAAAAACCCAGATACATACAAACCTACTGAGGAAAAAGCTCACAAAAACGCACACAAGAAGCTTTTAAACATCTAGGTTCTGGATCCGCAAGTCAAAAGAACACCCTGTTTAACATGGTCCTGGTTTTACAGAGGGCTGTCATTTAGGTCAGCTATCGGCCCGTGTGAGCCACTGACAATCTCTACTGAGAGAAATGTCCTGTCCTTGACAACATACAGCTCACTTAGGCAGTCTGCCTCGTCTCAGACACACATATACACTTAGAGAATATGCAGGGACTGCCTGCTGTAGAGTGGAACAAGATTACTGTGGTTTTTATATGTGCAGGACTTCATTTGTAACCAGATATTTATTTGGATTCGTTGTTAAAAGCCGTCTGACTGCTTTGAAGCAAAGCTGAGTCAACGGGAGATGCTTTCTCAGGCTCTCCGGCTCATCGTCGTTTCACATTAGGGCAATTGATAGGTCTGAGCGTCTCTCCCCTGAAGGCGTGTCAGGATAATTGCATTGTGTGACAATAAAATTAATGCAGAGATAATAAAGACTAAGAGTAAAATATTGTCAGCAAGCAATTTACATTTCACGTCTGCATTTTGAGGAGGAAATACCTCCAACAATAGAGTGTTTTTGACCTATGACATACATAGGGGTCGAACGTGGTGACCCCAATCTGGAATCGTAATAAAAAGGTCTGCAAATTCTGGCTAAATGATACACTAAGTTATTATGAATGTTACTTTCCCCCGGGAGAGAGAATAGAACATTTGGCACGTAATACGCCACACATAGAAAGACCTGTCATTTTCTGTGTACTCTATATCATAATAATCATAATAATTTGTATGAGATGGTGAAATCATAATAATGCATGTCTTTTATGTTGTTTTCTTTTACACTCATGGAAAGTTTTAATTTGGGTCAAACATGCAAAGAGTGATGTTCCATGATCTTACAAAATGTTGGGAAACTTTACCACACAATTAAAATCCTTCAACAAAACTGAAACGTTTATCTAAATGAATAATAACTTACAGAAATAAAGCACCACACCACACACAAATACTCATCATGATGTAGTTGTCAGTAATTTAAGCACAAGCTCCACTCTTCAGCACAATTGTAACCACAAAAATGATCCAACAGAATCTTTTCTAAATCTTTAATATACCAGAACATTAAACACTAACAGACATAAAATAACATTAAATAACACCTTATTTCAACATTTCCTCTCCCAGTCTAATTCTATGCAAAACAGCTGGGAACCACAAATCCATGGACCACAAATTTTGTTTTTATTTCATTTTATTTTTTTGTTTACACTAGTTCAAGCATGAATAAACTCAATTGTGCTTGTAGAATTTAAAGCTCTAAAAGCTAAATTTAATGCTTTACTTGGGGTATTTGTTTATTATTGTTGTTGGTTTTATTTATAGCGATCTCAAGTACTGATTCTATTGATTCAGTTGATCCACAAAGACTACTTTTCAACTGTATAAAATGAAGTAAAATCTACTTAACTTTACTGTCCAGGTGTTCCCAGTATGCACTGGGGCATGAATAATAAATGAGGTTGCCTTTTTCACAGTTTTCCAGTGTTATTTGCTCTATTGTTTTTGTTGAGGTTGTTGTCAAGTTTGGTCATTTGTTTTTATTTGTTTTTTTATGCATGGAGTTCATTTAGATCATTCATCTCAGAAGAATTAATATAGGAATTATTAGCCATTGATTGTTACCGTTATTGTGTTTTATGCTCCAAATGTTGAGGTCAATGTGAGAAGGTGAATATATATAAAATTTTATATTTTAATATTTATATTTATATTATTCACATTCTTGAAATGTGGTATAATATGAATCTGTTTTATATAAAATGTGTTGTATATGTGTGTTCAATTGCACTTAAAGGGGCAGTTGAATGCAATTTCACTTTTTTAACTTTAGTTAGTGTGTAATGTTGCTGTTTGAGCATAAACAATATCTGCAAAGTTACGAAGCTGAAAGCCCATTGCAA
This sequence comes from Gymnocypris eckloni scoliostomus, assembly GCA_027564155.1. NCBI lineage: Eukaryota > Metazoa > Chordata > Actinopteri > Cypriniformes > Cyprinidae > Gymnocypris > Gymnocypris eckloni. Next base: position 19,386,903 of record CM050428.1, read on the forward strand.
ACGGAGATAGCGTCTTTTTAAATTATGGCAGTTTAATGCCTACAAAAACGGCTTGTAGGGACTACAACAAGTTACTTCCTGGGTTTGTGACATCAGATAAACCCCATCCCCAGGAACATGTGGCAAAGGGGCGAGGCTCTCTCTCTCATTCAGATTATCAGCTCAGCTCCAACAATGAACTGTTCCAATTATACACTTATTTTCACATAGCAATGAGAAGTATTGTACAAAGTATACATTATACATGCGTGTGTGCAGTTGCTGTGCTGTATTAAAGCTTTACAGGATAAAATCATATATTAAAAGGATAACAGAAGCAGTAGCATTTACAAATAAAAGTATGAAGACAACAACAAACAAACATACCATTAAAAGCCATGCTTTCACAGGTTCTGCACAATGATCTTCACTAATATTTTCTGGGTCTCATTCGGGCTCAAATTGATAAGCAATATAGACGATGCCATTGTTTAACAATACAACCAGAGCACATGCTGAGGTCATAAAATCAGGAAGTAATTGGAGCGTTTATCAGAGAAGGGACGGAGCGGTGTAGAATAAAGTTAAATTATGTGAAAAATAATGCGTTTAAAAAAAACTAAGCATTAACACATGTTAGACTGCATCCCATAAACACAATCAAGCCTAGAAAAAAACAGTCAACCACCCATTTAAAAAATGTTATCATTAAAATGTACTAAAATGATTATGTTTTTAAAGACTTAAGACTTTAGAGATAAAAGTATATTTTCTGAGTGAAAACATTTTAAGTGATTTAGAATTTTGTTTTCAAAGAATAAATGCAGCAGGAACAACAGAACATGGGATTAGATTTTGCACATGTGGACGTCAGCCCGCTGTCTGAGGAAACACAAAATGTGAGCGTATATCACAACCGCACCACACACAGATTCAGACTGAGGTTTTTATTGCGTTGAGAACGGGATCCATAACAATATTTGGTTTCAGTCAAGAAGTCATCACCCGACTATTCAGAACAAAAGTCAATAAAAGCGTTATTGCTGCTCAGGGACGTGAATTGGCTTGCTCGAACTCCGTGCGTGTGGCTGTGCCACACTGTAAGATAATCTAATTGGGATGATGAGTGTGAGGTCAAAACACTGAATGAAAAATTGCTTGTCTCTCTATAAGAAGCCTCAAACAATGTCGTACACTGCCTGTAAGCTGTGTATCGTGACCTGATATTGAAGGTTTTGTTCAGTTTCTTAAAAAAAAAACAAGGTATAGAGTTTATATGAGGTGAGCGGTTCTTAAATCAGCGCCTCCATGTGCAATATATCATACCGTGCCTTATAAAACACCTTTCAGATGGCAATGCACTGAGATGTTTTTCCTTAGCGGTTCAGGGTGATGGAAGAGAGGTTATGCGCTTCTATTCACACCGTCCTCAACAGAGCACCAAGTGTGTAACACAGAGATGTCAAGGCTCAAAGCGGAGATAATGCAGAAATAGCCATCTCAAACTTGAATCTTACAAGACTCACACTCTCACACGCAGGGAGACGCCCGCGTAATGTATGTTATTGCTCAAGTGCACTTGTCTGTTTTTCAGTATGCTCCTATTAACAGACTTTTCTTTTGTATCAATATGAGGGCGACCACTTTCTTTCGCTCTCTGAGAGTAAGAGTTGAAGGTTGAGGGAGTCTGAAACATCCCTAATGGATGTCAAAAGTGCTATTTTACTCCTCACTACCAAGCCAAGGGCTAAATATTCATAGAGCAGACAGAAAATTAATAGGCATCGACATTCTTCTATGTATGTTCTGCAAGATGGGTTCAGACCCATCAGAGCCATCTGGTCTTAATAGAACATCAATTGATGTGAACAGGAAGAGAGACCAATTTGTTTTCTCACTGGGGGGTTGGGGGCCGGTTTGTAAATCTCACGTGCGCACTCGCACGCGCTTGGTAAAGCGGTCTTCCTCATTCTTGGCATCGCAAGTCAATGGCTTTACAGTAGACAAGAGCCCGAGGCTCCCGAACGCACTTGTGTGTCGTTGTTTAAGTGGACACAAGCGGGACTCTGCACTTCCTTAAGACATTCTCAGGGCTATTATGAAAGGTTGTGTGCATATGTATGTGCGCATGTGTGTCTGTATGCATTCAGGCGTCTGTTGAGGGTTTTGCCATTGTGAAAGGGGTTGAGGGAAGGCATGAATACCCTCAGTCAGCCAGCTGGCAGTCTCTGGTCTTTGTACAGCCCAGCTTTTCATATTGTCTGCTCAGTTTACAAATAAACATGGCTAGGGATGAGGCATACAACAAACAGATAGCCCCATTCATTGTGCCTGACAAGCTGCGGGGAAAGCCCAGGCCCCTGTTTCCACAAACCACTCCATTTTAACGCACGCATTTAGCCAAAAACGTCTCCTATCAGGTTTGTATTTGTACATTAGATGTCATGCATCATTTTTATTACCTACTCCCGCCACCTCTGTCCCTTAAGTTTGGTTTCTTACATAGTAAAGTCTTAAAAATCTGAGATGTAATAATGCATTTGGTTGCACTTAATTTTGATAGTCTACTTTAGACATTCTAATAACTATAAGTAACTTTTTAACTACTTGTCAACTAATTATCATTAATTTGCGACTACATGTTTACTAACTCTCAGAGTGGACTGTTAGGTTTAGGGTTAGTAGAATTAGTGAAGTAGGGATAAGTTGTCATATACTTGTATAATTCTCATAGACAGTATGTTGTATGTTGTGGACCTTATTAAAATAAAGCGTTAGAAGATATGAAGCAGACATTCTACTAAAACTCTAATGACTGCTAGTCGACATGTAGTTACAAAGTTACTTGCTGTTTGTAGAATGTCTAAAGTCGACTATCGTAGAATGTCCAAAGTTGACTATAATTCTGAATGTATTAGTATTAGATATTTTGATTTATAGTTTCACCTGAAATTTACAAATTCAGACATAATTTACTCTCCCTCAAGACTTATGAAACTTATTTGACTGATTTTCAACAGAAAAGGAGTAGAATGACCAAGCTATTATTTTCTAATGAAAGTGAATCGTGGCCACAACATTTTCAAGTGAATAAATATTTACATTTTAGTCTGCTTTTCACATAAGCTACAGAAAACTTGAAATAGAGTGCATAATTGTGTGGAAAACTTATATTTACCTTTGAATAGCATTTCTTCAGAGTTTTGGAGCTTGATAGTCTTTGTTTTTATGCAAAAGAAGAACAATCAACAACAAAACATATTTTTTTGTGTCCAACAGAGGGTAAGACATACTGTATAGTCACACATGTATGAAACGGCAAGAGGGTGAGAGGAAAATAAAACTTAATTACAGCACACACTTAAATGTATGTAAAATCTGATCATGTTATCCAGCATTATTGAGATGATACAAAGAGCATCTTGTGCTTCAGTGGAAGCAAGAACATCTGACCATCTGTACAAAGGAGTCACATGATCAATGTCAAAATTATCTTATTTAATGAGTGATGTGAAAATAGTACAGAATCTTGTCTTAATATATTTTACATTTATTCATTTAGCAGGTGCTTCAAAAGTCAAATTTTCTGTTTAATTTAATGTTTAGATTAGATTGTATATCCTAGATTTTCAATACGGCCTCACACTTTGTATCGCACTGAACAGTTGAGCTTGTGTTTTGTATTGCATTCGCCTCATTGATAGCACAAGGACGGCGAGCAGGTTTAAGCACAGATAAAACATGACAAAAGACCTTTTGAATCAAATGCTCTCTTTTCACGCACTCTAAGTACAGCCTCTCTCTCTTTCACATATGTTCTCTCTCTCTCTCTCTCTCTCTCTCTCTCTCTCTCTCTCTTCTCGCTCTCACGTTTTTTAAGGGAAATAATAGCTGGTTGTATGGATCCGCCTCCTGGCCAAGGGAGCTACTTTGTCTTAATTACCTCAGGACGAGCGAGTGGCCCCTGAAGCAATCATCTTTGTTTGTTAAAACAGCCGTTATCTGCTTCGGTAAGGGCCATAAATAAAACATAGCCCAGATTACAATGTCATGTTCCTTAGGACTCTAGAACCTGGGAACCGATCACAACAACAAGAGCAAAAAATCCCTGAGCGTCCCCCCACACACACACACACACCCACACAGAGATGATCTCTGTACGTTGTTATCTGAAGTCAGCTTGTCGAGACTGTCAGCACTGAGTGATCTAGAGCGAGCTGATTGTGAGTATCCACAGATGTAAATAACCTTTTTCACTAGTTCAAGGTGGGCCATCTGTCCACTGTCATTTATTTAGTTTATTACTATGAACTGAGGGACAGCACCAGTGTCTGCTGCAGGCAGGAAAAGCAATAAATAATGACCTTTCTGTCTGAATTATAATCACCAAAGTGTTGTCATGGCACAGATCTGTGGCACTTGCTCTTAGCAGCAGGGAAGTATCCAATCATATGTTGGACATATGTATCCTGCCCAGCCACGGTGTTGGAAATTGCTCCTTATGGAAATTGATTTCAATAAAATACACCTTTTACAATTTGGTATGGCATGAGTTGCAAAAAGTGTCTCTTAAGAGTTGTGTACAGTTACATATTCAAAAGAAAGTTACAGTAAAAAAAGTATTGTATAACATGAAAAATTAGTGTGTGTGTGTGTGTGTGTGTTGTATATAACTAGGATAGTGTGGTAATATTGGTAGAATCTGTGATTTAAAATTAAAATTTAAACCTGCAAAGTTGTATTTCTATAATAATTTTAAATAATAATAAATAATAATAATTTCATTATAATTAAATCATTTTAATCAATTTATCATTATTTTATAATTAAATGTAAATCTAATGAAATTATTTTGGTTTATTTAATATCTTTATTCATATTTAAAATGTGAAAGAAGCCAATAAATTCATGATTCATTAATGTATTATTATTCATTTTAATAATATATAAATCTATTAATAATAATACATATATTCCTCATTATTATATGTATTTATTATCATGATCATTATGTATTCAGTATTATTATTATTCATTTTAAAATATATAAATTATATATTTTTATATACAGAAACAAAAAAATCATAATTTTTGTTCATGTTTCCGGGCAGAATCATTTCTCAGCTTTCATTTCAAATTGGGAGTCATAAACCACTGTGATCTTGTACGCAGGGTAAGAATTATGAAAATTATCTTTGGCTTATCAACTTTTGTTTCATAAAAGGGAAGTGGAACCAGGTATGTGCAGGAAACAAATTTTAGCAAGAGAAATTATGGCTGCGAGATTCAATCCACTCTTGAAAATCTGCATTCGACAGTAACCTTAGAGAAAAACGGGCTGATTCCAATCTCTTGCCGGCGATGTAAACCGAATCACAATCACAGGAAATGAATCCAATCATGGAGGGGTGGTGCAACAATCTAGGTCAGTTTTGGAAATGACTGCTACAGGCAATAAGATTAAGGAATGCGCCGATTCGCTGAAAGACGAATCAGTAAATCAGCTCTGAATGAGTAACACTTTGCTTCTGTTCTGTCTTGTGTGTAGCTAATGTTTATTTTTCCAGCATATTTTTTATGATGAGAGTATAAGAAAGAAGCATTATGTATCTTTGTATCAACAGTACAGTGGATGAATTAGAAAAATATATATATTTTTCCCATCTCTGTTTGCTAACACCCCCCTCCTTCCACACACACACACATTCACACACCTTCCTTCCCATTTCTACAGCTTAACTTCATTGTCTCAACCCCTTTCTTTCATCTTAAGACAAAGATTTATGTAAATCTTTGGGCCCGGCGTTAATGCGAGCCGCAGTGTGAGAAATAGCATCCCTAAATCGCAGTATTGTTGTTGAAAATGACAAGGCAGCCCCCTAATCCCACAATGCGATCATCCAAATGTGTCATAATGCTCTGTGTAGGCAGGCAAATCTGAATATCAAAAAGACACCACGCACCTCGCCAGAGCCTTCAGTTCTTTAGAAGCGCGTTTTTAAAGAACTCACCCCGTTGTCACTTAAGGAAAGGCAAAAAGTATAGAAGAGAAATAAAAAAACAGAAATGTGACATTTGAGTGACTGGTTTGGTGTGCTGTTAAAGGAATTTTCTTTCTTTGTTTCAATGTCTTGGTCCTTTTTTATGCTTTTTGTGGTTTTTGTTTTTGTTGTCGAGTGTGACCTTCTCAATCCATATCTAGATATAGTATTTTTTCTTTGACTTTGATTAGAAAAGTTTTATAACTGACAGAATCATTGATCTTCATTGAAGTTTGTGTGTCCTGTATGGTGCTTACCAGTGCATTTCTCGATAACATTTCTACATTTTTTCTCTCTTTTTTTTGTTTATTTATTTATTCAGACAGCTATAAAGTGAAAACAGTGTAATCAGAACTTGTCACAAGTTAGACCTGTGACACGTCTCAGAATTTCTGGAGCATGTGTGCTAATGGCTGCATCAGAGCTCTGACTTTTGGTTTTAATATGCAGGACTATGGATGCATAGTTTAAATGCTAATAAGAGTTATTTTATTATTTACTATTGGTATATTTGTATATATTTTAATATTTATATATTAAAATAAATATATATATATATATTGTGTGTGTGTGTCTATATATATATATATATATATATATATATATATATATACAAATACAAATTAAGCTCAGATGAGCTTTATTTGTCACATACACAATTATACAGAGTATAATGAGGAGTGAAATGTGTTCTCTGCATTTAAACCATCCAAGTGCACACACTTGGAGCAGTGGGCAGCTGACTGTGCGGCGCCTGGGGAGCAGTCGTGGACTTCCTCCCGGAGCCAGGATTCAAACCCACAACCTTGGGTTTCAAGTCCAACGCTCTATCCATTAGGCCACGACTGCCCTAAATCCTTGCTCCAGGTGAGGCTCGAACTCACAACCTCGGCATTGCTCTGCTGCGTACTGCCTTATAAGTACCGCGCGCTGACATATTGCGCCACTGGAGCTGATATATATATATGAAGAGTTCAGATGCAAAAGCCTATGTCTGACGTTTTTCTTTAAAATTAACATTTCTTTCTGGCTAACATGCATAGGTTTCTATGTAAGTACTGATACTTCTGAATGGGTTGAGGCTGGGATTTGGCGCATTCGAAGTGAAAGAACTTGATGAACATATACAATGTGTGGAGAGCATTCACTCAGTATCAGTAGCATGTCATTTTTGACCAAGATGGCATTTAGAGGCTTTTGCATTGGATCTCTCTCTCTCTCTCTCTCCATATTTTCAGTATATATATATATATATATATATATATATTCAGTATATTGCTAGACAGTACTGTAGTACTGTAGTAGGCTACTATTTCTTTCATGCTCATTTCCACAAAAAAAATTATATTTGTACAGTATATAAAACTTCATTGTCTTCTTGTCTTCATTGTGCTGTTTTCTTGCCAAGTGCCAATATTTATGCATCTGCTGCAATTCTCTATGACTCTGACTTGAAATGCTGCATTTGTTAAGCCTCAAATTGATTTAAACATATTTGATTAGTTTCCTTGTCATTTGTCATGCCGATCTGTCTGTCAGAGCGAGAGAAGAGGAGGAGAGAGTGACTGCTTTTGGAAACAGCCATGAAACAGCCATGCCAATCAATTGGACAAGGACAAGTTGGTTGAATAATAATGTTAATAATTACAACACAAGTCTAGGGAATCCCTGATTTGCCATGACTCCCTCATTGAGCTATCTTCCACAGAGACTCCTCCGTTACAATAATTAAGAGCACCATTCTACTCTTCCTCTTCGTTTTCTGCAATTCCCCCTGGATCAGGTACAAGTCCAAAAAAGAGTGCGAGAGAGGGGAGTACAAAGATTCCACACCTCTCTCTAAGTTCTATTTAACAGTTTGAATTCGTCCCCTCCCCACCCGACAGTTAAATCTCGGGCCGTCACTTGAAGCCCGGTGGGGGATTTTGTGGGAAAGAATAGCCATGTTGATCTTGAAGTCTTAAGTCTCAGCGTACCTGTCAACACTCCGGCTCAGCAGCGAAGACTGTGGCTTAAGTCACTTGAAGTTGCCTTTTAATGAGATGGGAGGTCTGCGCATGCTGTCAGACTGAGCCGAAATAATTCCATACCTTCTGAATAACCCAAGCGTGTCTTTTAATCCTGCTGCTGTTTATGTAATGGAAAAAAGCAGGAACAGGTTAATGAGAGGGTGAGCTCTGGCACACACACACACTCACACACACATGCACCCTCCCCACACACACACAGACTGGATCTGGTACACTATTAATATGAAGGTGATGTGTGTGATGTACGAAAGGCTCAATACAGTTCTTCCCTTAAACATATTTTAATCAAGATTAAAATTTAACTTTTGGCATTTCATTCAAACAGATGTAATCTCCTTTTCCCCTAACTCACAAAAAGTAATTAATTTTTTTACCATATCATTTTTAGAAATGTAAGAATTTTTTTCCAAAAATGATCTTTATTTTTATTTTATTGTGTACATATATTTGTCTTGTAGACAGTTAGAAGGAAATTATGACATGAGAAGAAGATAATATAATTGACATTCCCCTACTTCACATAAGAATGTTACATTTTTTACATCAATTATCATCTTTATTAAATAATGTAATTTTATATACACACACATTATCATATATAATTATGCTATGTATATACTGTATATATGTATAGTTTAAATAATCAGGAGAAACATCCCACTTATTCCCCTAGATTTGGACTTTAATCATGGAAATGTACAGGAATATGTAAAGAGAATCTTATTTCTTCTTGCCTATTTCAGTTCTCCTTCTCTTCCATCTCTCATTCCCTCTGTATTTTTTTCTTCCCTACTTTTTCCTCCCTCCCTTACTCCGTCTCTTCTTTTCTTTCAGTGGGAATAATCCCCCCTACAGGAGACTTCAAAGAGCAGGCCAGGCAGGGACAGGCTTAATTACCCGCCTGTCTTAAAACTGATGCCAAATCAAAACTTGATCTGGTCCATCTCTGTCCTGCCTTGGCAGGGCTAATTGTGGCCTTGGATTCTATTTTGGGGAGTAAAAAAAAAAGGAAAACTTCACAATTAAATCAAAACAATGAAATATGTGGGCGGCACATCACACATCATCATGCACTTTATATAGTTTTGGAGGTCCTGCCTGATTGATGTGAAGTTTGGAGCTATTTCAGAGTACCATATAGTCATTTTTATAGCAGTGTTTGCTTTGTGCTAAATAACACCTCAGCACTAACACGGACTGTGCATGACATGCTATATCGAGTGCGTTTAATTTGGCCAGTCTAGAAAGTACTCTATACTTTTTCCATGTTTTTAATCTTACACAGGGGGTAATCCACCCTTTTTTTTAAGCGAGTGAAGTTTTAAACCTCTCCAGGATGTGCCACGAGGTTTCGATGGCTGGCCGAGGGAGAGCATTACATCAGGGTATTTAACACCATGGAGAGTTGGATACAAGGGGGCTTAATGATGCCGTAGCAGTCGGGATGAACGCTAATTCACCGCCCAGGGCCCACGACGCATTGGGGTACCTGCAGAGCCTGCCATCAGTCAGCTTACCCACCCTCGACAGGTCCCGGGAGGGGCTCTATATCCCGCCGACTCTCTGCCACTCTCCACAAAATGGCCTCATAACGACAGATGAATGCGTGAGGCAGTTTGCATCTTTTTGTTTTTCTTTTCATCATTCTGACTAAATGCAATCTCACTTGTCAGCCTCTGAAAACTGTTTGCAACAAAAACACATCATAAGAATTTTAAACACAAACAAATATGTTTATGTGCACTAAATCTTGCATTCCCTTAAGATTTGCCACACGATAAGAACAACCCTGGGAGCCAATTATGTTTAGACTGTAGAAGTGTTATAGCATCGTGTCTTGCTTTGATCTGTATGTGATGTGGTTGAATATAATGTTAAATCACAAAACATATCCCTGTATGGCTCCACCCACTCATGTTTTATTATATCTCAATAATAACAAATATAAACATTATGAAGATTCATGAAATTTGAAAGAAAGAGTAAACAGCAGCAAAAAAGTTATAGTTTTTTTTTTTATTCAAGACCTGCATACCAAAGTTGCCTCAGTCCAAACAAGGGGCATCGGCATCTAATGCTTGGAAGAAACCAAACGTACTGTATCAATGAGTGGACAAACAATCGTACAGAGCTCTCTGATCTCCACAAAGTGCCACATATTTTTTAAAGATGCAAATACCAGAAGCTAATGCATTCTGGGAAAGGGTTTGAAAGTATACATGGTGGGTCAGGTTGATTGATTCGTGTCTGTATGAGTGTGGTCAGTTTTAGTAGCTCTTGATGACTTTAATTGTAGCCTTTGGTTGGAGGCAAAACGCTTTGATGTGAATTGCACACAATTTAAGTGAAGATCATATACAGCAAGGTTTGGCTCAGCTATCCTGTTACCTACACATTTGAAAGTCCTCTGTGTCGATTATTTTAGACATACTATGAGCGAGCATGTTTCCTGTGTGTGTGTGTGTGTGTGTGTGTGTGGGTGTGTGTGTGTGTGTGTGTGTGTGCAGAGGGAGAGAGACTAAGAGAGACAGACAGAGAGAAAGACCTTCCAAACTTTCCAGACCTTTTTCTTTACTTCCTGATCAGAAAATGATGACACAATAATGACACAATAAAACATCTTGTATTTGTGCTCTATTCTTCTCATGCTAAAAGACCTGAACTTTACAGGCCCCAGAAATCAGGTATTACGCCCCACAAATCAGAGGACAGTCAGGGGCAATGTTTAAAAAAAGACAGACTGTTCCCAGTGCTAGCAAAACACACAAACAAAAAAAAGAAAGAGAAAGAGAGAGAAACAAAACATAGTCTGGGCAAGCATATAAAATTATTTACAACCAAGGTAAGAGTGAAAAAAACAGTTACTGTTGTATATGTAGCTACAGTAAAAGGTCAGACAACCTCTTAAACTCATCTGTACATTTTTAATTTCAATTTTCACAATTGTATCCTGCCAAATGTGTGTACATATACAGTATATATATATATATATACACATACACACACACATAAACACATCATAGTGCCTACACATGTATTTCATTCCAGCCATTAAGAAAATCCATTACTGAAGAAGAAACCAGAAAGATACACATGACAGGAACCTCAGGATTATTCCTGTGATCATCTTCCCATACATACATGTCGCTGGCACCATTGCAGTTCTCTTTTAATCAATGTAATCTTTATTTTCTTACACCCAAGGCAGAAAAAATACTAAAACTCAAGACTTTTACAGTTACAGTGACAAAACATTTTAAAGACCCACAATTTAAATTGGACTGTGAAATGAAATTTCTTTAAAAAAAAAAAGAAATGAAAGATAAGACAAAGAAATAGTAATTGGGAAAAAATATTTTTGTCTTATTTCCGTGTTTTTTTTTTTTTTTTTTGTAAAATGCCCAGGCATTCTCCAATATTACAAATACTGGTATACTTTTACAGTAAACAAGAGAAATGTCATATATATTTATGTATATATATATATATATATACTTAAAATCCCGTCACCAAAAACCAATATACACACGCCACTATGGCATTCAGAGAAACGTTATAAGCAAACTTGAAAAAAAAAAAAAAGTATTTTATGTTGTTTAAAACACACAAACACAGAAATTTCATTTTACCCTTGTACTTGTTTCAATACTGTAAACGTATTTTAAGACAGAGTGCACTAAACGTCTTACTTTTTTTTTCTTTTTTAAAGTTTCTGTAGTTCCTGATTTTTGTCCAGTCTCATCCTTGACTATTTGTAGCAAAAGAATCATCCATTATTTTCAAGGGACGCAGTCTTGTCCTGAAGTGAAAAAATTTACATATATGTATATTCATATGTATTTGTCTATTGTGTGTGTTTTTGTGCAGTTACATGTACATATGCATACATATATACACACATAGACACACATTAGTATTGTGCTGGCTACTTTTCATTTTAGCTCAAATAAGTTCTTTAAGTGACCTACGGATCTGTTTTTATCATTATTCTTTTAGAAGCAGATTAAAACCACATGGACTTAATTTTTTTTTTTTTCAATTCTTTGCTTCACCAAAGTGTTGCATTTGTCTTAGACAATAAATAGGAAGATCAGTATTCAAGGCACACTCATGTCAAATTGAATGGCAGTACAAAAACTGTCCAAATAAATTAATTTCATTTTTATAGTGCCAGCATTGTGAAAGCCAAGCCTATCAACACTGGCACTTCAATCTCAGATGCTCCCTCTAGCAAGGCCCAATACATTTGTGTTTTAACATAATTTCTTGCTCAGAAGCCGTTTCCGCTATTGTTTTCAAATATGTAAATCAAAATAATAAAGTGCGGGTCAACTGCGAAGAGCTGTGTATGTTTACTTTTCTTTCTCTCTCTTTCTTTCTATTTCATTAGTTTGCTTTGCTCTTTTTAAACTCACGATATTCCCTCGCTTCAATCGTTTGCGCTGGTTAGGGCATCTTGTTGAAAGAAGGCTGTTTAACTGCCAATAAATCAGTTGGATAGAAGAGAAAAGAAAAGGGAAAATTCAGCTGTGCATTCTGTAAGTGTGTTGCTACTTCTGAGAATGCGTTCAACTACACATCACAGGAAGTCCTGAATGAGAAGAAAGAAAGAAAAAAATTGTCTTACTGTTTTAGCACACGCTCAACAGGTCATGACATACACTCTTTATTGTGCAATTGACTAATCTGCATACCTGCTGATGGCTCTGACACACGGGACATGACCAGATTAACCAGATAAGTCAATATCACACATTTTATAACTAAAATCAGATTCACTGTGCAGTATAAATTTGTTTCTCAAAATGATTGATAAATATATATATACACATATGTACAAAAATGCATAGGGCAGTTTCAAGTGATTTAAGAAACATTGTAATAGAATGACAACATTGCTGAAAGTATAATTTAATTAATTTTAATCTAATCTGGTTAAAGTGGTGACTCCGTCTAGAACCTCAAACCCTAATACCCAAAAATGAAACAACAGAACTGAACACAAAATAACAATGTTTAGATTTAAATGTCAATCAACGGAAACATAACTTACTACCCCGAATTGGACTGTAAAGATCATTCTCTCTCTTTCCTTGTGTGTGTGTGTGTGTGTGTGTCTTTAAATCACTCTCCTAGTGTACGAAAACTACTTCATCCTCTGGCCTAGACATCTGTCCCTTTAACTTAACAACGATGTAGTATGACAAGCCACTTTTATGGGAAAGATGGAGTTGATTCATGACATTTAGGGGTGCTTGGCAGTGTAATATGAAGTGTTGAAACGAGGCGAGGGTTGTGAATGAGCTAAACCAGAGGACCGGACTACTTTATCAGAGAAGACGGCTGAGATCATATCGCAGACTTGGCAGAAGTAGCTATGCAGCTCACCCTGAGTTGTTTTAAAACCATCTTCCTTCTATTACTATTGTGCTATTCAGCTAAATTAAATGGGTTTGATTAAGTGCAGTGTCTATGGAAAGGGTGCTGGCAATTAAAATTGACTATTGAGATCTACAACAAAATCCATACTATGACTAGCGTTGTCTGGGTCGGTACTGAGTACCGATAAGCAGCTGCCTTAAATTTTGTCTGTCTTTATAGTCTCCTCTCCTTGATTTCGAGTAGATGGAGGTCTTCAGCCCCACAGTTCCCTTTAGATTTACTGTTAAAACTGATATTCAGTGCTACATTCCCAATTAGATTGACATGCTTAAAATCAGTTCATGCTACAATGTCTAAGGATTGTTGTCAGCTCATTTCGTAAGTGTGAATAATAAACAAAAAAGGAAAACAAAAAGAAAGACAAAGCTTTCTCATTTCAGCTTTCAAAATGTGAAGATTGAATGCGGCTTCTCTTCAAGAAATTATTTGTGTAGCTTAAATAATCTACATCGTCAGCAGCGGCCTATGGATTTCTCAAACGATACTCTGTTTTGCTTAAAACAAACAAACAAAAATCTCAGGATGTCTTTTGGATTTAAACAAAATCTCAGAATTTGAAATAAATCATAAGAAAATTGGAATAAAAAAATTAAAATGAACCGGCATATGCCAAAACATGAAAAATCCAATAAATATAGAAATTATTGCACAATTAAAGGCTCCATTTTAAATTTTGTCTAATGTATCCACTCATAGATAGGCGGTTTATACAAGCTCCAAATTAACCCCCCGCCCTCAATTTTCTTTTTTTCTCTCTTCTTTAATGTCTTTCTCAGATGGCAGTTTCTTAGGACAAAACTAACTCAAATCATTAACTTGAAGAAAAAAACACGATAACAAACAAAAAAACAGAGCATCCAGCTACCCTTTTTATAATCAAGGATTTGTGAGGCAAAATAGGAAATCTGGCTTAGCTTCTCTCTGCTTGTTCAATTTTGACCTCATTCGTCATCAAATGTTCCCCATGCCACTTTTTCATGTGTTTCTCGAGTGTGCTGTAGACGCTGAAGGGCATTTGGCAAATGTCACAGCGGTACACGTCCTTACCGAGCTGGCCGTGCGTCTTCATGTGGCGGGTGAGCTTGCTGCTCTGGGCGCAGGCGTAGTTGCAAAGCTCACACTTGTAGGGCCTCTCGCCTGTATGGCTGCGTCTGTGCACTGTCAGATTGCTACAGTTCTTGAACACCTTCCCGCAGTACTCACAGGTGTCACTCCTTCGGCTTTCTTTTGAGCTGGGTCGGCCCAAGTGTGGGGTGCTTCCTCCACTAGCAGTACCACTGCGGCCAGAGAGGCCCCCGTCCAGCAGGTCCCCTGGCGGCGTGGAAAAACGCAGGCTGCCATTCTCTGAAGAGTGCTCTGAGGAGGTGGCGAAAGGAGATTGTCTAGAATCGGTGAAGCCAAGAAAGGGATCTTTGATGAAGTGGCGGGATGCTGCATAGCCCACTAGCCACTGGGAGTAGACGTTTTCAGATGGGATTAGGGGTGCTGGGGGTATGTCCAAATCCTTTTCAATTTTGATCCTCTTGTTAGAGGTGTTGGAGAGGCTAGGGCTGGTGATGGGAGTGGGCTTGCGGGGAAACAGGCCTGAGAAAGAGTCGCCTGAGCCACAGTTCCTTCCATTCAAAGTTGCACGCTCCACTTGGTCCATTTCCCTCGCTACTGAATCATGGTCACCTACATCCCTCTGCCCTTCTGACATCCTTTTGGAGAATGGAAGCCTTTTCCGATTGTCGACTATTAAGTTATTGTACTGCTGGATGGAGCTGAGCCCTACGTTTTCCACCATCTTCCCCAAGGAGAGGTTCTTCTCATCTGAAGGTGGCTTTGAGCCATTTTCCCTATTCCGACAGAACTCAGAGTCCATGCTGAAGTTTGACTCAGGCCTGCTTTCATTTTCTAGTTCCTCCTCTTCTTCCTCTTCCTCCTCCTCTTCATTTTCAGGGCCCATCCCCTCACCTCTAAAATCGCCGTCTCTGTTCTTCATACTCTCCCCAGTGACGTCACTAGTGCCTGGCTCAGGTGAACTGGTGGTGGACAGGCCATCGTCAGAACGCCCCGTCATGGAGCCAGACTTGTGCATGTGGGTCTTCATGTGGCGTTTTAGCTTGCTAGCCTGAGAACAGGCATGGTCACACAGTTGGCACTTATAGGGTTTCTCGCCCGTGTGGCTTCGTCGATGAACAACCAGATTACTCTGAAACTTGAAGGTCTTGCCACAGAACTCGCAGGATTTCGACTTGGCATGTGTCTGCGGTGGGGTGGTGCTGTTAGGGGGCATGGGAGGTAGCGGAGGGGTGCTCAGAAAGGGCGACTTTGGGCTGGGCTGGAAGGGATTGGGATTGAGGAGGCGATGCATAGGGTTGGCACGGCTTGGTGACAGCGGTGGAGTAGAGTTGTTGTTTCCAGCAAGCTCTCTAAGTCGGCGGGAGAAATCCATGGACTGGGACTCCATGGCCATGGGTGTCATGCGCATCACTCTCTCAAAGGCACTGGGATGCTGGGAGATTAAACCCATTTCCTCTGCGCTAAGGCGTTCTAGGCGATGGGGATCTAAGTGATGGCGAGGAGGGGGGCTGACAAAGGGAGGCGTATTAGGGAGGCGGTTTTCCACAAAGCCAGGTGGGGCTCTCGGAGTAGGGGCCCAGTCATCCGTAGGAGGTGGAAGGGGTTGTTGTCCCCTAAAAAATTGGTTAACGGGGACTGTGGTATGGATTCAGCACCAATGGGGGGAGGAATAGAGATCCGTGGCGTCAGGGAGGTATTTGAGGGGTTTGTCTCCAAGTAGATGCGGATCCCATGCGTGTTCTGAGCATGTTGCAGAAGGAACCAGGCGTTGATAAAGGGCTGTTTGCACGTCGTGCATATGTAACTCGAAGGTTCATCTCTACCTGCAACCAAGCAGAAAACAACAAAGATCTTTATGTCTGAGTTTAAAACCTCTGCAGGTCACTTCCACAACATTTGTGCCATAATGCTAGAAATTGAATCCTGTTAATAACCCACTAAAAGTAGATCTGACTTGATGAAGAATGAGGTGTAGGGTACAAGCATGATTACATGTTACAAATAACAAACTTTGAGGTATCTGGCACTTTGGGCTATAGGCATTTTTGTGCACCCATCAGACTGTCACGTGAACTAGGCAACTCATACTTAACAGAGCTGTCACAAGTGCATTGCCATACTGCTTCATGAAGGGTTGGAGCTGTGGGAACATTGCATTCCCCATTTCAACTTGCCTTTAATCTTCACTTTTACAAATAGCTGACTCATTTTAGAAGCATAATGCCAAGCAAGAACACTCTAAACTGGGAAACCCTCCAAGCACTGAGACTGTCCTAGAATGCCAGAGTAAAATGCCACCAAATTGGAGAAATACAACTTTAACTGCGATTTAGGGGACTCTTATAACTATAAAAACAAATAAACTTAAGTTGTCCCCTCAAAGAAACAAATAAAAAATGAGAGAGTAGGTTGTAGGTTGGGGGAAGGGGGAGCACACATCAAGATAAATGGTTTTAAATAAAGAATAAAAACACTGCCTGTGATTTAAGAGGCTGAGTGGGAAAAATCACACCGGTGTGAGTGTTGAAGTCTGTGGCATTTAAAACAGCTCAAGGGTATTATTTACTGTTCCATTAAGAATTTCTCAAGATTGTTTTTCTTACTTCCTCTGACGTTTTTATCTTATTCTATAGTTACACTTCCTGGAAAGCCCCCTCCCCCTTAATGACATCACAGTGAATCACTGCTACTCTGAGAGCAAGTTTGATTACAAAGAAAAATGGCTCACTAGTCAAGTAATTGCACAGTTTCACTGATAACAATTTTATTCAGCATTCCACAGTTTTAATCATATAATTAAATACCAGCAAGTGAATGTGTGAAGTCTACATACACTCTGGGTTCAGGTATTGTGTGAACAGTATCAGTTCTCGGATCAGAGGATGTGTTAAAAAGTGGCTCCTGTGCTTGGTGTGGCTCTGGAGCTTTAACTATACATGACTAATTGATGGTACAACTTCACTGTTACACCGGTTCCACCATGCAAAGGGGACTCATTACCATGGCAGCACAAACAAGCCAAGTATATGGAGTATACAATGAAAAAGGCTGCTAAACCATCTCTGCTGTACTCCAGGGGCACTGGTGTAAAAAAAAAAAAACACATTAAATCTACAAAGTCAAAATGGTAATTGTGCACTAGGAAATGAAATGAGTTTCATTTATTTATTAAATGAAAGCTTGCTCTTCTAACCTAATGCAGCAATTTAGTATACGCAGAAAAACATATGCTGCCATAATTGTTCGGGTATTTGATTTCTGGCTGTGCTTTGTGTACCTTTATGAGTGTTTTCATGTATATGTATGTGTACGAGAGTGAGGGACCGCGAAGAGAACAATGGGGTGGCAGTCACACACAGGGCTCTGAGGAGCTGGGACTAGGAAGCCTCATGGGTGTCTATTTCAATCATGGCCATTGTGAAGGATCAAAAAGAGCATAGAGAATGAATGGTTAGTATCTGTTCTAGCATTCCTTTACATGCTGCCGAAGAGCAATGCTAAAGAGGGGAGTGTGTTTTCATCTGAAAGAAACAGAGACAAGGGATTATATACAGCAATAGCCTGAAGCTTCATCTTATTGGTATACTGAGATGCAATATTTCAACAATTATTTGAATAGTAAGCACACCAAAAAATGTAAATCAGTAAAAAATAAGCAGTGGCATGCACATATGAAAATATCAAAAGTGCCACATTAACAACATTTCATTCCACAGGTATAGCATCATTTTATGCTTAGAGAATTATCATTATTAATAGTTTACTCTCCATGTTCTGTTTGGGGTCTGACCCAATGCCATTTAAACTTTTAATTAGGACTTAAATATCAGGTTGATTCTTAATGACTTTTCCTAATCTTATAAAATCAGATTATAAGCGAAGGTGATAATATCCTTTAAACATCCTCAAGGAAAAAATCATAACTTCTTTTTATAGTGTTTAACAAAAGTAAAAATAAATAAATAATATGCTGACATCAGTTTCAGATTGGTGTAAACACGAAGAATTACACTCCAACCACTGCTTTAATGCATGCTTTACATGTTTGCTATGGTCAAATTGACCTCAAACATAAACAAATGTACTATATTTGATATCAGTCACAATTCTAAAAGGTACATATTTACTACAATGAGTTAAGTTATATCTGCAGTAATGTTTGCCTATTGAGTTTAAATATCTCATGATAAAAAAAATAAATAATAATAATAATATATATATATTGTAAATGAGGAGAATGTTACATTTCAAAATTCC
The DNA here is from genome assembly GCA_027564155.1 of Gymnocypris eckloni scoliostomus. NCBI lineage: Eukaryota > Metazoa > Chordata > Actinopteri > Cypriniformes > Cyprinidae > Gymnocypris > Gymnocypris eckloni. The sequence continues at coordinate 19,405,717 of CM050428.1, forward strand.
TTTTAAGATTATTACTTATACCATTTGAGACCCCAAACATAAAGCACAAACATTCACTTTCAACAGAACATGAGGGTTAAAACAAAAAGATTCTGTCAGATGATGCGTGTTAGCTGATATGTATGACACTTAGAAAGAAATGTTCAATAAATGCCCTTTTAAATGTAAAAAAATCCTTCAAAGATTAAACATTAACAAGCACTTAAATGCATTTTAAAGGTTCGCTGAGAAAAAAAGTCTTCCCCACTAAATGTTATTATGTGGCTGATGTGCATTCATAAGAACATCTGTTTACCTTTACCCTTGTCCTGTAAAGCCTTTGACTTAATTACAGTGGACAGAGCATAAGCTCCGCACAATGGCCATCTCCCCCCCAGCCTCTCAAGACCTACATATATGCATACACGTATAAAACACAAACACGCACACACACAATCCTCCAACCTCCTCTTGTTGTTTTATGGCAGATGCTTTCAAAGACTAATGCTCCATGTAAAGGAGGTCTAGAAAACAAGTAGCGTCTGTGTTTACCAGGCACTGTCCCTTTCCACTGTGTGTGTGTGTGTGTGTGTGAGAGAGAGAGAACCTTTCTCTATGCTAACTACCGGGGCGTAAAACACGGGCTACTGTACTAGCTGATTCGCTCGCAGACAAACAGAAGTCATCAGAGGGCCGAATGTTAATTTTTGCCCCACAATTAAGACGAATCAATGGCCGCTGCCTGAAATGGTATTTGTGGCCGTGCTGAAGGGATTCGGGCGTGAGTTTATTGAGAAGTGTTCAGCGCCTGCACTCCCGAGGGGATTGGAGTCCGACGCAGATGGCAAATAAAGTATGCAGCCCGAGGCGAGAGCACATTATGCTAATTCTAATGTCAGCTGTACTTTAATATACAGCTCTATTTAATCACCCTATTATTTCACATTTCCATATGAAAAAAGGAAGAGAGAGGCAGAGAGGGGGAGAGAGAGCGGGAGAGAAAACCTGCATCACTTCTCTTGCTACTAACACTACGAATGTGCTCAGATTTAGGTGGATGTATCCCTGGATTTTGTGTCAGCATGGGGCGCTGTAGCTATTCACAATCAGGTTCTTGTATCAACAGACGTTTGCACACATTTACACCTAAAATAACCATAATGAATAATTTAAACCAAATATCAGAAGACACATTTATACAGGTAATATTTTGACAAAATAATACAGAAATAATTAATGCACTTATGCTATAAGAAATAATTAATGGTACAGCGTTATCTTTATAAACATGCACCTAAAACACACATTAATAAATACATAGAATATAGACTTTAAGACAATATAAAATGAAATCCGCAACACGTAACAATCCGAATGTGATTTCCCGAAAAAATTTACATGTGATTTTACTGGATAGTGAGTCAGGCTTTCTTAGGATATGGAATTAATTATATTGTTAATTTTATTAATATTTTTAATATTAGATTTTAATATGGCCTATAATATACACACACACACACACACACACACACACACACACACACACACACACACACACACACACACACACATTATAAAACTAAAATGTACTTTTCTAGAAAGCTAAAAATTCTTCAGAATAGCATCCACTATCAAAACTAAGATCTTTGTAATTATTATAGGATTTATAAAAAAATGAAAACATAAAATCCAGATTACTTTTTTTATGCATGCACAGATACATACAAATTTAACTTTACTAATACAACAAAAAGCATGGTGCTAAATTACCACAAATATACAAGACATGACCTATAATATAGAATTCCACACAAAGACATTTACTGTTGATTTTTGTTTTGTTTGTTTTTGTGCATTGTTGCAGTGCATTCTGGCAATTTCGATTTCTCTGATTTGGAAATGAAAGGGCCGAGTAGCAGCCTGCCCATTCTGCTGATAAGTTTGGAGTGATTAGTTTCTCATGCTGAGCACTGGCTGATTCTATTTTCAATTAGATATTCCCAACGAGGCCCAGCTGCCGGGCGGGAGAGGAGAACGAGGACGGTATTGTGTGAAAGTGTGTGTCATCGGCAGTATCAGTCGTGCATGCAGACCCCAATTCAATTAAAGAGAAATTATCACTAATAACAATCGTGGCTCTTCGCACACCGACTTAAACGGCATGCAAATGCCGGGCTTTAAGACACATTAACCGAAAAATAAAAAGATGACAGTTAATAGGTTTCAGCGTCGCACTATGAGGTACAATGATCCACTTTAGCTTTCATCCTGAAAAAAAAAAAAAGGAATCACAATTATCCATCATGCATTCTCTGCGATTTGGCCACTTTATTTTACAGTTCAGTCAGTGTCACTAATTTACCGTGATTATTATTTTGTGGTAGTCATTAAAAGCGACAAGGCCAACGTTTGAGCGTAAATTACACCTGAAGACGTGCTTAGTGAATTCATTGGCTTTTGTTGGTTGCACCTTCAATGAGATTAAAAATAAACCATAAAATCTTTTTTTTTAAGTGAAAGTTAAAAAAGAAAACAACAAATAATTTGTTTGATTTGGTTTATATTGTTACATACATTATTTGCTTTTAAAGCATAGGGTGAATGTATGTGTGTGTGTGTGTGTGTGTTAGTGAACGAGACACAACCAGATTGTCTTGCGAGGACAAAGGAGCAAAAATCTCCAGGAATTTGAGATTTTTGACACAATAAAGGTGGGTTAAAAATTGACAGGGAGGGGTGGAGGAAAGGGATATAGCATCTTTTAATGAGGTGCTCATTTGCTGACAGTGGTTTTCACTATAGCGACTTCATTTAGGCTGTCATTAAGTTATTATCTAGCGTAAAGAATTTTGCCGTCCTGTAAGTAGCGTGTTGGGTCTGGAAGCTTTTCTCTCTCTATTAGTGGAAGCGTGCCGCGCTGGCCTGGATGGCTGCCTGTGTTTTGTTTGGCTGTGGTTCACACACAGCTTTGGCAGGGGGCTTCTTGGATGGCTTACAGAGGAAAGAGGGAAAAGCGCGCGCAAGAAAGAAAGGGAGAGCGAGAAACTAGCTCACTCGCGCACGGTAGCTTTTCTGAGCCCACGAGGGAGTCCGGTGTCCCATTTTCGGCATTTACAGTTACGCCATCAAAATTTCCAATAGAAACTACTGTCATAGTACAGTAAAGACAGATCCAGAGAGAGTCACGCCGCTGACCGAGACGCCTTTGAGATATAAGTGCTTCATCATGGCGGTCTGGAAACATTTTGCAGCTTGAAACAAAAATAAAACGAAGCTGCTGAAAAGTGAAAAATTACTGTAATTGTTAATAAGAACAGGTTAAGGGTACTTGTGTAGAAAACACACTTAAGAGCACTGTGATGTGCTAAATTTGGCAGCTAGGAATGATGGGTCATTTTTCTAAGAGAGTAACATTGAAATTACTTCCCAGACTAAAGTGTTCCTTCATTTTCCATACATTTCCAAAAAAAAAAAAGAGTTATGTACATCCGATGGACTCTCCAAAGCCTTTTTTAAACATTTGTTTAGAATAAGGCGGCATGCTTTTGGGGAGGACCTGCCTCATGCAAACACCATCTGAGATGTCTCTAATAAGCTCCACCTTCATCCCTATCCCGGCATGCTTTCCCAGACTTTTTTTTTTTGTAATATTGATTAAGTGTAGTCTGGTCCTTAAAGATAATTTAGAGGGACTAAACTCCACAGGCCTTGGTATGACTGTTCCGTTGAACGATTATTAGTGCGGACACCCTGCTCGAAAATTAAGTTAGTTTCTCCTCGGATAGATATGCAGAGCGACGCATGTCCCATTAATTAGGACTCAAGCTGCTGTTTTGCGTAGCAGATACGGGTCTTGTGAAACATGGCGGCAGCCTCATTCAAGCGCGGCGTCTGGCTACAAAGCACCGCGCAGTTGAGTGTAAAGAATCGCCACACGTCTCTATTCAACCAGATGAGCGCATCAAACAGAGACGCAATTGTGAGGCAAAATACTTGTCTATCTGAATCTACGGAGGGAGAGTGAGAGGGAAAAAAGGAAGCAAATTGGAGTCCCTTGCGAGAACAGGGAAATAATCCATGGATACCTAAACGACACAGCACGTCACCTCACACTAAGCGCTATACACTAACAAAGCAAGACTCTTGAGATAAAAAACAAAATGCGAATGTAAACACTGGTAGAACTAAGATGATGTTATGGCTGGAGGATTTCGACACTGGCTAGCCTCCCTTTGAGGAAGGCAGGATGCGGGATAAGCCTGTAAATGAGGGCCACGTGCATACAGTAACGCTGGTCTCTTGTATGATGAATGCCATTGTACTGTAAGGAAGAGGTGGGTGGTGCAGACAGAGAGAGGAGAAAGACAGAGAATGAGAGAGCCGCACAGCATTGTGGGTCTCCCCTGCTGTTCTCCCTGGAGTACTGTGATGTGTGCTCTTCAAAAGGGCTCCTGTCACTGTCACTGCTTCATTTTAAAGTCAGACTCCCCTGAATTTGCATCTTGCAACGTCTTACAGGACGTGCCATATGCCGTCCAAAAAAGACAATGCTCACAAATAAATTGGTATGCCCCCACCCCCAACCCCACCCCATCTCTCCCCGGCTCAGAAAAACAACATCTGAGGATGCGAGAGGATGTTGTTTTAAAGATGGCACACAACTAAATCCAGCCAGCGTCTGTAACAAACCAAACAACAAAACATCACCTCAGGTTCGGGAGGAAAATCATCTAGTTAAAAAAAAGATTTTTATAATGACAGTCTTTATACCCATACGAGGTGTGAGCGGGAGAAGCTGGTTAACACCGTTTCACGGCACAGATCTGAGAACAAATATTCGGCGGTGTTAATTTAGCCGGGTTTCCATGTTCCGGAATCCTCTCAGGAGCGCACGCTGGCCCCAAGCGGAGACTTCATACCTCACAGCCCAGTTGGAAAGTGCAATAACGAATAAAAATGCTCATTACCGAATGATTTCAGTTTTCTCTATGATTCAATTTGCAGTAATTACTGTGGCCCGTGCTAATAAAAACTGCTACAAAACACGAAGGTCAACTACCAGTTAGGCGTGTTCATTTTCATCTCAATGTATTCATCCTCAGCGCCTAATGGCCCAATTTTCTCCCCTCGCTCTTCAATAAATATTGCTGGAATTACAGGTTAAATAGCTAAATTAAATCATGGCTATTATGGAAGGCTGCACCAGTCGGTGAGGGAAACAGGTTTACCTCTAGATCGACAATTGCTGGGGAAGTGCCAATCACTAGACGGTTTTCGATTAATGTCAACTGTGTCAAGGCCATCAAATTACAGCGTTCATTCCCCGCTCTATACCCCGTGTGCTGTGAAATAAGAGAAATGTATGCAAATGCCTTATTACAGCAAAATCAAAAGGGTATTTGTCATGCGCTGGAGCAGATTAGGCTTTTAAACAAACTAGATGCAAGGTATCTTGCAGAAAAGGGCCTAAACATCTGATCTGTTTTTGAGGAGGAATTGTGTTAAGGTCAAGCTTTTAAATACTTTGCTCGAAGTTATTAGATTAGCAGAAAAAAGAGACGATGATGGTCGAGATGCGCAGTGAAAGGTTTAATTGCCAGCCACAGGGTCTTGGAGGTGTTTTTTAATTGCTCGGGATGAATTTTGTTCCATCTGATTACCCAGCATACTCTAATGACCAGGGCTACTTATGACAACTGCAAGAGATGCAGGCGGATATTGAAGCTGGGAGGTAATTTGTGTAATGACTGCAGAGACCGAGAGCGGAGAGCAACTGATTTGGTACCTTCATTCATCCCAGGCTTCCTGACTGGAGCACTAGGCAGTCTGTTTGTGAAGAGTCCCCCTCATTATCCGTCCTCTCGCCCCTTAACGTTTAATTAATATCTTAACCTTTGGAGTTATTTTGGGAGACTCTGCCTTTTCATGCTGGAGATGAGCAAAGGGAAGGAGAAGAAAAAATTGGTCACATGGGACTGCAAATCCCACTTCAAAACTGGACATCCTGTTAACCAGGACTTACTCAGATAACCTTGGAATTTCCCGAGCGTTAGAAGTCTCCCTTTCTGAGCCGGAGTCATCTCTCTTTGAACTGCCTGGAGTTTTTCCGCACACTGGAGTTCTTAAATTATTAAGGTCGAGATTATATTCCTTGTATTTCATGGTACCTGCAGACTAGGCGGATTGAGTTCCTGCTAACAGACTGAATCTCTCTCCAGCGCTTTGCTGTGTTAACATCTTTCTGCGAGAGGACTAAAAAACAAGAAACAGAGAGGAAAACACAAAAACAAGTACTCTGCGTTGCGGATCGATAACTCAAAATGCCATGAAGTAGGTGGCACAGGACGAGGGAGTCCGCTGCGTGAGCTAGAGTGGACCTGGGAGACTAAGCCAGACCTGACAGCCCGCTTCTGGGCCTGGGGTGTTGGAGCGCTCCACATTTGATAGAGTCAATGTCATGACAAACTGATTTGCATTTAGAACAAAGATGACATGAGCCCTAGGCACAGGGTGCCTCCCTCCCGTCCGCCCAGCTTGTGGAAAGTTTCCTGACATTTCTTGCATTATTAAGCCAGGGGCTTCATTACCATGTGTGTGATCTGGGAGTCTCCCAGGCCTCTAATTCCTCACCTTGAATTGCTAATGTCTTGTTTATGACTATCATGGCAAATCGGAGGCAACAATTACATGCAAATCAGTCCCTGCGCATTGTGCTGCTGCGAACAAAGCTGTGGAGAGCCAGAACTGCGCCTGCCCACAGTTTCCTCTCATATGGAGGAACGCGTCACGCTCTTACGCATGTGATGTACACTTGTAGGAAGATCTACACCTGCTCCGTAAGCCTCGGAAAGGAGAGATAATCGTGAACTAGTGCCGTAAAGAGCAGCGGCGTCCTTAGCCGCAAAGTTACGCATCTTGGAGTGTGCTCAGCAGGGACAGCACCGTCTGCCACAAAGACAGTGGGCAGATCTGAGGGGGAGAAATAGCATTCAGCAGGGGAGCAGGGAATCATGGGTGATTTACTAAGTGTAAATGAGGCGAAGGAATCTAGAAGCAGCTGTTTTTTACAGCCTGCTCGACATACTAGTGCAGACCTGGACTGGACAGGGCACAACCATTTCCCACAGCTAACATCTGCTTTACATTCTCTGCCTCCTATCTGCCAAATCCCAACTGGACAGGTTGAGTTCAAGAGGATAAACACACTTTTACATTCAAAACACACAGTTTGGACAATACTACTTCACTACTTTTCACACACTTTTTTTTTTTTTCTGTTAACTAAATATGTCACATTTTGTCTTTATTTTATTTTGTGATTATCGCCAATTTTATTTATGAGCAGGACTGGAAGTGACAGAAAGAAAGAAGTCACAATGTAGTAGTCAAAATATATAAAAATCATTAAAACAAAATAAGTTCACCTGAACTGAACTTTTAGAACTTCTGATTCACACTTCAAATCTGCCAGTAAAATAACACAAATATACTCGTATTAAAGATTCATTCTCTAAATGTTTGGATATTTTAACTGGAAAATAATACAAACATTTTGTAAAGACTATAATTTTTGTAGTACACAAACCAGATTCAATCTGGTATCTCCCACATGAGTAGCATGGTTAAAAGTACAAACTGCTGGGCTACATAGACATTTTTTGCAAGCACTAGATCTTCTTTAATGGCAAACAGTAAATCAAGTCAGAGTTTGAAATTAAGAGTTCTCAAAGACGTTCACCACAAGTGATTAGCCATTTTGACTTGCGCTTAAGGTGGAGCACGGAGCCCGTACAAAATGCCAAAACCTCTACTCCCATAAAACCAACATGAACGTCCATTAACCTGTCATAATTTCACGCAAAGGATGTTATTTATATTCATCTCTGACAGGAAAAGTGCGTGACCGTGAGAACTGACATTTATCTGACTGTCTGTGTTAAAGCATTTCCCCTGACTGACAAAGATGTGCTCTCCTCTCCTCTGCCGTGTGGAGCGAAAACCGGGTGCATGTGGCAGCGACCGCGGCCCATCTTCTCACGTGAGATTAGGGGAGGCAGGGATTAGGCAGGTCGGGAGGGGGTACGGAGCTGAAGGGTTACTGCCATTATTTCTTATGAATTTAAACGAACGCTGAGCAGCTTAGGAAAATCAGAATGAATTAAATTCATTAACTCTCCCAGTGACAGCAAAGTGGCAAGGCGGAGAGAAGAATTAACAATTTCTCTCCAATGAGGTCATGTCATTCCAAAACAGGCCAGCGGTAGATAGGCAGGGTGTGTGTGCAAACACGCGCGTGTGGGTCAGAACTTTTAACATCGTGTCAGGAAACTGTGGCTCGCTGGGTCACTGTCAAGCAGAGGGAGCTAGAGGAGAACAGAAGGTCTCATCTCCCTTCATCCTCTCTGCGGACGGGGAAAAGATGGATGTCAAACTGTCATTACCAGTCCACTGGATTTACTCCTTCTGGAGAACATCAGCTTTTAAAAAAGGCTTTAAAATTACCATAAGTGTGCCCGTGTGCAAGTGGGGCCGTGTGTGTGCGACAGTGTGAAAAAGGTAGATGCTTTCAGTCGTTTCTGGATGAGGAACCCGAGCTAATGCGGAAGGCCTAAGTCAGCAGCTATGTGTATGAAAGCCTGTGTCATGTTAACAAATTAAAAGGATTAGAGGTGAATAGGACAGACATGGCTTAACATCGGCATCAGGCTGGTCAGCACTGGGAAGAAGGGGGGGAGTGAGGAAGTGGGCAGCGTTTAGATGAGATTGGGAAGGGGGGCAATTCAAACCTCCTAATCCTGCTACACGGGTCTTAAGTAGCACCAGCCTCACCTGCCTGCATGTACCTGCCTCATAATGCAAGAGAGAACTCCTCAGAATTGCAAATGTTGGGAGTTTAAAACATAAGAATAGAATCAATAGAAATATATAGTCAAAGCAAATGCTAATGCTAAGATTAGGCACCAACCAGTTTAGGAAAAATTCTGAATGTTTAAATTTTAGCTTTTTAAGCTCAAATGAATCTTTGCCAAACCAACAATCAAAGCTCTAATAAAAAATGACATTTATATGGAATTTCAAATTGCAATTCTGCTTACCTCAATTCAAATTCAGGAATAAAAAAAATAGGATTCTTAATTCAGTTCTGAATGCCGTACAACCCTGGGCGCTACATCAAACAAAAACATCAAAAGTGACTGGCAAGGTAATTACGGATAATCTAATCCATTTAGTGAATATTAGCAATTGTAATAATTGTTAAATCATGGTCTAAATGTTTAAAGCGAGGATGTTTGTTTTGTTGCCACTCATGTCATGTTTTTGTCTAACCGTGTTTTTTGCATCAATGCCATGACTGGTGCTTCCACTGTGAACGCACCATAAGCCTGATTTGCACGGGACTACAAACCAACAGATTTTTGGACAGCCTCTTCAGTCTGCCCTCATGCCAGAGTGAGAGGGTCCAAAGTGTACAGGCCCAAGAGGGAGCATCCCCACATGATATGCCTCGCTTGTTGGCTCAACTCTCTCTCTGGCTCTGTATGATGTAATGAGTCTCCAGTCTTTTGGGGCACAGGCATTGCCATTGCATCTACACAATAACCTGTTAAAATTATTGATGTATATTCATTAAATAAATAAAATAATGAATTAATATTAGTAAAAAAAAATACTTTTATATGGTACCCTGCAGGAAATTTCACAAACGGTGCTCCCATTCACTAAAATAAATAAAATCACAAAATGCAATATGAACTCGAACATTCCCCATCAAATTCTTCCATGACCACATTATCTGGCCTATGCAATTCAAATCAGATATTTATAGCAACTGTATAGCAGTTATTTCTCCAAAAGTAAATTTAAGGGACATTGGAGACAAAACCGATACGTAATTGAAAGAACAACCTCTGAACTATCTAAAAAATAAATCCTTTAGGTTGTTTCAAAGAATTAAAAAGGAACTTGTGAAACTGTTGTGCTATAGGCAGAGATTTATAGAAAAAAACAGAATCCTGAGTTACTTCTTGACTTACCCATGCAATTGTCAGACTAATGTATGAGGAAGGTGACTCAAACATCTGCCTCAATGATCGGTCTGTGGACTCTAAACACATTTACACTCGGCCTCAGTAGTGGGTGTAAAAATGTCTCCCACAGCAGAGCAAAAATTCGATTTTGGCTTGTGGTTGGGCACCTTTATTTACCCAGCAATTTTGGTGTAGAGATGCCAGCTTGGGAGAAATTTGAGAGAAGTGCATTTTGTGGGGTGTATGAAGCCAGGTGATGCTTGCATCCGGAAAATAAGCAGGATATATATTGAAGCATAATCATACTAACAGAACAGCTAAATCCCTTACTACCTTTAAAAAAATAGACAATTTGTGAGCATTTACCTCACTACTGTAAATTCACTCACTCCCTCATTGTTTTCATAAATATACTAAACTAAATAATATATTATTTGAATTCAAAAACTGCCAAAAGTTTAAGGACACAGGTAATCATTTTGTGGTCCGTCTGGAGTAACTAGTTAAACTAAAAGGTGCTGTAAGAGTGTTAGCACATAGAAAATGTCCCTATTATCTGACAGTAACATCTGATTGCATTTTTTTATCAGATCTTTTTGGAACTTTTCAGGAACATTCTATCTGTTAATCATAAATGTGTAGTAATATACGTTCCAGAATGGCTAACAACAATTATCAGCACCTTTAAAATCATTAGCAGTCAACTCATGAACAAACCTGGTGTGTTTATGTGGTTTCAGAGGCAGCATCCATGCGCTCTGGCCGAGGTCTCTGTGTTTACACTGCTGAGACAGAGAGAACCTGTGCACTGTGTCCTGGAAGAACAGATTCAGACCAGACATGGGTTAGAGTAGGAATCCAGGGGCTGGAGAAAGGGGGAGGATGTGTGTCCTCTATCATAAACGGCCCTTATAAGGGCCTGATCACACGCAAGCTGCACCTGATGGACTGCACAGAGACAGGGGGCAGCCGAGGCTGTTGGACCTCAGGAGTGGTGAAAACACACACACATGCGCACATACATAAACACATGACCTGTGCGAGAGGTGCTTCCTATCATCAGGCAGTCGGGAGTGTGAAAGGCTCGCTTTAACAAGCACCTGTAAAATGTAATCAGGCGTACCAAATGCACCCAATAATCGCACCAGCCATTGTGTCCCTGCCCACTCTGTACTTCAGACCAGGGAGGAATGGCTAGCAATAACGTACTAATTGCACAAGCACTTCATTTCCGTGGCACTCGGATGCACTGCAACTGAATGTAAATGTTGTTTTAGAGCAACACACAAAAAAGACTGTAACTAAAGCCTTTCTGCAAACTGCATGAAATATTTAAATCACTGAGCCAGACCAAACACGGAGGATGATGTAGCTTCAATTAGCAAACAAAACACAGAGGTTTGTGTACTGACAGGCCGGGAATTTTTAAAACGCACGCTTGAAGGGGGCCAGGTCTGCCTTACCCAGGCAGTGTTTGGTATCCCTGTCTGTGGAGCATTCAGCTAGTCAAAATTCTAAGAGAAATTGGGTGCTCCAGTCAGCATAAACAAAGTACCCCTCCCTGTCAGCACAAAGAAAACATTTTCTCATTGGATGATTATAACCGTGAGTCGAAGTTGTGAAATGGCCCCAATGTCAAAGAGATGATGATAATCACATGACTCTCAGCGGCATGAACCCTGGCATGCTCAGCGTGTCAAACCACATGCTTGAAAATGCTCTTTGTGAGTGAGATTTTAACTCTTTGCGACCAATTTTTTTCCCTGACAACAAAAATAAATGTCTCAAAATGGTGAGCATGATTACAGGATCTGTGAGCTGCTCTCCTTCTGTTTAATTCCCAAGTGAAAAAGGGGGCTGGAAAAAAGCTAAAAAATAAAAAAGCTTAAGAAAAGAGCACAGCAGAAAGTAATGCTGGAAAAAACATGTCAGAGACTGTAAATGGAGGAAAGGGTGGTGGTAGTGGGGGGTATGGCATTCACACAGTACGCCTGTCTCCAGTATAACTGAAACCAGGCTCTCTCCCATAACCAGTCCAATCTGTTTTCATTTGCCAGAAACAGAGCTCCTCAAACACCCCATCTCTCCTCCCAAAGCCTGGTCCTCAGCGAAGGAAAAACTTTAAATATCAACTCCTCACTTCTAACTGGTCGACCATTGACATTCTAGCATGTTACAAACATTGGGACTAAATTCAAGGGACTGTTTGTTCTGATGGACTTGGTTAATTTGGTGAATCTTAAATGGATAGTTCACCCTAAATTGAAAATTCTGTCATCATTAACTCACACTCATGTCATTCCAAAATCGTATAACTTCAGTTCTTCTGTGAAATACAAAAGAAGATATTTGAAAAATGTCCCAGTTGTCCATTCAGTAAAAATCTGTGGGGTCCAGTGTAGTTTTAGACCCCAATGACTTTCATAAAAAAAAAAAAAAAAAGTAATAGAAGTTTGGAACAATATGAAAATGAACAAACCCTATTAGAATTTGCAAAATAACAATCTCCAATAAAATCCAGCCGGTAAATATTTGTTTTGGAACATTGTACTGTAGGTTTAGCTGGTCATTAGCTGGTACAAGCTGCTAGACAATCTTGGACCAGCAAAAAAAACAGCCGGTCTTGATGATGGTCAAGCTGGTTTTTGGAACTTCTTAGTCAGTCAACCAGCTAATTACCAGTCAGAAACCAGCTAGTATGTTCCAAAACACTAGAATGACATATTATCTCTAGCTTTAACCAGTTTTAATTAGTGGTACAAAGTGCAGTGTGGATTTAGCTAATTAGAAAGTAAACCCGCTAAAACGTTTAACTAGGTTGCCCCAGTCCATGCCATCAAGGAGAGCTGGAACAGAGACAGTCAGACACTAGAAAACTGGAAAATGCTCACTGTCAAAGAGAGCAATGGTTTCTGGCACTGCCTCGGCAGAGAGGGAAAAATTGGACTTCAAAAAATTGCATTAGCTGAGCTATCCATTTCATTTGAGAGAATTTACATCACTGCCTGGGAACGATGTCACAATAAGAGCCAAAACGGACCGTCTTCCCTTGATTCCAGCTCTGTTATGGCTGAGCGTGGCCCTGAAATAATGTCAAAGTGTCTAAAACACCCAAAGAGGACTGCAAGAAAAGAGACAGAGAAAAAAAGGCATTGTGCAAACTGAAAGGATAATGATTCATTCTCTTTTATTCCACATAAACCGGAAATTACTAAAAGCCAAGCGCTTTCTTGTTGCCAGTGCAACCCTTGGATTTTAGAGGGTGATCCACATGCATGTTATGGCTCTGCTGGGTTATTGATCGTGAGCAGAGACTTGTGCGGTCCGCCGAGGAGTCCTTCAGAGATGCAGAATGAGCACAGAGCGGAGGCCAGGCGGGTCTTGGGAGCCGAAACAACGAGGGAAGATGGGGGCCTGTGTGAGCGAATTAATTACACGTGCACTTTTGGATGGCGTATACCATAATGAGCCCCAGCTGGGTCAGGCATCCAACTCCCTTTAAATGTAACTATATAAAGCTGGGCATTCAGCAATCCCTTCACAAAGAGAGCAGGGCACTATAAAAGGTCCCTGTGATGTGTGTGCAGAAATGTGCAGGGGGCAGGCAGGGAGCCGTGCCAGCTGGGACGGCCAGGCACACATTTTAGATGTCGAAGGTTGTAATTTCACAGACAACACTATCTTGACTGGGGCACTCAAAACCATGGTCATGTGACATGGGATAAGGTGATAAAGCTCTGTGCGTCAACACTAAAAACTGATTAACACGGAAATGTATTGTAAGGTCATTGTGAAAAAGTTAGCTAGCAGAATGTTAAATAAAATATCTGCTTAGTTTTACTGACCGACTTCACACCACTCATTTCACAGCTCAGGTATAAACAGGGTAGATTGATATCACTACCATCTAAGGACGAGGCCGATTATCTTCCGCTTTATTTCAGCTTTGCTGATTAACTTTAATGATGCTCATTTAGCCTTGCAATTCTTATCTGATTTCTTAGCCCAACTGAGCAGAGAGAGAGAGAGAAAGAGAAAGAGAGAAGATCGGTTAGTGCCATCCAGGGAAGTGATGTTTGAATTGGCAAAAGAGAGAAAGTTGACTCTCCAGCCCCAATTAAACTGGGCTGATGCACTGGCCTCCATTTAATTAATTTCACATGCTACCTCTCACTTTCAAATTAGGCAGATGGCCAAAGTTCCGCCAGAGGCAAAATTCCACATGGCATCCTCTTCCAACAAAAGGGGCCACAGACTGCGGACAGAGTGATGCTCCCAGCCGGGGCTCTACAGATCTCTCCCGACCAAGATGTGGCCACTTGGGACACAAGGAAATTCTGCACATAAAGACACAGCGTAAAGACTTAGCATGGAGGTAAGTGAACATGGTGGCTTAACACAACAACTGCCCACATGCAAATAATGCTTTCCTAAAAACTCTGGCCTAATTAGGAGGCTAGAGAGGGTAACTAAACAAAAGTGGCTCAATTACCTGAAAGATATGCCTTTCATTCTTCTAATTTTCCTTCAAGTCATGCCAGGTGCATTAACACCTTTCTATACAGACAACAGGGGTGCCATCTTAAAATAACAAGACTCTCTTCTCTACTCCATTCAACCGCCACAAGCAATTTCGCTGGATTAACCTGTGGGTTTCTCTGGTGGCTTTGAGTGCTGAAGAAAGTGATTTATTTTTCAGCGTCTAATCAGAAGGATGTGTATTAAAGCACAATAAATGACTGCCGTTGGCTGAGGTCCAGCATTGTTTACAGCTAAAAGGTCCTTGAGCTAGCAAATAAATTAGCCTGCCAATGGGTGGTTTTGGCCTTCCAACAGGTTGCAACAACAGAGGCTTTTGTCAAAGATATGAAGTTATCAGACTAGCACAGCTATTTGTCGATTTTTGTTTTTCAGTTCCTGAAAAAGTAATCCAATTGATTTTAAGCAAGGAAAACACTAGCATGGGCAGCAGTATTGTTTTAACATATTAAAAGGGCCACTATTTTCATGAAATTTCGAGGGGAATAATTTGATGTTTAAATTTGATGTGTGACAGAGGTTGGATTAAAAGCACAAGCCTGAGCCTCTGTTGAGTAATCGGGGGGAACACGCCGCTCTGTAAAAGCAGACACTTGCTCCAGTTTCACTACGCTGCCACCCAGACAGTCCCATGTGTAGAGTAAATAGTAAAGTAACACCAGAATTCAACCGCAGAGTAACAAAATAAACTCTTGAAAGCTACGGGGCTTGAATAGGGACGGGTGGACGGAAAGTTTGGAAATGGTTGCAGACTCACCGAACGCCAATCGGTTCGTCACGGTGAAAGACGAGGGAAAGGGTTAACCTGAGAGCGCCTCATGGGACAATCGAACGATGCCAGCGCGTGATCCCCTGCTCCAGCCAGCGCTTTGATAGAGCGCTTTCTCTAAACTCCACAGACGAGAGCAATTACTGTAAGAGAAGCATGATTATAGGCCTGCCATATCCACACAGGCCTGGCATTTTTCTCTTTTACATGCCGGGGGTTTCAAAAGAAGAAAGAAAGAGGACATGATAAAGCAGAGGGGGAACGAGAGAAGTCCATGGGGAACAAATATCAATATTGCAGGATGCATTTCAGCTTAAAGCGGCTAGAGCCATCACTCTGGCAAGATGGAATGTCTAGGGCCTGCTCTGCGACCGTTAGCATGTGAAATTGGGTAGACTTAAAACCCCCTAAACAAGGGGATCAACACGCATTCGTCAAGCTGTGCCGCCCGCCCGCGCACACCAGCACATGCAATCTCCATAGAGTGAGTCCTTCCGAACGCACTCTGCCACGCTTCCTACCTTCAACAGTGACAAACATCCCCTCCGTTGACTGTCACCGGGCTTTAATTTCACTCTTAAAAGCTTCTCCCCCACCTCTCCGCATGATCCACAAACTTTGTATAATTCAACCACTGGCCCCCTAATCCTCCCGAGCTAACAGAGGGAAAAATTAGCTTTTGTTAAGTGGTGATTTCTCCTGCTAAATGGCAACACCCTTTTGTGGGAAGTATTCCAGGCTTGAGAGGCTTCATTAGACAGTTCGGATTTAAACCGGCGAGATGGACTAATTCCCTCAGACGCGCCGTGTCAAAAAGCCTGAACAGCCCAGGAGAATGTGCAAACGCTGGGAGGAACCTGCGCTAACCTGGTAATCCCATCCTGTCCACTGCTTTCTACACCCGCCCCATTGTTTGCGGCACCAATCCACTTTTGCCAAAGCGGCTTTAGAGGGAGGTATACAGGGACTGCCATCTAGGCCTGCTTAGACCCAGCCTGAAGGGCTTACAATACGCTCTCGTCCCCGGCATCTCTCCCACTTTACAAATTCAAATCTTCATGGAGACTAGTTCACAAAACAAACACTGTCAGATTGATGGAGCCTCTGTAACGATATGCAAAAGGCGAGCCGGGAAGGTGCTCGGTTTTCCTGAATAGCGCTGCAGCTTTCAAACCTGCAGGAGGAGGACGGGGCTAAACAAATGAAGATAAATACAAAATACCACCCTGTACGTATTTGGTTCTGAGAAGTGGCTTCAACTCTAAAATCTTAAGAGGATTTAAAAGCTGTTGGTTACCTTGAATAATTCCGCACGAGCCATGCAGGAGAAATCTGTGTGCTGTGTACATCTCTGCTGACAATAAAAGTAACGGAAAAATAAATAAAACAAAGGCCAGCGTGAGGGCGAAAGCTACCAGCGTGTGCACAGAGCCTTGCCAGCGCTCAGTCCAAATTAGTGACAAGTTTATTCCCTGCCTGTGGTCGGGAGAGACTAAAATCCCGCCATACGACAGCCACAAAGTGGCACAGGAACTGTCTGATGTCTTCATGTGGGATATAGTAACCTCTTAAAGCTTGTACGCAGTCCAGAGCACACAAGATTACACTCTCACAATTACAGTAGGAGGGAATTGTTTACTTCTTTACAGATCGCTGGGAAGTCTGTTAGTCCCTCATCTGTGAAAAAAACGATAAACTGCTAATTATTAGGGGGTGAATTGGGGCAGCAGAAAGAATGCTGAATTAGATTTAAAAATGTGAGGAAATAGAATTAAAATGTACTGAAATTAATTTAAATAACTGGACAAACTTTGAACATTGGCTAATACTGGTTCATATTTGGTTATGATTTTTTATTACATTGAATAAATGTATGGGCCAATGTGAAAGAACATATATATATATATATAAATCCTGTGTTGAATTTTTTTTTATTACAGTTCAGTACATTCCTTTTCCTGTCATTTCAATTCAACGTCCTGTGTGGTGTGACCAATTCAATTCAAAGTCCAACACACAAATTGAAAGCGAGCCAATATTGGCTCAACTCTGCTTTCCTAAATTAATAATAAATGATTTTCTAAATACTTATTTTTTCCAAGTATTTCATATACTTTAGTTCCTCCTCCTCCTTAAAGAAATCACTTGCTCTGATGCTTAAGGTCTCATTTGACGCATGTGATATGAGCGGGTTGATTGACTTGCTATGATTACGCTGCCCTTGAGGGTTTAGCGGCATTGTAAGTTTCTCTCGGCCATTATAACAACACTGATGGCACACATGGCAGCGATTAGAAAGCGCCAGGCTCCAGGTATGCCAGAGCCATCACACACTCCGTGCATTGCAGCATAGCGCTCATATGCTGAGCGTCTGTTGGCTCACAACACATCTCTTTGTTTTGGAACCAGCCCCAGAATCCTCATGCTGGTAAAAGTTGTGTTTAATTCTGTCGCTATATCAAAATGACAAGGAGACCACCAGTTTCTGAAAAAGAAAAGGAGAGAAAGAAACTCACATATACACTTCTCAGTCTCGCTAGCAATGCGTATTCACTCATACACACACAACCGGACACATATACACACGTGCACACACATTGTCGTGTGATGCCTTTGCCAAACCACAAACGAGGGGCCAAAATTCCATAGGCAAATGCTTGAACCCAGCAGGGCTTTGACAAAGGGAAAAGAAAAATCTGTGGAAAGTTAACATTAGTGAAAAGTGTACAAATTGATATGCTTAAATTAAGGCAAATCCCTAAGGACTGAATAAATGGAGCTCATTTCAAAGATAAAATATTCAGTTATTAAAAAAACACACACACACACACACACATAAGCAAGTAAAAAGACACCGCATTTAAAAAATGTTTATCAGGTTTTCAAGGAGGACAAAAGATCACAAGCTGATGCTAAGTAAACCAAGAAAAGAAAGCGAAATGTAAACATGTTACTTAATTGCATGCTAGTTATACGACGGATTAAACCAATCGTGTGAGACTAAAGGGAGGGGGGCAGGAAGATCTGGAACAAAATGAAAATTAAGAAGGTAAACGATCCTATTTTTGGTTCTATTCTCCCAAATTCCCCCATTCAGATGGTAGACATCGAAGCCTTCTATTGCAAAGAACAGTCTTCTTGTTTAGAAATAAATAGGCCAAACAATAGATTTGAAATGCCTGTCTGCGGTTGAGGGGCTGTTTTCTTCTGCTTGCTTTATGACGTTTCATTACATAGAAAGCCGTTTAAATGACAGCTCTTTTTCTTAGACCAATTACAGGAGATATCTGAGACAACAGCAAGAGAGCGATGCAATAAAGAGGCCCGTACAAACACACAAATGTGCCATCTCCTCTTTCTCTCCGGTACATCCGACGCCATCTCCCCCTGACCCCCTCCCAAAAAAAAAAAAAAAACACAAATACACAAACACACACTAACTAACTCTCACACACACACACACACACAAATCCCCACATCCACAAGCGCCACCAATCACAGCCCTGACGCCAGGACATCAATTCTCGCAAGTCGCAGAAAATTACCATGCATGAATGCAAAAAAGCCTGATCAGGAGTAATTAACACGGCTTCATATGCAAATTTTATTAATGCAGAACTACAAAGTCATTATGCAAATGAAACTTTCGTCAAGCCTCTTGACAAATATTCAGAGCTCCAGCCAAAGAACAGGTTTTTCTCTCTCTCTCTATCTCTCTCTCTCTCTCTCCAGACTCTGTACTTTTTTCCAAGGCACAGAGAATGTATAACAAGTATGTTAAGTTATTTCGAACTTGGGAAATCTTTTTTTTATATTCTTATGGAAGTTTACATCTTAGCAGTAAGGCGATGATGGCCAGGCATCCGCAATTAAAAAGCTGGCTCTTGGTAATGACTGTTTGGCTTTGGAGCGAGGTAATGAACCTGTAATTCTGGGCGAAGCGTGGGGGGTATAAGGATATGAATATGCATGAAGCTCACTGCCTTTGATGATTAAAGAAAATTTTAATATTTAAATGAGTGCATGCAAAGTGATTAACTGAAAAAAGCAACGAGGCAAAAATCTGAAAAGGATTTCAAGATGCTGAGAAGAACATGGATGCAGCTTTCCTTTTTTATGGTCTATTAATGACTAAAACTGTTTTCTCTCGTTCTTTCACTCTCTCTCTCTCTCGTTTTCAGCTTCTCACTCCTCCTGGCTTTTCCTGTTCTTGCCGCTTCTGGACAAAACCCAAATGCAAGGATTTGGAAGGCATTTCAAAAGCTAAGTAAAGGTAGCACTTTCCTGAATTTTGAAGTAGTGGATTAAACACACAGGAGGGAAGAAATTAAAGTCTGGTTCACCAAATGGAACAGCTTTAGCAGCATGTAAGGCTGTGTCATAACTACTGAGGATGGTTTGACATGAGCCGCAGAGGGCCACACAATCAACTGCCAATTAAGAGAGATATTGCTAAAACCAGACACTCTACTTTACTTGACGGCCATGAAACTAATAGTTCTAAACATATAAATCGAATTGATTTTGCAAGCTTAATTACTTGTCGCAATAATAAATGCAAATTATTCCAAATGCAAACATAGAAATGTAGCATGTTAAGTTGATAAACAAACTGTTAATGCAAATTTGGACGTTAATCTTAAGTGTTAATAAGTTTAAAAGGTCCAATGTACATCTAGTCCAGGAAAACATGACAAAAAATCCCAGCTTGTTTGCTTGCACCTTAATGCAACATTCAAAGTTCTTATCCAGGCTGCAAATTTGAAATGCACATATGGGGGAAAAAATACAAATGCTGCATTATAAGTCTGAACCAGTAGCTAATGTGGCTAATTCAGACATTTAAAAAAGTGAGGAAATGTTTTTTAAACTACACAAAAATGGGCATTTTTCTCTTCAAAGCGGCCGCTTGGTCTGACTTCGGGCTTTACTGAAACAACTGAAAGGGAATAAAACAAGAAGACCAGCAAGAGGACTGTATCTGAGGCAACATATTAAATCAAACATCTATCTGTGCACACTGATTCAGGCATAGCCTCGGCACCAGGGCAGACCGTCCTCCTGCCAAGCCTTTGTGAATCTTAATTGAAAAAATGGCATGTGTGTCATATTATGGAAGCATGTTTTCGATATCTCTGCGCCTGTGTTGTGTCATTATTTATTGAAGAGCCCTCCCAGTGTATATGTTGATTCTGAGAGAGGGACATGTACTCTCAATTGAGATGTTCTGTGCAGCGAGGGAGGATCCAAATATCTGTTTATTCTGGACTGTGCATGTTCATCTCTGCTGGGCAGAAAATAAGAAAAAATATACCATATTCTGATGTACTCAAAATTCAGTCTGCTTTATAACAATGTTAAACATCTAATGGGCAGCTTATGCTCTCTCAATTCCCCTTTGTAAATATTGAATTTAGACATTGCATCAGAGAAAATGTGAACTGTACATGCAAGATAGACTAAACCATGAAACCTAGTCAGCCTAATGCCTAATAACAAACAAAGATGAAATCTAAATAAATGCTAACATTTGAAACAGAGCACATCATGCAAAGTTACAAAGCTGGCAAACCATGCTGGCACCACACCACTGCAAGTGAAATTCTGAAACAAATCTTTCTGGGCGAAATCTCAAAAATAGGTAGGAAGTGAGGGCACGTAACAGGAACCGGCCAGGCTCAGTATCACCTCGCTTAGGACCGGATCGTTCTCCAGAGTATTGAAAGCGCTGAGATGAGAGATACACCACAATCTCACTATTGAGATACAATAACCACATTTTATTACTCAGTACACTGTTAATATTTTACAGTGCGCTCCATAAATAGAATGTAAACAATTTGTATATTTGAATAATTTAAGATTTTTAATTTTTACTGTATAGCATTGTGCTAAAGTTTGTGCTTTACTACTGATTTTAAATCAGTAGTATTTTGTCTGTTTTACACATATTTTCTATTAATTCAAGTACTATTCATTCCTTTACGCTTTAAAATTTTAAATGAAGTTAAAAAAAAGACTGACAGCACATTTAATTACCATTCACAATGAATCTGTGACCATCAAATATGCTGATACTGAGGATGTCAGGCCCCGAACATCAAGCGTTTTGGCTCCTGATGAATCGATTTGCATAACACCTACAAACGGTTCTGGCACTAGACTCAAGACGGCATTAATGGCAGGTGCGGGCTATGAAGCGACAGGGGCCCAGCGGTGTGATCACTCTCAAGGAGAGGCAGGGTGAGAGAGGAAAGTGTTTGAGGTAAATTTCTTTATAAATATAGCATGTCTCATGAAATATTCACCGCGACGATCTGGTGAGCCAAGGGTCAGAAATAACTCCCCCTGTCGCAGCACTTGTTAGACGTGTAAAGCTGTGAGAGTGTGCTTGGATGGTGTGAGTGGGAGAGAGAGAGAGAGAGAGAGAGAGAGAGAGAGAGAGAGAGAGAGAGAGAGAGAGAGAGAGAGAGAGAGAGAAACGTTGACAGAAACAGGGGCCCATCATGGCAAAAGACATGTCCACATCTCACCACATGGCCTGCTGGCGTTCCTATGGTGATAGAATGTGAGCGAACTGATGCAGCCTGCTGTGAGCATTTATATTGAGCACTAAAGCAATTGTATTTTTTTTTATAGTTACTTTTTATTAACAACAACAGCAACAATAATATATTTATGTTTATTCCTTTCTCGGTACTGATAGCCCTAAGTATTAAACTTCAATTAACTGCTAAACATGCATTAACATTTCAACTTTATTTTAACAAATAATCTGAATTATCAAAAGTTAATAAATCAAATGATCCTAAATATTTGTTTTAGATCATTTGAGACTTTGGTTGTTGTTGTTTTTTGTTAACTTTATATTTTTAATATTGAAAAAAAAGTAACATTGATAGAATATTCAGCATTCAGATGGTAACAGTGATGACAAAGTATTTACATACCGAATTCCCATTAGTCTTGCTTCTTATACCTATTTGCACATCGAAATGTGATTAGCCTAAACATACCTAAATATAACTAAAAATGCCCAAACATTTTTTACATGTCAGTCAACATAATATGACTAAATAAAAAATAAAATAAAAAATAAAGCTAAAAAAGGTTGTGTTAACATGGTACTAAAAACAAATATATCTGGACAAATCAAAACCCTTAAGGAAATGTTTTCTTTCTATTTGTCACTCTTCTAAACAAACTGATATTTAAGCCAACCTCAAATGCAGCATTGGTTTAGAATGGTACATGGCTGCATCACCACACATGCACACCAAGAAGAGCTTGATTACAACCAACACCAAACACTCTGAGAAATAAGCCTCTATTTACGCTCTTTATTTATACCACATCTGATTCGGTTTTCTTGAAAAACTAAAACACAACCATCCCTGTTGACTGCTGCACAACACAAACAAACAGAGCTAGACACAATCTTATTTCCTTCCACCGTCACACATGCATATTTAAAGCGTACACATTTTGCATCTGATCACTTATGTCATAAAGTCAGTGACTGTGAATTCAAAAGCAGATTTTGAGAATTAAACGTCAGTAGGCAAGATAAAAGGGATGGAGAGGAAGCTCACATTCACTGAAGAATGTTGATTATTCCAGCTGTATTTAGACATGAACATGTATTACCTAAACCAGAGCCTACCTTAACCAAAAAGCCTATTCTAAGATTTTATGCATAATATTATCTCCTAATCCTTTTGTTTCAGGTTCATGAGATCTTATTAAATTATTGCTTTTTAATTAAGGCATCCTCACAGCGAACAATGCACGTGGTTCGTAGCACCTCTATCTGAGATCTATAATTAAATAAGTATATTAAATGCCTGGCCAGCTTCAGCAGGCTAAGGCATCTAGATGCATTAAGGGGTGGTACAGTACATGTTTTATTTATTTGTTTATATGCATGTATGTCACATGTGCACTGCTTAATGGTGCACAGTGGCAAAAGCAGCTATGCCGGCCATCTCAGGGCCATATTTTTCAGTGCCACTGAACTGTTTTAACCTAGTTTTAACCTGACACGAGAGTGGCTCTAGTGGCTTGTGCACGCAAACCAAGCCCTCTCAATGCCCCCAGCAGCAGCTCCCATCGCCTGAGGGTATGCAGAATGTCATATTTTATTTAATTAGGGCTATTAAATATAATTAAATTTCGCTGAAACTTAAGACGGCTAAGTGGCAATACAATACGGTGCCGAGCGAGCCTGTGTCCTGCTGATATTTATGCGAGAAATATTGAATTCAACCCTCAAGTGGTTCCTCTTCAGTGGCTGTACCGTATTGTCATAGATAACGTTGACTTTTTCATACACACTAATAAAGAAAACGCCACTGGGAGAATAATCGCTAAAAGCAATTTCAGTAATCAGAATACTTTATCACAAGGTCTTTTTCGACTGATTATAGGGTTTCCGGAGCAAATCACAGAATGTTTAGTTATCATCACGGAGTCTCAAGAGAACAGTTACTTATATGTGACTTAATGAAGTTGCCGTTTAGTACCTTCACTCAGCCAAAAACCAAGAATCATTTGGATGATTTTCCTCCTAAAGGCCCGTAATGTACGCAAGATATGAGCCGTGATATTGGGAATGTTAACTTCAGGAAGGAAGGCCAGAAATGATTCTCTTCCTTGTTGGACTATCTGTGAATCACATGTGAGAGGCCAAGAAGAGAGTGCTGATGTGATGGAGGCTGACGTGTGGGAATGAAGCGGTGGAGTTTAAGACCTGTCACAACATTGCTCGTGTGTCAAGGTTACTCGGACGGTTTAATAAAAAGATCAAAATGCACTCTGGCCTAAAAAAAAAAGATGTGAGGGTCTGGAAGAGCAGGGAACTCTTGCGAATATAATGTCGGTCTGATCAGAGTTAGTTTTTGGAATCTTATTGATGGATTCAAAAGTGGTCTTCCTCATCAACATCTCTCTCTCTCTCCTGCATTCTCATGCTTTCTCTCATTTCTCCACTTGAAGCTGGCAGATGGATATATTATAGAAGAAAAAAAAATTCATGAAAAATGATCTTGCTTTGCCGAGCAAGAGTACCACTGCTATTTTCAAGGCGGAGTGGCTGAGTGTTTTTTTTTTTGCGTGTCATTTTCTGTTTCACGTCGAGAACAAATGGAACGGGAAAGGTTTAGCATAAAAGAATACTTTAACCTGCTGGGAGGCAATTATGAATACAAGGCAGCCTGTGAGTGTTTAGCCGCATGCTCAAGCTGACATTCAAGCGTCTTAATCACTTTCAGAGGATGTTTCATCTGCCGTTATATTCTTCTCTGCAAACTGCCTCCCTCTCCAGCCCTGAATTAATGAAAGGTGTAAAATTTACTCTAACTTGCTAACTGCAATATGATTTACAAAGGCAATTGTTCACCTTTCATATACCATTTTTCAAATCTGAAGTTAAAATGAGATTAAAACTACTTTTCAGTGTGGATCTTTTCACAAACGAAAGAGAGATTTAGTCATTTTAGATGGCATTGACTGAAATAACATTAATTGGATAATCTAATATCACATTTTTTTTAATTCGCAATAAAAGTAACATGATTAGTGTATTTCTTCCTTTTATCCTTAAAAATCCAAGCTAATGTTTTAACGTTTACAAAAAGATAATTTTGTCAAGAACCACATTTTTTTATATTCCGAATAAGTAATTTAAAGGTTTACATCAACAAAAATGTATATATTTTTACAAAAGATAAAAAAGATAAAAACACCCATGTGAAATTAAGTCAAACTATAATAAATATATAATACAGTCAAACTATGAGAATGATATTTGACTTAAGAGACATAAGAATTGCATCACAACTGCCGGTTCTATATATATATATATACACATATATATATACAGTATTTGTGTGTGTGTGTCTTTGCACTAAAACATTTGTTTGTGAACCTTGAACTAAAGTGTTTTTTTTGTATGTGTGGTTAGCAAAGTGCACGCTTACCAGTCAGTCTTTAAAAAAAGGAAACATCAATGATGAACTGTAGTGGAACAGTTTGCACGTAACTGTGTGGACGCTTGCATCATATTTCACAACTGACGCCAACACTCTCTCGGTGCGAGCAGCCAGCCAGTCATTCAGTCTGGGAGTGAAGTCTGCCTGCATCATGTGAGGTACTGAGTAATTTAGCGGCCTCATTATTAGAGACATTTAAATACACGAGGCATTGTGGTGGCACAGAATAAATTGTCTCTGATGCCGCGGGTAACTTTTGCAAATAAGGATTTTGAGGCATTAAAAAACGACGTTATTAAAAACCGAGGCAGTGTCATAAGCCGCTCCCCTGCGTTTCCCCCAGTAACTTTGTCCAACCTAGAATATTATTTTATGAGACCCATTTCCCAAGATCCCTCCGGGTTCTTTGTGAAGGACTTGACTGCGCTGTTTTGTAAGATAACTGGGAGAGTTCTCTCCCTACAGCTGGACTAAACTAAACTGCCTCTTTACCCCTATTCAGTAGGAAACTCACTCTTTTAATCCTACTCTATTTCTTTCTTTCTTTCCTCTCCTCTCTCTCTCCCTCTTTTTTGAGCATTTGAATTTTAATGAGCTTTTCACCTTTTAAGCAGATGGCTCAGGCTGGATTTCTCCATGAAAGTAGGGTGAGTTCTCTGTCACGTCTTGCACAATTTGTTTCAACTACCAGAGTCCTTCAGGGGGTTTTAGGGCTTTGAGTCAGTAATGTGATGTTTCACTTTGCATGGCGTATGCTCCTCTAATGAAATCAGCTGTAGGAAAAACAATCTCTCTTGAGGCTCACAGATGAGCGGTATCACAATCACTACAGGACGCCCAGAGTCCTACCGAGGTAAATGAGTGTGTGTCTCCCTTTGTCTGCAACTCTGCAGGCTTTAAGTGTACGTTTGCGTACTTCAGTATTTGAAAACACGCTGGCGCGAGAGAACGTGTGAGTTCATTAGTGTGATTTATTCGCCTTCTCAAAACTTTTTTGGAGAGAGAGTTTGACCTACCTGCCAGGCCACTTTCTTGCTTCGGGAAAATTCCTTTTGGGGGCGTCAACAGTCTCTCGTCCTCTTCTTCAGGTGTCACCTGGATTCCAATTTCGACCGGTTCCACCACTTTCCTCAGCTCTGCGCGGGGCGGCGAGGGGCTATTGCGGTCCGCCATCTTGTCGTAGCAGCCATGGCCAGTCGTCAGACCCTGGCATTGCTTTTTCTTGTGCTCGATGAAGAGCAGAATGTCCCCCAGGGGAAAGGTTAGTTGGCACTGGCCACAGGTGAGGAGGTCGTGGTCGCCCAGGCCCGGAGGCAGAGGCCCAGTCATGCTGGGATCCAGCAGCGGGTGAGGGTGAGAGTGGAGATCAGCCACAGCCAGTCCCGCATCCACATGCTCAGCTTCCGCTATGGGGCAAAGCAAAAGAAAGAAGCGTTTTGAGATTATAGGAAATTCTTAACAAATGCTTCATCTGTGCACAAATACACAGTGCATATTAGTCTAAACAAATAAAAAAGATTTAAACTTAATAACTTACTCTGCTACTGAAATTAGTTTTGTTTCTGCTGATGTAACCAAGGCCATGTGGGTGAGGAAATATATGATCCAATAATATCACAGAATAATGTGCTTAACCAGATTTCAGATCCTGATAATTGCAATGAAGCACCGCCCTAGATTATTTTCCACATAATATTCAGTTTCACACTGAAATATGTCACTTCATGCATTTAGAATCATTCAAATACATGAGCACGGTAATTCAAAATAAAATACTAGCCTTTTAGGTAAAATTATTATTTAATAACTAAATATTTTTTGTTTATGTTTCATTCTGAAATCGGTAATATCCTGCTACTTTAATGCATGCGTTTGCAAATAAGTAGTCACTGTATCTGTATCTATCCATTCTTTTTTCTCTTCTTTATCCTGTCTTCTTACACAAATTCATTAAAAAAATCATAGAATTACAAGGGAAACTGAAATAAAATACTAGGGTCGAAAAAAATATTAACCAATAATATCATAGCATAACATAAAACACCCTTACTCAATCAAATACAAAATCAAGTCTCACTCTAAATTATTTCCTGCTTAATATTCTGCTTCACTCAGAAATGCACTAGTCACTTTATGCAAATTAAATGCATTAACAAACATCGATTCATCTTTTGCCACTGTATTTACATCTACCCATTCATCCCTAAATGCCTTCGCACACTAATTCATAAAAAAACAACTGACTTAACACATCAGCACATCAGTGAGGGAAATTGAAATAAAATACAAATGGCGTGGAACTTGAGACATAATCACACATTTTCTAAGAGTTCAGGGTCAGGTCATTTAGCGTTTCGTTATGTGGCAGCTTGTTAAAATAAAGGAAATGAATGTTGGGGCCCGTTAAGCATTCACCTACGTCCCATGACAGTCCCACTAAACTTCAAGAGCAGAAAATAAAGGCAGACTTAAATTTAATCATCCCAGCGGCCACACACGAGGCACCTCGCTCCAGTTTGGCGTGTTCTGTCCTGTAACCAGCCAACTCTTGATAAACATCCATATGTGAGGCCGAGACCCAACAGCACGGCACTGTTATTAATACACAATACAGTATTTGTGAGCTTGAGAATGAGACCGCCAGACCCAGACCTGAAACAGAAAGTCTAAAGTGAGAAGAAAAAAAAGCAAGAAGGAAGGAGGGAGGGCTCCGTTTTTGGCTGTGAGAGATATTTGCACAGCCATGAGAGCAAGAGGCCCTGCAGATCTTCTGGTTGATTCTGTCACCTAGATAAACAGCGCGGAGCGGCGGGCGCTCAAACCACAAAGTACGCCGGACAACTTCGGTCCCTCTGCCTCCATTTTGAAATTTCAGCCTCACCTTTCAGCACTCGGCCACAATTGGCCCTTTGTAGCCCAACGCCGAGTGCAAGAGCAGTTTTATCAAAGACAGTAGAGGCCCTTGACAAAGCCCCCTCGGGACCCCCTGACAGACAGCTCTGTTGATGTTACATTTGACAGCTTATCCTTGCGCCATACTAATCATAAGATCTAGACAAACACCTCTCTGACTGCCACTTTACACTCTTCAGCTTCCTGTCACTGCTTTCATGCTCTCTCTACTCAAAACACTGCATGATTTGGGTGAAAGCGGGGAAAAAAGAAGAAAAACACTACCATAGCAACACTTAGAGCCACACAGCGAGCAGGTGCGGATTTTTGAAGTGCACATAAATCTGGAAGGAGAATGAAGGGAGGAATTCTCAAATTGTCAGAGCCTAAAGGGCATACGTGGGATGTTTTTTAAAGAAACAACAACCCTGTGAAAGAACACAAATTATAATTAATTTATAAGACTGTTTTAATTTTCTAATTTGGCCTGCGCACTTTACACACTTCTCACCAATATGAGGCCTAAAAGCCTCTTTGAGAAAAGCTGTGAGAAGAGACAGACGGCGATAGAGACAAAGATGGAGGAACGGACCACGCTGCGCACACAACACAGGTAGCCCTGTTTACATCTCCCAGAGGAACCGGCTAACCACTAATTTTCTATGATAAATTACAAGCAGCCTGCGCATCCATCTGCAATTTGTCCACGGTCCAAATTATGAATGCGGACAGATTTGTAATGTCAAGCTCAGAATGCAGCTTTGAAAACGAAACCACTAAACCCCCCTCTTATCTTTATTTCAGACGATACACTACATTAGAGCAGCTTTAGATGTGCATCCTGTTAAACAACAGCATCTAAAGACTTTGTAATCGTATTAAGAAAGCATTTCGATTAAATAAAGCATTACAAAATGTATACATTACATCTGCAGACACATGGCACTATTTTCAGATTTTGCACTATAATGAAGGAAATAACTGAAGATGACTAAGGTAGTTGAACCCCCTCAAATCCAGCCCCCCCGACATATAGGAGTGGAGCACAGACCCCCTTCGGGCAATATCAGGCCATCTGTGCATTAAATTAATCTGCATGTAAATAAAGAGAAAGAACTGCACAGAGACTCATCAACCTATGCAATAAACTGCATTAAAATATGACTGTGACTACATTGTAGTTGCTTACTTTTTATTATTTACATTTTTATAATCATTTATTTTGAATTACAGACATTTTTTGGATATTTGGGTTTTCCCACTTCATTTAAAATTCTAATTAATATAGCTTGCTCCGTCAATGTCACAATGTTTGAAATAGCCAATCAAAGTGTAGAAGGCGGGGTTTACCGTTCACAGACGCTGTTGCGCGCGACTTGAATGCGAGCTGAGGTAAGATGTAAGCAGCTAAACATGACAAGACAAATCAGCAATATTTGTTTAGTTAAACATTAAGACATTACATTTCAGGAATGCAAACTACTGGCCTTTTCAAATTTCTCAGATTTTAATGCCGTTATTCGAATCGTCACAATGTAGGCTACATAATGCAGTTTTCAGCAGACAGGAGATACGGGTTAATGTAAATCTGCTTTCTTCCGTGATTTCACGTGTCTAAGACATTTAAAAAAAAAATCTATTAAAGAATATCATTCTCAATCTTACTCTAGAACATTGTAAATCTGAAGACTTTTGCTTTCGAGTGCTGTGCATTTATATTATAGGCCTAATAACAATATAATTTGCTTATTAATTCACATGCATTAGCATATTTTATATACACACTGGTGGTTAAAATTTTAAATAATTAAGGCTTTTTATCTATGTATTTATTTGAAAGAAGATTTAATTTATTTGAAAAAAATACAGTAAAACAATAGCCTAATATTAGGAAATATTTCTATTTAGAATGTTTTAAAACTGTATTTATTTATGTGATCAACGCTGAATTTTCAGCATCATTACTCCAGTCTTCAGTGTCCTTCCAGAAATCATTCTAATGCTCCCTAATTTGCTGCATAATTATCAGTTATTATTTGTGATCAATTATTAATAATGCTTTTATTATTGGTATAATGATTCTCAGTTAAAGAACAGCATTTATTTGAAATATAAGTACTTTGTAATAAGTGTAAATATCTTTAATGTCAATTTAATCAAAGTCCCTTTTGTATTCTATAATCTTTGATTTGGTTACATATCCAATGTCACAATTTAAAAAAATAATACAAAAAATATTACATTATAATGTTCCTTTTTAATTTAAAGCTTTAAATTATTTTATATGAAGACTTTGTGACTCATCTGTAAATAATTTTCTCTATCGCTGGGCAAGGTCTAACAAAAAAACCTGGTTATCTGTAACTGTACTTGCACCTGTGAGCACATGCACAAAAAAAGCATATGCATTTGAACCAATACATGAAGATTGCTTGCAGGCATGTACATGAGCAATATGCGCGCATGTTTGTGTGTCATGCGTTTGTGCATCCTGGGAAGCTGCACCAGCAGAAATGCGCACACACACACATGCATACACAAACAAACACTACTACAGGAAGAGGTCATTTTCAAATTATTTACAAGTTCAAGAAGACAAAATGAACCACAGAGCATATTTTTGACATTTGTATTAGACTCAGATTAGCAGCTATAATTCACCATAAAGGTAATAAGTTGTTCACAGGTAAAAAGTAGTTATAAGCCGTTATAAGCTCTCAAACTGCGTAACAGGAGGTTAGAGTGAGATTGCAGCCTCTTAGTACTGTGGTAAAGAATATGAGGTGCGCTAGTGGAAAGCGTTAGTTTAATGTGTCATAGGTCTAGCACAGACCTGAATCAAAATGACAGCTGGAGAAAAAAAACAGAGTGGTAAAGAATGTGTGCAGCTGAAATTTTCTCTCTCCCTCTGTCCCCTTCGTTTGCTCTGTCTGTGCCAACCACAGGAAACACGCTGCTTGCAAGCAATGCCGCTAGTACGCACTTCAAAAGAAGGGACCCCCGTATGCACAAACACACACACACACCAGGTGTTGTAATCATGTAAACATACGGCAAGGATTTGCCTATAGAGTCTGAACTAATCCATAGGTGAGTTAAATGTGTCAAGATGTCAATTATTCACCCTCATGTCATTCAAAACATCTATGAAGTTTTCTGTGTAGAATGTCTAAGCAGCTTTTTTTTCAGGAGAATAAAGAAGAACTGTGATTGTTAAGCAAAATTTCAGAGAATAACGACTTAAAGTCAGTTAAAGACTGAATAAATAAAGAACTGTGTAAAAGAGCAGCTCGGACATTCTTCCAAATGTCTCCTTTTGCTTTACACAGAAAAAGAAAGTCATACATGCTTGGAAAGACAAGGGGATAAATAAATGACAGAATTTTCTTTTTCTTTAAATAACTCTGCGGAAGGTATGAGATTGAACTACGCAGGCCCAATCTGATGGTGTATGTTTCCTGCTCTAGGCAAACAGGTGAGAGTCTGCAATTCCTCACAGTCACACACACTCACACGCTCAACACACACACACACACACACTCATCCACCAGCGATAACAATGCTGTCACCAAGGTAACATTACAGCTCATGATTTTCTCTGATCCCTCAACAAATACTCCATATAATTCTATCAGGGCCACCGAAATGTCAAATGTTATTTGTCTTTATCAAGCACTCTCTGGCAGCCAGAAAGAAAGACAGTGAGGGACAGTGGAAGTAAGAAAGCCTGAATAATATTTATAGGTGGCTAAAAAAAGATGATATGAAATGAAATCTCGACTTGCTCACTTACTATTATACCTCTATTTAATTTCTGAATGAAAAAAGGGCAAGAAATAGACTATATTTTTCATGCACATGCTACTTTGACATCCTGAAATCAGTAAAACGTGCTAATGTTAAAAATAAGCCTCATTAACCTAAGAAAGCTTCATGTATATGAGTCAGAATGAACACTAATGGGATTTCAGTAAAACATAAAACAAAAAAAAGAACAAACGCATCACAAGGCACGTCTTACCACAGTTTTGGATTTATCCTTTTCCATTCTGGATTTACGCACCATTGTTCAGGGGCCCTCTGACTCATACTTAACGGAGTCTTTTTGTTTGCGAGGAACCAAATTGCTGTTGACAGGTATTTGGCTGATCACGGTACAGTCTGGCTTTCCCTCCAAAACACACAAAGGTCTGCGAGTTACGTAACAACGCTTTAGCAGCCCCGCGTTCCTCGGACTGTCACCCTGGCTGCAAACCCCACCATTAACGCTCAGCGCTATTTGGCTCACAGTTGAACTGTTGAGATTTTCTGTAGCGATACCAGAATGAAAAGTCACAGTCAAACAGTTTTAGAGGGTTTTTT
Source organism: Gymnocypris eckloni scoliostomus (assembly GCA_027564155.1). Taxonomy (NCBI): domain Eukaryota; kingdom Metazoa; phylum Chordata; class Actinopteri; order Cypriniformes; family Cyprinidae; genus Gymnocypris; species Gymnocypris eckloni. The sequence goes on from CM050428.1 coordinate 19,438,275, forward strand.
TAAGCCATTGCAACTGTTAGGGTCTAATTAGACAACACACACCATTTAACGGATTTCATATTGTTTTTTACTGGGTCCATAAATTTTCCTATTTAAATCTTGAAAGACTTTATAATGCTGTCCAGATATATAGATTTATCCCGCGCCAATTAAAGCCATTCACAGAACTGTGTGCACGGAGGGCAGAGCGTGCTGAAAATGAAAGGCAGGGAAAGGGCCTAATCAAACAATAAAAGCTCCGCTTTACTGTTTCTGCATTATTTTTCTATGTTTCCCATCAGCCCGAGCTGCACAAGAGCAGAAGCAGTGGGTGGGGGCTTCGCTAGTCACACTGCTACTTACACAAACCTGACCACACCAGCCCACAAACTCCAGCTCAGAAATACCCACCCCTTACCCAAGCACAAAACAGAGAGGCAGGCTAGCTGAGTAGGACAGCCTGGATTTGGGTTGAGCCTTCCACTCAGACGGCACGCAAACAAACAAACAAACAGGTTGGCAAAGAGGTTGCAAGTCAACAACAGCCGTCTTTTCAGTCACTTCACGTTCACAAAGGCCTGCGTAACACATGCACATGTAGCAACGGCGCTTACATGAATCTATCAGGAATGAATAAGTCTGTCATTAATCTGTAACACAGTCAAATGCACTGACGCTCAAACCGCAAACCTCCGCCTTGCGCTAGGCCTCTAGTTTTCTCTTAAAAGCTTAAAAACTTCTCTGCAACCTGTTTGTTTAGCTAAATATGTGTCAAAATATATGACATAAAGCACTCTTCCACGAGGGACACCATGTTTTAGCTCTGTTAGCCTGAAGGCCTTTGCACAATCCTGTGAAATAAAAAACTAAGTGCCGTCTTGTTTAGGCTATTTAGCTGCTTTAGCTTGCAGAGCGCTTCTGTGCAGATGCAAAGGTTTTAAAACGCTACTAAATGTGTGTGCGGTGTGTGTGAGCGTAAAGCGTGGTGCATGTGCAAATGAAGCTGTTAACAAGAAGAGAACAGGGATCATTGTGGCACACGGCGGAGGAATTTTAAAAGCGTGATCCTCGGCCACTGCAGGCGCGCTAGTCCATTGTTTAATTAAAAAAGGGGGGGAAATAGAAAATGAGTCGTCTTGCAGGTAAAAAGAGATTAACATGATGATGTCCACTGGGAGCCCGTCTAAGCATCGCTTTATCGGCAAATCTCATCAGGGAGATATTACCTAATATTTTCACAAGGAAAGGAATTATGGGTAGCTGAAACGACTAAATATCACCTGAAGCTTAGCATCTCTCTTTTTTTCCCAGCAAAGATTTTCTTTCTAATGAAATAGCACCAAAAAAGGCACGTATATCACAATCACAGAGCTAGTAACACATTCCCACACAACACGCTCATCCGATGCTCAGGAAGCGGAGCGCTTCCATGCTCAGAGCCGGTCAGAACTCAGCCAGCTGTGGGACGTCAAACACTCAAGCCACTATTACGAGTGTCTGTGTCTCATAAATCAAGCCATGAAAAACTATGCCCACTTTTGATGCCGTCCAAAGGACTCAGCTTCCTTGATGCATTTATATTGACAGACAGGCATAGACTCCTGTACATTTCATTAGAGACGGCTTTCTGTTACTCTCTCACTCTCCCGCTCGTGGTGCAAACAAAAGCCACCTGAAACTGAAAGGAGGAGAGAATATGCAAGCGTATTAATCAAACGTGCCGGGCAGACATTTTGCCCATTGTTATGGGGAGAGTGTAAGCTCTGTAGAGGCTACCATTTTTTATATCACAGACTCAAATTTATTTATTTAGATGGCAAGAACAATAGGTCCTCAGTCAGAGGGGCTCATAAGTTCCAGAGCCACTTCATCATTCACTTTTTAAGCACAATTGGCAAAATGAACGAGGTGACATTCAGCCTAAATTTGTTTGTTTTGGAGTCACGCTTGATATCCTATCTATATTTAAAGCTACACCTATCAAATACTTATTACACATCTAAATGAGCACCGAGAAGCGATCCAGCTCTCACTGTAAATAATTAAATTAGTTCTTGAGTGCTAAAGACAAAGTCAAAAAAGGAAAGAGAATGACAGAGCCTTCATGTTGTAAGACCAGCTGCTGCTGTGAGGCGTTGACAGTTTGCATCTGAGCATGTGTGTTAATGGCAGTATCGTTTGAAACATCTATGCCGAGTCGTCGGAAGCCGCAGCCCCCCATTTCACTCAACTTACCATTTAAGTACATTTAGGAAATATGTTTTTACACTTTTCAGAATTGCCTTCCACCCCCTCTGGCAGACTTAGAGCTCCCCCTAGCAGGTCATGGCCAGCACACTCTGCACTGCAAATGTAAGGTGGCCCAATTCAGCACCCAGAGAAAATGAAATTAAAACAAGGATATCTGATTCCCTGTACTTTAACAGGAATAAATCAAATAAGCATTTAAATACCAAGATTAAAAATATTTTCAGACCTGATTAGTTTGACTTATAATATGCCTTGATTAATTCTAAATAACACCATGCCTATTCTGTACATGCAAATGACAATGAATAAGCAAACCTTTTACTAAAACAAATTAATTCAATTAATAAATAAAAGAAACAAAAAGGAAAATACAATGATTCTGGATTTCTGAAGCTGCACACCTCTCTTGCATTAACGCCTGTGTCTGTCTCCAAATTCCCAGTGATCTCTTGAAGTTTTTTTACTATAATTAAATTATGTTATTGTTTATATCTAAACAAGTAAGAATGCATTTCAATACATGCTATTATCATGAATTAAAATCTTTCAGATGTGATGACGTGAAGCCATGGCTGAAATGTATGCCATAAACGCATTCAAAGCAAAGTTCCGATAAAGACAGTTTGCTGTGCTTGCAGGTCTAATGTGAAACATGCATCTGAAAATTGATGTTACAACTTCATAATTCTGCAGCTCACCAGAGGAGAATTACCTTCTCACGGTCATCTGATTTTCTTGATGACATCTGTTAACTTACTTTCATGTTTATTTTAAAGCACTACATTATAAAACACACTCAAAAAAAATTGAACAGGTGTCATAAATCTAATTTAAATTCGGACAATTCAGTGACGAAACACTCACATGAATGCAAACATTTAGAAATGTGTCTGTAAATTATAGTAACTTATTGAACGTTAAGGATTTGGAAGGCACGTAATATACAGAATTAATTCTTACTAAAAATAAAAAATAAAAATAAAAATTGTAAAATAATCTTCAATTAATTTCATATAATGAAAATCCCAGCATATGTAAAGGAAATGCAAAAATGCGCTAAACACTGCAACTGGTTGCATTTCACGCAGAACTAATAAACCACTGGGTTTATAGAATATGCATTTGAGTGGCGTAATATAGCACACAACCACAGGCTGCCAAACCATTAAAACTACTGATGTACAGCGCTGCAAAGTTTGCAGATCGCTCAAACCGAGAACACATAAACTAACATGTGGACATAAACTATACGCACACACACACACACACACACACTTGAACAGACAAAATTGCCTCTCACTAACTCGAGGCTAATCCAGCTAAGACACGGTGGTTACCAAAAGCTAAATACCACAGAAGACATGCTGACGAGCAGACACGCACACACACACACACACACACACACACACACACACACACACACACACCCTTGTTTACAGCTCCAAATATGTCCTCAAAAATGAAACTTTGAGGTTGGGACCACACTGTGTTTGACCTTGACATTTAAAGCTAAATTTTACAATTTAACTATTACAGAGAAAACCAGATATATAGACTGTCATCCACATTTGCCTGCTCTACATGAAGCTATTTTACATAATCAGCCAAATATCAAATGGAATAAGAGCGAACCAGGGTCTTTAAGCTTGCACAATTGCACATACACACACACAACAGTATGCATGAAGAGTTCATATGCTGCCTACTACAATCAAAAACACTGGTTACATCAAAAGCATAGCCACAATCAGCATGTGATGAGAATTCTGAACTACGAGGAAAGAACGCACCCCTAAGCTCAGATGACTATCTGCTAGCACCTGGCCTACATGCCCTCTGCATAAAACCCACTAAGGCATGATACGTTTGAGGACACTCTGAAGCTTATGTATTCATTCACCAGTGATGCAATGAACACCTTTCAATCTCTAGTTTCGAAGAAGGAGAAAGTCGACCACCTTCTTTTCTCTCTCTCTCTCTCTCTCTCTCTCTGTATGCATGTAAAAAAAATTACAAAAGCTTGATATCTAAACTGGTGTCTGCTTTACTCTGTGCACGTCTGCATGTGTGTCCATTTGTGAGTGTGTGTGTGTGTGTGTGTGTGTGTGTGTGTGTGAGAGAGAGAGAGAGAGAAAGCACTCAGGGAAAGTTCCTTGGTGTAACTGGATCATTCTGAAATGTAAAGCCCAAATTAATAACCACAGCCATTGTAAATGCAATGACTGATGGGACATGTGATAACTATAGTGACAGAAATTCAAAAAGGGGCATTTTCTACTTAACTAGAATAATTGTTTTACATGCATATTGAACGGATGGCGTTTATGCAGTAAACACAAACGCTTTGCATGCTAGTGCACAATTAAATATGGAAAAAATATTTATAAATTAATGTAATAATCGCATATGCGGACAACGTACAATAAGAGCTGTGCATGCCCTATGGCAAAGCTAACTACATGCAATACAAGCCAGATAATGTGCATTAAGCTTTAAATAACATCTCATTCTCATTGGGTCATGAGTCATAGTCATATTCGTAAGTCGTAAGTCATATTTGTAAACTCAACAGTAAATTCAAACACACAATGCACAGGCATGTTAAATATTTACAGTGCAACCGTGTACATATGTCTATGTACAGTAAAAGATTAAGCCATCAGCGAAAGAATGGTGTGTGTTAGTGTGTATATGCACAGCATACATGGCCCTAACCCTGCTACACAAAACAGATTTGGGTGGTATTACATCACTAGGATATGCTATGAATTATCTAGGTTCTGTAGACTACACTAAAGCATGAATATGAAACTAAATCTGGACAGATTTTATTGTGTTTTGAGTGAATAGATATTTGTTTTTAACTGCAACAGATGCATTCTAGGAAAAATAAACTGTTTTAAAAATAAATTGCTGGACTTATTTTCTGCAAATGATGTAAAAGTCTCTCAAAGAAAAATCTAAAAAGGTAAATTATATTAAGCATTAGAATATAACTGCTGGCTTTGAATATAACTTCGTCAAGAAAAGTCTCTCGATTTCAGTGTCTGCCTCACATTACCTTCACTTCACAGTCACAACCTTGACTCGGGGGCAAAGCGAAGTGTGAGAAACATTATTAGACCTGTGTCTGCTTTGTTTCTTTGTACACTCATACTGACTTAGCAAACCTCAGTTTTCTCAACAAAAATAAAAGTATTGCATAAAAGGATGAGTTTGTTTAAGAAGCCAATTTAGTATTAAAGTAAAACTACTTGAGTAAAACTAAGCATGCTTGACATTTGTATCACCTAATTTGACATTACGATGTCAGATGAATTTAATTGAAATAATTTTCCTTCCTCTGACACCTCTTTTCATTCAAGTGCACATCGAAGACTTAAAAGCACAGATGTTGCACAACTACAATCAATTTTACGTCGTCTTAAAAAAAGTAACAACAACCTCAATGCATCCGTGCAGCATGCGCTGCTAAAGTAAACCCTTAAACCGTTCCTGTGCTTGGTGGTTACAGGTAGCTCACCTTGAGAACTACTACAAACATCTTGTAAAAAGTGCTAAAGACTTTGGTTTAAATCGAAACATGATACATAAAGTTTCATTGCATCAGGATTTGAGAAGAAAGGCCTACAACTTGCATGCCACTTTTTAAAAGTAACAAAAATATTAATAAATAAAAGAACTAAAACATACATACTGCACTAAATTATTTTAAAAACCATATATAGTCTAATAAAGGCCCCAATCTTAGATGGATTCAAGTAGAGCATATAAAAAGACTCAATATTCACTCTAAATTAGCATAATTTATTAAATTATGCTTAAATATTAACATAACACACACCTCACTTACCCTACACTTTAATTTAACATAACTAAACCTAACTTTACAGAAACTTTGCATGGGCATGATTAATCACTGCAATTTAAAGTTTTTCATCTGATCTCTAACAATTATTACAATAACTATCTGATATTAAAATTAAACAACAGAACTTAAACAATACCGATTAAATAAAAGATTTGTATTTTAAGCAAGGCCAAAAAAACATTAAATTATTTGAATTGAGTTTCAACCTAACACTTTTTTATTATTTTAATTAGCACCAAGCTCATAAACCTGACAGGTTTTATTTATGACTATAAATATCTTAAATTAATTAATTTAACTGTTATGTTTTAATGCATTTGAAAAAATTAAGATTCGTCGCATTTTAATGAAATCAGTTCATTACTAACGCCACATAAACTCACACACACACACACACACACACACACACACAGATCGTTACTCCTATTACTAAAGAAATGGCCGAAAATGACCGAACAACCACAAACACAAATAAGTAAAATAAAAGATGGACTTACGTGTTAGAATTTCTCTTTGCGACAAATGTTGAGGGTTTCCCTGCTTGCGACGGGACATTGCCCTGGCATTTACACTGGCATCGCCCAGAGACCCGCACAAGGAATAGTCGGCTCGCGCCTTCTGTCCTCCGTGTCCGTGGCGTGGGCTTTTTCCCCCCTCGGCAACTAACTTTTCCCGGGACTTCCAAAGAACTGCCACAGCTCCGGGCCGTGAATACAGATAGGGGTCCCGTGAATGTGAGAGAAGCGAAAGTGTCTTTGCGCTCCGGCTCTCCAGATGACCAGAGACGCGCAGACGCTCAGTACCTCAACGACACACACATGCACTTCAGCTGTGTGCCGAGCGCGATCTGTCCGAGGGCGAAAATATCCTTGACGAGTGACAGTTGTGAAGAAACCACTGGAAATGTCTCAGAACGTGATGCCCGGTGCGTTTGGGTAGGTTGGACCCTCTGGTGGCTCTCTCTTCGTCCGGTCTGCGCCTTGTGGATTTTTCAAAGGCAATTAGATTTTTTTTCTCTGAGTCAAAATAATTCTAAAAAGACAAATGGTCATTACTTATTAGAATGGATGAAACGAATCCAATTTCTCCTTGAGTTGGTACTTGAGTGTGCCAAGCACTGGACAGCTCTTCTTCTCTCCTGGGCTCTAAGTGCATGCGATGCCCGGTTACTTTGCACTCTCTCCAACTCTTAGCACTTGCTCCCCTATTCGGCTTTGCGCACTGGAGACCAGGGACATGGACTTGCCACCTCCTTTCCAAATGAATGAAGCTTTTTTTTCTCCCTTTTCTGCCTCTATGAAGATGGCGGAGTCCTGCTTCTCCGGGAGCTCTCTGTGTCTCTGTGGCGAGGGCTGCCTCCGTACAATGGGATAAAATTCAAGTTCAAGTGCGGACGTGACGTTAAGTCTACAGTGGGAAAGAAAATTGGAGACTGCAAGAGCACTGGGGGCGACTAGTGGTGGCTTTTCACAACTATCGGATCACCAGAACAGTGGTGGAGAGCGTGGACATCGCGAGCCGCTGACACGCGCGCGCACACACACACACACACACACTCGCACATACACGCGCACAAACACACAGCACCTGATAGACCGGCGCACTGCATGTCTCTATCCGCTTTAGCGCAAATAAACCATTGCAATATTGCATGCACTACAACGTTTGCGATGAATTTAAAAAGGGGAAAAGGTTGCAGGTAGCTTTTATAAAAAAAAAAAATATATAGTTTTCCGTACATATGTGAATGCGCATTACATTTACATTTATGTATGCAACTAAATAAATGCATTGAAAGACCGTGATAGTGATAGTCACGCATTAACAGTAAATATTCAAATCAGAATATTTCAAATCATTTGATGGAAAAGATTAAAGCACGGACGGATGCACAAAAAATACACTTCAGTGAGACATAAGTGTGCTGTTTACCTCATAAGCTATAAATTACATGAGACAAGACAGGCGTTGATATACTCACACATCACATTTCTTCTTTATGTGTTTTATGTCCTACAGATATGACATTATTAAATTAAACCCACATTTGGAGAGGAAAAGAACAGCAGAAGGAAGAAGTGTTCAATGTGCATTTCTTAATCCTTTTGCTAGGCAATAATATATATTTTTAGCATTTAAATCCACAGCAGACTTTTAATAATTTGACCAAATCATTTTGAACAAATGAATGAACACTACATTAAAACTGTTGCATGAGTGGAAATGCAAGACTGAATACTGGAGGAAATGAAAATAGGGAGGTGTGTTGTGCAAATACTTGCATGATTTGAGTTTACTGGGTGAAATGCAAGCGATGTTCCTCTGCATCTGTTTTACTCTCAGCGTACAGAAGTAATATGAAAGCTGGTCATGTGGCTCAGATGTTTTGGATAATTTCTTATTGCGTTTCGGAAACTATATATGTGTGATATAAGTAAATACACAGGTTAAAATAAAGGTTATTCTGTGGTTTTTAGGCTCAACAAAAAATGTGTTGTCTTTCAAAAATAATTTTTGCTCTATAAGATTTTATGGACAGTTTCTTCAGATCACTGCATGCATTTCTAGGTTCTTCAAAACATTGTGTTCTAAAAACTAAAGTAATACAAAATGTATTTCATTTACTTTATCAGACTGCAAACCTTTTTTTGTTTCTAATAATAAAAAAATACATGTTTTACTGAAGTCAACCTGACTAAATATGGTGACTGTTACATGACAATTAATTCAAAACAAATTCCTATGATTCATGCTTTCTGGGTAATCCGTTTTCAAAGAGGGCAGGACATATCCCATAATCACCCTTGTTTTGGAGTTTTAAGGTTAAACTGAGGTTCTCAGAGGTATCTCTGTAAATAACCATGCTAGTTTGTTCGAAATGACATTTCAATTAAAAAAATAGAGGTCACACCTTAGTGTTCATACATGTGTTAACACTGAGAAAAGCTAATGAACTACAAGCACTAAATATGTAATTATTTTCCAGAACTGCGTGTAATTAGGCATTATTTTTGTTATAGCCATAGCACTTAATTATAGTAACATGTAATATGTGAACATGTTTAGTGTAAATTGAAACCAATTAGATAGACATGCTGTGGAAAAGCAAGCTAATGGTATGAGATTGAGGGGAACAGAACAAGTTATTACCGTTTTAATTCATGGAGACTGTGTCTAAGCTTCAACTGTTGATTGACTTGGTGTGCAATAGCGTCATGGTGCTACCGAAGGCACACAGAGGGTCCGGCTTGTGCCGGTTCAGAGGCAGGTAGATTTCAGGCGGAGCGCCCAGATGAGAGCGTGTCTGCGTCGATCCATCTGCTCGTGATCCATCATGGGATGTGACGCTGGGTGGCACAGCCTCGCCAACAATGCCATATATCCTGCCGCTGTCTCTGATATATCCTCTGCCCCTAAACTCTGTTAAACAACACCCCAACTTTCATGTCAATTATTTTAGTGATGATAGATAGATAGATAGATAGATAGATAGATAGATAGATAGATAGATAGATAGATAGATAGATAGATAGATAGATAGATAGATAGATAGATAGATAGATAGATAGATAGATAGATAGATAGATAGATAGATAGATAGATAGATAGACTCGGTTTCCTTAGAATGTGGCAAGAATGGCGGAGTGATTTACATTAGAAATAACAGGTGTTGCCAAAAAAATGACATTTTATGATTTACAATCATCTTCCTGTAAATCAAGATTGGAGGAGGTTGTTGCTGATACGGTTCTGTTACTGCTGGATTATTCTCCCTATAAAGAGCATGAAATGTTCTCTGAAAAGCAGTGCTTGCCCACAGCTGAAAATCCTATTTTATTGCATGAATTCATTGAACACATCCCGTACTTTGCTCAGTCCTCTGTTTTGCATTGAATATTTTTCCCTTACGCCAATACATTTGTCTCTATAACAATAGTTTTAGCTCAAACTGCAGGCAAAAAAACTCTGAGCACAAACTTTCTCCTCCATACATTACAGTGCGGTGTATAAATAGTCTTTTGTTCTTGTTAACCTCAGTAAATTTGTGCACATATACTTTCAAAGTGTTTAAAATTATTATTTAAAAATGATATAAAACACATGGAATCAATACATACGGTATTACAGCTGTTGATTGCACTTTTACATACTTTTGTTTTTATGTTGATATAGTTACCTGTATATTGGACTGTTGGTATTTGGTGTATTTTCTCAGGTGCTTATGGGTAATTTGCATACACAGCGATCTTTGTTTATGGCAAGATCCATAAAAGACAACTTCCATATATGAGCCTACAGAAGAGGAGAAACACCAAGATAACATAAAACTCAATACAATTTTAGGCAGCTCAATTATATGTGGCTCTTAAAAAAAAAAAAAAGAGAGAGAGAATAAAACAGACATTGTTTTTCTCAGCACAAGAGCCTTGCTTAGGTAAATCACAAATCAAATATTAGAAGCACAAACTCTAAATTTAGTTTACTCCAGAATTGAGATACAATACTCCATATTGTAATATTGCAATGCTCCTGCAAGTAATATCTTCATATGTAATGTCCAGAACATTAAATTCACTATTTTCTTTTCAGTTATAAGGACTAAGTGTGTCCACCACACTTGACAAGATATATTTATCTGCAATCTATCGCTCCTATGTGCTGAACTTGCAATGCAACAGTACCCTCTATTGGCCAGTTACTGCCACAAAGATTCACAAGCATGGATCCCAACACACATCTCCTTCAATTTCACACTTCATAGTTTTATTTTAACATAATTCATGCCAAAATAAAACAAATAACCTAATTTGGAATCACTAACATGTATTGTGTCAGAATTGGTTATCTACGTAGGTTTTTCTGAAAATACAAAATGACCCCATTTGTACAGAGCTCTTGTTTGCCTTCATCTACTCGGAATTTAAATTATAAGACTGAAGAATATACAATAAATAATTAAAATTGGTAGCTGGGTGGTCTAACAAGTTTCTTGAATTACAATTATTTAAAAATGTTGTCTCTTCAGCATTTTATAATGATTTTTCTTTTGTAATTTTAAGTTGAATGATGCAATCTAGTTTGAACCCTGTACTCACAGTTGGATATTTCATTTTAAGATGTTTAATAAGCATTTAGCCACCTTCTTGGTCTTACCTGACTTCTTGTCCTCTGTCAAATATTACTTGAAAAACAATAAATAGCCAATCACAAATGTCTTAGATGCTCGTTTTCTTACGGATAGCAATGTAACAAATTGAAAAGTTATTCAAACAAAAATGTGTTGATGAAAACTGACAGATTTACAAATGTGCATATTGTCATGCATTATATTAAATATGATTGTACATTGTAAAAACAGCCTAATGTGGACTTTTAGCCTACAAAAAAAGACTTTAACTGTTAATTTGTGTATTTTTATATAGAAACAGAAGAAACCGAGAGGAACTAAATCTTCCTACATTTCAAATCAGTTTGTGAACAAATCCTAAATATCCCCTAAAAATCACAATGACTATGAACACATAAGCAGCATATCCTCATCATAGAGCTCATTATGACTAGTCTATGAAGATTCATCTTATTTCATCTGTCCCCAACTCTCTCTCACCCCTGCTATGTCACCAGCAAGAGAGAAACATTAATCTAGTGAATCTGAAGGAATGTCAGCCTTAATTGCTGTTCATTGGGGGAAAAGAGATAAAATGGAAAGACATGGCTTTGTCAAGCAATAAAAGATGTGAGCGATAAGACTGTCTGATAAATCACATCTCAGCCTCCTGTCATCACTCAGCTCAAAGCCTGGTGGCCATCTTGTGGGCGGCTTTAACCTCGGGCATGTAAATGAATCCAAACAGGTTTGTTTCTGCCCAGGGGCTTCCAGGACGTCTCCTATCATCACCAAGCCCTGTTGGGACAATGCATCTCCTGCACTTTTCCGGGACCCGGCGAGTGAGTCCAGGGGGTAAAACACGACTGTTTGAAAAGAAAAATGGCAACAGAGTGTGACTAAATCGGTTTGCTTGGCAGCTGGACAAAGGCTTGATTCCACCGCTCCCGAGAGAGAACGCGGGGCCCGCAAATCCTGGCATCAGATCGGAAAGTTGAACGCTGCCAAAGGCGCACATTCACAACAATTAGCTACCTTTTCAGTCCCAGCCCCCTGGTTATCCATCCCCTAGGTGGTTATCTAATCGCCTGCTTTTGTTTAGAGGAACGGCTCTCTTTCACTCTGGGCTGACATCGTTTACGGCTGCCGGCTGGCGCTTCTCTAAATCTGCAGAGGAGCGCGTGAGTGGCGGCCCATCGAGGAGTCTAAGTAGATAAACAGGGACGTACCCAACCTCTCAATGCAACTTCATAAGCCTCAAAGAGCTCCACAAATGGGCCAATCATCTAGTTTCCAACACGCTTTGTAAAGAAACTTTCAGCAGAGGTGGTAGAGTGCTGGCCTGTCGATGTAAAACCACCACAGGGAGAAAGAGCTGGCGTTTGAGGGGACCAAAGGGATTAAACGGAAGATATCTGAAGAAGATCTCGTCTTTATCATTCAGCTTCATGGCTGACTAGAGAGTTTTGCTCAGCGTCCCTTTTCCTGCACGTTCCCCCCTGGCAGCACATTTCATCACGGAGGTTTTTGTGGCATAAAGCTGTCCATCATCAAATCTAGTATGTTTTAATGGCCCACATCGTCTCTATACTGTCTCTAGTAAGTGTTGGTCAGGTGACCGTGAGGTGTGCGTCTTTGCAGTGATGAATAGTACAGTCGCCATCTCCTGCCGTCCTTGCATAGAAGTCACTCCCGGTTCACACCGATAACGCCGCTCTGGCTGTAAATACGAGGCTCATTTACATCAAGCGATGACAAATGTGTGTGTGGGATTGCGTACGCGCATGTCCTCCCACCGAGAGCTTGCGGGATGGTTCGGGGCTGTGCCATATCAAAAGGCCTGACACGATTTCAACAAGAAGACCAGGCGCTACTGATGAAAAATAGGAGAACGATGACACAAATTAGTTCTCATTGTTTTCTTGTGGGTATGTTTCAATGATGCAATCATAAGCAACGCTCACGCTGCCATTTTTGAAGTGTCAGGGTACAAGAGAACGATGGCAATCCGGTTGCCCTGCTAGCATGCGTGCAGGAATGACTAAGAAACTGCTTTGCCACATATCTGCAAGGTGAATTAATGAAGCAGAAAGGCACAAGAGGTCACGCATTACAGTGATTTTACTAAAGTTAAGCTCAACATAAAGCTTAACAGTGTCTGTAACTAGTCAATTTATTTAAATAAATGAAAGCAACAGCAATATGAATAAAGATACTAGCATTCAATAAATCATTCAGTGAAGTGTAATTTCTGTCAATAGCACAAAACTGAATTGAAAAAAGACAAGTTTACCAAAATCTAAAATAAAATAATTGTGTTTTATTGTGTCACTATGCTGAAATGATTAAAATATTATTTTGAGAATATTTAATTTGTAAGTTGAGTGTACCCACTGTTTGAGTAATAAAAGATTTATGTATAAAATAAATAATACATTGATAAATAATTTCCAATTCATCAAAATTCATTTTGAAAATAAATTATTGTAATTTATAAATCCTTTTAAAAATACATTTATTCATTTGGAAATGTATGAATCATATTAATTTGCAAACAATTCACAAATAAATAAACAAATACATTTAAAAATAATGAAATTGAAAACAAATTTGAAAATAATTTCTCACCTGAAAAAATGTAACAGTATTAATATTGTTTAAAATATCAGATAATGCCAAAAGACATCAAATATGCTAAAAAAAACTTTTTTAACTTTGACAACCCTAAAAATATATTTATGTAGTCTTTTTCCTTTGCCAAATTCCTTTCGCACACCCCAAATCACACCCCTAGCAAGTTCCAGTTTAAAATAAAAATGTTGGTTTGAAGCAAATTAGATACATTAATATATAATTCAATTAATCTGAATCACAGGTGTAAGTAAATCAGACCGCTTTTAAATTTGGCTCTGTCCAATCAAAATTTAAATTTTATAATGCAAATTGTGTGTTTGAAAAATCTGTTTTGGTGTGCTCATAATGTTAATAGCAGCGATGCAGATTCTTTCACACCATGACTGTAAGTGATGGACAGAGTTAATCAACATGTCACACACACACACACACACACACACACACACACACACACACACACACACACACACACACACACACACACACACACACACAGTGACCCCATAAGCTGAACCTGTCGTATTTGTTTGTCGCTGTGACTTGTTATCGAGAATCGGCATTTTGAGGGACACTATACATACTTTTCACAAATAGGTCTTTGCGCACACACTATCTCTAAGACACACACACAGACGCACAATCTTCGCAGGCCTTGCACTCTGATGGTGAATAATGGCGTTCTTTTTTGAAAGCGGCAGTTCCAGCCGTAGTCTTCTCCATCCAGCACCATCAGCACTTTAGAAGATTAAGTCCTACCTTCCCTTATCACACTTCGCTCCCTCCTGCAGACTCGACACGGGGTCCTCGCAGGCCGGCCATGTCCCCCTCTGCCAGCCCTGCATCGCCATCTCGACAGGGCCTTAATTTTGGCCTCTCGCCGACTATCTTCTTGTTTCACATTTCTCTCCTCGGCGCTCCGAGCTCATCTCTTTCCGGTCGTGCGATTCATCCCCCCAGGATCAGCAGAAAACGGCCTCTCCGTCATTGAGCGTTATCTGCCATCTCAATGTCAGCCCCTTCAGCCAACAGCCAGACTGTGCTACATTGCACTGGAAAGAACGAGAAAAAGAGAAAAGTCATACAAGTAGATCTTGAATAAAAGACGAAAGGATATTTATGGTACTGGATGCTATGGTCAATAAAATGTTGCAGCTAAAAACATGAAGTTCTAACTCTAAACACAGAAAAGCAGGATCAGGAATGGAAAAATTGACCTTTTGAGCCTAATAATGTTTGTTAGCGACCACAGAGGGTGCGTCTCATCTGATGCGTTCGTTAGAGGAAATGTACTGCCTTGTATCCGAGTACGCTTTAATCCCTTATCAATACAGTGCTTGCCCTTAATTATGCAGAGGTGACTGATAAATTAGTTTAGACAGAATTGTGTTTATCAGTTCAATCTGCCTCTATCTGGAATTAAAATCAATGGCTCATCAGCACACATGCTACACTAGTCCAAAAGGTGGAATACACAATACAGTGCTGCGTGATAGCTTTTCACAGTCCAGTTCACACACTTCTTATTCCAAATAGATTTTCTTTGTGATTATTTATGTAATTGGTTAAATGGATGTCACTTTGTTTAAAAAAGAAAGTAGTGGGGAGTAGTAAAATAATGATTTGTTGGTCTACGGGTAAGCTTTCTGCTTTCAGCAGCCAGGCAAGGAGACCAGGCCCGGGACAGGAGCGAGACAGTGTCTGGCCAGTTGGTAAAGTCACTTGTGCTTCCATTTTTATGTTCCAACAATCTGCAAATGTTTTTTGCTAACATCATATACCTGGTTGACACAGATGAAGATCTGTTAAAATTGTGAGAGTGATTTACCTGGGAAACATCAATATGAATGGGTTGAAAATGCTAAACAAATTCATCATATTTGTACATATTATATAATTTTTCCAGCTTAAATAAAAAATACATATAAATATTAATTTATTTGAATAAATCATATGTAATCATATGCTAAATGTGTGTACTCTTTTGTTGTTTTATTTATTTTAGGTCTGACTGTGTTGAATCAAATTAAATAGTTTGTCATAGTAAATATGTACCAAAATAAAGGGTTTCCCAAACTGGGGAGGGAGGGAGGGGAGAGAGAGAGAGAGAGAGAGAGAGAGAGAGAGAGAGAGAGAGAGAAAACGAAGATGGACGGACAGACACACAGACACACAGACAGACAGACAGACAGACAGACAGACAGACTGACAGATTGACAGATTGACAGATTGACAGATTGACAGATAGATAGCCCACAAATGATCATTTAAACAAGATTAATATTCATAGCTTTCAATGTTTTCGGTTGCCCAAAGAGAAGAATGTTCAAACCAGTTGGTAAGTGCTTTGATTTCTCCATGGTCAAAATGCATGCACTATTTGTTTCAACTTTTTCAGTTTTTAGATCAGAATTGAGCTGGACACCTTCATTAATTACAGAATTTGACTCATTAACTACCCACTACTGCCCTCCTCTGGTTGAATGCTTCATAATGGTGAAAATGACAAGCCATTGTGCTCTGTTGCATGAGAAACAAATAAGTAAGAATTCGAAGAGGAATAATCATCTTTTAACTCAAATATGCACTCCCACCTTGTATAATTTAGGTAATATAGAGCTATTTACAAAGGCAACAAGCCATCAGTCCTGTACAGAGCTCCAACAACCTCATTGTATGATTGCTCCAGCCCGTCTAATGCCAGTTCTGTTCATAACTCCTGCTGGGGTGTGTGCTTAGCACCACTCACTTTAATTAACAACAGTCGAGGTAGCACAGTCACATTTAAAAGGTTGCCATTCCACCAATATGAAAGCACAATTAAATATTAATTGCCTACTGAATAATAGATGAAGAGTATCTGTGTACAGTTCAGGAGCCTAATTCCTGTTAAAGCACAAGTCTTTAATCAAGCAGTAATGAGCAGTGCTATGTCAACAGGCGTTGTGCCCTATCAGCAAAGAATAGAGAGAATTACCATCGAAGGCTCATGCTGCCGAGAGCCTGTATCAATTTTAATGTAATTATGCTTTACTAATAACAATTCAACTCATTATAACAAGCGCTTGCAGAAATTGATTCTGTAAACAGCAGACACGCACAATTCTATTGTGATTATTCTCTAGAGGTCTGCTCCTGCTGTGTGGTACTTCACGGCGAGGACTATATGTAAGTTCATAGACGATACAAACTACTGGTCCCCAAGGCTTCGGTTTTTGCAGATTGATGATTGCAGATTGACCTGTCGGCTATTATTTTACCCATTATTATAATAGTTCACCCAAAAAGAAAGAAGAAAGTAGCCATTAAAGCACTTCCATTAAAGCAGTCCCTATGACTTGAGTGCACTTCCACTCTGGAGAAGAGAGGGAGCCTCAGTCAGACAGAAGTAAGTTGATGTAACTTTTCATAAAAACTAGTAATGTAACATAGCTTGTGGTATTTTTAATGAAGCGACATTGTCCCAACACAGAGTTATTGTATTAGGGATGCACTGTATAATTGGTAATACCTTACTGTAATACAAAATACTGTAAAAGCAATTTTGTGAAATATTATTACAATAACAATTTTCTATTTGAATTTATTTTAAAATGCACTTTATTCCTATGATGATGAATCTGAATTTTCAGCATCATTACTTCAGGCTTCAGCATCACATGATCATTCTAATATGCTGATTTGGTGCTCAAGAAACATTTCATATTATTAGCAATGTTGAAAACAGTTGTGCTGCTTATTACAGGTGCATCTCAATAAATTAGAATTTCGTGGAAAAGTTCATTTTATTTCAGTAATTCAACTCAAATTGTGAAACTCGTGTATTAAATAAATTAAATGCACACAGACTGAAGTAGTTTAAGTCTTTGGTTCTTTTAATTGTGATGATTTTGGCTGACATTTAACAAAACCCCACCAATTCTTAACAAATCTCAACAAATTAGAATACTTCATAAGACCAATAATTTTTTTTTGAAAGTATGTTCATTTACTGTATATGTACACAATACTTGGTAGGGGGTCCATTTGCTTTAATTACTGTCTCAATTTGGCGTGGCGTGGAGGTGATCAGTTTGTGGCACTGCTGAGGTGGTATGGAAGCCCAGGTTTCTTTGACCGTGGCCTTCAGCTCATCTGCATTTTTTGGTCTCTTGTTTCTCATTTTCCTCTTGACAATACCCCGTAGATTCTCTATGAGGTTCAGGTCTGGTCAGTTTGCTGGCCAGTCAAGCACACCAACACCATGGTCATTTAACCAACTTTTAGTGCTTTTGGCAGTGTGGGCAGGTGCCAAATCCTGCTGGAAAATGAAATCAGCATCTTTAAAAAGCTGGTCAGCAGAAGGAAGCATGAAGTGCTCCAAAATTTCTTGGTAAATGGGTGCAGTGACGTTGGTTTTCAAAAAACACAATGGACCAAAACCAGCAGATGACATTGCACCCCAAATCATCACAGACTGTGGAAACTTAACACTGGACTTCAAGCAACTTGGGCTATGAGCTTCTCCACCCTTCCTCCAGACTCTAGGACCTTGGTTTACAAATGAAATACAAAACTTGCTTTCATCTGAAAAGAGTACTTTGGACCACTGGGCAACAGTCCAGTTCTTCTTCTCCTTAGCCCAGGTAAGATGCCTCTGACGACAACTGTAGCCAAATTCCTTGACACGTCTGTGTGTGGTGGCTCTTGAGGCCTTGACCCCAGCTTCAGTCCATTCCTTGTTAAGTTCACCCAAATTCTTGAATCGATTTTGCTTGACAATCCTCATAATGCTGCGGTTCTCTCGGTTGGTTGTGCATCTTTTCCTTCCACACTTTTTCCTTCCACTCAACTTTCTGTTAACATGCTTGGATACAGCACTCTGTGAACAGCCAGCTTCTTTGGCAATGAATGTTTGTGGCTTACCCTCCTTGTGAAGGGTGTCAATGATTGTCTTCTGGACAACTGTCAGATCAGCAGTCTTCCCCATGATTGAGTAGCCTAGTAAACCAAACTGAGAGACCATTTTGAAGGCTCAGGAAACCTTTGCAGGTGTTTTGAGTTGATTAGCTGATTGACATGTCACCATATTCTAATTTGTTGAGATTTTTATTCAAATTTGTTGTGAATTGGTGGGGTTTTGTTAAATGAGAGCCAAAATCATCACAATTAAAAGAACCAAAGACTTAAACTACTTCAGTCTGTGTGCATTGAATTTATTTAATACACGAGTTTCACAATTTGAGTTGAATTATTGAAATAAATGAACTTTTCCACAACATTCTAATTTATTGAGATGCACCTGTATTTTTGTGGAAACGGTGATAGATTTTTTCAGGATTCTTTAATAAACAGAGTTTTTAAAAAAGCATGTGGAATTTAAATTTTGCATAACATACTGTAAATGTATTCACTTCCACATTCAGTCAATTTAATGCATCCTTGCTGAACAGAAATATTACATTTCTTTCAAAATAGATAATGTGAGCATGCAGTATAAATATACTGCCCCCCCCCTCCCCATTTTTAAATGGCATCTTTTTTTGTGTGTGTCAGAAGTTAGATATAAATATATTGACTGGTATTGAATGTTTAATTGATTAGTTAATTAATCCATGATCATTTCACCTATTTTTATATTTAAAAAGATCATACATACTGTTTTACAAACTGTTGTAATGACTACATTTACTTGTAACAATTAAATAGATCGATTTTTTGTTTTCCATGTTTTATTTATAATTCAATACAGACAATTTATCGGTTATCAGGCATAACATGAAAACAACTATTGGTCTATCTTTATTGGCCAGAATTTTAATATCAGTGCATCCCTACATTGCATGGCTTTAGACATGAGTTGCATGTTTAATATCATATTTTTTGTCTTTTGAGGGGCTCTTCAGTGTAACTTACCATTCACTTTTGTTGTGAAGCCAGGGCATTCTGCAAAACATCTTTCGTGTTCCTCAGAAGAAGTAAAGGCAAATGAAAGTTAATGAAGACAGAATTTCCCATTTCTGAGGAACTATTCCTTCATGGCATAAAATGAAAAAGAATGTAAAATACTTTTCGATTTTCGATACATGACACTCTGCAGCCCGGTCAGTCTCTGGTCTTCCTGTGGAAATCCATTAAGAAAGATCTTGTGTCCTGCCCCACTTCTTCTCCTTGAGCTAGAAGAGACAGAGAGGAAGAGAGACGAGGTGATGCCACATTCACCCTTGATCAACTATGATTTTTCACACCGCAACGGTGAGCTGCACTTTTCACAGTCCGCTCGCAGAAAACAGGAGATGCTTTAGTGTCCGACCGTATCTGCATCACAGCCACTTTCCCGCCACCCTGACCTAGAAACGGAGGACCTGGTGAGCCAGCTGACCGGTGAAGGGGGCGCGGGGCCCCGGCTGACATGGGCTGGCCACTCAGGTGGACGTACCAAGGAGAGGAAGACGAGATGGCTTGTGGCACGCTGGCTTTCCAGCTGGCCAACTCGTCCCACTGTCAGGACGAATGTCTGTGTTAGAGGAATGCAGAGGAAGAGGGGAGAGAGTTCAGCGTAAAGGCAGACCCGACGAGGAGAGGCCAGTGGAGCTGAAGTCACACCTCAGGGACTGGCACTCCTCTGCAGGGTCAGAGTGTTCGACTACAAGGGGTCAGGGAAAGGTGAAGGAGAGTCTGATACTGCAGCTGTAGCCTAGCCATACTTTTGATCATCAGCATAAAGCCTGGTCCACATTAAAACATATTCTAGCCCCAAATTGTCCAGTTAGACTGAAAACAAACATTTAAAGTGATCAGTCACAATTTGGATTTAAATGTGTTTAGGAGGGGTTCAATCTAAGATTGGATTTAAAAAAGGCTCTGATTGGATAAGCCACATCTGTTCTAAATTGAGACACATGCATGTTTT
Source organism: Gymnocypris eckloni scoliostomus (assembly GCA_027564155.1). Taxonomy (NCBI): domain Eukaryota; kingdom Metazoa; phylum Chordata; class Actinopteri; order Cypriniformes; family Cyprinidae; genus Gymnocypris; species Gymnocypris eckloni. The sequence goes on from CM050428.1 coordinate 19,459,005, forward strand.
ATTATTAATAAGAATTTTATATAATTATCATCATCATATTTTATTATCATTATAATCATAATCATCATCGTCATTGATGATGACGATGATGATTATTATTATCATTATAATCATAATCATCATCATCAATGATGATAAAAATAAAAATGTAACTTATTCTCGATTTTTACCGTATCATTGTTTTTGTCTATTAAAATAGTTTTCGTAATTTAAATAAAATATAAATATTAGATGAAAAACATCAAATACTAAAGTACTGAACTACCAAAATTACTAAAACTGAAATAGCAATAAAGGTAAATATAAAAATAATTAAAGAAAATAAATAAAAATGAAAAAAGTCACGTAAGAAAACTAAAAAACTAAACTTAAATCTAAAAAACATAACAAATATAACATAATAGTATACAAATAATACTAAAATAACGCAGTATTACACAGCTTTTCCATGCTTTATAAAACTTAAAACAAAGTGGTTTATATTTTTTCACAAGTGGAGTACTGCAGCATTACTTATGAAGTAAAACAAAATTAAAACAAATAATCAAACAATGGATGGACGGATGGTTGTTCTCCATAATGGTCATGTAATTACCACCATCTTGAACTGACACCAAATTACACTTCTCACTGGAGATAGGGTTAATCTGACCTCAAGCGGTTACAGAGCTTATTTACAAGCTCTTATTTACAAGTCTCAGTTGTCTGGAATGTAGTAAAAGTACAATAAACGTCAACAAATTGAATGCCATGAACCTAAATAAGAAAATGTATTTCTTCCTCTCAAGCACTGATTGCAATAGCCTTGTATGACCTCTGAAACTGTACATTGTTTGCATGCCAGCCAATCAGATTAGACCCTCAGCATTTCATCTGAGGCTGAAACTACCCCAGCTATAACGGCAAAGATCCTTACATGACTAGAACGTCTCTGCATCAGACACATTCTACGCCCATTTTGTCATATGCTACATTCTTTAGGGTCAAGTATGTGAATGAACAGCTGAAGAAAACTGTGGAAGTGAGAAACATTGCTGACAGGATTGTTTTACAAAGTGTGAACGGTGTAACACATCATCTCACCTATCTGTCTGAACAGTTCAGAGGCCGAGTTTGGCATTGGTGACACTGGTCTCTTGAGGACTTCTTTCACCAGGTTGCATGTTGTTAGGTCTCAGAGGGCATGCTGGTCTAGCGGCCGTAGTGTCCACCTGAAAGAGAGCATGACTTTTAAAATGTATATTCTCTCCAGAGAAAAAACCTGAGTTTGAAGACAAGTCCAGGTCCTCAAAGCCACATACTAGAACCAAGACATTCATTTTCTCTTTCTCTTCTCCTTTTGTTTCTTCGTGCACTCACTTATTGATCTCACAAAAGGCCAAATTCGTTTTCCCCAGCAAAGAAATGTAATTCTTTTATTACAGAAATGTACCCAGTGAAAACAACACAACACACTCTCTATCACTTTCGGTGCGACACGAGCCAGAATTATATTATGGGAAAGCTGCACCAGATACAATGAAGAATTTTCAAGGGATCTTGAGGCAACAAAGTATATAAAATGCCATAAATAAATTATGGCAGACAATTTTAAGAGCATTAAAAGTTTGATCTCCTTCAGGGGAGGCCGCGGGGGACTTTTTGAAGCAGTAATTATTCATAAAAATGAAATGTCATATTAGTTTGTCCCCCTCTAATTTGATTTCACGTTGATGAATTTTTTTCCGCTTCGACAGGATTCAGTGGGACAAATGTGGTGCTCTCCTCACATCATTTTCTCTAATAAAGACACATTTGTTTGAATATACAGACGAGGAGTTCCGAACAAGGGCAGTAATTAAAACTGTGGAGCCAATCACTGATGTTTAAAGATTATGTCTGTGGTTGCATTGATTCAAGTGATAGAAAAAATATGAACAATTTATTAATGGATTGATACACTCCTAAAAAAGGTGTTTCAATGGTTCTTAGTGGAACGCTTAAAAATAAACTCTGACTGGTTTAAGTGGTTCTTGGCTACAAAACTGTTTCCTTGAATATGAAAAAATAGGTGAACATTTTATGTTTCGGTTAATTTGACATTTTGATATTTGATGTATTTGGCCCCACTCTCAAAGACTTCGAGCTCATTCAGTCACTTACCACAGATAGCAGCCTTGTAATGTTAGCTTCGGATCTTCTCTTTCTTGTTATCCAGCTGAATTATTAATTTAATAAGGATGCTACAAACAAACAAAGAACCAAATACATCTAGCAGTAAATATATATCAATGGTTAAAAAAATCACAGCACTTGCTTGTAGTTACACTTTGTGCTTTGTTGTTTGGCAAGCAAGATCATTTGCCTGTACTTACCTTACTTTCAAAAACGTGGATGCATATATTTGATTATAAATACAGTAAAAACATGAATATTGTGAAATTTTACTACAATAAATACTAATAGGATATATTTTAAAATGTAATGTATTCATGTGGTGTAAAACAGTGTCACATGATCAAACAAAATTATTTTAATATGCAGATTCACCAAAGAACCATTTCTTCTTAGTATCAGTGTTGAAAACAGCTGTGCTGCTTTTTGATGAACGGATAGTTTGAAATAACAGCATATATTTAAATTACAAATCTTTAAAAAAATGTCTTTACTGTTTAACTTTTGATGTAATGCATCCTTGCTGAATAAAAGTATTAACTCCTTTTATTAAAACCACAAAATCTTGAATAGTGTAAATAAATAAATGCTAAAATAGAGTTTAAACAGTGCTCTTCTTTGTTTAAAAGGATACTTGATTTTCTGGGAACATCACATAATAATAATAAATTCAGTGCTGGTTTGTAATACTTCTTAACTTTGTTACCAGCAGTCGGGAGCAAGAGGTGCCCACAAGGTGTGTATGGATGAAATGAAGTCTGAATCATCACCTTTCTGATCAGCATAAGCACCGGAGGACACTTGCATGGACAATTTATTTTAGCTTGTAATTCTGCTTCTGTTTGCCTGTATTGCAAACACACAGTAAGCTGACTAGCTTCCTTTTAAATATTTGACATTGCTTACATATCTTCATACAAGACCTGGTTTGTTTGTTTTGCATGGTGGACCAATTATACTGGTTTACATTAGCACATTATCTAAAGCAGATAATGAGGTGAACTGCAGAAAAAGGACACAAAGAGTACAACCGAGACACTATAGTGGGCTGACATGTCCTTTGAGTCCCAGACACACCTTGTTAAGGGTATTAGAATCAACACCGTGATTGATCTACATGTCAGATCGGTAAATGAAGGCGTGGAGTCAGCTGTCCACAGCTCATTTTCCACCTGGAGGTCAATTAAGACACAGAGAGGTGAGGAAACCCGCCAGGATGGGTGCCACAGTGCATAGACCCTAACATGGAGATTGCAACACGTACACAGCATGCATATACATACACAAACCTAGCCTCATTTGATTGCCCAATGTCACTGCATGGGGGAAGGGTTCTGTCATGATAGAGTGTCTTTTCTATGAAGGTATACAGAGAAACAAAAGGAGGGGGAGGTGGATGAAAAGATAGATGAATAAAAGTTAGAGCTTCATCTTTGACTGGGCTGAAGACTGTCTGTAGTCATTCAGTACTGCCTCATTTCCTTGTAACGCGCGGGCTTTTCTTTTTCATTAGCGGAGCTCGGAGCACACAAGGAGTCAACCGTGTGGATATTCTGACACCCCTGCAGCACTCTATTTACCACAGCTCTTCGGTGATGTATCAAGGGGAACGTCTTCCCGACATTAAATATAGATGCAGTCAGATTAACATATCAGGAGAGAGCATGATTAATGTGAGATTACACTGGATAGCACTGCTGCTTTTTCCATCACTGCTGGAGTAATGGACTTTGATTTGATTCAAATCATCCTTTGCCCATCAACATAAGCAGCCGCACTTAAGAGAAAGACGGGACATCGCTTGACTGCTTTGACCACACATACACATAATATATGCAAGTTTGAGAATAAGCTTATGTAAACTTCTCTTGCTTGACACAGGTCTAGATTGGCATTTGTTGTCCTTTAAAACTGAAAATATACCCTATTGTTTGTGCTACAGTTGTTTTGTTGAGGAGAGGTGTGCCTTTACCTTTCCGAGCAATCTACCTACTATTTTGACCTGCGGGTGATAAAACAATATCATAAACTTACATTTAAGGATAGACTCAAATCATATCTAAACACTTAGCAAACACCTTAAACACTATCAGCAACAGCAGCATCACACCAACCACAGCTGAATCATGTTGGACAAGTAGACTATCTGCAAAAAATATTAAAAAAAGAAATGCAAAAAATTGATTTTAGGAGGGAATGACATCATATCTAGAGATATGCAAACACCCAGAACACACTAACAACAATAAAGCAACATGTTAACCACTGCAGAATTATGTCGCTTAGCCTACTTTTTCTGAAGATAATGTAACATTTGACTGTAAAAATCCAGTATGTAAGCACTCAGCATCTTAGCAAACAACTAGTATAGAAACCACTCAAAAGCACATCGACAACAACATAGAAGCAACGCTAACAACTATTGAATCATGTAAATACAATCTTTCCAGACAAGAACTACTCACATTATTCAGATCAGTGAAAACCAAGTTTATGAGTTTTGAGCGTCCTAACAACCATCTAGCATACTTAGTAATCACCAAAAACATATTAACAACCACATAGCAACAAGCTTACCACTCAGGACATCTTAGCTACCGCTCCTAACACTCTAGCATCATAGTGGTGAATCATGTGTTATGCCGAACATGTAAATAGTCTAGTTTGTGAGTACTGAACATTTTAGCAACCACCCACTGTAGCATACCTCCCAAAACAAATTAACAACCACATAGCAGCATGCTAACCAATCAGAACACCTTCAAACTCATGGCGGAAACTTTCGCAGGGTACGATTTTTCCCACAAAATGTGGGTCACTGCAAATGTAAAATTCTAGATTGTGAGTAGGCTACTGAACATCCCAGAAACTGCCCTGAACAGTCTAGAAACCATATAGTTTGCTAAATTAGATTTTAAAATCAGTCAGAACTTTTATAGAGGCATAAAAGCCATTTCACCCACAGTTAAGCCCCACACCAAAGGCGATGACCAATTTTTTATAATTTATCTAATTCTATGAGAACAGGAAAGTCAACACCACAGATATAACGACAATGATGCAGAGGAACAATATCTTTGGAATCGTTTTCAGAACGATTTTTTAACAATAAAAACATAAACAGCCACTCAGAAACCACCCAACTATAAAACACTCAAGTATTTAAAATGGCAGATGACATGCTACAAACTGCATCAAGCTCTTATATGTTATCGTCTATTGATACGAACGATTATATATTTTTAATTGCATTTTTGACTCATAGGCCTACTTCAAAAATGCACAAATATTTTTTTATTGCGATTGCAATTAGTACAATATATAATTTAAGCAGAGTACTTTTTCAGTTATTTTCCACAAAATACCTTTTTACTGTAGAGAACACTAAAGGTGCTAAATGAACATGACCCATGTTGTGGTGCAAAAAAAAAAAAGCCCAATAACCTGACCAGTGCATGACCACCTCATTTATTTCACTTGCTCTCTGCACCTTAAGACATCACAAGTCTACGTGTGCATATTGAATTTCATACCCTCAATAAATTGCCGGACCAACGTATTGATATTTTCTGGCCTTGTCCCGTTTTGCCTGCTTTCTCCTTGAGAGGGACACCCGCAAAGGGTTAAACCCTCCCCCCTGTTCTGCCCCGTGCCACTGCGTCTCTCTCACTCCCTCACCGTGTCTCCCTGCATCCATTTGCAAATGATCTCGCTTGTCTGCATATTGTCACTTGCAGCCTGCGCACACATTCATCAACTGTCGGCCGGCTCGCCGCGCACTCCCCGCGCCCTCTACACTTAATTGTTCCCACTCTGACCTGAGAGAATAGAGAATGATGTTTCCCTCATTCGTGCCGGTGCAGGGCGAGGAGAATTAACAACTCTGTGGGGATGGCCGAGCTGTGATACGGTCGGTCAGGCTCTCCCCTCACCCTCTCTTTGTGTTTCTGGGGCACGGTCCTACCCTATTACTGGAGGCAGGTGAAGATTCACTAGCCGCAGGAAGAAACAAGACAGATAAGATAGGTGGAGACCTTCCATTGGCCGCAAGTTGGAGATGTAGTCCAGATATATCTGTATAGACAAATGGATTCTAACTATCAAGATTTTAGGCTAAACTTTATATATATGAAAAGAGAAAATGTATCATTTTACAATTTAACCATAACTAGTTCCTTTAAAAAACACATTTAAACCTATTCTAGACTAGGTTTAGAATTTCACACTAATCAGAAATGCATATTAGCATACTACTCTTTATTACTAGCCTATTTCTGCCATAAAAAAGGTTATTTAATGGCAAAGGTTATTTAAAGTTCCAAATCCATGATACTTTTCCATCACACAGAATGTTCTGGAAAAAAATATTTGGATAAAAATACCATAAAATTCAAAGAATCTTCCAGTGAATATATCTCAAAAGAACCATCGTTCTCCTTATTAAACATTTTGAGAAGCATAAAAAACGTTTTTTCCACCTATACAAATGTTTTATGCTATGTAAAGTTGGGTGTTAAAGGTTCTTTATGTAACCATAAATACAGATAAAGAACCTTTATTTTTAAGAGTGTAGCATGCTATTCTGAATTCAGCCATTTCCCCACAGTTAAGCACCACACCAAAGGCGATGAGAACAGGAAAGACAACACCACAGATATAACGACAATGATGTAGAGGAACAATATCTTTGGAATTGTTTTCAGAACGATTTTTTAACAATAAAAACATAAACAGCCACTCAGAAACCACCCAACTATAAAACACTCAAGTATTTAAAGTGGCAGATGACATGCTACAAACTGCATCAAGCTCTTATATGTTATCGTCTATTGATATGAACGATTATATATTTATCATTCTTGGTGGGAACGAACCCCAAGGGGCTGTTCACTCAAGACGCGTTGTTGTGTCCATCTATTTATTTAATTGCCTTTGCTTGTAAACATGTGCTAGATCAGCATTTCACAACCAGAGGACTGTGGACTTCTAGTGATCCTTGACGTAATGGCAGGGCGGCAGTATAAAATATCAGAGTATGTCATAAAAGTATGCATATTTTGACACATGACACATTTCCATAATTTATATAGCTAATATAACTGTTAAATTGTTTTTTATATTGGACAAATCAACTATGTTTATTGGTGAATTATACAAGTCATAAAGAGATTGAGGCCAGTCACAAGATTTTGTTTCAATGCACTAGATGGACCCATTTAAACTTTCATGCCATTTTTTGGTATCAGTGCCATGTTTTTAATATGCTGTTACAACGTAAACGCTTAAAATACATCCAATAACACCTGCTTTTGGTTTTATCTTGTTGCTCTGTATCACTCAATTTCATAGTGTGGACCCCCACATGGTGCACTCACCAAAATATGTAATGTTTTAACTTGTTTAATGCTTATTAAATCACATTGCAGGACTCTCACTTCGTAAAGCATAACTAATTTTTTTATATGCATAATATATGAATTAATGACCAGTCATTTGCAAAGTTGAGCCCAATTAAGTATTTTTTCATTTTAATTCTAATTACCAATTATATCATTTTGAAAGGTCCACATTTCAAATTTCGGTACATTTGTGAATTTCCTTCACTCACAATGCAGAAAAGTTTTTTACATTTGCACATTTTACTAGATAATTAATAATTATAGACCACATCAATGTTCTTCGCTGTCTAAGAGAATAAAAAAAAATGTCTGGCCTTTTTCATTGAGGACAGTAAAATTGCATGTCATGTCATCCGCCTATCCAAATATATATAACCATCGTGTCTGGTGGGACCCCCAGCTCTGTTCCAGCAACGAGAGGTCAGTTCGCATATGCATGTCACAGACGAGCGATCCAGGAACGCGGGAATGTCACACACAATGGATTTATGGTTTCTTATCAGCATGCCATTTGCATTTGCGAGGGGATCTGCAGCACGGGCCCATTTTCTCCATCTGGATGGCGGAGCGGCCTCCACCGGTGCCCAGGGGCTCCTCAATGCATCACTCTCTCCCTCCTTCGGCTGCTAAACATTCCCACTGCATTAGCTAAGACAAGACATCAATTATACATGGCGTAGTTTCACTGTTGCAAAATACTACTTCCAGTTGGCTTAAATAGGATTAAAAATTAAATATTGCTTGCTGAAAAGGAATATGAAATCAGCTTGAACTTCTGCTACTTTCAAGCAGGACGTTTGGGACCAGTGCAGAGCAAAGGGCCTGTTTTGGGCAAGCCGCCTGCGTGTGTTGTCCATGTTATGGCAAGAAGGAAAGACTTTTAATTAGCTGTTTTTGGTCTAGCAAATATTTACCCAAGCATCTCACAAACAAGTACTTTTAAAGTTTGATTTAAAGCAGCCTTAACAGATGGTGAACCAGGCGCTGGCTCATAACTCAACTCATAAGCGAGTTTCAGTGTGACCACAGGGTACCATTGCATATGTTAACTCAGAAGAAAAAGACGCTAATATTGGTATCAGTTCAGCCATTAAAATCCTAAACAGCAAATTCAGAGCTCGTGGAAGCATCGAAACTACCTCGTTTAAGAAAAAAAATAAGTGCATATCCACCACCAAATGTTCTTCACACTTTTCTTCATGAACTCAATCACTCTTCCATCCACATCAGTTCCATAAAGAGCAGAGGTTCAAAGTGGTGTGGGCAGGTCACGGCAGGCTCATCCCCAGACCTTCAGTCCTTCCTCATCAATTATGAATAGCTACTTCCATTACAAGCACCACATCTGCTCAACACACTTGCTCAAAGGAAAGGACACTTTGGTAGTCATTTTAGACTCAAGTGTTTTTATATATACATTTCGACATTTTTCATACAAATACTACCTTTAAAAAGTTTTAAGTCTAATGTGCAAAGATATCCAAGTAAGCAAAGCAGTTGGTTCGATTGGTTTGGTTTAGATCAGAAACAACAATCCAACCAAAGCAGACTATATAACCTGATTGAAAGAAGTTGGAGTTGTTATTTTATTAGTTTTGATACTAGTCATTTTTATTGCCATGTCAGAATCTAAGGATATCTTCTTGATAAAACGGAGTTGCAATAATACAAGACAAACAAAATAAAAACCAAGCTAACAGAAAAATTCTTAGTTAAAATTAGATTTTTTTAAATTAACATATACAAATTCTATGTACTTCAATTAAAAATCTACTTGCATTAAAACCGGGACAGTCCAATAAAAAATATTTTGGTGGCTCTAGATGCTGATAATTCACTTCAGCTGTAAAGTACACATGAAATCAAGATGTACTATATTTATCTTAATAAAGTTGTCATAAAACGGAAGTTGTGGTCATCTTTTCTCACCTATCGTGATGATTATTTGAGTGAAACAGCTCATTGAATGAGGAAAAAAACCCAGGGCAGGATTTGATTTGTCATTCCAGGGGAGGGAAGTTAATGTTTTTGATTAAAGATTGCAAGCACTAACTAATGTAAAAATATGTATATATATATGTATATATATATATACACACACACACACACACACACACATGTATGTGCATGTGTGTGTATAATTAATAAAAACAATTATAATAAACACTGCAATTACAAAAAAATGCCCATTTGTATTTCATGGTGACATTAATATAGAAATACTCATACTTCATTCTATTCTAACTATGAACTATTTATTAGTGAGCTTAGAGTTATATACACAAAATTGTTTCTTTTAATGTAAAAACTTGCATCAGCTCCAAAAAGACTATCCTTTTCTGATAAAGTCACCCAGTCCTCTTATTATTCAAAGTGTCCAAAAAACCCTTCTCAAACCAATCAAGTCGTTTCCCAATTGCTTTTGCAAACAGTTTCATGTTGGCTTTAAAGCGGCCACCCTTATCTTTGAAATGGCCTGTAATACACAGCACTAGAGTGTGGACACTTGAAAAACAAACTCATACTTCAGGTAGGTCTTTCTGGGTGCAACAGACATTAGCCATATATATTGAGCTGCGTCTATAAAAATGACTTGGACAATATAAACACTGCCCTCCAAAAGCCCTCATATTATATATGTGTGTATATATATATATACACACACACCTACACACTTGTTTGACATACAAAGGGTAGCGTGGTCAGGAAACCGCAGCTACTACATTAAGTTACACTTCACTTCACAAGAAAACGAAAATTTAACAGTGACCGCATTAAAGGGTGGGAGAACAAGACAGTTTCTCTGTGATGGTTCAAGGGCACTTTATAAATATGACCGTTAACACTTTCCAGCCATGTGTCATTTGAACTAAGCCCAAGCTGAGAAACCACAGACTGGAAGTCATGCGTGCTGAAGTATTCTCATGCAAGAACAAAATAGCTTTCTCTCACCTGCGTGGCCTTTGCATCAACTGGAGACCGTTTCCGACCACCTAATGTCTCATGTACCAAACTGTTTTCAGATGTAGCTTAGCGCTTAAAATACAAACAAGAGGGTCTTCCCACAGGTAGAAAAGTACAAGATACCAATAATCCTCGATTCAAGGCAGACACTGTGAACTAACAGCAGAACTGCTCTTCTCAAGCTAGTGGACAGAGTAACAAGGCCACAGACACTGGTTCACCTGAATAGCTTAAAAGACAGATCTGACTACAAGCAGAAAGCACTCACAAGACAACTTTCCCACTTTGTATTAAGTGCTGAGAGACATAAAACATAATTTAAAACTATGACGGGGCATCGTTTACCCTCACTCGTATAAAAAAAAAGGTTCACGGGTTGTTAGAAGACTGCTCCATTACATTTCAAGACCCAAGTGAGTCAAAATCAAGACCATAAATACATGACAGGGTGGACACCAGACCTACAACACAAAGAATCTCCTTTTCAAAAACTTTTTTTTTGCTGCATATGGGTTGTTGAGTTGCAATATGGATATTTCATAGATTTAAAGTTCTTTTTTTGTCATTATAGTTAATCATTTAATCATTATAGTTACATTAGTTGTGCTAGGTCTCACTGAATAACTGAAGCACTCATGGGTTCTTTGAAGCACCGGCTAGGTCCAAAAGTCTGAGGCCGTATATAATATAGCTTTATCACATAAAATATGTATTGTACATGTATAGTAAATCACATAAAATAACAATATTTTTGCACTATAGCTTTATCAGGGAGTGTGACTGTTTGTATAGACAATCAGCTCTTCTTGCTTCCATTGAAGCACAAGATTTTCTTTGGATCATTTTAAATAATGGACAACATTATCATCTGGTTTTACACAAACTTTAATGACCGGGTGTTGCGGTCATTAAAGCAAAAAGAAAGACAAACCAAATACATTCAGAAGTTTATTTCAACGTAATTCAACTCAAATAACTATGCAAATTGTGTGTTAAAATGCAAAACTTTCACTAGAAGTCTCAGATTCTGGATCCCATTGTAGATGGTTTTCCAAAGACCCATACAGCTTGTATGGCAGCGAGCTGAAAATCCCTTTGTGGAACATGTATTTATATTTATAGCGCCACTTAACGTGCATGTAAATGTGACCCCGCAACCTTCGAAGAAAGCCCCCCTTGCTCAAGTACGGCACATGTATTGGTAAATACTTGCATGACAATGGGTCCTCCGCCTGGGGTCTGGCGCCATTCTATATTAATAGAAGCGCTGTGTATTATTCATAGGCAGAATTACTTTGGTGGCACGGTCCCAGGCCAAAGGGAGCTCCATGCACTCCTGCTCTCAGCCCTGACATGAGGAATACTAACAATACTGGACATGTGCAGGGCTACCACTGCCCACACTATCGCCCATTATAATAATCTATTCAAAGATTAAAGGGGTTTTATCTTGAAGCGCATGAATAATGAATGTGGAATTTCAAAATTTAATTGCCCCGAATTAAATGATTCAAGATAATGTTTCTTTTATAAATTTGTAATGGGGCTTGGAGGGCAAAGAATGAAAAAATACATTAAATAAAACCTTTTTTCCCCCTGCAAATGAAACGAAGAATGAAAGGACAATGGACAAGCACCCTTATGTCTTCTAATGGGGGATTTAAAAAAAAGGTCCTCTTAAAGACAGATAGACAGGTCAAAGATTTGAAGAAAAGCACTCCACCTTATTTGATTCAGGTGAAAAATGTACAGAACTTTAATCTTGGACTTGTCATTGTAGACAGACTCTAATGGCTCTTACCTATACAGTTGTGTACTGATGTACTGGGAGTCAGTGCGATCCACTGTGTATTTTCTTTATGGCTAGATCACATTACAGATTTGAGAATAAGTGTATTAAAGCTGTTAGCTTTCCAAAGCTATAAATCTATATACAGAAGCAGCAAGAACAAGTGACAGGCTTCTATACACTCATCATCTTTCAACATAACATGCTGAACAGTATATTGAAGAGTGCTGTTTAGTTGGGCTGAATACTTGAACTGAAACGTTATTTCCATTGCTGTACATGTACACAATTTCAAAAGAATAACAAAACATTGGGTGTATATTTTGGTAGATTTCTCATCACCTAATACAAGTCCCAACTGATGTGACTGGATAGAGGAACACCGCTCGAAGATTTAATAATTATTTCACCCAAAAAGTTTCATTATTTGCTTGCCCTCATAATATACCCTATATATCATGTTATTTATTTTATTATATAAATAATTATGCATCTATTTGACAGTTTGCATTAATCTAAATCTGTGTTAAAGAGGTTTAAAAAATTAAAATAATAATAACTATATTCAAAGTCTTCGAAAATCCATATGATAGCTTCGTATGAGCGGACCAAACGGCATCATATATCTTTAAAAGACTTAGAATACAGTGCCAAATAAATAAATAATGCACAGATCTGAATATTTATTTGATTAATAGCCCTCAATGTTTTGTTATTTAAAACCTGACAGGAACAGAGTTGTGCCTTGTGGGTGATGAATCCAACTAAATGACATTAGTTAAGGCTTAAAGATGACCACAACAGTTGCATGACAAATGTAGTGTTTTGGTGTAGCAGTGAATACTTACATAAAAATAAGAAAAACAATAATAGATTTCCAAAGATCACGTACTGTATGAGAGAAGTTAGTCCGAGGAGATCAGTCTCTATGTCCATTAACTGTAAAGTGTTTCATAAGCACAGAAGGATTAAAACGAATATATAACATAATAAAGAGTGAATGGCTTTAACACACAAACCTTGAATTACATTCAGAGCAAAGAGTAACCACATGGTCACCAACAACCTCTTATCCTCTGTTCAAATCCGAAACTAATGCTCACTTTGAGAATGCACTGACTGTTCTCTGAAGTGCATGAAAATATACTTTTTTGGGGGGACTGACGCCTTTCAGTAAACTTACTTTTTATGGAAGTACAGTAACTAGCGTGCAGATCTCTTTACAGATCGATGTCAGAGGAACATAAGAGTAATGATTGTCAAGCAGCACTAAACGTCAAGCACGTTTCTGGCATGAAGTACAATTCCCAGTCAGCATTTTAGATGACTAAACAGAAACATCCTTGGCAACATTACCATGTTAAAGTCTGATATATTTTTTTCTTTCATTTTGAGAAGTCCGAGAAAGCCTTCATCTAGATGGGAGTCCATATGATTGGTTACTTCCTCACCTTGTTACCACCTTTTACTGGCAGGACAAGCGAAGCTACTACAAAAGAAACCAAATGTGGCACCGATAAAAACTCCAACAAACCAAAATAAAAACAAACAACAGGCTTCTTATAGCTCGAGCTAGCTTAAGCTGCATTTAATAAAAAAATAAAAAACATTTAAACTGAAATCCACTGCTTTAGTTTAGAAAGCTTTTGCTCCTATTTGTGAGTCTCTTAAACGAAAATAAATAAATAGCAGGAACTAAGATTGCCACTGTGCGCTGGTTATGACTATTTGCCGCCAACTTTCGGTTCACCTTCAGTTCGTTTGGTACTCGGGTCGTGCTTCTCAACCTCACTCTCTTTCACCACTGCATCACCTCCTGGAGGATCTTCTTGATTGCCATTGAGATCTTTAAACTGGCCGTTAAGAACGGGCGTCTTGGAGGAGTCCAGGCAGGCAGCGTCCGGCTTGATTTGAGCCAGGTTCATCTCCTCCTGAACATGCTCGTCTTCTTCTTCCAGCTTGCGCAGGATTATGGGGAGTTTGGCATCTGCGTTCTCCAAAAGGGCGATGTCGCTTTCTTCGTACACTGGCAGCGGGGCCCCTTCGTCCAGCTGCTTCTGGAAGTGCAGGCGCTTGGCCCGACCGCAGGACACGGCACGTTCGAGAATCTCTTTCTCCGCCAATCGTAGCTTTATAGCGATGCGGGAGTGCAGGGACAGGTCGGGCTTCTCCAACATGGAGCGGTCCTCCTGAAAATCAAAACAACAGAGATCTTAAACTAGTGACGACTGGTTAAAATGATCATTATTGTTAACCAATCGGAAACAAAATGGCTTGATTACAAAATCAGTTTATGACAAAACTTTCTGCAGTTAATGTTTTAAGTTGAATTTTGGCTCAAAGTTTTCATTTGAACAAAAATAAAATATGAAAAGTGTGTATGCACAGATATATGCATGAATGTAGAATACGCTATATTGATCTATTCATATACATTTATATTTGTGCTGTCAAATGATTAAACGCAACCAAAATAAAAGTTTTTGTTTACATAACATATGCATGTGTACTGTGTATATTTATTATGTATATATAAATACACACACATGCATGTATATATTTAAGAAAAATATGCTATTATTATGCATATTAAATATAAATATATACTGTATGTGTGTATATTTATATATGCATAAATATACACATATATATTATGTAAACAAAAACTGTTATTTTGGATGCGATTAATCGTTTGACAGCACTAATTGATGTGTGTGTGTGTGTGTGTGTGTGTGTGTGTGTGTGTGTGTGTGTGTCCGCATCAAACCAAAATTTATTCAGCCACTTTCAACTTCTCACATTATCAGTTTATTCGCTATAGTTTAGAAAATGGTAATAAAATATTACAAGAACTTAGAGTTAAACGGTGTCAGATCAAAACTGTGCTAATGTCAGATAACTTTGATGGAAAGTTATGTAATGAATTAGGCTGAATACCTGTCAGCTGTTAAATTTAAGTACACAATTATATAATACTAATTTAGGTCAACCAATTACCAAGACATTTTTTTTCAAGTCTGGTGTAAAAAGTTCAGGTAAAATTCCAAATTGTTATCAATTTTACTAGTAAGTAAAACTGTATGAAGATTTTTTGGGGTATAATATCAGTTTCCTTTATTTTTGCTATCCTCACTTACAGTACATAAATGAACCATAGTGCCCTTCAACCACTAGTAAATGGACTCTTTTGTTAGGGTTATGGTAAAGTTATAAAATGTGTAACTATGTAAAAACAATAGAAGTCTATGCAATGTCCTCATTTAGACAGCTAAGTAAATGTGTGTGCACGCATTTGTACATATGTATAAGATAAAATATTTCTTAGATATGTTATTCAGTAAAGACTCATTAAATTGTTCAAAAGTAAATACATATGTATTAAAAAAATGATTTTTTCAAATATGTGCTGTTCTTTTGAACTTTATCAAAGAATCCTAGAAAAAAAAATATATATATATATATATTATGCAGCATAGCTGCTTTTAAAATTAAGACATATTTCTTGAGCAGCAAATAGAAGAAAGTTGCTATCTTTGTTCCCTCAATTAAACTTTTTAACTATTTAAAGATGTTTCATAAAATCGGTGTGAAAGTTCAAAGATTGTTTGCCATTCTTCCAGCACCTCTGAGGTCGTCTTGTATGTTTTGAGAAGCAGCGCAGCCCGTGTTTCCAGGAACGTCCACAGCTTGATTTCGTTCTCCCAGCTGACAGGGAATTCAGTGTTCCCAAGGGTGAAGATCTTGTTGATGGCGTGATCGCCCACCAGGTAGTCCCTGAGTTCCTCTGCAATCAGAAACGCACACCTCTCTGGTTAAGGGAGTAATCTGCCGTGCTAGTGAGCCGGCAGGTCTGATCTGCGGCGATTATGTAAGGTATGATTACACGGCTGCTAACGAGATGAAAGGGCTTGCCAAATGAGTGCTTTGCTCGTGCACACCGCTGAATCCTGTCACACTAGTAAAATAGCCCCAGCACAGGGGCTTCTCTTCATTTAAAAATTAACATAAAAATTCTGAATAATGTATCAGCTCAGAATTAAGAGGTCTTGCCAGAGGACATGGCCTTGCTTTATGGGATTTATGACAAAAACTTCTCCTACATAGATGCTTATTAATATTTCACTGACTCTGGATCAGTCCTTCCACACATCTGCCGCACTGTCTTGATCAATTAAACACCTGAGGGACCCTTGTTTGGGCTTTGTTGTCCTGACTAGTTTAATGTAAGAATGTGATATGAAATACGGCATCTCATTTCCTGTTTTATGGCCCACAGGTGTACCTTAGTGCCAGACGTGAAGGTATCAGGACAAACAAAGATTCTTACCTTCAGTCATGCAGAAGACACGCAGGAAGGCCAGAAGCTGAGCTGATATGGGCGGCTCGCTGCAGTGCAGGGCAAAGATGCTGGACCTAATGAGCAGAAGAACCGGAGAGGGTTTAAAGCAGGGTGTTACTCCTACTGACTTCACCCCCACCTTTCTCAAATTAAACCCCAATTAACTCCAGCAGAACGGGCAGGTGCTAATGGAAGCCTCCTGCCTGCATGAGACCACGGCGCTGCTCCCCGTCGCATGACAACTGATTGATCTGAAGCGATGAGAGGCCACTGAACTTGATGCATTTTTAAAAACACGCTCAATCATTTATAATTTACCGTTTAATTACTGGAGCATATCTATGGCCACTTCCTGTCTGACTTACAGTGGGATGAAAAGGAGCATCTCGACTCTGACCTCAATCGAAAGGTAATTTCATATGGGCCTGTGTGGATTTTGTTTTGGAGACTTAAAGGACATTGATCTGTGTGACAGAAAATGCACTGATAGTATTATGCCACAGTAAAAGAGGTTTTACAGCACTGTAATTTAGTTACACCTGGATGCTGATTCCTGCAGCAGAATGACTCTACCGGGAGAGGATTGAAGGGGGTGTTAAGTTGAGAAAACCTTACACATTAAAGATTACAGCTACAGAAAAAAGGGGAAAAAAGAAAAGAAAATGCTTTAAGTGTATGGGGGGGGGATTATTACAAAGAATAATAAAAAAAATAGCTATCATCTATCAATTAATAATAATAAATATATATAATGATAATATAATTGAAGGATGTTAACAATAGAAAACCTTACACATTATAGCAGGGGTCAGAAAACTTGATCCTGGAGGGCCGGTGTCCTGCAGAGTTTAGCTCCAACTTGCCTCAACACCTCTCTGGAAGTTTCAAGTATACCTAGTAAGACCTTGATTAGCTGCTTCAGGGGTGTTTGATTAGGGTTGGAGCTAAACTCTGCAGGACACCGGCCCTCCAGGACCATGTCTGGTGACCCCTGCATTATAGATTACAGCTACAAAAAAAAAAGCATGCAAACTGCCCTCCACAATTACTGCCACCCTCACGAGAAAAAAAAATAAATACTAAATAAATAAAGAATCTATGTTATCAAATATGAATATTGCAAAAATATAATAATAATAGTATTAATAATGAAAACAATAGTAATAATAATAAAAATTACTATTATCAATATTTTATTATTACATCGTAGTTCTCCATGTGAAATTAGTAGCCAATTTTTGTCTAAGTGTCTATCTAAACTTCCTATTCACTTGGTTATAATCATATGATGACATTTTTCATGGCTTATCTAAAGCAAATAATCCTTGAGGGCATTGTAGCTCAAGTAGTGCTATGAAGAGCAGGTCATTGTCAGAATTGAACAGCAAATAAAAAGATATGAGGTCTAATGGGTTTATATGGAAATAAAACTATACTGAACACTACATAAATAATGAAAAAAAAAAAAAAAAACTACAAATGAAAAAGAAACATCTGACTCGACGTGCATAATCTGGTTTGTCATTCCTGTACAGGATACTCACGCAGGAATCCCAGCACGAGCCAGAACCTCGGCCTTCATGGCATACAAACGTTCGCTCTTGCTCACACCAAGCTTAATCTTCACACGGTCGTGTGCGTTGTCCTCAAAGAAGAAACCATTGTGGATCACAAACTCTGCATTGGATCTTGTACCGTAGAATATGTAGATCTGAGGGGAGAGAAACCGGAAAACCTTTGGCATAATTACGACACATTGCTAAAGTAAAGCATAAATGAGTATAAGCACTAGGGCTGGGCGATAAAACGATAACGATATGTATCGCGATAGACACGTGATCGATATCAATAAAAAATGTGTTCGATAAAACGTTCGATATTTTGTATTCTTCGTCGGAAGAAAACAGAGGTTGCGAAGCAAGTTTGGTTGCATTAACAAAGGCACTCGCTCTCTGGTAACCTAGCAACGTAGGGAGTGACACGCTAACAGCCAATCATGTAACAGTATCACGTTTGGTTGCGCCATATCGTTGTCTCGTGCTGGTCTGCTGGATTCCTTTTCATAAGCAGAAAATGAGTGCCGCAGCGAACGAGGAAATTGTAAATAAAAGAGGAAAAGTCTGACCGTAGTCAGACCAATGTCGTCTGCAAATTATGCAAGACCGTCGTCCCCGCCAAGACTGGTAATACCACGAACTTGATGTAACGTTACCACCTTAGCCGCGCTCACCCTTTGGAGCACAGCCGTATTCAACCAACAACAAATGTTAAGAGATAATTGTTAAGTGTTCATTGTGACTTTAGACTTATGTTTACATTTGAATTATTTGAGTTTTCCATGGTTGTTGACATTTCTGTCTTAATAACTGAGGGGATTATGATCAGAGGAAGGTTAAGTTTAAAATAAAAATGTTTAAATGTAATATATTTTTCTCCTGGTCCTTATTTTAAATGGGTCATAAAAAATATCAATAATTATCGATATCGACCGATATGAAACACTGATATCGTGATACAGTTTTCAGCCATATCGCCCAGCCCTAATAAGCACTGCCCTTAATTTCATAGACTCGTGGATGCACAGGTCAATGGGAACGGATGTGATATTAACCAGTGGCAATTTAGCCCCGAAAACATCCTTCCCATAATACGGTCTTTTCAAACACCGCTCACGTCTTCCGCTCAACAGTACATCTGCAACATTTACAGATGTGCTGTGCAGAGAGAATGTGAAAGAGAGAGATAAAACGGTGCTGGAGAGAAAGAGAGGGGGAGAGAATTCTGTTCTCAGCCTCTCCACATTGAGTTCCGGCCCAGTGCGAAATCATCAGCAGGAATCAGGGATCAAACGGCTCTGTACGGAGCGAAGCTCCTGAAACTGCCCCTCCTACTCCCCCCAACGCTTGTCCGAGTCCCACACACTGGCCCCCGCACTCTCTTTCTTCTTCCACTGGCTGTCTCTGTGAATCTTATCAAATAATTCACATTCTGGAGGGGGGTGGGGGTGTATACCTGGCCTGTCACTGTGTGCCCCGCGTATCCGCTCTCCCCATGGTTGGATCTGAATGCCTCCGCTCTGATATTACCCCCGGGCCTCCATAATAGCTGCTGGCTGATAAATGCATCACGGAAGCACAAGCATACAGCAATAGCACTGAGGTGAAAGTGTGCGAATGGAAGTTGAAAATGTACAAGTGCATTAGGTGGACATGAAATCCACCCGCTGATTTTGTCAGTCAGATGGGTAGATGTGATATTGTCGGAGATATTCTGCTGTAAAGACTAATGGTCACCGTAATTGTGATCTTAAGATGGTTGAGCTGCTGTGATAGTGTTGCAAGACTCACCTGTTCACCCTCTTTGTAGTCTTTGAGAGCCACACATTCACATCGGTCATCCTCTAGATTGTAGCCAGTTGTAATCTAGAACAGAACAGAAGAGGTCTAGTGAATATTTGAGTAACTTAATATACTCCTGAGGTATATTTTACAAGATGAGTGATGGAAACATTTTGGACACCTTAGCACTGTCCATTTAATGTTCATGTTAACATCAGCCATAATTAGTCAGCTATTTTTTTGCTACTTTAACTTTAAAGTATTAATTAGAAGTATTTAGGGACCACAACTTCAAAGATATTTTCAGAAATATGTCTGTGAAATAAAACAAAACAACAGGGCAAATCCAACAAATAAACGCCACTTATTAAAAGTTATAGTCAACCTATTAAAATAACACAGCCTAACAAATACAATCTTTCACTATTAAATCTCTTAAAATCTTCAGAAATCAAATAAACTGAGTAAATTGTCCGAAAAACACTGCTGCAACACATGCAATGTTTTTATTAAACCTTAACCAGGGGATTACCAGAAAACCATTTCATTACACATTTTAATGACCGTGATTTTCAATGCACATGATAATTTGAAACAAAACTTCGTTTTAGGATATAAGTGCATTACAGAATCATATGAACAGAGGCGATATATTGCTCTGTGGCAAGAGCTACAAAGCGCAATCAAAGACAAATTATCTAAATAAATATAAAAGATCCCTTGGGATGAAGGCATAATCTACCGGAAAATCACATTAGATGCTCTTGCATTCCTTAAAAGTAAATGTTTCCTGTACTTCAAGACTGCAGTACAAGTGAAAGCACTGTAAACATCCATGTCATGCTGAAATGTATAGAAAAATGGTTAAATTGAATTGGTTGCAAAAGCTTTCTGCTACTCAGAAATGATTTTTGATGGGGAGCTCTGTATTCATTTTGAAGCAGCGCTGCAAACTCACCAGGCCATTGGTGTGGTTGCACATGTCCCAGAGAGGGATGAGGGCCAGTGTGACCCGACTTCCATCTGCTGTGGGAATCTGGTTCTGACGGGTCATCACAGAGGACACTGCCCACCTGATATACAAATAGCATTGCTTCATTACAGATTAAAAACTGGTTTAATATTTGTAACAGACACAAAATTGGAACAAGTAATGTGTAATTTCTGGACCATTTCAAAGTATTGTCTCTGCATTTGATCTACTACAATTGCTGAAATTGTTAAAGGGGAATATAAAATGGAAAACAGGATTTCTATAGCTCTTTTGAAATCTTTTTGAGTTTAATGTAGAACCAAAATAAAATTCCCTTCCCAGTCCACCAAGAACATGTATAGACACTAATCTGCAAAAACAGGTCATTCAAATATTCATGGTATTTATATCACCACCCTCGCCATCTCTAGCTAGAAATGTTCTGCAGGTGATAAACTAATTACTTGCTTTCTTTTTTTTTACTGTGGATTAACTGATAAATCACAAGACAAGTATTTGCTCATTTTGCATGCAAAATGGTTAACCAATCAAAACAGGGGTCGTTTGCATATAAGAATTCTTAAATGTGAAAAATAAAGAGAGTAAAAATGGCCTGTTTAATTTTTAAAGCCAAAGCAAGGGTGGAAAATGGTCACAAACCTTACATTACAAGTGAGCTTCAGAGAAAACAATATTTTTAAATAAGTACAGAATATAGCTGCTTTAATAGTCTGCATCTTAGGCAATAAAATTACCTTAGATCTGAAATTGTCCTAAAAAAAAAAAGTCTTATCTAGTCTAAATAATCTGGACGTAATTTATTAAAAGAAACTTCATGAAGTCCACCAAAGACAACATTAGCTGTGACAAGATGCTATTCCATTCTCTTCACACATTACCCAACGGGAGCACAGACTTGCATCATATTCAACAATCTGAAGATGAAAGGGGACCAATGATAAATTATTCCTTCACAGATAATTTGGTGCTAATGAAAGAACAATGAGAACAAACGCCTCATTTTTAAAGGCCATCGCGTAGCCCTACAACCAACCCTAAGTCTTCCTGCTCTTTTCTTTTTTGAACCTCAGCAGGGAAGAGAAGTTCTACTTTTTTTTAACATGATAGGACATTTCAACCAACCTGTAGTCGTCAAAGGTAAAAGCATCCTTCAAGGGCAGTTTGCTGGCGTTCGGATGAGTCTGGGAATTGAAGATGAAGAACACCGAGAGTGGAGGGGAAGGAAAAAGGAGAAAAGAGAGAGTAAAGGACAAGAGAGGAGATATGGAGGCAGAGGGGGGAAGGAGGAAAGAAAGAGAGCAAGAAAAAAAACAAATCAGTCAGTGGAATTTCATTATGTGGCTGCCTAACAGATCCTAACAAGAGTGTAGCCAGGCAAAGAGCGTCCAGTGGTGCTATGCAAGGATCATGGTGGCATTAGCCCCCCATACATCACTGTCAACTTAATTTGTTGTGCCCAGCAGCCGTCATAAATCTGTTTCATCAATTTGTGTGACAGAGAGCCACTGGTGCCACAGAAATCTACATTTAAAGCCACAGACTCGCTCCCTCCAAGGGCTCATTTGCAGCGGGTGTCATGGAGAAAGAAAAAAAAGCTACAATCCCGTAAAAAAAAAGGGAGCAAAGAATGCCAGGGTCTAATTCAGCCGGCCCATAGCACCCTCCTGAACATGCAAAATGAGCCATAAAAATAGACGTAGGTATGAAGCTGAGAGTGAAGGATATTCTTCTTTTCCCCCACAGGTGCTCTCATGGCTGTGTGTGTGGCGCTTTTCCTGTGAAATGAAGCACAGTACTCCACAATGAGGTACCGCGCAAACCATAATGGCGCTGATATGTATATAACACAATACATCAAAAAGCTTGTGCTCGAATATCATAATCATGATATGTCAGTCCATCACACACAGAACGAGTGATAAAATTGCCCAACAGACACTGAAACCAAAACAACATGAAAGAAAAAGTGAACTCGGCATACTTCAAATGACAAATCACTTACAGATCTGAATACAAAATATCTTCCTTAATAAAAACATCTCTGCGACATGAGGCTTTTCAACTATCAGATGTTGTTTATTAAAGATTCGGCTCAACGTTGCTAAACCGTTACAGTGAATGTTAAATCAACATCCAGCAAATGTTTGAAAATGTTATTCTCAAATGACAAACAACTGACCATGGCTTGATGAAAAGCTGATAATTAAATGATTAAAAAAAGAAAATTTATATTTTATTAGTTTACCTGCATGTCATGTGGCTATTAGCCAAACAGAGAACCGTGAACAAGTGAATATTTTGTTAAAGTACTAAAATAAAATCTGAGTGGATACTTAGAGTAATTGTTTTAGGTCAAAGCGGTTCCACTGCCAAAAAAAGGCGAATCCTTGCAGTAACCAATGAAGACTCATTAAGCTTGAACAGTACAAAACATTTCAGTGAATAGTAATATAAATTATAATGTTTGTCATTATTGCATGACATCAGAAGACTTTTTATGGTGCTTTTAAATTCATGCTAGAAGCTTTTGTTGTATGGAAAAGAGCAGAATGACAGTTTTCTTTTTTTGAAGGATCCTTCCAAAAACAATGTGGAGGTTTCCAGGTAATGCACTCCTTCACAGAGGTCTACGAGACGTTATGTGTGCTTACTGGAAAGGGGGCACAAACTCCTTCTGTCAACCCAGTTGCACCATTAGGCTCGCAAACTGAGGAATAGAAGCATGAAATGCAAACGCTCAGAAGTAGTGGCTAACTTTTATCTTCCATGTCTCTCCCCATTAATCAACTTCCCTGACACTAATTGAGCCATGTATTCCCTCTCTCTGCTTTAGAACCCACACACACTTAGTGAAGAAGGTGATACCATGTGGCCACATCATATCTTTGCCTGTGACTTAGTATGTCGGCAGAGTACAGTCCAGTGTTGACATTGTTGTAGCCCTACAGCAGCGCATAAGAACTTGTACTTCAGCTGCCCCCACTGTGAGCAACCAGGCAAAGTTCTAACACGCTCAGGTGGATGAAGGTCTACAGGTCAGCTGTGAATTCGTAAAGCACGATATAATAACAGAGCAAAGCCTGTCCACTTCCTTTCATTTTAACCCCAATTTTGGCAACAGGCTGACTTGGTAGCAGCGCTCACGTAGGGTGATGGACAACCATTAAAAGATAAGCACTGGGTAAAGCCAACAAGTAAGAATTCAGTGACTTGGGTTTGAGCCTCACACTGCAGATGAAAGCGGGGGCGGCATATTACAGGTTTTGACGGAAGTAATAGGGCAAATCTCCAGAGAATCTCAAGCGGTTCTCCAGACTTCCTGTAGGAAGATGTGCTGAGGCCAGCAACACAAAGATGGGAAAAAACATCTTTGAGCATCAGTAACCATTATAGGCCAGCTGAAAAGGGTTAAAGTGCCGTTAATGATATTTTCAGCCCTCTGAGAGCTGAATACTCGAGTGCCCGAGTACCTTAATAGATTCAATTAAGGCAATAATTAGTTGAACAGAGTGATACGCCTCAGGGGAAGGGCGAACCTGGCTGCAGAAAGGCCATGAAGAGGTCTGCCCAGGTCCCTCAGAGAGCTGTGGGTTAGGATAAGGCCTCTAGTCTGGAAAAATGTAGGATGTGCGCCCGTATAGAGGTAGTTTTAGATGAAAAGGAGGTCGTTTTAAACGGCACGTTTGATGAGGTGTAGTTTTTGGAGATAAAGGGCAGCTGCACCGCTGCAGGTTCATCTTGTGATGCATTAGCATCACCGGAGAGAGGTAATTCATCATGTGCCACAATGGCACCGCAGCTCAGGGAGAGACGAGGGGGGAACGGCCCTGTAAATCAATTAGAAAACAAAAGAACCCACCACGAGCGCCTTCTTTCCTTAATGAGGACGGCGGGAAACGCGGCTAATTGGCCGGTGGCCTCCAGGAGGTCTTTCTGGAGCCGAGATCCCCAAACACCCCATCCGCCGCACTGGCCGGCATTAGAGAGCTCGTCATCCGTTTGCATGCTGAGGTTCAAACGGGATTGATTTTACTCCTTACTTCCGTTACGTCGACTGTTTCAACATTCAACTGTGCATAAAAATGATGAAACGAATGTCGCTGTTCAACGTCGCAAACTCTCCCTCATTTTCCGAGCTGCATCAGGAAGGTCAGACAGATATCTTCCCAGGTGCAGAGAGAGGGGGGTGGGATGAGAGCATACCACTGGGACCCTGTTCATTTCTCATCAACAGCGGCAGATGCAGCACACCAAGGTTACTTTGCATTCGCTGCATACCGGGGTCACCTTATGAGGTTCACCTCCCCCACACACATGCACGCATCCAGCCCCAGCGAGGAACGCGCGGCTATCATTGGTCCCCCCGTGGACACGGGAGGTGCTCGGATACTCCTTGGAGGGAACCCGGTGTTGACAACAGCCTATCCCTCTTCACGCAGGCAAATATATATAAAAAGCTCCTCAATTCCAGCAGGTGAAGGGCCTTGCTTTCTCAGTTCTTCCAGAGGAGAAGCCAGGAGGAGGGGGGAGGCAGGGACCAGATAAAGCAGGCGTAGAAGAAGGGGGGGCTGGAGTTGTCAGTCATGTGTGGAAGGTACAATCAGGTCAATTCAATTCAAAGCCAATGCGACAAGCTAATTTTCCAGCCCGGTCAGCTGCGGCCGCCTCAGAAGAGAGGCTGACATTGACAGTAGTCATTACAGTGACACTGGCTCCCAACCTGAAGAGCCGAGAGGAGAGGAGCGGACAGGACACTCACCGAAGGGCCAGCAAGACAACCCTCCCCCTCAACTGAACCTCTCTAGAAAAAAAAAATACAGAGCTTTAGATGAGCAAAAAAAAGTTACATGTCCATTTCACTCCGAACTCCTATTCGAATGCATGCAGAATTAATCTTTCGGTTCATTAAAAAGTGTGATCATTGTGTAATTCATTACATCAATAGGTCATGAGGTCTTCCAGCTTTATTTTAGCAATACAAAACTTTAACCAAGTTCGTTTCAGAGGAAGTAACGTTTCATTTAGTCCAGTATCTTCAGAAGCTTAACTCACTTCTGCCACCTAATGGACAATGAAACGTTCACTGCATATGCAAATTGATTAACTTTTTGATGACTGATGCCGACGGCTTAAAGTAGCAGATGCATATATTCCAGTTTATTGTGTTTCCTGTTATTAGTCTCAGTCGCTGTATAGAAAAAACGTATAAATGCACTTGATTAAATATATTAACAGAGTACGAGAAACAATAATACCGCTCCTAATTACACTCCAACCCCCTTTTATAAACTATAAAACATTTAATAAAGAAAATGCCAGCAGATTTGCAGACAAAATGACAAATACATTAACTATTTGCATGAATATTTGATGCCTTATCTTGACAGTAATGTGAAATATTAGTTTCTTTTCCCTAATTGACAGTCATCTAATGAAAGAAACAAAATGTACTGGCAGAGATTTTGAATGAAAATTGGGGAGAACTGGAAAAGCATATTATTGCTTCCTTAATAGCCAAGAGGTCCAAGAAAGGGGATAACATTTATTGAGCAGATTACAGTCCCATTGAAATTAACTGCCATCTCAAGGTGTCATTTAATAATCATAAATCTGCATATTCAAGATTTTCTTCACAACACTGGGATTAAATGTTATGGTAATATAATGCACTTTTTGAAACCAACGTGGAAAGAACAATCTAAAACTTAAGAGGTTAGGCTACCACTGAATATTAAGCACAGATATTTCACTGGACCTATTAAATATAAAATAACAGCTCAACATTTCTGATAATTGTTTAGTTTGAACTGCGGAAACAACCAGATGTCTTTACGTTTGAAGTGACAAGAAGATATTCTAATCTAGAAGTAAATTTATATTGTTCCTTGTTGAAACAGATCGTACCATTTGGCATTTAGTCTCTTAACACTTTCGTACATGCATGATGTTATTTAAAAGAAAACTAATTCTTGCTCTTTTATGTTTTGCTTTGAACACTACATTAAGGGATAAACATCTCCCCCTGCTGGCAAAAGATTGCCGCTGCGGCACCATCTCTGAGCCATGTCAATGGCAGCTTATCAGGGGCCCTGAAATTGGGTGCAAGAGGGCATTATAAAGCTCCTTTTACCCATCTCCAATGTGCCTTCAACGGCAGGGATCCTTTTAAAACTGGATTTCCTCACCTCAGCAGACAGCAGTGTAAAGGACAGCTATTCATGTGGCTAGAGAGTCTGAATAACTTGTGGCGCTGATTGCTTAAAGAGCCCTGCACTCAAACGGTTGGCAGTCCATGTATGAGACATAGATAGAGCTATCAGTCACCGCACTCATCACAACTGTCATACATATGAGCACAACTCTACGAGTCAACTGAAGAAAGTTTTGTGCACTTTTGTGGTGTATTCAGGGATATCTGTAGCTGAAAAGTGAGACTAGATGCTTAAGTTAGCCCTTAAGTTAACCTCTTAGGTTATTTAGGTAAAGGTAAATGTGTAAAACAGTGTTTTTACTGTGTTTTGTTATTATATAAAACTGATTCCATTTTCTTTACTCCCTAAACATTTTTTGGACAAATCTATTTTGTTAATAAACTAAATAGACCTGTTTTTCACTCAAAAGTGCCTATAACTATATTGTAGTGCTGGGCGGTATACCGGTTCATACCGAATACCGGTGTTTATTTTTCTTACGATATGAATTTTTAAAATACCGCAATACCGGTGTCATTTAAATAAC
This sequence comes from Gymnocypris eckloni scoliostomus, assembly GCA_027564155.1. Lineage (NCBI taxonomy): Eukaryota > Metazoa > Chordata > Actinopteri > Cypriniformes > Cyprinidae > Gymnocypris > Gymnocypris eckloni. Next base: position 19,486,720 of record CM050428.1, read on the forward strand.
TGTTCGGACACTGTCGACACTGTTAGAGAGGGCTCTCTTTTCACTATTGCATTTTGGCGAGGATACAGCTGTATGTGTTACTAAGTGAAAGTTCCGAAACTGAAGCACTAGTAGAATGTGATGAGAGAGAAGAATGTGATGAGAGAGAAGAAGTCATCCACAATATCCACATTGACCGCCACAAATATCCACCATCCGCTGCATCAGCTCCCGCGTCTCCCACAAACTAAAGTTCTCCGTCGATACGACGGATTCCCGTCAATTGCAGGGTTCCCGCCTTCTTAAATTCACTTTTCATAAATTTAAGACCGTAAATACGCTTACATTTCTCAAATAGTGTTATAAAGGTCTTAATTTTAGCTGGAATAGGTCTTAAATGAAGGAAAGACGAGGTGTATTCAGTCTGTTGAGGGGGGTGTGATCAAAGCCTGGAGTGGATTAAAGCACGTTCCTCTCTCCGCTCTAAGCGTTCTGTAATCACTCCGCTCTGGATCCACTCCGGGTTTTACATTCCCGCTCACGGAAAAACTGCTCCGTGTTCACCATTTAAACGTTATCGGGGATTACTGAGGGGAAAGAAACATGTAGGAACCTAAGTAGCACACTGTTGTTGTTCTGCTGAACACCAAAAATCATCCCCTCCTCGGCAAACAACATAGTAACTCGCATCATTTACAGTCGGGTTCTTAGCAGAAAACACCAAGCAGAACTTGAATTTCGGCGCGGGATTGCGGCTATTAATAATAATTACCAAGGGCGTAACCATAGTATAGATATTGGGGGGGGGGTCCAAATGTGAGCCCTCCCCAGATATTTTAAGTTCAGTCGGATCAGATCGTAAAAACAAACAGGCCAGGCCATCAACGAATGAATAGAGGCTTATCAATGGAGTGGAAGTGCGGAACTCCTTGGTCTGTGACTCCAGCAGTTTATTATTCAGCCTATTTTCAGGGTATCATGCTAGCTTCCTAGCTATAATACTGAGCCATTTAAAGGTGATATTTTTCACATTTATTCAAAAATTGCCGCGTATTTTGACCATGGCACTACTTTTAGGTGTCTACTTGCTTACCGTCCTGAAAAAGGCGAATGTCCGCCTGTTCGTCCTGCTTCTTTCTTTTAGCTCCTACCTTCATTTCATTTAAGCACCAGTGACAGTCAGACTGAGCGTTTTTTTCAAACGATGCCGCAAACCGGCGTTTACTGGCTCAACCAAGTGTACAATCGAGGGGGGGTGGTCACACAGTTTTGTTTCCCTTGTTTTTCCTAAATTGAAAGTAAATCGGAAATAACAACAGATCCACTAGGCTACTACCAGGGTTCATAAAAGGAGGGCATATCATATGTCACATATTACAATATAATAGGCCTATTATTGGGGGGGACAGATTGGTATTTTTCCAACATTCGTCCCCAAATTAAATTATATGGTTCGCCCATGATAATTACTCATTCCCACAGGTTCCGACAGAATGCATCACATTTTCACGTGCTTTTGATTCTTGAGCTCACTCATGCGCTCTTAATTTCGGTGCGCCCACAGATCGCGATTAGGAGACAGCTTTTAATAATCATAAGGGGAGTTTGCAAATGTGATATATTGATTTAATACAAAAGATCAATAAACAAGTACTGCATGATTTTGTTCTATTTCATCAACGAAAATAGTTCAAAATAAAGTAACAACTGAGCCGTTGTGCATCACTAAAAGCAAATTTATATGTAAAACATTAATGTCCACATGAATCTATGAATGTAATTGCACTCATAACCACCTCGGAGCCTCATTAAACGTCTGAAAATGTACCTACAAGCCACTTTTGTGTTCTTCTGTGCCAAATTATACAAATAATTGTTTTATTAATACTAATTTCATGATTGGTAACTTATTTGTAGTATTTTAAATATACATTTTAAAAAGCTTATAAACATACATTTTTGAATTTGAAGTAGATGTAAATTATGCCATTGCAAAGGTAAAATTAAAATACCCCTGTAAGTCACTTTAAGGAGTCAAACGTCACCTCGTATTCGGAAGGCTAATTTTTTTTATCAGAATTTTTTTTTATTGATCAGAAGTTACTCCTAAATGTTTTTAATTAGGAGGACAAGCGCTCCTAATTACAAGAAAAGCACAGCTCTTAAACTGTGTGTGTGACTGTAGCCGTATGGCTGTGGAATGGGGTTTGGCCGAGGAAATATTTTCAGTCAAAATATTTTTTTTTGCTTTAACCCCTGTATTTAGTGTGGACTTTTTCTACAATATTCACTCATCATGACACTAAAATATGGCATTCTGAGTCAATCTACTGCAGTTTTTCCTCAGTAAGTAGAAAATGTGGTTAACACCCGGCGGTCATGCATGAAAAAAAATACCGTCATATACCGTGAAACCGGTATAATTTAGAAAAGTACCGTGATAGAAATTTTTGGTCATACCGCCCAGCTCTACTATATTGTAATAAATGGCTATAACTTGCTTGAGGAATGTTATATGTAGACAATTGTATTTGGAAGTGTAAAACACTCAGATACAACATTATAAAAAAAAATACAAGCTTCAGGAGTTTCTGTTTGAGTACACAGTAAAAAACACCCAACTGTTGATTGCTTTTCTTTTTTTATTCTGGAAATTCATTCATTCTTAGAAAACAAAAGACAAATTGGTACTTTAAATTAGCTAGACTGAAACTTCAAGTTCTCCCCTTTATAATGATATATGACACTTGATGCTGACTGCTAGAATAGGTCTTAAAAAACAAAGAAAATACAGGCGTGTCAGGTGCACCAAAAATGTTCTAGGTCTTTAAGGGTTAAACTATAAAAAATACATTGCATTTTCAATTAAAAAAAAGACTTTAAATGAATTAATTTGATGTTTTTTTATGCATTTATACATGTAAAAATGTTTTTGGGCAGTAAAATGAATTAATTCAGTTAAGATTTTCACTGTCATGTTTTCATTTGTCATTCTCTATATTAAAAACCTAGCTAAATGAATCAGTTGGAGGAAAAATAATCAATCAATTTATATTTACACACATATACACAGAAAATTAAGAGAGAATATGTGTGACTTACATGGATGACTTTGTAGAAGTAGGCATACTGGCGCGCTGTGTTTTTGTATTGACTGAGTACGTCCTGTATGGCTTGTGTGGCCAGCAGGTGGCACACTTCCTCTTCTTCAAAGTACAGGGGTGTGTCATAATCAGCAGGCAGGGTCTTGATGTAGGGCAGCCAAGGTGAACTGGGATTGGCTCGTTCACACAGCAAGTGTAGAGCCAGAGTCACATTGCCCATGGCCTGAAGGATCCGGTCCTGACTGTACAGCGGCCCTGTGAACAAAAGGTGAATTTAGGAAGCTTGGTATGTTTGAAAGCCCAAGACTACAACAAGGAACCACACCCAGGAGAATTAAAGGAGTTCATATCAGGTCATGTAAACCACAGTAAGGATGGTACCATTTTCAAAATGTACCATTGTGCAGAGAGTTCAGAAAACCATATCGGTGTTCTAACCAGTGTTGTTATTGTTAACTATCAAAAATAATTTTCAGTCATTGAAATAATGCTGAAACAAAACATAAATATTACTTTTTTTTTAAAGATGACATGAAAATCTGACCTTAAGGTTTTGAGTGCTATAATCAGTACCCAGTGCATCTACAAACCAAGAAAACGTGAAAAATATTAACCCAGTAACTTTGTTTTAGTAAGCATTTTCTGTAAGCTTCTGAAAAAACGAGTGCGTCTGATTTCGTCTGACATACTCATAGATCGATTACAAAACTATACAGGTATTCAAGGGCAGGCTTTAAGATGGTTTAGATCCTACCTGCCACTTTGTTTATTTAAACGGGGAGTCATCTCAATTATCACCAGTAATATATGGAGTACCACAAGGATCTGTCCTAGGTCATCTGCTATTTTCCATATACATGTTGCCCCTTGGTAATATTATTAGAAAATATGGGATTAATTTCCATTGTTATGCTGATGATACTCAACAATACCAGATGAAACTTCTAAATTATCTAAGCTAACGGGGTGTGTTAAAAATGTAAAAGAACAATTTTCTCCTATTAAATTCAGATAAGACAGAGATATTACTTTTTGGACCAAAAAAACAGTACACAGAATCTCTTGGATCACATTTTGCAACTAGACGGATGTCCGGTTCCTTCCTCTACAGTCAAAAATCTGGTTGTTATATTAGACAGCAACTTCTCTTTTGAAAATCATATTTCCCATGTTAAAACAGCACTCTTCCACCTTAGAAACATTGCCAAGCTACGGAACATGTTAAGTGCTTCTGATGCAGAAAAGCTAGTTCATGCATTCATGACCTCTAGACTGGACTACTGTAATGCACTGCTAGGTGGTTGTCCTGCATCTTCAATAAACAAGCTACAGATAGTACAAAATGCTGCGGCTAGAGTCCTATAATCTTGTACTGCAGCTATATCTGATCAAATGCACATTGTTATGCTTTAGCTTGGTTTGAAGTTGAACAAATATATGGATGGAACAACAGCTATGCTAATTCTCTATTTCTCTATTTGTTTCTCTGTTTCTGCTGATTAACATCCCGTGGTAACTAGGAATTACACAAGCTCCAGTCTGGATCCAACCCTTAAATTATCTGAGATGACCAAACACCTGAGAAGAGATGATGCAACCCCTCAGACAATATACAGAATTAACCAAATTATTGTAGAAGCTTAAATTCCTGCAAAGCTGCTTTGCAACGAATGTCTCATGAAAAGCGCTATACAAATAATCTTGAATTTCGCTCCCTTGGTGACATGGCAAAGGGATCTCATTTTAATATTACCCCCCCTTAATCTGTAAGTTTCCACCCACTGCAATTTGATTTTCCAAGCGACAACGGTGTAGCAGTTCTAATGCCATGGTGAAAGTTTGAGCAAAACATGCTAACTTGTTCTGTCTTTGGGTGCACAGACGAGCACAGAACACTATTTAGAGTCCCAGCCTCAGAGGACACAAGAGAGCAGTGGATTTATTAATCTATTTACTGTATGCTGCTGCCACACAGATCTAAAATAATCATGCAATTTATTTCCCAACTGTTTACTTTCACATACATAACTGACTGTTTTTGTAACTCACATGCTGTGACAGCAGTTTTCTGTCCATGTACTTCGGATGTGTGCTCTCAGAAAATCCTGTGTCATAAGTTTAAACTAATATAGTTTAAAACACAAGATTTCAGCACGATAAACATGACAATCAGAACCAAAACAGATGTTTTTAGCAGGTACAAGCTGAAATGGCACAGCTCTATTCTGGAAAGGGGTCGGAGAGCATTTTTACATTTACATTTATGCATTTAGCAGATGCTTTTATCCAAAGCGACTTACAGTGCATTCAGACTATACCTTCTTTTTTTTTTTTTTATCAGTATGTGTTCCCTGGGAATTGAACCCACAACCCTTTGCACTGCTAACACAATGCTCTACCACTGAGCCACAGGAACAGCGACAGTTCATTTGGATTTAAAGAAACAGGCACGAAAATCTGAGTGTTTCTACTTCAACTCAAAATTATATAATAAATGATCTGTGAGGTATTTTGACCTGAAACTTCACAGACACATTCTGGGACACATTCGCTTGGACTGCTTCCGATTATGGCAGTTAGATGTAGTGAGAGAGAAGTATTTATTACATTTGAACTATGGACATTTATCCTTCAAAAATGCATGGATTCGCTGTGTGAGGGATGTTTTATTACAGTGCGTGTACTTTATTTCAAGTCTTCCGAACATGATCCAGCTAACACCCGTTTAGTCCCATTGTAAGGCTTGGAGGGGCCAGGACAATTTTTTATATAACTCTGATTGGATTCGTCTGAAAGAAAAAAGTCACATACACCTAGGATGCTTCGAAGCAGAGTAAAACACAGACTAATTTTCATTTTTGGGTGAACTACCCCTTTAAGGTGTCAATTTTTTAATAATAAGATTTGTATATAATCTGAAAGCGGAATAAATAAGCTTTTCATTGATGTATGGTTTGTTAGGATCGGACAATATTTGGCCGAGATGCAACTATTTGAAAATCTGGAATCTGAGGTAGCAAAAAAATATCAAAATATTGAGAAAATCGCCTTTCAAGTTGTCCAAATGAAGTTCTTAACAACGCATATTACTAATCAAAAATTAAGTTGATATATTTACAGTAAGACATTTACTAAATATCTTCATGGAACATGATCTTTACTTAATATCCTAATGTTTTTAGCATGAAAGAAAAATTAATATTTTGATCCATGGAATGTAATTTTTTGCCATTGCTACAAATATACACCAGTGACTTAAGACTGGTTTTGTGGTCCCGGGTCATATATGTCTCTTTTAATACATTTTCTGTGGTAATCAACAGCATGTCACAGATGCTGTTGACAGAGCTAAAAGTTGTATTTAACATTCCTGGAACAATAAAGTAACATTTATATGCGTGGTATCCATTTTCTCTGTGGGGAGAGATGTGACATGTCATTGTCAGAGTTCGAGGTCAAAGATTGACATTGCTACAACTATGCAAACTCACCAAGGACAGAGTTCTTGGCAGATTCTACAGTCATCAGCATTTTTCTAGGGATCCACAGGAACAGCTCCTCTGCCTGAAATGGACAGAAAGCCCACAGAACAATTTAAAATGTCATTGTCAAAAACACACATGCAAAACCACCAATCGTTTAGTGTACCTTTACATACAAAACAGCAACTTAATGCATTTTATAACTAGCAATTAGCAACTGAAAACGTCAGTAAGGCTAACTGCATCAGCCATTCAAAACCATCTGAACATTGACTCAATCAAGTCTGGAGGTAAAGTATAATGTGCAGTGATCAATAACCTCTATACAGGTTATTGTAAAATTTCATGTGAATTGGTGGGTTTTTGTTAAATGTGAGACAAAATCAACACAATTAAAATAGCCAAAGACTTAAACTACTTCAGTCTGTATGCATTAAATGTATTTAACATTTACATTTATGCATTTAGCAGACGCTTTTATCCAAAGCGACTTACAGTGCATTCATGTTATACATTTGTATTGTCAGTATGTGTGTTCCCTGGGAATCGAACCCACAACCTTTGCGTTGCTAACGCAATGCTCTAACCACTGAGTGGCTCAGTGTTTAATACACAAGTTTCACAATTTGAGTTGAATTACTGAAATAAATGAGCTTTTCCACGAAATTCTAATTTATTGAGATGCACCTGTATATTTCTTCTAAAGCATTAACAAGGACAATGGTACATATATATACACAATACATATACACACCTGTAATTACCACTTGGTCCCTGACCATCAAGAAGGACCACACAAATAATTATCATCTACTGTATCTAAAACCAATATATAAGATGAGTTACTTCGTTCAGCCTTCAACACTCAAGATATGATACTCTTTCAGTGGCAGAAAAAGCCAGCAAGTTGCACAATGGACTGAAGCTCGATAATACACAAGGCAAGGCAAGGCAAGTTTATTTGTATAGCACATTTCATACACAGTGGTAATTCAAAGTGCTTTACATAAAAGAAAGTGAAATAATCATTCACAGCAATAAAAACAAGGAGTTAAAAATAATAAAATAAGGAAATTTAAAATGATATAGAAATTGATTTAAAATTAAATTTAAAACAGTTAAATAGAAAAGGATTATACATAAAATAATGCAGTCAGTTCGGACGTAGCACAGTGCTCATTCAACAAATGCACAGCTAAATAGATGAGTTTTGAGACCGGATTTAAATGTGGCTAATGTTTTAGCACATCTGATCTCTTCTGGAAGCTGGTTCCAGCTGCGGCGGCATAATAGCTAAAAGCGGACTCCCTTGTTTTGTGTGAACCCTTGGTATTTCTAACTGACTCGATCCTAATGATCTGTTAGCTTTATATTCAGTGAGCATATCTGCCATATATTTAGGTCCTATACCATTGAGTGACTTATAAACGAGTAAAAGTACTTTAAAATCAATCCTAAATGTAACTGGAAGCCAGTGTAAGGACCTGAGGACTGGTGTGATGTGCTCAGATTTTCTGGTTCTAGTCAGAATCCTGGCAGCAGCGTTCTGGATGAGCTGCAGCTGTCTAATGGTCTTCTTTGGAAGGCCGGTGAGGAGACCATTACAATAATCCACCCTGCTGGTGATAAAGGCATGAACAAGTTTCTCCAAATCTTGACTGGAAACAAAACATCTAATTCTTGCAATGTTTTTGAGATGATAGTATGCTGATTTAGTTACTGCTTTGACATGACTACTAAAGCTAAGGTCTGTCTCCAGAATCACCCCAAGATTTCTGACTTGATTTTTAGTTGTTTGACCCCTGGAGTCAAGGTATGCATTTACCTTGAGAACTTCATCTTTGTTTCCAAATGCAATGACTTCAGTTTTCTCCTTGTTTAACTGAAGAAAGTTTTGGCACATCCAACTGTTAATTTCATCAATGCATTGGCAGAGGGAGTCAATGGGGCTATAGTCATTTGGAGATAACGCTAGGTAAATCTGGGTATCATCAGCATAGCTGTGATAGGCAATTTGGTTCTTCCTCATTATCTGACTTAGTGGGAGCATATACAGGCTAAACAAGAGCGGTGCAAGAATAGAGCTCTGCATGTCATGGACGTCCCACTTAGACTTATGCTCTCCTATACTCACATAATAACCTTCCCTTCTAAGTATGACCTGAACCATTTGAGTGCCATCCCAGAAAGCCCGACCCAGTTTTCCAGTCTCTCTAGAAGTATGTTATGATCGACAGTGTCAAACGCAGCACTAAGATCTAGTAGTACCAGCACTAATATTTTGCCAGAATCAGAATTAAAGCGAATATCATTTATTATCTTAATGAGTGCTGTCTCTGTGCTGTGATGCACGCGGAAACCAGATTGAAAATTATCCAGGTATCCATTTGAATTTAAGTAGTTGTTCAGCTGATTAAAACTACCTTTTCAATAATCTTACCTATGAAAGAGACGATTTGATATTGGTCTATAGTTGCTCAACATGGTGTTATCAAGATTGCGCTTTTCAGAAGGGGCTTAACAACTGCAGTTTTCAGGGAGTTTGGAAAAGTCCCAGAAAGAAGTGAGGTGTTTACCACTTCTAAGAGATCTGTTTCAGTTAAACAGTTAAGCACACTTTTGAAAAAGATGTGGGAAGTGTGTCAAGATAGCAGGTTGACGATTTAAGATGCTGTACTATTTCTTCCAAAATGTTGCTATCAATTGTTTTAAAAACAGACATAGTCACTTCTTTTGAGATTGCTGTCGAATCTGTATGACCTCTGTATTACAGGAAGATGTGCCAATCTCCTTCCTGATATTACTGATCTTCTCTGAAAGAAGGAAGCAAACTCATTGCATTTGCTGTCAGAGAGCATTTCACTGGGAATCTGACTTGGGGGGTTTGTCAGTCTCTCAACAGTAGCAAAAAGAGTGCGAGTGTTGTTTAAGTTACTGTTTATAAGGTTTGAGAAGAAGGTCTGTCTAGCTGTGGCTAGTTCCAAATTGAAAGCATGAAGGCTGTCTTTATAGATGCTATAGTGTATTTCTAGTTTCGTCTTCCGCCACATCCGCTCAGCTTTTCTGCATTGTCTTTTCACAAGAGCTTGATGCCAGAAAGACTACCAGCATGAGATCTGGTTCATATTGCAGCTTATTTTGACTAGGAACAGCCCATTTAGAGACCAAGAGGCGCTGCAAGAACTGAACTTGTAAAAACAATAAACCAAGAAACCAACCTTGATATCTCTTCTGCAAAGTTGGAGATCTCAAAACAGTCACAAGAAGCCACACATTCTGCAGCCCAGGCCATCAGCTCGGAGAAAAAGTCCTCCCTGGTTCCCTCGAACAATACTGACATCCCTGAGGAAATGATACAATCCCAACATGAGCCGATTAAGCTATTGTATGTATATTGAACATCAGCATGAGTTTCTCTGTAATGATTTCCATTATTCTACGGCACTATACTGTATTATGTTACTGTAAAACCACACAAGTGGACCTAAACGGTGCTACATATTACTCTTGTGTATCCTACTGCATGATGTGCTGTCTAACATTTATTCTAATGGATATTTATGCATTCTAATGCACATCTCTGAGACTCCCATTGAGTATTTTATAAAGTAACGTGATAGGATCTTACTCAAGTCATCACATCCCTGTAACCGAAGATATTTCTGTGTCTGCCACAATACAACAACTTTCTGTGTATGAGCATATTGTTATAGAAGTGATTCTATCAGATATATAAAGTTGTAACATCCCATCGTTTGTGGTAATAAGACTCCTCATACTCTTATGCTTCTCTTAAAGGAACAAAACAAAGCCGTTATTTATTCACCCTCATGTTGTTCCGAAACATTTCTATTGCAAAATTAACAGGCCAAAAACAAATGGCCAAGCTATCATTCGGCTTGAAAAGAAGAATAAAAAAATTGTGCATGAGGCATATTGACGACATTTATTGTTAATTTTTGACAGTTTTGAAGATTTACAGGATCTATCTATCTCTATTCACTTACATTGTGTGTGAAAAGAAAGTCATAAGCACAAGTAAATGACAGAATTAATTTCACATCTGGGTGTTCCATACCATCGTTTTTTTTTACGACCTCTTTTCATGCAACTAGGACAGTTTAATACATTACTCCTTAAAAACGGCCAATGGCAAATCACAAGGCAAACATTCTACGTAAAAGCTTCTAAATCATTGATTTGAAGCAACTGTGTACCTTTCTGTTTCTTACGGATCTTCTCCACCAGGGCTCGGATCTGAACATATTCCTCCCACTCTTTCCCAGGAGAGGGAGCAGCGTTACTACACTCTGAATGGGGGAAAGAAAATAAAAACATTCCAATAAGTTTATATTTAACAATCGCTTATGCTTAGAATAACAAAACACAATGAGTGACTATGGAGAAACAGCCTAATACTTCATATTAAAGAAATAGTTTACCAAAAATTGCTGAAAAGTTACTCAAACTCAGGTCATCAAAGATGTAGATGAGTTTATTTCTACAACAGATTCAGAACAGGTTTGGAGAAATTTAGCATTATGTCACCTGCTCACAAACGGATCCTGTGTAGTTAATGGGTGCCGCCAGAATAACTGACAGCTAAAAAAAAACTACAAGTAATCCACATGACTCCAATCGATCAATTAACATCTTGTGAAATGAAAAGCTGTGCATTTCACTTGAGAAATAAATATTCTGGATAGAGGACTTGCATTTTATCCAGAAGCAACAATTTTAAGTTAAAAACATCTTGAAGGATTTATTTCTTACAAACACATAGATTTTTGCTTATTGTAATGTTTTTATCAGCTGTTTGGACTTTGATCCTGACGGCACCCATTCACCGCAGAGGATCCATTGGTGAGCAAGTGATGTAATGCTAAATTTCTCTAAATCTGCTCCAGTGCAAAAACAACTCATCTAGATCTTGTTTGGCCTGAGGCTGAGTATATTTTCAGCAAATTTTCATTTTTTGTTGAACCATTCCTTTAAGTACGGTTCCTGGGGTAACCAAACGCTGGCTGATTTAAGTCTTCAAATAGCTGTTTTTGTAAAAATCGTGACATTCATGGACTTGGTAAATCCTTTAATATAAAATGATGGTCTTCATTATAAACAAGTGCATGTCCTCCCCAAAATGAGACACGCAAATTTGAAGAGCTGTTCGACAAAGAAGTTACAAATTTGGACTGATAACCAAAGCTTCAGATTATTAAATGCTAAACAGTAGGGATGGAACGGTTCACGGAAAAAAATCTGAACCGTATGGTTCTCCACACACAGCGCTAGGACAGCGGTTCAACTTAAATCTGACAATGCATCTGCAATATTGTTTGTTATAAATAACACGTAAAACAAACAGGGTTCAGCTAATGTATGTTTCTGTTGACGGATGAGCATTCTGGCTTCCCAGTACACTACAACAATAGCGATAATTAAAAAAAGTGGACAAACCATTCACTCGAGTGTATGCTGTAATATGAGCAGTCATTTATTCCGTCATCACCCGGGTGCTGACAGATAGCGCGCGCACAGGTGAGACCTGAACAACACAGGTTGATATCCGTGTTTAAACTTAACTCATGTAAGCTTTGCCAGTTTAAACATTTAAGAGCCATAGGACACGAGCTTGCATGGGCAGTGAGAAGATTTTTGCATGCACTCATCAGAACGTGCACAAACCCGCACAAATATTGAGCTTTCTCTGAAGTACTGTATTTGAATGGACAAATTCACAAAAAAAAAATGTCAAAATGCCCGTCTTGGTAAGTATCTTATATAGCAGACATAGCCGGCTGAACATACAGTATCAGTGCATTCTCTTAAAGTGACAGCACTTTCTTAATATTAATCAAACAGCAACAGCAAAGAAATCACTCACTGCTCTTGATTGAATCGCTTTTGTAACTTTAATAAAGAGTAATCGTTAATTTATACAGTCAAATATGCAATGCTGTTTTACATTTGATTACTTTATTGAATTTCTGTACTAAAAACTAATGCTAGACCTACCTAAAAAAAGAATCTCAGTTTATTTATTTTTACTCTATTGTATTTATTTGTGCTGTTGCTTGTAGTTAGATAGATTATTCTTATTTTCTTTATTTTTATCTGACAGTTTAGTTTTTCCCTAAACATATCGAAACCGTGACTCTAAAACCATGATACAAACCGAACCGTTCCACCCCTAATAAACATATTTACTTAAACATAAACCATTCCAACTAAAGAGGCTCAATTTTCAGTATCCAGCTGCATATTTTTTCTTGCCATAACATAACAATCATGTAATGCGATTATGGCATAATCACAAAAGCTTTTGTGTAAAAGTGATGCACAGAGTTGCTCTTCATGAGAGTAATTCATTGCAGCAGTATAGCAGAACAAGAATGCAGCCATAAAGAATGCTTTATACTCACTCTGTAGCAGTTCAGAGATTAAATTCATCATCTCTTTCGGAGTAACCACAGCGGTGGCCCCGGTCCCTGATTTCTGAGTCTTCACTCGGCTCTTTTTACCCATCTTGCTGGTCTGGGAGAGAGGATGCTGTTATAAAAGCAACAAAATAAATAAAACTTATTAAATGTGATTATTTTAAATTACAGCTAAAATTAAAGTAAAAAATTTAAATCAAGCTAAATTATGACCAGGCTTCATATCTCCTTCATGCAACCTAGAAGGCTGTACAATAAATGAGCCAATGGTCTGAAAGTACTGACTCTACGCCTCTTATAAATATTTAGGTTCAGTACATTCACAACTAAATGGTAGAAACATGGGAATTTTTAACATCCAAATAATCTCTGAGCCTAGAATTACTGCCAAGCGTTAATGGTCTCTGTGATGGATTATACGGATGGCTACAGTAATCCAAAGAGCACTAAATCAGGTACTTCATTGTAAACACTGAACATGTGGCTTACATGAAACTCAAATACAACAAACTTGTGTCATTCACATAAAACTTCCATGCAGTTAAATGTAATAATGACTGCTATGGCAGCTGTTCCCATATTTCACAAACGGTCTGACTGCTCTACCATGTACAAATTTGGGCAATGCACAAAAAGACCACTAAAAGAACATTTCTATAGTTAACCATAAGTCTTGAAAGCTTTTTTGTTGTTATGCTAGCAATCACTCATGAATAAATACAAAATATAGAAAAAAACATGATTTGGACCATTTATTACAATTCTGTTTCTCAGAGACAAATACATAAGCCACAGTGTTTCATGAATATGTCCATCAAATACCCCAAGCCAACTGTTTACTAAACAATGACAGGCACAATTGTATTACTGAACTGCAAATTGGATTGAAACATTTAAAAGTAAGCTACTTAAGATTGAAACCAAAAGGGAACCAGCAACAGCACTGCAACTATGCAACAAATAAAATAATTGTACATATCAAAATTCAAAACACAAGATCAGTATATTAGATGACAGATTGATGCCTTAAAATAACTCAGCTTGGCCTAATGCATTCATTCAAACCCACCAATAGATGATCACGTGCTTCACATTACACTGCATGTCAGTCTTAATTTTAAACACTGGGTGGTCCAGTGATCATGAATTAGCCAAATGCATGAATTAATACCTCAAGAAACATACACATTCATATTTACATCTATCTGTCTGTCATGGCCGAAGTGTCTCAAAACCTGGTTAACGTTAGTTGCCTACATTAACATACTTTTAGGGCATCATAGGCACATTTGAAACGTTCATACAGTATTTTAAACGTTCAACAAAATCTTGGGGAGCGTACTGAACGCTTTAAGCAGATATATGCTGTCTAGGTAGGCTGCTCGCAAGATTTTGAGACACAATCAATGTGTTAATAAACAGCATGCTTGTATTTCGCAATTTGTTGAATTACACACCCTTAACAGCGTATATTTGCAGGCATGTGGCTTATTATATGATGTTCAACTATCCTAAACACCTCGTGCACATTTGTAAACATTATTTAATCAGACTGAACCGTAAAACTACCTTCCAATTGACTGCAGGGATCCTCCTGTCAACCTGGAATTCAATCCTCTTCTGCTCGCTCTGCTGGTAAAACCTAACCTTACTTCAGAGGCAAAGCCACGCCCTAATACAATCTTCAAAAAACGGATTGGCCAAGTGACGCGTTTGTCCCGCCTTAAACTTGTACAGAAGCGTATTGTAATTGGGTAATGTTCCACTCGCAACTGCATATACGTGTGAGATAATTGGTTAATGCGCAAATATATTTTACATCACTAAACTGTACGCCTCTATTGGTTCGCGTTAAGGCGGTACCCGTTTGGATTGACTTTACTGGTCGTGAGAGGAGTCGATCTACACGGTCAGATATGTACAAGGTTGGTTTGACTACACAAACAGAAAAGGCTTGCGTATCTTGTGATTGGAAGTTTACTTTGGGTTCATAAAGTGACCATAAAAGGATAAAGTCTGCGCAACGTGATTCGCGGAGGAAACCGTCAATCAAGGAACAAAATACAATGTAACGCATTGTTGTAAACCATTTATAATGTATATATTGTCCTTTAATGTGAGTTATAATGTGTTTGATAATAGTTAATACTTTAATAAATCAATAATTCGTATTTTTATACCACTTTTACAATGTATAATTTCTCTTTTTTACTTAATGTATTTATATTTTTATATATTTACAAATTGTGAGCATGTAGAATAACACATTTTTACATAAATTTGATGCAGGGTTGGAAAAGGGGCAACCTCGTCTTCAAGGTTTATTCGTCACATACTCAATTATACAGAATATAATCAGAAGTGAAATGTAAGTCAGGTCCGCTCAATCGACAGTGCAATTGTATATAACACAACACAAGAGAATATTCATAAATTTAGGTAAAAAATGAAAAAATAAAGAAGAATAAAATGAGCAGGACAGTATAGTGTAGTAGACTTAATGAATAATAATATAAGCAGGGATGTGCAAGAAGAATGTGCAAACAGGTTGTACAGGGTATAAACATAGCAGCAATACGGATGATGGAGAATAGTGAATATCTTATTGATTATTAAATGGAGTCATGTTGATGTTATTAGACCGGGTTTGAGTTTAGGAGCCTGATGGCCTGAGGGAAGAAGCTCCTCCTCAGTCTCTCAGTTTTTGCCATCATGCTCCTGAAGCGCTTGCCAGATGGCAGTAGAATAAAAAACGGTTACACGGGTGATTTGAGTCTTTGGTGATTTTAGCAGCTCTGCTTTTGCAGCGTTTGAGGTAGATGTCCTGCAGACCCTGAGATGCGCTCAGCCAAGCGCACAACTCTCTGCAGAGCTTTGCAGTCCTGATTTGAAGCGTTTCCATACCACACTGAGATACACTTTCTATGGCCCCTGAATAGAACGTTTTCAGGATTGCTGGTGAGACCCTGAATTTCCTCAGCTTTCGCAGATGGTACAGTCTTTGCCTGGCTTTCATAACCTGAGTCTGAATGTGTGTAGTCCATGTCAGGTCCTGAGATGTTTACACCGAGGTACTTGAAGCTGCTCACCCTCTCCACAGGGGTCCCACTGATCATAAGAGGAGTTTAGGGCCGCTGATGTCTCTTCCTGTAGTCCACGATCAGCTCTTTAGTTTTGCTCATGTTCAGAGAGAGACAGTTGTCCTGGCACCATGATGTAAGTCTCTTTACCTCATCCAAGTATGCGGATAGAATCGTATAGAATTAATTAAGAAAAACAGCTCATTCAGTTTTTGTTTGACCTTCTAGGGTGGGGAAATAACATATTCTGATATAACATATCACCTAATTTCTCTGATCATTTGCTGGAAAAGACACAAACTCAATTAATTCAATGTGTTAACATTCCTGTAACTCCAGCAAACCTCCAGTAGATGGCAGACCCTGCCTTTTTCTGCTGTTCATTTCATACAATTCAGGAGATGAGACTTTATACAAAGAGAGGGATTCTGTTTTATTTCAAATCTACAAGAGGGTTATTTACAATTTATTTCGATTTTTTATTAGCTAAAATACAGGTCCATTCTCAGCTACATACATCTTATTAAAAATATATAAACGCATGCTAGTTACAGGTATTCTACAGTAATAGTAGTTATTTACATTGCGCTGAATTGTATGTCCTAGAATACAACTTCATGTGTTTTACATACAGATGAGCTACACAGAACATTGAACTTCATGAACGATTCAAATCCTCATTCACAAAAGAAGCAGTGCATTTGAAAAGAAAATAGGAAAATATCAGCATTTCAGATTCTTTTGTGCTTTAAACTGAACAAATACAAAAAAGTCAGTAGTTGTGTACTCTAGATCTGTTTATAAAGGACACTTTTAATTGGATTTCAAAAATAGTTTTAATGTATGTGTGTAGTTCAACACCAATGATTTATGTATTGTGTTCACATGAAACACTTCACAGCATAGCAGATACAATATTTACTTTTGTTAACAGCACACACTGTTTAACTGACCCAAATTCATAACGTATCCTTTTCATAAAAATATGCAACTGTTTTCTTTACTTATTCAAATGTTAGCTGCTCATTTTGTTCGCATAAACATCAGACAAAAAATATATAATTAACACTGCCAAAAGCCACCTGCTGCATCCAGTGTGAAAAGAAACATCCACTACGAATGTGATTTCAGTCTAGCACTGTAAAAGTGCTCTAATAAATGTTCAATTTCAATGAAATATCCACACAACTGTATTACAAAAATAACTAGATCGGCAGAGGATTTTCGACAATGCTCAAAATAGCTTCGATTTAAACAAACAATACAAAATTATGGCTTATCGGGTCGCTGGTTTAAAAAAGAGCTTTTGTGGGAATACAGCAAGCATCTTTTGAGACAGTTCTTGTGTACACAGATAATGAATCTGAATTATAAAACTCAAAAGACATCTCATTTATTGCTTTCTCGTTTACTTTTTTTCATAAGACTTCGCTATATATCATGTACAGTAAGCACATAAAAGATGTTGCCTGACTAAGTCTATGAAGCAGAATTAGAGGCTTTACACAAAATTCAGCAAAAGAAGCTTATTATTAATAATGCAAACCTTACAATTGATCCAGTTTTATCAGCACATACTGTATGGTCTGGTTTAATTCAGTTTAAGCAGAGATATTAAGCTTGGTAAAAGGGATAATGGAAAGTGTGACTGGCTGAGGTACTTTACGTGCTCCGATTGCAGATTTCGACATTAAAATGCTTTTTGAAATAGTGCTAAACAGAAAACACGCATCACTTCCATACTTGCATTCATCCAGCACAGAGTTTCTCTATTGCACCTATTCAGTTTCTAGAACCTGCAATACAGTTCCAGTTCGTTTAATACAGAACTACATTTGTAGACCTAAAACTGCTTTAAAGGAATAGTTCTGACAAAAATGAAAAATTGCTGAA
Organism: Gymnocypris eckloni scoliostomus; assembly: GCA_027564155.1. Classification (NCBI taxonomy): domain Eukaryota; kingdom Metazoa; phylum Chordata; class Actinopteri; order Cypriniformes; family Cyprinidae; genus Gymnocypris; species Gymnocypris eckloni. Next base: position 19,504,695 of record CM050428.1, read on the forward strand.
AATGAACTCGCCCTCAGGCCATCAAGGATGTAAATGTGTTTGTTTTTTCATTGAAACAGATTTGGAGAAATTTTGCATCACATGACGAATGAGAGTTCAAACAGCTGATAAAAACGTCACAATTCACACAATATTGTGAAGCAAAACATTGATTGTTTGTAAGAAACAAATCCATTATTAAGGTATTTTAACTTTAAACCATTGCAATGACTCTCATTCTCACGGCACCCATTCATTTGCAGAGGATCCATTGGTGAGCGAGTGATGTAATGCTAAATTTCTCCAAATCTGTTCTGATGAAAAAGCATTGGATGGCTAGATGGGGAGTTCATTTTCAACAAATTTCCATTTTTGGCTGAACTATTCCCTTTTAAATACTTTTAATTAATTACGACCACACAAATCCATAAGGTCTCATATACAATCAAAAGCACTGCATTGGGACACATTACAAGATATTGAGAGTTTTTACTTAATCTGCTTTCATCCAGACCTTATGGTTTAATTACAAATGAAGTCATGGAAAGCAGCTTCATTAATCACGATTGTCAATTTGGAACTTAAAGTAATATGTTTTGAGATGAGATGGCATTTATAAGAACTGTTTGAATAAAAAACACTTTAATTAAATGCTTAAACTCGTGAGATGGCCTGCATATATATCTTTGAATATTTCCAGGTTATAGAATTTATTCACATAAAGTATTTCTGGGAACCTGAGAAAATATGTTATTCATGAACTACCTGAAATAAAGTTTACTGTTATGTTTTGTTTTTCAGCTATGTTAACGGTCCATAATTAACACTGATAAATGAATAGAAAGTAACGTGATTCTTGTTTGAGTTTAATTGTAATGATAACATTCCGTCACATTCTGGAGTAATGGGAATGGCTCGAGTCAAAAATATATATACAACAACTGTTTGAAAGTTTGGGGTCAGCAAGATTTATTATTAAATAATACTTTTATTCAGCAAGGATGCATTAAATATAGCAGAAAATGAAAAATGTCAATTGTAAATAATTACTGTTCTTTTGAACATTCTATTCATTGATGGTTTCCACAACGGAGCAGCACAACTGTTTTCAACATTAATAATTATAAGAAATGTTTCTTGAACATCATATCAGCATATTAGAATGATTTCTGAAGGATCATGTGACTCTGAAGGCTGAGTATTAGCTGCTGAAAATCCAGCTTTGCCATCACAGGAATAAAACAGAACAGCTATTTTAAAATGTAATAATATTTCACAATGTTACTGAGATATTACAATATTACTTGTACTGTATGTAGTAGCAAATAAATGCAGCCTTGCTGATTATAAGAGACTTCTTTCAAAAACATAAAAACATCTTACACCCAAACTTTTGAACCGGTAGTGTAAAAGGTAAAAACAATCTTTGAATAATATGGAGTGGTCTTATGCCAAAATCAAAAAGCTTTTAGGAGTGGAAAGGATCTATCTTGTAGGAGTATCTCCATGGAGTATTTATCTGCTTTCATTCCTTATCTGGAACCAGAAATGAGTCCATTAAGCTGCCTTGCATGAATACTTGGATGGTGTGCACATAAATAGAGCTATGATTTAGCTTGTGCTAATTTTGAGTCCATTATATATTTAACTACCACCTGGCATCATAAGTAATAGGTTTGAAATGTCTCAACTGAATGCCATGGGCTGAAAGAAGCTGGCAGTACAAGCAAAGTTCTTTGTGTCTTTCCCGAAGTTGCTCAGTTCTGAGACGGTCTGTTCATCCTGTCATATTCACAGATTGGTTTGTTTGTCGAGGGCCTGTTGGTCACTGACATGGAAGCTACAAAGGGCCTTTGAACTGGTTCCCAGAGAGATGCTGGCGGATGGAGGGTTTGGATCCTGCTGCATCACCGAGCTTACGCCACACCACCTGAACACACAAAGCAAACACAGTTGGGTGAATCTTCTGACTATGTGAAGTCTGTGCTCAAACGATTTCTTCGGTGCTATCATACAGCATGTTCTGGAATGAAGATGTGGTCATATAATGTGTGATGTATGGTTTTTGATATTGTGTGTAATGATAATGATGATTTGAATGTTTGGGTTCTGGAGACAAGCTTCCTAACAGAACATGTCAGCTATAATGTCATAATATAAATAATGTTTGTATGTTTTTTATGTTTTTCTCATTCTACATATTTTGTAATAACATATAATAAACCCGCTAAAATCTTTATGAAAAAAATAATAATAATAATATATATATATATATGTATATGTTTAAATTAAATGTAAATGATTGATTTAATTGTTTGTAACACTTTTTATGTGATTACTATTTTTATGTATTTACTATTATACAACTTATAATAGATGGATAGATAGATATTTTTCTAAATTCAGATGTATTGACTGTTTAGTAATTGCACCTAATAAAATAACACAAATATATGTTACATTTATGTACAAATTAATTTAAAACTTTAAAAAATAACTTCTTAAAACTTCTATATAATGTGTATTTAGACAAGGCCAGGGACTAATTACGATCAGAAAAGAAAGAAGCCCTTGTGCTATCTGAGATTTTGCTTTTGACAGGCTGAGGTTCTCCATGCAGGAACAGAACACAGGTCCCAGATTCCAGGGGCCCTTCAGGGAGCTGATAAACCTGCATTGTTTCAGTGATCAAGTTATTTTAATTGCACAGACAACTGTGCAGTAAACACTCCATGGACCTTTGCCAAGGTCTCTCATTAAAGTGGGTCTCTGTTGTGTAACATTGAAACAGTGTCCTCAATCAAAGCTGATGTAATTATACAAAGCGACAGGACAACAAACACATGGGAAAGGGAGCACAAACTTACAGCCCCTTTCTGTTAACAGGGTTTATTAATGGACAAGAGCTGAAGCTGAAGAGGGAGGCAGATGGGAGATGTTTCTAAGTACTCACATTACACATCTCTCTGACAATGGCTTTCTCTTTCTCACTGAGATCCTCCTCGTAGTCCTCCGGGATCTTCCTGTCTAGGTTCTCGTGGACTTCTAATACCTACAAAGCAAATGAACAGAGGCGCTCGATAAATCAAGCAGCACTGTTACTAATATTCATACTTCACTGACTTGAACAAACCACCAATCCTAATTATTTACACTTAAGTGTAACTCTTAAGGCACCGTTTGTGCAACAAAATGAATAAGATCTCAAATTAAAAGTGGCTTTGGCTTTACTCTGCAGCACTAAAACCAACAGCGCATATGCTTACTTCACTGAAAGCCGCCAAAATAAAAGCTTGGAGATTTTAGGTTTGAAATGTTGAAAATTCATATAAAAATGCTTTTTTTGTACAAAATATTAGCATTTTATTTTTAAGTGAACTATATAATTCTTGTATTTTAATTTAATACACATTTTGGATTTTAAAATATAAAAGTATTATCACACTTTATTTAATATATGTTTTAATAGTTATATTTAATTTATATTAATAGTTATATTTATATTTATAAATGTTTATTAATAGTAAAATAAAATATATAAATAAAATACAATTATAAATATAATAAGACTTATATTTACAGTTATATAATGTATAATTGTATTATGTATAATGTTTTAATTTGAAGTACTAAAATTTCTAAAACTGAAATAAAATTGGATTGAAGTTAAATATAATATATATATATATATATATATATATATATAATAAAAGGTAAAAATCTCATTCAAAAATTTGTTTACCAAAATGTTATATCATCTTTCAAACATCAGAGATCCAACAAATCACAGAAAATCCTGTAGGTGGCAGTATTACTTTAACAAGTAACAGGAACACTCGCATTAAAAACAATGATGGATCTAATTCTAAAACCTATGCTGAGTGAGAAGTGAGAAACCATGAGAAGTTTGACCTAATGTCTGTAAAATTATGCTTGACTTTAAACATTTTAATGCCCCCCCACACACACACACACACTTTTTACTGACAGACATTGAGGGACAACAAAGAGAAAACAAGAAAGTATGTAAGGACAAGTAAGTATTGCTTGATTTTTAAATATATGCAACAGAATCTTACTTTCATGGCATGTACAACAGCCTCTGGTTTCTGTGCAGCCGGCAGGTATCCTGTGACGGGGGGCGGCAGATCACCTCCTGGCATCCGTGCAGAGCCCTGTAGACAGATGGACACACATTAATCATGATCAGATTCCCAGAAGTGATTCGAGCGCTGCAAAAGCCCATGACTGTTTCTCTGAGTCAACTCAGGCTCAAAATGGGTTAAAGCATCTCATTATAACTCATCTCTGCTTGGACCCCCTTCATGGGTACACATCAACAAAGAGCTCTTTCAGTGAGCCCCTCTTTAGACACAGCCCTTTGAGTCCCATTCTAGCGTTAAATCCACAACAATTGAGCAGGCATTTCAGCACTGGGGTCGGGAGAGGACCCCTGGATGGAAACTGCGGCTCGCTTTTGGCCTGGGAGAACAGGACTGTGATGTTCACTTGCAGTTGCCAGCAGGTTTATTAAGGATTAGAGCCATGGGGACTTTACCCTGGACTGACCCGAGTACATCCCCAACCAATGGTCGCTGTCATGCATCGGCCAACAGCCTGATTAGAGAAGCGCAGGAGTCCCACGATTCATTCTGCATGGATTCATTTGCCAGTAAAAACTAAGCAGTGCTCAAATATGGATTTTTCTAAAAGCAAATGCCAATATCTATTCAAGGCCTTACAATTCAGTTTCATATGGTAAAGTTGTATAAACTATATTGCAATTGAATTACTTGAGATTAAGCAATTTAATTCCCAATTCCCATAACATTTAAAATAGAATGCAAATTAATAAGATTAAAATAGTAAGAAGAAAAAAAAAATACTTCATACCACTTTAATTAGATTTTATGACAACATTTATCACATCATCACAGGTTATTGCTATAGTTTAGAAAATGGTAATAAAATATGACAAGAACTCAAGAGTTAAACTGTGTCAGAACAGTTTTACTTGTAGTCCACTATATGAAGCATTGTTTGGGTATAATATGTAGTGTCCTGCACCCATTAGTAAAAAATATAAAAAGTATATCTGGTGTCTGAATTTATGCTTTGTAATTAATAAAAATAGAAATAATAATTATTAAAAAAAAAAACATTTTTAATAAAGAAAAATATTCTATACAATTACATGCTGAAATGTCACAATGATATATTTAAACATAAAATGCTCATTTAGATACATATTAAATAATATAAATATATTATTCTATTACATATTAAATAAATTCACAGTTTTTAAAATTATTCACAGTTATTTTGCTTGTGTAGACTGTATTAATGTAAATATAAACAATACTTGTAATTTTTTTAGCATAAGGCTCTAAATGTGAGAAAAAAATTAAAGGGTGTGAATATTTTTTTCTTTATGAAAAATGATTCAACGCAACTCACAATATATTCTAACACATAGTTACATTATGTGTACATTCCAATATGCTGAAATGGGCTCAGAATGCTACAGAATATCCTTGCGTGCATTTATTCTGTTGACCTAAAACCCTATTTCATCAGATTATCGATTACTCAAAATAATCCATTAAGAAGCAAGTGGCATCTCCAGGCATTAACATAAATAAGTGATCATGGCATTTGTTTGGAGCCCAGTTTTGAAGCCTTGCCATGAGGAACATCTGTGTGATTGGCTAGCGTGGCTAGTGCTGTCACAAACAGAGCAGAGGACTAGAGATGCAGCCAAAATTAATCATTAAGATATTTCTATAGGCCTATCAAATCCAAGAATAATAATATTAGATATTCTGAAGAGCCTTACTAATACCTCTATAAATTCCCACTGCTAATCTGTTATCTTTTAATCTGCAAAAAGCATTGATCATAAACACCAAATCACAGACCATCCAGGATTAAACCAATCCAACGATTAGACCACATGAATACAGCTGAGCGTGCAACCTCGCTCTGAAGTGTGCAGCACATTTCAATAAAGAAGAAAGGAAAACGTGGATGTTATAAGTTATACTGCCATTAAAAAAAATAGCAAAATAAAGAAAATGGCTGTAAAGATGTACGAACAAATAAATGTATTTGCAAAAGTTTGTGACATCAAACCTTTAAAAGATACATAAAAGTACAAAACAATTGGTGTCAGTAAGATTTTTTTTTCCGAGAGAGAAATTTTAAAGCAGCACAACTAACACTAACCCTATAATAATAAGAAATGTTTCTTGAGCATCAAACCACTAAAATTATTTCTGAAAGATCATGTGACGCTGAAAATGATGGCTCCTGAAAATTCAAAGTTACCAAAGGAATAAATAATATTTTAATATATTAAAGTAGAATAAATGTAGTATTTTACAACATTACTGTTTTTATTGAACTTTTGATCAAATAATGACTCCAAACTTTTGAACGGTATCGTGTATACATTTATGTCAAAAATCATAGAATTTTCACACTACATTTTAATATTGTTAAGCAACTCTAAAACAGCACCAATCTGCTCTGATTACCTCTCCTCAGGTAACCGCTAACGACAGAAACCGATCTGCTTGCTTCTATGAACCTGATTATTGTTTCAGCAGCTCGCCGCTGCATTATTCAGTGCTATCTCCCCCGTGATTGAAGCGAAAGTTCAAAGCCATGCTAATGAAGCCATGAACTCGCAGACAGGGCTGAGACGAGCTCGGATAAAATAAGTGCAGCAGCCTCTGAGGACGAGACCCACGCCACTCTCTAATTGATTTCTCCTTCTCCTCATATTAAAGTGGAGCAGCTGTTCTGTTTTGGCCTGTCAGAGATGATGAGTGCACTGATTAGCTATTACCAGCTTCGCAGATGACCTTTTTTGAGGATACGAGTGGAGGGGAATGATGATGATGATAATAATCATATCTCAAGAGAAGAGAGGAAAATACAATATATTTTAATGACAGAACATATTCAACAACATTCAGTTTCATCCCATACAGCATTGTGGGCTTTGTCATTGGAAATATTTAACTAGGGTTGGCTAGTTTTGAATAGTTTTTTAGCTAGTTTGAATTGCTCCTATAAGGTCATTTTTAGGTTAGAAATGATATCTAAAACAAGGAACGGATCAGCACTGAGAAGTCTCCAGCAGAGATCAGAGCACATCAAACCTCCTGCAAACTGCAGGAAATGTATGGCATTTTGACTTTTATTCATTCTCAGGATATGAATTCTTGATATCAAGCAAATACATTGTCACTAGATAAAATGCTAATTCTTGATATCAACAATTTAGTTCTTGATATCAACAATTTAATTGTCACTAGTGACAATGTTCATTTATGATATCTGAACATTTATTTCTGATATCAACAGTTGGGAGGGTAATTTCCGATATGAACAATTTAATTATTGATATTAACAATGTAATTCTTGATAGCAACAATTGATTTTGAAAGGCAGTCTATGGTGACATTTAACTATTGAAAATACAATTACAGATATCAACAATTTACTTCTTGATATCAACTATTTTAATTCTTGATATCAAGAATTAACATTCTAACTAGTGAATATTGAATTGTTGATATCAAGAATTCATATCCTGAGAATGAATAAAAGTCAAAATGGCTTGCCATAGAAATGACCTATGAGCATGTTGTTATCTTCTGTGTTGCTTATTAAAATACAAACAGTTCTCATCTCACTACAGGACAAACATATATAGTACAGAATACACTATCATTCAAACGTTTGGGGTAAGTAAGATATTATTGAAACAAATCAATACTTTTATTCAGTAAAGACGCATTAAATTGATCAAAAGTGACGGTAAGGACTTTCAGATTGGTGCAAAATATTTCTATTTTGTTTCTATTTATTTTTGCCACAAAAATATAAAGCAGCGCAAACTATTGATATGAATAAAAAAATCTAATAATAAAAAAAGTTGACACTGAAGACTGGAGTAATGGCTGCTTGCCATCAGTAGTGTATGTGCTTGTAGCTTCACATATACAAAGAAAAAAGCTTCCATCATAAGATTAGATGAAAGCAACTTCTGCAGTGATTCTCAAACTGTAGTCTGTAATAAATAAAACCGTTAACCTGAATAATTGAAATAACTGAGTTATTTGAATGACAAATCCAATTATAATAAACAACTGATTCATTTTTGATATTGATAGTGTTTCTATTCTCTTATTTCAATATTACACAACCGACTGTTATGCAACAGTTGTTTTATTTTGTTCATTAATAACCAGTGTGGTTTATTTCAAGGAAATATGAACAAAACAGTCTGGCAAATTTTCTGGTAAATACTTGTTCTACACAGGTGGTCCACAATTTTTATGTTGAATTGTCTACTACCTGAAAAAGTTTAAGAACCACTGAACAACTCATATTCTTTAAAAAATACTTGAGGAACTGTCCTCAGCGGGACGTTACTCCTGTCATTCAGGCTGATATTTTAAGCTCCTTGGAACGGGTCAATTCTCATCTGCTTCAACAAAGAGCAATGCAGAATCCTTAAACCAGCTGCAATTGCAACAGCTAATTGTTGTCAAATCTCCAAATCGGCTCAACATGACTAATTTTTTAAGCTCAAATGTGATTTAGGTTTTGGCTCTGATGCAAAATAATGAGGTCAGGTCAGATACGTACATTCTGTAAGGTGTCCTGAAACTGGGATAGCGAGGTGAGCTGGGACTCTGAGTGATACAGGGACAGCCCTTTCCGAAGTGTCTTCAGATCTCCCATGTTCCCCTGCTGTGGAGAGAATCAGACATGTGTCAAACATGGATTATTTGAGATAATTAGAAGGATTAACAGACAAATCAGATCCAAAAATGTTCCAGTTCCCTAGATGAATCAAAGAGGAAACAAAAATGTAGTCATTTTACAGTAGAAGACTTATATTTATGCAGAGATATGAGAAATCCATACATGTCCAGTCATAAAGTCTGAAAATATCAGTATACATAGGTTGGTTATTTGTCATTTAACATATGCCAAAGATTATCTTGCTAAAGGGAATAAAAGCAAGAGAACGTATTTATCAAATTCCTTCATGAACCAGAGCTCTTTGAGTTATCAGTGCCGCTCTTTAACCAAAAACATTACCACCACATATGGTGATTCAGAGAAAATGGATTTTCAAAGAGCATGAATGGGGATGATTGCCGTAGTAATTTCATTAAATATCAGATTATGTGTTTTTATAAAATATCATAAACCTATTAGAATTTGTTCATGCATAGCAAACAAAAATGCATAAATCAAGAATAATACCCACTGAAATGTAAACTCCATAAATGAGTTTAAGACATGAGTTTACTTATCATCTCTAGATGTGGGAAAGTGTGTAAATCCATCCGTGTCAATCGAAAGATCCAAGACTGAGTGTGTGATTACAAGGATAGTAAAGTATCAAATCCTTTAACCAACCGTTGGTTGCAGATTAATATATAGTGTTTAACCAATATGGGCCAGTATACCATATCATAATTATTCAATAATTCTAAGGGGAGATTTGAATTGCTGATGCTGATAACTTCATCAAACATCAGCTAATTATTATAAGCCTCTGAGTTGTTAATATGAAGTAATTTGTAATAATGAGTGGTCATATACTGCCAACACAGAAACTGTCCCGACAGATTTACTTCCACTTGCTTTGCTCCAGATTTTTGGCATGGGCTGGACAGTCGCTGAGGGACCCAGAGAGCATTAACACAGCCACGGTGTTTATAAATACAGCTGCTGCCTGACCTCATCTTACCATCTCTTACCATTCAGCGTTGATCAAGACAACATTTAAACACTTAAATCTGACAGTACTGCAAATCTCATTGTTTTTATCAGAAGAACATAAACCAAAACAATGATCAAGCTCATCTATATGCTTGCGCTTGTGCAAAATGCACTCAATATGACTTAAAAATAAAGATCTAGCAATCCAAGCACAAATAAACCACAAGAACACCTTCACATCATCTATCATTAGGGGCATAAACCTGAGAAAACAACCTTCGTAATGGAGCAGAATGTGCTGTCCTCAACATATCTGACTTCAGATTGATAACAAAACCCCTGCAAAAATGTTTGCGAATGAAAAATAGATAGCGGATGGCACTTGATATTATTTCCTGAGTGGTGATCTGAGAAGAGGGTAAAAGGTAAAGAAAGCAAAGCAGACCGCTCTGGAGCTGAGAGGTAATGTCAGTCACGCTTCATAAATAATGACCTAAGAAATTTAGCCAAAAGGCACCTGTCTAAAAACTCTTGCCGCTGCATATTTGAGTGTCACAGCCATGAAATACCAACTAAACAAGAGAATCCTTGTAAAGGGTCATGACCTTTTCTACTTTCATACCATTCTAAAACAGACAAACAATGAAAAGCTCCCTACACAATAAATAATGAATGCATTTCCTCCATAGTAAAAGCATCTGTGTGTGATTATCGTGTTGGCTTTCTTGTCCCGTAAGTCGATGGCTGTTGTGTGCAAACAGCGCACAAATTGATTACTGGAGCTTAATCGAGGTTATGAACCTTTTTCAGGGAAAAAGGCTTGTTACAAAAGTTTTCTGCTATGTCTACGTGTATATATTGCGTAATTGTCTATGTACTAATAAAATCTCTGCCAAGAAAACAGTGCCATGCAACACACGATTGTACTGAAGGGTCACTCACATGATGAGAAATGTAATTTATATATATATATATATATATTTATGTGTGTGTGTTCAACAAGGAGGCAACACACACACACACACACACACACACACAGGCTCAACAAGGCTGCATTTATTCTGCATTAAACTGATCAAAAGTGAAAGTAAATACATTTATAATGATACAAAGATTTCTATTTCAAACAACTGTTTTCTTTTGAACTGTCAATTCATCAAAAACATCTTGAAATTATCATAGTTTCCACATCATGTGACACATGATGCAATGAAAAACCTATTGATTTATTATTGTTAATTATTATTATTATAATGGCCCCTTTAAAAATAAAAGGTATCTTCTCAATCTTTTTGAATCAAACAACTTACTTAAAAGACAAAAAAGAATGGAGTGAAATGAATTCCCTTCCCTTCAATGTTCTACTGAGCATGCATAATTGAACACAGGTTTGACCCCATGAATGAGATCTTTGGCATGGACTGATGACCCTGCAGGTAACAACATTCTTCTCTTCTTAAGCCCTACATTACACAGCTAAATGCAGCTTCCTATGTGGTTTACTACCTGCTTGAGGAATACAGTGACAAAGTTCCATCAGCTAAAAGCCATGGAAATAAAACGCTCATATTTCCTAAAGTAACAGAAAGAATGCCTTTGATCAGCCGTTCTTGAACAATATAATACCCAGAACAAAGCACACAATACTTGCATATTCTGAGATGTCTTTCCTCAAAGAATTGAGTTATCGATGGAGGCAATAACAGGAAAATGAGGCTTCATCCATCATCGGAGAATGAAAAATATGAAGAAGTAGCATTAGAATATCAGCGATTGCAATTGTATGCAATTAAACTGACAGCAACTAGTCGCCTGTGCTGTCTAAATATATTGAGATGGATGTGCTGTCTTTGACTATAAAACTGGGCTCAGAAAATAAGAAATGAAGATCGTCTGAAAGAGAAAATTGTTAGTGACAGATCTGTATCTTTGTCTCATATAACTGTCAGAGCTCCAGGGCCTTTTGTTCAAAGCTCTGAAAGTGTCATGATAAGAAATAAGAGTCCCATTTCAGCATCAAAGCATTGAGATTCAGCCAGAGTTATACATGTAAGTCTTTATACATGTAAGTCCTTTGCATTAAAGGAACAGTTCACCCACAACTGAAAATGTACTCAGGCCATCCAAGACGCAAATGAGTTACATCACTTGCTCACCATTGGATCCTCTGAGTCTGCAGTGAATGGGTGCCGTCAGAATGAGAGTTCAAACAGCTGATAAAAACAATAATCCACAAGTAATCCACACAACTTCGGTCCATCAATGAATGTCTTTTGAAGAGAAAAACTACATGATTGTAAAAAAGAAAATCCATCATTGAGGCGTTTTAACTTTAAACCATCACTTCTGGTGAAATACCATTTCATAATTCATAATAATGCTTCTTCCACTCAGAAAGTCAATCCCCTGTTATCCTCTTACATCAAAAACCACCATCATATTTTCTTAGAACTGCTTTGGACTGTTTTTGCTTGTATGCGGTGCTTGATCGGAGCATATTTCTCTCCTGATTCAGATGAGTCAGCTTTTTCACAGTTGAATTTTCCACTTTTCACTCTCTTTGACCCTTAGAATTCTGCTGGCTGATGTATTAATATGTATATTTCTCTATGAAAATGACCCAGTTATGATTGGTTAACCTCTGGATTCTGAACTAGGAAGGAAGCTTTGTGTTGTCATGACATGTACCTACTGTCACATTACCAGCAGTTTAAGGAATAGACTCTTACCTGGGATAACAATTGCTTGTTGTCATCCTCTAAAATCCGGACTTTAGTCTCAAGTTGGCGGATGTAGCTTGAAGATGAATCTGCACAAAGAATAGAGCAGAAAAAGAGAAATGAATTAGAAAATTTGGAAACTGCCAATTTTGTATGTAGAACATACATCACATGAACTATAATTTAAAGGTTTGGGTCAGTGCATTTTTATGTTTTGTATTTTTGTATTTTAATGCTGTATTTATTTGATCAATAATACAGTAAAAATATTAATATTGTGAAATGATACATGAAATACAATTTGAAATAATTTATAATTCTAATGTTGATCTGGTGCTCAAGAAACAGTTATTATTATTATCAATGCTCCTTAATATTTTTGTGGAATTTCAGAATTGTTTGACACATTGAAAGTTTAAAAGAACATTTAAATAAAAAAAATAGAAAAAATTTAACAGTCTTTACTTTTGCTTTTGATCAATTTCATGCATCCTTGGGAAATAAAAGTATTAATTGCTTTAAAAAACTTTTTGGACAGTATATATTCACACATTCCTCTATTTGTGGTAATAGAGTCAAGATGTTCAGCAGTTCTGTGTGGCCCCTAATTTTTCAGCCTGTGTGGTTTTTTTTTGGCCTTACTCAAGTTTCTCCAAACATAATTTCTTATGTTATGAAAACCATTTTACTGTGAAAACTCCCTAAAAGTGATTTAGTAATCCCGGAATCTGAGTCATGTTGAAATAGTGCTGCTTTCTATTAGGCACTGACATACAATACCATATCCCAGAATGCACTGCGGCTACATGAGTTAAATAGAAGACATCTGTCAAAGCAAAAGAAAGACGCTGAAAGACGAACGTTTTGCATAGTTCACATCCTACATGATCGCATAAAGGCTTATACATTGAAGAGCTCATTTAGACAACAAAGAAATCTCAAATCAGGAAATCTACACTGCCTTTGACACACACAAGCTGCTTTCATTTAAGCCATCTGACATTTGTCTCCAACAGAATCAGACGTCAAAGAAACTAGAAGCAAGGGTAAACAAACTGATTTCATGTCTGTGAATTAAACCCAATTAATCAGGATAAAAAAGAAAAGAAAAACTGATTTGGAGTAGGAGGATCCTGAAGTGTTTGTTCTTGTATGTATGCTGCATTCCCAGCATGCCTTTCATGACCTTTTGGTGATGGAGGGCCTGCCGGCCTGAATAGATGCAAAAAGGAGCATGTCTGTCTCGTAATTTTATGTTGAAAATCCTCAAATATCCCGTGCATACTCAAAACCCTCCTGAAAGAGACCAAGAGGTGCTTAGTTATCTAAACATATACTAAAATATCTAAATTCATTGAAGTATACATTCTTCTGGCCAATATCGCAAAATAAACCCAAACAGGGTGACCCAGACACAAAACAGAAAGGTCTTGTATCAACTAAAAATAAAATAAAAAATAAAGTAATCAAATAAAATATTTCCATGTGAGAAGAGCAAGGTAAAACAGCCTGGGAATAAAATAAAACAATTATAAAACAATTATACAATTTAGTTGTCATTATGCTAATATATTTGCTTGGCGAATGCAACAACTGACCAATCAGAATCAAGTGTTCAAGAGAGTCATTTGGTACATAATTATAATTTATTGTATTTGAATCACATAATACAATGTCAACAATTTTTATTTTTATATATTGTACTGCAAATATCTAAGTATTACATTTACATTTAGCAAACGCTTTTATCCAAAGCAACTTACAGTGCATTCAGGCTATACATTTAGTTTTTTGTCAGTATGTGTGTTCCTGGGAACCTGAACCCATAACCTTTTGCGTTGTTAATGCAATGCTTTACCACTGAGCCACAGGAACACTATTACAAACTCTAGAAGACAGATGTCATGAGGGTGATGTGGGTGCCATGCATTAGCACCATTCAGGAGTGAAGACTGCAGAGATTAGCTGTTTGAGAGTATGCACATGCTCACGTACACAAACACACAGGAACTAAGTAAGGTGACTGAGTGTGATTGGACAGATAACGGTAACAAAGGCCTGATTGACAGCAGAATGAATCATCAAGGATTTTCTTGTTTTCGTATCTCTGAAAGACCAAGTATTTGGTGACAGAATAGGGACCTCTTGTTTTAATACTGTATACAAATGAGTTTAGTATTTTAAGTTTTGCCTAAAATAACATTTCATACACTATATGAAACTATTTACATTGCACCACAATTTAAATAATGAAACATTTATCCAACATTTTAATTTATTAAATTTTTGGTTACATTTACTTAAAATTCTATTTTACTCAATTTTTACATTTTATTAAAAATGATATTTTATACACTACATATTAAAGGTTTGGAGTCTGTAAGATTTTAAAGAAATTTACAAGGATGCATTAAATTGATAAAATATAGTAAATAAATGTATAATATTACAGAAACTTTTTATTTCAAATACATACTGTTTTTGAAATGTATATTCATCAAAGTATGAATACATATATAGCATGTACATAAAACTGTATCATTATTCCACCAATATATTAAGCTGTTTTTTTAACAAGGAAGTTTTTTGAGCACCAGATCAGTATTATAATGATTACAAGATATTTTAAATTGTACAACTATTTCACAAATTACTATTTTGTGTAAATTAATGCAGCATGAGAGACTGACTCCAAACTTCTGAATTGTACTATATTTTCACCAAAATTAGTTCGAGATTTGTCGCACATGTTTCTGCTCACACTATCACAAAGATGTTAACAGCATTAGTCAAGGATGGGCCGCCCGACCCTTTGAAATGAGATTCAAAGGTTTGTCTCTTGTGTCCTTTGAACCTAGAACTAATAAACCATGGCCAATCCTCATTCTCCAATCAATCATCTTATGCTTTTCCCGGCCATTTTGTGCATTTTATCAAAGTGAAATCAATTATCAAGACCGTTATCCCCACCAGGTGTCACTGCAGCCTCTTACTTTCATACAGTATCAGATGATCCCTTAATGAGGAGCACCAAACCAATCACTGCATTTGTTTTTATTAATCTCTGACAATAATACATGCATGAAGATGGCGATTTGAAAGGTAATTTAATTTAAATAACTCTAGGATGGATACATGTTTATGTGCCCACCAGAACCATAGTGGTAGGCAGAGGTCCTGCTTCGTTAATCCTCTTTGCAAATCCTTGTGACCCTATAATCTAACTACAGTCCATCTAAACACCTGACACACAGCCAAGCTGATTAGCAAGGCTGTCTACAAAGCCTGACCGGTTCTGCCACATACATAACACCCGCCTCAACCCACCTCTGGCGTTCCCCACCGCTGACCGGAGGAAGACGGAGCGGAACGCTACACTCCCTCCCGCTCCATTCACAGCCGGAGAGTCTTTTATCTCCACAGGGCTGCAATGCAGCAGGAACTCTTTGAACATGCGAGAAAAATAGTTTTCTACACCCTTCTGTAATGTTTTGTTGAGAAACCCACAGAAATACGGTATACGCCCAGATCTGAATACAACCATTATCAGTGTAGAGGATTAATAGAGAATTGTGCAAGCATTCAATTGTTGACAGTGGAAAAACGAAGGGGATAATGAAAGGAACTTAAACACATATGTAGCCACATTCAAAAAGGACAATAATAAATGCCCCCGGCCCTGGGTTATCAGACGAGCGACACAAAGTTAGGGGCGGTCGTGAGAGCGTCGCCCACCTCTAGCAATCTCAGCTCAATTAGACATTCTCTGCTACACAGCGTCTGCCTCTATGTGCACAAGCGCTGTAGGCTCTCCAACAGAGCACGCAACTTAACATTCAACTCTAACACGCTGTCCTACTGAGTCTTTACAGAAAACAAGAGAAACACGTGTTCACGGTAATGCTAGATCTATTTGCTATCGTGCTGGCAACATCTCAGGGTGCGCTTGACTTAATTGGAGAGACACTGTGATGTGGAATCGCCTCAGAGAAAGTCTCCTCTGTCTTATCTGATCCTGTCATAGTAGTGACCCACTTGTAATGCAATGTTTTTAGTCTTTCTGTCGAGCCTGTCCGCTTGAGATGTGGTCAGTGTTTTTAGCGTTAATGAGAATTTAAATAAAACATTTTATGTTAACTGAAAATACAGAAAACAAAAAAGTTAACAGAAAAACAATTTTTTTAAACTCAAATAATTGTTTTAGGTATAGCGGAAAAATATAACCATATGGGGCTCTTCGGTGATTTTGTCTGTTTGTTTTACTTCAGCATGGGCCTGTTTCATAAAACAAGTTTACCAAATAAGCCAGGTTTGATTAAGTTAGTCTCACATATTGTCAGTTGATTTGGTTCAAAATAAGTCAGACTAACTGAAATATGCCTGGCTTATTTGGTAAACTTGTTTTATGAAACAGGCCCCAGAATGGTACGAAACTTGGGTTTTGCCACTTACAATGTAAACACACAAAAAAAGGTTAAATGGTCCTGAAAAAAGTTGCACACTTCAAAAATGACCATATTGGAAACGAATGAGAAAAAAAATAATCTAGTGGAATCGATTGGTACTGTGCCCAAACAAAATATTACCAAAGGCTATTTTTTAGATATCAACCTCAAATTTGGAACACAAATCTTCTCACAGTTTTAAAGTAAAACATGTTTTGGAAAATCAATATTTCACATACAATTTTCAAATATTATTTCTGTGCATTTTTCATAATTTCTTAGATCAGTTTTCATCTCTGCCAAAAGTCGAGACCAAACCTAAGTCTGTGCTAGACCCCTAGAAATACAAAACATTAAATCATAAAAAGAGAACATTATCAAACTAAAATATAGTACATTCATTTAATTGAAATTGAAAATAAATAAATAAATACATGTTTTGGTCATTTTGACTGCGACACGAGGAGCACCAGATGGTTAAAGCTGTTAAACATATTGAAATTATATTAATTAGCTCAAAAACTTTGGCAGCCCTAAAATACTAAAATGAAAAGAACAGAAATATAAACTGAAACAAGAAAACTCAAAAGTAAAAAAATAAAAAATAAAAATAACCTAAAACTAACTAACAATGAAAAATGTTTAACTACTAAAACTAAACTAAATTTAAAAAGACCAATAAAATAACTAAAGTATATTTGAATTGGGAATAAAGATTTTATTTTTATTTTTAAATAACCCACGTCATGTGTTTTTAGCTAGAATCACATTAAAGTGACAAAAAGGTCAAGGAATAGTGGTTAGCAGTTAGGATGCTCATATGGGAAATTTGATTTTGAATTAGGCTTGACGTATCTGTATCCTTAACTTTTTATCCTTAATTTCCTGTTCTCTCTCAACTATAAATCAATAAAAGCGACAAAAACAGTCACAGCTGTGGCTCAGGACAAGGAACCCATGCTCAAGTCAAACCAGGGTCACACTCCTGTCTACACTCCACCTTCCTATCAAAATAGGCCAAAAAGACCAAAAAAATTATCTAGATAACTGTCCAAAAACCGTTGGATACTGTAATAACCTCCATTCTGCAGGTTGGCCCAAACTCTCACCCATCCATTTGGTAGAAGCCAATACATTCTCACAAGAGTTTCCACAGAATTAATGTTACCATATACCACCTGGCAATAGGGCCAAGAAATAGAAAAACAAAACAAAAAACAAAGCTCATATTCTTTACAGGTTGAACAAACATTAGCATGCAATAACCGAATGGACCTCAGAGATGAATAACTCTGAGGACTTTGATCTCCGCCACACATTGGTTACATAACTTACGTAATCTTAGTCTTGTGATGTCTGGAAACACTGAAGATATTACAGTAGGGGTGTGGACGAGACATTTTCAGTGCCAACTTTTGCAGTTCTTGATTTGCACACAGCCACCCAGGCAGGTTGACTGCTGGAATCAATAAAAAGCTCATTAGCTTTTCCAGTTGACCCCACATTCGACTCATACATAAAGTAACATTCTACAAAAACAACTGTACACCCCTCCCACCATCCATGGGTGAACAAGTCCCCGAGCAGCACGGGGAAATAAGCTTTGGTAGGACGGAGGCCCAGGAATGATTTCAATTACTGCAAGATGTGGAAGTGGGCTAGTCAAACAGTGAGGCACTGTTCCACACCGCTGTGGACCGTCTCGCTGGTGTTAAGCATTTCCCCATGAAACCTGAAGCGGTTGATATTCAAAGGAGACTGGATACAGTTCACCCTGCAACCAGAACACCGATCCCCTCTAGCAAGAGTTACAGGAACTAAATACGTTTCTCAGGTAACAATTGATACAAAGTTTCTCATAATAGTGTTAAGCATGGAAAATATGAAATTATCCATATGAGAGATGAAAATAATCACATTTTCTATCATTGAAATGTATGCTTAGCACCAAAGGTGTAACAGAAAAGCTAAATATTTAGACACTAAAGTTACACTTAACAAATGTAATTTATTAATTAAATCACACTATTTAAAATATGAAGCCAAAAATGTCTTGACACGGTTCTGAAAAGTATTTTGAGTGATAATTTATATAAATATAAATTTTATTTATAAACAAAAATATAAAATACAATTATATACTTTTAAAATGTATTTTTATAACAAAAAATGAACAAATTAAACCTTTTTTTATTTTAAGTTTATGATACAAGGCATAAAATCTAAAAAAAATCTAAGCTGTTGAGTATTTTTTAATAATTTATATAAATATAAAATAAAAATATATAAATATAAAATATATTTAAAAACCTATTATTGCATAATATATAAAATATCTATAATATCTCTTATATATATATAATATTCCATGTATAACGTCTGAATGTGACTGCATATGCAATGACTTTCAGGTATATTAAAGTGTGATTTGCAGGTAAATGTACAAATACTTTGGTAGCTGTTGTTTGTTCCTAAAATGACAATCTGAAAGTTTGCAGACATCTTGGAATCAGTTAAATAAAATAATCTTGCTATCTCATGTTCCCTACAGAGTCTATAGATAAGAGTTCAGCATTATTCAGAGATACAGTGTCGCTGCAGGTCCAACACACTACTGATGACTCATGTCCTCTCCATCAGAAATGATCCACCCATAAATAACACAAGATTCAGCAAAAACACTATTCAAAAAGCTCATAATAGAAAATAGAACCTTTCTCTCGTCAATGAGGTCGACCAAATTACAGCAAAGTCAAGACCGACTCAATTGCCAATGACAAGTATAAAATTAAACAGTCTGCTTCCTGTAAAACAACCTTGGCACCGATAGTCAGGAAGCTCTGGCGCAGGTCTCCAGTTCAGATTGCGCAAGATCAGCAAGGATTGCAGCTCACACATTAACAATCATGAGATGTGCTGATTTCACTCATTAACTATGTAATGAAACAGGTTCCTGTCCTGGCACTGTGGGCACGTCTGCAGCACTGCTGTCAGGGCAAATACAGAGACTCTTCTGACATGAGCTGAAATGACAGCGATGCAACTACAGGGCATTAAATGCACAGAGGAGACATGTCCAGACTAATACCAATGTCAAAGCACATTGTATCACTCAGTCACTGACAAATATTATGTACGTTTTCATGCAAACTATCATCTTCCTAGTCACTAAAATAATATGTGCTCTGTTCCAAAGCTTCCTACAGAGGCATTACAGGTTTCTGAAGCAGCATCATATACATATATATATATATATATATATACTCCAGAGAATCCCAGAATACATTAACACAACTGTTAATTGATAACATTAATAATAAGAAATGTTTCTTAAACACCAAATCAGCATATTAAAATGATTTCTGAAGGATCTTGTGATACTGAAGACTGGAATAATGGCTACTCAAAATCCAGCTTTGCATTACAGAAGCAATTTATATTTTTATTATATAAAACAGAAAGCAGATATTTAAATGGTAATAATATCTTATAATATTACTATATTTACTATATTTTTGATCAAATAAATGCAGCCTCGATGACCATAAGACCTTTAAAAACATTGAAAGAAATCATACCGACCCCACATTTTTGAACGGTAGTATGTTTATATATAGTTTTCTACTGCGTTGTGGAACAGTGCCGAAGTGTTCTTTCTTGTACAATTCCCAAAGAGTAGATTTTAAATACGTATCTGAGATGTCACAGAAGATTTCAGGTTACATATCACTATCAAGACAATTCCAGGAAGAAGGAAATAACAGATGGGAAAGGTAAACAAAAAACTTATTCATCCAAAACCATTATGATTCATTCAAACATCTTCATTCACATAAACCGTCTTCAAAACAATAGCTCATTGTCAAGCCACAAATATAAAAATACCATTCTGACAATGACATATGATGCTGAAGGAAACACCAGAAGGCTTCATGTGCTGCAAAGCGCAGCATGTGTCAGTGACGGAGCGTGTGCTTACATGAAGCAGCCCACGGGTGTTTCTGAATGTCAACAAATGCTTTTCCTGTATCCTCAATTGGGTCCGCAGCCTAAACAGCCCGAGGCGGAGAAAGAAAAGAAAGAGAGAGACAGACTGAGGAAGAGCGTGCATGTGCCCTTGTGCACGCAGCCTCGTGCAGAAGCACCACTGTCACTATCAATCTCTGTCTGCGGCGCTAGAGCAGTGGTGTAATAAGGCGGCAAGGACGTGAGTCAGTTGTGCCCTCCTGCCACTTACACAAACATCATCATGCACGCTGCCTTGGCAACCACAACATGACCCCCATGAGCAAGACACATCCCACGATGCTCAGTTGAGACCCAGAATGCAGCAGTGCCACATAACGTCCCATGCATTCTTAATGAACGAGAACAAGTAGCCTACATTCAATCTCAGAAAAAAGTACAAACGTAGTCACTGGGAGAGTGTACCTTGTCAAATGGTACACTTTTGTACCATATTTACCCTTAAAATGTGCATTTTAGTACCCTGAAGGTAGTAAGGTACATAGTATTTGTACCGAAAGTGCACATATTAGTACCTAAATGATACATATTAGTATCTTCTGAATCGTCCTGTGCCTGTTGAGGTCCATTTGAACAAACTGCTTGCCCTAAATATTTGTTTAAAAAACTGTACAACAAATTATACCGCAAATCATGCGGCTTGTTGAGAAGAGTTGATCAGACTTGTGAATACTCATCTGTTTGATGATAAAATGGGTAAAAAAAGCTGTATCTAGTGGCCAAAATATCATGTTTCTGTGATATACGGCAGGCTCAATAAGATTGGGTCAGCCTAGCAACCGCCCAGAACACCATTGCATTGTGGTGGCAATTTTTGCATTGGCAGGTACTGCTCTAGTGTATTGAATCTAGTCTTCATTAGTATTTTTCATATGAAAAAAGAGCTCAAATTTAAATATGGTTTAGGTCTTTACATATGACAAGATAATTGCAAAAAAGCCATTGGTGCTATTTTGGGTGCCCTTATATGGTAAAAGATCATAATAATTTGGGAAGATCGTATTTACTAGTTGAACGCATTTCAACAGCACAGCAAAGTCATTATTACTATTATTGGGAAACTCTGAACTTTCTATAAGCCCAGAGTTTTAGAGTTGTGGTGTGTCAGTGAAAAAAACATGGCGGACACAATAGATGCAGCATCTGTATTGACAGTACATTTGTTTAAATATTTATTTTTCAATCTCCACAGGCCATTAAGAAAGCAGCTGAATAACAGCCAGCAACGCAGTTAAGGCAAGAAACAATAATACAAACAGCTTTTTAAAGATGCCTTTGCTGTTTGGCTGTACTGCGGAACAACCCACTGCTGAGTGTCTAATTAATGAGTTTCACTCTGTCGGGGTGCAGAATTCACTTTAAATGCAGTCACTAAGTCATTTTGGATGGACTATAGCCATTTTGCCGACTGTGTTTTTTCAAGCAGGCTCTGAAAGCTGTAATCATCTTAGAGCAGAAGTCTGTAGATTAGCAGAGGGGCATATGTTCGCTCTCCCACTACATTTCCCCGTCTGCTCTATTGCCCTCTATCCATTTTGAACTCGATGTTTGTCTTTATAAAAGAGGTGTAATTTGCCCAGGGGTCATGTGTTTGGTTTACTGAACTCATAAAAGTGAATCACGCTGTGTGTTCTCTCGGTGAAGAATGATTGCTCAGTGTGTGTTTACTGCCAGGTAATTGTCACCACGAGTTTTGCCAGTGACGTTGGAAAATACACAGCAATAAATGTGCCCATGGCAATGTCGCATTATGGGCTTATCTGGTCATATGGTTATTGTATCAGTTATCTACAGGCTTTAAAACGACAGCGGGGAGTAAAGCACTTAATGGCAGTGAAGGAAAAGCAGAGCATGTCTCCAGACAGCACTCTGGGGAGGAGCCATCAGAGAATCTGCTGACACCTCACTTGTCATTACTGTGAATGGAGAAGATCACAACTGACATGCGCAGAATGCAATCCAAACACATTGCTTACTAGTGGTTTTAAAAATAGAATGTGAAACACTAGTTTGCAACAATAAACATGTTGCTGAATTGACAAGAGACAGATGGATAATAGGTTTAATAGACATTTTTTAAGATATTCACATTTTCCACTTAATTCTTTAAAATACTAAAGAATTTACTAACAAATAAATAAACATAAAACAGTTTCACTAAAAAATACATTTTAAAAATATAAACAATTTCCACTGGCATCCAATTATTTTGGAATTTTGCATATTAAAATTTAACCTACATTTGTACAAAAATACTTCTGACTCTTCAACCAATGAAAGACTGATAACACTTCTGGTTCATTTGTTTCTCTGAAAACTGAAGGTCAAATTTATCACATTGTGTGGGATATGGGATGCACATTTTGGCATGTGCAGTTTGTCATACAGGTATTCTATGCATACAGAATTTGTGCACACTGCACATACAGTCCTGCATTCCTTAAGGAGTTTGTGAGGTAGTACATCATCAACTTTCTGCTTGCAGTAACCAATGCATAGCTCTCATTTGTCTTTTCCATCATCACACAAAGGAATTGGTATACAAAGGTAAAGATAAAGGAACCCATTTGTTTGCATATAGCTATGCATTTAAGGAACAATGCATTCGTTTTGTTTGCTTGCCTTCAAATCAATGACTTAATGACAAAAAACGTTCTATTATCCACTACATCTGTCTGGACGTATTACACGTGACAAAAGAACAATCTTAATACAGACTGAAACGACTGAACACACACCCTCTGAAAATATGCAGACATGAGCAAAGTTCAGCCCAACTAACAGTGATTTGATGAATCTCTGTTGTGTTTCTGCTCTGCAGTGAAATTAGAGAGAAGAAGATCTTTCAAATACATAATTATAGACAAAAAAAATTCTGCAACAAACAACAGAAATAAAAATGGAATAACGATTAACGACACATTCCAGAAGGAAAATACTTAAAAAAATCGAAATGAAAATAATTCCGAGTACATTTCTTCAGAATGCACGGGGCATTTCGTCAACAATAAAAGTCAACACAGGGGTTTGGGGTCTCCCAGCTTGCTTCAGACTTGGCTTGATTCAAAAATAGAGCAGTGAATAAGCGGGTGGCGGTGCACAGCTCCGAGAAACGTGTGGGGAAGATAGACGGCATACCAAGGTATTGATAAGAATGTATCCTAGCAACAAGCCCCAGTGTTTGACTAAAGGGCCTGCCAGAGCTTTAGCATTACAGATGCAGCCTCTGCCAAATGAGCTTTCTCTTTCCTTCTTTCACTCTCTCTGCTTTTCTCAGGGCACACACATGCTATCAGCATGCACAGACTGCAGTGCAACTCCAGTACCAGAAGAGGAAACACCTCTTATTCAAATATTCTTTACCCGGAAACTCGGTTTTGTGCATGATCTTTATGCTGTGCACATGACTCACTGTTTGATTGTACATCTTATCCTGAGTAACTAAGTACATGATTATTGGGCAAACAGATCCACCCAAAATGAAGGAGGAATCTCAAAACACCATTACAGATCACATGATATGGATTTTATTCCTCTACTTGTATGCCTTTAAGCATGTCATGTATTGGAAGTAGGATGTGTGTTTTAAAAATCCCTAAATAGGTAAGGGAATAATTTGAGACAAGATGTTTAAAGGAATAGTTCTCTATGAGTTTGTTTCTTCATCAGAGCAGATTTTAGCATTGCATAACTTGCTCACCAATGGATCCTCTGTAGTAAATGGGTGCCGTCAAAATGAGTTCAAACAGGTGATAAAAACACCACAGTAATTCAAAAGTAATCCACATGCCTGCAGTCCAACATCTTGTGATGCAAAAATAAACAATAATAATAATAACAAATAATATTGCTTTCTCCAGTGAAAAGTTGTCTCATTTGAATCAAGAGAGAAATATGCAAAGATCAACGACCATTTACAAGCAAAAACAGTCCAAAACAGTTTTATACAAATATGTTAGAAAGGATAGACATTTTAATTTGAGGAAGCATTATTATGGATTATGGAAATATTTTGGCCATATGCAATGGTTTGAAGTTTAAACGCATTCTCACAAACGCATCAAAGTATAAGCAACAATTTTTAATTTATGTAAGTGGTCAATGATACCAGAAACAGTCAAGATGAGAGCTTGACTGGGATGATTTTAAACCAAACTTGTTTTTTTGGGGGGGGACCTACAGCACATTATAACATTATAGAGGCAAGAGTGACCTGTTTATGTATACTACTTCTACAAAAACTGCCATAACAAAGATAAGTATGTCATACAGGCAATGTATACATGTGCTATTTTCTCACCCATGAAGTCTGAAGTTTCCCCCTCAAGGTGATGATCTGTAATCCAATCTGGCATGTGAGAAATTACAGTTTCTTAACCAATGGAGGAACTTTAAAAACTCACGCTATTTTACTCTGTTGTACCATGTTCAGTCATGGAAATCAACGTTTGTTAAAGCTTCCTCAAGGACAGGTGTGCTGAAGACAGTGATTTCCAAATACATTTCACCTGGCAAACTACAAAGACATCTCACAAGACAGATCTGACAGTTTGAGGGCACCGAAAACTCAGTCTTTCAAAAAGTACATTTAGTGGGTTTTTTAAAGCTACACTGCATATTTAACAGTGCTTTCCAACCCCCAATTAACTTCAGTGTGCAACCCGTTCAATCAAAGAAACCTCAAATAGTATGAGTAGTGCAGAGTCAAGCAGCACTCCAACTTTCTTCAAAAAAGGTTCAAATGTAGTTTCTGGAACAATGTTTACACTATGAAGTCATTGCACAAATGCAGTGCTAAAGACGAGTGTATGACTCATAATTAAGTATTGAGTACCGATTCGCTTCACTTGTTGCGCAACAATGGCACATTAAACCCATCTGACAAATCATGAACATGCCATTGAAATATCTTCTAGAGCAAATACTCTGATAACACTGATGTCACCCGACTTCATGTTCTCACAAGTTTGTCTTTACAAAAGAGCGGAATGAAAGATTACACTGTGTCTCTAAGGTCTTCCCTCAGAGAGGGTTGAGAATCAGTTTAGATAGTTGACCGCAAGCATGTCAATGGAATAAAAAATAAAGTAGAAAAGGGTCAGGAAGTAAAGAACAGGAAACAGAGATGCTCCAGAAGTAGAAGACGCTCTCATGCCTGAGCAGAATGACGTTATGGCTCTATTCACTTGTAGTTTTGAAGGACTCTTTCCCCTTTGTGCGCTGAACAATACTTTCGGACAGATGGCTCAAGCGAACCGAGGGTGCACAACCTAACACCCCCTCTAGACAGAGGCAGGGGTCCAGCCCCATTCCCCCTGTGTTTGAGTAGAGGGACAGCATAGAAGGACAATAGTGAGAAAGACCCATCCAAACACCTCCAGAGTGGTTCAAAACCGGTGATGTGATCTGCAAAATTGTCTGTGATTAATTAGCAAAGAAAAGGCAACAGATTTTGATATTAAAACAAGCACGAAAGAAAATATGTGTGTAGAAAGAAGCTATTAATTTAAACATCTGCTTTTCTGCACAAACAAATTTGTTATTGAATATCAAAACTTAATGAAGCTGAAATAATAAACCTGCAACCTTATATTCTACAATGAGAGACAGCATAGGTGTGTGGTGGAAGAAAACTCCACATATGTCACTGGAATATCAAATTATTGGCAAACCATCATCCAAAGAAAAATAATTCAACAATAAAAGACTCATCCGACCGGAATCATTCATGCTTGGCTCGTTTCCTCCAGAGGTAGCATGCCAAGACAAGGAACCTGAGTCAACAAGATCTGTGCAATGGAGCTGAAATCTGACCTTCCCTTTGACATCATCGAGTACTTTAAGACCCGGGCTCCACTCTGGAAAACACTGACCCGTTTCAGAGCTGGCATGGAAGTGTTCCCATTAAAGGAACATCAATTCACATATGCATTCTAAGTTTTACAGAGAAAGACAAGCACTAGAAATAGTACTTAAACCTTCTTTTCCATTTGAAATTTGGCTGTCACTGTGCATTTGCAAAAGCAAAAACGGTAATGCAAGATTTACAATTGCGTTTGGATTATATCACAATTTATGCATCCACATTTGTAAAACGCAATTGAAAATGTAATTTGCAATTCTTTAAATATTATCTGGAATATCCTTCCATAAAGTCAGAGATAATAAATCAATTGATAAAATAATTAAGTAGCTAAAATAAGGCATCATTACAATTTTCTGAAAATGAAATGCTATCTAAAGGCTGGTAGGAAACTCTGAATTAAATCAATATTAATATATTCTATCGACAGACAGGTTTTTTTCTGTTTTTTCTCTTCAGGTGTATACAAATAAAAGTGGGTAGAAATAAATCCAGTATAAACTTAATAAACATTTTTTCCAGATAATAATTTATATTCAATTATTATTTTTCACAGTATAAATTTGTGTTTCTGCAAGAAAATATATAGCTACCTTTATATTTTAAAAAGGAGATCATCATATTTTGTGGGTCAACTGCATCAAAAAGTTTGATAACCGATTCCTTAAATGGACAGTTAGCCCAAAAATCTAACTTCAGTAATCATCTATTCAAACATGAATGAAGTCTCTGGAGTTTGACAGCCAACTGGCCAAATTCTAGTTTTGCTATATGGTAAAGAGCTTCCTGGATATGAGGGCAAGTAGATGATTGCCAAATTTTCATAAACTTTCACTCTAAATCCAATAAATATGAGAAAACAGCCCCCAAAATCCTCCACAAACATCACATGATGATTGCATTCCCTTCATGTGGTCCAGAAACCCAAACATACTTCCTCTCAGTCATCTCACCCCAGGTGCCTTCCAGTCTCGTGACCTATATCTCTGAATACAAACAGTGCTGCCCCCATCTAGCTCCACAGGATCAATCAACCAGCTGATAATTACTGTTGCTATGTCACCACCTACCCTGTGCTGCCACCCGCCCCGTGACCCCTTTTCCATCTACTGCCTTCATATTTTCCACAGGGTAAAAGAGAGGAGGGGACAGGAAAGCGAGGGAGAGCAGAAAAGAAAGAACTGAGGTTTAGAATGTTTTTTTTTTTGGCTGGTTAATTAACTCAATCTGGACATTCTTCGGCTTCAGTGGGCAGAAATTTCAGACTCGTGTATGCATGTGTAAATGTATTTATTCAGTGGTGACTTCATTACCTTACATCTGTTCAGCTCTCTGACAGGGTTAACCAGTTCACCGACCACAGCTGATGACATTTCTTCTTTCTGAGCATCCAGAGTAAAGGAGAATTTAACAGTTAAAACGCTGACCCCCGCCCCTTCAGCAGCATTCACTCAGTAACAATGTGAAACTTCCACTATTGTTGTCATGGAATGTAGAAACTCTGGACAGCCAGCTTTGTAAATACACACAAGAGGCGATATCTCAGAAAAGAAAACTCATTTGGGATGCTTCATTTTTGTACTACAAAGCTTCTATAGGATGGCACAATAGCTAAACATTCAAAAGCAATGTGGTAAAACAACAACTAAAATCATCATTAACGATTTAATTATCTCAGATTTATGTTTTAAACCAAAATTATATATTTTTTCTTCCATAGAATACAAAGAGGTACCAGATCATTTTTACATCTATATTTAAATTCTTACAAAGCCATATGACAGCTTTGCGTGAGAAACAGAATGAAATGTATATGGTTATTTAGTGCAGTATTAAATGTGCATATATTCATTGGTTTGTGTGTTTGTCAATTTTGCACATTTGTTACTTATATTGATTTTGTTTTTATTTCATTTCTATGTGCTTTTGTCATTTTATTGGTTTTAAATATATTTGTTATTTATATTTATTTCTTTTGTTTTATTTAATTTTACATTTTAGTCATTTTAACCTATTTAGTACTAAGCAACATTTCAATTTATTCATCTAATAGGCTTTATTCATCTAATACGTTTTTGCTATTTCAGCTTTATTTCATTTAACAAAATCAATTTTTTATAAAATAAATTGTAAAAGAATTGCCTTAACAACTACATCCCTGGTTCAGTGAAAATACATTTAATCATGAATTTAAATATGGTAAATCATACACTTTAATATGCTTTACACCAAAATGACATCAACGACACTGAATAATAATTCTTTCTTGTGTATCTCATGACCTTAACGACGTCAAGTCCACCAGGATGCCCTTTTACACGGATGTACATAAACTAGAATGGGCAAATGTTTTATACATCAACAGACTTCTGCCATTCCTCTAAAATATTATTCAGAAACTTCCCAGCAATCTCTAACACTTTCAGTTTTATTCTGAGCAGACGGCCCTTTCCAGGAACAACCAAGTCAGCTTTGACAATTGGCAATGTGCTCAAGACTGGAGTGTCACAGGAAGTTAGGCGTGATTACGTTCATTAACTTGTGAATCTGATTAAGAAACTTATTGAGAGGATTCTCCACACGTAAAGATTCTCAATGAGGTTCTGTGAGAGAAAACAAGGCTCTTTTCTACATTTCACCATCTTCCTAATTCACACCTAGACACGGTCAAGGCTTTTTAATCATTATCATAACAACATAATAAGAGCTTTATCAAGACCCATCAAGACATCACACCAGTAACCACAAAACCACAACATTGTAAACAAAACTGAGGGACTGGCCTACTAAAAACCCTCTTTACTAATGCCTTAGTGTATAAATCACAATAAAACACTAAACACCATCTTCCCTCAGCCATAAACATCGCTTGCACTTCAGAGTTGCTGGTCCCAACAGACTATTTTGTAAATGTCAGCGGACTAAAGTGGAACAGACCAGTTACAAGCCCATTTAAAGCTTGCTTTGGCAAAACCGCCTCAGAGGGACTCGCATGCTTCATAAGATTATTATTTTCTTTATGAGGCAAAGACAGGCGGCAGGGAACAAGCAATAACAGGGTAAACTTCAGATTCAGCAGAACCAAAGCCCCCCTCTGACAAGTCTGAGTTGTTGGGGAGGTGCTCTCCATCGCTGTTTGTTTTGAAAAGAACAATGCCTTGCATCAACAGCTCAAGACGTCCTCAACGGGGATGCACATTTGCAGTCAACTTAAATTGCTGCCGGGTCTGATGAAAAAAATACACCTTTTAAACTAGTATTGCTTTGATCATTACTGTTTGGTTACCACCTGAAAGCATGACTAAACAAGACCCGACACAGGAATTAAAAGGTGCAGCCGTGTAATCCAGTATTTGACATTGCCTGCAGGAGAACAATTGAATTCTCTCACAGATTACTTGAGAGAATTCATGAGTTCCCATCATTGGTAAAGAGATGTGAGCTATCCAGCTAACTGAAATGTCAATGAATACTAAGATAATAATTCTAAATCCAATTCAAGTTCAATCAAACACAAGAAACCCAATGGCTTTTTTCAAAGGGTTGACCTCTGGACTGAAAGCTTCACTCGTAAATTGGGATCTGTTTTATGACAAGCCAGACATCTGTACCTTTGAGTGGTGCAGAAGGGCTCTAAGGGCCTGATGAAGGGTCCTTTTCACTCCAGCCGTGGGAAGAGTCAGGGAGGAGTGTTATCTGAACTCTGAAACTGAATCTCGACCCCATCCACTAAATCTTCAGTCCATTGGTGGCTTGCTGGGGGGCCAGAGGCTTTTCAACGCAGGCCAGAACCACTTTTACCCCTCAAAGAGACATATATGACCTCAAAGTCAGGTCTCAGGATGGTGTAACCAATGATTGTAAAAACTTAAAGGGACAGTTCAACCGAAAGTACAAATTCTGGCATCATTTACTTACCATTATGTTTCTCCAAACCTGTATGACTTCATTTGCATTAAACATAACAGATGATATTTTGAGAAATGTCTCAGTTTTCCCTAATGGAAGTCAATGTAAACCAAAGCTGTTTGGTTACCAACATTCTTCAAAATACCTTATTCTGTGTTCCACAGAGGAAAGTTGGGAGAACAGATATTGCAGTAAAAAAAATGGCAAACTATTTCTTTTAAAAAGAAAAACATACATCTTTTGATACTATGCAGTAAAGAAGTTTCACACAGGTTTTCTGTTTTGATGCAAGTCACGTAGGAAAGGAATTATTCAGGTTCTGTCTATGTGGTATGGGGAACAGGAATGTTCTTCTGGTTGGTTGGTAGTCCAAGTTAATTGTTTTGAGTTTTGTAAGCAAGGAGAGACACAACCTGTGGCTCAGATTAACTCATCGGGGGGTGAAGCCTGGGAACGAGAATGCCGGCCAGCCTAATCTCCCTCCATGACTGAACACAAGCTTAAATACAACGCTACTGTAGTTCTGAGAATGCACTGCAGTTCCCTATTGACTATATTACAAAGGAATACAGGCTTTCAACATGCATAAAGATTTTCAAAAGAAAATTTAATTCTATTTGCCTATGCATTTGTCAAAATAATAATTCATTCTTATATGGTTATAAAGTTTCCACATACAATTGCAAATCATATTATGAGATAAACAGTCAAATATTTTTCCCTCTGAATTCAAGTTAAGTCACCATTATTTATATAGCACTTTTTACTGAGCAGATTGTGTCAGCGCAGCATTACAGTATTAATAAATACTTAATGAATTGTGCTCCATAAACGTGACAAACAGCATGGATGCGTGACTGACAGCATGGATGCTATGGCATGTCATGATGGGAGAAAGGTTGGGGTGGAGTTGTAGCTCCGCAGACAAACTAAACACTGAATAATCAGATGAAAGCAGCCTGACAGTCGCTGGTCAGAGGACGGGCATCTGAAGACAAGTGCAGGCAAAGGTCTCTGTATAAGAGTATATGAAAGTCTGAAATAAATACCAGAAGCAAGAAACCCAGTGTTCTGTAACACTGAATAATACAAATATCACATGTATATACTTTTAAAAATCATTTTGAATATCTGCTCACATCAAAAACTATTTTCAGAATGTCTAAATCACCAGAAAAAAATATTTTTTATCAATGCCAGGCTCTTCCAGCTGACGCTATCAGCAGTAAATAACAGACATTTTCTGCTACAGCGTCATGCCGCCCTAGAGGTAAGCTTGTCATCAATCTCCTGTCATGTGGCGGGAACAAGTTAAGAACCATACTGTTAGACTTGAGTGAATCTTGCTGATGGAATAGACCTGGTCTGCTGAGTGAAAGTGTCGAATGCGCAGTTTTATTGCAATACATTCATGTTCTTAGCAGATGCACAGATTCTACTCTTCTTTTATACCATAAATATACAGCCAAGTTATGCACATAACACATAGCTTGCACCTATCAGAGAGATTTTGAAACTTTGTATTAAATTTAATGGTAACATTCCTCATTAGTAAGCCATTTAAGATATAAACATCTGCTAAACTTGAAAATTATAAACATATAAACTGTCAGTTTCCTCTGTACAACTCACTGAGAGGCTGAACAGGGGAAGGCTATATATAATTAGCCGTGAATTAAAAGGAATAAACCAAGCTGCGCTGAGACATGCGATTCAAAGGATAAAACTAAAAACAACGTAATGAGTACAGGTAGCTATATGACCCTAAAGCCAAATGTGACGCTGTGATGTAAGATCATTTGGTATCAGTCCATGCAAATCAAAAGTCAACACACAAAGTACATGCATAATAGCACCTTCACGCACTTGTGACAGATACACACCCTCTATAGCGTCACAGGTTAGTGGCATTAAAGATAAAATAGAAAGTCAAAAACAGGAAGGACAAATCTCTGTAATATCCTCTGACTAAAACAGTGACAGCATTCCATGTATGTTATCCACAAAAAATGATGACTCCTCCAAATGATTATTAATTTACATAATTTTCAACCACAAATGAGTTTCTCAACCATTTGTACGAATGAAATTGCCTGTTATCAGTATGAAGCATCAAGTATTGAATTATTGACAGAACTGACATTACACCAACATCACAAGGCCAAGAGAGTATTAAACCCACATTAGACTTCATGGGCAGAAGCAATTAGTGTTGACTGTGTAAATAATGTCACATATACAAAGAAAAGGAGCCAAAATTGCCTGTATAATCAGTGTTTCCCTGGAAACCAATAGAAGTCTCAATCATTGCATGTTACTCACTGGCATAAAACGGTGAGCATCCTTTTCTATGTGGATGCCAATGCACACAATAGCATAAAACTTTCAATGTTAAAAGGGCACCGGAAAATTATTTTAGGTATGTTTTGTAAGTCATCTATCAAAAGGGATCACTATTGATAAGATAAATTAAGTTAGTCATGAAATATGAATTACTTTCATTATTTCAAATTCTTGATTTACAGAGTACGTTTTGTTTGTTTGTATTTCTTTTTTGCATTACTTTCAGAGGAGAAAAAACTTTCTTCATGCACAGTATCTGCTAAAACACCATCATTTTGGAGAAACGTGGGATGCTTTCCACTAAACCATTAATCCAAGTGCCCAAACTCACCATTGAGCCCATTCGGCATGCTTCTGAGAAGATGGTTGGTTGATAGATCATCCACAGACCTCCTATTAGACATTATCTTTCCATCTGAAGGTTTGTGAATATGGCTGTGGTGGTGATCAGGGCTTCCAGCACTGCCCGCGCTGGAGGTACTGCTCCCATCTCCAACATCCCTCACAGTAGCAGAACCTCCGTTCAGATTGGTCAGACTGGATTGGCTGTCTATGGAGCTCCTGGATCCAGCTCCATTCCTCTCATCATCTAACATGAGGATGATCTCCTTCAGCTCCACATTCTCTCTCATCACACTCTCCTGGTTGGTTTCTAGGTCTTTCAGTTTTTGCTGGAATACACCAACTTCCTTCCACACAACACTGGCAGTGTACCTGCCAAATCCCTGCCATTCCCTGAACAGCTTTTTCCCTTTCTGCCGATCATCATCCAAGAAACAGCACAGCTCTCTAAGCTCCTGGTTGTCTTCTTGCAGTTTCTGGTTGACCTCCTTCAAGCTCCGTATTTCGTGGAGATGCACTTGTAATCTCCGGTTGACGTCCTTCATCATGTTCCCGTGTTCCACCATCAAGTTCATCTTTTCAATGTCCACTTTCCGGAGTCTCCTCACCAGCTCCTCTTTGCTACATTTAAGCAGTTCTTCATCCGATAGCTTACTTAAATCATCCCTCAGGACGTCTATAATATTTTTTGCCATATTCCTGTTGTTAAAAGTGTTCTGGTCACGATTTTTAATCATTCCTTCGCGAAAACGAGCAATATTAAACTCGTAATTAAAACAATTAAGTTTCTCGAAGAACGAAAGCCTAACGTTAACTCTGCAAAGAAAAAAACTCACGTAACTGACCCAGATAAGGAAACACTACGCCGCTTTAGATATAAATCCTCCTTCTGTCGTTACTTCATATTTGTTTCAGCTCCTCTTTCTGACACTGTTCCCAGAGATGAGACTCTCCGACTGCGCATCCAACCGCTGAGGCAGATGAATGGTGAGAAAACGCGCCTGTAGTTGCGCTTCAGCTCAGCGTTCAGTGACGTCAGCGCCGCACGCGACTCATTGCCTGCTAATGTCACTACCTCTTCCTATAGGGGGCGTGTAACGACTCCGAGTTCACCTTAGACTTAGAGCTGCTTTCAAATATCACCTTTTCGTCCTGGTAGATATAATATACATAATATACACGGTAAAATGTGCATACAATACTTAATGTGCATAAAAACTGTAGTGTGATAAATATATTAAAATAGGAACATAACATTGGGATAACTATAAGACTGCACTAAAATATGATTTTGATGCTAGGATGTTTCTGAAAATTGACAGATAGACGGACATATAAAAGAAAGAAAGAAAGAAAGAAAGAAAGAAAGAAAGAAAGAAAGAAAGAAAGAAAGATTGAATTTAATTAAGGCCTCTTGGTCTCTCAGGCCACTAGGGCCCCTTGATGCATTCATTGTATGTGTTCCTGTGTTTCTGTGGCTCAGTGGTAGAACCTTGCATAAGCAGAGCAAAAGGTTATGGGTTCAATTCCCAGGGAGCACAGCCTGAATGCACTGCAAGTCGCTTTGAATAAAAAGTGTCTGCTAATGTAAGATAATCATTAGGAAACTTCAGGATACTATTTTAGATGTCTAATGTAAGTCTACTAAAACACTTTTTCCAATTTTTATGCTAAACTGCCCATGTAGTTTAAAGTAAGACAAGGGCCCTGCCGCTATAGGGGCAACATTGAATAGGGGTCTCAAAATACATTTGCCCAGGGGCTTTTTGACACCAGTGATCCAGATGATTACAATTAGTTTAATAAGCTTAAAAGAATCGCACAACTATTCACCAGCAACGTCAGTGACACATTAAGTATAAAACTAATAATGTAGTGGTATTTATAGCACTACCAAGTGCTTGATTGCACCACTTGAGATGTGAGAAATGACAAATGAT
The DNA here is from genome assembly GCA_027564155.1 of Gymnocypris eckloni scoliostomus. Lineage (NCBI taxonomy): Eukaryota > Metazoa > Chordata > Actinopteri > Cypriniformes > Cyprinidae > Gymnocypris > Gymnocypris eckloni. The sequence continues at coordinate 19,540,012 of CM050428.1, forward strand.
AGGGTTGAAATAAGGGCTGATGTTTCAGCCAATAGGGAATCAGTAGGCCTAATATTCTGCTTCCAAAAGCAGTTCATAATTTGCATGTGAATGTAGTTACAAAAATAGCCACCAAGCGTTCTGCCAGCATTGAAATGGGGCTTAATTTTTAAACAATGAAGCATTATAGTAACATTCCAGAGGATATTAAAGAATACAGCAACATCATACAATTATTATGTTAATACGTCCTGTAATGTGAATGAATGCATATGGACATTTAAATATAAATTATCTGCAATCACCTAAGCCTTTAAATCTAAAGCAGATCTGTGTCAGTAATGAACTTGTATTCTTGAATGAACACATCGCCATCTTGTGGCTAAAATTACTCAGCGCTCACATGTGTAATTATTAAGATACCAGGCATTCATTAATCAGCTGGAATCGCATAACTGATGAGAGACTCTTTCAAAAACAAATCTAATGGATGGAACTGATCCAGAGACTGCAGAAAAGATTCAAATTGAAAACCTTTCAAAAACCTACACATTACAATTCTATGCAACACATAAACTGTTGACACCAACACAATATCACCACCTATCTTTATTCTTTAGAAATGGGAATACTCGCTTCTCATCCGAAAAATAAAGTAGAAACAGACGCACTGCACATTAACGGCCATTAACCAGCATGCAGCTACTTAACAGCTATTTTTGTTTCTGAAATGTTTCCAATACAGGGGTTAAAACGTCATTCAGAGACCTAAATCCCTAATCGTTCCAGGAACCGATTACAAGCAAGACCGAAGCTTCATGTTTGCATGTTCAGTCAGCTATAAAAAAATAAATACAATTAACTTTCGCATCTACTTGCTTTAGGCTATGTATTTTCTGCATACTTGGGGTCACACTGATAGTGTTACTATCCTGGATAATAGCACCTTTCTGAAAACGTTATAAGCAGTCATAGAACAGTTCCACTATACTGTTTAAATTAGGTCAGACTAAAAGTCAATTATTTTTACACATAAAACAATAGCAGACTTTAATACACAAAACAGTAAAGAAGTCAAGCTTATTTCAACAGAACATGATTACAAAGTGAGGGGATTCAAGTGTTTGAAATACTATGATTGCATAACAGCAAGAACAGATTGTAGTATCGTTTCCGCTCAAAGCTAGTGCTCACTTTAATCCTCCCTTTCTATTGAGACTGACTTTCTGTTTGGTTTCATATAAAATAACAACAATTGTTAAATAATCCGTTATTTTCCTCTTCAAAATATGTCAGGGTTAATCTGACCTTACATGTAAGCTCAATTCACAAACATAATTACAATTTTATATAAGCAGGCACTTTCCAGAAATGTGTTCCATTTCACTCCAGCACGAACACACGTAGACATGGCAGACATGAGTTACAGTCGGAGAATTGCGGTTTGGACCTGTGTGTGTCTCACATCTGCTGCTCAGCATGTCAGTGTCGTAACTCAAACATCAGGTCCAACCGATCTGCGATTCGCGTTTAGTCGCTACACAGTAAATAGACGTGAATTTGTTTGGAAATGGTTGATGATTAAAATCAGGGCAAAGTGCACGACTACATAAGTCAGTGAGGACACGCGCAGAGTAGGCTATCCTCGCCATTACATAACTTTTACTTCCATGTATCTGAAGTTGGGCGCCAGGATTTGAGCGCTATGTGGTACTTTTGCGATGTTTTCGGCCGTGGATGTCAATCGCCGCTTATTTTGTTTTATTGGTTGGCGTTTTGGATCGCACCTGCGTTCATGCACCCGCAGTGTTTGGATTTTAAACCTCCCTTTCAGCCTCAACAAGAACTTCAGTTCTGTCAAATGTATAAATACTTCGGCTGCTGTGACAATGCCAGAGACCAAGAGCTGATGGCAAAATACTATCGGATAATGGATAACTTCGATTATTATGAGTATTCCAACTGTGCAGCGTACATCCAGGATCTGCTCTGTCAGGTAAGTTTGGTCGATTGTACAATTATATATTTTTTAAACAAATCTGATATTTTTTTGTTCTGCTTGTTGCTGGTAAATGTAGCCTATTCGAGCCATTATATGTCCGCCTTTCAACACGTACCGAATTTTGCAACCATAAATTGTAAACGATGATGTCCTACAGTCTGCCTGCCAGGGTTGTCATGAGTTGAAACCATACACGGTTGTTTTTGGTGACAGGCCAAATGACGTCACTAGTATTAAAAGAAATACACTTCAAAATTCTACATACTATACCCTTCTAAATCTTTAATATCAAGATTATCTGATACTGATGATATATGCTGTTTTTGTAACAATGAGAAAGAGATACTGACTCACTTATTTTTTGACTGTAATGTTGTAAACAAGTTTTGGATTGATTTGGCAGATTTTATGTTTAATTTAATTAATATTAATTATTGCGTTACTTTAAATGATTTTATATTGTATTATGAAAATAAAAGCAATATGGATCTAGAATTTATTGTTAACCTTTTTATTTTATTAGCACAATTTAATCATACACAATTTCTTAATTCATCTCCTATGTTAAATTTGTTTTGTTTTGTTCTGACTTTGACTTTTATATTTCTTCAATAAGACTTTTAAAAAACAAAAAGTCTGTGAAATGTTTAAAATACCGTGATACACTCTGCAATCCCTTAATATTTTTTAATATCCTCATTTGTTAAAATGAAATGTAAGCTATGATTTTTATGTTATTATAATTATAATTTTTATTTTTATTTTGTCTTATTTGTTTATATTTTGTATTGATATTATTTGAATGTTACTCTTTTCTGCAATATAAAAATGAACAAAAATTGAACAAGCAAATACTTAAAATTCACATATACATGCACAGTCATTTAAATGAACACATAAGTGCATAGCTAAAACAGAAAACACGTCATATTATAATATGCCTGTAATGAATGTTATAGTGCAAAAAAAACATAAATAAGTAATAATTGTGGAAACCAATTTTTTTATGATTCCTTTATGAAAAGATTAAGAATGTTCAAAAATACAATTTTAATGTCATCTTAAAATGTCTTTACTGTCAACTAATTTAATGCATCCACGATCAACCCTAATGCAAATTAACCAAGATTTTATTGTAGTAACCATGTTTTTCCAATTTTTTTTTTTTTTTTTTAGCGTATTGATTAACATTTAAAACCACAGTTTTACTATGCATACCATGGTTAAACTATGGTTAGTGCAGCAAAACCATGGTTAATTTATGGTTACCATGGTTATAGTAACCATGTTTTTTTTGTTTAATTTGTTGTAAAACAATGATTATTTTTCGTAAGGGAATAAACACCCTAGTAACCAGTCAAAACTGTCTGGCAATTGCTAGCAACCAGGGGTCACATAGGAACTTTTGAAATAGTTAAGTGGTTGCTTGTTTCTCAGAGTAGCAGACATGACGTGTCAAATTCTTTGCTTGAGGCAATCGCGATTCAGTTACAATCCCTCACTTTTCCTGTTTCTCTTCTTCAGGAGTGCTCTCCATACGCTGCTCACCTTTTTGATGCCGAAGACCCCAGCACGCCGTTACGGACCATACCTGGACTCTGCCCGGACTACTGCTCTCAGTTCCATTCCAAGTGCAGATCCTTTCTTACCTTGTTGTCTGATGACCCACGTCTTTCAGAACTTGAGCGTGACCAGCGCAGACTTTGTCAGTACCTAGAGCTGGATGACCCGGATTACTGTTATCCTCGTCTGTTGAGCAATGAACGGTTAACAAAAAATCTGGGCCGCACCGCAGCGGACTCTGAAGGCTGCTTGCAGCTGTGTTTGGAGGAAGTTGCCAATGGACTCAGAAATCCTCTTGCCATGGTTCACGCCAATGATGGCACGCACAGATTTTTCATTGCTGAACAAGTTGGCCTGGTCTGGGTATACCTTCCAGATCGATCAAAGCTGGAAAAGCCATTTCTAAACATCTCAAAGGCTGTGCTGACATCTCCATGGGAAGGTGATGAAAGAGGCTTTTTGGGACTCACCTTTCACCCCAACTTTAAATACAACGGGAAGCTTTATGTTTACTACTCTGTTGAGGTGGGCATTGACGAGAGAATCCGTATTAGTGAGTTCCATATCTCTTCTACGGATATGAACGTGGTTAACCATGGTTCAGAGAGGTGAGCAGTTTTTCTTTGACCCGATGCTTTCAAATTGAGTTTAGAGCATCCAACACTCCCTGTGTTTTCATGTCCCCCTCAGAATAATTTTGGAGATCGATGAACCTGCTTCTAATCACAATGGTGGACAGCTTCTCTTCGCTGATGATGGATACTTATACATCTTTACTGGGGATGGTGGAATGGCAGGCGATCCTTTTGGGAAATTCGGAAATGCACAGAACAAGTAAGTTGTTCTGTACATTCATCCATTCAGTTTGGTACAAGAAGGACAGATTTCCTATACTAATTTTACATCTCTTATCTATATGTAACTACTAGATCCTCCCTTTTAGGAAAGGTTCTGCGTATTGATGTAGATGACAACGAAAAGGGGCCGCTGTATAGAATCCCGCCGGACAATCCGTTTGTGCATGAACCGAACGCTCGTCCAGAGGTGTTTGCCTACGGTGTGAGGAACATGTGGAGGTGCTCGGTAGACAGAGGAGATCCGAACACCAAGGAAGGAAAAGGCCGAATCTTCTGTGGGGATGTGGGCCAGAATAAGTATGAGGAAGTAGACATTGTGGAGAAAGGCCGGAATTATGGCTGGAGAGCAAAAGAGGGCTTCTCTTGTTATGACAAAAAACTCTGTGCCAACAGCTCCTTAGGTGGGAATACAGTTGATCTCATTGTCAGTCCTTCAGATTCTTGATGTTTGAAAAAGTACTTTTCAACCCATAAATTCTTTTACATTATGGACTCTTTTACTTCTAGATGATGTTCTTCCAATTTATGCGTATCCACACAAAATGGGTAAATCTGTCACAGGTGGATATGTTTACAGAGGCTGTGAAAATCCAAATTTAAATGGCATGTACATATTTGGAGACTTCATGAGTGGGTAAGTAATGAAATGTACACTACCATACAAAAGTCTGAGGTCATTATGATCCAAACACATTAGATAGATTTTTGAAGGATAATGTGACACTAACGACCAATGGCTGCTGAAATTTCAGCTGTTCCATCACAGGACTAAACTACATTTTAAAACAGAAAACCGTTATTTTATATTGTTATAATATTTCACAATATTACTGAACATTAGTGTATATGTTGATGTCATACTACTTGAGGTCATAACTAATATGATTTTTTTTAAATGACAAACATGAGCTGTATGTATTTCCACAGACTCCTGATGAGTTTAAATGAAAACAGAAATACACACAATTGGGAATACAGTGAGATTTGCATGGGTGTGGGCCTATCTTGTTCATTTCCAGGGCTTATTAACAATTACTATCCATACATCATATCGTTTGCAGAAGATGAAGCAGGTATGTACCCCGAAAGGCTATTTGTTACTTTTTAATGCTTTATATGCTCCAAAAATGAGTCACTAGCGCCTGTCTCACTAGCGTCTAAAACCTGTTTAGAGTTTTATAGTGATCAATATTTAATGTGACTCAGCTTTTTTTTCTGTGACCAGGTGAACTCTATTTCATGTCCACCGAAATACCAAGTGCAACATCTCCGACAGGTGTTGTGTACAAGATTGTTGATCCCTCAAGGTATTCGTTTTTATCATTCATGGGGTAGTCTCATGGTATGCAAAGATCAGCTTGTGTTGTCTCTTAACAGACTTTACTCTCAAAAGATGAAAAGGCTGTGTTGGCAGCAATACGTCCAGCTGTAATCTATCTCTCGCTCTCTGACGTAGATTAAATCAAGCCTGGCCATGTACTACACTTATTTTGACTTGTTCCTCCGTTACTTAGAAAAAAAGAGATGAAAAGAATCAAAATAGAGAAGAAAAAATCGGGGTAACAGTGAAACACTTACAAATAAAGCAAAATGGGCCAATCTGTAAATGTTAAAACACTCACTGTTAAAAGTATAGCCACAAGACATAAACAATATGCATATTAGCATAATTTACTTTAGCTTACTTGAAAAATGTAACATTTCTATCCACTTGTACAGCTACATTGTGACAACGTAAAAAACTTAAAAATGTCAAGACCTAATTTATAGCTCAAATAATACAAAGTTTTAAAAGAATAAGTGCTTTTATAAAATTCTAAGCTTCACATCTGTTTATAAATCCTGGATTATTATTTGTTACCTCTGTGAAAGAAAACAAGAGACAAGAATAAAATCTGTGGTAATCAACATTATTAGGTCACAAATGATGTCTACTGAACCTAGAAAATTCATTTAAAGAAATTATTAAAATGCTCTCCCTGCTTTATTACAGACGTGCACCCCCAGGAAAATGTCATTATGAGCCTCTTTCAATTCGTGTTAGGAGCAATCTTATACCATTTGAGCCAAAGGAAAGTAAGTTGGCTGCCTTTTAAGAGATCTAGAAAATTTGTACATCTAAAACTGTTTTGCCATGAAGCTATGTGCTCAAAATATTTAATGTTCTCCCAAATATGCAATAGAATGCCACAGGAATAATGTATTTTCAAGGCCCAGTCAGAAGTTAGCATCACCTTGGGATGATGGAACCCAAAGTTATGGCAACTCTTTTCTGGGTTTTAAGACTTATTCCTGCTGCACTCTATGACAACATGTTTGATTTTAAAAGTCACTTTTTTCACAGCACTAATAGGAGTCCATCTTCCAACAAAGGATCCCAGACTCTCAAATCCAGAGGCACCTCCTGACACTGGCTCAAAAGACTGGCTTCAAGAGCTGCTGGACACCTTTAGAGAGCAGGCCCTGCAGATCACCACCACACCATTCACCCCAACTACACCCAAGCCCCTCAGGACATCCAGGAAGAGGAAGGGTACACGCAGGAAGGGCAAGCACAAGAACGGAGCAGTGAGATTGGTCGGGGATGAAGAGGGTCGGAGGGATCGGGGAAGGGTGGAAGTGTACGCTAATAGGGAATGGGGGACTGTTTGTGACGATCTCTGGAACACCAAGAATGCCATAGTGGTTTGCCGGCAGCTCGGGTTCCAACATGCACTTAAGGCTGCCAAGCATGCTGAGTTTGGGGAGGGGACGAGCCTGAAGATTATTCTGGATGATGTGCAGTGTGAGGGGACAGAGGCAACTCTCTTGGACTGTCAGCATGCTGGGATTGGCACACACAACTGCGCTCACTACGAAGATGCGGGAGTGATATGTGGAAATTCAGGCCTGGAGTAATCTGAAAAGTTCTGAAACAAGCTTTTTGTTATTATAGTTGTAGAACATAGGTCTACCTCATCTTTACCTACTGCAATACAAAAGACATATGATCTATAACAAAATGTGATATTTGAGTTTAATTTTTATCATAACAAAGCATTCATGTTCATGGTTTGATGTTCAAATTCATAGACCTATGTGGATGTGTTATTTTGTCTCAATCAATGTGGTTTTGTTATCCAATACATTACGTCTTTGCATAACTTTTGTAACAGTTAATTTTTCCATCTTTCATTCACAAATAAATTTGGAATGATGCCGTTTTTGTGATAGTTTTACACCAAATAGTTGGATAGTCAAAATAGTTGCCATTGGAAAAAATACTATGTAAGTCAATGTCTACACTCAACTGTTTCGTGACCCACATTCTTCAAAATGTTGTCTTTTGTGTTCAGCAGAAGAAATACACTCCTATAGATTTGGAACAACTTGAGTAAACCTTGCTAAAAACAAACACACAATAGAAGCCCAATAGCAACCATCTACCTTTTCCAGTAAAACCATTACAAAATTCCTTTTTGTAGTGTGCTTTTGGGCATTTTTCCAACAGGATTTAACATTCCACAATAGAATCCATCACACAGGGCCTACCAGTAGGCACCATTATAGTTTCCATTAAAACCAATACAATTCCCATTAAATTCATTACATTTTCTATTGTGTTATGGGCAGGGTTCTATTGTTTTTTTTCAGCAGGGAATGGTGACAAAATGTTCAATTTAGAGCCAATCTTTGATAGGTTGCTTTGCATATTGTATGTATTATGGTATTCATGTATTAAATACCATAGTATATGAATATGGTTTTCATGTAATAATCTGTCAAAGTACCAATTCTCGTACAATCACTTAAAAACTTTACAATTCAGCTAGTGTTGTTAAAAGGGCACACACAACAACACCAACTGGCCATTCTAGTCGGATTTTGTAGATACAGCTGACAATTTTAAATATGTTCTCTAAACGATAACCTTTTGTAAAGTAGTTGTTAAATTTGTTCGTAGCAAATGCATTTGGTTGTTTAATCGTTGAGTAAAGTAGGCTAACGTTAGGGTCTCGTTGGCTAAACATTTGTTGCTAAATACGACATTAAAATATATAGATATATAATGAAATACAAGAAAAAAATATATTGGAACAATATTACATTTTATCGTACTGGTATAAAATAGCAATAACTGTTTTTCGTAGTTACAGTATGTCTTTTTACAGTTATTAGTGATTAGCTAGAAAGCTAATGGCATGTTGGCTCCATAGCTCAGTGGTTAGAGCACTGGTCTTGTAAACCAGGGGTCGCGAGTTCGATCCTCGCTGGGGCCTGACCAATTTTTCTTACTTTACAATCACCTGAAGATTTTATTGTTAAGTGATACTGATTATTAACAGAATAACACAATTTATCACATGGAATTGTCAAGTAAAATACTGATGGAAAGTGTTTTTCTTTTCATGAGTTACATTTAAGCATAATTTTTAGCTTGAGCATAACTGTTGTTTATATTTTCATACCAGGGTTTTGTCTAAAAAAGAGTTTGCTTGCTCTTAAAATCCATATCCAAACAGGAGCTAAATAAGTTGTGTTATCCAAATGTGGGTAGATGACATTGTTCTCATTGCAATAATGGTGTCTTTGTGTGCTGAATTCCAGCTCTGCTTTGAACAAGGTCATTGATATGCTGAGCGTTCAATCACGTAGGTAGTGCCAGCCTATCTCTGCCAACTTCCTTTACAAATGTGGCATCCCTCTGAAAAGTAATTTAGCTCTCTTCCTCCAGAAACACATCATTTACAGAGCAGGTCTCAGTGTTAAACAAAGCAGCAATGAGAGGTGAATACCATTTTAGAAGATTTCTCTGGACATGCAAGTGTCTAAACTGGTCACTATATTGTCATAGTTATTAAACCATATGTGTATATGTGTAATCAAAACTAGAGAGAAAGAGCAAGAAGGCTTTTTATGTAAAAAGCGCTAGACCTACTGTTGATTTCAAATGAATGAAATGTGGTGTTATAGTGACACCTATTGGCATATAAGTGAATTGATTTAAGAAAATGTATTTATGTAGTGAGAGTAACCATGTAAAGCCAATAGATGACAGTGGTGCACTATGATAATTATTTTTTATTTATTTAATAATATCTTGTATTCAAAAATTGTATTTATTTTAATTATGAATCACATTGGATCAAACAGCACCTGAAGGGGAACACTTCATGACTGAAAACTGAGCCCCCTTCTGTGTGGAATACATTTTCCATAAAATGAAACAATGATTATTACATGTAAAATCAGCAAATTTCGAAAGGTACTGCTCCCCTTGTAAAGAATGAACCATGTGGCTGTAGGATGTTGGTTGTTTCGAGCCATTTCAAATCAGAACAACCATGTCACCCCAGCATGAACCCATTCATATCTCACATTAGTCACTCTGTCTTCCTGGTAATTATGGTCAATTAATGGGACACTAGTGAGTGCTCTCCTCTAGTAAGCTTTAAGTGGAGCGCTGAACCTGAACAAATCCCATTTCCTGTCACGTTTCCTGTTCTCTTATCAAAAGGTTGATCATCTCCGTCCCACAAACCCAGATCCTGCAGTTCTGGAGAGGCGCTGGAGCATTTCTCAGTCTCGTGTGTCACTGTTCATCACAGTGGACACATCGCTTTGTATTCATCAGGCCATGTCGACAAAAGATGTTCCGACAAGATATTAAATATTTTGTACTGTTCATTTTAAATGAACAATTTAAAGCAAGCAGGGTTAACCTTATAGTAGTACTCAACACTGATTACTGTCACACTTTCTAAATCCTTCTTTACTTGAATTAAGTTTATAATAATTACATTTTAAAGCACATCCGCCACAATATCAGACTGTAGCACCACTTTTTACTTTGAAATCATTCTGAGGCAAATACAGATTTAAAATCATAACAAGAAAATTTTAATAGCTATGATACTGTTCTTGAAATCAAATATTTGCATAGGTATGACAAGAAACACTGGCATCTAACAATGCCTTGGAAAAAAAACAGTTAATCTTAAAAAATAAAGCATATTCATAAACCCAAATAGGAAATAAAACAAGTTATCGAAAAAGCATGTGTCCTATTCTGTTTCTAAACTCCCGAAACACTGGTGTCTCATATTTTAGAGCAGTCAATGCAATTTAGGAAAGAAATCAAGCAAATCTGTATGTGTGTGAAAATACTCAGATGTAACCTCCTTTGTAATCGTTACTTTTTCCTAAGAAACTGTAATTTAATTACATATTTATTTCTCAGTAACTGTAACAACTACAGTACTACTTAATTATTCTGGTACATGTATAGTTATTCCCCAATGTCGCCATTGGGATCAGTAAGATTTATTACAATTTAAAATAATGATTTTCTTGTTTTAATATATTTTAAAAGTTTAATATAATTGAAAAGCTGAATTTTCATCAGCCATTACTCCAGTCTTCAGTGTCACATGATCCTTCAGAAATCATTCTAATATGCTGATTTACTGCTCTAGAAACATGATCAATGTTGCAAACAGTTGTGCTGCTTAATATTTTCTAGCAACCATGATAAAAAGCACAGCATTTATTTGAAATGTTTTATAACAATGCAAATGTGTTTATTGACACTTTTGTTACATCTTTGCTGAATACAATTATTAACTTTGAACAGTAGTGTAGTGTACCAGACCATGAAACACAATCTGATGAAGGTCCATTGTTGTCATGCCTAACGTTTTTCCATTCAGAAGTGCGTGAATGGCTGCAGGTCTTGTCTATTAATAGGACGGGGTGACTGACACGAACGGGTCAGTGAGTGGGAGTAAGGGTCTGTGGCTGGCTCCAGACCGCCAGGCTATCCTACATACAGCTGTTTACTCACAGCTTGGGGCCTTCCTGAGGACCTGCCCCCTCCAGAGACCCGGAGCACAACCCGGCTACTGCCCCAACACTCAATCTAGGGCTTGAACCCAGCCCCTCCTCCAAGTTAACAGCAGGATAACATTGCATAGCTGGCAAAGATACAGGCTGACCATAAAAGTAATACATTATAATCCTTGATGGGCTTAAATGTGTTTTAACCAAACTTTTAATTTAAGGACAGCATTATTGTTATTGCTTAACCTACCACCATGAGCACCTTAGCAACAACATAGCATGTCCTCACAAACCATCCAGAACACCCTCGCAACCACTTGGATTTGGGACTACCCAGGGGTGCGTTTCCCAAAAGCATCGTTAGCTAACTATCGACGGTCGCAAGTTTCATTGAACTCTCTTGGTAACGAAGGAACTTGCGAACATGCAAGCTGTTCGAGTATGTCATTCACTTTGCAAAAACAAACCAAAGCACCTCATTGAAGGATTCATTCATAAAGACTGTGACTGTGTCTGAAATAGCCGTATTAATTAGGGCACTATTTGAAGGGACAGTTATTTGTAGTGCTGTCCGAAGCCATCGTGAGGCTATCGAGTGCCCTCATTCAATCCCATAATGCATTTACATTTACATTTATTCATTTAGCAGACGCTTTTATCCAAAGCGACTTACAATTGAGGAAAACAATAAGCGATACATTATAAAGAGGCAAACAGTCACAGGGAGTGCTTGTCATACAACATTTCAGGCATTGTTCAAAGCAAAACTAGCGAGACAGGGAGAGCTTAAGGAAAGAGAGCAAAGCGTTGTTTATTTATTTATTATGAAGAAGAAGGAGCAGAAGTCAAGTGAAGGCGGAAAAGATAAGTTTTCAGGTGTCGCTGGAAAATTGTCAGGGACTCAGCAATCCGGATGAGGGTGGGAAGTTCAAGGTTCGCTATGAGTGGAAGGAGAGAGATAGGTCTGTAGCTATCTGTGAGTGAAATGTTAAATGTGTTTTTTATGAGCAGTGGAGTTACCCAAGCCTGCTTGAATGCAGTTGGGAAGGTGCCTGTATAGAGATGTGTTGATGATGTGTGTGAGTGCTGGTAAGAGTGTAGGAGAGATTGCTTGGAGAAGGTGTGAGGGTATTGGATCTAGAGGACATGTTGTAGGATGGCTGGAGAGGAGAAGTTTGGACAGAGGAGAGAGATGAATGTTTTGAAGAGATTGCGTGTGTCAGATGCGCTGTTGATCTCGATGTGGAAGTATGAAGTCTTGGCAGTGTGGATTTCAGCAGAGAAAGATGAAAGCAAAGACTGATAGATACTCATCAGATAATGCATCACAATAACGAGTGTCTGAAATCGCTCACTCATTTCCATTCACTCCTTTAACTGGACTATATTACTGGACTAATGTAGGGAATAGTGAATGAGTGTATATGGGCAATTTCAAATACAGCATATCTCTTACTTCGTTTCTAAAGGAATCAGCTGTTTTGACCGATTCAATTAATCGCTCATTAGGACAGGGACTTGCTGCCACCTACTGGCAGTTTTAATGGCATATTTATTTATCCATAAACCGGCCAAGTTGCGAGCACAAAAACACACTCAGCAGAATATTATTCGGCATGAGTAAGCTTTCTGGTTGATTGAAAAAGCCACTCTTCCCAGTTCTCAAGAGCTACACACACATTTCTGAGTGGTTAGATTCATGTCTGAAGCACCACGGATCAAGGGTTGCCCTTTGGAGGCTGTAAAAGCTTGCCAAACACAGGGCTAGAAAGCATCCGTAAAGAAAATAAACAGTCATAAGAAGCTTGCCTTGGAGCTCAGCACATCACGCTGTGTGTAGAGAGCCAGCAGCAAACATTTGGTTAACTCTCCTATTGAACAATGAAAGATTAGTATTCGTACCATTGCATTGTCTGCACGGTCAGGTGAGTTATCTTCTGCTTTTGTGCTCTGTGAATGGGAATAGCTGAGATAGCCTCCCCAAGTGAATGATAACAACTCCTGTGTAGAGGTTTTATGAAGAACCAAATGTGCAGCGGACAATAGACTGACCCCGAGAGGCTGAGTTCCAGCCGCTCCGAATTCTCTCTAAGACCTCAGGATCTGGGCTGTAAACAAGAGCTTCTTACAAAAGTCTGGGTGGCCAGCAGTTACTGTGGGATTAGAATAGAAAGACCTGCAATTTAAGGTTGTCTTACAAATTGGAAATATTTGTCTTTTCGGTCAGTTGGTGAGTGGTAAAATGTGCGGGTTGTAGAGAGGTCGGTCTTTTAAACCTAACAATTGCTTTTAGAAAATGAGATATGAATAGAACATGTGTATTGTTATTATTATTATTAATACATAAAACAAATTGTATTATTTCTGGCAATTAATGCTTTCACAAGTTTTGAACCCCCAAAATTTATTTAGCTCTTATAAAATAAGATATTGAAAAGAAAATGTATTATTATTTCTAACTAACTAAACTGATAAACAAATATTGAATTGCTGAATTCAAGTAAAACAATTGTTTTACATAATATATATTTAAACAAAACCATTAAGAACACCTTGACAAGGCTGTCAGTAGATTTTGGACCTGATACAAAGCCAAAGAATGTTTTTGATTAACTGGTCTGGCCAATATATCAATCTATCATAAGTACATCTAAATTCATTCTTGAGCTCTTGGGGTCACATCCTGTGTTTTTTATTTGACAAAATGTCGTTAAATAAGGAGCAGGAAATGACAACAGTGGGGCAAAAACTAGTGTAAAGGAACAATTGCAGATAATCAAGGCTGACAACACTGGTCTGTCTGTTATTCATGTTATTTGTGCCTGTGGAAGAATGAACCTGAGCTGAAATCCCAAACCGATAAAATCAAAATCAACCTCAGCTGTGAAAAGGCCAGCAGGGCCATGGCTAAAATGCACATGCCATATCAACCACATCCACAGAGAGAAGAAATTATAATAATTCTCTTTTTTTCTGCATATTGAGTTGCTGAGCTAAAATTGTTCGTAAATTTGCTCCAACCCTGTTTGCCGCTTCTGGTAGATTTTGTAACAACATCTTGCTGCAAAAACTTTCTTCTTTAACATTCATTGATACCTATATCTATTGAAATATTTTATACATTCATTTATTATATAAATTAATGAAAATGTTAAGACAGTGACAATTTTTGGAGGGCTCTTCAGCGCATAAATCATTTTTACTGATTTTATTTTTAAACCTACTTGCTGCCTCCTTCACAGCTAATCAATAATAATGTGTATATTGTGGAGCAAAAAATAATTAATGAAATAAAATAAAATACAAAATTATAATATTTTGGCCACGATAAATTGGGTTGTTAAAGGTGTAAAAGATAGACATGCATCTATCTATTTATTACATTAAAATCTGCAGCCTTTACAACATAGGATAGTCACTAATAAAGTGCATGCTGTGATGAAAAATATGTTTTTTATAAAATAAGATAAAATAAATACTTTGTCCATGAGCAACGATGGCATTTTAAATCACATCATAAATAGGAATTTATAGCTTTCTACAGGCTATGCAGACATTCTTGGTCTTAATCCAGCAATCTAGGAGCATGAAGGCTTGCATGGATATACACATATATCATATGTATCAGCCATATAAGCCTGTTTTTGTGAGGATTTTTGGACATAAAGTACAAGCACAAATATGCATGTACACTGCTCTTTTTGTAAGGGACAGAGACCTGGTGGCCAGCATAGACTGCTCACAGGCATTTGTGGCTCCACTGCAGGAAGCACTAAGGAAATCTGGGATTCCTGTTGGTCTAGAAGAGTAAACATGGCTTTAACCACCATGCACTGGCAGCGGACCTGTGTCTATGCCATCCGCACACATATAATAACTCCTCTTTCAAGAGCTGGCTAATGCACCAGCTAACGGCTCCGGGAAAAAAAGAGAAATGTCCCCTGGACAGGTGGGAGGCCCAATTAAATCTTAAGTGTACATTTTTCAAAATTGAGATTTATACATCAAATGAAATCTAAATAAATAAGTTTGTTATGTTAGGACAATATTTGGCGAGATACAATTATTTGAATATCTGGAATCTGAGGGTGCAAAAAAATCTAAATATTGAGAAATCGCCTTTAAAGTTGTCCAAATGAAGTACTTAGAAGTGCATATTAATAAAAAATTAAGTTTTTATATATTTACAGTAGCAAATTTACAATGTATCTTCATGGAACATGATCTTTACTTAATATCCTAATGATTTTTGGCATAAAAGAAAAATCTATAATTTTGACCCATACAGTGTATTTTTGGCTATTGCTACAAATATCTCAGTCCAACTTAAGACTGGCTTTGTGTTCCAGGGTCACATTATGAAATATCAAATGAATAGTCATCATTATATAATATAAAGTATATTACTGTAAAACACCCAGTCTATTTAAGCATTATCAAACATTAGCATGATAAACAAGTTTCTAACTTGAATCAGATGTTCATCATGAGTCATGACATACTATGACATACAACGAATCTTGATGCAATTAACCCCAATGTTTTCACTTTAATCTCTTTCCCTCAATGGTCTGCACATCTGCTGATGATTCCTCATCTTTTCCAAGGAATTCAATGTGGTCTACATATGTTTGGCTGCATTTCCTTGTCCATTTAGCCCTGGTTCCCTCTGAATTATTAGTGTATTAGTATATGTGCTTAATGCCACCATGCAGATGTCCACCAGCAGGCAGTTCTCTCAAATCATCTTTGGATCGACCCTTTAAAAAGCAAATTGGTGATGAATTAGCAATGACGCACCATTGCTCAGGCTCTCTTCACATGAGATGTTAAATGTGGCTTGTTTTCTAATGCTCCGTGTCACAAATTTGGTGGTCTGATGTTTCACTACATGCAGCGACATTCTGTGGATGTAACAGAGCAAAGCTTTCAAGCACGTCATTCATTTTATCTGAAGTTTCAGACTCGGAGTGCTTCTGGAACCTACCCAGCATGCCAGGGAATAAATTATATCAGTTCTGGGAAGTGGCTGTAATGCAAACAAACAGCAATGTGCTAATGGATGGAACATTTCACACCCAGCAAACCAGTGTAGTGTATAAGGCTATGAAAGTTGATTAATAGTGGCTGGTCATTTTCTGCTCAACAGATCTGTATTTTATCTCATTTTGTGTGAGTTTAATAGATTAATACATATTAACAAATAGATAGAGTAATTTTAAATTAGCAAGATGTATAGCGATGCTTGAATAATTCAGGACTGCTAAACTGATGTAACTGTAATAAAAACTACTCTTGCCTTTGCCTTAGAAGCTAGAAATAGAAATGTAACTGACTCCTTCATAATAAAGTGGGACAGCAAGCAAGGGCAGAACATAGACTTCTCTATTCACTAGATTCTGGTCCTGTACAGGGTCTGTGCTTCGAGTCAGAGCAGGAGGCTTTGATCTTGACTCATCACGGTCCATTCCACCAGCACCCATATGGACTCACTTTTCTCAGGTCTGTTTTGGATCTCTCTCTCCCTTATTTATAGCCCCAAGAGTAGTTGTATAACAAGCCCCTCTCATATGTTGCTCTCATTCACCAATGCTCGCAGTGATGCTTTTGCCCTGACATTCAGAATCAGTTACTACAGTTTTCATTGACATGAACGTCATCATAAACCTAAAAAACATCACCCTAATTTTGCTAGATTCACGACAACAATATATGCAAAAACAAGAACTGGAGGTCCTATAGTTAAGGTTCAGTGACAAACAAAATCTAAGATATATTTTGACAGGTAGGGTAATATTTCTTTTAAAATCATTGAAAAAAATGTAAAACTTAAGTACACTTCAACGGATCTGTTTCATGAGCCCCTAAACCATTTCCCCATCATGTGTTCACTGGTAATTATGCTTCCTAATGCATTAATGGTTTGCAGTACATCGAGAAGACATATGCTTGGAAATAGACTTCCTAATTATTCATAATGTATGGGCAAGAGCAAAGGCCATAGTCGTACACGAAATAACCCAATTTGGTTGTCTGTCTTTAGAGCCTGGTCTTTATGTTTGAGCAATGTCCTGTGACCATTCACTCCTCTATTTATTTTTGTTTCCTCTCGTTGTGAGGGACAAAGAGCAGGCGTCCCACTGGCCTCCTGGGGTTCTCCGGGAGGGGGGTGTTTTCTGTGCAAACAACCCCAAATACAGGTACAGTTATCTTTGCCTGACTCCCTGCACCCTGTTCCAAGCCGCCCAGCTTTGAGTTCACCGTGGGAGCAATGGAGGGCTGACCTCTAATAAATATTCTGTTTGAACTCTGTAGGGAGTGTAATTTCTGCTTGTTTTTTCCACTGATAGAAAAGAAACATTAGGACGAGAGCTGTGGGAAATCCAAAGGGCGCCATGTTCACTTCAAAAGGCTTCAAACGCCTCTTTAGTATTTAATTGAAAATATTACACCTACAATAAAACACGGTCTCCAGTAATGCTAGCTGATGGTTTGTTGCTTTTTCAAATGTTTTAAAGCAATTCTGACTTCTTTTTTCCTGTAACTTTTGTCCCATCTTACTTTTAAAGGTGCCACAAATTCTGAAGTATGAGGAAAAGGGAATCAGTCACTGATGAAGTCGGAGAAAAATGCATCTGAGGCAGACCAGATATAACCACTGAGGAAACCCACCGTGGGCTCCCAAAGAACAGAAGAGGAGCGAGAAATATTACTGACCTCCATTGCAGCACCTGATTTGGACTTGGTTCAGGTTGTGTCCTGACTGAAGCAATCAAGCGATGCTTAACGTGAAGGCAATTCATTTTATCTGTGCAGCAGATGGCTGCTATAGCAAGATTGGCATTCAATGATAAGCACTGCAAAAACCCTTTGGGCGTGAATATTTTCTCAGCTTTGTTACTCAATACGTAACTTTAAGAGTAGTTCTTATAAAGACATGATACTATGCCAGTTGTCCAAATCATTTTGCATTAGCTAGACTTAAAGCTAATGTCTCTTTTCATCCAAAAACAAAATGTTCTTCTTCTTAATTGGTACTTGAGAAAAGCAGCAGCACATGTGCTAAAGGCAACCTAATATCAGTGGAAAATGAGAGCACAAATCCACTGTTAAGTCCATCATCATGCTCAAATTGAAAACGACTGGTGCTAGTGTCCGTTTGCTGTGACAGCTGTCCACGTTTCATGTTTTGTGCTATTTAAAACCTTTATGAGATGTGCAACCATTTTACACTTCATTTTTGAGGTTATTAATAAAAATAAGACAGCTTTTAAGAAGGGTGTGGGTTGACCAAATTCGAGATGACAGTTCTGGATTACAAATTAACATTATGTTCGGTATAAAAACAGTACAATAAAGTATTTTTAAAGCATAAGTTACTCAAAAAAGCTACTCATATATTGAGGGATTTTTTATTTTATGAATGCAATCCACCTGATGTTAATTTCAACATATTCATATACTTAAAATACATTAACTAAACTCTACATGTTTATACCCAGGACACAGTAATTCAGTTCAGGCACACATGACATTATCAAAGTTACATTTATTATATCTGGTCACCGAGTGTTTAATACAAAGAAAGATGACTTTAGAAGCATTATTGAAGTAGAACGGTGTGTGATATGGC
This sequence comes from Gymnocypris eckloni scoliostomus, assembly GCA_027564155.1. Classification (NCBI taxonomy): domain Eukaryota; kingdom Metazoa; phylum Chordata; class Actinopteri; order Cypriniformes; family Cyprinidae; genus Gymnocypris; species Gymnocypris eckloni. The sequence goes on from CM050428.1 coordinate 19,558,865, forward strand.
ACTTTGCTTTTCACAGACCAGAAATGCCCTATAAGACAAATAACTCAGATTCATATAGTGCATAGAATTATTTGATTATCCACTTCATAGCAATGAGTTACAAAATCAAAAGCAATAAATACTGTACAATGATAAATCTGAAGTTAAAAATGACATGCCAAAATTTTACATTACATACAATATCCTTAAACAACAGCATTTGTTATTCATCCCTTTACAGTAACATTTTTATAAAGTCAGTAAATTGTACAAGTATAATTCAATATATGATTATATATACACACATATATATTCCAATATCAATATTTAAATAAAGTGCCTTTCTTTTTGAAGCTCTGAAAGGTGAAATCTTACCATCAAATGTACTTAGAAAAGAGTGCATTGTAACTAATCTTCAACAACCAAGATTGCGAATTAGAAAAAGATACCAAATTTTACATTTTTGTCAACCAAATACCCACATTCATCAGTTTATTCACCAAAAATATTGACAAACAAAATCAAAACTCGGGTATGCAGACACTGCGATTTATTTGGGACAGAACATCCCAGCCTCACTGGACAAACTGTGGTGACATTTCTGCAAAACATTGCATTATTTCTCACACGTTTCACTACACCTTCAAATCGAAATGACCTTCGAGTGGCATTAAACAATGTAAACATGTCAGCATTTTATTGCCTTGGGTGTTATACGAACATATTGTGACAGTTTGGAAATGAAATGTACGGCGAGTGGCAATATAGGTTTTGGTACATTTGTGAAGTTTTGCAAATATGTAGGAAGAGGCACGTATTTCAAATGAGCCTAGATTGGACAGAACCCATGCACATACCACAAAGATCATAAAATCCATGTCTAAACTATCACTAAGAGCAGGATATTTAAATGATTCAAACATTTTCAACATTGGACTGAATAACATTTTCATGGCTGGCATTTTTGTTATCTCAGTAAAACATCTTCACGGTTTTGCTCAGGACTGACAGGGTTCATAAGCGATGCTAATGTGCACTTGGCTCATTCCTACATTTGGAGATCTTCTCCTGCAGAGTTTAATGTTACTTGCAACCTGTCTGCGAAAACAAATTCCTTGATTCTTCTTCAGGTTAAGGAGTTTATTTAGAGGGTTTTACTAAACTGACGAGGGGAATGGCGATCTTAAGCTGGACCATGAAACATGAATGATTTTGTATCAAAAGTACCCTGCTCCGAATCACTGCTTTGAAGACCGTCAGAAGTCTTTACCTTGCAGTTACTGACCTAGGATTTAAACCAAGAACATTTTAGATACAGGTTCAACATCACTCATTGCGCATCTGTGGCAGTAATCTATGCAACATAATGTGCTCTTTTTAATCTATCTAATAAAAAGTCTGAACTGAGTTTTCATAGGACTACATTGTGATTTTAAGCACAGTATATGATATTATCAAAGGTGGATGTTTATTGCTACATGGAACAGTTGTCTGTCAGTGGGAATTTAGAAATCAAATCACCAGCATTCCCTGTCAACATCTAACAAAGAGATCATGATGACACTTGTGCTGAAAAGGGCGGCTTAGGTCCTTCAAACTACATCCCCTGTAAGTCTCTAGGCTTTGATTGGGACTCAAGGATGAACCGAGACATTGAAAGAGCCATTGTATTTAAAGAGATGGTCCTTAACAACAAGTGTCACCTTCACCTCACCTTTAGAGGAAGACTTCAATCCATCAACCAATCTCTGACAGCCCCCTGCACTGGTGTCAGGCGGCTGTCTCATATTACATTCAGTACAAAGCTGAGTTGTGTTGAAAGGAAGGCAAAAAAAGAAAACAGAATGGGATCCAATTATACTTCAGATTTTAAAAAACAAGCCTCCCATTGCTGAGGGACATCTTCTCAAAGGCAAGTTCAAAAAAGGTTCCCTATCACTTCTCAGATTCCTTAATTTTTTCTCTGCAAAAAGGTAGGTCAAAGGTCAAATGATCCTGCATAAATATCTATCCAATGACACAAGCTCTGTGTATATTTGGAGTAACAATATACAAATTCTAAAGAGAAGAACTTTTCTCAGAAATGTGTTGAATCGGTTTGCGAGTGGTGCGGCTTGTGTTTGATTTGTTTGGACTGATCTCGCACAGACTGGAGCGAGGCCAGGATTGAGCTTCAGGTCTAAAGACAACAAAATCGGCATTCTGTTGCATTTTGAATATCTGACAATTCTAGCAGCTTTACTGGAATTCCTTTAATGGTGGACCAGAGTCTTTGAGGATACTTAAGGAAAATAAACGTATATCCAATGAAAATACAACAACTTGCAGAGAATTCCATTGAAGAACTGTTACTGAACTTTGTTTGGAGCATGTACGTAACATCAATGAAGACAGAAAATTACATCATGATCTTCCAATCTGGGCTTTGGACCAACATGCTAAACCAGTGTTGTTGCAGTTGAGCAGTATGAAACAGTTTATCTAAGCTTTAGTCTCCAGATTAATCTTTCTAAAGTTCCATTTAGTATCAACTAAATAGTCTAGGTCTGTGAAGGAGTCACCCAATCCAAAAGGAAAAGGCTTTTATTTAAATTCAAGACTGGTGAGACGCCCATGCTGTACCACAGACTCTCCAGAATTAAGCAGACAGTGGTTGATTTAATGCGAAATCCATAATCTGGATTAGTACTCCTTTGCCTCCTCTAGTTCATTCATGTAGACGTCTTCCCGCGGGTTCTCAACACACTGTAGGCCATTATTGGGAGGCCGAACCGAATGAAAACGGCTCCAGTCTCCTTTACACAGGATCCATGGGAGAACGTCTACTTTGTAATGAAGCTCTGGGGAGAACTCTGTACTGATGAGGTTGGGGGCTCCGGCCCCTTTGCCTCGAGTGATGAGCTTTATGTGATCGTCGTAGCAGCAATGCTGTGCAGCCAACGTGGTGCTGTCGAAGGAGAGCATTGAGCGAACGCAAAACTTTGCAGAGGGCTTGTAGATGTCCAGCCTCTCCTTGGGGCCACTGGCATCACGCCAGCGATAGGTCTTTTGCAACTTCCTATCGAAAATGTTGACAGCACTGTAGACCACCTCGGATGGGTAGACGCAAGGGCAGTTGGGTAATTCGGTCAGGACCTGGTGTAGGTATTTCTGGAGGAAGTCGTTCTTGCAATTCAGCCACTTCTCACAGCTGTCAACATCTACAGGGTAATGTAATCAGATACATTTATTAGTGGTTGCAAAAATAACTACTCTGCAATTAAAAAAATATTATACATAGCTTTTTGTTAATAATTAAAAAATAGTATATATTATATTATATTATGCCAAGAGAAAATACAGCCATATTGAGAAACATGGCCTAAACACAATAGGGGTTGTCTCGGTCTGCTGCCAAAACATAAAGATACAAAAAAATATGTGCTTCAGGCAGCGGTCATGCTGAAACATAGCTATTATTAACATTTATGTTCCATTGTGAAGAGATAAAAAACACTTTATCCTGTTATGTTGTTTTAACTACTTTCATTATCATTGCGGTTAAATGAAAAGAGCTATTACATTCAATGTTCAATGCCAACATTGAATGTAATAGTAAGAGACCAACAACAAAAAAACTCCAAAGCAAATAGTGGGAGTTTTGGAAGAGGACTCTTTACTTTGTGGTCTCAGTAACACTCTCTGTGGAGCATTTGGGAAAAATGTGATCTTCAGATCTTTTACAGTCTAACAGGTCTCCCACAGAGTTCCTCCTGTGGCCGTCTCAGAGGAGAAGTTTCTACAACCATGCTGATTAAATGGGTTTTAACTAGACGTTAATTTAAATGAAAGCTACAACAAATCAATAACCATTTAAACTAATAAAAGAACACACTATGAGCTTGAAAGGCAATTAACTGAGCCCTTTACTAAGAGATTCAGTAGTGCAGCATAATGTTGCAGATATTATATAAAAGGCAATAGTTACAAAAAAGTTTCAAAGTTACCTTGGTACTAACAGTTTTTGATCCCTGGTACTGTAATGGGTTTGTGGATGTGTTATGCAAATACCACCATAGCTTTTCTTCTGAAATGCCTGAAATGTCCAGATTTTTTTTCTTGTTTTCATACTTGCTGAAAGTAATGACTGAGTTTGACCAATTGTGTGCAGGCATTGTACATAATTGACTAGTCACTGTGTGGGAGAATTTGGGATCTACAGAGAATAGTTAAAACAATGCAAATACGCATACACATACTGTATGAAGATTTTAGAGAGCACATCAATTGGAAAACAAAACCATCAAATTTAGACATTTTAGGCTATTTAAAACTCCCAACTAGAACATTGCTGGAAAAAATGACATATGGTCACCCTAACCACATATAAAAATTACTATGGTACCACCAAAATACTGAATTTCTGAATGATCACACCATAGAAATACACACACACACACACACACACACACACACACATAAACAAACCTGCGCCAAAAAGCTCTGTGCTGTTTGCCACTTCAAGAGGAGTCGGTTCTGTCACAGGAATTATGTCATCTGTAGATGTACAAGAGAGAATGTATATTTATATAAAAAGGAAATTTTAAATAAAAACATAATATGAGCTTACCAACCCACATGAAAATAAAAATCTCTGTCAAAAACAAACCAAAATTAAGACCACTTCAGCTAGCTAAAGTAGGCACGCTTTACTGCATTACTTCATGCTGGTTATCCACATGGATAAGTCAAGCAGTACTAGTTAAGCTGGTCTGTCAAAAACAATAACCAGTTTAGACTGGTCCAGATCAAGGGGGCTGCTCTCAAAACTACACCATCTTGCTGAAAAAGCATTTTCTTTTTTTTCTTTTTAATTTCTAAATTAGTAGCGTTTTTAACATTGCAAATATTTCATTATAGGAAGTAGATGTTTTATAATAGACCAATTTATTTCAGAAGGTGTTTAAAAATATTTGACAGGGTTTCTAAAAAAATATTTCTACTACTATTCAAAAGCTGTTTTTTTTTCAGCAGCTCAAAATGTTAAAATGAAGTTGTTCTATGATGTTTATGTAGATTTAGCACTGTAGAGTCTCTCATAGTGTATTTGAGTTTGTAAGCGAACTGATTTTGTGTGCATTGCCCGTTTGTGGATGGCAGGTTGTGGACCGCCCTGTATCAGGGGCTTTTATACTGAAAGCCCTCATTGAGCTGTCATACTGAAGCCAAGTAAACGCCTGCTGCTCTCAAAGAGCGGTTTCATAGTGTATACAGTACACACACAGAAGGCCAGACTGCTCCTTTTCTAACACGAGTCTGGTGTCCCTGGTGTTTGTTCGACTTCTGCATGCCTGACAGAGATGAATGAGAGGCATTAGAGAAGTTTTCCATCACTATCAGCATAATTAGGAGCCGGATGGAATTAAGATCAAGATCAAGATCAATAGTGAGTAGTGAAGTGCACTGTGGGGTTGCGTAGGCCTGAGTATAAGTGACAGTATTGACAGTCTCACCGGGACAACGCTCTAAATCACATGTCCGTGATTCTGTAGCAGTGCAGGCGTAGCCACATGAACGAATCCTCTTTTGATTCCCGTGTCCACAGGTGACACTGCATGGTGACCAGTCGCTCCATTCTTCCTCCTCATATTCTGTAGATGAAAAAATTAATGAGCGTAGGAATTCTGTGACAAAAAAGAAGACTTTTTCTATAAATTGAGGCTAACGAATTCCTCACACAGCATGTGGGAATGTTATGCAATGCAGGTCAGACCACAAATGAGTTGAGAATAATGCTAAAGGAATTTCTTTGCTCTATATAACAAGCTTCTGAAAGTGAAATCTTCACCGAAAATACTTCAACTACAATCCGCTTGCATCTGAACTCTGTGTAACGTCCAGCATACTGGGATTGACAAAGAAATAAATCCCAAAACAACCAAGATGTTAAGTGCATCTCTCTGTTGTTTGCCTAAGAAAGCTAACGATGCGCAACTAAATTAATATTGCGTATTTCTTTGTAAAATATAGTCTCTCTAATGAACAAAATATGGGTCCTCCTGGCAGGCCAGGCTTGCTTTTTTTTTGGTAATAAATATGTCAGAGGCAAAGTCAGCCGCTTACAGCTGTGAGAACTGAGCCAATACAAACACTTCAGCAGGAAGGCAAGGCCTAATAGCTTAGACGCTTTCCAACAATGCTCTCTTTCCACCACCATGCTAAAGAGATTAACGTTTCAGAGCACTCGGTAGTGATGGAGAGAGAGAGAGAAAGAGAGAAGATTGGGAGAGAAATAAGTGCACTGTTTCCTCGCTGATGTATTGTGGCTGCATTGTTGTTGGTTACCAGGTGTTGTTATTAATTCAGACTCCACATTCTGACGAGGAAGACGCAAGCCCTCATACTGTCACAGCAAAGAAAACACTGATGACATACCTACTTATGAAGCTTATTCCAAATTTTTTGAATAACATTTTGAATTCTTAAAATGTCAGTTTAATTTGGTATTTATTGGGTGTTTTCCCATAAAAATAAATACATTTTAGAAAAATATGTCTCAAAATACGTTTAAGCATAAACGAAATACCAACTTTTAAGTGGGACAACTGAAAAATTGAATGGGACAAGAATAATTAAAAAATACTTTTAATAATTATTTCAACTGTAATAATTAACCTCAATAATAGTAGCTTATAAATAATAAATAATTTATATGATAAATAATAATAAATAATTTATAATAAAATAATCAGGTTTGCCATCACAGGAATATATTTTTATTTAAAATATATAAAAATTAAAAGTTATTTTTTATTTTCAGAATATTTCAGAATATTACTGTATTTTATCAAAGAAATACAGCCATTTAAAAATCTTATTGACCCCAAATATTTGAACGATAGTGTATGTTTAGAAATGATATGACTACAACTTTTAAAAAGTACATTGCCTCGCTTGCCTAACACTGTGTCCAAACCAGGCTTAGTAAAATGTTAAACGCGATTTCTGCTCTAATCAGCAAAGATATCCTTGTTAATGTTTAAGCATAGTTGAGCTTGGCAGCCTCGTACAGCGTCAAATCTGCACAAAACTGTATATTAAACATTGTATATATTTTGATATTGTGTTGTGTCACACAATGTCACTGCCTTTGCAGATCAAGACCACACACACTGGATCGACTTATATTTGCTATCAGATAACTTTGTTTCAACTAAAATACCATAGGAACTGTCATAAGTTACTATAGTACAACTATGGTAAATCATTTTCATAAGGGCAGTGGAGAGGAAAAAACGACCTAAACCTATAGCATTCTACTGAGCTGTTGCCGAACATGGCCTGCCTGTAATTCTGTGGCTCACCATAATTGCAGAAAAGCGCTTCATTACTGTACGCCTCTAGACTAGACCACATCATTGTGTGGCTCATTTGCCCTTCTCTGTTTCCCATTCAAGCTTGTTTGTACACAACACACTCCTGCTCCAAGTACACTCATTATGTCTATTTTAGAGCTGGGGATCCACTGGGGCGACGGAGCAAAGCCAGGTTCGGTTTCGAACCCACATCCTCAGAGGTTCTACTGCTGACACGACCGCAGCGAGCTCGCTGCAATTGCTTCTTTTTTGGCTGGGTGTTGGATTTGACCACACACCGCCAATGCACTTTCTCTCTAATGAAGCTGACAGAACATGATGGAACAACCTCAATGGAGGATCACCCTGAAAGTCATTGACAGATGGAGACAAAAATGCCCTTGAAGCAGCTTAAAGGATAAATGTAGATTTTGGTTTTAAAGCTGTAGCAGCGTAAGTTAAACTCCCAAGTTTTAGTTTAACAATTCAGTGAGAGCTTATACAGGTGCATCTTAATAAATTTGAATGTCGTGGAAAAGTTAATTTATTTCAGTAATTCACCTCAAATTGTTAAACTTGTGTATTAAATAAATTCAATGCACGCAGACTGAAGTAGTTTAAGTCTTTGGTTATTTTAATTGTGATGATTTTGGTTCACATTTAACAAAAACCCACCAATTCGCTATCTCAACAAATTAGAATACTTCATAAGACCAATAAATAAGAAGACCATTTTAGTGAATTGTTGGCCTTCTGGAAAGTATGTTCATTTACTGTATATGTATTCAATACTTGGTAGGGGCTCCTTTTGCTTTAATTACTGCCTCAATTCGGCCTCATCTGCATTTTTGGTCTCGTTTCTCATTTTCCTCTTGACAATACCCCATAGATTATTTATGGGGTTCAGGTCTGGTCAGTTTGCTGGCCAGTCAAGCACACCAACACATGGTCATTTAACCAGCTTTTGGTGCTTTTGTTTTTGTTAAATGAGAGCCAAAAACATCACAATTAAAATAACCAAAGACTTAAACTACTTCAGTCTGTGTGCATTGAATTTATTTAATACACGAGTTTCAGAATTTGAGTTGAATTACTGAAATAAATTAACTTTTCCACGACATTCTAATTTATTGATATGCATTTGTATGTGTGAAGCTTTTCTGTTCAAAATTTTTGCTATACCTGATTACTATGCAGAAACTTCTAGTTAAAAATAATCACGACATGTTTACTGCAAATGTTACACTAAATAAACACAAAGAAGAATGATAATAATTGTATGTACTGTATATGCACCAATATAAAAACAAAACAACAGTTTTTGCTACCACCGTTTAAAGAGTTACTTTTAAAACACAGTGTTGCTTAAATTCATCACTTAAAGACATGTTGAAAAAAAGTAAACATATACCAAAAAATATATTTTTAAAGGTTTTATCTTCACCAAGGCTGCATTTCTTTGATCAAAAATACAGCACAATTTAAATCTATAATATATAAATTATATTATTTTCTATATAAATATACTATCAACTAAATAGATATATTTTAATAATGGATTTACATTTTGAGTATTTTGTGTAAGTAATTTTATGAGTTAGGGCTAAACAGTACCTGTTTGGAAACAGTCATTATTTAATTCATTAACTGGTGCCTCCTAGAGGCAGAAGAATAACCAAAAACAGCTTTGAGTACAATATCATACTTCCCTTAATTTGATGCTGTTTGCCAATTTTTCAATGTCTCACACATAAAAAAGTGACTGAATGCTTTAACAATTTCCTCAGGCAGTGAATATAACTTTGGTGTGGAAAAATGGAAACGACAGATAAAACAAAGGCAAAAAACACTTTCATTCCAAGGCCTGAGAACTGCCATGAATTCCAAAGAGAACTCAAAGGGCTAGGCCGTGTGAATCACAGCGAAGCGCCAGTCATGGGATGAAAACACAGCAGACGCTTTCTTTGTCAGCCCAAGCATGCTGGCCCTTCTTTCAATCTACTGTCTAATTGAACACAAATATTAGTTGTTTAGCCAGCAGAGAGGCCCCACGCTGCTCTTAGCAAGCATCGGGGCCCAGGTTTCAAATAGCCACGTTTTCTGAGCACTAGTGTCAACTTCAAAGCAGACACACAAAGCTGATGCTCAAGCTCGCTGTCTCTAACGTGAACCAGGCGTAGCGTTGAGTTTCCTCCTGAAATGCCTTATTCAATACTTTCACTCATATTTTCTTCACCATATACTTTGAAAAGGTTCAGAGCACTTGATGATAGGTTGTGTTCTGCGATTTAAGGATAAAAATTGCATTAAAATGGCATTGAGGTAATGATCTGCCTAACTGACAAAGAGGCAGTCTGGTGGTGAGATAACGTGTACCACAACTAATATTGTGATAATGTATTAGGACAACACAGCATCGGGTTGCCTTTCACTGCTTACCGCTGATAGGCATCAAGAGAAAATCTCTGGAAGTGGTGACAGAAATGACATGTTTATGAAGCAGTTCTTGAGTGCAACCCTTAAAGCATAAATCATAATGTCAAGACCTAAAGAGGAGGCTGGGGCCCGCATTGCTGAGGAAATCAGCTATGCATACGTGCCCCAGCGTTCCAAGAAGCCCCAACACGAGCACTGATACTTCCGATAACAAGGCTGAAGAAAAACAAAAACTAAAAACTCAGGGTTTCCAATTACACAAACATCAAGACAGTTTAATTCAGGTCAATTATTATAATTTTTCTTCACTTTTGCACAGCAACAGGGATGCGTCCAAACTCTCACTGGCAAAAATACCCATGCTTACCGTAATTGTCCATGGAGTCCCAGCCCTTCCAGCGTCTGTTCCAGTCTGCACCCACACCACTCAATAGGGAATCTTCTCCCTCATAACTGGGGTCCTCTCCGTTTTCCTCCAGACTGCCTTGCCCAGGGCCTTCTTGACTGGAATCATGATATTCCCAGAACAGTGGCCAGAAGAGCTTTTTATGGCCTAGCCACTCCTCCGAGCTCAAGGACCAGTCATTCCTGCTCTCCTTGGCAAGGTCCATCTCAATCTCCATCTGTGGGTTGTCAACAACCTCAATGGTAACCTAGTAGAGAGATACAAGTTGGCATGTTGATCTGCAAAAAAATGCATATCAGAAAGCTGTAGTTCTACAAAACCTTGGTTTTGGCTGGTTTTTGTAACATGACCAACAGTTCAAGATGGACAACCAGCCCAAACAAGCCTGACCAGGTCCAGCTAGCCAGGTTCAACCATCTAGACAGGCTTGGATCAGCTAATGACCATAAATGGCTAGTTTGGACCAGTTAGAAACCATTTTGACAACCACCAAGTCTGACTAGGCTTTCTAAGCAAATTCGATTATTCGATTATATACAATATATATATACTATATATTATAATTAGATAGATAGATAGATAGATAGATAGATAGATAGATAGATAGATAGATAGATAGATAGATAGATAGATAGATAGATAGATAGATAGATAGATAGATAGATAGATATTTTAAGGTCACATTCAATTGATTTTAAGTGATAAGAACTTATTTCGATTTAAAATAAATTATGTTCGATTGACCTTTCTATTCATCAAATAATCCAGGAAAAAAAACAACAACATCATCTCAGTTTCCACAAAACAAATTAAGCAGTATAACTGTTTTAAACATCGATAATAAGAACTGTTTCTCGAGCACCAAATTATCATATTAGGATTTCTGAAGGATCATGTGACACTGAAGACTACTAAGAAAATTCAGCTTTCCCATCTAAGGAATACATTACATTTTAAAATACATACAAAAATGGAAAACAGTTATTTTAATAATGTAATAATATTTTATTTTTATCAAATAAATGCAACCTTGGTGACTTCTTTCAAAAACACTACAAACAAAATGACACCAAACAGTACTGTATATGTTTAACTGAACACACAGCATATTGGGTTTAATTGCGCAGACATTTAAAAGGTAACTCTACCACCCCATTGAGCACTGTAAGTATGTTCAAAGGATATTCAAATTTTTCTCTATTGTCATTTTTGTTTATTTCAAAGGATGTTTTGAGGTGACAGATTTGTTCTTTGCATGCTTGGGCTCGTAGTGCCCGAGTCAGGCAGACCTGAAAACTACAGCAAGTGTTCCAGCAGGCCGAGACAAAGGACTGGTTGTTTATTTCCCCTACAGCGTAACAATCTGATGGCTGCTGCAGCTGTTTATAAAGGCACGGAGCCGTTTAGAGCGGGTGATTACGCTACTGTAACTGCACTGTTTACAACAGTCTGCCTCCACTTCCTCCTTGAACTAATCATTACTGTATTCTATGTCCATAGAACACAAGACGTCACTTTTGAAGGTTTAGATCACTGGAGGTCAACACAGATGTTTAAGAAATCTCTGCTGCATTTCTTTGTCAAGGTCTTATCAAATTTGTTGCTGCTTGGAATGAGTCATGAAAAAAGAAGATAACATGAGATATACCAAAAACGTAAGAAAGTGTGTCTTAAAATCATAACATTCACCACATTACCTGCTAAAGGCAGTAACTCATACATTTACATTGGCAGCAACCATATTGGAGACGCATTAAAACAAAATAGCTTTTTCTAAAAAGTATGGAAGATGGACCTGTCCCACTTGGAAGACTCTTGAATTTTCCCTATTATAAAAGTCAATTTGCTTAACGGGGATCTCCTGTGTATTTTTTCCCTGAAGTCTACCTTCGTTTCCTCTCAAATCCACTTACACACATAAACTTCATAACAGTACTAAAAATATAAAAATCCCTTCTTTACCGGTGTTGTAAAAACATTTAAAGATTGGGATCTGCTCTTGGAGGGAGCATTAAAAGTGCCTGTTAAAATAATACTGTGGCCTTTCACCTTTTGGATTTTCTCGGGATTTCTTTTTGGTACACTGTGCAGGAGTTTGAGCGGCATGGATGAAATGAGCTACACCAGAATAAAGTCCGTGCTTGGGGTAATTTAAGAGGCCTCTCGGTTTAGAAGCAGCTGTGACATGACCAGCAACAGTGAACGCAGAAACCTGAAGTCCCTACTGCAATCACAGCAGCAATAACAGTGAAACAATGAGTGCATAGGTTAATTACATTCACCACAAACTGTTGCCAAGTAAAATCAATCCATTACCCAACTCATTATACAATGATTTAGTTCACCCTAAGGAAAGAAATGACAAGGTTTTGGGAACGGTGAGATGTTAAACATATCTGGAATAACAAACTACCCTCATAATATTAACAACTGTCTTTAGAATATCTAATGCCAAGATATATAGATACACAATGAAAGAAACCCGAGACCCCCAAGACACAAAATGACTGATTCAGTTAATTTACCTCATTTTCTTGTGGTCCAAGAGTCTGTAAACACTGTATTACTTCTTTAAAAGCATGTTTATACAGGAAGAAACTTGATTCTGAAGCAATCAATATGACAATAAGGTGAGACTGGGCCTGCTCTTACTTGAATATTTGGGTTCTGGGAGCCCATGTCTGCGTTGGCAAGGTCAGGGAAGTTCTTCAGGTCTAAAATGAAGGGTTCTTCTTCTTCCTTTTTGGGAAGGACTCCCTCCGAGCGAATCTGTGACCATCTCCTCTTATGACGGCGAGGCAAAGGCGGCTCACTCCTCAATTGGTTCTGCCGCTGAATGTCCCGCAGTGACTGTCTGACATCTTTGGAGCCACCGTGACCTCTGACCTGGGAAGTGCACACATAGTATACTATGAAAGGAGCATCTTGTGATCTAACCAGCTTTATTTAGATGAAATCCCAATGATTCCGTATGTATAAAGCCCCCAGAAAGGGCCAAAGATAAATACTTCTGAGAAATTTCGTCATGCACGTAAAGATGGTTGGAGGATCTGTCTTAGTTTAACACCATATCAAATCTATACAGCTGTGACCTTATGGCCCATATGAAAAAAGATGTCTGGGTTTCAAACAAACCCATCTGGAGTGAAATGTCTAACACATGACAGCATATCAGGTGGATTTTGGAACAGGATTAGTAGAAATCATGGCAATAATTTAAGAGCCTTCTTTTGCTTTAATGATCCAGGAAAAGCTTGTTTCCCAGACCTTTGGAAGACTCTGTCAGTCTCTTTTAAGGTTTCGTATATACAAAAAGCGCTCTTCGAGTTCTTTGATTTCCATGCTGCATACCTGTCAATCGATGCTTTATTGGGTTACCATTAGCAACATAACAAAACAGACAGCAGAGAAACATCAACAAGGAAGAGGAATTGCACGCTTACTGATGCTGCTCGTTCTTTCTCACTAAGTCTGAGACAGTCATGGCTCACTCTCTTGACAGCTGTTTGACATTACGGGTAATGCTGCGTTCAACGGATGGAGAGGAACTGTGAATTCCTGGAGGAAGACTCAGGAGTCGGGACAGTGCATGCAGGTAAATGATTACACATTAAGGGATATGTATCTCTTTCATCTGGTTTACTTTAATATGGAGACATACAGTCTGTGGCGGTACAAAGAAAGGCTTCCTGTTGTCCTCAAACTATGACAATACTCTAAAACACTTTGCAGCTTGCCACTAATCATGTCAACAAGTCTCAAGCCTCAAGAATGAGGCGGATGAGGGTGACTTTAAAAAAAATAAGGTAACACATTATTTCGATAGTCCACTTTAGACATTCTACTAACAGTAAGTGACTTTGTAACTACATGTCGATTAGCAGTCATTAGGGTATGTCTGCTTCATATCTTCTAACACTTTATTTTGATAAGGTCCACAACATACAACATACTGTCTATGAGAATTATACAAGTATATGTCAACTTATTCTACTAACCCTAAACCTAACAGTCTACTCTGAGAGTTAGTAGACATGTAGTTGCAAATGAATGAGAATTAGTTGACATGTAGTTGACATGTAAGTTACTTATAGTTAGTACAATGTCTAAAGTGGACTATCAAAATAAAGTGTAACCAAAAAAGAATAAAACATTTCAAAGTGTTTATTTTATTTAATTAAAGGTAAACTATTACTATAATAATGGTAACACTTTACAATGTGTCATTTGTTAACATTAGTTAATGTATTAACTAACATGAACAAACAATGGAAAATACATTTATTACAGTATTTTTCATATTTGTTAATGTTAGTTAATAACAATACACTCATTAATTGTTAGTTCATGTTTGCTCACAGCGCATTAATTAATGTTAACAAACACAACTTGTGATTTTAATAATGCATTAGTGAATGATGAAACTAGCATTAACTTAGATTAATACATGCTGTAGAAGTATTGATCATGCTTAGTTCATGTTAACTAATGAACCTTATTGTAAAGTGTTACCATACTAATTATTTTAATATCAATAATGAATTACTGTTTCTTCAAGCCACATCAGCTCCTGTAATGTCCTCAGACTAATTATTATTCCCAAAATTGACCTTAAATAATAACATTCTAAATAATAACATTCTAAATATATATTTATTTATAATGTTGTATTATTATTTAATCATTTTTATGATTTATGAAATATAATAACAAATATATATGATTTATGTGATACTTACAAATAACAATGCCTGTCAAGAACCAAAGATGTTTTTGGCCCATTAAACATAATCGTGTGGGTCAAAAAGTATTCCTGGGTAATATTATTTTTCCCCAAAGACACATTGTGTAAGACAACATTGCTTTCTTTTTCTTTAAAATAATATACACTGACGAATTGTGCAGAACAAGACCGGGGACATTTAAATGTTGTAAGTAAATAATAAAATGTTCATGTTGTCTTTAGCTGTATGCACTCTCCAACATGCAATAAGCACCAGATGAAACTCAGTTTAGACTTTACATTTTGGGTCATGCTGCGCTTCAAAGAGTTCTTGTGGAGGCCCTGTCTATAAGCCACCAGAGACTTCAAAAGAACAGCAACATACACAAACATAAATCAGAAAGCAAGAGACACATATGTCCTCATCATGGCCACATCATTCTGCAAGCTTTCACTATAACTCCCTTACTTTCAAATCTTCATCTCAGATCCTCACAGATTCAAATCACCTTGGAGCATTTCAACATGTGGTATTCTTGCTCTTCTTCATCTAGAGACTCGGTATGGTCCCAGTGTTCCCTTCTGATGCAGCAGAGGAGAGAGGGGGAGTTGGGTCTGTCTGATCAAAGCCTCTCTCTACTGATCATGCGTGGCCGGCCTTGTCTCACTTCACTGCTTGTGTCTCTACCATGCCCAAAACAGATGTCCTCTGCTGCAGACGATAAACTTCACCATTACACTCTAATGAAGTTCATCATCACAGGGGGTGGGGGGGAGGAATGGAATGGAAGCTTCTTTAATGATTTGTACACAACTATTAACGTCCAAATGACAAATGTTTCTATTTCAATTCAGTATTTGAAATTTGAAATCCATTGAAATTTGTTCAGGACAGGGTTATCGTTTTAAAAAAATGGAAAGAGAAAATGGAAGTAGATATGTGACCCTGAATCACAAAACCAGCCATAAGGGTAATTTTTTAAAACTGAGATTTATCTGAAAGCAGAATAAATAAACTTGCCATTGATATATGGTTTGTTAGGATAGGACAATATTTGGCCAAGATACAATTATAAAAATATCTGGAATCTAAGGGTGCAAAAAAACATATTGCCAATCAAAAATTATGTTTTTATATATTTATGGTAGAAAATGTACTAACTATCTTCATGGAACATGATCTTTACTCAATATTCTAATGACTTTTGGCATAAAAGAAAAATCGATAATTTTGACCCATATAATATATTTTTGGCTATTGCTACAAATATACCCATACTACTTATGAATAGTTTTGGGTCCAGGGTCACATATATGTGATTACCGACACGAACACTGTTCCGAAAACAAGCGGTTACCATGCGTCATATAATAAAAAGTGCAGAAATCATTTAAAATGTGGTCGCAGAAGAAAGCTTGGCATGCGTCCGAGGTCGTCACCGACTGCTATGAACTATTTATTTTACAAAGTCAGTGAAGGCAGTTACTAGTTTGTAACAGCTCTGACTTGCTAAACCACGAGCCATTTTACCAAAACGCCTGATTTGAAACAAACTGAGAATATTAGATCCTTTCACATAAATGACGATTGGACATGTGTAGGCTACTTGACTTTCATGAGACTTACATTCGTTTATTTACTGATTGTTTGTTAATATGACAACGTGTAATTTAACATGCATATTGACAACTGAGTTTTGTTTTATAAATGAAACATTTTACTCCCCATTTTGAATTGTTTGGTGTTTGACTGGCTGTACCTTGCCATCAAAAAGACACTTGCTCCAAAGCCGAAATCTTATTGGTTGGCACGTTTTCATCACTGAATGAAGAAAACCAAGTACATATGGTTATCTACTTGTGAATTTTCCATAGCAATTGCTATTAAAAAAAATCTTGTTTGTGCTGATTCTGCCAAATATCCATGCCTCATTTAAATGGGCCTTTAGAAGATAGTAAACATGAACTTAGTATTTGGAACAGAGTGAATGTGTCAGCTAGGAATTGCAGTTGGGAACTACTGTCTATTTTTTACAGCCGTGTGAAAACCAATGAGATGTTACCATCCACACAGTTTTCTCTGCCTGCCTGTAGTGAGTGCATTGAATGATGTTGAGTGTTTTCTCACTTTGTGCGCCTTCCAGAGATCTTTCATACCATTCCCTTCCATCATTCTATAATCAAACCTCTGAGAAAAAGTCACGCCAAGATAAGCTCCTCACTCAGCATTGCCGTTTGTATTAATCCCTTTCTTCACATGGGTGAAACTGCACTAGCCGAGACGAAAAGATTTCACATGAGTGCTACAGGTTAATACGTGAAAAGAACACTTTAAAGAATACTTTCCTGTGCCGCAAAGCGGCTCGCAACAACTAAGTCCCTGGAGCCAGAATTCCTGACTCTCCACAACGGGGGCCAACAGAAACAGAGGAGGCAAGACAGCAAGGCCACTTGTGAGAAGAGTGACATGGTAAGGATGGAATCCTGCCCAGATCCTAGCAGAGACTATCATTGTCCTCATGCCTTTATGTTGTTCTTTCTCTATATTTTTCTTCCAACATACCACCATGTTACAATCTGATTCTCTTGGCATGCCTCAACAGCATCAGTGCACCATGTGTTATCTCCTCTCCTCACAAACAGTTATTGTGTTTTATAGGACATACCATCTGGACGGGCGCGGAGACCTAAGAGAATGAACGAATATTTGGCCCCTGCCAAAATAAATACCACACACACACACACGCATGGTCTGGGGATGCTCTGAGCTGAATATGCTGGAGCCGAGGTGCCACACAACAAGGGCAGGGCATCAGGGCACCGAAGCTGGAGAGGCACCAGAGTCCCAAAGCACATGAAACATTCAGAGTCTGATTTCCCCAACACTCACAAAGCATTACCTCTGACCTCCTAGAAAGAAAGCAAATGGGACGCATTAGCGACGGAAAACTGAGCGGCTTGTTCATAATTCAATAAAATGAATGGATTTGATTATTCCCTTCCAAAAAAAGAGGAAAAGTAAGTTTTTCTTCGAGCCAAGTATTAATCACACTGTCAGGAGTCCTTATTCCTTGTCGGCGTGTCATGCAGTTAAAACTATGGAAGCTCATTTCTGGTACAGTGTGAAAAAATTATAAGGTAATTGTAGCCTTAAATTGTTTCTCATTTTTGTGACTTTACTTTTGGAAGTGTGACTTTATATCCCACAATTGCAACATGTCTCACAACTACACATTTCCTTTGTAATTAAAAATTGGTTTCTCAAAATTGTGACTTTGTTTCTTAGAATTGAAACTTTTTCCCAAAATTACTAAAATTGTGACTTTTCATTACTAAATTTCGACTTAAAGCAATTGCAACTTCATATTTCACAACTGCAACTGTTTCTCAAATTGCAAATGTATTTCTCATAATTACAACTTTATTTCTCATCATTGCAACATTATTTCTTAGAATTACAACTTTATTTCTCAAATTATGGCTTTACATCTCAATAGCAACTTTATATTTCACAACTTTATTTCTCATAATTGTGACTATTTCTTAGAATTGTGACTTCATATCTCAAAATTGTGACTTTACGTCTAAAGATTGTAACTTTATTTCTCATAACTGTGACTTAATTTATCATAATTACAACTGTTTTTCTTAGAACTGCATTTTTTCTCAAAATTGCAACTTTAATTGTAGTCTTAGTTGACACTGCAAATCTTACATTGTAAACTTCATACTTTATCTTAAGATTGCATTTATATTTTTTAAGTTATGCCTTCATATTTTACAATCAGAATGAATATTTCTTGTTTAAAACTTTACTCACATGTACCTGTTTTTTGGTTTTTTCAAGGGCAGAAACAGGGTTTTCATACGAAACACATTTGTGTGCAGCAAGTGAAGATCAAGGTTAGAGTGCCTGGATAGATATATCCTACACAGATCCACGTCTGGCATCTCTCAGATGGCTTCTGTCAAAAACTCTTCATTAGCGTCATGTAAGCCTCAGAAATCCCCCTCTAGAAATCCCATTGACACTTGATAATCTACTTGTACCAAACGTACCAGTGGTACTGTACATCTTGATACCAACTGTATTAATGTTACAAACAAAAAAAAGGTAGATTGGATAAATATGTTTTATTTTACGAGCTTCAGATGTTTATAATCAGATCTCGGTGCTGCACAACATGTTTTGTAGGCCAAGATCTAAAAAATAGTTGTACTCAGCAACATGCAGGCACGTTATTAAATCTATTTCTACTTTCAGGCTGGTATGTGTGTGTTCTGGTGGTTTTTGTGAAATATTATCTGGTCTTTCTTCATTAAATTCTGAATATAGCTTTCACAGCGTCGACCAAGGCATTCGTTATATACTTTCATACAGATTATGGTTTACAGTTTCAGCTTAACCTCAATTAGAGCACTGGACATTGGAGCTTTCCGCACCCGAGTCATCCGGCACAATGCTAAGAAACAGCAACATGAACTTCCAAGCGGGGCTCAAGAATTTGGCGCCATTTGTGGAATTG
The DNA here is from genome assembly GCA_027564155.1 of Gymnocypris eckloni scoliostomus. NCBI lineage: Eukaryota > Metazoa > Chordata > Actinopteri > Cypriniformes > Cyprinidae > Gymnocypris > Gymnocypris eckloni. The sequence goes on from CM050428.1 coordinate 19,578,269, forward strand.
ATGTCTGCTTGGGCTTGAGGAGAGGAAGAGCCCTGTGATTATTGGGCTTATCAATTATAGCACCAAGGCCACTGGACTCCTACGAGAATACTCTGAGCGTGGCGTATCGGATTCCAGCTGGCTGTTTTGATTAGTTAGTGTCAGTTTTTATGTGAAGCAAAGACTTCCTGTTGCGCAGGGGAAACAATGGCCCTCCCATGTCTGCGTGAACCCCGGTGGCTACTTTAATAAAAACATCTTTCCCAATTGGCTTAAAAGGTAGGGTAGACGTTATGTTTTCACACCACGTACAAAGACAGTCTTGTATCACCCGAGTCTCGCCGCTTACCAGTCTGCTTTCTGTCAGATCTTCGCACCCTTGAGCAAGATGTGTTCTTAACCCCCTGCTCAGGTTGTGCATAGTGAGTCGAGTATCTGTTATATTGATTGATTCATGTGCACATGCAAGAGGGGCCTTGGCTTTATGTCTAGGATAGTAGACTTGTGTTCGAAATTCTTTTCAGAGAGGAAATGACTATTAAAAGGCAGCCTAGGGTAGGTTTGCATTTCCTCTCTGCGTTAACACTCCATAAAGCTGATCCTTGAAAAAAAGTCACAACCCTGGATTCAGTGTGACCTCACTTTTCTGCTGAAGGAGAAATTAATAAATTAAATACCTAGAAAAACCCATGAACATTAAACTGTGGTTTATCATTTAACAGATGGGTCAAATTAACCACCCACCATTCCAGACATTAAGCACACTTTAACTATTTATGGAAACTGTATTTTCAGTGTGGTTTGACCTCTAATAAACTTTATCCTGGTTCTTTCTGGAGATGATATGATGTGATATGATATGATATGAAATAAAAAGATTCATGCCTGTCTGACACCTGCTGTTCTATGAAAACTCATCTGAATTCATTGTGTCTGCAGCATTGTAAAGCAGACCGGGGCTAGATGTCACAATGAATATCATATCACTGATTTGGCCTACAAATATTGGAATAAATAAACGTATCCTTTTAAAACATAATAATGAATCATTGTATCTTGAGAAAACGGTTATCCTTTCAGTTAAAATATATAGAATATAGAAAAAACAGACAGTTGTTTGACTGGAAGGTGTAGTTATTGGACGTGACATAGCCTGAGTGACAATTAGCTCCAGTCATTCCCATTGGTTAAAAAACCCGATCAGGTGACATCGTTCATTTTTTGCACATCACTGACCAAGATGGTCGTAGAATCCAGAACATGAACTAAGTGATTGCATATTAACTTTTATACCTTTTATGATCTAAAATGTATGTTTCATCCCAAAATGTCATTTGCATTTATTTGTGATTTTCTGACAAATTTATGTTATTAATTTAGATATAAACTCTTCTGTTGCTGTAAAATAAAATGTATTTAAAAAAAATGGCTAATGAATCACTGATTATTGATGAATTCATACCTCTAGAGATGTTCCAGTCTTACTCTTGATGTGATTTGCTCTTCGTCTTTTTGCAGGGAACCCCTTCACCAACAGAAGACACAATGTCAAGAAAACTGCCCACCGTAAAGCTTGGCTTCGAATCAGCATGACTTCGTGAAAAATAATAATAAGGATAATTGTATTATGATTTTGCTATCGTGCACCACTTCTGATGAGAGTCTGTGAACGGCACTCAACCCTCTTCAGTTCCAATGTTCTTTTATGTCTCGTTCTTTGTATGTATGTCCAGCCCTCATATAAAACCAATCCATCTAAAACGTCAGAAATACATTAGGCATTAAAGACGTAAAGCAAATTCTCAGGGAGCAGCAGAACAAGCCTCATGTCCGCGTGTCCTCAGATCTCCTGACTCTGAGATGTTCTTGGTCTCCAAAAGCATTTCAGCAGTTCCCAAACTTTAATATTCCTCTCAGAGTTCTTCAGGTGATCTTCCATGTGTCGTGAGTTTGCCTCTATCCAGTGGAAGTATATGAAGAACAGTCTTGTTCGAGTGTGATTCTGCGGTGGATAGCTCCTCAAACACGCGTCTCGCGGAGCGCAATGCGCACTTAGCAACTGAAGGTCCAAGACGCAATGATCAACGCAGCACTCGTATCCTCACAACCCGCAAAAGCAGATCTATGATGCGCTCCTGACTCATGCTCACAGAAGTCTACACCTCATGCAGGTACTGGCGAAGTGCCCTCAGTAATTCACTGCCTGGATGTGACACTCATCTCCCTCCGCTTGTGTGACGTCTCTAGAGGAGGGGTTCATAAACCCCACTACGACCGACTGAATGAATGAATGAATGACTGAAGCATGGAAGCTGGAGCTGCGTGGTGTATAATATCTTTACGAGACCTACTGAAGAGAAAGGTTTTGGCTTATTTAAGGCGTTGTGTTTGGTCCATAATATTTATACAAATATTTCATATTTAGGCAATTGTTTATTTTAGATTTGTATACATTACTGTTCAAATTTGTATTGTCAGTAAGATTATTTTGAAAGAAATTAACAGTTTTATTCAGCAAGGATTTATTAAACTGATTTTAACAATCCAATTAAATGCCTTAATTCAGCAAGGATGCATTAAGTGTTTAGAAATTTAGTTACAAAAGATTTCTGGTTAAAATAAGTTCTGTGATCATAAAAAACACCTTGCAATGTATCATGGTTTTCACATAATATTTGTTTTATGTTTATACCATTTGAAAATATAATAAACCATAAATTAGTTTAGAATTGTAATAATATTTTACATTACTGTTTTTATTATATTTGTGAACAAATAAATGTAGCCTTAATGAGCATAAGAGAATTGCAAAAACATTAAATTATGTAACCAACCATTTATAAATATGTTATTAAAGACGTAAAAACTACTGTATAAAATAAGGGTACACAAACACGTACTTATATATATATATATGTGTGTGTGTATGTGTGCGTGCATTTTTTACTTTTCAAATGTATTTTTCATTTTTTTTATTGATTTTTAAAATAAATAATATAAAATATATGTATTATTTTGTTAATTGTATAAATTAAAGCTTTGCCAAAAATCAGTTCCAAGAAGCTTAATATGTACAGTATGTTTTGCTCTAATGTGGTCATTTATATGAAGTCCTCTGATATTAATTCAGAACTATCACATTTGTAATCTAGCAGCCACTGGATTACCAATATCATTTAATTGTGAAGCAAGAAGGGACAGTATATAAAGGTGCAAAATGTAAAGTGAGAAAATAAAACAAAAGACCATAATAACACATTTATTCAGAAATTGAATTTAATTTATTTTGAGGAGTGGAACAACTCCTGAAGCCCACAGTGTACTTCGATTCAAAAGCAGGTCTTAAAAGCACTACAGGCAGCAAAATCCAAGTCATATTAGAACACATACAGTGAATGTACTGGTAAAGCTTGTGTTTTATCTGAACAAGAACTCTTTGTAGTTGGATTAATCTATCTTAAATGTCCGTTTTTATATTATCAATAACAACAAATGATTGTTTTCATCTTTAGCTTTTTAAACATCTCTTAATCTGTATAGTTTCTATTCTGGTTGAATATAAAAGGAACACGGGTAAAAAAAAAGAAAAAAGAAATATGGTAAAAAAAATATATTTTGATGTTGTAAAAGTCTTGTACTAAATGAAATACATTGCAGAATGTACTACCCCACAGGACCAAAGCAACAGAAGCCACAAAACGTGTACATTTCAGCACCTTTAATGCGTCATAAACCAGCAGATTCAGTGATTACATCCCACATGCTTTGCTGGGAATATTACAATTATATAAAAATACTCATCAGTAGTATGTGCACTGAAAGCATGCACATCATGCATGTGCATATACGAGGATATCTGGAGCTGCCGTTGATGATTACAGTACACTTTCCCCAATAAAAAATATGAAACATGAAAAATAAATATGTTAGAAACATATACATAAAGTAAAGCTCTTTTCATGAAGGCTGAAAAGTTTTTTAAAGACTTTGGAAATCATAAGACAATGAGCTTTAATCAATATTGAGGAAAGCTTATATAAATACTCAATGCAAACTCTTGCGAGAGCGCAAACTTATTAGTTAGTCATGCATTGCATTCATACACTAATAAGTCACTATTAAAAAAGTTGCATGTTAAGGAAAATTTAAATGTACTCACCCTTAGGCTATCCAAGATGTAGATGAGTTTGTCATCAGAACAGATCTGGATAAATGTAGCATAGCATTACATCATTTGCTCATCAATGTATCCTCTGCAGTGAATGGGTGCCGTCAGAATGAGTGCAAACAGCTGCTAAAAACATCACAATAATCCACAAATACTAAACATGACTCCAGCACATCAATTAATATCTTATGCATCGAAAAGCTGCATGTTTGTAATATATTTAACTTCAAATATGAGTCCTCTATACATAATATTGCTTTCTCCAGTGAAAAGGTAAGTTCCTCTGAATCAGCATAGACATATGCACAAATCAAGTAGCTTTTAAAACAGTCCAAAACAGTGCTAAACAAATATGTTGGTGGATTTTGATGTGAAAGGACAACAGGGGATGGAATTTTACACTAAATTAAAACAAATATGAATAGAGGACACATTTTAGCTGGAAGTGACAGATTAAATTTAAAATTCCTTAATGATAGATTTCTTACAAACACACAGCTTTTTGCTTCACAAGACATTAATTGATGGACGAGTCATGTGGTATTTTTAACAGCTGTTTGAACTCTCATTCTGACGGCACCCATTCACTGCAGAGGATCAATTGGTGAGCAAGTGACATCCTAAAAACCAACTCATCTACATCTTGGATGGGCTGAAGGAGAGTAAACTTTCACCACATTTTCATTTTTGGGTGAATGATTCTTTTCAAATGTAAAGTTTCTACAAGGTTTGGGAATCATACCGCACAACTTGCGCTGAAGCTTTGGAGATAATGCATTTAATCAGCATCCAAGTTTCCTCAGAGGTGAAAATTTGATAAATATGCTTGTTTCTACCTAGACTTCCCTCAGACATAACTAACATCGCCCTCCGCGATTTGTATCTCGATGAAAAAATAAATATCCTGGTAACATAAGAAAAATGATAGCCAGATTGGAGCAAGACACCAGAGCTGGCCGCAAGTCAAAATCTGTGGAAACAACAACAACTAGAGAGCCAAGTTGTGGAGGTTTTGGAGTTTGATTTAGGCAACACCGTGAATGTACTGACAATGCAATAAGAAGAACCTGTCATTCCTTTCATAGGTCAAGATCCTCAGAATTATGGGTTCACTGACAGTCTGTTCTCACTTACTAGAGGAAAAAAATCTCAATGTTTTTGTACACAAAAACGGTTTTGAAGGCTGCAGTGACATATGGCTTTAGCAAGTACACAAGCAGCCTTCTGTGGCTGGCAGAGAAAAATATAAGGATTATTTCCCTAAACGAATGCCACAACGAGTTAAAAACAGACCCCAAACCTCACGTTTTTTTTCCTAAAAGCATCAGTGTTTTGTTTTTGTTCAGAGCTTCATGTGTTAAAATAAAGATGATATATCTAAATAAAAAGTTATATTTATTAAGTGGTTCGCTGCTTCCTTTTGGAGAACAGAAGATGAGTAGTGCACATTTGGTTCAGATAGGAAGTATGTCACTTTTCGTTCTCCTCATATGTGGTCTCGTCAAAGGGCCGGTCCAATGAGGGAAGAACTTTGTGCCGCGAATACTTCAGCTGCAGCAGATCGCCTACTTCACTGATCACATCCAGCGCCTGAAAACAATCATCATGCTCCATTACATTCATGGTTACACATGTAAGTCATAACATGCTAATTGCTGAGAAGCAGCTGCCACCTACCATGCAGTACTTTAACAGTTTGATATAATATAGTCGTGGCAATGCTAGTTGCATTATTTATACTGCAATTGATTCCTTACAGATTTCTGGTTCAAATTTCCATTAAATGCATAAAATGTCAATTATTAAGAACACTTGATCATTTTCAAAGTCATTTAAGTCTATATGCACTAGAGCGGATTGATATATTATATATTCCCTATATTCACGAGTAATTAAGCGACACTGTAAAAAATTAAAATAACGCTATTATATTTGGTAAGTTCAATGAATTGATTCAAAACTTTGATTCAATTATTAATTTGAACCATCACTCAAAAATCTTTCACATATTATAATGTTTCAACCAAAAATTATAAATACAGTTATTTCCATGCATATACATAAAACTATTGAATATAAATATTTCAAGTTCAAGTCAATATTTAAAATGTCATTTACATGTGTGTCCGTTAGTCAAAAACAGTGCAAATACTTTAAAAACTAGATTTGTATTGTTATTTATTATTAGATTTTACTATTTGCATTAAACGTTTCAAATCTACTTGTCAAAGATGTCTGTCTGGTTGAAATTATGGTTTCTCTGATTTTAATATAAAAAGTAGACAAAGCACAACACATTAAAATAAAATGGAGAACAAATTAATAAATTATACATAAAGTTCACCAAAAGGTTAAAAAATATTGACTTTTCATCCCTAAAACCTTCAGATTTTTGTTAAGTACTTTGTACAATCTTAGTCATTTATCAATGAAATGCTAGAAAATATGTCAGAAGGTCACTGAATAAAATAATAATAATAATATGGATAAAAGAATACATATAAATATATTTTTTCATTAAACTGCCAGCTCTCAACACTTTTCTTATTCACTTTTCCAATCCTAGACATTCATTCCTGGAAGAAATGCAGGAAAATATTTCAGAAAGACACTGAATAGAATAGAATAGAATAGAATAATTAAAGATATACACTAAATAAAATCACCAAAACGTGACAAAAATATATTGTGATTACATTTTTTCATGAAACTGTACAGCCCTAAAACCTTTAAACTTTTGTTATGCACTTTGTACAAATCTCAGCTATTCCACAATGGAAGAAATGCAAGAACAAAATGCCAGAAGGACAAAAAAATGTGTTGACGTGATAACGGGTCACATCAAAGTGCACAGTGTTTTCTTAAGCACGGGGAGGGGGCTGGCGGCCGGTGTGCTTTTCACCATAGTTAAATCAAAGTGTCCTTGGGGAGGCAGATTAAGATGCTCTTTGATCTGCTGCCAGTGCAGACCCCTGTGGCAGGCGCTGCTTATGTAAACCCCTCAACGGCGGCCTCAGTCGAGACCTGCATTAATTTATAGCGCAGGACAGTTTGAGGAGGAGCCTGGAATTCTTTAGACAGTGATTATTTTCAAACATAAAAGTTGTATCAGGTTTGAAGTACTATATTTCAGAAGATTGATGGACAGGGGTTTGAACTTGGCGTACAGAGACGACAGACGTTTATGGTCCTGTTGAAAGTCTTCCTTCTTGAAATTTAAAGCAAATTTCAACCAAACTCACCCTATGGGGCTCTGTACTTCGACTTTAACATCAGTATGTCATGAAGGTTCATAGTTTTTTCCATTAAGTCAACATATTCCATTGTAAACACTAAAATGTATGGCATGAGAAACAAAGCCTTGTAAAAAAGGTACAAGGCTGCTTTGAAGTGATCTAAATTACTGGATGTACTCGCTGTGGTGAGACAATGAGTAGTTACCCTGTCCAGCATTTCCTTGGTGTGGGCCGCAGAGATGCAGAAGCGGGCTCTGGACTCTATGATCGGCGTGGCTGGGAAGCCCACCACCACTACTCCAATGTTTCTCTTCAACATCTCCCGACCAAACGCCCTGGCAACACAGACACAACCTCATCAATTTTCAAGAAAAAAAATCTAAGAAGTTCTTTCCAAACTAAGCTTTCCCTTATGCGCTTGTTTTTGTTCTATTATGAGGCACTACTATGACTCTATTGTGAGTGTAATACATTTGGATGTTTATAGACCTGAAACCTTGTTAAACAAAAAATTTGTCTTCAAGAGTATTACTTCACCTACAAATGGAAATTCAGTCATTATATACTCACCCTCATGTCATTTTAAACCAGTATGTGGTAAAAAAAAAAAAAACTGAAATCTTAGGGGTGAAATACAATTAAATATGACCCCGGACCACAAAACCAGTTGAGTCACATGGGTATACAGGCACATCTCAAAAAATTTGAATTTGGTGAAAAAGTTAATTTTTTCTTGTAACTTATTTCAAAAAGTAAAACTTTCTTTCATATATTTCTGATTCATTACAAGTAAAGTAAAACACTTCAAAAGTTGTTTTTGTTTTAATTTTGATGATTTGAGCTTATTAGCTAATGAAAGTAAAAAATCAGTATCTCAAAATATTAGAATATTTACATTTGAGTTTCAATAAATGACCATCCATACAGTATACATTCTGGCTATCTCTTGTTCTTTGAAACCACAATAACGGGGAACACTGCTGACTTGGCAATCATCCAGAAGACAATCATTGACACCTTCCACAAAGAGGGTAAGTCACAGAGGGTCATTACAGAAAGGGGGGGCTGTTCAAGGAGTGCTGTATCAAAGCATATTAAATGCAAAGTTGACTGGAAGAAAGAAATTGGGTCGGAAAATGTGCACAAGCAACAGGGATGGCCACAAGCTTGAGAATACGGTCACGCAAAGCAGATTCAAACACTTGGGAGAGCTTCACAAGGAGTGAACTGAAGCTGGAGTCAGTGCATCAAGAATCACCACGCACAGACATCTTCAGGAAAAGGACTACCAAGCACTTCTGAAACCGAAACATTGTCAGAAGCATCTTACCTGAGCTAAAGAGAAAAAGAACTGGACAGTTGCTCAGTGGTCCAAAGTCCTCTTTTCAGATGAAAGTACATTTCAAAGTATGCATTTCATTTGGAAATCAAGTTCCCAGAGTCTGGAGGAAGAATGGAGAGGCACAGAATCCATGTTGCTTGAAGTCCAGTGTGAAGTTTCCACAGTCAGTGATGATTTGGGCTGCCATGTCATCTACTGGTGTTGGTCCACTGTGTTTTCTGAAGTCCACAGTCAATCCAGCATCTACCAGGACATTTCTGAGCACGTCATGCTCCCTTCTGCTGACAAGCTTTATGGAGATGCTGATTTCATTTTCCAGCAGGACTTGGAACCTGCCCACACTGCTAAAGGTACCAAAAGCTGGTTCAATGACCATGGTGTTACTGTGCTTGATTGGCCAGTAAACTCGCCTGACCTGAACCCCATAGAGAATATATGGGGTATTGTCAAGAGGAAGATGAGAGACACCAGACCCAACAATGCAGATGACCTGAAGGCCGCCATCAAAGCAACCTGGGCTTCCATTACACCTGAGCAGTGCCACAGGCTGATTGACTCCATGCCACGCCACATTGATGCAGTGATTCATGCAAAAGGAGGCTCAACCAAGTATTGAGTTTAAAATATCCTTTTTTTATTTCATCTTATTTAATATTCTAATTTTCTGAGACACTGAATTTTGGGTTTTCATTATCTGTAAGCCATAATCATCAAAATTTTGTAATAAAATTTAGTAAAAGAGGCTTGAAATATTTAAATCTATGTGTAATGAATCTATATAATATAAGGATTTCACTTTCTGAAGTGAGTGACAAACAATTTTGAGCTTTTTTTACCTGTATTTTAGAAATAGCCTTCAATACATTGTATGGGTCAAAATTATAGATTTTCTTTTATGCCAAAAATGGTTAGGATATTAAGTAAAGATCATGTTCCATGATATTTTGTCAATTTTCTACCGTAAATATATCAAAACATACTTTTTGATTAGTACTATGCATTGCTTCATTTGGACAACTTTAAAGGCGATTATCTCAATATTTTTGCACTCTCAGATTCCAGATTTTCAATTAGCTGTATCTCGATCAAATATTGTCCTATAGGGACCTAAAGGATCCAGGATCACAAATATAAATATATATAAAAAAAAAAGAAACTGAAAAAAAATCCCCCAAAAATGTTAATGGTGTCCTGGCAACTAACTGAATCCAAGTTATTGGAACTAAAACTGAAATCAAAATTAATTAGGAGATATTCAAATTATTATTATTTTTAATTAAAATGACAAATGCACAGAAAATACTAAAACTTACCTAAAATAAAATGTTGTTTTGCTACAGAAATGTAAATCAGAGACACTATTAATGTCTTAAATGGTCGTAACATATCGGAGTTGCAAGATTAAAAACTATCTTAAAATTATTCTAAAAAGTACAATAAAAATTCAAATGAAAACTGAAAATATAAAAACATAAGCCAATTCAAAATATTAATAAAATATAATTATAATTCTATAATAGTATATAAATAATACTAAAATAACACTAGAACACAAAAGGAATAATGCTGTATGGATTAGCAAAATAGTGCACTTTATTCTTTAACTTTGGAAATCTGAGGAACAGACTTCAATTCAAATCATTGACTCAAGTCAAATCATACATTTTATTAGATATTCAGAGCTGCATACTGAGCAATCATGAGGCTTTAAAACACTTGCAATATAGTGCATAAGCTGTACAGACTTCATTTCTTTGGTGAATTTCTTTGTGGGATTATTCTATATGGGATTTTTGTGTAAACTGCTACTTTAATATGTAGGATATTAGCATGCATGAGTATACTGAGAGATTGAAAAGAGAAAAAAAAGACTAACCCGATTTTGGCGGGCATGTAGAGCATCATGGGTACCACAGGTGAGTCATTGCTGCCATAGATGATGAATCCCATCTCCCGCATTCTCCTACGGAAATAGACTGTGTTTTCAGCCAACCGCTGGATACGTGAACAGCCTGAAACCAAGAAACACACCCGAACCATTAAGCTCAAGTTTTCAAAAAAAAAAAGTATTCTGTCATCTGGCACTCCGCATCTTTTTCCACAGCCTTTCATGCGATCAGACAATTAAAATTTACCAGGCCACAAAACTCATTACTTCAGATACTAGGAAAGTAAACCACCTGAGCTATAAACTTTATACTTAAACCTCCACGATCGGTAGATCTAAAAACTGTTGAAGAAGAAATATTTAATACCTGCTGATTTTATACCACATTTTACCTTTCCCCGTCATATCACCAAAGCACATGCCCTTCGTACACAGTAAAAATGATCAGATGTTTAACTTCTATGCATCCAAAGTGCACAATTCAGATCCATCAAAGCTTGAAGTCTAATGGCAGAAAGATTTGAATCAGCAGGCTAAACTAAACCCTGGTGCTGCAGGTTACAGAAGCCTGCAACAATCCACTGTGTGACTGGTGCGGAAGAATGAGAATTATACTCCAATAATCCTGACAAAAACAGGAAAATTAGTGTCTTGATTTTTCAGCAGCTCGCTCTCTAAGCGGGACATATGTTCCCTGGGGGAGGATTGCTTAGCGATCCACGTCAATGGAGCTCTTAAAACACTCAGTCCACCGCAGTGATCTGAGAGCCACTCTAAAGTCTTACGTTTCTGAAAGCCTCGGTTCTGCTTCGTCAAACATTCCATGCATGCTAAAAGCTTGAACAGAGGAATTTCCTGCTCTTTGACAATGTCTCACCCCAGTGTCATCCAGATGCCAAAAATCTAGCAATTGTCATACTTGCCGTGCCTGCAGGGTGATAAAACTACAAGATCTTGAAAAAGTTGCTGTACTGTTATGACTTGATATTCTGTCTGGCCTTGTAATATTCAGCTTTTTAGTGGTTTTGCAAAACAACGTAAAGAAAGATGGGATCCCAAGGTTGAACAATTCGGCCTGGTCAATATGACGGGGCTATTGAGGTTCCATCTGATGAGCCCTTGAGAAAGGAGACTTGACTGGCTGTGAAACTGGACTCCTTCCTCAATCCCCCTATGTAAATTGGCCACTGACAGATAAAGCAGGTTCCACGAGTCATGACCGGGTCAGCCACTCCATGGTAAGGAAATTAACCCTGGCCAATGTGTAACGTTAAACATACTGGAAGCCCAGTTGCATCTCTGGTGATTCCCATTGGTCCCTTGCCCAACTATAGTAGCACTATAAACTGTGGCAGCAGTTCTCTAAATGTTCATATCAAATCTTTTAGTACCACCTGGTTCACCAAAAATGAAAATTCTGTCATTATTTAGTCACCCTCATGTCATTTCAATCCTACATGACTTACTTTCTTCAGACACCAAAGAAGATATTCTGAAGAATGTTTCAACTGCTTTTGTCCACACAATGCAAGTCATTGGGATCCAAAACTACACTGGACAACACTGACCATCATTGTATGGGCAGGAAAACACTGAGGCACTTAACAAAACATTTTATTATTATTATTTATCATTAATATCATATTTTGATTCATATCAACCTTAATGTATTTTGGAAAAATCATGATGCTGTGAGAGTGACATTAAAACATTTTAAATATTTCAAACACTAATGTTCTATAAATAAATAAAAACACAGTACTGTTAAAAGGTTTGGGGTCAGTGGGATTTCAAATACTTTAGGGAAAAATCAGTACAGACATCTATAGTGTTACGAAAGGTTTCTGACATTATTTGTTTTTACTTAAAAAAAACGTTTTACTAAATCTAAGAATCCTGTAAAAAATATGTCAGTTTTCACAAAAATATTAAGCATAATTATATTAAATGTTTCACCAAAGCAGCAAATCAGCATATTAGTATGATTTCTGAAGAATCACATGATTCTAAAATCTATGTATGATGCTAAAAATTCAGCTTTGCATCACAGGAAATAAATTACATTTTAAAATGTATTAAAATACAAACAGTTTCATTTTAGTTATATTTAAATAATTACTTTGTTTTACTGTATTTGTAATCAAATAAATGCAGCCTTGGTGAGATTATGATACTTCTTTAAAAAAAACATTTTTTAACTGACTCTAAACCTTTGAACTGCAGTGTGTATTTATACATTTTGAGCAATTTATTCAATGCTAAACCTTATTTTTTCTGTTTAGAAGCTCTTAAAATTCTTAAATCTAGTTTGATGCCCAAATTGAGCATAAAGATATTTAAAAAATTCAACTAGATATTCAAAATGAAACATGTAGAATAACAGAACAGAACACATTCCAGCAGCAACAAGAAACTGAATAGCTCAGGAAGACGAGGAGTTAAATCGAGGCAATTTAGTTTGACAGCCCTAACCATTAAGGAACCTGTAGAGTTCTAATGAATAACTACAGAGAATTGATCAACTACGCAAACAGCTCAGGTGAATAACTATAAAATGAGCATCTGAAAGCAATCGGCATTAACGGAAGTTCAAGCTACCCAACATTGGGCCATTGAGATAGCGAGCCAGGGTCGTAGGGCCTTGGGGGAGGGGGAGTGCACCAAGGTGGAGCATGAGTCTCCAAAGTAAATCTTTCTGGGGTACCTTTTCAACAGCTAGTTTCACAACGCACACCCCCGCTAACTTCTTCCAGACCCAAAGCTGGAGGATCTGGAGCGAGAGAGGCAGCGAAAGGGACCAAAAGAGCTTCCAGATGTGGGGACTGTTTCCCTTTTTTGAAACGCCAGTTCCTCCTCACTTCCTTTTCATCTGAAGGGAGGAGATAAGTAAAAGCACCAGGAGTTGAGGGTGGCTGACGTGCCGAAAGCCTCCTTGCCCCTTACGAGAACCTCTCTGGAGAAGGGCTACAGGAAGCAAAGCAGCTCCTTCCAGGCTCGAATCTGTGGCCTCAATCTTTCATGGGCTGCAATGGAGCTCACTAGCTAGCAGCTGTCCTGATGCTGAAGTCCAAGTCAGCGGAGAGTGAACAGGGGAATTTACACCCGTTTATGGGTTGATTCATTTCACAGTCATCCACATTCACTCTTCTGATCAGTACATCACTTTTCCTGTGTGACGTTTTACATTTAAACTAGCATTCCAATTTGGGGTCAGTTAGATTTTTTCTTTAAAAGGTGGGGTATGTAATTTTTCAGAGTCGGGCCGAGTACCAAAACAAACTTGTAGCCAATCAGCTGTAAGGGGCGTGTCTACTCATGATGTGGAGGAGAGAGCGTTCCGTGAACAGCCGAGCCGAGCGACAGAAAGATAGAGATGGCAGACTAAATAACAAAAGAGGAAAACTTCTGCGAAACAATAAGGCAAGAAGTAGGACCCGTGTAAATATCGGATCAGTTTTTCAGCGCTGAGAGAACTCAAGGAGCGGAAGGCCTAAGATCGGAAGCCAAGGATGCTTTGGTTTTTCGCGATAGATGCGTAACACTCTACACCGGACGCGTCGCGCTGTAACAGCTAACGCCTGCCTACACTGAAAGCGATAAAAGGACCGTTGAAAATCATTTGAAATTTGTCTCAGCACGTCATAGAATGCGGCAGCAGGTTTCTGTTGGAGATTTGTCGAGCCGCACAGCATCTAGTGTAGACAGCATCACTGATTATAATGGCTATAGTATTTTGTTGCGCCGCTCATGTCCGGTGTAGATACGGTGTTTTATTTAGCAAGGACATATTAAACTAATCAAAAGTAATATACATTTATATACAAGGTACAAAAAATATATATAAGTATATAAGTATATAAAATCCTATAATTCTTATAAAAATATAATTACTTGCTTTACATGCAGGATTTCAATTACATGTTCATTTAAAGCTAAATTTAAAGTCCAGAAACAAATAGCTAACATTAGTGTTGAGAGGGAAATACTTACAGTATTTACAAAGGAACACACTGGTTAAAGGTCCTGTATCTCGTAATTTTCACAACTCACAACTTTTAAATCTGTTTTATGGAGTTTTTATATAGTGATCGTTTTTTTTTTTTTTTGGAAAGGCATGTGAATGTGTATTATGACTTATGTTATACGAATGTGTATTATGAAAAAATGACTCTACTTCAATCCCTCACAGCCTCATTTTAATTCCTGTCAAAAATTCATGTGTAAAATGTCTATAAGCCAATAATGAAACCCATTGCTGACTTTCAGTAACAATTAGATGTTGCAGCTCTAGTCATTGATTGATGGATGCTAGTTAGGGTAGGTCAGTTGGTTTAAATACTTGCACAACAATGGAAGTGTCAAAGAAACAGAAGCACATCACCACATCTGGAATAACAATCCATTACCCTGCTTTAAGGGGGGGGTGGGTAAACACATTCTTACACCTAAAACATGTGTACCTGCCCTCTCTCACAGAGCAAGTCAACACCTCGAGACAAAGATGAATGTCCAGTGTTTGTCAAGTCAGTGTGTACAGAGAAGTAACCAGACTTAACAATGAGATCGGGTATGCTCATCACCACACACCACAGAAAGATAAAAATGCCAACTTGTGTAACTACTGTGATTTACGAGGCCACATCTTTTGAATTCTCAAATTTTTTGCTCATTTTTCCCTGAGAATGAGCAAGGCCAGGAATATTTCTTATCGGCTTGTTTGTGTGGGGACGCCAGGAGTTTTGGATGGTTTGAAAGCCAGATCTGATCAAAAGAAAACTTTATTTCCCTTCAGGCCAAGGACACGTCGGACTGTGAAACCACTAGACCGTGAAAGCATCTGCATCTGTATTCAGAAACAATAAATGAATTGAAAATGTAGGCCAGTACAGGACAAACCACATTGAACTGAAAAAAAATTACTTGAGTTTTTAATTTGCTTGTTTTTCCAGTAAAAATGTCTAAAAATCCTTAAACCAGGATATTATTTTATGCACTGTTGCTTCAAGTAATTTTAAGAGATGATTTAATAGACTGTATTTTAAATATAAGTGTTTTTGTCTTACCACACTGACTTGTCTTACAGTTGTTTTTAACTTGTTTATACTTCAAAAAGTTAAATCTGCCAGTGCAATTAAATAAAATACAATTGTATTAAATATTAAAGATACACTCTCTAAAAACAAGTTATATTATTATATGGAATTGCTAGAATTATTTTTTATTATGATTTATTTTTTTGCAGTATGCATGGAGGAGAAATGCAAACAAACCACTCGATGAAATGAAAACTATATAATAAAATAACTTCTACATAATAGTCATCCTGATGATGAAATCGGCTTCACTGACTAAAATGACCCAAGTACAGTGAACATCCATGTATGACATCCAAAGCAAACTTGGCAGATTAAAGTAGGTGTCAAATTGTCTTCAAGAATTTAATATTGCATAAACTAGAAAACTGGGAATGACATCTTTTGTTTTGCCACAACAAAAATGAAATGACACTTTATGAAAGAATATAAATTGTAAACCTGGCAGTAAATGAGTGCTGGAGGCAATTTGTTCACACTGAAGTCACTTGTCAGATCAATACAGTGCTGCAGGCTTAGACTCAAACATGTGGGTAAAACAGAGCAGATCAAGTGTGGCTGGAGCTGGAAGCATAATCTGAGAATGAAAGGACCAAAGAAAGCAGGGACGAATGAGTTTCAGTTCCCATGAGGATACACGGGATGTATCCCAGTTGACCTTTGCTTGATTAGTTTTCTTTGTGCATCAACCCCCAACAAACCCACACAAACACTCTGATTGTTCAGGTCCACCTTTGTTCTCTCTTAGATGCTCCAATATCAGTTAATCTACATAAATGTCATCGGTTAATCAGCAACCTGTTATTACTGCAAGCATCGAAAAGCTCCAAATGCACTCAAATACTTTTGCACAGCAATTCTTTTTAGTTCTGGATAAATACTGAATTTGTGTGCATATGAAAATTTTAAATGAACGATTGTTTTTATTCCAAACCCCCCCCCAAAAAATAAGTGTCAAATGCACTAATTTTAAAGAACGGAGATGTATATTAATATTATATATTTATATGCTCATATTTTAATTTAGAATTTGTGAATGATTGTAACTTTTCAATAATTATTTTCTAGTCTGTTCTCCACTGGTTGGAGAGAGATTAAAATACTACACAAATGTGTCTCTCTCTATACTGTAATTAATTAATTTTCTTCTTGAAAATAAAAATAATTATATAAAAAAGCACCTTATTAATCCCAAAGAACCAGCTGGATCATCTCATTGGTCAAGAGTTTTTTTTTATAATGTGGGATGCTGGTGAAAGTCCATTAGCAGGTGAAGGAGAAGAGAAAAGTCTTTGGGAGACAGCAAGATGTTCTCAGGAGACATCTTTAAGGATAATGGAAACAATAAGTCTTTGGAAGGAGATGAAAATAGCCCTTAGCCAAGCAAAGTAATACTCATATTGAGCACTTCACCTGGACCCGGTAGAGCCTGTTTGTTGTAGCTGCCAGCGTTGATTGAGTGGCAGGGGGAAAACAGGCAGTTTGGTGGGTCTAACCAAAGGGCCAGATCACACTAGTTACATGGGTAATTGTTAACACATTTCTTAGGTTTAAACTCTGAGCTAAATATTTTACCTGGACGGAGTCTGTGTACAGCTGTTGAACTAATCAGTCTCATTTCATGAGCGCTGGGAAATTGTATGAAGAAAAGTCTCACATCGAGAGACCCCCCCACCCCCACCCCTCATCTCACTTCAAAGCGATCCTTGAGAAATACTTATTTCAATTTCTGGGCCAAGTTTATCCAGAGCGTACAGAGCAAACAAACATAAAGAGTCTATTTTCACAGAGAAATAAAGCAAAGACAAGAACAATGGGGTTGACAAAGTAAAGGTACGCTTTTCAGTGAATGGTGTGCAGATGAGAACAGGAAATTACATATGGAGGAAGACGTGACTGTTTACTGTACGACTGATTGCCAGATGAAAAAAACACACATTGGCTGATTTTGCCTGACACCTTCATCTTGTGACTTCGTGCCACAGCATTCTTGCTTGAAATGTTTGGCATCTTGATCTATATCTGTGCCATCTGTGCCACCTGTTGCAATATGCAAGTTCTAGAATGGCACTTTGGTAAAAAAATAAAAAATAAATCTGGTAGGTAAATAAATGTACACATGTAATTACAAGCAGCTTCAAAATGCTGAACACCATCCATAGTACATCCTTGCAATCTGACTATTTATTTTTGGGTCAATCCTGCCACCTTGTGGTGTACTTAAACACACAGTTGACTTTTTACTTGCCTAAAGTTTTTAATTCTGTCTTTGTTTACTCGCTCTCATGTCATTCCAAACAGATGTGATTAAATAATTTATCTCTCCATCACATTGTATGTGTTATTGTATGGCTTCATGAGACGTGTACACAAGCCATGTGAAAAACTTTTGTTTGTTTTTTCTTTTAAAGTTCCGGTTCACACTTTTACGAGTTGCCAGGGTGGTTAATTACAGCAAGAGATAGGGACAGAGAAGAGAGATAGTGAGGAAACTAAACAGTCTAGTGCTTCAAACCTCGCCAGCTAATGCAGGATTTCATGGAGTTGGTTGCAAACCCCATGCCCGAAAAAACAGCCACTATATTATTCAATATTTCTTCTTTTGAGTTCTATGGATGAAATAAAATAACATGGTTTTGGAACAACATGAGGGCAAGTAAATGATAATATGTTTAGGCATCTCAGATTCTTTGAGATTCTGTAAATATGGAAAAATAAAGTAGGCAAAATAAAGTAAAACTCACCTATTGTTGTTCCATCCTTCCCCATAATGCACTTCATAGAAGTGATGATTTGCTCCACGACAGGAAGCGACATAGAGGTGGCGTAAATTGCACTGTGAGAGTGAGTTCGTAGGTAGTCTATCAAATCCTAAAGCATAAAACATTTTCATAATGACAAAATGCAAAATCTTCTGTCGGCTTTGTATAGAGGTTTTACAATGACTAAGGAAATGAAACACTATCATTCAAAACTTTGTTATGTTAGTATATTAAAAAAATATATATATATATATATATATATATATACATACACATACATATATTTATATATATATATATATAAATAAGTGCTGTCAAAAGATTAATCGCGATTAATCACATCCAAAATAAAAGTTTTTGTTTACATAATATATGTGTGTGTGTGTGTGTGTGTGTGTACGGTGTATATTTATTATGTAAATATAAATAAACACACATATTTTTTACATTAAATATATTTTGATATAATATAAATAATAGGTCTTGAACCCTATTCCTGAGGACCCACTGTCATACAGAGTTTAGCTAGAACCCTAATCAAACACACCTGAAGCACCTAATCAAGCTCCTCAAGATTGCTTGAAAACACAAAGGCAGGGGTGTATTCCAGAAAGCAGGTTATGTGACATTCCCAGGTATGTTTGAGGATAAGGGAGCGGATAACCTCAGCTCTCGGTTCAAAATCGGAGGTTACTTTCAGGGTATGGAGTAACCATAGTAACTTGCTCTCTGAAGATAACCTGCTCCAGAGCAGGTTATGTTCCAGGGTTAGTTCACTTCAGCGCATGCGTGATCTACTGACGAGCCTTAAGTGGGCGTGGCAGATAGCACACAACATTATATAATATTAGATTATGTAATATAGCCTATTATATATACATAATATAAGAAATAAATATGGTAATATATTATCTAATATAGCCTTTATTGGCATACATAACAGTTATCTGTTTACATTTTAAAACACTATGACAAGGTAATGTTTAATTTATTATATTATATATATCTATATATATGTTTTTCTTAGCGTCCGTTTCCATAGTGACTCGTCGATTCGTCGCTCTGTTGAGAATGTCTTGAGTCTTAACCAGGAACATACTCTGAATTGAATGAACACGTTTTTGGACCCACATACCTCGCTTAAGCAAGGTTTGGGGTTAATCAACCAGGGTTGGGTTTAGCTGAAGGTAAGTTAACCGTGCTTTCAGGAACACACCCCAGGTGTGCTGAAGCAGGTTCGAAATAAACTTTACAGGACAGTGGGTCCCCAGGAGTACGGTTGAAGACCTCTGATAAATTATATGAATATAAATCTAGACATGTAAATATTTTCCAAACACATACTGTATGTGTGTGTATTTACACTGCCGCTCAAAAGTTTGTGATCAGTAAGATTTTTTATGTTTTTAAGGGAGTCTCTTCTGCTCATCAAGGCAGAAAAGTATTACATAAAAGTATTTATTCTAAAAACAAAAAAACACAGAATCACATAAATAAATTCTAGTTTAAAGTATATTCAAATAGGAAACCAATATTAGAAATCGCAATAAGATTTCACAATTACCGTTTTTTCTGTATTTTTGATAGAATACAACCTCGATGAGCAGAAGAGACTCATAAAACATAAAAAATCTTACTGATCCAAAACTGTGCCAGTACCTTCAGCAAGGATGCATTGTTCAAAAGTGACAGTAAAGACTTACGTTATTTATGAAAAAATTTTACACATTAAATCACATCATATTCAATCACTTTATACTAATATATAGCTTTTTAGTGTATTTTTAGTCATTTTTAATAAATGGATCATAACAGATTTCTAAAAAAAAAAAAAAAAAAAAACTCTTGAATGGTAAGTGTATATTTGCTAAATCTTTCACAACATTTGTAAATATTGTTTACAAACAATTGTAAATTTGTTAATAAAAATGTGTAAATTGGCACTTTAATTTCATACCTTCCTCCCTCCTATGTATCCACCAGCAGCACCGAAGCTCTTTGTGAAGGTGCCCATCATGACGTCTACATCTTTGGGGTCCAATCCAAAATACTCCACCACTCCACGACCGTTGGGTCCTAATGCCCCGATACTGTGAGCCTCATCCAGATAAAGATAGGCCTTGTACTTCTTTTTCAGGGCTATAACTTCTGGCAGCCGTATAATGGAGCCCTCCATACTGAGTAAATAACAGGTTCTAGTCCATTAAACTTTGAAATGTGTGACAATTAATTTGATCGTTAAACTGTCAAGAATGTACATGTGATAGCATGTCCCACACTTGAGAAAGCTACAGCAGTACAGAAAGCACGTTTGCAATAATGAAATCAATTCGATGTAAACAAGAGAGTTTAATCACCTGTAGATGCCCTCCACAAGAATGAGGATTTTCTTCCAGGGTCGATGTGTTCTAGGCTGACCATGAAGGATAGCGTCTCTGAGCAACTTATCCAGGCTCTGCATGTCTGCGTTTAAACAAATTAAATGTTTAACCCAGAGTAAAATAACTATACTTGACCCCAAAAAATGTGTGTAAGGCTTTTTTTCATAAGAAAATAGAGATTAATTAAATGTCATGATATTGGTGATGTAAGCTATTGATAAAGTGGTATTCGTTCATCAGCCATATGAAAAGTATGTGGTATTCCGGGGTCACAGTGTAGTAAAATGTTACCTGTGTCCTTGGTGATCATTTAAGAAACCACAGCACATAAATTCAGTACAAAGTGTCAGTGCAAGAACTGCTTAAAGCACTTCAGTAAGAAGCAATCAGAGTGCTGCTGAAGTTTCCCCAAGACTACAATCTGACTCAAGAGTTTCAAGGACCATTACCCATTCACCTCAAGTTACTTTATCCATTTAGAAGCTCATTTATTAATCACTGACAGTCATCTGTCCAAATTGCCAATTTAAATGATTCATTTAGAATAACACAGCTGAAATGCGATGGAGAGCTGACCTTTCCAGTGATAACATTTGTATTCATGGTGTTTGACTGGACATTAACCAAAATGGCATTCAGAAACAAGTCCAAAAACAAACCAGAATACAAATAGGTCAATTTCAGGACCTCGACTTTAAGATTTGAACATGGGCCAAGGTCTGTCAATCTTCCACTCAAGCAGTTGCAGTGTCATGCTTTGTGTGTATTGGAGCTGCACCCAATGTTCATTCTTTACCTTTGTGCTGATAACAGCTGTGTACAAGAACTGAGGCATTAAGACATACAGATATAGTGATAAGATAAGATATGTGCCTGTCAGTGGAAACTCACTATTGTGTTTAAAGACCCGGATGGTGGAGCTGGACAGCCGGGCTCCTAGTACCAGAGAGGCATGGTTCAACTCGTCACTGAGAATCAGACATCCCTGAAAACAGAACAAACTGTGTCAGGTCACTGTGAGGAAATGCATTTATTCAGTCAAAAATAATTGTTAAAAATGTAATTATTAAATTTTTTTAAATGTCATTTATTCCTAAAGCAGCCATTATTCCATTCTTCATTTTGACAGATCTTTCAAAATTTATTCCAATATGCTGACATTTCTTATTATATCACAGTTGAAAACAGTTGTGATGCTTAATATTTTTGTGGAAACCATGTTTTGTATATATATATATATATATATATATGATTGACAAAAATAGCTTTTAAAATGGTGCCTTTTAAAAATGAAAGTTTTTTTGCTGCTTCTTTTGTCTCTGTTTTTGTAATGTGTGACTTTCGCAATAATAGGCATCCTTTGAAATCAGTTTCGATCATGTAATTCTGGAAAGTCAGGCATTTGAGTGCTAAATCACTAGACTTGTCTTAGCCTGCAACAGGAAGTGAGGTTGGGAAATCTCTGTGGTGCACTTGCAGCTAAGAACAAGTTTCCTGTGGCGATTTAGTTATGCCTTATCATGTGCATTCTATTGTGGGAGCTACACAAACTGTTTGAGTTGGAACCGGTGGTCTATTTGTGCCATTATAGTAATCTCCTCCCTCTGCACTGGTGATAAAATATGACATACCCACCCAGTGTGCTTAAACCAACAAAGGAAAACATTCATACACCATAAACTTATGTATCAGTTAACTAGCACTGGCAGATCAAGGCGGGATCCGCCTGTGCTGACACTCCTATGAATTTAAGGAGTTGCCAGGGTGGTTCATCACAGCATGAGATAAGGACAAAGGAGAAGAGCCATAGAATGGAAACTAAACGGTCTAGTGCGTCAAACCTTGCCAGCTAATGCAGGAATGTTCATGGAGTTGGTTGCAAACCCCATGCCAAAAGCCATAGCCGACTCCACTCCCAGGAATGACGCCACCAGTTTGTCCAACTCCTCATGCCTGTCAAGGTTGCCTAAGCAAATCACACAAATAAATCAGCTAATGCAAATCAACACTTACTTACTATATAAACAATAGAGCTAGAGAAGCAACACTTGTGTTTATTTCAAAAGTTAAGTCATCCTAGAAAGCTTCCACATAAGCCCATAAAATAACTAGATTCAATGACAGCATGAAATCACCAATTTATTCATGATATGTTTCACTTTTAAAACAAATCTTAAATCAAAAGTCATAACTGAACCATTCAGTGAAAACGACAAATTATTTCATTCATCCATCTTCTCCATTTGTTTAGTCCACTTAAAACCTGCCCCTTTCTTACAATCAACAGGAAGCTAGTATTCAACTGATCTGCCTGTCTCTAATCAGCAACCAATAGACAAAACCAAGCCTCCCGCCCAGTGTTGCCAACTACACGGTTTTCTTGTGGAATTTGTTTACTTTAACACTGTTGCCGTGGCTTGTTTTTCATGTTCGCGGGTTAAAGTGACCCCAAGAATGTGATATTTACCCCCCAGAACACAATTTTTACCATGGGACCACCCAGAAATGCGATTGAACTAGTTTTGGGCTAATTTTGAATAGCAATTGGGCTAGTTTTGGGCTAATTTTGAATAGCAATTGGGCTAGTTTTGTTGTGAAAACCTGGCAACCCTAAATCTTTCTTATTTTTCGATAATCTTTTATACTTGGATGTAGGACTCTCAATACAGAAAAAAAGATGCGTCACAATTCAGCTTCACTGCAAAACTTTTTACCTTAACCAACACAAAATATGCTGCCAATGTTGGAGACAATCTGACAGCCTTCCCAATATTTTTCTAATATTGTCTAAAATCTAGAATGTTTGAGCCAAAGTTCTTTAATTAGCATGCTTAGCTCTAGCTGTTACACAGTTTATCTGGTCAAATTCTCTCAGAAAAGTTGAAAACGTATAAATGAATTCCCTAACTCTGCTGCTAAAGCCATATACACTCATAAACTAGACACATCTAAACTATGTTTTGCGAAATTGTTTGATCGCTTCTCCACAGGATTCCTCAAATCAAAGTTAAGTACATTAAACTAGCCTTATAATACAGGACATTCACAAAGGAGGAGTTTTTGCACTCCACTGCACTGTTTTTCCATTGTTTTCTATGATAACATGCGATAGACGGACACGTTTGACCATTGCAACTGTGTGTTGCGAGTTTTTGCAGCATTTCACGCACTGTAAACATTCAACTTCTAAAAAACATATCTCTAGATCTAGTGTTTGTTTTTACATTCCACTATACTGTGCATCACAATTGTAAACACAAAAATGCTTTCTGTGCGACTGGCCCTTATTGTTATTCTCCAGTGTGTCCTGGGTGGATTTTAGGTTGTTGCTTCAAAAAACTCAATATCAAAAAAATTAAAAGCACACTTTTCCTAAGTAATCTACACAATTTGCTATCAATAGCTATCAATAATGTCAGTAGCACAAATGGTACATGGAATGAGTGGCATGCTTATGTTTAAAGCTTAAATGTGCCTTATGGACATTTACGTCTAAATATTTCCCAGAAAGCAACAGTAAGCGCTCACCCATTTCCTGTCTAGTGCTGGCCACGCCCAACCCAATTTTCACCGTCACCTCTCCAGCAGCTGTGGCACAGGTGCCTTTGTTCTCTGCAAAGCCCAGATAATTATACGAGCCAAGGTTTATCACATCCTTCACCACTCGCCCAGTGTACCTGAAGGAGAACAACACACTAGCGTGAGATTTCTTTTGAGCCAAAACTAATCCTTGATGACCCTAGACTGGATTGTAAATCTCATGCAACCTCACTCACCTCATAGTTCAGGTTATAATCAAGTCCTTTCACTAGCAGCCTTACTTTTGAAAGCTTATTGTACATTGGTTTGAAAGTGACCTTGATATTATAATCATTAGATTAATGCAGCTCTCATCTTGGGAGGTAAAACAGTCAAAGACGTGGTGTTTTTTCTTGTTCAGGTCCAAGTCAGCCTACTTACTCAAAGGTCCAGTTGTAATCATTGGAACTGCGCTCAACAAGGTCAAACGTGGCCCCAGGAACACTGCAAATGGGCCTGTTCCAGCTGTCCCGAATCCTCATGTATAAATTCCTTGTGTAGAAATCCTCAAAGTCTTGATAAAGTGAAACAAAGTCCTGGACAAAAAAAAGCAAGAAAGAAAAAGAACAGATTCACATACTTTATATTTTTTGTTCACTACCTGAAAACAGCTCCTTACATTTGGGTGACTATCTTGATTTGGATCCAATATTTTAGGAAGTATAATATCCATAAAAGGCATGTAGAAAAAACAAAGCGCAACCTTTCGGTGCCCTAAAGTATTTTACAATAACGGTAAATTGCATGATATCCTTCCTCTGACAAAATAACCTCTTTCTCTCAAACTTACACCAATAAATTACCATAATACTTTACACAGCTTTATGGAAATTACACAATTTTTTCAGACATATGAGTTTTCATAATTTAAAAACTACTAACTTTTGTAATTTAATCTTTAAAAATGTTCCTCATAACATGAAACTACCAGGAAATGTTTACAATAAACCACTTTATTTATAATAAAAAATTTAATTTTACATTAAAATTATTACACTAGTACCATCAAATGTTTGAGGTCAGTAACATTTATATGTTTGAAAGAAGTCTCTTATGCTAACCAAGGATGCATTTATTTGATCAAAACTTCACTAAAAACAGTAATATTGTAAAATATTATTACAATATATTTTTTTGATTTAAATATATACGAAATGTATTTCTTTCCTGCAATGTAAAAGTACTAATCCCCCACGCCCCAAAAAAAAACTAAAACCTTTTGAACTATTGTGCATATATTTGCTTTTTTCCACTATGCACACATGACGATATTTACCTTCTGCTCCTCCCTTTCTGTGGCTATGTGGCATTTTTCTATTTTCCACTTCCTCATGAAATCCCGCAGATATCCAAAGATCGTGAGGATGCCGTATCCCATGTACGTGAGCACAGCAACCAGCATGGGAGTTTCCTCAAAGGACTCGATGAACGGCCTGCTGTAAAGTTCTCCATTGCATGCAGCATTGTAAACCTGTAAAACAATACCACTTCAAACACTGTAGTCATGGTACCATCACATTGTAGTTACGGATTAAAAGACGTGTACGATTCAAACATTTGCTTAAACAGATTCATTTTGGACTACTTACTTTAACAGTTTAATACAGAAACAGTGGCAAGCTTTATTCATGGACACTCTGCAAAATTCAGATGAACTTGAACGGTTTCAAAGTTTGGCCTCTCGTTGTCAAAAACTCTGTTACTCATGGTGACCAAAGGATCATGCACAAGTTTTGGACCAAACAGATTAAGCAGTTCATTCAAAACCCTGTGATTTGCAGGCACATGTGACTAGTCATGCTCCACTAACAAATACCACGGAGTCTAGCAACACTACTGACATCCACGTGAACTTTGCATTCAGTTGCAAGGCTGAAAGCGCCTTCCAGGAAACGTCTTTTGAAACATGTGTGACAACAGATTTGTAAAACTTAGATGTGTGTGATATACCATTGAAAGCTGTTGCTGAACATTACAATGGATAGTCAATCAGGAGAAGTCGAAAGAACTGATATGGCTCTACAATACAGTTTAGTTGGATAAACAAAGGAGCTGTGACAAAGCACAGAATATCTTGGAATAGATTAAGTCAGAGCCGATACTAGACTTCTGGGGGCCCTACGCAAAACTGTGTCGACCGGGGGGATTTCGGGTGGTTATGAATGAAACACATTTGTCCATGTTTCCCTCCGTCTCGAATCACGCTCACGGGAAGCGCTCGAGAAACAGTGTCTCTTCCGCGGCTCGCTATGCTATCAACTCGTTGTTTTAGTCTCGAGCAAGAGCCTTTAAGACATTCACGATACATGACTTGACTGATTTTTACGTAGAAAGGGCAACAGCACCGCATTACAATTAATTATCATTCATGTTTTCATAGCCGTTGACCAAATTCTAAAACGAACCTAAAATGAAATCATCTTTGAGAGCAAGGGGGCCCCTGGTGTTTCATGCATGTTCTATGTATAGGGAGGATCGGCTCTGGATGGAGTTGACCGACTACCAGTGTTTGGGAGTAACTAGTTACATGTAACAGAATTACGTAATTTAATTTCAAAATAAAAGTAATTGGTATTAGTTACAGTTACTAAGAAAAGATGTGTGATTAAATTACAGTTACTTATGAAAATGTTAAGGATTACAAAGGGGTTACATCAGATTTTTTCACACACACTCCCGCATACAGATTTAATTGATTTATTTCATAAATTGCAGTGACTGCTCTAAAATATGAAACACCAACGTTTCAGAAGTTTATAACATGCTTATCCGATAACTCTTATATTTCCTATATGGGTTTATGTACATGCCATATTACTGCGGCACCCGGCGGGCAGTTGGGGGTTCGGTGCCTTGTTCAAGGGTCTCAAATATTATCCTCTTAATTCAAGTGATGAAGGCTTTCGAAAGTCTGACAGTAATTAGTGTTAAACTGTAAGTTTAACCCTGCCTGCTTTACATGTTTGAAAATGATTAACAGTTGAAAACATTAGAAATTTAGAAAAGCAATCAAAAAGTAATCAAAAGTAATCAGTTACTTTACTTTTATAAAGTATTTGAAAAGTTACACTACTTATTACGTTTTAAGTAGGGTAACTTGTAATCTGTAACCTATTACATTTCCAATAACCTTCCCAACACTGACGATTACCCGCTTAAATAACTTACAGTACAGGAAGCACATGATAAAAAATTCCTAGAGCTTGAACATGAATCATGAGTTGATTACAAAACTGTTATGAGATTAAGATCTTGACTTCCTCATTTACCTGTTTAGATATTCAATCCATTCATAGATTTATTCTCTATAAACGTAAATGAAATTAAATATAGATGTTAATATTAATAATGTTTAAATATTACTCCAAATTAAATACAGATTATGAATTATAACGTACACTAGTCAACATTTGAAGTGGATCAAAACCTTTCATCAAAGTTGTCATAAAACGTGTTCAACTTTCATGACCTTTTTTGATCTACTTCAAATGTTGACTACTGTATATTACTAAAACTACTACAGTGCTTTTATACAAAACAATACATATAAATGTACGTACAAACTATATAGATATATTTTCTATAACTTATATACTAATATGTACCTACATTTATATTAGTATAACTAGTAATATAAAATGAAATATTCACATAAACTACAAACAGACTATAATTATAAAGTATCATTTATTTATAATTAAATATAAATCTATATTAGGGAGTATAACTATATTATGGCGAACAGGGTAGTTGTCATTACTTGTCAAGTTAATTTTTATCCAATTTCTCAAAGTTGGTTTTGTATTTAAAAGTCCTTGAGGTCAAAAAAAGGTTGTTAATGTTAAGACACTAATACCTCGACTTGTCGTTTTCAATGCATTTGACTTTCATTAATGCAAATGAAGCATGAGGTTGCACATTAACTTTCTGGTTCAACAAACATCGTTTATCCAGACGAGTTATCACTTATGGAAATATCCCAGTAGCTACATCATCATATTTTTAATGATGCGATGGCCAGGGCTCATAACACGATATTATCAGGAGAAAGTCTACATCTCATCTGGCTGTCAAACTTTACTTTTCCACATGTGACCATGCCATAAACAGCAAAACTGCATGTCATGCACTAAAGGAGCACACACAGTATTGAGAACAGCTGCTGTGGGTTGCCATACATCATCATTTTCATCGTACAACATATTCCACAAGCAGATATGAAATATTCAATGTAGGATTCATAGATCTCAATGCATGATGTGGCCTCACCTTCTCCTGCTTTTGATACTGATGATGATGGTGATGATGGTTCTTCACCATGCCATTTCGTCCAGGTTTCACACCATTCGCTGCATGACAATCCTCATTCTTATTCACCGCGCTCTCAGTCATACTGATCTAAGACTAAACACATGCATGAAGAGGGAAAGATGGAAATGAGTCGGTGATCAGGGCGACGCGAGTCACCGCTACCCCGAAACTCACGAAACGAGAGAAACCTGAAATTCCAGCCTCCGCATACCGGAAATAGACGCCCCGTTAGTCGCGCGAACCAATGAGAGCGCAGAATTGAGACTTTGGGCGTGGTTTGTGGAGCAAAGGGCGTGGTCCCGCGCTCGCTTCTGATGCTGGTGCTGGGAGAAATGAACTCTAGTAACCTTTGTGTTTCACCTGTCTGGCCCTACCTTCATAACTCGAATATGTGTCTGATGCTCGCAGCTGCAAATGATATCGGATAAATTATAAAGTGTGAACACGCTAAGATAATACTTTGGGCTCGGCTTTAAATTCAGGCAAACAATAGCAGGAAGAAACAACGTGACAAGATTAACACATCCACGATTGCATCCATTTCCCGAGATATGTAGTTCCTCTTTTGACGCATACTTTTATAAATATTAAGCTACTTCCTCGTGCATAAGGGCAATTCCAGTGGATGAAAACTAGGATTTTTTATATTTTTGTACTGTGTATTTTATTTAATTGTATATTAATTGCGTATTTAATAGAATACATTTATATAAATGTAAGTATTATTATGATTTGAATACTAAATATCTATGCTAATATTTATATACTAATATAAAATATTTATAATTATACTGTACATTTCTAAAACCAGAAATGTATTGAATATACAATTATATAAAACATTAAAATAAAATTACAATCCAGAAATGTATAATTATATTATATAGGGGAGAATGGGGCTAGTTTTCATACGTTTTCACTCTTTTATTTCTCAATGTAGTTATTTTTTAAGTCAATTTATTTGTATATATTAAAAACTGGGATTAGAGTTATTTTAGTTTCATTTAGACCTTTTAGAATTTTTTTATTAATACTTAACATTAGTTTTTATGTTTATATTTTCTCTTTTAATTTTAGTAAGTTTAATTTTGTCATTTGTTTTTGTTATTTTTTATTAGTTAGAATTAGTATTATTTTTTTCAGTTTTAGTTGTAGTTTAGTACATCTTGTTAAATTTAGATATGTTTATTTAAATATATATTTTTCTCGTTTTAATTAACTATAAAATTATATGGGGTTATTTGTCATACCTGTCATTTTTCAGGCTAAATTATAAATAAATAGATAAATGAATGCATACATAAAAAATAAGGAAACAGCAGTATAATATAGCATGCAGAAATGTGTTTTTATTGTTTTGTCTTGTTTAACCAACAACAAACAAACACAGTACAAGATACACAATAGAAACAGACATTTGTGTGACTTCATGAGAATAACAATGTAGAAACTAGTGAATAGTGCAAATAATTTACATTTATTTTAGTGCATTTACACTTATTACATTAAGCAGACGGTTTTATCCAAAACAACTTGAGACAGTACATCAATCTGCTAGGGTGGAGTAAACACTGTGGGCCAGTTGGTGTCTCTCTTACATCACCGGTCTTGAACAATAGGGATTTTGCCGAATCAGTGCATTGCACTTCTCAGACTACACCCTGTGTCTTCTACAGAGAGCAAAGCTTGTGAACGCCCTCACTCAACCACGTTTACGACATAAATAATTCTTTAAAAGGCCCTTCCCTCTGTTTTCCACACAATGACATCAATGTCGCTTTGAACTTGTTTGTGAACAATCTGGAAATAATAATCATATAAATGAATGAATAAAAACACACTCTCTTGCTGCACAAGCAAGATAAGGTTGTATTGTGCCCAGCCCTACACATTAAACAATAGCTGCCATTTTCTGTTCAAAGCAAGACTGTAGAACACATTAACCCCCTGCATGGGCTATGATATGAAGAGTGAAATATGAGTGCACAAGTTCAGTAAAGCCTCAGGGATAGTCTAACTGGATCATGCACTGGAGTCATTACTCTGCGATAAAACATCTGTGAGGTTCAATGAACAACAGGCAGAGCTGTAATCACCAATGACATTGAGTGGGACACGGTGCTTCAAATATTCACATTAGTCGACAGATGCTTTTTCCTCTAAATTATTACTTTTGATGCTCCCAGTCCTGAATACCTAGTGAGATCTTTGATAACAGGCATTTGCGTAGACATATTATATTATATGAAGGTATTATATCCGTTACCTGGAGCGTACTGGTCAGTTTCTGAAAAATTTAAAAATAAAATGTATAAAAACATAAAATGGGTGTGTGCATATACAGCCTCACACACACACACACACACACACACACACACACACACACACACACACACACACACACACACACACACACACACACACACACACAAACCCATTTCATTTTCTATAAAAAAAAATTGTCCACCCAATTTTTATAGACATTTTATTTGTACTATTGTATTTATTTCTTGAAATTTTGGCATATTATTTCTACTAATTGCAATTGTGACAATCTCAAAATATGACATACCTCAAAATTGAGACTATTTGTCAAATGTGACATAATATCTCAAAACTGCAGTTTTATTACTTAGAATTGTGAGTCTCTTGTGTCTCACAATATGATGTTAAATATGAAGAAAAAAGGTGATTTTAATTATAAATAAATCAAAAGTAAAATAAAAATAAATAGTATGCCGTATTTTAATATAAATAAATATTATGCCGTATTTTAATGTTGACCTAATATCTCAAAATGTGACATTAATTATCTAAAATTGCAACATTTTGTGCTTATATTTGATAGTTTATCAAATGTGTTGAAAGAAAGTTATTTCAGGGAAATCAGATCCAGTGCATAGTTGTTTTTTGTCAAACCAGCATTCTGCAAATCAGTTTGATCCAAATACTCTCTTCTGTTTGAGCACACATGCTTTCTTGACTCTCCCCTTCCAGGCTGACTTTCTACAGCCCCACCAAGAAATCTTTACCAGAAACATTATACACAAGCCCTTTATCTCTGCTCTCCCTTCTTTCCCACAGAAGCCGCTCTGTGTTTAATTAAGAAAAAAGAAACAATAAAGGAAAGATCTGTAGAAAAGCAGTTGCCCTGAGCCTTTAAGAGCTCTAAACGCTCGTTTCCCCACTTCATCTTCTTGCTGCATTGACTTTTCACACACTGATCCTGGACTGTGGTTTATATAACCGTTTGGGTTGAATGTCACTCAAGGAGATTGGTGTCAGCGCTGATAACGTACCAAAGTGATCGGAGACCGAGATCTCGCCACCTAATTATGGAGCCTCTTGCCCGACGTGCATCTGGAAGGCAGTGATAAGAGGAATGAAGCTGATGGGAATAAAGCGTTTCTGAGGAGGGGGGTGCAGAGGCAGGCAGGGGTACCACAGCGCTCTATCTCTCCGCCTGCTTAGATTCATGTTTGCTACTGGCTCCGAATGCATTGGAGTTGGAAAGTGAGTGGAAAAGAGAAGAGGAGAGAGGGATACCGAGTAAATGTAGTCATTTTCTTAAGACACACAGCAGTGCAGATGAGGAGATCAAAACGTGATGTTTTGACTGAAAATAGCCTTCCCATGTTTATATGAACAACTTCAGGTTCATCGCCTGTCGCTGCCTATAATAACAACTCATCAGTCTAGCTGCTGTGTTATTCATATATACAGTGATATCTACTGAGGTCACCCTTCACGCTCAACTCATGTCAGGTGCTTCTGACGTAACAGACTGCCTATCTTTGGCTCATTTTGTGTATGGTATTTTTTAGTCTCATGTGGACAAAAAAAAACATATTTGTTTTAGTCAAAATATACTTCAAATAAAAATAAGTAAATATATATATATACAGTATACACACACATATACATATGAAGATATATATTTTGAAAACACAGATAACTCCATTTTAACAATTCTCAGAAATCATGCCTTTTTATTATAGCTTTTAATTTATCTCAATTAAACTGCAGTATAGTTATTTATATAGGTTAAAAAATTATTTAAAAAATAAATACACAATAAATACATATAAAACATGATACACAGGGTATATCCATTTTGAATAAAATCTATTTATATCAAAATTGATATACTTAAAAATATATACAGTATGAATATATATATTTAAAATGCATGTGTACAGTATATACACACACACACACACACACACAAATTTAAAGTGATATATGGATACATATAGATACATAAAATATATGTTATCAATATAATTGTCAATTTTTATATATTTTCAAATAGAAACATTTTCTCAAATTAAGTTCTTTTATATTTACGTATAAAAGCAAATATGAAATATATATATTTAAAATACTTAAAAATATATATAATAACAAATTACTAAATAATATAAATGATTATACTTTGCTAATTTATATTATATTTTAATATAAATAGTATAAAAATATAAATTTAACGAAAAGTACACACTGCAATTTATGTCATATATTATACATTTTACATATGTAAATATTAGGGGATTTTCCCATTTTACCAGCACACTTTTCACTTAGCTGGAAAATTTGAAGTATGATTAATGTTTGTAGCAGACATGAAGCAGGGCAAATTACGCACCTTAAGTTTAATGCTTTGGATTAAGGGCTTGTTTAAATCCCATTAGTAATTGTGATGTTTGATTTGGCAAGCGCTACTAATAATTCAGCCCCCTTAAAATGCTGGCTGTTAATTTATATTGTGTGTAGCTACATATCCCTGTTACATAAATATGGAGATAGGCTGTTCCACACGATGATATCGAATGCCAGAAACATGTCATATGGATGATGCGTTTTCAGCACACGTGGAAAACCCCCGTTATCAACTGCAGCTCTGCAGCTCTAGGTAACACACGTGACACCAGTAAAAAAGACCTGCATTACATCCACGTTCTGAAACCTATTACACCGAACGGAGAATTCGCTGAACTGAATAGACAGAAATGAAGGATCATCAACAGTCAAGCTCATCCAATTGGATTCTCCTCTCCCAACCTCCAGATCCTTCTTTTCTTGTTACAGGAAGGAAAAGCTGGAATAGCTTTAGCCAGCACAACACACTGGAGTCGATGCTGAACTGCTGGAAGTGTTTTGGATTCCCCAACACATACTTTCCAGCTTTCATTTCCTCTGGCTTTCCTGTTTGCTTTAGAACATTTGGAAGGGAACTTCTCTCTTCCTGGCCTCCTTTATCAGATGATGACACACAGGGCTCTGTAAAAACAAATGCAAATCACTGGGAGTCTCTGGAGTGGCATATGTTGTAAATAAAACAGTAGTAGTATGTTTTACAAGAAAATAAATAAATACATTTTTAAATAAGTAAATATATAAATATATATATATATATATATATATATACACACACATATACATATGAAGAGTTCATTTGCAAACACAGATAACTCCAATTTATCTCAATTAAACTGCAGTTGGGTTATTTTGACTAGGTTAAAAAATTACTTAAAAACAGCTAACTAGCACAATAAAACACTATAAAAACATGATAACATAATAAAAAACATGCTTTTTGAAAATTAAAAAAACTGACTCATCTGTTTTTGCTAATAAACTGTTCGTATATATATACTGTATATATATATATATATATATATAGACACACACACACACAGCAGATATAGTTAATTATACCAAATATTATTCAAAAGAAAATTACAGGCTGCCAAAAGGGAAAGAGGAGACAGAGACAGAGAAAACACAGCATTTTACAGATGCAAGATATTAGATAAAATGTAAACAATTTATTTTCACAGTGAAGTCTGAAATATCAGATTAGTACATGCCTAAACCAGTCTTCCTAAGACACAGGATTTGATCATTTCTTCAAAGGAACTGATTGTGAAATGCTACAGCAGTTTAATAATATTTCACCTTTATGCAATGGTGTTTACAGAAAATAGTTAATTATCACAAATATTATGCAGTGGCATATTTTGGGCCTAGTTTTGATTGGAAATGCCAACTGCAAAAACACAATTGATGATGACAAATCTGGTTTGTTTAATTCTTCCACAGAGTTTTACTATCAGATTTCTGACATATTTTGTAAACCTCACCTTTTTGCTTAAGCTGGTCCTGGTTCTGGTTCTGGTCCTGGTCACAGCACACTCAAGGCCAGTAAGAGCACCTGCTTAGATCTTTCTTCAAATGTCCTTTAGGGGACGCTAATGGACCACAGCATTCAAAACTGCGTTCAGTGCACGGGTGAACCTTGGGCTATTTAAAAAGATCACGCAAATGCTTAAAGATATTTGTATTGTCATTGAAGTCTGCTGTTTTGTCATCTTATAATAGATTATCCAAACAGTTAATTTTTCCGTACATAACATATATTTCCCATCACAAGGATGTGCAAATACAAACCCTTTGTTCTTTATTTTAGAGCCTTTTATCCAAAGAGCTGTTATAACCCAAATAATGTGAAAGGTAACATAGTCACATCAAAGCTAACATTGCCGTCCACGCTGTATACAGCGAGCATCTATAATGTTCCTGGCACACTACATTACTCTCTGCGTCTAACCCGGACCCAATTACAGGGGCCCTGGAACAATTTCACAGAGCCTGTGTGGCTACTCAGCAGATAGAGTTGCCATGGGAGCCAGTATGATTCAAAAAGAAAAATTACAGGCTGCCAAAAGGGAAAGAGGGAGACAGAGACAGAGAAAATAAAGAGCATTTTGCTCTTCACAACATGCAAGATATTAGATAAAATGTAAACAATTGTCTTTTCACCTTTAGCTAAAGTCTGAAAAATCATAGTTAAGTACATGCCTAAACCACCCACTTCCTAAGACACAGGATTTTTAGACATTTGAAATTTAAAGGAACTTAAATTGTGAAATTACAGAGTTTACATTTATGTGTGTATGTATGTGTTTAAGTAGTGAAAATGCTAAAAATATCTTAAGCGATGCAAAATAATAGCATATTTGTACTGTAGTTTTGACTAGAAATCAATTATTTGTGCAAATCTAGTTTATATTATTTACATCAATAGAGAATTTGTACAGTTTCTGACATATTTTTCTAACCCTCACCTTTTGGACGTGTAGTACATTTTGGAAATTAACCATGGTACTGTGGTATTTTATGAAATACCTTGGAGTAAATACCTTGGTCCATAAACTTCAGTTCCATGGTATATTTTAAAGTACCATGGTATTACTATGGTAAAAACTTGGTAACACCATATTTTTTGGATCATATTTGTAGGTTTGGATATGTATCACAGTCAACGTATCATAGTCATTAATATCATAGGTGAATTTTAGTACCACGGTATTCACCATGGTACAGTGCATGTCCAAAAGCTATGAAATCATCATGGTACCATGTTTTTTATGGCTATGGTATTACCATGGTGCTTTATTGTTGTAAATTACAGGACATTGCTAACAAACAAACAACAAAACTTATTTGGTGGTTGGAAAACCGTGTAAATATCAGGAATACCATGGTGTTTAATATGGTAAAAGCCATGGAACTTTTTGTGACAGTAATCCATGATACCGAATGATTATCATATTCACATTCTGCACCACAGTACTCCAAAATACTGAGGAATACATTTCCAAAAAAGCACTTGAAATGTTCTGAGCAAACACTCGAATCTGAGCAAACTGAATTTTTGAGGTTAGTTAAGGTGACTGTCCTCAAACATGAATAGAATGCAGTACATGTGACCAACCGGGCTTTGATGTTAATGGCTTTGCACTGAGAGCAAGAGTGGACAACCACACACACAACACACACACACACACACACACACACGAGTGCAAGTCGGACACACCTCACCTCACGCCTCACAGCTGACCACAACATCGAATATGTGACCAGTAAACAAACAGCGTATGAAACAGCAGCGAGCTGTGAGACCCCAGCACCTCGAAATCATTGCCCCATCCACGTTACCATGGCAACGGGTGCAGGCCGATTAAAAACAATGTCTGCGCAAATAACATAATGGGCCATAATCAACACACCGGGAAGCCAGGGGCTCTGCCTGCTGAAAGCACATCACCATAACAACGGCAGCTGGTACTCCTCAGTGTGTCTGAACATTTGTTCACCTAATCTGTGATTTTATGTCAGAACGAATGAGAGATATGAAAAGAGATGAAGAGAGGAAGACAGTGAGACACACTGAAAGACAGAAAGTAATTCGACTGCTGACCTCTACAAGGTGTACTGTAATCACAACCATTGCTGAGATAAAAAAAAACAATTTATTTTCTCAAAAACTGAAAAATATAGAAGGTTGGATATGCAGTTTAAATGCACTGCATAAAATACAGATACTGAGAAGTTGATAACTAATTAATATATATAGAATTAACAGCTCTTAATTAATGATATATATAAAAATATAGTATTTTTTCTCTCTCTATATATACTGTACATATATGTATATAAATATAAAAAAATACTATATTTTCATTTTATTAGTGGATTATTTTTATATTATTAATTATAATGAAAAAAACTAGTTATGAAGCAGGATTTTGGATCAATATGCTCGGTAATTTTTGTTATTACTTTATCCTGTAAAATGATTTACTTTTATTCAGTAAGGATGCAATTTTCACGACACAGGCTAGGAGACACAGAGGTAAGTGGTCAAATGGGGTATTTTTTGAAGGAGACAGGGGAGATAACCAGGAGGTGACGAGAGGTGAGTAATGCACAACGAAACAAGATCCAGATGGCTGAGCTTGCAGTAACAGTCCTTTGCTTACTTGCAGGAAACACGTGGAACGGCTGGAGCGGTGGAGAATCAGGAATGTCTGAGGTAAGGTAAACACACAGGTAAGGTAAGTACAATGGGTCTGGCTTGGTTCAGGTATGTGAACGATAGACCGGATGAGGAGTGTGTGTGGAGTGAGCACTGATAAAGGTGTGCTTGATTAGCTGCAGCAGGTACAGGGAATTAAAACTCAGGTGATTGTGATCTTGTGAACCTGGGTGCTGATGACTGTGGTGACTAAAGTGACTGAGACTCTCTGACAGCAATATATTGATAAAAAGTGACAGTAAAGATATTACATTTGCAAGATATTACATTGTTGCAAGATATTACATTGTTACAATTCAAATAAATGCTTTTGTTTTTTAAATATTATATTCATTATAGAATCCTGAAAAAAATATAGGCCTATCATGGTTTCCATAAAATATTAAACAGCACAACTTCATATTGATAATACATTTTTCTTGATCACCAAATCTGCATAGAATGATTTCTGAAGGATCATGTGACACTGAAGACTGGAGTAATAATGCTGAACATTCAGCTTTCCCATTACAGGAATAAATTACATTGTGAAATATATTCAAGTAGAAAATGGTTAATTTAAATGTGAATTCACAATATTACTATTTTTACTGTATTTTTGAACAAATAATTGCAGCCTTGGTGATAACAAGAGGCTTTGGGCTTGTGAGACAGAGCACCCTGGCAACTGCATCGCAGCATATTCAAAACACTCAGAATACCCTAGCAACCGCATAGCAACACCCTAGCATCATGGCGGTGAAGTTCTGCATAGACAGCATCCCTAAAAAATCTTACAGAATTAACAGCTCTTAACAGTTTACTCAACATTTTATGAGTTTTTGCCTCATAACTAAGACACACAGGAAGAGAGAAAGAAAGGGGAACAAGATCAGTATGTGAAATGGGTCAGATTCAAACCAGCACCCTCTTGAGCCCAATTGCTCACATGTTAACAGATATACCTCTGTGCCACAGCACCAACTATCCAACATCTTTACCGATGATAGTTTCACAAAACAACTCTATAACATAGACTAGAGGCACGCTGTGATTTATGCATTAACAAGCAAAACTGTATTTATGGCCTCCTCTGCCTCAGCACTCAGAGTTTGGGTATATTCAACTTTGTACTTTGAAATTATCGTTGTGTTGCTTGGGGAGGCAGGAAATAAAAAAGAGAAACATGTCTTGTAGCTACAGCCATCAGTGTCGCTCATCATGAGAGAACACAAGCTGGATCTCACAGAGTTACTCTGGCACGACTGGAGAAGAGGTTGTGTGATGAGACAAAACTGTGCGACAACTCATCTGTCATTTCCCTCACAATCAAAGCAACAGAAAATACAAAAAACAAAAGAAACAAATCTACAGAATGTGTAGGCCATTGAATAGAGTGACCTTTGAAAGGCTTAAATTGTGTTGGAAAGTAGCACTCAGTGTAATTTCAAACACTTGGTTGAGTATGAGGTATCTGAAAGCTTAGACGGCAAAAAAGAGATATACAGTAAGCTTGTAGCTGAACAAAATAATAAAAAAGACAGGTATTTTAAAACAGGGTATGAGATGAGAGAAAAACTGAATATCAAACAAACAAATAAATAAATATTTTTTAATATAATATACATTGTACACACACACACACACACACACACACACACACACGGTCAGAATTGTTGGTAGCCTACCCTTGGTAAATAAATATGATCAAAGGCGGCAGTGAAAATAAATGTGCATTGAAAATCCTTTGATCTTTTATTTTTTTTAAATCGCAAAAATCTAAGCTTTCATTCACGTCTAAAATTCCCATTTCCACCATCAGGGCAATAATAAAGAAGTTCCAATCAATAGAAATAATCTGAATGATAATAGAAGAAACAATAATAATTATGAATCTGCCTGGAAGAGGATATGTGTCTATACCGTCCTAATGCACGGTGAGAAGGAGAGTTTGAGTGGCCTTCAAGGATCACAGCTGGATAATTGCAGAAAAAGGTTGAGTTTCGGGGTCAGAAAACCTTTAAAGGGGTCTATGCTCTTTTACAAACTCTTGATTTTGTTTTAGGGTGTACTAGAACATGCTCGGTGGTTCGAAAATCACATATTTTCACATTATTACAATTATCAGACATTATCAGACTTTATCAAATGACATCCAAAGTTTTCTGAAAAGTTTCCATCAGAAATACAGTGATATAAAAACACCAGCACGGGTTTCGATTTTGAAATGTGCAGAGCGTTCTCCCCACCCCCCAAAGATTCAAATTTCCGTAGGCGGGATTTACAATTTGTGATGTCACAAATACAGGAAAACAACTCTGTAGTCCAAACGAGCCATTCGCTGTAGTTCTTGAAAAGGGATTTAAAAATATATATATATATATATATATATATCTCCCTTTGGAGTTGACTTTGAGATTTGTAACTTTGTAGCTCGTTTTATGCCCAAACAAACTAAAATTCAAAAAGTGAAAAAGCATAATAGGACCCCTTTAAAAAAATATATCAAATAGCACCTACATTACCACATGTAGTTTGGGAGGGTTTAAAAAACATTAAAAACAATAATTGAAAACAATTATTTCACCAAAAAACAATCTCCAGCATATTCAGTTGTCAGACACGACTGGAACTTCAAATGGGAATGGATTCTATGGTCAGTTCAGAGCCGTGCAGGTGTTGATGCTCGCTAAAGCGTGCCATCACTTTCTTATGAGCGCTGTTTTATCGATTTCACTTTCGCAATCGATCACGTTCAGTAAGGAGGGGAGAGGATAGAAAGTGGGGGCACAGTAACTCGTTTGGGGGGACCGAATGGCCCCCCTTGGCGTCGGCCCTGGGTCAGATGTAACTACAAAAGTAGTTTTCTAGCAGCAAACACACTCAAGATGGGTTTGGTGAAGACAGGGATAAAAGTACCCCATGTGTCCAATAAAATACACGGCTGTATTTTTGATGTTGTGGGCCTGTATTTCCGCTGGAGGTCCTGGACATCTTGTTTAGACACATGGCATCTTTGATTCTATCAAATACCAACAGGTAAAAATCTAAAAATGTCTGAATCTGTTAGAAATCTTATAATGGGCCATGTTTGGATCTTCCAACCGTACAATAATCCAAACACAAACCTAAAAAACAACAAAAATGGGTGACTGAGCACCAAACCAAGCTTCTGCTGTGGCCATCCCAGTCCTCTAACCTGAACTCCATAGAAAATGAGTGAGGTGAACTGAAGAGAAGCACCGTCATGGAGCTGTGAATCTGAAGGATCTGGAGTGATTCTGGATGAAGGAATGGTCTCTGATCTCTTGCCAGGTTTTCTCTAACCTCATGAGAAAACTCCTATACTATTTTGGCAAATGGAGATAAAAGAGTTGAATAAAAGGGTACCATTAATTTTGTAAAATGTGTATTAGAGAAAAACATTTAAATCATAATGATATTTTCCCCATTTTAAATTCTTATTCTCCAATGAAAATTGTCTCAAATTTTTGTGATTTGTTTTACTAAAAGATCAAAAGGATTAACAATGCAGATTTATTTCCACAGCCTTTCTTTGATCATATTTACCAAGGGTACCAACAATTCTGGCCACGTGTGTATATGCTGTGTTGTCAATACTAGTAAATAGGACTTACAGTCTAATAAATGACTACTTAAAATCAGCACACATTTGCACCCATAAAACTATGAACCATCTCACAAATTGACAGAACCATTTACATTTTATTGTCCAATATAAATTGAAGAATAAAAGTTTGAATGAATTGTGAATTCAGCAGCTAATTCTGCCACTAATGAATAGCTAATGAATAAACAGACTGCACAGTGTTTCACTTTGTGGAATGAAACGTCTAAAATTCCACTTGATCAGACACTTGGTATTACGACGCTGTCGTTCCTGACTAAGCACAATGGCAAAATGTTGTCTCTGATCGGCTCACCTCACAGGACTCCAAGCAGCTGTCCTGACAAGCTCTGGGTGCTCTTTAAACCACAAAGAAAGGGCAAAAGCTAAGCATGCTAATGGTGTGGAAATCCCACACCAGCAGTCAGTGAGGGTAGACAAGATCACACACACATTGCAGTCGATTTTTGCCAGTGAGAAGCTCAACAACTTAATTCAGATGAAAGGATAATATGAAATCAAGTTTGGAAGGAGTACTGGTCGGACCGCTGTGCTCAGTGTTTAGGAACAGTGTTGATTTTGGTTAAATGATCACGTATGGAGACACTAGGGGGAGTGTTTTGCTAAGAGAATGAGTGCAGGCCTGTTCCCAGAGCCACAGCCCTGCATCTCAATGCGACTGCTGCAGTAATTATTGGTAATGGCAGTGATTATAAAAATGCCTAATGTTGCATAATTAGCTCCCAAAATGAGGGCTTTTGAAGGTAAAACCACATTTTCTCTTTGTCTTGAGGACAAGTTGTTGTAATCAGGCAGATTTTAGCACCTAGAAAGATGTGAATGTGATTGTGTTGCCACTAAAAAAAAATAGGGCTGTGGTGGTACCAGACAGTAATACCACATTTTCTACTATGGTATATACATACAAAAGTAGCCTACCATTTTTTGATGTACTATAGTAGCATATTCTTAATGATTTTTAATTATCTTATGATAAAAAATTTTTTACTCACTATATTGCACTACCACCACCACCACAAAAAGATAAATAAATAAATAAGTCAAGGACATGCTATATGAACAACATATAAAGTACAAAATAATAATACAAAATATATATAAACATACATGCATTTTCAAATATTTATAAAATAAAAATAATTTATGCAGCCTTATGTATTATTTTAAAATGTTATATAAATATATTATTTATATAATTTCTAATAATTTATATAGAAACAAATAAAAAAGGCTACACACACACACACACACACACACACACACACACACACACACACACACACACACACACACACACAGTATCAACATGTAAAGTGGATCAAAATCTTTCATCAAAGTTGTCCTAAAACCAGAACGATTCTTGTCTTTTAGGACAACTTTCATTAACTTTTTGGATCCACTTCAAATGTTGACTACTCATATATATACATATATATATATTATATAAAAAATATTATATATATTTTAGGCTATATAAACATATATACGCAAATCTAGAATAAAATTAACTAAATCAAATTCATGAAAATCTAACCTTTCATTGTACTAAAACAATTGAAAATGGCTTCCTGTTTCACAGAAATATAAATAGGAGGGAAAACAAACCCCAAATTCCCTTAATCATCCATCACTATGAGAAAAACCAAAGAATATATTTCTGATGTGCAACAAAAGATAATTGAGCTTCACAAATTAATGAAGTGGCTTTAAGAAAAGAGCTATGAGCAGTGAAGATGAAACTAAAAAAAATAGCTTTTTAGCAGCAAACACTCAAGATGGGTTTGGTGAACACAGGGATAAAAAGTACCCCATGTGTACAATGAAATATACGGCTGTTTTTTAATGTTGTGGGCCTATATTTCTGCCGGAGGTCCTGGACATCTTGTTTAGACACATGGTATCTTTGATTCTATCAAATACCAACAGATAAAAAATCAATAAGTGACTGAATCTTTTAGAAATCTTATAATGGGCCATGTTTGGATCTTCCAACCGTACAATAATCCAAACACAAACCTAAAAAACAACACAAAATGGGTCACTAAGCACAAAACCAAGCTTCTACTATGGGCATCCCAGTCCTCTGACCTGAACCCTGTAGAAAATTATTGAGGTGAACTGAAAAGAAGAAGCACCGACACAAAAATCTGGAGAGATTCTGGATGAAGGAATGGTCTCTGATCTCTTGTCATGTGTTCTCTAACCTCATCAGGCATTATAGGAGAAATCTCAGAGCTGTTATTTTGGCAAATTGAGGTTTCAAAGTATTGAATAAAAGCGTACCGTTAATTGTGTCCAATGTGTATTAGAGAAAAAAACATTTATTTCATAATGATATCCCCCCCCATTTTAAATTCTTATTCTCCAATGAAAGGTTAGATTTTTGTGATAAAAAAAAATGATCAAAATGATTAACAATGCAGATTTACTTTCTCAGCCTTTGATCATATGTGGGTACCAACAATTCTTACCGTGTGTGTGTGTGTGTGTATTACACACACACACGTTTTTTTGTAAAAATGTATTAAATATATTAATATTTTTTATAAATACAAATTTATATAATTTACATTTTATATTATAATGATATCGTATTGATGATAGTATAACAATTTTAAATAAAAATGTACATATAAATATAATATTACTCATACCCATACATAGGCTACCTGCAAATAATTTTACCACACTCAAACAACTATACAACCATACTGAATCAAGAATTTACTTCAAGCTTCTTATTTCTGTCATAGTTCACCCTGAAAGGTAAACACTGCAGGAAAATCTTCCACAATAAATAAAATGTCTCATGCTAATGGAGTAGATTGTAATGTAATGCGATGCTTCATCTCCCTTGGTGACGGATGTGTGACCGACTTTGCTGTAAATTTTGTATTGCGTTAAAGTAACGCACCGCACGCTCATTCTTTCAGCTGATTTAAGACAGAGCCACGGATCGAGGGGCCGAACGGGTCTCGCACTCCTGCACCCGCAGCCGGTAACGGTACCTGCCAGTGACTGGTAATGACAGAGTAAAGGGAGGGGCGCGGGAAAACGAGAGGGCAACAGGGCAGAAACACGGTGCCAGCAGGAAGAGCAGATAAAGTGGCAGCAATAAAAATTATATGACTACATACATCATCCTGACAGCGTATAATTTTAGCTGAGAGGGCAGGGCCTTTCTGCTTGCTTTGAAATGGATGTGGTACCTAGAAGCCGTCTGGCGTGCGTGGAGGTGCTAGAAGAGGAAAGCCTCATCTTTCACTCACAGATAGCTCTTTCTACATACTTGATGTTTGTCCGGGGGTTGTGGGCGTTTAATAGCCTTTTACATAATGCTCAATGTCCTCATGACTTATTTAGGA
This sequence comes from Gymnocypris eckloni scoliostomus, assembly GCA_027564155.1. Classification (NCBI taxonomy): domain Eukaryota; kingdom Metazoa; phylum Chordata; class Actinopteri; order Cypriniformes; family Cyprinidae; genus Gymnocypris; species Gymnocypris eckloni. The sequence continues at coordinate 19,622,882 of CM050428.1, forward strand.
AACTTGAGAATTTCACTTTTAGGGAACTCATAGAACACAACACGCAGCTTTAGCTACATCTTTAGGGAGAAGCCTAATTCAGTTTCAGACAATGGAATTGAAAATGCATTCTCATTTGATGTAATTATAGAGGAACTTAAGTGAACCTAAAAATAGGATAATCACCATCGCGCAATTGGCAGAACCTTCTCAGTGGTGAGCGATAATTGCTTTGGTTAATGGAGAGGTGTTTGTGTGGCTTTCTTAAAGGGCTGGACGAAAGGCCTTGCGTGCAAACCAATTATGCCTACTTCTTATTCCATGCTGTTTCCCACAGTTATACAATAAGCAAAAACAGGAGGTAATTAATCCAGCGCTGTAGCCTACTCACAAGACAGCTCCGGTGTCTCAGAAGGACAGTTGGATTAATAATAAAGGTATACACTGGTGTAGGCTACTTTCGGGGATTAAGCGGCACTGAACAAACCTAAGTGTTCTTAAGTGGATATAGCCTACTGTAGATCTAAACTACCGGTCAAAAGTTTAGGATTCTTTTGAGTGTATATATATATATATATATAAGAATGTACAATTTATTCCTATGATGCAAAGATACATTTTCAGTGTCACATGATTCTTTAGAATTGCTGATTTGGTATTATTAATTTTGAAAACAGTTGTGCTGCTTAATCTTTTTGCGGAAACATGATTTTTTAAATTTATTTTATGAATAGAAAGTTAAAAAGAACAGCATTTCATATATATAATTTTGTAACATTATAAATATTTTACAGCCATGTTTGAACAATCTCAAAAGTCCTTGCTGAATAAAATCTACCAATATCTAAAAATGTAATTAATTTATTTAAACAAAAAATCTAAGCAACATCTTGCTGACCCCATTTGTTTGATTTATTTTTATTTAATTGTTTTAATTAAAATTGTTTAAGTTAAAGGTTGAGACTTTGTTACACTGATGATATTCTTGAAAGTATTATATACAAAAAATTAAGAATTTCAGTACCACAAAATATTGTGATTATATTCATCTGACAACATACCAAAATATCAAATTACCACAGCCTACAGTATAAATCACAATAGTCTTTTGTTGTTTTGGAAATTATACTATGGTGAAATCACATTTATTTGGACAAGTAGTGTGTCAATACCATAGTATAGTACTACAGTACTCCCGCACAGTATGTACTACATAGTACCATAGCAGTGTGTCACATTACCCCCTGACAGTACCACGACAACAAAAGACTGACTGATAAACGCATCCTAGCATTTATGTTTTTACAGCATGTAAAAGACCAGAAACATTAATCTTACAAATCTCACATGCAGACATGAACTTCTGATAGCTTTTCACGAGAGGCAGACGCAGTGACAGAAGTGTTATCACCATGGTAACGCCGGCCCCCAGTGTTTTCAGTCACAATGGCAGTGTCAACATGGGTCCCTCGGGGAACTTGTCATAGGCAATCTCACACTGGCTTTGACATGTCGTGACACCGCTTGACCAGATTAAAAAGATTATACGCCGTCTCCCTGGTTTTCCTCTGAAGGTCAGCTCTGTTTAGTGTTACAGCCCTGAGTGAGCAAACATGGCAACCAGCCTTAAGTCAACAGACCTGCACCTGGAAAACTGTCACGACTCACAACAGACCGGACTGAATGTCACCACCGTCCTGCAGACTGAGAAGTATTGTGTGTGAAGTTGGTCATGACAGGGTAAAATTTTAAACTATGCTTTAAGCCGAGTTGACTTGATACATAAGTGGTTGCACATTTGCAACACCTGCTCTGGAACGACGAGTCATTATCTGGGAAGTGATCACAATAATGCATTTATTTGAAGTTATATGTACAATTTGTAGTACCAGGTGCATTTTACATAAATAAATCTTGGATGACATTCAAAACAGGCACGTTAGGTGTCACGCTCATAGCCTGATTCGCTTTTCCTCTTCTTATTTTTTTGAGTTCCTTCCTCTGATTTCTCACAGCTGTCCGTTGACAAATGTGATGCCTGTGAACTTGGAAAAGTCTGACCAGAAGCAAGTACTTGTCGAACGGTCACATTTACCCGAGACGTCTGCAAGTACCAGGAGCAAACGTCCCAATCCTCCTCTGACACGCTTTGGATGATGTCATCGTGCTGTGCCTCCGTCTCTAGTCTCTGGCCCAGGCAGGGTGGCAGCACGTTTCCAGCGGGGGCGGGGATGATGCAGGGTACTGCGTGATACAGTAGGCGGCTGGGTCCTGACATCACCATTATGTCACCGCTGTTCATGAACATGGCTGTGGGCCGGTCTTCCCTCTTAGTCCCACCCAACAGGAAAACAGCAGTCTGCCCAAAACTATCATCAAAGGACAAAAGGGTATTTATGCTGTATAGAAAATATGCTACATGCACTTTAGTTTTTAAGTAATATTAGAAATTGACAACCTCTGTATCTCAAATCACCAATGCTGCCTTCGAGTTATGTCAAAGATTGTAACACACATGAACATTACCACTTCAAATAATTGGAAGTATTAAGTAAGGAATAATTGACGACGGGCCGTTGAATTATTAGAAAAATAATGCACACCCAAGGTGGTGATACCTCGGGTTTGCTTTATTTTTTAATAATTCAATGGTCCGGAGTCAATTATTTCGCTTATGCTACGATTGCCACACCTCAACACATCGATCGGATGATATATTTCAAGAGATTCGTCTGGTTTTTGTAATTAAATCGCTATTGTGAGTAGGATTATTTCTTACGCATCTCATCTATCGCCTCCATTACGAATTTCAAAACATCATTTTAAACCTAGTAACGGAGGCTTTAGCCGTTGATGAGACAAATGCAGCTAATATCAATTGGGACTTTAAATTAGCCAGACTGAAACTTCTAGTCAAATGCCCCAAAATGTTCTAGGTCTTTAAGGGTTAACATGCTTTTATGACTAAACTTCATTCCATAATTCTGTATAGCAGAACAGAAATAATAAAATACATACACTAACATTCAAAAGTTTGGAGTCAGTAAGAAAAAAGTATCTTATGCTCAACAAGACTACGTTTGTTTGAAATACAGTAACAGTGATATTGTGAACTATTATTACAATTATTTTTTTTTTTCATTTTAATATATTTCAACATGTAATTCATTCATGTGATGCAAACAAGAATTTTCAGTGTTTGATTTGATTTGCTGGTTTAGTGCTCGAGTAACATTTCTTCTTTTTATTATTAATGTTGAAAATGTTTGTGCTGCTTAATTATTTGTGGAAGCAAAAATATATTTTCCAGATTATTTTGATGAATATAAAGTTAAAAGGAACAGCATTTTTTGTTGCTGCTTTTGATCAAAATAATGCATCCTTTCTGAATAAAACTATTAATTTATTCAAAATATTTTTGACTGCAAACATTTGAATGGTGGCATAATGCTAATGTTTTCTTCTTCAGAATGATGTACCGGTTCTAAGCTTTCTGTCTTTATTTAAAACACAAAACATTAAATTGCCCAGCACATCCTTGTTAATTAATCCCATAACTTCCACACTCATAAGTAATAGAAGTCAGTATATGGAGCTCAAATTTGAGCAATGTACATTCCTCACCTGAAAGACAACAAAGGTCGGGTATGGTCGAGCTCTGATTCGTCAACATGGATTCCAAGCGAGGAATCCGACCGGTAGAAGTTAAGAATGCCCGCCTCTGCGTTAAAACCAGCAAAGCCACAGGCTGCTGCCACTTTGTGAGAAAGCGAGTGAAGTTCCTTGGGGAAGGGAGTGTAGTGGTCTGGAGAGTAAGTCTGCAGAATGAAAGTATGGCAGAATAGTATGCCTCATTATAGTACAATGGAGTAAATGCCTCTCATTATAGAAGAATGCCTTTTATTATAGGTAGTCATTTAGAGGTAGCTTTTATTCAAAGTGACTTACAGTATAGGTAAGCTAGGGTTAAATTCCTCGCTCAAGGGCACAATAGCTATTCTAGATCAATAACACAGTAGGCCATACCACCCTGATGTATGGAAGCTTATTTCCACATAGGAATAAAAAAGGTAATTGTGACTAAATTTATATTTCACATTTAAAAAAATAAAATAAAAAATAGTATGAAGAAATGTTATAATTGTGAGATATAAACTTGCAATTGTGAAAAAATCACATTTACCTTTTTCTTTTATTCCACTGCATAAATAAGTTGATGACCTTTTATCATGAAAAAATACAAATGGATGTTTTGTCATTGTGGCAAAATGTAAATATGACTAACATCATGATTGACATAACTGTTAAAAGAGCTTTTGTAGCACTTTTTCTCCTCTGTGGCTTTCGCAGTGGGTCATTGTCAGCGGTTATGCGTGAAAGTGTAATCAATGGACAATCATATGAACACAGCCTCTCCAAAGAGCTGAATTAGTGGCTTACGCGTCTGATCCGAGCGGGGTGAATGCCTCAGCTTTCAGTTCTACTTAAAGGGAGAAGGAAAGAGTGTCTGCTTAAAATTCACTGATTGCCGTCAGACGTTCGGCGGTGTCAAACTAACATCAGCTAATGAATCCGGTGTGCACCTCCTGACTGATTTAATAGGACAGAAGACTAAACACTTTTATGTAATTAGCATATAAACGAGACAGGCAGACATCCGGCCCTTACAATTAGAGATGAAATGTCCTGAAAGCAGCAAATAATGCTAATAAGATCCAGGACAATGTTTTCTCCCTCTTTCTATCTCCAGGAAAAACAGGCTCCATTGTAAAATACTTATTTTGGCAAAAAAGGAAATAAAAAATGCATGCATTTAAATAAATAAATAAAATATACTACATTATAACTGATAATTGATAAGGTTTAAACTGTACACCATACATACTGTACACAACCCTTCAAAAGTCTACTTTTAATGTTTTATGCTAACCAAGGCTGTTTTTATTTGATAAAAATACAGTAAACAGTAATATTGTGAAAAAAATACAATTTGAAATAATGATTTTCTTTTTCCTATTTTTATATATTTAAAATATTATTTATTCCTGTGATGGCAAAGCTGAATTTTCAGCAGGTTTACTCCAGTCTTCAATGTCATGATTCATCAGAAATCATTCTAATATGCTAATTATGGAAACTGTTATACATTTTTAAAGGATTATTTTACAGGGTTCTTTATTCTCATTGTTACACGGTTGCACTTATTGATAAAATTACATTATGAAAATCTAATGAAATTCAATTTTACTGCTAAAGCATGTAAAAAGCACTTTAGATGGTGAATTTCGTACCTTGGAGTTCCAATCATAGTGGTAACCCAGTGTTACCCAGCGCAGTTTTTCGAGCAGAGTTTTGGGCTCTCTTTTTCCACAGCCTTTCCTCCTGTAATAATACACAGAATCATTCAGATAAGGCAAGGTACATTTTATTTAAGGAGCACAACTGTAGTTGATCCAAAGTGCTTTACAATAAAAATAACTAAATTTAAAAGAGAAAAGAAGGGGAGACAACAGAAAATAAAACAAGTATCAAAAACAATTAAAAAAAAATAATAAGTAACAGTGTGAGATCGATCAGGTGCAATGCAGGAGCACAAACCATTTACACAAATGTTTTGTGATAAAGTGGGTCTAACAAACTGAAAATCCTAAAATGTACCATTTAGGTCCCAGTAAAATTACCATAGACCACAAGGAAAGCATCTAAAGTGATGGAAAATGCTCAGTAGATGATGAAAATACACGTTTTTTTATAAATACAAAGAAATAATATACAATAAAATGATATTCTAAATTTCCAATGCAAGGCAGGAACTTACCGTATAACATCTATACTTTTTTCCCAGATGTTTTCAGTCTCCACAGATGACATATGCATATCCAAGTTACATGTGTTGGGTTTCTGTGGATAGATCTTCAAACACTGCTTTACCCAGTACTGCTGAGAACCCGGCAGGAACGGGTTGGATATAAAGATAAACCCTACATTCCAACAGTGACAATACAATTAACTTAACCTCATCAAAAGTAAAAAGGAAGATTCCTGTAGCTACATGTCAAGGACCAACATGTTTTATACAGTGTTCTGATATATTGACATCACTCAACATAATCACATAGAATATCAATTAAACCCATAAAAAGATGTACATTCTGGAGAACATACAGATTGTTAAATGAAAACTGATTTGAAACTGCCACCAGCCTATCTAAACCATACCTGGATATCCATGAAGACCAAATGCCATCCAGTCTTTTACCGGCCGAAGACCAGCTTTGGAAACATCTTCCTCACTTATAGTAGTGGAGTTAATGTCACAGGAAAACACCTAGCACAGCAGAACATTTTAATGACTAAAAGCCCAAAAGTGAGTTTGTGCCAAGTTCTGTAAGCATCTAATATTACATATGATGCCAGAATTAGCCAATAAACATAGTTCATAGCCAAATTAATTAGTAAATATAAGTCACACAATATTCTAACAACGGGTAAATAATAACAATAATATACACAGTTAAAGTAAGAAGTCGTAAAACACGAATATTGCAATATTCATCACGTCTGAATGGCTCACCTTGTCATTATAAGGTCTGGTTTAATAAACATTGCACATAGTCAGATGAGTTAATAAATACAGCTAATCAAATGTTCTAATAACGGAGTAATGTCAATAATAATACTATAACGTTACACAGTTTAGGAAAGACTGAAGTTAACTAATACGGAAATATTCTTAAAAAACTGAATGTCTCACCTTGTCATTACAAGGTTTGGAAAAGTTAATGACCTCACTGAAGTCTGGAGGAGGATTTCTCCTCTTATAAAACTTGAACAATTTTCGAAAGGCATCTTCTCCATGCTCCACTAAGGAGGCTGCCATCTTTGCCGTCATCTCGTGACCTTTCTGCATCTGACGTCAACGAAACAAACCTTCGATTTGATTTAGACATATTTATTATATAATACAAACAAAATAACAATTATGAGCATAACGTGTATCGTAATACACTGTTTTACGTTTCTAAATTGTAAAGATTGATGGAATAAATATGAATTCATCTGGTCACGTGGTTGGGGTCACCGTCAGCTTCATTCGCAAGGACGAAACATGGCGGCGACAGCAGCAGCAGCAGGCAAGAAGGTGTTTGAAGTGTTTGTGTCCAAATTACCATGGACCGTCGCAACGAGTGAGTAAAGGATGTCATTTAATCAACGATTTTACATCAGATTAAATGAATACTAAGCATGTACGCAAATCAAATGTCATCCGAAGCATCTTTGAAAGTTTAGGATATTATGTTTTGCATGTACAACTAAAAATGGTCTAATGTATGTTATTGCACGGTTTCAGGGGAAATTAAAGAATATTTTGGGCAGTTTGGCCAGGTGAAGAAGTGTCTACTGCCATTTGTAAGTATAATGTCTTAGAATGCACTAAGATATAATGTTTTATCGTGTTAAAATGCTGTAGGGCTGAGATGATTTCTCTTGTCTAACAGGATAAAGAGACAGGTTTTCATAAGGGGTTCTGCTGGATAGGGTTCACTACAGAGGAAGGAATGCAGCATGTATTACAAAAGGATCCTCACATCATCGAAGGAGTAAAGGTGAGTGTCCAGTTGGGAACTATATGAAGTAACGTTAGCCATAGATGTCTCTGGTAAATATTTTGGTTTGAACATCTGCATCAAAAATGTAATTTTCTATTTTTCTTTTAATGCAGCTCCAGGTGCAAAAAAACAGAAAGACGTTTTCTGTAAGAAAATCAAACAAAGAAGCAGAAGACATCTGAAGAAGGCATCAGAAATGATCTGATTTCAAGTGTCAAATGTCTTCAGTAACACAGAGTTGTATTTATTGTGGATGTTTCTTCAATGGGCATACTTGTTTTTCAGAAGCCAAACTATGAGTGTTGATTATCATTGTAATGTCTGGCTTTTCTCTCTTATAAAACATTTAATGAAATGAGAGTCAAATAAAACAAATATTTGGAAAGTCATTTGCTGTGTTGGCTACAGTTGGCTTTTCTTTGTCAGTCTGCTAATTTTTGGGTGTATTTCAGCATTTCAACAGTGCTTTCTAATTTTCTTTTTCCAGGAACATTTGTGTTATAATGGGGCAAAGTCTCTTGACATCCTGAATGCAATCAATAAATACAATTATCTAAATAAAATGTATCAATCTTTTGTGGAGGACTCAAGACTGTAAAATGTTCGTCCAATCATTGCATTCAGTCTGAATGCAATGATAGGATGTCTTACCCGCCTGCCAAAGTATATATTATCTGCACAGCCAATGGCGACAGTTTGGTGTGTAGCTGATTTAACAGGACAAGCCAGAGAGTTTTGTTTGCCGGTTTGGAAAATAAATTAAAATTTGAAGGAGTATGTGACCCACCAATAAATAAATCCACAAAAGAAGAAAATTCAAAGACTTGCCAAAATACAGAGACAGACAATGGTGTAAAACAAGTGTATACATTGGCAGTGTGTTTACAAAATGGATCAATTTGATGAAATTCATTATTTGGGTTTCATCTATATGAAGAATTTTGGAGTTTCATCTCCGTAGGTAAGCTAAACTTCCAGTTAAAAGTATTCCTAATATGTTGGACTTTTTAGTGAATGTAGACTACTTTTACTTGTTGATGCATGTCTTCACTTTTATAGACCCGTGAGTAGGGTTGTAACGATATAACGGTAATACCACGATATAAACACGTACGATTATCATACCGTGTACATTTACTTATCTACGGTATTGTGAAAAAATAAAAGACACAGAATCTCACCTGCGCTTAGGTAACAACTTTCCACGTAACTGTTCTCTTGCTCCACCACACGTGCAGCTGAGACAACATCAGACACAGAGGCCGTTATCTCTAATCTATCCCATGTCCAAATATAAATTAAAATTGGTAGTATGGGAATACTTTGGATATAGAAAAGACAAACGCTTATTTGTCCTCGAGGATAGACACAGTTCACAAAAACAGGTCACAAAGCGGCTGCAAAAAGAGGAAACACATCGAACATGTTTACCTATATTTCAGGACACCATCCCTCTGTGCAGATACAGTGATGTCCCATTTATAACTTAAGGTTAAAGCCTTGATAGTATATTTGTATTATGTCATAAAAGTGAAAGTAGATAATATATACTTTGGCACTGAGTATATATGTGTTTTTTTGCACATTGTCTTCTGTACAGTCTGTAAGTATGTACTGTCTATATGTAAATAGTTTTTTTGCACTGTCTGGAGCACGCTCTCAAGAATTTCTCTCACCAAGGCACTTGTGCTGTGGTGATGTGACAATAAAAGTGATTTGATTTGATTTGAAAAGTACAGAATCCAGAAAAATTAAGTCAAACCAGAATGGTTATGAATTATTAATGATGACTATAAGTTGTTAAACTAATATATAATCAGTGATGAAATCTACTTGATTGTTTTAGATGAATGCAATTTGAATAAACACATGCTTTGTTAACCAGAAAACCCTGTTTTGATAGTTTAATACCGTATACCATGATACCGTGAAACCGTGATATTTTCTGAGACGATTATCATACCGTCAAAATCTCATACCGTTACAACCCGTGAGAGCAATGTTTGTGACGTTTGATTTGGGGCCGGTGTTTGCAATGGTTGCTTGGAAATTTTAATCTCCAGCTTTAATTCCTTATTACTTTTACATGTAATAGATGAGTGATAACTTGAGTGTTTTATGTAAAGCTTAGGGTATGCAAATGCATGAAACATTTAATCAGTGTTGTTAATTTATTTAGAGGTTAATCGAGGCTGCATCTAGGATGACTTTGCTAATGTTCCGGTCCACATTATCTGTCCGAGCACATGTCATGTTAAATCTTGTCACGCTCCATCACTATCCTGTCCTCTTCACCAGAAAGAAAAAGTGTAGGCTAATGTAATATGTTTAATTTTTAAAATGTTTCTGTTGCCTGAGGTTCTCTGTAAGAAGAATGTGGGTGAAATTATTTGTGTTTTATGCAGTGAACATCTGCTCAGTTACATAATTTGTATGATAATAATAAAAATGTATATGGTAATTCATTTTTGTACTTACATCAACTTACTATAATGCAATGGTGTGGTACTTATTTGAAAATGTAAAATTAAGTTTCAATCATAAGCATGTATTTGTGTAGGAAACGAAATCATTGCTGTGTTGATTTCTCACATGCTTGAAAATATATTAATAGTTAATATTTAAGGTTAATATAATTTCTAATTGGCATAGATAGGTATTTTTCCACTTTTGACTGAATATAATTGTAAACTACAATGACCACGATGCATTGCGCGCCACGCGTTGCGTTGTCAACAGTGACGCCAGAGTTGAAAGATCACAGAGCGACACCGGTTAGTGGATGACAGCGCGTGTCAATGAAGGTAAACCAATCAGCTGTTTTGTGATTCTCTGAAATACACCATTAACCACAGTTATTAACTCAGACATCATGCAATACAACGGTGGCGGATATTTTGTTATATTCTCTCTGTGTGTTACGCAAGCGCTTGTGTAACACAAACGTTATTTGTGATCAGCTGTCTGCGTCTTTCACTAACGTAACGTTACGCTGACTGATTTATGAATGAAACTGTTTCTCTCGTGCTTCGAGTTTCTTTGTTTAAACGTGTAGTGGCGGTGTTTCATTTAACTCATTCATAAATGTGGTAAATATATTAATATTTCTTCAGTTGTGTAATTTTTATAATTTATTTGTTTCATAACCATCTCACACGGTCAAAACCAATGACGCCACAACCTTGGTGCCACGCCCCCAATCGTTTATTAGCAGCACATTAAACATTTATTAGTGATTACTGTGTATTGTTTACTATGTATAATTTTTGAAAATATTAGTATATAAAATGTTAAAGATTGAATTGTTATTTGCTAACATTATGTATGGGAAGGAATACACAAATATGAAATATGAGAAATGAAATAATATGATATCAAAGTCTAACCTTGAGTGTAATGTGTTTTTTAAACGTAGCTGATGTTTTGAATATACAGTACTTGCTACAGAGGCAGCTGCTCAGTGATAATGTTGATGGATCTCTGTCTGTTTGCAGCTCCTCACATGGCTGTTCGACTGCTGAAGGTATCATCTGTAGCCACTGCGGTGTTCGCTTCATCAGGATTCTACCTGTACAGCAAAAATGTGGACTTCAGGGATCTCAGCGTCATCAGATTTGGGAGGGCAGCCGCAACAGTAAATATGATTTTTATGATTATTTTTTCATTTAATACTTTGAATTCATTAAAGTTGTAATCCCTTTAAAAAAATTACAATAAATATGACTTTTATATTCAATTATTTATTAAATATGAATTAAATATTTGTATTACTCGTGCTTGAATCTCAGTAAGTAAATTACTTTAAAAAGATGTAAAATAGAATGCAAATACAGCATATTTTAAATGCTTTGTCCTGTCCAGTGTGCAGATATTTATTCAGTTTTCATATTTTTCTTTGAAATGTACCATGGTAAAACCATTATATATTTTGCAGTACTTTGATGTACTACCATGTTAATTCCATACATGGTAATCATCTAGTACCACAGTACTGAAATCATATTTAAATACGATTTTACCATCTGATATATAACATGGTACACAAAATCACTTTTATTTAAGAGTATTTAGCTGTTGAGATTTTGACAGTATGTTAGTTTTTTGAGTGATAAATTGAATTGATGAATCAGAGTTATGAAATGACAGTTTGAGCTGATTTAATAAAAATCTCTTTTGTTCCCCACTGTCCTTTTAAATAATTTATTACTTTTAATTCATTATTTTTGTAATACTTTTGAATAATTCTTAAATAAATACTACTTAAAAACTACTGCGTTTGAGTCACTCTAATTAAATTACACTGTATTTGCATTTTTTCTGAGTATTTTAAATGTATTGTTCTGTCTCTATTGTGCAGATTTGTATTCACAGTTTTCTTCTTTGTCTCTGAAATGAATGTTTTCAGACGGCTGTCATCAGTTATGACTACCTCACCACTCTCAGAGATGTACAGTATGGAACTGAAGAGTACTGGGCTGTCAAATCAAAGGTAACACTTTTAGTCTCAGTGGTGATAGGTTATATCTAGGAATATCTGCTGTGTGGACATTTTATTTTTTATTTTATTTATTTTGGGCTTTTGCACTTATTTTAGAGGAAGGTGGAGTGTAGCCAGAAAAGTAGTGGTCCCTTGGCTCTGACATGGACATTTTTCTTGATCATTTCAAGAAAATTATATTGTGGTCCTGTAATATTAATTTTATTGAGATGAATGAGCACTTTTACCACAGATTGCACTCAATATGTGCTGCTTTTATGAACCGCATAGTTTGCTTCCAAGAGATCCAGAAAAGGCCTGAACAGTCATAAATGACTTCTATATATATGGGTATATAATGACATAAGCAGTGTGCATTGCAGGAATATTTATGGTGATATTCCACTTGCCCATAAGAATTATTGTTGCTGGCTCTATGATTTTTAGTCATAACCTTGCGCACACACATCGATTTTTACTTCTGCATTTTGTGCATTTATGCAATCTTAAATTAAATGTACTTTAATAAGCAATTGTATTTGATTAAATGTCATCCATGCCAACACAATACTCAAAGTAATAGGATGGCATGTAAGTCAATAATCAACATGCGATCTCATTATTGATACATTGATCGGGCTTTCAAACCACACCATTAAATTAAAACACCCTAAACAATCTGCTTTGCTGTTTGTAGGATCATAGCTGCAAATGCCAGCCAATAATTCTTGTGCCATTTCCACCCCTGTGTATAAAGGCCATTTGAACAGCTCCGTCAGGTACAGTTAAACAGCTGGAGCAGGGAAAGGTTGCAGTCTCTCACCTGTATGTGTGAATCTGAGCGCTGATGGCAGCCGCTGGAGGGAAGCGCTGAACCCTGAAGAGCAGGGTCCGAGCCAGATGCACTCTCTGCCAGGCCCGGGTGTGGAGGATAGGGTGCCGTTCTACTTCCCCCCTCGGGGCCTGCAGTCAAGCCTGGCTACACACGCTGATTAGAATTAATGCAGGCCCCTGATTTAATATAGAGGAGAGATTTGGCTTCTAATTATTCTCTCACTAGGCGATTCAGTTCAGTGGGCTTAGGTTGTTTCGGATCATTCTTGCTTGGATTTCTCCAAGTTACTGTTTTTCTGCATTCTGGACATTTGTACAAATGAACAGGTTTAAAAGTCTTTTAAATAGTGAATGCCTAAACATCTTTGTTTTTTGGGAAGTGTTTAATCTACTGTGATATTACTATGTTTTTTGGTCATGATAACTACGGTAATACCATGTTGTTCCGCACATTTACCATAGCACAGTATACGTAAAACCATTGTATATTTTAAAGTACCTTGGTGTACCATGACAAAAACATAGTAATTAAATAGTGTAATCATTTAGTACCATAGCATTTCAATTAATTAATGTAACGGTTACACTTTATTTTAAGGTGTCCTTATTAAAGTGTAAGTACTGAGTAATATTTATTAACTACATGTACTTGCTATATGGTTAGGGTTAGGATTAGGGTTTGGCTTAGCGTTACTTGCATGTAATTATGCTTAATTTATTGTTATTATAATAGTAAGTACATGTCACGTGTTACAAGGACACCTTAAATTGAAGTGTTACCAATCTAACACATCAGAGTGCAATGTGGTACACAATATCACTTTTGAGTATGCATTTTAATAATTGTGGCAAGTTGATTCAAACACAGTTTGAACTGATTTTAAATTATTCAAACTTTGTTTGGGCATTTATTTACTTTACTTTTTAATAAGTTATACCATGACTTGTTATCTGTATTAATAAATACCAGCTACATTTAAATGCATAACCTCATAATCATGTCGCAGGTAACTGAATCATCAGTGTCTAGTGGATCAAGGTTCATGTTCATAATCTACTAATTCAAATTATAGGGAACTAGAGGGTGGAATGAGGTGTACTCATAGTTTGGTATCGCCACATTTGCATGTTTTCATTTTTCATCTCTGAAATGTGTGAGGGAGGAGGGATTTTGGGAGGCAGTGGATGTTTTGCAGAAGGACAAGCATGTCTCATTGCTCCATGAGAACAGTGCAAGGGATCATGGGGGAGCTCCCAGGTGTTGCGGCTCTGTAATGGCCACAGCGTGTGACTCGTGTAATGAGGGGCGTTCCACGCAGTTAACTATGCCTCTGCTCTCTGCAGACCAGACCACCTGCTCTTTGTGCCTTCCAAGTGCTCTCCATCTCAGCCATTAAATCACTATTCACTTGTGTGACGTAATGATTGCTGAGATTCTAGGCAGCTTTACTTTTTGTACGTTTTATTAACCACATCAACATGAATGTAACAATTTAAAAGTTTTAATTCAAGTTTTATTCAGCAAGGATACAAAATGTATCAACACAATTATTGTTATCAACATTGATAATCATAAGAAATGCTTCTTTAGCACCAAATCAGCTTATTAGAACAACAAGGATCATGTGACACTGATGGCAAAGTTGAATTGTCAACAGTCTTTAAAGGAATTACATTTTCAAATATATTAAAATAGAAAAGTTATTTAAGATGTTAATAATATTTCACACAATATTACTGTAATTCTCATCAAATAAATGCATACGAAATGCAAAATGCTACAGAACCCAAACCTTTGAATTGTAGTGTATTTTAAAGTGAAACAACTTACACATATTTAGTTCATTGCCAGTAGATTGTGAAAAATTGTTTTATTTGATAGGTTGAAAAATAGGGCTTGGTGACGCCAGCTAAAAGTCAATTCAGAGGTTGTTACATTTGGAATAATTTTGATTCTGTCATTTTGAACAGCTCATTAAATAGAATAGATCATTTAACCCATTCAGTTGAACAGATCATTAAAGTACATTCAGATATGATCACTGATCCGTCTGGTATAGAATGTTTAAATTAGGGCCGGCATATGATTTTAATGTCTTTGAAGATAATTAAACACATTTTATTGTGACAGATGAGTAAAGCATTGACAAAAAGTTACTTTATATCATTGAATTTATGTCAGCTTATATGCTGACAGTCTGCAGCAATTAGTTCAGTGTGTTAAAATGCACATTGACAGATGCTTTGACCATTGAGTCTATGAGCTGTTGTCTTCTACACTAAATATCCCAATTCTTGAAACATAGATTGGCTTATCCAGTCTAAGACCTATAGATCTGACAATCCCCTGCTTCTTCGGTCATATAATCTTTGCTTTTATATTGCATGGTAGACTTAGACTAGATTCACATGCATTTCCCCCTGTTTCTCCCACTGTGCTGACACATAATTAGCAGTTAAAGGTGGCAAAATGGACTACTTAGAATGTATTCCTGGGGAGCGAGGAATTACTGGGTCCACAGTTGGTGTTTCTTAAATAGATGATTTTGGCCATTTTAACCCACAGCTGACGTCCTCTGATAAAGTATTCTATGAATAGTAAGAAAAAACACCTTTTTCCTGCAATGTCAGTGTGGCTCCATTGAAAGGAGCCCAGATGTGAGAGAGAGAGATTACATCTGTTATCTGCTTTTGGAAAGACCACCGGAGAACATTGGTGACACACAAACTCCAGCCTGCAGTGCCTTGCCTGATTTATTTTACCTTATAAATAATTTTTAGTTGCAGTTTCCATTTACATTTTCTTTCTTTTTGAAGTAGAGTAACCATTTGAAGAGTTAGTACATGTACGTGGTTCATTAAAACTTAATTTAAAACAAATTAAAATGACATTTGATCATTTGTTTCAGCTGACAAATGTTTTTAATGACATTAATTCAGTCAATAAATATTATGCATAAATCAATGCTGACAAGCAGAGGGAAATTTCATAATTGTATAGGTCTCAGACAATTCCGCATTGCATTTGATTTCTTTAAGTATTTAATTAAACATTTAATATTATTTATTGTGAATATAATCGATTATATTTCTAATTCTTATATTTATTAAAGTAACAGATTAACTCAATTATAAATTAGTTGTAGTTTAAAATGACTACAGCAGCATTTATAGTAGCTAAACCATAAAAATGAAGGTGAATCTGGAAACTAGAGCCGCCTCCCTCCCCTCCTAGTCTCTCAAAAACTATCATGTAGAAACTGCAGGATATCGCAGCGAGACAAGCTGCTCTCCGGCCTGCTTTGATTACGGCACATGGACGCCTGCGGTTTTAGACGACAACACCGGTGGCACGCAGAGCTCTAGCGATGCTGAATAATGCATGCACTCAAAGTTGGAGGGCAGGTGTACCAGGCACTGCCGCTGTCAGACGGGCATCGGAGCACAAACGGATGTAATCTGTTTTCCCTGGCGCTGAGAGGCTCTGCTGTAAAATGCACTTTTTCTACCCACTGCTCAGAAGATAGTCTAGCTGTATGATCTCCTACCCTGTGTGGGGTCTTCGTTGAGGAGAGGATATGTGTCCCATCGTGGCTGAATGATTACCCTCCGCACAATCTGAGGAGATGATGTGAATCATTGTGTGAATATCACAGATATAAAGTGTTGAAATGTGTCAGAATCTGCTCTGTAAATGAGTGGTTCTGAACTGGTGGGTCAAGACCCATTTTGGGAAAAAAACTATGCTAAAAGCAATTATTAAAATGCAATTAAACATAATTGCATATGATAACTAAATATATAGACATGAACTTGCAATCAATGTTTCATTTTTTATTATTAAGTTTATTTGCGGTTTAGGACAAAAATCTGCACAGCTGCATTGGTGAATGTTTTTCTTTCCTATATTTTTCAAACATATTTTATGATTATGATTTTAATTTGTAAATTATATGTATATAGTTTTTGCCTTTTTACCGAAGCCCACTGGTTAAGGTACTATGGCCTGGTTTATATCATAGCCAGTTGTTTAAACTAGATTTTTTTAGTGGCATGTTTGGCAAAAGGCGGATCACTGTTCTTAAATCTGCTGTAAAGGTATCCGATGCTGTTTTCACAGTCGACTGTGTGATTTTTCACTTATTTAAGGATGACTGAGCATCATCCTCTATTCCCCAGGAAGTTTGTCTGAGCAATAGAATGAAGTTACTGTTTCTTTACATATACATTTTCTGTTGTTGTTGGTATTTTGTTTGCGTATGTGCGTTTTTGACTTGTACGTTTGTTTATGTGTGTATAAGTGTGATAGTTTGCAGAGGTCTCAAAGTCCTTGACCAGCACTCACGGAGCATTTGCACAGCAGATTAGACTTCAGCGAGGGCTTATTCCACACGACTTCCCCCAGAGAAGCCGAAACGTCCTCCTCATGACCCTCCTGCTGAAGCGAAGTGCTACCGGGGTCTGAGACTGATTGCAGGGTTAGAGCAGCTATAGCTCATGGAAGCAGAAAGGACATCAGTGGAGATTTTTTCTCATTGTCATATTTTTATCTTTGCTAAGACTACATTGATGAGGTAACTGCTTTTTATTTGTTTGTTCTCAAACCGATCTCCAGCTGACCCGGGGGTCCAGTTACTCACAAAAAGCAGAATTTTGGGGGTCTGCTTTGGGTCTGACTCTGTGATCTTACCTTGAACATTCAAAAAACCTCAGAAGTGGCACCCCGTTGATGTAGCTGAGACTTCCTGACTCTGGCGAGCAGCATGAAAGAGGATTGACAGTAATCTGATTGTGGGAAAAATGGAATTTGGATTGAGTTTGCCTTGGCGCATTCTTTTAAGGGAAAAGACTCACATGTTGATGTGAGAAAGCAGTCTTTCCCCTCTTCCCTTCTTTTCACTTTCACTCTAGAACTGTTCCCTTCCTCCTTGTCTAAATGATTAATCTGTTCCTCGCATTGGTTGTTGGTCCAAGTAAGTCAGCATCTTGGCTTGTAGTATTGGAGAGAAAAACAAGCCTGGAGTGTTTGTTGGCAGAGACCTAATAAAATCAAAAACAGCCACTCTAACAGAACGCGGCCGATGTGCTATAATAATAATAATGTTTTTCTTCTCCTGAAGGAGTGAACTGTTTATGGAGAATCCATAAATGTGCACCTCTATAACCGAACAGTTTTATGCAGCATATGTGTTTAGACTCGCAACCCTATTGATGTGGCCACCTGTTATGCCACGTTCTAGACTATCATGTTAATTGCGATGATGTAATAGATCACAGGCGTGTAAGAAAGCACCTATCATACGGGGGCCGGTAATGAAATGCTGGCTGTATCACTGGATGATTAATGTGCAGGTGCTCACTGAAGGTCATCTCAGATTTTCGCCTTCGGATTATCATTAGCTCGGGCGTGCTTTTAGACGTCTAATTCATCATAGTTTTTTAGGTTGCACCGATACTGTATTTTCATTGCAGCCAGGAAGATGGGCTGCTACGGACATGCAAATGAGCAAGGGTTTGAAGTTAGCATAAAATTGATTTTGTGAACATCATTGGTCTTGATTTTCTCTATGATTCAGCTTGAAATTGCGGCGTGCGGTTCCATCAACTTGGTTAGTTGTCATTAAAGGTCAGTTGAGGATGGGAAGACTCCTTTCTACGCTTGATGCATTAAAGTAATTAATTTAGCAACATCTTCCGTTTGTCGCAAACATTTACATCAGAGGACGGTAGTAACAAGAGGTTTTGGGCAGTTACTTTCTAAAACTGTTTATAATATTCCTGCGAAGTGCAACAGGTGCCATTTATCATCTCCAGATCTGAACTAATGAAATGACTTTTGGGAAATAGAGAGAAAATGAAGGACGCAGAAGTGGATTGCACGCATGGAGAGATAATGCTGTGCTCATCAGTTCATAGGTTTGCTGCAGCCGGGAAAACTGAACATATGGATGAGCCATATATTAATTTCCCTAGCTCTGAGTGAAAACCCAGGTTGTTGTTGTCTTTTAGGAACTTCGTTTCTGCCCTTATGAAAGTTAGAAGGACTAGTAAGTTTGGAAACTGCTGACTGGAATACATTTACTGTAGATGCAATTATTAAAGGGATAGTTCACCCAAAAATTTAATTCTGCCATAATTTACTCAGATCAATTAGTTCCAAACATGTATGAATGTCTTTTGTTCTGCCGAACACAAATGAAGATATTTTGAAGAAATCCCTTTAACAATATATTATCACCAAGCTTGTGTTTGCTTTAACCTTGAAATTGTAAGATGTTGAATAAATATAATGTGGAGTCCTAGCCTATACGTTCTGCTTCTCCATGCTTCTTGAGCTGTGGTGCCCATGCAGGAGATTTAGTTTGAATCTGACCGGCAATGTGTTTCAATCCTGCTTCTTTTCTCTCTCTGGGGTCATCATCACTTTCTGTCCTCTAGCCTTAGTAAAATAAGTTCCAGAAGTAAAAATCACATCCATTCTCTTCGAGATAAATTTGTTTTTAGCAAAAAGTTTCCAAATTTTGCAAAACATTTAGCAAAATGTGCACATGCTAAGAGCAATCTAACAATCAGAGAAGTTATGACTGTTATGGCATTGTAAAGTCTATGTCTCTAATCTCAAATTCATGCATTTTATTATTTTATATTAATAATATTTTAATTAATATTAATTAATCAAAAATGTATAACCTGAATACTGCACTGTAAGTCGCTTTGGATAGAAGCGTCAATTAACAATTGGACAAGTTAACAAGTTAACAATTGGACTGTGACACCTATGTTGTGACAGCAAAAATTTAGAAGAAAAAACAAACATACAAATAACATGAGAAAAATGTTACAAATTTACAATTAGTTACGGCAGAGTTCTTTTGTTTTGCTGCTTTCCATCAAAGTTTCTGATGATATGAGTCATCTGTGTTTTTTCTTCTTCTTCAGTTGATCCATTAATGGAATGTATTTTTTTGTATTCATTTATTTTGAAGAATACATTTCTTTATTAAAACACATTTTGGAATCCCTATGGTGGAAATTAATAATAAAAAAGGCTTGCACGGAAAATAAAAACTTCTTTCTCATTTCTCCAGAGGCTAATGCCAAAGAAAAGAATCAGTTGAAGAAAGAAAAGAAAGTCATATTTGCTAAACACCTTTGGTGGTGCAACGCTGGCTTCTCTGTAGTAAAAGATCAAACATTTTCAAGTTATGTAACAATGTTAGGCTAAAATCAAAGCCACATCATTTGAAATGTAAATTAGCCTGTGAGTTACAAGTTTCCGTTTGCTTTAAAGCAAGATATATTTGGCGTAAAGGGTGTGTTTTCCTGAAGCTTAAAATCTATAAGCTAATAAAAAGCACTTAGCTCTGCACATATATGCATGTGCACTAACACCGCATGTTTTCCACAGATAATTGTTCTGCTAACTCTGCTGACTGAGATAGAACAGGACACGGCAGACAAGAAAACATAAAGGCTAATGCGACGCTTATCGTGGCACGATTATGCAATCCTAAACACTTTCCCAGTCTGAGGGACTGCTGCTAAGGGAATTGAGTCTCCTTAGTTATTAGCATATCATTAAAGGGAATGTGAGCAGCTGATTTGGAAATTAAATGTAGCTTACTTAACCCTAATAAATAATGCATATCAGATCGTCATGGACATGCTGACAAGTGCAGGCGTTATAGGAGGAGACATGGGAGGGGTTGCAATGTCAGAGAGGACGGACTAAAGGAACTGAATGAAAGGCTTGGTTAACTATTCGATTCCGCTTTTACGACCACATGTTTAGCCTGCTGAAATAGAAGAGAAGCCACTCATTTCAAAAGCTTTATGACATTGATTTTCGGAGCGTTACAGCTGGATGATGTTGCAGAGTGGTTTAAGATCCTGAATAGTAACTAAAAGGTTGCTGGTTTGAACCCTACATGTAGCGACCACTAAAAAGGACCCTTTTACTTTCTGCCAAATTCTGGTTAATTATGTATTTTCCAGATTTAATGGTTGAATAATTTTTTTATGATAAAAAGATGTCTAATCAATGGAATTAATAACTTTACCAATTTAACCGTTTACATTTTTTTACACAATAACAGTGCTTTCTGAAATGCCCCCACACACACACACACAGAAATTATGTTATGTTTACATTTTACAGATGCTGTGTTTGATGATTTACAACTCAAATAAAAAATGGTGGTTTTAAATTAATTTTGATTTGATTTACAAATCAAATAAAAAAAAAATATGTTTTTTAAATAAATGCATAAAACGAAGTAATTTATCTTTTAAAAGTATCTAATCTTCTGAAATGTAATCGAATGAAATATGAACAATGGATCAAGTTTATTATTTAATAAACTGTATTATATTATTATTATGAAAATTGCATTCTACTGTAAAATGCATTAAACATTTCAGTCATAATTTCTTCAGGTTAAACCAAATGCTTAATTTGGCAGTTGTATTAAAAAGGCCTTTTTGTATGTAGATCTCAAAATAGTTTTATGAAATGGTTAAATTATCATGAAGTGAACTCTTAGAGCAGCTCTGGAGATGAAGTTCACATGGAGTGTCATAGTGAGATGGCAGATGCTGAAAACACCATAAGCGTCACACATGCTTGAGTTTGTGTAGTAGGCAAAACTGTGCCACTCATTCACACAGAGACACAACATTTCATTTTATAACTGGATTCTGTCCGTGTTTTCAGCATTGTGGAAATCATAGGCCCCTATACCTAAGCCATCATCATTGTGTTCTTGAGTAACTTAAGAGTAAGGCACTTAATCCCAGGTTGCTTCCAGGGGAAAATGTTACTTTGGATAAAGGTGTGCACTAAATTGAGTTTTTCTAGGGCACTGCATACTGGTTAAGTTGCACTTGTGAACAAAACCCTGAAATTTCTATCCGTTTCCCCTAATGTCACTCAACTCTAAGTGGAGAAAATCAAACAGCAAGCTAAAATGGCTTCATCAAAGAAGACAAAGTGGGGAAAAATACAAAACAACAGCCAGAGCGCCAGATGTAGGCTGCGAAAAGCAGAATCAGTTGTAATGGGGCACCAAATGCGCTGTCAATAAAAGGGAGTGCACACCAGATGGACACTCATGTGAAAATAGCTGCACTTTTGAGTAAGACTGAGTCAAAGTGCTCTGAGTTTTATTTATTTTTTAATTCTTACTCCAGATTTAGCATCACAGGCCCACAGATTTCACGCGTGTTTATATCCCCCAGGCTACATCATGACTAATTAATGAGCAGAACAATATAACACTTGCAAATTACTGCTTTCTATTTTAATTCGTCCCTTCAAAACATTCCAGTTCCAGTGGAATCATAACAAATAGATTTCACCTTACCCCCGTTGTCTACAGCCACAGGGTGAGAGCTTATCCAGTCATACGTAGGCCATGTTTCATGTTCCAGCAACCAATTAGCTTCCACTTTGCCTGTTAGTTGTAAACATCATTATCTAAATCTGTTTTGAGAATTCTGTCAAGGTTGTGTAAGTTCCTGTTTTTGCTGCACAGGTACTTCAACTGCAAGACAAGATTTCTTAAAAGGTATATATACTTTTTAAATCAGTTCATGTGTTCCCTGGGAATTGAACCCACGACCTTGGCATTGCTAGAGACATGCTCTACTTTGTATATTATATATATTTGCTCTGAAAAAGTATATTTTTGTTCTGATTCCACTGGAACTGGGTTGTGTTTAAGGGAGGAATTAAAATAGAAGACTGTGAAGACAAGTGTTGTTATACTATACTTAGTCATGATGTAGCCTGGGTGAAATAAACATGAACAAAATCTGTGGACCTGTGACGCAAAATTCGGAGTAAGAATTTAAAATTAAAAATGTTAGCTCTTTTATAGCTCTGTTATATGACTTCAATGTATTGTTTGTCGCTTGTAGTGTAGATAACTGCTTTTTAGCTTGACTATATTTGAAATGCTTTTGCTTCACAGTAGCTTCCCCAACACTGCCCATGCCAGCTTTGTCTAAGACATATCTACATAGACTTCAGATGGGTTTTGCTGGTCAGGAACTCTCCCTGGGGCGAATCGAGTAAATGTGTGGAACGATCTGCCTAGATTACCATTATGGGCACATGGTAACAAATTGGCGTCCTTGTACTTTGTGACAAGCTTGAGATTCAGGCAGATGATGTGTTCAATAGCGCTACAAATGATCTAGCCGGGTATCAGATAATGTGGGAGCTGATGGCTGCTGCCGGGAGGAGAGCGGAGCATTTCATTATAACTGCGCCGCCATCAGATGCTGATTCACTGTCAGGAAATGCTGGAGAGCGTGCCAAAAGTCACACAGATGTTGCATTGTACTCATCTTTTCAAAATGAATCCAACGAGCAGGCTGCGAGAGAATGTGTCCATGGATTGAGTACAAACAGTGTTGATTTTAGGAGTTTCTCAGCTGTGCTATTAAGGGTGTAGGAATTGTAAACATATTTAAGGCTGTATTCACATCGCCTGATTCACGTTACATCTGGAACATGTCATGCAAATTTATCCACTGAGGATACGAGGAACGGAGAGCAAACAGGATCCCTAGAGATAACTTTATGATGTCGCAATTAAGATTTTTAATTATTAAATTGACAATGCTAGTTTGGCCACACACATCAAATTCTAGAATATGATTTTATGGTTAGGCAAGTATTTGAGGATTCTGTATTTTAAGGTAGAGACTTAAAAAGTCTGAAAATATATCTATCTATCCATCTATCTATCTATCTATCACATGCACACACACGCAATTTTATAACAGTTAGGATTTTATATGCGGTAAAAAGCAGAAAGTTTCTATCTTTTATGTAACCTATAGACTTATTTTATAGTCTTTTATTACATAAGAGTGTGTTTATGCATGTGCTATAAAGAAACGTTGCTTTTTAATGTACAATATTGTGTGATATGAATGCATAAAGAGTGCAATTTCAGTGTTTGGATGAGGCGTAAATGTTGGAAGACTGGATGCCTTATTTGATCAGTTAATTTTGTATGGTTTATTAAAGAAGCGTTATTTACATTGGGCTTTTTTTCTGAAACGAGTTTGTGTAATTTTGGATTGTAACTAACATTGCATGCACTAGATGGCAGCACTGGCTAAAGGCCCTCTGCCGTCTCATTGGCGTGTGGAGTTTGTCTTTGCATGCAAGTATGTTGAAAGTGTGAAAAGAACAAACACATCTGAGGGGCATATGTAAATATGGGTATACATAACTTAAGTCCTTCAAGGCTTTCTCACTGTGGAACCCTGGGTAAAAAAAATAACAAGTAGGAGTCCCTCCGGGATGGGAGAAATTGAGGCGTTTAACATTTTCATTCAATCACGGCCAGAGTCTGTAGGAATGCTGACAGCCCCAATTCAAGCAGCCCACATAAATACTTAATTTTTCTGTCATGTTCACTATGCTGTCAGTCTAAGCTTGAGGTTTGGCAGCTGCTGTGGAAACACTGCTGGAGAAAGCTGTAGTCCTCCCAATACAGAGCTAAAAATGCATCTCATAATCAATAACTTATTGTTTTATTTCCCCCCATACACTCAATAATTGGCAAAAAGACAGCATTAATTCATATGCTCTCTGTTTTCCCTAATTCCATTCCTGTGCCTCTTGCATTTTAAGCTTGAATATTGTCTTGAGTGCGTCTCAGGAGAGTATATAAAGGCTGGGTGGGATATTGACCAGATAATTATGGTTATAGGCAGTTGTTTGAGTAGGTGCCTTATTTAATTTGGCGTGAATACAAACGAGGCTGTGAAGGGTAGAAACACTGTGTGTTCAATGTCAAATTGTTGTAGCCTATATCTAGGTGATAATTATTCAGCTGAAAAAAATGTCCATGAAATAGGTTCATATATTGATTTTGTAAATTGTGTCTGAAATCGTTCTTAGGTACACTTTTGCATTCAATAGAAAGAGGACAGTTTATGTACACTTAAATGAATTATTTACAAACATTCTGTTCAGTTTTAGTAAATGCACTTCTAAAAAAGATACAGATGTATATATGTCCAACCTCGTTATCGTTTGTTAATTTGAATATAATTTTATTTTATTTATTTGTAAATCTTTTTGAGTGGTGTTATGGTGATGGAGTGCATTTTATCGATATCTGGATAATCATATAACTATATTCCTGATTTTATGTGTTAGTGATGCACTGAAATAAATTAAAAATGTGTTATTAATATTATTATTAAATTAATTTAACGTTTTCTTGTTAAGCGAAAACCAGAACTGGAAAATAAATATATATATATATATATATATATATATATATATATAGACTTTTGCTATATATAGTAGATGGGAGACAATATTTTGAACAGTCTCTCAGATCGTTATTTTATTTTATGTTGTGTAAAAATGGCATCTACTCTGATGTCTGTTTATGGTCTGATGGTTTTTGTTATTTGCGGTTTGCTGTGTAAGAGTTTATTGCTTCGAACAGCTTGGACACTGCCATCCATGACAGTTGGATCTATGACTATCATCTTGTCATGTCAGTGAACAATGTTCAAATTTTAGCAGAAATTGGCAGAAATGTGACATTGTAGTTACATTCAGATTCTTAGAAATGTTTCAAAGGAGTTGTCCGGTTAATATTATTATTAACTGTGTGAACTATTAGCCTGATGCGTGAGAAGCACAGAAGATTGAGGAATGGTGTGTATGAGTGTGTTTTTGTGTGTGGTCTTAAATTTCAAGGTCTGGTGGGTATTCATAGAGCTGACGGGCTGCTGGAGAACCCCACAGATGCTCAGAGCCCTGATATCTGCTGCGTACTGCTTCAGCGGCCCCTCAAGATACCTAGCTCTACCCTTACAACTCAACCACAGCCAAACACTCTCACTCTTATCATCACCTGCTACTGTCCTGGATTTTGGAGATCCTCAAGCCAGTTCATTGCTTCATCCTCATTGAGGATCATGTCCTGTAGGGCTGTGAAGTGCTGGCAGAAACAGTGAACATATGGGTGAACCTCACAAAAGCATGTCCAGGTCAGAATTCATTCCAAAATCAAAAAGGTTTTTAAAAATGTCACTTGGTCAACAAGGCTGCATTTATTTGATCAAATATTAGTATTATATTACTAATGACATTCAAATGTATTATTATATTTAAATGTGTTCTAAAAATTATTTTTTTAAATTATTTTTAAATGTTTCTTACAGTTTATTCCTGTGATGGCAAAGCTGAATTTAAGCAGAAACGTCTTCAGTTTCACATGATCCTAATGTGTTGAGTTGTTGCTTAAGAAGCTTAATATCTGTCATGCTGCTAATTTTATCAGGATTCTTTGATGAACGGAAGTTCAAAATAACAGCATTTCTTTGAAATATAATTTGTGTAGAAATTTCTAAGCCTTTATTTTAACTGTTATATCAAACTAATACGTCCTTGCTCAAAAGTATAAATTGTTTTAAATTATTTTAAAAAATTGTACTAACTTCAAACTTGGCTTAAACATTTTAGTGAATATACATATTTTGCATATAGACAATTCAGACTTATTTATATATATATATATATATATATTAACATTATAGTACATGCTCATCAAATTTGATCTCATTTGTTTTGTTATTTGGTTTCTCTTATAGGAATAGTTAACCCAAAAATGAAAATTCTGTCATTAATTACTCACTCTCATGTCGTTCCAAACCTTCGTACGTCTTCAGAACACAAATAAAGATATTTTTAATGAAATCTTATATCTCTTTGACCCTGCAGACAGAAACGTAGTTTAAGGTCTTACAGGTTTGGAACGACATGAGGGTGAGTAATTAATGACAGAATTTTAATTTTTGGTGAACTATCCCTTGATTGTTTTATTATGTAAGTAAGCATGTAGGCCAGCAGCCCTGTCTTTGAAACATGGGAGCTATCAGGGAGGAGGAAGAGGTGACGGCCATCTTTATGTGTGACTGCCTGGGGCCTGTTGTGTGGGCTCTTGGCAGGGAGTCCTCACCGCACAGAGGGTGATCTCATTTTCGTAATGGGCTTTGTCGCTGTTTGTCGTTATTAACATTGGCGCTGCTCTCGGGGGGTCTTGGAGAGTCATCCAGTCACACACCAGCCTGTCCTGCTTTACATTTGACATCCATTAAAACTTTGTTTTGATTAGAACTAAGTGGACAATCTGTATAAATGGCTGCGTAGTTGTATTTATGCGGATGTATTCAAAAATGCAGTTGGTAAACACATTATATGCTTGTTTAGCAACAAACTGAACTCAGATTGCAGGTGGTATTCATGCATTTCTGGTGATTCGACCATTTCGTTTACAAAATCACATTTTAAGGTAAAGTCTGCAGTTTTTGGATGATGTAATATTTTAATAACCTTTAGAATATTGATTTGTAACTGCAGTGTTTGTTTGATCACCCTGACCAGCAACATTGAACAACCAATGGTGTGAGACAACCAATGGTGTGAGTTTAAGGCGGGGCTTTGAAGACATTATTTTTTAAATAGCTTTTGCCAATGCAGAAATTACACACTTCACCTTTAGCTGCCAGTTTAGAGTGATGCTAGTAACTGCTCGTGGACAGTAATAATAACAGTAGCATAATAATTTTGTTGCCAAAGGTGAATTGAGTTTAAACTTCTCTAACTTCCTGCAGTTTAGCCATTTGGCTCAGATGTTATTTTCCCATCACCAGTTAGAATGACCAATAATTTACCACTTTACAACAATTAAACCAACGTCAAGTAACCGCAATTTTAGCGACGAGAGCTTTTCAAACCAGAAGTTTTGTCCAGGATAACCCTAGTCTGCATTTATGGACATTGGATGGCTGAAAGGTATGCAGTGCTAAGATACAACTGTGGGATATAACAATTCAGCGTGTGTTTGAAAATGAGCCAGACTTTTGTTTTGGTTACGGTTTAGCCATTTTAAGTGTAATTTAGCAGTCCCTCTTTGCCTAACATGGTTGGTACAAAATTTCTAAGAGGAGAGCAAATAGTATATGGTGTCAAATAGAGGAAAAGTGTAAAAAATAAATAAAATAACACCCATTTTTCATGAATTGCTTCTGCGCAAGGCACAGAAGTGTTTTGAAGTTCGAAACCATGACGAAGGCATATGTATCCTAAATATATTTTCTTGTGTATAAAATGTCCTTTTTGTAAATGCACCATTGACCTGGAGGGACATTATTTCATTCCAGTGTATTCCTGTATATGTCTCAAGTGACACATAAACTTGAAACGTGAGAGGTAATGATAAGCCTGCATTTAGTTTTCTAGGTGGATAATGATATCGTGGTCATTTAGATCTGTATCACAATTTGGATGTTGTACCATCAATAGTTCTGCTTGACAATTTTATTGCAGCCCTAATGGACGTCTAGATGCTTTGTCATGTGATCTGGCTCTTTTGGACAGGTTTGGAGTCTCTGGAAGAGCAAAAACAATCGTGGCAGTGGATGTTTCACTGCACAAATGGGCTCTAGACTACTGAAGCATGCGGGCCATACATGAAAATTATACATGGCTGAAAGCTAAATTGCCCTATGATTGCCCTTTGTTTGCGCGCTCTCTCTCTCTCTCTCTGTTCCTTATCTGCTCTTTACATTTGGTTTCTATTAGTGGTCCACTGTAAATCGCATGCACTATAGGAGATTTGGAAGCTGTAGTGGTAGCAAATGTATGGACGCTGCCAGTCACTGTGGACGATAGAAAAGCCTGGTCTGCACATCCATCTACACTCTTGGAATTTATTATCTCAAAGCTTTTAGAAAAAAGCCAGATAATTAGCTGCAATGGAGGGAGAAAGCACTCATTGTAGTTACTGGCTTTTAGCTTCACTCTACATTAATTAATGGTGGTCTCTCGTGATGTGAAAAAACAGGAGTCTGGTCCATTACTGTTTCTTGGCGGTAGACAATCTGCACTGACCAGCAGAAGCACAGACAGCTAAAGGTTTTTTGTACTGTTTTTGCATTTTTAGGTAGAATCTGTTGCTTTTGAGCACACTGCGAATGAAAAGATTTTGCAAGGTGGTGAGATTTGCACACAAATATTCTCATTTTTGAAATGTAAAACTCAAACTTCCTTTTTTGTTTAAAGTGTAATAAAAACTAAACTATGTTTTGATCTACATTTCAAACCTTAACACAATGTACATTTGTTTACTGTAAATTAAAAATGTACCTGTAAACCTGCACTGTTCAAAATTTTGGGGTTAGTAAGGTTTTTTGTTTTCCATTTTGAAAGAAATTAATACATTTATTCAACAATTATGCATTAAATTGTTCAAAAGTGACAGTAAAGACTTATAATATTACAAAATATTTCCATTTCAAATCAATTCTGTACTTTTAAGCTTTCTATTCATCAAAGAATTCTGAAAAAATATGAGTTTCCACAGAAATATTAAGTAGCACAATGGTTTTGAACATTGACAAATGTTTCTTGTGCATCAAATCAGCTTATTAGAATAATTTCTGAAAGATCCTGTGACACTGAAGACTGGATTAATACCTGCTAAAATTCAGCGTTGCCATCAAATAAATACATTTCTATCTTAAAATATATTACAACAGAAAACAGTTAGTTTAAATTGTAATAATATTTCACTTTATTTTTGGTCAAATAAGTACAGCCTTGGTGGCCATAAGCGATAAACACAAACAAAAATCTTACCATCCCCAAACAGTAGTGTAACTTAACTCAAATATCGGAATAAAATGATTTACTAGTGTTATTCAGTTTAAAATGTTCAGTTCCCAGCACTGTGTGTGTGCGATTGCATGAGAAGCATATTTAAGAAAATTATATGTTTATTTAATAAAACTACGTTATTGTATGCTGTGATTTAATTGGTGTACAGTACGACATACTTGGTTCTTTTAAAAATAGGTTTTCTAAGTAGTTCATCCGGAAAGGATTCTTGGATTGAAGTGAATGTATTTCACAGTTATTTGTCTTCCTTTCTTGTTTTGGGTTGTTATAGTATAGTCATGGGGTGTAATAATTAGTGAAAAGTTTTATTTGAAAACTCTGTTGATGCTTTATCAATGTAATAATTGCATGGAAGGCACATGGGCAGCTCACATTTTATTTACTGTCACATGGCAAAGATCACACGATCCAAAACAGTTCCATAGTATGTATATGTTTTGTCACCGTTGCTGGACACTAGAATTCTTTAATAAGTAGACCTATAGTGTTTTGCAGATGCTTTATCTAGTATATACAATGTTTATTTTAGGATCCACCTGGAATAACCTTGAGTTAAGTGACTTAAGAATTCCACCTGGAACCTAATAATCGCTGTTTTCAATCACTTCTTCTTTTAGACATACTTGAACGTGACTAATTTGTAAAGACTCTTACTATTTTTCTGTGCGTGTGTAAGTTTGTGATTGCTTTCTGCATCTTTGGAGTGCCATGTGTTTTAAATGAGAAGGACATTCTGCTAATTAGCACAGACCGGCATTATAAAGAAAAAGAAAGTAAATAAATTGTATTCCAGCTTGGATGTCATATTTGGCAACCTCGGCACCTCCAGTGAATGTACGAATGATTATAGCCTAAGGCTGACAGCTAAAATAGACCACTGTTTACTCCGATATAGTGAAATATATTTTTCAGAATTAGATACAGTCCCTCATACTGTGGATTTTTTATTTACTTTATTTATTTATTGTTTATCTTTTTTGGATATTTTAACACTTAATAATATTTTTTAGAGTTAGTAGCCGATTGTACATATACTGTTAATATATTTGGTAAATAAGTCCTACACAATTTCAAAATATTTTGTTTTTAGTCTCGTTGTTTTGTGTGTTTTTGTTTTTATTTGGGTTTTTAATGTGTTTTTGTTTAGTGTTTTTTTAGTTATGTATTTTTGTTTTAGTTTAGTGTTTTTGTTTTAGTTGATATTTTGTTTAGTTTGCTTTTGTTTTAGTTTAGTTTTTAATATTTTGTTTTGGTTTGGTGTTTTTTGTGGCTGAAATCTGATTTCTCCTTCCACGATTATTTGTGAACTCTATATGAACCTGTTTGTTTATTGGTCATTGCCTTATATGGAAAAGGGAAAGATACTGGAACTGTTTAAAATTCAAATTACAAATAGAATTTTCTTGAACACACTGTGATGTTCAAACATCTAATTTAAAGATGGGTTTACTTGCAGTTCTGATATTAAATGATATCTAGCATTGTGGGGAAAAAAGATGGCGTCTCAGGTCTCCTCTGAGCAGTGGAGATTTGAGGAGGTACGAAATGGTGTGCCGTCTCTCCGAGGAGAACAGTAAATCAGACGCTGCTTGGGCTCCACCAGTGCATGAAATGGCTGCAGTAATGAATTTGCAGCCAGCACATTAGCATGCTTTAGCCTCTGTCTCAATTCTTCTGTTGAGTTCTCACTTCTGATAATCGTCTCTCTCATATTCTAAAATGCAAATTGCATTCTTATCACAGCAAAGCTAGTAATAAATAGACACACCTTCAAATTAAGTTATCAGAGGAGTTTTACAGATCCAGCACTGAAACTCAGTGCAAACTAGTGTTGAAAATGATTGCCTGGTATGTTTGTGCATGGATATTGTTGGTTTTGTTTCATAATCATAGCTTTTTACTCTTTTAAAGAGATTAATTAGTGAAATTGTCTATGATTCAAAACTCTGTGCATTTTTGACTCAACCAATAGCATGAGTTTGAGATGCTATTTGTTTGTACATGGCAGGCCAGACATTTTTATGGAAACTTTTGTCATTACTTTTGCATTTGTTTCTTTTTGCTGTTTGCAATTGGTCAATGTATAAAATTATGCATTTAAAAGTCAAATTGGTTCAGATTTCTTAAGCTTTTACATTAGCAACAAAACTGATGTTTTAACGTGCTTTACTGCGATTAGCTTATTTATCACTCTTTTAAAGCAATAGTTGGCCCTATATAGGGCTCATGTGTATCATGACCTATTGCAATCAAAGTGAAGGGCCTCTGACAAGCTTTCACACTGATTGTGGCATGTCTCCTGATTTTCAAATCGCTTATTGCATCACTGTATTAGTAATGTGCACTTCACTGACCTTCCAGCTTCTAGCTTTCAGACTTCCTATCCCACATGATCTGTGGATTATGGGGTGGTGGGGAAAAAACGGAAAAAGTAGAGTAGCACTGTTAAATGTTTAATTGAGTCTAAATTAATGAATAAATAAACAAAGAAATGCGTCAGCATTACGTTTCACATACTGAATAGGACGGGAAAGGGAAGCTAATATGACCGAGTATTGATTAAGCTCACAGAGCATTCAGTAATGAAGTTTGGGATTGCACAATTAAATTCCAATCGCTGCAGATGTTATCTGGGATGTCTACTTTTATTAATTGAATGCAATGCATCTGCTGCTAATGGCATGTTATTCTTGAGGGCTGTGCAGCATGTAGTAGCTGTGAACATTTCTCAGCTGCTGTCAGGTTAGGATGTTTGCTTTAGGTTGCATGCTTTTGATTATATATTTTTTAACCTGCATAAAGAAAACAAATTCACATTTTTAGGAGCATTTTATATGAATTGATTATTTTTTTAATACATTTTTTATATATTTTTTGGTGGGGGGGCGGGGGTCATAATGCACATGATTTTGTCTTAAAGTTGTACTAATAGCATACGTCTGATAATTATAACGTACAAGTTTTAATTTGCTCATCAAAAAATGTATTGCAGTATTTTCCTCAGTACAATCTATGTTTTTAAAATGTAAGTATTCTAAAGCAATATGAATAATTTATAAACACAATGAATCATAATTAAGATATGTGTATGAATATTTATTATATATAAATAAATACACACACATTAAAAAGAAAATCTGAATGTGTGTGTTTGTGTATATATATATATATATATATTTATATACATACACACACACACACACACACACACACACATATATAATTTATATTATATATACATATTTTATATATAAATCTAACATAATTTTCCTTAATATGTACATGTATGTGTGTTTTTTATATACATAATAAATATACACAGAACACATAGAATGTAAACCTAAACCTTTATTTTGAAAGTGATTAATCATGATTAATCTTTTGCAGCCCTAGTTGTAATGCAAACAATCTTTTCAGTCTGGAATTAGACGTTTCTTTCCTGTCAAACTATTAATCTATCTTCACGAACAGTATGCCATTTGAAAGTATTGAAACCCAAGATTCAGCATCGGAAATCTGTTTTCACTCGGGCTATTGAATATTTTGGACATCAAATATGGAACAAAAAATAGGTGGTTAAAGTTTATATGCATGTCACTAGCCTAATAAACAAAATCCTTTGCCAACACCGCAGGTGATTTGTATTTATTTCAAGGCTAATCTTTCTTCTGGTGGATTTGGGCAAATAAGCCAGTTACCCTCATGACTAAAGAATCCCTGTTGCTTGTCTCGAATAATAGCAAGCTCATCTGAATTTATTGAAAACTCACCAGGCAGAAAGAGTCTTCTTTCAGAAGTTCCAAAGGGGCTTCACAGCATGGCTGTAAATTTAGGTATGGAAGACAGGAAGACATGCCCTCACCAAAGTTAAGAGGCTATTGAATAATCCCTGACGATATTTCTAGCACTCACATTGAGACTGAACGGAGGCGATGAACACATGATCTCGTGTTTAACAGCACGTCGCACGAAGCAGATGTGTAAATCTTAAGGGTAGATTAATCCATGAAGGTTCTGTTTGTTTTAGGTCTGTCATGAATGAGACACACTTCCATTTGTTCGATGGCATCACCACCAAAGGGCTAAGTGCATCTCTGTTCTACTCAGGCAATTCATTACTGTATGTTAATTTGTTGCTAGCGCCAGGAGCTAGCCAAACAGACCCCACAGCCCTCCATCTGGCCAGGCAATTTCAAACTGAGATGGGCGGCAGTAGGTGCTGTTCGTGGAGGTGGGGGGACAGATGAATAAGAGGGGCTTTTTAATGGTCTAGTGTGCATTTATTGACTGCTGGGAATTTTCTGAGATTGGGCAGCCGTTAAATTGCCCGCTCCCTCCGAGTTATTCATGAAGTCACAATGTAAAGCAATAATTGCCTGGCAATAGTAGATGCAATTTCTATGAACGCATGTCAGTCCACTTTGCTTACAATAGGAGTGACTGGCTAAGCCGCTGTGTAATGATGGAAGTGCACAGAGCATCTTTTTACCTCAAACGACA
This sequence comes from Gymnocypris eckloni scoliostomus, assembly GCA_027564155.1. Taxonomy (NCBI): domain Eukaryota; kingdom Metazoa; phylum Chordata; class Actinopteri; order Cypriniformes; family Cyprinidae; genus Gymnocypris; species Gymnocypris eckloni. The sequence continues at coordinate 19,657,002 of CM050428.1, forward strand.
GTGATCACAGAAGAGTGAGCCGTCTTTTTGTGGCTTTCCTTCATGTAGACCTTTTATATACATGCACTCACTTTATTAAACAAGTAAGAGAGAGACATGAGTAGAGACAGCATTATTATTGTCAGAATATGCTTATAAGGCCTGGTTTACTAGTCTTCAGGTTTAAAGCTGTCTGGAAGTGCGAGTCATAGGTTACATGATCAATAGGGCTGTAATACATGATTTCAGCAATTTAGGGGTCATTGATTTGCACTTTTACCCTCAAAACATGTTTGTTATATGAGAAAAAAGTCAATGAGACTCACTTAAAGTGAGTGGTTCAGCTATCTGTAACACCATATCAGTCTGATGTCTCTGAGGTGATATTATTACATGATATGGAATGTTTTTATTCACATTCAAGTATTTATCTAATGGAACTTGCTAGTAGCACTCAACATTTGCACAATATGTGCAATTTTGTCTAACATAATTATACATATTTTTGAAATCTTTTGTTGATTTGCATGCAGCCTAATGTGCCACTAACAGCACCAAATAAAAAAAGGGTTTTCTTTGTGCCCTTCGATTAGTTAGTTAAGCGTATTAGTTCAACATATTGCTACCCATTTAAGAAAAGCTCTTATAATTAACTTTTGTTCATAAGGGTAATGTCGTGAACGTGTTACAAGTTAATTTCTATTCAGAAATATTATTTTCTCTGATCCTTGTTCACCCCTATCTTTCATTAGTGTCTCTGGCACTATAATTATTTATGGATTTGTGAACTGATTTGTATTAAAAATCATTTAGCCTAATTGCAATGATTAAAAATCGTGCATTGTTTTTTTTTTTTGTAATAAGTGCTTTTTTAACACCAAGAACTCTGAATAAAAAAAGTGTCTTGTTTCTTGTACCACATTTACTCTACGTTCAATAATAAAGAGATGGAGGTATAATTTCAGTTCAGTAACTGACTGTCCATAAAGATAATGTTATAGACCCTGAGACGAAGAAGCATTGTTCTGTCTATAATTAGAGTGTCTGGAATATTTATGCCAGTGTTTGTTGCACACTAATAGCCTTTAGATTGTTTGTAGTGCATGTTGTAATTTGCTATGCATGGATTTTATTTATTTAAAATTTATTTTTACTTATATATTTGAATGCATTTTTTATTTATTAATTTTGTATTTATGCATTTTTGTTTTTAAATTTAGTATGCGTATCTTATTTATTTGTGCATGCATTTATGTATTTATTTGTTTATTTGTATTTGCGTTTAGTAATGCTGAGCAATCAACTTTTAGTTCCATAAAATTTCATTAGCAGTTTGATATTTTAAATTATGCGATAAACTATTGATTTTTACATTTATTTGTACTTATTTATACTTGATGCCGATTTGACCTGGCACTTTTGCTGTATTGATGTGCTGAGGTTAACAGTTTGTCTTAGGGTGTCAAGCTTGTGACAGTATTGCTAATTCATGTTTCCTTTGATGTGAGACTGATCATTATTCTTTGGCGTTTTGTGCACAGTGAGAGCAGGGACAGCATAAGAGGAACCTCTGCTGCCTCCCCATTAGTCCCCTGGCAATAACATGCTCTGATGATGGTCCTACAAAGCATCTTTCAAAGGCCATCTAATGGCTTCTGCCTGCTGCTGAAATATGTCATTAACGTCTGTGGCAATTACGAGATTTGTCAGAGCTCCGGCTTTGTGCCGCTCTGTCCACGGATGAAAGGGTTGCGGGAAGAGAGAGAGGGATAGAGGGAGGGCTTTTGGGGAGGAGGAAGAGAAGAGTATAGGAGGTGATGGGGAGGTAGTGGGAATTGCTCTCTTGGGTATTTATTGTGCAGGGCCTCGTAGCCTCCACAGAGCAGCGGTGACCGACTGTACACGCCAACAGAGGAGCATGATGTTTCACTTTGGGATATACAGAACAACCTGTTTTCAAAATCGACTAGTCTTATGGATTCAATTTATCTGGCTTGTTTCGGGTTCATCTGACTTATTTCTTAGGGGGCATTGTTAGATTTTGTAATGTCAATAGTATCAGATCAGTCAGCCAAATGATGCTAGTGGTTGACCAACATGGGTTTTTTAATGACTGATGGTGATGCCAGTATGAAAATATATGAGCCCATTGGCTACATTTGCTATATTCTTTGTTATATTTGATACTGTTCTTCATGTTGTTTTATTATTTTAAACTTCTGTGAACTTCTAAGACATAAAAAGGACTAAAACGTGCTGTCTCAGTTATGAGAAAATGTGACAAACCCAATGTGGGTTTGTAAATATAATATTTAATGTATAATATGCGTTTGATTCTATATAATTGTGTGTATATATGTAATGAAATAAGATTTTAAATCATCTATATTTGTCTTTTATATTTTATGTTAATAAATGAACTTGTTTTGATTATTTTAATTAAATCATTTTATTTAATCTGTAATCTCGAGTTACATTTTTGTACACTTTAGTATAGGGACCAAGTTGCTTATTGGCATGCCTGTTATTAAGATGTTGGCTGTTTATTAGTACTTCTAAAGCATTTATTCTACATGACTATATTCTACATCCCTAATCCTACAAAATACCTAAATTTAACAACTACCTTACTATTAATAAGCGGCAAATTAGGAGATTATTGAGGCAAAAGTCATAGCTAATGGTCTGTTAATAGCCAGAATCGGACCTTAAAATAAAGTGTGACCCAATTTTGTTAATAATTTTAGGGATAATATTTATAGAACTTATATACAAAAACAATGTAAACTAAATTGTTGAGTTCAGAAAAAACTATGTTTTTTTACAATTTCAACAATTTGATTTAAGTTGTAGTGTTACACTTTCTCCTTGTTTATGCACATTTCTACAGTCGTAAAGGTTGAAATCTCTTTACTGAATGATATAACCAACAAATTACAACAGGGAACATTTTGTACCCCCAGAATACTCTGTAGTAGTCTTCTTGGTCAAGTGCCTTTCGTTTGCCAGAGTTCATAGCTAAAGCTTTGCGTGTCCGTTCTTCCGTGTGTGTGTTCTTTTCATCCATATCTAGCTCTTTCTCTCTCCCCTGCCCACTTAAAATCAGCGCTTTCTGCTGCGTTTGCCTGTCTTGGACACGTGGAGGGCTTCTCCTGTGCCTCCCTGTGCTGCGGTGAGGACTTGATTGGCTGTCACACTTGTGTTTGCTGAACAACTCCTGTGACAAAAGACTCTTCAGCATTGCCTTGATGGAAGACATGATTGACACCTCATCAGATACGAAGAGCGCTCTTGTATTATTTCGCTCTTCGCTGGCTCGTGGTAAATTGCTGCAGTAAATGCTGCCCTTTTATAAAACATTTGTTTCTGGAAAAAATGGGTCCCTTTCTGCCTGGATTTCCTTTTCTGTGCAGTTTTGAAAGTTAGCCTATAAAAATGCACAGAAATTCAAGTTGGAGGCCTGCAAACAAGATGTTTAAGGATCCTAATAATAGATTTTTTAAAATTAAAAGCTATGGGCCGACCAGCTGCACGCCACCGAGGCTCGTCGCACAAGTGCAGCTGCAAACGAACCAATCCCAGAGTGGCTTCCCTTTCACACCCTGTAAAAATCCAACATGTTCGTCCAGGTTGCCCCTAGTGGACTGGCTATGCGATTGCAGTAGCCGCGGGTGGCTGGGAGAAAGGCGGAGTTGGAATAGTGAGAGAAATGGAGGAAGTCTGACTGCCTGCCAATAGCGTCTACAAGTGCCAGGACTGTAAGATGGCAGGTGGCACAGATTTCTCTCCCTGGGGGATTAGCCAGAAGAGAATAAAAAAAGAGTAGACCTCCTCTTCTTACCCTTTTCCCATGCTGCCGTCCCCCCACTTTGCTTTATTGGTTCCACAGATCCAGTATAGAAGGTGCTGAAGATGAGCAGGCGGAAATCATGACTGTTATTACTGCCTCCTTCGTCTCTTATTAGCCCTGCCTTTCTCCTCGACACATCCTTACCATCAAAAGCCTGTTTGGGCTCTGGGCTGGGAAGGCGAGAACCACATGTTTTGTATCCGCTGAAATAAAGTGTCTTCTCATCACCCTCGTAATTATCTCCGAGCTGTCACATTCTATTGGCTTCCCCGGGCACGGAAAATGGGGTTTTGTGCGTGCCGCAAAGCCGGCCGGCCCGGGCTGCCGTCATTGGCAGTGGCACTGAGCTCAAACAGTGCTGCAGAAAATGCCCATAGGACAACCTTTAAATCTCCCATCCACTGCATGTGAGGATTAACAGCAAATCCTGCCTGCCAGAAGTGGGTTTACTCTCCCTTCGACATCCTGTCAGAAATATCTCCTCCATCCAAATAACTTTTTGGACCTGAGGGGAAGTTGCCTGAGGAAATACTGGAAATACTGAGGTGGAGGAACCCTAAAATGTATGGTGATTGTGGTGCCTAGGCGACATACATTATGACATGACCCCTCCTCCATCCACAAAAAAAGCTCAATTATCAGTGTTGGAACTATTTTGAATAAAAGTATTAATTTCTTTAAAGAAAAAAGAAAGAAAAAATGGACTCACCCCAAACTTTTGAATAGAACTGTATATTGTAACACAAAATTTATATTTTGAATAAACTTACGCTTTTCCTAAAATAAATATTGCTCAAGATATAAATGAGCACATTCGATAGTTAACTTTTTATTTATCAAAGAATCATGAAAAAAAAGTATCACAGGTCCCATAAAATATTAAGCAGCACAACTGTTATTTTAAATTGCAATAATATTTCACAAAATTACATATTTTTTTTGTATTTTTTATCAAATAAAAACAGCCTGTAATAAACTGTAATGAAAGTTTTTTTTCAGTGAATGAATTATTAGAGACACATAGTGGATCAAACTGGATCATAAAGGAAATGGAATTTATCGACAAGTCTACCAATAATTTGTAATTCTTTTTTAAATCTGATGCTGAACACTGTTCCGGATCATTGCAGCCCAGTTTAATCCCTGCACACACACGACACACACATATAGACTCCCCACCCAGTATAATTAGGTGCATGTGGACTTTGTCTTTTGAGGGATGATTCGAATCGGACGACCGGCCTCATATGCGGCCCCATTTGGAGCACAAAAGAGTGTCTTTTGTCAGGGTGAGAGGGTTAAGAGAGCTCATTTCACGGCAGTTTATTTGCTCTGGTCCCAAAGGGACGTCCCTCCAAGAGGACTATCAACTCCACCAGCTGGTGTTGGGACGGGACAGCACAAAGACCCCCGTAAAACTGACGTCCCATTTAAACAGCATTTAAGACAAATTAGATGATGGGGAGGGAACCTATTGTGTTTGTGTGTGTGTGTGTGTTTGTTTCTCTTTTTGTATTTTTTTTTTTGCTTCTTTTATGTTGTTTTTTTAATGTTGTTCTTTCTAATTAATATGCTAATTAATATGAACAGTATTTATTGTCTTCTCTAGATTTTCTTACTGTGGCTTTTTGGCTAACTAGCCCAAAAAAACATGTTTATATATATATATATATATATATACTGTCAGTGTCACATGATCCTTACTGGTCAAGAAAGTTTTTTTATTTATTTATTTTATAGTTGAAAACTGTTTTTTGAAAACATATATTTTTTCAAAACTTTTTTTCCTTTCCTTTTATAATCCTTTTCGAAAGTATTTTTGATGAATAGAAAGTTCAAAAGCACATAATTTTAAAAATAGATTTGTAACATTATAAAGAAATTGAAAAAATAGGAGCTTTCCTGTAGCTCAAATAGTAGAGCATGGTGCTAGTAACGCCAAGATCATTGGTTCGATTCCCAGGGAAAGCAAGAGCTGATAAAGATGTAAAACCTGTAACTTGAACCAATAAGTAAGTCGCTTTGGATAAAAGCATCTGCTAAATGCATAAATGTAAATGTAAAAAATTGTAATGACCCAAAGCTTCCTATAACAGTAGTATTGTTTTATTAAGAATTAGGAGAGCTATTATAAATGATTTTAATTAGCACTTCATTGGTAAATTCATTGGTCTAGTTAATGAATTTAATTAGTTTGATTTGTTTCTCTTTCTTCAGGTTCACAGGCGTTCAGCAGAGAGACTCCGGGACTTGTGTTGTGCAAACAGAGGCACCTTCATTAAAGTAGGGCAGCACCTGGGAGCCCTGGACTACCTCCTGCCGGAGGAGTACACCAGCACGCTGAAGATCCTGCACAGCAGAGCACCTCAGAGCAGTATGGAGGAGATCAGGCAGGTCATACGAGAAGACCTGGGGAAAGAGGTTTGTTTTTCTGTCTGTCTGTATATGCATCAAATAGGCGATGTAAGGAAGTTAGGAATTTCAGCATTTTCCATTCATGACATATTTCTGGAATATTCAATTGGAAATTAATTGTAAATGAAGTTTATTAATTTACCTTAATTTTAATGATGCAAATCACATTTTCTCAAGTCATTATTGCAGGCTGCTCCTTGTGAGAGACAGAGGCTGTTATTCAATAATTGTCTCGGTCCCTGTGGGTCAGCAGGGTTAATGTGACATGAGAGAAGCTGTGGTCTCCCTCGTCCTCTTCTGTCAGCACTTTTGTGCCTCTCATCAGAGCAGTCATCCTAAAAGTGCTCCTCTCAGAAATGTTTTGACAGGCATTTAAATTTTGGTGGAGATAATTGTTCTGTTCTGAAGATGACCTGTCCAAGTCATCTATCAGATTGTGTCCTATTGTTTTGTGTTGGTATCTGGCTGTTTTCTCACATTAAACATTGAACAAGACCTTTTAAATTATGCTGCCTTTGAGAAAGAGGTGTTTTGTTATACTTTTCGAATGAATCATAAATATAATTTTACACTTAAAAATAAAGGATCCAAAAAAAATGAGTTTTCACAGTGATGCTATTGAAGAACCTCAATAAAAAAAGCTACCAGTGAACGGTTCTCAACTTAAAAATCTTTTACTTTTACTTTTACTTTTTAGTCCTTTAGCAGACGCTTTTATGCAAAGCGACTTACAAATAAGAAAAAGTTACTAAAACTGTAAGTTAAAAGTCTATAAATACTATATATACACATGTAAGAAAATGGAGAAATTAAATAAAATGACAAATACATACAACAACATTTCAAAACTAAACATTTAAATGAAAACAAAAAATAAAGCTAAAAACATTTCAAAATATTAAAACAAGCAAAAACAAAAGGTATGAGTATAAAAATTTGTCTAACATGACACTAAGCCAAACAATATATATATATATATATATATATATATATATATATGTGTTATTTCATTTCCATGTAGTATGTTGAAGTACCGTAACTTAAATAAATACAATTTATAAAACTAAAACTAAAGAAAATACCTATAAAGACGTATTAAATTCATACATAATTGATCTAAAATTAAAATAGATAACAAATCAAACGGCAGTAGTTTATCAGTAATCCTAAAAAATCGAATACATTTAATTTTAATAATAATCTAATAAAATTTAATAATCTAAATAACTTTTTCCAATATAAAGAACATTTTGTGCAATGTAAAGATTCCATGGATATTAAAGGTTATTCATGAAATCATTTATGCTAATAACGAACCTTTATTTTTAAGATTAAAGAAAATATTGTGTTAAAGGAGGTACCCAAGCCATACAGTGTGAATAATTGACTCCAAAATGAACATTTACTAATCCCCAAGCTATCCAAGATTTATTTGAGTTTGTTTATTCATCGGAACACATTTGGAGAAATGTAGCTTGCTTGCTCACTAATGGATGGATTATTGTGATGTTTGTATCCTCTGTTTGTATTCTCAATCTGACGGCACCCATTCACTGCAGAGGATCTGTTTGTGAAAAATTATGTAATGCTAAATTTCTACAAATCTGTTCTGATGAAGAAACAAACCCTTCTGCATCTTGGATGGCCTAAGGGTGAGTAATTAAACTTTTTGGGTGAGCTATTCCTGTAAGCAACAACCTAGCAAGTTTTCTTCTTCCGAACATCTAAAAGTCTAAGCTTTTTAATGCATTCTCACACTGTGGCAATTGCAAATCCCGTTGCGTTTTAGTATTTCCAGGTATGGTCAAGGTCACAAAACTTCCCAGTTCTGGTGGAATGACCTTGAACATGGACAATTCAAACCTGTAATCACTCAGCCGGAGTCTAAGCAGGTAACCGTTAAAGAGAGACCCTCCCTCGACTGACCTTGAGAGAGCTATGCTTGTACCCGGCTCCTCTAGGGTGATGACTGCATCTTTACAGTTTTATTATTGTAATTATTAGCTCTAATAGATCAGTCTGACTTCTTGCTTCACCGACTCCCCGCCTTCCATTTTTCCCTCTTTCTCTCTCACAATCCCCATCCCTCCCTGCTGTATGACAGCCGCACTGGCTGCAACATTACGTAATTCTAGCCAGGTCTTGACTGGCTTGCGGAGGTTTAGTTTTATATATATATGTGTGTGTGTGCTCCGAGGTAAGAAGCAGTTGAGCATTGCTGTTTTGTGTGTCGGGTACTAGAGATGGACCGTCATGGCTCATTGGGCTCAGTGCAGCAGGAGAATAATCCGTCTGCTCCTGTGTCACAATAAAAGTCCCCCAATTCTCTGACTTTCTCCTTTTGTCTCTCGTTCACTCCATTATCGTTTCTGTTTGAGAGCGTGTGGATTTGTAGATTAGGTACGTAATCTAATGTTGTGCAAGAATAATGCGTCTCTGTATGCTCTGTGTCAGGTCAGCGCAAGTGTTTTTAATTAACATTATTCATCTGGATTTAGCAGGGATGTTTCTTCGAGGAGAAAAGCATACATTAGTAGTTTGTTCTCAAGGACCTTTGAGTGAAAAAAACAACAACAACTATATTTCAGAATTAACCAGAAATGGTACTAAATATAAAATCACTAAAGTTACTCTATTAGTAGCCAGGTTTCCATCCATGTATTTGCATGTGTATTTTGGGATATTGCATAAAAATCACAATTAATATTTGACATTTTATTTGTACTATCTTTATTTATTTATTCGTTTTTTTAATTTTACCCCAATTACCCCTGGAATTGATTGGTAGGAAAATTCTTCATTGCATATACTGTATATAAAGTGTATATATTATGCTTATATTGCATATATATATATATATATACCGTATACATATACATATACATATATATATATATATATATATATATACACTGAACAAAATTATAAACCAGTCAGTATCTGGTGTGACCACCATTTGCCCCACGCAGTGCGACCTTCGCATAGAGTTGATCAGGTTGTTGATTGTGGCCTGTGGAATGAAGATAGAAGATTAGTTAGGTATGCAGGAGCTAAATCATTTAGGGCCTTATAGGCAATTAATAATATTTTGTAACTGATATGGAACTTAATAGGTAGCCAGTGCAGAGACTGTAAAATTGGAGTAATATGATCATATTTTCTTGACCTGGTAAGGACTCTAGCCGCAGCATTTTGTACTATCTGTAGCTTGTTTATTGAAGATGCAGGACAACCACCTAGCAGTGCATTACAATAGTCCAGTCTAGAGGTCATGAATGCATGAACTAGCTTTTCTGCATCAGAAACACTTAACATGTTCCGTAGCTTGGCAATGTTTCTAAGATGGAAGAATGCTGTTTTGTAACATGGGAAATATGATTTTCAAAAGATAAGTTGCTGTCTAATATGACAGTAGAGGAAGTCACAGTACATGTAGTCCTAGCCTCAGACGTCACACCCATGGACCGTTGGCTAAACGTCTGATGCATATGGTACACTTATCTGGAAACACTTCAGGAGTGCCAAAGTCGTCGTCGGATTGGTTGAATTATTGGTTGAAGTATCCAATGTGATTTGCTGTGCCCTTCAAACACAGTCTCTGCCAGGGCTTTTAGCGAGAGGCTCCTGCACCGTGAAGTAAACTACAGCATCCCAGAATTCCCCCACCTCCCCTCATATTTATTTATGAGGCCTGGCATGGTCTCACACAAAATCAAAAAGCTGTTATGGGCGGCTCTGGATCATTTAGATAAGGAATTATTGATGTTACAAAGGTGTGGGGAGGAAGACTGACACTGGTTTTGGTTTCCTCTCAGCTTGCCTTCAACTCTATCTCTTTAATTCACTCTTCTTTAAGCCTCCGAGCAACTGAAATGTTATTCCATAAGATTTCCAGTTAATAGAGCCAGGTCTCTGCTTTATGCACTCTTGGCGTAGTAGAAAGCCACTCAGCTTGTATATGTATATGAATATAAATGTATACAGATTTATATATTTTATATAAAATACATACAATTTGTAATACATTCCCTCTCATGTGATAGCGATACACTGCTTTTATTGTAACCTTGTTAATGTGTGACACCTCAGCACACAACAAAAGGACAGCTATTATCCTTTTGCATTGCATGGCTTTCTAGAAGCCTCAAGGAATGTTGTGTGCTGGTGAACAGCCTTATCCTCCAGCACACTGTATAAGGGAGGGTTGGGTAGAGGGACTGAAAAAAGGACGAGGCACTTAGTAGTTCAATTATGCAAATATTTATCAAAAGTAATTATCACGTTCTGGTGAAAAATGGAGCTAATTACTCAACACTACTTAGTTTTGAGCTCACGTTGGTGTGTGTGTGTGTGTATATGTATGTGTGTGGTAGGGGGGGTTAGAGTACGTGCACAACAATTTGAGCAATAACTCTCAACCATAAACCTTAGGGGTTGTTTGTTAATAAATAATGGTATGTACTGAGCAAGGTTATTATAGTTTTGAATTTTTAAATTCACGTTTTTTATAGTTTTCAAATTTGCTATAAAATTCAGTTTAGTTTTTATTAGTTTAATTAATATATTTGTTAGTTTTAGTTTATTTGTTTTATTTTGTGAACACATTTTTATTTCGTTTTTATATAGTTTAGTTTCAGTTTTAATTAAAGTTTAACAGAATCAACCGATCACTTCCAGAGCGAAGTCCAAAAAAGACGTAGGCATAATTTAACCTTAGTGTTCCTGTGGCTCAGTGGTAGAGCATTGCGTTAGCAGCGCAAAGGTTGTGGGTTCAATTCCCAGGGAACACGCATACTGACAAAAAAATGTTTAATCTGAATGCACTGTAAGTCGCTTTGGATAAAAGCGTTTGCTAAATGCATAAATATAAATGTAAATGTAGTGAGATAAACATCTAGCGACACAAAATGAACGCATGCTGAGATTGGTTAGATGGTGAAAGTTTGCAAATATACACTAAATAAATCTACACAAGGTGCGCGGTGTGTAGAAATATTTCATATGAAAATAAATGTAGTCTAATTTGATTATATTAGATGTCTTTTTTCTTATTTAACCTAATCATGATATTGTAACTGTTGTCTTGCTAACTTTTCCGTGAACAGCCGCGCATAAATCATAACTAGAACTAATGAAATTCAATAATAACGGCAATCGTATTTAACAGTAAAGGCTCATATTTGAATATGTTCTTTTCTTTATTTATAAAGAATTATTAGCGTGTGCATGATGTGATATAGCTTATGCATATTAGTTCGAAAGCCTGGCAGAGTGATCACAAGATGCTAGGCCAAGTTTTGTATTGTTTACAGAAAGGATGTTACGTCTCATATTTTTTCAGTTAATTATCACGTGTCTGTTTTCTTCAAAGCACCAACTTAGAATGTCTAATGGTGGTTTGATTGCTTGTTACATGAGACAATAAATAAGTTTGCCTGCCTGATTAATGCTGACTTGCAGTCTTTGTCAAACGGTTCTGGTCTGGTACAGAAATAAATAAAATGCAGCTGTCGGATAACAGATCGGGTGTTCTGTTAAGTACTGCTGGTACACGTTTACCAAACAGGACCTGTGCTGGAAGAGTGCGTGATGCTCCATTTACAGGTCTTTCCCTAAACTGTCACACAGCTCATATATTTTCCGCCAGAGAATGTAATATTTATGAAAACGAGTATTTCTTTTTGTTAATTTTTATGTCATTTCAGGTCGTTTTTCAATAACTGTTGTTAGTTTAGTTTCATTTTAGTTTTTCAAATATTTAGACATTTTATTTTATTTCAGTTTACGAAATAGTTTTTTCATCAATAGTTTTCGTCTTAGTTTTAGTTTTCGTTTACGAAAATAACCTTGCTACTGAGGTGGTTTTTAACATTAATAATAATAACAGGTCTTTAAATTTTAGAAAGTGTAAACTAAATTCATAAGTGCAATAGCTTAGAAAAGTAATTGTGCAACAAGTCAAACAACTTGAGACTTTATTCATGCCAGATTTCACTGGCAGTGTATTTTTTTGGGGACTGTTTGCCGGTTTTATCGTTCACAAGATGAAAATCATAAGTGTGACTGCTTAGTAAAATAATAATGCAGCAAGACATGCAATGTGTCATTTTATTCCTGCCAGAAAATGCCAGGCTTGGATTCCTCTGGAAGTCTATCTCTTTGGGATTTCTTTGCTGGTTTTGTCATCCACAAGATGAAAATCGTTAGTGCGATCGCTTAGAAAAGTAATAGTAATTTGAGATGTTATTCATGCCAGAAAATGCCAGATTTGGATTCCTCTGGCACTGGCAGTGTATCTTTTTTGGGATTTGTTTGCTGGTTTATCACTCACAAGACAAAAATCGTAAGTGTGATCACTTAGAAAAGTAATAATGAAACAAGAGGCACAATTTGGGATGTTAATGCCAGAAAAAGCCAAACTTTGAAATCCTTACCCTAACTATGCGTAATATATTTAGATGCATTTACGACATATTGTAATTATCATAATTCTGAGATGATCACAAATGACCTTCTAACTGAATTATAAGTTTCTATGGCAATACCATTAGTGCCAAAGCATCAAGTGCCTGCAGAACTCATAATTACAGCTTGTAAGCTCAGAATGTTCTTAGAGATACGACTTAGACCATGTGACTAGCACCTGACCAGAGACAGATTCATTCCTGCTCCCTCAGAGTCCGAAGGACGTGGACGACTCTGATTAGAATGTTATGTATTGTCATCTAGTTATTACGATGTGGCAAGAATGCAGCTTTAATAGCGATGTTTGTCTTTGAAAACACCATTAATTAACATGACTTATTTTTCATGATTTATCATCATTGTCCTATTTCAAAGTGTAAAATGCAGTAAATTCTCGCCTTAAAATGCTCACCTCCATATCTGCTGAGGCATATGCTTTTTCTGTGACACCCTTCACACATTTAGATGGGTCTTGCATGGTCACTTGAGGATGGTTAGATCTAAAAGATGCTTCCAAATGCTGGTTAACATAAGAAAGGCCCTGCCCACTCATTAACCAAAGAAGACTCAATTAAACTTTTGTGAGACAGTGGGCTGTACAAGAGAGGTTGGCCACATTTGTTTTTATCACTCCTCTGCAGTTGTCTACTTTAGCAAAGACAGACATATCAGTCTGCGGTTTCCACTAGATTTCTATAATTTGCTAGAGAAATACTCTTTAAGCTGTCATTGATATAAAAACACATCACCTTCATAAATATCTCGTCTCGTCAGGTTCATGTCGAGTTCAGAGATAGAATCTCTCTGTAAGACCCTTCCACAATATTGTATTTCATGTCACTGTTTGGTCACATCATCACTTTTTTCTGCACCGGAGCATGCAACATAATCTCTAATCGACACGTAGCTTCTTGTCAAATCCCCCCTCAGTTGAGCAATCCTGCCATCTGAGCTATGAGATGAAGTTCTTAACCGCTCTGTCAGCCTGGTATAAATAGAGCCCATCTCTTTTCCTCCTCACCTAATATTCTTTTGCAAACTTCCTGAAACATTAGCTCAGCTATGTCCTTGAGGGGGGACAGAGTTTTGCTTAAAAGTATTTATTTTTTTACTTAATTAAATTGTCACTGTTCTTGCAGTCTAATTATATTTATACTATTACAAATTTAAATGTTCTAACATGCTTTGTCGATTGTTTGAATTGCACTAATACACATCTTTATAAACACACACACACACACACACACACACACACACACACTGTAAAAGATGTCTTAGGCCTGTGTGTGTGTGTGTGTATGTGTGTATATATATATATATATATATATATAATATTAGTCATGTCAAACGGTTAATCATGATTAAAAGTTTTTGTTTGCATAATGTGTGTGTTCTGTGTATATTTATTATGTATATGTAAATAAATACACACAGAATATCTTTGGAAAATATTTACATCTATTTACATGTCTATATTTATATATTCATAATTTATTTATAAATAAATACATTTTATATAACATATTTCTATTTATTTCTATTTACAGGACCCTCAAATATGACGACAGTCACTCAGAAGGGGGGAGTCGTAGCTCTTGGGTTCTTGTTTACTGTGCAGGATGGGAATCCGGTCAGTTTCCAACAAGAGTCCACTATGCAACTGTAGCCTCATTTGGACCATCTTCAGCCAGGTTATGAGTCTCTGACCTACCGCTGCAATGTGAGCTGTCTGGCCTGTAGGTCTGCGCTTGTCCCTTAGAGAAAAGACTGGGCTCATGGGGCAGGGATCCATTACAGGAGACCATTAAACAACAGATGGCAGACGAGTCCCAGCCTAGGAGTGGTCTCTGAGTGTGTGCACTCGATCGGGCGAGGGAATCAGTGCTGTGGAAAGGGGGTGGATCCCTCGGAAAGCGCCACCGCTGCTGCCTCATTCTCAATGACACAATGGCCAGCCGAGCATGTAAATGTGCATCATTTCCTCTAATGATGTGCTGGATGTGTGGCATCATACGGGGCGTGTTTCAGCAGCACAGACGCAGAGGCTGCAGGAGCAAGACGAACCGAAACACTCGCTGGGGCGGCAGCTGTGATTAATCACCCTGCCCCAATACACTTCCTTCTTTCTTTCATTGTTCATTCAGTCATGTCTTTTTTCTTTTCTTTCTTCATTGTTTTCTTTCTTTCTTTTTCTTTTTCTTTCTTTCGATATTTTTCTTTTTTCATTCAATCTTTTATTCTTTTGTTTGTTTGTTTGTTTGTTTTTCTTTCTTTCTTTCTTTCTTTCTTTCTTTCTTTCTTTCTTTCTTTCTTTCTTTCTTTCTTTCTTTCTTTCTTTCTTTCTTTCTTTCTTTCTTTCTTTTTACCCCATAGACTTCCATTGCAACTGCATTACTGTAAATCCAATTGTTGGTTGTTTTTTGTGGAGGGTTGAGTCACGATTTGATCCATGAACACCCCGAGAGGCCACAGGATGTTGAAAAATCAGATATACTTAGCATGAAGGTCCGAGAAAAGAGCATGTGGTCTTTTTTGGCATTGGTGTATGGTAGTAAAGAAGCATGTGGGTGGCTGGACATCTTTGGCGTTGGTGATTTGTTGGACCCTAAATATCCAGACTCAGCCCTCTTTGCTTCAGTGGTTACCACCCTCGCAGAGTGCAGGCTGTCCCAGTGCTTCCTGTATCCATATGGGCTGTTCTCTACGATCACTGCCATTTCATGCCAAACCCTTTACAGCAACACCAACACTTTGGCTCAAGACCAAGCTTTGTTTTCCAAAAAATAATAAAAGATGAAGCATTGGTTTCTGCTTATGTTTTTGTATGTAGTTTGTATCTTTTACTTTTATGTATTTGTTTTTATTTATTTATTGCCTATGTGTGTGTATATTTCCATTGTGCAAAATCATTTGCATAAGGAAACAATAACAAATAAGAATGTTTCAATTATGTAATAGCAATTATATTTTATGTGTATATAGCCCCATTTTTAGAAATATTATGATTCATTTATTTTGCAGTGAGGGAGTTTGTGTACTACTGTCTGTTGTTTGACCAATGGCAGGTGGGGAAGTGTTCAGGAAACGTGTTTTTACAATACATCTTATGACCAATTGTATTGCAGAAATAATAGACTCTATAGACAATAGAATAATAGACAAATTTGAGTAATTCATTATTGTACTCATGCTAACTGATAACTTTTAGACTTTGTGACTTCGCTCATAAGAGTTATTTTTTATGAACTGGACTATGTTGAATGTGTTGTTTGTTGTTGCGTGCAGCCAGAAAAGATTACACCGTAGAAAGAGGTTGTCTGTTAAAATGTTTTGTATTATTTTACAGTAGCCAGTTTTCTCTCATCTGTTTCAGTTTGGACTCATTCTCTTGTGCTGTGTCACTGTAGATTTAGTGGACATGCTGCTCTGCCTCTTAATAAGGCAAAAAACACTGCACCAAGCCAATGTAGTACATAGATGTGCCTTTTCATCATAAAGTGAACAACAGCCAAGTTTACTTGGAGGCAGCAAGTATTTTTTGAAGTCATAAAACATGAAAAACGAAACAGAACTGTAGCATTTGTGGTGGCATATGTGGTCCTACACTGTGAATCTGGAGTGTGCCGTAGCAATGACTCGACAATCTGTCCACTCGGCTCTGAAGAGAAGACCCTACTGCACTGCACTGTGGTGCGTCTCGAGACGGTTCCTTACTCGAGAAAAACACAGAAACAACTTTTCCAGACTTTCAACATAAACATTTTTGAAGTTCGTTAATGAGGATGCAATTATAAATAGGATACATTTTGCATTTTAAATGAATAGAAGCGGAAGTGACTGACTTATGTTTGTTTCGCCTTTTTTGTACTTCTCACTAGGTAGCTTTATATTGAAAGGCTTAAAGGAGTAGTTCATTCAGAAAAATTTAAATTTGCTGAAATATTTACTCAGCTTCATCTATCATGGAAGGCCTGAGGGTGTTTCTTCATCCGGACAGATTTGGACAAATGTAGCATTATATCCCTTGCTCACCAATGGATCCTCTGCTGTGAATGGGTGCCGTCAGTCAGAAAGTTCTAACTGCTGATTAAAAACAAATCCACATTCAATCCACACAACTCCAGTACATCAGTTAACATCTTGTGAAGTGAAAAACTGTATGTTTGTAATAAACAACTCTAGCATTAAGACATTTTACCTAAGAACTGTTGCTTCTGGCTAAAATGCCTAAAATATCCATAACATTTATTTTTTCCAGTGTCAATTTCCTCTAAATCAGAAGAGAAATATACACAGAGCAAGCACCATTTACAAGTGAAAATAGCTCGAACAGTTCTACAACTAATATGTTGGTGGTTTTTGATGTGAGAGGACAACAGAGGGTGGAATTTTTAACTGGATGATATATTATTAAGGATTATTGACTTAGTTTCAGCAGAAGTGATGGTTTAAAAGGTAAAACAATTTTGTGATGGATTTTTTTTACAAACATGCAGCTTTTCACTTCACAAGAACTTAATTGAATGACTGGAAGTTGTGATATTTGTATTAGCTGTATGAACTCTCGTTCTGACGGCACCCATTCACTGCAGAGAATCCAGAGGTGAGCAAGTGATGTAACACTAAATTTCTCAAAATCTGTTTAGATGAAGAAAAGAACTCCTCTACATCTCGGATGGCTGGTAAAATTTCAGCAAATTATCATTTTTGGGTGAACTATTCCTTTAATAATATAACCTTCTCATTTACGTACTAGCTTTTCATATCGCAAAACTGTCTTTGCCTGACATTTATAAAAATGAAATAATAAAATAACACCTCAATCACGAAAGAGGAAAGAGCAAAAAAGAAAGCAAAAATCATCTCGTGTTGCTTTTGATTGGGCACTACAAAGATGGGAAAATAGTTTTTATCCTTTTTTAAAGATGATAAAATGAATAAAGCAGTGGTGCGTTAGTTCAAAAGCTGATAAATACCCTCTGGGTTTCTCCTCTAGCACGATAAGAGATTAAAATATTTCCATAAACACTGCATTATCTCACTCACCAGAGTTTCTCTCCCATATGCCCCACAGCAGAATGTTATCTCTCCATCTCCTCAGCATGAATATCTGCTCCATTAGCAAGCCATTCATCCACCAACACACTGGCTCTGCTCTGAATAGGACCATAACACTGCTAAAAGTGATTGCATATCTTTTTCGTGTGAGACTGGTTCGATGCCAAACCAGTCGGGTGTTGAAAGTTGTTCCCCATTACTGTTTCTTCTGCATTAGCTTTCAATGGTGCCCATGCGAAAGTGTTTTGAAGGCTTTTGTCTATCTACAAACCTTCGTCATATCAAGTGGAATCATGTAATCTTTTATTGTAAATGCATTTCATTACATCCTCAATGTATTTTACCAAATCAAAAAATAATGCAGGGAAGAAGCGTTTAAAAATATTAAATTATAGGTCTTTTTTATATAATGTGTGATTGCGGAGGAGAACATTTGATTTGTAGCCTTAATTAGCTAAACTTCACCAAACCTCGCTTTTACAAACAGAACCTTACAAAATGTTGAAATATATCCCTGCAAGACTAGGTGTAACTTGTCACTAGAGGAAAAAAGGGAAAGAATGTTTTAATTTGAAGGTTGAAAAATATAAATTGTATTTATTTGGGGGTATTTTTATTAGTTGTATTTATTTTATATTATTTTTAGTTTATTTATTAATGTAGTTGATTGATTCTAATATTCTAATTGTTTATTTTTGTGATTAGGCTTTTATAGATTATTTCTAATGCCAGTTATCCACGTATTCTTTTGGGATATGCTTTCAGTAAATATCCAGCATTTAATTATGCTTGTAAATCGGGAATAATATGGTATATTATTATAAATTAGCCCTTGATAGCATTTTGTTGAGTATTTGTATAAGACATTTGGATCGCAATGTTCAAGTATAGAATGTCTAGTGCCTATTTTGTCCGCTTCTGTACAGGTATAGACATGAATATAGAAATAATAAAGGAGTAGTTCATCCAAAAATGAAAATCATATACTTGTCCTCAATTCAAAACCCGTATGCTGTCTTGTGTGGAACTATTTTGGATATTGAAGATTATCAGTAAATCGTAATTTGAGAAGTTTTGAATGGTCTGTTTCTCACGCAAAGCCATCAGATCTCGTGGAATCTAGCCTTCATGTTGTATAGATTGCTATGGGTTTATGATCCTTTATGGAACAACATACGGGCAATTAAAGGATTACAATACATGTTTGGGTGAACTCTTCCTTTTTAACACGTGGTCAGTATTTCAGAGAGACTGAACAGTGAGATTGATGACTGAGATTACACGTACATAATCTTACATTTCCAAAGGCTGTTTGCTTCAAATCAACAAACCAAAAACACCAAACGGAAGGCAGGTGACATGAAAAAAAAAGTTAGTGATGTGAAATACTAGTCAGTGTTAATGAATGGGAGTAAATCAATGGAAGTTGATTTATTTAGTGCTGTGAAAAGATAATATTTAATCTCTAAAGCACTAATCTCGTTTTTTTCAGCATTGCCTCTGATTATAAGCATCCCAGCTGTGCCTACTTCCCTATTCATGGAGCAGAGTCTTGTGGCTTGTTTTACAGCTTCTTTCGGTGTAATTAACATCCTAAACAATCACAGCGCTCTATGGCTCGCCTGTCATTTCCAAGCTTTCTGTGTTTAGGTCAAAGGCATCTTCTCATTTCCCTGCAAAAGGGCTCTGCCTCCTTAAATACCATCAATTTTTGCTCTAGACTTATGAAATTTCGCAGGGAAGGCTGCATTTTCTGGCACAATGTTCAGTTCTGAAGTAGATTGAAAAGAGGCTATGCACTTAACTGCACAAGTAATGACTAATTACGCCACTTTTCATGCATGCTTGTATGGGACCGCTCAATAGCTGCATGCTGACATGCAATTTCTTGGTTTTTCATATTTTAAACCTGACATATCGTATTCGAAGACATCCAGAGTGTTTCAGTCTATCCATGAAGTGATTTAAAACTCCCCCTGTGATATGTGAAAATCACTTTTAAGATGTTAACAACCCTTTGTCATAATTGCAGGTGGACAAGCTGGGCTGCTCTCTTACTGATTCTAATAGTGAGCTTAAAATGACAGTTTCTGCTAATTAATTTTTTACTGAAAAAGAATAGATGAGTGAATATTCCCAGTAGCCAATATAGAATAATATAGAAATATTATAGAAAATAATTGATTTGTTGTGCGATTAGTCAACCATTGTGATTCCCAGTGATATGAAGGAAGATTTGAAACCCCTGTCCTTTCGTTAATCATTGAACTTTCTGGAGCATTTCAAATGTGGCTTGTTTATATGGTAGGCGTGTCAGTGTTTGGCTCTTAAAGGGGAAAAATGATTGCAACAAGTTTTAATTATACCTCAAGCGACGCTGGGGAGATGTAAGCTCACCACAGCCATTATAGTGTCAGGAGAGGCAGCAATATGGTGCTCGTCATCACAAAGAGCATGTTGCTTGTGATTATACATATGCAATTGTGTAAGAAACCTTCTTATTATTCCTGCCAAATGTCTTCAAAATGACGGCGTACAACATAAAAGCAGGCAGATGAGAAACAGACAGAAAACACAGCTGAACACGAAGCTCTTTGAATTGTAGATGAGGTCGCTGTACCATGTGGCTCCATACTGTGCTATACAAAGGTTATTGGCGGTGGTCGACCGCTGTTATAGATTGAAAGGACCACGGATGTGGTTATTAGCATTGCACGCCTAGAATTTTTGATGCAGCAATGGCTACTTTCAAATCGAAATGTAAGGTGCCAAAGCTAATAATACTTGTCTGTCTTGCCTGAATTAAATCTTTAAAGTTTTTGATAAGAAAGAGCAATTATCCCCATAGATGTTGAGTGTATTGTTTTCAGCAGTGTTCAAGTTTGTTGAAAAGATTTTCATATTTGTTCTGAGAACAAGTGTTTAGTAGCTGTACTCTTATTCATATTTGTTTTATCGTTTTTGTAATGATTGTTTCTAAAATCTCTTACTCTGATTTGATAGAAGTGTGAAATGTAATGTGACTTGCTTCATTTTGATACAGGCAAATAATAGTAACTTGGAGTTCAGTAAGTGATTCAGATGTTGATTCAGTTACCGCTTTGATGGGTTCAGTTTAGTCAAATCAAACAGATTTTCATCTTTCTCATTTTTAAGTTACCTGTAACTCATCTCCATGAACTGTTAATTACAAAAAGTGGTTCAAAAGAGTTGTCTTTGTGAATCGAATTGCACTGGTCACGTTGTGTGTTTCTGATTCCTCAACAAGAACTGGTTCGTAAGAGTCACTTGTTTGTGAACTGAATTGCACTGGTTACATTGTATGTTTTTGATTCACTAAAAAGTACAGTGTCATGAGTTACAGTTGAAGTCAAAAGTTTACATACACCTTGCAGAAAATGCTAGAAAACCAAATAATTTTTGGGACCTGAAGGGTTTTCTGAAGAACAGCAGGCAGTTTAACTGTTCAGGACAAACATGGGACTCATGAACAACTATCATTAAACCAAAAAAAAAACACAGCTGTGGATCATTCAGGTAACAACACAGTATTACGAATAAAGTGTATATAAACTTTTGAACGGGGTCATATTTATAAATTAATTCAACCATTGTTTTATCTTGTGGATTATAAGTAAACATCTTTTATGTGTAAAAAATCGTATTCAGGTCAGTAAACAATAACATGCATTTTGTATGATCCCTCTTATTTTGGTAAAATAACTAACATTTTGCAGATTCTGCAAGGTGTATAAAAGATGAGGTGTTTTAAGAGTGTATGTTTCTGAATTAGACTAAACAGATAATGTTAGACATTTTTACAGCTCTCAAGAACTACTTAACAGAAAAAAATGAGTAATTCCCAATTTGGAAAATTCAGTGAATTTAAGATTTTGCTAATTAAAGGAACTGCATCTCATTTGTTTGTGTTTATTTGTAGCACTAATTTTGTTGCTAAAAGAGATTCTAGCCTGTGTCTTATACTAATTTAATACCCCAATAAGCTGCAATTTAATAATTTACTCACTACAGTCTCTATTAATAAAAATGAGTAAAATGCCTCAAAATGTTCATACTTGCAAATTGGTTCCTAGTACTATTTCTACACGGTAGCAAAAAATGAACCACGACCCAAGCAGCGTCCCACCTCCACACCAAATCAAATTAGCCAGTTGCCCAAGGGCTAGAGATCTCAGTTAATTTGCTTTTAAACCTCCCAGATGAAACATTTGGCTCTTAAACGCTCCTTGTATAAACGTCAGCGTTCATCACAGTGGCCCCTCAGGCTGCAGAAACACTCAGCCCTCACCATTGTTTTTTGAAACCGGCGTCTGATTCTATTGCTGTCCATACGGACCTTCCAAAATCTTTGCATCCTTGTTCTTCAGGACGTGCTTGAGTGTTAAAATTGCTTGCATCATGCAATTACACCCGTCTGCAACCTTTCCCAGTCATCATGCCTACTCCAAGTTGTTCTTTGCAGGAAGCTAGAGATGTACTGGCCGCAAGGAGTCTGGACTGTCAGTGCTGCAGCAGTAGGGTAATGTATGTCATGGCATATGCAGTTGGTGATTGGAAGCCTTTGGGAGCGTCACTTTTCCCAATGCGGTGCGTGAGTGAGCTCCCCGAGGGCCTGCTGTGTCATTTCAGTGCCACCATGTGAATGAGAGGCCTGTCAGACGTTACGAGCGGAGTTTCAGCCTGCAGCCAAAAGATTCACAAGCTTGCAGACTGCCAGAAAAATGAGTCACACCTTCCTTGGGGAGTTTCCGCAGTCTACAGAGAGTTTGACAAATTATTTGTTGTGATCACTCGCAATATGTTATGTTTTATTCACAGCACCTCACTTAGAAACTGAAATGAGTACCTCTGAGAAGAATGTGTGAAAAGAAAAATAAGTCTTTTGTGGAGTCACTCTGGCGAGACCTTGATTTCAAGATGGTCTTTTATCGTGAGCAATTATTGCGCAATTAGTTGAATGGGATTCGTGAGAGCCGGGCACAGTGGCGGTTAACGCCAGACCAGGCATAATCAATTCTCTCCTGTGTCTATGCATTACTCTTTTCACTCTTTGCTCTAGGGGCTTCAACTACATGCAGTTCAGTGGCCCCTCTTAAGGAAGCCTCTTAGAAGAAGCACTTGAAGATGCTCTTCATCCATCCCTGAAACCTGAGAGAGAGAGAGAGAGAGAGAGATAAAGATAAAGGAAGTAAGGAAATGAGACCGTGATACTGACAATGCAAACAAGACCCTAGAGACTCATTTCCCAGGAGATTCTGTGTTGTAGGCTTCAAAGCAGGTGATTTGGATTTACATTTAGTCATTTAGCAGACACTTTTATCCATAGCGACTTACAATTGGGGAATACATGAAGCGATTCATCTTAGAGAGGCAAACAGACAGAGGAAGTGCTAGTAACATCAAGTCTCAGGCATTGTTCAAATAAGTACAAGCTAGCAAGAGAAGGAATAAAGAAAGAGAAATAAATCTTTTTTTTTTTTTTTTTTACATTTAGGATGAAGTCAAGTAGTGTTGAAAGAGATGAGTTTTCAGTTGTTGCTTGAAGATTGACAGGGATCCAGCATTCAGGATAGGGGTAGGAAGGTCATTCCACCGGCCAGGAGTGGTGAAAAATGGAAGATTTTGTCCAATGAATTAACCACTTAATACAATATCCCAACTAATATATTGGTTTACCACTGGTAACCTAGCTTATAATAATATTTAATACTATTATAGTTATAAGTATCATAAACTAACAATTAAGAGCATTTCAACTTTAACTGTATAACTCTATTTCAACTCTTAATCTATAGGTTAATGTTAATTTAGACATTTTATGTCCCTTGTCCACCTTTTTTGTACATTAATGTAATTTAAAGTGTTACAAAATGGATTGATATGTATAGAAACATGTATATTAATCTAGATGATAAAATTCTGTTTTCTGTAAGTATTGTTCATTGTTTTTTCATTAGTTTAAAGCTTAAGATCATTTTAAGATAGTGAGTGAGAAACTTTTGGAAACTGGTTAATTTTAAGGTCAAATTCACACTATTAACAAACCATTAACAATGACTTTTGCTTCAATAAGCTACTAATGTGCTGCTTATTAATAGTTTTTTAATAGATTAATAGATATTGTGATATAGAATATGGTCATGCAGAAAATGTGCTTTAAAGGAACTAATAAACAGCCAGTATGTCATTAATAGGCATGCTAATAAGCAACTAGTTAATAGTGAGAATTCCCTACTAAAGTGTTACCAAATTAGTTTTTTTATTAAGTTTTGAAAATGTATAACAAGCACTTAAGACATATAACCACTCAGATGCACATTTTTATGCCACCCATTCCATGTGTTCATGCTTCTGGCTCTTACTGTGTCAAATTTGGTGTTTTATCAGAACTCCAGTCGAGAAATTTTGAGCTGATGGATGTGATTTCTAAAGTTTTGTGGGTGGACTGCCGAGCGACTGTGTGTCTGACACACTGTGCCGAGTGTGTGTGATGAGCATGTGTGCTGGTGGGGCAGACTGTGAGGTGTCACTCGTGTAAAATGCTCTGGTATTGTCTGTGACCCCCACAGTTTCTCTGTCGTGAAGAGCTGGGATGCTGACCCTGAAGATCTCAGGAAAAGGGCTGAATCTGCAGCTCTGCCTGCCTGGGAACATTCTATGATTTCAGGACAAAAAATGGCGCGCACAGTTCCTGCTGCCCTGTCTCCAACAGAGCTCAGCATGGGAGACAGCTCCTTTGACTTTGTTGCTTCCTCTATAATTTCACAAAAGTACAGGCAATGACAATGGAAGAATTTAAGTGGTTTGTTGCTCTTTATTTGTGGATTGTGGTAGTGGGGAGGGGGGAGAAGACAAGGTGACAAATTTGAGATGTTGACTTGTACCTCTTTAGATTGCATCCCCTTGAGAGAGCACAAATTCAGTCCTGAGTCGAGTTGACTGTCATCTTGAGTATCTTGATCACCTCTTTAAATTTAATGATAAAGTCACTGAATAAATAGGTTAATTTCTTCCTGGACAGGTTAACACTAAAATGTCTTGAATCTGCAATCCAATAAGTTTCAAGGAAGATAAATTAATAAATCAGTCCAGTCTTCCATATTACATGATCCTTGATCATTCTAATATGCTGATTAGGTGCTTAAGAATTTTGTGTTGAAAACAGTTGTGCTGCGTAATATTGTTTGTGGAAACCATAATATATTATTTTCAGAATTCTCAGATAAAAGAGAGCACCATTTATTTGATGTAGACATATTTTGCAACATTATAAATGTCTTTACTGTCAGTTGATCAATTTAAAAGTGTTCCTTTTTGTCCCCCCAAAGAAGAAAAACCTTACTGACCCCAAGCATTTGAACCTTTTCAAAAGCTCTTTTTTATTATTATTTATATCTTTGATATTTTTTATGTTGCCCAGATCACCCCTTCATCAATAATGTGTTTCAAAGGCATTTCAGAGTTTGGAAAATGAATTTAGTTTGCATTTAAACAAGAATGCTCAGCTGTTGGCATTTTATTTTTGGTGAAGTTTTATAGTATGTTTGTAATAAAGGTCTGCAAATAAATGATTTATCTAAAAGACTAATGGAATACTAAGTTATAAAATGATAATAGACTTTGCTGCAGAAGAAAACTGCTGGATTTATCTGGAGTAAATACTGTGAGAGAGTGCAGTAAAGCAAGGCTTCTCTTCATTTGATTCAGTGCAGGTTGTCAGAATGTGTCTAAATACAGATATGGTGAGTTATCTTTGAGCCATCTAAGATATCTAAGGTATTTATAGCTTTTAGACACTCACATGCACATACATTTGTAAACCCCTTATATTTATTAGGACGTATTCATGCAGAAATCTGCTTAATTCCAAATGTTTCACAAACTCACATTTATACATTTATATATGATTTATCTTTTTGCTTATGCTATTAGTTTCAGTGTGGTTGGTGGGTAGTTTATCAAAATCTAAAGCTAAAACTAAATTTAAAGTGTATTTTGAAATTGTATTACTGGTGTTTGCTAGGGTTGAGGTGATTACTTTTCTAAGCGCTTAAATTAAGTTTTCACATGGCGTACAATAAATGAGTGGAACATTTTATAAATGTACATTCAATTAGGGAACTGAACCATACCTAGGGACTTGGACAACTAAGCAACTACCTAGTAACCATCTAGAACTCTTTAGAAACAACAACTGACTAAAACCCGCATAGCAACCCCATGCCATCAATCACCCAGAACACCACAGGCAATAATGATCACTAATGTATTTATTATATTATTTTATATTTATATTATATTATATATTTATTTTTTGTCATTGATAAAGACTCCCTGGTAGAAAATAGATGATCTATTTTATTTGATTATTTTTAATTTAATTTAGTTTTCAATTTTAATTGTTTTAATTGTATTTTTTGTGCTTTTAGACATGCTTTACAGTAGAATTGAACTGTTTGCATCCTTTAATCATTATTTTCCTGTTTATCCCTGTAAAGCTGCTGTGAACAAACTGTATTGTACAAATTACATTTACATTTATGCATTTAGCAGACGCTTTTATCCAAAGCGACTTACAGTGCATTCAGGCTATACATTACATAAATGTAATGTATACATATACATCAATTATTTTATTTTATTCAGTTCTGCACATTTAAATTTGTTCACAGGTGAATGAATGTCACAGCCTCATTGGTCAGTCAGTAGGCAGGCTTTAGTTGTTTTGAGGGCCGCTCATGCTGGTTTCTCCTCTGTTTGTGTATCCCCTCTGCGGCAGTCTCAGCTGACTGTGATTATAGTGAGGCACAATAATGGCTTGGGCTGCTCAGCAGGAGGTCAGAGGTCACACTGTGCTATCAGGCCATCGCAGGCACTGGCTGATCTGTGCTCCCAGTCATCTGTGGCTTTAGATAAGCTCGCACGAAAAAAGAGACAAAACTCTGATTATCTGATCATTTCAGAAAGGACAAACTGGGTCAACTGCGTGAACGCTCCGGCAAAAACCAAATGACAAAAATGAGAAAGGACAGTGAGGCGAAATGGTACAAAAATACAAATGCCAGACCTGTGCTGTGCAATGTTGGACATATTGAAACGCAACTCCAGAGGGAATTAACGCACAATTGAGATTTGATACAGTGGCTCCTGTAGCGAACGCTGTTATAGTACTGTGGGCTGAGCATATTGCATATGACAAGAGACAGGCTAGTCTAATGACTACAGCTCTCTAGGGAATCCATCTTGACCTCTGCTGTAGCTAATTGCTTCCATTATTCTACTCTCACAGTGAGAAGAATGGAGCTGTGGTGGGAGGGGCCTATACTAGCCACGCCCCCTACAGGCTTTGAATGACAGATGCGAAAGAAGTGACTCAGCAGGTGCCCAGTGTGTGAAGCAAAATCTTGCTTGACTCTTACATCATAGAATGATGGTTAAACTGCCATTTTATAAAGCAACACAATCTAGTGTATCATCTCAAATTTAAATTTAATATAAAAGTACAAATCAGCAATTTTGTGTCAAAAATTCTATATGTCGAATGATACTCTGGGAACAAAAATCATCTGCATGGCTATGGTGTAATGAGAGCTTTCCCAGAGATATGGTTGCATAACTCGTGCATTGGCAAGTGCTAGTCGAATGTGGGAGAAGTGCCTCGGGAGCGCTGGAAGGTCCCTCTGAGAAACTAACGATGGTCAGGTTCACATTAGCCTAATCAGACAGGTTGTCTGTGTACAAAAACAGAGTTTGGATGGGTGACACCAACCATGTCCACCTGTTGGTGTTGCTGTAAAACTGTTTTGAAGGGGGCTGATTTGTTTTGCTATACATGTGAAGGCCAAATATATGACATAGCATCTGACTTTTGACCACTTATGCTAGTTGGAAAGTTTTATAATAAGATATATAATATATATAATAAGATATATATTTATAATAATGAAGTATTTATTTGAATATTGGGATAAGGTATCTATAAGGGTGCTCACAGACTATATAATGCATTTTGCACTCAAAATTGGCAATTGTGATGTGTGTATTGTGATGTGTTAACATAACAATATCAATCAGATAAGCAACATTTTGCATCTGCAGGGATAAAATCTATTACAGGGATCTGGTCTGCTGCTGTGAATATTTGAGGATGGACAGTCAAAGGTCTATATTTGATAAAGTCCATAAAGTCAAAGGTCAAGTTTGCCAGGTTAGTGACTCTTAATTTTGAGGCACTTAGTAGCAAATAAACTAGACATCCTGGAGCAGATCTGTTTATTTTGCTTTGTTTACCGAGATTTGCCTGTGAAATAATTGATACTCTTTACTGTTGGACAGACAGGATGTTCTGATCACAAAGTCTGCACATTTATTCTGTGTTGTCTGTACAATTCTGGACTGACCTGCTGTGCTGTGTTATTTGAATGAGCTAGTCTATTATTGTTGTAAAAGCTATTTTAGATAAACCTGCCTCCAGACAGTAAAAACAAAACAAACCGTCTTTTCATATTTTACATGATGGTCTGACTAATGGTTTTTAAGATGGCTTTCTTGGAAAGGAAACACTGCAAATTGTGCTAGACTTCATCCCACTAGTCCAAACCTGGCCTTATGGAGTTAGTGTATAGAAAGGATAACTAAATAGAATGTGTTTGGGTTGGGCATTTCTGATAAGCTGTCGGATGCAGGACAGGCTAGGGCCTGGCGTCTCGGGCCAGGGCCGGGCTAGGGCCTAAATTTGAGGCCCGTGCATTGCTCTACTTTTTCAGAGGTCTGCTACAGGAAATTTGTAAGTTGAATTTGTTAAGAAAAGATCTATAAACTGGAGTCAGAACATTCTGGAGGTCTGTGCCAACATTAGGGGATAAGCCTTGAAATTTGATGGCTCAGAAGAGTAATAATAAGCTTACATTTTAGATATTGGCTTTGTCAAGTAAATATAATTTAATAGCTTTATGATTAACTCACATTGTAAGGACAGAATAAGCCAAAGAGGAAAGGGGGACTTTCTGTATATCATTTATTTCTAGAGTTGTTATCACTTCCAGGAACTGACCAATCTTAATCATGGCACAAAGAAAGTCTATTTTATCTGCTTGTGTCACTAAAGAAGTTTCATATTCAGAGAAGCAAGACGCTGTATGTGTTTTCACAGCTACCGCATAAGATAAGAAGTGTCTGCTCCTCAATGGTCCCTCACCTGAGACGGCAGACCCTGTCATCATGCCTCTCTCTCTTTCTCTCTGGAGGTTCCTCTAGTCCACCCCATGCCGCTCAGCTGACACAGATGGCAGAAGTCCAACCTGGATGATGATAAAATCCACAAACTTAGTCATCAGATGTGTCGTAGCCGCTCTATTTTCTTAATTCTTAATTCTGTTTTTTGGAATTTGGCTGCTTCCAAATTAGAGCTGGCAATTTCTGAACTTGCTATGAACAAATGAGACATTTAATGCAGATTAACTTGCCATTTATACATCTTAAATATTTTCAGATTTTAGATGGGCTTCATAAGCAGTGCATTTAGCTAACAACACGAGACCTGGCAAGCGCTCATAGTTGATTTTGTGTGCATATTGCTGAGCAGCAAATCAAAGGCACACACAATACTGGGTAAAATTCTAAGTACAGAGATATATGTATAATTTAGTAGTATAGAATACTTTATTTATTTATCATTGATTTCCCTTGACTTTTTTTCTGGATTTTCACTAAGCTCATCATATAGAGCTACGTGGTTGCCTTATACAAGAATGATTC
This sequence comes from Gymnocypris eckloni scoliostomus, assembly GCA_027564155.1. Taxonomy (NCBI): domain Eukaryota; kingdom Metazoa; phylum Chordata; class Actinopteri; order Cypriniformes; family Cyprinidae; genus Gymnocypris; species Gymnocypris eckloni. Next base: position 19,686,547 of record CM050428.1, read on the forward strand.
ATGCATATATTGAACAAAATGAGGTATTTCTGTAGTATAATTTCACCTCCTGAACGTCAAGAGTCTAATATTTCCAAAATGTCTGCAAACCATAACAATTGGTTTCAGTACACCACTCTATAAAAAGAACAACTGCGTTTGAGTTGACCTTGATCTGCTGCACTCATTCGTTTGTGTAGAGGTTGCCAGGTGATGTTAATTATGTGAAAGCTAGGATTTCTTGGCGCTCAATGTTGAAAGGTCCACCGACTCTTGTTTTTAACAGCACATACATCTTTTTTGTCTCTCCGGGAGCAGTGAAACGCATTTGGAAATATGTCATTTTGGAGCAGAACAGCTTGATATTCCTTTTGGAGTATTTATTTATGGTTAACTCCTCTTGTGCACACACAAACGAGAAATGTGTCACTTCCTCTTGGCATCCCCTTCCACTGCCCCTGTTGTGTCTGTGTTGAATATTCATTGCAGTTGGCATCGCAGGAAAAAAGTGGCATACTGATCAGTCATGCTATTTTTCACCAACTGCATTTACAAGATGCCCTGCTTACACCCTGCTCAACATAATTTCCCCCGCTGTTATAACTGAACTGGCAATTAAAGGATTTGTTCCTTTTTGAATATCATATTTCTTTGTAGACCGTATTTACATTTAGTATAACACATTTTTGGGGAAGTGTTTGAAAGAATCATCTAATACATTTGATTTGTTCAAGTTTAGAAACTGGGCATGTCGTTAAAATCATTTTATTACACACTAAGTATCAGCTTTGATTTATGGATTTGGATGGTGAAGGATTGTGTCATGTTGTTCTCGGTACAGGCTTCCCTTGGTTAAATAATTTGTAGAAAATAACATATGAATCGTTTTTTCTGTATACAATCCTGAACATATTGCTATTTTCTTCTTTTTTTTCTCTTTAAGTTCTTTCATTAATTAATTGTTTTAAAGTTTCTTTCATTAATTCATTGTTTTAACCCTTGAACAGTGCACATATGGCCAAAAACGGCTAAACTCACAGTACAATTTCCTATCTTACTAGCTTCCTGAATTCGCCCATGAGTGTATGGCAACTTTCTTTGGATAAAAGTGCCATTTAAATGACTGCCTACTTGTTTTTCAGTGTCAAAACACCTGCGGTGTTCTGGTACGATATAGCTCCTACCTCTTTCCAGTTGTCTAACCTTTAAATAAAATTCTCTCCTCAGATCAGCGATCTTTTCATCCAGTTTGAGGAAAAGCCTCAAGGGGCCGCCTCCCTCGCTCAGGTCCACAAAGCCGTACTTCCAGATGGGAGGACGGTGGCAGTGAAGGTACAACATCCCAAGGTTCAGCGCCAAAGCTCCAAGGACATTGTTGTGATGGAGGTAATTACCGAGGGAGCAGGAATGCCAATGCCTGGCTTCTGATGCCTAATTCACACGCTCTGTCATTGTCACACACCCATGTATAGCTCGATCCGTCTAGGGGCCTGTTCACCTCCCATTAGTGCTTAAAAATAGAATTCATCATTCAACCAACAGTTTTAATCATTCATTTTATTGCAAATAGCTATGTGTCCATGCACCTACAATTTCATTTGTATCACATATAATTACTCTATTACAGCCAGGTCTTATTCAGAGTCTGGGCTTCAGTTTAATATAAAGGTGTGCAAGTTTGCATACCCCTTCCAGAGACTGTAAGAAGTTTAGTTATTTTCTTCTCCATCAGAGAAACATTTGGGGTTTATTTTGCAACTGGTTGATTGATTGTAGTTTATCCATTGCATGTATGATATATTAAATAGTTTTGTCAGGCCAGAAAAATCTAATAAAATAAAATAAAAAGAAATGACATAAAAAGAAAATGTGATCAGTGTCATTTAAAAAAAGAATCCTGATCAGATCCTGAAAAGGGTATGTCAATGAGCATAACTGAATGTGTGTCTGTTTTCAGTTTCTCCTTCAGGTTGTCCACTGGTTGTTTCCAGATTTTGCCTTTATGTGGCTGGTGGAAGAAGCCAAGAAGAACATGCCTCTAGAGCTGGACTTCCTCAATGAGGGCCGAAATGCTGAGAAAATAGCAGACATGCTCAAGCAGTTCATCTTTTTGAAGGTTTGTAACTGTGTTTTTCAGTGTGGCATAAATATTTTCCCCATTGACAGTCTTTCGGTCTACAGCAACAATTGCCCTTTTTAAATTCGAGGATCTTAGTGTCTTAAATGACCTTAGGTTTTAAAATAAATCATGAGGACTTGCCAGCCAGGTTCATAAATGGCAAAATTACTTTTTTGAAGTGACCAATGATTTTTACTTTGTCAACTGCCTTCAGGAAACAATTGTTGCTTACTTTCATTTGGAATGACTCTAAGAGGAGTGTGCCCTTCAACGCTGCACAAATGCAATGAAATATGAGTGAAAGCTCATATTTCAACAGATTTCAGCACTACAAAACAAAAACTCACACTTTTTTGACATTTCAACATCTTATTCTGAGAATTTTGTCAACCTTGAAGTGAAGCAAGTCACTTTACAAGTTCTACTAAAACACCGTACTGGCTTCAATTTGCACTTTTTCACACTGCTTCGGCTATACGCCGCACGAATCACAGTACCCTCATATTTCTCCCCTGCAAGAAGACTTTGCAAGGTAAATAATCTGTCATAACAACTGCCAAATGCTTCCAGGCAAGTACCCTTTTCATTTTTAATGAATAACAAAGAGACCTGGCTGGCCCTGCAGGGTAATGAGAATTGCCTGGGTTTACACCCGCAGATTTGTGCCTCTAATGCACACTATTAGCTCTGTCAAAATTTTTGACAGCGGAGCACAAGCCGCCATGTCAGGAATAAATCCCCAGCTCTCTGCATCAGCCTCTCGTCCTGTAAAACAAGCGTGATTATACAGCGGTGGGGGTGCAGCAGAGTCGCAGGCAGTTCAGAGCGTTTACTGTTCCACAAGGCAGACACTGAGCTGAAAAATGGCTTTGTTTATATGGTGGTAACGGAGGGATTTTTTATCGTTGACGTTCGTTTGATAAAGAGAGCGGAGAGGAACTACACTGAAAGTGTGTCGCCGGAGGTGGTGGCAAAAGCTAGGCCTTGGTATCAGGTGGAGGAAAATTATCAAAGAAAAAAAACAGTAAACCTTCCTCATTATGTAGAGAAAGTTTTTAATTAGTAGCAAGTTGGTAGAGCGATGCACCAGATAAGCAGTGATGTTCAGGAACAGGAAACTGACGTATGGAAAAGGAAGGTCATCTAAAGCATCTTTGAGCTTTATGTGCAGATTACAGCTAATTCTGAGCATCTGGCATTATCCGTCACAGAGAATCTATGTCATTTTCTCTATTTCATTGTCTGGAAGTACAGATAGCGATTCCAGGGCACAAATTGGCAATTTTGGTATGGCTAATAATGTTTGATCACTCACAATATTGTCTATAACAGTTTTCCAGTGTTTAGTTAATTACTGTTGTTTAATAAGTCAATTATCCCTACTTCTCTCGCTCATACTCTGATTTAGACATTTGAATTTGAATTAGACATGGAGGGAAAAAACATGAAAAAATAAGTTTTGATTAGCAGTTGGGCTGGTTTTGTTTTGAAGACCTGGCAACCAGTGAAAGATGAAAGAGGACCAGGCCTTGGACTTTACTTGCTGATTTTGTTATGCGGCAGTCCGCTGTGAGTCGGCTGCCACTTACTTTTGTTTTGTCTTTCGTCTCACGACATTGAAAACCTGTGCCCTAGGAACAGGAATGCTTTAAAAAATACTCTGCTCCCTAGCAACCACACTGCAACATTCGAAAACCATTTAGAACTCTCTATAAACTGTATAGCAACCCTCTAACCGTTCATAACACCCAAGGAAACACAGCATAAAACCACTCAACTCCCTATCAACCACATAGCAACACTCTAAAACCACTCTGAACTAATCAAAGGCTAATACAATACACTGAAAACAGTTTAACTCTTTGAAATGTTCTGAATATTACTTTTTTTCTGCCCTGGTTCATAGAAGTACAAAAATGCTAAATGTCAGAAATTGTGAACAGGATTGTGCTTCAGGATTTTTTTTACATTTTATTTTTACTTTCACAGCAAAGGATCAGCATCTTCTCGACATGAAAAAGCTACAGGTTTTGGGGCAAGTTGTTTTCTGCCGGCCATCGTAGAACATAGGCGAGCGCTATGCAAATGTGTTACCCTGTGACGTGTAGCCGTCACAGAAGTGGGATTCTAATTATTGACGACTCGTTTAGGCTGTTCAGAGTCGATTCTTTCTTTTGGGAGACAATAACTTTATTTATCGTGCACTTTCGGCTTTATAGCTATTCAGATTGTTACATTTACATACAACTTCATGAAAGTCAATATTCGAAATGGCATAATAGGGACACTTTAAAATGACGTATATCTAATTTGGTTAGAGAAACTGAAATAAGATGTGGCACAGCTTCAGTAAAGAATATGTTGAGAATATAATTTTTTTTCTCCTAGGTCCCGAAGATTCACTGGGATCTTTCCACCAAGCGTATTCTAACCATGGACTTTGCGGAGGGTGGTCAGGTCAACGACCGAGAGTACATAAAGATACACGGCATCAATGTCAATGAGGTAAGAGAGACGCCCTTATCTCTGCGTAACTCTAAAACAGAGCACCAGTTCCTCAGAAACACTCAGAACAGCAGCCCAACAAATGGCACTTGTCACAACTCCACCACTCGAGATCGCTTAATCAGTAATTTCACTATGCCGATGTTCAATTTGAGCTTGGAAAAGTGCTCGGGAATGCTAATGAAGCAGTCACGTTCCCTGCAATGTTTGATGCCATGGGTTCTGGAAGCTTTGAAGACGTTTCTCTTTTGCCCTGTTCCGAGAGGCTCTGACACTGCTGAAATGGAGGCTGCTTGGTTTGATGAATTATGCCTCTCAAATTTCATTTCATTTTTCTTGCCCTTAGCAGATGAGCACTAAATTAAATCAGGCTCTTTTTCATATTTATATCACAGACTGTTTTTCTGTCGTGGCTGTAATTTATTCTACTCCGCCGCTTTTGTCAGCACAAGGACTCGCAGAGAGATCGAGCGCCTTTTTTAATTTTGCGCTTTCGTTAAGGTGACTCTGGTCTCAGGGTGAATGCGGTTGCACACAATGGCTTCGGTTAGAATGGAGGCCCTACTGAGTGAGCTAATCTGTAGTTATGCGGGGCCAGGGGACGACAGAGAGATGAAAAAACTGAGGGATGCGACTTTTGTGAGGCCTGGGGGATAACGGAGAAACGAATGCTAATGGACTATTGATCGATGAGGCAGCGTCTGTTCACATGGGAATATTTTACGTCACGGTTGGCAATGCATTATCATTTTCTTATTGTTTGATGATGGTGGAGTTGGGTAGAGTTATCACTTTGTCAGCTAGCTGGGAATAGTTTTCAAAAAATAATAAATGCATCAAAAGAGAGTTAAGTCAACTTCATTCCTCCTAACATGCAAATCACAAATGTTGCAATGCTTTCTTCATTGCAATGCTCACAGGTGGGTGGTATTACCAAAATCTTATATAACGTTTTCCATAAGTTTATATCACAGTCTGTTGTACAATTGACAAATTTGGGCTGGAAATTCAGTCAAAACATGTATATATTTCAAATAACGTGGATAATCTTGTCCATATTAAATATATTTGATCCATCGTTTCTTTTTATTAGTTTCATAAATAGTCTTAAATATGTTGCTCAGGGCTTTGTTTACATGTGGACAGACTAAATAGACTAAAGAACTTTCATACTGAGTAATCAATGTCAAAGTCACCTAAAACTTTCACTTAGTTTATTGTTTGTCACTCTTATATATATATATATATATAGTGTTGTTCAGTATTTCAGTTATTTCTCATGTTATTTCTTTCATCATATTCCCGGATTTCATGCATCACTCATCCATGGAAGAGAGGGCAATATGGAAAGCGGGCAGCGAGATAGATGATGGGATGTTTAGAAACGCAGAGTGAGAAAAAGACTGCGGCCGCTGAAAGCCGTGCAAATGCACTGGCTTTTGTTAAATGACTAAATGGGATCATTTTAGCACCTGCTTTGTTTGTGTCACTCTGTTATTATATTTCCTCCGACCTGTCTGTATGTCTGAATTAATATGCACATTTGCTGCCAGTTTGTTTTGCAAAGCTCGCTGAGGCTTTAAACGGCAACCTTTCCTTATCGTTGTACACCCAGGCATCAGTGAGCCTGACAGATGGGTAAACACGGCCTGAAACTGGTCTCATAAGCCACCGAGCCGTGCTTAAAGGGCACCGCACACCTTTGAAAGACGGAGGAGGGAACGGTCAGCGGGTGGATGGCACATCAAGCATTTATCACACCCCCCTCTCGCTCGCACTTGCACATACACACGAGTGCACATAACATTTATTTTCCTTTACACGGTGTCACACACAACCACTGCTTGGATTATTTTATTTTTTTCTGACAAGCTGTTTTTCTTTTTCTTTGGAGATAGCGGACTGGGTTATGGGCGGCACTGATTAACTGATGTTCCTGGTACAGTGTGGTAAATGAGGATGCGTTTTAAAAGAAAATGGCGTACAAATTTTATTCAGAGCTTGAAAATGCAATCAAAGGGCTCGGTTCATCAGACTCATTTGGAGTGGAGCTATTTAGTGAACGCTTCCGCTCATATTTTCCCTCTCTCGTTTTAATGTGGTGCCGTGCGTGCGTGTCTGAGCTTTTAAGAGGGTTTTAGAGGTTCGGGGGAATGAAAGTGATCGTGGTATTAGCAAGCGTGCCACGTGGCCGCTCAATGGGGCTTTGCTAAAGAGACGCTCTCCAGTGGAACAGGTTGAAAAGGCAGTACAGCCCGCTTGCTTAAAAAGACACTTTATTTTGAAATTGCAGAGCTGTGGGGGGTTAGCAGAGCTGGTGGGAAACAGAGCTGGAGGCTGCAAGAGGAAATGAGTCTGCTCTCTGGAAGGGCATCTGAGCAGCAGGACCTGAAGACTGTGAAGAGCATATTTTTGGTGCCTTAAACCCCACCCACAGTTAAGGTTTTGCGTGAAAAGCTTTACTTGATATTCAAAGAAACGAAACAAGAAATGCATTTGAAATATATTTGAAAATATCTATGTATATACAGTAGCCCCCAAAAGACCCTTAAGACACTCCATGTGGCATTTATAAAGAAAAAGCAATTTTGTGGATTTTATACATTTTTGTTTTTAGTGAAATGTTGGTGGAACTTGTAGAATGCTGTAGCTCTGTGTATTATTACAGTTGTAATGTTATAAAAAATTAGTATATTCTAATTCACGTTTCTATAGTTTATTTATTAGTTATAATGGATATTACTTTATATTTATTTATATAATAAATAATAGCAGTTTACGCTTAAAATGTCTGGCATTGCATTATAATAGACATAATTTTATATCTAATGTGATTTTAATTTGTGTATTATTATATATATATATATATATATATATATATATATACAGTGGGGCAAAAAAGTATTTAGTCAGCCACCAATTGTGCAAGTTCTCCCACTTAAAAAGATGAGAGAGGCCTGTAATTTTCATCATAGGTATACCTCAACTATGAGAGACAAAATAAGAAAAAAAAAATCCAGACAATCACATTGTAGGATTTTTAAAGAATTTATTTGCAAATTATGGTGGAAAATAAGTATTTGGTCAATAACAAAATTTCATCTCAATACTTTGTTATATACCCTTTGTTGGCAATGACAGAGGTCAAACGTTTTCTGTAAGTCTTCACAAGGTTTTCACACACTGTTGCTGGTATTTTGGCCCATTCCTCCATGCAGATCTCCTCTAGAGCAGTGATGTTTTGGGGCTGTCGCTGGGCAACACGGACTTTCAACTCCCTCCAAAGATTTTCTATGGGGTTGAGATCTGGAGACTGGCTAGGCCACTCCAGGACCTTGAAATGCTTCTTACGAAGCCACTCCTTCGTTGCCAGGCGGTGTGTTTGGGATCATTGTCATGCTGAAAGACCCAGCCACGTTTCATCTTCAATGCCCTTGCTGATGGAAGGAGGTTTTCACTCAAAATCTCACGATACATGGCCCCATTCATTCTTTCCTTTACACAGATCAGTCGTCCTGGTCCCTTTGCAGAAAAACAGCCCCAAAGCATGATGTTTCCACCCCATGCTTCACAGTAGGTATGGTGTTCTTTGGATGCAACTCAGCATTCTTTCTCCTCCAAACACGACAAGTTGAGTTTTTACCAAAAAGTTATATTTTGGTTTCATCTGACCATATGACATTCTCCCAATCCTCTTCTGGATCATCCAAATGCTCTCTAGCAAACTTCAGACGGGCCTGGACATGTACTGGCTTAAGCAGGGGGACACGTCTGGCACTGCAGGATTTGAGTCCCTGGCGGCGAGCCTTTGTTACTTTGGTCCCAGCTCTCTGCAGGTCATTCACTAGGTCCCCTGGTTCTGGGATTTTGCTCACAGTTCTTGTGATCATTTTGACCCCCCGGGTGAGATCTTTGCGTGGAGCCCCAGATCGAGGGAGATTATCAGTGGTCTTGTATGTCTTCCATTTTCTAATAATTGCTCCCACAGTTGATTTCTTCACACCAAGCTGCTTACCTATTGCAGATTCAGTCTTCCCAGCCTGGTGCAGGTCTACAATTTTGTTTCTGGTGTCCTTTGACAGCTCTTTGGTCTTGGCCATAGTGGAGTTTGGAGTGTGACTGTTTGAGGTTGTGGACAGGTGTCTTTTATACTGATAACGAGTTCAAACGGGTGGAGGACAGAGGAGCCTCTTAAAGAAGAAGTTACAGGTCTGTGAGAGCCAGCAATCTTGCTTGTTTCTAGGTGACCAAATACTTATTTTCCACCATAATTTGCAAATAAATTCTTTAAAAATCCTACAATGTGATTTTCTGGTTTTTTTTCTTTATTTTGTCTCTCATAGTTGAGGTATACCTATGATGAAAATTAAAGGCCTCTCTCATCTTGTTAAGTTGGAGAACTTGCACAGTTGGTGGCTGACTAAATACTTTTTTGCCCCACTGTATATATATAATATAATATACACTCACTGGCCACTTTATTAGGTACACCTTGCTAGTACCGGATTGAACCCCCTTTTGCCTTCAGAACTGCCTTAATTCTTCATCGAATAGATTAAACAAGGTGTTGGAAACATTCCTCAGAGATTTTGGTCCATATTGACATGATAGCATCACACAGTTGCTGCTGATTTGTCGGCTGCAGATGATGCGAATCTCCCATTCCAACACATCCCAAAAATGCTCTATTGGATTGAGATCTGGTGACTCTGGAGGCCATTTGAATAAAGTGAACTCATTTTCATGTTAAAAAACAGTCTGAGATGATTTGAGCTTTGTGACATGGTGCATTATCCTGCTGGAAGTAGCCATCAGAAGATGGGTACACTGTAGTCATAAAGGGATGGACATGGTCCGCAACAATACTCAGGTAGGCTGTGGCATATAAACTATGCTCAATTGGTACTAAGGGGCCCAAAGTGTGCCAAGAAAATTTCCCACACACATTATACCACCACCAGCAGCCTGAACCGTTGAGACAAGGCAAGATGGATCCATGCTTTCATGTTCTTCACGCCAATCTGAGCAAACAGGTCTGTAGACGATGCAGTCAACATGGGACTGCATAATGTTCTGCAACATCTAGACACCAGGGGCTTGTGTGAGGATCCTGTTTGTGGACTTCAGCTCTGCCTTTATCACTATCATCCCAAACCTCCTCCTGCCCAAACTAACTCAGCTCTCTGTGCCCACCTCCATCTGTCAGTGGATCAACAGCTTCCTGACAGATGGGCAGCAGCTAGTGAGGCTGGGAAAATACACATCCAGCACCTGTACGATCAGCACAAATAGGGCAGCTCCTCAGGGCTGTGTTATCTCCCCACTGCTCTTCTCCCTGTACACAAACGACTGCACATCAAAAAAAAACATCTGTCAAGCTCCTGAAGTTTGCAGATGAAACCACACTGGTCGGTCTCATCCAGGACGGTGACGAGTCTGCTTACAGACAGGGGGTTAAGGAGCTTGCTGTCTGGTGCAGTCTTAACAATTTGGAGCTGAACACACTCAAAACAGCGGAGATGATCGTGGACTTCGGGAGAAACACCCCTGCTCTCCCCCACTTACCATCATGAACAGCACTGTGACTGCAGTGGAGTCATTCAGGTTCCTGGGCACCACTATCTCCCAGGACCTGAAGTGGGACAATCACATAGACTCCATTGTGAAAAAGGCCCAGCAGAGGCTGTACTTCCTTTGCCAGCTGATGAAGTTCAACTGGCCACAGGAACTGCTGATACAGTTCTACTCTGCCATCATTGAATCCGTCCTCTGCACATCAATAACTGTCTGGTTCAGCTTAGCTACCAAGTCTGACCTCAGAAGACAACGGAGGGGAGTCCGGATTGCTGAGCGAATCATTGGTATAACCCTCCCCATTCTCCAAGAACTGTATTTTTCCAGAGTGAGCAAAAGGACTGGCAAAATCACTCTGGACCCCTGACATCAGCACACTCACTCTTTGAGCTGTTACCGTCTGGTCGACACTACAGAGCTCTGATCACCAGAACGACCAAACACAGGAACAGTTTCTTCCCTCAAGCAATCCATCTCATGAACACTTGACAATAATTATGGTACAGACAGTATTTATAAACCTATACACTTATTTATCTAACACACATACACACTTCAATTGCACATAAGCGCATTTAAGCACATTGTATTTCAGCTTTAAATTAATGGATGCTGTTCTTCCATTATCTGTCAGTTTGCATTGGTTTATCACAGAAACCATTTGAATAATAAACTGGACTCATGCTAATTTTATAAGCACTATTAAATTTCATTTTGTTGGTTGGAAATCCTGGCAAATAGGGAAAGACCCTTTGGGAAATTAGCTGTGTGAAATTCCAATCAGTGTTAGATTTCATACTGTCATTGGATTTTGTGGCTCCCAAAGCATATGTTGACAAATGTTAGAATGACAAATTGTGGTGCTGAGCAGGGTTGTGTGTGCATATAGAGGACAACAGATGTATGTTTTGTGTGCTGGTAAACAATGTAAATGGCTTGGATTGTATATCGGAAGGGGTGGAAAGAGGAAAAAGTCATAGTATATTTTGACTACTATGCTTAGTATGACTTAATATTTTATGTTATGTCAACATAGTGTGGTGCTCACTTCTTTTATGTAAGGTGGTGGTGTTTTTCTTCTTTCTATAATGTAATTTCCCTGCTGAAAAAAAAGCACAGCTTAAAAAAAAAACTAGTTTGTTGTTCTCCCAGCCTGGCCAAGCTGGTGTTTATCTGGTTTAGCTGGCTGGTCTCCATTAAAAGTGCTCAAAATGTCTTTTAAACCATGAGAAATGAACATTTAAACCAGCTTGGCCATTCAAGGAGACCATATATGGAGTGACGTCATAATGTGTTGTCATTTGCTGTTATTTCAAAATCGAGGAAAATGATACAAAATAACATGTGGCTTTGATTAATTTCATCCATCAAGGTAATTTATCCCTGTAGCTTTTTTATTTTACCGTAAAGAGGTCTAAATCAGTCTGCTCTCCTCCCTTGACACCCTCACTTCCCCTCAATCTGTCAATCACGGCGTAAATGCCCCATCACCCTGTTCCTTTCTCCTTTGCTCTGTTTCTCTTTTGCACAGAGGTCACAGGTTCATAACATCAGACAAAAGCTAAGTTTCTACACTCCTTTCAGCAGCAGATTTGAGTAGAAGCTGACACACAAAATATATGCTGAGTCTGATCTTTAAAATCTTTATATTCTCATAGGTTGAGAGTACATTATAGAATCACCGCATGCAAAATGTTCCTCCTAGATGCGACCAGAATAAGTGGTAATGATTAAAGTCAACGCTATATTAGCCAGCATCATGGACGATCCTGCCCTCTGTAACCTCTACCGCTCCCCCTGCAGTACTCATTAGCCGCCGGTCAGCCTTTACAACGCTCACAAAAGTAAATAAAGCAAACAGTGTAGCCAAGCGCTTTATCTGTGCCGAATACTGGCTTTGGCATTAGCCAATGATGATGAGAGTTATTAGACAGCTGATGAGATAGATACAGAACATAATAAATGATGGAGTCTACCTCTGGAAATGGATCGAATTATTAACTGGCTCTGTCATCTGCGAGCTTCTGTGTGGGAGCTGGCGTGTAAGTAATCAAAAGATTGATGATGGCTGGAATGGACTTTTCTCTCTGTGTTCTGCCAACGTGCACTGAATGTCGGGATGTTTTATTATTTTTTTTACTATCCAGATGCAGCAAAGTGTAAAGACGCCATACATTAGCTTGAGCTAAAGTCCGTATGGACCCCTATGCTTAAACCTAATATCTAGAAAGCATTGGCATGTTTTTGGTGCAATGGCTGTTTTAACATTTTGCTTGTTTTGACCAAATTGTTAATCAGCATCATGGATGATGCAATCCCAGAATGCATTGCAACATGCTCAGTGGAAAAGTGAGATCCAAGAGAAATGTATTATAGCTATCTTTTACTACCAATAAATAGCTCAGTCTAAGTAAGGTTGAGCTATTTTGCCTAATATTGTGTTTGCTATAGTTCCCTGTTATTTATTCCCATATTGTAGAATTTAATTTGGTTAGTCTACAGAATGTGTGAAGTTATGAGTAAATTAAGTTGTGACAAAACAAGAACATAAGAGAGTAATAATAATGAATGGCCTCTTAGGGCTTCTGTATGTTTTGGAGCATGGCTATATTGTTATGATATTAGAAGTAAACAAAAGTAAGACATATGATCAGGTTAATTGTAAGAAATTGTATTTGTATTGTGCCTTTAGACATGGTTTTGGCTGTATTTGTAAATAAAAACCTATTAGCAGGTAGCTAAGAGGGTGTAAACTAGTAACCAGTGTGTTTATAGTGTGACTATGTGTGTGGTAAGTCAAATCCCATCTGGCTGATCCTTGTGGGTCAGGCAATGCGAGGAATTATCTCTATTAGCAGTGATTCCTACATCACAGAGAATTGAGCACTCTTTAAATAGCCACATGAGCCTTTGGGCTGCTGTGAGAGTCCTCCTCTACTCCACGAGGTCTCTGGAGGGTCCTGGATCTGTTACAGCATCCATGCTGCTCTGAGAGAGACTGAGTGTGGAGGGTGAATCAACCTTCATGCTATTTTTGCCTTAAGATGTTAGTAGTGTTTGCATTTCTCTTTACCCCTATTTCTACCCTTTTTCTTTCTCTCAAAATTTCACAGTTGATAGATTATCAAGTGAATTTTGAGTAAAAAGTATGTACTCGCATTCAAAAGTTTGTGTCAAAAGTTTGTGTTTTTTATGTTTTTAAAATCGCTTATGCTCATCAATGCTGTATTTATTTGATCAAAAACACTATTATTAAAATACTATTAATGTTCCAGAATATAATTTATTCACAGTAAAACTGAATTTTCAGCAGCCATTATTACAGTCAACAGTCACACGATCCTTTAGAAATCAGAAAGTTAAAAAGCAGCATTTATTTGAAATAAAAGTCATCCCTTTTGATCAATGTTATGTGTCTTTGCTGATTAAAAAGTATTATTTAGAAAAATCATACTCATGCAAACTAGTTGGTACATTGTTACAAAGTACATTGGTGCATAAAAATGGGTCTTAAATGCATCAATTTGTGGTGGTGTAAACAGTGATTATCTAACTTAGTAAAAACTTGGCAAAAACAAACTTTGCTAAGAGGTGTTTTGCTGAGTCATGACTCATAACCTACATTCACACAAAGTGTGCTTTTCTCTATGATCTGACTGAGCCTGGCAGAGTGTGGGCATGTGTTGATATTATTTATGTGATTATTATGAAGTATGTAATGAGGAGGTGAAGACGTGCAGCTGTCACACAGAGCAGAGCCAACGCTGGAGTGAAGCCGCTTGTCAAGTGTTGCTCCTTCATTTACAGCGCCTATTAAAAGCCTCAAACTCAATAATATTCCTCAGGAAGTTGAGTCCCCTATGAGAGACGCTGTTGTGAAGCACGCTAAGATGATTCGGTTTGTCTCAAAGAGTCATTACTGCAATAATAAGGTGCGAAAGACTGTAATCAACATCTTCTGAATCAAACCAAATCTTTGACTGTTTGGAACAACTTTATGTTTGTTTTTTGTCTCCTCAGAAGTATTTTAGGCTTACTGTTGGATCAGTTTGTGCTTCGTTGGCCTTGGTTTGTGCTCTGTCAAGTGATGCAGTGGTTTTTATATAGAGAGATGTGTATGGACATACAGGTGGAGAGGCCACTGTATAAAAATAGTTTTCATACTTATTTGATTTTGAGGACGATCTCTTGACTGACTTCGAGAAGGCTCTTAGTCTATTTTTTTTTTTTTTGTTCTTAGCAGAAAAATGACATTTTGAAGAATGTTGGTAGCCAGATTAGGGCTTTCACAATTCCTTGGTTCAATTCTAGTACTTGTTTTTCAAAAGGTCATTGAGTAACGCGTAACCGGCAAAATACCAGAGGTGTCGCATTCCACTGACAAGAACCCATGAAACGCATGAAAAGATAGTTTTCTGAGGCTGCTTGATATATTAATCCCATTTAAATATCATAAAAAAACATTATGCTATTGTGAATTCACAAATGCTATGATTCAATTAAATATATGCTATAATATATATATATAAATATATACAATTATAGGTTTAATATCACAGAGTGGCTCTGTTCACAGTAAATGCTGTTCCACACGATCTGTTATCACCGTGCTGCCAAATTTTGAGTTCAACTTAGAGTGAGAATTTTAGTTGAATTAATAGTTGAATTAATCGTTTGCCTCTTTTTTTCCACTGGAATGGTTTAAAATCACTTAATCACTCAGTGTGTTAGGGCATACAAATTATAAACTTTCACTCTATTGTAGTTCAATTTTGCAATTAATCCGAGGATCACATGCTTGCCGAACCATGGGGCCTGGTCCGTACGGATCACAGATCAACTGCGATCCGTTCAACCTGCAACCTGCGGCAAAACTAATATCTATTCACACAAGAAGAGTAGTAATGCACAGCGAGAGAAGAGGTACAAGTCATTACTTTTACAAATAATTGAAACCGCATTTCAAAAACATTTTTATATGAAAAATCTAGTCATTTTTCAATTAATCTATTAGTCTGTATTTACATCATATAATAATACACACTGATTATAACAAATTATATTTTTCTTCGGTCAATTGCTTATCACTACAGCATGTCAATCACTGGTGAAAAGTGAATTCGAAAGTGAATCCCCATATTTATATGAGGGCCGGACGCAGGAAAATAAAACCTTATCCAAATTCTGAATGGATTATATGTAGCCTAGAAAAGCGAGCAAATATAGTGCTTCCATATAATCACTAAAAAGCTGTGAAGCTCTCTATACTGCACAATGCATCTCTTATATACATCATGTCTACACTTTGTTACAATGAGAGAAATCACGAGCACTTTCCAGAGCGCAAACACAAATACACACCGGAGCCTTTACCAAGTTAATTATAATTATCCGATTCCTCGATTAATCGTCAGAATAATCAACCAATTTCTCGATTACCAAAATAACTGTTAGTGACAGTCCTAAACCAGATATTTGCTGGTAGCCATTGACTTCATAGTATGGAGGGAAAAAAATACTTCGCAAATCATTGGCTACTAGGCTCCAGCAACTGTCTGGTTACCAACATTCTTCAAAATATCTTATTTTGTGTTCACCACTTGTTTACCAACAGCCTCACAAAAGAAACCTGTGAAGTTTCTCCGCCATATTTCAGCGTGCGCTTGACATCTTCCAATCAAACAAGACTGTGACGCTGAAGTGTGACAGTGAAGAATGGCGCTCCAGTGGTCGTCTCCTGCTGCAACACACTCGAGCTCTCTCTTCACTGTCGCCCCTGTCCAACCCACCAGATAACAAATAGAAAAGACGTAATTAATTACCATAATTGAAAGACGGAGTCCCTTTGAGATCAATTGTTTGCGGTGCTGGTGGCTCTTTCTCCCACTGGTCACTGATTAATGGGATGCAGGACTGTAAATGGCCTCTCAGTAATGCTCTGTGTTGTTATGCATTAGCGGCTTGTAATGGAGGACTTTTTTTCCAGCTCCGCTGTGCTCTGCCTGTCAGACCGCTCGTCCTCTTTAAGGTGACTGTGAGTCGTGTTTCTACATGCCGACAGTGCTCGGCGCTGACAGTACAAAAAGCCTGCGCTGGCTTATCCTCCCACTGAAAGGGACTTGTGGATAATGATACAGTGTATAATTGATATTATGAACACAGGCCTTTTTTTCCCCTCCTTTTGAAGAAGGCGGTGTCAAGGTGCCGGAACGAGCCGTTCTCCGGCTCTGTTCATTTGTGTGTCGCGGTTGTCAGTATTTAGGTCAAACAGAGGCGTCCTAACAGGAAATCTCGACTGGCAAGCGCAGCGGAGGTGAGATATTAAAGAAGACAGCTTGTCTTAGAGTGGATGACATGCTTGCAGATTGAAACAAACACTCCTTTCAGTACCTGACACTCAGCCCGGGCCTTTAACTGAGCCCTGGAACTATACTCAACCGCCATAGTCACATATAACGTTTAATCAACCAAATGTCATAAATGATGCCTACATAGAAGACTACGAATGTGCGCCATTTATTATGGCCATGCTGAGGGATAGTGGCATTTGGTTAGCTTCTTCAAAACAACTATTAAACTCTAGAGTACAATTAACTCAACTATTACTAGTAGTATTAACTACTACTAGTGTTCCAAGCCATCTTCCATGGCCCAAGCCAGTTTTTTTCTCCAGTAATAAACTATCTAGCAACCTCTGACAATACTTTCTTCAGAAAATGTGAAATTGTAGCTGCAAAAAAAGTGCTGAAATATATTTGTTTCAAGTGGCCATTTGAAAATAAGGAACGCATGACTCGTTATAGTTTTTACTTCAGTTTTAGTTATTTTAGTACATCAAGGTAAACACGAATTTAGATGGGAAATGCTGCCTTGGCCAGGTATTACATTTAATTTAATACAAAAATGTAAAACACGTATGCATGTATTTTATTCAAAAAATAAAATGCTTTTTAAATGGGTTTAATTTGTTTCAATTTTAGTTTTGTTTTACTTGCTGTATGTTGTAATGACATAATACCTGTGAATCCACTTGAAGCATATAAAACAATCAATTTTAGTTTTTGTTGTTCAGTCAAATTAGTATATAATTAGAAACACCCATGTATTCATACTATGAAAATAATTATCGCTTATTGTAAGTTTATTTTTATAATACAAAATATATACATTTATTACATTATTCTTTTAGCTATTTAATAATAAAGTGAAAGTATTCTTTAGCAAATCTCAAAATTAATATCCATTTTGTGTATTTTATATATATTAGTTTTTTGTGTAATTATGATTACATTTATTTATATATTTTAATAAACATAATAATTATTGATTTATCTGTATCAGCAAACATTCAATATTTTAAAGCATGTTATATTTAAGCATTGTTTTCAATCACAAGTCCTGATAAGCCCTCAAAGCTTCTGTTCTCAGCATCTTGTGGAGACTGAAGGTTGAAGAATACATAAGTTGCAGAGAGGTTAGTTAGACCTGCAGGTAATAAAAGCTTTTGTTATAGACATTTGTGTATGTTGTGTGGAAGGGAGAGAATGATGATGCCAGAGTGCTGGACTTCTTATCTCCCTCACAGATCTGCCAGTTCAGCCGCACATGTGCCAGCCGCGGAGAGCGGCTCATTAGATTTAGTGCTGCGCTCTGTTAAAAGCCTTTCTCTTTGTCTTGCCCTTTATTGATCAGCGCAGGGCCAACATTACAATAGGATTTTTTTAGGATAGGATACAAATCTGATTTTTTTTTTTTAGAGTTAAATCCAATGACATTTGCTTTATATTGTCTCCATAAATAAGCAGATGTTATCAGCTCAGTTGCCCAGGATGGAGAATGTTTGGGGTTTTTGGTTGGACTTAGGGTGAATAGTTGGTTGGTCATCCAGAAAAGAGTAATTTGAGGTTAATCATTCCAGTTTTGAATACCCTATGCATTTAAACCAACTACTGTATGATCTGGGCTTCATGTCATTATGGTTTCCTCCTACTCTTTTGTGTGTCAACTTGAAATCAAAATTTACCGTTTATGAAGAAGAGTTTTATTAATCAAAATGTAAATTAATCAAGTATAATCAATGAAAATATAAGCCATTTATGTATCGAGTTGTCCAACTATTATAATCTTGTATCTGCCTGTGTGTAGAGGCCTGCATGAATGGAACATGCAGACATATGGTGAGGCTACGTGTCCTGCTTTGACATTTCACAAAATATATGAGGGGGCGCTTACTTTCACGGAACTTAAAATTAAGGTCTCCTGTCTGCATCTTGGTAGCCATCTTTAGAGACAGCCAAAAAAGATAAAACGCATATGTACGAAATGCATTGAACACGCCTAGAGAAAAACTGTATATAAGAGTGTACAGAAAAAGATTCGAGAGATTTCCTGCTGGGTCTCTCGGCTTTATTCTTTCTATAGTAATAAAATCTATCTTCTGGCATCAAAACCCCAAGACCTTGAGAATGATTCCTTACAGCACCGGCAGAAGCCACCACATTTACTGCCTTAATGCATGTTCCAGGTCTAATTTAGCAAAAGTTACAATTTTGTTTTGTCGTTTTGCCTGTGAAATTACTATATAATACCAGGATTATTAATTAACTTAAAAAATAAAATATTGTTAACCTGATGTACTAAAATAACTACAACTTAAATACACACACACACACACACACACACACACACACACACACACACACACACACACACACACACATACACACAGTATATACTAAACCAAGTTAAATTGGAAGTAAAAAATAAACAATAAAATAAAAAAACTGATACAAAGTAATATTAAAATGATAAAAACTGTAATTATAAATTAAAATAATAATAATACGAATAATAATATATCATAATAAGAAAATAATAATAAATGTTAAAAATATATTTTGGTTAACCTGATGTACTGAAGTAACTAAAACTTAAATACACACACACACACACACACACACACACACACACACACACACATACAGTATATACTAAACAAAGTTCAATTGGAAGTACAACATTTGAAAATATACAAATAAAAAAACTGATTCAATGTAATATTAAAATCATAATAGTCCTGAAGGATATAATGAAATCCTGTCTTACATTTGTACTCATCTATCTTGTTTCATTCAGAAATATGAAAGATATAAAACAAGGTTTTCATAGCAATGCAGCAGTACAATTTTCCCATAAAAGTTCTTACAAGAACTTATTTTTTTTCTTAGTGTGAAAAACATTTCAGCTATCTTAAGAACCTTTTTCCATTATAAAGAATCTTTTGTGCAATGAAAGGTTCCACAGATGTAGAAAGTTCATGATGGAAACATCATGCCAATTAGAAACCTTTATTTTTAAGAGTGTTGGATAAAAACAGCTTTCGTTGTGTGAATTGTCTGTAACACTTCCTCTTTTTTCCAGATCCTGAAAGAGAGAAACTTTCAGGTGTTTTTCTATCGCTCTCATTATTCTGCAGTGCTACAATGACATGATATTCACTCGGCCGGCAGAAGAGGTCCATATGGAGAGGTTTTATTCTGTGTCAAGAGCCCCAGTAGGAGTAATTGCATCGTCCCTTCTGAAAAAAATTCAATCTAGTGCGACGCGACAGGCCAGCTGTGTTCAGGTAATGCTCAGGTAGACATCATCCACTCAGGCCGTCCTCGCAGGCAATAACACGTGTCAAAGGCACCTTTCTCTGTCGTCTGCATCTTTCTGTCCCTAAAGAGAGCTTCTCTGGCAGGTGATTTCTTTGTGTCCTGTGACACGAACCACATCCTCAAACGAGTTCAAAAAGAAGGTGGGAGTCGTCTCACGTTTACAACCGCTAGCTATTTTTAGCATGCTGTTGAAAGGAGCTGTCCCGTCCCTGATCTCCATGCTGGCTGAACCCCCCTTTGTAACATAGCATGCTGCAGACGTATGAAGATGGCATCCTTCTAAACCACCGGCTCCAGCATTAAAGGAATCCTGTGCTGAGTCATTCTGACTAGGTTGCCCGCATGTATGTGTGATTGGTGCGCCAGCCCCCCTTCTGCTGGATCTTCAAACATGCATCAGACACGCATTTGGTGTGTGTACGTGTTAGCTGCTGGCAGGAATGCCCCCCTTTTTTCCCTCAGCTTCTTTGGTATGCAGTGCTGGTGAAGTTGTCAGAGCAGTCTGGCCCCTCGTCGTCTCCCCGCGGACGGTTCGTCTCTGACGCTGCCAGGGAAACAGACTCATCAGTTTGGTGAAATGATACAGAAAATATGATTTATTCTCTGCATACACTCACTCCAGCAGAAGAAGACAGCGGAGAGGGATCCTGGAAAGTCGGCAGAGAGGCTTGGAGAGGAATTGGAGGATAGACAGAACCTTTATTTGCAATGCTGCAAGCTAATTTTGCACTTCATTGACGCGTTCTTTAATCAATGGCAAATATTTGTTGTTGCGATGGCCTCCCTCCAACAGTTGAGGTTAGCAGAGCCCGGTGACCTTATACGGTTCCTGAATTTCTGGTATCCTCAATGGATGAAATTGATTTTTTTTGTGAGATATTGATTACATTTTTGATTATGTTTTTAAAGTGAAATGATGACAGTGGTCATTGTAAATGCAAAAGGTTCTTTTTTAACCTTTACATAATTTCACACACACAGGTATTCAAAAGTTTGAACTATATAAGATTTTTTTGAATGATTTTAAAGAAGTCTCTTATGCCATTTATTTGAGGTTACATTTATCTTATCAGAAATACAGTAAAACAATAATATTATGAAATATTACAATTTAAAATAGCTGTCTCAATTGTAATATATTTTAAAATATAATTTATTAATTTGATGACAAAGCAGAAAGAAGATTTAGAATGATATTAGAATGATTTCTGAAGGATCACGAAGGTTAACACTGAAGGTTGGAGAAATAGCTGCTGACAATTGCTCTTTGCCATTGCAGGAATAAATTATATTTTAAAATATATTAAAATAGAAAACTGATATTTTAGATTGTAATAATATTCTAATATTGCTGTTTTACTGTTTTTTTTATCAAATATGTAAGGCCTTGGTGAGCATAAAGGACTTTTGACCTTTTGAGATTTGACCACCAGAAGATTCCACAATTATATATATAAATATATATATATATATATGGAGAGTTTATTTGAAAAACAGATGACTCAGTTTTTTTACATTTTCAAAAATCATGTTTTGTATTATGTTATCATGTTTTTATTGTGTTTTATTGTGTTATTGTGTTTTTCAGTCAAAATAACCCAACTGTAGTTTGATTGAGATTAATTGGAATGCTCAGTGAAAAAACATGATTTCTGAGAATTGTTAAAAATTGAGTTATCTGTTTTTGCAAATGCAATCATATAAATGTTTAAGTTTAACTCCTTTAAAACAGTCACTGTTTCTACTGACTGCAGCAAAGTGTAGGCAACACTACTTTTTTAGAGACAAATGGCATAAACGGGAAAGTTTGTAGTTTTGCTCAAGCTGAACATGAGAGCTGCATTTTTAATGAGTTGTTACCTTTTTGTTTGTTTGTAGCAACAATATGAGAGATTACACATTTTTCATATTGTGTGTTTGTAATCAGATAAGGCCACCAAGAAATGACCTATAAAACTTCTCACTTCACCTTTAAATAGCCTCACCCACTTTCTTGCAGTTCACTTTGGTCCACACAACTCCTTTTAATCTGCCTTTTGCATACCCTTCTCAACGCACCCTGCCTTGGGGATATTCGTCTGCGTCTTCCCTCCAAGGGCACTGTTGATGAGCTTTTCATCCGCCGCATCCTAAAGTGTTTATTAGCATACTAAAACTCCTCTCGCTGTCTATGCATGCCCAATCAGGCCTTTAGGGGTCCTCTGCCATCCCAGGATGCATTGCTTTTAGTATAGTGATTATTACTGTGAGCTTTGGGTTACTTAGGGATCTGACTGTCTGACCTTTCTGCATTCTTTACGCACATTAGTTAATATATATCATTTTTTTACACAAATTACAGGAGTTAATCTGTTGATTTAAAAGTTCACCAAGGGATAGTTTAACTAAAAATGAAAATTCTGTCACACACCCTCAAGTTGTTCCAAACTTGTGACTACCATCAACAGTTGATGGTAGCCATTGACTTCCTAGTATGGAAAAAAATACTATTAATAATGTTCTATAGGAGAAATAAACTCATACAGGTTTGAAACAAGTGACGGGTGAGTAAATGATGACAATTTAAATGTTTGGGTGAACTATCCCTTTAAGAATATATATATATATAACTTTTTCCTGTTAAACAGTTTTACATTAAAGTTACATCTGTTTTATTTATGCAACTTTTTAATTAACTAACGATCTGCCATCTTTGTTTTAATATGCCACCAGACTACAACTGTCTGATCTCATAAGTGACTCTTTGTGTTTGGTCATTCATACAGCTCAGAGCAGCGGCTCTGGTGTCTGAGTCACACCACACTGTCATTGTTTTACATTTTGGATGACATAATGGATTTAGATCACCACTTTTGAGAGCGCCATAATCTTAAAAAAGCAATTTACGATGAATCACAACAATTCACAGGGGCTTCGTAAACTCCCAGCCATTTGTGTGCATCATACGTATGTGCGTCTCTGGGTACGATCAGTATGTATCGTGCCACAGAATATACATCAACTCACGACAAATAAATGCCATGTGCGTCACCACATTCCAATACATTGTTTTAGATTTCAAAGCTACATTTGCATTTCCAGAAGAAAATACCAATTCCTGCAAGGCAGCAACAAAATGTGTGCTATCCTGTAATTACTGTATGAAAATAAATGAAAAAGGAAACAATTAAGCTAAACAATTAATTCATTCCAATTATTGGGGAAAACTAAGTTGACACCAGCTAGAGGATTTATTCTCTGTGCTTCAGACTGACATTTCCTCATCCTACTTCACATTGGCTCTCTGCATTATAACACAGCTGAGGGGAGATGCTTATCGCAACTTATCTTCAAAGAGCGAGAGTGGGTGGAATAATTGCATCGGGGGTTGTTTTATAATAAATACTTTCTCATCTTTGGGGCCACGGTATCTTTGGGAAATGTTTTATGTCATCTTAAATGGGCTCCTTATTTGTCTGCATATGTGTGGAAATGTATTATTTATGCTATATGTTGTATTTCTGCCATTTCTTAATATTGTTTAGGCCATATGTCTTTTATTTTGAAAGGTTGCAAGTCTTTTTATTGATTCTAGGTCGATTACTTGGATTGCTTCTTTTAATCAGTGTTATGTAGTCCACTTTTTATTAGTCTTATAAATCTGAGGAAAGTAAAGCTATCCCTGACCTATTATTACAAAAAATATTTACAAACATTTTACTTGAAGATGTAAGCATTATATAGCTGTGCTTATTTTTAATGTACTTGAAATGTTTTTATTTGTAATAAATTAAACAATCTGTATTGCTTATGTCTTATTACTTAGAATAAGTAAGTATATGTAAAGCTTAGTGTGCATTTTTACACTAATATTTAATACTTCCTCCTTTTCTAATGTAATATGTATAGTAAAATATAAGTGAGCCATTAGATTTTTTTTAATATATTGTTCGTTATAGGATTAAACAAAACAAAATAGCATTTAAATAAATCCTTGCTTTTTAAGACCAGTTTCACAAAAAGCTGCTATACAGCATGAATATATGTTCTCAACCCTGTATCTAGTATGTAACCTGTTTTTATATCTCTATTTCTTTACTTTCCTCTCTTTTCTCCTTCCTTT
Organism: Gymnocypris eckloni scoliostomus; assembly: GCA_027564155.1. NCBI lineage: Eukaryota > Metazoa > Chordata > Actinopteri > Cypriniformes > Cyprinidae > Gymnocypris > Gymnocypris eckloni. Next base: position 19,710,485 of record CM050428.1, read on the forward strand.
TCCTTAGATCTCCAGGAATCTAGGCAAGATATACAGTGAGATGATATTCGTCAAAGGATTCGTGCACTGCGATCCTCACCCTGGCAACGTGCTGGTGCGAAAGTGTCCTCAAAGCAATAAGACGGAAATTGTGTTACTCGATCACGGCCTGTATCAGGTAAGACATCGGCCGAGGCCGCCACAGACTCGACATAGAAGCAAATTCATCACATATTACACCCCATTATTCACCTGCTGGCTCCCAGGTCAGCAGCGCACTCAGGCCTGTATGTGCCGCAGGAGACTAAAAGCATTTCATTTAAGTGGCCCTGAAGCTCTAGTGTGTTTTAAGAAGTGCACATTTCTACCTCTCTTATTACAAGCAATCACACCGATATACGCTCTCCTGCAGTTTACTGAACTTCTGTATTCCCAGAAGATGTGGTGGTTCTAAATAAATCCATGGAGATAAATGTGGTGATAAATATGACAAAGCCATTCTAGCAATGACATTTGGTTACTTTCTTGGTCCAAAACACTAATTCGTGGCATGTCATGTTAAGTTTGCTGAAAGCCATGGGTTGTGTCTGCGTTGAATTATTTGGAGTGGCAGAATGGTGTAGTCCTTGTGGTATTCCAGTGAATTCTGTTTGTCTCAATGAAGGATTTGCTGGTCTTTAATTTTACCCGAAGCAGTTAATGAGGCCCTCAATATTTCACATTAGCAACTATCAAGTAATCTCATCTGTCTTTCTGTAATACTAACAACATCATGAAACACAAATTTACATTTACTCAGCCGTCGAAGACTCTTGATAGCTCATAATATTTGGATTATTAGTTTATGGTGACGTTTGGTGACCATTCATAAGTACACCGTTTAAAAGTTTGGGGTAAGTATTTTTTTAAGAAATTAATACTTTTATTCGGCAAGGATGCATTAAATTGATCAAAAGTGACAGTAGGGACTTATAATGTTACAAAAGATTTCTATTTCAAAAAAATGCTGTTCTTTTGAACATTCTATGCCTCAAATAATCCTAAAAAAGTATTGTTTCCACAAAAATATTAAGCAGCACAACTATTTTCAAAATAAATAATAAGAAATTATTCCTGAGCAGCAAGTCAGCACATTAGAATGACTTCTGATGGATAATGGCTGCTGAAAATATTAAAATAGAAAACAGCTATTTGAGATTATAATAATATTTGACTATTACAATTTTTACAGTATTTTTGATCAAATGTGTCGATAAGGATTAAAAGCCTTCTTAAAGAGTGAACGAAATTGAATTTGATGCAGAAATATCTTTTGGGTTTAGAGAAACTTGTTTGAGAACATTCATTCATTTTATGGTTTAATTTGATGACTCTACTGCCACACATTTACTTTTAAGCATTTAAGCATCAGTTCAGACGCCACACACACTAACAGAACAAGTTGTGTCTCTGTCCAAGGTGCTGAACCAGGACTTCAGGCTGGACTACTGCAGACTGTGGCAGAGTTTGATAAAGGGAGACCTGAAAGGCATCGAGCGTTACAGCAGGCGTCTGGGCGCAGGGGATCTCTATCCTCTGTTTGCTTGTGTCCTCACCGCCCGCTCCTGGACGTCAGTAAACGCTGGCATCGGCCAGACACCTGTCACTCAGTCTGAGGTAAACTATAAGCATAACTGATACCCTTTATTTTGCATGTATGAGGGTATTTTATACCAGGTCTGCAACATACACTATCAATATTTAGTTTTGACACAGTTTTGTCATGTAGTGATCCAAAACATTATCTTAAACTTTTGCTAAACCAAAGTAGCCACCTTTTTAAACAATTCATACATTCATAGATCCATTTATATATAGACACAATATATATTTGTCTATACAACTAATATGAAGCACTTAAGTGTAATAGATTAAGCTTTAGATGTTTTTTAAGATCATGATAAAAAGAAGTTTGTCCATTCTTTGGACTGGTAGTGTATTTTTTATTCTTATTGCCAGAACAAAGCCAAACAGTTGGTAAGAGTGGTAACTTAGCAATAGACCTTAATCAGGAATTTAACACGGATGAAAACAAGGCTGTGATTTTCTGTATGTACAGTGGCACACTCTGTATAAACAGGGTTTCTACAGGGTCTTTAAAAAAATGTCCTTCACAAATGTAATGCCTTAAAGGCATTAAATAAGAGCAGAAAGTCTCACATTCCTAAACCCATGGCCAAATGCTGCATCCATTGCAAAAAATGAATATATTCCTCAGTAATTTTGTTTTCCCATCACAAATAAATATATGAATCCTTAGATCAAGATACATTTACTTCAGATACAAATGTGAAATGAAGCCCTGAAAAACGGAACAAAATGAAGTGTTTATGCTTAAAACAAGAACAAATATCTGTCAATGGGGTATGAAAACTTGTTTTCCCTGTTTGTTCTTGTTTTAATCAGTTTTGATTTTGATCAGTTTAAATGAAATCAAGAGTTGTTATCTTAAGCTTTTCAAGTAAATGTATCTAGATATTTGCTCTGGGAAAAATAATCACTTTTTGTGGCGTGATCAGAAGGTACAGAATGTTATTTCTCTATTTTAGTGGTTGGGATCAGTTTTTTTTGTGGTAAAATTAATTAAATGTAATGGATAACAGTTGAAAGGTATTTTTTCTAACTTTAAAGTACACCTAATACAACTCATTGTTTGCTTCCTAGACATTTACATTTAGAGAACTTGTTGACATATTGTGTCCGCTTTCATTTAATTCTTGAATTTTCTTTATTTTTTCTTAAAGTCTTCAGGTTTCCGGCATGAAACCTAGAGAAACTCTCTTAGATTATGTAATTTTCAGAACTTTCAAAACTTTTGTTTACTGAAAGTGTTTTTTTCCCCAGGAAGACTTTTTGTCAGCTGAACAATCATTATGTTGTTAAACAGCAATGAAACCCATTGAACCCCTCACAGCCTCGTTTTTATTCCTGTCAGAAACGGGTCTATACCAGGGAGTGGTCAAAACACAAGACACCCCTCCTTCTGTAGGCAATATTGAAAAATCATTAGGGATGTGAAAACTGAAGTGCTATTTAATTGATAGTGGTGGCAAAAGGGCCACAATAGCACCTGTTGACCACATTTCTGAACAAGGTTCACCTGTCTTCTCATTAAAACCGCATAACTAACTGTCCAGGTGGCTGGCCTGGTGGCCCCGTGGCCAGAGGAGTGCTGTTGGGTCGGTGTGATGGTGGTAGAGGGTTTCTGAAGGCCAGGTCTGGCCGGAGCTGGCCTCTGTGGGGGACGTTTGACCATCTGGAGGGTGTCAGGGACATTTATTTATACTTTTATTGCATAACCTTTAACGGGACGTAAAACAATTTTGGGCTGTACAAGCATATTATATCAGAGCATCAGAGTAGTCTTCACTAAAACGCTATTTATTACCACATATATTAAAGTTATCATATTAACATAGGCCTAATATATAATGAATAATTAAATATTAAGCTTTCAACATTATTGATGATTATGCATATTAGAACGGAAGTATTTAGTATTAGTATAAAAATACACAATTTAAGCTTTATATTAAGATCTTTTTCAAATAGACTTTATATACAAAAGACTCATTTATAATACAATTTTAATGGTTTTGTTAGTTGACTATGCATTTCAAGATTTAAACATTATATAAATGTAAGTCTAGAAATAAAATAAAAATAGTCATCTCTAAGTAAACCATTCAAATTATATTCATTAACATTAATGTTTTTATTTTATTATATTAAAATATATACAAATTCCAAACTGTATTTTTATACTAATGATGAATAATTCATTATTTTCTATAGTCAGCTATAAGTAAGCCATTTGAATAACATTTTTAATGAATTCGTTTGTGAAGCTGGATTTATTTTGCTCCATTTAATTTGACAAAACCCAACAGGATACAGTACAGCGTTTGACTCCGTCAGATATACTCGACTATTAGCTGATTTGCTGCTTACTTGTTTCAGATCCCCATCAGTTTCAGGAGCGTTCCACTTTAGTCAGTCATCTCAGCGTGCGGCATTTGAGTGCACTTTCCTGCAGGTGGCTTTTCTTTGTGGATTAATTACCCAGAAGCCTTTGCGAGGATAATTATGGCCCGGTCCATAGCCACTCGTGTTGGGTGTGCTTTTTTAGCGGGGTGTAGTACCTCTTCCCTTCTCTCTACCCCTCTGAATGTGTCTGATTCTCCAAGCCGTGCAAAAGTCTCAGCAGCCGTTCCTCCCCGCAACATCATCAAATTACCAGGATGTTTTGAAGTAGTCTGGTCTGCCGTAATTACAGGCAGTTATAAAGGCGGATTTCACATGTACAGCTGTGGCATTTGCAGAAAGGGAGGCTGTCTCATCTGCATAAGAATGGAGAGATAAGAATATATTGTATTGCCAGCACAGAATAATGGGTGTTCAAAACTACAACAACAGAGCTTCGTGCTTTATGTTATAGAAGAGAAGATTGTGCTTGAGTCTAGAAGAATATACTTTATGCAAGGGTCTTTATTGATAACGAGAATGAGCTTTATTTTCCAGGTATGTGTACACATATGAGAATTTGTTATAGTGACAGAAGATCCACAGTGCAACAGAATGACAGCAACAAGACAGGACACAGATAATACAAGAAAAATATACAAATTCAGATCAGACAGCAGCAGAATCACCACCATTTGTCAAGTAGACATTATTTAGAAATTGACATAAATATATATACTGTACACTACCATTCAAAAGTTTGGGATCAGTTATTTTAAGTTTGGGAGCTATTTTTATATAATAATTGGAATTTACTATTTCAATTAATAATAATATGACATGTTTCCTGAACATAGGGGAATCAAACCCTTCAGCTTTCCATGAGAATCAAACCCAACCTTGTTAGTGCCATTCCAAAAGTTGAGCTACAGGAATGTTGAAATCATACTCTTTACTTTTCTTTTAATTGCCCTTTTTGATTGTAAATGAGTTCTGCAGTGCTAGATGCTGGACTGTATTTCCCAGCATGCATCGTAGCTTGAATAAATCATGCAGATTACTAATTCAGTGTTTAGTGTTTTTGCTCTGGTGTTTTTAGTTTTGAGTTAGGTATCATGTGGTGATAACGTAGCATGCATTTCTTGTCTTAATAATGTGTTTTCGAGTGTTACCATTGTTGTGGAATGTAACCAGTCTAAAGCAATGCTCAAGAACATATTTATGGTAGTGGTTTATTGAGTCTTGGAGAGTTGTCCGCATGGCTCACCTCACAGTTCACAGTGAGCAGATGCAAACACACACCTCACACTTGCCTCATCTGACCCCACACTCTGTTACCATCCACTGACTGCATCTCCACTGCTTCCACAGGGTTATTTACAAACCAAGTAGCCCTCTGGTAATACCTTATGTCTTTGTATTTTGTAGATGGTGCATCTTTTCAAAAAAGTGTTTTACTTTATTATGTGACATAGTTAAACCTAATTTGATTGATGAAATTGAGCAATTTTGTACAGCGCATTTGCATATAATATAGACATTTGCTAATTTGCTTCCTTTGTCAATTGTTGCCGTTTTTAGAGACTTTTTCTTACATTTTCTAAATTAGTAGATGAGGTAAAAGAAGTCTGTGATGATCTATTGTATAGCATGAGTCATGCTTGGCTCCGAGCCCCCATGGCGTCACTGGCCCACACACTTTAAAAAAAAAAGTTTTCTTTGTGCCATATTTTAGTTTTATTTTACCTTTGCTGTTGTCCTAACTCATTACCAGTGGTTTAGAGGAAATATGTACCATGGTATTCATTTTAATAAGTTGTCCATGTGCACATATAATAGATCAGATTATATTGAACTATACTCTTAAAAATAAAGGTTCTTTATTGCCATTTATGGTTTGAGTTATCTTTATCATCCAAGGAACATTTCATTTACATTTAGCAGGGATGTTGATACGGTTTCCTATGCAATGACGTTATCCAATCATAACAGTGGCTGATTCCTGAGAAACCTTAAAGGACACACCCCTTAAAAACAGCATGCTTCTGAGAGAAGTTCAGAAAGGTTTTATAATCATTTTCCACATTTATTTATTTTTATTTGTTTGTTTTTCTGTTTTTTTTGTGTGTGCAAAAGCCTCAAAGAACATTATTAAAATAAAATAAAATGTCATGAACCCTTTAACATATTGGCAGTTTATTAATACTTATAAAGCACACATTCTGCATGACCATGTTCCCTAATCATCCCTAATTATACCAAATACCTCAATTTTACAACCACCTTACAGCAAATTAAGCAGCAAATAAGGAGTTTATTGAGGCAAAGGTCATAGTTAATTGTTTGTTATTGGCCTTACACTGTCTTGACTGAGAGTCATAACTTAGACTGCAGAGCTGGACAGTGCGTCAGTATGCTGGTTAAGTTTAGAGTTATTAGAGTTTTTACTGTTGTAGCTATGAGCGAAAAAAACAAAACATGCCTTCTCTGCTTTCTTGCAGCGGTTGTTTTTGTGAGACAGAAGGTACTGTAATAGGACCGAGTTACTACTTTACATTTTAGTATAGAATTTTTGTTATGAGCACTTGCACTGATTTTGATTGACAGGAATGTCATCGGTCATCGTCATTTTTGCACTCCACAAATGTCTAGAAATGCTAAGCATGTAAGATACAAAAATAAATGATAAAGTCTCGACTTGTTATATTATTTGACAATGTGCATTTGAACCCGTTTAATTTCTTACTTCAGATATTTGCTTTTCCAAATTTGTCATTTATTCAGAATTTGTATTGGGAATTTGTTGCTTCTGGGATGTCGTACATTGTTTTTATTGGCAGCATGAGTAGAACAGAAACTTTTATTTTTTTAGGAAGAGAGTCAATAATAAAATAATGGTTGGGTGTGCACACTTATTTTGTTATACCTCTGGCAGTATTTTTTTAAATGAAACGTATAGGGAAACATTTTAAGATGTAAACTGCACCAACCAGAAGTTATTTTAATGAGATTTGGCAACTTAATGTGGCTTGATGTGAGATTATGCAGATAAGCATTGATAAGCAGTGTTGCTTCCAGTGCATCCTTATAGAAGTCTGAAAGCTTTTATCCCAATTCATTGACATATTTTAAATTTTTGGGTCAACTATTCCAGTTGTGGAGGTGTAACTTAATTAACAAATCCTCTAAAGTATAAGTGCATATGTTTGTGTGTGAGCTTGTGTTTAAGTAACAGTGCTTTGAGCCCTCTCGTTGTGTGATTTAGATCACAGGTGCCCTCCTGACCGTCTGAAGAGCTCTCAGTATCTAAACACTCTGTGTCCAGTGCAGTGTGTTCCTATTCACAGCCAGCCTTTGTACAGGACTATCAATATTAATGCAGTCGTCTCTACAGAAACCAGCGGTAGCATCAGAGAAGCTCCTCTCTGTCATTCTAACACTGAATAGAGATGCACTTGCATTAAATCTCCAATCAGCATTCAGCTTTACACATGGTCATTAAATACTGAAATTTGATGAATACCCTATGAATATGTCTTTGCTTAAGAATCCAGATTGTTGTCAGTTAATCAAATTCATTGCTTTGATGAATGCATGCAGTCTGTGTGTGTGTGTGTGGTTTGGGACATTTTTATGTATTACAAATCTTTATTCAGTTCTATGTCATTTTGAAAAATTAGATTTGGTGTGCCTCTGCGTGTTTTAAAAATATATAATATTTAAAAATTATATATATATTTTTTTTCAAAATGTTGTTATATACTTTTTATAATATTCTGTAATAATACTATTATTCTTACTATTACTGTTAGTTTTATATATAGATAGCTTTTTAATTTTGTAAATACATTTATACGTAGGCACAGTTTATGTTTGACATCAATACTAATTTTAAGCATTTAAGTCTTAAGTCTTCAGATCGAAAGGTTTTTAAGATCATGAGAAACCTAAATTCATTCAAGTGTGTCCAGACGTTTGTGTATATAACCACAATATTAGATCAATATGAAAACCACCACTTCTGTTTTTCAGCTTTGTTGTTTCCCTCTCGACAGCAACATTCATTCCAACAGTCCACATGAAAAGAAAACGCACACACACGCACACAAACTCAACTGGAGCTACAGGTTTCTGTATTTGAAGTGCAGTAAAGGCAAAACCACTCAAACATTTTGATAAACACACACCATTAGTGTTGCAAGTGAAGTGGAGTGCTGGTCAATATGGGCCTGCCCCCTCATTAGAGAACACGCAGTCCTCGTCTGCCAGACCTCCACAGATAAAAGGCTTCTCTCTCTCTCTTTCTCTCCATCAGCCTCTCATAGGTCTGCCTCAGCAATTACCTGCTACCCAGCACTGCCACTGCCCACAGAAACCACAGCCCTATTAACTACACACATTTTTGATTTCAGCATGTTTTACCTACAATATGCTGTTATCCATTCACTGTCTTTATTTGACTTCCTGGACTGTAAGTCCTTGTTTAGATATTCACCTTTTAGCTTTTATACCTCAGGGTACTACTGCTCCAGGGTTACATTTGTACCTTTTTATCTGAAAGTTAATATATGGTAGTTTAATATACTGTATATGGTGATTTTTAATATTGATCTAATATTTTGGTTATATAAACCCAAATGTCTGGGCAGATTTGACTGAATTTAGGTTTCCACAAAAAAGTTTGATCTCAAGACGTATTCTGAAGTGCTTGAAATTAGTGCTGTTGATGAACATACTGTAAATTGTGCCTATATATCAATTCATTTACAATACGAAAAAGTTTTTATAGTAAAACATTTATTATTTTTATTACATTTTATTATGATTATTTGATCTGTCTATATGCACAAATTTCATATTCTATGAAGCCACTTCTATGAACATTATTAACATGAAAGGTTTTAAAATGTAAACACCATCTGACGTATGAAAAGCTTTACAGGTGTACAAATATTTAGAAATCATCTCTTTGTTCCTAGAATATTAAATTCTTAGATTTAAAATAAATAAATAAATCAAATAAAATGTCTGCTAAAAACATTACATGTATTGCAATTAATTCCTTAATTGTATTCTTAATTGTGACCATGGAAAATAAAACCAGTCATAAGGTTAAAAAATTTAAATTAAGATTTATACATAATCCGAAAGCTGAATTAATACGTTTTCCATTCATGGTTTCCATTTATTGTTAGGATCAGACAATATTTGGCACAACTATTTGAAAATCTAGAATCTGAGGGTGCAAAAAAATCTAAAGATTGAGAAAATAGCCTTTAAAGTTGTCCCAATGAAGTTCTTAGCAATGCATTTTACTAATCAAAAATTAAGTTTTGCTATATTACAGTAGGACATTTACAAAATATCTTCATGGAACATTATCTTTACTTATCCTATGATGTTTGTCATAGAAAAATGTATGATTTTAACTCATACAATATATTTTTGTCTATTGCTACAAATATTCCTGTGTTACTTATGACTGGTTTTGTGGTCCAGGGTCACAATTGCAATTATAATTGATTTCTTTAACTGGTTCTGTTTTTTATTTCTGAAGACAGGTTCATATATTAATATTTAACTCATCATACTAACATAAAGAAATGTGCAGGTGCTAGAACTGATTTGACACCACATGCAGAAACTATACTTTAGATGCAATTGCCTAAAAATACTGGGATCATGTTCATATATGACACCGACATACATTTTTCAATGTCTTTCTTTTCATATTTTTTTTACTTGTCTAATTACATGCCTGATGAGACAGAACATAATCATATTTGGGACCGCAGCCAAATGAACTAGAGTTTCTCTCAGGGATGGCAGAATGACTTGGCTACAAAATATGCTCTAAATCCTAATCTTGCAATTCACCGAACGGAACTGTATTCCATTTTGTTTGTTTTGCCGTGAAACTGGAACAAACATCAAGAACATTAGTGCTGAAATTGAAATGAATGCAATTTACATTCATTGTGCTGGTGAAATGCTCGCTTTGTGGATGAATTGAGAGCTGCAATCATTTCTGGAGAAATACGGCGAGGAGGGGGCGAAGAGACGGCAAAGATTGGGAGGAAGTGAGAGCTAGAGACATAACCTGTCTGTAGATTATAAATATGGGCTGAATAAAGCCAAAGGAAGAGGGATGAGTGAGAGGGATTGAAGAAGTTAACAAAAAAAAAACTGTTAAAGCCAAGGTAGATCCAGTGGAAGACAGTTACGGTACCCACCAAAGCATTACGATTTTTTAAGACTAGACGATCAATACCATCCAAAATACGAGTGTGGAAGGACTTTTTATATAGATGCGTTGTGATGAGTGAAGCATTTGTCTTTCATGAATGTGGTCGGTGCTTTTGCTTAGTGAGGTGAAACAAAGAAAATCTCCTTTGAATCGATCTGAAGAGAGGTCTCTTCTGCAAACTCCTCCGTCTCCAGAGGTTTCTCCTCAGTCCTAATCAAAGTTTTTTTTGTTGACTCGGTCTGTTATCTGAAATTGGGTTTATGCTAAAATGTAAAAGTAACTACTGAGCTTTGAACCAGAGAATGCTATGTGAAAACAAAGACCCAGAGGGCATCTAGAGCAGTGAATGTGAGTGCACTACCTGTCTGCCTGGCATTACACTGCTTGGCTGTCTGTATAGCTCTAAAGGTAGTTTATTTTGATTATATATTTACATTTTCAATTATAATTATAATATACTTATTATACTTTAAATAATAATTTATTTTAATAATAATAGTAATAGCCTGTTAATTAGCATCATCACTTTTCTAATATCCAAGACACACATTTGATTGTATTTATTCAGTTCTTTTTGTGTGGCAGTCATTTTGTAGAATAAGCGAAGAGTTCTATGTGATGGAAAATGTGTCTGACAAAGCTGACCCTCTCAGATGTTGCTGAGAACATGCAATTGAACATAATAGCTTTGCCCTTTAAACTTCTCAGAAACGATATGACTGCATAAATGCAAGTTCTTAGAGCACTGCATTGTTCATCCAGTATTTGCTAAAGTCTTTGTCTTTTCTGACATTCCTTATCCATCTTTAAATCGATTGTTTTGTCTGACTGCGTTTTTCAGTTCTTGATGGCAGAGAAAAGCACCATTTTCTTAAAATGTGAAACTATGCTGTTTCCTTGAATCTGAAGGCTTTAGTGTGTGACTGAAGCTCAGGACGTCTATAGAGCTCAGAAATAGGGAGGGTCAAGGCAATGAGCTTTATATGCATAACTGTCAATCAAAATACATTTTAAAACTATTAATACATTGTATTTCTTTGTCAGAAAAGCAAAAGTTTATTTATTAATTTAAACTAAATATATACATATACATACATATTGTAGGAAAAAATGTATTTGATCCCCTGCTGATTTTGTACGTTAGCCCATTGACAAATAAATTATCAGTCTATAATTGTAATGGTAGGTTTATTTGAACAGTGAGAGACAGAATTACAACAACAAAAATCCAGAAAAACACATTTCAAAAAGTTATACATTTGCATTTTTACGAGTCAAATAATTATTTGAGCCCTTCGCAAAACAAGATTTAGTACTTGGTGTCAAAACCCTTGTTGGCAATCACAGAGGTCAAATGCTTCTTGTAGTTGGCCACCAGGTTTGTGTGTTTTGTTTCGTTTAAAAGCTTTTTTGGTAAGCATGGCGTCTTACCCCCTGCTAACTAAGCATACTCTGTTTACTTAGAGTCCTTAAAGGCCTATATGTGAATAATCAGTTGTGGTGGCAGGACGAATAGCCTCCCTCCTGTCTGTGTAATTGCCTTTGTGTTTACCCCAGGGGAGAGCTTTTTTTGGGGACTTTTCATAGCACTGTCCTCGCTGATCAGCCCCATGTCTCATAATGTTTGCCCCGCAGCAGCATATGGTTGAGGGAGAGGCTGTTTGACCTGTCTGCTATATAAATCTATATTTTAGCATGTCCAGGTCTCCCGTGGTCAGCTGTTGTATCTGTCCATCAGAGAAGAGCAGATTCAAAGTTAACATAAGGATGAGTTTTGAAAGTATATCCCTACATGGCTTCACACCTGTCAGTCTCACATTTCTTTCCCGCTTTAGAGAAAGAGCGGGGAAATAAAACTAAGCAAACAAACAAAAGCCTGAGTGTGCTTGTTTCAGTCTGGGCCTCTGTTTCTGAAGTACCCTTCAGTACCTAATGTTGAGCCTCAGGCTTTGTGACAGGGGCACACACTCAGCTAAAAGAAAACTGAAGCTCTCCTCTGAGTGGCTCTGGCCTTTTTATTTGGTGGACAGCTGTAGAAAGTTGGGTTGTCCTGTTGTGCCTTACTGTCAGAAAGCTGAGTTCTGAATAGTCCTCTGTCCAGCGAGCTTGTATTTAAGCAATTAAATACATTTCTGATGTGTAAAGGATTTAATAGTTACCAATCTCCCTTCATGTACGCATCTCATAAATCTTGACTACTACTAACCCCGCTGATGTTATTAACAACCGCAGCTCTCGTAAACATGCATTAAATGCACCGCGCTTGCGTACGTTCTCAGTGGATGAGTAAAGACGTGACATTGTAATTCCGTTACAGTAAATGTTTATTATTTTTTCTGTGCAGTCGGATGGTCACAGTAAAATCGAATCATAACCCAGACATTTTCCATAGCTTTTCTTGTTATTAATGCTTGAAAGGTCTCAGGTATATTGTCTCAATGTGGAACAAATTCACTTCAAGGTTTGTTGGTTTAGCCTCAAGTTAGCTTTTGTTTTGATATTCTTTTTTCAAAAAGTGAACAGTGTCTGTTTGCACTTATCAGCATTTGGCCAAAAGAAACCAGTGTCACATTTGCCAAGTCAGCTTGGTATTTATTGTACCTCTTGGCCATTTTCCAAAATAGAAAAGTACCTCCACCTCGTCTCTCTTCAAACTTTCAAGTAATTTATTTTTGTTTCAATCCTGTAAAGGTTGGGTAAAGGATGTAAACATTAGTATACATTAGTGTATAAAATATTTACTAAATCACTTTTCCCAGATCATTTGCTTATTATTTTTATATCAACGACGTATCTGAATAACTGCTAATCATATTGCAGTATTTTATAAAGATTGATAGAAAAGCATTGTTTATTTGTGCCACATATTGATCTTTACTCAGCTCAAGGTGGCTTCCTCTACGTTTCTCCAAATCTCCCAATGGCCCTCCATTCGCTTGATCAGATTGACCCATTTCCTCACTGCCTTCATACAGAAAGCTGCATAGCTGAGAGCACTAAGCGGCTAATCCTTTTATGTAGTGATTTTGACTCCTCACGGGGTATGAAATGGAATGTGTGTTTGAAGCACTCGTGAATATGCAGAAGGAAGGACCATTGCATTGTTATTTTAACGTCCTCTTCCTTATTTCCTCCTAGGGCAAGCTGTGAATCGTTCTTCATTAAGTATTCGACTGAGGGCTGACTATCAATCTCAATGCTCCTGAATGCTGACTGATTTGATGGGTAGCGACTCCGTTGGTCAGTTAGTTATGTGCAGTTCTGGGCCTTCTCTGGCTGCTCACCAAGATCCCCAGAGGGAGGGCCGCTAGGACATGACCATATTCTCAACCTCTGCTTGTACCGAGCAGGCAGAGATAGAGAGAGGCATGGCTAATCAGGACTGTCTCTCTCTCCAGCTGTCTGAGCTGGTAGCACGACACAGTCGGCCTGTCTCTGATTTTGTCCAATTCACATCCACACAGAGCGATTGACCCTTTTATGCAGTGCACCGTGTCCACCCAAGAGTCATCAGGGGACAATGGCGCATGAACAGAGCAGCGGGGTGACTTACCTCATGATTACCCCTCGTCTTTAAAGTGGAGAGATGCCTTGTAGTTGAACTTTGAAGTGCCGACTAACTTCAAAAGCAGAAGGTGAAAGCAGAGAGATTGGGCCCAGCTGCTGAAAGGCAGAATGCGTCATCAGGCATGTAAAAAAAAATACGGAGAATAATAATAATGTGTGAGTAATAAAGAGTTACTCTTCAAGTAAACTAAACTAATAAAATAAAAAAACTCAGGCTGAAAGGCCTAAAGAATAAGCTTTATGACAAACTTTTTTTGGTCTTTGACTCATTTTTAATTTAGAAAATTATTGCGAACCTTCACACATAACAGAATTACCCTGGAAATATGGGAAGTTTTTAAAATGGTGTTTTCCAGGCCTGCAGAAGTCCTGTCAATGATTGTCTTCTGGACAACTGTCAGATCAGCAGTCTTCCCATGATTGTGTAGCCTAGTGACCCAAACTGAGAAACCATTTTGAAGGCTCAGGAAACCTTTGCAGGTGTTTTGAGTTGATTAGCTGATTGGCATGTCACCATATTCTAATTTGTTGTGAATTGGTGGGTTTTTGTTAAATGTGAGCCAAAATCATCACAATTAAAAGAACCAAAGACTTAAACTACTTCAGTCTGTGTGCATTGAATTTATTTAATACACGAGTTTCACAATTTGAGTTGAATTACTGAAATAAATAAACTCTTCTACGACATTCTAATTTATTTAGATGCACCTGTATACACTGAACAAAATTATAAAAGCAACACTTTTGTTTTTGCCCCCATTTTTCATGAGCTGAACTCAAAGATCTAAGACTTTTTCTATGTACACAAAAGGCCTATTTCTCTCAAATATTGTTCACAAATCTGTGTTAGTGAGCACTAACCCACACGACGCCATACACGCTACGTACACAAAAGTGTATTAAACAAAAACAAGTAGATAGAATAGAAAGAGAATAGAGAACACTAGTGTTAGAGGGTCATTTTTTAAATAAATAAAAAGACAAGTTGAAAGAATAAATAACACTAGTTTTAGCCTAACCTAACCCTTTTTTTTATTATTATTTAATATATTTATGTACTGTATGTAAAATAAAATTAAAAATATATAAACAACTCTAGAGTATGGGCTTTACATTCGTCCAAAAAATGAGGGGTGGCAATCTCTTAGAGGGATTTTAATCCGAACGAACTCAGTCCAGAGATGGGGAAAATTGGAACAGGCCCATAGTTATTATTGGACTATAATCAGCTATGATGCACCACAGGAAGTAAAGCAGTGAGCCTGTCAAGTTAGTCTTTCTTTAAAGAGAATATGTGCACATGGATGGAGTGCATGTGTCATGTGAGATGTGGGGGCATATGGGTTGGATGTTGGAGCAGCAGCTTGAGGTCATAGACCAAGTGTTCAGTGTCCTATTTTAATCCGAACCCCTCACTTCTGCTCGCTGCTGCTGCTGGCGCCTGTAAATCCCACCCTAGCGATAGCAAATTTAAATCCACTTAATTTAGCACCTAATCCCCCCCTCCTCCAACGAAATTTTAGAGATTGAGATTTAAGGATTAACTAGATAAATGGACAGGAAAATGGAGCTTGCACATGTTTTCAAGCTCAAGTCATAGCACAGCAATCAGTTATTAAAATACTGTTGCTGCTGGAGTGCACTTGGATGACCAGACTTTTTATCCTTCCAAGGAACCAAAGTAATTTCTGGGAACCCTCTTTTGGGAAATAGTCTTTGCATTTACTTCCCTTTTATAACAGAACATGTTTGGGAATTTTACACCCTGACCTGCTTTGCTGCTTAATTTATGTGATTGTCAATGTGTGATGAAAATCCTTTCAGATGTTCTGACCAATGGCTGTGAATCTAGAATGCAGTTTGTCTCTCATTTTGATTTTCTAAAAAAGGATTTAACCTTTACGTCAGGCTTCCGTCTGATCTTAATCCAAAGATTGAGTCATGTGACTTAGTATAAAAACACTGCCTAGTGTGGTCAGACTCTTCATAGACTCTTTTTGAGAGGGTTCTTTAGTGATTCAAAACCACAAAGGGCAGCTAGTATAGTCCAAAATATTCCTAAATGAATGACTTCTAGGAACTAGTTATTTTAGGTCCATCAAAAACTATTTAGTGCGACCAGTGCAGCTCAGTTCCTGAACAAGTGACTCTTATGAATCGGTTCTTTTTAGTGAATCAAAAACATACAGTGTGACCAAAACATACATTCTGGGTAAATCTAAATTAAAACTTGCAGTTATACAGCTCTTTGTGCTTTGTGTCCTTCAATGTTGTCACTTTGTGATACTATAGGCTTATGCTTTTGCAAAGACTAAATTAAGTTTAATTGCCATAATCGAGGTTTGTGATTGTTAATTGTGAATTGTGATTTTAATCACTTGGTCTGCTGGACAGTGGAATTAATAGCTTGTTAAAGCAAATTACCACTGTAGTCAAACCTCAGCTAAACTAGAGTCCACAGATCTTTTTAGTGAATCATAAACATACAGTGTGACCAGTTTAGTGAAATTCCCAAACCAGAGACACTTATGAATTTTTTTTTTTAGTTAATCAAAACCATACAGTGCGATCAGTGCATTCCAATTTCTGAACATATGACTCTTAGTTGGTTGTTTTGACTGAATCAAAACCACAGCGCACACAGTTTACAGTTATGTTGCATATATTGTAAGAGTTGGCTGTTCGTATGGCATTGTGTAGCTAAAGATTTGATATACAAATGAATGAATAGTGTTTTCATTTTTGTTTTAGTAGTGGTATCTAATATAGTCAGTAGTTAAGGTCAATTATTGGATTTCCTTTATATTGTCTCAATAGCATCAATACATTTTTTGCAATATTATTTGTGTATTTATTACTGAAATAACCTAATTTGGCTAAAAGGATAAAACATTATTAAATTATGACTTCCATTTCTAAAAGGCTCTGATATGTAAATGTGGGTGGTGATGTGTTAATGCGCTCATGGTTCAGAATGACTTGGTCAGCTTTAAGTGGTCTGGGTGGATTTTGTGTTGTCTATACTTTAATATGTCTTGATCATTCTGTTCCTCTGGGCTTGTTTTGCTGGTACTCATATTGTATGGCCACTGCCTGCATTATTCCAGAGACATGTGTTTGGCATTGAGGCAGCTTTACACCTGTCCTGGCTGTTGCAGCAGCTTGTTGTGGGCCCTGGGCTGCTGGGGGTCTTCATGGGTCTCTGCAGGCCCCAGACATGTCTCTTGGCTCCTGGCCCTCTCAGGATAGATTAGCCCTGAGGTAAAATAGAGCCAGAAGCAACCAGGTCGATGCCAACGTGGGAGCTATGCCCATGTGATACCGTTAGGGGCTGCTTGCCTGAACAATTGGATCTTAATATAATACATTATTATTATATCTTGCTAGTATGATCTAATTTTGAATAACATTGAGAGTTTTGCACTCAGGTAGCTGGTCTCTTCCGTCCCTATGATTCTTTTGAGTATGTGTATACTCTGTGCAGTGGGGTTATTTCAGGATAGGACACAGGTGTCACAACACTCAGGGAGCCAGAAACGAGGAGATGAGGAGTTTCGCAAAACAGAAGACTGTACTTACAAATAGGGTATACAGAGAGAACGTAGGAACACACGGAATGACTTTTAACAGCTGACAGGAAACATGGGGCAGAACACACTATAAATAGATGGTACTAACTAGACACACCTGGGACATAATCAAGACACACGGCTGGGACTAACTGAACTAAAAATGAACAGGAAACAGGAAGGACCAGGCGGAGTGGGCACAGGAGGCGCTGGCGAAGAGCCAGCTCTGGAGTGTGCTCGGGAGCAGGCACTGGAGCGGACTTGCGAGGAGCGGGCACAGTGGTGCGCTCGGGAGGAGCGGCTCTGGTGGGCGCTCGTGAGGAGCTGGCACTTGAGGGCGCTCGCGCAGCGCAGACACTTCGGGGCGCTTGGTCAGCGCGGACATTTGGGGGCGCTCGGGCAGCACGGACACTTGGGGTCGCTCGGGCAGCACGGACACTTGGGGGTGCTCGGGTAGCGCGGACACTTGGGGACGCTCTGGCAGGTGCTGTCGTGGAGCGGGCTCTGTAGGGCACTTGCGAGGAGTAAGGAGAGAAGCTGAGAACTCCGGGGGAAGTGAGGTATTCAGGAGGTATACATAGGGTAGACAGAGAATGTAGGAACACATGGAATGACTTTTAACAGCTGACAGGAAACATGGGGCAGAACACACTATAAATAGACGGGACTAACTAGACACACCTGGGGCATAATCAAGACACACGGCTGGGACTAACTGAACTAATAATGAACAGGGAACAGGAAGGACCATATATGAGCACAAGAGGAAGGTAAACCAAAGACATGGGTACACAGGTCTGACAACAGGGTGTCTGAAATGTTCAGCCGAACCCACCTACTGTCACATTCACCTCGGTTGCTCTTCACACCACAGCACCAGCACAGCCGTGAGCAGAAAATACTTCAGTGCCATCACAGCCCATATGTGGTGTAACCCTATCATTTTCATTTAAATTAAACAAGTTTCAAAATATTTTTTTCTGGAACAAACTCGGGTTCTTGTGAGGTTTCAACATGCAGCCATTTAGTTACTAGTCCAGATATTTAACCACTAGGCTGCTGTTTCAAAACACATAGTATCAGTTTTGATTTTTTGCACATAGGTTCTTGAAATTAAAGTGAGAAATAGATAATTGGAATTTATATCAGTGGGCCTTTTAAAATGAAGCACATTTTGCATTCTGGGTAAATCTAAATCAAAACTTGCAGTCATATGGCCCTTTGTGCTTTGTGTCCTACAACGTTGTCACTTTGTGGTACTATAGGCTTATGCTTTCGTAAGGACTTAATTAAGTTTAATTGCCTTAATTGAGGTTAACAGCAATTAATAGCTGTTAATGCAAATTGCCACTGTTGTGAAACTTCATTTGAACTAGAGTCCGCAGATTTTTGTCTGCACTGTCAGTGTGTATGTTGAGTTGTCCATTATTTTTAATTTTCAGCAAATTTTTGTGTAGCATGTGCCTTTATATATATATTAATCGCATCCAAAATAAAGGTTTTTGTTTAAATTATATATATATAATTTAAACAAAAACCTTTATTTTGGATGCAATTAATATATGTACTGTATATATATATATATGTGCGTGTACTGTGTATATTTATTATGTATATGTAAATACACACACATACAGTATTTATTTTGAAAATATTTACATGTTTATGCATTTATATATTCATATTCTAATATTTTATATTATGTATAAATATATTTAATATATAAACATAACATATTTTTATAAAATATATATATATGCATGTGTTTGTATTTATATATACATAATAAATATACACGGTATACACACATTATGTAAGCAAAAACGTTTATTTGGGATGTGATTAATCATTATTAATCATTTAACAGCACTAATATAAATATATAAATATACACACACTCACTGGCCACTTTATTAGTTACATCTTCTTTTGTGGCATAGATTAAACAAGGTGTTGGAAACAGTCCTCAGAGATTTTGGTCCATATTGACATGATAGCATCACACAGTTGTTGCAGATTTATTGGCTGCACATCCATGATGTGAATCTCCCGTTCCACCACATCCCAAAGGTGCTCTTTTGGATTGAGATCTGGTGACTGTGGAGACCATTTGAGTAAAGTGCACTATTGTTAAAGAAAACAGTCTGAGATGATTTGAGCTTTGTGACATGGTGCATTATCCTGCTGGAAGTAGCCATCAGAAGATGGGTACACTGTAGTCATAAAGGGATGAACATGGTCAGCAACAATACTCAGGTAGGCTGTGGCGTTTAAACGATGCTCAATTGGTACAAACAAAGTTTGCCAAGAAAAAATCCCTCACACCATCAAACCACCACCAGCAGCCTGAACCGTTGAGACAAGGCTGGATGGATCCATGCTTTCATGTTCTTTATGCCAAATTCTGACCCTACCATCTGAATGTCGCAGCAGAAATCGAGACTCATCAGACCAGGCAACGCTTTTGCAATCTTCTATTGTCCAATTTTAGTGAGCCTGTGCGAATTGTAGGATCTGTTTCCTGTTCTTAGCTGACAGGAGTGGCACCGGAGTGGTCTTCTGCTGTTGTAGTCCATCTGCTTCAGGGTTTGACGTGTTGTGCATTCAGAGTTTCTATTCTGCATACCTTGGTTGTAACGAGTGGTAATTTGGTAACGAGTTACTGTTGCCTTTCTATCATCTCTAACCAGTCTGCCCATTCTCCTCTGACCTCTGACATCAACAAGGCATTTTCGTCCACACAACTGCCACTCACTGGATATTTTCTCTTTTTCGGACCATTCTCCGTAAACCCTAGAGATGGTTGTGCTTGAAAATCCCAGTAGATCAGCAGTTTTTGAATAACTCAGACCAGCCCGTCTGGCACCAACAACCATTCCACGTTCAAAGTCACTTAAATCCTCTTTCTTTCCCATTCTAATGATCAGTTTGAACTTCAGTAAGTCGTCTTCACCACATCTAGATGCCTAAATGCATTGCTACCGTGTGATTGGCTGATTAGCAATTTGTGTTACCAAGCAATTGAACAGGTTTACCTAATAAAGTGGCCGTGAGTGTGTGTGTGTATATATGTATATATATATATATATATATATATATATATAAAATAAATGAAAAATTTAATAATGCAGCGAGTAAGGTAAATTAACAGCATAATGCTTAGTCGGAGACTATACAGGTATAGAGATCTGCTTACAGCCTGGACTTAAATGTGGCTACTGTTGACATCTTGTGGAATCTTATTTTTCCAGTCAGGCAGGGGGAGGAAGGGGTCTTCATGCCTGATTACTAATAAAAATTTGCCGGGAGTACCAACTCGGGGGGCTGATGTTGCTGAAGTGACAGAGCCAAAATAGCTAATCTTCACAATCGCAGTTTCAAGCACTTAGCTTCTCAGTTGTCTGTGAAATAAGCTACTAAATTTCCCTGCACCATGCTCTCTCTCTCTCTTTCACACACACACACACACACACACACACTTCTCTGCCTCCCGATACTGAATATTTTAATAACATATTTAGGCGTGCCTTTAGAATAGCAAGGCTGGAGATCATCTCTTATACAGGTACATCTCAAAAAATTTGAATATCATGAAAGAGGTCATTTTTTTTGACACTCATTTCAGAAAGTGAAACCCATATATCATATAGATTCATTACACTTAGAGTGAAATATTTCAAGCTTTTATTTCTTGAAATGTTGATGATTGTGGTTTACAGATAACGAAAAATCAAAATTATGTGTCTCAGAAAATTAGAATATGACATAAGATCGATTAAAAAAATTATATTTTAAACAGAGATGTTAGGCTTCTGAAAAGTGTGTTCATTTCTATGCACTCAATACTTGGTTGGGCCTCCTTTTGCATGAATTACTGCATCAATGCGGCGTGGCATGGAGGCAATCAGCCTGTGGCACTGCTCAGGTGTTATGGAAGCCCAGGTTGCTTTGATGGCGGCTTTCAGGTCATCTGCATTTTTGGGTCTGGTGTCTCACATCTTACTCTTGACAATACCCCATATATTCTCTATGGGGTTCAGGTCAGGCGAGTTTACTGGCCAATCAAGCACAGTAACACCATGGTCATTGAACCAGCTTTTGGTACCTTTGGCAGTGTGGGTAGGTGCAAAGTCCTGCTGGAAAATGAAATCAGCATCTCCATAAAGCTTGTCAGCAGAAGGAAGCAAGAAGTGCTCTAAAACTTCCTGGTAGATGGCTGCGTTGACTGTAGACTTCAGAAAACACAGTGGACCAATACCAGCAGATGACATGGCAGCTCAAATCATCACTGACTGTGGAAACTTCACACTGGACTTCAAGCAACATGGATTTTTGGCCTCTCCACTCGTCCTCCAGACTCTGGGACCTTGATTTCCAAATGAAATACAAAATTTACTTTCATCCGAAAAGAGGACTTTGGACCACTGAGCAACAGTCCAGTTCTTTTTCTCTTTAGCCCAGGTAAGATGCTTCTGATGTTTTTCTGTTTCAGAAGTGGCTTGGTAGTCCTTTTCCTGAAGATGTCTGTGCGTGGTGACTCTTGATGCACTGACTCCAGCTTCAGTTCACTCATTGTGAAGATCTCCCAAGTGTTTGAATCAGCTTTGCTTGACAGTATTCTCAAGCTTGAGGTCATTCCTGTTGCTTGTGCACCTTTTCCGACCCAATTTCTTCCTTCCAGTCAACTTTGCATTTAATATGCTTTGATACAGCACTCCTTGAACAGCCACACCTTTCAGTAATGACCCTCTGTGACTTGCCCTCTTTGTGGAAGGTGTCAATGATTGTCTTCTGGACCACTGCCAAGTCAGCAGTGTTCCCATTATTGTGGTTTCAAATAACAAGAGATACCCGGAATGTATACTGTAGGGATGGTAATTTATTAAAATTCAAATATAAATATTCTAATATTTTGAAATACTGGATTTTGTACTTTCATGAGCTGTAAGCTCTAATCATCCAAATTAAAACAAAAAAACGTTTGAAATGTTTTACTTTACATGTATTGAATCTAAAATATATGAAAGTTTCACTTTTTGAAATAAGTTACAAGAAAAAAAGAACTTTTTCACGATATTCAATTTTTTTAGTATAGTCTACTTAAAAGAGTAGTCCCAAAATTCTCTCATTATTTATTTAAATGTCATTTTAAACCATTTTTGAAGAATATCCTGGTAATTCTGTTCAATATGTAAGGAATAATTGACTATGGGCTGTTTAATTATTAGAAAAATAATGCACACCGGTGATGCGGCGCAAAGCGGAGTGACCTTTAAACATCGGGTATGCATTGTTTTTCTAATAATTAAACGGCTCGGAGTCAATTATTCAGCTTATACGTCAGTTTCCATCAAGACATCGATCTGATTATATATTTCAAGGCATTTGTCTGTTTTTTCTACTTCAATCGCTATTGTGGGTAGGATTGTTTATTCTGCATCTCATTTGCCTCCCTTGCTAATTCCAAAACTTAATTTTAAACCGTAACGGAGGCTTGAGCCGTTGATAGCAGACTAATGCACTTAATACAAATAATAACTAAGTTATAAGAGAGAGAGAGAGAGAGAGAGAGAGATTAATGTTACCTCTGTGAGTCAGTGATTGGCAGCAATGTCTATAGTGAGACTTTAAGTTCATTTTCTTCACAAACAGCGCCGTTGTTGCGCGCTCGCTTGTGAGAAGTCATGTAGTTTTTAAGTTCTTAAACTATGTTACTGATAAAATCGTCAGAGTAGTGCTAACTACATTAGTGCTTATGTTAAGGTGTGTGCAAACTATATGTGTGTGTCTGTGAAGGAAAGACCGAGAGCGGGAGAGAGAGAGTAGGCTATGTGCTTTCCATACGTTATAAAACGTAATTTTGTGGCAAAAACATGGACAAGATTTGTCGATTTTATGCTTTTGTTTACTGTATTTATTTGTTTGGCCAGTGTCGTGGTGGGTTTTGGTTATTTCTCTGTTGTAAGACCTGTGAAATAACAGAAATCATTTGGCGAAGTGATACAGAACTGTAATGCGGTCAAGAGAGCTGCCTGGAACTACATTCGCCTTGCATTTCCCTGAAAATATTTGCACACCTCAGAACGTTCGTCAGCCAATCAGATTCAAGCATTCAACAGCCCCGTAGTATAAAATCAAAATAATTTACTCTTAAAATAGTGTAACCGTCTAACAGCACTGTTTTTTTTTTTAACCTCTCAGGATGTGGAGATCCAAACAAATGCGGCGCTGTACCTCCCTCAGATCAGTGAGCTGCTGAACCGGGTTCCCCGACAGATGCTGCTGCTTCTGAAAACCAACGACCTGCTGAGAGGCATTGAGACTATCCTGCAGACTAGAGCCAGCTCCAGCTCCTTCATCAATATGTCCCGCTGCTGTACTCGTGCCATTGCCAGGTAAGACATCAGCAACAGCAAAGTGGTTGCCATTTAATTTCTCAAGATAAGATAGATAGTCTTTAAGATAGAGACAGACAGACAGACAGACAGGCAGACCAATAGATAGATAGATAGATAGATAGATAGATAGATAGATAGATAGATAGATAGATAGATAGATAGATAGATAGATAGATAGATAGATAGATAGATAGAATCTCTCACGTAAATTTTGTTTTTATGAACTTGCTATTTATCAAAGAATTCTAAAAAAACGATTTATCGTGGTTTTCACTAAAATATTATGCAAAAAACTGTTCAACATTGATAATAATAGCAAATGTTTCTTGAGAACAATTACATTATTAAAATGATTGTTGAAGGATCATGTGGCACCAAAGACTGTAATGATGCTGAAAACTTAGTTTTAACATCTCAAGAATGAATTATCTTTTTAAATGAAATTGAATAAAAAAAAATGAAAATGGTTATTTTAAATAATAATAATAATTATAAAATGTCATAATATTACTGTTTTACTGCATTGTTTTTAAATAAATGCTGTCTAATAATTATTTAATACTGATTTGGAATATTGATAATATAAATTATTAGGTCAAAAGTTTGCATTCACCTTTCAGAATCTGCAAAATGTTAATTATTTTATCAAAATAAGAAGGATCTTACAAAATGCATGTTATTGTTTATTTAGTACTGACCTGAACAATTTGTGGGACCTGAAGGGTTCTCTGAAGAACAGCAGGCAGTTTAACTATTCAGGACAAACAAGGGACTCATGAACAACTATCACTAAACAAAAAAAAACATATTTTATGTGAAATATCTGATTCAGGTGTATAATAAATAAACAATAACATGCATATTGTATTATCCCTCTTATTTTGGTAAAATAATTAACATTTTGTAGATTCTGAAACAGGATGTAAACTTTTGACCTCATGTGTGTGTGTGTGTGTGTGTGTGTGTGTGTGTGTGTGTATATATATATATATATATATATAGGATCTCACAGAAGTGAGTACACCCTTCACATTATTGTAAATATTTTATTACATCTTTTCATGTGACAACACTGAAGAAATGACACTTTGCTTCAATGTAAAGTAGTGTACAGCTTGTATAACAGTGTACATTTGCTGTCCCCTCAAAATAACTCAACACACAGCCATTAATGTCTAAACCGCTGGCCACAAAAGTGAGTACACCCCTAAGTGAAAATGTCCAAATTGATACCAAATTGAGAAATACTTTTGATAATAGTTGGGTAAATGTATACTGGGATTGAAGCAATGTGGCTTGGTAAACGTATTATTGTATGTAAAAAGACTGATAATTGCTGAATAAAAACAAAATAATAATTATAAAAAGAGTAATAAGGTGTCTTATAATTATGTCTCATACCTGGCGGAGGTGTGAAAGGTTATGTTTCCTTAAACTCGTTTGTCATGCATTTCTTTATTTCAACACATGTACAGGTAAATCCTAGTATTTAAAATTTGTGATTAATCATGATTAATCACAGTCCATGACTGTGATTTAATGCGATTCATATTTTTAATCGATTGACAGCACTAATATATATATATAATTTATTTATTTTAAGTGTCTTCTCTACAATAGTACGGTTCTGCCGTATTCAATGCCACATTACTTGAATAGTCACAAGGTTAGAGTTTCAGCAGCCAAAAAAACGGTTCCCACATATTAAGAGTGTGTCTGCTCTTAAACGCCTCGTTCGCTCCGTTCAGTGGGCTCTCATTGGCTCATCTCTGCGTGTCTGCTGTGGAGCTCAAGTCCCTGATGTCATCTCAGTGCTCAAAGACAGTGTCATCCCTCTCACACCAGTAACCCACAGACACTATCCCACGCCGCAGGAACTCTCGTTCATTTAAGCGGACTCTGTGGGACCTCACAGAGCATTTTAAATGCACTCACAGCCCTCAGTCCAACCTCCCCCTCCCTGAAATGAATGCCGCTATATTGTACTACACTGTACTTTCCACAGCAGTGAGCAGTGGTCATATTGATTCATTCTCGCCATTCTAATGAAGAGCATGATGATTGGAGGAGAAAATCGTTCGGATTTCAAGGAGGGCTCCTGACAGTTGTCAGCGCAGAGATGCTCACGTCTGCTCATAAAGGATTTCAGCGTAATACAGAAAGAAAGAAGCACCCAGACATGAAACTCAATGTCGTCTGCCTCAGCGCCTCTTTATTAAAACCAAATGGCAGCAAAGTGCAGAATGCAGAATCTAAAATCCATTACCAATTGCTGTGCTCACAGAAACAGCAGAAAGAGAAAGACAGACCTAGAGAAGTAACTGGACCATCACACACTGATTTAGTTTGATGTGAGCTGAAATGTTTGCAGTATCATCTATTATGGCAAGTTAGGTTATTAAAGTACAAGCTGTAGGAATAGTTCATCCAAGAATGAAAATTCTGCCATCATTTACTCAACCTCAGACCTGTAAGGTTTTCTTTTTTATTTGTGGATCACGAAAGAAGATAGATAGGGGGAGCCAATGAGGACTCCCCCCCCCCATCATCCCCCCCCCCCACCAACACCTCATTTTACGGTGTTCGTCTCCCTTTGGTGTCCTCAGGAGACCGTTTTGCCAACTCTGCCACCTCGTGTGCTTCAGGGCGCGGCAGTCTCCTGCGAGCGCATATCTCAAGGTCCACCCGGAAACATGGACAACTACATATAAATCCAGAAACCAGTCTCGAGAGACTCTAGTAGAAATTTGACAGCGTGGAAACTTCTGCCAAATATATCTCGTTGGGTCCTGTAGTCTATAGAAAAAGGGTATCAAGGGTGTCGTTCGGCATCGAGATGTGTTATATGAATATAATACTAAATCTACTTCTATGATTGGTAAGAAATATTTTGTTGCATTTTCTCAGCTCAATTCTCCTAGACTTGGAATGTCTGGCAAAAACCTTTGGACCCTGTGTGCCGAGCATGCAACAAGTTACTGTTGACATTTTTGCAAGATTTCTGGCAAAGTGGGACGGGTGACGATTCGTGACTGACTCCCGGGTTCCCATCAGTCCCTGCTTTCTGTTTTCAGCCTGTATTCTGTTCATGCTGTCGCTGTGCTCCTGTCAGATGGTGGAAATGATACCGGCGTGACATCTCCAGCCTGTCACAGCAGCTATGGTCTGAGAAGTCAAACTTATCCACCTCAAAAAGCTTTGACGGTTTGAATACTCAGAAATTAGAGTGAATTTCACCATTACCCCCCTCTTATTTCTCACTCCCCTCATCTTTCTTTTTCCCAAGAGAACGTGTAAGGAAATTAATGTGATTTCACTCACTGTTTGTAAGCTGTTCGTTGTGACAATGTGAGATGCATTCAGGAGAGCGAAGGAGTCATTGTTTTCCCCCCAAGGACATTCCACTTACTTCGGCCTTGACACTTGTCTCTCTCTCTCTCTCTCTCTCTCTCTCTCTCTCTCTCTCTCTCTCTCTCTCTCTCTCTCTCACACACACACACTGTTAATATTACATGACCTAGTGTGGACTTTATAAAGGTCCTCACTTATACCACGAAGCCTGAGCCAACACAATCTAAATCATTTACTTTAACCAGTGTAATCTCACCTCTCCTCTACTGGATCTTAGTCTTTCTTATTTTTCTGTCTCTTTGCCTTTCTTTTAGACACAAGAGGAGTAAAACCAAGTCTCGGACCAGGCGACTGCAGATCTCTCTGTCTGAGCATTGGTCTCTGTGTCAGATAGATATGTATGAACTTATACTGTGGCTCCGCAGCTCCGCGCTGGCCGGATGGGTCTCTTACCTCCTCAACTGCCTACCCTTCACAAACTGAGAGCCTTGAACCAAGCCATTACGCCCTCTGTACTGAACTCAACACACTGCCATTGTGGGTTGATCATGGACTGATTTTAATAAGTGCTGAAAGTAAAATAGTCTTTTTTAACTTAACAAACAGCCATAGTCATGAAAGTTGACTGATCATGTGATCAATTAGTCATGTGATCAGTATGTGTGAGCAAATGCTCCTTGCATGTTTATTTTCTTTTAAAGTATCCAAAATATATTTTTCACAGTACTGTAAGTAAGATTGCATCATGCAGTTTCTCAGACTTCTGGATTCAGCATTGGTGGCCATGTGCACATCACATCTCTGCAGAATTTCATAGAAGTCTTCAGTTTACATTCCTTCTGGTTTCAGAACATATCAAACATTTTACTACAACATTTACAGAATAGCATAAAAATATAAGTACATTTATTTTTCATTTTTTGAGTGAAACTGTGGTTTATATATCATCCTGGATCAATAAATGGGAGTGTTTTTATTTTTCGTGTTTGTTTGCGAGTTTCAGTCTTATCTTGTGTTTTATTGTGTCAAATTTCACATTAAATGAATCAATCTGTGAACCAATTTATTTATTTTTTCTGTGGAACACAACAGATGAAAGTTTGAATAACATTAACACTTCTCAATTCTGTACAGAAGTCAAGCTTCAAAACAAAATAAAGTAATTTATGACTTGTTTGCTGTATTCTAGTCAGTGTTATTTTAGTATCATTGATACATGAATAATTTTTATGTTAGTAATTTAGTTTTGTATTATTTTGCTAATTCTTTGTTGTTTTTGTTTTGTTTTTTGATAAACTTATGCTTTAATGGATTTTTTTCTCAATTACATCTGACATTTATATAAGCAGTTTTCTCTGAATGCATTGCATGCAGTACAATCAAGAGCTTGTAATGGGCATAAATGTTGTAAGCTAGACCTGTATCAGATGTTAAAGAGTACATCTCAGCTAGTCTTTTTTTTATCCAGCGGGCAAGTTTTGGATCAATTACTCCCTGTTCTGCCCTCCCAGGTTAGCCTTTTCAGGTTAGACCCCAGTTGAGGGGCCACAGGAGCAGAGCATCACAGAAAAGCCCTCACTTCCCCCAGCCTGAAGGCAACAGCCAGCAGCCAGGTAGTCCAAACCCCGTCATACTAATGCCCTCAGGCTAGAGAGCAGATTTTAGCTGCCAAGCATCAAATGATGGACGCAGTTATCTGCTCAACAAGTCTCTTCCTCACCACTCTCTGCTCAGCTCACAGCTGAAACCAAATTGCTGAATCCCAGCTTCACCATCCACAATATTGAGTAATTTACTGTGTCCACAGTTAATCCTGTCAGGCACCAACTGCAGCTATAGTGTGTTTCCAGGAACCGTGCAAACTTGTAATTAATAGTTTCTGTGGATGGGATGCACTCAAATTGTGTAAGTGAACTATCATTTTTTTCTGTAATCATTTTATTTTGTTGTTGTTTGTCATGGGAAAATTGCCTTGGTTAGCAATAGCTGAGCTGAAGGGTGAGGCCCAATATATATATTGTTTTTGTTATTAGCTATATGTTTGTCTTGGGTGTATATTTCAATTTAGTATAGTTTTATTATATTAAAATGATTTCTGAATGATCATTTGACATGTTAAACTGTAATATCTGACATAATATTAGTTTTTATTGTATTTTTAATAAGATAATACAATTCTTTATTATGCCTTTATTATTATATTTTCCTTTTAGAGCTCTAGATGAGACAAAGCAGTGTTAATTTTTCAACTTTAAAAAAGTTATTGTTTTGTCTATTAAATATATTCCTAAAATGCAGTCAATGTTACCTTGTTATATGCATTCTTTTAATTCATTAATTGTAAAGTATCTTAATGTGAATCACACATTATAATTATCCCATAACTTCGCTCATATGTACATTAGTGTGTGTGAAATGTATTTGTACATGTCGTCATTTTTTTCAATAGTAAGTTTTAATAAATGTGATTTTAGATGAAATTATGAAATGAAAACCATTCCTTAGTAATGATGCTGCTGCTATCATATTCATAGTTCTAACACAAAACACTTCATTGATGTACTGTTGTCTCAATCCCTTCTCCTCTGCTTTGTCTTCTCTTCTTTTGATGAGTCAGAAATGGAAAATCTCTCTCCATCTCTCTCTGCTGAGTCAGAAAAGGACAATGGCTGCTTTTTCTTTATCACTTTCTTTCTATCTCTTAATTAGACTCGACCTCTGTAGGCAAACCCAGAGCCAACGTTAAGCCTGTGTCTGCCCAGAATAAAACAATCCATCCATCTTGATCAAAAAGCTGAGGCTGGAGCTGCCAAAAGTAATCACCCTGGTAATAGGTCTGAAGCCTCCAGTGGTACAAAAAGACGCCCAGCGTAGCTGTAAGGTGACCGGAGAAGAAGTTCAGCTTCAGGTGGGTACTTTTTGGGTTTATTTTCAGTACTGTTGCTATAACTGTGAAAGCAAAACACTGGTATTTAATTGGTATATACTATTTAATTGGTTATATTTATTATTGTATTGTTCTCCACATTTTGATGTTTGATCTCTCATTTCTAAAAACTCTTAAGCAGCAGACAACTCTTATAAACCACAAGCTATCTTATTTATTCCTAAGACATTTTCTTGAATTGTATAACACTGTGAGAACCACAGTATTTAAGAGTATTTACATTTAATGAACTTAAAAGACTCTGAGCATAATCATTATAAATGTTCTGTTGATATGACTATAATGTATAATTCCAAGTGTTGATGGTTCTTGATTTGTAACCTATCGCAATGCACCGAATTTAAATATTAAAATTGCACAATTGCAAATTTGGAACATTTTCAGAGGATATCAACATAAAGTTTAATCTGTCATCATGCAAAGCTTCAAAAAGCACTCCATATGAACCATATGAACTGCTTTTTTGCTGAAATCACTTTACAGCAGCTTCATTGTCAAAAATTGTGCAAATCAACAATAACATATCAATGTTTCTTTAAAAATAAGAATGTGATGGTTTTGATGAATGTCATTTTTCCTGCAGTTATTATACTGTATGTGGTTTAGTGAGGGGAAAAAATAAGGCATAGGAAGTAAATTAAATGTCCCATCAATTGCCCCACATAGCAGAATGTAATCTCTTTACTTCCCTACGGATGAATGAAGGGGAAGTGCACCATTTACACCACTGTACTATACTTCATATTGCTTTTATCTATCCAGTTATCCAGTTTTGTGTAGTGTTATGTTTGTATGTGTGTGTGGGTGTGTATCATGGTGCACTGTATTTGTGAATGTAATTACAAATATTTTATTATACTAATATTTTGACCTTGACCTTACTCTCATATAAGGCAGAATATATACTGCTACTAACTGCTCAGATGTTTTTATCACTGCTTTCTCTGCGGTTATCCTGCTCAAAGCCTGTTAAGTCTTGGAACAAGCCCAACCAGAAGTGGGACATCCATATCTGTTCTCAAATGTTATTTTGCACTCTTTGCTTCCTCATTTTACATTTACCATAAAAAAGCAGTATTATTATGAGTTAAAGGAAAAAGTTCACCTAGAAATTAACATTTGCTGAAAAGTTACTCGTGTTCAGGTCATCCCAGATGTAGATGAGATTGTTTCTTCATTAGATCCATTTTGGATAAATGTAGCATTACATCACTTGCTCACCAATGGATCCTCTGCAGTGAATGGGTGCCGTCAGATTCAAACATTCAATGAAAACATTACAATAATCCACAAGTGACTCAAATTCATAAATACGTCAATCTAACTTTTTTTGTAGCTAAAATATGAGCCCATAATCCATAATAACACTCCAGTGAAAAGTTTATCCCCTCTTATTTTCTCACATTGAAATCCATTAAAAATGTTGGACTTTACTTAACAAAACAGTGTTTAAACGTGAAAATCAGTTTTAAACCATCTGCATCGCAGAGGAAAAGGAAACCACATTGGTATGGCCATTTCCTGACGTTTTTAGGTTGGGTAGAGACGCGGTGGTTTAAGTGTGGCTATAGATTTAAGAGCAACAGCAGCCGTGAAAGATATTTTAATCTGCTAATGGAAAATCACATTACATTTATCCCTCCAATTTGGTTCTTCTGTTAGTGCAATATCATAGATTCTGGGTTGCAGTGCTGGCTTGGATGGAACCACTTTTCTTCTGACTGTCCGCATGGTAAAACCCAGCATTTGAGATGGAGATTACTGCTCTCCCAAAGAATAATTTCCCCCTGGGATTATCTTCATTTGCTCTTATGCAGCCGTGACTTTTCTCATCACAACCTATTATTCCATCAGGTGAGGTTGGTGTGTGTTACCCGAGGGGATCCAGAGTCCCTCTGAATGTTTTAGATGTCTGATATCTTTATATGGGGTTCCCAAGGAAACTCTGGGAATATGATATTCATGTAATCCTGCTAGTCACAATGCTCCAGGTAAAGAAAACACTGCTTACCTCATTTATCTGACCTTTATGTTTTTTTTTTTTTTTTTTTTATCCGTCTCCCCGTCTCCATATGTTTTGGATATATGCACACACAGAATTACTAGAGGCAACAGCAATAATAAAAAGATGAACATTTATTATTAAACAAGAACACCCATGGACAAAATACAAGATAAATAGAATTGATTTGGGTGAATACAGCATAGTTTACAATATTACATACATTTTAAACTCATTTAACAAGCATTTCAAAAATTAAAAAGGCATATAGAAGTAGCTATATAAGTTCAATATAAGTGTATTCAACCAGCTCTGTAATCACTTTTTACTGAAATAGTGCTAATTCAACCCCGGTGAAGGGTTGCTGTTAACCCAGCTGGGTAACTGTGGCCTCACCCAACAAGCTGAGAGATGGCGTGACTGACTCCAAATCCTGCCCCAAAACAAACAGTACTGAAATTAGAGAACATATTTTAACATTAAATTACATTACACTCAGCAAAAGCTCATGCTCTTAACAGCTGCGTTGTTAACGTTTCACCGGAGACAAGCTCAACCCAGCAGTTAGTGTTAAAATAACCCAATAAAATGACCCAACAAGCTGAACCCAGCGTTTGGGTAAAAAAAAAATAACCCAGCACCTGTGTAAAAATATTCAAAATAACCCAATAAAATGACCCAACAAGCTGAACCCAGCGTTTGGGTAAAAAAAAAAACAGCACCTGTGTAAAAATATTCAAAATAACCCAATAAAATGACCCAACAAGCTGAACCCAGCGTTTGGGTAAAAAAAAAAAAAACAGCACCTGGGTAAAAATATTTAAAATAACCCAATAAAATGACCCAACAGGCTGAACCAGCGTTTGAGTAAAACAATAAAAATAACAGCACCTGGGTAACACATTTTAAACTAACCCAATAAAATGACCCAACAAGCTGAAACCAGCGTTTGGGTAAAACAAAATAAAAATAACAGCACCTGGGTACACATATTTCAACTAACCCAATAAAATAACCCAACAAGCTGGAACCCAGCGTTTGGGTTAAAAAAAAATAAAAAAATAAAACGGCACCTGGGTCAAAATATAACAAATAAACATATATATATATATATATACATTTACATTTATTCATTTAGCAGACGCTTTTATCCAAAGCCACTTACAAATGGGGACAATGGAAGCAATCAAGATCAACAAAAGAGCAATAAAAGTGCTATAACAAGTCTCAGTAGCATTGTGGTTTTTTATATATAATAAATAAATACAAAATTATAGAATAGAAAAAGAATAGAGCAAGCTAGTGTTAGAGGCCTTTTTGATTTTGTTAATTGTATAATGAATAAAAAGAAAACAAATAGATAGAATACAAAGAGATTAGAAACACGTATATTAGGTTTTTTTTTAAGGATAGAATTAGAATAGAGAGTTAGAGGGTCACATAAAGATGGAAGAGATGTGTTTTTAGCCGATTCTTGAAGATGGCTAAGGACTCAGCTGCTCTGATTGAGTTGGGCAGATCATTTCACCAGGAGGGAACGTTTAATTTAAAAGTCTGTGAAAGTGATTTTGTGCCTCTTTGGGATGGTACAGTAATGCGTCATTCACTTGCAGAATGTTGAAAGCTGAGATGCGAGCAGCTATCGTCGGATCATCAGGATGGAATGAGAGGTAGAGTTGAGTGTCATCAGCATGATATGAAAAGCAATGTTTCTGAATGACAGAACCTAGTGAGGCCATGTAGACAGAGGTAGACCTTACCTCTCCAAGATACGTTAAAGGACCTATTTGAGAGGTAAGACTCAAACCACTGGTGTGCGGTTCCTGAGATGCCCTTTCTCAATAGGGTTGACAGGAGGATCTGGTGGTTAACCGTGTCAAAAGCAGAGGAAAGATCCTGCAAGATAAGTATTGGAGATTTGGAATCTGCATTTGCAAGTCTTAGGGCTTCAACAACTGAGAGCAAGGCAGTCTCGGTTGAATGTCCACTTCTGAAACTAGACTGGTTTCTGTGGAGAGGGTTATTCTGTGTGAGAAAGGCAGATACTCGCTTGAGACTCATATGTAATTTTTAATTAAGTATATATATTCATAAATATATTAATTCATTATAATATATATATATATATATATTAACTTTTTTATTTATTATTTATAATAAATAGTATTTATTTATGTATTATAGCGAATCATTGAAACCCACCCTGTATATATTATTAATTAATTGGGGTTTGAACCCACAACCTTTGGTTACCAGAACTTGAGCCGCTTTAAAAAAATGTTTTAGCATGATTTGATCATATTAAGATGATAAGAGGAAGAGTTACAACAGCTCAGGCATTCAGGCTCACCGGCATCTGGAGATATAGTTCATGAAACACAGAAAATACTGTAGATGAAGAGAAGGGATAAAAAAAGACCAAAGGGAGCAGAAAAAGTGTGCATGACCAAAGAACAATAAATCCAGTGGGCATGTATGCTGCTCCTCTGCGTTCTCAGGCTGCAGTGGGAAATGAGTTCATTTAATACTGTGAAATTCTATTAGAAGAGAACATGACGATTTTGTACAGCAAGCACGCCATTTGCAGGCTCTCTTAGACACTCATAATTCCCCCATAAGACCAACTCTGATGAAACTGCCAAAACATATTTATTCAGAGATTTAATCTCTGTAATCACAAAAACGGCTTTACAGTTGCTTTGGAAACAGACCAGAAGTGAATGACCTTATTGCGTGTGTATGTGTTCACCTCCTGTTTAAATGTGTAAAGTTCAAACCAATTTTCAAGCATTTGGAAGTGAAACAAATATTAGGGCAGTGAAAACAGTATTAAAGGTTCAGCACCTTTCTGACTCTGTTAAATATGATATTGCGCAAGTTTAAAAATGCAGGGCATTTTTAAATCAATTTTATGGTCTATTCAGACTGCTGAAATGAACTGGCTTGACTTCAAACAATATTCATAGTTATTCATATAATGAACAAGATATAGACTAGAGAATACAGCGAGCAGCATGACATGACAATCGTTAGCTGGTGCTGGTCTTGTCAGGTCTCTTCTCGTTCCCGCATTGATCGCTTAGTGTAATTAAAGAAGAGCTTGCTTATGCAAAGCCCTGTAAATAAAGCACACAATCATTAATTAGGCTAGATGAAACACATTGTCTGTGAGATGCTCTTGAGATTTGTCCAGCGATAACAAAAGTGCAGTTATTCTTGAGGCAAGTCAGACCACTCTCGGTTAACTGCCACTCTGCCTCGCAAAGATCAATACTAATCTTACTGATTCAGGCTAAGCTCAGACCATTTCAATAAACAGACAGCAAAGAATTGTGCCGTGCTTCAAAACATGCCCGTGTTGTCTTATGTAAGATAATTTGTGCTCTCTTGAGGGGAAAAGCACTTTTCCACTGGTTTAGCCATTGGAAATGTCATTTGAATTAACCTTCAGATGTACATGGTTTTTATGAGAAAGTTTAGAGATGCTGTAGAAAATATACAGCGTTGTTTGGGTTTGCTGACTTAAGAGGTAAGTCATGCAGTGACATTCAGGACTGAGACCTACATATGGAGTGATTCTAATGTCATTAAAGGGACAGATCACACCAAAATTAAAATTGTCATCATTTATTTACCTTCATGTCACTGCAAACTGTCATAATAGCACATAAGTCTTAGCACATAGTAAGAAACGTTATAAAGTTTTGTGTTCTTTTCACAGCATCTCTCCTTTTAAATGTCAATAGTATGACAAAGTGCTTTAACTATTT
Source organism: Gymnocypris eckloni scoliostomus (assembly GCA_027564155.1). Taxonomy (NCBI): domain Eukaryota; kingdom Metazoa; phylum Chordata; class Actinopteri; order Cypriniformes; family Cyprinidae; genus Gymnocypris; species Gymnocypris eckloni. Next base: position 19,746,317 of record CM050428.1, read on the forward strand.
GTGACTTTTAATCGCACAATTACACATTTTTTCTCACAATTCTGATTTTATATTTTTCTGATGAACTTCGGAAATTCTGAGGTAAAAATTCAGAATTCTGGGTTTATATCTCACAGTTTTGAATGTATATCAGTTATATGTTACATTGAATGTATATATTTAATAGTTATAGTGTGTGTGTGTGTGTGTGTGTGTGTGTGTGTGTGTGTGTGTGTGTGTGTGTGTGTGTGTGTGTGTGTGTGTGTGTGTGTGTGTGTGTGTGTTTTGCATTAGTTTTGCTCTGGGAATTCTGTCATGTTCAGCACATTTAGAAACTACTTCTTTCTTTTGTGTGTTGTCATTACAGCTGTTTTAAAGCAGCAAAATGTGTTAATCCACAGGGAAGAGTGTAGTTTTCAGAGTCTCGATGGTGTAGTTGGAGCCGGACAACGATTCACACCTTTCTAAAAGCTCTCACTTCACACCTTTATGGAGAGTCATCAGAAACCTGCCAACGTGTGTGTGTGTGTGTGTGTGTGTGTGTGTGTGTGTGTGTGCAAACAGTCTCTTGGGAGTCCTTGCCATTAGAAAACACAGAGTGAGTGGCTCTCTTTAGGACTATTACAAAATGAAGAAATAAACTGCTGGTGAAAGTGTTTCTGGAGAGAAAGAAAAGGGAAAAACAAATAAATGTTGCAACACACCTCAGAATATAAAATATTCCGAAAGATTATATATTTTAGGACATTTACAAATATCTTCATGGAACATGATCTTTACTTGATATCCTAATGATTTTTGGCATAAAAGAAAATCAATAATTTTAACCCATACAATGTATTTTTGGCTATTGCTACAAACATACCCCAGCAACTTAAGACTTGTGGACCAGGGTCACATTTAATACAACTCTTTTCTATTTGTTCACATATTTTCAAATATAATTTATTCCATTGATGATAAAGTTGAATTTTAATCAGCCATTACTCCAGTCTACAGTGTTACGTGATTCTTCAGGAATCATTCTAATATGCTGATTTGGTGCTATCAATGTTGAAAACAGTTGTGCTGCTTAATATTTTTTTCAGGATATTTTAATAAATAGAAAGTTCAAAAGAATATTATTTATTTTACATTTAAATGTCTTTGCTGTCACTTTTGTTCAATTGAATGCATTGTTGCTGAATAAAAGTATTAAATAATTATTTTGTTTTTAAGAATTGTTTATCCATACACATTTGAACATTGAGTATTCAAAAGAAAGTTTGAAAAGTGTTTATCTAAACGTCCCAGACCCATTCGTCTGTATTGAGTATTCAAAAGATTGTTTTAGAGTTATTGGAACATCTTCAAATTATAGTATTTAAAAATATATATATATTTGCTTTTCTGTACTTTTTAGTGTTCTGGGAATTCTAAAGGCTGTTTTAAACACTCAAATGGGTATTGATAAACAAATACTTTTAAAACGTATTTGAGTCCTATAAATACTCCAAATACGCATGTGTATAGCCTCCTCTTAAACATTGTTTTCCATCATTTTCCCCACGTACAGAGTGATCCATTGTGCAGTGATCCTTTATAAAGGAAGCAATAGGAGAGGTATGCACAATCAATATATATATGTACACAAAACCGTGCAACGATGAGCGATGGAGGAAGACGAGAGGAAAATGATCCCTCATTGATCTCTGTCTGACTGTGCTTTATTGCTCCAGAGCGTCGAGTGAGATGGCAAAGACAATGAACACAGTATTATTTATTTTGAAACTCAGAGAAGTGGCGAGTGTCTGCGCCTCTCTCCAGCACTTGGACATTGATTAACTCACATTCCTGTTTTTACCAGAAGCCAATTATGAGCTTGATTCAGTCACGCATCCAACCTGACATTTCATTTAACTCGTCCCACAGTTCCATCATGCTCTGTTGAAATACTGTTTCTTTTATTAGTGTTGCAGTAGATTTGCTTGTCTATTTTATGTACACTCGCAGCCTGTTTGTTTCTGAATGGGAGTTTCTGGAGGTACTGACCCAGAGAGGGCTAGGGGTAGAATTTCAGACGTTGATCGGGTCAGATGTAGTTTTCATCAAGTTACAAACTGCTTAAGGGGAGATCTTCAGCTCACAAGACCTTCATTGTTCTGCTTAAACAGCTTTCTTGGAGGCAATTTAGTGCCGGATTATGAATTAGTCTGTTTCATAAAACAATAATACATTTAAAAAATATTAACTTCATACCGTGCTAAATTTTTTTATGTGATCTGGCAACCTGATAACTAGCCCTGATGTCGTTCTGGCAATGCTCTCTCAAAGTTATGAGCAAACATTATTCCAGTAACATTAAGGTAACAATTTATAGTAAGGTTTATTCTATGAACAATATTATTTAACATAAACTAGCAATGGACACTACTTGTAAATCATTTTAATGTTATTTTCTACATTTAATAATGCATTTTTTAAATCTAAAGTTGTATCTGTTAACATAAGGGTGTATGCACTGTGAACTAACATACACCATAAACAACTGTATTTATAATTTTTTTTATTGTTTTAACATTTTATCAAAGATTATCATGCTGTAAAATACTATGTTGCCTGTAGTTGTTTCATGTTAACTATTGCATTAACTTGAACATGAGCTCTTAATAGAATGTTCATTCAAAGTCATCTGGTCTTCAATATTGTTCCTAAAATGTTGGCACAAGAAAGGTTATCTACATAATTCTATGATTTTATTTTCTGTAATGCTTTGGTTGAACATTCGTCAAATGTGTTTTTTCAATGTTACTATACTTGTTTCAAAACGTTCAGAGAACATTCGCAAGTAACGTTCCCATGATGTTGGCAAAATGAAAAAAAATTTAATGTTTTCCTGTAACGCTTGCAGAATAGAAAAATAAATGGTTTAAAATAACTGAATGTTTTGAACGTTCATTGAACATTCAAATTAATATTTGTCTAACTTAGTGGGAACCTTTGCAAAATGTTCTTAATATTTTTATTTTAGCTGGGAGCCTGTGTCTCATATAGCCTAGCAGTTTAAGATAAATATGTTGTGCAAACTAATTATAATAATATTATATTTATATCCTAATAAATTACATTTTATAATACTATGCCACTTCAGTTGCACTAAAGGAAAAAGTCACCCTTATGATTCAAAGTAACACGATTATATCAGCACATGTAAGCTTATCAGCGCTAACACTGCGGTCTCAATAGGTTTCTATTTAAAAGCAGGTGACTCATCATTGACGTAAAAGTGAGAATAGAAAACTGAATATCATTTTTGACTTCTAGTTCCTTTTGTATCATTTTTATTGTTGCTGTGTATTGAAAAGTAGTATATTCATTTGGCAGCATATCTCACTTTCCATCTCTGGCACAGACAACAGCTGCCATCAGGTATTCTTGTTGCATAACGTTGCCATTTATTATTGATGTGGATATTCCTGCCCTTAAACACACTGGCCAAGATACAGTGACACATTATACATCTGCTATATCCCTGTGCATAGCTGTGCTTCTGTTGCCAAAAGACCAAGAATGACTGTTAAATCAATATAGAACTATTTAATGTTACACATGCCAATCTGAATTAAAACTATCAGATTGCAAATTCACTAGAAATGACAAACTAGATCCATTACTGCTGATTTAAACCCATGATGAATTGTATTGATATGCATATTTGATTTAAACAAGCAATATCTTTCTTTCCTGTTAGTAAAAGTCTTTGTTGGTGGACTGGCAGGTGGAGATGGGTGTATATATGTGTATGTGTGCATGACCTCTTCTGCCGTCATCAATTTATATGTGAGATAAGGAGTCTCTAGGGAAAGCTAGCCTGTTCTGAAAGCTACAATACAACATAGACCACAAACCCCATTGAGATCCAGGCTTTGTCATATGCTGGGTAGCCATTAAACTTACAAATCAAGTGTAAACTGATACTTCTGAATATATGTTGTGGTCACTTAAACGTATAGTTTCTTTGCTAATAGTCATATGCAATGTTTGACTGCATGGATTTGTGAATGTGAAAGAAAGCTGAGGAAAACCCCCACGGCCATCATCACCTCCAATGTTCAAATAACATTTACAAATGAACAATAGCGTCTTTTATTGGCTCTGCAGCTGCTGAACTTGAGTCAATAGAAAGTGCTATTTATTCAACCTCTGTATGTCATTTCCTGCCCATTAACGTGCTTCCTTTATCTCGCTTTGCTAAAATTTTCATAAGCTAGAAGCGCATTTTCTTATAGGGTTATATCCTGAGATAAGCCTGACTAAATCCTGATTATAGTCAGCACTTAAAACCTGATTTTATTTGTAAAACCTTTTTTGTTGTTGTTGTTCTTATTTCGCAAGAATTTCCATTTACTCCAAGCAATTAATACACCAGTGCTGTTTTGAAAGCATTCCCTGTGTGTATTTTTATATCGTGGAGTATTTTCGTGCTAAATACTTGTGTGATTATAACACGATTGTGCACTTAGCTGGTGGTGGGGTCGAACCGCTCACCACTCTAAGTCAACATCGTGACGCAGTGGACGGGAAAACGTCCCGACCTGCTTTTGTGTGGGCTGCTCTCTCTGCAGATCCACTCAGCATAATTTATTTTGTAACGGAGGTCGTGCGTATGGGATGTGCTTTTAAAGCTCTTATGATGGAGTTAAGTTGAGTTAAATGTCATGGGAACATCATATTCAATGGCGCATTGTGTGCTGCTCTCAAACTTCATGTAAAAGATGGCAGGATATCACCCAAGTTAGTCTGTATCGTGTCATTGAATCTGTCTGTTAGTATATTTCGAAAAAATTGCAGACATCAGTCCTGCACAAAACAGATTAAATCAATGGCAATAATATAAAAAAGGCCTTTGATTATAAAAATGGCTGTCTAAATACAAGAATGGGATCTATATACAATGCTATGGATTCTGAAATAGATATACTATTTAAAATGAAAGATAAATCTTTAACCAGAAGAGCATATTTAGATTTCGCAAAAAGAAGCACTAAGCATACACAGCAAAGTGTAGGAAGTGATGTATTTCTTGTTCTCAAAAATAAATGACCATGTTGGAATGAGTCAAAATGTTTTGTTTTATTTAATTTAATTTAATTTTTAATTTTTTATTTTATAGTAAAAACCACTAATAAAACAATATATATTTTACTTGAAAAGAAAAATTACAAACGAGACTACTAAGAAGTGTTTTCAGGTAAATTAATACAATTTTGATCAGATTCAGAATTAGCTTTATTGCCAGGTACATTTACTCATACGAGGAATTTGTTTTGGTGACATAAGCTCCACAGTGCAACAGAATTACATTGACAAGACAAGACACCGATAAGAAAAATAATAATATACAAAATAGACAATGTGCAAAATAGCACAAACACAATATACAAAATAGACAATTTGGTATGTACAGGTATGTTAGGAGCAAATTTGAAATTAAATAAGCGTGTGTGTTAACTAAATAAATGTATGATGGTATTGTGTGTTTCATGTTTATTGTTAAGTGTTCAAATGTTCATGAGATGGATTGCTTGGGGGAAGGAACTGTTCCTGTGCCTGGCCGTTCTGGTGATCAGAGCTCTGTAGCATTGACCAGACGGCAGCAATTCAAGAAAGGAGTTTGCTGGATGTGAGGGTCCAGAGTGATTTTGCCAGCACTTTTGCTCACTCTGGATAAGTACAGTTCTTGGTGAGTGGGGGAGGATTGTACCAATGATTCGCTCAGCAGTCCGGACTACCCTCAGTAGTCTTCTGAGGTCAGATTTGGTTGCTGAGCTGAACCAGACAGGTATTGAAGTGCAGAGGACAGATTCAATGATGGCAGAGTAGAACTGTTTCAGCAGCACCTGTGGCAGGTTGAACTTCCTCACCTGGCAAAGGAAGTACAACCTCTGCTGGGTCTTTTTCACAATAGAGTCTATGTGAAAGTCCCACTTCAGGTCCTGAGAAATTGTGGTGCCCAGGAATCTGAATGACTCCACTGTTGTTACAGTGCTGTTCATGATGGTGAGTGCAGGGGGGTCTCCTGAAGTTCACGATCATCTCTCACTTGCCTCCTGTTTGTAAGCAGAACATGAGGCCAATCAGTGCGGTGTCGTCTGCAAACTTCAGGAGCTTGACAGAGGGGTCTTTAGATAAGCAGTCGTTGGTGTAGAGGGAGAAGAGCAGTGGGGAGAGAACACAGCCCTGAGGAGCACCAGTGCTGATCGTATGAGTGCTGGATAAGAATTTTCCAAGCTTTATTAGCTGCTGCCTGTCTGTCAGGAAGCTGTTGATCCACTGACAGATGGAGGTGGGCATGGAGAGCTGAGTTAATTTGGGCTGGAGGAGTGATGGGATGATCGTGTTAAAAGCTGCGCTAAGTCCTCAAACAGGATCCTCACGTAAGTCCCTGCACTCTAAAAAAATGCTATGTTAAATACAACCCAGCGCTGGGTAAAATATGGACGAACCCAGCGATTGGGTTATTTTTACCCAGCGGTTGGGTTATTGCTGCCAGATGGTTGGGTTAAACATGTAACCCAACTGTTGGTTGAAAACATCCCAGCATGTGTTCTGTCCAATATTTACCCAGCATTGGGCTGTATTTAACCCAGCATTTTTTAGAGTATGGTCTGTCCAGATGCTGCAGGAAGAGTACAGTCCCATGTTGACTGCATCATCCACAGACCTGTTTGCTCTGAAGGCAAACTTCAGTGGGTCCAGTAAGGGTCCAGTGATGTCCTTCAGATAAGCCAAAACCAGTTTTTCGAATGACTTTGTGACCACAGGTCTGTAGTAATTAAGTCCTGTTATCTTGGGTTTCTTTTGGACGGGGATGATGGTGGAGTGTTTGAATCAGGAAGGGACTTCACACAGCTCCAGTGATCTGTTGAAGATCTGCGTGAAGATGGGGGCCAGCTGTTCAGACTGGCTGGACCTGGAGCACATCATCATCACTGATCTGGAGTGCAGGAGGGAGGAGATGGGGGTTCCAGGAGATGTTAATGGTGTTTTTTCAAACCTGCAGTAGAACTCATTCAGATCGTCTGCCAGTTGATTCTCCACAGTGCTGGGGGATGGTGTCTTGTAATTGGTGATGTCTAGTGAAGTTTAAATTAACTTTATTGGTGAAATTTACTGAAGTAATGAGCAAGATCAAATTAAATAAATACAAATGTAATAAACGTAATAAAATAAAATACACTTTTATTTTTCTTCCCCCATTGGATACTTTTTCATAATTCTTATGCAAATTTGGTTTAGTTAAATTCTTTATTCTATACACTTGTTGGAAAAACAGATTAAATCAATGGCTCTGTCCATGCAAGAATTAAATTAGTTTACAATGCAATAGAATGTGACTATTAAAAAACACTCACTTCCATATAAAAAAATGGTATATTCAAATTTTGCAATAAGATGAAGCACTAAGCTCATCTGAAGCATAAATGGCAATGTAAGTGCAGGCAGTGATGTATTTCCTGTGCCGTTCCTCTTGTGGCTCTACACTATTTAAAGCAAGCAGAATCGGCTTGACAGATAAGTTCTTCTTGGCTCGAAAATAAATGGTCATGTTGAGGAATGAGCCAATGAAGACTTTTAAAAATGGCAGTGTAATCACAGTAATTAGAGTCGAGGTGGGAGGACGGAGCACTCAGGAGCCAAGATGAAAGATCCACCGCTGCTGTAAAATAACAAGAAACGGTGTGCATTATGCTCACTTATTGTTTACATTTTTGCAATGAAAGAACAATTCCAAATCATCTCATCCACTTCCCAGAAACGCATTTGAAGGTTAAAACTCCAACTCAACTTCGAGGAGAGAGTGAGATGGAGAAGGAGTTTTCAGAGACTGGCAGACAGGAGGAGGATAGGGGGAGGAAGTCGATGAAGTCAGATAACAGATTCAGAGAGACAGAAGTAGCCAGAGTGATATAATCTCTATAGAATCAGCTCTGGGAAATGTAATGGAAGTTGGACCGATCCAGGGACAGGACGTGTCTAGTGAAATGCACTTATAATGTCAGGGCGAGTAATGAGCCACCTGACATCAAGGAAATGAGGCTTTGATAATGTCTGCATTCCCAGAACTCAGGAAATGCCTATACTTATTTGGAAAGGAAAGAAGCAAGAGAGAGAGAGAACTTTCCAGAATACATGTGGTTCAGTTTATTTGGAAAACAAAAATGCACGGAGAGGACAAATACTTTCTGCACTGCATTTTATTGTGCTGTTGTTTTTGGTTTTAAATTGATGTTTAGTGTTTTTTGTTGTTGTTTGGTTGTGTTTTGCATTTTGTTAAAGTATTTATATTTTTTGGTAAAAAACTGAAAAGGGATATATATTGTTTTTATTTCCCAATTGAAAATGCTTTTTTAACATTTTAAGCATAAATCTTATGACAATTTAAATCTAAATCTAAAAACAAAACTTATTTTGTTAAACAATATTTTATGTTCCACAGAAGAAAGTGAATCAGGTTTGGAACAATAGGCAGCTGTGACTTGGGACTTATCTGATATCAGCAGATTTGGGAAGCCAAATAAAGGAATCAACAGCAGGTCTGCTCCTGTTATATAAAACATGTTGATCTCAGTATGCCGGATGGGAACCTTTGGAACTGTGGAGGCATGTTTTCACTATTAATTTAGAGTCTGTTACTTAGCTAACTGTCGGAGGTGACTGTGTTCGTGGGTAGGGGCAAAACAGAAACAAAAGAGTCACTGAGAAATACAAAAGTGAATTTCTATCCTAAAAAAAAGTCTAATGGGTAAGGCTGTGCTCTGAGATAACAAGGATTGAGTAAGTTAGACAGGTTGTATACGTGAGACACAGATATCCTGCACACAGGCTGATTCTCCAGCACAGCTTCAGCGTGGAGGACTTGAGCAGATGTTCACAGAAGGTTGGTCACAGTGAGAGAAAGATAGAGATGTGCAATATGGAGATCTCGCTTGATTAATGTGAGAATCTCAGAGGAAATGTCAGTGAATGCTCCAGTGACTCAGTATGTTATCGCTCTTTCTTTTTTCCCCTAGTTTTCTATCTCTCTGTTTCTATCTGTCAGATTGTCTCTCTCTCTACACTGTATCTCATTTTTCTTAAATCATTCTGGCTCTTCTCTCTTACACACACAAGCTGATACATAATATTTTTCAGCTCCATAATCTCTCAATCCCCCTCCTCACTGAAATGTTGAAATGCTCACCTCTGACCATTTATTTTCATCCTAGATACAATTTTCTCTGAAAATTAAAGAATAAACTTAGTTAGATTTACTAATATAAAATCTCACCGGTTCATGGTGTTTGGTCTTGTGGCATATCAAAGAGGTTTGATGTTAGTTAATGTTTGAAATGTGTGCCACCATTTGATGTAGTCTGCCTATACTGCCACAAATATTTATTGTCAGATATATTAAAAAATTATACAATAATTCTGATTTTAAAGTATACTTACATAAATATATTTGTGATATGTAGTTATTAATATTTCCTATTTTATTTGTACATTTTATTTCTATTTAATATATAAAAATATATTTAAAATATATTGTCCAAAATCTTGTTTTAAAAAAAACCATTTTGATCAATGATTTGATTTAAGAGTGAACAAAGGCTTCTCTTTCCCTTCACTACATGTAGCCCAAAAGAATAATAATAAAATAATAATAATAAGAATTTTCAAACCTTAAAGCTGATTCGTTCTCAGAAACTTCTCTCACATCATGACATTTGTTCACACGACTTGCAAGAAATGAGGTCTGACATTTGAGATTTGTACTGCCATATTTGATGTAGTCTGTCTATATTTTCAGATATAATATAAATAAATAAAATTTAGAAGTTTCGTAGTATACATTAGAGATCATAAATAATGGACAAACTATCCCTTTAACTGATTATTTGTAGCGTACATTCAACCTGAAGGTTAAATTGTGGTGTATGCACTTTGTTATTGTACCCCCAGCAGGAAGCTCTTCTCTATTTTATCCGATTTTATTAAATGGTGGCTTTAGATTTGCTCAGACTAAGACTTAAAATCATGCTGCAGAAACCTGACTTTCTTATGCGCTTTGCAAACAGAGGTCTTTCATAGCAAAGCCAGCCATTATGCAGTGACTGAACTTATCCTTTTTTCCCTTATCATCCTTTTACAACAAAGCTTGTGTTGCTTGTCTGATTTCCTTCTGACACTAGTCTTGAATAAGAGAGTGTGCGAAAGAGAGAAGGATGGCCTGGCTGGTGCCTCAGCTCTACGGAAACCAAGAAAAGCAAAGAAAAATACTTATTACAACAAGAAATACTAGGTTAAAAGTAAACCCTGGAACTGATAACTCCATAGGTCAGTCTTCCAGAGCAAAGTTAAACAGAATATGAAAACAGAGCTGTCAGTCTCTCCCAGCATGCTCTCTTTTCAGCTTGTGTCATCAGCTGCAATACAGGAAGCTTGGGAATGTGAGTGTGTCAGTCAATATGTTGTTTACTTAGTCAATCTAAGTAAATCTGCTCTGAACTCATACCTGCGGGCACAACATTGATCCACTTGACCCAGGCGGCTTCCAGGTTTAATTGAAAAAGAACAGCTGAGACCTTTATGAATTAACTGCAGAAATCAATATCTGCAGAATGCCACCCTGTAAACTCTCTCCTTACACGCCGATGATGCTAGAGCAGCTAGCAGGCAGGTTGTGTGCAGTTAGGAGAGTAAACAGATGGTTTCCTTTGCTGTCTGCACTGTGCAGGTGTACTGTATGTTTTATGCACTCAGATTGTTAGTGAGTGCGAAGGCTGTCATCTGTTCCTCTCTTTTGTTTTATGTCACGATATATTGAATGACAACAGGCGGCAAACATCCTGCTGTAATGCTTCAATATAAATCTTCTGCAGATTAAGCTCTCTGTCTCATGCTGTGTGGCGAGTCTGCTGTATTTACATGGGCACGTTAAAGGAATAGTTTACCTAAAATGAAACAAAAGCTGAAAATGTATTTCCTCTCAGGCCATCCAAGATGTAGAGGAGTTTGTTCTCAGCCATGTTGGTCCAGATGCAGCTTCTGTGTACATAAATGATTGATTGATTAAAATTAATCAAAAGTTTTAATTAAAAGTTATGAGGTCAAAAAAAAGCTAATCATTCACAATGAGTGCAATGACATGCATTTAGAAAATATATAGGGTCACAGCAGTCACAGAATTCATGGAATGTCCATTGAGTTTTGAAAAAAATTACTATGTTCAGTCCAATTCCACAGATTTAATATCAGTCTCGGCCTACTTTAATTTGATGTGTATCTTTATATCTGTCACAATCTTCATATATGTGACCCTGGATCACAAAACCAGTCATAAGGTTATATATTTTTTAAATTGAGATTTATTTTTTTTTTTTTGAGATTTTTTTCCATTGATATATTGTTTGTTAGGGCAATATTTGGCCGAGATACAACTATTTGAAAATCTGGAATCTAAGAGTGCAAAAAAATATATAATTTAAAAAAATCGCCTTTAAAGGTGTCCAAATTAAGTCTTTAGCAATGCATATTACTAATCCAAAATTAAGTTTTAATATATTTACAGTAGAAAAATGTAAAAAATATCTTCATGGAATATGATCTTTATTTAATATCCTGATGATTTTTGGCATTAAAGAAAAATCGATAATTTTGACCCATACAATGTATTGTTGGCTATTGCTACAAATATACCTGTGCTACTTATGACTGGTTTTGTGGTCCAAGGTCACATACCTTAATATGTACAAAGCGTATCAGTATCTCCTGTACTGCAGAAGATAAAAGGGCATGGAGTTTGCATGAAAACAACAGTAGTGACATGCCATCTGACCTGGTTGTGTACTGGTGACGACAGGAAATTGGTTGGATGTGAGTGAATAAGGGAGATGTCAAGCTTTCAGGTGAAGGGACTGTTTCTTAGAGGGTGGTTTGGAAAGCTTGTCTTTGCGTAGTGTCTGAAATGTCCTGAAGGGGATAAAGAGAGCCGGTCTGTCACACAGGGCTTGTAGATGCCTCAAGACCTATTAGTCGTTGGTGAATACTGGAATGGCACACAAAAGAGTGGAAGCCTAACTTTCATTCTTACTGTGTGAATGAGACCAAAACATAGTCTTCTCACAGGCACTGCATGTGATAAAGCGCTACTAGAATAATCCCAACATTGCAACATGCTTACCTCTGATAGCTTTTCTGCCTCAAACACGTATCATACAGCTTCAGATGAGCTTGACTCTGCAGGCTGGAGAGGTTCGATCCATTCAACTCAGAGACACGCTCAATATTATGTAGGATCTATGATGGATCATTTGGGCTGCAAATCAATGACATGGTCAACACCTATCGATCGCAATGTTAGTTTTTTTGAGCGTGCAGATTTCACTTGCGTCCCAAGTAGCAAACTATCTGGAAAATAGCTTTATACTCTTTTGGAAGTCAAAATACATTGCCACTAACCCCCACCGTTCAATCCAAAATGCTGCTGGTGCACTGCAGTTGTTTTGGTGGTGAAGTTCAGCACCAAGGACAGCAGATTCTCTCAGGCCTTTCTGTTGTCCTAAGGACACGCTCAATATTATGTAGGATCTATGATGGATCATTTGGGCTGCAAATCAATGACATGGTCAACACCTATCGATCGCAATGTTAGTTTTTTTGAGCGTGCAGATTTCACTTGCGTCCCAAGTAGCAAACTATCTGGAAAATAGCTTTATACTCTTTTGGAAGTCAAAATACATTGCCACTAACCCCCACCGTTCAATCCAAAATGCTGCTGGTGCACTGCAGTTGTTTTGGTGGTGAAGTTCAGCACCAAGGACAGCAGATTCTCTCAGGCCTTTCTGTTGTCCTAAGTGCACCCACAAGAAGAAAAAAAAGACTCACAAATTAGGCTACAATGGATCCCCCCTCCTACGGGAAATGTTTTATCTGGTTCAAAAGTACATTATTATTGAAAACAACTGTGTTTTAGGAGATTAAGTTTCATTGCACACTATCATAGAGGATAGTATATTTTTGGAGGGGATACATTGGAGAAAATTACATACATTTTGGTTAAATTAGATTCATAGATGTAAAACAACAACAAAAACATGCTGAATGGTCAAAGGTGAAAAGTTGAAAAAACTCTGGTGAGGTTCTTCAAAAAATGTTATGTATATATTGAAAACTGTACAAAAATGACAATAGACGCTTCTTGCAGGTATTGCTGCGAAATGACTATACTTTTCATTTTTACCGAGTCTCCTAGTAAAGAGAGGATATCTTTAGAAGAAACGGCGCGTTTCTGAGGGAACGTCATCAATTCAGCATAGATCCACAAATGTAAGCGAACACAGCCATATCGTAGACATTTCGAGTCCCTTTCCCCATATAAATGAATTTACCGCTTCAAAAAGAAACTCGTTTGTTTTTGGCCAAGTTTTCTCTCAGATTTTACTACACCTTTAAATGGCGCGAGCCTCGCAGCTAGAGGAAGGCGGGGTTGCGCGGCGCGTGTGTGAAAATCTCGTGATTGTCCAACAGTATCTCTGTCTGAGCGCGCGGCTCTCTGTAAACTGCAAGCGACAGAAGCACAGAACGAGGGACAAACATCCTCACACAAGACCGCGAAAAAAACGACATTTAGCGGCGTGGAACAAACATATAGAGCCTGTTGGGAATGTAATGTGGATTATTACGCTTTGGGATATTTTTTACGAAAACTAAGGTTAGTCTGTTTCTTTTTTATGGCGTGGAATTATTGAAAGCTCGCCGGGATGTTATAAGTTCATCACTTGCTCCGAGTATTTACACTTAACGTCAGTTGGCTTGTTTTCACATTGTAAATCACGGTTGTTGTTTAATTTTACTTTTATTTCTGTGTACGCGGCGTGTTGCACTGAATCAAAATAAACGACATTCGCGTTGTTTCGCGGAGAAGCGCGATACAAATACTAAACTACATTATCATTCAGACCCACAACACAATAAACGAAACGAGGTTTTTACACACGCTGTCGAACTCAAAAAATACATTAAACGAGTATTTATTCTTCAAGGACAGACTTCTGAGTCTCAAGGATAGACTAACGTTACAGAGCTCAGTGTGGAAACAGTAGAATATTTCTGTCAGAGTTGACCGGTTTTCGAGACAAAATCTAGGCACAAAAATAAATGTGTAACGTTATTGCCTCTTTTTTATCAGCTACCCGAAATATCACAGAATATTTCGTTTATTTTCAGTAAGTTAGACAATATAGGCCTGTATTCTGGTAGTAAACACGAAAAAAGCACGCTGTTTCCTCTGTAAACATGTAACAAACAATTTCGCGCTTTGCTCACAGGAGACCGGTGTTTTTCTTAATCTGTAAAAGTAGCTGTGAATAATTAATACGAGTTCTCAGGTGTCTGTTGAGCCCATGATCAACTGCCACTCAGGATAAACAACACGCATGCCCACTGCAGGTCCATCCTCATGAATGCACCCAGACATGGACTGGTCAAATACGCAGGAACGCATATACATCTTCTTTTTTTAGCACGTGTTCTACATATGAAAATGTATTAACATTTGCTAAACATTTGGCTAAAATCCTTTTTTTAGGATGCACACATGTGGTGTACTTAGCCTTATACATTTTACTAATATGATCTATTAGTGTAGCCTATTACTTCATTATGGATTTATTAGACAAAATGTATAGGTACATTTAAGTCTTTGAGTCTTATATTAAAAATATATTTATTAAAAGAAGTATAAATATTTTAAGGGTGGCTTTAACGTCGCAGTGATTTAAGAATATTCACTAACCCTTATAAATTATTCGATATAAACATGGTTTGTTGTCACAATCGAAATGTTAGAATTTTTAACTGATTTTTTGCACGTTTGCACATATAACATGCACGTTCAGCTCTTTTTGTCTCAATTTGAAATGCTCAAGTGAGTACAGTGCATTATTAAAATATCTTAATTCGTTCTCATCAATTTGTAGTGGCTCATTTAGATCTCCTGGAATTGAATAGACTTTGGTAATAATCCAGTATAACACACTAGCGCGCTCACACACTCATTTTAAAGGTAGACTATTCAGGCTTGTGCTTTTTAGTACCTACACTTAATGTTTTTGTCAAAATAATAATTGGGCTAGACACACTGTATTTGTGTCTTAATATTTTTGCCGAAATGTTAACACATCCACCCAGACAGTATCGTTTGTCCTGAAATTGTCGGGATAGATGTTTCCTGAGAGCGGCCTTGTCACACACACACATTCATCGACGATTTCTCCCCACAGCTGACAGAAATGAAAATTAATACGTATGTCGGAATTAAAATAACATAGCCTATCATATATTCATTCGAGCGTGTTTAATTTCTCCATGACGCTCGAGTATAATTTCAGCCTGTGGTGTTTTGTGACCTCTTTTGTCTGAAAATGATGCAGTGTCCTCTCACCAAAATGTACAATAATTGTGTCGGTCTGTTTATACATGTGCACATTTATTTTTGAGACTGACGTGCCTTATTTTAGGTGACTAAATTGTGCACTAATAATTTGTATCAAAAGCGAGATTTCAGTGTATTAGAGCACATTCTGTGTGTATATTGTGCACCAATGTAAAAGGGTGAAACGAAGCGAAATGCTGTTTTAAAAACGAAATACTGGAGCACAAAAACCTTTCAAATGTAATAATCCATATAAAGATTTTTGCTTAACAATATACATCTGTTTCAAATGTATTAAATCGCATTACAGGTTAGCTAAAATTAAAGGACATTTATATTATTTCGTTTCTCTGTATTTTGTATCGTTTTGTCTACACGGATGTTGGTTATAATAATCTTCATTTACATATCAGGCCAAGGCAGTTAATGATTTTAATGCAACCGATATATTTTTCCACAGAGATAAACGATTTAGAGTAGCTTAATTCACACTGATAATTCTAAAACTGAAAAACACGCATATATATACGCACATACATGTATTCGATATTTAATGAACGCTATGTAAAATATAATATATATTTTTGTTTTGTTTGCCAAATATAATAAATAACACATTTCCCAATTTTGTAACGAATATCGTTCTGATTGTTTTTATTTTTTTATTCCTTCAAATCGCCTTTTTGTCTGTCGCATTGAATAATATTTCCCATTGGCGTTGTGTAATGCTCAGCCTCCAAAACACTCATCGAATGTGCTCTGCCTTTCCAATACACCGCAGTGTGACGTGATCTTTCTGTCTTGATCAGAGCCCTATGTAATGCACACACCCCACACATTTACCACAGTGAAATTTGGTCATAAATCATGTTCTTAATCCTCTGTTTCTGATTGTGAGGGGTATTATAGTGAATCATGGCACAAGGATGGTGTGTTTTGGCAAGATGATGTAATGCTGTAAACGACTGCTGCAGAACCCTCCTGCTTTAATCTGTTCACAAGTCGCTGTTCCTCTGCACTGGGGTTGTTTAGGGGGGGTTGCTGGTGGTACCCGTGCCCATTCTGGGTCACTGGGGGGAGGCTATATGAGGCCAGGTAGGAGCCTCACGCCTCCCATTCACCGGCTGGCAGCCCAGGAGGAGAGCACCGGACGCTGATGTCATCCATTTTGGCCCAGCTCTACCTCGCCCACACCTCCGCTCCACCACGCGGATGCTCGGCGGCAACCGTGTCACGTACGGAGCCGTGCTTGCTGAAATGGCGTGCGCCTCCTCCCAAAGCCTCCATGATATCATCGGGGCGCACTGGAGGACATTTTGTCGCAGCTCTTCTGGTGTAATGACAGAGCGTAATTGAGGCACCTGTGGTAAAACCCAGCTTTGTGTGTCTGATGAATGGTTGGGCCTGCTGTCATTAACATGCCCCCCTTCCTCCATTACACCTCCTTCTCCTACTCACCGACTTTTTAAGCAGGATCCAAATGCAGGGGTTTTATTTTGGGGTGTCGTGTGCCGTTCCCAGTGGGGTGTGTCAATCACATATCAATGACGACAATGATTTGCTCAGTTTAGCCTTTTCACCTCTCTCCTCCTCTTTGCAAGCCCTTGCCCGACAAAAAAAGAAAAAGAGAAGGCACACATGCATATTTCGAGGTGTGGGCGCGAGCCAACGTGAAGTATCTGTTACAAGCATGTGGTCTCTCGCTCTTTTTCCCCTCTTCATCTGCAGCAGGCAGAGCTCTGACGGCATGCATTGTGTTTCGGCTTGGTTGAATGAATCGCGTGGGGTGGTAGCACTATTGTCCTGCCGTACCTGCTGCCTACGCCTCTGGCAAGGACACGGGCAATATTAGATGTCTATTAGGTTACACCTCGCATGTTGCCATGTAATTGAGCCTATTCATTTATGCACGTAGGGGAACATGTTAAGAGGAGCAGGAGCTGCGTTTTGCCTTCACAAATGTCCTGTTAATATGAGCTGGTTCAAGGCCAAACGTCAACTCAGCATGAGAATAACAAACCATTTTGTTTGCGATTCAGGATGTGTTAAAAAAAAACTGTAAATATTTTAATCCATAAAATAAGCATTTATGTTTGCATTTTTACTGCATCTTATGTAAAATCCCTTTAAAAATAAAAAAAAAAACAATGATAATAATAATGCACAATAATTTTAGATTTTAATATCATCTTCATGCAATGCATTTTTTTTTTCAAAATATTTCAAAATGAAGGACCACACTTAAATTAAATATTTTTAAAGCAAAGTATTGTAGGTTTTTAGACCAAGTGTTTAGATGAATATGGAGCCGACATGTGGAGTTATATGTCATGGGAATGTGTCGACATGCATATTATTGTTCTCATGCATTGTGCATCCTGCAGAAAGCCTTTTAATTTTCCACATCATCAGATAAACACAGACTCGCTGCTATTGAATGATAGCTGGAGCTGCCATGTGAATAATGCTGGTAATTTACACACGAGATGACCGATAACACAGAAGAATCTTTTGGGTAAAATGCCTCTAAAATAGAAACTTTTAATTAGGCTTTATCAGGAGTTGCATTTTACAAAATTATGAGAGCCTTATTCAAATGCAGCTTTTCATGATTATAATTGTGAAAATGTACTGAATTGTTTTGTTACATAATATATTTTTATGCCTTTGTGTTTTATGTATAAAAAAAATCACACACTCGATAGACTGAGACATCCGTGGATTCATTTGTAATTTGATACTTTTCTATTTTGACAGATATTGTGTGCTAGACGGGGCAGAGTAACCGTATGGACTACATTACCCACAAGGCATCATGCAGTCTGCTCTGGTTTCCCTAAATACAGAAAGAGTCCGACCTGGAGGACCTGTCTGGATGATTGAGGACTGAGGAGATACCAGAAGAAAACGGCACCTCAGCAGACACACAAAACCTCATCTGCTCGTCTCCTCAAGTCGGTCCATTCCAGGAAACGTGGAAGAAGTACTTTTATTGTCGCATGACAGAGATTGGATTGTTGTGCAATGTCATTGGCCTTATGACTGTTATTTAAGACTGTTCTCCTCCTAACTCCTTCTCCACTTTTAGGATATTTTTTGTTTGTCGGTGCATTGACGATCTCACCTCTTCTTTAGTATCTCTGGGCATACTGTGGGATGTACTTTGGATATACTGACATTTGAACCAAAGCGAATTCAATGATTTCCTTCTGATCAGGATAATAACCCCAAATCTCCAGCACTTTTACAATGAATTTCTTCAGATTCCCTGTCCAGTTGCAGCTGCTGATCAGTACTGTGCTTGGGCCCTGCTTAGGCCTGGAGTTTACAGGGTTGCAAGGCCAGTGGGCACGCTATCTCCGCTGGGACGCCAGCACCAAAAGTGACCTCAGCTTCCAGTTCAAAACAGACGTGTCCACCGCCTTAATCCTGTACTTTGATGATGGTGGCTTCTGCGACTTCCTGCAACTCATGGTGGTCGAAGGGAAGCTCCAGTTGCAGTTTGGCATTGACTGCGCCGAGACCACAGTGGTATTGGACAAGCGAGTCAATGACAGCAGCTGGCATTCTGCCACCCTGAGCAGGTACAACCTGAGAACTGTGCTGGTTCTGGACGGAGTGAGCAAATCGGGTGAGGTGCGGCCACAGAGGCAGTACATGAAGATCGTTAGTGACCTCTTCCTGGGCGGAGTCCCTCAAGATATTCGTATTTCTGTGCTCACTCTCCCAACAGTGAAGGATCTTCCGCCGTTTAAGGGAATTATCAGGGAACTGAAGTACAATAACAAGGAACCTATTCTGCTCAGCAGCCAGAGGGTCCGCATGGACATAGAGGGGATCTGCATGGAGAACCCATGCGAGAATGGAGGAACGTGCTCCGTTGTGGATGGAGAACGGCTTTGTGATTGTTCTAAGACAGAATACGTTGGCCGATTCTGCAACGAAGGTAAAACGGTTTATATTTTATAGTTTGCATTTTCCAAATGCAATATTGACTCCGTACTGTGTATGCAATGTAAAATCTTTTTCAAACGTTTATTCGCACCCATTTAATTATACTATAAATTGTCAGTCTTAACTGCTGAAATGTGAATAATGTTTCCCAGAATCCCTCATGCTACTGAAGTTTGACTCTGAGGTCCAGGTTAATGGCGTCTCTTAGCTTGTCTACAGAAGCTGAACTGTTTTCTGCATTGGCAGGTGTTTTTGTGCTGGGAATTTCTCGATCAGCTTCAAGACCCTCCTCTATTCCCCCATCGCTTCTTACAGTCAATTGAAAGTGAATGTCATTGAACTGCACTACTAGCAAAGCCTGGATTTTTTACCTCTGTAAAGCACTAAGCTGTTTGTCTCTGGCAAGCGTTTTTGTGTATATGTGTGTGTGTGTGTGTTAGCGTGCCCGGCTGAGGAGGTGGGATGTTAGGATGCTAAGGTGCCTTTTCAGATCCATTGGTTGTTTTTCTGAAGTGGCCATTTTAGTTTCTCTGGGGATTTGAGGAGGCCATTTCACAGCTCTGGGTTTTGTTGTTGCACCTCTTCAACAGAGAATGAATCAGAGACGGGGGATAATTGCCTATTTTAAACATGTCAATTGCAATTCTTTATAGTGTCATTACTGGATTTCCTAAAAAGAAAATGTTATGATCTTGGTTATCGAATGTACTCATTTATATACAGATCTTCTGGTTTGCGCACATTTATTTAGTAAGTATAATCATCATAACTAAACAAATTTATGTTATACCACAGAAGAAAATCACAACTTTGAGTTCTTCCCTATGAAACATGCTTTAGATCCTGGTAGATGATCCTGACGTTAATGAAAGGTACATCATGATATATATTGTTTTAATATTTCTGTTTCTTTTGATAATTTTTGCTTTAAAGATATCCTCGTAAATGCTTTCAGTTGTAACAAAAAACAATATGGGTTATCTTTACCTGATGAATAATGCATTTTAATTAGCTAGAAAACAATTACAGAAACTAATGTGTATATATCCTGTTGTGATTAGGCCTAAACTTTTTTCCCCTGTGATTGGAGTGTATAAGCTGGGTGATTGATCGGTGATCAGTGCTAGGAGCCCTATGAGTTGTTACTCTCATTGTAGACACAACCTCTCCTGCGATGCTCTCCTTAATTGCACAATTGCCGAATGTGATTGAAATGTAAAAGCCATGATGCTATCTGTGCACTTAGGTATTTAATATAGAAGTGAATGTGTATGCATGTACAGCCAGTGCAAGAAAGAGAAAATGAGAGAAAGAGGGATGTGTAGAAGGTTAGATTTATTGGTTGTAAAGAGAACAGAGTTTTGGGCTTGATTTACAGCCGTTGTTCCTCTCCATCTTGTTTGGCTGACTGGGTCCTGCAGTCCACTGATAGGGGCTTAAAGCCAGACGTAAAAGCAGCTTTGATGGCTTTAAGTGCTAGGAATCAGTTCAGCCAATCATAAAATAATAAATAAACCATTTTTGGAGGCCATTTATACTGGTGAACAGGGGTAGCCTGAACTTAAAGGCTCTGTAAGACTACAGCTGAATTTGCTCTCCTGGCATCTCTTACAAATCCAAATCAAAACCAGTATTGTGAAATGACACATTAATGGCTGACATCAGTGTTTGATAACAACATTACGAAAATCCACTGAGCAATCTTAATTCCATCTTAATCTTGTGTCTTCAGGCTTTTGAAACATCTGTACGTGGGTAATAAATATTGGGTCGGAGCCATATGGCAAGCTGGTCCGAAGTGTTAAGCATTAGACTTACGTACGTTTGACTGAATCCAATTGCCATAGCAGCGGCAACAACAATCTGACACTCCTCTCGATGGCCAGATGGCTAAAATGGCCTCAGAACTGTTTTGCGTTGTTGTGGCGTATGTTCCACGCTCTGTGAAAATCGTGATAGCCACGCCACTGCATCATGTGCGAAAGCGCATAATCTTTTGGCGGATTAGAATAATAAACATTTGGCAGCCTAACAAACACTCAATCTGTCTTCCCATGCGGATGGTCTCTGAATTGGTACGCTGAGGTTTATGTTTAAGCTGGCCACTCTTTACAAATCTCCTCGTGTTATTTAATGTAAACAAAGCTAATTCAAAAGTGAGTATGTAGATCTTAGAGTTGTTTTTAAAGGATAAGACTCTCTAAACATTTTCTAGTTATGGTTTGCTATTTTTGTGTATTTAAGATAACTTTTCTAGTCAAGTAATTAAAATTAACATTTTCACCTTTTGAACAAAATTGTTCAAAAATGCAAATGTTTAGTATTATGGATTAATAATTTAATATTTATTTTAGAAAATTGTGCGCAAAATGTGTTGAGACATTTTATTCACATGACTCTTTGCAGGGATCATTACTATTTGGTGTGAATCCAAGTTAAACTAGTAAACTTGTTGCTTTTGAGAAATTAAGGAAAATATCTACTGATGTGCCACAACTAAACATTAATTTCAGTTTGACCGCTGTTTCTGAGAAACTAGGTCATCATAGAAGGCTGACAGTGCATGTAGACAGTCATATTCCAGCCAGAACTTCAGGACAGGTCATCTCAAGAGCTGAACACATCAATCAAGTCACCATGGCTTTCACATCCTGAGTGTAACTCAGCATCCCCTGCTCTCCAATCACATCCTAATACTTTCCCCACCAGGTTAATGCATCTCATCATAGGACTTAATGTCCTGTACCAGCCTTTAACAAGCACGGCAGACAGACACACACTTACACATTGGAACGTGTCCCGAAAATGAGTGACCGTGAGAGACAACATATTGCATTTTCAGCTAGTACAGACATCAACACATACAGGACTAAATTAATGTCTAATGTAGCTATAATTACTCTGCACTAAAAGCATTTCATGGAGGCAGACCCCATCAGGTTTCCCTTAATTTCCTGTATTAGCTTCAGTTTGTGTGCACTGGCAACAGATAAATTGGTTTTTCAGCCTGTCAGTATCTGGTACTAAAAAAATCTACTGTAAAATCAGTAATTTTTTAGAGTCATATGAAATAATTCATTGTAATATTCTGGATAATCTCAAAGTTAGCTAAATATTAATGAATATTTTTTTAAGTATTCCAAAATAATTTGTCTATATATAAATTAAAATATTTGGCTTATATCATGTAATATATAATGCACATAGATTTCAAATCTAAAGTGTTATCAATCTAAAGTTGTGTCTGTATATGTGTGTGTGTATATATATATATACATGTATGTTTATATCTATATATCTATTTATATATATATATATATATATATAAATATGAATACATACGCATGCACGCACGCACATACAAAATAGATTTCTGTGTTTAAATGGTCAAATAAATAATATTTTAAGCCTAAATGCTATACAATGGCTGTATTTTAAGATTATTTTGTTATGTTTAACAGCTGAAGTTGAACAGAATAAAAGCACCACTGCTAAAAAGATCAAAGCTTAAGAATCGCTGACCTCACTAATCGAGTAGTTGGATGTCCGGATGATCGTGAATCATCCCTAGCTAGAACAGATTAGAGAAATCATAGATTAGCTGTTTTTCATCACACAGAGCATTGCAATTCCCGTTTATCAGTGTTGGATGCCCTTTGGTTTGGGAGACGACCAGAGTGCATTAATGAAATGAGTCAGCCCAGTGCTTCAGTGCCAAAGGCGGCCTGTGACACAAAGAGAGCGAGAGTGTGTCTACAATGAGAGTAAACTCTACCTGGCTCTGAGTATGGAACAGTGCTTTAGACAAACATCAGCGTCCCATAAATCCACAACCCTCTCTAAAGGGAGCAGGTTCTGTTGCCTGTTTGGATTTATGACCCAGGCGTGGATGTGGGCTTTGGGAGTGTGTGTAAGACATGGAAGATGAACTAGACCTCTTAGATGTTGGTGTGTTATGTTGTTTCATACACCATAGATCTGATCCCCCCCTTCATATCCCAGGGAGAAGAGGGGGTGGATGGATGGATGCAAGGGGCATTTTAAGGGTTTCTATGTACATGCACAGGGCAGATGTCTGCTCAGTGCATGCTGGCAGGTGTGTCGGAGTTTGCATGATAGTTTCCATGCAAAGATGATATGAGTGGGCTCTAATAGCTACAATGTTTCTCTCTTCTATTTTAAATGTTTTCTTCTTTGCTGCAACACCATCAGAGGCCAACAGCATCCCAGGTGAGTTGATATGAAGCGGTCTTTTGTAGGTGTTAATCATGTTGTGTTATTCAAATGTACAGTGATATAAACAAATATTTTCAAACATGCTAATGCTCTCTTTACCATAATGAAAAATACTTAGTTACCATGAAACTGAAGTTGCGATAGATAAAAACTATAGTCTTTCATCATTAAATAAGTCATTTCAAATCAATATACTTTGTCACATTTATATAAATGCACAATACTGTAAAATTATTGTAAAATTTGTAGACAAAAGGTTATTGGAATATTTTTTTGCAAGGAAATACCATTTCAGTCTTCCTATATCAAACTTTAAAAATTCCACATTTAATTAAATGTTACTTTGTAATTAATTGTCTAATTTAGCAGTTTATGAGTGTGAATAATTTCTACACCAACTTTTTTACTATATTTGACTCTAGATGACTATTCATAATTAAATATCTTTTACTTTACAACCAAAAAATTTAGCCGTCACATAGAACAACTAAATAAATACAAATAAAGTTAAACCAATAATTTCCATAAAAATGCAACTGCTGAGACTTTTGTAATTACCACTTTGTGTCAAATTATAAAACTTTAGGTTACACTTTATTTAAGGTGTCCTTGTTACAGTGTAATTATACATTTAAGTACTGAGTAATATTAATTAACTACATGTACTATTATATGGTTAGGGTTTGGCTTAGGGTTACTTGCATGTAATTATGCATAATTAATTGTTATTATAAATAAATACATTTAACATGTGTTAACAATGACACCTTAAAATATAAGTGTTGTCAAACTTAAAACTAAATAACTTTATAACAAAAGATTTATTCTGCAAAGATTTAATATCATCGTATGGTCTGATACATACCTGAAGATGTTCTTTTCTTTCTGTCACTTCCTCTGTTTCTCAAAGGATTTGCACACATGATGATGGCGGATCAAGGTATGCCACACCCCTTCACTGGTATTCACTCTGTTGAGATTGATTCTGCATGCTTGAATTGCTGTGCACTGAATGAGCTAAACTGTAACTCTGAACCTTGAATGCATAGATGTGAACTGCTTTGACCGTTTCTTTATCTCTCTCCATGCTTACCTTCTGTGGATACTCTTTATCTCTCTGTCCCTTTTCATCTCCTTTCTCAAGCCAAGGGCAAAGGTACAGAACCGTTTTCTTCCTCAAGTTGTGCTTTCTTGTGTTTACATTCTTGTTTTTAGTACTTTTTTTTGCTAATAGCTGTTCACCATGGGTGACTGGATCAAGAGTATAATTAAATGAGTTAATTGAAGACAAACACACAAAAGGTATTCTAACTGCAGACTGAATGGTCTGAACTGTGGCGTCTGCCTCCCTGGTGGTCTTATACCCAGTAGATTTTTGTATCAGCTACTAAAATGCTTAAACGGCACAGTATGACTCAGTCTCATGAGGGTTTATCTAGCTTGAGACCATGAATGACGTTTTATTTGCCATGCGGTGTTTGTTGTGGTTTTGATCTTGCATGTGGAGTTTTGAGAAATGTGTTTGTGTTCAGCCAGGTCCAGGTGCCACAATGACTTTCTCTATGTGTGTTTGTTTCTTTTTTTTTGTACATAAGAGAAATAAAGAACTTTGATATTTCAGTATGGCAGTGCATGTCTGCTGTCATGTCATTTCATAGCTGGCTTCTCTAGGGAGGCTTGTAGATGGGGCCCGATTTAGCCTTGACTTGCTGCTGGGCTGAGCATCCCTGTGGAACGCTATTGTACCACATATCATACATACCCGCCGTCTCACCTGATCCAATATTTCAGCATGTCTCCGAGTGGCCAAATAACTTCATTCTTCAATAGACAAGGCCTGGAATTGGCTTGATTCTTTGCAGGACTTCAGTGCATTCACAAATGTGCAGTGACTTAAACAGTTTAGCTGTATTATTTAAAAGTTCTCAGGGTTTTAGGGTGATTCCCAAATGTTTCTCTCAGCTTGGAAGTTGGAACCTTTCTTTCCCACAATAGAAATGTTGGTGCAGACCTGAGTATATTTAGCTTCAGAGTTGAATTTTGTTGGTGCAGCATATGTGAAAACTTGTATGCTTGTTTTTTAGGGATTGATCAGATGGTAATGGTCAATTCTGAAAGCATAATAAATTCACTTACAAGGGTTCACTTACAAGGAATACACAATTGATCAATCAAACCATGTGTGAAAATACCCAAAGTCATTGGACATTAGAAATGCATAGTACAGTATAAAGGGTGTGGCTTTCTGTTGCATGAATGCTGAAATGAACTAAAATATTTTCAGGCATATGCTGCAATTCCACTCGCCAACCTAGTTTCTTCCCTCAACCCAATTTAAGTGCTAAGTCAGAGCCCAGTCAGCGAGAACCTGGCAGACTGACAATACCGTATAGCCAGTTAGATGCATTAGCACGTATTTGCTTGCGTTGCATTAAAATCGTTTGTATTGTAGCGCTGTCTCCAACGCTGTCTGTCTCTCCCGCTACTGCTCTGCGTTAAATCCCTCTGCTAGGAGGAGGTACATTATTACAACTCAGCCTGGCTGTACGCCCAAGTTAAGACGACAAGGGCTTCCATTTAGGAGCCCACTTGCATCTCCGCCATGCTGAGCAATTCTACGAAATATTTAATTTATCCGCATTTGTTTCCATTGCTGCATCTCTTTATTTCACCTGTCATCACAGCTCGAGTTTTTACAGCACGTAAATCTCTCATTTTTAAACCTTTCCTCAGAAACCTCTCGCAGTTAAACCTTAGGAAGGTTCCTAATTGTTGTGCTTTGTAATATTTGATAGTGTTGTGTCTGCGGTACCATGAAGGGAGGAAGTGAGAGGCAGCAGCTGTTTTTGGGTAGCCCAGGGCTTGTCGCTCATGTCTGTGTATCTCACGGCTCTCGGACCCCATTCCTCTGCACCCGTCTGAAGTCAATCATATCAGTCAGCGCCCTGTTCTCTTCTCTGGCACAGGCATATGTCAGCAAACAACAAAGTCACAGGACAATGATGAAGGGTTTCTCAGGATTTCTATCTCTCATTGTTTTCTGTCCTCTTTCCTGTTAGTTTATCTGTGATGCAACTTCCTTTTATTTTCCCAGAGAAATCTTTTGGTGCTCGGAGGTTGTGCTTTCATAACTTCGGAGACATAACAGAGTTCTCACTTGTTTTTCTTTGAAGTATCAGCTTTGTCTTGGATGATTTCTATAAATTGACACATATGATAATTGTTACAGAACAGTATAGACATGTAAAATGAATATGGATGGAAAGCTTAGATATTTTGTTCTTAAACGAGTTATATTTGAGGTAGTATTTTATTGCAGCCCTTTGTATTTAGGAATATTTGACCAAATTTTCAGACATTTATTATCTTTTCTAGTGGAGAATTGTGAGATTATTATGAAATTCTCATACTGTATATGTCTCACTGAAGTAAGTAAAATGATTGTGTATTTCATAGCATAGAATATTGAATGAGTTCATATTAAGTTTGTGATATTGTTGAGATCTTGAGGAGACCGATGTGATATTACTAGGGTCTTTAATTCTGAAAATCCAGAGATATAAACAGAAGCCTCCATTTTGCTCAGAGGTTGCTTTTTCATAGCTTATTAGACATAATAGAGTTTTTATTTATTGCTCACTGAACTATGAGCGTTGTTTCAAATGTCTCTCCTTATTGTTTTGGATTAAAATAAATAGATACAGTTGGTGATCAGGTTTGACGTTTGAAGATATTGCTAAATTTAAAATTATATAAAATGTATTGAGGATTGTACTAATGATTGTATTGTAATATATAGTGAGAAATGTTTGAGTTCTTATTGAAACAAATTTGAAATTTGGCTCTAATGGATACAAATGTGAGATTACTAGGGCATTATGTTTTCAGGAGAAACATCTGAAAGACCAGAGACTGTACACAGAAAAAAAAAAAAATAGGATTTATTTTGCAGAGGTGGAAAGAGTACAAAAATATTCTACTCAAGTAAAAGTACCATTACATTACTGAAATTTTACTTAAGTACAAGTAAAAGTACCAGTCTAAAAATATACTCAAGTAAAAGTAAAAAGTAGCTCATTTAAAATTTACTCTGAGTAAAAGTTACTTAGTTACATTTTAACAATGGGAGGGAGGAAAAATGGATGAGACCAAAGGTGTCAAACTCAGTACCTGGAGGACCACAGCTACACAGTGTAGATATTACCCTAATTAAACACATCTGATACAGCTAATCTAATGATTTAGGCTTATTTGAAAACTACATGGTGTGTGTGTTGGAGCAGGGTTGGAACTAAACTCTTTAGGGCTGTGGCCCTCCAGAACTGAGTTTGACACACCTGGGATATGGGCCTATAAATCTCAAACTAGGTGTTTTTAATTAAAGGAATCAGTTAATTAGAATTATAAGACATTTGGGCTGTTACCAGGCAAATTAAATCAGTATCAACTAAATTAATCGCAAAGGAAACGAGAAGCTTCATCTGAAGTGGCATAGATGTATTTACACTGACATGAATGCATTTAGCCTGCAGTTACAAATGCAGAAATACTGTTTTGATAAATAAGACATAAAATGTGACCCTGAACCACAAAACCATAATTTCATATTTCCATTGATTTTGTTATGATCGGACAATATTTGAAAATCTGGAATCTGAGGGTGCAAAAATCTCCTTTAAAGTTGTTCAAATGAAGCTCCTAGTTTTGATATATTTACAGTAGGATATTTACAGAATATATTAATGGAACATGATCTTTACTGAATATCCTAATGATTTTTGGCATAAAAGAAAAATGTATAATTTTAACCCATACAATGTATTGTTGGCTATTGCTACAAATATACCCCAGCGACTTAAGACTGGTTTTGTGGTCCAGGGTCACGAATGTTAAATAGTCATTAGAAATAAAATAAAAAATAATAATCAAAAGATACTTTAAATGTTAAATTAGAACCACCAGTAGGTGTCAGTAAGTCACTGATAAGTGAGTCATTGTGATTGAACAGAATCATTTAAACGGTTAATTCAAGGAATGAAACACGTCATTGCTCAGAGTCAGAGACGCAAAACTGTGTTTGGAATTATTTTTGTTGTCGAAATAGAGCAAAAACAGGCAATATGGTGTCTAAAACGTAAGTCTCTTAATTAACTTATTGTTTTTTGAACTGTTGTAAAAAGAAAAACTACAGGCCTATGTAATCATGGTGATTTTTTGAGAAAAACGGCATTCTTCGTGTGATGTTGACTTACTATATTAAATTATATAAATATATAAATTTTCTGCTTCTATATCTTCAATTTTGTGATCATTCTAAACGCATTTTAACAGACTGAATCACGAGTGAAAGAAAGCACTGGTTAAAACAACAATTATTATATTATCTCAGATGATATTGCACACCCTGCACCACTGTCTTTTTGGCTCATTTGTGCAAAACCTTTTGCTAAAAGCTTCGCTTTTAACCACCAATGCAATGATGTAAGTATTTCTACCTCTACATGTTTGCGAAGGGTCGATGTCGAGATGTTATAAGCTGCTAGTTCGGTCTCCCGAGGCAAACACAGCTTACACTGCATAATAGAGCATGAATATATGGCCAGGGGTTCACTTCATTTCCTTCGAATTCAACTTCAGCAGAATATGACGGGTTTGGTTTTCAGCTGGGTCTGCACCATTAGGGGCCGTTCACATATCGCCTAAAACGCATGGAAAACGCAGGCGCTGCTTTCTCCTTTTTCCAAAGCGCTGGGCGGTTGCGCCCGAGGCGCTGTCGTTGCTAAGCAACCATCAGCTGCGCCTCCGTTACAAGAAATTTGATCACATGACCTGCGGTGCGCTTGCGGCATTCTGAAAAGTTGAGATGTTTTTATCTCGGCGCGGGCGCCGCCTGGAAAAAACGGAGCGTGCACGCGCCCATTATGAGCGCATACCGCGTGTCTACATTTGAAATAACGAACTTAAGCGCGCAAAAGACGCGATATGTGAACGGCCTTAAAACGCCTGTCTTGTTCGCCTGCATCGTTCTTGTTATTTTAGCGCCAGTTTCTTCTTCTGCCCATTATTTGCTGCAGTTTTTCCACGGAGCGATTTTTACTCAGTAACGAATGTGTTTTAAAATGTAGCGAAGTACAATACTTCCCACAAAATATACTTAAGTAAAATTACAGATTAAAAACATTACTTAAAAAGTACAAGTACACAAAAGCTACTTAATTACAGTAAATGTAAATTCTGAATCAATTTTCTATTAAATTTTGCACAATTACTAAAACGACAAGTAACATTGGATTAACCACTAAGATAGACTGAAATAGTACTCTCCTGTTAAACGGGCTCCGATAATCTTAGTTTTATTTAGACAAATTTAGCAAAATCTTTTTTTTACAGTGTAGCAGAAATTTGTTCTCCGTTGAGCAACAATTTAAGATAATTTGTGATTTTACTTTCTTGGTCATGCTTTCGTGTCTTTGCTTTGTCTGAGCTGTAGAGGTATTCATTAGCAAGTAAATTGAGATTCTAATGGATATTTTTTTTGTCATAGCTCTGACACAATGTAGTATCGCTCACCTGTTCCTCTTTATCATCTTAAATCATTTGCAAAAAATATTCATTTTAGTGAATTAAATCAGTACAAGTCTGCAAATATTGTCTGCTTGGCACAGCGGTTAGATTGGTTATTGTGGCTCTGGTTCAGACCACCCGGAGATTTCGTAAGGTATTTCGCAAGGGTGCGATTCTTTGATAGATATTAGTTGGTACAGGAGGCAGTAAATGAGTTGACCTTTTCGGATGGCAATGGAGAGTCTGAGCTTTGTTACAGGACAGAGGGGAGTAGAAACACTGCAGCTCACGCTATGCTGATGAACTCACATGCAATGTAATGAATTGCAGTTCCATTATGCAAATACTATGCTAATTATATAATCAGATTTGATTCCATTAAGGATGTACCCAGCTTCCTAACCTTGAGAAGACAGGGACTGATCAGCTCTAATTTTGTTTCTTTTCTTTTCCAGACATTTTCTTATTCAAAAAATAATACGATTGTTTTTTCTTGCCTGTTTTGTTTTTAAGAATTTTTCTTTTTCTTTTTCAATTATTTAATTTGCCCCCCCCCCCGAAAAACCTTTCAAACGTTGCTTTTTTTCTGGCATTATATTTTCCTTTTTCTCCTATTCTATTCTATTCTATTCTATTCTATTCTATTCTATCATATTCCTTTTATTTTTCTGTCCATTTTTCTTGAAATTTATATTTATTTTTGTCATGTTTTTTCTTACCCTTTATTTTTTCTTTCTAATTCTTTTTTTGTATTTATTTTAATTTATTAATTATACTTTTTTCTGACTTTTTCAGAGATCTTTTAAGTACTTTTACATTTCTATTTCGACTGAACCTTTCCAAACCAAACCAAACTAACATCTCTGACTGCTTAAAGATTTAGAAATTTAAAGAAAAAAAGAGTCCTGTTGTGATCTTTTTCATATTTACATCTTATTTGCTGCAGTACAAAAGGCTTTGCCACCCTGTTCCTCTGAATGGGGTGTTTTTATGACACAGAACAGCGTTAGTTCTCTGTTACCACACATCTGAAGGCAGGTCTCCCTGACAGTGAGGTGACACATGGCGTGTGTGTGAGAACCAGATAATGAAATCTTTATCACATGTTTGGGAGGCCTGTAATTCCATTTGCTCTACTAATCCCTCGGTCACTCACTGAACAAACCTGTCTAACCAGAATTACAGTTTACACTCTTTTTAATGGCACAAATGTGATGAGCCTAAATAAGACTACTTTTAAAATAGACCATGATTACTTTCTTAATAAAAGCAGGCTACAAATGTTGTCTTTAAGCAAATACACAATGTGTATTTTGGAGGAGATATGAAGCATGAGACCCCTCTTCAGTAAGAATATGTTAGGAAACACGCCGGTTTGATGTTACTTACAGAGTCGTGTTTTGTATTTCATTTTGTCCATATTTGATATAGTTTTTTTAAATGTCATGCACCGAAGACTCCTCAGGCCTCATCAGTGCAGGAAGAGCTCTTAGGAAAGTCTGATTGAGCCACCTTGCCGGCTGTCTGCTGATCAGAGC
Organism: Gymnocypris eckloni scoliostomus; assembly: GCA_027564155.1. Classification (NCBI taxonomy): domain Eukaryota; kingdom Metazoa; phylum Chordata; class Actinopteri; order Cypriniformes; family Cyprinidae; genus Gymnocypris; species Gymnocypris eckloni. The sequence continues at coordinate 19,778,045 of CM050428.1, forward strand.
ACGATGGCCTCTCTTGTGTAATCAGTACCAGCCACACAGGGCGTCCTTTAACAAAATAGCCTCATCACCTCCCCCTCTGTGATCTCCCCCCTCTCCATGCGCTGTAACCGAGACAACAGAACTCCTCACCGTCCCCCTCCCCACGGCCCTCTATTTCCAAATCTCAAAGGCTCTTTTCAGCGTAACACTGAAAAGAACATCAATCACACCTGATACGCACACATGTACACACAAACAAACAAAAAATGAAGCCTTATTCTGCCCCCCCTCTGGTCCACCCATCTGAATGCAGTTATGCCCATAATTGCCTCCAATTTCCCTTAGTCACACCTGACATATTAAGCTACTGTACACAACGATTTCCTTTCTGGTCCCCAGAGGAAACAAGTGCCATTTGATTATGGCTAAATGTGATTATTGTCCTCCCGTCCAACTGGCTTGTGGCGGTCTTTTGTCCCTGACAAAACAAGAGAACAGGCGACCACTCTGATAGTGACGGACCAGCCCGGATGTTGCCCAGTGAACAAAAGATGGATGGTTAATTAATTTGTTTATAACAATGACATGAACAAAAAGAAAGAAATGATGATTACGTTTTTAATAAGAATAGGGTTTTACATGCTTTGTAAAAACATTTAATTTTGCAAAATTTAATAATTTCATTAATTAATTGTTGAAAAGTAATTATGTATTACAAAATGTTTTTATTATTTCTTTTGAAATGAAAAAGTGCTTTTAAATGATGAATGCAAGTAGTATCAGTTAAGAGGTTTGAGGTTATTTCCATTATGTCTACTGAATGATGAATGCAAGATATTTTTGGCCAGTCTCATCAGACATGCAGAAGTAGGAGGCACATTTGCAAAAAGGACTGCTTATTTAAAACCACTTCAATTGAAGATGTAATGTAGAGGATTTGTCTTTTGAAAAGGATGTTTCAGTACATGAAAAGTATCAATGACAGATATGACAGTACAAAAATAAACTGTAGTTATTTGTCTGGTTAGTATCTTTTGAAAGTTCTAATTGTCAATTTAAATCACATGACTAAATTACTGTATAACATTTTTTCTTCTGAGTGCAATAGTATCGGCTAATGTATTTGTCTTTAATGTTTGCTTTGTTGAAAAACATAGAAATAAATCTTTTATGACGGAAGCCCATTCAGCATTTACATTTCATGAAAATGTCATACACACATGACAGAACTTTAAAAAGTAATCAGATGTAAAAATGTTTTTAGAAATTTGTCAAATAGTTTTAGTTTGTGTCCATGCTACATTAAAAAAATCGCGAATACTGGTATGTAAATATTACAAAAAGAATTATGAATCACAAATGTTTATGTTTCTTTGAATGGAGCAGAAAATGCTTTTGCAAATTGTATTTATATAAATTAAAGATCTACGTCTTTGACATAAATACATGAACAATATCTCCAAACATCAGCATTCATACACATTTAAAAACTACTTTATTTAAAAATAATTAGACATGTAACACAGTTTGTAAAATCAAATGGTTTAATATTAAGACATTGTGTCAAAATATTTATATTTTCACTACTGTTGAAAATAATAACTTTTTAAAATTTGAAATAATACAAAATTTTAACATTTTTTAATATATAAATCTTTATTTGCCATTAAATGTCCATAAAATTTAAATTAAAATGCATTTAGAAATAAATGTTTAAAACAAAAATTTAAATCAAACTAATGGAGTTCTCCAGCATTTGATGCAAAATGTGGAGAGAATAAAATAAAAATATTACAGTTTAATGCATGTATAATTTGTCAAAATATATGAAATTAAATGCAAAGGTGATTAAAAATCTAAATGTTTTGCTGGTTGCTGAAAAAAGAAAACATTTTTATACATCATTTTGCAGCTGTGAGGACAGATATTTTATTTTTAGCATAAACATTGCGGTATGAGAGATTCAGCACTGTTAAGAGAATAAATACATGAAAATATCTCCAAAATGATAACATTAAAAGCATTTTACATTTATTTATACAGCGCTATTCATAACACATTGATTGAAGATTAGACCACAAAATAAAATCATTTTAATTATTTAAAACATTGTGTCAGAAATCATCTTATTACTAAGATGGATTACACTTGTTAAAAATAATACATTTTTATAAAGAATAATTAACATATAATATTTGAATAGTACTCTTTATCAAAATAAATGTTTAATTTTATTAATTAAAATATATTATATATATATTTCTTTCATCTGTTGTATAAAAAACAAACATATCTACATCTCAATGGTCTCGAATAAGTTAATTTAATGAACTATTTAAATTTAAGAAATTGTTTGTAGTTTGGCTCTATTTAGATGCTTAAAACACAGAATTTGTTAACAATAAAAAAAAAAAAAAAAAGTAAAAAATTATAACAGCTACATGTATTTTGTACCTCCTTTAATAAATTAATGTTAAATTGATATTGCTTTATGATTTTAATTTAATAAGACATTTTTTTGTTAATACAATTTCATTTGAAGTTATTATGAGTCCATAAAAATTTAAACGCAAAAAAATGCTTTAAATAAAAAATAACATTTTTAAAAACAATTATATGTTTTGTTTATAGGGCTACAATATTTATTTTTTACATAACATAAAATATAATTATTACTTTAAATAAGCATATACATGTTTTCAGCATGTTTTTGTCAAAAAATGTATATGAAATTAAATGCATATATTTTGATTAAAACAAATCAGGAAAAGGTTATGCATAAAATTTTATACTAATTTTTTGATTATGCAATGAAGACAATATTTATTTTTAAATAACCATGATAAAGCGATGTGTTTGTGGTAATGAGAGTTTATATATGAGCACAACATACAGTGCAAGCATAAATGCGCTTGTTAGAAGTGCCAGTGTAATCTTGTGTCCAGAATGCAATTGATCCTCAACTGACTTGAGACAGTAGGCCAACACATCACACACATTGTACACAGCATGACAAACATATTTAGTAGTTAAACCACATATTAATATTTTAAGACTGTTGTACACTCATATCTAATTGTCACAAAAACTTTAGTACTGTTATTAAGAATTACTTAAATAATATGGTTTTAGTCATATGAAACTAGAAAAAAACACACATATAAATATTTATGAACACTTTTAATAAATTAATGTTAAATTGTTTCTAATATAATATATTCTTTTATATTTTATATTTTAAAATGTTGTGATAAAAAACAAAAAAATCTAGATCTCAATGGCATAGGATGAGTAAATGCAATTTAGAGAACTATTTTTAATTTTAAATTTAAGAAATAGTTTCTTTTTGGCTTTATTTAATATAAGTTTTTTTAAAATGAGATATAAAAATTAAAAAAATCTAATTACAAAAATGTTTTGCTGATATGGAGGAATCTAGTTAATAAAGCTAATCTGTACCTCTTTAGCTAAATTTGAAGACAAATATTTTAATAGATACATCATGTTAATTGAGATAGTTGGTAACATTTCCAATGTGTTAATATGGGTTATAATTTGTGTATTGGAGTGATTATGTGACACGTTTACTCCTGTAAGTTAGCAAATGCAAAAACTCTTTGACACATAACATATTTTTTTTTTTTATTGTTTTTGTTTAATCTGTGCAGGTAATTATAGCTTTTATGAATATACATGCATCATACATAATAACATACATAATAATACATAGATACAGTATGTAAAACATATGGTTGGTAAAATGATCAAAGGGCTGAAAATAATCTGCATTGTTAATCCTGATCTTTTAAAAACAAAAATCACATCACTTCCATTGGATGAATTTACATGAAATCCATTATCAATATTTTTTTTCTAGATAGTGAGCTATTTCAGACAGTGTTTGTGTATTTTCAGAAAAAAAATAAAAAAAAATATAGCCTGTAGACTGTAAGTACCTTTGATAAAAGTGTCTGCTAAATGTGAATGCGATTAAGAATTTCCAATCAACATAAAATGTTACGAAACTGCCTGGAAGAGGACGTGTGTGTATATCGTCCTAATGCACGTTGAGAAGGAGAGTTTGATTGGCTAAAGACTCTCCAAGGACCACAGCTGGATAAATGCAGAAAATAGTTGAGTCTCGGGGTCATAAAACCTTTAAAAAAATTGTCAGACAGCACCTACATCACCACATGTTGTTTGGGAGGGTTGCAAGAAAAATTATCCTAGCTCATCCAAAAACAAACTTCAGCATAGTCAGTTATCAGACACGACTGGAACTTCAAATGGGACTGGTTTCTATGGTCAAATGAAACTAGAAAATTAGCAAACACTCAAGATGGGTTTGGTGAACACAAGGATAAAAAGTACCCCATGTGTACAATGAAATATACTGCTGTATTTTTGATGTTGTGGGCCTGTATTTCAGCTGGCCAATCAGAGCAGACTGCGCTTGTCGGAAGGATGGGCTTTGTAGAATACGAAGCGTTTGAGAGAGGCGGGGCATAGAGGGCTTACAATAATGTACAGTATTTGAAAAATAATGTTTTTTTTTTACATTAAATCATACACAAAATAATTATCTTTAAAAAAGCATCATATGACCCCTTTAACAAAGCAGATTAAATTTCACAGACCTTCTTTGATCATATTTACCAAGGGTGCTGATATTTTTGGCCATGACTGTATATAACAGACGTCTATGTTATGTTAGATAAGGTGGATAGCTAAGTAAATGGGTGCGTGTAGATATGTGTGAGACAACCTACACCTGTTAGTAATCGATACCCCTCTCAAGCAGAACCTGGCTGCCATGGTAACGCTTCTCAAGCGGTTTGTTTGGGATGGTGTGTTAGCATGGTGCCTGACCTGGTTTTCCCTAGTCTTGGCTAAATTTAACTAAAGCGGACACTTTGGTGCATAATTATGCATCAATGGAAATCTTAGAGTAGCTGATGCAGCTCCTAACGCTAATTTTCTTTCTTGTTATAATCCACATGCAGGATTAAACAGTGTGTCACAGTACTCACACTTTCATAATATCAACCTTCGTAATGAAGACTTACATGTAGGTATTTCTTACAGTGTGTGGATGTGCTTAAGGGCTGAGAAAAGCTTTGATAATTATGCTGCATTCTTTTCAACGTCAAACGTCCTGCAAAAGTGCCACTTGATGTCAGACTTGGATACGGGTGTGCTTTTCTCATTCATATATTATCTGTATCATTTAGAAAATATAAAGTGAGCTATTACAGACAAAAAGTGTTTCCTGAAAATGTGTATTTTTCAAAAAAAAAAAAAATGAAATAGCACATACTACTTTCTACATAGCAAATACACCTGATTATGATACCTGCTGGAGGAATCTCTGGGTGGATGGCAGATTCTGACCCACTTTTTTACCCAAGCTTGGCTAACATGCCGTGTGTGTGTATGTGCTGAGCACCGTTTGAATTGTGTGCGTTGTGAAATATGCATGAGATATGCCTGGGCAAAGGGCCATGAGGAAGCAGGTCAGCCCTGGGCTGTACTTGAGAACCTATTATGTGTACACACACACACACACACACACACACACACACACACACACACACACACACACATTGGACTTCACTGACCACATGCTCAACAGCAGGTTGTACAGTCAATAAAAAGAGCAGAGAATAAGGCTTGTTTTGTGTACATGCACAGGTTTGATTTGTTTTTTTAATTTTGACAATGGATGCACAATACTTTACTGGTTAATATATGTTTTATGTTGCTAATATTAACATATACTATAATATACCCTGTACAAAAGGTTTTTCAAAGCTGTAAATAAAATATAAAACACTGTAGTATGTTTTACAAGAAATAAAAAGTTCACTTATTTCAATGTTATTCACCATTTTTTTGTATTTGTTTGTTACATTTACTAGCAGTTTCTGAGTGAAAATTGTTTTACATTTATTAAAAAATAACATTACTATTATTATTATATGAAATTCATGCAGTTTTGGAACAAGCAAGTGATGACAATTTTTTTTTTTTTTGTGAACTATACCTTTAAATGTAAAATGTAACACATTTCAAAGATAATAATTTTTCATTGTTTGATTATAATAGTGTTGTTTTCCTGTGGCCTTTAAAATGATTGATTTTAGTTTGTAGTGTTGTATTTTTTTTGCTGATCTGACCACTAAACATTTGAATCACACTTTCTCTCCTTCGTTAATGCCTGGAATCACTGTAGTTGTGTGTTTCTGAGACAGGATCCTGTCCTTGTTGTGGATACTCTGACCTGTGCTTTTGGTTAAATGCTGCACATCTATTCTTCTCTTTCCTAGAACACACACCGAAAGTAACTGCTGACGGTGTCGTGCCCGTGTCTGGTGTGAGTAACCCCCCTCAGTGCTTTGGAAGCCTGAGATAGTCACCTGATCCTTGCTGTGAAAGGATAGAGTTCGTGACCTTAAGCTAGATGAGATGTTTCAAAGCAAGCAATATTTCATGCGAGGGCAAAGTGCTCAATTCAGAAGTCACTGTAAGATCAAATGTCGTCTTTTGATGTTTCACAAGACATTTGGTACGTTTTTGTACAAATATGTTACTGGAAGCTGATGGCAATGAAAAAAAATAATCAAAAGCTGTTTCTTTAATAGTGTTATGATATAATCAGTAATTTCAGTGAATCAGTTGAGAAATCCCATTGGCCCAAAAGACAGTTTTACCTCAGGCAAAGTCAATAGCAGAGGGCAGAACGTAATTTATCTGGTACACACATCTGTTGTGTTTAGAAAACATAGGGGCCAGACACCATGATATCTACTAGAATACTGATGAACAGTCTGTAAGCCTCCATTGTTAAAAGCTTAATTTTAATGTATCTTAATAGACTATTTTCTGTTTTAATATATAATCATTTACAAAAATATCAGGAATGTTTATTGAGAAAGTAGTAGGGCTCCCTTTTGAGATCATGGTGACTTTATTGAAACAATTGACTAGTTAAAAATATAGTATTATCAATAGCACAAGCGCTTTTATTTTTAGCTACAAATTAAGCCACTGTTTCCGGTGTTAGAAATCCAAATGACACAAGCACCGCCATTCCTTTGAGGAGGCGGTTAATGTTTTAAGGTCTTTAGATCCACCATCCGTCATCACACCATCACAAAAGCATAGGGAGAAAAAGCGCATTCTTTTTTTAATAAACACCGTGAGTCTTCGTCTCTCAGAAAACTCGATTCAGGAAATGAAAGACTTCAAAGGCAGCGTTGTGCCCTTTCATGTCCCAAATTAAACTGGGTACGCTCAGCCTGCACGAGTGGGTTCGCTCTACATGTGGGGAAATCCGTGCTGATATGATACGTGCGTAAACGCTTATAGGTGTTCCTCCGCATGACTGTTGAGTTTCATGTGCAGATCCGTGCATGAGACGCTTGTAAAGTGATTGGCTTTGAATAAAAACAAGAAAGTGTCAGATTATAACATTCTGTCTGCTGTATTAATACTCTTTTCTTGTACTATGCTGGTTTCTGCGTGAATTGATTTTGTGCGTCACAAATAATGTCTACATACTTGACACATCAGATCTGACACAAACATTTATATTTACATTTACGTTTATGCATTTAGCAGACCCTTTTATCCAAAGCGACTCAGGCTATACATTTTTTCCAGTATGTGCATACACACATTTACATAGACACATCTTTGGTCTGGCGTTTCGGGAATAGCTGGCAGCTTCATGCTGAAGGTGTGGACTTCCTGTCAAGAGGTCACTGCTTTGATTACCATTTCCCCTGTCACTTTCCTCCCCATCTAAGCGTAGTGAGAATGATGGGTAACATAGCTGAGAGCGAGACCACCAGATATTCAGTGCTTCTGGGCTAATCACAAGCTGTTGTTTGGATGTCATCATGTGCTCATGTGTCAAGTTTGCTGCCAGGGTTTGCAAGTCTTGCTCGTAAGTGCCAGGAGCATTACGCTAGATGAGGACTTCCTCTGTTTACACCCACTGGCATCCGACATGGCTTATGAATTTAACATAGCCGACCTTTGGTATGAGAGTGTTTGCTATTTTGGGTAAGTTGACTGTATTGAATAAAATATTCAGCAATTTTAGTTCAGCTCTACTGCAAGAGCAGCTGTTTACCTGAAGTCTCTTCTGATGGTAGAATAGTTTTATTAGTTTACTGCCTTGGTTAAAGGAAATAACTGATCTATTCAGACGTATTTTGTTCACTTAATTAATAGTGTGTTTTATTTGATGATTGGATTACAGCCCATTTTACTTTTATAATGTGCCATTTCCAGGTGAAACAGAATATTCAGTGAGAAAAAATGCAGAATGGGACTCGAGTGTCTTTATCAGGAGTTGTGAAAAGTGGATGTTTTGTACTAGATTGAATCTAGCACGAATGCTGGTTTGGACTTGAATTAATTTTAGGACTTGAATACTGGTTTACAGTCATTTGTGAAGGACTTCTTTGCTTTATGGTTGTGTGGAGACCGAAGGACAAGATCAACCAATTTTTCTTCAAATCTATTATCTGCTTTTATTTTAGTAGTCTTTGGCATGAAACAGAAGTGGTGATTGTGAGGCTTCTTAAACGAGAAAAAATGTAGGATGAGGCTTTCTTGGATCTCAAGTGATTGACAGGGTGCTGGAGAGGATGGATTATTGTCCAGCCCTCGCACTGTCACGCATGTCATCATAAAGGAATAAAATAATGTTGTTGCCATGTTTTTGATTACAGATTACAAAGGCACATGATTTTTTAGAGCAAATAATGATGTGTATAATGTATAATAAACAGATAAATATTCAATTTTAAAAACAGAACTTTCAATTTGTGAATTCATGGTGACTTCAGCTATTGGCAAGATTTTAGAAAGGTGACATTAACAACAGCTACAGTCATTTTGGTGATCGAAGTTGTTGCATTTGGATGAAAGACAAACTTTTTGTTGTTATAATGCACACTTATGTATCAATTACGATAAAAACAGGAATATATACTGAGAAGGTAATGGGTGTCCATTTTGATTTTATGTTGACTTTAAGCAAACAGTGCTGAAAAGGAATAACTTTTAACAGGAAAATATTCAATTTAATTAAATATTCAGTTTTAAACTTAAACTTAACTGGTTCAGTTGTTTCCTGATTCGCTGATGCAATTTAGAGTCTAAAAACTTGTTTTCTGATTTGGCAAGATTTAAAAATCCTCCTAGGTAAGGCTTGTTATAGTTAAGATTTTCTGGTATAGTGGATGGCGTTTAATTCTGCCTGCAGCCTTGTTTTCTAAAGAAAGCAAGCGATAGCTGTCATTCTGGTGTTGCACTTACAACAGTTTGTTACACACTAGAGTCAGTGAATAATGAGCTTGTGGAACATTTTGAAGCTTAAACTAATGAATACTCCAGAGATGTTTTTTTCACATTCATCCAACATTTGGTGAGTTTAAGGTGTCATTCCTCATGTCTGCAAATGACAGAGAGTGCAGAGGGGCAGAGGCATGACAAATAATCCACCCATGTATTAAAGCCACTTTTTTCCTCTAGACATTTTGGTTAAAAGAGGAAAGTGTAGGAAAATGTAACAGAAAGTGTCATGAGCTCTGAAGTTTGGTCATATATATGGTTATGACACATGATTGCAATGGAGCTGACATTACACAATTCTGCTATTGTTGCTCCGTGGAAATCCCAGAAAAGGACAAATTAATAAATACATTTATATATTAAGCCGAAAGTGTCCAAAATGGACATTAGCTTCAGAAAGAGGGGTGTTGAGAAATATCAAAGAATGATTGAAGTTCTTGGGACACTTCAGCTAAAATAATGACTTAATGTAAATAAATATTGAATAACAGTACTATAGAGTGTATCTACATATGCGCTGAGCTGTTAGCACCACAAGCTCTGATGTCCCACTGGATGATTCAAGGCTTGGTTAGCTATGCCAAAGTGTTTATTTTTCATCTTTTTTTTATTTTTAGAAGCCAGCTAATATTAACAGTTTTGTCAACTCTACTGCGCCTGTGGCAAAAGCGCTTAAGTGTATCTTTTGCAATTTAAGTGACCTGCTTTCCAGCTTCGACTTTTCCCATTACTGGGAGTGACATTTCATTTAGGGCCCATCATTCATCTTTCTTGCGCCTGGGCCTGGGCCATGAGCGTCTGTGCCCTCTCTCTCTCTCTCTCTCTCTTGCAGCTGAATCTATTTTTACTTTTCTAGTTATTTTTATTTTTAAGAAAGAGACTAGCTCATCTTTGCGCAGTTCTGTAAAACATAAAAATACAAAACTTATCAAAACATTTCAGCTAGTTTAAGAACATACATATTTTGTCTGTGATCATATGTCAGTTAGAAAATGTTATAAAATTGGGGAAAATTAAAATGGCATATATTCTGTGTACTCATTGAAAATTATGTAAGCAACTATCTTTTCTTTGTGCAGTTTTATAAAATAAAAAAATGTACTCATGCATTTTTCTGTAGTCAACCAGAAAGATGGTAGATGTGCCCTTTGGGGAGTAAATCAACGGAAAATGAACAGCACCGGCTGCCTCCCACGCACACTTAGCTCTGTGTTATTGTACTGATTTGTATGCATTTAATTTGTTTAGCTATTTTTACTAATTGATCAGAGGAAGAGTTATCAAAATGACATTAGCTCCTGGGCTTTGGATTGTATGCAAAGAGGTTTATTTTTCTGACAGGTCTGTCTTTTTTTTTGCCTAAATGCACTTATTTTTAGTAAATAGTCTTAGCGTATTTTTAAGCTTAATCTATATAAAAATCTTTAATGTTGCCATGGCTTAAAATTGCTGTCAATTTTGTGCCAATAGAATTTAATTTATTTGCAAAACGTCCCCTTTTATTAACCTTGTTTTAAATGTTCAGGGTTATGTACTTGTTTTCTATAAGAAATGCATATAGATTGTAGTCCTTTTTGAAGAAAAATAAGAACACACACACATACAATACATTAATCCTGTTACAATAATTGTTCAGCATTATTAAAATTGATAAATATGGTTTATGGTGAGCTAATTTTAATATTTTATAAGGTTGTGACTGGGACTCCCACACTTCTACACTTCCACTGAGCGTATGCTCCGTTATTGCCTGTATGAAAGCGACCTCATTATTACAGGAACATTATTTTATTTCCAAAAGCACAATGATCAAGATAACAGAATGGCCTATATGGATTTTGATACCAGTGAGGGCGATGTATCTGATTGCATGTTATGCAAGGTGAGAATATGAGTGACCCTTTTATTTTAATCAGCACCAATTATTCCTTGTAATAATTTCCATCATAGTTTAATTATGGAAACGTTTATTTCTGTTATCGGATAGTGAGCTTTTCATATGTGGGATCCTTGACTGGCTGGTGCTTGGATTATATTGTATGAGATAAACATGCAGTGCATAATGGGTTGTAGCTCCAGTCCAGCATGACAAAACTACCTGTTGTTCTGTCTGAGGACAGCACAAGTGGGTGAGCATGTGTGAATGTGATTGATTCCCATATTTGCCCTCCCTTAGATTATGTTCTCTATACTGGAAGCCCTATCTGATTGAGTCAGAGACTGCAGGGTGCAGTGCATTCTGGGACAATGGCCACCCCTTTAGGGAACTGGTAGGGCCATTGATAATTTGATGTCTAGCAATGTAACCTTCCTTACATTTTATCTTTTTTTTGAGGATCTACACTAACAATCACTATAGTTATTGCATTCATTTTAGTAGTATTATTTTCTGTGGAATTATGGTAAAATACTGTTATGGAGTTTTCTTAATCACTGTGATTAACTTTAAAACCTAACATTTATTTTGAGGATCTACAATAACAGTCATTATAGTTACTACATTTTAGTAGTATTATTCTCAGTTGAATAAAGGTCATTGTACACTGGGTCTGAAATTTACATGTTAAATAATAAATACCACCTCACGTTGTGTCAATCACGTTAACACACTGCCTCTAAAACTTTCATCTGTCCTAAAAAATTCGGATCTGGTTCGATTTTCAAAATGTTTTGCATCCGTAGCAAGCATTTTGATTGGAAAGGATGACTAATATGGAAAAAAAACGCCTTCATGGTTAAATACTGTTATTGAGTTTTCTTGATCAGTGTGATAAACTCCTACAATAATTAAAATAAGCACTAAATCAACATGCAAACCGCAGTAACAAACCATTCACTTTCATAATGTGATGTATTTCTTAAGGCTGGAATACACAACATGACTTTTAAATTCTGAACAGATTTTTAAAACACTAGGCATCATACACTTACCGACTTTGTAAATAGTGACAAAGGAAAACTGGGCATCATACACTGCACGACTGAAGATCACACTACCAGACTTGAACGTTGTTCCGATCACAACGAACCCATGCAGAAACGTGCGCCTTGTTGCTAGGAGACGCATGACAAATGAAAACATATGTGTTCTAAAATCGGCTGAAAATATCAAACAAAAAGAGTCTGTGACCATAATACACTACATGATTTTTTGTCATCTGTCAGCTGTATTCTGCAGACTGTCTCTGACTTTCCTCAACTAGCGTCAACTTGATCAGACTGTAAAATCGTGGGGAAATCGGGGAAAAATCACATAGTGTATATTCCAGGCTTTAGTAAAACAGAATGTTCAGCAGGAAATCATTTTATTTATCTGTCAGGATTTGATTGGCTCTTGAAAAATAGGCATTTTAGACTGATGTTATTGGCAAGTACATCCTTGTCTGTTACATCATCAGAAAGAAAAGTTTCAGAGCTAGATACAATTATTAGATTGCAGAAATCTTACATATAAAATATTTTTAAAGTCTCTTAAAGTTAAGAATTTTGCACAATATGTTTCTATTCACAAGTCAGTTCTTTTCCATTCTTGGTATTGAGGAAAGAACAAGTAATAAATTATATCTCAATATTCCAATAGTCATTGGTTATGATTTTCAGCATTTTATATGTTGTTTTGATACAGCAGTGTATATTTCTGGCCAAACTGTGACCTAGTATTTGATAGCGAAGTTTACCCTGTGCTATTGTTGTGAAATTATCTAGACACTCTTGAGCCGTCTGCCCTCATTTTAATGCAGGAGGGTTAAGGAGATACCGTTATCATTCTGAATGTGTGTTTCGCATCACTGACAGTGTACTGAAGATTTTTTGGGGGGTACCAAAAGCTCCTGCCCTGCCTCTGGCTTTCGATTAGGTTTGACAAACAAAATGGCTCATCTAAGATCACCTCCATTTTCTTCAGACACACTAGTTCTTCACAGTGGAAAAGCTTCCCTAAGGGGAAACATTTCTAACCAGCTCTGCTTTAACAAAGAACATTAACATGCAGAAACACTGAAATAGAAGTGCTTTGTGCTTTTAAAGTTTGTTAAAATTTTGTAGAGCAGGTTTTTTTTTTTTTTGCTGTTATTAAATTTAAATGTAAACAAACATATATATAGTACATGCACATTATATGTTTTATTGACATTTTTACAAGACAGTTTGCTATTTTTACTTATTTGCAGGACTTTTAGAATTTGAAACTTTTTGATCATTTTTTAATCATCTATCCATTCATCTACGAAAGCATACTAAATTCTGTATAGCCCAATAGAGACCAAAAGTACGGTCTTTAACTTAGAAAGGGATTTTTCTCTCGTGTCTGTATGGTATACAATCACCTATATGCTTTAATGGTGCTATTATTACACCATTTGATGTAAAGTAAATGCTCTGTTTTGTTATTACAGTATTTTTTTCTATTTCTGTCTATGCATAATGTATGCATTTAGATGGAGTGGATGTCGTACCATCATTCCAGTTTCTGGCTGCTTTCTGCACAGATTAGTCTGTGAAACTCTGCCTTTGTTATATTTTACTTATACCACAGGGATCAGATTGTCAGATGTGGTCCATACGGGTGTCACCTCTTTTGACTGTCCAGAGACAAGCATTGGTTATTTCGGGTGAGAATTGTTGTTTAGAGAGCCTTATTTTGGTCAGATTGGAAGACAGGGAGGAAGTCCAAATGCACAGTGTTCCCACTGAGACTGAAGCAGATCAAAAATGAACCCTTCACCATCAAAATTTCTTGGAAGAATTGTCTGTTTTGGTAAACTACTCGCTCAGTCTATGTATATGCAAAAACTGAAGAATTTTTTGAAATAAAATTTGAGTTCAGAGTCTACAGATAAATGCTACTAACACATTTATTTTAGAATACACAAACTGATATGCATAAAACACAAGGATTACATTTTATGTTTAAAAGCACAGCTCACCCTGTCAAAAGAGGGTGCAGGGAGACAATTTGATTGGTTTGATTGTGATTGGTTGGCACGTTGTGCTGCACTCCCTGTTGGCCCGTCTGATTGGTTGAGAGCTCTCCGTGGTGCTGAACTCAAGAACAATAGTGCTGTAGTAGAGTGTCTGGTGCCCCCAAGGACAGATTATCAGGCCCTCTTCACTCTTCCTCGTAATTTGTCCTGAAAGGACGAGACTTCCACCGATGGCACGGCCTGAGTCTCTTGCGATTTCATGGAGAGATGATTTTGATGATTTTAGTGAATTGGTTTGGGTTAATCCTCTTTTGTTTGACCCCCTACCACATGCCCACTGACACAAACCGTGGTCTGAGCCAGTTCATTTTGTTGATGCTTTGTCTGCATGAGTGCAAAATTCGTTATCTGTAAATCTTTGTGAAAGAATAGTTTTAATGTTAATAGTGTATATAGTTCCCTAAAAAAGAAGATATTTTTGGTTTTACATAACCATCTAATAAATTCCAACAGAAACCAATATTTCCATAATCTGTTAGTAACTCATATATACACAAGGTGTTATCGATTTTTCGGTTTCAGTCCTGACAGCTGTACATTCTGTCTCAGGCTGTTTATATAAAGCAAGTCAATTCAAGCACATGTACTGAGAGAAAATTAACCCAATTATGCCCCTTAATCACTACCCTTCTCCCATCCAGACGAGAGTAATTGAAGACCGTGTTCAGCACTTTGGAATTGAGGGCGGAAGAGGCCCCTGTCATTTTTGGGGGTCCAAGACGTCATATAAAGGTTCAGCCAATTACTGTAATCAGCCCCAGACAGCACAGTGTGCTCCAGTCATGGACGAAATGAGAAAAGAAACACTGCATCTATTTCTCTTTGTTTGATCCATCCTCCGATCGTGAGATTACTGAATGTTGCATCCATTTAAAACATCAAAACTATAAAATGATATGGTGTTATATTCAATTATTTTAAGTAAAATATTTGTTTCATATTCTACAATATAATATTCAGTACTATGTTATATATATATGAAGAGCTCTTTTCCAAAACGCGATAAATGCCAAATTGAAAAAAAATGAGTTCATCATGCCATTTTGCTGTGTACTGAACCTATTCACTGCTCCATCAATGTTTCATGCCAAATCGCTATATTTCCTTGTTTAAAATGTACTGCAAGATGCAGTTCTTTTCCAAACCGCTATAAGCGCCGAACCTGTTTTTAGCCAAAATGCGATAAATCCTCTCGATCAATCAGAATTCGTTCGATGCAATCCAACATGACAACGCTTTGAAGCGTTTGTTTGTGCTCAGTCTTCAAAATGAGTGCTTTAAACTCTAATAACACTTTTGAGACCTACACCTGGGGGTAGAAAACGCAGATTGGACAAAGAAAATCACAAAAAATAAAAGGTGGTGTTTAACGATTGACGCTAGAGGCTGTAGCCTTTGGCGTTCCTTGTTAGAGCGCATCCTGCACTGAAACCCGGGTTCGAGACCTGCTCGGTGTGATGGTGCGGGCGGGTTACATCAACACAAGGCTGGTGCGACCGGTTTATATTATGAGTCCCTGATGTCATATACAGTGTGCATGTTCTCTTTTAAGACATAAACCAACATTAAAAAGGATGGATTTGTAGCGTTTAAAAAAAAAAAAAAAAAAAAAAACACTTTGCATTTATAATCGACAATATTGTTGTTTCATTTAACAATCATTGTTTAACATGTTCAGACTGAGCCAACAGACCATTTTAACAGGATAAATTGAATATTAAAAAAATGTATGGGTCTAGGTAAAAAAAATTCATTTTCCTGAAAACTATTAAAATGGATTTATAGCGTTTTGGAAAAGAGCTCTTCATATACATATATATATATATATAGTTGTAATGTTTCACATTATAGTTGTAAGTTGTAAATATAGTTGTAAATGTATAGAGTGAAACATTCATCATTTTAGATATTTAAACATATTTTGAAACATGAATATTTATACTTCAGATTATTTAATAGAATGCAGTATACCAATATATTTGTGTGTGCATGTATATTTACAATATTATGTAAAATATGTACAATAATATCTTGGTTGTTTTTAATTTTTTAATGTTTTTATTGTTTTTATAATAATAAATAACTATTATTATTATTATTAGTAGTAGTAGTAGTATATAGTAATAAACGTTGTTTAAACAACTTTATATCCACAACAAGCTATAATAATTTAATATTTTATGTATGTATCAATAAAACAAGGTAAACTCATTTGGTCAGAATATTCAACCAAATGTGGTACTATTAATGTGAATGAACGTGTGTGTGTGTGTGTGTGTGTGTGTGTGTGTGTGTGTGTGTGTGTGTGTGTGTGTGTGTGTGTGTGTGTGTGCGCGTGTGTGTTTGAGAGTCGGGACATTTTTTTGTATGTATGCGGTACATTAGATGTTGATCTTAATGAGAATGGAAACATATCTTGTGGTGTTTTTGTATACCTTTGTCTTTGCACTTAATGCATTGTGTTCTTTTTTTCTGGCACTATAGCACACAGAACACACACTTTAGAGCGTTAGAGATTAACATATTAAAGGGAGATTTGAAAAACACATTACACTAAACGTATTGTGTTCTTTCTACCGTTGACTGAGTTCTCTAGAAGATTGTCTTTGAAGCGAGGAACAGGAAGGAGGAGAAGAGAGAGTAGTGCCTTGTGGGGCTAATGAGTGGAATCATAGCCGTTTGTGTAGCGAGTTTTGTTGATTAGCTAATATTTGATTTCTCCGCCGCTTGTGCCTCGCAGGACTTTAGCTCATTGAGTTTGTTCAGGAAAACACCAATGACTTTTGAAAGCTCAGATTACAGTACCTTGAAAATGAAAATTAACCTGAAGCTTTTTTGAAAGTGAAGCTGTTTTGCAAAAAGCCTATTATCGTTCCAAAGTTGCCCTTGAGAGTTACATTTTAGGTTTATGCTCAGAAAAAAACAAATACTGTCTCGCCACTGTCTCGTACAGAAAAACAGGACAATACATCTGATTCTTGAAGGACATCATTGAAAGACAAAAACTCTCCTTATGCATTTTACACATTTTATGTTTTGTAGAAGCCAGTTTCTTTGTTTTTTGCTTTCAATTATGATTATTCTTCACAAAGCTTGAAATCACCAAGTAACAAAATATAGATTTTGCAAAGAAAACACCTTGTTGAATGCAGTGACTGTGTTAGCAATGTGAGATAAGGCTATGAGAAAGCTAAGCTGGGAATGGTCTGGAGAGAGAGAGAGAATAGGATTGAGAAAAACACTCCTTTCCTTTTGTTTCACTCGGTTTCTGACAGTCACTTTGCAGCTGAAGCTGTCCCTTTGTGTCTGTGACAGCTGAACAGACTCAGATAAACAAAACGGCTGCGCCTGCACTTCACTGCAACTTTGACTGCAGCTCCGCTGGGAGATTCCAATCCTCCTCCTCTGATTTTCTTTCCTGTTTTGAGGCTTCTGACGAACTGTGCTGGGTCTAGATTTGCTTCATCTAAATATGAAAGAATTTGGACATTGTGACCCTTTGATAATGGAGATTGAATGTGAAATCGCAAGACCATTGAGTGTAGAATAAACCCAATCATGTAATTGTCATTGGCCTGATAATCTGATGTTCATCTGTTTTCATTTGTGAAATAATGCAACATATGAACCAGAATTAGACCAGTGATAAAATGTTTTTATTTTTGTAAAATATTGTTCATCTAAAATTGTTATTTATTTCAGTTTACTCACCCCCACCTTATACCTTAGCATATTTAAATTTGGCACATTACACTACATGGCTGTTGCATTACATTTTTGAAGAAGTTTATGAAGAAATTAATTATTTACGTCAGCAAGGATGCAATAAATTGATCAAAATATTTAAAAAAATATTTTTAAAAATAATTCTGTTCTTTTGAACTTTCTATTAATCAAAGAATCCAATATATCACTGTTTCCACATAAGTATTAAGCAGCATAACTGTTTTCAACACTGATAATAATGGGAATAATAGTGTTTCTTGAGCACAAAATCAGCATAATATATTTTTTTATGGATCATGTGACACTGAAGACTAGAATAACGGCTGCTGAAAATTCAGCTTTTTATCACAGGAATACATTACCTTTAAAATGTATTATGACAGAAAACTATTTTAAATTGTAATAATATTTTACTGTATCATTGTTTTTGCTGTATTTTTAATCAAATAAATGCAGCATTGGTGAGAAAAAAAAACATTAAAAATAATCTTAGTGACCCCAAATATTTACACAATATGCAAAAATGTAATATAAGAGCATTGGTGGCAGTCAGCTATGGTGTTTTGTCATATAGCTTAAAGAAAGAAATTTAAAAAAGGAAAAAGAAAAATAGCGGATTTTTAATGCCTTTTTTTATCCTTGGATAGCCTCTTTAGTAACTATGCTTTTGTTCAATGGAAAAGAGCTGCAGGACTTTCTTCAGGTTTAGATTGGCATGAGAGTGAGTAAATAATGACCACATTTTTATTTTGGGTGAAATATTCATTGAAATAGTAATTATACATGTATAAATGTACAAATGTGCTCATCAGATAAATTAAAGTTAATGTACCCCCTAAGAAGAAGTGTATAAAGGCAATAAACAGACTGAGAGCAAAGTGAACTTTGCAAAACTGTCTGTAAATGTACATCAGTGTAAATGTGTTGACCCCAGTGCTAAGCAAGCAATGTTTTCTGCTATCTGATGAATAACTCATACAGTCTGTGACTGGAAAAGGTCAGCACGAAAGCCCTACACGCTCTCCACCGATACTCCGATCAGATAAACCATCCTTGCATCTCGTCACATCGTAGCTGTTACAGGCCGGTCCGCTGTCATCCGGAGCACTGAGCAAACATGGCTGCCGTTCCGGTCTCTCTGCACTCTTCGTTCTCTAAAGTGAGCGTTATGTAAATCAGCCTTCAGAAGTAATTAAGTCGCAGATCACCTTTGACCAGATCTACAGAATCCAGTCTGGTCTAGTTCTGACTGCTGCCTGCCACATGAAAATGGATGTTACAAATATAGGTTGTTGTCATGCAGTTGGGAATTTTTATTTCATGACCTAAATGATGATAATTAATTACTCTCTCATTATAGGGCAAAAGAATGCATTAGACTGTAAGCCATTTGGATGAAATCCATTTGAGTCTGTACACATTTGTGCAATTATGTTTTGTATTTCCATATTGGTTCCTTCACCCTTTCAGGCTCAGAGTAGATCCTAATGATGCAGCAGACAAAAGCTGAAATTAAATGAACAGCAGAGAAAACAAACAAGCCCCTGCAGACATTTACCTAGACCACTTTAGTCAGAGTAAATTCAATTGGACGAGAACATTGTGATATTGTAGCATGGTCATTTTTTTGGTAACAATTTAGTATAGGGCCCAATTCTCACTATTAATTAGTTGCTTATTAGCATGCCTATTATTAGCTTGTTGACTGCTTATTAGTACATATTTAGCATGAGCATATTCTACATCCCTAATCCTACCCAATATATAAACTTCACAACTACCTTACCTTATTAATAAGCAGCAAATTATAAGTTTATTCAGGCAAAAGTCGTAGCTAATAGTTTGTTAATAGCCAGAATTGGGCCTTAAAATAAAGTCTGACCATTTTGTTGCTGCTTGCTGTGCCTTGTTTTACTACTGAATTATCATGCAGCCATAATTTTGCCAGAAAATCTGGATTATGAAAATGTAAAGTTGAACGAATAACTATACTGTATGACATACTTTAGAAGTTTGGGGTCTGTTTTAAAAGAAATCTCTAATGCTCACCAAGGCTGCATTTATTTGATCAACAAATACAGTAACATAGTAAGAACAGTAATATTGTCAAATATTTTTGCAGTTTAAAAGAATGTTCTATTTTAATATATTTGAAAATGTAATGTATTCATTTGGCAAAGCTGAATTTTCTGCATCATTACTCCAATATTATGTCACATGATCCTTCTATGCTGATTTGGTGCTTATGGAGCATTTCTTATTATCAGTGATGAAAACAGTTCTGCTTAATGTTTATGGAAACCATTATACTTTTTTTCAGGATAATTAGATAAATAGAAAGAACAACATTTATTTGAAATAAAAATCAATTTTATTTGTCTCTATTTATAAATTATTGCATCCTTACTGAATAAAACTAACAATTTTTGAAAGAACAACAACATTTGAACTCAAGGTTCAAGGTTTTTTTTATTCGTCACATACTCAATTATACAGGATATAATCAGTAGTGAAATGTAAGGCTTTTTTAATAATCAGTGCAGACATTATGCGTGTAAAAAGAGAAAGTAAAAATATGTAAACAAAGTCGATAAAAGCACATTCTGAGCGGAGCTACCTGAAAGGCGACTGAACACAGCAGCGCCATGGTGATCCATGGGATCACCAACTGGGTGTATAGTGGTCTCTATTTTCCTTTGTCAGTCTTGACAGTCTCTAAATTTTGTTTGCAATTTAAGTAAGGCATTTACTCTGAGACATCCCCACAAACGTACAAGCTCTTCTTTTGTTCACCCTTTTTAAATAATATAAACTGAGGTATAAACAAACCTCTAAACAGCCTGTAGTGGTCTGGACTTTATGGAATAAATCCATTCAGGTGCACTGAGCAGTAGAGGAAGGGGGACGGCCAGAAATGACACTGTCAATCTTCTCTTTGAAAAACTACATGCGCAAAAGCAGGCAATCAAGTCGACGTGTGGAGCTTCACACATGAGTGGCTTCCTCTTACCCAGCCTGCCCATCTCCACACACGCCAACCCACACGCACCGCTTGCTATACCTCACCCAGCTCTCTGGGTTTATCCATCAACTTTACCCTGGCCGTAAGGGATCTGGTGTTAGTAGCCGTCCTTTGTTTGGTGGCCGTTGGCCCAGACTGAAGGAAAAGAATGATTTAGACTCAGGTCATGGAATAATATCATTCGGTTTATGCCTGCACTCTCCCATCATTCCTCTTCAGTGAGCAGCAGTCTCAAACTACCCCACACAAGCCCTGGACCTTTTGTATAAAATCACGTTTAGAAAGCATTATACATAGTAAATATTCTATTTAGGTGAATTATATGTTCTATATTATATTATATATTTATTTATTTATTTTACCTATTAAAATAGGACAATAGTTTATTTACAGGCTATCACAAGGGACATAAACCCAGGCAGTGATTAGGGCCAGGGCATTAAAACAAACAAACAAAAACAAAATTAAAAGCTATTATTTATTATGTAATTTGTAATTGATTATGAATGTAGTTATTATTATTATTTTTACATTAATTATTTTAAAAGTGGCATGCTTATACAGGCTATATAAACATTAATGGACATGTTAAAAATAAAAACAGAACAATGCCTGAAGCATTACATGATGTCATGTCATGTCTATTTTATTTAATTATATTTATTTATTTTTATATTTTTTAAGGGACATGTAAAAAAAACAAAAAAGGACATTAAGCATGATAAAAGAACCTTTGTTTATGTAACGCTTATTTGTGACTTTATCTGTAATCTTTTTTTTTTTTTAGTTTTATTTATTGTTATTTTCACTATTCTTTTACAGCTTTAGGAGCCTTAATCACTAAAAGGGATACTTCAGAGGGAAATTTGGGACAGATTTAGACAATGCAGTCTGAGGAATTTCAGGCGGTCGGCTACTGCAGAGAGATCGAGAGTGAGCGAGAGGCAGAGAGAGAGAGAGACAGTGGGGAGGGGGAGTCATTCTGAAAGGAGGTGATTATGGGACGCCTGGGGACTCCTTCTGTCTGGTACCCATGAGAGAACGGGTTAAGAACACTTAGCCTGGGGAGGTTGGGATGTGGGGGGGGCAATATAGACTGGGTATTAGGGGGTTGGGGTATATGAGAACTAGGCCTTCCGCGCCCCTCTCTTGAGTCAGGTCCCTTATGGATAATATGGACTTCTGAGAGTCTTTGCAGGGTCATTGTGTTTGACACTGGTTTGCCGAGGGCCTTGCGCACTGCTGCTGGCCTGGTGCCAGTTCCTGTGAGGAAGACCCCAGCAGTGGATCTGTCAGACACATCTGTCTTTCTGTCTCTTACAGTTTATTGAACATGTTCATAGCCCTATCTACAATCTGCATTTAATCTACAAATTAATTTCGAGTATCATTAAAGCAACGAGAAACCGGTTCCATGAAGCTTCTTGAAGAACAATAATTCTTAGGCATGATTTGAAGATAAGTCTATTAATAATTTGTCTTAAAAAATATAATTAATAACGCTTGCTAAAACCGAAAGCTAAAAAAATCTGCAATGGCAAAATTATATCAATTGTGTGTTTATTTATGCATGTAAAACAATAAATATTTCTAATTTAATGGATAGCAGTTTATTTTTTTCCCCTGACTTCCAATACAGCTAATAGTAGCAAAGCGGAGTTAAAGCAGTCAACATTTTATGTTTTTTATACTAGGCTAATATCAAGATTGATGTTGACAAGCATATTAATTGCCCATCATTGTCATTACAATTAATGTTCCTCAAATGAGGAAACACATTTCCCAGTGCCACAGGGCATAATCGTGGCCCACTCCCTGGGGAGTGAGATCTAAGCTGTTCATACAGACTGATGAATTCACTTTCTGAGGTCTTCTGAAGAGCCTGTGTGTGAATGATAACCTACAATACTGGTGAGCAGTATGTTTCTGTACATTTATATCCATTCTGTACTCTAGATAAAATTCATTGTGCATTCGACTTTGTTCCTTCTCTGTTTTTGTGTCTCACTGCTTTCTGTTTGCAACATGTGCAACCGTTCTTAAGCATAATGTACTCTAGAGTATAATCTCGGCAGAACAAATAGAGGCAAAGGGATGTTTACTCTTCTGAAGCCTTGATATGTATTCTCCTGTTCTGGAGAAAATTCAGCAAAGCCCTCTGTTGCTTTAAAGGACGGCAGCTCTTTGTTTTTGCCGCTGGGTGCAGCTGGTTACAAGTGGACGACAAATCACAGCATAGTCTCGTGCACATAGAAGAAGCAGGTTTTGTGTTTTTATGCATTGAGTAACTGTAGATCTGTTTGCTGACTGGAGTTATTTATTAGATATATTCCTATACTGTATAGCTTGCATTAGACAAACAGAAGAGTAGAGTCAGTTTATTCTGAAATGACCTTTCCTCGGCCCTAATAGTTGTTCTTACGCAACAATGATTTGCCTGTCCAGTCTCATTCACGTACCTAAATGAAGAAAACACATTGACTTTAATATGTGTAATTTATCACAAACACTCTGAATCCTTCTGTAAATTAGGTTAACATTTTGATTAATCTCAGCTTGTGCTATCTCTCATGCCAAAGCGGCAATTATTTCCTCTAACTGGTGGAACGTGGTACAGCCTTTATGAGGAATTATGGAAAGCCAAGGAGACAGCTGTCTTTAACACTTACGAATCTTGCACACATACGTGGCCTTTAAGACTTTATAATCACTAATCATTCATGACCAATAATGTCAAACTTGATTCAATAGAATCTTTATACTGTTTTACGACCTTTCATTGATTCCCAAGCAGTAAAGATGCAGTGTGCGATAATATGCGGTTTTAAGATTTAGCCGTTCCTTTTTCACACGGAGATGAATGGATGCATGGATGAATGGAGAGAAATCAAGGAAATAGATGCCCTTGGTGATCAATATCCTTTATTAGTGTCACCTGCTCGTTCTCTTTGGAAGTGAACGGGCTATTACTTTGTGTTTAATGGTGTTTCTTGGGTTGTGAGTTTATTGACACTGGGTACTAGTCATGGATATATCCCTGTGGAGGGTAAAGGTCATTCTGTTTGTTTTTTCGAGCAGGGCTAATGGGTTTTTGTAGTGTCTGCTTGTAGGAGACAAAGTATGTCCTGTTTGTCCTTTTGTGTCTGTAGTTATAAATTTAGGACATAGAAAACATGCTTTACCTAAGTACTCTGATGCTAATTTTTGGCTAAGCATGTGCTCCTGCAATATTTAACGTGCTTTCTTTCTTTACTGCGATTGTAACCTCCATACTTAAGCTGTTGATGGTTACTTTCAGATAACTATGTACATGTTGATAGTTAACACTACAGTGTATATATATATATATATATGTATATATATATAAGCTAAAATGGCAATATATTTGCTGTTTTTGTAGATTGCTTGTATTGTTATTTTTGGCCTTTTCTTTTTTGAAACATAGCTTAGCACTTAATGTGTGCTCCTTTCCAAGTATATCTATTAACATGATGTATGCACTTTATTGTTATTTACTATTATAGTACAGAATTTTCATTAGGAATATAAATGTAACTGCACATGGAAATCAGGTGGCTTTATTTAACCTCACTAAGTGCACTCAGTTGTTTACAATAATGCGTATAGTTACGACGGCCTGCTATTGCATATTGCAGTGGAATTATGCATTTGTGTAGTGCAATATATCGTTCCTCTATCTGCCAATATAATCTTCCATTGCATGTTATAAAACAGTAACCCTACTAACAAGCTATCTCTCTCTCACTCTCTCTCTCTCTGTCTGTGTAACATTTGAAACATGTGAGATGCAAATGAAGGGGGTTGGAAAATAAATATTGAATTTGGGCTCTGGCACTAAATGCCTGTCTTATCTGGTTCAAGTGTAAAATGATGGGCCAAGCCCCACTGCCCTCCACTGGCATGTCTCCACGGCAACACTGAGGCAGCTGAAAAATGGCACCCAGACATAGATGCCCCTTCATTAAATATCAACACAGCAGCTGACAGCAGAGATAATGGCCAATAACACTGTATTATGTTGAAAGCAAATGAAATACTCTTGGGATTGGCTGTCATGCCTCGGGTAAGAATACATACTGACCCAAAGAACAGGTGTAGTGTATATTAATAACGCTGGATTTCTGCATAACTCTCAAGCCACTGCTCACAAATAGAGAGTTAGTGCACGATTTATGGCTGCATGCATTATGAAAACAGTGCTATATCAAGAATATTTTTGGACCAGGCTGGAAGTGCCAATTTTTCCTAGAATTTTGGTTTTGATTGTATAGGATTTTTGTATTATTTGAAAGAACGACAGCTGTCATCATGAGCTGTTCATTGTAGTGAAAATGGCAGCCAGCATTTTCCTGCTTTTCAGTGTGATCTGTTGTTTCTCCTTTGTGACGTTAAATTCACTGACATCCGGGCTTTTCATTGGGTGTGGAGAGGAGAATAACAAACGAGTTCTCTTGTGTGTGCAGACATTTCTGATGATTATCTGTCTTCTATTCCATTGGAGGAAACTCTCCTCTTCTCTTTGGCTCGTCGGCTCTCATTTCGAGGTGTATTTTAGTTTCCCTCACCCCCGTCTTACTCCTGAGATGACAGCATCTTTCTCCTTTGATACTGTGCTTGTTCTAGTTTTTCTGTGCTTTTCTTTTGCCTTTTTCAGGATTACATCAACCACTCCATGCCATTACACCAAATTACAGCGGCAGAAACGGAGCCTTTCAGAGGGAAGTGTCACTATAGCTCTGGATTGTAGATACAGTGAAAAATGTGACATTTTCAGGGAATGTAGATCCTAGAGAAGAACTCATGAGAAAGAATCGGCATTTTCTCCAGTGCAATTGAATCCTTGTGCTTAATAAATGTGTGTGAAGCATCATTAGTGGCATCGTTACTCCTAAAGCCAACAACATCTCCAATTGTGCAAAAACACGCTGCTTCAGTGCTGCATATTCAGTTTTTTTTTTCTATAGAACATTTTTGAAATCTATAACAATCATGTCTTAAGTCTGTCGATGAAAATGATAAACTTTTATTCAGCAAGGAGCAATACAATACTTTGAATGTTACAAAATATTTATATTTCATATAAATGAAGAATCCTGAACATTGATAATAGTAAAAAATATATTGTACACCAAATCAGCATATTAGAATGATTTATGAAGGATCATGTGACATTGAAGACTGCAGTCTTATGATGCTCAAAACTCAGCTTTGCCATTGGATGAATACATTAGATTTTGACAAATTTATTTAAAATAGGAAACAATTGTTCTTTTCTTAGTGAATGCCAAGTCTGTTCAATTCTAGGTTGCAGATGTAACTTTATTTCTAGAATCCCATGAACCCTTAATGGCTGCACATCACCTGCAGTTGATCAATGAATAGCTTTACTGCTTTTGGACTGCTAGTGCTTTAATAGTTTTGTTTTCTTCTTGGATGGATCCTCAATCCAAGAGCGTCATACCTGTAATTGAAAATACGAGAAAAAAATTATGAAATACATTTAATGCCAGAGATCAAAAAGAGCTGGCAAATTTAAATTAGCTGGGTATGAAATTGCTTTCCCTGGATTGTGAAAGCAAACGCTTAAACACTATCCCGAAGCTTTTTATAAGCGGAATAACAATTTCAATGGAATGGGGCGCAGCAATGCTTGTCATTTGAAGAGCTGATCTGCATGTAGTTTCACTTTTGCTGCTCTAAAACGAGGTAGGAGAGGAGATAATACTCTCATCGCTGATAGAACATGGCGTTAAACAAGGACTAGATTGTATACCGTTATCTTTTCAGTTCTCATCTCTCATTCTCAGGAAGAAAGACTTTGCTGGTATGGGGAAGTTGGTTTAATTTATCACTAGTTTTTGAAAAGATCTCATCCCACCAGGAAAGTTGCTTAAAGGAATAGTTCACTAACCTTTGGGCCAGTCAAAACAGAGATGGGTTTATTTTGTCATCTGAACAGATCTGGCAAAATTTAGCATTAGATCACTTGCTCACCAGTGAATGGGTGCCGTCAAAATGAGAGTCAAAACAGTTGATACAAACATCACAGTCATCCACAAGTATTCCACATAACCCTAGTCCATTAATTAATATCTTGTGAAGCAAAAAGCGGCGTTTTTGTAATTAATGTTTTAGTCCTCTATCATAAATACCACTTGCTCCAGTGAAAATGTGGTCTCGTCTGAATCAGGGGAGAAATATTCACAGATGAAGCACTGTTTATAGTGAAATCTGTCCAAACTGTTCTAAACAAATGCTGTTTGGACTCTCATTCTGATGGCACCCATTCACTGCAGTGATATAATGCTAAATGTTCTATAAATCTGCTGAAATAGCTTGAGGGTGAGTACATTTTCAGCAAAGTTTCTTTTTTGGGTGAACCATTCCTTTTAAACACTAAAACCAGGTCAACATTTTAAAAATTGGCTTTTATGACAAGAAATTTGATGTTTATTGTCTGTTTTAATGCATTTTGTATTTAAACTGGCTAAAGTGTTAATGAATGTTTTATAAAGATTTCAGTGTAAGCACAGTGTGTTCCAGAACTTGATGTTTGTATGAACAGAGAACATTGTATGTTTGCTTTCTCTGAGAAAGACCAACAGATGGTCCGATCTGGAATTCCTGTCTTGTTGCACCTGGTCCTAGTCCAGAACCCCTACTGATTTCACTCCTACTCCTGTCCTAGCTAGGCACGTCACACACCCACAATCAGGCACGATCACATACACTTGCTCCCATATACACAATCAAAAATTACGTCATTTTTACACCAGGTTTGATACGACCATCTGTACATCTGCTCTGATCTTTACAATCACTGGCAAGCTTTTGTGACCTTGTGAGAAATCCTGTTTTATATCTATTTTAACAAAACATATACATCTGGGGTTGAAGGTTCAAGGGAAGCAGACTGGATAAAACAGAATCGCATGTTCACAATTTGGATCTTGTGAAGTCTGAATGTGTTTGGATGTCCCGTTTGACTTGTAATCAATATAAGAAATGACAAATAATCACGTCAAGCTTTTTGTTTCACCCAGCGTATACAGGTTAATTATTCTACGCAGTGGTTGTATCTAGCAGACTGACACCCAGACACCAGTGGGGAGGCAGACAGACCGAGAGAGATGGAGAAATAGAGAGAGAAAGCTAATAGTAGCAGCTAAAAGCTGCAAAAGGGAGGAGCGAGCCATTGAAGCTGAACATGGACTGCGGCAGGCCTCTCCTACCCAGAATGTTCTCTCAGTGAGGGAGATTCAAACACACTTAGATCAGCAATTAGTACTTTCTAGCAAAAGGTGCAACATAGAGCCTCTTATTTCAGGCCCTCTGAACCTCTTAGAATATATTTAACTTTTTCAGCAAATGTTTGGAGGGTGACGGATATAGTTATCCCTCATAAAAAGCTTGCTAGTTTGGGACAAAATTTAGCTTTTTTGTTATTTATAAAAGTAATACTTTTTCTAATAATCAGTAGAAAAACAGGGTTTGTTGGTTTAGAAAATAATGCAAAAATATTGCATTATACAAATGTGGCCATAACTACATATCATATCAGTGCAAGATATTATACAAAATAAATGTATAGTATATTTTTGTCAAAAAAAATGCATTTGGAAAATGTTAAAATGGCGTTATCTGTTTTTGCAAATAATCTCTTCATACACACACACACACACACACACACACACACACACACACACACACACACACACACATGTTGGTTTTTATGGTTTACAGGGACTCTCCATAGGCGTAATGGTTTTATACTGTACAAACTGTATGTGCTATTACACCTACCCTACACCTAAACTTAGCCCTCACAGGAGACTGTGCATTTATATTTTCCCTCAAAAAAACTCACTCTGTATGATTTATAAGCGTTTTAAATTATGGGGACACTGAAAATGTCCTCATAAATCACCTTCTCCTTGTAATACCTATGTCATACCCATGTCATTATACAAATTTGTGTCCTCATAAACCACATAAACATGCACACACACACACACACACACACACACACACACACACAAAAATATTATAAATGGTAATAAAGTGTTTTACAAATATTTTATTGTCCAGTTACAACATTGATTTATTATAATTATTTATATTCAAATAACCATTTGATTAGTTTTTTCCCCCATTTTTTGAAATAATTTAATACTTTAGAAATGAATCAACACAAATAACGCCGACTGGAGTAATTGCTGCTGAAAATTCTGCTTTGTCATCACAGGAATACATGTAAGAATATATTCATATTCATATTCATGGAACATATTCATGGAAAGTGCAGAAAGTGATACCTGCCTGTCAATAGAGGTTCAATAGACATCATCAATCTCTATAAAAAGAGGAAAAACTCTACAATAACATCAACCACTGCAAGATGACCAAGAACACATCTGACATTGCAATTTTCCTCTCTTAAATAAACTATTAACTTGATCAAACATTATATCATACATAAGTCTAATAGTGTAGTGGGTGGGTTTGGTTGCAGTTTTGTGTGAGTTAACACTGAGGTTGTAATATACGGTTGCTAGGTGCTGGTGAGTCAGCAGCTGACCGTGACGGGAGTTTGGCTTGCACAACAATCGTCTCTCTAGGTCAGCTTGAGGGAGATGGTCCCCGTTTCTCCTTCTCTCTTTATTGATTTTCTCCATCACCGCTGCATGACGGATGCTCGGGCCACACCGTCTGGAAGCTCCCTCTGGATCTGCAGGGATAGATTAGCCTTAACACTGGCCTCCGTTGACAGATGAAGAGAGAGAGAAAAAGACTGTGGGAGATTGATTAGCTCTAATTATGTACTCTATTGCAAGAATGTGCTCATCTTTTGGTCACTTTTAAGATGGCTTGATGTTAGAACAAGCATCTTCCTTTATTTGAGCGTTTTCATGCACAATAAGGTGATAATAGAAATTAAAAATCAGCTCATTCTTTAGACCAGACATTTTTTTGTGAGTTTTTGTATATTTTTCTTTTCTTTTTTTCCTGATTAAGGTTAAAGTCTGTGTAATGCAATTAAAAAGCACAAACGCTTCTTAGAAACAATCTCTACTGTATAAAGTGGCATAAAAATAAAGGTGAGGGGGAAAATGGTGAAGAAACTATTTTCACTCAGAAATTGCTAGTAAATATTACAATTCATTACAGAGAAATGGCAAGTAACATTGAATTAAACATTATTTTTGAAGTAGAAAGACTGAAATTGTATTTTCTTGTAACATATACTCCAGTAATCTTTTTAAATGTATTTACAACTTTTAAATTTTAGTTACAGGTTTGCACTCATTTTTGGCATAAGCAGTTTGACCTTTAACTGAAAGTTTTTGATAATTTTCAATAAAATTGTCCCTGATATTGGGCTTAATTAATTTGTGAACAAGTCTCATCAAATCTTTCATCAAAATTTAACATTCTCAGACTTATTTTGCTTATGCAAATAGTACGGGTCAGGCAAACTATCTTTGAATGAACCAGTCAAATCCTGATATTAA
Source organism: Gymnocypris eckloni scoliostomus (assembly GCA_027564155.1). Classification (NCBI taxonomy): domain Eukaryota; kingdom Metazoa; phylum Chordata; class Actinopteri; order Cypriniformes; family Cyprinidae; genus Gymnocypris; species Gymnocypris eckloni. The sequence goes on from CM050428.1 coordinate 19,808,653, forward strand.
GTCTTGTTCTACACCCTTAAAAATAAAGGAGCTTCACAATGCCATAGAAGAACCTTTTTGTCCATTAAGCAACTTTAACATCTGAAGAACCTTTCTGGTTCTATGCGGCAAAAGAAGGTTCTTCAGATTATAAAAAGTTAAGAAAGAGATAGTTCTTTAAAGAACCTTTGACTGAATGGTTCTTTGTGGAGTTTGTAAATGATGACAGAATTCTCAGGTTTGTTTGAACTCTCCCTTCAGATCGTTGATATATTGTCAGCACCCATGATGCAGGCATTATCATTTCCATCTGTGTCTGTCATGGTCGACTATATTTTTGTGGAGGGCACTATGTGGCAAATGCCAGTTTTGTTTTTAGGAGTTGAGAGGCCAATTGGTCAGAAAGTTGCCTGCATCCTCTCACATGTGATTGACAGTTTGAGAGCTCTCACCCTGTAATGGTCTCCTCCACAAAGCAAGCTGGATTTAATGGCTTCTCTAACGACGCTACTTTTCTCCACTCGTGGGCCTCTGACACTTTTACGCATGAGCACGTCTATGACCAAACCACCACCATCCATCGCTGTGTAGCGGAGGGAAAAAGCATTAGCGGACAATTGCAATTATGACTCGATAAGAATCTCTGTCCCTGGTGCCGATTTGACTAATAATGATGTTTTCATTAAGATTTCATAATTCAGCACGTTTACTATCTCACACACAGCCCGTAAACTCACCCCTCCTTTCTGTTGGATTCTCCATTATAGAGGAGATTAAGTACCTTTGCCCCCCCTGAGGATTTTCATTAAAAATCTATACAGATAAGGTTTGTTTTGAAAGGAGTGCTGTGGCGAGACAGAAACTGTGGGAAATGTGCTTTTGTGCTCGGCTTTTTGTTCACAGTATTCTGTGTGATAGTTCTAGATTATAGGCTGGAAACTTTATAAAGGAGAAAGTCTAAAACAAATACAAAGGAATTAATAAATGCTATTCAGTATTTTAATCTCAGCTGGATTTCCTGCAAGGCCGGAATTGAATCCCACATACCGTATGCTACATTGCCAACAATATGTCTTATAACTAACATATTGACATATTGAAAAATGTATTCAATGAACACATAGCTTGTGGAAGCAAATCACTTAATTATGCTGGCCAAATGTCTGGCAATGAGATGTGTCTCTATTTCTGTCTCTTCATGTGTAGTAGAGCTTGGAAAAAGTAGGATTGTTTTGGGGGTCTTAAATATGGACATGTTAAATAATTAATGCATTTAATGCAGTCACAAGTTATAAGATTGATCATGTTTTGTTAAATAATAAACAAAAACAGTAGTCTGGTAATTTGAACTTTAGCCAACACTGATGATAATAAGAAATGTTTAACAAATCAGCATATTAGAATGATTTCTGAAAGATCATATGACACTGAAGACTGGAGTAATGGCTGCTGAAAATTCAGATTTGCCTTCATAGAAAAAATTACAGTTATTTGTTAAATATGTTAAAATAGAAAATAGCTATTTTAAATTGTAATAATATTTCACAATAGTACTGTTTTAGTACTGTGTTTTTACAAATAAAAACAGCCCTGGTATGCAAAACTTATTTGAATAAAACATTTTTAAAAATCGTACTGACCACAAACTTGTGATATTGTACTTCAGTGTACTTTATTTATTAAGATTCTACTTTAATTGGAAGATTACTGACCCTCCCATGTATCCTTCACATCTTCCACTCTGCTCATGTGTGATCCCACATCATATCAGCGTGGGAAGCTGACTTTATTAAGTATTCAGAGCTTAAGATGATTGTGCAGGGTAACATCTGGCAGTAATGTGGAGCGGTGTCTTTAGTAAAAACAACACTCTGTTTAATTAATAATTGATCAGTACTCTCTTTAGGCACTTTAACGGCATGGCAGGATCTCAGGGATGCGGTTACAGCGCCAAGTCAGTCAAGAGGAGGGAGATATTGTGTCAGGGAGCTATTTGAGGGCCTGCTCTCTCAGAAACACGCCGCTAACAGTAGCCATGCTCAGGAGAGTAATAATGCATCTGCTGAGGTGTCAGCACAAGGCTTCCATGCCAGCAAGTAGCTCACAATAACACCTAAAAAGCTCTGGTCCCTGTCCAACAGCCTAAAAATCTTGTGTTCGTTTCGAGCAGGTGATCTAGTTTGTTCATGTTGAGATTTGCTGTTGTATGTGTGCAGGAGGACAGAGATGCTGGTCAAATATTCCCTTTATTTGATTTATAGCAGGCCTGAAACAGAGGTGCAGTAAGTTCTGTGATGTTATTAGTATAACTAAATATGTGGTTTACATAAATAGATATATATGTAATACATAATTTATGTGTGATGTGTTTAAATATGCTGGGCAAAGATTAATCTCATCCAAAATAAACTTTTTGTTTATATAATATATGTGTGTGCTGTGTATAGGTTATTATAAAGACACACATATGGTGTATATATATAATATTTTAATGTATATATTTATATAATTTATATTATATATAAATATATTTAATATATCAACTTTTTTTTCTTAAATGTATACATGCATGTGTATTTATTTATACATAATAAATATACAAAGTACACACACCTATATTACAGCCTATATTATGTACACAAAAACTTTTATTTTGGATGTGATTAATCATTACTCAGCATTAAAATTAGGGCCTTGTGATTTACGCGATGCAGAAAACGTGGACGGAATCGCGGAATCGACACAAAAAATGGAATTTACAGTTTAAAGCAGAATGTCACGGAATTTGTCAAAGTTTGGATAAATTAATCAAAAGTAGTTTTTTTACACTTAAATCAAATCGCAATATGGACTAGTCTCTGTAAATATTAAGCCGCAAAAGTCGATTTAATTATTTAAATTTTTTAGGTTTTGTTTACTACATACACAGTGCACGACTGCCCGTGGTGCTTGACTGTCTGATTTCAGTGTCTGTCGTCTCAATGAGGACATAAATGCATGAACAATATCTCCAGAACTGATCTGAGAGTCACTTCACGAGCATTTTACCATTTAATTTGAGTAAAACTAGCATCATATTATATACACACTGAACTTAAAAGTTATTCACGGCAACCCGTCAAAATAAAAGTTCGGTTTAACTTATTAAAGACATTGTGCCAGAAATAGGCTATATTACTATTATTTAGTAGAATGTACACAATATTACTACTTACTACTACTGTTGAAAAATAATACAACTTTATTTAAAGAAATAATCACAAAATATTTTAATTTTAAAAGTAAATCCCCTTTATTTTACCAAAATTGTAATGTTTAATTTGTTTTAATTAAAATATAAATTAAATCAATGTGTTATGCATTCATCTGATAACCAGGAAAATAAAAATACACAACACAGAATTTCTGAGAGGGGGACATTTAATAAGGCTGCTGTAAGAATACATACAAATTGTTTGTATGCATTCAAATAATTAGACATGCTAAAACACAGAATTTGGTAGCGAAAAAAACACAAGGTGAGAAAAAAATAAAAAATGTAATACGGCCCTAAACGTGATTTTTTTACACTTCAATTAATTAATGTTTAATTGTATTAGTTTCATGATTTTAATTAATTATACATGCTTTTTGATTAATACAATTTAATTTGACCATTAAAAAGGAGTCCTGTGAAACAAATGAAAAACTAAATCTAGAAGAAAAATTTAAATGGAAAACTGAACCAGAAAATTTAACGAATGAAATTTGAAAACTTAAATGGAATTTATGAAAATTTTAATTTGACCATTAAAGATTTCAGGGTACAGACTTATAGCAATTATAAATAGAAAATTAATATAATAAGTATTAATGTTATTAATAGAATACATCTTGATAATATAATAATTGCTACTAAAATTATTATTTATATTACATTTATTGTGAATTGTGAATTTCATGAATGCTGAGTGGACTGGTAATACAGAGTGGGCCTGAATTTAATTTGTAAGGCCTGTGATAATTTTGTTGAACGTCTGTGACTTTCTGTTGTGTTGATTTGTATTGGTGCTATAAAACTCTTTGGCATGGTCCAGTAATCTCCACAGGCTAAACATTAAGCTCTCTTTATTTTTTCCTGAACAGTCTAGCCAAATAATAATGGATTTGAGAATCTCTTCGGCAGTGTGGGATTTGCACTACGAGTAGCCAAGTACATCTAACTGCCAGTTTTTGAAACATGGATGATACACCACCCTCTCCTGCTGGACAAAACTATTTCCCACTATCCATCCAGTCATCTTTCATTAATCTGTTTCTTTCAGCCTGGAAATGAGTGATATCATCTGAATTATATCTCTTCACTGCACAGACGTAGTGGATTTTTGGTTTTGGTGTTCACCAGCTGCATCAGGGTCCCATGTGTTTCCAATATGTTCCACTGTCAAGTCAGTTTGCCCCATTCTTAACCGTGAGGTTATTACCATGTGAAGTGTATCACAGCTGGGCACCAGCCCTGATGAGAAAATCTGCTCTGCAACCCTGCAGTCTGCTCAGGCTTCTTTAGTCCAGTGAAAAACTGGTCAAGATGTCTTTACCCGGTCAGTTAAAACACATGCTACATTCACTAATGCTGATCGCTGAGGTGGAGCATGGACTTGGACGTGTGAGTGTTTTGTCAACATTTAGCCAGAGAATATATCGACCCCACGGTAGTTTTGAAGCTCTGATAAATCAATGATGCCATTATTGCCGAGGCCCTTCTCTGGCTGCCTGATGTAAATGATGTCCAGTGTTGGTTTGGAGGAACTTTCCATTAGATATGTGTATTTTTACCTCCTCTGAGCCACACACCATAGCTTAGTGATTAATGGACTGGGGACCACAGGGACCAGGCGTGAACTTATTTCCATATGTGTGGATGCAGTAGATTATCTACTATGAATTACAATGACCAATGGGATCTTGGCATGCAATCACTAAAACTACATTTAAAGTCAATGTTATATCAAAATACTGATATTTACTGATATTTTCCTCATACTCTTTCATTTTCCACCTCTGAATTTACTTTCATGTTCAGCTGATGTCACCAAACATTTATTTTTCTTTTACAGCTCCTCCCCTTTATCCACCTGTCATATAGAGACCATTTTTCTTTATCCAATCAAAACGTGATGAATAAATTCAAGTCCCGTCCAACTTTTTGTTTTCTTGTAGAATAAGCTGTTTTATTTTGAAATATGTACTAAAATAAAATGGGTAACAGCCTTTTTTGTTGAGTTTAAATGTTATTAGAAACTATTCTTTGTTCTATTTTCCTGTTTTTAAATAGGGGTGTGTGAAATGCATTGTTTATGATAATTTCTAATTGTTATTTTAATGGCATCAGTATTATTTATGCAGTGTATATGCATTTATTCTACCTCTAAGTGGCATTAAACAGTCTGCAGAAATACATCTAAATGCCACTTCAGATGCTGCTTTTGTGTCATCTCTGGATGATCTCATGGATCAGGCATAGTTTGAGGAGCTTAAACATCATTAATGGTGATGGATTGGAGGGCACTGCAACTTTTGTAATTATGACTCAGACATGCAACACAATCACTGAACATTAATGCAAATATGCCTCAACAAGAGAAATGATCTTCCTAATGATCTCACCAGATCTTTGGCTTTAAATGCACAGCCTCTGTGTTTTTCACTGCCCACACTTGGATATGCGTCATCTTGTCTCATTTTGTGTCAAATGCCCTGAATTTAATTGCACTCCTTCAGGGGTTTATTTCAGGAAACTTGTATATTTGGGTTTGTTTTGTTTCAAGAAGTTCTAACAATTTTTTTCCCACTCTTATAGCGCGAGAAGAGAATGTGGCCACATTCAGAGGTTCCGAGTACTTCTGCTACGACTTGTCTCAGAATCCAATCCAGAGCAGCAGCGACGAGATCACATTGTCCTTCAAGACTTGGCAAAGAAATGGCCTTATCCTTCACACGGGCAAGTCAGCAGACTACGTCAACCTGGCCCTGAAAGATGGGGCCGTTTCGTTGGTCATCAACTTGGGTTCCGGAGCCTTCGAGGCCATTGTCGAGCCTGTCAATGGCAAATTCAACGACAACACCTGGCACGATGTGAAAGTCACACGCAACCTCAGACAGGTAATGCTGAACTGACTGGAATTCCATATTTTCTGATCTAATTCAGAGCAAAATGCTACTGTATATTGCTTAAATTAGCATTTTCAGTTATTTTAAGTTCTTCGAGATGTTAACGCAACTATTTCTTGCTCTGAGTTCTTCTACCTTGCCTCATGTTTTGCCTCCTCAGGCATTTACCTCTGTCTGAATCTATCAACAGTGCGATGGCTTCAAGAGGCTGTCTCTCTCACCCCTCTAGATATTCACCCCACTTCTCCAAATAGTCTGTCTTATCAGGGCAGCGGGGAGAGGCTCCAACCAACCTCAACCGTTCCATTTACCCACAGCCAATCTTTGTTGAACTGTTAAATCACTCCGTCGCTGCATTTTAAAATATGTAAATATTTAGGGTGGTTTTGCCCCTCAGGAGTGAAAGGATGTTTGCGCAGGCGTGTGTGGAGGCGTGAGTGCCCACAAGCACAAGCTATTTCAGCTCTGATCCACTAGGACTGTGACATTTTTTCGCTTTGTTTAATAGCTGTTTTACTATCACGCCAAGAACATGCATTAGAATTACCGTATACAATTGCCTGAGGAAAGTCAAAACATATGAATCACAACAAAGAGGCAGTTAGATGGAGGTCAGTGTTCACGGTTGAAGCAGAAAACAACATGTTATGAAACATAACATTAGAAGGGACCTAATAACAAAGCTAAATGTGTTTTGGCGACGAAAAAAAAGGGAATTATTGGTGAAAAATTCAGTCTGTATTCTGGAAGGCTTTTTCAAGTGAGTATGCACTTTTAGATATTGCCGACAAGTGCAGTGCTTTGACAAAAAATGAAATGCCACAGTCTCTGTGGAGAATCCGCTGTTTCTTTTTCTTTTCTACCTTTTCTTACTCTCACTCACATGCTTTGCTTGTCTATGGATAACTTTTGTTCAGACCCAGACTAACCACTCATGAACCATTGACTAGAGTCTTTAGTTTACTAACCAGAACCTAAACTAATGTGCTGCTCATCATGTCTTCATTTGAGTTTTCTTCATTTTATTAACAACCCTTTTGTTCATTGTTTAATTTCCTTCCTTCCTTCTCAAAGCATTCAGGTATTGGACAAGCTATGGTAAACAAACTACATTGTCTGGTAGATATCATCCTAATTTTCCTTTTTTTGGGTTTACCGTGTGTTTCCCTGGCCCTCTTTCTTTCTCTTTTTTTGGGTTTCACGGCTTCATTAAAAATAAACAGACTTGGGTTTGTGTTTTGGGGATTTCTTCCTTTTTTATTTCAAATGTCCTCATTCCATTTTCACCACAGCTTTACCGCCATTTTCTATCTATCTTTCTTTGAACTTCCTCTCTGGCCCTTTTTTAGGTTTTGAAGGCTTAGTCTTCCTCTTAGCCCTTTTTTCTTTTCTTTAATTTTTTAACAAAATCAAATGCTGTCAAGAACTGGCAGAAGCTTTCCAAAACAAAAAAGTGACGAAAACAACAGTATGCAAATCAAAGAATAAAGACCTACTTCAGCACTGGAGCTCTGACAGTTGATTCCAGTTGTTTGCGCATGCCGCTGACCCATTCATGTTGGATCTGCCCTTGTGTTACTAACACCTAAACACTTATCTGAGCAACCCACCATCTGCCCAGTGTCCTGTCCTGTCTGTATTTTGGTGTAGGTCATGACTTCTTGTGTCCTCCCTCATTGTTCCTCATCCTGTAGCTTTTGCTTTGGTCTCATATGTGCTTCTTCACCTTGCATGTCGTCTTGGCTTGAAGAAGATGCATGATTCCATGTTTGCAGTGGTTGTGTATCTCACTATTAATGTTATATGAGGAAAAAGTGCATCTGACCTTTGTGTTGCATGCTCATTTGTGATAGTATTAGCTCATTTTGGATTGCATGCATATGTATGTGTCAACTAACCCTGTGTGCACAGAATTTGAACTAAAACCAAGCAATTTGTCTATAGTTTGTACATAACACTAACCCCTCAAACTAATGTCCTAAACCAGAAAACCATTTCTAACACCATCAAAGATAAAGAAAATATGCCGAGAAAATATTTTCTTTACCTGTCCTTTGTAAGTCTACAAATACTAGACAAGAATGGCCTACTAAAAGTCTCGAAGTGGTCTTTGGTGCACAATCAAAGACAGACACACAGCAACCTGCAAGATCGAAGCTAAGCTATTCCTGGTGGAGACGCCATCACAGTCATGATGTTCATGAATGGATTTTTTCCTCCCTTTTGTCATTCTTCCCAATCAGGTGACAATATCTGTGGACGGCATACTGACCACAACAGGCTATACGCAGGAGGACTACACAATGCTGGGATCAGATGATTTCTTCTACGTCGGAGGAAGTCCAAGCACAGCAGACTTACCTGGGTCGCCCGTCAGCAACAACTTTATGGGTTGCCTGAAAGAGGTAGGTTGTATGGGCGAACCCCGTTCTTTCATCTACATGCATCATATCACCATGTCCTTGTCTGGACTGAGAGGGAACAAGTTTGAATAGACCATCCGAGCAGAATAATAGATTCAGTACAGCTTATCTTGTGAAAAGGATAGAGCAGACATCATACCCGTGGTGTGTTTCTCTAATGAAATTCACTGGAGTTATACATTTTTGCCCGATGCGAAATAGTTTCAGGCTTATTTAATTTGACTTTTCAATTGTGGTGAATCATTTGATTAAGGTTTCACAGGCCAGAGAAGATGCTAAGGTGATTGGATGAGATGAGACTTTACATAATGATATGCATCATTCTCAAAAAGGGAACCCCAAAGAGATTCTGCTGAACGACTGGACGTGAAGACATCTGTAAATGCAAAATAAAATGTACCCACAAGCTGTCTTTATAGGGTGAATCTCACAGAAAAATGCTTCATATTTCACCCCTAAATTAAAAATAAAAAGTTATTTTCTGCTAAAAGAAAATTAATCCTATTTTAAGACCATTATTATTATTTATATATTTTTTGTTATTTATTTGTTTTCATTTGTAATTTAGTTGTAATAAAAAATATTTAATCAAGAAAAAAAATGAAATGCAGTAAATGTAATGTGAAAGCAGGAATGGTTAATAAAAACCTTTCGTAAAACATGTCACAATGCAAACCATCTTTGTTCTAACACCTTTTTTCTAAACAAAGTATCTTTTTGTTGTTGTTGAGTTTTTAGGTGAATTATGATCCATACAGGTTTTTGTTTTTGCTTTCAGTTCACCCTCTTGATAGTTGTTGTTGTTATTATTATTACATTTTCCACATTGCAGTAATTGTAAACTTGTTAAAGTCGCTTGTAAAAAGTACATTTTCATCACCTAAATTTATCATTTTTAAATGAAGGAAAATGGAATGAGATTTGAATTAAAAACTAAATGTAAAAGTTTTCATCAAAGACTAAAAAAAGTAAATGTAATGTAATGGTCATGAAAAACCTTGTCATGAAAATGTAATGCAAACCACCTTTGTCCAAACAAAGTATCATTTCTTTCTTTGAATTTTGGGGCAAAATATGATCCAGACAGGTTTTTGTTTTCACATTAATTTCCCCCTCTAAGAGCCATTATTGTGTTTGCAGAAGTTAGATGTCATTCTTTTCGATCAGCTGTTCATTTCCACACTTCTTGTCAGGTCTGGATAACTTTATCAGTAAATGGACTGATCTTTAATTTAGCTGGAAATAGGCAATTACTCTGTTGTGCGGCTGCTGGCGAGATCCTCCATTAATTCATGCTGAACAAACAGCAGACAACAGAACCTCCTTTTTCACACTGAGTGCTACAACAGCCTGCTATCTTTTAATGACCCGCCATCAAGCTTATCACTGCCGTTTCCATCTCAGACCGGCCTCCTATCACAGGACTAAACCTGCAACATCGGCGTTTGTGTAAAAAACTCATTTAATTCTCTCTTTACTGTGCTGATTTTTAAAAACTGTCACCCATGTCAGAGATTACAGTAATCAGTCTCATATGTGCTGCGATATAGCGAGTGCTTACATAACACTGCTCTGTTAGATAGGTGAACTGGATGCTAAGAGCTGCTCAAGACGAGATAGCAGAACTTCTACATCCTTCACCCACCCAAGAGTGGCTAGTATGATAGATACCTCCTCCTCGCACTCTTTCTCACAGCTCGAGTCCAAGGATAAAAGAAATTGTATACGCTTCTCTGCTTTTAAAACCTCACATTTGATGTGAACATTATGTTGTTTCTATGGATCATGTTTGGCCACTCAGACACATGGGGTTTGTAATATAGCATGAGACTTTGTCAACATCTGATCAGGATGACATGATAAACGTGCCATGTAGCATTTATAGCTGGGGTCAATTAAACCAAAAATGTCCAGACTTGTTTCAAATATTATGTTCACAGTAGTTTACTAATGTAGTGCTCTTAATTTTTGTGCAGTTCTTTTTTTTTTGTAAGCCAAAAATTATATACATGCAGTAGCAACATAGAACATGCAAAAAAAATAAAAATAAAATAAAATATATATATATATATTAATTTCCTATTATTTGTTGTTTATTCACTACACATTTGTGTCTGTTCTGGGGTATTCTTGTACTGGTAAACTTAAGTGATAGAAACTATTATTAGATGAAGATTGTGGTATTGTAGAGTGCACCACCCTGTGGCACAACATGCTTATTGCAGCCATGTTGTAGAAAGGCTAATGCAGAGAGACACATTTAACACTGCTTTTACCTATGAACTGTTTATAGGACAGAGGTTTCAAAAAATGGTCTTAAGATAGAAAATCAAAGCAATATGCACTGATGTATTAATATGTATAAGACCACAGCATTTTTACAAATTAAATGATAGATGAGTTTCTCTTTCTTTAAATGAAGCAGACTATTGTATAGATATTTGGTGGCCTCCTCAGACTGCCTTGTGTCCGTCTTTCAAGCGGAGCGTGAAGGGCAGTAATCAGGGTATGACGGGGTATGTGGCTGCACATGGGTCTGCCAGCACTAATGACTGGATACTGAGCAGCCTCCACTGCTGAGCTGGACTCTGGCTCCATTCCTTTGTGCTCTGCCATCACAATCAGTTTCCAGGATGTGCGCATGGTGACTGTCATTTGTCACTTTGCTGGGCGGGCTGGATGAAACTGTCCCTGCTCTCTGGACACTTGCTCCAGAGCCAGCACTGCTCTATGGATGCGAGACAGGTCTGAGAGTTCTGATAGATAGGTTGACCCAGCCTCACTCGCTCTCTCATCCTCTATCCAGCAGATTTGTTTCAGTAAGCACTGCAGGACTGTTCATATTTGACAAAATCTCAGAGCTGTAATGCTGGCCAGCCTGAAACAGCAGGAGTGGTCTTTGTCTTCTGTGTGGTCTTTTTGTTCTCTGTCAGACATGTAGTGTACAGATGAAAAAAATATATTTTATAATGATTTGATAAAATAAAACAAAACATCAATTAAAGTCATTGTTCAACCATTTGTCATTTACTTACCCTCATGTCATTCAAAACCTGTATGACTTTTTTTGTGATTGTGAACTATTGAAAACTCTAATAAAGCTGACAAAAAATGTTAAACTAACTGAAAACTTAAAAACTGATAGTGTAAAGATAAAAGCCAATTAAAATGTTTTATAAATTCTACAATAGTATATAAATAATTTATATAACAATATAGTATGTAATAATAATAAAATAACACAGATTTTAAGAATTTATTTTTTATATTAATTTTATTTTTACATTTATTTTTTTATTTTGTTTTGTGGTCCATAATATGGAGGTAAATTGTAACCAAAACTCTTTGATTACCAGATTATTCAAACTATCTTATTTTATTCACAGAAGAAAGGTTATAGGTTTGAAATGACATGAAAGTAAGTTATGAAGAAATTTTAAATGTTTGATAAACTATCTTTTTAAGAAGACCTTTATAGATAGTCAATGTTAAATGGCTAGCAGCAATGAGCTGATGACAGATTTCCCCATAGGTCTTGTGGCTAAGTTGTTTGTGAAAGTGAAGATGGTAGGCTTCTCATCTTAGCATGCTAATTAACATTAGCATTTGGTTCAACACTGTTGAGCTTGAGGAACATTATATTTGAATACAGTGCATGTACACGAGCAGTAGTCTAGCAGAGGTTTGAACAAAATAAAACTAACTATGAATAAGTTGCAAACCAGACCGGATGCCATTATGCCAACAGTCAAATGTTTGGCTGCGCGAGCCCTGATCTGTTATACCATGTCCAACCAGGCCATCTAGACCTTTCTGCACCTTGTTAGCCTAAGCTCCCATGCAAAACATCCACAAAGGGCCACCTGGCATGCTTGACTAGTGAATAATCTATTCTGATTTCCAAGTTTTCTCCAGCTTGACCTGGGGGCTATTAATTCTTTGAGAGTGGTGGGTAGGCACTGTAGGCAGAGATTTATAGTAGAAGCAGACAGCTGTGGATGATGAATGCTGGTGTCACTACAAGCCCAGCACAGGCAGAGAGGAGGCCGTGGGCACAGGGAGGACCCTGAGAAAGTGCATAGATGCTCTTCCAGTTCTCAGCACAACAGCATGGGCACTACAACAGAACCTTAGCTTCAAATCCAAGCAAATATCCCTTTGTTTATCTCATGCTCATAGCAGTCAGTGAGAGCAGACGGCATTTGATTTGACGTACTGTCTTTCACAATCCAGACTTTCAATCCACTGGGAGTTCTGTGGAAAGACAGGTCTTCAATATTTCATCAGCAGAATTGACACCCAGGTGCACAAAAATACAATATGTTGAATTGACTTCACTTCAAATGACGTACGAGTTCATTCTGAAACCTAGTAAGCTGACTTGCTGCCTACTTAGTCAGCATCTTAACTTCACAAGTGCAGTTCATTCTGGGATTGTCTTAAAGTACATAAAGTGCAATGCTGCCATATAATTTGGCCTAAACAAATGATTTTATCTACTCTGACTGAGGTTTGTTATAAGGGTTATTATCAAACCTTTTGGTCCCACTTTATATTAAGTGGCCTTAACTACTAATCATTTGGTACAATGCACTTATTGTGTACATGTTTTTACATTGTATTTGTATGCAGAGTGCGAATTACACAGTGACCATGGGGGGCGTCAGATCACTTGTTTTTGATGCAAGTACATAGTATTTAAGTCCGCTTAATATAAAGTGGGACAAACTTTTTTATTTTCTTAACAAAAGCCTTAGGAATAATATATGGCCTCTCTGGTTGTAAATAGCTTAGCTGTACAACAAAGACTTGCAAAAGAAACATCGCTATATCCATCCTTTTTTTGTTTCTCTTTTTCCAGTTTATTTCAGAGTCTGCAAGTCAAGATAACAACCTGATGTAATTTTTAGTCCATCCACATACTCTTTCTTTCTGTGTCTTGAACCACTCAACCTTACATTCCCTCATGGCCGAATCCATAAAGCCGAGATAGATCCACACAGACAGATTCTCGGAGTCTCCTCATGTCTATCTATAGATTTTCTCAGTTACACTTGCTTGCTTGCTTTTCCTGCAAACTACATACCAGTTGTTGTTAGATAAAGCCCTGGCATTTTATTCAAATGTCAGATTTCTATGAGTGCTCTATTCAAGTAACCCACTATTTCTTTCTGGGGAACCAATATTTGTTCTCCCCTGAAATGCTTATTTTGTTTGAGTGTCGTATTTAGCTTTTTCGTTATGGTTTGCACCTTGCTCCAAAAGTCAATTAATGCAACTAAAGAATATTTCTGAAGAGATTTAACAGTTTGGACAACTGAAATATGATTTGCAAGCTCGGTTACAGAATCAAGACTCAGAAAAGGGTGCAGATATTTCACAGCTCTGAGCGGCTCATCGGCTGAATTAACCGGCTGACATTTCATGGGCCGCCTGAGCGCTTCAAAATGACAATGCAATAGAACGGACCAAATTGCAGAGTATCAATTTGTGTCAGACACTGTGGCTGCCCCTAGTGTTGTGGACAATTTGCAAGATGAAACTTGATTTAGGTGATGAAAAATGCACCAGACAGGATAAATATAAATTATAATGTGACAAATAACAGCAATCATTGTCTAATCAATGTCTGGCAGTTTTCAGTCATGTTGAAGTCCTCAAGGTCATATTTGGGACTGTGAGATGCTTGCGAGGATTCTGTGGGTAGCATACCATTTCTTTCTCTCTTTCTCCATTCCCAGAATCCTTCATTCCGATGTGTTCTACTTGATGTACAACTTAATGTAACAACTTGGCGGCTGAAAATTCAGCTTTACCATCATAGGAATAAATTACAAAGTTTGACATTTATTCAAATAGAAGACTGTTATTTTTAATTATTATAATATTTTACAGTATTGCTGTTTTTACTGTTTTTAGTCAAATAAATGCTGCATTGGTGAGCATAAAAGTCTTCAAAAATATTTAAAATCAAACATACTGACCTGAGATATATATATATATATATATATATATATATATATTATCTGTATTATATTGTTTCTGTGTGTGTGTAAATCTCAATTTCCAGTTGATATAATATAGTTTAAGAAAACGTTCTATACAGGACATGATGTGCCATCATATCAGTATTTCAGACATGAAATTCTATAATAATACTAGATTATAGTTTCTAGACAACAGTGCAGTAAGTGTTTTATATTTATCTGATTCTTTCCATCGTGATGTTAGAGATTTAACAGAACCAGTGTACGTCATTCTATCTGACAGGACCATGATGGTTTACCGAGTAGAAATACTGTTTTTGAAAACAATAAGAGACTGAAGCTAGCAGTTTTAGTCTTGTGGAGAAAAATACGATGTTTGTATGAGATGTGAGGAACCAATGCATGGCTTTGTCTGAGAAATGGATCCCCCTCAGGGGGAATGATATTTATGATCTATCAGATAAGAAACACAGCAGAGGAGACAAGCCTGGAAATCTCAGTGGCTTTTCTGTAGAAACAGAACACAATCCTTCCATTCCGCTTTGCCCTTCCTGCACCTGAGAGGATGTTTGATTTACACCCCGCAATGTCCAGGATTAACTGAATTATCAGGGCTGGAGCGTTTGTGTCGATTGCTTGCTCAAAAACGGCGTGATGTTCTAAAAATGTACACCCAAAAAAAGATATCTTTCTTTAGGAGAAATTAGCTAAAGAAGGCAATTTCACACCCTGGCGAATTTCTGCGGAGTTTGCAGGTACCCTCTACACCTGTTTAATCTGTATTAAATGTAATGTATGGTCAAACCATGCAAAATTGGTACGGCAGAGAAATATCAACCATATTAATTAGCAAATAAACAGCCCAGATGACCTTTTACAAAACAGGGCTCGACATTGAGAGCATTTCACTTGCATTTGTTACTAAAAATAGATGCGTGCAATCTGTAAAATATATTTGGGAACATGTTTGCAAATAAAATAAAATAAAAAGTTTCTGTGGAGTTTTATGAAATGTAAGATCATAAAAAGTCTTATTTTACTGCAACTGTAAAATGCATTTAAGAGCATGTGTGCAAAAGAAAAAAAAATTACCTTTTCTATTAGTTCTATTAAATGGATGGTTTAATGACTGATGATTTATTATTATTAGTTTAAAAGGTCTTAGATTTGGGGATGGAAAAAAAGGATTCGCAAAACAGCCTGGTTGGTGCCTTGGCTTGAAGTGACAGGTACTAGGACCCAGAGCGCAATGTCAGATTTGGGAAGCAGGCAGGGGGCAGGACTTGCCTTTTTATAATTTTTGTGGCAGAAAGTGCCAATGCAGCTTTGTCAACCCATTACCATAGTTATCAAGAAAACCAGACCTACATGCTTGTGCCAGCACAGCCCGAGGCCGAGTCAATTACCATTGAGAGACAGTCATTTGCAGGCAGTGGCCTGGCCTATTGGTATTATCACAGGTCATATTTGAATAAAGTCACCTTTCCTGGTCTCTCTATTTAGCATCCAGCAAAAAAAAATATATTTGCATATTGATTTTCATTATCTTCGAAAGCCAGATAAAGATATCCCATATATCATCATCATTGAGTGATTCTTTGTTTGCATCCGCACAGGTTGTATACAAAAACAATGACATCCGGCTGGAGCTCTCCCGGCTCGCCCGTATCGTGGATCCCAAAATGAAGATCCAGGGAGATGTGGTGTTCAAGTGCGAGAACGTGGCCACCTTGGACCCCATCTCGTTCGAGACGCCCGAGGCCTACATCAGCCTACCCAAGTGGAACACCAAACGCATGGGCTCCATCTCCTTCGACTTCCGTACCACTGAACCAAACGGCCTTATTCTCTTCACCCACGGGAAGCCACAGGAAAGAAAGGATGCCCGTAGCCAAAAGAACACAAAGGTAGACTTTTTTGCAGTAGAGCTTCTGGATGGAAGTTTGTACCTTCTGCTGGACATGGGCTCTGGGACCATCAAAGTGAAAGCCACACTGAACAAGGTGAACGATGGGGCCTGGTATCATGTGGACATCCAACGAGACGGAAGATCAGGTCAGTGTGTGGATTCTTTATTCCATGCTGAACACATTCAATAAATGCTTTTGATTTATTTTTATTATTTTCAAAATCCAGTCGTATTTTTTTGTGTATAATTTTTATGTACTTTAGCAGTTTTGTTTAATTTAACAATATTTTTTTTAATCCAGTCATTTTTTATTGTATATAATTTTTATGTAATTTATTTTATTCAATTTTAATTTTATTAAGCTTTAGCACTATTTTGTATTGCATTAAAGCTATTGTTGGCACATTTGATAGCTTTTTATTTTTTATCGTGTGTTTCTTTGTACAAATCTAAAGTTAAACGTCAATAGATAAGAAATTTGAAATATAATAATAATAATAATTACTATTATTATTTTTACTTTTACATTTATTATTCTTATTCTTAATTAATACATTTTTAAATGGAAATTACATTTTGTTTGTTGCTTATGTTAACAGGCTACAGTATTACAGTGTAGTGTAATGCTAAGCCTAGCTCCATACTTTGCTGAATATTGTATGGCTGTTAATAAAGAAAATATTCAATATAGAAACCAAAAATCAAACCATAATATTTATGGTAGGAAAACAATTGTGTCCCTCTCTGTGAAAACCCAGCTAAAGTCATTTTTTGTGATTTGCTGTTTTATACAAAAGAAAACATTCTTCATATGGTGAAGAACATTCTGTGAAAATTTACCTTTATAGCTTTAATATTAACTGAGTAAGGTCTTGTCAAATATTGAAATTATAGTGAAATTAATGGTAGAAATCTTATAATTAGATTTTGAAACTTTAGCCTGGATTTCACAGAGAGGGTCACAATTTGTTAGAAGCACGCTATTGTGCTGTTGTTGTTGTTTATGAAATAGACCTAAAGGTAGGAGACCGGGTTGAAAATGGCTTTGTACATCTAATTTGTGACAGAAATTACTAACATTTATAAATGCAATTCAAGGAAATCGATTTCCATGTGGGAAATATGCTCTTAAGAAATAAAGACATTGCCCATAAATTGTATCTCATTTTAAAACCAATTTTTAACTTGGCGCATGAAGAACTCCCACTTTGTTTCATTATGAAATCGGTTGGATACTGTAATTGCTTGTGTGTTTTCCATAGGCGTTAAGCTCTGCAGCCCAAAGATAACAGCTTTAAACAAAAAGCTCAGTGGTTAGTCATCAATAATGGACAGATTTAGTCCAAAGCACGCTGACATTTTCATTTCATTTCACATCTATTTTGACAGAATTTCTATTAGGTTTTAACCCCTCTATCTTTCTCTGTATCCCCCTTCACCTCTTTCTTTCTTTCATTGCCCTTGAATTGCTGGCACTCTCTTTCTGAATTGATCGACGGCTACTCCATATCACTTCATAGCACAGGGCCCTTGGGAGGTCTTGTAGGATATCAATAATGCGAGGTTTTAGACAGAGCCATGTGGGTGACTGGACCGGTGTCAGTTCTGAAGAGATTATTCCCATTGATCCCTGGTTCCCCACATGGGATGCATTGTTTACATCTGTGTGTCTGTATGAGGGACACCGCTTTACAAGATTCACACACTCCCCAGAAGAAAATAATCTTCTTGTAGCCCCCACTCCCTTCATCACTTACTCTATGGCTAGTCTTTCTATCCCTATCTTTGTGTCTTGTGGACAGGATAGACACAGGACAGACTGCCTTAGTCCCTGCTGGATTACACAGTGCAGTAATTTACAGTACTTTAGTTCAGAGTTTATAGTCTCCACATTAAAAAAACGAGCTTTTTTTTTTCTATGTATTTTATTGTTTTATTTTATTTGTATTTATATTTTAACATGACCTTCACTTAAAAAAATATTAATATATTATTTATAATATGAATTATATATATGTGTGTATATATATATATATATACAATACAATATTCCAAATATGGTAAGGGGTGTAACATTTCCGTCACACGCTTGAAGAATTCGGCCAATCACAACGCACTAGACAGCTGGCCAATCAGAGCACACAGCACTTTTCCAGAACGATGAGCTTTGTAAAAATCGACTTGTTTCAGAAAGATGGGGCAGAAAGGTGCAATAATATTGGACGATATGTGGAAAATAATGTGTTTTAAACACATTTCATTACACCACAATACACCAAATAATGTTCTTTTTAGAAACATCATATGACCCATTTAATCACAAAATTAAACTGCTAAAAAACTAACTTTTAACGTCACTGGAGCACAAACAGTTACTGTTTGAATGTGTTTCATGTATTTTATGGCTCATATAATCTCTCTCTTTTGATTTGTATTTTTTTTACATTTGTTCAGGCACCATATCTGTTAACAGCCGTCGCACTCCGTTCACCGCCAGTGGTGAAAATGAGATCTTGGACCTGGAGGGGGACATGTACCTGGGTGGCCTCCCCGATAGCCGGGCCGGCCTTATCCTTCCCACCGAACTATGGACTGCCATGCTAAACTACGGCTATGTGGGATGCATTCGGGACCTGTTCATTGATGGTCGCAGTAAAGACATCAGGCAAATCGCTGAGGACCAGAACGGTGCAGGCATCAAACCTTCCTGCAACAAGATGCCAGGCAAGCAGTGCGACAGCTATCCATGCAAGAACAAAGGTGTGTGCAAAGAAGGATGGAATCGCTTTATCTGTGACTGCACAGGCAGCGGTTACTGGTCCCGCACGTGTGAGAGGGGTGAGTTAGCTACCTTTAACATTTACCTTTCCTTTATTAGTTCATATTAACGAACAGACCTGGTTTCTAAAATGAATTTTTTGCTTTGTTTTAGAATAAACCCAAGAGGCGGGTTTAATTTCAATCGCAACATTTGAATAAAAAAAGGAGCGTTTACAATCACCGTCACGCCAGTTTGTTTAGCTTCTCACCTGTAAAATCCCATCTGCTGCTGTTTGTAAACAGCGGATTAGCTCTCACATAATCAGTTAAACTATAAGCTCATTAATATCTCAGCACGTTGCTGTATGGAAACTGATGTTCTCCGGGGTTTGGGAAGTGTTGCGTCTGAGTCAAACCCGTGATGATGTCATACCTTGGAAAAAGTCCAACTGCTCATAAAGTACAGATCTTCAGATATTATAGGCAGAAAGATTTATATTCACATAAAAATGAAGCGGAATGGTTTTGGTAGATGACAGAAGGTTGGTTGTGGATCTTTTGCTCGAGTCTGTTGGGGCTGCATGTTTGAAGGGCTCCATATGGGCTGGAACGCAGGGGTTCCAGGTAACCAGGTAATACAGGGACTTCCAGCATCTCTGTGCACTCTGAGCAAAGCAAATTGCTTATTATGTTGGCATGAGAGCTGGTTTCTCTGTTGGGCTTCATCCATTGTATAATATTACAAGAAACCATTGTTATCTTTTTTTTTTTTACACTCTTTCTACTCTATTTTACATTTTTACTCTACATAACATATTTAGATAATCACATTTATAGAAGAAGAAGATATGAAGTAAATATGAGGCAGAACAGTGGTATGAGGCGACAACAATAATATTACAAATGTAGCTTCTTTAGCCCTTATTTATTTTGTAAAAACTAGCTTCTGTATACTCTGTACTGTAATACAGCTAAATTGTTTGGCACCTTTATGATAAACTGCTTGTGATTTCAATTTCGTCATTTGGGGCTTTGCGGAAAAAAATGTCTGATATACAGATGAGAAATAAAAATAATAACATAAAACAAAATTTGACTTTTGGGCTCATGTTCCCTATTGAGAACAAAAATTGATACAAAGGGTCAGACAGCAAATATTGACATTAATAGTTTTTTTTATTGTCAGAGGATATGTTATGATATCTTTTTCTGTCCTTGTACAGTGTTTTTAGACTAATGTAAAAGTCAAATACATCAGTTTAACAGTCCATTGCCAGAGACAGATTATAAATCAACCTCATGCACGTTCATTTGCTGTGAATGTCAGTCATAATCATCTGCAAGGGCATCAAACTGAGTGTCACCGCGTGTTATAGCGAGTTTGTGAGAAGAGCGAGTGTGAGAAGTATTCTGATACTGACTAGAAGTGTGTCTAAGCATTGTCGTTTGGCTACACTAATGCCACAAGGCAAAATAGTCAGCTTTCTACGTGTCAGTCACACACACACACACACACACACACACACACACACACACACACACACACACACACACACACACACACACACACACACACACACACACACACACACACACACACACACACACACACACACACACACACACACACACACCTGGACTGCTCATTTGCATGGCTCATGTCTGAACTAATAACCAAACACTAAAATGACTAGACAGCCCTAACACTTAAAAGAGCACATTGTAATTATTACTGATACTTGCTCAGCTGCTAATCTAAACTGTATAGAAAACACAGAAGAAATTCCTGGTAAAATCTGTGCAGCCTGATCCAACCAGTTCTTGACTTGGCTAATAAACAGGCCTTGTTGGGTGCACCAACGACACAAGAGACTTTACACCAATAGTCAGATGTCTAATAGTTCCACTAAACAACACAGTCAGGTTCAGTTTTTTTTTTTTTAAGTGTTATAACTCTGAACCCACTCTCTGCCAAGAGTTTACACCCAACTACCTGATATTTGTCCAGATCTAATATCTGCTCCATAGAAGCCTTTAGCTGCTGCTCGGGCCAGAAAACTGGCTGCAGTCACACACCACGCTGTCCTTCTGTCAGTACACATACACTTCAGATTTTCTCTAATGCATACTCAGCATTTCAACCTTGACAAACACCTCTTTTTTCTCCAGATTGAGGAAATCTGACACTGTGCTTGGAAATTTCAGGCCTGGAAGAGCAAATGCTGATTCATTTACCGTAGAAATTAAAAACCTTTAATACAGGGGTAATGTAATGAGAAATTATTTTATTTTTAAATGGTAAAATACTACTAAAGTTTTGTTCAATTTAAAAGTAAAAAAAATATACTATTAAAACATATTTAAAATGATTTCTCATGATATGACCCCTTCATTTAATGTCAGTATTATAAATTCTACATATAATATTCTTTCAGATGCTCTTTGCTCTAACATCTAAACATGTTATATCATGTGATTTTATATTATACAAAAGCCTACATACAAGTATAGAAATTAACATGAATATTAATGTGTCTTTTCCTCTCACTTTTGTGAGTTTGATTGGCATGAATTATCTTCTAAACAAAGAAAACTTTCCTCAAATAATAGCCTGCCAGAATATAAAACACACGCAAGCTGGAGAGTCGGAAATAACTGAATTCTGTTTTCTTAAGAGTTATTAAGTCCATTATGCAGCTAGGATCTCTTAAGGTCATTTCATATCTTATTCTTAAAATTACAAACAACATCATTGCATATACTCCATATAAGCATATAAGCAAACTACATTTTTGATAAGTGAAAGGGATGAATACAGCCAGCGCTGTATTTAAAGAGCAAGAATTCTAGTTTAACTGTGCAGATTTACACAGAATTACAATTTTGCATGTTTTTTTGTATTGTATGTAACTCATTGGCTATAACTTTGACTACTGGTATATCCACAATATAGCGAAGTCCCACTTATTTCTTCTTATTATTTATAATTTATTAGTTTGCATAATAAAATTTTCATTAAAACATTTTACACAATTTAATTCCAAGTACCATCTTTGCACAGGAATAGACTTAGTATAATTCCAAGCCAATATCATAGCAATCTGTTTTGTATTAAAACATTTAGTATTTTGTTTAAATCTCTTATATCTGAATGATGGTTTAAAACATTTTCCTTTAGCTTCCCAACCAGAAAACTGCAATACTGTTATAGCTCACAGTAGAATAAAGTTAATACTGTGTCAACAGGTAAAACCTGTTTTCATGCAGTAATTGAACTCATTTTACCGCATCGTCTGATGTGCCTTGCCAATTTAGTGCTGAGATTTCGTTTTGCATGTCAATTCCTTCAGTCATTAATGTAGAAAATGAGTTTGTTTGGTTAATAAATGCAAAACCTCATTTCCGTGCGAACGGCCCTGATCATTTCAAAAGTACCTCGACAGGTCATGCCTCAGTAATGCTAAATTAAATAACGAGATCGGATGATTGTGGGATGAGCTGATATGTTGATAATTAGCTCAGATATTTTGTTCATATGCATGGCTAGCCATGCGTTTTGTTAATGAAAATAATATCATTTATATGTGTCTAAACTCTACATTTTAATATGTTTTTGTGTTTGCAAACAGGCCGAGTTGTTCTGGGAACTTTTTTTTTTTACTAAGCACTGCTGACTATAGTGCTTGAGTTAATTGCTATTGATTCAGGCAGTGTGAAGGTCATCTATGCTGGCCTGGGGGCCTCAGAGAGCCAACGTGGACCCCACAGCCATGGCCCTTAAATCACCTTAGAGTGCACTGAATGCTACGGCTACGGTCCCTTAACAACACTCAAATATAATCACAACTGAGTTTACTCACATTCTGGGGATTTTTTGTCAATACTATATTTCTCCCAGGCTTGTCCGTAGTGAAGCCCATATGACACGGAGGGTGATTAGTGTAAAACTTTTATAACACAAACTGCAGGTTCCCTCTGTAGCTTTCCTGTTTTACCGCCGAAGGCTTTTACCATATATTGATTTGATACTGTACTGTCTCTGATTAAGCCACAAAGAGCACATAGATGACATCCGTAAGGGTTTATCTTGCAATTACTCTTTCCAGCCTAATCTGGGTAATTATGTCAGTGATTTTACTCTTTCCTCAGGTTGTCTTTTCTTTTGATTGCCTTCATTTCTCTCTCTGTCTCTCTGTTTCATTCTCTTTGGAGAGATGATGAGGGGGAGGAACCTTTGTAAAATGCACAATGATTGGGGTATAGCATTTCATGGCACAATTCATAAGACAAAACACACAGAATTTAAAAAAGATCTAGATCCGTGCAATTTATTCATGCAGCTACAAATGTGTTTATCCACAAACAAAAGTACAGACACATACATGTTTTATTTTGATTGCTTGCAGACATAAAAATGTTCAATGGGGCATTGAGGTAGATGTGAATTATGTCAGTCTGTTTTTTATTTTAATTACATTTATCAGATAGACGTCTTGGACTGTTCCATAATATGTGTTTTTTCAGCGTCTAGTAGTCTTGAGTGTTGCATTTTTAATGATTTATTAAGTTAAAAATTGTTGTAAAATAAAATGTAATTTGTGGTTTGTTCATTTTGTTTTTATTTGTATCTTTTGTGTGTGTGAACTGATTCTTTGAATTAATCTCACAAAAACACTTTAATTTTATTTAAATATAAAATATAAAAAAATATCAATATTAAATTAAATTATATAAAGTGATTAAAAAGTAATGATTGTTTCTTAAATTATTTATGCATTATTTAATAATTATTTTATTAAAAAATAAATATATCAAATGACAAATGTATTATTTATTTATGTATTTATATTTTGATCGCTGTGGTCATTTAGTGTAGTCCTGCCAGTCACTAAATGAGTCCACACTCACACATACGTACATATCCACATGTTCAGACATCTTGGACTGAGGATTGAGGTTATGGATCGACACTAAAGTCAGGTCTTAGGTGTAAACGCATCAGTATAATATTTCACAGCAGTCGATCAAAAGGTCCCGAGGCCTTGTTATATTCCCTCATCCCTTCCTCTCCATCCTCAGCAATCTGCCTGATTTCACAGCTTCAGGAAATCAGCTCATATTCTACAGATTTTCCCTCCCTATCATTCACCTCTTTGAAAAGTCTCTAATCATGCTGAATAGCCAATCAGTGAAGCACTAACAACAGCATTCATTTGGCCACGGTACACAAGCTCATCCAGATGGAAGTGAAAGGGAACTTTGTGTCTGCCGTCTAGCTCTTTATTTAGAACCGGGTAAAAATGATTTGTTCCTTTTACGAGATGCAAGGGTGTGTTGACATATCAGAGCCCATCAATAGAAAGTGTTCAACATAAGCATACAAAACATGCCATTCCATCACGAAAGGGGAGAGGTGGTCTCCGCCGCTGCCTGAGGAAATGGGAGATAGCATTGCTTTGCTTGACAGTTGTGGATATTGGATATTTCGAGAGTTTCCATATTCTTGCTCTCTATTTTCCCTTTCTCACTCTATTCTTGCATTCTGTCTTTGTTAGAATATATTCATAATTTACAGCATATGGGCCATGTTCATAGCTTTTTTATTGTTACCGTTTAAGTCTGTTTATAATGTCAGTGAAAGGCTGTTTTAAAAGGTAGGCAGCATAATTATGATCCTTATAAGGCAGCATAGCACGCATCTTTCACAGAAAAGACAATCCCATAATGCATTGCAACAGCTGACCCACGATGTGTGATGGAGCCATATGAATCTCCTTAATCAAACTAATTGATAAAGCTTATTAAGTTCTGAAGTGTTTTTTTTTTTGGAATGGGCATCATTTTATAATCAGACCTGGATATTTAATATGATTATTTAAATCAGGGGTTCAGAAGCCATTTCAGGTTTTAAAAGCATTTTGATGAATTATTCAGTAGATTTCAATGAACTTCTCTGGTACTTATCAGGATTAAAACTCATTTCTCAGAGTTCATGACTAATCAAAACGGTGAACTGGAATAAATGAATTAGAATCACTAAATATCTTAAAATAAAGTCTGTCATGAGCCTACTCTGGACATTTTCACTTTAATAAAGACCATCAAATAGTTAGGCTATGAAATATTGCACCTTTTATCATTTTAGGCTGAAAAGTTTATAATTTTTCTCCTAATGCATTAGCACTGAAGATACTTGTACTGTACAGGCTGTACAAACAGACAATGGGTTTATAAATAAATACATAAACACTCATCAGAGTAGAAACTCAAAAGAACTGAATTCATTTATTCACTTGATCTCAGTCTGCCATCTTGTGTAATGAGTACGTGTGGCGGAGTAACAATTTCTGTAGCTCTGAGCTAATCGTGGTGTCCTTAGTAAGATAATACTTTTGTTTTTGACTCATTGAGTCTGGGATTTAGGACAATACATGAGCACAGAAGAATGTGAAAGCTAAAGGAACATTACTTTCTTTCACTATCCAGAGAAAATAGAAGCATGTTTCTTTCCAAAGTCCTTTTTTGTTTTTCGTTTGTCTCTGAGCACTTATCTGTCAAGCAGACTTGAATAATTATTGAAATGAGCAGACTGTGGAACAGAATATCTGCATTTTTATTTACTACAGGAAGTAAAACGCCAAAGAGAAAATAAAATGTATGTGTATATATAAATAATTGATATTGTGTTTATTCAGACAGTCTCACAAGTCAGAACTGCAAGATATAGCCTCTGAATGTTTTTTTTTTTGCAATTCAAGTTTATATCTTGTAATTTTGACTTTTCTCAGAGTTCTGAGTTTACATCTCTCAATTCAAGTTTTTTTTTTTTTGGTCATGGAATAAAAAGGTACCTTTAAGATAACTTTTTATATCTCACAATTGCCAGTTATAAATTGTGTTTTAATTTAAAAAGTGTTTTTTCCACTTAGTTTCACAATTTTTCTTCACAAACTTAAAAGAAACAAACTGTGGTTGGTCTCTTTACATGTTGGTCAGAAATCCGTTCTTGTAGTTCTTTTTCAGAAAATGCTGCATCGTGGAGCACACTTTATGCTGATAATGTCACATAGACAGTCTTTTGACTATGCATAAGCTCTCAGTTCGCTGAATAGTCCTGAGCATTTAAATAGTGTTTTATCAAACCAAAAATTCAAGCTGACACCAAGTAAATTAGTCATCATTGAGCATTCACATCCCTTAGTATCTCATTTTACATCAATGTGGCTTTTTTCTCTCCCTCCTCTCCATGCATGGAGGCACACAGGAGCCGAGGTCTCTGTCTGCTTCTCTATCACAGCTGGTTAGATGAGCAAGAGGTGACGGCCCACGGTTATCCACCTAACATGCTCTTAGTAGTCACTCACAGACCTGCTGAATTTTTCAGATCGCAGGTGTTGGCAGCCTCAAAAACCTTTATGAAATGTTGTGAGTCGACGACCTTCATCAGGTGAAACCAGACTGTTACATCGTTGTTTCTGTAGTCATCTATGCCAGTCACTACCCTTCCTGCTTTCTTCCCTTAAAAAATATAAATGAGCCATGAAAGGACAAGGAAGGAGAGCACAGTAGGGAAGTATAGAGAGAGAGTGAGCAAGAGAAAGACAAGCAATATGGGAACTAGCATAGCAGTTAGCATATGTGCCAGTAATGGGCAGCTATGATGTCCTTGCAAGTCATCCTAGGATAAATACAACCTATGAAATAGTTTGCATTCATATTCCAATCTCTGACTTTTTGATTGCAGACTTTGAGTTTGTGACATTGAAATCTCTTCCAAAATTCTAGAGACAGGTGAGATTTCAGGGGTTTTTCAAGGATAAACGTATGTTGTACATTGCATTTAAATTAAAGTCTCCATTAGCGCTACATTTAATTGAGAGGAATAATACATTTTAAAGAGATTTGTGATTTTTATTTGGGCCTCTCCCTGCTATTCTCTACTATCTATAATAAAATAAGAAACCCAAGAAGAGAGGGATTCATGGAGGGCTTGCGGGTTTGCTGTAAGCGGTGCGGCTCTGCGGTTGAAAACTGTTTATTTTCAGTGGCAGGAGAGTTATTGAACTGTTTCTAATCCAGCTCTGAAGCTAAATGAGTGCAGACGAGAGCGGTCCGCAAGCTGCTTCCACAATCGCAGCTGAAACAGAACAGAGTAAATCCTTTTGTGTCTGCGTTGGGAGGAGCAGAGAGGCAGCACATGGAGGAGGATGTGTCTACTGTATTTGGTCCACCTTTTCTCTTTTTTTAAGGGCGGCTCTAAATTATTCAAATTGTTGCTGCAGTATAGCTACGATCTGCTATTTATGGCAACTGCGGGTGTCAGAAACCCCCTCTTTAGGGTTTCATTATAAACCAGTCCTGTGCCCACACCAGCCATCTTTTAGAACGGACCAGAGCATGAGAACTGATTTACACTTAAGTGGTTTTGAAGGATGCATAATAAACATGAACATTGTTTATTCACAGGCGGCACGGGTTCTTTAAAATTGTTAATTGTGTACCATGCAGAAGTGATTTTAATGACCTGTATTTAATGTTGGTAGATATTAATTGTTGTGCATCCATTGAAAAAAACACTGAAATATATTGATTTTACATGCATTGTCATCATTAGGCATCTGTTGCCATCTAGTGGCACGGGAAGGAAATATTAAAGTCTCTGTGATTGTCAAACAAAGATAGAGGACATTTTAAGGACAGATGCTGTTTAATGGATATTTGTCCTGTTTGGTGCTGTGCATAATCGTGTGCTTCATTTCTAATATGAATTAGATTTAAATATTAAGCATTATACAGTAGTTCCTAACTTAAGTAATATAATAGATTCATCTTGTTATTCAGACTTAAAAATATATTTCCAAACCCTCTATATGACATTTCAGGCAAATCATCCTTATGTAAAATAACACTGCTTCAAATAAATGGCCTGTAAGTCATTATAGTCACATTTAGGCCTGATGCGCTTTTAGATGTTGAGCAGTTGTGTTGTGAAAAAACTTCATTTTCTCCCTTATGACAAAATAATGCTCATTGAAAGTGACTCTGTTTCATGTATACTGTGTGATTATGGCAGTGACCCAAAATCACATCTCGCTTGCGCTTGTTAGAGACTGAAATTAGCATCATACGGGTATTTGCTTCTCTACAAAATTAGAACGCACACCTGTGACACATTATTTTGCATGCGTATATGGCCATTTGTGTGGGTGTGACCACCTGCAAGTCTGTTTAGTTACAAACATGCGCTGAACAATTTCCTGAATGATTTGGCTTTAGTAAAAGGTTTTAGTTCAGTTTTCACGTCATTATTTGGTCGACAGAAGCAGATAAAATTAGGGTGAGGTGTGTCACTTCCTGCAATCAGGACAGCAATGATTCCTAATGAAAAAAATAGTTTATATATTGGTCAATGTGTTTTTGTTTTTTTGACCAAACTAGATTTGTTGTAACACTAAATTATTCTGATTGTTAGTTAACATTCATTAAAGGAATAGTTGAATGAAAAATTAAAATTTGCTGAAAATGTACTCACACTCAAGGCATCCAAAATGTTGATGAGTTTATTTCTTCATCAGAACAGATTTGGAGAAATGTACATTACATCACTTACCAACGGATCCTCTGCAGTTAATGGGTGCCGTCAGAATAAGAGTTCAAACAGCTATCAAACAGCTATAGCTATCACTATAATACACAAGTAATCCACATGAGTCCAGTACAAGAATTATTACTTGCATATTGTTGCTTCTGGCTAAAATGCAGAAGAGAAAAGTCGATCCCCTGTTGTCCTCTATAACTGTTTTTGCTCATGAACAGTGCTTGATCTGAGCATATGTCTCCAGATTCAGATGAGGCAACTTGTTCACTAAAGAATGCTATATTGCGGATAAAGGAACTTTTATTTTAGCTTGAATCAATGGTTTCAATTTAAGAGCGTCTTTATGATGGATTAAAAACATGTAGCTTACAAACATTACTTGTGGATTATTGAACTCTCGTTCTGACGGCACCCATTCACTGCAGAGGATCCATTGGTGAGCAAGTGATGTAATGCTAAATTAAGAAACAAACTAATCTTAGATGGCCTGAGGAATTTACATTTTTGCAACTATTTCTTTAGTACACCTGCATTGGATATATTATTATCATAATTATCTGTCATACTCATACAATTGTTGAAGAAATGTCACGAGGAATTATCTAAAATCTAAACTGGGCAGTTGGACGCTTCACTGCAACGGCAGACCTATCAAAAATCTCTCTCTTGCCATCTCAATTTCCAGCATGTGGCACCACAGGAGCTGATGAAGGTTAAGAGTCTAACTGGACAGCGGCAACAGCTGCTCTGTTTTGAGGCACTGCTTTCCAAATGGTCTCTGCACGTCTCTGTCTCACAGGAGAGATTGGAGGCTGAATTGCTGTCTGCATTAATGTCCTTGTCATCTTCAGTTTAGAGCTTGTCGTCTGCCGGTGAGCAGTAGGAAGACTGACAATTTAATGAACATTGATTGCCTTTTATGCCTGATGTTTCCCTCATTATGTCATCGAGACAGAGCTCAGTACAGGTCAGGCAGATCCCTCTGTGCCGCAAGGATGATGATGATAGATCATATCACAGATACACCTTAATTAAGCAGCCAGCACTCACTCGATATTAGAAGCAAAATCAATACATTTGTATTCCAGAGCGCTAGCCCATTCGGGTTAATCGAAATGTTATGACACAAATGTGTTACCGGTGCCTCAAGCAAGGCCTGTAACTTGATGAAAATAAATAAACACAAATGCATTCACACAGGGTCCATTATTTTTGTATGAAAAAATGTCACAAATATTTATGTAAAAAAATTTTTTTCAAAGTTGATAAATAGAAAATAATAATAAAAATATTTCAAAATAGAAAGACCAGGTGTAAGAAAATACTATTTATTTCTACTTTATACTATTTCTAATTTATTTTGACGCAGATTGCTATTCATTTCTTTGTAATTATTGGTACAATGTACTAGCAATTTCTGATTGAAAATAGTTTCAATGTAAACTTTACACCTTTATGCATGTATGTGTATGTATATATGTATATTTGACAAGAGTCATTTTAGATATTTCTAATTCTGTTCAGTTTGTGCAATACATTTACTTTACTTATATATATATATATATACTGCACATTTTACATGTTACTTGCAGTAAATAGTCCTGCAGTGTTTTTTTGGCTCTCAAAAAATATGAAGTAAAAACAGACTACATAATAATCATAAAATAATTACCAAAATGTTTTCAGCTGGAGTATAGCATGTCACACTACAGGACACTGCTTGAAATCTGACTTGCATATCCCCTTGAATGTGCCTGAATGCTCAAATGCATAAATGCATGAAAGATCTGTTTGTGAAAGATAATGCATATCCAAAAGTTCAGATGCAGCACAGAGAGAAAAAAAAAACTAAACAATTCTGATTAAACATTCCATCTATTCAGTCATCAATTAGTCAGATGGAATGTCAGTTAAAGCCCTTTATTTATTGAATTAGCCTCTCCCATGAGTAATGCTTTTTGCAGCTCATTTGACTTTCATGAACCGTGTTTCATTTGGGCATGTGATTGAATAAGTTCTGTGCTCATTATTTACATAGGAAAACAAAAGCAGGGCTTAATTAATATTCCGAAATGTCAGATGTGCACTGCATTTTTATACAGCCACATGATCTGCATTAATTTTCCCAGCCTACAAATCTAAAAGAGAGAAAGACGGCCACGTTTTACAGTTAAATACAGTGAATGAGTGCCCTCACGTGTTCTGAGGCGGATTTGTGAGATGCTTTGAGAAGAAACAGCAGTGTATCAAATCTCATAAGTGAGTCTCTCAAGATGGCTGCCAGATGCTGTTGTGTAACATCGGCCCCTTATTGAGAAACACTGCCACCCTGTGAAGATCTCTGGTGCCTTATTCCCCTGTCACTCTCGTCACATCCTCCACGGCATGTTTCTGTCCACTCGCATCAGCCCGCTGCTCAATAACATTGATACAAAATCATTTTGATTTGCTTTCACTCAGGAGTTAATCGTCAGATACTGTCTAGAGAGGTTAGTCCCACTTATCTGTTTCTCTTCTCGCTGTCTTCACTGATGGCAGCTCGACCTCGATTTCTCTCTCCCACTCTCTACTTAGTATGCCGGGTGTAAAATTTAAATTGGCGGGGCCCCAGGGAGGATTGAAAAGCAACTAATCGCACATAATAACATATTGATCACTGTGTAATTGTAGAGTTTGTCAGTGGTTTCTATGCATCAATATTTCGGATGCATGTGTTCAGGATGGAGTTTTCACAGCTCAGGATTAAATGAGCATCTGTTGTTGATGTGTGATCAATGTATTTACGTTTTATGATTTAATGAAGTCTATTATAAGTATTTTGAAGAAAGTTATCTGAGACAGAATTATTGTGAGCAAATACTGTAATTGAGCCACTCAAAATGTCTCTATTATTAGATGAAGGTCATAGGTTTGGTTTTAACATTGTGAGGAACATTTAAAATTCAGTCAATACAATTCAATCAATCAGACAATAGCAGATGCACCATGATTTTGGCTGCACAGTGAAATTACAGATTATTTGGTGTTTAGTGTAGTAGTTATAAGTATATATTTGTTCAATATAACTTTTATACACTTTAAAAAAAATGAAGATGCCTTTTGTGCCCCTCTTTAAGTGTTTGTGTTGTCACACAAACTTTTAAAGGGCTAATCAGATGCCTATTTTCCAAAAGTTGATATGATTCATTAGGGTCTTAATGACAAGTCTATAACTTACTTAATTCAAATTTATCAATGGTAGTGTAAAAAATACCTTCTTTACCCTGTCAAAATAAGCTCTGTTTTCATCGAGCCATTTTTTTTGTCCATGTTGCTTTAAATGGTAATGAGCTCTGCTGACCCCGCCCCTCTCTTCCGTGGGGTTACGAGCAGTACTGTTTACTTTAGTCGCAGAACTGGCTAACTAGCATGCTATCAGTAAAGGCGATTTGCAAAAATTCATAAAGTTTTTTGAAGCACAGTAGGTATTCGCTTCTTCTGTAGGTGAAGCTGGATCATGAATGATTCGCGCAAACATAGACCCATTTAGGCAGATCGGGAATCAGCGCATTCACTTCAAAATGAAAGTAACTTTAATCCTCTGTGTCTTCAGCAGCTCAGATGTCAGGAGTAAATGATGAATGCGTTATTCATTATTACATCCAATAATAAAACGCCTCAATCACTCAATCGGAGACATTCTTGTCTTCCCCTGCACTGGAGTGGGAGCGGTCTGTGCAGAACTACGTCGTTCTGACAGGAATCTCAGAACAGCCTGATTTGAGAGGGGATTTTAAAAGGAATAAAAAAAACACTGGGTGGATTTTTATCTTTATAGGATGGATGTGTACACGCACTTCCAACAAACATTTATGTTCAAACAACTTGAAAAGTGAATTTAGCATCCGATGACCCCTTTAAGACAATTGATGGTTCAGATTGCTGAGAAATCTAATCTTGTCTGTATATGAACGTCTGCAATTGTATTTTATTTTTGTTAATTTTTGCAAATATTGTTTAAAATGTTTTTGAAAGAAATCCTTATATTTTACATCCTTATACTCAACAATGATGCATTTTTTTAATCAAAAATACAATACAAACTAATATTGTGAAATATTACTAGTATACAATTAGTATTACTTATTATATTAGTATTATACAATCAATCATGTCTGATTTTGTCTCACAACCTTATTTAAAAAGTATCTTATACTCAAGGATTTATTTATTTAATAAAAAATACAATAAAAAAATGATTTTGTGAAATATTAGTATTATACAATTTTAAATAACTGTTTTACTTTTTCATATATTTTAAAATGTATAAAATAAGTTAAAATGTCAGCATCATTACTCCAGTTTTCAGTGTCACATTATCCTTTTTGATTTGGTGGTCAAGAAACGCATCTTAGTATTATCAATGTTGATAATGGTTATGCTGCTTAATATTTTTGTTGAAGCATGATACAATTTTTTTCAGATTGAACAGCATTTATTGGAAAGCGAACTCTCTTGTAGAATTATGAAAAGTATTTACTGTCACTTTTTATCAGTTGAATGTGCCCTTGCTGAATACAAGTATGCATTTATATTAAGAACAAATATCTGAATGGTAGTATTATATTATTTTATCTACCTGAAGCAAACTTATTTTAACCTTCATTGAATATTGTAACAAAAGATACATATGTTGTGCTGCGGATTTTTTTTTTTTATGTTTAGCTTGAAGTGAGATTTTATGTGGCCTCATTAATTTCTTCTATAAAAACCCTGCCCAGACAACAGCCTTGGTGTGATTTATGTCTTTCTTTCACCTGCACGTCTATATGCTGTAGAGTAAAAGCAGACATTTTATTCCCGGCTGACTTTTCTAATACTTTCATATGGAGTGATTTCTAGTTGGCAGTGCATTGAATGACAGTCAGAGGCTGAGGCTGAGGCTGGGGAGAAAGGGCATCGCCGCATCCATCAGTCCCGTCCTTGCCGTGTGCCTGACTGGCTGTCTGTGTGGCAGCTTGCTGAAAAGTGCAGATGTCTTCAACATTTCCCCTGGCAGGAGGGATCAGATCATTTACCTGTTGAGCCAGTTAATAGAAACTTCTGGGAGGCTTGTGGGGATTGTGTTAACTCAGTGTGCTTTGTTTTAGTCCAGCATTTCCTCAACTAGATGATTTTTATTTTTGCAAGCCATCATCTTGAACGTTCAAACTGTTGGTTTATGTTGTGTTGTTTTAGGATTGTTTAGGGATACAATTTGACATTCCCTAAACTGAAAGTCCAAAAAAGTTAGTATTTTAATACGTTTTTGTTTTGTTTTGTTATAACTTGTCTAAATCTTGTGTTCTTTTTGTTCACAGAGGCGTCCATCTTGAGCTATGACGGGAGCATGTACATGAAAGTGGCGATGCCTACCGTGATGCACACTGAAGCGGAGGACGTGTCCCTTCGCTTCATGTCTCAGCGGGCATACGGCCTGCTCATGGCCACCACCTCACGCGACTCCGCCGATACTCTTCGGCTAGAGCTGGACGGCAGTCGCGTCAAACTAACGGTCAACTTAGGTATTGTATAAAACCCCCTCCTTCAGGATGCAGTGCTTCTTCTTTTTCTCTCTCTATCCTATCTGTCCATCATTCCAGCCCCACCATCCCCTGCCTCCATCATCATTACATTCATTAATAAGATATTAAGATGTTGTTTTATTGTTTTTCTTTATTTGCATGGTTCACCAGACATTTGATTGAGTTCAGTTTGAATTGATTGTTTTCTTAATAAAGTAATTGACGGTAAATTCAAATTTTGGCTACTAATTGATGTTAGGGATGGGTGGTATGATATTATATCACTATACATATAATATTATATATCACAATATAGTTATGTAAAATTCTAAAATAGTATTTTATACTTTTATTCTGAACTTCGTGGATGCAAATCAAAATATAAGTTTGTTTATAACAACCGAAGGAGTATGAGGAGCATTAGCTGTATAATTCAAGTGAAAACATGACATTATTGTAATACAATCTAATGAAATTATAATGTATATATAACACATACTTTCAACTCTAAATTCTGTTTAAAGGGGTCATATGACATGATTTCATATTTTCCATTCTCTTTGGAGTATTACAAGTTGCCACTGCAAAAGAAAACTTTAGAGAATGTTGTGGAGATTCTGTGTGTTTCCAAATATGGTAAGGGCGTAACATTTCTGTCACATGCTTGAGGTATTCGGCCAATCACAACGCACTAGATAGCTGGCCAATCAGAGCAAACCGCACTTTTCAGATTGATTAGCTTTGTAAAAATCGTTGCGTTTCAGAAAGGTGGGGCAGAGAAGAGCAGCAATATGTACGGTATATAGAAAATAATGTTTTTACCTTAAACTGCATAAACGCATTGCATTACACCAAATACACAAAATGTTTTTTCTAGCATTGTCATATGATCCCTTTAAATAAGCTCACATTATAATGCACATTATTTGAATTATTTATTGATTTAGCCATAAACAATTAATCTATACAATTGTATAGTATTTTGCATCTTTTGGGACACGCTACTACAAATTACTACAAATTTCTCTCAACTGTAAATAACTTGCCCACTTATTTCATAGCGGATGTGACCATAGCGGTATAAAGTTATTTTATATAGTACTACCGCTATATAGTATAGTACCATATTGCCCAGGCCTAATGGACACAATGTTTGGTGCATTTTTTATATATTAACCATGATCATTGTCATAGTGAAAACAAAAACTCCTTTGAGACAGTCACAGCACTGCATAACAGCATAGCATTTTTTTTATTTAATGTCAACTTTTGAAATGATGGGTAATTCCTTTTTTATGATTACAATCCAAGTGTTGTGACTTTCTGATTGTCAATTTAACACTAATTCCGGTCATCTTTTCTACTTGACAATGTCTTCAGTAACTCTTTTCTGACAAACCTCATGTTCTGTCTCAGTTGGTTCCATTCGTACCACATTTGTGCTTTGGTTGGTATTTCCTTTCTGTTACATCACTTCCTTTTAACCACCATCACCACTCCCTCCTTGTCCAGTTCTCTGACACACATTCTCCATGCTTTGTCAAAAGATGGTATTCACCCCTTCAAAGGCCCTTAGCCTGCGGCCCGGTCGGCAAACAGCCCGAGAACAGAGCTCTCAGCTTCACCTGCAGCTGGTAGCACCTCTCAAACCTCGATCCGACACCATTACCTTTACACGAGAGATGAGAGACCATAACTGGTCATTAAGTCACAGTGTCATCATTAAAGGAAGTGACACAACTCACACCTCACTGCAGGAAACACCCTGAGGTTTGACAGTAGTACTGATCGTCTGTGACAGCTCACCCATAGTAGAGGCAAACATAGCCCACACACTGTAAACATACTGAAAGAGACAAGAATGTCTTATGATTGCATACACAGGCTATCAAATTATTCCAGATGATTACTCTGTCAGCCATAAAACACAACCGAATACATATGTATATCATTAGAAGTACGCTCAGGACTGCCCTAGCTTCCATAATACAAGGTTATTTTACTTTTAGTACAACGCAGACCTCTACAACTATACATTTACAAACAATTATTAATATATTAGAGATTGTAGTATATTAAGGGCTCATTTGAGTGATCAGATCTCAGGAAGATCTAGCTGGAGGTACAGAGGCCACTGCATGGTGCTGGTGCTTATTGGATCGAGGCTGTTTGCTCCCACTTTTCTGTTGCGGTTGACGACACATGGTAAATCCAGCCACACAGCGCCCAACCCAGAGCATGATGCCATCAAAATGAGACGGCGAGCTTGAAGTCATTATTTTCCAGATCAGTATTCAAGAAAAATGCCCTAACACCAACTTCTTGCTAAATGTATTTAAGCTATTATAGCCTATTTAGCTAATGAGCTGGTGTGATTTCTATGGGGCTGGACCCAGGTCTGAGAATTAAAAGTATAATTTAAATAAAATACCGCTCTGGGTTGAATAGTCTTTGTGGTTGGAGAGCTCCAAGTGGCCATTTTATAATTTTATAAAAATAAACACTGCTTATAAGGCAATTATTTGTTTTTGGCAGCAAAATAATCATAAAAAGTATTATATTCATAGACATTATCTCTAATTCTTTGACTGTTGCAGATAATCCATTGACTTTGTGTGCAGTATTTTCATTAAATTATAATGCTTTCATTAATAATAATAAAAAAATGGCCGCCTCTTTGCATGTGGACGTCCCCGGAAGGGTGGAATTATTGTTTTTGGATGTCTGCAGCTGTAACCTTGAAGGATGCAATTTCATCTGTCACTTATTTTCCCCCATCTAGACTGTATCAGGATAAACTGTAACTCCAGTAAGTTTACACTCAAGTTTCATTTTGCTCCTAATTATTCTCTTGTTGAAACGAATGTCTTAAGTCTTGTGCCTTTTCCTCCATTTAGTCAAGGAGAGTTTGCGTCTAATGAAAGGGTCAGTTGATGCATCTCTCCAACCACGATTACCACGATTATAACCGGTGGTGACTTAATAATAATCATGGCTTGTTTTTGATGGCCTGTAATTTAGCTGTCATATCAATCTATTTCCTACCATGGCAGCATCTTTTATAGAAATGTCTTAATTTGTGCTTAAAAGTTGATGGTATCTTTTAAACTGCTTAGTTGTTACTGACTTTAGTAAGGAATGCAGTATTTAAGTTTAAAGTAGTGCATGCATTAATGTGAAATCTTATTGTGCATGCAGAAATACATGTTATGTTAAATTATTGTATTTGGAGACATTGGTTTGCCATTTTTTCATGTTGCCGTAACTACAGTTTGTACAGCGTTTAAAGTATAAAGTCACCACATATACATTTTTTTTACTAAAAATAAATTGTAATACATTTGCATACAGAAAACATAAAATCACTAATGTTAAATTTTCATAATGGCATCTAATTTCTGCATATTCTTATGATATGATGCAATATGGTTTTGTCATGTTTCTGTATATTGGTTTATATGTTTGCTGGGTTGGTTGTATTTTAAGTCAAACTACTGCAATTCATTTTTAGCTCAGTAATGTATGGCGTAATACAATTCTTAAAACAAAAATAATGCTAAAGCTGCACATTCAGTTTAGTTGTTACCTGAAATTCTTGGAATTTTCCTTCTAAGAAATGCCTTTGTTCAATACTATGCCATTTTATTTAGTTACTTAACTTTTTTGTACTATTATACTACTAGTAAAGAACACATTTGTACAGTTTTGGCAAAAACACAGCTTTTACTCAAAAATAGGTCTTGAATTCTCTCAATGACAATTTTTGATTCAAGGACAAACTTGAACCTTGATATAAACTATAAAGGTGATATCATATTAGATAAATAATGTGTGTGTGTGTGTGTGTGTCAGAGGTTGCATTAGACTTTAACATTTTCCATCATTTTGACAATGTAATACCTCGGTATCGATACTAAATCGATACCTAGGTGACAAATAACTAGCCTCAAAAAATAAGTGAATTTAATTTTGTTTATTAAAATAACAATAAAAACAGAGTAATATCTTAATACCCATTGTATCAAACTGTAACAAAAAACCTACAGGGAACATAGGTTACAGTTTGAAGAAAAGAAATACAACTGATGTAACGCTATATATGCAACAAATATTGCTTTATTGTAAAGTGTTATTCTAACTGTCAAAGTAATATTCAAAATCACGTTATTAATTCTCTCTTTCTCAGATTGGTTTCAGACTCAGATAGCCAAGGAAAAAGCATCAAATATAAATCTCACTCGCTCGGCTGCTTCATATTAGCAGAAAACATTCCCTTCTTATCATTCATACCAAAATTAATATAGTAAAACTCTTACTTAACTCTTAATTGCTTAATTCTAATTCAATGAATATTTGATTGTATGAAATGCAAGTGCATATATTTCGTGACCAAAACTTCACTGGTTCTAGCGTGTCACACGCACGTTTGAGCTTACTGTATCACATCTGAATGTGCGTTGATCAGTTGTAAATAAAATATAAAATGAAATCTGAATTTATGAATGATGCACTGACCTGTCAATCTCTTAATTCTCTGAAAAGATGAGGATGAGCAAGTGAAAAATGCTTAAAGATTTGATGTGTTGCCTTTTTGGCAACACATGAGTTATAGCAACACTTGCATACAGGTGCAGTAAGGTCAGTTCATTCAACTTTGTCATCTGTTTTGTATGCAGAGTAATGCCATATTTCATTTCTACTGTTCTCTTTATTTATTCAATTTGGGTGCGTTGATAAGAGTTTAATCCGTTGAATCCATTGTGTTCTGTTTTCACATTTAATGCAACAATTTGGAAAGCACTGCCACCTACAGGTGCACTTTGGAACAGTAGGGTATGAAATACTGAATTGAGCAAAATGATGATATCGTACCGTTTGAATTATAATATACACTGGTATTTATCCAGTACCGGTATACCGCGCATCCTTAATATATATATACATCTTTTAAACAAATAAAACCAATCTGAATAACTATGAACTAACTGATTTTCCCACTTTGAAAGGTAAGAATGTCTAATTGCATTTGTCTTATTTTGGCTATGTATGTGTATGACTCTAATAATACTAATGACTCTATAAATGGCTTGCATGCCTTAAGGATGTTGATATCTGCATGCAATAGTTGTGTTTTTTAGTGTCTCCGTATGTTGTTTATAATATGACTGTTTAAATAATATCCTTACAGTGGTCTGATAATAGAAAGGTTGCAAGCTGGATTCCATGTGGCTATTCTTACAATGACTGTAAGTTACTTTAGATGAAAAGCATTTGTGCCAAATTATGAGTGTGGGTAAAGTACTAGAGAGCCTGGCCCTGCTGGAAATGAACCAAGAAAACCAGTAGCCCACAACTTCGCCTCCATCAGTCATTCTGATCAAGTAGCAAACACTCACATCATGCTAGATTAGCCTCATCCTTTACCTGCACCAGTTCACACTTTCCATCACTCAGATTAATAAAATGCCACTAATTATAATGATGTGCTTATCGGAGCTATTAGTTCTTAAGCTCCTTTTACGAGATCTGCATTTTTTAAAGCTCTAAGATTATTACCTGCATACAGTAGTGGAATTTGTGCAGAAAGTGGTTGATACTGGTGGATTTGTGCATTAGTGCAACCCTGATAAACGAGACGAGATTTTTATGCTTTCAAAATACGGTAATTGCTTGTATGGCCTTTAAAAGTTGTTCTGCTTAGTTATAGTGTTTTGAAATTCTGAAAAGGACAATGTTACCCTTTCAGAATGATAAATTCAGAATGATAAACTGTCTGAACAATGCCAGTGATGGCAGATTGTGAGCTTCATGTCGATCAAAACACATTTATGTCAGTGCTGAAGAGGGTGGAAGGTAATATTCTTTCTCAGGAACTAATGATAACTGCATGCTGGTAGGTACATAACACAATTTCCCAAGAGCCAAGAGACTTTGAGGGATGTGGAGCGTGATTTTATAGCACGCTCTGAGCTGAACCCAAAACACCTCACTGCTCCTCTGTGACTACTTTACTCCTCAAATGTATTGCATCATAAATAATATATTGCCTTCTTGTAAATTAACTCAGATTCTGACTTTAAAGGTGAAGCATTTGATTTCTGTATCACTCGTGTTACCAAACGAAATTGCAAAAAGATTGAATTTTCAAACAAGTTTCCCATATTACACTCCTTTCTGCCATTGGTTTGGACAATCATACAGCCCTGTCCCAAACTCATGCTATTGGTTGAGCGAGTATTGCCAACTTAGATTCATATTCACAACTGTGACCAAAGTTAACCAAAGTTAATCTATGTATAATTTACATTATCAAAGCAACTTTGAGAACTTTGTCTTTTGAGTGGTGTATCAAGACCTTTTATGAGTAAAAGCTATTTTATAATCTCAGGATTATGTGTTGAAGTGATTATTGTGAAAAACAGAGGATACAAAATTAGCTAACAATGAGTTTTTTGTTAAAGCTTATGTTTTTATGTAATATTCAAAAACATCTGCACCAAACCTCTGCTTTCTCTATTTCGAAAATCGTCTCAAAAAAAAAATAAAAAATTTAACCTGATTTGTCACATAGTTAGCATCAAATTCAAAGCATTTGAAAGCAAAGGTTTGGTCAGAGACGATTCAGGTTGGCATTAATGTTTCATGACCGTCATTCTCAGGCAAAGGACCAGAGATACTGTATGCCGGACAAAAACTCAATGATAATGAATGGCATACTGTGCGCGTGATCCGGAGGGGCAAAAGCTACAAGCTAATGGTTGACGATGACGTAGCAGAAGGTACTATACTGAAAGACAACAATTCTTGATGCGTTATTTTATTTGAGAAGCTATAGATGATTCAAGTGTGCTAATAAAGCAGTTTTACTGCAGGAAATGCAGAAATAACAATATGAACGTTTTCAGAGTTACTAGTTCCAGTTATTCTTTAGATACAGATTGTGTCGTTTTGATAAATAGTGGGAAATATCATTTACAATGTTACAGTTGTTCGCATTCCAACACTACTTTAGAGTTTCACAGCAGTACGATACATGTTTTTGGTTCATGTTTATTGCTACGCTGACATAATGTAGAACTCTCTTTGTGTACCCAGTAGTTGGAGAGTTTGGTTTTGGTGTATGGTAGTATTTCTTTGCCTGTACAGCAGTGTAATATTGTTTGAGGGTGTAGTATAGCAGCATCTTTTTTCTTGTTTTCCTTTCCAACCTGCTGTGGTTTGTAGGTCAGATGGTGGGCGATCACACCCGGTTAGAGTTTCACAACATCGAGACGGGCGTGATGACCGAGCGCCGCTTCGTCTCCATGATCCCCTCCAGTTTCATCGGTCACCTGCAAAGTCTCAAGTTCAATGGCATGCTCTACATCGACCTGTGCAAGAACGGTGATATTGACTACTGCGAGCTCAACGCTCGCTTTGGCATGCGCTCCATCATCGCAGACCCCGTGACGTTCAAGTCAAAGAGCAGTTACCTGAGTCTAGCGACCTTGCAGGCTTACACATCCATGCACCTTTTCTTCCAGTTCAAGACTACCTCTCCAGATGGATTCATCCTCTTCAACAGCGGGGATGGAAGTGATTTCATCGCTGTAGAGATGGTGAAAGGGTAAGCCTTTTGAATAAATGGCAACTTTATTTCGTTTTTTATCTTGCCAGTAAAAGTGTTTGTATATATTGTTTGAATAGAAGTAGGCCTGAAAGAACCAGTAAAAAAAAAATACAATCTTGAGGTTTTTATTTATTTATCTATTTATCGATTGATTGGTTGTGCTTAGAGATTGATAGTTTAACTATCTATAATCTGTAATTTAATTTAATTTAAGTTAAATAAATTTAACTTAGTCTATAGAGAAATTACATCATTTAGAATGCCAGAACAGTATTCACAGGAAAAGGAACTCATTTAATGTGTTGTTTAAATAAGAACCAGCTCAAAACAAAGCTAAATACTGTATATTTGCAATCATTTAGAACACACAGTAATTTCACATAAATATAATGTCATACATCAAATCAGAATAATTGTAATAATATTCACAATGCATTTGTTGTAGTCAAAAGATGTATCTATTATTGGGTCAAAAATTAAACAATTATTAAAAATGGTTTCTGTATATCAGAGATATTGTTCAATCTCTGGTATCATTTAAGATGTATCCACCCCCCTCGTAAAAAGCATGAAACGTAATTGTTATCGTAATCGTAATAAAAAGAAATTGTGGTTCCTGTCGAAGTTGGAAGTTCTTGGCCAAAATAATCTGAGAGACTATTTAATATCAGTTTACTTTGTTATAAAAAAGGGAAGTGGAGAGTAAAAATGTATGTATCTACAATGAGCATATCTCAAATCGACATGTTTAAAAAAACGTAAAGTTAGAATGGAATATGACATGGCCTTTCTGTAAACTGAACTTCACTCTTCTGTCTTTTAGGTACATACATTATGTGTTTGATCTTGGCAACGGGCCCAATGTAATCAAGGGCAACAGTGACCGAGCTCTCCATGACAACCAGTGGCATAACGTTGTCATCACTAGAGACAACAGTAACGTCCACACACTCAAAGTCGATGCCAAGGCAGTGAGTCAAGTCGTCAATGGCGCTAAAAATCTGGATCTTAAAGGTACGTAACCAGCTAAAGTTCATATATTCTCATGCACCAATCACAGTCTTGTCAGTACTTTGTTTACCTGGGCATCTTTTGTATCTGCGTTCTGCTCAGGTGACCTGTACATCGCCGGATTGGGGCCCAACATGTATAACAGCCTGCCGAAACTTGTGGCCTCTAGGGATGGTTTTAAGGGTTGCCTGGCATCTGTGGACCTAAACGGACGCCTTCCCGACCTCATAAACGACGCTTTGTTCCGCAGCGGTCAGATTGAGCGAGGATGCGAAGGTACATCCTCTTACAACTCTAGTTCGAGGAGCCCGTTCTTTCTCATGAATGCAAACAGTAGTTCCACCTCCACCTCACTGAGCCATCGCTCCATCTTTCTCACCCTGCTTGTCTCATCTCTCACCCAGTCAGCTCTTTGTTGAGGCCACTGGCTTATCAATATTCTTATTGGCCACATTGGTCATGCTAGGATCAGCCAAGTCTTTGTTTGAATGAATTAGTGACATTTTTATGAGCCGACTTACAGAG
This sequence comes from Gymnocypris eckloni scoliostomus, assembly GCA_027564155.1. Lineage (NCBI taxonomy): Eukaryota > Metazoa > Chordata > Actinopteri > Cypriniformes > Cyprinidae > Gymnocypris > Gymnocypris eckloni. The sequence continues at coordinate 19,852,147 of CM050428.1, forward strand.
GGAATATTTACATTGCAGTATTTTGAGTCAAGATGGAACTTTATGCATTTGATCTGATGTGTTTTGACCTTAAACCATTAAAAATAAAAGAAGAATATGGGCAGCTATTAAGTCATTATGATAAATGTGTTGTAATACACTAGCATTCAATCAAAAGTTTGGGCTCAGTAAGATTTTGTTATTTATTTAAATTGTATATACTTTTATTCGGCAAGGGTGCATTCAATTAATCAAAAGTGACAGTAAATAATAAGTAAATGCTATTATTTTTAACTTTCTATTCATCAAAGTATCCTGGATATTTTTTTTATCATGGTTTCAACAAAAATATTGAGCAGCACATCTGTTTTCAATAGTGATAGTGTCATCTGACACTAAAAATGGAGTAATATATGCTGAAAATTCAGTTTTTCCATATCAGAAAAAATATATTTAAACAGTTATTTTTAATTGTAATAATATTCAAAAATGTTTTACGTTTTTACTGTATTTGTGATCAAATAATGCAGCTTTGATGAGCATAAGAGACCTAATTCAAAAACATAATACAAAATCTCAATAAGCCCAGGCTTTTAAATGGTAGTGTGTATATAATATTATTTTGGTTTTGAATATATATTTTGGATGGGAGTGAAATAAACGTAATATTTGAATACTGTGATATAATTACATCTCTGTGCAATTGACTTATTAGAATAAAAAATGTAAGACTAAAAAATCTAAAATATTACAACAATCTTCAGAAATACAGATTATGTAAGAATTTGGCGTGCAGATATTATGGTCATATAACCAGCATCGAAGCTTCAATCATAGCACCTGATTGTATGTTAAATGCCAAATATGTCCAAAAGATCACAACCCAGAACACTTAAGATCCATACAAGAATATTTCACTTACTCATTGCTAATATACATTTTCTTATGTACATGAGATCTCTGCCATATTTCAGTGCATGTTAATGTCTTTATTTTCTTGACATTGTTTGGTTGGTTGTTATTTACTTTGTATTTTTTGGCCTTTCACTTTTTTGTTCTCTTGTCCTTTTTGATTTGTTATAGTCTTGTTTGCGTAAAACTTTGTGTACAATCATTTATATGATCTGTCCATCCATTACAGAATGAATTGTCCGTCATAATTCCATCATTCATCTTAATGTTGTCTTGAACAAAAAGCCTCCCTTTATGTTGAATAACTACATGTTACGTTTACATGTTGTTGAACCAAGAATAAAATCTTATCCATCTAAATCGTTTGGTCTTTTGTTGTATCATCTTCACGTTTTGTTGCTTGAGTCCATTGTGAGCGTTAAATGTCAATGTCAGCATGCTTGATAATCACATACAGAAGTCTGGGATTGTTTTCCAAAGACAAAATGCTACCATTTTGAACACACCACAGGTCTTAACAGATATGAACATGTATTGTTCCTCTAAAAAACTAATGCACATGTAATGGTTTAATGTCAAAGCGTACAAATGCACATTTAATGGTTTAATGTCTAAGCTGACACAATTTAAAACATGCAAACCTCCCTCCAATATCAGTTTTGAAACCCATAAATATGATTTTTCCACAACTTTTTTATAGCTGCCCTTGCAGCCCTTATATTGTTAAAGCTCTCAGAATCTACATATAGGCTAAGCAATGGCTTTTCACACTGCGCTTAACCCTGGGTTATCATCGTTCTAAGCCCCGCTTTTAACCCCGGATAAAGGTATGTTTCAACTCAGGCTTATGAAAATGCAAAAGAGCAGGGTTAGCACTGCTTTCACACGGTCAAAGGAGTACAGTGTGAACTGTTGACGCGTTTTTTTACATTTCATGGCTAGAAGCTAAGCGTGTACAGACACTTCAACGTTTAAGGAGAAAATGTCTAATGTTGACGAAAAATATTTGAATTTAAGTTGGAAAGTGATATTCTTACCGTTAAAGCCCAAAAAATGAAAAGTCTATTCAGGAAAAACTTGATAGTACAGTCGGAAATAGTATGAGGAATAGCAATGCTAGAGCCATTGTGTAAACAGGTCGCGAGAACGTTAACCCGTGATTTAGGAATCAGAGTTGCCAAGTTCATGGTTTTACCGTGCAATATGGATACTTATACTCGTTTAATTTTTAGATTTTTTAGTGTGCTGTTTAAAGTGATCCTTCCAGTGTACCGACAAAATATGCTAGCCTACCTATCAGATTGTGCTACAATAATATATTTGGATTGTTTTAAGGGTAAGTTTAGGGTAAGGGTAGGTGTGGACAGGTAGGTGTAGATACGGACATTAAAAAAGCCTCAATCCACATGAATAAGATGCTGGTAGCACAATCTGATAGGTAGCATTTTTCGCTATGGATTTGTGCTACCTATCTTTTTAATGGGAGGTAGCACAATGTGAGCAGGTAGCACAAATCGTCAGAACACCGGTGCGCGATTTTGACCCCTGACGAAGCTGAAACAAAACATAATTAGTTTTGTTAAGCAGTTTGGACTGATTTTGTTTCGTAGACGTGGAAACACGGTTATGAATGTAGAAACGTCCGCTTCTGAATTAATTGTTAACCCCGGGTAAATTATGAACAGTGTGAATGGTAAATCCGGCTGACCTTGTTTCAAGTGTGAAAAGCCCTATTGTGATATCCAAACAAAATATGTTCATTAACATAATTCCACACATTTTCAGGACACAGGCTACCACCAGATCATCTGATATATTCCAGATGTATCTGTCGTATTTTATAAAAGGAGACATACCTGACACTATTTGAATTAATTTCTTCATTTCATACATGAATAGAACAAGTGTGTGTGTGTGTGTGTTTTACGTTTATCTCTCCCACACAGCATCCAACAGTGAACGTAAGTAGGTTTTTATGTTCACAGCCCAGCATGAAAGAGACATCACTCTGTACAGTACTGTTTGTGCACAGTAAACCGTGTATGGAATGGCTCCACAATGGCAACAGAATCCTTTGCTGGTTCATATGGCAATGAATGCGCCATTCTGTTGTAATGAAGCTTTTCATCCACCAGATGGCAATGATGCACCTGTGCTTAGGAAGGCGAGGGCTCGATTACATGCTGCAGTGATGCAGGGGAACATTTTGTTTTCACAGAACGCAACATCATTAAATGTCCCCTCTCTAACCGCTTGCTTTATACAGTCTTAGCATTTTATGTTGATTTACGTTAGCTTTAGCACATTATCATACCCATACTGTGCATTTGAAAGTCATCTGAACATTTTTGCTGTCAGAACAGCGGACTAGAATGGAATATGCAAATGAAGCCTGATTTTTCTGCATGTTTATTGGCTGAATATATTTAAACTGTAAATAAGTAAATTTTCATCACCACAATTTCATCAGCAAACTGCAGTTTTAATTTACTTGTAGTGCCTTTTTAGCAACTAGTAGGCCTACTTTCATTGAGTGCCATTACACTTTATTCAACCCAGCCATGCTGAATCAACCCATCAGTTTCATGACTGTTATTATAATTTTTAACCCACCATGGTGCAGTAACTCAAGAGTGCAAACCCTTCCTAAGAATGGTAAACGCATGTCCTGTTAGTAAAGCCATTGCTTTATTAACAGAAGCCATCGTCCACTTTCTTACCTGTTTGATTGTTTTCGCTTTTCTGTTTCTTGCTTAACAAAGTTGGTTTCACCAAAGCAGATCTACAAGGTATATAAGGTTCAATTCCATTCTGAGCTCGGCTGAAAGCTGCTGTTTTGTCTTGTGCCGGTTTGTTTTGTACTCTTCCCAAAACCCAGACATAAAGCGGACACTAGCTGGTTCACTGTAACAATGTCTTGGTATAAAATGGTTCACTTCTTTCTAAAAGAAAATGCCCTTGTGCTTTTACCGAAGGTCGTGAGACTTGCAAAGTGAGAACGAGAAAAGTAATGATTGCAACTGAGAGTCTACATTAATAAAACATGAGCTCTCCAGTATAATTAAGTCCCCGTGTCCTGTTTTGCTGCATCTGGTCTTGTTTCTTTTTTTACGCTAACAATGTTCAGCTGAGAGAGGAATCTGGCTTAGGGGAATCCATTAAGGATCTCACCATGGGTTACTTCTCGCTTGTCTTTAGATGCACTAAACAGCAATATGATTAGCAAAATAATTAATAGAATTAGCATGAAAATCCATCTGGAAATGTCGGCACGCTACCGTAGACTTTAAACTCAGATAGCGTCCCACAGAGCACGTAAACTCATACAGATGTGCTTTCCACTTTATTACTTAAGCGACATCACAAATAAGAGTCCTTGCTGTTGAAGTGAATATCATCGCAGCTGAGGGTATATCATGTATATGAAGTCTAACATTTTAGACCCAATGTCAGCTGGTCCATTGTAGCAGGTCATTCCTGTTATGCAGTGTATACAAGTAATCAAAATGAATAAATGAATGTGCTGGTGTCACAATTTCAGTGTCACAAAATAGAAACTGGGTTAAGAAAGAGTTAAGTTACATGGATGTCAGCATTTTGTGTGCGTGTGTGTGTATGTGTGTGTTTAACCAGTATTCTGTTTCAAGACATGTTGTCTTGAAAACATTTTGAGTATAAAAAGCGAATACATTTACATACAAATTTCTTGAATACATTTCTCATAAATTGGCATTTTGTTGTATTTTATGTGGGATTCACTTTGCTGTGATACTATGATGAGACAATTAATTATGATTCCCATTTTTTAACATTTGAAAATGTTAATATTGTATTCAGTGGATTAATATGTACACTGACGTTCAAAAGTTTGAGTTATTTTTTTAAAGAAATTAATACTTTTATTCAGAAGGCGATGCATTAAATTGATCTAAAGTGACAGTAAATATTGTACATTTACATTGTTACTATATATTTATCTTTCAATTTAATGCAATTTTTAATTTTTATTATTTAAAGAATCTTAAATTAAAGAAATTAATTCTTTAATTTCTATTAATTAAAGAATCTTAATTTCTATTAATTAAAGAATCTTGGGAAAAATCTCAATATTTCCACTAAAATATAATAATTAGCATAACTGTTTTCAACAGTGATAATGATAAGAAATGTTTCTTGAGCATGCATCAAATCAGCATATTAGAATGATTTCTGATCATGTGACACTGACTGAAGACGGGAGTAATGATGCTGAAAATTCAGCTTAGCTTCAGGAATAAATTACATTTCAAAATATATAAAAATAGAAAAACTTAAATTGTAGTTGTATTTCACAATATTACTGTTTTCACCGTATATTTGACTTCCTTCAAAAACATGAAAAATTTTACTGATGCCAAACTTTTGAACTGTATTGTATAATGGGAATATGACAATGCACTGCATAATATGAATGAACCTTATCAGCACTCTTGAAATGGCTATTTTCTTGTCAAATTTGTGAACTGGAACTATGTAAATCTGTACAGAAACTTAAACCAAAAATACCCCAATACTCTCTTAATAAGGCCAGTTTACATAATGTGACGTTTGACCGTATCCCATCTTAGTATAGTCTCTCCGATTTCCCATTCAAAAACCTATCTGCTATTTTGACAGTCAACAAACTGGGGTGAATCATTTTATGTTGAACTTTTACATAGTACTGAAGTTGCACTTTGCGTTGCAGAGTAAATGTGCTTTTAGCCTTCTTTTCTCCCCTTTTTGTTAAACTAAAGCTCATGTTTGTGATTAACCTCTTGTTTTTGCAGTTGTATTTCACAAGAAAAATGCACTCAAAGTCAATTTATTTGCAATTATCTTGTTTACACGGTTAATTCAGGGGGAATGCATTCACCCACTTGCTCTGAATTGGGTAATGAGCTCGATTGTTCTTGCTGCATTCCCTCAAAATGAACCCAAGTGTGCCAAAACACGAGATGTGTTTGGAGCACGCTCAACTCGATTGCACGTGGCTGGTGTGCAGACTATTGTTCTTAACATGTGTAACAATAGTACCTGGACTGTGTACACATCTCGCTATTAAATGTTGTCATTGACCTTTGTTCCTCTGTGCAGATGTGAGAAAGTTCATGCTTGGCCCCGTGTCTGAATCTACTTCTGTAATAAGCCATGTTGAATATGTCTAGAGTATGATGTTTATTACTAAAATCCAGTCATTTATAGGGAATGCCACGTTTGTTCGACAGCTTTCGGGATGTTTTTGAGTACCTACTAACCCAAACTGCATGTGTACTGTTACACACACCTGCATGGCACCTTAACAGCATGATGGGACGTTTGCCCCCAGTATTACATTGCTCTGCTTTGCCACCATAGGTCCTAGCACTACATGCCAAGAAGACTCCTGTGCCAACATGGGGATCTGCATCCAGCAATGGGAGAACTACACCTGCGACTGTTCAATGACCTCCTACACCGGGACACAGTGTAATGACCGTAAGTCACCCTCCGTCCCGTGCAGTTTCCACATCCTCTCTTTCTTTTGTTCAGTTCACTCTTTGTTCTCTGGGTTAGACAATTTAAATGATTCATTCTATGAAAGATTAATTGAGCACGCTGTAATCTACGAGAGAAAATGCTACACAAACACCAACAGTATTTGGATGCACAAAATCTCATACATAAGTACACACACACACACACACACACACACACACACACACACTGCATTCGTGTTCTGAAGACCAGTTTGGAGTCGACAAAGGTACGTGTTGTTCTCTACATTTTGATGCTGGTTGAATATGATGTGTTTTACTATATATTTATTTATCATTTTTTAATATAAATATTTGTGTATATATATTTTTTATATAAAATATATTGTTTATATAACATTATTTAAAATTTAGAATTTATATATATATTTTTTAAATAAAAACTACTAAATGAAAATAAATATGAAATTACATATTTGTATTATTTAATTTATTGTTTTTGTAATTTATTTACACATCGTGTATGAATAATAACTATGAGAAAGACAACAGTGGCTCCAAAAAAAGCTTGAACACTTTTCTTTTTCAATTTTTTTTTCTTTTTTACAAATGTAATTTCAAGCGGCATTTATAAAAAAATATGTAAAATCTTTTCAGTTTTTCATAGTTTTAAGAGGGGAACTGGCTTATATAAATGTTTGTTTATTTATTATAAATATAATATTTAGTAATTTATTTTTTGTCATTTATGAAAGGAAGTCAATACTATATAAAGTGGGTCCTAAAAGGTTTTGAATTATTAAACCACATTTGATCAAATAATAATAATAATAATAGTAATAATACTACATGTAATTTCAAATGGCATGCACAGAAATGTGTTAGAAAAAAATCACACTTCAATACATTTTAGGGGAAAAATATGTTTAAGAGAACTGACTTCATACATATATTTTATACAATACTAAAATACAGTTAGTTCTGAGACTAGGTCTGTTTGTTTACTAATGCCTTTGGTTTGATATAGATAGTATAATTTTGTGTTTTAATTTTCCAAACCATTTATGGTGCCACTATATTGTGTCCTATTAATAATTGTTAAGTGTGACATTTGAGTGTTGTTTTCACAGAGGTCACATTAGCAAAGATCTAATTGAAGGTGACATGAAACTCATAACTATGAGAGAGACACAAAATAACAATCTGCTCATAACCAGCCCTTTAAAGTTCAAGTCGGCAATCACTTCACTGAACTCCTCATGGATTTAATCAGATCTGATCATGTAAAACGTGGCAGTAAAATATGATAACACTGCATGGGTACATCACTAAATGCTTGATCTATTCAGACGACCCTTTGCATTACAGGTCATCATGTATCAAATCTGTCTAAAAAGCCCATGAGAACCAGAATCAATCAACAGCAATGCACTTCACTCACGAGCAGTCCGTCTTTATTCTATAGTCATAATGATGCCATTCTTTCGACATCACTGCCACAATAAAAGGTGTTATCTCGAGCCGGTGGAGATAAACACCATCCCTATAGCACCTCGGTGAGAATGTGATATGACTGTGATTGCCTTCCTCCCCTCTGCCGCAAGAACAACACAGTTGACCTTCCAGAGATTGAAGACTGACATGCATAATAGTACGCTAGCCTGCTGCTTTGACAACTCGTATTTTTGTGAGAGGCAGCAGTGAATCAAAAGAATGTTAGTGAAGATAGGGATGGACTTAATTGAATAATGCAGAGAGAGTGATGTGTGTGTGTCAGCTTTGTCAGTCTGGAAGAATATCTGCTGTGGAGGAAGGAACTCAGAGGACGGGCTTTTTTGCAGCTGTGCCAATTCTTGTTGCTATTCTTAGGCATACGAAAGCTTATTCAGTGCTATAATCAGAAATGTCTCATTTGAAAGAGTCGTAGTGACATGTGACAGGCCATTGTGCAACACAGATGCAATACAGAGCCTTAATAATTAATTTAATGTCTTTGTTAGTAGACGAAACAGACTGAACAGTCTTCGGTACGTGTAGACTGGACATGTCACTATTCAACACTAGGTGGCAGTAATGTTTTAGTTAGAAACGAAAGCAGAAGTATGTTGTTTGCCAGAATGTATTATAAAATTTGAATATTTGAATAATGCATTATTACATAGCACCCTCGGTTCTGAGTAAATATTTTAGGAAAATGTATTCGCACATGTTCCTTATTCATAATTTTGCTGAAATGTCTTTCTTTTTTATGATTGGAGACTGCAAGACATTGCAAATTAGGAATTGCTTTTTAGGAAGGCTTTCTTTTGACAATAAAAATGTTCTGTTTAAAGACAGGTTATTAATATTAACACATAAGGTGTGATGTTGACTACATATTTTAATCATAAAGCTGTAAAGTATTCAGTTTTCAAGTATTTAATATATTTTTTATTAGAGCTAGTGAAATTGGCAAAATGTGTCCTTGAAGCAAGATTTATATTAGTAGTTTTGTGGAGGGTTTTTGGTTTATTTTCATAATGCATAAATGAGCTGATATTTGAAACAGCAGAGATTTAATGACACATTTTAATTGAATTATTCCATTGCAATCACTTGCCCTTTGAAAAGTTAAATCATATTATCTACAAATACGCTTCCACTTTGCAAATTGTAATAATTTATTTATCTGTCATGTTTTTTGTTATAACTGATTTTGCAGCATTTTGGTTTGTTGGCTATAATAGATAGAATGTGTTTTCTATTGCATTCGTTTAAGTATGTGGTTACATTCTCATCTGGTTTTTCCTTGAGATTTTACAATTTGGATATCATGTGCTTTCCCAACAGAGCACCAAAAATAGTTTTTCATTCAAAAGTAACATTATTTTTTTTAAACCGTTTTCTCATCTGAATGCGAGGTTATATGGTTAGGTGCATTTGAATGATCTCTTTTAAAGCGTGTGCGAGTATCTTGAAAAGTACTGTATAAATAAATAAAAAATGTCTGCATATTAAAGGCAGAAGCAATTTCTGGAAGCCAATGTTGATATTTGAAATCACCAAAACATACACGCCCCTACCCCAAAAGGGTCTCGCCCCTATTTTGATAGATCCGCCCCACGTATACGTAGCTGACACAACCCAGGCAACGATTAGTTCTGTGAAACATAAGGAGCTTTTCCACCGAAATTACCTGGAAAATGATGTTTTTTCCCCAGACCTATTTCTGGGTTCTGTGTTTCCATCGCAGTCTTAGTACAGAGAAGATTAGACAAATAGTCTGGTGACTTAACGTTAGTTCTGCATGTGTTTCTCAATACCAAGTACGCTTACAATTTTAGACAGCAGCATACTTGATAACATCAGTCAGCTCGCCTCGACTGCAATCTTCCTCACTGTATTTACAGACGAAATATATAAAACACCACTGCCTCTTTTCATTTATTTTAAACATTAATAGCCGCAGAAATGTAGTTCAGGGAATGTACATACATTACAATGAAATTAAATATTATATCAAACATTGCATGTTTTCATTTTCATTTTAAGATGTCAATAGAACAGTAGAATAAAGACCAAAGATTACCTGTTAGATTTACCCAAAACGAATTATGTCTTATGTTTAACCCCAACAGAGACATCAGAGCCAGTGGTAAATGTCAGAAGGACTAGCCGAGGTTATGCTCCTCTCTTCGGGATACATGTGCATTGAGCACCCGGTGATCGCGTGGAGCTCACGTCTCCAAAATCGGCAAATCACATTTTCAAATTGGCGCCGTTTTTATAAACAAACCACAGATTTGAGTTTTAAACTATATTCTCAACTGAAATACACGCGTCCAGTGTAGACAGGCTTCAGCTGTTGCAGCGCGCCGCGTCTGGTGTAGACACGGTGTTACTCATCTATCGAGAAGAAACAAAGGCAACCTCGGCGTCCGATCGCAGGCCTTCCGCTCCTTGAGTTCTCTCCAGCGCTGGAAAGCTGATCCAAACCGATATTTACACGGGTCCTACTTCTTTCCTTATCGTTCTGCAGACGTTTCCTCTTTTGTTATTTATCCGCCTTCTCCATCTTTCTGTCGCTCGGCTCAGCTGTTCACGGAACGCTCTCTCCTCCACATCATGAGTAGACACGCCCCTTACTGCTGATTGGCTACAAGTTTATTTTGGTACTCGGCCCGACTCAGTTTTCTAAAACATTTTAGAAAAATTGCTTACCCTGCCTTTAAATTTAAATTTATGAATGCATTCGCTCCAAAAAAAGCCACTAGAATATGATTCACCCAATTCAACAGAATCTTACACTAATTTATTTGTTTCATTGAAGGACAGTGATCATCAAAATGCTTTTAGTCATAGTACATTTAGCAATGGAAGACATGTTTGCCCTTGGCCCTTTAAATTGAGATTAAAATGAGCGCAGTGTTAATGCATTAGAAAGTAGCTTGTGCATGAATGAGATGCATTTGTTGCCTCTTTCAAGCAGCTAGAGCTAAACAAACATCAAATTGCAAGTTGCCCCTCGCATTCCAAGTCTTTGCTTATTAATTTGGACACACTGTGCAATCACGTTGATTGAGCTGCGGTAATAAATGACTGGTTAGAAGCTCCATTGGCTGTTAAATGAACTTGTGGCAAATGAATATTGCTTAAAGGAATTTGCCAGTGTCCGCTAGACGAGTGTGAGGTACTGTCTGAGAACGAAGCTGTTTATTCACAAGTTTAAACAGCCTTATTTCATCTGGGATTCTTTTAGTTCCTTAAAGCAAAGCAGTCAGCGCTTAAATTCCATGAGACGTTCACAAAGGAGCTGTGCTACTCGCTTCCTAATGAATTCCCTCAGGATTTACTGAAGGTGCCTGTCATTTTCTTGGCCGAGGGCCTTGATGGCCAGCATGCTATGTCATCGCCATATAGCTTCATACTTTCATCAAGTTTTGGATACGGAGATATCTGTTCGTTTGAAAGTGAAGATTATTGATGGTGCTGTTTTATGCTAAAACTTCTGAAGGGGTTTTACAAATTGCCTAGTTGCACAACAAAGCGATTCTTTTCCTTTTCTGTTTTCCCACAACATTAATTACCAGGGTTAACATAAAAAATTGCTTCGCATAATTTAAATGATACCCATCGGCATTCTTTCTTTTTTTCCTCCATGTCCAACATTTGTTTCATAAATATATAAATTAAACGACATACACAAATAACATGCTGGAGGGATGGATTTGTTTTCTCTCATGTGTGTCTGACATGAACAGAATCTCGGTAATTAAGGAGCATCTTTTTCTCTGTCTTTGCTGGAGAGGAGGAGGATGCTTCACGCCCCTGCTAGCGAGACTTCATCAAAGCTGTGTTCTCCACACTCCATTAGAAACAGGAGAACCCATCTGAGCCACACCATCAATTAAGATGGCAACAAAAGCAAAGGCGCACCTTCAGCTATCTCGTGTCCAATGTAGTGTTACTCAGACAATACGTCTCGGTGGAGAAAGAGAAATGCATTAGTGATGGATAGAAGGCTAAATGTGGGTTTAAGTAACAGGAAATATTCTGTGATTTAATTAAGCGAGGTGTAAATGCTTTGACTAGAATTATGAAATGACTTCCTGGATGGCAAATTACTTTCAAGAAAATATATTTTTTAATTAGTGATGCTATCCTTGGGTAAGAGGTTTAAACAAGAGCTTTTTAAGGTTTCAGGGCTTGTTCACACCATACGATTACTGTAAATCTTAGTCAGTGTAGCACCATATTACATTTTTGACAGGAATGAAAACGAGGCTGTGAGGGTTGTTTGACAACATACCGATTGTTCAGTTGACGAAATGTCTTTAGTAATCACATTTTAATAGGAAAAACTCCATTGAACAGTTTTGAAAGTTGTTATTTGTGGAAATGACTTGATCTAGGATGTTTATGCAGCTTTACATAGCTTCATTTTTTTTTTTAACTTTCAAACTTGATGAAGGTCAATAATGATAACTATAGATGTCAACCTTTGAAGTGGATCAAAAAAGTTAATCAAAGTTGTCCTAAGACAAGAACTCATTTTGGTTTTAGGCTAACTTTGAAATGTTTTGATCCACTTCAAATGTTGAGTAGCGTTTTCCCACCCGTTTATTAACCAATATATGAGTAAAATAAGCTGTGTGGTGAATATAAATTGATGATACTCGTTTAGCGCTACAATATAAATTACACACAACCAAACTGAAAACATGAATTCTGAAGCATTTGTTTATGTTTTTAAATGTATGCTTGTAATGAGCAACTACATAATAATGTTTGTGTGAATGTGTGTAGTTTAGGTTGTTCAATAAAACATTGTCATGTTGCGTTTAACACAGACGTATTTTACTCTCATGAACTGGAAAACCCAATTATAAAAGCCCATGGTAAAATTTTGAGGGGACACATGTGTAATTAGTCTTTGTATTGACCAATCAGAATCAAGTGTACCAGAGAGCCTTATATTGACACAGTAAAAGATAGATCATTTATGTAGCCTTTATGGTAATATTGCGTATAGTTTTGGGGTGTTCAGATCATGACGGAAATATCGTATTTACGAGTTGAATGAACAGTTTGAGAGTTGAGGGCATGTCAGTGAGAAAAGGACGGTACTCAATTCATGCTGTGGTCGCTGTTGAAAGGAATGACATTTCTACATATATTTTTCATTTGCAATAAAAAAAGTTTCATACAAAAATATGTAGAATTATAGCCTAATATAAATAAATAATATAGTTTACAGTGCCTTCATAAATTGAATAAAATCATCTAAAAACAAAAAACACCAGGTGCACATTTGTTTTTATTTTGTAGAAGTAGAATACACTTTTTTTGCTCCAACCAAAGTGACCTGATGTTGTAATTTCAAATAACCCATATATACATACAAACTTCCCAAGTCGACTTGAACAAACCATTTCTTAGTGTTTTTCCATCTTACCTAGCAGAGAAGCCGGTTGGCCTTATTTTGCAAGAATATTGCAGAAAATATTGCTGGATACATAAATCAATATGCATTACAGAATATATAATGTGTTATACTAAACTAAAAAAGAGAGAAAGACACTGTAAATGCCAAAAATGGTATATATATATATCATATGTAAATACCTATTCTTCAGGAGAAATCAGCATACCATAATAAAAGTAAACAGAAGATATAAGAGCCAGGAGTAATGTTTGTTATATCTCTCCATTCTTAAAATAAATCTCGTTTTAAGGTTTTGACATTGATTCAAAATCGACGTTAGAATCAAACTTTTAGACTGTCGAATTCTTAGTGTTTGTTTTGCAGTTCATAAGAATCGGTCATCAGATTTCTCAGACGGTTTGTGGAAGCCATAGCTCACGCTGTGCTATCTGGGTGGGGCTGTTTCTGTGAGTCTGAGTTAAAAATGCTGTTGTTGATGAAAAACCTGAGATGGCAGGAAGATGAATCGTTCATGTGAGTCCATATTCATCACCCAGGTGTCCCGCACGTCCGATGGCCCCTGACACAAGATAAAGAGCTGTGAGACAGGGGAAATGACCTCATCTGACAGCCTCAAAGAGAACCAACGGCACAATGGAAATGGATTGGCGCGTTCACAGGAAATATTATCGCACGCTGTATTCATGATGAGTGGTGCGATATGCTCTGCCCTCTTCAGCCCGACGATTGAATTTGCTGTGGTTTATTATTTAATTTTAGTTTACGGTGAAGCACGAAACGATGCAGCGTTGAAGGAGCTGTCTAAAAAATACAGCAGGATCGATCGGCGAAGGTTTAATATCCTTCATCTCTTTCAATCGATCTGGTGGCCCTTTATCTGTCAACAGAATTATATATTGTATGAGTTAGTGTGCGCTTTGTTTGCTGGCTTTACGTTCTTTTTAATTGCTTTTGTTTATAATAACTTTCCATTAGTCTATGTTCACTAGAACACACTTAGTTCCAAACTCTAGTGAGCTGCTTCTTGCGATTGAGTTCAATGAAGTATGTTAGCATTTTGCTTAGAGAACAGGACACTACTCTGGGGAAAAAAAAGGTGTAGGGTTCAGAAAATGCTAGTAAATTTCACAAATAATTACTAAGAAATAGCAAGTAAAACATTGAATTAAACATGAAATTTGGAAGTAAAAATGTAAGTTGTAGACTCAACTTTATATTATTTATGACTGACCCCAGTATAAAAACAAAACTCAGCATGTTGGGTAAAATCATTGTTTTAAGTTTTAGTTTTGAATTAAATTTAAGTTTATTAATTATAAACATGTTTTATTTACATTTTGTTTCATAGGCCTATTTTAGATGTAGGCCTACTGCAATGTATTCTAGAATTGACTCCATGAATGAATTAAAATGTGGGCCAAATGAGGTGAATTATGTATAAATAAACATTAACTACCTTTCGGAAACACTCCTTTGATGCCTTAAAATGCTTCCCATGTAGGCATCTCATGCACTTGGTTTGGAACAGTAGAAAAAAAATCTGAGCTCTATTTAATCCTCTGGCCTTTCAGTACTCAAACCTTGCCGATAACATTGAAAAATAATGTTGGTATTAATGTAATGATTGAGGCTTTATGTGTTTAGCACTAGACACCTTCAAGGCCACCATAAGCTTTAAAACCGGGATGACGTACGGTCGTATTTAGAGGAACGGACAGGAACCGCTTCAGTTGAAGCAAGTTTATTTGATCTCTCACACTTCCGCTGAGAAAACCACGAAACACAATAAAGCATCTCAGCATAATCTATTTATTTATCTTTCCCTTTTTTCTCCAAGCCCATAGTGTATTCTTTGAACTCCTCTGAAATCCATCCCGAATCAATACTGTCGTCTGATACCTTTATTTGACGATCTCTGTGCAGGCTACTTGGGATTGCGTGCAACCAACAGAGGCGCCTGACACGACCATCAAACATGATTTCCAGCGAGTGACTTCATTCAATATGGCTCATAAAGAAATAGTAGTGTGCAAAAATCCATTTTTGGTCAGGCAAGGTGACCTTGTGGGAGGGGAAGTGGTCTTTGCTTTAAGGCTTAGTCACTCAAGTGGAGCCATCCATCACTGCGCATTTCCAGGAAAAACAAATTATGCCCTGTACCAGCACATAAACGTGGCCAATCAATATCTCTGCCCTGCCTCAAATGCCACACATTTTACACCATTTCTAATCATCTTGTTGTCTTGCCACTTCTGCCAGTTCAATGGAGTGTATCATAGCCATTTATTATTTTCCTTTTATTATTATTATTATTATTTATGTACAGTTGTTAAAATGTGTGACATCACTTTTAATCTTCTGAACTAATTTGTTGCTTGAATCACTTGCGTGCTGCTCATAATACAAATTCAAAATACCTTTTGAGGTTCATTATTATTGTTTATTATACCATTTTTTGTATTGATATATTCTCTCTCTTTATAACAGATAGTGTACAAATATTTTATAACCACTACCCCTCCACTGTCTGCTTGTTTGACAAGATAGATATTCAGTTTTTAACAAACTTTTTAACAGTGTAGATTTGAAATATGGCTTTTATTATATTTTCTATTTAAATTTAAGATATAATAAAATACCTCTTTTAGGTTCATTGAATTGGTTATGTTTATTATACCTTTTACTATATTTTATAGTATACTATACTTTTTTGCATTGGTAAATATGTTTTGTCACATTTTAACAGAGCAACAGAGAATTTAACAGTGCGTATTTCTATTTTTACTATGAATAACTGTTTTACACTAAATATTTTCTTTTAATAATTTATATTTCATGCATTTCTCAAACCTTTCCCAAGTCCATTTCTTCTATCTTTGGTATTCAAGTGCATATCTTTTTAGTTAATCTTACCACCTCCTCTCCTCTCTATGGGAACAGCAATGTTTTTGAAAATATAGATATAATATTTTAAACATATTTTTAGCAGTGCAGATGTAAATTATGCTGTTTTATGTTTCATTTTTAATTTACATTTCACATTTATGTTTAGTTTATTTCCAAACTCCTTGTCAAGATCTAAAATGGCATATCATAAGTGAGCATCCTTAGTCTACAGCATCTAAACTACATTTTAAATACCACTTTTACAAAAAAAGAAATACAAGTAGAGATAGTGGTGAAGGATTTAACAAGACAAAAAACGTGAAAAAGACCCACAGTATGGTTAGTGAAAGAAGCGTACAAAAAGAAATACAAGTAGAGATAGTGGTGAAGGATTTAACAAGACAAAAAACGTGAAAAAGACCCACAGTATGGTTAGTGAAAGAAGCGGTGCTTTTTCTCCAGGATTTAAAAAAATCAACTCCGATTGGGTTTTTCTAGAAGTCATCTGTTTCATGTTGCCAGAGAATCGTTATGGGGGACGTGGTCAAAGCTCTTCTCTCCTCCTCTCTTATCTGCACAATCCTGCTCTGATTGAAGCGGTAACTCTCAACTGCCTTTGATCAGGTCGTGTGTCACTTAAGACTGCTCTGAATGGAGTCTCATCTTTCTCACCCTGCAGAGTTCCAGATCGGCTTGGGCTCTCAATCAAAAACACAATTAGAACAGCATTAAAAAAGACAGGCCTGCTTCGTCTTATCCATACAATCAGCTGCCTTTACCTCCCTCCATTCATCCTTCTCTTTTTAATTTTCTCTTTTTGTTTCACAGCACGTCAGGTTTTTTGAAGAATTAACCATTGATCACCTCCTGCACTTGTACATGTAATAAATGAAAGCAGGAAAAGCAGATAGATGTGCTGCTACAGTCCAGCAATCAGCTTTATTTATTTTTTTGGCTGCATATCTGCATTCACTTAACGGCAGAGATCGAAGATTAATTTGTTGGCTATGTGATGCAATTTCTTGAACTCATCCCTTTGGCTGCTCACACTGTCATGGCAATGTGGAAGATTGTTCCCGGGAAGCACTTCTGGAAAGCATTAATTACCACAGAATGGGACCATTAATCAGAGCTGTCTATGCCAGACAGAGCAGAAGGGCTCCTCTCTGCTTCTGTGCTGAATGACTGGAGGTGTTCTTATGCATAGTACCCTAGTGCACAGGAGGACTGCAACCAAACTAGGACATTGACATAATGAAGACAGATTTGCTTTGGGGACCTTACCATTTCATACATCTTAACAACAAGGGACAAGGAAGACCTTATAGTGCTCCTGAATTTACACTAAATTATCCCATTACCTCGTATCTTGAATCATTGCAGATGGAAAAAATCAAAATGCACGAAAAACAACTAAGGCGACACACATCTCTATTTTAAAGCCTACATGGGGCTTTATACTTATTTAGAATAATTAACTATTTTAAAATGAATGCATTTAATGATTTTTCCCTGCTATCTGTTGTGAATATACAGATCACTCCAGGCAGGGTTTGCTCTTAAATGTTACTTGCTTAAGTGCTGCAAATGTTTAGTTAATTTGACTAAACAGAAGTAAGTGGATGTTAATTTTGTCAATATTGTGTGAATGGAAACAGACTTGTAATTAACTTAATGCATTTGATCCAGTGGAGTTCATTTAATTCACACAACCTTAAGGACCTCAATGGAATCGTTTGACGAATGCAGTTTTCTTTATTTTCCTGAACTATTCAGAGGGGCGACAGTGTTTCCTAAATGTTTTTGCATATGCGTATGCATTGCATTCATGTAAAAAGGCATTATCATATGGACAGTCAGCAACTTAAAGGGGTCATATAATGCTGCATGCTCTACAAGTTGTTTGAACTGAAATGTGTTTTGGCAGTGTGTGTACACAACCACCCTATAACGATAAAAATCCACCCAGTGTTTTTTTTTCTTCTAAAATCATTATCCCTTTCTCAAATCGAGCCGTCTGTCCATGTGACATCACACGGACAGAGGCCCCTCCCACGATTGTTGATTGACAGAAGAATTTCAGCACAGACTGCACTGGTGTTTTACCTCATACCCGCTCTGAGTAAGCTGTCATCAGTTGTTTCACCGCCAGAGCAGATGTAGACAAGAACGACTCCTAAGCGATTGAGGTGTTTTGTTATTGGATGTAATTAACATAGCAGTAGTCGTTTACTCCCGTCATCTGAGCGGCTGAAGAGGATTACGTTTGGTTTTGAAGGGAAAGCGCCCTCAATCTACCTAAATGTGTCTATGTTTGCGCGAATCATTCGTGATCCAGCTTCATCTACAGAAGAAGTTTGTACAAGGTTTTTTAAATGAATCTTTGCAAACCGCCTTTCCTAATAATGTCTTAATCAGCAAGCTTCTAAATGAATGCGGCTAAAGTAAACAGTCCCCCAGAGAGCAGCTCAGAAGAGAGGGGCGGAGTCAGCAGAGCTCTTTCTCATTTAAAGGAGAATGACACAATACGGCTTGCTCTGAAAAGAGATGTTTTTGAAAGGCTAACAACTGTTTTTTTACACTACCAATGAAACATTTTAACCAAACGATGTTAAAGACTTTTCATTAAGACCCTAAAGAATAATATCAACTTGTGGAAAATGGTAAAGTATAGAAAGGATTCTTCAGACTGATTGAACTCATTTTGAAAAGCTCTTCTCGGTACTAAATTGGCCAGTTAGAATGGATATTCAAATGATGCAGTGAAAAGCAGCAGTGAAGGGCGCAATAAAATTTCCCTCCTTTTGCAACCAATTATTTGTCAGCGGTAATGACTCCGTCCAATCAGCATTCAGTAACACATTAGTATTTTTAAATCATTATTGGTCCAAATGATAATTAATCTTTAATATAATGGTATTTACTGATGTATATAGACTCACGTTTGTAGATTATGCTTTTATAAAAACACTCACAGTAACATTTTTGCTGTGTTGTCTTTGTAGCGTCTGGAGGTCCGAGCATGTTGAAACAGTGAATCATTTTTCAAAGTAAGTGAGTCAGTTGATTCGAAGCCTTGGTTTCCCTTTGTTTGTGAATCTGACTGTATTGGTCAAGTCATATGCTTTTGATTCACTAAAAAGAACCATCTTATATGAGGCGTTTGTTGTTAAATCGGACTATGAGTTATGATTTTGGTTCACCAAATAGAAATACTTGCAAACATGATTTGTGGTGCATTTTATGACTCCTACCAGTAGCGCTTAATCATGATTTGATATGCTTTTGATAGTCAGGTGGCTTTAGTGGATATATTCATTCTAAATGCCATGTATTTGGATGAACACTTGGATATGGAGGTATATTGGATATTAATGAAGTGTAAATTTCTAAATAACAATTTTTCAACGTTTGGGGGTAGAGTAGCATAGATGACATCAAGGCTTACATATGGAAAATTGACAACTCATATTTGAACTAATTTCAACAAAAACCTTTTTAGAATTAGATGTTATTTAGTCTTTTGCAGTTATACTTATGAATGTGATCTTTCTCCACCTACATTCGGCCAATTATGGCAGAGAACAGTTATCTGTCTTGAAGACTCCTTTCATAATGGCTTAATGGCTAAACGTTCATCTTCATAAACCACCAATGTGCTAACCTTAAGCCTATCCACTGGCCATTTTAAGTTGTCTTATTACTCTCAATGATTTCTTTCAGCTCTAGATAGCCTGTTCTTATGAACAATTTATCTATAACTGGCATCCTAGCGCCTTTTTCTTTTCCCATTGTTGCAATAAGCTGAATAAAGCTTCCCCCCTGCCAGAATGTATTTTTTGCTTAGCCTAATGTTTTCAGAGATAATAAAGCAGATGCTTTGTTGTTTTTTAGTATTACTGCAGTGCACATTCGAAAGGAATTTGGCAAATCGCATCGATCTCTCGCATCAGCCGCTTTAAATACTCTGTTTAATGTTGCATCACATCTTTGCCTCTAATTATCGGAAACCTCTCGGCTAGGATAAAATGGATAATGCTTATTTGAACTTCTTCAAGGCCTTTTCTCAAGCAGTTTAGGCATGGCTCTGTAAGTAACCGCTAGCTGGGTGGAATTTATGAGTGGTTTCACAATCTCACCAGATCCTGTTATAGTGGTTGTGTTTTCCTGCTTTACTGTTCCATCAAAGCTCTCACTCCCCTCTGATATCATTATGAGGTGATTCTATTTGCCCCCCCAGATGGACAGTTGCAGATTCGGTCTGTCTTCAAAGTAGCTGTGCAAGTGTATATCCGCCAGTCTGAATTCTTGTCTCCATCCCACAGATATTCTGCTGCAGAGAACTGATTTACCAGCAGCATTTTAATGGCTGTTCACTTTGCAGCCAACACCGGCTAATGAGTCCACAATAATTAGTTGAGGTACGTTGAGCACCGCCAGTAAAAGTCCAGGTGGTGTGACTAATTACAAAGGCGTTCAAGGCCTTACTTACACCAGAACAAGAGAGGGAAGACCCTCTGCCCATGCTTAGCTCTCAGTCAGAGGCACCGCGACATTTGCGAGAGCCCAAGCAATCATTCCCACATTAATGTTTCTGCTAAAGTGTTATTTTCTTTAACCATATGATTGAATATATGTTTCCTGTCAGTAAGCATTGTTGGCGACATCAGTCTGTCACTTTTCTGAAGGCATAGCAAGCGTCATGCATCATGGATCATCTTTATGAGCAATCAAAGACAGTTAGTTGACAGCATTGCGTTTACAGCATTAACGTTTTCATGTCTTAAGCAAAAAAATGCTAAGATGTGCTAAATATACCACTGCATATTTTAAGTTCTCGCATCCTAGCTGTCAATTTGGATTTGGTTACCTCTCAGATACCTTTGCACAGGTATGTTTTTTTTTTAAGTCTCTTAGGCACTTTTTAGAGGGAGGATCAGCTTAAGCTGAAAGAGGTAGTAACCTCTACAGGATTATGTACAATGAATAATTTAAAGTGGTAAAAGAAAGCTCAATTCCGTTAACCTTGTAAGTTATTTATTGTTTTTAGATGGCTGTCATGTTTGCTAATATTCCCCCCAGTCAGCCACAACTGAAAATGGAAATTCGGTGGAGTCATTTTAGGGACGTCATCTCCAGAATGCATGCAGACTCTGACGGATGACTCGTACAAGGCCAGAGTTTTTCTGCTTGGACGGAGGTACAGAAAACCAGAGGAGTCTTGAATATTTATGCTTTATTCTTGACCTGGACAAGTTAAAATTACCACTGAGGAATCCTTGTGACCTGAAAAACAATAGGAACGTACATTTGCTATGTTTGCTTTGGTACAAAAAAGGGATAGTTCACTAAAAAAATAAAAATACTATTATAACATTTATTCACCCTTATGTTGTTCCAAACACAGAAGAACATATTTTAAATCATGTTACGCTGTTCTATTCCATAGAGGCACTAAAAATTAAACAAAAGCACCATAAAAGTACATTGTATGCATGAATAACATTTTTTGTCTGTTTTATAAAGTTATCGTATGCTTATGAAGATTTACTGGATTGCTTTTATGGTGTTTTTTCTTTCTTGTCCTTGTTCTCTTGCATTGTCATTTTTTTGTGCTTCACAGATGAAAGAATGTCTCACATATTTAGAATCCTTTGAGGTTGAGTACATAATTGCAGTATTTTTATTTTTCGGTGAACTATTCCTAAAGTATAGTTTATCAAAGTCGGCACACATGTTTCAGTATGTTGAGCTCACATGGATGAAAATGAGTCAGACTCACGTTTTATTTTTGGTAATAGAAGACCTCCAAAACTTAATCCATAGTGTGGATAACTTTAAGTAGTGACGTCCTCTCCTCATTGTCGTTGTTGAAGGTGATCACTTTGATGTCCACTAACCTTTTTTTTTACTCCTCTCAGCATAATAAAGTTCTATCACAGTCGTTTAGATGAATTTCCAAAGCTTTTCACTGACAGATGGCTTCTTTTAGAGAGTGCTGTGATAAATAGATTGTGATATAAAAGGTGAGACACAGGCCAGCATTTTTATGGTTTGAAGGCACAAGCTGCTGCAGGTGCAGGTGCGTGGAAGGAAAGGTGTCTGGGTACTAAAACGCTATTTCTAGACCAGGGGGAACATTTGCCAAAGACTGGTTGATAAGGAGGAAAAATAATACTGATGAAATCAAGTGGGGGATTGAGAAAATGGAGGGTGATTTGTACGGACATCAAAGGTCAACCGGGACCAATTTTCATGCCTTGGCATTCCTCCCAGGAAAGGACGAGGCTTGGCAGACTTGTTCTGCTTTATTTTATTTTATTTTTTTAGTTTCTTACGCTTTCACTCAAGGTCAGCTATATAGCTTGGGTCGACGCATACGTCAAAATCACAACCGCAGTGCTGTTTGTTTCCAAATAACTTTGGGAAACTCAGCGTAGGTGAACAACGCCCCTTGAATTTGTACATGTTTATCTTTTTTAAATTATTGACTTTTTTCTTTCTATCTACAATCCTTTAAATCATATTATAGATCTTTGGACTCACCAGATCAGAGTGACAGATGTTACATTGTTTACACAAAGTCTAGTTCCTCAGAAGTCCCTAGTTTCCACATGTCCTTTTTGTGTCCTCTCCCATGTTCATTTGATAAATCACACTGCCTTTGGTTTCTGTGGCGGGCCGGTGCCTTTGAAGTCTTCTACTTTTGGCACGGCATCACCAGGGTTCTAAAGGACTGGAGGTAAATTGTGCAGCCCTCAGTAATTCGCTCATTGTTTCTGGTATTTTCGTTCCTCACAGCAAATGGCTTTTCGTGTAACTCCCAGAGAGAGTTTTCCTAGATGGCGCTTGGCTGCTCCCTCAAAACCCTGCCTGGGTGCCTGGATGGTTCCTTCAGGGGGGTTCTGCCCTGACTAAAGCTGGGCGTCTCTTCACCTGCGTTGCATTTCTACCTCCGCTTGTGAATAATTCATGCCGTAGTCGTGTTTGGTTTGAGGTGGTGGGTCTGTTTCTCCTGCAGGTCTAATGAGAGGCAGAAGCAGTGGGCTTTGAAAATAATTCTATATGGATGCAGGCCAAAGCTTTACCCTTTCCATGGTTTCAATGTGACCGTAGAGAGAGCCAGGCTAAATTTACCTCTAATGTCTCTCTGAGATCACCTCCAACCCGCTCTGTTCAGTAATAAGACCTGTTTACCTCCACAGCTTCGAGAATCAGCCCTGGCATACGCCGCCATTTTCCCTTCCCTCTTAAGAGGCTTTGCAGTGTATTTTTTTGCTGGTGAACTCCAGACCTTGTCTTCCTGAAACACATTAGTTATCATGTGGAGTGTAATCTGAGTACATGTGATGTTCTTTTCCCCCTAGTGTAATGTGTTGTTTATAGAATATGGCATCCTTGTCAGATCAATAAAACCAACACGGACCGGCTCGGGGAGGACAAGCCTGGAAAGCAAACAAAAAGGGCCGCCGCATTATCGGTTCTCATCCTTGTATCGTTAGAACTCCTGCCGAATGTGTGAGACTCAATGTGACATATTATCCGTGGCACATTTATGTAACCGACAAGTTCATCCGTGCTGTCATCTCAATTGTTCAACCCTGGCATCTCAGACAGGCCATCTTTTGGAGGACGAGACTGTGACAGTATGGTATGCAGCATTCATTAATGATGAGCTGATTTGAGATGAGCTTGCTGGAGATTTTGCTCCTTCAGGTTCCGAAACATCAGAATAAGTTGAGCAGGAGAGACAAAGGACTGCGGGCAGGAAGCAATGGTGCGTTTCTGTTCCTGTCCATTTTCAGAATTATTTGTTCCCTACCCTTGCAACATCATTTCTGGGAGGGGTGGCATCCTCCCCTTAGAGTTGCATGGGTACACGAATGTGCATTCACAAGACATGTTAATAATTGGCGGCAATTACTGCATTTTGGAGCTGACAGGGAACGTGGGAGGCTATGAGGGAAGGTCAGTCAGTATGACCTGAATCGCAGTTTTCTCTGCTCTTTGTCATTTTCTCTAACAAAACGTTCTCGACCCTTTATTATTTCTCAGTGCTTTCATCTCTTCTGCTGAAAAGTGCTTGTGAGGGGTGATTTTGATTGAGCTTGGCAACTGGATCTTGTTGCACAATTCTGTTGCGGCTTCTTTTCGTGACAGTTTCCCACTGACAAATGTATTCTGTCCCTTTTAATGTCTCTGAAAAAAGTTGTTCCCGTGCAATGACAATTTTCTTTCTTTTCTGTTCCTCTTTTTTTTGTTTGTTTGCTCTTTATTGCGCTGTCATGAGAAAAAAGTTGTGAAATATCTTGCCAGTTAGGTGTCAACTTCCTGTGCAGTGTTATTGCAGCTGTACTTAAACCATGTGTTTATTCCTTTTATATACCTTGTATTCTTTTATTCCCGAAAGTCCTTTTCAATTTGGATTGAACTTGAATTTAAGTAGCCAAAAGAAAAAAAAAGAAGTTTCATTTGATCTGTAGTTAAAAGATAAAAATATAAAAATTAAAAAAGATGAAAGTAATTAAATTATATAAATAATTTGGAATATTATTATTTGTTTATATACACATACATACACTAATTTCAGTGGGTAACATTTAAACATGGCTTATTAATATTATTTATGTTTCTCAAAATATACAACATGTATTTACGATCATTCATACCAGCTGGGGAAAAAAGTATAATTAAAGACTACAATTGACAAATGTTTTATTTAACTTCAAACTATATGGAACCAAATATGCATAATCTAGTCAATACATTTGAAAGATGCTATCAAAAATGTATCTTTAAATAGTTTGGGGTCCAATTTATTGTTCTGTCTAGCAAACAAAACTTCAAGTTATGGTGCTTTTTGAAAAAGAGTTGGAATTTTAGATGCATTCTCAATTAAATTCCGAATGGCATTCAGTCTTGCTCTAAATATTTGTATTGCAACAGAAAGGAAAGACAATTCAGCCTTAATCCGCAAGACTATAAATACACAAAATAGCATACTATATTATATAATATAATACATGCATCACAAACCTTGTAGTGCATTGTTTATTATACATGTCAAGTCTGCTCTCTTCGTGAATGCATTTTGAAATGTGTTGACTTCAGCATCTGTGCTTGGGAAGCACTGTGAGCCGTATTCTAAATGCTTACAGAGGAATTAGTTCATTGATAGTCAGCAAAACATCGCTGTGAGACGAGCACCTTCTTTATACCCTGTTTCTCAATATTTCATTAAGTCGACATTAACCCCTCGCATGATTCAGCCTGTTCTCATTGTCACATGTTTATTGCTTCGTCGCTTTGCTGTCTCACTCCACCGCATTGCCCCATTAAGAATGCTCATTGTCATTGTCGTATTTCATACCTAGCCCGGCTATGCAGGTATAACCAATAGAAAACAATTACTTCCGTCATTCAATAATGACCCCATAGTTAAGATTTGACCTTGCGTGTGATTTGTCTGCACCATAAACAAGAGAACGTCGGCTGTGGGGGGCCGTCTGAGTGGTCATCAGATTTTGATTATCTTAATCTCTCCGAGGGGCTTTATGGCCATGCCGTCGATGAGCAGGATTCAGCAGTTTTCTACAGAAGGTTAAAGATGCACGCTTTTTCCCCTCATGCTGTTCTATTACACGAGCAGCTGTGCCATTTTCACTTGCCTAAAAACCCATAAAGTTTTATTCCAGCTTTTCTCAAGGTGTCATGATCTGCAGGTGTGATGCCATGATGGATGTGCGCCTGAGCTCAGCTTTTTTTTAAGGTCCCCAATGAGCATTTTCACACCTCTTTGTAAACACCTGAAGAGTTGTGAATACTAAGTGATTGCATTAGATTTATATGTGAACAAACCCTGACAGTAGGTCACGTCTGAAGTATTTACGACGTATTTGAATTGACAGATGGACTTGCATTAAGGGATCTTTGAATTTTAATGCAGTACTTAAAGTGTAGTTTTACATTAAAACACATGGAGCCTTTAATACAAGTTCATTTATGCTATATAAATATGTGTGTCTTTAGTGTCTTTAGAATTCATTTCAATTCTTGAGCTTTGCTTGAGCTTAACTCTCATGTTCCCATCTGTGCATCTGCAAATTAAGACAATTAGTCATAAAACTGCTTGAAAGCTCTCATGCACACATTACTGTATACTGTATATGTTGTGAAGCATCTGATGCTGTCAGTTTTCCTTGCTTTTTACTGTTATTTATAATGCAGATTTGAAATAAGCAAACATATGCTCTGCAATAAGAGTAAACATTAGATTAACCATCAGTTTTATTGCGACAACCGCAGTCTCCAACATTGAGACACCAAACCTGCTGGAAACTGCTGAATGACAATGACTTCCTCTTATTTAGAACCAAGGACTCGTATATTCCTTAGTTTTTATTGACTTAATAATGACAGCGGCGTCAGATATCAACCTCTGACCTGCAGGAACTAGAAGGCGAGTTCGGTTACTCATGCTCGGTAAGGCAGACCTGCGAGTCAAGGAACCGTATGCCGTCCTTCGGTCGCTGAGGCTGACGTGCATTTGTTAAGTCTGCAAGTTCCCTTGGCGGAACACATCAAAGGGAAGAGGCGTGGTTGACAGCTGGCCGCAGGAGCGGCTATCGGAGACTGTATCTGAAAGATAAATGCATGCATGCCGAGAGCTTCCTCTGGCCCCCTTCCTGTAGAGAGACCGGTGTAATTGAGAAAGATGGCTTCTGCCAGAGTGGGGACACAGAGTCCTCTACATGCGTCTGTTCCTTTGGCGAAACAAGGTGAATCTTCTTCCAGAGCTTACAGCGCTGATGCGCTGAACTCCAGCCATACTTGTAGACAAATGGTCCCATCTACAGGAGGTGTGACTGGTGTAAATTATGGGTTATTAATGTTCCTCATTGAATGTGTATTTCTATTTTGGAAAAGGTTGATGGTGTTACTCTGAAAGAGTGACTTCAGAGATGAAAGAACCTCAGTTTCTGGGTGTTTCTTCAACTCTGGACATTTTTATGGACAGCAACAACATTTATTTATAAAGCATTATAAAGCAAGTTACATATTTTCCAGAAGATATATTAAGTTAAATTTACCCTGATCTTCAAATTCAAAACGTTTTCATGCCCCGGCTCTTAATGCATGGTTTTTCCTTCATCAGCGTGTGTTTGAATCTTCTGCAATAGTTGCATATGGGTCCCTCTGATTCTCTGAAGAACAGCAGACAGTTTAACTGTTCAGGACAAACAAGGGACTCATGAACAACTATCACTAAACAAAAAAAGACAGCTGTGGATAATTCAGGTAACAACACAGTATCAAGAATTAGGCGTATGTAAACTTTTGAACGGGGTATTTTTATAGATTAAACTATTATTTTCTCTTGTGGACTACATGTAAACATCTTTTATATGAAATATCTTATTCAGGTCAGTACTAAGTAAACAATAGCATGCATTTTGTGTGATCCCCATACTTGGTAAAATAATCAACATTTTGCAGATTCTGCAAGGTGTATGTAAACTTTTGACTTCAGCTGTATGTATCATTTTACATAATTATATATTATTTGTCAAAATCATGCCTTGATTGAAAATTATTCACTCCCCCCCTTTTTTAAATCTCTTCTAATATTTGTATTATTTTTTTATTAATTTACTTTGGTGCATGCTCTTCACTGACACTTGTCTCCTTGGTAAACAAGTAAAATAAACAAGTGAAATTTAGAAATGTACAAGTTAAATTTATTGAATTAATAAATAAAAATATCCATAGTATTAACATTTTTGCAGTTGTATTATACCTTTTGTTAATCAATTTATTAAGCAATATTTGTTGTGTGTGGTTGAAATGAGACCTGTGGACAAGTCAAAATATGTGTAAACTTGATGTCAATCAATTTGACATGATACATTTTGTAACATTTTATGATTGTTTCACTTTTAATTAAGTTATTGCAATGTTTGTGATGGATTTTCATGTTTTCGATTGAATGTCTCATTCTGGGACAAAAAAAAAGGGTTCTTGAAAAGTAGCAAAAAGTAGTAAAAGTTCATCAAGGCAGTTTAATGTGACCTTCATATAATGAAAGTTGATTTAAAAAATGAATGAATGAATGTTGAAAAAAAATCAACCCCAGGAAATAAAAGTGCCCATAGTTGGAGTAACTCCCATCTATCTTTGTATCCCACTTAGGGTTTCCGAGAACCTTGGCTTGAGAAGACCGTTCACGTGTTTCTCTGTTCCCCTGCACACTCAGCAGATGTGTCAATGTTATCAGAAAAGGAGAAGCAAGAGCTCAAAGCGCCTTACCCTTCTCATGTGCTTCTCTCACACATACTCATTCTCTAAGCTGACTGGAACGTCTCCTTGCCTCTTTTCTGCCTCATCATTTTAGCCTAATTGTGTCAATTCACAGGCAGAGCGAGCCGCATACATAATCAATTCCGATACTCAGTTTGAGGATCCCTGGCTTTCCGCACATCAAAGTCGCGGAGCCAGCCAAGACCAGCTGGTTATTCTCGCCCAGCCGTCCTACACAATATCAGCAGGGGAGGACGGGCCGAGGACAAATGTTTGTCACAAGATGCAGAGAATGTTTTCCTACTGTAAATATGTTCTCCTTCACACTGTTAAAGGTGTTGCGCGTAATGTCTCCTCTGAGTGATGACTTCGGTATAAGCGACGGCATAAAAGAGATGCCCGACTTCATTTCACTTCTATTGCAGAAGCTATTATATGGCCTCCTACTGAATGTTTTCTCAGTTGGCCCGAGTATCCAGAGAGCTATTCACATAAAAGACTCTGATAGTGCCAGCGACTTTAGTGATTCATTTTCAGAATCCGGGGCGACGTAAAACGGAGCCGTTCCAGATGGTCCATTGGCAAGGTGCGACATCCTACTACATCCCATTAAAAAAGTACACGTCCTCGTTGAGCACTTTTGATGTCATCTGCCCTGTGGCCCCTGGCGCAGAATCATGCGCCAAACCGGCTTGATTTAAAGAGTAGGAGCTCGTTGTGCCGTAATTAGTTTCTTGTTCTCATTTTCTTTCATTTTCTGGTGATCTTTTTCATTGCTCTGTCTTCTTTCCTCTCCCTCTCTTTAAATGTCAGAAGGTTCCTTGTTGTATGCTTTAGTGCTTATATCATGCAACAGTGTTTCCGCATCTTACAACGGGAAAGCTTATGCATATTATTCCTACTTAAGTCAGCTTGATGGTGTTAATTCTCTCATGATCTGCTGGGGAGAGTGCTCAGCCATAATATTTAGAAACAACGCACTTATCATATGATGTATCGTTACACCGGGCTATTAAGACAGACAGCAAGTAATCCTTGAAGAGTGGCTCTTCAGTTTCTAGCACACTCGGTGGAAACTATAGATTACTATCACAGCAGACACACACACACACACACACAGAGAGAGACAGTTCATTTTGATCGCTCCTTACATGGCATGAGATAATGAACTGTTGTCTGAGGGAGCAATTACATTTGTGTGCCCAACCAGGACAAACACAAATCTTTGACAAGAAATGATATTACAGTATCACTCCAAGAGCAAGCCGAGTGTGCACGTCACGCCTTTGTGCTGAAAACGGTTTGGCATCACATCCCAATCGCATACTCGCTTTCTTACAGTTGACTTGGCAGGATGCAAACTGTTGGTCATGACTTGTGGGTAATGTAGAGTGCCGACTTGTCACGAGAGCTCGGAGCCTTTTGAGCTTTTGAGCTGTTGACACACGAGAAAGAAAAATAAGATATATCTTTAAAAGAGTAGTACACCCAAAAATAAAATTGATGTTATTATTTTCTGAACTTTGTTGTTCAGAATGCTTTTTTTCCAGAAAAGATTATAGTTTTATTAAAGAACTGAATTAACCCTTTTTTAAACAATCATTCAGATTAATTTGGTTTAGTGACCTGATTTATATGAAGAGTTCTTTTCCAAAACGCTATAAATCCATTTTAATAGTTTTCATGAAAATGACATTTTTTCACCTAGACCCATACATTTTGTTAATATTCAATTTATCATGTTAAAATGGTCTGTTGGCTCAGTTTGAACATGTTAAACAATGATTGTTAAATGAAACAACAATATTGTCGATTATAAATGCAAAGTTGTTTTTGTTTTTTTTCAAAACGCTACAAATCCATCCTTTTTTTTTTTATGTTGGTTTATGTCTTAAAAAAAAAGGAGAACATATGACATCAGGGACTCATACTATAAACCGGTCGCATCAGCCTTGTGTTGATGCCATTCAAAGTCCGCACCATCACACCGAACGGGTCTCGAACCCGGGTTTCAGTGCGGGATGGGCGCTCTAACAAGGAACGCATAAGGCTACAGCCTCTAGCGACAATCGGTTAAACACCACCTTTATTTTTCTGGTGATTTTCTTTGTCCAGTTCATGTATCATTCTACCCCAGGTGTAGGTCTCTTAAAAGTGTTATTAGAGTTTAAATTTGCTTCAAAGCGTTGTCATGTTGGATTGCATCTGATTAGCAATTCTGATTGATCGAGAGGATATATCGCATTTAGGCTAAAAACAGGTTCGGGCGCTTTATTGCGGTGTTTGGAAAGGAACTGCATCTTGCAGTCATTTTAAACAAGGAAATATCGATTTGGCATGAAACATTGATGGAGCAGTGAATAGGTTCATACAACAATGCAAAATGGCATGTAAACCTATACACAACTATTTGGCGCTATCGTTTTGGAAAAGAGCTCTTCATATATAAACAAAAAAATAATTAATTCACAAACCATTAACACTTTACCATAAGGTTAAAGAACATCGTGAGTCAAACAGCTGGCTGGGGAAGAGTGAAAGATCGTTTTTAGTGCGTGAGCATGTAAATATACATATATTACTGAGTCTTTTGTGGGGTTATGTACACACAGTAGTGTGTGAAAAGTGTCTTGTGCGGATAGAGGGAGAGTGTGTTAATACAGGTGGTTTGTACAGGCCCACTCACCTGTGTGTAGCACACTTTGAATTGCACAAATAAGTAATTAAAATACATTATATTAAGTAATGTTAACAAATGTAACCTTGTTGTAAAGTGGTACCCTCAACTTAGACATGGTTTCTTCTCTGGAGACTCGGTTTAAATGGAGACTTTTTTCTAATGAAAAAAGATCCTAGTAAACTCACATGCGTTTCTTCTAGAATTTTAAAAGAGAACTTGGATTTCAAACATTGATTGCCAAGAAACCAAAGTCTGCAGTCAAAAGCCAGAATCTGACATTTCAATGCACACTTAAAAGCTTCTGATCAAGAATGACTTTGCTGTAATATATGCCAGCAATTTGCATCTTGCTTTTATTCCTCTTAGGAATTTAGGAGAAACATTTGAGACAGTTGATATTTCATTAGCTAGTCTCCTGATGTAGAAAAGAGACATTTTTGAACATTAAAACACTCCTCAGGAGACTGTTAATAAACCGTGATGACACCACCAAAGTCAGGCAGGCGGAGACCGCCGAGTAATCTCAGCACATGAATAGACTTCAGAAGAGTCCTGTTTTATATATTTCTCTCCTTTTTGTCTGTCCTTATTTACTTGCAGCTTATCAGAGAGCGAAGCCTTTACTGTATCAGTGTAAATTAGAGCAGGATCAGTCAGTTTTTTCTTTTCCTCTGTTTTTCTGAGGATTTGTCCAAGAAAGAGGTATTTGGTTTAGCAACGGATTTAAGTCCCCTGCTGCTCTTTTGAAATAGCGCTGTCTTTGATGTCCAGAGGACAGGGCAATGCTCTTTTTTCTTCTTTTTTTCTATATGCATCCATTGTGTTTTATTTATTTCTGTGGAATATTATTTTGTGGGTGTTCACAACCCATTTAATGTGACATTTCAGAGTGAAACAGGATATTCAATTGAACTAATGTAGGACAAGACTTGATTTCATCCATTGGGATTTGATTGGATTTAGAAAAGTCTTGTTTCGGATGTAGACAAACATTTTTTCCTCTTTGGATTAACGTACGCAGATGACTCATGCATAATAAGATCAGTAAACATGTGAAGAGAGAGTAAATATTGGGTCATTGTTGGCTTCATGTTGACTTTAGTCAAGCAATAAGGCAAGTGTGTTTCTTTCTGGTCTAGTTGGGTTATAACTCATCTTCTCCTAACAGAAGCGTTAGGCCGGCCGGCAACTGGGCTCCCTGTGGGTCGAAAAGATCAGGCTGGGAGGTGGTTTGCTGCAGGCAATAAATCCTTTGACATAATCTTGCCACATTTGTGGGGAGCTGAACTCCTTTTTGGTATCATTAGTGTGACATATCATCTGATATGTGGAGTTAAGCAGCCTTGGAAAATGAGATTCACTTTGAGGACCAATGGCTGTTTTTTTATGTATTTTGTTTGCACGTTTTAAAATTCTTGTCTTTTCTCAGAGACATGGAGGACCGTTTATTGTGCATGTTCTGAGCATGTTGAACCATGGTGCTAATATGGGTGATGCAGGTTTGAATCTGACATGTCCACTTTATTTATCCAATAAAACGTAACATAAACATAGATTTCCTCAATTATCATGGTCTTATCACATCAATGCTAATTTACAGGACATACATGAAATTTAATCAACAGAGGTTGCCAAGTCAAAGTCATGTATTAAGCATTGTCAGCAGTGCGTTATCTCATGCAATTAGTCTTTGAAGGCGTCAGACCTATCCTGGTACATTTACATGCCAAAGAGACAAATCTGTCTTGACCAATCAATAGCATTTGTTTCAATTACACATAAAGTGAGCTATTATAATGATTTTCTGTGCTATATGTTTAGCAGATCACTGATGTATTTCTGTCCCAGGTATTTGATTAGATGGCAGCTCTCCAGTTGATAGCACTATGTCTCCCGCAGACATTGATCAATAAACTGCATTAAACCGCTTTAGCTGCTGTGGTGAAAGTTACAGTAGTGCTTCACAGAATTAGAGCTGTTGGTAACGCCTTCTCAGTTACACGGTTCCCTCCCTAATCGGATAAAGAATAAAACAAACGATGTAGTAAAAATAATATATATATATGTGTGTGTGTGTGTATGTATGTATATATGTGTGTGTATGTATGTATATATGTGTTTATATATAATATATGCATATGTGTGTATGTGTGTATGTATATATGTATATACAGTACACATTATATATGGTATAATTCATAAATATATTGAAATTATACATACATCAATTTTAATAATGAATTACAATTTAAATGATGTAATATTCAGGAATGAGGACCGGAACTTCATAAAACATACGATTTATAAAATGAGTTAATAATCAGTTCACTTAAACTGAAAAATGTAAATAAAATGTAAAAATATATATAAACAGTTGAATGATTGATCCACTTCTACATGTATGCCAATGGGCATCTCCAAAAGCGCCCGAGGACTTTTACATTGTGGAAATTAGCCTAAGTTTGGACTCGCTACCTATTTTGCTCAGAGGACCAATATTGCAGCAGAGCGTTTTATGCTCCCTGCAACAAAAGATCAATGTTCCATTAGAATAAGTGAGCTGTTAAATTCATTTCAACCTTGGTGCTATTATTTGATTTGGGGTCGTGTTACGACATGTTTGCCTCCTCTCTCGCTCCAAATGTTTCGCCCTCTCCCTGGCTTAATCCATTTTATGATGGCCAGCAAATGCCAATCAATATCACTCATTGTAGTTCACATCTACGTTCCCACAGTGCAGCCATCCTCTGCAAGAGGATTGAGTTTATACCGTTGAAGGCACTCAGAGAAGCAGAAGGGTACATGTACGCTCGCCCATCGTCTTGATCTTCATGGTTTCTGCTGGCTCATCTCTTCCACACCTGCTCCGCCATGAACAAACAGACGTCTACTTCCATGCAGCTGCTAATTAAATTAGAACCATTAATCTTCATCAAATCTGGGCTTTGGCTCTCAAGTTTCTATTACATGCAGCAGACGAAAGCTCTAAGAAAGGATAGGAGGAAGAAATGAATTGATCAACACTTTAGCAAATCGTGCTTAAGAGTTTTTCTTTCACGCTGCGAATAACTGACGAGCAGGTGAATGAAAAGAGACAGCCGCTCAGACCAGCTTCACAGAAGGATGTAGTGTAGGTTTGTGGGTTTCTGACCTCAGGTCTACAGGTGCTGGCACATTTTCACCCGTCTGAAACATGAAATTGCACCTACAACCATTTGTCAGGACGCCCTGATCTTTGGCTCACCACATTCCATTTCCATTTTCCATTTCCATTTATGCATTTAGCAGACGCTTTTATCCAAAGTGACTTACAGTGCATTCAGGCTATACATTTTTTTTTCAGTATGTTTGTTCCCTGGGAATAGAACCCACAACCTTTTGCACTGCTAACACAATGCTCTACCACTGAGCCACAGGAACAACCCCGGGCACTTTCTTTTTCAGTTTCAAAACGAACTTACCTGAATTTATTAATAACTAATGCGTTATGAATTCAGAGTATGTGCTTGCGAAACACTCTGCATCCCATTTCTCTATTGTACTTCAAATGCCGAGACTACCGGTTGAATTTAAAGAGGGTAGTGCATCTGGCTCTGTGTTTGGCTTCTCTTGGGCTTCCTTCAGTTTTATCTGATTCTGTGATAATGGAAAAAGTGAGATTACAAGGACCTTGTGTGAACTACTTGTTGAACAGTCTTATCAGCTAGGCCGCATAATTATTCAGTATCTTAGACATGTTTTGCATGATTAATTATTCTTCTGTGGAAGGATTGTTCAGCTTTGCTGTCCTTCGGCACACAGCTATCACCGCGTGCCTCTCTTCAAACATGCATCACTTACATTATGTGACATGCAGGAGTCGTATACTTTCCTATGTTAGACTGTGGGATGTTATTGCAGTTATTCACCAGGGTCATTTTAAAATAGTGTCTTTCCTGCTGATAATCAAAATGTTTTTTGTTTAAAGAACCATTTCCCTTGAATAGTAAATATGTTGCATACTGAGTTATTTCAGTGCTGCAAATAAAAACTCAGATCATTTTTTTTAAATTAAAAAACCTAACAGACAAGCATGACACATCAACGGCCCAACGTTGGAAATTGTTTTATGGTTTTGAAAGTAATAATAATAATTATATATATATATTTATATTATGGGTGTAATGGTACACAAACATGACGGTTCAATATGTACCTCGATTTTGGCGTCATGGTTCGGTATGGTTTCGGTACACCAGGAGGAAAAATACTAAACACACACACACACACACACACACACACACACACACACACACACACACACACACACACACACACACACACACACACATATATTAAATTAACCAATGTTTTATTGAACAAATTGCTCTTTCTTTAAATAAATTCAATTATAATGAATTATCTTTAAATCTAATAATAAATAAATCTACCTCAGCTTCTTCTCTAAACTATAGGGAGCCCTTTTACATTACGCTACTATAAGGTTACAATTAACAACAGAGTCCAAACTTAAATTGAATTACTATTTATTTTGAACTGTAATAATCAACACTCAAATTAAAACAAACATGTAACTTACATTCAATGCCGTTTTGAAATTAACTTCAAATTTATAGGCTACAATTTATGTTTGTTTTTTTAAATATAGTAATCAGTTACACAGTGACTGTAACTTGCTTCATGATATATTTATTTAAATAGGCTATACATTACAAGATGAAGACATCACTAACAAGTAAAGTCAAATATAATGAGTATATAGTCTAATATTTAGCAAAATGCTCTTCTCTAGACTTAATTTCACTGGTGAACTGACGAGCTGTGGACACTGATGACTTGTCTGAGGTAAAGGAAATGCTACATAACATTTTGTATATATATATATATAAAGTCTTCCTTAGCATTTATTTTTCATACTTTTAAAACATTTGGAGATTATTCAGTTGTTTTGTGCAGTCTTGCATATGGGCTTCAAGTGGCACTTGAGATTTAAGTATAGTTAAAAATTGCTTAACTTCAGCCATTTACGCTTTATAATGCTCAGGCGCACTGCCAAAGGGCAATATATTGTAATGTGGATAAGATGATACATTATGCATGAGGATGTTATTGTCCCATTGGACTCTGGGATAATAAATAGTGCCAGGTTTTAAGGCTTAGTAATATTGAATCACTGCAATCTGGGGAAATGTTGTGTACAGCGCAGGTGAAATCACTTCTGACCTCTGCCTTTTGTAAGTAGACATTTGAATATTTGATTTTCTTCAAGTTGACTCCTGCATCTGTTTTTCATCATATCAGAGACAAATAGTGGCCTCTGCCACTATCGCCACAGTTACAGACAGTGTTCATTTCACTGCCTGTCATTACTGTTACTAGAATATCTGCTCAACATTTCTCTAAGTGGCAGCTGTGGGCTGAATATTTCAACACATCTAATGTGGCTCACCCTCATTACTGAGCCGGGTCACTCTTACTGTGCAGCACATTTTGTTTCACCATCACATGTGTGTAAATATATTGGCTAAAACTTAAAATTGGAGAAACTTAATCGGAGATCTCTTTAGTCTAAGCAAGTTGTGCAACCTTTGTCATGTCCCTGGATTTCTAAAACATTTTTATACTTTTATATGGAATAGATGTGTATATATATATACATACACATACTGTATACACACACACACACACACACACACACACACACACACACACACACACACACACTTCTGTTCAATTCAAATAAATAAATACAACTTTTATTTAGGATGCATTTAATTGATTAAAGTGACAATGGAGGCTTTTACATTTGCGTCAATCAGTCAGTTAGTCAGTCAATCAAACAAACAATACATAAATTGTTATTTTAAACTTAAATGTTGTAGTGTATTTTAATCAAGTACAAACAGTCTTTGTGAGCATAAGAGACTTCTTTCAAAAACCATTAAAACATTCCCATCCTTTGATGCAGCAGTTTTATTTTTGTGTAAGTAATACCTGAAATAGTACCTCAGTTTACTCTGATAGTTTTAGATACTCTCGTATAAAAATATTTCATAAAATTGTAATTAAAGTTAGAAAATGTACTGCATAACAGGAATGATCCAGACCAAAAAAGTATGTTCTCTAAAGACAAACTACAAAATAACTATGCTGCTATACCTTCAATAAAGTGAGCAGAAGTGCCAGCCTCTGGCTTTTGGCTGCTGAAAAATGCAAGTTTTGCAATATGAACCCTGTGTCATGATAAAAACCCCTGAGACAAAATACATGTGAACTGACATGTCATGATCTGATGCCCAGAGATGACACACTCGCGTGCACCTCATTTAAGTTTCTCCGCAACCTGATCAAATGGTGTCACATACAGCAGTGTCAGTACACAACAGCAGCAGACAAGAAGCCCTGTCCATCAAAGAGCTCCCTGGAGCTCGGATGCTGTTTGAATACGAAGGGAAGGCTTGCAGGTTATTGTGTGGGGTGATGGAGCCCGGCTGGCTACCGGTGGGGTGACAGAGAGTCTATTTTCTACATGGCTGAGCTTTATTTCAACCCTGCCGTGAGCGAGATCACAGGGATTGATTTTTCTCCTCTGCCATAAAGCGCTGCGATTATGCACAGCATCCAATCTTTAATCAGAGCTAAGTGTCTTAATCCATTATTTCTGGTGGGGATAGGGGGGGCATGGAATCGTCCTAGTATAAACTGCATTTGGATTCGGGCCAGATCTGGACGTTGGGGTATTGAGATGGCTGGCCATCAGAGTCTGTCTTTAGCGGTATATAAATCAGGGATTTTCAAACTCTGGACCACTGGTGGCCTGCAGAGTGGGTGTTAGGGGCTATGTGGATAATTTGAGAAGCAAAACATTTTTTATTTTATTTTATTTTATTTAGAAAAAAGGGCATATTTTTGTGAATATTGCTTGTCATATAAATACTATCTTTCTGTGGAGGATTCTCTTGTCACTCTCATCTTTGTCTTGCTGTACTTGTACAGTATGGAGCCACTTTCTGTAAATAATTAAGAGCAATGTTTATTGCTCAAATCATTTCTCTAATTGCTTAAAAAATATTTTTGTAAAAACGTAACGTTTTATAGAAAAACAATATACTGTTACTTTAGCATATTTTATGGCTTACATCTGGCTCATGTTTTATTTATGAAATATGTGTTTATATATTTATTTTCCTACATACTGCAGCCAAAAGTTTGGAATAATTCATATTTTTAAATGTACACAAAGTCTGTATTTATTTGATCAAAAACAGTACTATTGTGACACTTTATAACTATTTAAGATAACTGTTTTCTATTTGAATGTATTGTGAAATGTAATTTATTCCTGTAATATTTTAAAGCTGATTGTTTTTGCGGCCATTACTCCAGTCTTCAGTGTCACATGATTCTTCAGGAATAATTCTAAATTAATGATTTGGTGCTTATTATCAGTTAATATTGGTGTTCCATTATTATCAGTGTTCCTTGTTGTATATTATATATTGTAAATATTAGGCAGCACAACTGTTTTCAATGATGATAATAGTAACAAAATGTTTATTGAGAACCAATTCAGATCAGGTGACATTGAAGACTGGAGTAAGAGAAAATTCAGCTTTGCCGTCACAGAAATAAATGACAT
The DNA here is from genome assembly GCA_027564155.1 of Gymnocypris eckloni scoliostomus. NCBI lineage: Eukaryota > Metazoa > Chordata > Actinopteri > Cypriniformes > Cyprinidae > Gymnocypris > Gymnocypris eckloni. The sequence continues at coordinate 19,890,960 of CM050428.1, forward strand.
TTTAAAATGTAATAAAACAGAAATTAAATAATTTCAGCTTTGGTGAGCATAAAAAAAAAATCTTGCAAATACATTAAAAAAATTATTAAAACAATTTCCGCCAGTAGTTTTTTAATGGATATTTATATATGAAAATATATAATATTTTTGCCCCTTAATATTTTATAAAAGTGGGCTCCTTGTCATGGAGATCATCATGTTTGGGTGTTAAAATGTTTGAAAACCTCTGTTATAGATGACATCCATTATCTTAATGTGTTGTTGATAAGAATTGGATAAAGCATTTGTTGACCTTCACCTTGTTTGGGTGAATGAGTCTGTGCATTTCTATTTCAGTGAGCATAAATCCAGAGCTGGGGGCAAAGAGAGAGAAAAACAGCCATGCATCACCATAGACAGGTCATTGGAACAGTGCGATGCGGCGTCTGAGAGTTTCAAGATTAGAGGGGCTAATAATTTTTGAGGGCCATGCTTTATGTTAATGTGGCAGGCCATGCTGTATATTTCTGCTGAGATGGTGCCTTTGTGGCGCTTAATTTTGTTTTAATGGAACTGTTGTGTTAGTATCTGCAGCAGACTCTAGGATTTAAACCCTCTGGAATTAACTGGCTTTATTGCAGAGGACGTCCTGTGATTTATCTCACGTCTCCGGACATCAGGAAGGACACGCGAAACCAAACACGTAAAAAAGGAAAAACATGGCAAATTAACTCGTATCGCTACAGTTTTGTACCTGTGTAGGATGAAAGGTGGAAATACATAAATGGAAATTATGTAGAATCAGATTTAATTATTGTAATGTTCTAATGTCAAAATATGTCATAATTATTAAAGGCCTATTCACAAAGTTTGTTTTGTGTAATGCAAATAGTTTTAATATTTCACTCTGGTTTATTTTAGCATTCAGTTTTTAATAAATGTGGATTATAGGATGAGAAAAATACATCAAATTATATTGAATTTATATAATTATGATTATTGTTTTCAGATTAAAAACTTGGCCTATTTTTTGCCATTTAGCGTTTTAATCATCTTCTAGAGAGTCTATTTTTGCTCTGTGTATTTGCAGAGTATTCCCAAACTCCCAGAGTATTTTATTTCAAGAAAAACAAGAACTCCCAAATTCCCCAAAATATTCAGATGAAGTATGTTATTTCAATTTATATCTATATAGCTAATTAAATCATATTTTAATCATAACATAATCAATTCATAATTTCCCTTTCCTCTTCCACTTTGCTGCACTAATTCATGGTGCTTCATCTTGGCTGTCCAAATTCAGACCATTTTAATTTTTCTTATAAAATTCATTAGTGATGATCTAAAACCCTTTTTGAATCATTCATGCGCTCAGTATTAATAATTAATCAATAATCGTTATACACTCATTACGCTAAATGTTCATTAAATAATGTAGTTTATCTTTATCCATCTCTGAGCTTCATTGGTAGTCTTTTTAAACATTGCTCAACTCAGACAACTGTAAAAAAAAATCTTGCAAATACATTAAAAATTATTAAAATTCAATTTCCGCCAGTAGTTTTTTAATGGATATTTATATATGAAAATATATAATATTTTTGCCCCTTAATATTTTATAAAAGTGGGCTCCTTGTCATGGGGATCATCATGTTTGGGGGTTAAAATGTTTGAAAACCTCTGTTATAGATGACATCCATTCTCTTAATGTGTTGTTGATAAGAATTGGATAAAGCATTTGTTGACCTTCACCTTGTTTGGGTGAATGAGTCTGTGCATTTCTATTTCAGTGAGCATAAATCCAGAGCTGGGGGCAAAGAGAGAGAAAAACAGCCATGCATCACCATAGACAGGTCATTGGAACAGTGCGATGCGGCGTCTGAGAGTTTCAAGATTAGAGGGGCTAATAATTTTTGAGGGCCATGCTTTATGTTAATGTGGCAGGCCATGCTGTATATTTCTGCTGAGATGGTGCCTTTGTGGCGCTTAATTTTGTTTTAATGGAACTGTTGTGTTAGTATCTGCAGCAGACTCTAGGATTTAAACCCTCTGGAATTAACTGGCTTTATTGCAGAGGACGTCCTGTGATTTATCTCACGTCTCCGGACATCAGGAAGGACACGCGAAACCAAACACGTAAGAAAGGAAAAACATGGCAAATTAACTTGTATCGCTGCAGTTTTGTACCTGTGTACGATTAAAGGTGGAAATACATAAATGGAAATTATGTAGAATCAGATATAATTATTGTAATGTTCTAATGTCAAAATATGTCATAATTATTAAAAGGCCTATTCACAAAGTTTGTTTTGTGTAATGCAAATAGTTTTAATATTTCACTCTGGTTTATTTTCGCATTCAGTTTTTAATAAATGTGGATTATAGGATGAGAAAAATACATCAAATTATATTGAATTTATATAATTATGATTATTGTTTTCAGATTAAAAACTTGGCCTATTTTTTGCCATTTAGCGTTTGATTCATCTTCTAGAGAGTCTATTTCTGCTCTGTGTATTTGCAGAGTATTCCCAAACTCCCCGAGTATTTTATTTCAAGAAAACAAGAACTCCCAAATTCCCAAAATATTCAGATAAAGTATGTTATTTCAATTTATATCTATATAGCTAATTAAATCATATTTTAATCATAACATAATCAATTCATAATTTCCCTTTCCTCTTCCACTTTGCTGCACTAATTCATGGTGCTTCATCTTGGCTGTCCAAATTCAGACCATTTTCATTTTTCTTATAAAATTCATTAGTGATGATCTAAAACCCTTTTTGAATCATTCATGCGCTCATTATTAATAATTAATCAATAATCGTTATACACTCATTACGCTAAATGTTCATTAAATAATGTAGTTTATCTTTATCCATCTCTGAGCTTCATTGGTAGTCTTTTTTAAACATTGCTCAACTCAGACAACTGTGAAACTTTGTTCTCTTTATTATTTGGCAAGGATAAGAAAATGCATACAGTGATTTCTTTTCTTTTCTTTTTCTCTTCATAATTTATGCTATTAACCACATTATTGGCAGGCTCTTTGGTAACTGGCTTTTCTTGTTGCAAAAATGTTTACGTTTTTTGGCAAACAGATCTCCCAATATGCGTCACAGCACAATATGTTTATTAAAAGTCAACTTTTTTGTTTAATCATTATTATTTATTGAAATTGGCACATAGTCCAGCTCTCACGCCACAACACACATGTATATTCCGCCCCACTTCCTTTCAGTGCAGCAAGCTGATAAAGGTCACTCGCGCCAGGACCATTTCATTAGCTAGTGAGCCCAATTTAGCTGTTTAATTTAAATGGATGGAAAACTCGTTATACGTGCACCCTGGGTTTTGCTCCTTTAATTCGGTTGAATTCAAATTCATATGCAAATTAACCATCAGCAAATGCATTTAACTGTACTAAATGCACAATGTAGTACTACACAGAACATTTGAATAAACAATTTTAAGGGGCAAAGGAAAATAATAATGTAAATTGCTCTGAAGTTTCATTGAGGTAGGGCTTTATTATTCCAGCACAGCTTCTGCCCAGCTCAAAATGGCACCGCTTTAGCAGGCCATCCCAGTTCCAGAAAGAAGCGTCTGTCATAGGCTGCACTGTTCATGCATGGCTGAGAAATGCTTAATATGTGGATCCATCCCACCTGCTAGCAGGAGCAATACACCGTGAGCCTTTTTGTCCTTGAGTATTCTTATTGAAGTGTCAAATATAGCAATGTGAGTGCAGGTTTTTGTGCGTGTGCACATGGATAAAGAAAAATGGTTCTGAAACATATTTTATTTTTATTTGTTATTTGGTGTTTTATTTTTTTATTGTTGATCGTGGGTTTTTTTTTCTCACCCCAGATAACATTTTTTTTTTTTTTTGACTTTAGCGTCTTGCCTTAAAGGTCCAATGCATTTTATATCTAATCTTTTAAGGTACAATACAAATTGTAACAGATACATTTAGGATTTTCACTCACAGCATTAAATAAGCCTGTTCCCTTCCTCAAAATGCATGATTTCCCCATGAAGCAGGTGGCAGAGGGCTCAGAAGGGTCATGCTTTGGCAGCTCAAGGTGTTTGTAACGATCATTCGGCGGGGTGAGCGCATTACGGGACACACGGAGAGGTGTCACGTCGCACTTCACGCCTTTACAGCGTAAGACTTGGGAAGATGAAGAGTTATCTGATATGGTGTGAATGTTGTCAGTGATTCTTTTATCTACCGCAGCCAGAGTGGTATTAAAGCAATACGCCATGAGAGGCAGCAGATGCAGTGATTTTCACCATGGTCATGGCTTGTTGTTTGGCATGATGTGTTCTTGACTGTGGTGAAACCATTTGGATGGTCTGTTGCTTTTATAAAATGGCAGCTACAGCAATATGAGAGAATATTAGATGATTAATGGTGCGTATTATTGCATTCTGATGGGATGATGGGATGACATTTAAATAAGTCAGCACATGTCAGTAAGATTTTTTTTTAAAGATATCAATACTTTTATTTAGCAAGGTTGCATTCAATTGATGAAACGTGACAATAAACATTTACATTATTTACAATGTAATATTTTCAAATAAATGCTGTTCTCTTCATTTATCAAAAAATACTTCAAAGGTATGGTTTCCATTTAAAAAAATATTAAGCTGCTTAACTGATTTTGGCATTGATAATAATGACAAATGTTTCTTGAGCAGCATATCAGCATATTTGGATGATGCCTCAAGGATCATGTGACACTGAAAACTATGAAAGATTGTTTCTGCCACATGATTTAAAAAAATAAAAAGGTGATTTCAACTTCTCACAATCCTGACTTTTATTCTCGCAATTCTCAGAATTCGGACTTTATAAGCTTTGGAATGTTGAGAAATAAATTGGAATTGCGAGAAAGAAACTTTTTTTAAGCAATCCGAGTTGCAACATCTATCTATCTATCTATCTATCTATCTATCTATCTATCTATCTATCTATCTATCTATCTATCTATCTATCTATCTATCTATCTATCTATCTATCTATCTATCTATCTATCTATCATCTCATTTGTATTTCAATATAAATTGGTATTCAGTCATTTTTTATGTGCTGTTCTGTAAATATTCAAAACATTTTGATCGAATCCAAACGTTTTTTAAGGCAAAGAAGGCTGAGTGACTTTGTGTTCGAGCAGCTTTTAGCTGTGTTGCAGGAGCGGGGAGGAGAGTTAGACAATGTTCAAGGATAGCCCAGAGGCTATGTTAGCCCAGACACCACAGACAAACTCTACCGGAGACGCTCCCAGAAGGCCAAGGGAAGAATCGAAAGGAGGCTGAGGAAAGATGATGCCCAAAACTTATTTCCCCCCTGCACGAAGCCATCTCTCATGCCATATGTTTATTGAATACGTACAGTGCAGCACGTCACTTTTATCAAGTGTACTTCTCTGACTTTCAGCTTCTTGGGCTATAAAAATTTAAGCCGCGCCACCGCTGAGGGCTGTTCACTAATATTGGCTCACTCTTCTCCCAGCTGTTTGGCACTGATACATTGAATTATAGACAGGAAATGTAATATTCATATAGGCCAGAACGGTGCGTTTTAATCTGTGTGATCCTCATGGAGTGCAAAGGGCAGCTCAGAACAAGGAGCCCGCCGGGCAATCTGTGGGCTGCTGTGGGACAGAGAGTGCTCTGTGTGCTACATGCCTCATTTCATCACACACATTGTTCAGCAATTGTGGCATTTTTTAAGTGTTGTGCATGGATGAAATGCATGATTCATGATTTATAGTTATTCAATTCATCATTGACAGCAGGTATATACAAAATTAAAGCTATGTTTCTAAACGTGCATGGTTTTGTATTGGATATTTTGTATCTTTTATATGTTCTTATGCAAGAGTCTGCCAGCAGATAGACCAAAATAATCGCCATGGTAACCAATTTCTTCCTTGAAAAACAGTAAGATTTTTAAGCTGTTTTTGAAAGAAGTCTCTTGTACTGACCAAGGCAGCATTTATTTGATCAAAAACACAGTTTCTTATTTCAGTGTATTTAATTGTTGTATTTATTCCAGCGGTGGTAAAGCTGCATTTTCAGCTCCAGTCTTCAGTGTCACATGATCCTTCAGAAGTCTTAATATGCTAATGTGCTGCTCAAGAAACATTTCGTATTATTAGCAATGTTAAAACAGTTGTTTAATGCTTTTCGGGAACCATGATCCATTTTTCCAGGATTAAAAACAGCATTTATATGAAACATCTGTAGCATTATAGATGTCTTTACTGTCACTTTTGATACATTTATGCTTGCCGAACAAAAAATAATTTATTTAAAAGAAATAAAAATAAAATAATAATTTTACTAACCAAACTTTAACTGACATTTTATTTTTAATTTATAACTAATTTTTACTGTAAAGAAAAACTTTGTCTAATTTTCATTTAGACATTACCATATTTATAATCAAATTTATACTTGTTCTTTTTTTGTGTTTTAATGTACACTTATACTTTTTCTTTATATATATATATATATATATATTTAGATTATATATATAAAATAAACAATAAAAAATCTGACCATTTTACATAAACAGTCTTGCTTGCAAAAAGATGCCTGCAGTGAGAGCCTGTGGCTAACTAGTCATGCATTTACTGATGTGGTGATGTTCAATGTTTGGCGTTGCTAAAAAATCTTAACTATGGTTTTGTCCTTGAGAGTGTGACGGTCGGGTGCTGACAGTCGGAGTGAGGGAGCCAGTCATCGGGGTGATTAGCTTTAATCTGGCTTCAGTGCTCCCTGACTTCACAGGTCACCAAGCTTCGGCTCTGGCCACACCCACAACCCCTCCAGCCTAAGTGGGCGCTAGAATCGGGCCTGTCTGAAAAGCCAGATTTCCCTTTTTCTCTCTATCTCCCTCTGTCTCTCTTACTCCCTCCCTCGAGAAGCACATCCTCACAGACTCTGGGCCTTCATTATTTGTGAAGCCTGGACAATAGGAGAGATGATTGCCTGAGAAACCTTTGCTGATGTGTTGTGTCTGTGGGCGGGGCTGTATTTTGTATTGCATGCGCTGCCATCTTCATTGTACGGACTCGCACCATTTTTAAAGGGTCATATTATTAAAGTGATGTTTTTAAAGGGGTCACATCATGAATAAAATTGAAATAAGAACTTAATATACTTAAAATTACTTCCTCATGCTGGGTAGATAAATACATAAATCCATGAGTCAGTGTTCTGAAACTCAGTAAAATAAGGTGGAATTAATATAGTTAATATCAAACTATAATTTGGACCACAAAACCAGTCATAAGAGTCAATTTTTAAAATAAATAAGCTTTCCATTGATCTATGGTTTGTTAGGAAAGGACAATATTTGGCCAAGAAAATTGTCTTTTCCAAATGATAGCAATCAAAAATGTAGTTTTAATATATTTACAGTAGGAAATTTATAAATTATCTTCATGGAACATGATCTTTACTTAATATCCTGATTGATTTTTGGCTTTTTTTTTTCATTTTATAATTATGGTATTCTATTTTATTATTTGATTTAATTTGCTTTGAGTTTTCTTTTAACTTTTATTTATGTCAATGTCAATTTTAGTTTTATTTATGGAACACAACTAAATGGACCATACATAAAATAGCCAACAACTGTTTTATTTTATTTAAATGTTATATACAATTTTACATTTATATTTTACATACTGTATATAATATTTTGCATGCCTAATAATGGGCAGTTATTAAAGGGTCCCACAGCTCATTTAAATGGGCAAACCTGCAACCATCTAAATTGGTCAATTTCAGGTGCAGAGAGGACTTATACATAACACTCTATGACAAACAGCATGAAACTTACCACGTTACATCAGGAAAAATAAAATGCAGAATAATAATGAATTTCACTGACTTGGTAATTGCCACCATGCTCATCACCGAAAATGAAATAGAAGAGTTCATAAAGAACCGGCTAGCTGCTAGGGGGCATTTCTATGTGGTTACTATATAGATAGAGCAGCTTGAAAGGCCTTCAGTTACTAATCTGACCCCAAACCCTTGATTTTTAAACTAGATAAACTCATTCTTTTCATAGCACTAATACTGTGTTCTAGACCATAATAAATGCAAATTTGCATTGATTCATTATCCTTTAGTGCCATGGTTGCAGAGCAGTTGTTTACAGAGACCAGATTTTTGATATTAACCGCCTTTCATGCAATCCTTATCGTCGCAACAAAGGTTCCAATTAAGTAGAGCGTGTGCCTTCCATTTCCTCTCTCACTGCATTACGCCCAATAATGAATCATAGTCAACCACATGCAGGGAGAAAATGAATTGGAGCTTGAGTCCCGGGGCGTTATATTATGACTCTAGTGTGGCAATTCAAATGGTTACATATTATTATTGAAATTATTAAGAATTATTGGTGATAATTTGGCTGCCATAAACCATACAAAATATGGAGTGCCACATTACAGTTGACTAACAGGAAGAGAAATGGTTGTGAGCTGCTAAGAGCTGAATGCTGTATGAAATTGAAAGTAAATTAAAAAAAGAGAAGAGTGACAGAAAATCTATCTTGTTTAATTTAGACTAAAGGGTTACAATAGGGATGGAAATGAAGCATGGGGCAGTCGTACCGAAAGCTCATCTCAGGGAACGGTTAGAGTGCAGTGGAGCTTCTCAAATCTGTCAAAACACTTGTGGATTTTGTCAAGTTTGATCTGTACCCGAGCGCCTTGTGAGCATGGGGATGCCTCTTTCCACTAGATAGCAAATTTAAACAAATGTTCCTGCTCCTTTGCTATTATTGGGGATCTGTGTGATTTTTTAGCCAGGTTTCTGTGCATATGTGACTTTTAATATATATGCTGTGTCCATACATACAGTATGTGTTTGCATGTTGAGTATAGATTGTAAATATGAAGCACTTCTACCAACATCTAACAGGTTTTAGGGATATAAAATAAATTAATATGTCACAAAGCAGAACATATTTAATCAAAATTACACAAAGTGGTATAATATATATAATACTATAATTTATATTGTATTATCTTATTTATCCTAAAGAATTTTGTGAGAAACATCAGAAACGGTTGGCTATGGAAGAGTAAGCTCAAAGTTCTTCTGGGATAGTCCTATATAGCAGCCACTGGCTGCTGCATATTTTCTGCTGCATTAATAGTTCCATGCTTTATTTAACACACATATTTGTAGTGCTTCTCTCATCTTTAACAATAGAATGCTTTAAGGCCAGCATTTTCCCTCAGAGCAGCCGGCGTGAGGAAACCTGTGCACAGCATAAGTGGATTACAGTTCTTAAAAGCCTAAACTTGTCTTCTGCTCATGAAATTTAGAAAGCTTCGCAGATGCTTGAGTTCCAGGCTTGATTGTGCAGAGGAGCTTAACCAGGAAATGCACTTAGAGATGTTTCGGATTGAGCCAGAGGTAAAAACGTCCATTTGGAAAATGAAGTTGGGGAAGTTTTAACTTCGGTCACTTCTGAAATTGGCTCATGGTTTGAACTGTATATTTCATACAAATACAAATTAAGCTCAGATGAGCTTTATTTGTCACATAAACAATTATACAGAGTATAATGAGGAGTGAAATGTGTTCTCTGCATTTAACCCATCCAAGTGCATGTTGGATTCATTCAAATGAAATGCTATATTGCTGTTTAGTTCATCTAACTGAATCATTTCAAAATTAATCAATATTGAATCAAATAGGAATTAAATCATAATTTAGCACCAAATTCCATTCTTAAGAAGACTGTTACGCTTTCCAAGGCATCAAAAAATATTAATTTTTAATACATTAAAACCAGCATTATTGGGAAATATTATTGCAATTTAAAATAACTGATATATTTTAATATACATTAAATTGTAATTTATTCCTGATGGCAAAACTGAACTTTCAGCATCATTACTCCAGTCTTCAGTGTCACGTGACCCTTCAGAAATCTTTATAATATACTGATTTGGTGCTCAAGAAACATTTCTTATTTTTATCAGTTAAAGCTTAAAGAAAGATTTTTAGAATGAACTGAAAGTAAAAAAAATCAACATTTGTATATTTTATTGAAATAATGAAGAAGACTTTACTATGACTTTTTGATGCATCCTGAACAAATGTATTCATTTTTATAATATTTTTTTTTAGTATAATTTTTCTGTCATTTTGATTTAATAATTTTTTTAATTCACTATTATGATCAAGTCTTTCTCATTGTAAATATTATAATAGTATTTTTCCTCACCAAAAGATGACAGGTATATGTGTTGTACATTGTATGGAAAAAATAGGTTACAATTACCTCCAGTCTCCCCTGTTGATACTAAAGTCATTTTCTATCTACATAGTCCATCACACAGCCCCCATTTTGAGTTTCAGTGCATTACGAACTGCATCTGTTCTTGCTCCAGCCTCAGCTTTTGTCTTATCCCATTGTTTGTTCCAGTGGGTTATTTGTCTTTCTCATGAGAGAAGCCAAGATTTGAACAGATAAAATGCCTAATTACCAATGGCTCACATATTCATGTGGTTTGTTCGAAGCTTCCCAGCAGTGTTCAGGAAACAATTTAGCTGTTTCCCTCTTATCTTGCCCAAAATACATGAAATTAAGCGAGAAACAAAAACTTGTTTCCACGTGGCCCAAGACCACTTTAGGAACTGCAGGTGTTAGATGCTCCTGGAAAGAGGAGGAAGGAAGGAAGAAAGAAAGAAGGAAATAGGGATGGAAAGACAAAGAAAGTAAAAAAGTAAAGATCAAAAGCAAAGAAAAAAGGTTAAAAAGAGGTACTTGTGTCTTTGTGATGTTAAACTACGAACGTGTGTTGAGTGTTTTAGCTGTGAACTGAACTCTGTCACCTTTTTTACCATATGTGCAGTTTGACTTTTTTATAAAGCAAGCAGATAACAACTGTCATACAAACTAACAAAACTTCCACCAACAAATGTGAGAGTCTGAACACGTTCAAATCCCTCTAAATAGCTGAAAGTTTTGATGCTGGAGTGTCATTTTCAGTTTAGAGGTCTTTATCTCTCGCACATGTATGGAAATGAAGATATACGCCGACATGATAGAAGATGAGAATAGAAGATGATATGGAGCGACTGAGGATTGAATGTTCGCCAGGTTTGCGGTAGAAAGCAGATAGAGACAGAAGTTTGCTGTGGAAGAAATAGGAAGAGAGTGTCTGGGGGATCTAAAAGGAGAAGAACACAGTAGGTAAATCTGTGACAGGCAGGTCTGTATAGACAGAAAAGAGAATGAGCAAAAGATAAAGAAACAAGAATGAGCGCTACTGTACACCACAAGCAGGTGCCTCGTTTGGGAGAAAGGCGCATTTAATTTTGACGAGCAGCTCTTATAGGTCTCGTCCTGCCTGCCATGATTCATTCCATCATTTAAACTCTCAATGTAAAGAAAATGTGGGTTCCAGCAGTGAAATTGAAGAGTAGCTTCATTCTGCTGCAGTCCAATCTGTCCCCCATAGAGATTTTCTCACTGGCGGTTCTGGTGCCAGACACTCCCGGATTGGCCATGATGCCTTCCTCTCCTAGCTGTTGATTGTGCATTATCAGTGCCCCTCACACACCGAAAATTACATGTAGCACCAGAGGTGGTCATGACAATGATAGCTGGTTTCCATGGCAATCAAAGGACCTATTGGAAAGTGGTGAGGCCTGCCGCATTGTGATAATAGCTCCACTCATTTCGCTCTAATTGAAAAAGCTTTTGAAAAAAAAGGTTCCACCTCCAAAAACGTTCTTTCTCTCATTGTAAGGTAAATAGGCTGGTGGAACGCCCCTTAAATGTATGTGCACCATTTTGTGACATCTGTCTCTTAACCAAAAAGCATTATTGTTTTTTTGTGTTACACTCATTGAGCATTTATTTAAAAAAAATGAAAATTTACAATGTCATTTCCTTGTACTAGTTGTAATTCCTATATTGTATCATACACATATGATATAATAAACATAATACACATAATATCAAATAAATGTGGGTGTATATCAGTTCGAAATGCTCTCTTTGCTAATGTTGTAAATTATGCAGGACAGTTATTTCAGAATGATTCAAACCAGTAACTTGTCTTGTTGAAGTAGACATTTTCACGCAGCCCCTTTGTAGCTTACGTTATGATTGATTACCTTGCCATTAAAATATAAGAATTACTACAGGGATCAAACCACTGGAGAAACCATGGTTTAAGTGTCATGTACAAGGGCGATGGCTCTTGTTTGTCCTTCCATGTGGGATTTGAAGCTCTTGGCTAGATTGTACTCATATTCTGCTATGGAAGCATATGAAACACTGATGCATATTCCTAGAATGTTTTAACCTCTAGTTAAACTCTTTTTAAAGGTCAGATCAGTAGGAGTAATATAATTGGTTTGTTGTCACATTTTATAATGATCGACGTGACTATGATGTCATCCCCAAAACAATAAACTCACGCTTGCGATTTACAAGTCCATTTGAGCACTAGCAGTCACAGGTGATAAGCACGTTAAGTCAAAGCCATTGAACAGACTGTAAATAGAAGTGTCATTGAACATGGAACACATCAATGCTAAGTGAAGTGTTTACTTCATACTGAATGATTCATTGGGCACTGAGAGCGCTCTCAATGAAGTCAGCAGAGCTGTGCAGCTCACATACTATTCCTGTTTTATACTCCGAACAATACTAAGATTTATCGAGAGGTATAGCAAGAGAATTAACCTTTTTAAACTGTTTTGTATAAATTAGCACTTCTCAGTGGCTGAATCGTGTTTTTGAGCCTCATCACAGGTAATTGGCACATAGAGGTGTGAGGACAATATGCCCAGTGTCCTGCAAAATAAAATTAATAATACTGAAAGCATGGCTAGCTCTGTTGTAATATAAAGGCCATTTTTGTGTGCATTGCGATGATGTCATTGTAGCAACCACAAGTGAGAGAACTTATAAAATAGGTTGACGATATATGCTGTGCATTGATTAAATGAAATGAAATTAAATTAAAATCTGAATGAATAATCATGGGTAATCAAGATTTTTGGGTGATTTTATTTTAAGTGATGCTTTTATTCAGTAAGGATGCATTGAAATGATCAAATGTGAAAGAAAGACTTATATAATGTTAAAAAATAAGTCTGTATCACATTTTTAAACAAAAATATTAAGCAGCACAACTGTTTTCAACATTGATATTAAGACATATTTATTGAGTATAAAATCAGCAAATTAGAAGGATCAGGTAACACTGAAGACTTGAGTAATGGCTGCTGAAATAGCATGGAAATATAAATAGATTATTAAAATATATGATGTATAAAATGGTTATTTTGTAATAATATTTCATACTTTGACAGTTTTTACAGTAATTTTTGATCAAGTAAATGCAACATTGGACAGCATAAGAAATAAAGTCTCACTAACTTTAAAATTGTAACAATATTGTGTATAAATATATAAAATGAAGAACGTAGCCCTCGAGGTCAAAGGGATGCTGAACAGCTTCACTATGGACTCTTCTTTTGAAACTATAGATTCCCAGGCCTGTAAGAGAAGCACCAGACTATATTTCCAAAGTCAGACACAAGCACAGAAGCCTGCCACCCTACGACTATAAATCAATTTCTATTTAGATCAAGCAGATTCAAATGTGAAGGCCTAATGTGGCACTGAACACACAGGCCAGGCGGATGATGAATGCGAGAGGGAACGTAATGGGCCGACCGACTGATAGCCCGCTATCACAAGCATCCATCTTCCTTAATTCCCGGTGCAGTCTACTGGATCCTGTCCAACATACTCAGATGAATTGTCAAAGACACAGAGAGGCATTTTGAATCAGCCTGTTTGAGTTATAGCCGTCACTTCTCTGCCTACCAAACTTCGCTCTTTTCATCCCTCTGAAATATAAATTATTAAGCCCTTCTTCAGAGGTGTACCGAGGTTGTGCAGATACTCTAAAATATGCAGTGAAGTTCAGTGTCTTTTCCAGTTTCAAAACTAATGAATTTGGCTTGAAAATTGCCTTTACTTGACTTGCAAAGGAGTTTTGCGAAGTCATAGAGACGGTGTAAATGAGGATGTATTGGTGTCACGATACTTTCATGTGCATGTAAAGTAATAAATGTCACATTTACTGAATCTCTGTCGATCGTTGCATGGTGATGCAATATCGATGCAATGCAGTTCAATTGTCTTTTCTTATATGAGTATAGCAAATTTCTCTATATATAATTGAATTGCTATTCTTAGATATTTAATCATTTTGAGAAATATTTACAGAATTATATGGTATTCCCATTTAAAGAGAATATATTTGAGCTGTATTGCAGTTACACAGGGGTAGTTGTAAAAATGAAAGATAATTATTGATATATGCACGATGTTGTAAATTAGTAATTTGGATAATCTTTCTGGATATCAGAATTGACTTTCACTTTAGTGCCTGTTTGGATGAAACTTGAGGTTTTAACACTGAGCAAATACAAAAAAAAATTCATTCCTCATTCATAATGTATGTATTCAGTGAATATAGAGTAGATTCACATTTGGATAGTGAGTCTGTTTCCCTCACAGCATTTTTGACACTGGGTGGTAAATGTCTCCCTGGCAGCTATAATAATAATTTATGAGATATTGCAGAGATACATATGTATTCATAGCGTGAAATGCAACATGTTAAAAGTCACCTAATAAACAGGATGAGATGATTTCAGCACAGAAATCGAACAATGCTGGAACTCTTGTGATTGTACATTTTTACAATTGTGTGCGTGTTTATAATTTTTTTCTGTTCCTGCTGAGCTTTTTCTCTCTCCTTCTGCTTTTTATATTTGTTTGGGAAAAGCAGCATGATCTATTTAATAAGTAAATCAGCTTTCCCATTGAGAGCCTAAAGCAGTAATACAATCAAAATCAATGGGGTATAGAAATGAAAATATTCTTTTTAACTTTGTTGTGCAGTATAACAGTGGTTTTACTAAATTGAGAAGTGTCACTGTTAACCAGTGTGAATGAGTGATAATGCATCTTTCCCGGCAGCATCCATAGCTATATATAAATAAATTATAAACAAACTTCTGCATTCTCGACTTCCAAAAATGTGGGTAATAATTGCACAGATTTCTTCAAGTACTGAATCTCAGTTTAGCTGTTCCTAGATAGGAATACATAACAAACCTAGATTTTATTTGGATGTTTCGTGTAGCCTGCTGCCATACTGTGACTTTAAATAATCCATCAACCTTCCTTGCATGGCCAGAAGTCAGTTTGTTTCATTTGTCTGCCCCAGAAAGCCACTAAAACAGAAAGAATCTGTTTGAAGATATTTAAAAAGACCAACCACAGTACGGTTTGTTTTTGCATGCTATTTAGGAATTAATTTATCTGAGATAGTTAGTACCAGAACAATAGACTGGAATGAAAAAATAATTGCTCTTCAGTCTGCACTGTTGACCAGATGTACAGAAAACAAAGAAATGTTTGCGCGTGTGTGTAATAAAGATATCTGTCCACCCAAAAGTACTCATTATTTTCCAGACACAGCTCGTAACACTTTTGCTCATGCATATTAAGTTTACTTTCTATTAAGAGTGAGTGTCTTTTAAATATTTGATGCCGTGCACATTTGGCAAATCAGTGATTAGTTTCTTCAGAAACACTTGTAGTATAATGTAATTGTAAACAATCAGACTTTTGGAAGTAAAAAAAAACTGATTTGAACTGTTGATTTTCAACCTGTTCCTCCTACTTTCAGATATTCAGTGACAATATGATCTATTTTTCAAATGTTTGGGGCTGCCTGGTCTCGTGGCATTTACGTACCTGGGCACACTTTTTAGCAAGACATAAAATACGTACCAATAACTACATATTACTGCAGTTTCCAAAAGAAACAAACACTAGAGACAGTAAAACTCAGACGCCTTTTATTCCCTTTCACACAAATTTACAGAGTTTTGATTAATAAAGCATAATTTTTGCACTATTAATTCAAGAATATCATGTTACGACTTCAAAACAATATTAAAAAGCTGGGAGATTGAAAACTGATGCTTTTGAACGTTAGCATCGCACACATCCAGCATCGTATCTATAAAGTTTATGTACTTAGTAGGCGAGGAGCTCCGGTTGTAATCACGGTTTGCAGGTCAAATCTGCATATAAGGAAGTTGAAATGGCACGGTTGCATCAACAAATACGTTTTTATATCAGTTTTAGGGACAGACCCCGGATATTTGAATTCTAAACTGCCACAATCCGTTTCTGTTGCAACATAATAAAAACACAGCAATATGTACCTATATCTATGTAATAAAAACGTGCCAGGGTTCATATATTTAACCTGTGTTTTAGCACCACTCATTGGACGTTTCTCTTTGAAACGACGGTGAAACGTGCAGTTAGGTTCGTAAAACAGTGTCGCACAGAAAGTGCACAGATGTACGTATCTTTATGAGACCAGGTTGGTTTTGGGGTCAGTAGTTTAAATGAGACTCTTATCCTCACTTCTGGCTGCATTTATTTGATGTTGTGAAGTATAAATATAATTTTATTGTTTTCTATTGTAGTATATATTAAAATATAATTTATTCCTGTGCTGGCAAAGCTGAATTTTCAGCATCATTACTCTATTCTTCAGTGTCACATGATCCTCAGAAATCATTCTAATATGCTGATTTAGTGCTCAAGAAATATGAAATATATAACACACACACACACACACACACACACACACACACATATATATATATATATATATACAGAGGTGTAAAGTACTTGAGTAAATGTAACTAATTACTTAAGGATATTTCTGGATACTTTATAGTTGTACTGAGTATCAAAGATATTAACAACTTTTACTCTCTACACTACATTTCTGATTGAGTATCTGTACTCTTTACTCAACTACATTTGAAATGAGTGTTGCAGTTACACATTTCATTTTGCATGGCTCCTAGCTTTTCTGCAACAGTTAATTAAATTACAGTTAATTAAATTACTACATGGCAGTGCAAGTACTAAATCTTGTGCACTTTGCCCTTACTCACCCAAACTTGTCAACAATTTACTTTAAGTGAATGCAATGAAAGTGAACGTGAGATGAAGACATGACTGCAGCTGGAAATGAGGCGAAACCAGCACATCCAGTGCAAGAAGACTTTGACTTTTTAATTTTATTTATCCTTTATACTGCAGAGACCTTTTTGCAATTTTGAGGTGTTCAGTCTTACTTTGGTTTTAGAAAATAAGTGTAATTGCTCTCCTCTCAAATGAGCTCTTTTTGTTGCATATTCTGTGCTTGTCCTGGACTTTTATGTCACTTCCTGTCTCCCGTGGTGTTTGTAGTCAGTTTGTATGTATCTTATCTTGTTCAGCTTGTTAGCCTCCTGTATGTATATGCATGTATGTATATTTATATATACACAGACCTAGTGTTTCTTTAGTTCGTTGTGAGTTGTTGAATGTGATGATTGACGGTTTGCCTGTGGTTGTTGGCTTATTGTTTGTTCTAGTTTTTCCATGAAATGCCTTCACATAGATCCTTGCCTCTGCCTGTTTTCCCCAGCTTCTCCACAACGTTACAGTTTTTGACTGGCATGTCTCTTTTACTAGGGAATCTTTGAGCTTATATTTAGTTTAAGTAACATGCTTAAGTACTGTTCAAATCAGATACTCTAATACTTTTACTCAAGTTGTTTTGGGATTGGTCACTTGTAATTTGTAGTGGAGTAATTTTCACTGCAAGGTATCTGTACTCTTACTCAAATAGGGTTTTCAGGTACTCTTTACGCTTCTTTCTCTTTCTCTCTCTCTCTCTCATATATATATATATTTGGGGGGAAATGTGATTTTTTTTCAGGTTGTTTTCATTTCAGGTTGTTTTAATTTAAATCTTTTGTAACATTATAAAGGCTGTCCCTTTGGATAAATTTAATGCATCCTCTCTGAATAAAAGTTTGAAATAATTTAAAAATGAAATCTTATGAACCCAAAGTTTTGAACGGTGTACTGTGGTAAATACACCAAAAAGATTATATGATTATGTTTATGTATGCATGTACACATACTGTATTATATATTTATTTACTTTAAAAATAGATTCGATTCCATTAAAGAGCAAGATGTTCTCTTGGAATACACGAAACACTCATAAACAACATGCAAACATAGCAGGCAGCGTCATCACAGCGGTGGCTCCTATTAGAATCAACAGTTGCTCATGACAGAATGATGTCTGCGGGCCCTGAATACACCGGGCATCTGGCACTCTCTCCAACCAGCCGCATGGATGTCATCCATTATTGAGATGTTTCAAAAAAATCAATACGTTAAACCTCTAATTACTCAAATTAATAATGATCATTTAGTTTGTCAATTACAAACTGCGCGGAAGCCAAATGAAGCTCATAAATAGCATGCTAATGAGATATCATGCAGTCAGGGGCTTCTTAGCATGTTTTGAGCTGATAATTATATCAGACCCTTTGATTCTTCCTACTGTTGACGGTTTGATATCAACAAGATGTGAGGAAGATGTCTGCTCATGTGTGCGACGTCTCTAGTCAATCTCTAGTCTGAGATTGATAATAGTATTGTACAGGTTATTTTCTTTTTTCCTGTGCAGGCTGCTACAGTTCAAACCAGTATATTCTCATTGCTCTGTGACAAAGGTTGACATAATGCTAGGATGAAATTACTTTTCAAATGCTTCCCGCTGTATCGCCAAACCTCAATTCCTGGGTGATATGAGTGTAAAGCTGATGTATGATTATCAATTATCTACCTGTCCAGAGAACTGAAAGTGATGAGCACATTTCCTATTTCATCTCATCAATCACCATCAAATACTGAACTCTTATCTGCTTCAACTATCGTGCCACTAAAGTGCCTCTCAAAAACTTTTGGATATTGCTTAAAGTGTTGCCCTGAACCCTTTGGGCCATTTTCTTAGTTTACTGATTGAACAAAGCATACACTTTCAACCAGTCATAGTTTATGACATTTCTGGTAGAGAACAGAATGAAACAGAGGCAGGGATGCATGAAGGAGAAAACATGGCTGTCTTAGGCATCTTCAGAGATGCTAAAAGAAAATGAAATTTGGCATCATGAATTCATCAGATGATGAAGCGCTTGCTGGTTGAGATTATCGTATTTATATATATATTTTTTCTTTTTTAGACACCAAATAACAAATTTTAGCCATTCAAGTATTTTATTCATGTAATTTGTATTACACTTCCATTCAGAATTTGGGGTTACTTTTGGGGTCAAAAGTTGTTCATAAAGGCTGCATGTATTTGATCAAATGTACAGTAAACGATAGTATTATTGTGAAATTCGCTTACAATAAAAAAAAAGCTTTTAAAATATTTATATATGTAATATATTTTGCTATATCTATTTTGATATACTTAAAAATGTCATTTATATCTGTAATGACAAAGCTGAATGTTCTGCATCATTTCTCCAGTCTTCAGTGTCACATGATCCTTCAGAAATCACTCGAATACGCTGATTTGGTGCACAAGAAAAAAAATATTATTATCAATGTTGAAAATAGTTCATTTTAATATTTTTGAGAAAATTTAGATTTTTGAAAGTTCAAAAGAACAGCATTTATTTTAAATAGAAATCCATGGTGATGAAATATCTGCTCACAACATTGTGTTAAAAAATTTAATAAATAAATAAAAACTAGTCTTTTCTGTTATGTTTATTCTTAGTATATGTTATTAGTATTTTTATATACATGTTTCCAGTTTTATTTACTTTAAAGCATTTCCTAGAGTATATGTTTGTGAATTGAAATGATAAAAAATCACTGCATTACAATGTTGAATCAAAATGTATATTTAATGGCTGTGATGATAAATTAACGTTCCATTGCAGAATGAATGTATTTTTTCATCTGTTTACATTTTATTTGTTTTCTGTGTTGAACAAAAGAAGAAGAAAAAACCCTGCAGTAGTAACTGTACTTGGGCACGTGGGAATGTGTTTATGTTGAAGCCGTAACAATAGTGGCTGTGAGTTGTGCATGTGTTTTTGTATTGGGTGGGGGTTACTGTGAAAGTTGAAGTTGAAAGCAGATTAGGACAGTCTGTCAGAGCAGTGCTGTGCGTGATGACAACTGTGCTGCTGTCAGGGGTGTCTGGGTGAGAGAATGCAGCGTGGCATAATTAGCAGACTAGCCTGCTGAGTGCTGGATGCTTCCGGGCTCCGTCCTCGCTGTGGCTTGTCTCTAGTTTGATGAAAGTTTGAGCTCTTATCTCCCTCTCCTTCTCGAACGCTCCGGTTCATATTCATGGAGGAGAGCAGATGGGTAGTACATGCTCTCACGCTGTCCAAACCCTCCTAAGATCGTAAAGATTTCAAAGCATGACGTGTCAGCTCTGTTCAAAAGCGCCGGTATAGAAAGACACGGCAGTACCACAGGGATTTCCTGGCTTTAAACAACAGAACATCACAGAACCGACAAATCTGCACTGGTTCACTCTTCCCCCATGATAACCTCCATCAAGTGTTCATTTTGAGAACTGGTGTTCATGATATTGATTCTTTGGACGGTTCTCATCTGATTTTCATTTACATGCAGTTTTTATCCAATTAGAGATGCGTAACATTTTAAAGCATAGAAATGAAACTGTTTATGTGATCTTGGAAGTCAACTAAAGGTGTAATGACACTCGCCATAATAAGATTTTCCACCGACTGGGATCGTCATTTCTTTCGCACCAGGACACTAAACACTTATTAGAATCTAACAGAAAACAAATGTCCTGACTCACCTTGATTACGCCATAGGATTGGAAGGCAAAGTGCCATTTACCCATAATGCTTCTCGGTAGAGCATGTTACACTTTGGTATTTTATCTCGAATTCCAGTAAAAACATCCTCAAAAAATACAGCTTTTATCATTTTGTTCCCCGTTGAATTATATATATCTTTTGCATCTTGTTTTAAGAATGTTTTGAAGATGTTTAAGTCATATACTTAGAAAGCGAGTGACTTTTACCTGCAATTCATCAAATCAAAAAGCATGTAAAGGTATGTTTATTTTTACTATTAGTATTTTATTATTTGTATTGTTCATTTATGTATTTAAACACAGTCTAAATGTACCATTCAAATGTTTGGAATCAATCAGGTGTTTTCAGAGTATCCTACAATGTATAATAGTGTCCATAAAATATAAAGCAGCACAACAGTTTTCAACATTAATATTAATAACAAATGTTTCTTGAAGACTAAAACCGCTTATTAGAATTATTTCTGAAGGAACATGTGACAGAAATCTAAAGTAATAGCTGGTGAATATTGGCAGTATAATAATTATATTTTAAATACATTAAAGTACAAAACAAATGTAATAATATTTCACAAAATAATGTTCTTACTGTATGTTTTATCAAATAACTTGTGAGCTCACAAGACTTATTTCAAAAACATTAAAACATTGTACTGACCCCAAACATTTAAATATTAATACTTGTATTAATAAGTTGTACTTTTTTGAAGTTTTGAGAAACTTAGTCTTATCTTATTTTGCTTTCAAAGTAAATTAATCTTTTTTTTTAGGATGTTTAAAGATTTTGATGAAAAATTGTATATATATTTTTCATCTGCTGTTTCCCACTTTACTATTTGTATAGAATTTGATGCATATACACATGGGTTACCATAATACGAGAAACTAAACATCTAAAAACATTTCAGCCTACGCTATATAAATGTAGCCTCAAGTCACGTCAGGCAGGGTTTGCTGAAGTCTCAGCATGTCTGCATCCGCAAAATGATTCTGATGATGTGTCAGACCCCAGTGATGCAATATCACGAAACAAGATTTTATTTACCTAAACATCTTCCTCGCGTAATCAAAAATATCGGTTTCATTTGCAACGTTTAGCGACCGCAGCTATTTCCAGAGTGGGTTTTAGATTTCCTCATTTTCAGCTTTCCAGGGCTGTCTGTCCTTTTCAGGATGAGGAACTCACTGAGGGAAAGACACGGCTCTTCTCTCGGTCATACTGAATTCACTCTGCGTTCGATGAGGACGGTACCCTGAGGCAACAAAAAAACACCAAAGACCAGCCAGCTGAAGCGGGAACATGGATAGGAATACCAAGCAGTCATTACAGTCATCACAAACTTTACTCTATTTAGTTCCTAACGAAGCACTCTGGAGGTGCTGCTGTGAGACCTACTGAGAGGTTTTTCTCAAAACCTTGGGAAACATGGGCAGAAAGAGAGGCTATGTGGCTAGTGGTGATTTTTCTTTCTGATGTAATTCTCTGATTTGTGTGTGTGTGTTGTGCAGTATGAGCACATGAGGACCCTGAGGCAGAGTGATGGGGGAACGGGGCTCTTCGGGGTGAGCTGGAAGGTTTCGACATGTTACAGGACAAATTAAGAGGGTTTGTGGAGAAAAGGTGCTTTAGAGGAAAGGCCTGATTTTTTGGACTGCTTTGGGTTCAACGGTAATTGAGCAATAAATGGATAGATGCAGTGTCATTCCGGATCATTTGGTTAGCTTGAGGATCAAATGCATTTATTGCTACCTTGTTTAAAATGAGGAGAGAAAAAAAAACTTTCAGATGAATTAATATGCAGGATTCATGCTTTATAGGCATTATAATTTATTCCACTTGGAAGCTATATCAAAGCAGTAAATGTACAATTAGGCACCTCTGTGTCTTTGTAAACTTGTCATATATTTACTGTTTTGATATGTGTTCTATGCAGATTAATGGGTTTTATGAACACATTTAATAAAGTCTGGTGTCAGAAAGATTTTAGATATTTAAAAGAAAGTAATGTTTTTATTCAACAAGGAAGTATTACATTGGTCAAAAGTGACATGAGAGACTTTAATGTTGTTACAAAAACCTTTTTCAAATAATTGCTTTTGAACTTTCCGATCATCAAAGAATCCTGAATGTTTTCCACCAAATCAGCGTTTTATAATGATTTCTGCAGGATCATGTGACACTGAAGGCTAACAAAAGGCTGCTGAAAAATATTACCTTGCCATCATAAGAATAAATTAGATTTTAAAATATAGTAAAATAGAAAAGTGTTATTTTGAATTATAATAATATTAATAATTTTACTGTTTTTTATTAAATGTATGCAGCATTGGTGAGCTTGAGATACATATTTTCAAATATCTCAACAACCCCAAACTTTAGCAAATTTATTTTATATATATATATATATATCATTTATAACCCTCTGTAGACTGGTTTGCTAAACCTGTACTTTTTCAAATATTCACTTTCTAGAAATATATTTCAGCACAGAACAGAAATTATATAAAAAGAATAGTGGTGTTGGAAAGAAGGCAAGATCCCTTTCACCATGAGTAATATTATATATTCTATAATTATTAGTCATGCTATCAACATTGATATTATAGCACATACATTTGTGTCATTGTGTATGTTGTGTCCTGGTATGCCTGGTTATGTAACTTATGTTAAATAAGCAGCAGTCATTTAATCTGATTAAAATCAAACTAAAGCCAACATTTTCGTCTTACATCACGGGAATGTCATT
This sequence comes from Gymnocypris eckloni scoliostomus, assembly GCA_027564155.1. Taxonomy (NCBI): domain Eukaryota; kingdom Metazoa; phylum Chordata; class Actinopteri; order Cypriniformes; family Cyprinidae; genus Gymnocypris; species Gymnocypris eckloni. The sequence continues at coordinate 19,914,523 of CM050428.1, forward strand.
CGTCTTCGTAACCTTCGTAACACACACACACACACACACACACACACACACACACACACGTGTGTGTGTGTGTGCAAAATGAAGTGAATGTGTACTGTAAAATGAGCACTTCATTTTAGCAGATCCTCCTATAATGATGTTTAAGCCAAGCTCATGATCTAGGTCTCCTAGTACAGCTCCAGGCAGCTTAGCAGATGCCACAGAGAGCTAAACACACTCATCTGTGCCCGATTGTGACTGCTGATCCCAAAGCTGTCGACCAAGATGGTGCATGTCCTCCAGGTGGCTCCAGAGTAGGACTGCTAACGCACTAACACGCATCTCATTTGGGTTGCTGGAGTTGCTGAGTGACTTTTACGCATGCCATTTTGAAATCCAGCAGCAAACCTGCTTGTTTATGACTGCTTGTTTACAAAGAAAAAGTTTTGTACACATCATTTAGAAAAGCACCAACAGCTTCAAATGTCTTGAATTATTAATCTGAGGGCAGGCGATGATTGTACGGCTCAGGATTGTTGAAGATGAATTTCTTGTGTAAAAATGGCAGATATGTTGCTCTCTCATTAGAAGCGTGGAGGCCACTCACCCGAGAGATGCCTCAGGCAAGGCAGAACCGAGTTTGGAGTTTAATGAAACGCAAAAGACACAGCAGATGAAGAAAAGCAGTCCTTTTGATAAATGAGTACCTTTTCCAGCACTGAGGGCTTTTGCCCTCGTCTATCGTTTCTCTACACCCATCTGTGGAATGAATATGAACTGATTATAGTCACGGAGGATTTAAACTAAACGGTTATTCATTTACAAAGCTGCAAATGTTAAGAGAGTCTTTCACTAGAGTAATATCAATGCAGAGCTGATTTGCTGTTGCGGATTGTAATTCCAATGCTGCTATTTACTGTCTGTGAATAGCAGCGGTGGTTAAAGAGTCGAAACATTCGGAGAGCTTTCAAAATAATCCATTCTAGAGGCAATGTTCTCAGATTCGATTGCCTATTAAAGGGACATATCAATGCTCTTTCGATATGTATATTTACTTGCCGTTTATGCTGCAAAACAAGTCGTTCAGAAGTTATTGTGGTATTGATGTTAACACAGCATCGATCAGCTTTACATGATGTCAACATCATATTGTTAGAAGTCTTTAGAGGTTCAGTAGAAAAGAAAGTCAAATGGTTATGTAAAATTAAATTACAGATACAAAATATGGCCCATTGTGAATTTGTATTGTTGTTGTTTTTCACATTTTGAAGACAGAAATTTAGCCAAATAATTAGATAGTTGTTATTTTCTTGCAAGTATAAACATGCAATAGACTTTCATTCAAGATTTAATAACACCTTGTTTTCACAGGCTTGTTTGAATACCTAGTGCAAGTGTTGCCAATTAAGGATTTTTTTTAATGTGAAAATTTGTACATTTGCATCATTCAATTATCTTTTGTTAGTTTTTTTGTTGTTTTTTTTTTACGTAAGCCGGGATTCACTAAGCGACTGAGCGGTCTGGAGCTCTATTTTAGGAGGCAGCAACAGATCCAGTCAGTCAGCGTGCTTTCTGGACTGGTCTGTTTCAGATGGAAGGATATTCCAGAAAAATCAAGGGGTAGAGAGAGAGAGGAGATTTCGTTTCAAAACATCGTCCATCATTTTGATTGTCTTGTGGCATAGGTGGTCCATTTAGTGAATGATATTGGCGTGAATATCTAGGTTTAAATGTTGTTTACACTGATTAAGATGTAGTATTTACCTTACATTGTCCACAATATTTTTTTCTTTATATTTATAACTTTATATTAACAGGCTTTTATTTATTAAGTTTATGCAATTGTACTTTTTTGTACTGCTTCAAACATAATGCAATAATCAGTTCAGTAATATTGTGACCTTTTTTAAGCTTTTATTTTTAAACCAAACAGATAAATGTTATTTTAAATTGTAATATTACATTTTTTTTATTTAATGCTCAGTTTTTTATTATAAAAATATGTTATTAAAGGAATATTACATTTATTTTATTATCAATTCGTTGTTCAATGTTCAATTCAGAATAATTTGGCTTTAAACATAAATATTTAATATTTAATAATCATAATAATTAACTTTATATTTGTATGTATTATTTTTTAATTAATAACCCTATTGTTCACTTATTAATATTACATTTGTTATATTACTAAGATATTGATAACTGCACAATAGTTAGTGGTATTAATGTAAAAGGGAATTTAAAAATAACATTTCACCTTTAAAGGACCATTAGTCAATCGTTTCTTGATAAACACAGCAGGTATAATGATGGTCACATGCTTTAATGTACTTTAATTTGAATTGCCTGCAAAACTCAATTTTGTATTTCATTTCTAGTTTGGATTTGGAAGTGATGTCGGAGTGAGCGATTTGTTTACTTTGTAATTAGTCTGTCCATTCCCCCTTCAGGCTGATTTGCAAACTGATCAGAACATGAGAGGCATGTGTGATCACGCTGACAGTCTAATCAGCCAATCACGGTGACATAGAGGCACTGCTTCATCTCACATAACTATTCGCTTCAGCAGCTTTACGAGAACAGACAATTTCGTATAATATTTCGTAATTTAACATTTTAATTTCGCACTGTCAAATATATTATTGAGAGAAAGCATTTCCTCCCTTCCCTCCTCAGTGAAAGCTTTTTAAAAGTCTTTTTTTGTTTTCTACCTTAATTCCCACTGTATCCTGTCATTGTATCCTTCACTCCTTGTATCTCTTAATTTGCACTTCCTTCCATAATACATGCAAGTTCATCTCCATCCGAGACAGCAGCTGTGTTTTCAGTGGGGATTTGTATCGGCATCTCCATTTCTACACACTTCTACACCCAAACACACACGTACGCAGGTACAAACAACACATTCTCTTCTCATCCCGTTCTGTTTGCTTTGTTTCACCTGTGCCGATCTCTCTCTCGCACTCTCTCTCCCTCCTCCCTCCAGCTCCGTCTCTCACTCGTGCGCTTTCGTTCGCTCTCCCTCCCTCTCTCTCACAGTCTCATTGCTTAGCAGAGCTGCTGAAAGTGCGTCAAGCCTCTGTCCAAATACAGGCAGGCTGAGCAATACTAATCTCAGGAGGAAGAAAATCAGAAGAGTGTGTGCGTGTGTGTATCAAGGAGCGGTGTTTCAGCCCAAGCCTTTGTATTGCAACACCTTAGGAGCCCAGGAGCGGACAGTACCGGGAAGAAAAAGAGGAATCTGTTTCATACTAGAGTTTATCCTTTTGAAGAAAGCAGGAAGAAAAAAGTATTTTCTTCCTCTGCTTCCTTTGAGTGGGATGGACAGTAAATGAGTGGCAGGATCGGGTCATGACCCTCTTTTCCACCGGGTAATTGTCACCTCTTCAGGTCTCGTGGTGACAGATTCAGCTCTGAGAGGATCGGACCCCATCGCAGAAGCTCCTTCCCATTCGTTCACTCAGCAGCTGTAAACAGGCTCTCATCCTAAGTGAGTGCATTTTCACAGGGGCCGGCTGTGGGTGCTGACGAGGAGGTTGGGACTCCTAGCATGGGGTTTTCTGCATCATGAGAGAACTCCCTTCTCTCGGTTCTTCGCGCCTAGTGTCTAAGAACGAGTCGGGTGTGAGTCATGCGTCCCAGCAGAGCTGCGGCGGCACCGTTTCTTGGTGGTCGAGAGGGGCGGCTCGGATGGACCCCTTGGATGTGGTCTCTGACTTTGGGATGTATTGTCGGTTCGGTGTGGAGTTCCTCACCCGGCTCGGATAGTTCAGTGGCCGCCGCCGGACCGCCTGGGGTGGCAACCTCTTACACCCATCCTGAACACCCGTTCCAAAATGGGCGGCACCACGCTTCACCAATCTCCATATACCGTTCTCCAGCTTTCCTCAGAAGTGGCCATGGTGAGTCCCTTGTGGTCCTCCTAAAGAGTTCTTCTATATAATAGACTTTTGTTTGTTCAGGAGTCTGATTTGCTCCCCAATCCATTAACCTCAATAGATAATTGCGATGGGGGAATAATCATGATTTCATTTATTGAGGGAAGATTGTGTCAGATGCTCTCAATAGTGATTATCGGGATTTGTATCTGTGCTTGCAGTTTAATTAAAGCAGGGAAGATAGTGCATCAGGGGGGCTATAATAAGTCTGGCTTTAGATTGGGTTTTTGGAACAAGGGGATCTGATAAGCGTTGAGCTATTTTGTTGTAAGGGAGAGCAGAGTTCTCTCTCCCAAGGCACACAGGCAATTACCCTATTAAAGTCCGAAGCGAGCAGCCGTAACTGTGCTGTGCTATGATTGCTCTTTTGCAGTGGTTCGGTGTCAACAAACCTTTCGCATTGTATCTAAGGTAGTGTAGCAGTGCCTGAGCGATGGCTTTAGAGAAGTTGGCGGGTGTATTTTAATGTGCGCAATGGGAAGACGACAGAGACGTTTGCTAGATAAAAGCATAACTTTGAGCAAGAACCTGTCGATGAAGTGTCTTTGAAGTGATGCAGATCAAGACATAAAGGACTGACCTCTATCTACCTGCCATTTCCCTGTAATTGAATTATTTGAATGAGGCCAATATTGTTTGCTTTGTATTATTCAAATGTCTTGAAGGGTGCATGCGCTTGGGGAAATGTACTCACAAAATTCTAAAGGACATTGAGGTAATGCAGCGATTAATTTCCAGCTTACCTTTGCGCTCTTTCAGTACATGGCAATTGGGAATAACAGTCTTAGTTCAGCCTTGAAGCCGTTAGCTCGTTAGGAAGAAAAAAACATTTGATTGCAGTAATGCATTTATTTGGACTTGAGCAGAGCGGCTTTTCTCACCTCAGCGGCTTTGTACTTACAAATCACATTTATTCTGCTCACGCGGTGCATTTTTCTTTACCCTCAGACTTTATTTTTAGACTGATTTCTCTTGTAAGCCATGTGTGGGTGTACGAGGAGTTCATCAGGCACATTTAAAACCCCTCTTTCTAATTAAATCAATTGATGCAAGTTTTCATTTCCAGTCAAAGCTAATTTACATGAAGGACAACAAGACATTATTTTTGAGTGGTTCTCATTCATTAGTTCTATATGTGTATTTTTTTTTTTTTTTTTTTTTTACAAGTGTGTTTGCTCATTCTTTAGATCAGCACTCTGGATTTCTCACCAGCTTCCTGACATTAGTGTTGATGAAATTGCTGTGATTTGGTCAGTGTGAAAATCCTGCTTGAGTGTAGCACTCGAAGACTCTCCCTCCACTCTCAATGAGGGCCCCTGGGGCATGATGATGCGTGAGATATAGATGAAAGCGCTCCGGCACGCTCTCTCATTCCCTGTGTTTACACATGTAAGCAGAATCTTTGGATTAAGTCTCTACATCATTAGTTCTGCTATTATTTATTTATCATTTGATTTACGTATTCGCTGTGCAGCTTCTGCACCTTGCCCTGCTGAATTCATTGTGAGATTCATTGCGCAATCTGCAGTGTTGCTCAGCGGTTAGACTTCTATTTGCTTGGACATATAGCCTGCAGTCGAGAGGTCTAAGTTGAAGGCTCCCCGGCTGTCAGAAGGCGTCTGGAGAGTTAGATACTGTATAGAGGAGATGTGCGCTGTAATGACAGGGGAAAGAAGCATCCAGGTGAAGACTCTTAGAGGAAGCACTGCTAAGCCAGCACACACTCTCTCTAAAGCCCCACAACGATGAGACGAGAGCATGACAGGCAGAACAGAGTGGATTTTCCCCCACTTGTTTACCACGATAGTGTGTGAACGCGTGATAGCATAGCTGTGTGTGTGAATGCTTACATGACGTCAACAGGCCTGAAATTGTGAACTAATGCATTTGTAAACGTTCAAGAAACTACTGTAAAGTATCGCAGAACTAATATCTGTGGAAGGAAGAGCTGTTGGTGGGATTGAGTTGGGATTTATCCAATGGCATAAAGGAACTCGTACTTGTGGATTATGGGAGTGCACAAACTAATTTCACACAGCTCTAAATTTAGATTCATTGTTAAAATCACAGTAGTCTCCATTTGACATAGACTGTAATCAGACAAGTTTGGCTTAGATTTTGAGAAAGATAATTGAAACCAAATCAATCAAAACACTTTTACAAGCAGACTGTCTGTGAACTGGTTAACACTTAAGTTTGTAAAACTGCTTTAGCACCAAATCAGCCAAACTCTGACGTCAAAACAGATTTAGTTTTCACCAAAAGCACACTTTATATGGTAATTTCACCCAAAAATTTGGTTATTTGATAACCCCCGTGTTGTTATAAACCTGTATGAATTTCTTTCTCCTGTGGAACATGAAATGAGAAACTTTGGAAAATGTATTTTTTGTCTATATAATGAATGTAATCCTATTTGGTTTTGGACCCTATTGACTTTCATTGTCTGAAAAAAGACATTTTCCAAAATGTATCCTCTTCCACAGAATAATGGATGTCTGTTGTTTGAAGTGACATGAGAGTAAAATATTCTTAATTTTTTTATTTTTGGTAGAATTTTCATTTAGTATGTTTTTGCTTCTTTATAATGTCTTGCATATACAGTTGTCTTTTGTACATTATTAAATGTAATTTAAAAGAAAAAAGGGACAGTATATTAATAGTATTATATGAATAGACTCAGTATATGAATCACGGTGTATGAATAAACTCAGACCTTTTGCAGAAAGGCGCAAACAACACCTCCGGTCCAACGAATTATATGCTACCATGACAGCTTTTCAGCTCAGTGTCCGCCGATGCTTTGAAACACATTGTTAGCGGTTGAAGTTTAATTAATTAACATCCAGTCGCTCTTATGCAGACAAATTTAACTTCACTCCTCTTTTCGTGCTTGACAGAAACTTTGAATCATAATTGCAATAATTGCGGGTCATTATAATCCTGATAAATGAGGGAAGTTTAACACACCTATTGTCAATATGCTAGAACTCCCATTCAGTTACTGCTTTTTAATCTGAAAAGCGGCCGTTTCAAACTCGTTCTCTTCGCAAATTATCTCCTCTTCAGAAAGTCTTGCTCTTTCATAATTCCCACTCTATACATTTTGATTAACTGTCCAGTATTCGTGCTGAATGGCGGGAGCTATCGAACACTTCACAACGAACATAATTGACTTTCAAGTGGAACAAGAGGAACATAACCGCTCCATTTTTGACCTTGTTCCCCAGTCTCCTGACATATGCGGCTCGGCACGCGACTGGCGAGTGTCTATCTGCTTGGCTCAGTGTCCGTTTCCTGTGCAGCGATGGCATGCGTTGCTCTTGCCTTCGGGTTAATCGTGTTAAGGCAGAGCAGGTTGTGTCACTGGTGTAAGTTGCCAGGTTTGGCAGCGTAAACAGAGAAAACTCCTCTGTACATGGAAACCTTGGGACTGAGTCTGCTGGGGGGCTGTGCTACATTACGCAAGTGTCTCTCTGCTAACTGAAATGTGGATCAAAGGAAAGTTTAGACCTGTATCCTCGGGACAAGGATTAATGGAAACAGCAAGCATGGGGAGGAGTGTAAGATAACAGGATTTCACAAGGCCCGTGATGGGGAGACAGTGTTTGGAGAGAGGGGAATAATTTGAGTGTGTGCGAGAGAGAATTGGAAGGCGGAAAATGGGAAGAGAGATTTGGAATGGAGTTATGAGACCTGCCATGACATGAACATGAGAATGTCTCTGCCAAAATTCTCTTTGCGTTCACTGGAGCTGCAATACATTTTTCATAGATTGGCTTTTATAGCTGCTGTGCCTTAGTCCAGTTTGGTCTAATTTTGTTAAACGCCATATATTGGGTTATACACATCAAATGTGACTCAGATTGTTATCTTCTTAAATTGTGATTTAGAACTGTTGTCCTAATTAAAGGTTTGCATTTGTGTTATTCTATGGTAAAATAATTTCTTCTATTCTAGTTTTCTAGATACTGTAATATATTTTAATTAGGCCATTCGTAGACTGATTCTCTTAGAAAAATTATAATACAAATAAAATTTAAAAGTTTAAAATAAAATAGAAAAAAATACATGGAAAGTATGTACTGTACTGTTTTAAAATCCAGTCAGTGGCTCAGAAATCACACACTTTGGATATGGCCAAATGTTCTAAAAAAACATTCAGTGATCTTGCTAAACCATCATTTGCATTCTCCAATTTCATATAATGTCCCTCTAAATTAAGCAGAAGTGTGTAATTCTCTGCCTGTTCTCATATTCATCTGCACAGAAATGTCAGCAAAAAGGCCAAACACTTTGCTGGCAGTTCAATGATACCGGAGCCCTGATAGCCGAGTGCATCTCTGCTTCAAAGTTTTAGATTTTTTTTTGGTGGCAAATCAGTCTAAAGCTTTAATTTCCCACCTGTACCGTGGTGTCAGCGGATCAGCGGCTCTCCTTATTCAGCAGAGATTGGATGAATTCAATCTGACATACTGTGGTAAACCAGAACATCAGTGAATCCTGAAAGGAAATCCTGCATTCGGCCTCACTGCCACGTAACGCGAAGAGACAATCATCCAGTTAATCTGCTTAGAGGGAAATTGTCTATGTGATGCACAGCTGTTTTAACTGCATAAAGTGGATTATACAGCTGTGTAGAACAGACAGATAAATGAGGGTTACCATATTATAAATCATGCTGTGATTCTAGACATGTCATTTTATGGTGTTCTCAGTTTTTGATGGTTTTCTACTAATATGGAAGACATTTACTAAATACTAGCAGCACTTTTGCATGCTGTATTTCTTATTGAAAATATTTTTGAAATAAGTAACTTATGCTCACTAAAGCTGGATTTTTTTATACAAAATACTGTAATAGTAGAAATGTATATGTGTGTGTGTGTGTGTTTATTTATTTATTTCAACACCAGTACGTGATTGGCTAAAACAGTGCTGACGGTGCATGCCACTAAATGTCAGTATAAGCAGGCACAATTCATCTTTAGTAAATTCCCCCACACATATATCTTGTATTTTTTCACCAGCTGTTATCTGGTGAAAGACATTCTTATCATGTACGTCCCCGACGCAGATACTCCAGAGAATAGGCAGGGGTGGATAGTATTAACTGTGTTTACCCCAATGAGAAGAATCCTCAATCAGAGCAACGAAGAAGCCTCTCAATGCGAGATAATGTTCAGCACAATGGAGGTAACTGTGTCCACACAAAACCTTTCATTCTGCAGCCACTGCCAGGGAATTAGCCCCAGCAGATTAATCCCATTATGAATGAACAAATTCCTTCTCGCAGATCGCTCTGAAGGAAATAAATAATTAAATAAAATCTATTGGTTTTATGGAAATTTCCAATGGAGTATAAATGGAAAGATTAAAAAATGCCTGCTCCTGGAGAAAGCTGAACTAGCTAATATTATTGTATGGAATAATCTACGGCCCTGGGTGGTACATGCAGAATTGCATGTTCAAGATTAAATCAGTTTTATAGTTTGTTTTCAAGTTCTACATTACACATTAGCATGGATTTGAGAACTCCCTGGTGGTCGCAATCCAGTGAGGCACAGTAACATATTAACCCCCTCTTCCTTGTCCTAAGGTGCCCAGAAAGCTTTTTAAAAAGCTATCAAATGAGGTAAACACCCCAAAGTCAGTATTAGTGTTAATTGAATTAAAAGCTATGTAGAAAAATATTTGTTGACAGCCTTTTTCATGCCTAAAACTAGACGAAGATAAGACGACACCAACAACATTAAACACTAACTGTGACTTTATGCAATACGCTTGATGAATAAGACAAGGCTAAAGTGTAATAATAATAAATAAATAAATAAAACACTTCTGTATATTTTCTTTAACAAATATATATATATATATTACTTGGTTTATACTTGGGTTGCCAGTTTAAATCCCCCATCAGAGCTTTTTCATTCAAAATAATCATTTTCTGCTCAGTGTTTTACTTTATCTTCAGAACCTGGCAACCATGTGCACACACTCTGGATATGGTTGCTGAATTAGTGTTTTTTGTTATATTTATGTAATATAATTTGGAATTAATGTTAGTAATTGGAATTAATATAACTGTTTTTGCTTTTGAGAAAAACCTTTGAGTTTTAGCAGTTCTCATAGAGCTGACAATATGTTCATTTATAATTGAATAATTATAATTGTATAAATAATTTAATAAATTGGGATACCAGATCAAAGTGCAGTAGTTCTGAAATTTCTCAAATGATAACAATCATGATCCGTTATCATGATTATGAACTTGAGTGAAATGATTGTTATCAGTTTCAATATTATGCAGCATTGAATGAAACTACAATAAAATTCCTACAAAAAGACTTGTTAATTAAAATTTTAATTTTAAAATTAGTTTTTAAAGAGTGAATTGTAAGCTGGTTCCTTGCAGGTTTCATTCGCCAGGCACAGCTTTTTTAGCCCTATGTTTTGTTTTGGTCCCTATTACAGTAGGAAAGCAACTGGAAAGGCGCAGACCGTGCTGGCGAGAGAACAGGTTCATCTTGATTATAATTACGCCTGTACAATCAGCATTAAACAGCTCTGCTGCAATCGCACGCTCTGCTGTTACACATGCATGCATCTAATTCAGGGCTGTGCAACATCAAATTAGTCCTTGTGCTGCAAAACAAACACTGAATGTCACTTCCTGGCCTCTGAGGGTGGCGAGATTGTTGCGTATGTGCCAAATAAATCGTATGTTGCGTTTACAAGGGCATAAGTCAACTCAATAATGGCCAGAAATGCTTGGAGGTAAGGTGGTGTGTTAGGCTTTCCCCAATACACAGCAAATGGCAGGTGTCTAACACTTACTTTATGAATAACTATTCATGTCAGTGCTAATTATGAGCTGACACACTCGCCGTCTTAATGAGCCATTCGAGCCACTGAGAAAAGCCAATGCTATCTGTAGCAGCCAAGGCTAGTCACCCGCTGACACAGCAGTTCCCTATTAACACACGCGCTAGGCGTTAGATCCTGCTGCGAAGTAAGACGTGTGGACCGCTCAATTGTACCATGACAAAGATAGAGACCTCAGGTTACCCTCATGCAGGCTCTTGTTAATAACTCGTTCCAAAGAAAAAGTGAAGATGCTTTATTTTAGCTTAGTTCTTGTAACTTATTTAAGATTCTCTGGTTTCGATTCCACTGAATGATTCTGATAAAACAAATCTGAATGTGTCTCTTTAACAACATATTGTATTATTTATTTACTTGTACACATAAACTTGTAGAAGTGTAATGATGTAATGAATTGTGGTTCAGTGAATAAGTGACTGTGAGTAACTCACGAGTTCAAGACGTTCATAAAAAACACCTGGCTCATAAGCATAATTGGTTGACTAATTACATTACACTGGTTATGATGTACGCTTGCTGTTGTGTGCAATCAGCGAGGATATTGTATTAAGAAATTCTGGTGTCTGCTTATTGTTTTTGTATTATTTTGCATGAACTGACTTTCTTTCATCACACTGAAATTCAGACTGCAGGCACACAAGAAAAACAACCACAACAAAATTAATTTATTCAGTAATACTCAGTAGTGGAGCACCAGTATATATATGCATTTTTCACATATTATTATTATTATTAAATCAGTGCTGCCTTACAATTATAATAACAAAATTGAGATTTCAAGAACCATGTTCTTGTAAGTTTTTTTATAATATCTCATGAGTATAAAACAACTGTATTTATAAAATAATATCAAGTATATCTAAAAAATATCTCAAGAATAAAATCAGAATGGAAGAATAAATTAATATTTTAATGTGAAAATAATTGACATTGCTTAAAATAATAGTCCACCCAAAAATGACAGATTTTGGTTCGCATTATATTTTTTGTCCACACAATAGAAGTCAATGGAAACTGAAATAAACATTTAATTACCAGCATTCTTCAAAATATCTTCTTTAATGTTCCACAGATGAAAGAAAGTCATTCTTATTTGGAATGACATGAGGGTGAATAAATTATCGCATAATTTTAATTTTTCGGTGGATGATCCCTTTAATGTTTTTAGTCTTCTCTAATATATGAATGTGGTTTAAGTCAGAATACAAACATTCAAGAAATGTTAGTGGTATCATGGAAATCCTACAATTTTGTTTTCTTTTTTTAAATTAAAATGGTTCTTATATTCAGTTTCCTTACCCTACTTGTACCAGAGGCTTATTTGCTTTCGTCTACTGATGCGTAAATTCTCAAATAATTGCAATTTTGAGCGTTGAGATCTTAATGGGCTTAATTAAAATGGCTTCAAAGTCTGAAATTCAGCGCCTGAGAAAACCCACATCTCCATTCTCCATCCCCGGCTTACTTTGTATCTTATTTAGCCTCATCTTCTCTTTTAGCCTCTCTTTCTCTGTCACAGGCAGCAGGCACAGATGCTCCACTTATGTAGGTTATTGCTGGCTTTGTAACAGAATTCCAATAAATCTATGGCTGTGCTATTTTCAGAGCTGCTAATGTTCACCGTGGCCGACGTTCTGTTAACTTCCTTACCCTCCAGACTCCGGTGCGGTTGGATGTCTCACTTCTGGTTTCTTTCTCCTGGAATATCAGAGACTGAATTTTATACATCAGAAATCATATAAATGGATACATAAATAATAGATCCTGGATTTTAGTTGCAGATTGAAGGTCAATCACCATGTAAAATGGAACTATTGAAATGTAGCATCAAAAATGGATTGAAACGCATGCATGATTAAGTGAAATGAATTTGGATGAGGGACTACAAGCACTTATCTATCAGAACTCACCTTGACAGCACACGTAATGACCAGCGGCACGTCGTAGCTGTCCTAGGGGGACTATGATTACAATCTAAGAAACTGCAGGGCTTCATAATCACATGTCCATCAAGCCGACCACACAGACACTGCCGGGCTTGATAGTAGACTGCCAGTCTAATTCGGCTTTGGAAAATAATGGGCATGGGTGCCGGCCGTCGCGCCATTATCGGCCTCGTTTTTCTTTGTCTTCCCTATAATGCAATTCTCTCAAAAATGACAAGCTGAAGAAATGCAGAGTGCACCTACACCATCAGAAGAGAGACGTAAACGAGATCTTAATGCACGGGTGTGCTACTCAAATGATTGGACTCTCGGTTTCCAGCATAAACAGATTAAATGGCTACGTACTGTAATGAGACCTTTGTGTGGTTCGACGAGCTCCATTTAGGAAAGTGCGGCCTTGCCCTCTGCGTCTCAGCTCTCAGGCTTGAGTTGAGGGCTCTGATGCGTCTGAGATCACAGGATGCGGCGATGCATTAAAATGGAGCTCCATGCTCTGCTGATGAATGCCCGTGTGCACAGGGCAAATTAATTACCAGCCAATAGCACGGCTCTACCACATAATGTAGTACTTCCTGTCTGCTCGAGGGAGCTGGTAAGAGCTTAGACACCTAATCATTGTGGCTCATCTCTTACACGCTCGTTGTCAGATGAGAGGAGTCTCGTACACTACAGCTTTTAATTTCATACTGACTCACCCTCAGAATGACGAGTACATCTGTAAGACAGGCGAATCATAGAGGACTTGCAGGCCGTGTCAGTGGAGTGCATTGTTTGATTTATTGAACAAGTAACAAGTGCCATTCTTTTTTCTAAAGTGATTTTCTATTTACTTAATTTATTTCATGCTTTCAATTGCTCCTAAGAACAAAATATATATATATATATATATTTACATTGATTTACATGATTTTTTGTAAATTATTTTTCACCAAAAAAATATTTATTTAATTAATTTTATGATTTTAAGAGCCCCCCCAAAACAAAAAACAAAAACAAAAATTCTGAATTTACACCTACTTCTCTTTTTTAAACAAGTAATATGCCTTAATTTTGTTTGTATTTCTTTTATTTAATTAATTTGATATTTTTAAGAACCTAGCAGTGTTTGTATTTACACCATATTATTTAAAAAAATATATACTTCATGGAAATTAACTTCATGATTTTATGAGCCCTTAAATTTAACATATAATTTTCTGAATGTATACTTTTTCAAAAACAAATTATATCCATTACTTATTGTAACCTTTAAGACCTCAATAATATTTTTATTTACACAATATTGCTTTACATTTATTTATTTTACTATTTTTATGCAATTAGATTCACCCTTTTAAAAAACTATTCATAAAATGCACTGCCTGTTTTCTAAAAAGAGACATGACGTTCTTTTTTAAAAGAGCCCTTTAATTAAATATGTAATGAATTCAACGCATCCATTACTTTCCTGTTTAATTTAACTTATCTACAAATACAAACACAGGCTCTCACTGTAGCATAACAGTCCTGTACTGCATGTGTACAGAGCATGCGAGCGGCATGATGCGACTTGACAAAACTAGAACGCTTCTGTTCTAATCAGTGAAGCTGTCTACACTGAAAGCGGTGCAACGTCCATACAAGGGTACAGTTGTGGCATGCACCCTACAGACAGTCCTCAACAACAGATTACATACCACTTTAAAATGCTTGCAAACCAAGCATAGTGCTACTGTTTTGGAAGAAAAAGACCCTTAGGCTGATTCTGAGAAAAAGTAATGCAAAAGTATCTTGCGAGTTTCTTGACATGAAAAGTAAGAATGTTGCATAATTAGTTACCTTACGCAATGAAGTGACATTTTACTTTTAAACTTAATGTTCCCCAGCATTTATCATGGTCCCCAAACACATTTCAAATAGTCACTATCAGATGCTGTTTATCATCTGCAAGACTTCACACATGAGCACAGCGGTCCATCAAACACATTAGCGCTGTGTATATAAGGCTGAGAGAAAAGAGAGAAATTCAAGGAAAGCAGAGTCTCCGAAGGCAGAGCCTTCCTTGGTTGATGCTGGATGAGAAGAGAGCTGGCAGTCCCAGCATGCTTCAGCCCACTCTGCTGTCTAATGCATCACTTCCTCCATTTAGCCAGGAGCCATTCTACTCCCCAACATGGACTGCTACTGCTCAGACCCCACCAAATACCTTTTCTCCTCCAGGTCTTTTCACAAGACAACAAAAGGAGTCAGTGTCACCCTTTATGTGCTAGGGACATGGAAGGGGAATGCTATATTATACTCTCAACAGACAAACTGTCTACATAAAGCATGTATCACATGTATCACAGTTTCCACAAATATATTAAGTAGCACAACTTTCTACAGTGTTGATGATAAAATTAATAAAAGTTTCTTGAGCACCAAATCAGCATATTAGGATATTATTTTAAATGTATAATAACATTTGACAGTATTCCTGATTTATATTTCTGTCATGAAAGTTTAGCATGTTAATTTACATGGCATTGTTAATGTGTTTGGTCAGAATAGATCTGCTGCTGTGGCAGAGCAAGTACTGAGACTTGTTACTGCAAATACATGCACAGACATGCTACTGTGAGCATGCAAGAAATACTGCTGCACTTATACCAACCCCAAACTTTTATATATTTACTCACCCTCAGGTCATTATAGTGGTCCAAAAGGCTAAAAACCTTTAAAACAACCACACTGCTTTAAATTTCTAAAGTAGCTTCTATGGCTGTGTTTTGACACTAATTTTGCAATTTGATTTTTATTCATAAGCTTGTGATTCCTTTCGATTTATGATTCAATTCGATACAGATTATTTTGTATATGCAGTATATCAGGTACACTAGCCAAAAATAATCTTTTTAACCAATGCTTTAAAATGTACATGAGAGTATATTGGTAAAACATTAATATTGAAGGGTAAAGTACCAGATTTGTACTGTATACAAATGCTTAAAATAGACTCAATGAAGTTTCGTTATAATGCCAACTTTACATTTACACAATTATTTATAGTCCAAACTCGTGAATTTGAAATATAAACATTCAAATGATGGCTGTCATAAAAACTTGAAGGATTTATTCAAATGTAAATTAAACATCAGCTGAACAAGCAATATGTTGCTAAACAATAGTACAATCCTTTGAATGCACTTTACCTCTGCCGCTCATAGCCTCGTTTTCATTCCTGTCAAAAATGAAATAAAATTCTACCCTGGCCAATGGTGGTCACTATAAACTTGCTGTATCAAAAGAACTGTGCAAGAGTCTTCAAAAACGTCTGCTTTGGTATTTCACAAAAATAAAACAGGTTTGGGACAGTATGAGGGTGAGTAAATGATGACATAACTTTCAGTTATTTCTTTAAATGTGAAAACAGCTGAATCTCATTTTAACATCTGACAGGAAATTGTACAGTATAGCAATGTATCACAGATGTGCAAACACTTGAAAATTACATTTTCCAGCTGAAAACACATGCCGAATAGACTTCTCGCTGACGTGCGTGCGTGATATGAGGCAGCATTTGTTGCATGTTGAAAATATGATTCATTGTTTCAATACTTGAATGTTCAGAACTCGACATTCCTGAATGACTATTCAAATTTATGTGGCTAAAATAATTATCCCTCTAATTATCAGCGTTCCCTCAAAAAAGTGTGAATTGTAGTGGCTAGGCCATCTAATTGCATGCAAATGTGGGATGTCTCATACCTTTGAATAGCAGAACTCAAATCATCACCAAAATAGTACAGGTCATTATTTTCCAGCCACCAGCACTGTTCGCAGATGCATGTCAGTACTGGTTGAGACAGTGTGCTGAACGCAGACATGATGGAGGTGGTGGAAAATCTATATGTCAGTCTGAGAATCTGTTCATGAGGAATATTAAAACAAATGGCATAATCAAACTCCTCATTCGGACTTCTGAGAGATCGAAAAGAGAAATTCCTCCACCGATAACTCCAAGAACACATCTCTGAATGCGAGTTTGTGCGAGACAGAGGGAAACAGAGCGAGAGAGTCTTAGTGTTTCTTTGAAGGTGTGAAATGTTAATGGAAACCTCCTCTCGTTATAGAATGTTAATGGTTTTCTTCCTCTCACTTAAACAGGCCTCCTTATTGTGAGCTCTACTGGTTTTGCTCTTCATATTGAAATTGTGACTTTGCTTAATGGATGTATTCACATGCATAAGTGCACTGCGTCGTCTATGAGGGAATGTCTCTTCCATTTCCATAAATTACATGTAGAAGTCTGGGGAGGGATGTAATTTTGCCTGACAGACAACCACTCATGAGCTCCGCCAGCGTTGTGGAAGAGCACAGCGTCTTCAAATTGATTTTCCTTGTTTCTCTCCCATTGAATCTTTGGCTCTCCAGCCAGTTAGTCTCCTCCGAGTTAGTTTTAGGAGGAAAGATGTAGTGACTTCATATGCAATTTTATTTAAACATACAGTACAAAGCAAATACATGCAAATATGTTTTTATAGAAGCTTGAACATGTTAATAATCCACACTGTGTTTTATTTAATAGCACCGCAATGATAAAATTGACTTGAACAAGTCTTTTTTATTATTATTATGCAATGCAGACTTAATGTCTGGTTTCATTTTGTCAAGGACAGTGTAGAATTCATAACTCAATTCAGAATAACCTTGCAGACTCCATTATAATGTGGTTTTCTCTAAATACACACTCGCCCTCCAATAAAATCACAATTCCGACATTATGGGATTATCTGACTACACATCCCATCATGAATATCTGATTTTCTGTGTTTTAATCGCCAGAGCCGGATGGATTTTTGTGTGGAGAGTGAACTGGTCTACGATCTAAAGGAATCTGGAGGGGATTCCTGCAAAAGGTCATCTAAGCGGGGTTTAGATCAGGGTTGCCACACAGTGCAGCGTGAGCCAATCAGTGCAGGGTGTGACATGGATATATAGAGCATATTCTGTAAAGAGAGAAAAGCAGGCCAGTTCTTCAGAGTCTGAAAGAACAAAGGTCCCGGAGTAGTCTGGGTAAATGTTAGGCGTTTACAGAGGTCGGGGGAAGTGAGCTGCTACAGATTTGTGAGAGCAGGTGTAATTTTTACTCTTGGATCAGTATGGAATTATATGGCATTAAAATGATTGTCGATGTTTCTTATAGAAGTTTATATGTACTGCAGGGTTGAACAATGATAGGCCAAATAAAAATCTGGGATGAAACAAAAAAAGTAAACACATTTTTAATGTAAAATGAATAAGAATATTTAAGATTTTAAAGTTCACTATTATTCAAAAGTTTGCTGTCAGTAAGTTTTTTTATAATGTTTTTGAAATAAATTTCTTATGCTTACTGAGGTTGCATTTATTTGATCAAACATACAGTAATATTGTGAAAGAGAATTAAAATTTGTTTCCTGTTTTAATATAGTTTAAAAAGTAATTTATTCCTGTGATGACAAAACTAAATTATAAGCATCAGTTCTCCAGTTTTCAGTGTCACATGATCCTTCAGAAATCAGTCTAATATGCTGATTTGCTGCTCAAGATAAAAATTATTAATATCAATGTTAAAAACTCTTGTTTAATATTTTTGTGGAAACCGTGATACTTTTTTGGGCAGGATTCATTGATAATTAAAAAGTTCCAAAGAACAGGATTGTATAACAACATCCAAATAAGCTTATAATTAATTTGTTACATTGTATCAATGGCCAGATGCTCTTGCTTGGTAGCATCTGGTTGTATAAGACATTTAGATCATTTTAATTCCATTTTATCAAATTGTTATACTGATCAAATATTTCATAATTTAAACATTTGCATTGAATTGCAATGACAAATTGAAGCATTTTCACATGTGATCTCAGACTTTTTATTATTTCAACATGCTAAGTATTTCTTTTCTTCTTTTTTGTGACCGGTGTTTTGTAACTCAACAAATATTTCATGCAGAAGCTTGTAAAGGTAGCCATGTATAATTTATAAAGATATTATTGAAAATGTAGGATTTTCTGGTTCCATAACTTAGGAAATTGTTATAGTAGAGGGTGTACTGAACCTTGTAGAAACTCAATTAGTTTCTTTATGGTCAGAGCTGAGGGCTTCCTATGCTACTTGATTCTGAACCTGAAATGGTGTATTGCATTTTTAAAGAGTACGAAATTACTCCTCAAACTGTATAGGTTTGCATCGCTAGCTCCGGGCCTCAATGTGCAACTTAAAACTCTGAAAAATATCATACCACCGGAAACAAATAGGCAGGCTGGCACATTTAACTACGAAACACACGGTTCTAGGTATGTTTTTTTGCATAATGGCTTTCGTTGCTTTAGGGAGACATGAATTGCTTCACATTTCTCACCTTGACATCGGTGCTATTCCACAGCATAGCAAATGCACAGGGAGTCGATGTGCGAAGGGGGGAGTCTGGGCCCCCACGTCTCTCATTCCTACACTGACAAATTAAAAAGGTTACATTAGATTTTTATCATCAAAGAGAATTAAGTTCTGTAAATGGAAGCGTAAAATGCCTCCTGGGCTTTCTTTCAGAACTATTTTAATCTGCGTTCGGCTCTGGAACATGGCCTCTGATAAAACAGGCCGGCACAGAGCCTCGTACGAGTGACGGGGCACAGGTTTCTATCGCTCCCTTGCTTTCTGTAACAATCTGTTCCTCTTTTGCACAAAATAAAATGGATTTCATAAGGCTTCAGTGTAGCGTAATGTGAATATAGCACAAATGTATTTCATTACGAAGCTGAAAACATGTACAAATGCATCAAAAGACGCACAGATTCTTCATCAGCCTCGTAATTGTGCACATTGCCACCAAACCGTTGGACATAATTTTCTCTAATGTAACTGTATTGCCAACCAGTGTGAGTTATCAGAGTATTGATTTACCAGTCCGTATTGATTTTCTCTGTATCATTCAGCGCTTGAGCAGAAGATAATTTCAGCTTTCTCATTTAAATGATCGCCCTCCCTTTAATAACTCAGAGCGGGTATTAATGTAGCTGTCAGGTAAACCTTTGGCCGTCTTTCCTCTTGCTGGTCGCTCATGGGAAATGATGCACTCCATGAGAAATAAAGCCCTTATTAAGAGAGCCAGTAGACAAGACCTCGACTGAACACTGGGGGACTCTCATTAAAGCAGAGATGAATATTACAAAGACCGTGGATTCACCCGTCTCTGTTTGCTATTGGTTATGTGTGTGCATTTGGCCTGTGCGTTCTGACATTATTTTGTTTAAATGTACTAATGCTGTGTTTTCTGAACACAGGTTTTATCTTAATTGGCTTGCCACCTCTTGACCATTCCTTCTGCACATTGCAGCAAAGTTTAAGAGCAATTACTTTGTTATTTTAAAGCACAAATTAGCTTATAAAAAACCAATTTAGTTCATTATCAGGTCTGTAGAATTAAAGTTAGAGTTGAGGGTCAAAGGTCAGCTTTTTCCAAAAACTGTTGCTGAATCTCATTTGAAAAAATGGTGTGAAAATAAAATGAATCAATTAAGTATTTAATTAGTTATTTGTGAAATTCTGCAGGAACTATGTAATGTACTAGCACAGTACATTAATTTGATGTTAAGTGAAACAATAGTTTCATGTGAAGTGAAAAGATAATGACTATGCAGAGCTGTGAAGTATTATTTCATGTCATACACATTCGCTGACATACAGTAGAAAAGCTTTTTAGGTGATTTCATGGTGAACTAGATTGTAAGATTATTCAAATACAGGGGAAGAAATGTTTTTGAAATGAAGAAAACTGTTCTTACCTTTTAAAATAGCTTTTCACCATAAATAATATGCTGACAAATGATGAGAACTCTGAAGATTTGATAGATTGATAAATGGACATGTGTTGTGCAGAAAAGCTAATGTCAGTTCTTTCGAAAGCGACCCAGTATGTGGTCTGCTACATTTGCGGTACTGCCAACATGTGAAATGAGAAAAATGTAACCTTCCCTTCTTTGGAGAATAACAGCCATGCGTCTTGAGATACCTAGAGAATATTTAAAGCCCTGTGCGATACGGGTCACATTCTCGTCTATTTCCGTGTAAGTAAGAAAGTCTGTGAGGGTAAAAATTGTTTTCACCTCTCTGTTGATATCATTTAAATGCATAACATAAAATCTGCGCTTCTTGCAGATGTGGACTCAAGCATATCAATGTTTACAGAAGGCCCCCCCCCCCCTGAATTTTGTTTTGTTGCTGAAATTCACTTAGCATTTCACTGACAAAGAGGGATGAAAACATAATCTTCAATAATTATTAATTTATCTTTTAAAGGGATAGTTAAATTCAAAATGATGTAATTTACTCACTTTCTTCTGTGAAACACACAACAATTCTATAAAAAATATTATTAAGATATTTTTTTTTTGGCCATACAATGAAACTCAGTGAGGTCCATTATTGTTTGGACCCCAGCATTCTTCAAAATACATTCCTTTTATGTAGAATAAAGAAAGACATAACGGTTTGGAATTACATGAAGATGAGTAAATGATGACAGAATTTTCATTTTTAAATACACAAGTTCTTTTTAATTTTTAATTTCTTTATTAAATATTTTACATAATAATATTATTTTTAACCAAATCCTTTTAACAGAAACAGAAAACTTGATATTTTCATTTTTTTTAATGCTCTGGAAAACTTTATTTAAGTTTAGATTACGGAGACTAGGCACATCATTTCAAGTTGATTTCCCCTGAAAAACAACGCAAAACTGTGGCTTTGTTATTAAAACATTGCTCAGTTTATTTAGTACTCCAACCAACCTGACATAGTAACATTATTTCAACCAATAAGTTTGGGGTGGGGCTATCTGTTTTTAACCAATGACAGCTATTTGAGAAACCTGTCTGACATCAAGCAGATACTTTGTTAATAGCACAATATACTTTAAATAATGTTTAATTTAAATGCAGTTTATAATAAGTCTGATTTGCCTGAAAACAATGTTGAAAAAGAATTTAAATGAAATTCATCTTGTATTTTTGCAATTACAGTTAGTGACACAAGTGGAACAGAAATTATGCCATACACATTTAACATTTAAACATTTGACTACTCACAAATGTTATTGTAAGGCATACTGAAGCATTCCCAGCTCTATTTTGCCCATTAATTATGGTTAACAGTTCTACTCTAGAGGCCTAATATGCTGTATTTCACATTTTGGCCTTTCATGAAAGGCACCGGAGATTAATAAATGAGCATAGATGTGTTCTTTATTGTTTGCACTCAGCCTTTCCTTTCTCTCCAGAGCCATGTACTGTACTACATACACACTTGGTGATTAATCCACGAGTTGCATCGGTGTGATGGTGAACATGCTCGTCATCGCCAGCCTATCACGGCACAGGCCACATCCCAGCATGCGTGGCATGTTAAAGCACCTGAGTGGAGCAGACACGGCCAACCAGGTGTAAAATCAGCAAGGCCCGAACCCGAATGCATGGTGACAGCTCTTCATGCTTGGTAGCCTTCATCTATACCGCTTTCGACCCACACCTAGTCTGCATCCAGTCCTTCTGATTCCTCCCCCCGCTCTTCAAACCAGAGCCTCCTCCATTTATCTCCATCCTGCAGGTCACACATGCACAGCGGGCACTAATGAGTCTGTCCTGCTGTCCCTGTCACCTGCACTGATTGATTGATTTATTAACTTTACAGAAGAGGTTCACGGTGCTGCAATATCGCAGTCTCTCGTTTGGGATCTTTACATGGTGGAGGCTAAAAACTCAAAGGCAATAGAGCAGGAAAATACTTTTTCTTCTAGCAACACTCGAAGTTGCTCTGAAACTGAAGCACCAGCAGATATATTCTTGTTGCAACACATATCCAAATTTAAACAGTGAAAAAGCTAAATGTAGGGTGGGGCTTTGTTTCTATGCATCGTTTGTTGATTGGATTTTGAGATGTGGGCATTACACAAAAATAATTGAGGTGAATAAATGCAAGCAGAATTTAACAGACAAAAAAGTGGAAGTCTGAAATACAAAACCAGAGAGAAGTCCGATGGTTGTTTTCACCGGATGATCCAGTTATAACATTTTGATTAACCGTATAAAGCCTGCTGTATCATATTTTATACACAAATTTTTAAGCACTATAATTTACAAAAATGAACCAAACTTTGCTGAAAGTACATGTGCCTTTTGTACACAGTCATCTGATTAATGGTTAATCATTTTTTTACAGCAAGTAATTGCCTTTCACTTTCAGGTTGTGCTACACATGTCTTTTTGCAGTTAAATCTATTTTTATGAAGAAAATGTAAGAATAACCTTTATATTAGTATTATTTCAGAATGACACTCACTTATTGGACTGAAGCAACTTAACTACTTGACTTGAATATCACACACACACACACACACACATATATACTTAAAATATTTGTGCATCTCTCTCATTATTGTATTGTCATATATTTTGCCACCAACAATTAAATCTACAAAGTTTTGATCATAAAATTAAACATTTAAATATCAAATATTATCTTACCAAGACATTGGGAGATATTGAGGGACAGCTGATATTTATATATTTTATGCAGGTAGTCTGCTTTGCTGTAAAAAAAAAAACTATCAGAATTCCATCTTATTTTTTGGCCATATAAATATTAGAAAATGGACCAATCTGCATGTTTTTCTCAGTTTGAGAAAAAAGATATATGCAAAAAAAAACAAAGCTCCATATTCTCACTGTCATAGCCTCACATATCATAAAAAACACATATGAACATTTTATTGTTTTTTGTCTATAAATTATTCCATTTTAAAACATGAGCCTTTTCTGACTATTCTTTCATAGGCATTTACAGGCTTAGACATTGTGAGGTAAAGAAAAATATAAACATGAAACATATGCACAAATTAATTGTTCATAATAAGAATAAAATAACATGCATTTAGAAAGCAGGTGAGTTTTACTTCATGCTGACTTTAAACACATCGGTGTCTCTGAAGAGGTAGCGGTCCACCCACAGGAACGAAGCGTCTCTTAGTGTTTCAAGGTGTTGGGTTTTTCACGGGGCACATAATGCTTTCTGTGTGAGCGTGCGTATGTGTGTTTGGTTGAAAAATGTGTTCCCTGAAGAAAGTGCTGTGTTTGGGTAGACTGCATCCACCATCATAAGCTGCCAAGCCTTTGGCTATGTAATGTTTCATCCTTTTCTACTAAGTGCGTCTTCAAAGGGAGTCGGGTTTAGCAGCGTGTGGGGAGGGAGAAAAGAGTGGGAAAGAAAATAATGCGGTGATGGAAATGAAAAAGCGCACACACACATAGGTGTTCACATCTTTCGGCAGCTGCTGGCATTGCGGTGTCGAAGCCATTGTTGCTTAGGAGGAGAGACTGAACAACAAAGAGAGTGCTATCAGGAGCCCCCACGTTCTGCCTTCTCTGGCCTGCTCTCTGCCTCGTTCTGAGGAAGCTAATGCGATAAGAGGCACGTGCTAAAGCGCATGGCTAGTGGAGAGAGTGAAAGATAGAGCGAAAGAAAGAGTGGGAGATGGAAAGGGCACTGTTAGAAAAGAGCATTTCCCTCTTTGATCTCAACCTGCTTGACGGACCTCCAGAGTCCAGCGTTCTTTGTACTTCCAGTATTAAACGGCACTGCAGATACCTGCAACACTGATGATAACCGGAACATTTTGATGCTTTCTGGAGATCTATTGGTGCTTTGCTTTCTTTCGCCACTTTTTTTGTTCATCGGCTTTGATTGAGGATACTTGAAATTGTATTTACTGCTCCCCTCTCCAAGCATGTTATCACATGCTGTAGGTATCCTGGAATCTATGCGGTCTCTCATGCCGTCAGATAGCCTGGGTTGTTTGTGTGGTTCTCTCTGAAGTCAGACAGCAAAGGCCTGACTTGATTATTGAGCGTGCACTTTACCCTCGTGGGGCAAACGGTAGCATGAATCATACATGTTAGCCAAGTTGTGTTTGTCCGCAGTGTTGATGTTGTGCAGGACGTTTTCTTATGTGTGAGATAAAGGTTAAAAGCTTAAGGTTGTTTGGTTTCCCTGTTGGGTGGAGAAGTTGAAGGTGCATATCTGGCCAAAGAGATAAAGCAGTAGCTTTATCTAATTGATAACTATACCAGCTAGACAGACAGACAGACAGACAGACAGACAGACAGGTACAACAAATTGACATATAAAACTTAAAATACATTTATTTTGATCGTGACATAGTCTTATAAAATAGTTATGATCATTTTAATGTTACAAATATTTTAAATGATAAAAAGTTTGCCATAGGTATATTGTAGTATTCATATTTAATTTAGTCATTACAAAAAAAAATTTATATACAAATTTATTTAATTAACATTATATAAAAGCTCAGGAAATTTGTACTTGAAATTATAATATGATTCAAAATTTCTGGTATATATTTTTACATTTAATATTGAAATATGTATTATACTTATAGAAGTATAATATTTATAATGTCATGTTAACATTTGAACTTATATGCTAAAAATATTATTGTAAAATATTTTATCATAGTCATTTTAATAGTAATACTTTTGTTATTAATATAAAATCAATTCAAGTATTTTATTAATATTTTATCGTAGATTTTTGAAAGAAAATTTGTATTTATCTTTTTATTATGTGTTTTAAATATATAGTATAATATTGATAGTGTCATATTATGTTAGCATGCATAATATTATATAAGTAATGATAATGTTAAAATGCTAAAAAATATGTTATAATAATTTATTATTAATAAGATAAAATGATTATATTGATAAAATTGGTTTGAGCTTATTTATATATATATTTTTATCATAGTTAACTTTTATTGACTTTTTATACTACAGAATACACTACCTATGTTTCTTTGATTTACAATTCAATAAGGTTAAATTAAAAATAATTCAAATTATTCTTGCCTGTGGCCAAATCAATTTAAATTCCAACTCATGAAAGTCCTGGCCTGACCTGTCCTTCTTCCCTCTCTAGTAGACCTTTTCGTAGAGTTTCTTTATATCAACTTTAAATTTTAAAGTTTCATACTTTCTGAATGTCAGCATCTGAAACCATAGGAACGCTAGAGTTCAGTCAGCATGCCATGACATGGATAGAAAAATGTCTGAACGGACTTGAAAGAGAGATTCAAGTCTAAAACATCATTGTGAATTGAAAGCTCATTGTCGTTCCTTCCACTGAAAGCCTGTATCCATGGATCCTAAGCATTGATCTTCCCTCTATCAAGGCGTTTATCTCCAATCAGAGCTCCTGTGAGCGCCTCCATTTGTTTAATTGGACGACATCTCCAGCCATTCAAAGCCAACTCCACAAAGAGATCACACATTTTTGCCTGGATGAGGTCTGCTGTGTGGTATCTGAACTCCACAAACTCTCAAACCACAAAGCCCTGATCAAAGTTAAACTGTGTGCGCTTTGACCAAATTGAGGGAGTGTAAGAGGGATAAAAGGAAATTCAAGAGAGAGAGAGTTATGTGTAATTAGAGTCGTAAATAGTGAAGCGTGAGTGAGACCGGAGGGACTCGACCGAAGACTGCCACTGATCGTAAAGTTTGAGAACTTCTCCCGCGATAACTATATCATGTTCCTACCAGCGGTGTACAGTGAAGAGGCTGTTGTCATGACAACAAGGTGGCAACACTTATTCAGTGGACCAGGCGGGGAGAATAACAAGAATTTATTGGACATTAAGAAGCAAGGCTTCGGAGCTTATAACCATTAGGCACCGGCAATATGTGTCACGGTGTACAAAACAACACATTAGAGGATGCGACAGCCCGACATATACCCCCTATGTAGTATTAAGTTATTTATGTGTTTAAAAATCCAATATAGTCCACATAAATGACCAGCATGAAATTTTATATGGACTGTATATGTATATATAGTGTCTTTGTTATGCCTAAGAGAAATAAATCTAAAAAATATTTTAACCTATTACCATGGCTGGCTTAATGCCACTTACAAACGTGTGGAGCAAATTGGATAATTTGTCATAATATAACCTTAGGGAATCTCGGAGAGTGGGACTCTAAACACAAAAGTAGAAGTAATGGCCAATTATCCCAGTGAATAGTCAGTGTCAGACAGCCGGGGAACACAGGAAATGGTAACGGTCAGGGATACACGGTTTACTGCTGTGGCCTGGCTGCATATTTCACTTCCATTGTTTTTTTCTGGACTTTGAAGGCCTCATTATGTTAAAATGAAAAATTAAAACTTTCTGAGGAGATTACCACACAGGCTTTTCCTCACACAAAAAGACAATTCTTCCCTAATTTAGTTTCCCGCTGCAATTTAGTTACAGGAGAGACACAAAAACAACTGTTTAGAAGCATCGAACCAAAAGACTATTTAAATCTTAATCAGAGCAAGCATCTTCCTTGTTTTTTCTCTCTTATGGATAGAAATGAAGACAATCAGTCATTTGCTTATCCTCATGTTGTTCCAAGTCATAATGAACAGACCAAAGCTTGCAAGCAAAACTGCAAAAGCACAATAGATATACCATAAAAGTGGCATGTATGACTTTATTTCAAGTTTTCTGAAGCCCTGTGATAGCTTTGGGTCTGAAACAGATATAACTTTGTTGTTATTCACTGAATTCTCTTCACTGTTTAAAAAGTATTGATGTCAATTCATGAACGAATCATTAAGTCGGATCTTTTCAATTAATCGTTTGAAATTGGTCCACAAACCTAGTCTGAATGATTCATTTAAGAATGATAAATTAATAAAATGTATAAGATAAATAAAGTTTCCTTGTATCATATTATATCATAATAGGATGTAATCTTAATATGATTATATTAGTATGATACAATTATGATTTAATATATATATATTATTGTGGTTAATATAGGAAGAGTTCATGTGCAAAACCGATAAACGGCACTAACGGCAAAAAATGCAGCGCATTATTCTCTAAATATAGCGCATTCTGAAATCTAAACACATTTTGTCAGAAAAGCCGGTTTTGTCCACTTTCAAGGCATCGCGAGTTCACGTTTTACGGCAAAAGCCGACAAGCGCCCTTGTTGTTTTTGAACAGAAGCCGATAAATCCATTTTAGCGAATCAGCGCGCTGTATTCAGGTCAGGTGACAAGGCTACTTTCACTTTGAAAAGACATGCTAGCTGAGAGGAGTTTCGTCAAAGCTGACTATGTTATCGAGAATGGATAATTTCAACAAACTTGATGAATCTGTGATAACTTCTTCAGGGCGTAAAAGGAAAATAAAAGCTGAAACGTTTTCATGTAACCTCGCAAAAGCAGCGTGTTAACAATGTTGAGGGAAAAGCTCTGTGTATTGGGTGTAATCGCATCCATACAGTCTATGATCACAACAACAACGTTTGTCATGCATCTATAATGTCATCTGAGGAGATTACAAAGATTAAATCTAAAACATGAAATGTGGAGTTATCTGCTTTTGCCAAAAAACGACTGTTAGCGTTATCTGCTTTTGCTATAAAACAAACTTTTAATATGTAAAAAAAACATACTTTCAATGAACTTTAATTTTGTAAATTGCCTGTATTTTACAGGCAATGGTTTAGTTATTATTACTTAATCAAAACAACCCAACTGCAGTTTGTTTGATATTACTTGAAGTTATCAGATTTTTGCAAATTAACTCTTCATATTGTATTAAAACAATATACAAATAGATTATTTTGTTATATTTTTTATCATATATCCATGATAGAAATTATATGTTTGAAAATAAATTCATATTTAGTTTATATATTTTCTAGGCATTATGATAAAATTAATATTATCAACAATTACTATAGTGCAAATATTTCTAATATTAATATATTAGCATTTCATATTAATATAAAATAAATGAAATATTATGTAATATTAATATTTTATCATAGATCAGTGTTTGAAATTATACATATTTGAAAATTGTTTTTGGTTTATTTTGTTTTTATAATATTATTTATGCTTAATTTGAAAATTCTTCATATTTTATTACATGATGTGGTAAAATGTTAATATAAGCATTGAATAGTCTAATATTTTATTTTATATGGTAACATTTTATATTCTATAACAATATAATGATGATCAAGGGATACATGCTTCTTTTTAGTCATGATTAACTTTTATGGACAACAGTCAAATAATGCTTTGTTTCCCAGAATGCACTATTTGTAAACTTGTAAAATCTTTGAATTATAATTCACTCAATTCTGATTCCAGTCTGAATACAGCCGGATTGATCTAGTTCTTGAATTCAACTCATACTTTTAGGATACTTTTCTAGTGATTCTAGAGAATACATATGGGTGGGTAAATGATGGCAAAATGTTCACATTCGAGTGAACTATTCCTTTAATAACAGAATGCCAAACTAATAAATCAAATCAAAACAGCGCAGCAGTTACTCTGTGCCATCTTGGATCAAATGCTTCAGATGCTATCGGTGCGAGAGAAATGTGCTTAAAGCCAAGTAATCAGTCATTCTCTGTAATTATGATGCTTCTCATTTGTCTTTTCTTTTGTGAGGCAAACACTTGGAGATTATTCACAGTATATGAGCGCATTCTGCTTAAAGGATGTGCTCCATCCCGCTGAAAAGCCAGCCATGAAATACAGCCCGACAAGAATTTGGCAGAAATGTTCACAGTCATCAATGCCGTGAGTGACGTCATCATTCCAGGAGAAGCGTTCGGTTTCCACGAGCCTCAGTGCCACTCATATTCTCGGCATACGCGGCGAGACCTAGGTAGCTTTGAAATGTGTAACACGATTCCCCTGCCCACAGGACATTTGCACAATGGATGCTGTCTCCGAATGTGTTTGTCGAATTGAAGTAATTCATAAAGCTTGCCACTCAGCCATATTACAAATACATTTCCTAATCTTCCCGCTCTAGTGAGTAGGGAATCAATATGCTGTGTGTTGTAATGATTACACTGCAAAACAATGCTTCCCTTACTTAGTTATCTAAAATATCTACAAATTCTTAAATTAAGAAGGATTTTCTAGACAAGTAAAAATAATTGTCTTGTTTCAGATAAAAATAGTAAAAATTAAGTGAGTTTTTGCTTGAAACAAGCTAAATAATCTGCCAATGGGGTAAGAAAAATGATCTTGTTTTCTGTTTGACATAATATTATTTTTCTTACCCCATTGGCAGATTATTTTGCTGTGTATCCCTTCCGTGCTTGTCAAGTTTGCATGTCTGTGAAACAAGCTATAAGCAAACATATCGATTTTTTTCAGATGCCGTTATCATTATCAATTAAAAATTAGCTGCAGGCTGAAATGCCAAATCTTGGCTCATATGTTCTGTTCTATTTTGGAGCAATATGCTCTCAAATGAGGTAAGCGTTCTGCAATTGGCACAATTCCTGCGCAGCGTTTATTTAGTTTAAAATCTATTAATCTCCCAAAGCAACTGTGAATTTTCACAGATGAAGAGGAATGATGGGGAAACGAACAATGCAAACAGTTGTACATTTGGACTGGGATATAAGAGAAGCTGCTGTGGATGACAAATATTCATAGAGCTCTGATATATTTTTTGGCCTTTTGTTGAGAGAGCACAGGAAATGATAGGGAGAATGGGATTTGGAGATGTAACAAGCCAGATTTGTTCTGTGGACAAGTGTGTCGGCTGCTATGTTGTGGTGTAAACAGTTCATTGCTAATATGCAATCTGATACTTCACTTCTAAATCATCAGAATTTTTATTTTTAAATGTATTTTCTTATCTTAAAAATGTACTATATATATATATATATATGTGTGTGTGTGTGTGTGTGTGTGTGTGTGCACAAAGTAATCCAGTTTAATTTAATTATTAATGAAATAAAAAAAATAGTAATTTTTAGGTTGAATTCTGTGTTGTTATTGTTAGCTAAAATATCTTTAATTGGAATAAACCTGAAATAAAATAAATCTCTTTGTTTGACCTATGAAAATCTCTATAGAAAGTTACATTAGCAATCATACAAAAAAAAACAGTTTGAAATTTGAGAGTTGGAAGATTATGCATATCCCGATAAAGGTAATAAGATTTTGTGTATAAGCATTTTGTTATCCCTCCTACGCTCTTACATTAAGAGGAAAACTAGACAGTTATTGAGCAAGACTTGAGCAAGTTCTTTTTCTAATTGTTTTCTCATTTCTGTTTCCTTCCCTGATAGTCATGATTTGCATTTTTATTTGTTCTTGTTGTGTTGATGAGACTTTTATCTTTTTATTCTGCCGTTTTTGGTTGGCAGTCCAGAGCACTGGTCTTCACAGTAATGATTACCTCTATTGAATTTCGCTCTCCGGGGAAAGACAAGACTGCCAAGCAGTACTGCCTGAGCAATGATTGAATGAAAAAGACTTCTCTCGAGTAGGTAAACATACTCAGAATAAGTTTTGGTGCAGTGGTTGGGAAAATGATGGGGATGGGAGGAGGGTTGAAAAGGGGGGCTGAAAAGAGATCTATCAGAATGCCATCTCGTTTCCAGTTTAGCATTTACTCTCTCTTTAGCACCACATTGTGTCGTTTGATCTTTGATTGTACTCTGCAGTTAAGTCTGCACATCTGTCTCCCTCCTCGATCTCTGAAGCGTTTACAGAAACATTCACGAAGAAGATGCGACGAGGCCGTTTGGATCATTGCACTTGAAAAAGAAAGAATATGAATGTTATTCATGCGGTTTCCCAAGTGCCCCACTGGCAGAAATGGGTTTATTCAACCCACATATTCTCTGGGTTTCATGCTGTGAGCATAACTCCTCATTTGCTAGTTAAATTAAAAACCCAAATCCAGAAGTTACTGAATCTGCCGAGTGGTCTTGCTGCCTTTGCCATTGTAATCGAATCAGAAATTTTCTAAATGCGAGTTTAGAACTTCACAGTGACTTGCATTCAAGTTTAGAGCAGACAGGACTTCTACCTGCTCACTTTTCTAATCGCCTCCTTATCTAAGAAGCTCAGAACCAATTGCTGAGCTGATAGACTTTAAACCTCCCAACGCTCGCCTTGAGAGTGGCTCTATACTGTTGACTCTTGGGATCATTCTAGCACAGTGCCTGACTGCTTAAAATACTTTATTTCAGATATTACAGCTCTGTCTGTACAGACAAGCAATTTTTGCACGTGCATGGTATCAGGCTGAAAGAAGGGCCTGGGATGTACATGATCAAATTGAGCTTTTGAGCATTCTCATCTTACAGTCAAATTTGGGGGAACGAAGCTCAGCAGCGCTATTTCCATTTCACACTTACAGAATATCAATTGGGCAGGTGCGGATGAATCATGTATTGAGCGCAGGCATTTCCTTTTCGCTTACATTATGATCGTATGCATGATTATGCGACAGGTCTTTTAACTTCCGGCTTGCATGATGGCACATGGAAGAAGCACCAATCTTTTGTCTGTCTTGCCACTGTCTAGTAACAGGCTTCTTATTGCAGTTTTAATGCAGTGGATGAAGGCTGCGCTCTTTGCTATGTGACACACTGCATGAATTCTTGATCATGTGTGCCTTATCGCTGTATCCAGCACGTCTCAAAGAGATGTGCCCTTGTTGGTGATTGGCCTTTGCAATGATAAGAGTATCAAAAGCTGAGATGAGATTAGAATGTTTATTTATTTATTTTTTATAATCAAATAGAGTGAATTAAGTATCGGTGTCTCTCAAGGTGTTGTCAAGTTCATTAATGTGGTCTCCTCAAACAATTTTTTTTTTCAAGCAGAGTTAAAGTAATATTAGAATGAATGAATGCATGAATGAATGGATGACAAATAATACATTAATTAATAAAAAAATCTGCATTTTTGAACCAATCAGATGAGTGAATGAACTGATATCTCATTCATAAAGATGGTCAGTTAATTTGTTTTTAATCAGCAAAATGGTTGAATGAATGAATTAATTATTCACTCAGACACTCATTTGTTTCATTCCTAAATGATTCAGTTTAGTTGAATGAATTGGTTGAATGAATGAATGAATGAATACCACAACTGATATGTGACCCTGGACCACAAAACCAGTCATAAATAGCATGGGTATGTTTGTAGCAATAGCCAACAATACATTGTATGGGTCAAAATTATCGATTTTTCTTTTATGCCAAAAATCATTAGGATATTAAGTAAAGATCATATTCCATGAAGATATTTTGTAAATTTCATAAGGTAAAAATGTCAATACTTAATTTTTGATAAGTAATATGCATTGCTAAAACATAATTTGGACAACTTTAAAGGCAATTTTCTCAATATTATTAATTTTTTGCACCCTCAGATTCCAGATTGTCAAATAGTTGTATCTCAGCCAAATATTGTCTTATCCTAACAAACCATACATCAATGGAAAGCGTATTTGTTCAGTTTTCAGGTAATGTATAAATGTCAATTAAAAAAAAGAATGGACCCTTATGACTGGTTTTGTGCAAATCATGAAGTGACCCAGCGCATTTCCATATCTTGGCCAAAAATACAAATAATTGTATTATTTAAGTGTGAGGTGCTATGGGTATTCCTCTCAGTCTTAATGAACACAGGATTTTGATGGATTTAATGGATTTTGAACACAGCGTTTCATTTATTTGAGTTATGATTTCAAAATGTGACATTTCAAGTGTATTTAATAGTTTGGGGTTGGGACCTGCAGTATTGTTTGACATACAGTTCCTAAGTTGCAAAACATTGTTTCATATTTTGTATTCCCAGACATGTGTTGTGTTTTTGGTACCTTAAAAGGTTTCAATAACATATTCACATCAGCCATACAGACAAAAATACACATCACATTGCAATGTATGTAAATGTGGGGAAAGGTCCGGATGTTTTCCATTTTGCTCTGCAAAATAATTGACTGGTTATTGATAATTCAGTCTATGTACTCTAGGTCACTGGAAGACTATCCATTAAAGGTAGAACACCCTCCATTTGAAGAGATACCACCCTTTTTACTTAATGGAGAATTTAACCAAGGCAACCATTAGTGCTCTAAATCCTAAAATAAAATCCAGAGGCTTCGATAAATGCATTGTATGCGTCTCAATGAGTCCTTTCTTCTTCTTTTTTTCTGTTGGTGGGTTTCTGTCCTCATTTGAATGCTTGTCAGGTTAAGATTCACATTAGCTGGGTTGTTTAAAGCTGGCAGCTAATTTATTAAAGAATATTCTGCAGGCAGGCACTGCTTTGAGTAAACCGTTGACACTACTTCCTCTTTATGAAAGTGTTCCGCTGCATTTCCCTTTTACGTCTTAATTTGAAATACATCACGGCAAATATCGGCGAGCTCATCAAAATGCAGAAAGGAACGACACACTTAGGTGTCTTAATTGTTTTAAAAGCCTCACAGTCATTACATGTCTGACATAACAGCACAAGTCTAGAGCACCTTCAAATCATTCAAAAAAAGAAAAAACATAATAACCTTTAAGTGCTTTCGGAGTAAAAATGCAATACCAGCAGAATCCATGCCTCTGCTTATGAAATTAAATGCATTACCTTGGAATAATTTTCATTCATACTCAGACACATATAAGTGCAAATGAGGTTCAGTTCTGTCTTGTCCGTGAGCAAAAGATTGGTCCTATGGTGCCATCGCATCTCCAGCTGTGACTTCCCGTTGTGTATTGTGCGATCTGTCAGAAGTTAATGACGGATGTGTCGCCTATAACAGCAAAATCATAACTTCTTGACGCATATGGCTGTATCTTGCATATATATTACACGCTGCTGCCCCGATGACTTGCCAAGCTGTCGTGGGAAAGAATCGCTGAAGTCAACGACTCAAATTGAGAATGAGAGCCGTAAAGGGACTGCGAGTGGCAGCACGTCTGAGATGGAGTGGGCGATATATTGTGTGAGTGCATGATCCGCTCCAGGGCCAGATGTTCCACTTGACAGGCCCCTTGAGTGGAGGGCAGTTCTGCCAGCTGTCCCCCTTCCTACCACACATGCAGCCATTTGTTGGTAGAGTGTTGAAAGCAGGGGGAAAATCAACAGAATGGCTTTGCACCACGAACCCCCTTGCAACTGTTGTCCAAAACAAATAGTCCCGTGAAATTGCAATTTACCCAACAATGCTTTTGTTTACCGAACACCGTTCCCCGAGTTTCAGTATGTGGCCTGGCAAATCGGAAATAATTATTGCCCTACCTCTATTCCAGGTGAAGCCTTTTGCGTTTACCTTTTTCCTCGTATAATGCATGATAATAGCAAAATTCATTCATCAAAGGCTCCTGCTGTTATTCCCTGGAAAGAGTTATATTTAACTTGGATAGGTCACAGCATTTTCCGGCAGGCTCTACTGAGAATATGAGCCTGAAGAATTATGGCTTTTCTGACCCAGGTGTGGGCATTATTCATGCTTACAATCCGATCGCTAGTGCTACCAGAACACGGGTAAGAGCAGCCGCTGACAACTTAAAAATGTCAGGACTTTTCTCAAAGTCTTTGGCCTAGTTGGGGAAACTTGAAGAGGACATTTTTATTGCACATCATTGTTTCTTGTGCTATCAGCATTTGTGAATGTGACAATGTGTGGGGTTGTTCTGGGGTTCATCCTGCTGTTTTTTCTCTACTACATTTGGAACGACATTTAAGTGGAATTGTGTAATTTACTAGTAATTTCTAAAGTGGAATTTCAAAAATTTTTCAGTCTACAAATAGAATGAATAAAGTTGAGGGGGAAACAGCATTTTAAAACGTAAATATATACGTCTTTGTATATGTATGGGCCTCTTCGATTTATATTTCACTTTGGCTGAAAGTTCCTTTCAATTTAACTAATTAAAAGGTTCTTCTGAACACAGTTAAAAAATAATTTGTGTATTGCAGTTGAAATGCGTTCAGAGTCAAGCCCTGAGTAATGCTGGCTAATCTTTGCATTCTCTTGTTGTCTTTTCCAGCTGGAACAACATATATTTTTGGGAAAGGAGGAGGCCTCATAACCTTTAACTGGCCGGCCAACGAGCGCCCGAGCACCCGTACGGACAGGCTGACAGTGGGCTTTAGCACCTCGCTCAAGGATGGCATCCTGATCCGCATCGACAGCGCCCCCGGCCTGGGAGACTACCTCATGCTCCACATCGTAAGTCAGAGCTTCTTCTAACTTGATCTGCCACATCCACAAACTTCAAAAGCCAGAGCACACAGTAGAGATGAGTTACTGATGCCCTGTTCACACTGAGCTCGACGAGTAATCAGCTGTGATTTTATATATTGATCATTTATATTTATAATGATTTAATCATTATTCAACATGCATGCATTACTTTGACTAAACTTTGACAGTTTTACAAAAATGTACACAAATAAATGTGATTCTTATGAACTTTCTATTCATTAAATAATCCTGGAAAAAATATCACAGTTTACACAAAAAATATTAAGCATCACAACTGTGTTCAGCATTGATGATAAAAATGAATATTTCTTAAGCAAATCAGCATATTAGAATGATTATCGAAATAATCATGTGGCACTGAATACTGCAGTAATAGCTGCTGAAAATTCCTCTTTTATCTATTATAATGTAATATTTTTTGTTTCAATATTATTGTAAGACATTGGTTTGAATACATTACAAATACAATTTATAGAAAAAGGGGGGGGGGGGGGTGAAATTATGAAGTGCATTATTTTTTTCATACAGACATGGGTAATTACATTTACATTTATGCATTTAGCAGACGCTTTTATCCAAAGTGCAGAGGTGGAAAGAGTACAAAAATATTGTACTCAAGTAAAAGTACCATTACATTACTGAAATTTTACTTAAGTACAAGTAAAAGTACCAGTCTAAAAATCTACTCAAGTAAAAGTAAAAAGTAGCTCATTTAAAATTTACTCTGAGTAAAAAGTACTTAGTTACATTTTAACAATGGGAGGGAGGAAAAAATGGGATCGACCAAAGGTGTCAAACTCAGTACCTGGAGGACCACAGCCCTACACAGTGTAGATATTACCCTAATTAAACACATCTGATACAGCTAAACTAATCATTTAGGCTTATTTGAAAACTACATGGTGTGTGTGTTGGAGCAGGGTTGGAACTAAACTCTTTAGGGCTGTGGCCCTCCAGGAACTGAGTTTGACACACCTGGGATATGGGCCTATAAATCTCAAACTAGGTGTTTTTAATTAAATTAATCGGTTAATTAGAATAATAAGACATTTGGGCTGTTACCAGGCAAATTAAATCATTATCAACAAAATGCATCTTTGCAATGCAGAGGAAACGCAGAAGCTTCATCTGAAGTGGCGTAGATGTATTACACACTGACATGAATGCATTTAGCCTGCAGTTACAAATGCAGAAATAATGTTTTGATAAATAAGACATAAAATGTCACCCTGAACCACAAAACCATAAGGGTCCATTTTCCTAAGTTGCGATTTATACATCATCTGAAAGCTGAATAAATCATATTTCCATTGATGTATTGTTTGTTATGATCGGACAATATTTTTAAATCTGGAATCTGAGGGTGCAAAAAATCCAAATATTGAGAAAATCTCCTTTAAAGTTGTTCAAATTAAGCTCTTAGTTTTGATATATTTACAGTAGGAAATTTACAAAATACATTAATGGAACATGATCTTTACTTAATATGCTAATGATTTTTGGCATAAAAGAAAAATGTATAATTTTGACACATACAATGTATTGTTGGCTATTGCTACAAATATACTCCAGCGACTTAACACTGGTTTTGTGCTCCATGCCAGGGTCACAAATGTTAAATAGTCATTTGAAATACAAAAATAAAAAGATACTTTAAATGTTAAATTAGAACCACCAGTAGGTGTCAGCAAGTCACTGATAAGAGAGTCATTGGGATTGAACAGAATCATTTAAGCGGTTAATTCAAGGAATGAAACACGTCATTGCTCAGAGTCAGAGGCATAAAACTGTGTATGGAATTATTTTTGTTGTCGAAATAGAGCAAAAACAGGCAATGTGTCTAAAACGTAAGTCTCTTAATTAACTTGTTTTTTGAACTGTTGTAAAAACCAAAACTACAGGCCTATGTAATCATGGTGATTTTTTGAGAAAAACGGCATTCTTCGTGTGATGTTGACTTACTATATTAAATTATATAAATATATACATTTTCTGCTTCTATATCTTCAATTTTGTGATCATTCTAAACGCATTTTAACAGACTAAATCACGCAGTGAAAGAAAGCACTCAGATGCGGATTAGTCTAATCTAACGTTACTAGATTTCACAGCACACTGTTTAGAGCAGCGGTTCTCAATTCCAGTCCTCGCGCCCCACCGCTCTGCACATTTCGTATGTTACTCTTATCGCTTCAGATGTTTGTTCTATTGGAACGTAAGTGCCCTGCGAAGTGGACATCACACGATATTCCTCCATGATTCCAGTTCGAAGCGAACGTATTCCATTCATAGTGCATTGAAGTGTGCGAGACGTGAATTTAAATTGTATATATTTACAGACGTAAGTTATATGATGTCACACTCGTCCGTGCGTAAAGATGTTGCGCAACGCAAATCCATGAATGAATGTTCTGAAGTGAAGTTAACTTCAGCAGATTTCCCTGCTGAGGGAGTAGGGAGCAATGGACACTGTGTAGGGAGCATGTCAATCGGAACACAGTTCATTCATGGAGCGCACTTCTAACGAGCTGATTATCTGAATCAGGTGTGTTAACTAAGAGAGACATGAAAATATGTAGAGTGGTGGGCGCGAGGACTGGAATTGAGAACCGCTGGTTTAGAGTGATTTGTTTGGTTTTGGCAAAATACTGATAATGTCAAATCGCACATCGTTAAAACAACAATTACTATATTTTCAGAGCGATATTGCACACCCTGCAGCACTGTCTTTTTGGCTCATTTGTGCAAAACCTTTTGCTAAACCGTAAAAGCTTCATTTTAACCACCAATGCAACGATGCAAGTATTTACCTTATCTCCACATGCTTGCGAAGGGCGATGTCGAGATGTTATAAGCTACTAGTTCGGTCTCCCGAGGCAAACACAACTAACACTGCATAATAGAGCATGAATATATGGCCAGGGGTTCACTTCATTTCCTTCGAGTTCAACTTCAGCAGAATACGACGGGGTCTGGTTTTCAGCTGGGTCTGCACCATTAACGCCTGTCTTGTTCGTCTGCATCTTTCTTGTGATTTTAGCGCCAGTTTCTTCTTCTGCCCATTATTTGCTGCAGTTGTTTCCACGGAACGATTTTTTTTTACTCAGTAACGAATGAGTTTTAAAATGTAGCGAAGTACAATACTTCACACAAAATATACTTAAGTAAAAGTAAAATTACAGATTAAAAATATTACTTAAAAAAGTACAAGTACACAAAAAAGCTACTCAATTACAGTAACGCGAGTAAATGTAATTCGTTACTTTCCACCTCTGCCAAAGTGACTTACAGTGCAGTATTTAGGTTATAATTTTTTTGTCAGTATGTTTGTTCCCTGGAAATTGAACCCACGACCTTTGCGCTGCTAACACAATGCTCTACCACTGAGCCACAGGATCATGATAATAATTATGATAAACATAATTAAGTGAAAGGAGTAGTTCTTGTGCAGCATCTCACAAATAGAAAATCTCAATCCGACACAACATATGCTTCCAGTGTATGTGTCAGTGCTTCATTGATTATTATGGGATAGATTGAGGGTGTCGACAGGGTGTTAGTGTTCTGTGCATTTCGTAGAACACAACACCTCTGTGTGTGGATGCCTTGCTTTTTATTTCTGTTGCACGTCCTTGTAAATAATCAATCCAAGAATAATGATGTCTCTCAGGTTTTGAGTTGCACAGCTTCACTTCTATATTAATCTTTGTATTGTGTCAGTGACAATGAGAAGTTTGTCACTTCACAGCTGCATTATAAAGAAAATACTAAAACTTTTCCTCAGATCAGCCATATCAACTGTGAATTTCTTCAGAAGTGGTGTGTTTTATTTTGCTGAGCTGCACAATGCTCTTTTCAAATTATTAAAAATCAATACGCATGCACCCCGGAACCCCAGCAGCTTTATTCCTACAGTTTATCCACGGTGAGAGCTTCTATTTGGTCAGATGTGTCCATAATGTAAATAATTCAGCACTCATGTAATGTATACTGGTTTGGTAATTAACCTGCTTTTCTGAAAGACAAAAGGATTCATTTTCAGACAATGTTTGTGTCTTTAGCTCATAAATGAACAATGAGGTCATTAGAGTGTTTCCTTTTTTTTATTATTATTAATACTGCACAGACAACATACAGTATATCGAAAAATGTAGACACCTAAGCACACACTCATATGCATTTTTTTATTCTTTTTTATTCAAAATGTTTTTCACATTCTTATGGCCATATTCATTTCACTTAAAAATATTTATTGTTACATTTATTATTCCCTAATTTTAATGTCTAATAGTACAGTATGAATTATGTATAAGATCATTTTAATTAATAGACAAGAACTGACACATACGCATACGTGTGATAGATAGATAGATAGATAGATGGATAGATAGATAGATATAGATAGATAGATAAATGTGACTTTAAAAACTTTTACACTGTTAGAATTGTATTTTTAAATAAACACTGCTCTTGTGAACTTTCTGAAAAAGTAGTTAATTATTGATGCTTTTCAAATATTTCCTGAATTAAAAAAGCAGTTTAACACATATCCGAAAATGTCTAACTGTATAGATTACTGTGACATATTAAAACTGTAACTGAACAAACGAAAAAGTTGCATCTTATAAAATTTGCACATAAACAAGTGACCTTGTAGTTTAATGGGGGGCTGTATGTCTTTTTTTTTTTGTCAGAATGTGAATGGGGAATATTTCTCTGGCTATCTCCATCTGTCCACTAGTTTTATTGTGGTGGTCCACTGGGACTCTTGGGGCTCTGTAATGGGCAATATAACTAAGGGCATTTCACTAAACCCTCACCCCCTGCCTTTACCCTTTTGACACACACACACACACACACATACACTCGCCCTATTACAGCAGTGTAGCGCTGATGGAAATAAGCTTCTTCAGCCAAATGAACAAAATCTAGAGCACAACTCTAGAGTAAAGGGAATTAAGCTGCCATTTTATAGGCAGTTTTGAAACTTACGTAACTAGTGATTGGGAGTTGCCTTTGATTAGCATGTACTGGTGTGGAATTAATCTTTGCATTTGGAACACTATACAGGGCACATTACGCCTTTGGTCTCTTTTTAGATTTGAGCGCTAAACGTTTAGTCCTTGGAACATAAATATGCTTTTTATGATGATTTTAAACCTTTTGAATGTTTGCCTTCAACTTTGGGAAGAGTAGTAGTTGACGATGGATTTTTATTTTGAGCTGATTATGAAAGTCTCCCTCCACTCATTTCTTCGGTGGTGATAATGAGTGAGCTATTTTCAGCTGTAAACACTGGTCTCTCTTACACTTCTGAAATTAGCGGCTGGTGACACCATAGAATACCTTGTTAGACAGTTTCCGGCAACAAGGGAAATGTCAGTGCCATTGCCCTTCAAACATGCCACCTCTGAAATGGCAACTTCTGTGATGGAGTCTGCTAACAAATCACTTTAACTTGAGCCTTAACAAACCGTATAATCTAACGGGGTCAAATTAATATCACAATTTAGACTAAATTCCTACCTCGTCATGACTGCCATTTTTAATCCTCTGTTTTTATTCTAAGTTTGGGAACTTCGTATTGTGAATTTTAAAGGGATAGTTCAAGTGGAAAATTGAAATTCTGTCATCATGTTGTCACCCTCAAGTCGTTCCAAACCTGTGTGACTCTCTTTCTACACTTGGAGCAGAAAAGAAGATATTTTGAAGAGTTTTTTCTGTCTGTTTTTATATATACAATGAAAGCTAGTGAGATCCAAAACAACACCCCAATTTACTTTTATTGTATGGTTTTTGTATGTAAAGAAAAGAAAATGGAAAACAGAAGAAAGAAAGTCTGGAAGGTTTGAAAGTACATGATGTCAGGGTTTTTATTTTTTGGGGAACTGTCCTTTTAACTCTTGATTGGTACATCTTGCATCTCCACACATCAAAGCAGGGAACATCTGTCCATTGTAAATTTAGGCATTTCTCACTTTTAAAGTCATCTGATTTTTGAATTTATAGACATGCCATCTGCTCCTTGCCATGTATTATGTGCATGTGACACATTCATCCAAATATCAGGTCTTGTCACAGCCTCACTTCATAGCCCTTGTAATCTCAAAGTCAAACAAAGAACATAATTTTAAACTTATTTTACTTCTGTAGTGTGACACACTTTTCAGTGAAACAGGTAAAGGTGGGTGGGACTTGATTATATTAACCAGAAAGGGGTTGGATTGTGAAAAGTGGTTGTTTCAAACCAGAACAGAGCAAGAAGAATTACAGTTTTTGGTTTGCAGTGATGTCAGTTACAAATTTTGGTACATAATTATCAGAATGTTCTGTCTTGAAACTTGAAATGACTTCATCAGTTTCATGTCATACATGCATCACATCATACAAATGTCATATCATACATACATGTATGTTTACAAACCTTTGACTTGTACCGGTCTCATTATCTCAATAGGGAGGAGTGTAAAATCTGCCAAAATCTGTGGACAGAAGTGTGAAAATATTTTGTGTGAGATTTGCTGATGCTGTTTGTGGTGATCATGGCTATATAAAGTCTGCAAAAAGTTAAGCAAATAAAAATGTCTCACATAAAACACATTTGTTATAGTTAATTTAGTTATATTGTTAGTTAGTTATAATTAGTTATATTGAATTTCCTGTTTTTATTAAATATGTACAAGTGAACAAATGAAAATTACTGAAACATTTAAACATTTGTGCATAATCAAGTAAAATTTGAACAGCTGACATTTCAAGGTAGAATCCAATACGAGTCCTTTTGACACCCTATTTGCATTCCTAGGGTCATGCATTGTAGAATTATTATTTTGTCAATGATAAAACCATTCATGATACACACACACACACACACACACACACACACACACACACATTTAGCCTTTTTAGAGCCATTGTTTCCCTACTACCAGTAAACCATTCATGCCAGCATGTTTGCCATCTGTTGACCATGGTCTCACACGGGGGAACGATGCACTTTTGTAAGTCGCCGAGGATAAGAGCGTCTGCTAAATGCCTTTAATTTAGACGTCTTCTGCTGGAGAGAGAGGAAGAGGCGAGGAGAGACTCTCGTGAAGATGTTCCTGCTGTTCCGGTTGATTGTAACTCTCATCACACATTCATTTGAAATTGCCATTCTGTTCCTATGTCTTCCTTAAGAGTTAAACGCTTAACGAAAGTTTCAAATGACTAAAGTTAAATGCATTTGGAATTCGCTCCTTCCCTAATACGAACAGCAGCGTCTGCATTGCATTATGTATTTTTAGTAAGACCATTGGATACTCATTAAGAGCAAATAGCTTGCCTCCACCAGCTGCACAGCTGGAAGTAAGTGTGTAATTAGGGTAAAAAACTAAGCGTTTCTACAAATTGCTTGTGCCCCATGTTGTATTACCGCTACATGAGTGGACGAGATGTTTCAATTTGCTTTAAAGGTCTTTTTCACCCCTTGCAAAGCAAAACACGCTCACTATTGCTGTTTTAAATAATGTTAACCAATGTCTTTTCGGTTTAGAAACTTGTACTTTGGTCAAATAGACGGGGGCTTTAAAATGACATGGTCCAGTGATGGGCCAGTCATTTCAACTGAATTACGTTACTGGGCCCTTTCCACATATCGACAGAAGAGGGAAAGGATAAATGGCTCCGACACCAGCAGTCTTTGCCACCAAAGCTGTTGACTGAAATCCTATAAGAGAGAATGATTTAAGTGTACAGAAAATCAATGGTGTTGATCTCTTTTAATCAGTGAGCAGCATAACTACACATTGCCTGTTGATTTTCAATCCTGCAAACCTCCCTGCGCTGAATGGCCCCTGCCACAAGCACCCCACTCCGCTTCCATTCAGCCTTAAAGTGCAGAACGATTCTGAGTGAGAAAAGTGTGCACAATTACCAAGCTTGTTCCATTTGCTGCTCGGAGTTCACAGTTTCTATACCAAAGAGAGGGGGATATACTTCATTCTGACAGACTCTTAAGACGTGGAAAAGCGATGTGACTAAACCAGAACGCTCTGGTTGTGGGGGGTCTGCGCTCTTTTTTCCATCTAAGTATTATAAATGCAAATATTTAGTTCCTGTTCATACAGAAGAAATCCACAGAGGAATTTGTTGCAGGTAACTAGGTAATTTATTGACGTCTTCACACAACTAGGTTTCAGGTTTGGACCATCAATCTTCTAAAATGGTTTGTCATTGACGTTTTGCTGCAGAAGGGGTATTTGCATCAGGTTTTCATGAAGTTTGCATGTACTGCAATTAAAATGCATCCGAGTCCAATGCTTTGCAGAGTGGATTGTATGACAGGAAAGAAAACTTAGTTCTTGATTTTAAAGTGGGTTCATTTAAAGAGTTTAATTTGAGTCTTTGGGGGTTTACCACTATTTTGTATATATTTTATATACATTTTATATAAAATATA
The DNA here is from genome assembly GCA_027564155.1 of Gymnocypris eckloni scoliostomus. Taxonomy (NCBI): domain Eukaryota; kingdom Metazoa; phylum Chordata; class Actinopteri; order Cypriniformes; family Cyprinidae; genus Gymnocypris; species Gymnocypris eckloni. Next base: position 19,958,842 of record CM050428.1, read on the forward strand.
TAAACCCAATGTAATGTATAATTTCATATATTTATAATTTAATTTGTTGATTATATAAAAGGTGTACGTACATTTATTTCTTAGCAATACCCCATGTACAAACAACATTTGTTTTCTGTTGCAAGTCTATATTTAATATTTTATTTATATTTTACTCAGCATGTGACAGATATTATTAGCTTTATATTGCTTATATTACTTTATATTATAGATTTATAGATACTCAGTGCTGAGAATCAGTATACAGAGAAAGAGGCATATCACATTTATATTTTTTGTAATTATTGTTTATTTTATTTATTTTTCAGATAGAATTTCCAGAGGTTGTCTTCTGCTATTGTTTTGTGTGAAAAGTATTTTATCAGTAAACCAAAATAATTAATAATTTAATTTAAATTAAATTTTTGTATTTATATATCAGCATTTTGCAGATACTTATTGTGACCTTAATGTAGAAAATGTTTTTGTAAATATGTATACTTACCTGAATGTGGCATAAAACAAGACTGTTTGCAAAGCATGTCTTCATGTCCACCGTTAATGCCCTTCACGAGAAACAAAACTTACATTTCTTCCTGTGACACAATTATTAATCAGTTTATTCGCTGAAAAGCTAGAAACAGAAGTGGATAAAATTATAGGAAGCTGTTGCGCTTATATAACAAATTTTCTCAAAAGCCTATTTCCATAATTCATCGGTAGAGCTAATCACAGCACAATCACACATGGCTTTATTCCAACTTAGCTTAGGAATGCAGGTGCAACACAATGTTTCTGCTTCGTTTTCTCCACATGTTCTCTAATTCTATGGCTGTTTCGTTTACCTGCCACATTCAGCAGTGTGTGCTAGTTTAAGATTCCCAGCTGGTTTGGCAGCTCTGATCTGCTCCTTTGCTCTATGTGTGGTCATTGTGGTAAAAAAGCCCTGCTGGATAAATGAACTTGACATAGAGGAGGCTGTTCTAAATGCATTCTGAGATTCTGATTTCACGGTCAACCTCATCAAAAGAATCCAGCTTTAATCTCTCATACTGCTGAGTTATGAATCAATATTTGAGAGTCTAATATTACCTTCTAATGTTGTTTGAAAATCGAAACACTCCAGGCCTGTAGCTTAAACCTTCACCTGGCCACCTCTATAAATAATCACTCTCTTATTATCAGAAATGACACAGCCCTTTGCCACATATAATGCATACATGTTTTTATTGTATATTAATCGAATCAATTAGTGTATTCTAAGAACTTAATTCACATATACAGTACATTTTGTTCCATAATTTTGAATTATTTAGATTTTGTTTTTATTGACACTAAGTTCTAAAACATAATATAATTATAATACAAAAAAGCAAACAATATATATATATATATATATATATATATATATATATATATATATATATATACAAAATTGTTAGCAATACAATAATGTGTTGACTCTTTGTTATATTATATTTTCTTTTAGAAAGTCAATATTCCATATATGCCTGAAACATGTATTCTGTAGCAAGTCTATATTTCATATATTTTTATCAGCATGTGACAGATATTATGAGCTTTATATGACTTATATCACTTCATATTATAAAGATGCTTAGTGCTGTAGAAAACAATAATATATAGAGAACAGCAAATTCAGAAGAATGACGGACAGACAGACAGTTGAAAGCAGATGACATGATAGATAAAAATATTAAACTAAATACAGTGTCTCTGCTGAAATTCTAATATATATATGCTGTGTCACTTTTTAAATATTTAGTTAGAATATTTGCCATATCATAACTATTATGTTATGTTATGTTATGTTATGTTATGTTATGTTATGTCATGTCATGTCACGTTGCTCACTATCACATTATATTTCGCTACACCCCATGGTTTCTTCTGTTCCAGAGAAACATAAAAACGCTGTATCCTATATCTCTCCACATTTCTGTATCTGTTGTATCCTATATGTCTACATAGTCACACTTTTTTCAAATCAGCAAATCTAAAGCAAATCAGTTTACAATTAATGCCTTATTTGGGTTCTGTGATAACGTACTGTCGGGCTCCGCTGTGGCTACAGGCGAGGATGAGAGTGGTGTAACGCAATCCCCCTAAGGTATTTTTGATCTGGAAATTGCGTTAAATTGGCCAGCAGTTGAAAGCAGATGAATGCGAGCCATGTCTGAAATAGAGCATAATGTGAACGCAGATGGAGAATAAAAAATGCAGATGCCCTGGAAGGTCATTCTGATCAGAGTGCATTGATCCTCAGGGTTCAGTTTAGGAAACTCAGACGCATAAACAAGGAGGAAATTGACGCTTCCTCGTGGGTTTTGCTCAAAACGGGTTGAATTTCAGTGACTTCCCAGTATTATTATTTTTCTAGTTGTCTCATTAACCTTGACATTGATTGGTACATGCACACTTTTACTCTGGCCACCTGAAAACAGTGCACGGAGTCGATGTTAATGTATTCAGCTAATGATAATGGTAGGAAAGCTTCCTCAGTGATCTTCCTGGCAATCCTCGAAGGACTAACAAAAAAACCTCAGCTCGTATTAGAGAAAACTGGCAGCCGCGGAGCACGAATTTGCATTATTATGTCCAGCCACATGTTTTAATCTGTGACAGGCTTGCCACTCAGCCCAGACCTTCCCTACATGACCCACTTTCCTCTCAGCATATGCTGTCAAGCGAGATGTGCAGATTTATGTGGAAACAAAACTGCTCCATCGAAATAAATTGGCCGATCTCCTTGATGACACAGATGAAAGACAGGTGCCTCATCTCAGTATGCTGTGGCCATTTCTATTGGATTTTGTGTTCTTCTTGCATGTAAGCCTCTATATTTACTAAAACGCCCAGGGAGGGCGAGACTGGAAGTATTATTTCCAAAAGTACTTCATAGTGTCGTTTTGCATTCACCTCACGAAGATAGTAATTGTATGTTCTAGGAAAAATTGCAGTCTGTCTGACTGCCTCCCCTGCAATTCAGTAACCAGGGGTCTGTACAGAAATCAGACAGGAAATGTGTTCGTTTGGAGTGACCTCCTCCTCAAGCTGTACCTTCAGATGGGGTGAGAGGAGCTGTGTAATCCACAGCCCACGCTTTTCTGGGTAAAAAATAAATCAATCAAATTGATCACAGACAATCCGTTCCTGTCTGTTTGTGTATAGTGCTTTATTCTTGATTTTAACAATGTTTAACAAATTGAGAAGTAATTTAAATAATTATATGCATTGCCAATGAATTAATCACAGTTATTCAAAAATTGCTAAGAAAAGACTGGAATCACTATTTAAAGAGAATTACTGTTATGCATTAAAATAATCAAAAGTGACAGTAAATGACAAAGCAATACATATTGTTTTGAACTTTCTATTCATCAAAGAATCCTAAAAAAAAGATCATTTAACCATTTCCACAAAAAAATGTTAATCAGCACAAGTGTTTTCAACACTAATATTAATAAGCAATGATTATTGAGCATCTGATAGCATATTAGAATGATTTTTGAAGGATCATGTGACACTGAACACTATTCTTTCAGTTGATTAGCATCACAGAAACAGTTATTTTAAATTGTAATAATATTTTCACAGTATTTTTAATCAAATAAATGCAGCCTTGGTGAGCATAAGTCAAAAAAAAATTGAAATTATCACCCCAAACTGTTTAATGATAGAATATATATATATATTAGTAAATTATATTTGTGTTTGATAAAATGTATAGATTTTATAGTTAATTACACTCAAATTTTAGATTTAGGCCTACATTTTCTCAGTACATTTTTGGGCAGCACTGGATTGGATTTCTTTCTTTGCATGTACAGGAATATGAGTTTTTTTCCCTTCACCTTTGCTCTTATGAACTTTGCTTGTTTTATCAGTGCTCTCTCCAAAAATGATTTCAAAATGATCTAATAATGCTGCATAGTTGTATATAACACAATCACAAGCATAAGGCAATATATATTTCTATTTCAGTCCTGTAAATACAAAATCAGTTACAAAGGGATTTATTCAGCTTTGATTTATAGATGCCTCATAGAAATAGATAAGTGCACCTGTCTGCTTCAGCAGTGTTGCTCGTGGCCAACGGGCATCAAATCCATATTATATTCAACAATTCACTAGACCGTTGTTTCCCGACACTTCTCTGTGGGATTTAGCCCAAAACCAATCGTCAACTTCTTGTGCATCCATCAGCGTCTGCTGAAAATGCAATGTACTATTCATGTGATTTCTCTCCCTTTGCTTATTTGCTTTTTGCATTTAAGAAAAATGCTTTTAGTAATGCCATTCTGAATTAAAACAGAAACTAAGGGACTGTTTTATCGCCATAGCCAGCCAGGTACCATAATTTTCTCTGAATGGTTGTGTAACTCCATTAAATAAAGTAAATAAAATCATTTCTGCCCGTAGTTAAGAGGAAAGTTTGATTGGTCCTGCGCCAAATGGTTTTGTTCAGTGATTAAATGATAAAATTAGCTGAACAATAAGGTTTCAAAGAGTCAAATCATAGCTTTGTCTAGGGATAATTTGAGATAACTACAGCTGAGTGTTCTCAGAGGGAAAAGTCATGTTTACAGCATGCTGTGAAGCCGTTGAACGTCTTTACCTTTTCTTTTCATTTCTGAGGTAATGCATGTGATTTGAGTCCTGCTGTGATTTTAAGACCTGTGGGGGGAACAGTTTTAAGTGCTCTGGAAACTACATTTCCCACGATCCACAGTAGGAGACATCAGTCTTAGAACAACCTAACAATTCCTAGTAGCCATCAGACACGTTAAAATGTCCAACTCATATTATCCACTCAAATGTACCAACAATTAGGCTAAAAAGGGAAACCTTTAGTTTTCAGCTCTATATGTTGAGTTTTTCCTTGAGTGGACTTTTAAATACTTTGACAACCAGGTTGAGGCAAAGTAAAACTTGCAGATAAACCTGAAGAGTTTCTTTCTGATATTTTTTGACGCTTGAAGTCCAGAGGCTTCACTTCTTCTCTGGCTGTTTTATTCAGCCTTTTCCTTTTGTAGAGAAAAAGCCTTGATTCTCTAGCTGGTAGCTTGGATGGCTGATAATCAAGAAACGGTGTGGACCGGCTCTATCATTGATTTTCAGGGAGTCGCTCCAAAGGCATTGCGGATTGTATGATCCAGGGTGGTGCAACTGAAGACCTACAAATCTGTCTTTTAAAGTTATTGTGTCAAAGTCAAAGAGAAGAGAGATGAAAGTAGTTAAGGATCGTAGGGAAGTTTGGCTGTGAAGCACCTTGGAGAATTCAAACAGGTCACGGCTGAGTTAAACAGTTTTATGTTGGCGAGTAGGAATTTGGTTGGCTTTACCCACATGTATAAAAGTGATAATGAGGAGAAGTAATTACATTTAACATTTACATGTATGCATTTGGCACACACCTTTACCCAAAGCTACTTACATTGCATCCAAACGAGACATTTTTATCAGTTTCCTAGGAATCAAACCATGACCTTGGTTGCTATTGCCATATTTTCTTTGAAAGCTAATTCAACTACATTTTAAAGCACTGCTAGAAACCAAGTCTCCGTCAATTCATAGAGGCTCCTTTAAACTAGAGTGATAAGTAAATTAATTATGAGGTCGTAATAGTGACATACTGTACATTGTGACACTGGAAAGCTGCGTTGCATCAGTTCCACTTTTAATGAGAAAAACTTTGTCTAATTTTTGATTTCCAGCTGTTTGTTTGGATTACTCGCAGATGCTTCTTGGCTTGTTAAATGGAGATAGCTGTCCATCTTATCAAAGTGTTAATGAGTGTTTGCTAATCTTTTTGTAAAGCGCTTCAAATCATTTTAATTACTTTAGCATGTACTCCAAATATTGTATGCAAATCTGCATACTGAGTAGTTCTGTCAGTCTACCTGGTGCTCTCTAATCATCGGTTTTATCTTATAACTGTTTAGCTGCTTCATTTGCATTTCCATGCTTATTTTAATCCTAACTCAGTGGTTATCAGTCCTGGTTAGAGAGACAGGTGAAGTCAGATGATTCTCTCTCCAGCCTGGCGTAGTCCTATGCTTCTGTCACCGACCAAATCACTGCATCCATAATTTAGGAACACTACATCACTATGAGTAGTTCATATCCCTAATGACTGCTTTGTTTGCTGACAAGCCAATGAAGAATGACAGCCCTAAATGGCTTCACATGATGCCAATTGATATAAAGTCCAGCGGAACAAATTATGGCACAGCGCCAGCATAGCTTTGAGTGAGAAGCTGATCAGAGACAATGCAAAGGGGTGATGCTGTGAGGAGATCTAAGAAAAACATCACATATTTTCAGAACTGCATACTTGATCTTTGGTGGGTTTTTGTGCACCATATGAGTGTGAAAGGTGTTATATAGGAAATATCTAATTGGATACATACAGATGTTATGACTTAGTTTGTGTAGAAATGACCTAAGTTCATGGAATACAGTACATCACATCACATCTTTTTTTCACAGAAATTATTGGATGTTTCCCACAATATCTAAAAAGTAAGCTCTTTAGACAATGCTTTGAGCATGGAAATGACAACTTTAGTAAAAACACAAACCGCAAAATTATGTTACACTGTTACAAAATCCTGTTGTTTGGATCATTCTATTCTTCAAAGAATTTTAAGAAGCAATATTTTCAACATTTTCACATTAATCAGCAAAATAGCATATTAGGATGATTTCTGAAGGATCATGTGACACTGAAGACCGGATTGATGATGCTGAAAGTTCAGCTTTATTCACAGGAATAAATTACTTTTAAAAAAAATATTAAAATAGGAAACTGGTATTTCAAATAAAAAAATTTTTCCAAAGTTTTAATTTGATTTATTTATTTAGTTGGTTACTTTTTTACTGTATTTTTGATCAAACAAATGCAGCATTGGTGACTTCTTTAAAAAAAAAATCATTATATTATATTAAATTCAGAAAAGTGAGAAAAGCCATGATAACACTCAGTTTAGTCCAGAAAATCATTACGGACTGCAGTTTTTACCAGATCTGCGATAAATATAAGGTGTTGTCAGGGGGCATTTATTCAAAACACACTCAGAAGTGTATTTGATTGCCTCTGTTAAATACACATGTTCTCTCAAAGCAAAAAAAAAACCATTATCCGCATATTTGGTCCTGATAATTGCACTGAAATGCAAATAAACAATTAATGCATTTCATAAAATATATACCACCCCCAACACCACCACCACCCGTTCATTCATGTTTTTAATTTATGAAGGAAATGATGATTTTGTTTTCAGGTTCATTGTGAATTATTTTACTTTAGAAATGCTCTCTCATCAGCAACACTCATGACATCATCAAAACTACACATGCAAACTCGAGTTCAAAACAAATTGTGATCTTTTCATGCACATCGCTGTGCACTCATATGATCATACTCATGTTTTCTGGATGAGGTATAGCGTTTATTCAGAAAGGACAGATGTCTTTTGTGAGTGAAACATGTCAGATCAAACTCTGTGTTGTTTCACATGACGACTTGCAGAATGTGGCAGCTGCGGTAACCATGGAAACAACTGCTTGGGGGTGATGGGGGTTAGAGCGAAACAGGGAGCGTATCTCTTGTCTTTTCTAAGTCTGCTTTAAAAATCAACTGTCTCTGAAACTGCCTAACTAAGCTTTATGCAGTAAACATTGTCAAAGAATGGGAATCCTTTCAGCCCACCGTTCGGGCTCCAACGCCTGAACCATTGATCACACGGCACCTCTGCTTGTCAGGGTAAGAACGTGTGTGAGAAGAGAGGCAGTTCATACACACGGAATACATGCAGTCATGCCTCACATGGAGCAGCATGTCAAGATATAACCCTATTGACCCAGTCCCCCTCTTACCATCTCTGGAGAACCTCTTCATGTCTCTTGAGATGTCACAATGCCACCCTTTGATGGTTCTTTTCCAACAGTGTTCGGTTCTCCTTAAAGAATAAAATATGTTAATAAAGTGTTTTAATCTAATCTAACTCTGATGAATCACAATATTGCAAAAGGGTACCGTTCAAAGTTTGTACCGTTCAAATGTGTTTAATTGCTTATACTCATCAAGGATGCATTTATTTGATCAAAATACAATACAAACTATATTTGTGAGATATATTGTTATTTTTAAAATAAATATTTTCTAATATATTTAAAAATATCATTTTCAGCCATCTACATGATCCTTCAGAAATCATTATAATATGCTGATTTGCTGCTCAAGCAACATTTTTTATCCTTGTAAATATTAAAAACAGTTGTGCTGCTTAATATTTTTGTGAAAATCATGATACTTTTTTCATGATTCTTTGTAAATAGAAAAAAATGAATTTATTTAAAATACATTTTTGTAACATTACAAATGTTACTGTAAGTTTTTAATGCATCTTTGCATTAATAAGTAAAATTATTAATTTCTTTACTAAATTACTTTAAATAGTAGAGTATATAATAGTAATAAGTGTATTTAAAACATGTATAAGTTTTTATAACACATTTATAAAACATTTTTATGAATTTCCAGTTATGTTTATTAATGTGCATTGCCCCTGTAAATAAATAAACTTAAACTTGGTCTTGAGAAAAATGCAAAACTTTGCACATGTTTGCATTTCTGATCTTTTGTGTTCGTATTTGTATGAATGGAAGACAATGTTAATGTTTTTGAACAAATTGGTGGAATGAGTAATACTGTGACTCACTCATAAAGTTGGTCACTTGTTTAATTTGTGAATGAGTGGTTTTGACAGTCACTGAGTAACTTGCAGAAAGTGTCACTGAAAAATCCCCACTACTAATGGTTTAAATTGACAGTTATATGTCCAATTTCTGTGTGGAGCAAATGAATGGGATTTTTTAACTGTAAGAACCAGGATGTTCCACTCAGTTCTGAGAATATTCTTGGGAAAATTCTAGTTTATGGTTTTCCTGTCAGTTTAAGCTCTAAGCTAAATTCCCATCCTGCATCTCATTAGCATATATTTTTTTCATTTGCAATTTGAATTAGTGGCTCGGAAGTATGTTTTGTTTTTTAACGAGATGGAGCCCACATAATCGGATTGCCCCCTCCAGATAATGGTGATCTAATTACCAATAAAGTGTAACGAACCATCCGAGTGTAGATGATTTTGTGATGGCTTGACTTTCTCCTTCAGTTTTCCAGTTGCACTTGAGAGAAGACGCAGTGGCGTGTGCCGTTTCGGCACGTATTACGCCACACTCCTCTGAAATAAGCTCCTCGTTCTGTTGACAAAGCAAATTAGAAAATTGAAAAATAAAATTTCTCAACTTTGCTTTGGTCTGCAGAACGGATCTTCGTAAATAACATCTAGTGGACATGGGCTCAAGGTGGAGTACTTTATACTGTCGCAGAGGGCTGTTTAGATAACATTTTGACTGATCAGCATCAGATGCAGACGAAACACAAATGTCTTTGTCTTGTGACCTCCCTGAGGATGTGGCTACTCATATTCTGCTCGCATGACAGATCAAACTCAATGTGATAAGCAGCTGCCTTCCTTTTATTTGTATTTTTTTTAGAGTTATGAGGCATCTGATCCTCTTGACTTCGCATAGCATCTTTTATATGTGCTGTATATTAATACTTATACTCTCAAGGTCTGTGTGCAAAATGGAAAGATGAAAAATTCTACTAGACGGTGTTGTAAAGTGCTTTGCATTGTACTCTTTGGTTTGCTACTTGTAGACCATAAATCATCATCTGAATGCATCTCACATCCGTGTTTAGGACCTTCATCACTTTTTATTTTTTGTTTTAAAAAGCAAGAAAACAAAGCGGCGCTGTCCTTGAAACACACCGCGATATGAACCACTGAAGGCCGTTCTGTCTCAAACTCACCGTGAATTTTTTTCTTTTCAATTGTGTGTTTGTACTTCTGAAAGAAACTTTGACTCGGTTTACTGTCAGCAAAGTTATTTCTTATGAGTTCTCCCCCCCATGTTGTTTTCCGTTTGCCATATAAGAGTGTCGATGTAGCAAGTTCTGGGTAGATGAAGTATTGTCTGGCAGCTGTCGGTGTTTTGTGGACCCGATAGCCTTGGCAGGCAAATCAGCAGCTAGCAGTGAATTAAAGAGCGCTTTCTGCCTCATCAACATGTTTGATATCTCCATAAACTACTCTGAAAACACAGCAGCTCTTCACGCAGATGTCCCATGGACACCAGACTCCCTCGAGATTTCGCCCGTATCAGCAAACTTAATTGAAAGGCTGTGGGAAATTGAAAATCTTCTGTCGGTAGTTTAAGTAGCAATGAGCGACTTGAAGGACTAATTGTAGTCGGTTTACTTGAGTTCAATACCTCGACTGGAGGATTGTTGTGTTGTTTAAAGGCATTTTTAGATTTCGTGGTTATGAGTAAGCTTTCATTCTGTTTAATAAGGCGTTTGCAAGTGTCAAGCTGCTGAAACTCCAGCCCTCCATGCTGGTCTAATTAGTGCGATAAACAAAACATCATAAACACGATGCCTCGCTTTCTCCATAATCTAAAGCAAAAGTGTCTTTATTATACTATAAATGCTGTAATAATGCAACAAAGAATCAAACCCATCTTGTTTCTCAATTAGCATTATGTCGTGAGCGCTAAAACATACGCAGTGTTTCAAATGCGTGTCCATTTTGTTTACTTGCTAATTTTCCATTAAATGCATCCCACAGCTATTTCTTATTCTTTTGCACTTGCTAAACGACACACACTGAGACACAGATTAAACTGAATGTAATGAAGTTGTTCCGAAAAAGATCCCACACTATTTAGCAGCGGACTTGAACATATCGACTCTTATATTGATGAAACAATCAGCTACGAAAAATTGTCACTTCCATTGTCTCTTTACTACCAATGAGGAGCATCTCTCCTTATCAGCTCTCCACAGACGGGCACTCACAGGGAGAGACGGTTCATCTTTCAGCCACTTATCAATTTGTCCAGGTGATACAGTGGGGCAAACCTCACACAGCAGAGGAGAGCAAGAACAGCACGATTGATGACTGTAATGATTGGAGTTTGCATTCTGGAGCAGGACTCTAACTGTCTGGCTATCAGAGGAGCGTGTCGCAGAATACAAATAAGGCCACACTTGCTTTGTTCATTACTTGCAATGTTTTGTTGTTTAGTTTATCCTGAAAGGTATATCAAAATGGTGCATTATAATATTGTGATGGAGGTTAACAGCAAAAAAATTGAAGTGGCCCATGGTATAAAAGAGGGATTCAATTATGAAAGATGTGGATAGGGGTTTTAGCAGTAGAGATTGTTTCTGTAAATACGCCGTAACTTTAATGGATCATTATCTAACATAGAGACGACGCCTGATTAAATGATGAGTGATGAATACATTTGCTCTTTGTATGGTTTCAGACTTGTGGAGTCTGTTTGTATACTTTTAATATAAAGATTTAATTTAAGCCTCGATTGTTTGCATAGTGTTTGCAAAAGGACCAGGCTTTCATGCCATTTTTTTGTGTGTGTGTCTAATTTTATTTGTTTAGCTTTTCTGCTTGCAAAATCATTATGTGGCCCATTGTTTCGAAAACTCATTCTGGCAATCAGTGGGTTTTATTCCACTTCAAATACACAATGAGTAATTGGAGGTGCCAATCAATGTACACTGTGCCAGCAGCAGAGTTGTATATTTGGCTGGGTACCTTTCAATAATGTCCTAAACGCATCGTCCTAAAGTATTAAGCGGCATTCAGCCTTGTATTTAAAAGTTCAGGGTTATTGAAAGTAAGAGGTTTGGAAATTGTATTAAAGAAACGTGTCCTGGAATTCTCATAAAATGATTAAAATAAAATGTATTTTAGATTTAAATAAAATTAATTAGCATAACCAATTTCCATGAACCCATTTTGGTGTAATGATCAAGAAAATCATAAATCATATCTGACTATGCAAGCCTGCAGTATATCATGTTTTAATCATTCATTCATTTGTTTTATTATTATTATTAGTTATTTCAGGTGAAATTGAGTAACCAAAACATTAAAAAAACATCGGGAACACTTTATTTTAGGGTCTCTTAACTAGTTGCTTATTAGCATGCATATAACTAGAATATTAGTCATTTATTAGTAGTTCCCTATTCTAAAGTTTAATGATTCATTATTATAATAATGATTCAAGATAATTTAAAAATACAGTATTTGTTTTTACCTTGAATTTTTTTTAAATAATGATGATCTTTCTTTCTTTCTTTCTTTTCTTTCTTTCTTTCTTTCTTTAAAAAAAAGTTTGAAACCAACATAAAAAAGATAACATTTCTTGTTTTCATTGATCTTGACCATCTTTATTTGTCATTGACCCATAATAGAAAAATCGCACCGATCTTGTTCTGTATTTGCTCTCTCCTCCTGTATGCAGACACGACGCTCAATATAGTGTGTGTGTGTGTGTGACAGGCTATTTCCTTTCATGTATCACTTGCTCAAAAACCAAGAGTTTATTCGTCCTTTTACCCTCCTGGATACGAAAGCATTGCAGTATTGGAATTGGAACGTGAAAGGGGGATGAGATGGATGTACGAAAGAGAGTGCAAGAGAGAGACGCATATAAACTCTTTGATGCTAAATGTAAAAGAGTGTTTCTGTGATCAAACAAGTAATACAGCAGCAAGAGGCTTTCACAAAGTGAAAAGTAACAGCGCTTAGATATTTCATAGCACTGTGTGTGTGTGTGTGTGTGTGTGTGTGTGTGTGTATGTGTAAGTCTGTGGAAACAGATTTAGCAAAGTGCTCTTTATATGTTTTGACTCATTTTCATCTCATTAATATTTTACAAGAGGGCAGAGATATGTTTTCTGTAGCTTTTCATGCAGGAAGAAAGGCCGGGTTACAGTAAGGTACAATCCTCCGTCCTCTATAAAGATGGTCTCAAGTGACCTGAAGTATCATTGAACACAAACACTTCATTAAAACTATACCACACATTGACAAGCTTATGAATATCTATCCATTAAGTACATAAATAAATAAGCGCACATAATATAGCCATAAGCTACAAGTGGCCATTTACTATAGTTAAAGGAGACATGGCATGAAGGGGAACATAAAGAAAACAATTATTTGTAATAGTAATTATTATGGATGCCAATTCAAAATGTCAATTTTGTATAATTTAAAAATCAAGATAGTGTGTAATAAAAAAGTAGCAAAAGGATAAAGATCTTGAGCAGCATTATTCAAATTCTATTTGACTATATTTTTATGTGACATTTGTAAGTCGCTTTGGATAAAAGCATCTGCTAAATGTAACAGTGTTTTAAAATGTTCCACTTATAGTTTGAGACACTGAACAGTGTGATGCAGTATTATTATATGTATTTATTTGTGATTAATTTGGTTGATGAATCTGCATGCCATGCAGTCAGGTTGATACTTATATTAATCTTCTAAAAACATAATTTTTAGACTTTAATGATTTTAGATTTAAACATTTGTTTCATTGTTTTTGCTGGAGTTAAACTATGAAAACATGAACAGAATTACTAGAAAGCATACAAGGCGCATTTCTGAAAAGTGCACATCTACATTGTGATATAAAAGAAGGTTAAAGCCTCAGTAATATCTTTCTAAAGGAATTGTGAATTCTGAGGAAGGGCATATGTACAAAATTAATCTAATAGATTTTTTAAATGTGTAAAAAAAGATATATATATATTAGTATATTTCTTACATATACAGTACAATTTGACCTGCAATTTTGAAAGAAATATGTTTTCTCAATATCTGTGGTTAATTTCGAACTTGCTATTAACATTTTACTGTACACATTACTATCACTAAGGCAGACTTAATTTGTTCAAAAATACAGTAAACACTGTGATTGTGAAATATTATAAAAATGTAAAATAACTGTTTTCTATGTTGATGTGGTTTGAATAATAATTTATTCCTGTAAATGCAAACCTAAATTGCAACTACTCCCATCATTATTGGCACACGCTTCTTCAGAAATCATTCTGACATGCTGACTTAGAAACATTTCTTATTATTGGGTTTGAAAACTGTGATGCATTTCATGGTTCTTTGTTTAATAGAAGGTAAAAGAATAGCATATTTTTGAAATATGCATTTGTTTGTAATATTTCAAATGTTGTACTGTTACTTTTGTTAAATTTAATGCATCCTTGGTGAATAAAAGAAAACAAATAGTGTAGATTACATCCTTGGGGTCACCAAACATGAAATCAGTAAAGTCAATATCTATCAAACATGAGGGTTAATTAAAGACAAACAGAGAAGAATATACACAGCATTCCGGCCTTTGGCAAAGTCTTCCAAATGAACTTTAGAGAACTGGCCCAGATTTCTCTCAGGGAGATCTTTCTGTGATAAATGCACTCTGCGGTGATAAACATCTGTCATCATTTGCCATGCTGCAAGAGATAAGAACAACACCAGATTTGGTTTAACATAACCATAAAATATATCCATGCAACCCAGAGGGCTCAGGAGGGGGGTAGAGAGAGTGCGTTAGAGAGGATGAAACGCTTGCAGAGAAAGAAAAATGATTTAGTCGTTCTGAGCTGCTGACAAGTGCCCAAAACCCGTTAAAACGACCAAACCATCTTAGGCTGGTTTCCAGCCGACACTTTCACAACACATAGTTAATTCAGGACATTGACGATTGATGAAACATTTCCTCAATGCTTCTTGCTCCACCGATGTTCATTGAGGCTGTTCTAATTAATTTATAGTGGGAATCTTTGCAGCTACATTTGCACACAGCCTCTTGGATCCATGAGGGCAAACACTGCACACCTTCCTGTTCCATTAATCATTCTTATCTCTTTCTCTGTTTTAGCTAATGCTATTGATTTAGTCCACTTTCACTGCATTATGTAAATCAGTGAGCCAGATTCTTCACCTCCAAAGACGGGGGGGTGCTAATGGCTGATTAATACTTTTCATCAAGCGGACATGTTTATCAGGGGTCACTAATGCTAATAGATTATTCAGGATCCTCCTAGAACAAAAGAAAAGCAAGAGGTGACAAATTTCAAGGGCAACTGCGTCATTAAAAATTAATCAACACAGAATAAATGCATCTCTTCATTGAGGTGAATACAGGAAAAATGCATAAGGTGAATCTGAATGGCAAAAAGTCACGAAATTTACCTGAATTCATCCCATGTACGTGTTGTTAATGTAGAGGTTCTGGCCAAAACTGATATTTTTCTCATCCTTTTCAGGAACAAGGCAAAATTGGAGTCACATTCAACATCGGAACGTCTGACATCACGGTTCATGAGACCAGCACCGCTGTAAATGACGGCAAGTACCATGTAGTGCGCTTCACCCGAAATGGGGGCAATGCTACACTTCAGGTGGACAACTGGGCCATCAATGAGCACTTCCCCTCAGGTAAGACCTCTCACCGACCGCTTCAACCTTTGGCTTATGACATCAAGAAGATGTATGGACAACGCTCAGAACTGGACAGCAGCTGCCTTCGAGCTATTTCTAAAGTCACTTTGTCTCCCAGTGAACTTTCATTTAGCAACATCCTGTGAGCCTCAGTCACAACAATACCAACAAACAGTACATTTGTAGCCTCTCTTATTCTCCTAAATTGCATTTAATTGTCAATTATAATTTTTTTTTTCTTCTTCCATGGCTTGAAAATTGTGGCATTTTGCTTTGCCGCTCTGCTGTGTGGGTTTCTGTGGAAACCATTGGACGTGGTGTGAAAGCAGCTGACAAGTTTACTTTTTAATTACATTTTTCCTTTTTTATTTATATAATTTAATTAGACATTTATTTCTGAGCTGGAAAATATGAATCTTCAGCATCATTACTTCAGTCTTCAGTGTCACATGATCCTTCAGAAATTATTATAATATGCTGATTTAATGCTGAAGAAACTGTTCTTATAATTTTGTGGAAACCATGATATATATACACATACATATACATATATATATATATTTGTATTTATGTTTTTTCAAAAATTTTAGATGAGTAGAAAGTATGAAAAATGGCAAGTATTTGAAATAGAAATCTTCTGTAAAAAAAAATATATATATATAAATAAATATCTTAAAGGTTACTTTGTATCATTTGAATACAACCTTGATGAATACAAATATGAATTTATTTGCAATGACCCCAAGGTTCTGAACGGTAGTATATAGTAGGCTTTGTACAAATCTAGTATTATATCTCTTTTTATTTTTTGCTGTTATTTGTTTATTACTTCTAAGAAATTAGTTAGATTATAAAAGGAAAATCATGTACCAGCAATGTCCCTTGAAGGCAAGTTAGTTCTCTCTGCAGCATCTTAATAAAGCCTTAGGCTGCTATGCACGCAAGTACAGCTCTTATCTAACGAAAAGGGAAAGACTGCAATTTCCAAACATTATATTTCAGCATGGCACATCAGCTGTATATATCTATTCCATCTACACTAGCATTCAGATGATTGGGATCATCAAGATTTAGATTTTTTTTAAAGCATTTCATACTTTTATTCAGCAAGGATGCATTACATTGATCAAAAGTGACAGTAAAGACATTTATAAATGTTACAAAAGAGTATCGTTTTAAAAATGCTGTTCTTTTGAACATTCATAAGAAATCTTCAAAGAATCCTAAAAAGAATATATCAGTTTCCATGATAATATTAAGCAGCACAACTGTTGTCAACATTAATAATATTAAGAAATGTGTATTGAGCAGTAAAACAGCATATTAGAATGATTTCTGAAGGATCATGTGACACTGACGACAGGAGTAATGGCAAGGAGTAAATTCAGCTTTACCATCACAGAAATGAATTACATTTTAAAATCTATTAAAATATAAAACAGTTCATTTTTCATAATAGTACTGATTTAAATGCAGCCAGCACAAACTTTTGCACTTTAGCATAAACCTAGTTGAATGAATGAATTTCTGCAGCATTACACTTTACAGCCCCGTCCACTGTAAACATAGTGTGAATATTAAATATTATATTCGTTTATGTCATTAAATTAAATATTTAATGACACTTAACCAGGTTCAGTCCCCTCAGATGAGTTCTTAACAAAAAAGGATTGAGATCTTTACATTTTACATTTTCCTCCCATATCTAGTATTACATCTCTTCTCAGTTAAAAGCACGAGCAAAGAGGGGAAATCATGACACAGACAATTCCTCTTAGCTCACATTTTACTCCGTTTAGCATGATTGGACAAATTGGGGAAGGTCGAGAAGTTTAAAACCTCTAAGGTTGTCATGACTTTATCTATAAAAATCAAGATTAGTACAAAATCATTGAAAGGAAAGCCGTCACATTGATTTACTTGGATAGCATTAGAGTAACGCTATCAGTTGGATATTTTCTATAATGCAGGTACATGGAGTACAGTTCATTTTGAGGGAGTATTAAGGAGAGATTATACAACGCAAACTTCCTCCTCTTGTCTCCTCGGCTGGGTCACACACAAGAGACATGCTTTGTTGAGCATTATCGTTACTGAGAAAAGATTCTCATCTAGATTATAAGAAATTCTAAACGATGCAAACATCTGTGTTATTTTTTAAGCAACATGCCCATGCAAATCCAGTGTAGAGTCATTTGTCTTGTTCATTACACAGCGTGTGTTTTTTCTGTTTGAGCATCTAAGGGCATCAGTTTATGTTCCTGTCGGCGCTGAATAAACCAATTTTATGTGGCCAACTCTACTAATGCACCCATTTATCAGTCTGCCATTTATATGAATGATATTAGGCATGACAAATATATGCAGCAGTGTGTCGCCGTGCTGTTCATATGGATGCATTATACAGAAGTCAGCTCCTGCCTGTTTTAGGTCTAAAGTTTCATTTTTGCCAACATGTGCATTTGCAGCAGACTCACATAAGAGCTGGGGAAATATATCACTGAGATTTATAGGTGGCATGGTGGTATAACACTTCTATATAAATGTCAGCAAAATTTACTTTCTCTGCCAAAGTTTCAACATGATTATAAAATATTTATATATTCAGATGGCCACCTGCGAATAGAATATGATTATGCTTGAAGACAGATGTCCCCTCATGGCAGGCTGCTCTTTGCTTTGGCACTGATTTCTTTGTAATGTTTGATTTCTCAATTCGATCTTGTCAGGACGTTGATGAAGAAATATACTTAGTCTCTTTGACGGAGCTGCAGTCCTCAAGTGATATTGTGAGTTTTTGGTGCGCTGCCATGCTATCCTTTATTTAATTTACAGGCTAAATGAAGCAGGTTCTTGAAGACCCATGGAGAGCACTGAACCGCGCTCAACATCTGTGCTTTATTTTCTTAATGCGTCAAAGAACTAATGCCTAATAGTTTCGCCACATCGGTTCCAGAGCTGTGCTTTTGCCAAGTTATTACACCGTAACTTGCTGCACTAAGCACATACAAATAGCAAGGGCAAGTTAGCTCGGTGCGTCTTTCAAGCACACTGCCTATTTATCTCCCACGGGTCCCAAGAGGTCAAGTAGTGATGTCTACAGGGCCACAAGCGCGGTCACCTAAAGCTTATGACTGTCATTACAACGTAACCCGAGGCCATGTGCAGAATACTCAGAGAACTTTATTTTCAGAATAAATTGTGCTGCGCTTGTCCATTCACTTTACTAGAAATACCGAGCCAAGTGCTGCCACATGTCCTAATACAATTCGCACACCCTCCGGTAACAGCTAACAAATGTGAGTAAGCATAAGACGTACTTCTTTTGCTAGTATTAATCGTCAGTTGTAGGTGTGCTTTTTTTGGCTGGATTTGCTTGGATTTTCCCAGAAAATGCTGAAGGGAAATTCAACGGTGTGTATTATTAAGGCTGTAGCTGGCAATCTGGAGTTGAAAATCAGCACAATCTTCTCTCGCTCCCTTCACTTTACCATATAATGGACTTATGCAGGGGAAATGCAGTTTTCTAACTCACTGCAAGAGCCAGATAAGCAACTTCTTTTCAAGGAACTGTACCTTGGACTAACAACTGCAAGCTATGAGAATTATATTTAGAAAACCACAGATTCTAAGTCTTGTGAAGAATTATCTCACGTTGTCACTGATATGCTAACCGCTCTCAAACACAAAGAGTATCGAATAGTGTTGCACAAGATCTATTTTAACCCTTCGCTACAGGCGTTTAGAATGATTCTGATTAAAATACAGCTGTTTCATTCAGAGGAAAGTGACTTCCACCGGGTTCATCATGCTTACTTGTGAAAATATAATAGACTTAATGACTTTTTGCAATTAGAGGGTATTTTAAAGGGTAATAAATAGAAGGAGGATTAATTCCTCCACCGAATCCTAGAGTGAACTTCTCTTGGGAGATATCCAAAGAGATTTGTAGTTTAGTCCTTTGATTCCAATTCTGCGAGTCAGCCGCAGGTAAGATGAGGTCATAAGCCTGACTGTACTGCTGTCGTTTTCATATTTTAATATTATATATTAGAGGAAACCACAACACTTATAATTCAATATGGGTGATGTTTAAATTTAGCAGTTTTGGTTGATGGTATTTCAATGTCCATGCCCATTTTTGTTTTGTATCTCTACATTAACTTTTTGATTTATTATAATATCATTTTATATGCTGATATTCTATTAACAACAGTTTATTATTTTATTAATTTGAATATTTTTTTTACACTTTTGTAAATATTTGACATATATTTTAGATATTTACATAGTACATGTTTACACTATAGTGCATTTGCTATCATCTGACACTCACTCAATCTTTAAAAACATGATTAATTTGATAATCTTTGATAAAGTAAGTTAAAAAATATATATATTTAATACATTATGGTGGTGATATGTCTACATTATTTTTCAGTAGCTATGTTTATATTAGTTTTTACTATTTACAATATTACTATTGGCACCACTTTTTTGGTTAAACCAAAATAGAAAATAAAATACCCTGCATGGTAGAGGCGAAAAATCGCCTTTTCCAAAATAGAGCAAAAGCAAATGGAATCAGTCCAAATCTTTATCACTCTGGCTGCAGCCCCAAACTGTCCCACACACCCCTGCAGTTTGGCAGGAAATGTCAGAGTGTGTCAATCAGTCGGAAGCTTGATGCTATGCTCAAGAGACAAGCGTATTCGTGGGACAAGGATTACGACAAGGAACACGGAGGGGATGTTATATCATTTTTGACACACGTGTGCGCAATATGATGGCTCGACGGTGTGTGCGTCTGCGTCTGCATCTTCATGTGTGTGTGTGTGTGTTGAGAAGAAGATGACTTCTTTCTTTATGGCTGTGCAGAGGTTTTTTGATGTCCCTGTGGCTGCTTTGGCAGTTCCAGGACCCAGGCTGGGTAATAGCGAATGACAGCGGGGAAAATAGTAGACGATTATATGCGATGGGCGCTGCTATTCTGCTATAGCACTGACAGTGGTTCAGACTGCCATACTTCAATCAAATCACCGTATCATTTTTGTACCATCAGTGAGGTCCAAACTCTACCAGGTTGGTAGAGATATTCAGTTCTCTCATTTCCCATCTTTTGTCGCACACCCTGCTGAAAACTGTTAGTCCAGGGTCACTTCATTCACCATGATGCTCTTGATTTACAATGCTGAAAAGTACTATTCTGATACAAGATTTATTTATCTGCTTTGCATTTATTTAAAGTGCAATCTATACTTAATATGTAATAAAGCACAATTTAAAGAAGCTTAATTTGCATTAAAATGCCTGTTTACATTAAAAAGAATGATTATGACTTAATTTCTACCTGGTCTCGTGGCATTTATGTACCTGGGTGCACTTTTTAGCAAGACACGTAATATGTACCAATAACTACATATTACTGCAGTTTCCAAAAGAAACAAACACTAGAGGCAGTAAAACTCTGACACCTTTTACTCCTTTTCACACAAATGTACAGAGTTTTGATTAATAAAGCATCATTTTCACACAATTACTTGAAGAATATCATGTTACGACTTCAAAACAATATTAATATGTTGGGGATTTGAAAACTGATGCTTTTGAACGTTAGCATCACACCTATACAGCCTCGTATCTATGGGTTTTCACAAATGGTAAGTTTATTCGGTAGCTCACGGAGTACGGAGACGTACTTATTAGGCGAGGAGCTCCGGTTCGAATCCCTGTAATCACGGTTCAACAAAGCAGTTCAAATCTGCATATAAGGAAGATGAAATGGCACGGATGCATCAACAAATACATTTTTTATATCAGTTTTGCATGATATTTTGCATGAACACTATCGGGTAGGTTTAGGGCAGGGTTTGGTGTAGGGCATATTTCCAACACGATAGAGCATTAACTTTTACTTGAATTCTGAACCGCTGCAATACATTTCTGTAGCAACATAATCAAAACACAGCAATATGTACCTATATCTATGTAATAAAAATGTGCCTGGGTTCACGTATTTAACCTGTGTTTTAGCGCTACTCAGTGGACGTTTCTCTTTTAAACTGTGGCGAAACGTGCAGTTAGGTACGTAAAACGGTGTTGCACAGAAAGTGCACAGAGGTACATATTTTTATGAGACCAGGTTGCTTAATTTACATATGCAGCTTGCTGGTTAGACTGGATTGTAGATTTAGTGAAATATATAGTTGTTTGTGTGTGTGTGTGTGTGTGTGTGTGTGTGTGTGTGTGTGTGTGTGTGTGTGTGTGTGTGTGTGTGTGTGTGTGTGTGTATAACGTCTAGGTTACTTGCGTAACCCCCGTTCCCTGAAGGAGGGAACGGAGACGTAACGTCAGAGTGACTGACTAATGGGATCTCGCCGGAGAGCCCAATCACCTTCGAGTGTTAACAAAACAAGCCAATGACAGTTGGCGGCGTGCACGCCGCGACTCCGCCCGCGGTGCGGTATAAAGGAGAGCGCTGCAAACGCACATCAGTTTTTCGCTGAGGAGCCGAGACTGTGTGCCCCGCCGTACAGCGGTGGTACAGCAACTATGGCGGCGGGACGTTACGCTCCGTTCCCTCCTTCAGGGAACGGGGTTACGCAGTAACCTAGACGTTCTATCAGTCAGTCACGTTCGACGAACGCCAGAGTGACTGACTAATGGGATCCCTGAAAACGCCACTATTGCTGACCCTCCAGTGCTCTGCAGAAGCCGGCAAGTCCCCCACACCAGCTGGGATGGAAGATAGGACAGGGTTTAGGCAGAGATAACCGCACTGCTGTTCCGCCAGTGGGTAGAATAACACTGGGAAAGCGTACCCCAAGTAGGGGAAACGCCACGGAGCCACATCCCGCATAAGGAGGTATCATGTGGAGATTACACGTATGGACTGGCCAAGGGCAGTACCACATACGGGAGTCTCTGAGGTAGACCCAGCCCGCCTGGGGTGAGATAGCTACACAGCAGAGAAGGCAGAGGGTTCTGCCAGGGAAGACACGGGCTCACCAAGGGGAAGCCGTGCGGAAGAATACACATGTGGGATCACCAAGGGGAATCACTACACATGGGCACCTAGCCCAGCACGGGGTTGACCTTGGGCAACGTACTGAGTACTGGACCTGGCGTCCGGTGCTCCGCCACACCTGACTGCCGAGGGTGCGGAGGAACTTCAACAGGGTTCGCCGTGGGGAACTGAACTGAGAAGCATCAAAGCGCGCGTATCCGGTCCGTGGGGAATGGCGCAGCAAGCGTGATTGACACCGAGCGGGTTCCAGTGTTACTGGCCATCCGAGACAAGTACACGGAGGACACTGGCTCTATACGGAGATTGTAAAACCTCGCAAACGTATTAGGTGTCGCCCAGCCGGCAGCTTTACAAATGTCTGCTATTGAGGCGCCTCGTGCCAGAGCCCAAGAGGAAGCAACGCCTCGTAGAGTGTGCTCACACCAAGGGGGTGGCGCCCGGGCCTGATAGGCCAAGACTATAGCCTCCACTATCCAGTGGGCGCTTTTAGTCTTTGTTTGGAGACAGCTCTTCCCTTCTGCTGTCCTCCGAAGCAGACAAAGAGCTGGTCTGAGGTCCTGAAGCTCTGCGTGGTCCACATAGATGCGCAAGGCACGAACGGGACAGAGCAGAGCAATGGCTGGGTCTGCCTCCTCCCGGGCAGCGCTTGCAAGTTCACCACCTGGTCCCTGAAGGGCATGGTGGGAACTTTGGGCACATATCCAGGCCGGGGTCTCAGGACAACGTGAGAGTCAGCCGGCCCGAATTCTAGGCACGAATCGTCGACCGAAAATGCTTGCAGGTCCCCTACCCTCTTGACTGTGGCCAATGCAGAGAGGAGCACTGTCTTCAAAGACAGAAACTTAAGCTCTACTGACTGCAGAGGCTCAAGGGGCCCCTCAAGGCCGACCAGGACCGAGGGAGATCCCAAGAGGGTACCAGGTGAGGGCGTGAGGATTTAACCTCCTTGCCCCTCTGAGGAACCTGATGACCAGGTCGTGTTTCCCCAGAGACTTACCGTCTACTGCATCGTGATGTGCGGCAATAGCGGCAACATACACTTTGAGGGTGGAGGAGACAGCCTTCGCTCCAACCCATCCTGCAGGAAAGAAAGCACGACTGCGATCGGGCATCTACGGGGTCCTCGGCGGAGAGAACACCAATCGACGAACAGGTTCCACTTCAGCCTGTAGGCCTGTCTCGTAGACAGGGCCCTGGCAGAAGTGATAGTGTTTACTACCGCTGGAGGTAGCCCACTTAGAACCTCCGCGTCCGTCCAAGGACCATACGTGGAGATTCCACAAGTCTGGGCGCTGGGTGCCAGAGGGTGCCCCTCTCTGAGAAAGTAGATCCCTCCTCAGAGGAATTTGCCAAGGAGGGGCTGTCGCGAGGAGCATCAGTTCTGGGAACCACGTCCGATTGGGCCAGTAAGGCGCAACCAAGAGGACTTGCTCCTCGTCCTCCTGACCTTGCACAGGGTCTGTGCGAGAAGGCTCACTGGGGAAACGCATTTGCGTAAGCCCCGAGGCCAGCTGCATGCCAGTGCATCTGTACCGAGGGTCCCTCGGACAGGGAGAAAAACAACTGGCAGTGAGACGTGTCCGGGAGGCAAACAGGTCTACCTGAGCGTCCCGAAGCGCCTCCAAATCAGCTGGAGTACTGGGGTGGAGTCGCCATTCTCCCAGAAGGGCGTGCTGGCGTGAGAGCTCCGGCTGCACGATTGAGCTCGCCTGGGACATGAACGGCGGCGACCTCAGATGCTTCTGACTCCAAAGGAGGAGATGGCGGGCGAGTTGCGACATGCGACGGGAGCGTAGACCGCCTTGGTGGTTGATGTACAACAACATGCCTGGATACTTGCTCTAGGGGAACTCCTGCCCGAAGAAAAGCAAGGTCCGACCACGGGCTGAAGGTGCGACGGCAGGACGGGGTGAGTGAGACCCGGTACGTGCCGTGGCGCCATGCCCATCTCGGGACTCGGTCGTGAAGCCAACGCTGAAGCGGTCTCATATGAAGCAATCCGAGCGGCGTGATAGCGGCTGAGGATGCCATATGCCCCAGGAGCCTCTGAAAATGTTTCAGTGGAACCGCCTTCTTGCGCTGAAGAGACTCCAGGCATCTCAGCATTGACTGAGCACGCTCCTCCGAGAGACGTGCTGTGAGGTTGACCGAGTCCAACTCCATGCCGAGAAAAGAGATCCTCTGCACAGGGAGAGTTTGCTCTTTCTCGGTTGACCTGAAGTCCCAACCGGCTGAGGTGACTGAGCACCATATCCTGTGTTCGCACAACAGTGCTCGAGACTGGGCCAGAATGAGCCAGTCGTCGAGGTAGTTGAGGATACTGAATGCCTGCTTCCCTTAACGGTACAAGGCGGCTTCTACGACCTTGGTGAAGACACGGCGACAGGGATAGCCGAAGGGAAGGGCCTTGTACTGGTATGCTCGCCCCTCGAGCACGCAAAGCAGGAGAAACGGTCTGTGTCGGGGAGGATCGAGACATGGAAGTAGGCGTCCTTCAGGTCGATTGCTGCAAACCAATCGAGGGACGGACGCATTGAAAGATGCGTCTCTGCGTCAACATCCTGAACGGGAGCTTGTGAAGGGCCCGATTCAGAACACGCAGGTCCAGGATTGGATGTAACCCACCGTTTCTTGGGAACGATGAAGTAGGGGCTGTAGAACCCCTGACTTCATCTCGGCTGGAGGGACCGGCTCTATCGCGTCCTTCGCCAGTAGGACCGCGACTTCTACGCAAGACAGGGGCATCCTTGCTCAACACTGAGGTGAACCGAATGCCCCTGAACTTGGGGACGCCGGGCGAACTGAATCGCGTAGCCGAGTCTGATAGTCCTCAGGAGCCAGCGAGGCGGCCTGGGGAGCTCTAGCCAGGCCCCCAGGGACCGTGCAAGCGGGACCAGGAGTCACTGACGCACCACGGTGGGGCAGCGAAATGGAGCACAGGGCCCGACTCGAAAGGCAGTGCGTCTCAAGTGGGGTCTGAGTGTGGTGTGACACTGACCTGGCTCCATAGTTGGGCAGGGATGCGGGAGAAGGCGCGGCGTCCTCGGACCGGACCCTGCTGCCCACTGGCGAAGAGAGAGGGGGACGGGGTGTGGAGACGAGGTCTGTGACACTGCCATCCTCGCCTCTTGGGACCCGGAGGAAAAGGAAACTGCTCTTTATTGAAGTTTTGGGTACCACTGACCGGGGTCAGTGGCGGAACAGAACAAAAGGAAACAAAAGATTCTCCACCCGGCCCTCCTCCGGGGAAGGAGTGGTGCAGTCACCATCTCCTGAAGAGCAGGATCCAAAGGCTCCGGTCGCCTGTCTCAGGGACGCCCGCCTGCTCTGGCGCTTCACGGGCTTGGCAGGGGCGGAGGCGGGCTGCGCCGGTCTCCTGCGGCCAGCTCCACGCTGCGGCCGTAGTGCAGGCTGCTGTTGTGGCCGAGCTGGAGCGGAGGTGGAGGCAGCAGGAGGGCCGGCGACGAGCAGACGGAGGGGCTGCAGCCGGCGGTGGGTGGAGACAGCAGCGGACCGCCGGGCAGGATGTGACGAAACCTCCGCCTGCTTCTGTGCGGCGGAGAACTGTTGGGCAAAGTCCTCCACCGCTCCGAATAGGCCGGCCTGGGAGATCGGGAGTCCAGGAAGCGGTGCTTGTCGGACTCTCATATCCGCCAAGGTCAGCCACAGGTGGCGCTCCTGGACCACTAATGTGGACATCGCCTGACCCAGGGCCCGCGCCGTGACTTTCGCCGCCCTTAGAGCGAGGTCCGTCGCCAGCGCAGTTCCTGCATCACACCTGGGTCAGCATCACCCTCGTGCAACTGTTTTAGTGCCTTGGCCTGGTGGACCTGCAGGAGGGCCATGGCGTGCAGGGCGGAGCGGCCTGTCCAGCAGCGCCCGTAAGCCTTGGCCGTTAAAGCGGACGAGAACTTACAGGCCCTGGACGGAAGGCGTGGATTACCCCTCCAGGCGGCAAGCGCCTGCGGGCAGAGCTGCATAGCAATGGCGCGCCGACTGGGGGACCTCCACATACCCTTGGGCCGCTCCGCCGTCGAGGGTGGTGAGGACGGAGGAGGCACTAGGCCTGTTTCGGGCAGAAAAAGGTGCCTTCCATGACCTAGTCACCTCCTCATGCACTTCCGGAAGAAAGGAACCGGAGGCGGTTGCCGACGCTCGCCTGCGCCCCCAGGAACCAATCATCCAACCTTGAGCCGGGAGAAGGCGGACGCCTATAGTGCAGCCCGATGCTCTCAGCAGCCCGAAAGCATAGCGGTCAGTTCTGGATCTGACTCGGCAACGCTACTCTTCCTGACGGAGGCAGCGCAGCCAAATAGTCCTCTCCAGAACCTAGCTCATCCCCCGATGCAGTGATCGATAACCCGTCATCTGCTGGGGCACCGAATGAGATGCTGGGCCCCGCCCTGTCCGAGGACCCCGCATACTCATCCGGGAACCCCAGACGGTGCGATGTGCTGGAGGAGTGAGAGGCCCGCGGAGGCGTACTCGACGGGGAAGCTCTCACTGTAATCCTCAGATCACCCTGGCCCTGAGCCGAAGTAGTCCTCCGGCCGGAGGAACTAGAACGGGCAGAGCAAGGGGATACCCCATCTGGCGAGGAGGTATCTGGAACGAACATCGCCATGGTCATGTTCCCGCAGTGAGAACATGACTCATCCACGAGCGCTGCCTCAGCGTGCTTAAAGCCCAAGCATGCGGGGCAGCGATCGTGACCATCAGATGAAGTCAGGAAACGACCACATCCAGAAACGCACGAGCGGAAGCCATCTTTAAAGACGCCGTCGCCGTGGAGCTCTTTAGATTTGCTCTTTATGAAAGTCTCCTTTCAGGAGCGCTGAAGCGCCGAGGGAGGTAGCAGCGTGACCGTCTCTCTCTGAAGAGGAATCAGCACTGGATAGCGACCTCGCTGACGCCCGTAACACCAACGCTGCTTGTCTTTACAGACACTCTGGAGACTGCAATGGCTCGGCTCCAGCGAAAAGCTGATGTGCGTTTGCACGCGCTCTCCTTTATACCCGCACCGCGGGCGGAGTCGCGTTGGCGAAACACGCACGCCAACTGTCATTGGCTTGTTTTGTTAACATCGAAGGTGATTGGGCTCTCCGGCGAGATCCCATTAGTCAGTCACTCTGACGTTACGTCGAACGTGACTGACTGATAGGGAACTGTATAATATGGATGGATGGATTGATAGTATAGTATGTAAAATTATATATAATACATTTTTTATTATAATAATAATGATGATGACAATTCATTTGAAATTAATTTATAAAATATATAATGTTATAACAATAAATATATATGTATATATATATATATATATATATATACACACTAACTGGCCACTTTATTAGGTACACCTTACTAGTACCGGGTTGGACCCACTTTTGTCTTCAGAACTGCCTTAATTCTTTGTGGCATAGATTCAACAAGGTGTTGGAAACATTCCTCTGAGATATTGGTCCATATTGACAGGATAGCATCACACAGTTTCTGCAGATTTGTCGGCTGCAGATGATACGAATCTCCCGTTCCACCACATCCCAAAGGTGCTCTATTGGATTGAGATCTGGTGACTGTGGAGGCCATTTGAGTAAAGTGAACTCATTGTCATGTTCAAAACACCAGTCTGAGATGATTTGAGCTTTGTGACATTATCCTGCATTATTCTGCTGGTAGTTTGCTTCAGGGTTTGACGTGTTGTGCGTTCAGAGATGGTATTCTGCATACCTTGGTTGTAACGAGTGGTTATTTGAGTAACTGTTGCATTTCTATCATCTCTAACCAGTCTGCCCATTCTCCTCTGACCTCTGACATCAACAAGGCATTTTCATCCACACAACTGCCACTCACTGGATATTTTCTCTTTTTCGGATCATTCTCTGTAAACCCTAGAGATGGTTGTGCGTGAAAATCCCAGTAGATCAGCAGTTTTTGAAATACTCAGACCAGCCCGTCTGGCACCAACAACCATTCCACATTCAAAGTCACTTAAATCCTCTTTCTTCCCCATTCTGATGCTCGGTTTGAACTTCAGCAAGTCGTCTTCACCACATATAGATGCCTAAATGCATTGAGTTGCTGCCAAGTGATTGGCTGATTATCAATTTGTGTTACCAAGCAATTGAACAGGTGTACCTAATAAAGTGGCCGGTGAGTGTACATATAGGCCTATTGCTTATCATGCGATATAAATATTACAAAAGCTCATACAGGAGTATTTTTCTTGAATTTTAGGACATAATTGCATTTATGAAGTTGTTGCCCTGCATCATATTTGTGAACAGTCGAAACGTAAGATGACATACTAGTCTGGGGACGGGGCCAGTGCGTTAACTGCATCAATCTTTGCATTGTTATCTTTTCATAACTAATTAATTAACACGTTAAACTGACAGCCCTAATATATATATATTAGGGCTGTCAGTTTAACGTAATAAAAAAGGGATACATATATATATATATATCCCTTTTTATTCTGCTTTTGAAAAGTCATTGCCAATCTTTTTGAATATGTTAAGCGTGTAGCCATTAGATGTATTTTTTCATAAATGGCAGTTACAGCACCCTATTATGTGTGATTGTGCAGAGATTGAGCTCACAGGTGTAATCATATGTAGTTACCCCATGCTGTGTCATTTCTGTAGTTGCTGAAGCAAGCTCAGAAATGATGCTTTGGGGTCCCATGGTGCCCTGCTTCAGGAACACCATTTCAGTTAAATGACTTCTAAATCAGCATGTTCCGCAAGCACGCATAACATGTCGCGCCACCTTAACGCTAATGTCTGGATGACGTGCATGATGTTTTTGACCAAAAATCCTTGTTGTTTTTGTAACCTCTCTGTAAGGGTTGCATATCCTTTCTTTTGTTAAAGCATTACAGGGCTTTTTTCCCTCTCGATACGGAGTTCAGATTCTAAAGTCAGGCTTATTCCTGATGCAGTAAATTACAGTAAAAAAGCCCCACATGCTCTGTCTGCTTTGACTTGTCTCCATTATCCTCTGTTTATTTGTGCAACCCTGTTTAATATGAATGAGTTCATTTCTTCTTTTTTTCATTTCGTAGGACTCACAAAAGATGACTAGATTTTTTTTTTCTTTCTTCCTTGAGTGTGTCTTACCAGAAGGCAGTTCGGAAGTCCTCCGAAACCTCCTGTTAAAATAGAAGGAAAAAAATGTATTGAGCATCTCAGAAGCAACATAACATCTACAAATACCTGACCATCTCCTGTAATCTGATCGAGTCTCATAGCGGTGAGCAGCACACATTTCACGATAAGCAATCCTTCGTCTTTTTGAGTGCGGATGGAGCCGGGCGGCTCGACTGCAATGCAAGAAGACAATTATCTTTCAAAACAAAAAGACTAGATTGCATTTTTGACAAAGAAGGAACCTTTTATCGCAAAAAAGATTCAAGACGGGGTTCGTATGTGCAAAATGATACTTGTGTATCCTATGAGCCAAATACAATTACTCGTATCAAAAACAAAAATCTGTTGCCCTTATAAATCTCTCCAGAGGGGGAAAGAGATAAGCTTTCAATATGAGCTGTCTTTCTAATCCCACGATTAAATGAAACCACCAAGGATGGTCGGATAAACGTTCCCACTCTCATTGTCTCCTCAGATACTGAGGGACGATCCTCTGGAGTCACATTTCTTATTTGGAGCGAGATAATGTGCAGAAAGTCTCTTTCGATTGAGATACAAGCCAAGTGTAAGAAGAGTGCTCAGGCAGAGAGTGTAGAAAAGGCTGGAGAGGGAGAATTAAACAGAGGCTGGGGCAACAAGTCGAGTGTTTTAAATTTCAAAATGTATCCTTGTCAAAGTTAAAGGTGTATAAAGTGTGTGGACAGAGTGATATATTTAGTTCTTCACTCACAGTAACTGGAGTTTTCATGCAGGAGACCGCAGACTTTCAAATCTTTCAGTGCTCATTTAGCTTTGAAATGACGCCTCAAGTGAGATCATACCCCATTTTGCGCCTTTTTATGCAACCTTTTTTACTTCCATAATGTAACGTATTTCTGAAAGAAACACAATATTCAGTATGTACATATAATTTGAAAGTAGGCTCGATTTCACATTCCTAGATTTATTGTACTGTGAACTAAAAAATATTGGTCTGTCAAAAGGTGTGGTATTTTTTTTAATAAATACATTTTATTTCAATGTTATTTATGCATTTTTCTAGTATATATAGTAGTATTTATAATAAGCTTGAATTTTTATATTTTCAGTTTTATTTTATTTTTAACAAGTTTAGTTTTAGTAATTTTTATGTTATGTAATTTTGTCATTATTATTAATTTGGAGATTTAAAAAAATGTTTTATCGATCTTTATTTTTTGGTACTTTTAGTACTTAAACTTATTTAATTTTTGGTAGTTTCCAAGGCAGCATTTCGAATTTTCAATGAAGTTTTTAATCTAAAATCTAGATTTGTATTTAATTAGCTTTATTTCAATTAACGAAAATTATGTTTCATAATTTTAGTCTTAGTTAACAGTAACAACACTGGGTAACTGCTTCAGTTGAAGTAACATATACTGTATATATTCTCTAGAGGGTTTTTTTGCCTCCTCTCAATGATTTTTCCCTAAAAAAAAGACACAAAACAGCAATTTGTCCCTGTGAAACACAACACCGTAGTGTTTATCAAGAAATTTTTGAGGCTCAAATAATACTTGGCAAGGCCGACGTTTCATGCAATAAGCTATATTTGTTTTCAGCGACGGCAATGGCATCCCGCAGCAATTTATCACTCGGTGGCGAGAACAAGTGCACACAACACTGCTGGATTACAAAGGGAGAATGTTCACAATCACACTGCTGTTCTCATGAATTATTTTGAGTTGTTGTTATTAGCAGCCTTTTCCACAGAGAGAGAGCCGCACTTATCATGTCTAATTATATCCATTTCTATTAAATATCTCATACATTTTAAATGTGGCAGTAGTCTATGGTTTCTTTGGCGTGCACTCGTGGTACCGCAGAGCCATTAAGGGTTCCTCTAATTTAGAATTAAAGGGAATTAAAATGCACAGATATCTCACATTCTTGTATGTGTTTGTGAAACTTAATCACAGTAGGAGGAAAACTCCCCCGCAGCGTGTGATCCTGTGCCATGTTAACACCTCCTAGTGCTGTTTCATTTTCAATGAGCCTTTCATGTTCTCAGGAGTGAGAAAAGGTGTCATGCCCTCTGTACTGCTGGATCAAAGCAGCACAAATCCACAAATGTCTGTGCACCAGGCAGTCCTCCATCCCTAACCCCACTGTCCCAAAAAAACAGCAACAAAGCTCCTAAAATATTTTACATTTTTGGTTTTGAATAAAAAATGATTTGGTTCATGTAATGCTAAGATAGGCATGAAAAGAAGAGAAGAAAACCGAATTGAGGCGTAATTCAGGCTGAGCTTGAACCTTTATCTCTCACACACCATAGTTCAGATATTTTAAAATATATCTCAGTGTTTTTGTCTACGTAATAAAAATAAATGGGGTCCAATGCAGTGTTACTTTAGAATTATTTATATACTATTATAGTAATTAATATTTTTTTAATCAGCTTTTATTTAACTTTTTTTTTTTTTTTTGGTTGTGCTTTTTTAAATGTAACTTATTTTAATTAATTTATAATTATTTAGATTTAGTAATTCAATTTAAATAGTATTACAATACATTTTAGTTATTAGTAAGTACATTAGTTACAAGTAAAATAATGTATTTATTTAATATTTCTGTGGTATTTTATTAATTAGTTTAATTAATTTTATGTGCTTTGTCCTTTTTATTTTTTTTAATATAACTTATGGTGCTTGATTTATTATTTTAGTTTTAGTCATTTTAGTAATTAAAACTAGTATTACTATTAATTTGTTAATATTAGTCAAATGTTTTTACATTTTTTTATTCTTTTTTTAATATTCTTTAAAATATATATATATATAAAAAACATGTTACGTATTTTATCATTCATAATTTCAAGTTTTTTCAAGTAATTTTAGTAATTCAAGTTTTTCATCTAATATTTATTTTGTATTTTATTTTAACTATTTCCGTTAACAAAAATAATTTCAACAGTTTTAGTTAACAATAAAAACACTGACCCAATGTTGTTTTGGACCCCATTTACTTTTCTTTCTATTTTTCAAGAAAACTCATACTACTAAAACAATAAAAAAACTTGCAGGTGAGTACATTATGACATAATTGTAATCTTTGGCTGAAATGTTCCTTTAAACTCTCTGTATGTGGGGTTTATTTTTAGGATCC
The DNA here is from genome assembly GCA_027564155.1 of Gymnocypris eckloni scoliostomus. Taxonomy (NCBI): domain Eukaryota; kingdom Metazoa; phylum Chordata; class Actinopteri; order Cypriniformes; family Cyprinidae; genus Gymnocypris; species Gymnocypris eckloni. Next base: position 19,991,559 of record CM050428.1, read on the forward strand.
AGTGTTGTGATGTCTATGCTCTGGATGAGCCCATCTTTAATGAGTTTTCACCATCAGACTAAGCCCAATTTATACTTCTGCGTCGAACCTACGCCGTAGCCTACGCAGAGGCCTACGCCGTAACCTGCGCCGTACCCGACGTGCACCTCTCCAAAAATCTAACAGCGCGTCAATTCTACGCAGACCGCAAGTGCTGTGATTGGTCTGCTAGAACCCCTCCCTCCGTGTGTACTTGAGTTGTGTGTGCGTTTATGAGCACTGTAATAAAACAAAGCAAAGAACAAGTGTCTGATAATTTATTATAGCATTATAAATCAGTTATTGTTCACGACTAACAACGTTGATCTGCCGTGATACACGTCCTTGTGGATATTGAAAGAACGCCATCTTCTGTTCCGTTGTTGTCCCCTTTTTTGAAGTTTTAAATAATGATTTAACGTAATGATTTGATATTTATTTGCCGCTGTTACGGCTATAATGCTTCTCCAACGAGCCGCTTCTTCCTCAGTACCACCGACACAGAAGTATAAATTGGGCTTAATAACACCTCAGCAGAGCTTAGAATTATAGCAGTTGACATTGCCTCTCTTGAGGATCTATTTAGAGCACAACACATTCTTTACCAGGGTAAAACTGAATTTGGGACTTGGGAATATAATAGGAAGGAATGGGGGAAAAAGCTCTGTCTGTGTGGTGCATGTAAATTTGAGAGAGGTCATGGCCTCAGACGGCTGTACTCCCTCTTTCCTCTGATAATAAGCATCCCATTCGTTCTCTCCATCTGCTCTCTTCTTGTACCACTGCCCTCCCACACGTCCCTTGCTAGCCACCTGCAACATCTGTCTGCGGTGCTGCCACATGGTTAAGTGTCTGTACTTGTAACACAAGGATTGCAGGTTAGGTCACGGGTGGCTTTAACTGGGGTTACTCTGATAGTGCCGCATTAAAGGGACAGTGTCATTTGTGTGTCATTTACTCTATGGCTGAACAATAGTGGATAAAACTGTCGTTTCAATCGTTTTTGTTCTGCAATAAATAGTGCAATATAAAAAAATAGTAATTTCCAGCAGATGACTTGAATAGCTGTTTTGAATCTGAGAATGATTGGGGTGATTTTGTTGGAGTTAGATGCACTATCTGCACAGAAGAAAAATTAATGAAAAATCACTTTTTACTTTGAAGACTTCTTTCCATGTGAACCATCTTTTTGGGTCTAAATGATAAAATAAATTATAGGGAAAACGTAGGTGCTCACACTTGGGCACACACTTTACACAATGTCTTTCAGTCACTATAAAGTGAACCATTAAATATCACTTAGTAAGAAAAAAAAAACTGACAAAAAAACTATTTTATTATCTGAGGTTTTAGTAATTTTCGGTAATTGTTTTTATTTTAAAAATTACATTACATTCTTTATTTATTGTTATTCAACTTTTTTTCAATTATTATTATTTTGTATTTATTTTATTTTACATTTACATTTAGGCATTTATCAGATGCTTTAATCCAAAGCGACTTACAAATGATGATTTATTTTTCTCCAATTTGATTTTATTTCAAGGTTTTTGTTCAAATTGAATTTGAAGTTTTAGCTCTGTATAGTACACTGTAAAATTCGAATACCGATATTTATGTCTTAATTTCGTTTTCGTTTTTGATGGACAGCCATCAAATAAATATATGCATGACATATATTTGTGTTCACTTGGAATGTGTAGGTTGGAATGGCCTTTGCGATGTGTATCGAGTTAAGTCATATCGCTGTAAATTATATTCCGATATATTTTGCAGCCCCAATTCATTCGTTGTTCCAATACTGTGCGCATTTCACAAAAAAAGATACAGTTTCTAGTAGAGTTGTCACAGAACTCATCCTTCCCTTTTATGCAACATGAAACTTTTGTTTTGTTTTGTTTTGTTAGTTGCCGTTCCTCTTAGAAGCTACCTCCGAGCGGTTGGGCCTCAGAAGTGTGTTACTTGAATTCCTGGGTTTTGAGGGTATTGGTTGTGCTTCCTGCAGTCTGAAGACAGCTCTGCCAATGATGGAGGCTCCCTTTAGGCTGGCCCCTGGTACACCCCTCCTTGGAGTCCTGAAATTTGGCTCACACAACATCCTACAGTGTCGTGCCACCCTTAGCCCTCGAAGTCATTGTCGTAACAGCACGATGCTGTGGCCCCCTGTCCTTAAATGACATCCAGAACCCCCTCTGATCAGCTTCCTGCTGCGTCTCCACGAGCCCGCAGTCGCATGGAATACCAGCACGGCTCTTTGGGCTTGCCATTAAAACAAACATCCCCAGACGCGTCTCTTGAGCCTCGCTTTTGCATTCCATTGGTACCAGCTCATTCATCAAACATGATTTCACATCTATATAATTTCCGTGGCTTTGGAAAACAGAAGCAGCTGCTGTCTAGTTCTTGTTTGTCAATGGTGCTGTATGATTAGGACTATTGATGTGGTTTTCTGTGTGAAAAAATGTAAATATTGACCGACATCATTAGCAATCAGCAGATAAATGTGTATATAATTATAAGTGTGTGAAGCATGAAAGAGTGTATGCTGTCTTCTTTTGATGGATTGACCGCAGGCAGCTAATCTGCTGGCATTCATTACACGCATCTCTTACAGATGAACCAAATTTATTATAAATATGTTTTTATCAACTCTAGTGATGATTGATTTAATTACACGGAGTAGACATGCAGTTTAAATAGTGTTTCATTACTGGAGAAAAAATAAATAAATTAACTCACTATGAACATAAACAGCTTTCAAAAAAAGACATAAATGTACATGACTAAACTCTTCTAAAAGTGTTTAAATAACTTCAAATATAAAATATTGACAGAAAATGTAAGTATGAGTATTTAACAGTGAATATTGATTCTAAAGATGTCTTTTAAACTTCCAAGGTAACAGCGATAATGAGAGAATTCAAATGGCCAATAAGAAAATTCCTTTCAAATATGCCCGGCCCGTAGAGGAATGGCTTCAGGAGAAAGGTAACTTCCTCCTTTTTAAATTATTTGTATTTTTTATTTTAATATATATATATATATATATAGATTTTACAATTTTTCTTTAGTTAAATTTACTTATTTATAATATATAGATAAATAATTATACTGTATATTGTGTTGCACCCATCACATTTATGCTTTTCTTTTGCCTTTTCAATGCTCGTTGATCTTTGTATTGATCTTAAAGTCAGACTAAATAATATATACGTTGTTTAATGGTTCAATATTGGCCTAGTAAACCTTTTATGAATGTTTTAAATGTAAACATTAAAACAAATTAACATAAACATAAATTTGACTTGACGTTCTGGCTGATGTAAAGGAAGGTGGACAGACAAGGTTCAGTGAAACACAAGAGCTGTTGCAGGCAAAGTATCATCCGAGAAGAAAACGCCAGCGTGATTATTGTTTCAGACATTAATTGCATATCATCAGGAGCCCTCATTATAATCACTGGAATTACTCAAGAAATCAGGACTTTTTAGGATAATCATGAAATGATGATTTCTGGACTCATTTAAACCAGAAAGTGTTTATTTATTTTCTTTCTTTTTTTCTGAATTGTTATGATCTGTTTTTTATTCACAACCACAGAATATTTTGTCTATTATTTTCACTGATTCTTGAGACATATGACAAAAGTTTGAAAATAATTTCATATGTCGCTAGTTTTGAAAATAGAAACAATTTAGCATTAATATTATTCAGAGATAATTGCTAGAATGTCCTCAGCACAAATAATCCTATTCTTTTATTTTTATTTTATCAAAATTATCTTAAACGCAATGTTGTACTATATCAAAATGTATCCCAAATAATAATTATTTTTATACATTTTTTATATTTTATGTCCCAGGAATCAGTGATTTGTACATTATACCATGTGTTTATAACAAAGACATTTTTACAGTAGACTACTTTTTCAGCATTTTTACAGTAAGAATGGCTCTATCGTTAATCTTTCTATTATTTCTAAATACATTCATGTGCCAGTTATACGACATTTTGTTTTTTAATAGTATGGATCATCTCTCTTCATAGAGGCAATTATAGTCAAATTTACTGCAGCCATCATGGGCTTGTAGCTAGACTCATTCAGGGAAACATAATGGGTCTGGTTTATAGTCTGGCCCTCCAAATGTTTACGACGTGTCTCATGGTAGTATAACCCTGAGCATTTCGGAAGAAAATTAAGCCATAGTGATCCAGCACAACTATCTAAATCATTGTATTTTGGTTGGGTAGGTTAAGTGCCAAAAAGTGACATGAATCTTGTTGCCGAACAAGATATTTTGTGCTCTTACCGACCCATAACCATTAAATGTTCTGGATCTTTCTTGCATCCTCAGGGCGGCAGTTAACGATATTCAACACACAGGCCACAATAAGAATTGGTGGTTCAGACCGCAAGAGGCCATTTCAGGGCCAACTCTCCGGACTCTACTACAACGGCCTCAAAGTGCTCAACATGGCTGCTCAGGGCAACCCTAACATCAAAATCAATGGCAGCGTCCGCCTGGTAGGGGAGGTTCCCTCCGCAGGTTCAGCCAGAACCACAGCCCTCCCCCCGGAGATGTCCACCACCTTTATCGAGACCACCACCACCATGTCCACCACCACCATGAGAAAACACCGCACTCCACCCACAATACAGGTACGACCCCAGACACACAAGCACGAATTCAAATGAAGACATCAGTGGGAACACCCAACATTTTGAGACTAGTCAAATTTGAACAAATTTTAAAACGTTCTTTTTAATAATCATTATATTTATAGTCGTTTGTGTGAAAGGGTCTTAAGATGGGAAGGTTTTTGTATTTATTTTGTATTTTTATTTTTTTGTCAGTTGCAAAAATAAACTTGGTTGGTCTAATGAGTGATTAAGTAATTAAAATAGCAGAAAATCAATTGTCAACTTCTGCATAATTGTATATATTTATATTTATCGTCCTTGGAGTGAATGGAGTATGACTGATTTTAATTTAAGTCATTAAGTTTATACTTAAATTGGTCTAAGACTGTTTTTTTCCCTGCTAGCTGGTCAGACCAATTTTTTAGACGTGGTTTTAACATAATGCTGTGTTTATGCGACTGGCATGTGTTTTCACATGCTACACCACAAATAACGTCTGGCCCAGATTTACCATTCAAATAAATGAGGACACAAATTTCTTACAACACAACATGGAAAATAAATCACCAGAATGGATTTTTGGGTGGTTTTCTGCACAGCTACACCTTCCATTCTACAGAATGTCTCAGTGCTGCTGACAATGTTCTCCTTAATTTGTTACGCTCTCAGTTTGGTCCAATGATTTCCAGTGAGCTCATTTGTCAAGCTTAGACCCATTTCTTCAGCTTTGAGTTTGCAGATGCAAATTTAACTGTGGTATTAAAATGAGAAACAATGATTGGACCGTGCCATGGTTACGTATGTCACATATGTGAACAGGGTAAACACATTACAACAACAAAACCTTGTGTCTGTGTGGGATGTCAAATTATAAATATGCAAAACAGAGGCTTTTGTTTCATTTAGGAGAAGTCTCTCAACCAGGTGCGTCTGAATGATTTTCCAACAGTATGCAAACAGCTTGCTTGCGAGCGCAAGCGGTGTCCACAACTTCATTTTATTAAGGTTGAGAGCCTCTCTGACACATTTTTGTTTCCATGTTTTACATAAACGAAGAGAATTGTTTATAATTCTCCATGTCCTTTAGATAAAGACATGAGAGCAGGCGAACAAAGCTTCATTCGCAAACTCTTGACAACCAAACAGAGTGCCGCCCACATTAAGTTTGACCGGGAGCCAATAAAACACTGTGGTTTGGCGAAATGCGATTAGACTGGCCATTTCATAGGCATCCTGGTACAAATTGAGCTGGTGGAAGTGATATTAAAGCCATCAGTCTCCTCTGTGTCTGAGACACATTTTGGCAAGAGACATTTGTAATCGTGAAGCCCCCACAGTTGACCGCATGAAGAAACTTTGCGACTGACTAGGGAATTGGCGCTACACATGTGCTCTTCCTAGTCGGATCATTTGTTGAATTCAAAATGCATCATTTTGATGAAGTAATTAAATTTGTGGAAAATGAATTTTTAATTGCAGATAGAAAATGTGAAAATATTCATTCATTTATAATCACTGATCATTTAATCATTTACTTATTCCAATTAATCATATAACCATTTATAATAATAATTTAACCACCCTAAAAATTATAATAAAAAAACTCTTAAACTTGATTCTATCACGGCCAATGGTTCAACAGACTTAAATCAAATTATTTGTATATGACTGAATCAAGACATTCACTTTTGTTAATTAGTATTTGAGTAGAGAAAACATGTTTCCATCGTGTGGAAGCACTGTTCATGATTTAATCAAGTTCAGCCAAACACAATAACATACTAGCAAGCTAAATATAAGTTGTTTTGCACATATGTTAGATGTTGGCTGTATGAAGAATCGGCTGGTTCTCTTTCGCAATACCAGTGGAGTTGATATTATTATTAAGGCAACTTGAATTCTTGTGAGCAGGTTCTCAACCAAAGCATATGCTAGACAGTTAATCACAATGGTCACTCACCCAAAACACCAACATAACAGAAAGTCTTTTAAACAGTATTAAACATTAACAATTCTTGCTATTTTCTCATTTTACTGAAAAATGCATAAATTAACACTTTATTTTAACATTTACTCTCCCTGTCCAGCCCTGTGCAAAGCATGATGGGAAGTGTATAATTTTGAGCTACTCGATTGAAACATCTTCTTTAAAATGAAAACATAAAGTTAAGCCAAAGAGTAACGTTTTAAATCAGTTGCATGATGCAATCTTGTTTTAACGAGAAAACTGTGAATTGTTTAAATAAAGTGAACAACATCATTTTGAATGCATTTCTATAATCGTTTCACTGATTCATACATTGATCAGTTATTTTATATGATTTTTTCATTGTTGTTCAATCCTATGGCTATGAGGTTGCAAGAGATATTTGTCTTCGTGAGTAAGAGATAAGAGATATCTCTCGAGGTTCATTTCAAGTTTTTTTCATTATAGTACAGTGTTGTGAGGCAGTAATTTTCCATTGCTTTTGCTTTAGTATTAAAACACTTGGTGGATTTGAGCTGGTAAGATAAAATTTGAATGAGTAGTGAAACAGACACAAATCATCAAATCATGTGAGCCAAGCTAGCATCTGCTGACTCTCAGCTGATCCACATCTACCTATAGGAATACAATGCCTGTCACGGCTTCCTATATAAGGTATATCCAGTATTATTCACCAGCTTTTTTACTTGCTCAGGAGCAAATTTCCTCCTCCATCCCCAGCTCCTCCTTTCGTCACAGTCAGGACTCGTCTTTCTGATATTCCTTGTTTCCTGAAACAGACTCCTTTTATCTTGAATCATGTTGTCATTAAGAACATTAATGATAACAGTAATAATGCTACACTTTGTTTCTGTTCTGTTTACCTTAAGGGGGGTTATAGCTGCTTTCTACCCAGCTTTTACCCAGAACAGAACCATACCGCCGATCCAAACTGTATGCTAAGTGTCAATTATTTTGAAGATAGTGGTCCTGACAGAACAAATATTATTCTCTGCTCATTCGACCTTTACCTCTGCTTTCTGCTCTTCCCTGGTGTCCTTTGTCTTCATATTGGGCTGATAGAAGACTGTTATTACAAGACGAAATGTATTAAAACACTCATTTTGGGTACCAGACAAAATTCTGTTGATGGGTTTTGGGTACCAGCACAAAAGGGGATATTTGGTTGGATCTAATATTCTTGACATGGAGACTCGATCTAGCATTTTTTGGCGTTATATGCAGGATGTCGGCATGGCTAACAGTGCTAAACGTGGCATCCCAGTGCACAGCAAACCACGGAGATGGAAATTTCCACATACATTAAAGCTGAAGTTGACCATGTCTGACTTTAGCTGGAAACCGTAGATGCTCAGCGAAGCATCAGGCCGCATTACAATCTGAGCACGAACAGGCAAAACGCATGCAAACGCTGCGGTAACGAGAGAGCATGCATCTGCCTGGAGCAGAGCCACGCTTGAGAATAAAACAATTCTCTGTGACGCACTCTGGAAAACAGCTCTGCTGTGGGTCTTGTTTGGCTTATGAGGCTAATAGATGTTCGAGAAAACACAGCTATAGATTGTTATCTGATCTAATGAACCAGTCACAGTCACATATTGCGTACGAAAGGGTGAAAGACGTGTGATGGTATTAGAGTGAGTCATTTTGTTGGCATCACTTAACATGACTGGAATTAAGCTTTCGGAAATAGATAATAATACACCCACAGTTGTTTCTAACGTATTTATTTATGTATTCATTTTTGAAATCCCCGTCCCACACTTATTGGCCCATCTTTAGATTCAGGCGTTCATTTAAGTCACTATTACTCTGTTAAGGCTGACACTGGAATGAAAAGCGTTTTCCGTTGAATTTTTTTATATAAATACAGCCACAAAACAAATCATCAAAATGGTTTTTATTTTAACAGAAAATTGGTGAGTTTGAAATGAGAATTAAGAGCGAATACAGGCCTCGCACACAATCACGAAGATGAATGGAGGATTGGAGCAGGTACTTGAGTGGAATTGGCAGGAGGATTCTCATTAGTTCTGATCAGTCTAGTAGGTCAACAGACTGCTGGTCATGTTTGCTTTCTCATCTTAATTTGTGCAAACAGGATCAGTAAACAAGTGCTCTTTTACAGTTGGAGAAGGAATGTAATTGTAAACTGCAATCACCTACATGTATTGTGTTGGGACGAGAGAACTATTAAGCATTTGCATTTTCGTTGAACTGGAACAAGGTCTGCACGGTTTATTCGGCTTAATTAAGACCAGGGCTGTAGAGACTTAAGAAGCCAGGCTTGTGCGGATCTCAGCGTAGAACTCTTTCGAGGTTTGCTTAAGTACGCTCTGCTGTTCTTCAAAGAAATACGTCTGGAAGAGAAGTCTTGAGAGACAGATCACAAGAAAGGGTTTTTCTTGTTTTAATCATGTTTAGGAAAGGTGCAGAAACAGAAAAGATGTAGCTAAATGTGATTTCTTGGCTTATGCTGACAGAAGAACTACGCAGCCTGATGAGACTGTTAACTTTAGAAAATTAGAAGCCCAAAACATCTTGTTTTTAATAAGGAGGAAAGAAAATTAGGGAATTTAATATCTGATAATGTTCAGAAAAATACCCAGCTGGGTAGTCAGATTTAACGTGGAAGAAGTTTGTAAAATTGACTTTTTCTTTACCTCAAGGTCTATCTTTATTTCATTAGTGAATCTGAGATTATTCACCAGGCTGGATTGATGGTAAACCTCACACATGAGGGTGTGTTTTCCTCTGGGCATCTGAATCATTGAAGTAAGGTAGGTTAATTGAACTGCACACATTTTCATATGAGAGGGGTGGGATGATGATATGTATTTCAGGGGCAGCGATTTCATTTCATGTCTGCAGAAAGCTGAGGGACTAAATTTGGTCTCATACGTCCTTTTGGCCTCTAATAGGAGGGATTTGGGGCGTTTATGGTCGTTCCATCCCAAAATCATCAAATCCTTTTCCTTTGCTGCACTGCTGAAATATAGTGCATTAAAGAACCGTGTGCCAGAGGGGATCAAACCCTTAGTGAGACACAGCAAAGGATTTTCTCTTAGAATTAGCCCACTTTCAGCCATGTTGTCATAAGTGCTCTATTTGCTTTAAACAGGATCCCAGACAGAATGATTTAATGCGCTGGGCATTAGGATGGATAATGCATATTATGGTAGTGTTGGTTTTATTAATATTTCAGCTTATATTGTGTGTAAGAACATAATGAAGTAAGACAGGACATGATGATGTACCTGATGTTGTAAAGATGTTGTAAAGGTTAACGATAAAGCGATTAAATAAGACACATCATTGTATGCATTTTATGATGCATTTGAAGCCATTTTTAAAATGGACTTGCTATTTTAATATTTTAAAGATGTAGTTATCTCAAAAATGAAAATTGCTCCTAGCTTATATGACTTTCTTTCTTGTGTGGAGCACACAAGAATAATTTATTGGAAAAATATCCTGAATACTCTTTTCAGTGTCATGAAAATGAATTAGGACTGGTGCTGCTAAGCTCACAAATGACAAAAAAACTTATATCAAATATTGATATCAAAGTAATGCTTTCTGTGAAGAACAGGCTACAATTTGAGTATTTTTTTCACTCAAATAATATCAAAAAGTACAGTGGTGATTCTGATTCGTGAACAAATCATTCTTTTAATGATGGTTCAGTTCTTTTCAATGGATCAGTTAGTCCAGTTTACAAAACCAGTGTGAATCATTTGTTACTGATCCGGTTTCAGTTCAACTCGCTCGCTCAGAGATACGGTTTCAGGGGTTAACAGCCCACTGGAAGTGAAAATTATCAGTAAAATATGGTTTGAATATCAGTTTGTTTGTCAGACAAACCATTTTATGGTTTTATAGGTCTTGCTCTAATCACATGAGTCATACAAACTACTTTTATTATATTTGTATGATATTTTATGGCGCTCCAGTCAACATTTATTGAAAGAAAGAGTTATACAAAGAGGTTTAGAACAACATGAATGTGAGTAAATTATGACATGATTTTTATTTTGATGTGAACTATGCCTCTAATGCAATTTAACGATTTGAAAGATTGCTTAATGTGATTAAGAGATTAATCACTACTGAATGCGCAAATTCGTATTTAGTGCAGTGAATGCAGACGGCTTGATAAGTATTTATGCTCCTGTTTTTAAGTTGAATCTATGTAAGACACGTATGTGGCCACTTCCAGGGATTGTTATCTGTCACCATGCATCTGCTGTGCACAGCAGCTAGCATCTCTTGCTGTGTTGTTACTGGGAAGACATGTCGAGAAACAAACAAATTACTGCAACGTTGTGATGTACCTCACGGAAACAACATGAGTTTTGTGGATTTAATCAAGCTGCCGCACTGGGACCCTCGTAATTGTCCACAATGGGAACAACTAATGGATATTTTTGCATATTAATTGCTTCCTCATGAATGAAGTTAAGAGTTAACTGAGGCTTAGCAGTTTTGGACTGCAGCTTCTAATTATGACGTAACCAAACTGAATTTAGCTTCCATCGAAATGGAAAAAGTTTAAACAAAAATGCATATGCTGATTTTCATTGTGTACACATAACAGTCTATGTTTAGAAAATGCAAAAACTAAGTGCCAAGGTACAGTACGTCTAGCATAATCTAAAAGCTGTACACTTTCTTCTGCATGAGAGCTGGCAGACAGTTCAGGGGTTAACCGCACGATCCACTGAGACAGAAAAAATACCGTCAGCAACGGGAGTTGCTGCACTACCACAATAAAGACTAATATTTCTCCAGAGTTGTGTTTAGAATCCAATTATATGGAGGTTGGAGGCGGCCGACAGACGGCTGTGGTGCAGAGGACTGATACGTTTCAGAAGGTGTTGACGAGCCACGTGGGACCAGGATATTACGCGTGGGCAGACGCCGCTATCCCTAAGAGACGGCGGCCTTGATTTATTGAAATGCGCGGCAGCCGTAGTTAAAAGGGCCAAAGCTATGGGAGCCGTATCAAGGCGCTCCTTGAGTAGATGATGCGAGTCCAATCTCCAGACCACGGTAGTGTATTGAAATGTGAATAGAGTTTCACTTTACTCCAATTTATTTCCTCTTGAGGCGTGATACCAAATAAAAGTAACAAACAAGGGATACTACTGGGAATGGACAAGTTTGCATAACAATAGCAGTGGCATTTAGGCTGCATCGCCACAAAGATCCTCTTTATTGCACCAATCATTGAAGTGATTTGGTCAGAAATGCTTTGAAGCGCTTTTTGTTGCACTTTACTTAGATGAACAAAATCATCGCAGTACTTTAATACAAAAAATATTTTTATCAAAAAACTAATATTTTAAGAGAAATAATAAAATGAATTAAACTGATAAATACCAATACAATTTTCATGTTGCTTTGTATTGTAAATCATTTCTAATAAATAATAATTTTGAAAATAGTAAGATTCTTCTTCTTTTTAATATTATTATTATTATAATGCATCATTTAAAGTAAGAGTATTTTTAATATTTAGTTATTAATTTGATTACATTTAATAATTGTATATTTTTTATTGAAATGGATGAAACAGATAAATATCCATACCAGTTTCATTTGGAAAATATACATTTTATAGTAAATGATTTCTAATAAACAATAATTTTGAAATTATAATTATTATTAATAGTAGTAGTAATTATTATTATTATTATAAATAGTTTAAGGAAACATCATTTGAATATTTAGTTGATAATTTGATTACATTTAATTTAAAAACTATTTTGATATTTTTAGTGAAATGGATGAAACAGATAAATACCCATACTATTTTCATTATGATAATCTACTTTTTGTTTTTACATCGAATACATTTTTAATTAATCATAATTACTTCTTAATTAATTCAAATAATAATAATTATTACATTTATATATAATTTGAAGTAATAGTCTTTACATATTTAGCTATTAATTTGATTAAATCTAAGTTTTTACAAATATTTGTTATATTTTTAAATAATTAATGAAACAGATAAATAGCAACACAATTTTCATTTTAAAAATTTACTTTGCTTACACCTGATAAATAATTAATTAATTAATAATAATAGCAATTATTATTAGTATGCATAATTTTAATTAATATAGTGTAAATATTTTGTTATTTTTATTACATTATATTTTTCAAATATAAAAAAATTATAATTGTTATCTCTGGATTTTATACTTCAATTTTTTCTTTCTTTTTATCTCTTTTTATCCTCTGTTCTCTAAAGCACATTTCATGCATAGAATGTGCTGTAAAAAAATAAATATATTACTATTAATATGAAAAAGTCTTCTCATGAGGACAGATTTCTTATATTCTGATGTTAAGGTATCTGGTAAATGAAATCAGACATTTCTGAACTCAGTGTTCCTTCTTCTGCCTCTATCATCCAGACATTACCACACGCACCTCTCTATCTCCCAAGACCATTTCATCCCCTCTTCAAATTAAACAGACTTTAGATTTGAATCTATAATTGAAACAAACTGCGTATTGCTTTCTAATTTTAGCCAGGACACAAAGAGGAGTGCTCAGGGAGATAGTTTGTCATAAGGACCCATGCGACCTTGCCCTCCTCAGCCAGAAAGTGATTAAAGATAAGGCGCAGGACCGTTCCCGTGTAAACAGGAAGATGAACGGCGGCTGTTTGAAAGCTTCAGCGTAAGCTCGTGACGATTATAGTCTGCCGTGCAGCACAAAAAGTCCAGAGTACAAAACAAAATGAAGTGTTCTGGAGTGAGTCCTTGCTGCAGGCCATTCTAGTGCAAAGAGGTAGTGAGCAAAGAGAGCTTAGAAAACCAATAGCCAGGTGAGATATGAAGAGAGGGAAAGATGTACTTCAGTGAAGCAGGCTTTTACACATTCATCCAGCCGCAAGAATAAATCTTTCAAATATTCTGAATGTTAACATAACGTCTGAATAATGCATTTAAATGTACTTGAACACTTTGAAAAATGTATAGGTCACAAATAGTTGTGGGCACGGCCTAAAACTTAAATTTTGCCACACCTGGCAGTTCTTTTTATATATAATTTTTTTTAATCAAAGTTAAAATATTTTTCAAAGTTGTATTTAAGATTATTGTAGTATGTTTTACAAGATAACACCATTTCAGATTTTATACTTCAAAATTTCTTGTATAATTCAGTGTTTAATTCAGTGTAGTTTTCACTCAAATTACTAGGGAAATTGTTCAATTTATTGCAATTGCAAAGTATATCCTACACCATTTTTAGTGTATATATACACATATATATATTTTATCTCTTTATTTTACATTTCTTGAAACAACACACACACAATATCACAAAAATAGGTATTATACAGGAAAATACAACATCAAACACCTTAAGCTGTAACACTGTACATGACTTTGGAGCCAAGAACATTAAAGCTGTATAAAACAAGCGCAAGCAACATGCCATTTTGCAAGCAACATGCCATTTTCAGTGTACAGTTGATGTTACATTTTATCTATTCATATCAAAGTAATAGCATTTAAAAATTACTATTATATCTAAGTTGAAAGGACTGAAACAGATATATTACATCTTGAAAATGTACTTTGCTTGCACCTGATAAATAATATACCTAATAATAATAATAATTAATAGTTTAAATATTTTATTTCATATGAAAATATTTTGAATATTTTATATAAGATAAGATAATTTTAGTATGGTATAATAGTTATATAATAGTTGATGTAACAAATTTTATATTCATATCATAATAATAGTATTTACATATTTATTTATTTATCTGATCCTATCATATTTATATCAAAGTTCTTTCAAAATAATACATTTCTGAAATAGTGTATCCTTTCAGTATAGAACATTGTATCCCTTGTATTTCTTTCTCTGTGCTAAGCCTTCGATGTCCTTTCATTCTATAGATATGCCTCTGTTATCACTCAGGCCTTTTTCTTGGAGAAAACACGATGTGCGATAAGATGTCAAATGGCTGTCATCAGAGAGGTGGAACTCTCTGAATCATTCTGAACCTGATCTTCTCCCTTCTTATTGATTCAGTTTGTAATACAAGCTGTTCACTCCTTGTACTGCCAAAGTGGAGATAGACATGATAGCATCAAGGCCAGAGAAACCCACAGGAGGGATGAAAGAAGATGATTATCTGAGGACCAGAGTCAGCAAACTTTTCTTTTAATGTCTGCCTCCTTTTTTGAAGCTACGTGGAATCATTTGGGGTTGAGGTGACTAAAGCGCCTAACTAGATATTTTCTTTTATCTTAATTGCATAATAGGTGGAACTGTTATCTTAATAACTGCTGATCACCTCTTGAAGAGGCTTGAGATACAGGCATGGCTGGAGCACTTTTAATCACACGATTGAGTGACGTTTCAGATATATTTGTCATGATAAAGGGGATGGAGAAAGAAGATGTGTCGCCCCCTTCATCGATCAAACTGCTAGTAAACAGTATATTGACCATAATTAGATTACAAAGTTAGTTGGGGACGTGTAAGATTTCTTGTTTTTGAAAGAAGAACCGTTTGAATTGATTTGATCAAAAGATACAGAAAAAAGTTATATTGTGAAATATTATTACAACATAAATGAACTGTTGGTAAAAGAGAATAGGGAACACTAATTCATTATTAACTATGACTTTTCCCTCAGTACATTTCTAATTTTCTACTTATTAATAGTTAGTGAGGTAGTTGTTAAGTTTAGGTGTTGGGTAGGATTAGGGATGTACAATAAGTCATGTAGAATAAGGCATTCATATGTGCTTAATTACTACTAATATATGGCTAATATTCTAGTAATATTCATGCTAATAAGCAACTAGTTAAGAGACCCTAAAATAAAGTGTTACCGAACTGTTTAATCAATTTATATATATATATTGCTGAAGCTGAATTTTTTAATGCGTCTTCAGTGTCACATAATCCTTCAGAAATCATTCTAATATGATGATTTGCTGCTCAATAATTTTTTTTATATAATTATAAATGTTTAAATAAATAAATACATTCTTACTGACCGTTTTAAACGGTATAGCATGTTTGGTGATGAAATTCTAATGTCTAAAGCATTATTATAAATTATTTGGCTAAAGATTAGCCATGAATTATTTTAATCAACCATAATGATTTCTTCTCATTTATGTTCATATTTTATTTGATTTGTCAATTGTACTTTCCCATAATTCAGCTTACCTATACTTCTCAAACCTCTTGACGTGACACAGCTCTTCTTCAGATAATTTCATTTAAACCCATTCTGCCACATTAAATGCTTTGTTTCTCTAGACATGTTTGTTTGCATCCTTTTTGAGCAGGACATATTTCAGTCCAGCTACAATGACAGACGTTTACAGTATTTCCCGTGTAGGTGAAAAACTCCTCACCTCCTACGAGCAAATCAAGGGTGTGATTTGGAAAGAATATACACTGCCACACAAGCTATTTCTGCGCTACCCTACTGCTGTACATGATTTAATTGGGAAGTTCATTTAATTAGACCTGTTTGGTTATAGCTAAATCAGATGTCTCATCCATTCAATTAGCCACCTAAGTGCTGCCTGTACATAAGAATTGTGATCGCACATTATTTATATCAGTATGATTCAAATGTTGTTAAAACCAAACAATTAGATTTATATTTTTTAGAAAACATCATGAAATTAGTTAGAAATTAATGAATTGTTTCCATTCATTATGACATGATTAGTTATTTTCCCACTGATTGTGACATCAGAATGTCTTTCTCCACTGATTATGGCGTCATAGTTCGTTATTTTTCTACTATGTCAAATGAATTACCTCTGTTCCCACTGATTGTGACATCAGCGTAAGTGATTCCGGCTAAATCTCGGCATCAAACACGTTGACCACACCATCGTTTTCAATCAAAAAGAGGCATAAAAACATGACAGGAGGAACTTCCCTAAATCTCAAAGATGATTCCAGCATCAGCACTCCTTGGTGCTGTATAATCGATTAGGACTGAGGGGCTCCTGTGAAATGAATGATCTGGCTTCTGTTTGGAGCGTAAATCACACGCTTGCTCCTATATCTACAGGATTCACATGCACAGACTTTTGGCAGAGGAAGCGCCGATCCTGTGCTATGTGAATTTTGACTTTGCTTTATTTTGCAGATTTTGTAAATACAGCCTCCTCCATCCAAAAAAATAAGAAAAAAATCTGATTTGTCAGCATTGAACGTTTTTAACTGTTGAACACTAAGTGAAGATACAGAGAAGCTGGGCTTTACATGACTTGATAATAGGCTTTCAGTGTTAATGTACTGGTATTTAAGTCTGTTATTGTGCTCACACTGTGCTTCTTTCAGTGTTATCAATGAAATGTCCTGTATTGTTCACAAGCTGCTCTCTGACCTCAATTAAATCACCCTGCGAGACAAGCCAAATGGAATAAAATGAGTCAATAGAAATAGGTAATTTCTCAAGAATCTACTGGTTTTCATCAAGCAATGAGACTATTAAGCTTTTACACCTCAGAAATGTTAATACTTACAAGAAATGCTTCGTATTAAGTCACTCATTTATGCAAGACTGTCAGCACAGACATTTAAGGTGAAGAAAAGTGCAATGAATTTGGCATGTGACCCCTTTTTAGCTCTTAAAGTGTTTCTCCTCAAAGCTTGCTGGTGTCATTTTGCTAAATATGAGAAAAACATGGGTGTTTGAGCCCATTTTTATGGCATTTTTGATTGAATTTAAAACGAGCGGCTCAAATTTAAGTGGTCACATTTTTGCTGTATTTTGAGATGCAAATGGCAAGAAAAGCCAATTTTAGTGTCCTTACTGTCAGTGGTGAATATTAAATCAATTTTTCTTCCACGCTGCTGAATTTGCTATAGAGCCACATAATGTGATATCAGCTCTTCCTATCAAGTCTTCACCCAACACATCTGTCAATAGCGCCTCCTATTTATAGTAAATATGTAGAGCAAATAAGCCACATTTTTCAAGGACAACTTTTTTCATTCACTTCAATTGAATTATTACATGCACATGAGCAATAGATATGTTAGCTTTGTTGTCTACATCAGTGTGTGACGGAGAGCATTTAGACCAACTGTTCTCAGTTTGCGCACTGATAGACAGCTTTTCAAATTACTTCCACATTTGTTTATGCTCCGTTTGTCCTTTGATGCAGAGCATTCTTGATATTAGAATGCTTTCACTAGACCCTGTGTAATCACATCTCCGAAAAGACCATCGCTTTCTTTTTTCATAAATATCCTTAGGGTTTCCGGAATAACCAAATTCAGCTGAATTGAGATGCTGTCCTCTTCTGCTCTGTCGCTCTGTAGTTCCCTCCTGCTTTCTGTACCCAGCAGGACACTGGAACGGCTCACCCAGGCTGTCAGTTATCTTTGAGCAGAGCCATGGTAAATACCCTGCATTGATTAAGCAGATTTGCATAGGCAGAGCAGGCCTGGAGGCGAAGAGCTGAATGCTAACCAACATCCACAATGTCACAGGCCCAAAATACCATCTCGCCCTGCAGCTGCAAGGGTATTCTGCCATAAGTAGGCAAAGAACGTAATCAGACTGCTGGCTTTGTGTAGGAAGGGGACTGGAAGTTGCCAAGCCATGCCACATTTGCCAGAACTGTTCTTTTATACTGCTACATATCAGCGATTCTTCAATTACAGGAACTTTTCTGTCCCTTTAAGCTGCATGCTTTAATCATTTTTATTTTGTAATGCTTTGTTCCTTAATTATTTTAATAATGTTGACACATTCGATCTGAATATCAAGAATATCTTTGCTTTGGACCAGTATTGATTTAGTGTTCATATACTATTATATAATTTATTAATATGTTGAATTAGCTTTGATTTTTATATTGTCAGTTTTCAGTTTAAGTTTAGTTTAAGCTTTAGTAAATTTCATTTTCTTTTATCATTATAATTTTTATATTTCTATTTAGTTTTAATATGCTATATATATGTTTTAGTTTACATAATTCATTTAGTACTTAAATTTAGTAATTCAATATTTGAATTCTTTCAGTTAATGAAAACTATGTTATAGTTTGGCAATAACATCACAGTTTTGACCTTTTATAATAAATGTATAGTGTTTAAATGAGGAAATTCCACTTTGCACAATTTTATAAAATGGGATTATTTTATTAATTTATTATTAATGTGAACAATTTTATTTTTAAATAACAAAGAATGACTGTGCCCAACTTCTGTTATAAAAATGTATTATAAAAATATATTTTGAATTATTATATTATATTCATAAACTGTATAAGAACCAAAAAGTGAAATTGAAAATAGGAAAAATATGAAAATTCAAATTGGATTTAATATTTTATATTAATAGGTAAGAGGTTTAGATTGAAATTTGAGAATTCAGAAAGGGTTGCAATAATGTTACTCCCATCAGTGTCTTTCTCTTCATTTTACAGTCTGATTTTAAGCCACTTACTGTGTGAACAGCTATTTCACGTCACTTTACTCTAAATGGAATTGTGACAATCTAGGGATTTTTTATTCTTGCAGACTAACCAGCTTCCAGTCCAGTCTTTGGTAACAGTCATGATGAGTTTCTCTCAGAAGAGCAATCAAAGGTTCAGGACTGCAGAGCTTTAAACTCTCTTTCTATACCTGGTTGAAGAAAGGAAGGGAACATCTCTGTATACAAAAATACACAGAGATACATTATAATACTCTGTGTTAAAATGTGATAATTTTCTGTTTTGTTAACATTTTGACACCGATTTCTCACAGAAAAATGAAATTTCCCCATTGGCCTCTGACCATCATGCCCTCCTAATCATCCCCACACACTGATTGGCTGCATCGCTCGGTCTCCTCTCCACCAGTAAGCTGGTGTGTGGTGGGCATTCTGACCCAATATGGCTGTCGTCGCATCATCCAGGTGCATGCTGCACACTGGTGGTGGTTGAGGAGATTCCCTTCACGCCGTAAAGCGCTTTGAGTGTCTATAAAATGCTATAAAAATGCTACTAATTATTATTAATTATTATCTCTGGTCATTTTCCCAGACTTTTAGTTTGCACAACCCTTCTCTTTTTGCTCATAGCTGCATTCCCCTCTGATTTCTGTGAATGCACAGACTATGATTGAAGCTCAATGGTGAAAATACAAGCCTGTCCACAATGACCTTTACCTTGTCAAGGTAGAATAATCAGATTTCATTCTTTGCCTCGGCAGGACAGCAGACAGCTCACTAAAACTCAATACACAGCAGAGCTACTCATTTTCACCAGGCCAGAGGAATAACAGGTCCAAAGGGCCCTGTCATCTAAAGCTATGTAGACCTCATCCTGTACAGCTATGTGGTCAGCTATTATTCAATATGAAGTGCAAGCAAACCATAGACTTTAGTCAGAGCAGACACCATATTTAATCTGACATGAACAGAAGTGAGGCTGTGAGAGAGTCCATTCAATATGCCGTACTGTTGCGTACGTGGAAGTTGATCGTTCAGTCGATAAAACTGAAATGTCTTTCCATAAGTTTTCAGTGGACATAAAACTTCAGAAAATATGTGTTATGAAAATGCAACACAGGTGCACTATTTCCAGGTACACAACAGTGAAGCATACTAAACTTATGTCCCTCTCATTATCATTTTCATTTGTGAGTCAAAATCAAGGTGGTGATTACTAAATCAGTAGTAATCTAGAATAATTTATGCTGCAAAATTAAACAATCAAATTATTAATATTCTGCATATTTCCCACAATTTGCAAAATAGACACATTTGGTTTCTAAACATCTCTTCACTCTCAGCAGTGTTATTTTGTTATACGAGATACTATTATAGTTTTTGTTCATATTTTGAATTAGATTTATATATATATAAATCCTCCTTATATATATATTTGTGTGACCATGGAGCACAAAACCAGTCATAAGGGTCAATGTCATAGATTTGAGATGTATACTTCATCTGAAAGTTGAATAAATAAACATTCCATTGATGATATGGTTTGTTAGGATTGGACAATATTTGGCCGAAATACAACTATTTGAAAATCTGTAATCTGAGGGTGCAAAAACATCTAAATATTGAGAAAATGGTATTTGAAGTTGTCCAAATGAAGTTCTTAGCAATGCATGTCACTAATCAAAAATACAAATGTTTGGTCCAATTTTTTTTTTTAAGTATATATATTTCAGTTTTAGTTATTTTAGTACAAGGTAAACTAAATGAAAAATGTTTCAGTTTTGCAGAAAAGTTTTTTTTTCAATAAACATTTATTTTATTTCATTAACGGAAATGTTTTCTATGGTTTCAGTGTTAGTTTTAGGAAAAGTAAAAGTTTTACTTTTTGTTAGCTATAATAATCCTAATTCTCAGAAGCACGTCATTGCCACAAGTGAACCTGTATTTAATATAGTCTGGGTTATATTATCTTTTACCTTTTTAATAATGATTTTTGAGTAATTTAAAATAGTTAATTAGTAATTCTAAATTAAGAACCTATTCAGGTGCCAAAGTTTGTTGTTAAAATTATAATCGTGTCTGTTGATCACCTTTTGCAGCAAATTGTTTAATGGCAACAGACTCGTAAACTTTATTGAATGATGTTAAAAAAAATCAATAAACAGATAATTCTATATTTTTTTATTTGTCCAAAATACATTGTTCTCTAAATAATGTGTCATTTCCTTAAGACTGAAAATAAATTGAACGGATTTAACCGGATTTGCTTATCTGTCGGACACCATGAAGCATTACTCTCTTGGCTTTGAGAAGAGTGAAGAAACCAGCTAATCTTCCAGGAGTTCAATATTAAGTTCCCGTCACTGTCAGACTGGGCGGGAGAGAGGGAGGGAAAAAGATTAGACTCTGCCGCACAGATGAACGTTAAAGGCTTATATGCCACCGAAACACATTCTCGCATTGTTAATATGTGGATTAGGCCATTTTCCCCTTCCCAATAGAAGTATCAATATATGAGTATAAAATGGCATAATGCAGAAGCTCTCGACTGCATTCTCGGCCTGTATCAACACTGAGCTTGTGTTATTGTGAAAGAGGATATAAAGAGCTGCTTCTGACATATTCAGCGCTTCTAACTGATTCCAGGATCTGTACCTGCATTAGTCTGCGTGTATTCACAGACATACATATTCAAGGCAGCCATTGTGTCAGTAACGTTTTCATACCGAATATGTTCGGAGCGGTTTATGAGATTAAATGCTGTCATTCAAGGAAGAAACCTGAAATAATTTCACATTTTCTCCGCAATCAGTCAATTACGTTTTTCATTGCTTTCTGCATCTGTGATATCCTCCTCCTCTTTCAGTCACGAAGATGAGTTATTTTGCCACACTAAATATAAATTCAATGAATAATTTTATATTCACATAGAGCAATATTCCACACCCCGCCAGTGTGAAGCGCCACCTCTGCCCAGCCTGATGTGCATTCTAATGGAATTTTTGCACCATTTTCATACCAAAACTAGGAGAAGCTCTTTTTTCCCCAGCAAAGTCCACCAAGAATATAGAGGGAAAACATTTTATTATTCCATCAAACCAATCATATTTATGACCCTGCGCTTTCACATTGGAGAGCTTTCCATTGCTCCCTGGGTTATTTAGAATTTCATAAAACTGGTCTACGACTGCTTATTTTACCCCACATTCTAATCTGCTCCTAATAAAGACATGCCAAGCGGAGGGTGTGAAAAACGAGCTCACCGCAGCAGTTGGCATGAGGAAGGGAGAGCGCTGGGGATAAATCAGAGCGGGAGACGTTGGAGACACACAGATAATCTCAGAGTGCCGCTGTGTGTTTGGTCCTCTCCTCTCAGTGGAGGTGATATACAGTGATGGGAAATCCATGCAGACTCTCGAAAGGGCAAGATGGAGGTGACTCGTATAAATGCTTGACGTGAGCAGTTATTCAAAATAAAAGTTTGGAATTAACACCCAAGATGAGCTCAGCAAACTCATTCAATGTCTGTCACCGGTGAATTAATGTTTATTGACGGGGAAATAATGACACTGACTCACGAGCAGGCTTATGTGAAATCTGTTCCTGCAGAGCTCCTCGGAAACTTCTGTCATTTATAAAATTCCCTAAATCTCAGACTCATCGCTTATTCATTTATTACATATTGTGGCTAATTTGATTATGCTTTCATCTGCTAATAAGAGCATGGTACTCTCAGCTCCATTCAGAGGGAATAGTTCTCCCAAAAATGAAAATCCTGTTATTTTTCCACCCTCGTCTTTTTCTAAATCCATATATTGTTTATTTACTTACTTACTTATTTTACTTACTTATTTCAATATTTGCTATACATTTTATATTATATGAATATTTAAATTATATATAGATATATTGGTCCATATGGAAAGTGTTTCATGATCCTTTTTTTAGAAAACCTTAATGGTAACTCTTTTATAAAAATAATAGATAATGAATGTAGAAACGATTCAATGTGTGTGTGTGTGGGGGGTCATTTTTGACAAAATCAAGATATTTTTGGTCCCTATGAGGAAAAAAGGTTTTTTATAAATCATAGTAAATAATTTTTTAATCTAAATATACAGAATGTTTTCTGTGAGGGGTAGGTTTAGGGTTGGAGTTAGGGATATAATATACAGTTTGGACAGAATAGAAATCTTTATGTCTATCGAAAGTCCCCATAAAACATGGAAAACGTGTGTGTGTGTTTATTATTTTTGTTAATTTGCTTATGTTGTTGTAATGGAATTTACTATCTATGTTTTGTCTTCATAATGTTCGACCAATAAAATATTGTTATACAAATATTTACTTATTTATTATAATTTTTACAATTTATTTGTATTATTATTATTTGTTTTTTAACTCGTCAAGAAGGGTGCTGTCCTTTTTTCTTTTGAATGCCTTCTTGGATGTTTTTGGTCATGCACACCACATATTTAACTTCAAAATCAGTGCAGAAAAAATGCATCTGGGCCTATGCAATATGTTAGAAACTTTATCTAAAAATGTTCTTTTGCATTATGGTGGTGCAATCTAATGCATTCAAGTCTCTCTGTTGTTTGTCTATTGTCCTGTTTGTGTGTTTCACCGTATTTTAGACCACGGATGACATGGTCTCTTCAGCCGAATGCTCCAGTGACGACGAGGACTTTGCTGAGTGCGAAGGACATGCAGGTGGGCTAGGTCAGTTGAATTTTGCTTGCCTCTATGTGGTGGCCTTTCATTTGCAACTGAGGATCAGATCCTCAAAGCATCGCCTCCCCCCATGGATAGAAAAAGTGTAACTTCCTTTCCAATCCAACCCACGTACACCAATATAGAGACATGCATATAGTAGGATATCTTAAGAAATAATCGAAAAAAAAAACAGAAATAGGCACGGATTTCTAATGCTTAGTCTATTCAGTAGCCTCGAATCAGAGCTAATGTCAAATCATTCCACTCAAACTTGTATTACGAGCTACACTTGGCCATGGGGTTTTCCGAAGTGGTTAACATGGTCACACTGATTACTAATTTTGTCCCCAGTGCCTATTATGAGAGCATACGTACAAAATTAGTACAGAAAAGTGACATGTTCTCTGCATTGATGCTTCAAAATGTATCATACTGAGATTTCTTTGCCATGTGATAGTGGACTGCATTTTGCACATGATACATTTTGAGATTTCTCTTGAACTTTGCTTTCAGCCTTATAGTAGAGTGATATCTATCAGATTAATTGCTGTTGAAGCAGTCTTTTGAAACCTTTCTGTTTCCTCATTTCAAGAGGCTTGATTTAAGTTAACTTGTTGTAATAGAGAACAGATATCATCGAATTTCTGTGTACCAATTTTTTTTGTGTGTCGTTATGCTTATTTTTAACGATATAATTTTGCCTCAGTGTGAACAAGTTGTTCTGCTAATATTTTCCAACCCAAATATGAAAAATACAATTCAGTGATTAGATTGATAGTGAGAAAGAGAGAGATTTGAGAGAAGTTGGTTATTGGCTTTAAAAAAAAACGTAATTGTAGCTTTGAGAAAATAGTCTGTCATGTCTTTTGTGAAATATAAAAAAAAATTGATTGCGGTTATAGATAATTGAACATTTATTCCTTTGCGAATCATAATTCTAGCCAGAGAGGTCAAATGAATCTCATTATAATTTGAGTAAAACCCTACCACTTACAGTAGTTGGGTGTTTCTTCAACTTTGGGCGCTTTTATATCCAAGGGGTTGATTTTTATTAAAATGAACAGATTTCAACTTTTTTTCAAGGACATGAACGTCATGTTAAAACGTATTACATCAAGTATTGGAAAGTTTTTTGCCATTCTTTCATCATTTATTTTGATGCTTTTACAATAGATTTTATTGTTTTCCCAAACCAGTAAAATAATCAAAAACATCTAAATAATACATATCTGAGTAAATTATTTCTATTTATTCAAATACATTTTATATACAATTATATTTTTATAAGTTTTTATTTATTTTTATTTTATTATTTTTTTGTACCACAAAATGCTATTAAATGCATTGTTATATGAAATATCAGAATATAACTTGGTTACAAATCACTGCAAAGTAAACTAGCAAATGTATAAAAAGGTGTGTTCTCCATGAAAGCCAGATGTGCCCCTAGTTGAACAAACACCCAATTATACATTTTCCATGACGGAAAAGCGAACCAGCGCATAACACGGAGAACAATGTGCCATCCGATGATTTCCAGAGGCCAAATCCATTTCATGGCCTGTTAGTTTTATCTGTTGGCCTGTAATGAGCACGCTGTCTTTTATCACAGAAATGCGCAACATGTTTATTGTGCCCCATTGGATGAAAATGTATACGTTTAAGTTTTCACGCAGACATGACAGGCTAGTGATCTGCCCTTTTTGTCTGTTCTGACCCTCTGCATTTCTCTCAAATGTCAATGCCAATTTCTTCCAAATGACATTCATCAGTTTAGCGGTTTGAGAACAATATCCATCTTTCTGGAATCTTTATGTACTCATAAAGAAAGTTATTGGCAGGGTCCCAATCATCCAGTCACGTTTACACAGAAATTCATGCCATTCTAACCTCTACATCAGTTGATGTGAAGCTGCATGAGACATTACCGCTGCAGGTGTGCGTCCTCATATTCGGCGTGTGTTCTGTACTGCATGCGTGGGGTACTTGTCATCTTAATTTCATGAGCTTGTTCGTGGTCAATGTTATTTTTTGGAGAAGTCCTCATCTATTTCTCAGCTTTCCAAAAGCAACGTTCCTGTCATCTCGCCTCATCTTGTTCCGCATGATATTTTTGGTGTTGATATCGATTTTTCCTCCATTTTTCTCAAGCATCTGCACCATCTGGGCTTTACCTTGAACATTGCCATTTTGATTAACAAAGCAAATAACAGGCAACAAAATCTTTTCTTGCCATCCAAAGAGTTTTTAGAGCTCAAGCATTGATGTAATCTTAAGAAAGTTGTGTTTTAAGAATGACCAGCATCCTTGAACACCCTGCCCTCTCTCTTCCTCCTCACCTGACTGAGCCAGTCTGCATATAATGTCGTTTTTGAATGCAGATGGCATAGAAAGAGTTTTAATGCCACAAACCATGTGCTTCTCAATGTCACGCTTTCTCAAGCAGTCATTTGTGGCATGTAATATGATAACTGCTAGTCAAAGCCATTTTCCAGGCTATGCTCTCATTATTCAGTGCATGGCGCCATTTTTGATCTCCATGCATATCTCACCATCAGACTAACCTGAGTGCTGTACTGTATGTATGAGCCAGTTTCAACAAAGCATCATACCTCAAGCTTATGGTTGCAAAGATCTCTGCTGCATTTCCTGTACCAAATCGTGTTCCTGTCTATCAACTTGTCTGTCTTGATGTGTTGTCACGTGATTCTGTTCTCTGTTTGTAAAAATGGTTGGGGTTTCCCCTTTATCCCCTATCTGGAATTCCATAGGAGGGCTTCTGATGATTAATGATACACTTCCGAATCATTCCATAGCGCAGTTCTGCTGTATTACTCTCAAATTATTTATCTGCACATAGATCTCATTATTTTAAAGTTCATACCAAAAAAGTTATATTTCTGCTATGTAAAGTTGCGGATGTATTTTTAGAAAGTTGTAAATAAATTCCACGCAATTAGTTTATTCTGAAACAATAAATGGGGATCATTTTCAGAGTGTTAAAACGATTCAGTATTTCCTTTTGAACAAGACAAAAGGTTAAATGAATTAGGAATTGAGGGCAAGAAGCCTCCAGAGACTCAATTATCTGTTCACCAGAAGCATCTCTCACTCTAGTTTATGGTACAGTTTTTATATGCAGGAATGGGTCAGTGCGATGTGTAAATATTAAAGTTGCATTACAGATTTGTGTTAGCATGTAGTGTAATACTAATCAGTTGTAAAGGGCAAAGTTCTACATCTTTGCAGAAGTGTGATTTGTTCAGGCTTATCGCTGTCTCATATTGAGGCTGTTGATGAAATGATTACGGATAATTAATCAGGAATTAACGAGCACCAGTTTTGCTTTGCAGTAATAGCAATTTGTTTGTGTCTGCTAAAAAAAATGTCCCATGATATTTTTCTGTCATTAAAACATCAGCTTGGCTCCAATCAGATAAAGATGAATGAAGAATGAGATGGGTCATTCCTGTAAAGCACCTTTTGAGCTCTTTAACGTTTGTTATTTAAAAAAAAGGATTTCTACTAAAGGGTTTGGCAGACTTTCAGAAATATGCAAGCTCAACAAATTAGAGAAAATTAACATGATACCTAACAGAATGGAAAAGTAGTTTCTCAGAGAAGGAATTGAGAGTTACTGCTTACAGCTTGAAGGCTTTAACGTTTTATACTTTTACTTTCATGTTTTAAAATGAGACCAAAACCACAATTATAGAATTAATGTCACTACATTTTGTTAGTTAAAGGGATATTACGGGGGTAGTAATTGCTATGTATAACACTGACTAATATGATTCCAGCTATGAGTTTATTATTGTATCCTTTATATTACAATT
The DNA here is from genome assembly GCA_027564155.1 of Gymnocypris eckloni scoliostomus. Lineage (NCBI taxonomy): Eukaryota > Metazoa > Chordata > Actinopteri > Cypriniformes > Cyprinidae > Gymnocypris > Gymnocypris eckloni. The sequence goes on from CM050428.1 coordinate 20,019,224, forward strand.
ATAAATGCACTGCCATTCAAATGTTTTGGCACAATATTTTATTTTATTAATATTTTTTAAGAAATTAATACTTTTAATCAGAAAATATGACAGTGAAGACATTTTATAATGTTGCAAAATATTTCTTTTGAACTTTCTATTAATCAAAGAATAATTTAGAAGAAAATGTATCACAGTTTCCACAAAAATATTAAGCACCATGTTCATTAACTGCGTAGTAAGAATGACCCAAGAAACGTTTTGTCATTCTTTGCTCACCTTCATGTTGTTTAAAACCAGTATTAAACACAATATTACAGATATTTTCCTTAAAAGTGGTCCACACTTTACTCTAAGACTAATGAAGCCATATAATAACTTTGTATGTAATAAATTGATCAAAATGAGACCTAACTAAATATGGCTCCTATATATGCTGTGTCTCTGATTTGCATTTGTAGGACTCATTTCTCTTCCTTGTATGAACACCAGATGGCATTATATGCTGCACTCATGATTTTAGATTCACACAATACTAAGAAATTCCCAAAAGATGCATATGTAATGAGCTGGATTTTAGTTATTCACCTGATCCAAGCAGATATCTACTTTTTAAGAATAAGTGTAGCTTGTTTTGTCATGCTGATTAGACAGAGGTGAGCATCGTTTTTAGACTCAAAAGCAATTAGATGCCGTTGGAATGCAGGAAATGAATAAAAAACGGTAGAACAAAGGAAAGAATGGTCCAGATTAGAGAGCCAGTATTGCTTGGCCCCATCCTGTGCCAAGAGAGAGGCAGTTGCTTTTATCGCAGGCCTGCAGGTGGCCGTTCAGCATTGGAGCTCTTGTTTAATTACCTATCCATAGTGCAACCAGAGATAAGAACACACTAGACACCCGACACTGAGAGACACCTCTTGTGTTAGAAGAGTTTTGAACAGTCTCGCTTTGCAAATAATACTCAATCCGTTAGTGTTTGCATTCTAATGGGGTGCCTTACCACACAGATGTACACTCTTGTCAGGTGCCGTCAGTCAGTTTAATGCATAGCTGTACATTATTAACAGAATGTGTGTGTTGTAATTAGTTGAAACAAGTCAGTCTGGCGGTGCACTAAAACAGTCATAGCCTTGAGCATTTAAGGCCTGTTCACAGCAAGAACAATAACTATAAAGATAGAGTTTAAAAAAATCGTTCTGAATTTAAAAGTAGAGTCCACACCACAACAATAACCATAAAAGCACAGAGGAACGATATTGTTAAAATAACTTTCAAAACCATTTTTTTTTCAGTTGATGAATGATAAAAACGTTGACAGCCAATCAGAGCTTTAAAAAGCTTGAGCAGTTAAAGCAGCAGACGACATAACTGCAGCGAGTGCTTATATTAAATAGACATTTATTGAGGCTAGGTAATATTATTATCATTATTGTTATCATTCTTGGTGGGAATAAGTCTTAACTCTTGTTTAGTCAGTTCTCTGTATTGGAATTTCACGATTTCCCAGCATGCATTACATTGGTATATAATGTTGGATAATATAAATATTGCGGTTTCAATATATTGCAAGTGATCATTAAAAGTGTCACATTGTTGTAATCTATCAATCAAAAGAAAGTCAAATTTACCATATTACAGTATTTATAAAGGAGTGTTATATATTTTTAAGAATCTTATTTTTATTCATCACTGCTTTCCCCACAATACTAGTCATTGTGGGGTTTCATTGTATTTAATTATTTTTGAGAGGAATTTATTTGTTATTTTCTTTTAGAAAGGAAAGTATAGATTTTAGATGATTAGATTATGTTCTGGGTTAAGTTAATACTGTTTGCCCTGAGAGTTTATTTCTATTTTCTATTGAAGTCATCTATCTTGAACCCTCTTGTGGAATTCCTCAATCAATACTCTGCTGCTTTTGAACCAAAGTCTGTGGGTACCGTCCATGATTATGAAATGTAATGACTTTACCGGTATAAAAAACAAGGAATCTGCTCTGTATTTTCCAGCAGTGTGCTGCGAAAGCCACCAGACAAACATCTGTGACCTACAGGCCCTGGTTAAAAGGCTTATTTGACCTCGCTTAACCTTTGATGTCTGATTTGACCCCAGCTTGCTGTGTTGTTTGTCTACTCTCCCTAAATGCAACTTACTTTACGCATGCGTCAACATCTTGCAGTAAAAAAAAACTTAACCCATTTTCAACCAATTTTCCTCTCTCTTTGACATACATCCAGACTGCACGCCTGTTACATGTTTAAGACTAACAATGACAGATATATTTGTCTTTGGGTCACATGACAGAGGAAACAGTTGTCTGTTAAACTGTCCCTCTCGATTGTGTCTGTTTTATAGTTTGTGCATCTGGTTGTAGTGTGTGAAAATTAGAATTGCTTTGTTCTTCCGTCTCTGGGAATTTTGTCTTTTTAGTTTACACACTCAAATCAATTTCATTTTTTTGTTGGTTACCATTTTTTGACTAGTTGAATTTTTGGGTTCAAAATTAGTGGTGAAATTTTAACTAGATGTGAATATCAAAATCACAAGTATCATTCATTTGATAACGTGTTTTGATTTTTGGTCTTTTTTTAGATTTGGAACCAATTCAATGAAAATTCCATGTGCTTACAGTGATAAACCATCAAAATCATTTCCAAATCACAAGAATCACATCAAGAACAAAAAACAAAACAATTTGATTCAGAAAATAGCAAATAAATAACCAAAAAGGCACATGATGGTCAATGAAAAGGTTCCAGGTCTTGATACACTTCTTGTTTTTTCCAATTTTGAGAGTTGATCTTGATGAACAATTGACGTTTTAAGAATGTTTCCAAACTGCATGGCGAAGAAGTTGCAGTTTAGGGTTTGTCAGATTGTCAGTGTTAGAGTTTTGTTCTTTTTCGTAGATGGGCATGTATATGCTCATTGTTTGTATATCCCCATCCCTTCCTTACAGCCAAAAACGTTAATGCTGCCCGACCGCTTCGTACTGCCTATACATGGACATGGCAACTGACTTACACAATCACCCCCATCATTATCATCTCCTATGTAGTATGTTCATAGGTCCAATTCCCTTGTCACAACCCCTCCCCTTCCTCCCCCTCTAGCTATGGTAAAATATGTACAGTCATCCATTCACTCAAACCTAAAGACTAAAACCAATCTAAGCAAAAAGTTTAATTACTAGAATGTAGATATTTATTTAACAAAAAATGCTATATAAATCAAAGGCTCAATATGTACAGTTTTTGTAAGAAAACTGGATTATATATCAAAGTAACAACAAAAGAGAATAATGGTGAAGTTTATTTTTCATGTTATGTGGTGTGGATGTATGTGTTGTTGCCTCCCTGTACTCGCTCATGTGGGAAACATAAATATATATCTAACCAGAAACACGATGACAGTCATTTTGTTTTCACAATGAAAAAACCTGTCCAAGAACATTCTTACGCAACTTTCTTTTGTACGTTTTTTTCTTCATGCCAAAATCATGCGGGGCAATTTGTTGATGTAAGTTGACAAAAAAATTATGATATGCTTATGTGTTTATGTTTATAATATATATGCCGTTTATGCTTGTTTAAATTGTTAATATAATGAGATCAAGAAGTTCTGATCTCGATTTGCTAAAATATTATAATGTTGATGTTTATATTGCCTGTTTGTCAGTACTGTATTGTGTGCTATGACTAGTTATTGAGAATTTATGGTATTGGCTTTGGTTTACTTTTGTTATTATTAAAGTCTGCCTCTTTAAGTTCTTTTAATTTTATTTTTATGCAAGTCTTACTACAAACCTGATGGCAGTTTTGTCTTTCATTTGCAATGACAGTCTGAATACGTAGCAGGTGGAAAGCAGAAGCCAACCTTTAATGTACATGAAATGGAACGTTTTGTTTTTGTTGCATGGCAGATACATTAAAAACAATTATTCTAGTATTATAATCACTTCTTCCTTTCTGAATAGTAACACGTTACAACTGCACAAAGTACTGGCCATCTTACTGCTACTGTACTGTAGCATTTTAACATACAGAAATCAGCATTCATTGTATTCCGTATTACTTAGATTTAGTCATTACTTATTAGGTATTAGATTTAGATTGCTTATTACTTAGATTAAAGCCTTGCCCTTTGGAAATCAACCATATTCAATAGATAATTACTGAAATCATTCAGCTGTCATTGCATTATGTAGACAGTAGCTGCCATTGGGAAGTCATTCAAAAGGCAAGAGTCAGTGCACTGCTGGGGAGCCACATCTGCCATCACACAAGTGTGTATATATATATAGAGAGATGTTTTTCTGCAAAAATATGCGAGCTGTTGACATTGTTTCACTTCTTATAAAACAGATGAAACCGTCATAAGGTGAGACTTCACCACAGAGCTTATGTAATGATTTTCTTATATGTACTGTATGTTATTTCTTCTGATATTTATTTTTAGGTCATGAGACTTCATGGCAATATGAAATTATTCATTCATACCTTTTTTAATTATGCAAAATAATATTTAAAAATCAATATTTTTACAATAAGGATGCAATTCAGTGAGTTACAGCATTTATTAATCTTGATTAATGTTATTTTGTATGTTGTTTATTACTAGTTCATGTTGAAATGCATGAGCTAATCCTAACAAACGCAGCTTTTGTGTTAAAGGGTTAGTTCACCCAAAAGTAAAAATTATGCCATTAAGTACTCACCCTGATGTCGTTTCAGACCCGTAAGACCTCCGTTCATCGTCGGAACACAAATTAAGATGTTTTTGTTTGAATCTGAGAGCTTTGACAATGAACAGAGGTGTTATGGGTTTGGAACGACATCAGGGTGAGTACTTAATTACATAATTTACATTTTTGGGTGAACTAACATTTTAATAAGTTTAAAACGTTTTAGCAGAAATTAACATTATATGTGATTTATATTAGCATTGTTAGCTAGGGCTGTGATAAAAAATCGATGCATTGCGATTTGTGGATTGATTCTAATATTTTCCGAATACATCTGCTATTCTTTCTGAAATTGATTCTGAGCTTGATTTATTTTCCCAGCCCTATTGTTAACCCATGTTAATTATTCACGCACAACTTCAAATAGCTCGCAAACCAGCTCACCCACAAAGACCTGTCAAGTCCTTTTGATGCCAACTTATAGTTATTTATGTTCAATATTATTTTGCTTTTGTCTTATTTTTGTTTAGTTTTTTGTTTTTTTGTACGTTCTGCCTTGTATCCGTTAGTGTTTCTTTAACCAGTTTTTGAGACTAACTTGCCTCGTGTCTGTGTTCAATTGTAGGAGGTGAATTAGTTTTCCCAGTACTTGTAAAGGATCCCTTAGAGCTCCCCTCTGTAGCCACTCGTACACCCTCCATCCCCTTTCCCCCAACCCTCCGCCCCCACCTCACCATTATTGAGACCACCAAAGAGTCCCTGTCCATGGCCACTGAGGCGGGGGTACCTTGCTTGTCGGACCGAGGCAGCGATGATTGTGATGATGATGATGGCTTGATGATATCTGGGTATGGCTCTGGGGAAGCATACAACTCTAACCTGCCCCCTACTGATGATGAAGATTTTTACACCACCTTCTCCTTGGTAACAGATAAGACCTTGTCTTCGTCGACCTTTGAAGGTGGCTACAAAGCTCACGCGCCTAAGTGGGGATCCAAGGACTTTAGACCTAACAAAGTCTCCAATTCTGGTAGGACTACTACTGCGTCTTTTTCCCCCAAGCTGAGCCGCTCCACAACCACGTCCATGCCACCTAAACTGCCTGCGGGCAAAATGAATCACAGGGAGCTAAAGCCCCAGCCCGACATAGTCTTGCTTCCATTGCCCACTTCCTATGAGGTAGACAATACAAAGCTGAAGAGTCCATTAATAACCTCCCCCATGTTCCGTAATGTACCCACAGCAATCCCCACGGAGCCGGGCATCAGGCGGGTTCCGGGGGCCTCCGAGGTGGTCCGTGAATCTAGCAGCACCACTGGAATGGTCATCGGGATAGTTGCCGCTGCCGCTTTGTGCATCCTAATTCTGCTGTACGCCATGTATAAGTACAGAAACAGGGACGAGGGATCCTACCAAGTGGATGAGACCAGGAATTACATAACCAACTCGGCGCAGAGCAATGGAGCAGTCATGAAGGACAAGCAGCAGAGCACGAAAAGCGGCAGCAAGAAACAGAAAAACAAGGACAAGGAATACTACGTGTGAGAACGTCGCCTGTTGCTTTGACAGAACTTTGAGCTGTTGGGCGCTGCGCCGAGAGAGGGCGACAGGAGCCGAACCCCGGCGCCGCGCCGAGAAGGCGAACTCTGACGCAAACTGTACCATAAAGCACACTTACAACCGTAAGCATACCGCAAAGGTAAAATAGCAAACATTAGTGACCTTATTCCTATCTGGTCGGAGACGTTATCAGTGTAGAATATTCCACAGCTACATCATAATCCTAAGTGACTTTTAGAGGTATGTGAAGCTTGGCGTAAATCTCGTTTTTCTTTTCTTTTGTAACTCTGTAAAAAAAAGAAAAAGAAAAAAAGAGGAGAACGTTTCAAGCATGTAAGAGTCACATAGTGCTGGCGTCCGTAAAACAAAAGTGGGACACAAAAAATGTTGTTCATGTGAAAAAAGGACTCCTGCCAACAAAATAATTAAATTAATAAATATATATATAAATATATATATATAAATTCTATATATGAGAAATTTGTATTGTTTATACAGTATACATTACATGTGGTGTCTTATCATTTTTTGCTCTCTGCAAAAAGAAGAAAAACACGATGTAATAAACGAAGACCAGTCACCGAGGCTATGACAGCACAGCACTGTTATGATTTCCAGCCGAAACTGATCATTCTAATTGTACAACCAACTGTAATATTGCAAATGTGTGAGTTTCCAGAAAGACAGTGACGTTTCCTTGTCTCAGTAAAGCGACTGATTGTAGTGCATGCCATGCCATCCTTCGCTTCGATCACGTCTGCCCACCGGGCCGATCCGATCATCAGATAGACCTCTCGTCCCTCAAAGCGACTCAACAAGGGAACGGGCCGCAGATTGGAACTTTTTCATACCGTATGTATGTTGGTCCATTTGCTCTCGTCTCTTTTTTATACAGCTGTCTGGTGCAGACTGGCACAGTGCTATGATACTGTTAAAGGATGTCTATACAAAAATAAATCTAATGTGAAAAGTGTGAAAAAAAAAATCTATCTGTTGTCACAGTCGACTGTGTCGAATGAGAAATTTGTTTACATATTTTATTACATGATAGCGGTTGTACTTTGTAGGTAGATGATGTATATACAAACCTAAGTTGTATTTTTTAAGTAATTCTATTGTACAGAGAGATCATTTGATTGATTTATTCAGTGTGTTTCATGACGAAAAATCCGACACTGTCGACTCATGTGAAGGTTGAAAATATATATATACAGTACACACACGCTTTTGTAAGGACAAGCAGAGAATATTGTTAGATTAGAGGTCTAATCTTTCTCGCAGATGTTTCTAAGTCTAAGCATGGATATTTGACTACTTGAAGCTGTCGATGAAATACAACTTCGCACTTCTTAATTGTACCAAGGTTTCCTTGTTATCAGTTGTTTTATTTATAGAAGAATCAAAGAAATATGTAATAAAGACAGACTAATATGGACACGGACATGCAGCCCAGATAATTTACGCAGTGTGTTTCTTACCTTAATGTCTTAATACAAGTGGCCTGGACTGCAAGTAACCCCTGTCTCATCGATGCAATCTTTTTCCATTTTTATTATTATTCATGTATATTTTTGCCATTTTTATATATCTTTTTTGAATCACTGTACCATAAATATGATGTCAAGATATGCCCATGTCATTTTTTTAATCTTCATTTTCTGTTCAACCCCATGTGTGCTTTTATTATTTTCATTTATGACATCCTAGTCATGTAGCTTCACTTCAGACAATATTTGGCTGTAATAAAACATTCTATGGAGGTTGACCATATTCGGGCTGTCTTAATGTGCTCATATCTAAACTCTCTTCAGTATGTGCGGCGATACATATTTTTATGTCATTCATCACGCAGTACAAACACTTTAATTTCCTGTTCTGTTAGGACCTTTTTAATGTGTTCAAGAGACTTGGGTCTGAAATATGCCTTTCTTAGCATGCTTTTAATGGATTAAATCAATGCCTCACTTTGTTTTTAGCCAAGGAAAGGTGAGGTCGTTGTTTGTTATACATAAAAAAAGATGACTGCATTCCTGTAGCCAGTCAGAGAGCAACAATGAATACATATCCATCAGGATTTTCTTGGGAGACGCAGATTTATATAAGACCCTGGGGCCACAATGACCTGTTAACAGCATAAGAGCAGAGATCTTGAGCACAAAATATTTCTCTCTTAGTTACCAAGGCAACACAAAGGTACAAATCAGAAGCTGTGACTTCTGCTGGGGTTTAATCGTTTCATTAGACATGGTAATTAAAGTATGCCTGACTATAAACGAGGATGTCTAATATGCTATTGTTCAAGAACAAGTACAATGTTTGAAATGCTGACTGAATGCAACATAAAAACTGACAGATTGATCATATGACAAACACATCATGTATGTCCACATAGTTTTCACCCAATAGTGAAAAGGTGAGAAATATAACTCTATAGTGAAAAAGTGAGAAATTGAGAAAATGTAGACAACTCATTGAAACAAATATGAATGTTCAATTCGGTTTCAGCGTCATTGGATGTTTTCAGTTTTGTTGGATCCCCTCACAGTGACAGCCATTTGGAGAAACAAAGTGACCAGAAGTCAATTGTTTTCAATGGCAATTTCCAGCTTCATGGGTTCACTGTAAATGTTTTGAAGAGTTTTGATGCAAAAACAGTTGATACAAGTTTATGCAATTGAGCAGCAAATACACTAGTGGTCACTTTTAACTGATTCATTGTTATTTATTCACAGTCGGTACATCTAATTTGTGTTTTGATTTTTTAATGATTTGAATACTTAGTGTATACAGGTCATCACTGAAATCATCCAGCAATAGGAACACCTAACTACAGTGACCTCTAGCAATAAAGCATTTTTTTTTTCAGGTGCTGACCATAAATCCATATGTATAAAAAGAGCTGTTAGATCACACACAACCATTCTTATGATTTCCAGGAGGTGGAAGTAACAGTAGAAGAGATTTACAAGATGCTGCAAGAACTGGCAACAAACTGATATTCGTCTTCTTTTTTTAACAACTGATGGGTGAATTTACTAAGTGACACTTTTGTGCGTACTGTGGTATTTTAGCATCTTTTTCACTAACCACCTACAATCCAGTCTAACCAGGTACAAAATGTGCAGAAATAGTGCTGTGACAAATATCATGTCAAAAATTTCATCTGTGTAAATTTTTTCATCAAGGTCATTTCATGTCACTTCACATCTTGTCATTAAAAAAAATTATTAATCCCACTGTCATACAATGTAAAACGATGTTAGAAATGTCTTTCAAAACAGAAGGCCAATTATTTTGACCAGTTCAAAAAGTTTGACCAATTATATTCCCTTTGCCCAGATATATCTGATAATCTCTTTAGCTTCAAGCCTCACTCTTACAGACAGAGCACAGAAGTCGATCTAAATAAAAGAGGAGCGTGAAATGTACAATTTCGTAATGAACATCTTATTACATGGGTGGCTGGATTATTGAACCACACTAACTGAGGAAAATCGTATTCTGGGGTAAAGAGAAAGTTAATTAAAATTCTACAAAGGCTTAAAATTCAATAATCCCTCCTCAACTTCCAGATAAGTTCTGTTGATTGGGACCATTCATCAAAAAAGACCTTTTCTGTGGTCAAAATTAGTCCTTCCTTTTGTGTAGGAGGGACTTTTGATTGGGAATCTAATCTAATTTGATTGGGAAACTGCTTTTGCATTTTGCAGTTTAATCCTGTTGTCAGTCGACTAAATATAAATGAATTGTAATGAATTTGCATGTTTAGTATGTTGTATCAGTGGCTCAGCTATGAAATCTAATCAGATTTTGATCGATCGCCTCAGTGGAAACGGGAAGAACAGAACTACAACATAGCATAAGCAATATGTATTATAAATGACTGGTTATGGAGGCCTCTTAAAAGTGAAATGAACTTTATTCTAACAGATAATTGTCCCTATCTGCTGCCTTTGAAGGGTTTTGAAATGTTTGTTCTTGTGATGCCAGCAACCTAAGTCAATCTTGCAGTTGTTCCAGAGTGAATAGTGACATTTACAGCTCACAATTGCGCCCATGAGCAAAGACGGCAGAATTCAGCTCACCTCATACACCAACTGAACAACTATCACTGAGATGAGCGGGAATGCTAACAGATATATATTTTTACGAGTATTATAGACCTCCTTGGTGATAATCATAAAATATAGCATACGCTGTCGTAGTTGACATCCTCCATGTGACATCAGTAGAAAAAAACATTGACCTTTGGAACAAATGTATCACTGTAATGGATAGAGATGTATGCATGACACAAATAACCCAGAACTCATAATATTGCCATTTATAACATCTAATAATAGACTTACGGTAAGTCCATTTGTTCTATAAAAAAATGGTTCAGTCCAATAGTGAATTTATAGATGGTCTATTTTCACTGTCTATAAATCTACCTATTGTCCCTCAAATGAACAGAGGATCATCTAAACTATGCCATTCTAAAACTGTAGCAGGAACCTGATCCACAGAGAGAGAGAGAGAGAGAGAGAGCGAGAGAGAGAGACTGGTAAAAGCCTTGATTCATTATTAATCTAAGCTGCAGAGCACTGTCGATCAGCCACTGCTTTACAGGAATACTAACACACCAGACTGGGACATTGCTGTGTCGGACTGAGGAGGATATACAGAATGTTTGTGCAAAATATGCATCATCGCCATCAGAGGATTAGCTGTTCTAAACTACTTCTATGACAGCTGCATATTCAAGCACCCAGCAAATCGCAAGAACATGATTTTTTCTCCTGTTTTGTTTTATTTATTTATTTTCTTATTGCTATTTAATGTTATTTTTAGTGGTAAAAAAAGAATGAACATAAAGACAATGAAAACTGGAGGGTAGTAGCCTACTTCTCTGTGGTTGAGAGTATATGCGTGTGTGTGTGTGTGTGTGTGTGTGTGTGTGTGTGTGTGTGTGTGTGTGTGTGTGTGTGTGTGTGTGTGTGTGTGTGTGTGTGTGTGTGTGTGTGTGTGTGTGTGTGTGTGTGTGTGTGTGTGTGTGTGTGTGTGTGTGTGTGTGTGTGTGTGTGTGTGTGTGTGCATGTTTATGTGGTTTATGAGGACACAAATTTGTATAATGACATAGGTATTACAAGGAGAAGGTGATTTATGAGGACATTTTCAGTGTCCCCATAATTCAAAATGCTTATAAATCATACAGAGTAAGTTTTTTGGGGGGAAAGTTGAAATGCACCGTCTCCTGTGAGGGCTAAGTTTGTACAGTTTGTACAGTATAAAACACATACAGTTTGTACAGTATAAAAACCATTACGGTGGAAAGTCCCCGTAAACCATAAAAACCAACACAACACAAAAACCAAAAGACAGCCTGCTATTACAGTTTTAAATGTCACTTTTCTTTCAAATTATGCTAATATAGTTTGTAAGGAGAAAAAAGGAAAATTGAAGTATTCTTGCTCCATAGCTGTTCACATTTTTGTTTTAAATGTGGCTAATATCAGATTTCCAGTGTGAACAGATCAACTAGCCCTATCATGTTCGGGGGGGTAAATATTGCGTTAGTGGGGTGACGTCAACCCACGAAGTTGAAAACCATCCCATGGCAACAGAGGAAAAAGTAGCTTAATTCCACGGGTAAAATGTGGATTTGGCAACGCTTGCACAGTGCTTCGTACGGAAGTAAACACGGAGGATATAAAGTAAGCAATTATGCTTTTATTTATTGTGTGATCGGCTGCAGAAGAGAGCGAAATTGTGCACAGGCAATGTGAAAAAATAAAGATAAGGATGTGACAAAAGAAAGCAGAGTTTTTAAACTTTTATGATATAAGCAGGGGCGTGTCTAGAGAGGTGGCACGGGGTGTCACGGGGTGGCACCGGCCCCTCTCAAAATATGCATTTTTGGCACGAGGTGGCACCCCCAACAGCGCAGACTGATCATAGTATAACATTTATGGTGCAGGAGCAGTTATGGTGCATTTAAAATCTCATGTCATGTGACAATGACAAATTAAAAACAAAGTAAATAATAGTCTCAAAAGCTTTAGATTTATTTCCTATTAATAACAATCATATTAATAATATAGATAATATAGTGTAGATATACAGGGTTTCATGGCTGATTCAGAATGCAGCGGCACGACTGGTCTTCAACGAGCCCAAAAGAGCCCATGTTACACCTCTCTTTGTCTCCTTGCACTGGCTACCAGTTGCAGCTCGTCCAGTTCAAGACACTGATGCTTGCATATAGAATAACCACAGGCTCAGCACCCACCCATACTTCCACCACTATTACGAATGTACATCCCTCCAGAAGTCTGAGATCTGCTAGTGAGCGACGCCTCGTGGTACCATCACAGAGAGGCTCAAAATCACTCTCCAGAACATTCTCTTTCACCGCTCCTGGCCGGTGGAATGATCTTCCCACCCCATCCGAATACTGATCCCTGTCAATTTTCAAGCAACAACTGAAAACTCATCTCTTTCAACTCTACTTGACTACTTAAAAAAAAAACAAATAATAATAATTGAACTTTCACTTTTTCAAAATCTTCATCTTTCTCTTTATCTTTCTCTCCTTCCCTTGCTAGCATGAACTTATTTGAACAATGCCTGAGACTTGGTGTTATTTGCACTTCCTCTGTGTGTTTGCCTCTTCAAGATTAATCGCTTTATGTACTCCCAATTGTAAGTCGCTTTGGATAAAAGCGGCTGCTAAATGACTAAATGTAAATGTAAATGTGCTTTAAACCTAATTACAACAACAATCTTCTGTGAGCCATGTGCTTGAAGATGTTTATAACTTCACTGTGATCCACTGGGATGTCCCTCTCTACACAAAGTTCAATAAAAATATGTTTGAAGAATTATAATTTTTTTTGCTATTCTGCTTGGTTTTATAAGCAAATTTGCATTATTTTGTTAACATGTGTATGCATGTCATTGAGAAGAGGGGAGGGTAAAGCAATGAGTCAAGTATTTTTGCCTAACTATTGAAATATAATTTAAATGTCTAACACAATTTCAGTCAAAATAGGAGATTATAAGAAACTATAGCATATCCAACATGCATCCGTATATCTGGCAAAAACTTGGAGGATCAGGTATGTTGGTCTTTTGAAGGTCTCTTATTCACTACACTTTTCCTAAAATAAGACAGCAGTGAAAAAATGTATAAAATATTGTGAAAAGTACAGCTGCAGTGAAACATTTGAATTGTGCCAGAGCTCTCTCTGTAATGATCGCTGATTCTGTAATGTTTTTGCTTTTTTTAGTTACTACAACATTACTGTAGTAAAACTATGTTTTACTTTGTTTATTCAATAATAAATGGTTCAATAAAACTGTCTTTTTATTAAAAAATTGGCATATAAATTAATTATATGTCCATAAGGTTTAATAGAGTCCAATGTAATAAGTATGCAAAAACTGAAATCTCCTAGCGACGTAACAGACCATTATTTTTTATCTTAACTTTAATGTTATTGACAATATATTATTCAAGTTGTCAGACATATATGTCAGAATGAATATGGAACACTACATTATTTACATATTTGCATAATAATCCTCACAAAAAAACTCCGAATTTTCTTGAACAGAGCCAATTGTCGTTGGATCTCGATGATCCGCTCAAGTTAAACTGCATTGTTCTACCTTCCGTGTCATTTCCAACGCTTCGGTGACAGAACTTTGAAATAACAATCAGGAAAAACAATATAAGGAATGACTTACATCGCATCCTGCTCGCCAACTCCATCCATGATCTGTATTTGTATTTTAATATTTTTTTTCTTCATTTGAATGCCTTGTGAAATGATTTTTTGTCGAATTTACTTTCATCTCGGAAGAGAGATTGCACTTATTTGACAGTCGAGAACGGTCCAATCGCGTGAGGCTAAAATATATAAAAATAATATTGATTGCTAAGATCAAAAGTGGGAGAGTCTTGAGTACAATCTGAAACAAGCCAATTAGAACTCAGCCTCAAGTCACATGCGTTTCAAAAGTTTACAGACCTAATAGGGTGGGAACTATGACGTCACTTTGTTTGCGGATCGGCTGTTAGCATGAAACTGGTTCCCTCGACATAAAGCCAAAAGGATTTTTCCATAGGCTTTTGGATTTTCGCAAAATATAGGCTCTGTGTTCAATCATAGTTTATTAAACTTACATGTGTTGTCCATCAAGATAATCTTCACAAAATAATTTAACTTTGACGAATTTTGAAGACTAAATAAAAGCGCCAGAACTGAAAAGCTAAACTTAGGCTATAAACGAACTACTGCACCACTGTCGCTTGCCTTCAACGTCACCAGCACCGCACCGCGCTCCAGACAACTTTCTCAAACTTATTTTTAACGTTCAGTGAAAAGGAGTTACAGTGTATATGAATGTAAATCCACGCTACATGAACCGTTTCATATAAACTGGAATAAATACAAAACTAGAGCCAAACTGAAATGAGACATTAGTTATAAATAATATAGTGAATAAATTAAATCATCATAACAGAAGGACATGTGAAAGCACGTATTTCTGTACATTTCGAAATAAGGTGCATTAAAAGGCAATAATTCCTTGATTAATATTAATTAAAAACGTATAGCTGCATATTCAATCTTTTAAATAACAGCAGAGTGAGCAAGTTTTGCATATGGTAAGATTAAACTTATTTTAGTTAACTAAGCACCACATTTCAGCTCATTTTGTTAGGCTGGGTACACAAAATGTTATTTTATCCTTGCTTCTCGGAAATCCTCAATCTATATGCTTTCTAACAGCTTCACGTGGCCGTAAACATTTAATTTTAACGTGGCTTTAAGCACTATGCATCATTCAAGTTTCACTTTCACCACGTAAAGCCGGTGAATGTGGTGTTTACATGTAATAATCGTAAAATGAGTTTACCTTATGGTACGAACCCAGAGTCTCCGCATCAGTAAGTGATAAAACGAGCATGTTCCATCCGAAGCTTTGTGTCGCGTTTCGGGACAATTAAAGCAAAATAAATAAAATAAACATTGTCGAACAACAATATAAAATACAGGAAACTATTCATTGGTTATTCTAAAATGAATTGTATTACAAATTATACTGAAGAATGCAAAGTCGGCAACACCAAAAGCTCCAAAAATATCAAAATATTTATTCACATAGCGTGTAACGTTTCGAGCACGCAGGCTCTTCGTCAGACAGATTACAAATTATACTACAACTGGAAAATACTGTACATTTATAAACCGTTTGGCGTAATGACTTTGAATGTCTCTGACAGCGCTTGTATAGTCCCATTGAGCAACTTGTTAGCAACCGTCTTTTTTAAGAAACATAACAGCTTAAAAAATCACGAGTGTGGTCTAACTGGTGTGTTTTATGTCGTAGAATAAAACGTGAAAGTATCTTGAGCTTGTGTGAACCACGGACCTTATTTAAGGTATTTAACCAAAATCCCATTCAAAAAACCCATTGACTCTGGGACGATGGAACCGGAAGTGCTAAAATGCTAACTCGCAGCCTACAAATGCGACCTACGGAGGATGCAGCCTTCCGTTTGAGAAACGGCCACAATGTTTCCACTGTTCTCCGTTGCTGAATGCACAGCGCCCTCTAGAAACGTGTGGTCTGTGCGTGTGTGAGTGTGTGTGTGTGTCCACTGCATGTGCTTGTGTGAGATCACTGGAGTTCTTTAGGGGGGTGATTCTGAACAAGAGCCTGTGGTCAAATCATCTGCCTGTTCTGGCCAGCGTGACAAAGACAGCATGATGTACCAATGCTGTATTGTCCGAAGACAATGCCACAGTTCTCCCAAACATCCCCTTTCACCAAGTAAGTGGAGCAGAATGTTGGTCACAGAACAGTGTGGTTTTTGTGAAGACTTCCTCCCTTTTGTTTGCGAAAGAAAAAGAAAGGAGGAAAAGACTTTGTAGAGTTGTAAAACTTACCTTCATGTGACCAAGTCTACTTTATGGCCTTTAGTTTCCAATGTATTTATATATTGTTGTATAACTATAATGTAAATGTACCTTAATGAGTTAAGTACCTTAATGAGTTAACTTGGTATTTATTAGGATGGTATCAGATGCACTCTTACAAAATAAAGGTTCTGGAAATTTTTTATTATTATTTTACTATTACTTACTTAGCCTACTTTCTTTCTTTATTTGTTTGTTTGCAGCAATGCCATAGAATAACTATTTTTGGTTCTCCAAATAACCTTTCAGAGAGTGAATATTTATTCCCCTTGGTGTAAAGAGCAGTTGTGCAATGAAAATGTTCTATGAATGTTAAAGATTCTTTATGCCACCTTCAAAACTTTCAGTGTGGGGGAAAAATAGCAACTTAGGATAGTGTTTATCTTAATAATAATAAAAAAAGGTAGACCCAAACATTTGAATTATGTCATGATATTCTAAAACCTATGACTTTCTTCTATAGAACACAAACATAATACAAAAATATACTTTTATAGCATGGACAATTTGTTTTGATTTTTCCAAGTCTACATGAAATCTACAATATTGTTTCGAAATATGTTCTGAGGAAATAATGACAGAAGTAAAAATTTTGGATGAACTGTCCCTTTTTTAATTACATTAACTGATAGCATGGACTGAAAATCAGCATCCTAGCATCCCCATAATGGTGTTCTTACCCTTACTTTGCCTCCAACCTAATAAGAGGCATAGAAATCAATATAAAGATGAAGAAAGACAGTAAACACAACAACACAATACAATAGGGTTATGAATCCAGATCAGACATAAATCAGAACAGAATGAGTTTAGTATTGACATAACACATTTGCTGAGCACTTCACAGCATTTAAGGAAAAACTCAGGAAACAAACTCTTAACAGATTTAACATTTAACCGAATTTACAGAGCATTAAGGTGCATACCAGGTTTAATGGTCCTCGCCTGAAAACCTGAAGATGTTCATAAAAGTGCTAATGTTAGTCAATGAGGGGAAAAACAGGGAATTGCATAAAACTATGCATGAAATAATATGTATGAAACCTAAAGCACTACACTTGTTTTAAAACTCAGGGGATGCTTTTAGAATTTAATAGTTTAAGTCAGAAAATAGAAAGATTGGCCGAGTGTTAAAGGGATACAAATTGTGTTATAATTTCATGTGTATGGACATGCTTCAGAATACCTTTTTTTATTTTCCACAGAGGAAAGGGAGTCATACAGGTTTGGAACGACATGAGGGTGAGTAAATGATAACAGAACTTGAATACCAAAAAAAATATGTTTCTGCTCTCGCTTGAAAGTTTAGTATATAATACTCTGTTGTGTGGAGAGAGAATGTGAATGTAAGCACCTAGAAGCCTAATCCTGCCAAGTTTGGTGGCTTTAGCATGAGAGACGAATGAAGGAGCATTTTATACATGGAGATCTATGGAGACAAGATGAGAGAATAAGCATGGAGGAGAGGAATCTGGTCAGAAAAATAAGCACGTTTAAGTTGATTTGACAAGTGTCAGGCCAAAATAAATATTAGGTTTCTGTAACAGAGCTTTTACTGCGAATGAGGAGGAGTTCGGCCTGTGTTACTATGGAGGTGCGTCGGCAAAACAAAATAACATTTGCGAATGTGTGAATAACTCTTTTCCCTCCTCTTATCATGAAAAACAAGAAATGCTTTAGTGGAGACATACTGCAAACAAACGACTGGAAATCCAGACTCCATCCCAGGGCGGCTGTCAGAACATTGAAATATTGAAATGTTTTGTCAAAGTAATGAGTGTTGGTCTGACTCCTGCAATAAACTCAGCTTAACCAAATGACTTTGAGAAGAACCCACCTGAGATCCTTCATGCTGGAAAAGCTACTGCAATCTGCAGTAAATCTGTCGAGAAACGGCATTGTAATTAGCCAACTTGAGATTGTTAGGTGACCCAGTCACTGTGTATGTTCCCTGCACAAGATATAGCAGTATTTCATTGCATATTATAAATCTGCATGGGTAATGTCGGTGTCAACTTAACCAGCAGGGCTTTTCCCCCTCTGGTATAAGATCTTGAGTGAAGGAGAGCTCTCTATAAAAATCTAAATTACTACATAAAGCTTTAAAGGGAGAAAAATTTAAGCCATCTTCTCAAAAATATATTTTTCGAGGAATGTTTTTCTTTCAGTTGAAAGATTTACTCGTTTATTTAACTAACTGTTATATATTGCCAGCTAACACCTGTTTCTGACAGGTGGACCACAACTTGCCTCTCTTTTTAACATTTGAAATGTCCTGCCACAAAACCTCAACATAAATTAAAACCAAATCTGTTTGGCTTCATGAAAGATTAGTCATCTTGCACCTCAGAAACCATCTCTACTAAATATAGTTTAGTCTAAGCTCATCTTCTGAGATGGATTGGCTGTCAAGTTTTGGCATGAATCTGGATTATTTAATGAGTCTGTAAATTAAATTAAATTTAATAGCAACCCAACCAAGTCGTCAAAGAGCTTCTGGAAGCTGGCCACACAAGATTTACATCTTTATGGTTTATTAAATGTATTCACATAAAATTCAGCATCTGTGAGCCCAGCTTTTATCAGACGAGAAGGATATATTCTATAATTTATGACTATTTAAACCTGAACCGATTAAGACAAATTGCATCTTGACATCTGTGGCGGCATCTTAATTCAAGGTCAAAAAAATGAAGTGCATGTGAAGGATGGAGAAAGAATGTTTCGAACACATCTTGTCCGATTTGCTGCGTCTTTAATCAGAAAAATGGCACAATGAAACAAACTTGGCATTAAACATAGTAGGAAACAAGGCACATGTAACAAGCTGCCAATCAACATTCTTAATAGTTCCTCTCAAAATATATGTAAAATACATTCAATATTAATCCATACCCAAAGTTCCTTTTCAGTTTTCATTATTAGGCTTTCACAGCATCAGGAAGAAATGAAATGCATGAAGACATAAAAGCAAACCCATGAAACTTATTAACCTTTATTTTAACAGCGTACCTATTAATGTTGTCTTTAAAGTTATGCATTATGAAAAAAATGCTGTTGCAGTAAAAATGTGTGCTAAAACAATATATATACACATATATATATATATATATATATATATATAGTTATACTGTATGTATGTATATATATATATATATATATATATATATATAGTTATACTGTATATGTTAATAATAAAAAAGCCATTTTATTTTTATTTTTTATAAATTGATCAAACAATTTGTACCTTAGAGGTCAAGAACGGTTGTAAGCATAAAAGTTGAACTGAATTTCTTTATAATGATTAATAAGATTGAGTGTAGCTCTTAGTGATAATCCCATAGTTTTATCAATTACCGGTAATATAAGAAACCAGAGTATGTTGATTAGCATGAGCTAAGTTTGCTATATGCATATGACCATATATCAGCCCATAAAACATGACAGATAATGTTATATGAATTCCAGGTTGTACTGTTTTAGTTGAATTACTTGTGTTTTGAGCACAGGTTGGTCATCAAGCGTCAAAGATATTTGGAGCATATTCAGTTTGAACTCAATTCAAATTACTTGGCTCTAGAAGCCAACCTTTATAAGACTTGGATAAAAGCATATTTTTTTCTTATCCATGTGCTGTATCAGTGACTAAGTGCATCTCCAAAAGCTGCTAAGATTCTAACCAAAGTCAAGAAGAGGACAAATGAAAATAAGACATAAGATTATGTTGATGATAACATAAGAACGGTAAGGGTGGATTACTGTGACAGACAAGTGCGTTGATGAAGAAGGGAAATGAACTCACATTTACAATGCAAGAAGGTGTTAGATTGACTATTTTGATTTGTGATTTGTATGCAATACAGTCAATACAGTCCTTATTGATTAATTATCATACAATTCTCAGAAAGGTTCTTTAAAGGGTTAGTTAAGCCAAAAACAAACACTGTGTCATCATTTACTCACTCATGTCATTTAAAAACGTTTGACTTGTTTTTTTCTGTGGAACAGAAAATAAGATGTTTTGAAGAATATAGAAATAACAATGGGCCCTATATGACTTTAACTATGATTTAAAAATATCTTCTGGTTTGTTTGGAACAACTAGGCTGAGTACTGTAAATAATGACATAATTTTCATTTTTGAGTGAGCTATCCCTTTAATATCTAATTATCTTTAGGGATTTTCCTTTTTCCCTTCATCAGATTTATACATACAGGAAAAAAGTGCATTAAATATGAATAAAATGTTTGGCATCCCTCGGGTTGGACTCCGAGCTGATTTACTGAGTATATTGATATTAAGCCTAATATCATTTTTCAGAGAGAGCAGTCAGATCACATCCAAACCAAATAGTCCACTGTCGAAGTATGAACATAAACGGCTTATCTTTGATCAGCAGACATATACATTTAAACGCTTGCATCAACATTTCATTTGAATTTATACTGGCCAATTTGGCAAACGTCCGCTTTTCTAAGGTGTCACGTTTTGACCTTTTCTGAATGAATGGGACCAGGTTTTCCCCCTTAGTCCCGCGTGCTTTTTATGCCATATAAATGAGAACACTTCTTCACACACTGCTTAGAATTCTGTTCAGTACCTGTTTACCAGACGCATTCCTTAGAAAGCACACCATGGGACTCTTTCCTGGAGTGGGGCTTGTGTTTGTTGCTGTTGTGTGGCTGTTTTCCGATGCCTCCATCTTTATCATTGGCAACCTCCCTGCTCCATCGTACAGCACGGTGCCTTCCAAGACTGAGACAGTCTGTAAATAACGTCTTAGCGGTCCAAATGGACTAGTTCCGCTCGGATAAGCGATGCCCGGCCACAACAAGGGGTTCTGTTTCATGGTGCTTCCCAGGGACATGTTCCCCCCCCCGAGCCTTTGCTATTTAGTTATTGGCAGCCTGGAAGACGCAGAAGTTCAGCCAGAGACCTCTGCGTCACACGGTTTGATTGTGTTGCACATGTTCAGACCCATCACTATGCATTTCTGCAAACACATATTTCATGGGGAGGAAAAAAGCTCATGTACTCCTCAACCTCTTACAGCTGGTACATTTCCTATTTTAATTTGAATTTGTCATCATGCAATGTTTTCTCCATCTGGAGTTTTCCACTGAACTTTTCCCCTCCCTTTTTCAAACCAATCACCCCTCATTACATTTTCCAGAATAAAGAATAAAAAATAAATAAATGGGAGGGGGGGGGGGGTCAGAGACATAGTCAGCAGCAGTTCAACTTTATTTTTTCTTGCCTTTTTCGCATTAAAAGGAAGAGGATGGTTGTAGTACATGAGAACAGTTCTGTGAAAGAAAACTCAAAGCATTCAGGGTGATTCAGAGTGATTGTTTCAGCATGTTAGCAGTCGTGCTCATTTTGATCAGGACAGAGAGGTGTGGTCTCTCATCCAACCACAGACAGGACAGAAGACCATTTCGTCTGTGATTTTCATGTGCACACCAGCACCGTATTGACCCAAATGAGCGACTGCCGTTCTGTCAACAACATTCAAAAACGTTTCTCTAACATTCAGGAGTATAATAACTTTTCATCAGCTTTCCTATACACTGCAGCGGAGCCAAGCTCGGTGGCGATTTTTAAGTACAATACGGGCCGAATGAGTTAGTAGTTTTCATAATGGAATGCTGGGAATGCTTTTATTACCGGTGCAAAGTGTATCAGGGATGTAAAAGCTGATGGTACATAGAATATGAACGATTGTCAGTTGAAGAGGGGAAGGGAAAGCATCACAAGTGCATAAACAGGCCACATATTAAAAATAAACACTAAATGTCAATAAAAAATAAATTATTCTCTTTTCATATAAAAGCTGGGTACTTGTGCTTTCTCTTTTGTTCAGCAATTTGGTTTTCTTTTGTAAGCAATATATGTTGTGTCGCATAAAAATATTGCACATTTTAACTCTACGTTATTCGCAAAGGAGTTAAAAGTTATTAATAGTGCATCTAAAAATCGTTTTGCTGGCAACAATTTAATCTCAAAATCGAAGTGCAAACCACACGGTCAGTATTTAGAGTCTATATTATTTCAATCTTTTTGTAAAGTGGTTAGGAATGAAGGACACCTGCTGATCATTTTAGACAATTCAAGAAAATGACTTGGACCCCTGCCCAAGTGTTTCCACCGGGGCCATCGTTAAACAGTTCGAAAAGCACCTTAGCCTCGATTTCTCTCCATTATACAAAAATAAAATCTATTAGCATTCAAAGAAAAGGCTATATGACCTCTTTTTCCTAGAAATTATCGCTTCCCGTAGCTCTTCTCGAGCCAGTGCCGAACATTTTTAAGGTTGTAGAAAAATGGACCCTTACCCCCAAGGTAAGCGATTTTCTTCTTCTGCACGATGCAAACCCGCTCGTAGGCCACACCGTAGGCTGCATTGGCATTGTTGTCCATGCAATCTGCCACCAATTGGCACTGAGGAGGCAAAGAGAAATGCTCCAGAAGTGTCCGGGCAGCAAACATCCTCTCCTCCAGATTACGGTGTTTCCTCACTTCAAACGAAAAGTTATCCATGGGAGGAGCCGCCCAGCCGTCTGACGGGTGAGCCTCATCGATGTAGACAAGCAGGAAGTCTGCCACGTCCGAAAATTCCTCCACCATCCGCCGGAAAACCGGCAGCTGGCTTATAAAGGGAGGTCAAGTAGCCGAGCCGAAGTTGACCACTAACGGGCGGTCGGGAGACTCGAAGTCCAGCAGATGACACTTGTTGTGGGTCTTACCGCTGACGCTCCAGCGCCTGTTGATGCCAGCAACCTTCACCACCTTGGAGTTTGGAGCAGCTTCGCCCAGCTTCACCTGAACAAAACAGTTCCACATTCACACATTAATATTTTTGAGGACATTAGAATAACATGGGCAATGAGCCATTATTTTTGAACAAAGCTTGAGGATCTTTGTTTTTAAATTCCTTGTTTTTATTATTATTATTACAAAATATTATTTATTGTTGTGATTATTTTTGTATAATTTTTTTACTTCCTTTTATGTAAAGCACTTTGAATTACCACGGTGTATGAAATGTGCTATATAAATAAATTGCCTTGTCTTGCCCAGTGACCGGCCAAAATATCAGTCTCATGACTACACTGAAAATGACTTTACTTTGGCTTAGTAGGTATATTGGCCTCTCGTGGAGACATTTACATTTACATTTAGTCATTTTGCAGATGCTTTTATCCAAAGCGACTTACAATTGGGGAATACATAAAGCGATTCATCTTGAAGAGGCAAACAGACAGAGGAAGTGCCCCTAACACCAAGTCTTAGGCATTGTTCAAATAAATACAAGCTAGCAAGGGAAGGAGAGAAAGAGAAAGATGAAGATATAGAAAAAGGGAAGGATATTTTTTTTAATTTGTATTTTTTTATGATGATGATGATGAAGTCAAGTAGTGTTGAAAGAGATGAGTTTTCAGTTGTTGCTTGAAGATTGACAGGGATCCAGTATTCCGGATAGGGGTGGGAAGATCATTCCACCAGCCAGGAACGGTGAAAGAGAATTCTGCTGCATTCTGAATCTTTTGTAGAGGTTTGATTGTGTTTGATGGAAGTCCAGCCAGAAGAGCATTGCAGTAGTCCAGCCTAGAAATGACAAGGGCCTGGACAAGAAGTTGTGCAGCATGCTCTGTCAGAAAGGGCCTGATCTTTCTGATGTTGTGTAGTGCAAACCTGCAAGATCGAGCAGTCTTTGCAATGTGCTCTTTGAAGGTCAGCTGGTCATCAAAGATTACACCAAGATTTCTGACCGAAGCTGATGGGGTAATTGTTGATGGACCTAACTGAATCGTGAAATCATGCTGTAGAGTTGGAGTGGCAGGGAGGACAAGAAGCTCAGTCTTTGCCAGGTTGAGCTGTAGATGGTGTTCTTTCATCCATGCCAAGATGTCTGCCAAGCATCAAGACTCAAGTGATGCCACTCAAGTCATGTCACCAGGCTTGAGATTTCACATTCACAGTAGTATGCATACATATATATATATATATATATATATATATATATAGTGTGGAGCTTTGTCACTGATCTAAGTTCTAGAACGTTTTAGCATCTTGTAGAAAAAGTACAGCACATGATCCTCTATGATCTCACAAAAGACTTTGGAGCCAGATTTTTGTTTGTAGTAGGATGTCTACAAAATCTATTTCTGTGACTTTATAAGTACATATGAACTTTGGCACGGTGTTAACACCTGGAAACACATTTATAACTCCTCTCCCTGTGCCAAAATAATGTTTACATTATTTCGAAATTAAATGATTTCCTCAGCAAGACTTTGTAACCAAACAATGATATAGTTAATGGTTGAAGACAATAAATGCACATTAAGCTAGTGTATCTTACCCCACATGGTGATTTGATTGATTTTTTGTTAAAAAGTAACAGGATTGTGAATCCAGACGTTTAATGAATTAAGAGCATTGACCTGAGAGGTCACTGACTGTCTGGAGGGCAAAGTTCACACACGTTTAGAAGGATTGGAATTGCACCAAATGGCACGTTTTGAATATTGAGCAAAGAGATATTCAAAATTAGTTGGAGGATGTACACCACACTGTAAAACAAATGTTGTTAAGAACACATTTTCGTCCATTTAACTTGTTGTCACTACATATATATATATATATATATATATATATATATATAATTTAAAGCAACAATTTGTTGAATATTGTAGGAATCGTTGAGTAATACATGCATGTAGACTGATAACTAATTTAAATAATAATAACTGTAATTGCAAAGTGTTCATAACATAAAATGTACGTTTCCCTTATTGTGCAGCATTTTCGTCGACATCTGTTGTTTTAAAATGCGCTTTAAAGCCAATTTAACGTCACTACGTGTGTCCATTGATATTATGCAGTAGCCTACTTAGAGTAAATATACTATAACGTGGGCACTAAACCAAACATTGCATTACGTCTACTGAACATTAAAACAACAGAAAAATAATCCCCTAAACCCTATGAACCTATTTGAGTCATACTCCACAGTGAGCAGACCGAGTATTGTGCTGTCAGCTTACCTGTTTGTAGGCATCCAGCAGAAAGCTGTTCCATATGGAGCGCACGCCGGCTGTGGTTAACATGCGCTGCCACTCACCGGTAGAGCCCGAGCAGCTCAGGAGTGACACCACACGCTTTACCAGAACTATCGAATCATACAGCACGAAAAACAGGCAGTTGGAGAAGAAACCCGGTAAGATCTGCAAAGTTACCAGGAGGTCCACACTAAGCATGCCCATTTCGCGCTGATTTATAACAGGTGGTTGACGCGCACTTTTGCTTATTTAAGTTCACCTTTCCGACTCATCCTGGTCAGATATCATCTCCTCTGCCTTCCCCCTCCTAGGAAACTTTCATTCACCTAAAGAAAGCAGAGCCGATCTAAGGATGTAGGCGTTTGAGCGCGGAGAGCCCGAATAATCAGGCGTCTTTACGCACAGAGGAGCGCTGGTGCCAAACGCCCCCCTCCTTTCCTCTTTACAATTAACCAAAGGCTACCCGTTAGGCAGGTTCCTGAGTCGCTCTGGGTCTTTTTATACCGTAAATCATTCCGAGCTCTGAAATAAAGACAGCGGGGCTGGTGGGAGCGTGACGTCATATAGAGGGCTTTCTCTCCGGACGGGACATGCAATAAAAGATGCAAACAGATTCAGCGCTTTTAACTTCAGTTGCTGATTACAAAAGCAGATTACGTGTCTCTGCATGAAGAGAAACGTTTGCATTGATTTGCTTGAAATCAATATTTTGCAGGTTTACCATGGTGTAGCATCTCCTCTTCTTTTCAAAACAGTTTGAAGACGTCTGGGCATTGAGGTTATGAGTTTCTGGAGTTTTGGTGTTGGAATTTGGTCCTATTCTTGCGTGATATAGGTTTCCAGCTGCTGAAGAGTTTGTGGTAGTCTTTTACGTATTTTCGTTTAATGATGCACTAAATGTTCTCTATAGGTGAAAGATCTGGACTGCAGGCAGGCCAATCCAGCACCTAGACCCTTCTACTGTGAAGCCATGCTGTTGTAATAGCTGCAGTAAGTGGTTTTGCAATGTCCTGCTGAAATGCACGTCGTCTGGAGGGGGTATATGTTGCTTTAAAACCTTTATATACCGTTCAGCATTCACAGTTCCTTCCAGAACATGCAAGCTGCACATACCGTATGCATTTATGCACCCCCATACCATCAGAGATGCTGGCTTTTTAACTGAACGCTGATGATACGCTGTATCAATCTCTGCTGGACCAAGATTTGAACTTGCAACCTTTCGATTATGAGTCCGACTCTCTACCAGGCCATGACTTCCCAGGATGGATGGATGGATGAATGGATGGATTAATTGATGGATGGATGGATTGAGAGAGATATAGGCAGGCAAGCAGACAGACAGACTAATAGAAAGACAGATGTGGAAGAGGTTTGCCCCACATTTCCAAATAAAGGCCTTACCTGTCAGGACAAGGCAGGATATGTTTGTTTATTAAGATTAGATTAATGCAAATACTGCAGAGTGGATGCTTATCATTGTTGCGGTTGAAGGAGCATAATTCTGAACTCTGACACGACACTTAACGTAATACTCTCTCGCCTATTGAAAGTGAGTCGAGAGCTGCGGCCACTCCCACAAATATTTTTCCATTGTGATTGACAGCATGAAGCATTCCTCAACAGTGTTTGCTCTTGTTTATCTCGAAGTTCCCGATTCTTTGCCAAACTGGTTCGACTGTTGAAGTCAGGCGGATTCTTTACGTCTAATGACCAAGTTCATCTGGAGTACTTCATCAAAGTACTCGAATCTCTGGGTGATGACCCCCAGTGTGACTCCAGATATGTGGTGAAGTGACTACGGCAGCACTGTTTCCTATTCCATTGACCCAGAAACTTCATCCAAGCCAATGAAGGTCATCAACACAAAGATTCCTTTGTCCAGTGGTCATTTGCATCTCAAACACACATATCAATCTCTACTTGTGTACACAGTGTTTACATGAGAGGCTGCATATAGTCGTTTTCACCTTAGATCTTTGTCCAAAAGAAATCATGGAGGAAAGCAGGGGATGGGGAAATTATGAAAATATGTTTATCTTATACATCAGCGATTCCCAGATGAATAGCACTGTAACAATAGCAAGATTGATGAATATTGCTCTCCCTCCCAGCTCTTGGCAGGTCCCCCAGACTTGACATTCAACTTAAAGACTTGTGATGGGTCGGCAGGTTCGACTTCTGTACTTATTGAGCAAGCTTTCTCTTGTTTGGGTCTCTGTTTGCCACTTTAGTTCAACACCTTTCTAATTAAACTCCAGAACATAGCCAGAAAAGTTATGCTTTTCAGCTCGGTCTAATTCATGTGGTATGATGTTGTTATTTTTGGAAATGAAGTCCTCAAAGAACTTCAAGCAACAGGACATTACAAAAATATGCCGAGCCATAAAGTCTATAATATGCTATGCAGTTTATGTTTACAGGGACATAAATATATATATTGGCAAAAGGTGCCAGGAGATCCTTGCCAGAACAGAATAATCATTCACTTTTTGAAGATTATTTTCAGACGGCACGTTTTATTTATTCCCGCAAATCAATTATTTCCTGCTTAAGTGTTTGTGGAGAGTTTGTAATTGTTACGACATATCAGATCTTTTCGAATGGAAAATTTCACTTTTCACATCATAAACAAGGTGCTTTTTCATGCCATCTCATTTTTTACTTCAGGGTCCCTTAGCAATGCATAATATTCTCCCAATATCCTCAAAGCTGCATCGCTGAACTCATAACCAGTCGTGTCCAACTTCTATGACAAGAAATGCTGTAAATAAAAGAAAACAATGCATTTATGAATATGGTGAATCTGAAATGCTCCTGATAACACCAGTGCCAGAAAAAACTTGATCCAAATGAGTTAATAATTGCTAGATAAGGCTAATTTAACATTAGACGAATGATGAGATATGTAATGCTAAACCTGACCATTACTTCACTGAAGGTGGGGCTACATACCTTACGATTGCCAAAAACAGATTTCGGTTTATCAGCCATCACATAAAGAAAACCCCAGGAATGTCAGATTTGTAATTAGCATTAAAAACTAGTGTAACATGTTGAATTAATAGCTGACGAGGTTGGAATAAGGCTGGAAATGTTATTCAAATTATTAAAGACTCTTTTACTTGGTGGCAGCAGTTAACCGAACACATGCTATGATCTCAGCAGCACACCAGTTGGCTACATCCTCATCCGTTTTATTCGTTCAGTGAGTCAAGGTGGATTTTATGTGTGTGTAATTGCTGTAGCTTGGAATTGTAAACTGCCTCCACTGATTCATATGTTCCCCACAAATATTTACTCCCGTCTGTGCACTGTGTACAAGCAGGAATTAAGCCAATAGACAATGAGCTTTAGAATGCAAACTTGGCTTGCGATGTCTTTATCCACAACAATGTATAACAGGATTGTAGCCAAAAATGCAATTACTACCTCTGCATCGAGTGTAAACGGAGAGAGTGTGACCGATTCTAAATGCACTTTCTGTACTCCACTTCAACCCGTCTTTCCTGGACTTATAAGAGGTTTAAGCTGTCTCAGTGCATCTAGACTGTGGGCTGCTTGGCTCAGAGTGCTATAAATGGAAGGATAGTTTACTGAGGGCACTTCAGCAAACTTTCCAATCATTTAAAAATTGTTTTGTTGGTTTCTCGCCACAGGCGACCACTCAAATCAACTTAATCAACAGTTCAGTCTGGTGACACACATACAATAGCGGCCAAACTTCTGGACAGTTTTTCTCAATTGCTTTGGCATGTTTTTCGAAACAGTCTTAACATTCTCTAAACTGTGAGTTCAAATGTCACAACTGTTTGCTGGAACTTCATAACTTTATTGCATGTCTGCAAAATGTAGTTACTCACCCAAAACATTTAATTCATGCTTCAAAACCTAGTTATCGTGTCAGTAATTTGGCCAAGGCCACCAAAATATAAAGTATTTTTGTCATCGTGTGAGCCATGTTTAGTTATTTTTCACCATGACAGTCAACCATGGAAATCAAGGTTTTATAAAAAAAAAATCTGATATTTGTTGAGAAGAGAATTCGTTGTGTTCCTGTGGCTCAGTGGTAGAGCATTGCGTTAGCAGCGCAAAGGTCGTGTGTTCAATCCCCAGGGAACACACTACTGACAATAAATGGGTTGTCAGCTTTGGATAAAAGTGTCCGCAGCAAATCAGTCCCTAACAATGTTGGTTCGGTGGAAGCTGAAATTATCCCAGACAACAACATAATTTGGCATAAGTGTCATCATTTTGAAAATAAAAAGGTGTAATGAAAAATTAACATGTATTTCAGACAGTCTAATTCTGATGTAAAATAATAAATAAATAAATAATAAAACATCCCAGATATGCCCCTATATATATATATATATATATATACAGTATATATATACACACACACAAAAAATAAATTATTGTGTTTGAAATAAGTTATGGTCACAAAAACTATTTATTTTATCTAAATACAGTATAACTAAACTAACATTATAAATATTTAAAATGACTGATTTGGATTTGAGCATATATATATATATATGTGTGTGTGTGTTTATTATAATTTTTTATGATGATGATGATGATGATGATAATGCAAAAGCTGAATTATCCCAGTCTTGAGTTTCACATGATCCTTTAGAAATGATTCTAATATGCTGTATTGCTGCTCAACAGGCATTTCTTTGTTTCAATGTTTAAAACAGCTTTTCCTACTTAAGATTTGTATGGCAACCGTGAAACACAACAATTGAAATGTTTGGGGTAGATACAATTTTTGAAAAAATATACTTTTACCAAGGAACTGATCAAACCTTACAGTAAATACATTTATAATGGAACATAACAAATCTATTTTAAATCAAATCTGTTTAAGGTACTTTCTGTTTATCACATGATCCTGAATGTGTGTGTTTGAACTTCAGTTCACCCTTCTCATCCTGATTCACAGAACAGGATTAACAGTCTATCTCACACACCACAAAATCTGAGAATGAGCACAAACAGTGGGGTCTGCAGACTGGGCTTATGTTTTGACTGAAATTGTAATGCAGAACTGTCAAGTGGGTCAGCAGCGGGTTTCATGGCAGGAATCAGATGCATGTGCAGGGATTACATCTAAAGGCTTATGGGCTCTCTGCATGCCTGCCCAGCTGTGACAGAAGCAGCATTTCTTCAAAATGCCACTTCATCATATCATCACAAGTGTGAGCCTAAAAAATGAACGTAATTTACAGTTGAGAATCATTTGCATTTTAGGTCTAAGCAAATCAAATTTGAACAAGCAAACGAGGAGGGTGGTGCAGGTTGAGCTGTATTTATATTACTTAGCGTTTCCAAATATTTAGAATTAAATAATAAATATATTAAATCGATCTGAGCATCTCAGAAAACCTGTAAAAACCATATACAACAAACTTGAGAAACTAAGCACCACAAAGAGAGCCTTTATAGGAAACAAATTAAATATCCACCAAAATTCTTTGAAATTGCCAGGAGATCTTGGAACTTGGAAGCATTGCAAGCAATTTTTCTCATGCAGAATTATTTAGCTCCAAAAATCAACAACACAAGGCATCGATTAGCTCATTCTTAAACAACGGTTTGTGCACAAAGCAGCATTCAAAAGTCATTTGTTTAAGAGAAAACAATACTTTAAAAAAACGCTTTTCATAACATCACCACCTCTGAATTATATGACCTTACAGACCCAAAATATTAGTGCAATAATCAGCTTTGGTCGTAATCAGTGATTACAGCTCAACACTGAAATTGCAAAAGAAAATATGTGCCAAAAAGCTCAAAGCCCCCAAAAGCATTATTAAGAACTTGTCTGCTTGGCTCGAGAAAAGGAGAAAAAGTGTTGATGTTTTACAGCCTACTTGAGGAAATAGGCACCACATTCATAGTTTTCCTCAAGTTGTGAACTGTGGACAGTCAAGGACTTTTGCCTTTCACTAGCCACTAGTGTGGTTCCTTTCTTGCGAATGAGAGACCTCCTGCAAATTTCCTCGAAATGCTGGCGTGGAGTTTCTCTACGCTCATGTGTATTTTGTTTTGTTTGTCTTGTCCGTGCCAATTGTATTATTTGCTAGACCGTCTGTGTAAAGTCTGCGGTCTGAACATGAGGTTAGCACTAGCAGGATCTCCAATTTGGGCTCTAAAACCTGGTTTTCTGAATGTATGTTCAGAAAGAAATTAATTGCATTAAAACTCTGCATTTGATCTTTCATCCTCAAAGGGAATAACTTTGAAACAAGAAAGATGCTTAAAAAAGAAAAAGCTCTTAAACCGGGATAAAGAATTAAGCTCTGATTCCAGTCGTGCAAAAGTTATAAACACATCCGGGAGTTCTGGCAAACCTGAGTCATAGTGTGTAACACTACATTTTTTCTGCATGGCTCACACCATTATCAAGGGAAAATGCACTGGAAGAGTGTTCTGGGATCTTCTTAGAAACAGTCTATAACTCAAAAAATATTTTGACAATTGTAAACTTTACCTAGCGTAGCGATCAGTTTCCTGCGAGAACCGTCGATTCTACTCCAGGGAGCTTCGCAACCAGCACCTGTCCTCAGGATAATCGACAAAGCCAGTATCTTAATATTCATTACTTTGAAAGGTCAGTGACGTACAGAAAATTGAAATAAACACATTTTCTGGCATCCTGGCTGATTTTATCAATGGTTTTACCTACCCCTTGCACATTAGCTGTATTAGTACTTAAGCTAATTGTGTCATTATTCAAAAGCCAAAAACAACAGAATGGAGAATAAGTGGATTAATAATGAAAATCTCCATAATCTCTGTAGCTCTGACGTAAATGCATCAGCAAAATTGACTTTTTTTCTGCACACAACTTTAAAGAGATTGGGCTACTGCAATAATTTTACTAACGTAAGTATACTGTATGTCCTTTATGATGAGCTTTAAAGACTGTTTCACCATTTCAAATGATACATTTTGTCATAATTTACTCACCTTCATGTCGTTCCAAATCTGTATGACTTTGTTCTGTGGGGAAAAAAAGAAACATAAAAAATTGTGCTGGGTTCTCTTTGTCATGCAGTTACTGTGAAACAAATGGAGATTGAAACTGAAGCTTTAAAAAGCGACAAAAAAGCAACATAAAAGTATTTAATATGATGTATTCTGAAAAGTTATTAATACGACTTGGTTACTAAATTCAGTGTCTTATGAATCCATACGCATTAAAAATATAAAGTGGCATGCGAAAGTTTGGGAACCCCTTGCAGAATCTGTGAAAATGTAAATAATTTTAACAAAATAAAGAGAGATCATAAAAAATGCATGTTATTTAGTACTGTCCTGAGTAAGATATTTTACATAAAAGATGTTTACACATAGTCCACAAGATAAGAAATAGCTGAAATTATTAAAATAACCCCCTTCAAAAGTTGGGGAACCTTTGGTTCTTAATACTGTGTTGTTACCTGAATGATCCACAGCTGTGTTTTTTGTTTAGTGATAGTTGTTCATGAGTCCCTTGTTTGTTCTGAACAGTTAAACTGTCTGCTGCTCTTTAGAAAAATCCTCCAGATTCTTCTGTTTTCCAGCATCTTTTGCATATTTGAACCCTTTCCAGCAGTGATTGTATCATTTTGAGATCCATATTTTCACACTGAGGACAATTGAGGGACTCAAACACAACTATTGAAAAGGGTTCAAACATTCACTGATGCTCCCGAAGAAAACAAGATGTATTAAGAGCCGGGGGGTGAAAACTTTTTATCTTGTGGATTATATGTAAACTTATTTTATGTCAAATATCTTACTCAGGACAGTACTAAATAAAAAATGCTGTGAATATTATATGATCACTCTTATTTTGTTAACATTTTCACCGATTCTGCAAGGGGTTCCAAAACGTTCACATGCCACCACCCTATAGCAAGAATTTGTTTAAATATCTTTTTCTTTTTCTTTTTTTGAGGATTGAAACCTTTCAGTGCCCAGATTTAAGAAGAAAACAGATGACTACAATTTGCAGAAAATATCTCATACAAAATGTCATTAAATATACAAACTACCAACCATGAAAATGGTTGGAATTGAACTGACTGGAATTCACCAAAATAATGAATACACTAGAAAAGTAGACTTGCCCAGCAGGTTCCATACAGCTTTATTGGACAAGAAATCTCTCCAATGGAATAAAACACAAATGTTACTCATGCTTGAGCAAGAGAAAGACTCATTAGGATGTAGAGAGAATGGAAAGAAAGCTAAAGCTTTTTGTCTCGATGCATTTTTTATGAAATGAGACAGAATCTCTTACTAATGATACTGAATCCCTAACTAATGATGTTTAGGAGATGTCCGATATCTCACTTCTTATCCAGGCCTCATTAACGGACGTGGGAGAAATCATCACGTCCCTCTGTCTGTTTCAGACACGTTATATTTTCCTGATTACAATCCAAGTCACTATCTTGGAAAGATTCATGAGGCAAGTTGGGCAGGTGCAGGAATGGGGTTTTGCTGGTAAGCTCAATGAAATGAGTCAGAAGCTTTATAAATGGAACCGTGGGACTGAAAAACACAACTTGTTGAGTTATTCAGTACTTCATGAGACATATATAATGTAAAACACCACAAAGAAAGTCAATATAAAAGAACCATTTAGTCCAGGGTTGGGGGACGTTGATCCTTTAGTGATCCAGATCATTTAAATAGTACAAATATTTTACAATATTATTATTACTAATAAAAATGCAGCCTTGGTGAGCAAGATACTTTTTTTCCAAAAACATTAACAAATCTTACCAACCCCAAACATTTGAGCAACTGTGTACATATAGGCCTAATAAAGAAACCGATGCTTATGATAAAGAAATAATAATAATCTGAAAAAAATCAAATGAAAAGGGCACTGTTTAGAGAGTGCAATGAAAGAGTATGACGATGAATCTCCTTTCTACACACCAATCTGAACCCCATCACCTCAAGGGCGAAAATGCAGGATTCCTGGATGTACCGTGTTTTTCGTGGAATATTTATTTACTGAGTCCAAAAACGTTGTACAATTATGTTTCTATAAACAAGTGGAATAAATGACTTTCTGATTTGTGTTAGCGGCATAGAACTGTTACTCAATGACACAGTTTTATTCTGTGGTCTTTGAGTCATAGCTAAAATAAAAACAAATACTGTGCCCAAGCAGTACTGATGTTTTAGTCACTTTCCAATGCCCTGACTGATTCCTGAAACGAGGAAGGTTTTTAGTCCAAAATAAATACAAAATGTCCATAAATCAATCTATATTTTCATCTTTATAAATCCATTCATATTTTAAATTAGCTTTTTTATATTTATTTTTATATCCAAAGTAAAAAATTGCAATAGTAAAAGCGATATGGAACAGCATTTACTTTACACTGTCAGTAAGAAAACAAATCTACAAAACAACATGTTTATCAGGGAGTATTATCTCATATTTTAGCCGGAAGCAATGGTTTTAAAGTTAAAACTACTTAACGCTTTCTATTCCAACAAACACCCAGCTTTTCACTTCACAAGACATGAACTGATGGACTCATGTGGATTATTTTGATGTTTTTAGCAGCTGTTTGAACTCTCATTCTGACGGCACCCATTCACTGCAGAGAATGAGCAAAATTTCTCCAAATTTGTTCTGATGAAGAGAAACTCATCTACATCGTAGAAGGCCTGAATCAATTTCCATCAAATTTGTATTTTGGGGTGAACTGTTTCTTTTATTCAACCATTTTAGCTTTGATAATACAGACTTTACCATATCTGAATGGTTTCAGGCTATTCAAGCACTAAATAACCCCAAAATTGCCTCAGCCAGTGAACTGGCTTTGTTTGGGCAGTGTTGCATTATAAAAATGAATGATTTGTGTATTTATTCTAATATTTAGAAATTCCTATTTTATTTTTGTGTTATTTACAGTATATTGCTGTGCGATTCTTTGAGGTTCTGGGTGCTTTTTATGGCGTTGTCTCTAATGCAAGTATAGGTTTTTCACCTCTTATGAGCTGTCATGAGAATTTTGTCTTATATGAAAGAAAAGTACTAGCACACGTCTTCTTGACAAGCTGTGTGATATGAGGTGTCCTTCAGGACTGTAGCACGAATGGTGCAGGAGTTTTACAGTGAAGTTTAAAACCTTGAATGTAATAGCATTAATAGTGATGCTTGCTCTGCAAAACTCACCGCCACAATACTACTGCACGTTTTGAACAGTGTCCACACTGTTGCACCATGACCCCTCACCGAATTCAGACCAGAGTGTCTTTCTAGATTTGTTATCAAGCCCTTAACGCATCAAAATAATCTGAGCTTTCCACGTACAGCTATTTCACAGGAATTCAACGGTTTCTGTGAAAAGGTTTAAGTTTAACAGGAGTGTTCACTGCACGCTGTGTACTGAGCAAACATAATGTCTCACCACACCAACACAGACTCAGTTACACTCTGTTTTGGAGCTGGACACGTAATGACAGTCCATACAAAATGTATTGAATGAAAGGGCAAAGCACTCCCATGCTGTGCCAGGAGCACAAAAATGTGTTGAGTGGGCGGAGCTGACATTGTTTGCCAGTCAAGTTTGTGTTATCAGGAGTCCATAGAATTACTGTCAAGCCATGTTTAGGAGGACGTGTAATCCATGTCAAAACCTGAGGTTTATTATTCCCCACAATAGAAAAGAAAGATAATTTTTTTAAATAGCACATTCAATTTCAAATAAGTGGATGAAATATGATGCAATTCAGTGGATAAAAACACCACATGTTTTTAAAGAGCATCACATGAATTATCACAGCATTTGTTATGTAACAGCATCATAAACCCCAATTATGAGCAATAAAACACGCTTTTATTCCACAAGAACTTTAATAGTGACGCTTCATTGATTTTGTACGTACTCCAAACGGTTAAACAGATGACATGCAGTGCTTCCAAATGTCAAGTTTTAGTGTTTTACCTCCAATAGAGGAAAAAGCATGTGTGCAAGCAACGTTATACTGAACCCACGGGAGACAGGATATGATTAACTGTTATGGGCATTACATAACTTTCAAAACCACACTGGCAGGGAGTAAAGTGCACCGTACCAAAACAAAGAAGACCATAACCTTACATAATAATAAGAAACAGCTCAAGAAAATGAAGAAATAGGATCCGAGCACTTACGAAACATTTGACTTTTTCCCTTAATTTTTTTAGCAGCATGCATGCGACAGAGGTCTACAAACCCCCCAACCACCACCACCACCACCCCCAAAGATTTCCAAGAAATCATTGATCGGTTACTTTAATCTCTCAGTAATCAAGATACTCCTCCACCTCTCATACAACCAATGAACCCATGAACTAGCTAGTGCTAGCTTGCTATGGTAATGAGCTGGCACCGGCACCTGAACCAGAACAATGTCTCCCCTTTGCCTCCAGCCAGACATCAGATCTTCCTCTGCGATCCAGACAGTCCGTACTCATGCCAGGTTTATGGATTATTCATACATAGGAATATAACACTCTCCTCTCATTATGGCTGACTCGCTGACGGGTAAAACGTACACAGAACCCGTGATTCAGGGTCCTTTCTTTTCTAAAGGCTTTCATTAACACCAAAATACATTGATTGTGTACAAAAGGCTTTGTCCCTGTGGTCAGAGCCTGTGTTATAATGAACAAAACGTCCTGCCCTGGGTGAGCTGCTATAGAAAAACAAGTCGCCTGAAAGTTTGGAATCGTCCCCCACCCCCAATCTTGTGTCCTTTTTTCCCATTTAATCCACATTGAAAAGAAATTAACATGAAGTGCTGGTATATGAAACATTGAGGGCTTCGTTGTTCCTGTTTGGCCAAGGGAAATTAATAAACAGAAAAGAAAAGAAAAAAAATGAATGCAACTCGTAAATAAATTTAGACGTTACCGTATTAACAA
Organism: Gymnocypris eckloni scoliostomus; assembly: GCA_027564155.1. Taxonomy (NCBI): domain Eukaryota; kingdom Metazoa; phylum Chordata; class Actinopteri; order Cypriniformes; family Cyprinidae; genus Gymnocypris; species Gymnocypris eckloni. The sequence continues at coordinate 20,056,416 of CM050428.1, forward strand.
AGAGCAATGACTGTATTTTGCAACATGATCAAGTTACATTATTTCAACATCGATGCAATCAGAGGAGAAATGAAAATGTGCTGAAAAAGTACTCGTCTTCAGGCTAGCAAAGATGCCGATGAGTTTGTTTCTTCATAAGAACAGATTTGGAGAAATGTCATTTTAATTTCATCACTTGCTCACCAATGGATCCTCTGAAGTGAATGGGTGCCGTCAGAATGAGAGTCCAAACAGCTGTGACATTGTAACAATCCACAAGTAAGCAGACAACTTCAGTCTATCAATTAATGTCATGAAGCAAAACGCTTTACATTTGTATGAATTCAGCATCAAGTCATTTTAACCTCAAACTGTTGCTTCTGGACAAAACACAAGTCCTTATTCGATATATTAAATACTTCCTCCAGTGAAAAAAAGTACATCATCTGTTGTCCTCTCACGTGAAAAAACAGCGACATTTCGGACTGTTTACACTTGTAAACAGTGCTTGATCTGAATGCGTTTCTCTTCTAATTCAGACAAGACCTAAATGGGCACTTAATTTACACTTTTTAATGGAGAAAGCATTGTTCTGGATAGAAAACATGTATTTCAGCTGGTTTGAAGTTGAAAACACCTTAAAATGGATTTGTTTATTACAGACATGCAGCCACTGCGCGGAGAAATATTATGCCGCGCACACGCAAAAAAAATGAGTTGGGAAGCCATTTGATTGAAGTCTTGTAAAAAAAGAAAAATATCGCTATGCTCGGGCAACCCGCTGTAGAGTTGATGTCGCTATCGAGTTAGAACCGGTGAATGCTGTTGACAGGTTTCATAGAAAGACTGAATGAGAATGATGTGTGCTAAATGAGTCGCCGTAGAAACCGAATACTTCAATGGTCGCAGACGAAATAGCTCAAATCGAGAGCCAACGCAATGGCATGAGAAATTAAACGTCCTCATGTATTAAAGAAGAGTGGCTTCATTAAGTGTTGGAAATAGCGGATGATGGGCACAGAACGGTAACAAAAACACGTTTTTTTTGTTATATTTTGCTTACAGATCTCAGTTTGAATGCTTCAGTTTGTTTTGATATTATATTATGTTATGTTAGGCCTATATTATAAGCTTAATAAATAATTAACTTTGTTTTTTAATGGATGCTCTTATGCTCATCAAGGCTGTATTTATTTGATCAAAATACAGAAAAAAACTTTAATTATGCGAAATATTATTGCAATTTCTAATATTGGTTTCCTGTCTTATATACTTTAAAATACAATTTATTCCTGTGAAGCAAAGCTGAATTGTCTCATTACTCCAGTCTTCAGTGTCACATGATCCTTCAGAAATAATTATGATATGCTGATTTATTATCAGTGTTGAAACTGTTGTGCGGCTTAAATGTTTTTGGGAAAATGATACAATTTTCTTTGAGTAAAAAGTTAAAAAGAACAGCATTTCTTCAAAATAAAAAGCTTTTCTCACAATATAAGTATTTACTATCGCCTTTTATCCATTTAACACATCCCTCCTGAATAAAAGTATTACTTTAGAAAAAAAATACTTTCCCCAAATTTTTAATAGTAGTGCATATTGAAACACAACATTTATATTTTGAATAAACAATGTTCTTTTTAATTTTTTTAATGTACATAATTTAGTTAAAATCAAGGGTCAAATCAAATAAAAATAGTACATTAAAGTTAAAGATTTCACACTTTTTTGTGTGAGCGCTGTTCAGGTCTGGTATAAAGACAAAAGAAAAAAATTCGAGAGAACATTGCATGCAGCTATTCACTTCACAAGACATCAATTGATGGATTGGGATCATTTGCATTAATTGTGGATTATTGTGATGATTTTGTTAGCTGTTTGAACTCTAATTCTGACAGCACCAATTTACTACAAATCTCTCCAAATCTGTTACAAATGAATAGAAAACTCAACTCATCTTGCATGGTCTGAAGACAAGAACATTTTCAGCAAATGTTCATTTATGGGTGGACTATTCCTTTAATAAACAAATAAAAACCGAACACAGCAAATTACAGTTGAAACATAAATTCTGCCGCATTAACTAATTCTAGTAATGCTTTGTTAAAATAAAACTTTTCTCTTTCTATTTTTGATGCTCCAGATTCAAACACAGTCAGACTTCTCAAACATAAATGAAAATGTGCATTGTTCATAAACTAGTTAAGTAATAAGGAAGAATTAGGGCTTAAGGTTTCTATATTAAAATGTTTAAACCATTATCTAATGTATCTGTTACAGTTGCATGCTTGGGCTAAAGGAAGCAACACAATCAAGGTCATTGAGGGCACTGAGTGTTTCCTCCAGACGAGGCATGACTTTCAAAGGGTGAGTAAGTTCAAATCTACGTAACACATATGGCTCAAATAAGTTCCATAAAGTTTTTTTTTTGCACCATACCGTACCTCAACCCATGCGTTTGACTATTCAGAGGTAATTTAGCTTTAGATCTCACCCAAGCCACTGCAAAAATACCCTTTTTATAGTACAGTTGCTGGAAAATGAATGTGCCTTTAATAGAAAACATTGTTTTCCTAAAACAGTTAGACACAAACACCATTTCTTTCTCATTTGTGATCATCTAAATCATGCAATCAAGCTCAGAAAAAGCACAGATCAGTACATTTTAAGGTACTAAGAGAATTTTGGTAGGTATATTAACATGTTGTGATTATAACTTGATGACATAAGTTGTACAATATACGCTCTGATATGCCATCCCATGTTTTTCATAGTGAAATTCTAGCACAGCAGTCTAAAATTTAACGGGATATTTTACAGTACAATTATAATTGCTATATAGCTACTCATTACTATAGCAGCCTGCTAGTAACATCTGGAAGCACATACAATCATTTTAAATCAAGAATTCAACAAAAATACAATAACAAGAACTCCTGGTGATGATATATTCAGAGTGTTCTACAATAAAATATGAATCCTCTGCCAACTGAAATTGATATTGGTATATAACAGTTGCTGCTCAAAGTCTGTTATAATCTTTAACATTCATCAAATCTCGACTGGAACAAAGTATTTCAGAATAATACTTGGACTTAAGAAATAACAGATTTTAAGAGAGAGAAAGTGTGTGTGTGAAGAAGTTGTTCGTCAGTTACTGTAGGTGCTGTATGTTGTGGTAGACACTTTGGCATCAAATAGCAATTCAACTTTAACAAACTGGCTGAAAGCTGCTCTTCACTGCACTGACTGGCATGCCTGACACCTGTAGGTCACAGGTTCACTTTTTCTGGAACAAAGCAAATGAAAAGGAGAAGATCAGAGACTGTCGATCACGACGTGAAGCCCTTGTTTATGTCTCAACAAAACTGACAGCAGAGCATCACTCCAAACCTGAACCTGGGTCAGCCCACCTATAAATAGCAGTCTGTGTGATAAGATAGCCTGAATGTCTGGCCAGATTTGATATTAACTGGTTTAATGTCTCATCCCTGTAGAGATAGCTAAATCTCTGTGAGTCATTGCCAAAATATTTTTCATCCCAAATGACTACAAAAAACAAGCGTTTTATCGAATAACAGAAATCATTCTAACATTGGGTGGTTTTAATAATCAAATGGTATTTAAAAAAAAAGCATTATATTATAAAATTATACATTACACACTTACCATTTAATTGCAGAATACATATGAAAGATTCAATAGCCTCTGTAGAAAAAATGATATATAAAAAAATTCCCTTGTTACTTCTACTCTTCAGTGTGTGAAACTCATCATGTTCTCTCTTCTGCAGCTCTGGGTTTCTGTTTTTCTCATCATGATAACGGGCCTGCTCTGGTGTAAAGAGGAAACAATCGATGCGCTGAGGGAGCAAACGTGGCAGGTTAAACCACAGGTCTTGGTAATGTCATGAGGACCTTTAATACATGTAATAAATTCTATGTTCAACCTCAGTTAAAAATGATGCAGTGAAACATGTCCATTCATACAAACACAAACATATATATTAGGCTCCAGTATCCCCAAGAACCCACGTGTACATTTTTTCAAACCGTTTGTCCTCGTGGGACTGACATCTGGACATATATACTGGAGTATATATTTGAAAAATTGCTATCTCATTCTGAGATGACATGCTTCTATAATAATTGCTACTTGGCCTGCTATTACATGTCTCTCTGGTTTATACAACATGTTGCTATTATTGGTATTGCATAAATGCTAATACCTGAAACATGTAAACCCCAGGCATTATAAATGCATTGCTTTGCATGTTGCTGCATGCAATATTGCATACATCTATATTGCTTTTGAAGTGATTTTTTATTGCAAAAAATGTATTAATGCATTACAATATACTCATTTCAAATGGAAAATACATTTGCCTTAAGAAATGTGCAATAACAATGGGTGCTCTTATAATACCTATTGGATTGAGAGTTTCATAGATAAAGTGAGAGAAATGTATGGGTTGTAGGGGCTCGTAACTCTTGTTCTTAGCTATTCTTCACTTAAGTCATGCCTGTGCTGATATAAATCTTGTTACCAAATGAACTATGTAAATGGGGAATTCCACCCAGTTTCAATGTTTTTAATAGTGAGCTCTTTGTCCTACAGCTGTTCATGGGACATAGACATATATGCTCTGCTCTGCCAAAAGCAGGAATCAAGAGATACACCCATAACACCTTTTGGCTGTAATGCTAAAGCCTCCCAGCTTGAGAGAAATGGCTAGTTAGGAGTGTTGGTCCGAGGCCAAACATATCTCTGGACTAGACCACTGTATCCGGCTGAAAGTTGGGGTTGCAGGGTCAGTAAATATGCAGTTTTACCCTGAAAATGAAGAGTTAATTGTCTCTGTAAGGTGGTGACATGCTGCTACATATTCTTAAATGTAGGTCAATGATACACTTTAAAAAATAAAGGCTCCCAGGTGTGTCTTTGCAGTCTGCAGTTGAAATTCAGTTCTTTGGAGATTAGAAAAGTTATAGTTTTTAGCGCAACATAATGGTTTCTGAGGTCTTAAAAGCACCAGTAGTGTCTTCACTGATTTTTTTTCTCATAAGAGAATACCCTGTGGGGAAAAAAGTTGCCATAAATCTCTTTTGATTGCCACTGGAAACAAATTTTTAAAGGAAGGAAGCAAAAATTAAAATTTGCTGACTATTTACTCGCCCTCAGGCCAGGATGTAGATAAGTTTGTTTCTTCATCGTTACCAATTTGGAGAAATTTAGCATTACATCTTGCTCACCTATGGATCCTCTGCAGTGAATGGGTGCCGTTAGAATGAGAACCCAAACAGCTGATAAAAACATCACAATAATCCACAAGTCATCCAAATAGCTACGTGTTTGTGAGAAACAAATCCATCATTAAAACAACTTATCTTTATCATAACTTGTTTTACTTTAACCTTAGTTTTTCTTTGTTGGTAAACTATTATTCTATACTCTATTATTCTATATTCTAAACATGCCAGTATTGTCAAAGGAATGTCATTTTGTGTGAGTTTTCCCTAATGCTCGATGTGACTGACATTTTGGCCTTTTATTGGACAACTGAGTCTATAAATCCAGATCAGCATTTTTCTGTTTAGAATAGATATAATCATTTGCCACAGTATTCAAGGGATTAACTATTTTCACCTTTGAAAAACATTGTGTTCTCAACCAAAACTCACCTATAAAGGCAGAGGGTCTTTAATGTCCGAGACTGGATTATGTTGTGAGTGACATTAACAGTTAAGGGATTAAATGCAGCTTCAGTTTGCCCCTACGGTTCTTGGCATCCCAGTATCCTCCTGTAGAATAACACTGAGGGCTTATATCAAATTCAGATGGTTTGGTCTGGAAGTCAGTATAATGTCATACGAAGTGCCTTTTGTTCTCTTCTATTTCTGTAAAACCAAAACAACAAAAATAATACAGAACAGTTGTACTGGATTGTAAGTGGTCATTCATAGGTCATTATTAACCATATGCTATTATTTCAGCAGAAGTGTCCAATATTTTTGTAAGAGAACAAGAGGAAGACCATTAGAGAGCAAGAGATTTGGTAATGTTGCATAATAGAGGTGTAAAGCTTAAAAACCTTTCCGTCCAAACAGCCAGTCTGATGTTGACTTTGACCCCATCCCAGACAGACGCAAGCTATTGAAAGTTAATATCAGTAGTGCTGACACTGAAACATTTGAAATACAAGCAACACCATAACCGACAAACCAAGTGTCCCAAGGGACTGAATGTTCTCTTTACGTGCATTTGCAAACATGTTTATTCAACAGTAAGTTCATGTGGGCAGTGAATTTAATGGTTATATCTAGTTACATTCAATTTTAATAAATCTTAAATAATGCACATAACCACAATGTTTCATTAAATTACATCAGTATTACATCAATAATGGCATTACAAGAGCTTTAGTCTAGATCAGTGGTTCTCAAACTTTGTAATTTCAAGGCCCCCGTTATCAAAGTCAACACTCAAAAAGTGCCCATTAAAATAAACTAGAGCTTTAAATACATTAAAACTGAATAGAAATGTATATCAAAATATCAAATAAATGCTTTAATGCACTATTACTTTATTAAAACGAAATACATATTTTATTGATGCTGTAAACTTATTTAACTTATAGCTTATTTGGCATTGTAATTGTAGCATTTTATAGATTTTCTTTTAAATAATTATCATCTTTAAAGTGGTTTAAGAACCACTGGTCTAAACATAGGCCTCTCCAAAAGCACCCATGATGTTGTTCCCATGAGCTGAGCAAATAAAATATTCCATGTTCAAAAACCTTGATTGGTAAAGTGAGACTGTGTCTGTATGTCGTGTCTTTGTTCATCAATTAAAGTCAATAAACAGGCCACTGTCATGATGATAATTTGTGTCAGGACAACATTTGACAAATCGTGAGAGAAAGGAGAAAAATGAATAGAAAGGCTGCAAGAGAAAGATTCAATTAAAGTGTTTACGAGAATTAATGTCTCGCACTTGAATGACATAACAGCCGGAGAGAGAGGGGACAGGAATTGTGGGTGATTATATAATGCTGCATGAAGCTGTAATACAATAGAGACACTGTTTTGTGTCTCTATTGAACTACATCTTGCATGCACTCACAAGGGCAACACTTGCTTTCTGACTGGACAATTGTAATCTGAATTGTTGATGCACTTCATTTAACATTCTGAACAAATCAAAGAGTTCCATCCACCTGGAGGTTATTATTGCAAAGGCTCTCATACTCCGTAAGACAAGACTGGCTGACTTACCAAAACGCTTTTAAGTTTCGCATCTCAGGGCAATTGGGAATCCTATCATTGTAATACAATGCACTTGCAGTGCAACAGAAATACTGCTAGTAGAGTATAGGTTACAGAGCAGCTTTGAAAACATTCAATCAATACTACACTCAAAATGAGTGCTTTGTAAGATAGCAACTGAATGAGACAATATATGAATGCAGAACTAAAGAATGTAAAATTAGTTATTGAACAGATTGTAGAAATGATGAGACAATAAAAAGGTGTTGTATGAGTACAAACCTTCAGTATGAACCTATTATTACACAGTGATCTAACTTTAGCTCTCACAATTCCGACACAAAAAGTCAAAATTATGAGACAACTCTCTGAACAGAGTGGAGAGCACCTTAGGTACATAACCCAGCCTTGGTTTCAGGACGACCTTGGAGTCATTAGGCCCGAATTCCAGGCAAGCAGAGTTGACGGAAAGGGCCTGCAGGTCTCCTACTTGTTGGAAGCGTATGTCGTCACAACCTTCCTTCTATGCGCCGTGTCCAGGGTCACGCCTCGCTTTAGCCAGAAGGGGTCCCTCCAACGGGCCAGGGCTGATACACAGGCCCGAGTCACCTTTATACGTGGCGTCCGTGATGCCAATCCGCAGATGGAACCCTCTGCAAGGGAACCAGAAGTGCGAAATGCAAATTCAGAAAGCTGAGGGTAAAAAAAAATAATCAGAAGTGCGAGACGCAAACTCAGAAACCTGAGAAAAAACAAAAAACAAAAAAAAAAACAGAAGTGCCAGATGCAAACTCAGAAACCAAAAATAAAATAAAACACCAATGCTACAATTGGAAAAAACTATTGGAATTCAGATTTTTTTTTTTCAGTTACCTCTCATAATTCAGAGAAAAAAAATGTCAGAAATTAAAGATTAACAATTGCAGGGGAGAAATCTGAATTGCGCAATAAATGTCGCAATTAACTTTACATTTTTTATTTTGTGGGGACAAAAAATTGCAAGATGCAAACTCAGATTTCAGATAGAAATATTCAAAAGTGTGAGATGTAAACTTATTTCTTTGCATTTTTTTTTTTTTTTTTTTAAAGGTAATTGCAACTTTTTATCTCACATTTAAAACAAAGTCGCATTCTATGTGTCCCGTGGCAGTTGTTTTGTATACTGTAATGGTCTGTTTTTTCTTGGTGAAATTTTTTAAATAACACACAGGTACATTTTTTATTTTTTATTCTATTAACTCAAATCAATATTTAATATTCCCATATTTATTCATTTGGTGTACAGCCATTTAATACAACAAATACTGTACTCAATCTTTCATAATGACCTGTGAAAAAGTGTCTATATGATTTAGAAAACCAAATTAGAAATAAATTATAGAAAGTGCAATGAGAAGACAAAGTGTCACACAAACAAGGTGTAAAAGACATTTAAGAAGGGTCAGAACAGAGGAACAGAAGGGGTGGGATGTCACTTGCCTAAACAGTCAACATCACAATTAACCTGTGAGCAAGGACCGGGGGGACTGGGATGAAAAGAGGAAGTGGACCATGAGTCAAGAGGGACAGCAGAAGAGACTAAATGAGAGGAGGGAGCCAAGAGCCAAGAGGATTGGAAGGAAGTTGTACATCCAAGGAATGGAAACATATTGGACACTAAAATGGCCATAAACTCCTTAAGAGAGGTCAGGGTTACAGAAAACGGCTGGGGAGATTCAAAGAGACAAGAAGGCTGTCAGCACAGCAGTGGGGAACCAAGGTGCAACAGGTTCAGCAGAACCCAGAGAGAAGGGTGAGTCTGCTAAAGAAAAATGGTTTATTATATGTACACATGGAGGCCCAGAGGAGGAGAATATGGATATAGAACGAATACATTTAGCACTGCTTTTTAATAAAGTTAGCATTTATATATATATATTTTTATATATATTAAATAATTGTGGTACCATTTTTATTATGGCCATGAGAGATGACAAATCATATGATGGGGTGGGGGGTCTCCACATACATGTATACAAGAATCAGAGACTTAGGCTGGCCTTTTTTATGCTTTGGTCAGTACTAGTAACCACCATCAATGCCCTAATCACCACTAACGTCCTCCTATCTATATTTATTCAGAATCCAAATTCAGAGTAAATTGTCATGTTTAGATGAGAGTTTCCAATTACAAGACCTTACAAGTCAATGCCTCCTTAGCCGCAAAATAGATTAAAATATTTGTATTTCTTGATCTTCCACGAAATAAGATAAACCCTGACCTCTTCAGAGAGGTTCTGAAGCCTCTTAGATTACCTAGCTTGCCACTAAAACTCAATCAAAGAAGCTTTTGTCAGGCTGTAGTGCCTAGCGAGAGCGAGTGTGCACCACAGTGACCCTTCTACAATAGCCACTGTTCTACAATGTGAACTATGGAGCTTAACAGCAGCGAATAAGGCCGGTCCATTCTGAGGAGACAATTGCATTCTCTAGGAAAGCAATAGCCTACTCTGCAGCCAACCATCAAATACACGAGGTTTTCTAGACTAAAGCAGTCTATCTAGCCATTGTGGGGTCATCAGCTTTAGGGAGACGGAGCAGCGAAGACAAACAGCAGAGCCATTGTAAAATTCTTATGGCATCAGAGCTATCACAACAAGCACAGAGCCGCACAGACACGGGGCCAAAATCAACAGGCTCTCGATTCCTCTGGAACGATCCAACGTGATATTTACTTTGGAGGAACACGAAGCAATGCACTTTGTGAACATGATCACAGAGATGAGTAAAGGTTTCAGATTTAGGTTGATTCAAAACGTGTCGCTTTTTCTGAGACATATGCTGTGCGGTTGCATACAATGGACGATGTGTTTGACGGATCGTTTTGGCCGTCTGTCTAGGCCACACACCCGAGAGAAATAAACCACTATGGAGCTGTTCTGAATAAATGATGTGTGAATGTCTAACTTAGTCGACATACGTACAGTACGGACCTCCGTGCAGTCCCAGAATGGGGAGTAACTAGGTGGGAGGGCGTACGAACGCATTAAAGTGGCGAGAGGGTGTGGGTCATAGGCCAGATTAAAAGACCCATGATAAGATTGATATCTGAGCGATCCTCGGTTTTTCTTCTGATTCAGGAGGGCAGACTGCTTCCTCGTGTTTTGAGATCTGTCATGGTATTAACATGCCTTCAGGGGATCCTTCAGATTAACTCCCTGTGAAAATCAAGGAAGTCTCTGAACATTTATGTGGGTTTAAATAAATATTTTACTCAAAAATGAGAATTCCATCATTTCATCTTCCTGTCATTGAAATACTCATATCCAAATGGCACAAAAAAAGCCACATCAAAGTGGTTCACAAAACTAATCTGAGTGATTTACTTACAATGCATTTGTTAAAGGGATTGTTCAGGGAAACACGTTTAATTTAGATGTTTGTTTACATCTAAACAATGATGGACATGCAATCATAACATAAACCCAAACGTGCGCTAGTATTGCGTGAAAACCAACGAGATTTCTTCTAGCTCGTGACGCACACACAAACACAAGCCTGTTAACCATACTGTGTACGTGATGCTAAGCCTAAAGTAAAACGAATTATCATATAAAGCAATATCTCTTCACAAGACTTGGATTAAACCAATTAATTCATATGGATTTGTTTTACAATGCCTTTGTGACCTTTTTTAATCTTCTATGTTTTGGTTACCTTGACTTTCAAATTAGGGACATAAACCTCTTATGTTTCATTAAAAATATCTTAATTTGTGTTTTGAAGATTAATCTTATGGGCTTGGAATGACATGAGGACAAGTAAATGATGACAGAAATATCATTTTTGTGTGAACATTTCTTTTAAAAGCTTCAATCCTGCATTCATCATAATTGTATGAAAAAATGACCAGTAAATGATAAAGAAAATTACTTATATATATATTTTTTTTTTGTGCTCAGATGGGTTTGGAACAACATAAGATTGAATAAATGATGACCGAATTTTCAGATAAAATGAACGGAGGTATGCTAGACATTGTCTGAGGACCGTGATGCAACCAGGAACAGTAATCTTTGATCTGTGGTCCGAGTTTTAGCTCTCGCACTTTGTTAGTCAACAGGGTCATTTTGGAGGTTTGGCAGTCTTCCCTGACCTTCTTCTGTTCCCAGACAGACAGCAAATTGACAAATGAAAAGACTGATAAACAAACATGCAGACGGCTTGATAGGACATCTGAACACGCTAAGATCCGCTACAGTGCCCTCGGCTTTGCGGGCCAGACGGTCGCGCCAACCATCTTGGCAGCGCACACTATATGCCACCCACACCGGCAGAACCCTAACCCACCCAGAACAAATCAATAATGTGGCTTCATCACATGCATTGCACACCAGGTCAATGTGGCGTAAATTGACAAATTTGAAAATTTTCTGTAAAGAACACAGAGGAGATTTTGGACAAGTTCAGTATTCTTACTTCATCGTCTATAGAAGTTAATGCAAAAGTTGAGCCAAGTTGTGTTTGAAAGGACCTTATTGAGCATATGGTAACATTATATCCCGATGACATACTGCAGATGAATACAAACCAGTTCTAAAATGTAGGCCAAGAAAAGCATCTCTGTCAGTGTGTGTGGAGGACTCGGGTGAAGCAGCTGTTGTTGACTCACCTCTCTTCATTTTTAAATAAAGTTTGTTGTTGGCGCCCTCTGCTGGGTAACATTTCTTCACACAACATTGATATTATACTTTAAGATTGTTGCCAGTCATATTGTACGTGTGGCTCAGTGTTCCTGTGGTTCAGTGGTTAGAGCATTGCGTTAGCAGCGCAATGGTTGTGGGTTCGATTCCCAGGGAACACACATACTGACAATACAAATGTATAGCCTGAATGCACTGTAAGTTGCTTTGGATAAAAGTGTCTGCTAAATGCATAAATGTAAATGTATTGTACGATAGAACTCTTGCATCCATTTCTATCTATCTATTTATCTATCGTAAATCACTCTACCGTTTCTTCATACATATTCTATTACAAAAATGGAAATGTACAGCTTCAGGTGGGATGATATAAATTGAAAATAATAGTAATTGAAAAAAAATCCAACTATAGGCTACCTATAAAACAGTCCCTGTGAGGTTTGGAGGTATTGAATTCAAATTACAATAGTTCAACTGCATCTCCTGGAGAAGTATCACATTTATGCATGTGCAGACAGAGGATGAATTATTAAGAATTTGAGAATCCTCAGAGGCGCTGCTGTCCCTGCTGGAGAGAAACCTCTGCTAGATCAATATCTGCTTCACCTAGTGTCACTCGACATGCGCTGGGAAATTGCTGCTCTACAGAATAAAAAAAGTCCTAATTTCTCTCTAGGTCAAAGCTATTACTTTTCCAAAATATCATGGGCTCAGAATGCTCCAACCTATCCAGGATTTTCTCTGTATCGACAGTGTAGGAAAATACAATAAAGTTGTAGGTCTAGTCTCGAGTGGACCTTTCCTTCACATTTGCCGCATTTCAATTTTCGAGATGGTAACTATGGAAACTCGTGAAATGTTGACTCCAATGATTTGAAGGGCTAATACTTCCTTCACATTTTCAATTCAGGTTGTAGACTGGAAAAGTACAGGTTCATGATATTTCTCACTAACCTAACTGACATCTGTAAATTACAGCAGCAGCAAAGCACGTACAAAAAGAACCATGCAGGATAAAAGTTGAATAGTGGGAAATGAGGCATATAAAAGGCAAAAAGTCTGATCATTACCCAGAAAATGTAAAGATAAATGTTAAAATGTCTGAAAGTACAGACAGTTATGATAGGTAAAACCCTGGTTCTATTGCTGCCGTACCATAATAAATATTTTAGGCAGATATTTTTAGTGCAAACTGAAGACTGCCAACAGAGCAGCTCAGTTTCTGAATACTCCAGCATTCAAACCTTTTTTCTCTCAAATCATTATTCCATCAAATTTTTGAATCAAGCGTTTAAAATAGCACTGTGCAAAAGCAAAAAAAAAAAAGTTATTTGGGCCATCTGTCTGACATAGAGAAAATTAGATGGTATTAAATGTATGTTGTTCACTACACTTGCAATGTAAGAATCGTATGTAAAACGGTACTATATGCATGTTTTTTCGATTCCGATTCTCTGGTAGAAAAAACTCTGGTGAAGCACTTGATGGTATTTTGGAGAGCCATCCACCCAAGCACAAAAACAAGAAATTAATATTTAATAATGTCTATGCTTACATGTGGGTTTCTGCTTCTCTGACTTAAAACCTGTTTTGTGGTCCATGCATTTCACTAAAATGTTAATGTTTATGTTAATATAACCCCATTACATTATGATCATATATTTTCAAACTCTTAAAACAAAAAGCATCCACAAAATATAAATACAGGCTAATTTCAAAATGAGAACTTTTTCGTCATTAAGTAACACAATATTTTTTTCCCCAAATAAAACATACTTTATTTTATGTATACCATCCAGCTGATAAATGATGACTGACAGATTGACGTTAGTAGAATTATATTTATGTGGAAGACAAAGAAAACACATCTAACAGTATTCAATTAATATTGTTAGACATTTCCAAACATGAACAGAAAATCCAAACAAAATAATCAATCAATCCTGGAACACACACAAGACACTTTAAGACATGAATGAAATTGAAGACACTATTGCAAAATATGTCTTTGCCCAAGGTGTCAGTATTAACAGATTAATTCAAATATTGCATAATTTTATTTATTTGCATTTTTTTATTGTATGTCAATGTACTTAACAAAAAGCCAAATAAGAAGAAAAGCCAACACCGTTGTTTATATTTTTTCTTGTTTCATGGTCAGGTCAGATGAACCATCATCAGGCAAAATATTTTCCTTTGCATTATAGGGAAAAAGTGCAATATTACATCATAATCATTTTTAATTATGATTAAAAAATACACTGTTACTTTCAAATTCATTCTTGATTAGTACTAGGTTTGTGCACTGAACAATCAAAGCAACTGTGACTCCCAAAACCAAAACAACAAAACATGAAATAAAAATGCAAAAAAATAATGGACAAATATTATTTGGGAAATGTAATCTTAAATATAAGTTTTTAAACACTTATTACTTGTCAGTAAAAGTTCAACAACAATTAGTTAAATCAACAGAACATAAACCTGAAAATAAATGTGAAGAAAAAATTAGTTGCTAGTTTAACAAAGTTTAAGCCCACTTTAGTAATTATGACACTACTTTTGAACCTATACTTAATAGTTAAACTTAGTATAAAAAACTCAGCAACTCATCAAGATCTGCATAGTACAAGATATTTGACATTTACAATCATTTCCCTCACTGCAGTACTACGCTTTAAGATTTAAACACATTTGCAGACACTCAGATTTCATTCTGTGTGTGGCAAACAAAACCCAAATAAAATAATTAACAAAATTGAATTTTGAATTTTTGTTGCTCTAATAAAATTCAAATGTTCTTATAAGAGACTCATGAACACACCTTAGGGTCAACTATTTGCATTACTGGTACCTTTTATTTTACTAGCATGTATTTTTTATTAGAATTTAGTTAGGTTTACTTGTTTATCTTCTAATAAAAAATGTGTTAGTGAATGAGTCTCTCGTTATCCTCTGTACAAAGTTAAATAATCAAGAAAATTAACTTGGTAAAACTACACACATGACTCTTCATAAGCCAAAATATACAGAAAAATGTACACAACATTACTGCGATATCTGCAGCTAGACAAGACAAAACACAATAGCTGCATCGTTTTAGGTAAATATGATTACCTTATGAGATGATTACGAGTCACTAGTGGACAAAGCCAGATTTCCATGTCCATAAAATACAATTAATCGCAATAGAAAATCATATTCATTAAATATTTGGACATGCAATGCTTGCGGAGAACTGGAAATATAATGTCTCAGGCTCAGGCACCATGCCTGAAACTTGGTGTTATTGGCACTTCCTCTGTATGTTTGCCTCTTCAAGATTAATCGCTTTATGTACTCCCAATTGTAAGTCGCTTTGGATAAAAGCGTCTGCTAAATGACTAAATGTAAAATGTAAATGTAATGTGGTGTTGCAAGGGATCCCTTTTTGCATATCAATCTTACTGAATTTCAATATTAAATGTAGCCTTTGAAAAAAGGGGAAAAAATATCCAAATGTAAACGAAAACTACCCCAGTTCTCTCATTCAACAAGTGCAAGCCGTAAACCTCCCTCTCTTCCTGGTTCCTCACTGTTGAGTGCACTGGCCTGGTTGCGCCTTCTGAGGACTGCCCAATGTGCTCTCGTTCTTCTGCTCCACTGCCACCTACAGGACAACACAAGAGAGTGCAAGTGAGTGGTCGAGTAGTAGCAAACATTAGCCACAAGGAGGCAGTCACTCACAACGAATGGAAGTCTAATAACCTAGAGTAAACTGAATAACCTAATCACAAGCATCACCTGTTCTCACATGCTCATCTCAATTCAGTCTGCCCATGACTGACCTCACCGGGGTTCAGACACCTGCTGCCATTGTCCTGCCCCTCAGCTATGCAGCATTTATCATATCCAGCTAGATGCTTCATCAGCAGGTTTCTCTGTCATTCCTATACTGAGGTTACAGGCAGAGTTTTACATCTTGTTCCTGCCGTCCTGCTGTTTGTTGCGCACCTCTGCTCAGTGATGAATCACTCCCTGTGGCTGCTGAACAGTAATGGGAACAGATGTTTGTAGAAAAGCTCCAGCCACCTTAATGACATGTTGGGAATGCAGTAGGGAAAACAAGCTCTGTCAGCTGACACAGCAGGTTGCTTGAGGGTGACAACTTGTCTCTCAGTGGCTTTGTCACAGGGTACATGACATTTAGCTCAGACCCACCCGAAGGGTTTGAAAATCACCACTAAATAACCTAATTAAATTACTGGTTTTCTAAAGTGTAATACTTAGGGTGAGGACAGGTGTATAAACAAATCATGGTATAAATAGCTTTAATCACTACTACACTAACACAGATATAGAGGAGAGTGGGGTAAGGTGCGCCATGATGTGTCAACACTTAATCTAGTAAAGTGTGCATATTTATTGTCATTTGACCATATATAGCATTTAGTTGGCACCCATTATATACTGTTTCCTGTTGGGAGTCCCCAACAACAGATTTACATGCATGCAAGTTCAAAAAACACTTTCATTTTCTTCTAATATGCATTTATTTTTATCTTATTTGCTCAACGACTCCCAAACTATTTGCTCAACTATTAATTTTTCCAAACCCCTCTGCGTGATGCTAATCTGCGGTGATTGGTCGATTTCATTTAAAGCAGTGTTTTTGTGAGCTTTTAAAGCTCTAAAAGTGGCGCCTAGTGGCAAAGAATTAATTTGCAGTTTCATTCAGACCAAGTGGGCAGACAATATGCTAATAATCATGTTGATGTTAACATGAAACGGCTTGGGATTCGTTCTAAAAACAGCTTGTTTCAATGGTTCAGAGTCGACTCTTTCTTTTGAGAGACAATAACTTTATACACGATGCACTTTCAGATTTAAAACTTTGGATATTTCATTCACTTAGAGCTGTGTTACACACTGCATGAAAGGACATTTTCAAAAATCCATAACAGGGGCACTTTAATTTTGAGCTAAAGCAAATGTATTTGATATAAAATGTATTTATTTTATATAATATAGAGTTAGGTTACAATATAGGTGGTATTATAACTTATTTTAGTATCGTTGAGATACTAATATTATAGTTGTATTAAAATATTTTGAATAATCATATATATATATATATATATGGTTTTCATTTTAAATTTAGTTAATGTTTTAATAATTTTGTTGTTTTTGTCATTTTAGAAGCTTTTTATATATCTCTATACAGTTTTTTTAGTACATCAAGTAAAATTAATAATACAAAAATAAACGATAATTATTTTAATGACACTTTCAGTAGATAGCAGATATGTGAAATATAGTTAAGTGTGTGAGTTTTAGCTCATTCCTCCTTGCCTCGAAGACAACTTAAGTAAAAGGTGTCCCAGCTACTTCACCCTCCCCTAACACACACACACACACACACAGAGAGACAGAATACCTGATAGGAGTAATGTGATTTGTAGGTGATCCATTTCTTCAAGTCATTTCTGTCCCCTACCGACAGAGAGCGAACGGTGGCTTTGGAAGCAGAAGCAGAGGGCATGTCAAACTCAACCTCCACCAGGCACTCAAACTTAGGAGGCACCTCCCAATCTGAGCCCAGCTCCAAATGACAGTAGAACGTATGAGGATGTCCCAGTGCTACAAAAAAATACCATTCACAACAATATTAATGTAATGTATGCAATTTTTATGCAAATAATTAATTCATGCAAATTACTAGAGAGGACCTTTTAGATGAAGTAAACCACTGGACTTAGCAGCGTAAGTATGTATAATTGAACATTAGCATAAAACTGGCCATGATTCTGCTAAAATAAACTGAAGAAAGTGATGAAAAATCTTTTTCATCAGATGAATGATCCCAAACAGCATTGGTTTGTGTTCATCTTGATGGTAAAACTTTGAATATGCAACAAACAAAAAAATGCAAATTTTTAACTTGAACCTAACCATGATGTAGTATCTTGTAAAGTTGCAAAAAATAGCTCACGAGTCTATGAATTACTTCTGATACATATAGTGCCTGTTTGTTCTTTTAAGAATTTGACATTCTCCTTTTGTGTTCTATAGAAGAACAAGTCATATGGGTGAGTAAATTATTAACTTAATTATAATTTTACATATTTTTGCATACTATTCTTTGTAAAATTATCTCTTCTCTAAAGTCATTTTTCAGAGAAAGAAAAATCGTTTGAGGAAAAGCTGAATTGCAAAGCTCAGGGATGTCAGACTGAACCTGTGAATTAACAGATGATGACAGCATGAGCTTTGTCTAACCAATCAGACTCATGCCGGAGGAAAATAATTGCACATTGTGAGTTACAACTGTTGGTTCATTTACTGACTTGGTCGATATGACACTCATATGATGAAACAGCAAGATAAAATAAAGCAGCTCTTAAATAACTATTTGCTTATGCTATCGCATAAGAGTAACAGAGGAGAACAAGATCAGTTTGACCTGAATGTAGAGACCGTAGAATAGCCATGATAATGTAATGCTATATCTAAATATTTCGATTTGTAAGTCACTACATTGACAAAAACATTTAACATTAGGGATGTGCATGTAAAGTACTTTTAAACTTTAGAACAATACAGGACACATGTTCAGCGTTTAAAAACTCTTAAAGGGATAGTTCATCCAAAAATGAAAATTCTGTCATTAATTACTCACTCACTTTACTATTTTAACAATGTCCTTACTACCTTTTGGGGCCTTGAATATGGTAGTTCCATTGCTGTCTATGCAGGGTCAGAAAGCTCTCGGATTTCTTCAAAAATATCTTAATTTGTGTTCTGAAGATTAACAAAGGTCTCACGGGTTTGGAACGACATGAGGGAGAGTAATTAATGTCAGAATTTTCCATTTTGGGTGAACCATTCCTTTAAGATAATTCTTGTTGTTACACAATTTGACTCTATAGCCACCTCAAAATCAAACCTAAGTTCCCACCTGAGTTTTTGTCTGGCAGGCGACTGATCCTCCACACCACAGACCTGAAGGCCTGTTCGTATTTCGCCGTGCCAAGCGTAACCCTCATGGCCGGTTCGGACCCTGACGTGCTGGTTGAACCAAAACTGGCTCCTTTATTGAAGCGTGCCTTCAGGGACTTCTCTCCTGTCACGCTCTCCCGCTTAAAGTTCTTCGCCCAAATTTCCGGTATGGGGTAACGGATAGCAATATTCTCACATGGTATTAATGTTAAAGGATCCCGATTGGATGAAAACCCGTTGACATCACCAGCCAGGACTGCACCTCCACTTCCGCACCCTTGATGCAAGCGACTGTTCTCAGAGTGAAGGGAAGGTTTTTTTCTGCAAATGCAGTTCGGAAGCGCAGCAGTTCAAAGCGACGACCAACCGGTGGACTAAACGTAATGGCTCGAGACTCTGCAAACTCTAACTGGTCCGCACACTCATGTAGTCGACAATCCCTCAGTTGAATCCAACGAGACGTTGTGTTGGGAATTATGTCATGCCGAGAAACCACCTCTTTACCTTTGACCTGGACATCATTGAGGCCGATACTGCAAGGTGGAGATCCGTTCAAGAAGGCTAGCATGTTCACTCGGGTCAAAACTAGCTGCTCCAAGATACGGCTGTCTCCTTTGGAGACAATCCCATAGAAGTTATCCCTCACCTCGACATGGATCTCCTCCTCAGTGTACGTTGTTGGCCAGTTAAGACCTTCTTGATCCACAGAGAGGCCCAAAAGTCTCTCCTGCAAAGCATGTTGAAAGCTCAAGAAGTCTTCGTAGTTTTTTGTCCCAAGCTTCACCGCTTGCTCTCTCACAGGCATATGAACCACTGTGACCTTGGGCTGGATCTTCCTCTTCTCTTTGTAAACCACATGGTCTACACTGATGGTATGAACACGACCATTCTCATCGTAGTTCTGAAGCTTGGGTTCAGATATTTCATGCTGGGAGTTTAGCTGGAACTCTTTGAATGGCTTTTCCAGCCCTTTCTCATAAAAAAGTTGCAGTTGGCCACTGTTCGTCAACCTGACAAATATTGGTCCCCAGTGACGTGAGGACATGATGTTCTTCTTCTCAGGGATGCGCAGGAGCATGGGCCAGCCATCCTGAGGAGTCATATGGTCTGGTTCATAGGTGGAATCATCAGAGTCAACTTCCTCCACTGAATCATCTGGTAGAGTAGGACTACAGTCAAGGTCAGGGTCAGAAAAGTGAATATTCCTGAGCTGATCCAGACCATCTATAGGAAAGCCTGATGGGATACCATCTTTCCCAACTACAGAGTCTTTCTTAGATGATAAAAGCATAATAGATTCCCTTTTGATATCAGCATCTTGATACTCAAAGAACGATGAGCTGAAAGTGGACACATCTGGTACCTCCTGACACAAACCAATGCATTGGGACGTTTTCAGGTCGGTTTTGTCAAAATAGGCACTGAAAGGGTTAATAGGAGAAGGTTGTAGGTTTGAGAGCTCATCATCCAGGAAAGGGTTCTTCTTGGTGTAAGGGACGCTGTTGTTCGACAGTGTGTTATTACAGTCAAAGATGGAATTGGTGCCATCAGGGGTTAAGTCCAGAATGTGTCTCTCTGTCATCTGGCCACAAAAGGAAGAGGAAATCAGGTTGCTGTTGGCATCCTGCAGAGGAGAATTGTTGAGGTTATCCAGTTTTATATTAGACTGTCTCCCTGGAGGTTGGAAAACTGAGTCCTCATCATCATCAAAGGTAACCCAGCTGGCAAAGCGGCTGGAGGTGACATAAGATTGGCCATTAGTGTGTTGGTTGTTTGCTGTCCAGTTTAATGAATCCATGTTCATTCCTTCATCCTCTTGGCACACAGAAGAATCTATCAATAAAAAAAGAATACAGAGCTGTTTCAACAATTTTAGATGAAATTTGAGCAGGAAAATGCACGTATCATATATGAGACTGAGGCAGACATAATCTTATGAATAAGAAAACAGATGACCTCCGTGGACTTTCCAGTGTCCTTTGAGCCTATTTCTGAAACCTAATGAGAGTCACAATGGTTGGATTATTTTGGTCCAAATCAAGAAACGACTGAAAGACATTTCCACAAACAGGAAAGAGGCAGATTCCAATCAACCACAATTCAGAAGCATGCATTCGCATACATTCACTCTCTTTCCACATGCTATGCATTCATTTCAATACAGATATGTTAATATTTTATAAGAAGAGGTGATTGACTACAGAATAATGACGTTTTCTGTCAGAGAGTTTTTTTCACTAGGACAACATTTTTCTATTTTCAGGAACAATGGGATAGTTGAATAATCAACTTCTTTTTAGTAACACCAAGGTCATGGAAGACCATATCACGAGCTTAAATGTATTTGTGCAATACCCCTACTTTTTAATGACTAACAATTGGACAATTTACCACATTCAGATTACAGACCTTGACTCGGTAATTATGTTTGCATGCACTTTAAAAAACTCTATGTCCCACTAAAACAGTAAAACAGTTTTTAAAATGTCATGTAAACACTTTTCATTTGAAACTGGGAATGAATGAACCTGCAAAAAAGCATAAGTTAGAGTGATAGCAAAAAATATATAATTCATTAATGAATTCTTCTACTCTCTTGAACCAAGCTCAAACTCTTGTCTGTTCTAGTTCTCCCATGCCAAATTAGAGAGACAGCCTTTACCTGTTGCTAGGCACCGGCATTCCCCACCTCAGACCTACTTTCTCTGCCAATGCAACAAAGCAATGAATGGTCTGTCTCACATGCTGAAAACTGGCATGACTGCACTATGCAAAAGAGAATACACTCAGACTCTCACATGCTAATTAGTAAACAACACTTTTTAGAAACTAAAATCCAATAAACAACTAACAAAGCCATAGGCCTAATTTATACTAGAATTGTTCAGGACTGCCTCTTTCCAGTCTCTTAAAACACTGCCTATTAAATGTGAGAGTGTGTTGGCACTATGGCTTGTGGCTTTGTTAATCTTTTCACATTAGTTCAACAGGGTTCATCACACTACAAATCAACTGAAATCATTACTATAACAGAAAATAATAAAATACTACAATACAAGACATGTGCATACACAGAAGCAGCCACAAACATAAAGAGACTCAGATTTCAAGGCTCATATCTTATCAGCCCTGGAGGGAGAACGTTAAAAGATTATCCCAGCTCAGAAAAAAATGCAATGTCTCAAACAGGAATACTTATGAACAGCGTCTGCACACCTCCAAATCAAGTTTGTTCATGTTCTTACAAGGGATACATCAAATCAGGCAGAGGGTTAGATGCAAATTGCAACCATCAGAACAAATGTTCAAGGTTCAATTAAGTTCAAGTTAAATTCACAAAAATACAAATGAACATATGTATTTTTTACTTATCTCTATTTTTAATCTAACAAAGACATAGTTAAATTGCAGAACACTAACATACACTGCAAACAGTTATTAATCAGTATTTAATAGTTTTTTTATAAAATAACTAAACAAGAATTAAAGCAAGAATTATTTATTTATTAGAATACATTGTTTTCTGATAATATATTTTAAATTATTTTTTTTTAACATACTGCCATTTTTACAAGCACAAATCAGTACCAGTTTAGTGAGGTATATGTTTACAACAAAAACATTATCTTACACAACTTTGTTCTGAAGTAAATGTATCTTATTCTAAGGATTTACTGGACAAAAAACAATCAGTTGTTATCCCCAATAAGTAAAACATTTTGAGTCTGTATACTGAGTAAACCATGAAAACAAAATCTTGTTGCTAAGCATCAACTTACTGGTATTTCGTCAAACTTCCAAATCCAAGTAAAACTCCGCATGGATAGAGTGCTGATCCTGACGCTATCTAAGCAATGCCAACTGCCAAGTGAGACTTCAACAAATGCTCTCACACACTTCTTTTTAAAAACAGACTACCCAGTTTTAAAATACAGAATTGAAAGACAAATATTTGCAAAATCAGCATTAAAAGATCACATTATATATTTCTGAAGAGGAAGAAAGACCGGCTAAATGAAAACTCTGCAACAACCACAAGCATTTAGAAGTCAAAACTCTGTGCAAAGTCTATCACAAAGCAACAGTGTAAAGAAAAAGACTCACCAGTAGAGCAGATTCAAGAGTTCAGGTGCTAAAGACAGGAAACAGATGGGACACCAATTGCGAGGCTTCACTACTGCACCGTGCATTAAAAAGCAGGTCACATGACCTCTTCTGTCCGTGAAGTGCCCGCACAGACATGTAGATGCCTGTTGGTCTGCCTCCTTCACAGGAGGAGTCTAAACTTTGACAGGTAGCTGTCTTTACAGAAACCACACCTCAACACTCACACAGAAAGGCATTCTTTAAAATACGATTGGTGAAAAACAAGGTCAGAGTCACCTGCACTTTGTGTCCTCTCTCATATTTGTCTTTAACTATGTGGAGAAGTGATTCCGTCCTTTGAATATCCCAATTGTTTGCCATATAAAAGAGAAGACATGGAGATGTGATACAGAAACTGACTCATCAATAACATGATGGTGTGCAACAAACAACTATTTTTTACAGCTACAAAATGTGCAAGTCAACTGCCTTCTGACTGCAGACTTAAGAACTGAGACAAATGGTTGACAGGTTGTGTTTGCCCTTAAGTCTTGATCTGCTTTGAGATTTCTCAATCCTTTCTTACAGCACTAAGCTACTGACCTTTATTTTGCTGGTTTCAGGTCAGTCCTACTAAACCAGAGCATTAACTGGGGATAACTTCAGACAGAGTTGCCCTTACTGTGCACCCATTCATTTTCATGAATGTTCTCATCAAATGGAGAATGGCACTATTACTGTAATATTACTGTACTGTTAAATAATCATATTTCACTATTACTCTAAACCTTAAAGTCCACCAAATGATGCATATGAATTATCTATATTATGATTTTTCATTCACAAAACTGTGAATCGATCCTTCATTTAGAAAATACATATGATAATTTTTTTTATAACATGTTGGCTTTAAGACATCTATACGTAAATGCAAACTATTTATTTCAAACGCACATGAAAAATGCTGCATTTCGAACCATGTTGGTGAGAAGACACACAGTGGAAGTGTCATCTCTGACAGGCGGAGCTTTCCTATAATGCGAAGCGGAGTGATAGCTGCAGGTGTGAGTCACAGGAGGCGGGTGTTGTCACGAAGACATTTGCAGGGGTCAGAGGTCACAGACGGTGACGAAGCGTGTGAGATTCCCAGCAGGATGTGCTCTTAAACAATCCGCTGCTCTACTCTATAACCTCTGCTGATCTGAGATTACAGTAACTTCTGCTGTCCTCTGTAGAGATTTGCTAACTGATGACAATTCCCTTCTGTGTGGGTGCCTTTGGATATGACAAAACCACATTCACGCACACTTTCTCTTCCTCTCCCGAACGCACACAAACACACACACCCATTGCAACTCTATGGACAACAGCATTCTTATGCATCACCGGATATGGAATGAGAAGGAAGTGAAAATGTGCATTGTACACTCATAAAAATAAAGGTGCTTCACGATGCCATAGAAGAACCTTTTTGTCTAAATGGTTCCATAAAGAACCTTTAACATCTGAAGAACCTTTCTGTTTCACAAAAGTTACTTTATAAAAAGGTAAGAAAGAGATAGTTCTTTAAAGAACCTTTGACTGAATGGTTCTTTGTGGAACCAAAAATGGTTCTTCTATGGCATCCCTTGATGAACCTTTTGAAGCACCTTTATTTTTAAGAGTGTATATCAAATGCACTGCACGTCCTGATAAAGAACATAATTAGCCATCTGTGCCTGTAAATTAGCCTGACACAAAGCTTTCGTAAAGACCTGGCTTGTCCCTTACAGCTGCGTAAACAAAACACTCGTATTCACTCGTAAGTAACCAATAGACCCTTGACTTACAATGACACATTCATAACTATAATGTTTCATTCATGAACATAAGCTGTAAATCACATACAAGACAAGATTTGACAAACAGTGCTTAAAGCGGACTCAAGTCAATGTGTGCAGTTAGAGACAAGCCATGTACAATGTGTACAAACAGTGAATGCAACTCAAAACAATTACAGCAGAGAAGAACTACGGACACAAATAATCAGCAATTACACACTAATTTACACTCAGTTCAGCTGTAAATAAACAATCATGGAACAACACCCAAGGGTCACATACTGAAAGGAAAGCAAACAGAACAGCACCCTGCTGCCAGGTTTTAGCAGCATGCACTTCAACACAGTGAGAGCAGGAGCAAAGACCAGTGGGTAGGGCAAAAGTGGGTAGTGTAAGCAGATTTCCCAACAATTTCACATCTAATGGTATCTCGCACATGGTATCGTTATAGGGAAAATTGAAACAAAAACAAAAACAAATGCTTCTACAGAGACGTACTGGTAATGATTCATATTGCACAAGTAACTAGACCTTGTGTACTACAGGCTGCATGAATGATATCTCAAATATTCAGGTGTGATGAGGACAAGGGCACTATTACTTTTCAATATCATCTGACTTTTTTTTTCACTTAGCTGCTAATATAATGGACAAAAGAGCCATAGCCATATCAAAATAACAGAGACCTGAGAATAGTTCTCTTTTGAGTAATTAACCAGTAACCAACATCCACGCAACCACACAGCAATGACCAACTAACACTAGCATCAGAGTACAAATGTCAAAATGTAGTTTATTTTTTATTATGAATTCCCTTATGCTGCAATCCAAGTGTGTGCTCACCAAGGCTTTACTGATTCGATCAAAAGCACAGTAAAAAATATAAATATAGTAAAGTGTTATTTTTACATTTTAAATAATTACTCTATTATATTTTAATAATTACATTTTACTCCAGCCTTCAGTATTACATGATCCTTCAGAAATAATTCTAATATGCTGATTTGCAGCTCAATAAAAAAAAATAGTATTATTATCAATGCTGGAAACAGTTGTGCTGCTTAATATTTTTGCTGCTTTTATATTTTCTTTTCCTAACTTAAGAAAAAAAAGTTAAGAATAATTGGTTGTATTCCTGAACAAAAATTATTTTTAAAGAATGTTTTTATCTTTTTTCTTACAGGCTCAAACACGACCAAACTCCAGCGTGGCTTGGCATAATTACACACTTGACTATTTACTGTAACATGCTTTAACTAACACTCAATATGCACTTCTATTCACTCCTGCCTCAAGTGAAAATTATGTTGCAGTGACTCCATCTTCCCACAGCCTGAGAAATGAAGCATGCTGCATTTTAATAAATAAAACCGTCTTAAACACCTCACCCTCCTGTCTCCATAGAAACCCTGATCTGAGTGAGCTATTGCTGGAGGGCCGAGGCGAGAGGCCCGAGATGGATCGCGTAGGAGCGCTAACCGCTCCGCCACAAATTACCTGCGAGAGAGAGAGCTTCCTGCCTCAAATCAGCACAGCGTTCCTTCAGAGCCACCATCACTCACACGAGAGGAGTATATCTGAGGAGCAGCTGTCACAGACCGTGTGAATTTATTTGTCCCGATTCCTCCATCATTTACTCCTAAACCTGCCATCTTTTCATTCTGCTTGAATTTCTGGATACGACCCCGGAGGCCGAGCTGAGCAACGGAAGGGATTTATTGATGGATAATTCAGCGTGTGAAGCATTTCCTGTGCAATTCTCACTTCCTTCTGTCTACTCACGAGGGGACAGACTTTAATTACTGTTTGAGGCACTAGGTGGATATAAAACCGCCACTTACAGATGTTCGACTGATGAGAGTTACCCATTTATTAACTTAGTAGGTAGGACTCTGTGTGTGTGGTACTCACTAGGAGAGTGGGGACAGGAGGGTGTTTGACTGGGTGGCTCTTCAGTGTTAAGTGAGGGCAGGTCACAGGAAGACGCCCCATGCTCACGGAGCTCTGCTCCTCTGATTGGGTGGTCCAGCTGCTCTCTGATGGGGGAACGGCACTCCAGAAACTGGCTGAAGAGCAAATGCTGTGCCTGGGACCTGCAATAAAACAAATGTCTTTAGAGATATGAATTTAGGATATATATGCGTAACAATTCTGGATTTAAAAAGGAAAAGTTCACCCAGAAATATGTGTTAATGCATTTCCCGCATGCAGGTCTATATACACATAATCCATATGTATACCATACATTTTATTTGTCTAAAGATGTTTAAATACATTAACTTTAAATAATTTGTGGTTGGTAAGATTTTTTTTTCAGATTTCTCACCAAGGCTGCATTTATTATATTGTGATATTGTACGATTGTGAATTATTATTATGCTTTAAAATAACTGTTCTCTATTTTAAGTTTTTAAAATGTAATTTATTCCTATGAAAATGAGGCTGAATTTTCAGCAGGCATTACTCCTGTCTTCAGTGTCACCGGATACTTCAGAAATCATTCTAATATGCTGATTTGGTGCTCAAGAAGCATTTCTTATTATTATCAATGTTGAAAACAGTTGAGCTGCTTAACATTTTTGAAGAAACCACGACAAAGAACACAATTTATTTAAAATAGAAGTCTTTGTCACTTTTGATCAATTTAATGCATCCTTGAAGAATAAATGAATTTGCTATTATATGCATTAATTTATGTGTATAATTTATTTTATAATAAAAACCGTACTGACCAAAACTTTTGAATGGTAGTGTCGATAATTATTTTGCATGAATTTATTTACATTTAATTCCATTTCAATTTCCTCAAATTAAACGGCTAAAATTTGTATTATAATTCTATCTCCTGTTTACTACTGTAATTCAGGAATGGAGTTGGAATCTAAAGGCATTGTCATTTTTTATTCTGAATGGCGCACAATTTAGTTGTGTGTGTGTGAATACCATAAATGTGTGTCGCTAATGAAAAGGTGTTATCATTGAATTAGGAACGAGAGTCTATTAAATATTCACAGTGGGGAAAAGTGCTTTAGTTAAAGGATTAAACATCAAGGGTGAGGCGAGATAACGCAGCATACTGATGTGTATCAGCCTCGTCAAACAATCGAATCAATCTACTCAATAATTTTAATTAGCACTGTTGTAATTACTATCGGAGGACACATTACTTATGTTATGAAATACTGCATAGAAGGACGCTTTGAAACAATGATAGAGAGAATACAGTAGTACTACACAGATGATGTTTTAGATTCAGTTTGGAGTAAATATGTAAAGTCAGATGACATACTTTCAGTTCTTTAAATACATGTAGGCACTGCTGATGCTTAATTAAACAATTGGGATTCAAAAACATCCCAAACACAGGATGTGTTCACTGCCTAGTAACAAATCCTTCCGCACGCTTTTTTTCTGGAGCTCAAGTAAAAAGTTTACAAAAATAGTTATTTAAAACTTGATGACCTACATAAAAAGTACAATATAAAGGATAACGTGAAAATAAAAGTAAAAATATAAACATTTTGGGGTTACAGAATGAAATGGATGCAGATTAGATTAATCATGCAAGTCATTACAACAGAGAAGTGGTTGGATGCAATGAATTTATATAATCTGACTAAGTATCACAAATATAAAAAGATGATGATGATGTCTTAGCATAACACTACTGCATCATCAGGTTGTAAAAATAAAAGTACAGTCAGCTAACTCTAAGAGGAATAATGCACATGCATGATTAAAAAGTATCACTTGCCAAGTGATTAAAATTCTTCCCTCAAATTAATAAACTGAATTTGAACTGATTCAAAGTACTCAAGTTTCTGTATTTTCACATAGCTGTTCTTGCCACTGATGAGTGAAATCTCACTCAAATGAATCATTTCGAGTCTATAAGAAAAGAAAACAAGTGTGCATGTGGGATTACTCCACCTAACACTCCTTTTCCTGAGGGTTCTCAAACCTCTGATTTCACCACAAACAACTTCAGATGGATCCATATTTGCTCTGATGGGTTTTTAGCCGATTGAAAATAATTAATCACATTGTGTTCACAATATACGTATTTAATATAACAATGCCACCATGAAGTTTATGCTGCATTAGCATTAAATTGTAATCTTTGTTGTTTTATCTTCCCATTTAAAAACAAAAACAAATATTCAGTCGATCCAAAGTGATATGAATCTGGATGCCTTTGAATATACATAATGTAAGACATTGGGGTTGGATAAACCCCACATCAAACATTGGCCTTCTGGCTGCTAAAGTTTCCTAGACCACACATGGAAATTAAGGCATCAAACCTGCAATCATGTTGGACAGCCCCTGTAATCGGACTAAATAAGCAGTACTTTAACAAACCCAGGCTTGATCTCTTAGTGATCATATTATGAAGGAATGATAGACCGACTGCGCCCTTGACTTCATCCTAAGGCAGATTTCATGCAAGAGCAACAACAGCTAAGATGAAAACTCTGCTTATGGCTTCAATTAGGGTTTGAAGGGTTTGGCCATTTGCATGCTGCTGCACTCGGCCTCTCACAGGAGATTTCCTGGGAAAGAGTTGCTGGCAAAGCTGCTGGGTTTTGACAAGAGTGGGGGTGGGTGAGTCAATGTGTGCAAAAAAGAGACAGACAGAGATAAACACAGAGACGGGCAAGACTAGACCAAGCATCAGGCCTAAAGGAAGTGACACAGTCTTTTTTTAGCCCAACCCAACTGAGTCAACTCATTGTAGAAATCAGTAAAATAATGTTTCTCTGGAAAACTGGAAACATTGGGAAATTTGTTTTGAAATGGGTGTGGTGTAATGATTAGAAGTTCAAGGCTGGCACAGGAAGGCTGCCATTGTGCCTTCAAGCAAGGAATAATCCCAGGTTGCACCAGGTGAATTGTCAATTTTATAAGTCACATGTTGAGGCAGCATCTGTCACCCATTACTTTGAGTTTTTTTTTTTGTATCATTATAAAACTATGCAAAGTAAACTATAATGAGTTTAATGACTATTGTTATGAAACAGAGGGAATGCACTTGAGGGTTTAAAAGCAGAAATGTGAATCTCTTACATGCACTTACATGAACATTCCTCAAAAATGTTTACGTTTGTGAACCCTTTAGAATTGTGTATATTTCTACATTAATATGACCCAAACATAATCAGATTTTTGCATAAGTCCTGAAAGTAGACAATGTGAACCCAACAAAACCATCTCTAATGTGTTTGGACTCCACAAGTCCACAGTCTGACAGACTGTGTACAAATTGAGGAAATTCAAGACCACCGTTACCCACCCCAGAAGTGGTCCACCAACAAAGATCACTCCAAAAGCAAGACTTGCAATAGTCCTCAAGGTTGTAAAGGACCCCAGGGTAAACTCTAAGCAACTGAAGGCCTTTCTCACATTGGCTGATATTCAAGTTCATGAGTCCACCATCAGAAGATGTGGACAAGCCAGAGGACTACTGGAGAAATGCTTTGTAGACTGATGAGACCAAAATATA
The DNA here is from genome assembly GCA_027564155.1 of Gymnocypris eckloni scoliostomus. NCBI lineage: Eukaryota > Metazoa > Chordata > Actinopteri > Cypriniformes > Cyprinidae > Gymnocypris > Gymnocypris eckloni. Next base: position 20,086,732 of record CM050428.1, read on the forward strand.
ACTTTTTGGTTTAAATGAGAAGCATTATGTTTGCAGAAAAGAACACAATGCATTCCCGCATAAGAACCGTATCCCATCTGTGAAACATCAGAATCAGAATCAGAATCAGAATGAGCTTTATTGGCCAGGTATGTTTACACATACGAGGAATTTGTTATAGTGACAGAGGGTCCACAGTGCAACAGAATGACAGCAACAGAACAGGACACAGACAACAAAATAACAATATACAAATAGGCAATGTAAAAAAATGGCAAAAACACAATAGACAATTATGTGTGAGGTCTGACATGTGCAAATTTTAAATGAAAAAAAAGTGTGTGTGGTGAATAAATTATTGTATAAAAGTGTTGTGTGTTCCATGTTTAATGTCAAGTGTTCATGAGACGTTTTTTACAATAGACTCGATGTAATTGTCCCACTTCAGGTCCTGAGAAATTGTGGTGCCCAGCAATCTGAATGACTCCACTGCAGTCGCAGTGCTGTTCATGATGGTGAGTGGGGGGAGAGCGGGGGGGTTCTCCTGTCTCCTGAAGTCCACGATCATCTCGATCATCATAAGCTTCAGGTTGTTAAGACTGCACCAGACAGCCAGCTCCTTAAAACCTCCTGTCTGTAAGCAGACTTGTCACCGTCCTGAATGAGGCTGATCAGTGTGGTATCGTCTGAAAACTTCAGGAGCTTGACGGAGGGGTCTTTAGATGTGCAGTCATTTGTGTACAGGGAGAAGAGCAGTGGGGAGAGAACACAGCCCTGAGGAGCTCCAGTGCTGATCGTGCGGGTGCTGGATGAGAGTTTTCACAGCATCACTACCTTCCTGTCTGTCAGGAAGCTGGTGATCCACTGACAGATGGAGATGGGGACGGAGGAGCTGTGTCAGTTTATTCTGTTAAAAGTGGAGCTGAAGTCTACAAACAGGATCCTCACATAAGTCCCTGGTCTGTCCAGATGCTGCAGGATGAAGTGTAGTCCCATGTTGACTGCATCATCCACAGACCTGTTTGCTCTGTAGGCAAACTGCAGGGGGTCCAGTAAGGGTCCAGTGCAGGCCTTCTGATAAGCCAAAACCAGTCTATCAAATGATTTAATGACCACAGACGTTAGAGCCACAGGTCTGTAGTCATTAAGTCCAGTAATGTTGGGTTTCTTTGGGACGGGGATGATGGTGAAGCATTTGAAGCATTGGGGGACTTATCACAGCACCAGTGATCTGTTGAAGATGTTTGTGAAGATGGGGGCCAGTTGGACAGCACAGGTTTTAAGGCAGGCTGGTGACACACTGTCTGGTCCTGGTGCTTTCCTTCTTTGGAGGAAACATGGTGGTGATAATATGGTTTAGCCCTATTTTACTCCATCTGGGCCAAGACTGGGCTAAAATTCCTACAAGTCATTGTGCAGGACTGATCAGCAATTACAAGAAATGTTTAGCTGCAGTTATTGCTGCAAAAGAGGGCCGCACCAGATACTGAAAGCAAAGATTCACATGCTTTTGCGACGCACAGATATGTAACACTGGATTATTTTTCTCAATAAATATATGACCATTGATACATTTTATTTATTTTTTTGTCTCATTTGTTTGATTGGGTTCTCTTTGTTTACTTTCAGGACACGCGTGCTAAAATCTGATGTTTTTTTGGGTCATATTTACACAGAAATATAAAAAATTCTAACGGGTTCACAAACTTTCAAGCAACTTGTGTGTGTGTTGTCAACTTGAGTTCTTAACCTTAGAGTACTTAAGCTGAGCTCTTTTCTCAGAAGATTTAGTTTGTTTCCTTATGATATGACCCCTTTTGAAACTGTGCGCATTGCATTTCTCTGTTTTTTTTGTATTGTCAGTGTTTTTTTTATATATATGAACTAAGGGATAATGGACTGTATTGTACTGTACTGAATCCTGAACATGCCTTTGGGAGTACAGAATGCAAATCTCATGGTTAGATTTCAACTTCCATGCAATAAAAAACATATTTAAGTATTTCTCATACCTTTTACCTGTGATGGGGGAGGAGGAGGAGAGGGTGACCATGGTTTGTCATCAAACTGAACCCAGGAATCCGGCTGCTCTGCTTTCTGACCAGACACACAGGTGGAGTCCTGCACAGGCTGGTCTAAAGAGGGCTGGAGGTTGTCCTCATCTTTGGACCAGAAGAAGAAACAAAGTTAGAGAAATACAGCCTCTTCTCAGTAAAAAGGTCACAGTTAAATGTTAAATCTAGCAGGGTGCAAGAACTGTAGACCGTTCCCGCAGTAATCACTATGGAGCAATGACCTCAGGACACAGGAATCTCACAGAAAGGTCTGAACACATACTCAGACAGAGTAAAACAAACTGATATCCACTCAGCAAAAAAGGTTACATGTCTTTACAATTCCTTACAAATTGTGCACATAAAGTCCTGGAACTATTTTTCAATTAGACAAGAACTTCAACAATCCAACATGGCTTTCCAACTGTCTAAAACTAACATTAGTAGGGCTGTAACGATACACCAAACCCACGATTCGGTTCGTATCACGATTTTTGACCCACGATTCGGTTCGTATCACGATTTTTTCGTGGGGGGTGGGAGAAAAAAAAAGAAAGATTTTTAAAACATTATTTTTTACTAAATAACATTTTAAAAATCTTTATAAACTGAACACCAAAGAACAAGATTAACTATGCAAATTATTAACAATATAAATAGTAGGGATGTGCATTTTAAGCAAAAGTAATATTCGATAATCGCTGGTATTCGAAAATCGCACTTGCGTGCATGTACCCACCCACCCACGCACACACACATACACAGAGAGAGAGAAGGAGAGAAACTATTCAGGCTTTTAATCTGTAAGATAACAGTTTTATTAATTAGAGAATAGTCTATCTTAACCTGAGACAATTAATGGTCATAACTTATGATTGCTGAAACATATTAATATAACATAACCGAATGAGGCATTTATTAACAGAACAGTCCGTCGATTATCAACTGCTCATAAGGTTAGGACATTTATATTTAAAAAATGAGCATGAACATTCATAAAAAAAACGTAACCGTTTGATTAATTAATGAATGCATATTAGGCTTAAAACATATTACGCTAAACAGAATATCATTCTTAAAACATTACGTGCTAAAACATATTTTGAACAACCTGAATGACGGCACTTATTATGTGAACATTAATTTTATCGTCTGTCATAACAATAACATATTTCATATAGGTTATTGATGAGCAAATCATTTATTTGAATTAGCGAGAGTTAGAGAGAGAGGTATGAATGTTGCGCGTACATGTGCACCTGCATCTGCGCGTCTCTCTCTACAAGCAACGAGGCTTAGTTACTTTAAAAAACGATTTTACCTCCTCATTGCAGAGAAATATAATGTTGCGAGTCAGTAGCCTATCGAAGCTATTTTACTAAGAAAAAGTTCCCGTGCAGTTTGTGCGCTGCGCGATCTCTGATATCTGTGCAATAATGTGTGTGCGCGTGCGTCTATGAAAGCAGCGTAGCCTGCATGTAGTTTTGGTTTAGCTACAAACTCGAGCCCGAAGCTATCCATTAAATATTAACGCGGCCCGAAACCCGAAAGGGAAGCAGACCTCTCTTGTGAACAGCCTGAATGACGGCGCTTATTATGTGAAAATTATTTTAACGTCTGTCTTTATAACAATAACTTATTTCATAAATGAACATGTTCACATGCTCTGGAAGAAGACGGGAGAGCAATCTGTTCACAATTAGTCCGGGGAACTTTTAATTGAACTAGGGAATGAATATAGATCCCTGCAGTTTATCAGAATTACCGCCGAGTCCGACCAGAGCCCGTGTCTTTCTATCTCTCCCAACAATATAAATGTGCTTTTATGCCATTAAAATAGTTCCGTTTGGTTTTAATAGCAAAGTGGTCATTAATTCGTTTAGTTTTTTTATTAATTTAATTCAGAAATATGATTGGAACATTTTATGTTTGTTAAATTCAAGTTTTAGTTTTTTTTTAAATACCAAGCGGCCAGCGCCAGTTTGATTAGTTTATCTTTCTCAAATAAATAAGATTAATGTCATATTTTAAGAATAAAGTATTGATTACAATAATAAAATCATGTTACATTGCGTGAAGTTAAAGTGAAAATGACACCTGTATAATCCGCCAATAAAAAATAAAGTCTGTGGCATCCAACCTGTCATTCTTCACATTTAACACGAAAAATGTATTTTTCACGAAAAAGAGCACAAATATTTTTTACATAAATATTTATGGTTATCAACCAGTGGAATATTACATTATTCATTCAACAAATAATTTGAATGCAGGGAGCTCCTCACGACTTCATAAGTGGGAAACAGGATGTTTCTGATAGCACGTGAAGGTGGCAGAGAAGTGCTCTGGCTCAGCGCAGGGGAAAATCTGTGTTCAACTAGCTCAACTTTCGCAGGCAGGCGTCACATGATTGGAAAGGTAGTCACGGGGTGTGTCGCGATTCTCCCTTATCACACCGCGACACAGGATCGTGGATCTGAGTGTCGCGATTTCAGTTTCATATCGCGTATCGTTACAGCCCTAAACATTAGACATGGTAGTGCCACATTTTATTTTTGACAAGAATGAAAACAAGGCTATGAGGGATAGAAGTACAGTGTGTTTGGTGGATTTGTGCTGTTGTTTAACATCCTGCCATAATGCCTATAGTTCAGCTGACAAAACAGCATTCCAAATAATTTTTCTGTAGACAAAAATATCCATATAACGGTTTTGAAAGTTGTGAGTTTTCAAATCTTCATACAGTACATACTATAGTCTATCCTTCACAGCCTTCACTTGCATAAAATTCAGTATGGCGTCTGCCCTGAAAATTAGAAACCTCCATTTACATTTATTTGTTTTGCAGACATTCATCAGCAGAGGATTCAAGGTACACATTTCAATAGTTATGGTTGTTCCATTAGAATATACAAAACATCTTGTAACTTGTAAGTTAAGACAATGTTTGCACTGACCTGCCTGTGACTCCTCATCTGAAAAATCAACCCAGCCTGGTCTGGGTTCAGTTCTGCTACCTGCTGTAGCAGCCATGGAAGTTGCCCTGCCCTGTGTCTTGTTCCTTGAAATGTCGTCTCACTCCCCCCAAATCTTGGACTCCATGCCCACCTAAGAAGGCGTAAAAGGAGAGAAACAATTAATTAGAATTTTATATATTTCAATGAAGGTAATAAAAAAAAAAAACATTTTCATTTAAAAGGGACATTAAGGAAGGAACCATTGGCCAAACAGTTAGTGTTGCCAAAAATATTATAAAATAAAGATAAAGATATAAAGATATTCAAATATAAATAAAGAAGTAAAACTAAAAGAGTAAATGTTTCTGAAATATCAAATTTATCATAATCCTGTAACCGTTTTAAATGCCTTTTTTCTATTTGAATATATTTTTAAATGTAGTTTATTCCTGTGACGGGAAAGCTAAAATTTCAAGTCTTCAGTGACAAATTCAGTAATCATTTTAATATGCTGATTTGGTGCAGTTGTGAATCAGTATAGATGTCAAAAATTCAGTTTCAGGAATCAGTAGTTTTAAGTGTAACCAAACAGTTGACATGACTAACAGTAGAGCATAACTTATCCCGTAAACCCAGAGGAGAACTGACTCAATCAGTGAGTTCTCCTCTGGCGTTACAGGATGAGTTATGTTCTACTTGTGCTTATTGAGAATACAAAAAGACTGCACATTTGAGGCTGTGATTCCACAAATGAACAACCATTGCTACAGGAATAAAATAAGAGACAGAGAATGGGAAACTCAGGGACGACATGTATTGTCTAAGCAAAATAATGTATCCACAGCACGTAGTGACAGCAGTAAACACAGAAGGCTTGTTCAAGTGTTTTTGACTGCCAAACAGAAAACAACATGCCTCGACATGGCCCTTTAAAACAGGATGGAGGTCGTGCAAAACCACAGGAAGGACTACTGATAAATGTCTGACAACTGAAAACCATTTAAACCACAAATAGCTACAACAGCCCCTCTGGCTACTCCGATCAAACATCATACAAAGAGGAGACATAAAAGTAGTGTGTTTTTAAAGAAAATCTAAGTTTCAAGTGTTAAGGATCACAGCACTGTGTTCACAAGGAACTGGGTGATGAATGCACCACCGGAAAGTCACAATTAAATGTCCTTCAAAGGTCACAAAAGAGGAAAAGCACAGTGACAAAAGCTATGAGGCCATTGTGATAAGCATTTTTTTCACATCAGAGAGGGCCTATTTTCTCTCCTAAATCAAGACCCTGCAGGAAACACACTTTCATAGAGGAAACACACTTGGATATGCTGAAAAATCTGGTAAATTTGGGCCAATTCCATAACATGTTTTTGTTCTGGTAAATCTCTCCTTTGCATTCACAATTTGGCTGCATGTTACCCTTCCTCAGCCCCCTATTTCACACCAAACAAAGCAAGCACCTCCCTCTAACTAGAGGATTCATTCAACATCGCACAACACCCACTGTTTACTGAAAAACGCAATGGTTTGGATGCTATCATTTCTTGGCCAGTCATGTGACTATTAAAACGTGATATCTTTGAATATTTGTGAGAATTTATTGTTACCAAAAAATAAATATTTTGAGTTACCAACATTTGTAAAATGGCCTGAAAGCTAACATTAAAAAACTAAAAAATCTAATTAGAAATTACTTATTTATTAATTAAAAGAATCATAAAAAAATATATTATTTTTACACTATGCTGTAACTTTTTGCCCAACTTTTTTTAAAATATGTAATTTGGAATTTTTAACTAAACAACCAGTCAGCAATTACCTAATGTAAACATTAAAGTAATTGTTATTAGTTCTTGGGTAATATGGAGTCAGATATTAACTGAAAAAAAGTTTGAAAAAGGCAGTCTCTTACTCATTTAAAGAGACAAACTGATGAGTTTGGGTCTGTGAGATTTGGGAATCTGTTTGACTGATTCAAATCTTAAGAACACACACGTGCAAATAATGTTGCCCCATCTGAAATATTTTCATTATGGCCATTTTAGTTGCACTTTCTCTGGAGCCTTTAGAGTGTGTTGCCAGAATGTCAAAGCAACGCCGATGTTTGCAGCTGCAAGATCTTACAAAACTCCCATCCACTTCTCAGACTCGGGCTCTGGCAGTCTGTCAGTTATGTCAGTGGTGCATACAGGCGTCCACAAGATATGTGCACAATATTGGGACGTTTGGCAGAACTGGTCTGCAGATCTCTCTTACTGAGTCAAATCTCTCTCTCGCACAGCCATCCAAGAGCTCATGATCATGCATGGCATCATCATTTGGACTGTGCTTTCAGACACTGCATAATTTCCTGCTGTCAGTGCCCACAGTCACAGTGAGTTAGCTTCACACGGTCCAAGTTTTTACACTTTACCAAAACAAAAAGTTAGCTAGGAGTAAAAACAAACAAATCAAACAGGAAAAACAGTGTCCAAAGAGTCCAGAAATGCAGGAGCAAACAGTTATTATCTATGTGGTAGTTCTGCTATGTCAAGTCACAGCTAAACCTCAAAAATACATGGTGGTCATGGTCTACACACCTGGGGATATATGACAGTAGTGCATAACACATGAAGCAGCAGGTGCATCACATCATGTAGAGCCAACAGGGCTCAGTTCAGCCTCCTATTGGGCCAGGATAGCAATGATCCAAAGTATGTTGTTGTTATTGTTGACTAACACTAAAATTTAAATTAATAAAAAAATAATTTTGTTAACTGAAATAGATTAAATACAAACTTACGTATAACTAAAATTACTAAGACTAAAACAAAATAATTATAATATAACACATAAGTTAAAGTTTATTCTATGTAAAATAAATAGAAGTTTAACTAAAATTACTAAGGCTAAAACACTATTGATATAACATGAAATATAAATTAAAGCTAAACAGAAATATAAAAATAATAAGAAGAATAATAAGAATAATTGCAAAAGCACATAACAAAATGACTAAAACCTAAACTAAGAAACAAAGAAATATAATTAAAAAAATGTATAAAAAAAACATAAAAGTATGACAATAAAAATAAAATAACACTGGGTTTAGGATGTTCGAATGAAAATGTATGATAACAACCCTCTACGGACACCTTGGCAATTTAATCGCCAGATTACTCGCAGACTGAATACTAGGCCTATATATATATATACACTGAAAAAAATTATAAACGCAACACTTTTGTTTTGCCCCCATTTTTCATGAGCTGAACTCAAAGATCTAAGACTTTTTCTATGTACACAAAAGGCCTGTTTCTCTCAAATATTGTTCACAAATCTGTCTAAATAATAATAATAATAATGAATTGTGCTAATAATAACAGTATAAAACACACTAAGAATTAACGAGCTGCTGGATTCATGAATATTAAATCAGGTTGTCTCACCTGCCTCACCAACCGTGGCATTAATGATTCCTGGTTCAAGACCAACAGGTGTAAGGGGCCAGTGAGGAGCCACATCATCCACCAGAACAGAAAAGGAGTTCCTTAACTCCTGTAATGTCCCCTACTGCGCCAAGCAGGAGAGACCCCGTCCTTCCCTAAAGCCTCATCTCATGGGCTTGCTCAGATGTCTGACTAAAACTCAGCCCTGCACCAAAAGACAACAAATAGTAGTTTGATTTTAATAAAAGAGCGCCTTCACCCCCCTGCTTCTCAAAAGTTCTCAGCTTCATGCCAAGTTCACAGAAAATAGTTTACAGAGCAGTGAAGCTCACATGAATAACACCATAATCTCCAGACGCTCTACCAGAAAATCCTGCTGCGCTTAGTCTTCAAAGACATGGCCATCAGTTCCAAAACAAATAGAACGAGTAAAAACAAATATCTGTAACTAAATCCATGTATAGGTAAAGTGGTCAATCCACCACCTGGGACAGATGAATGCAACTAATGAAGGACATTTCCTCGGATAGCCACACCATGTGCCCTGCTGTAACACTGCCCGTGTATGAAGATGAATGCTGACAATTATAAAACTTTCTTTTCACACATAGTGAGACTATAATTGAGTTAATGTAGGCAAGTAAAATACACATATAGCTTTGTCATATGCAAACATTTACTATGAGTCAGAGTATGAGGTAGGTAGTATTGCAATGCTGGGCAGGCTTTGCAATGAAGGAAAAGGATAATATTACATTATGTCTTGATTCATTTCTGAAACGTCATGTTAGAGTGATGCTTTGTAGTCTGGTCAATCCCAACAAGGACATGGATATTTAAGGTGTGCCTTTTACATTGACAAAAGCAAACTGTACAAGCCAAGTTCTAGCCATGACTCAGCAAGAGAAAAGCTCCATGTTATTCACATACCAGACAAAACAACAAAAACACTGCCGCCACAGCCACCTCCACATACTTTCACTGCAGTTTTAGTTTCACCATTCACGGAGGATCTGAACACCTCTTACAAACATTTACCATGGTAACCACAGTTTCTGCCAAATTACCATGGTTACTAGTTATTGCGATTACAAAAATTCAGCCACCACTTTCATTAAAGAGCCGTGAATTAGCATAACAAGCACAATTTCTTTACTCTGTGTGCATTTCCTATAGAAACTGAGGTGGGATATTTCAAAGGTGCATTTCCTTTTAAATTAATAAATTGATAGCAAGTGTTTGATTTGACACAAATCTATAAAGTGCAGCATAAGATATCAACATTTAAACGTTGATTTTTCCACTAAAACTAAACTGAAAATTGCTTGAACACTAACACTAAAAATTGCAAAACTCCAATTCTGATTTCATAGTTTTGGAGGAAAAATTTAATGTTATCACAAAATGATGAAAAGATGCTAAAACCATCTCATATTATTTCAAGAAAGTCCCATATTGAGCAACTTCTGTATTGTTTGTTGAAAAATGCTTATTTAAAATCACTGGTGAACCCTTCGAAAATTATGAATAAGCAGAAGTGCGTCCATCTAAAATGTTACAGCAATAGATAACCATGGATTATGAAAATGTAGCAGATTGCAGAGAGGAACAACAAAAAGTAAGTAACTGAGAGTTATTTTTATAGGCCTAATTACAATTATTTTCACCAGCACTAAGCATATAAGAATAATAAAGGTTTGCGTATCACATCAGTATTCATTATCAACTCAATCTATGCTGATAACACAACAATAAGCTGCTGTGATGTTAACAAATGGGTAAAACAGGCTTCAACACGTAACACTGGCACAAAAACTACTAGACAGGTCTCCTTATCATATCAACGTCACATACAAACTTATTCGATCTGTGTATTCTGACATTTGATTACTTGTTGCCACGTATTACATATATCCTACTACCTATGTAAACAAAGCACACGCGCTTACAACAACCTGTTGCAACACTGAGAGACACAATAGTTTCACGATAACTAATGTAACTTAAACATTTAACCCTGAATCTATATCTGTGGAAATATTAAAAGGTTATTAGGGGAAATTAAGTCGACAGTGTTGTGTTCAACCCAGCGACGAGCCCAGAAAACAAGTGCACGGGAATATTTACATACCGATATCGTGTTGTTGAGTCTAAGCAGATTGTAGCTCTCACTCGCTCCCGGTTGAATGTGTTCTAATGCCCCACCTTACTCGGAGCTGATTGGACAGTGGAAGCAGCGCTGTTCGATGCCACACCTTATTGTCATATGATTGGATAGTTAAAGCAGCGCTGCTTCAAATGTCCAATCAGATTCAAACCAGGTGGAGTACTAAAGAAAGTTGCCCCCAAAACGCATCACACCAGAATATAAAGTGAGTATAATTAAAGGTTTTATATATTATATTAATTATATTATATATTTCACTTTAACTTCAGTGTAATAATATAATTTATATTATATTAGCTACATTGAAGTTAAAGTGACAGCTGTGTATTTTTATCTTTATGTTTCACGAACAAAAGGAATTTAAAAGGGCCATGTTGTGTCTATCCCATGGGCTTTCTTTGTTTGAAAGGCTGAAAACAGTCATGTCGTGGATTTACATGCATTATATTTAACGTCTAATTAACACATTGCTTGCACATGATACGCCATCTATTGGATGTCAATTATTGTTTGGGTTTTGTGTTGTGGCATTTCTGTGTGTGGCAGCTTTTCTATTGTTAATATTTCTACAGAGTAATTCCTATGTAGGACTCATAAAATTAAACAATATTTTTAAAGTTAAGATGCATGACTTTTAAATATTTCTGAATAAAGTGAATGAGGTAGCCTATAAGTGAAATAGATTATGTAGGCTACAACATAAATATCTCCTACAAGGGGCGCCAAAGTTCTTATAAAGCCTGGCATTAGCTATAATAACTTTAGATCAAATGTACGAGCTACGTGTTTTATTCATATTAATGAACTGATTTTAAATGGACTTTTTGGAAACCATTTGATATGAAATAAAGCATTAAATACAAATAAAATGACAATAAGCAGGTTCGATGCATATCTTCAAATCGCCAAACATTTAGTTTTCTACCTGAGGAACGACTCTTCTCATATGAAACAGGCTATCTACCTCTTGTTTTCGATCCACATGTATCTGCCTGTATGATCGGGAACACCTCAGACAGCTGTGTGTTAAGGTTACAGACTCTTTGAACCAATTCCTGTCTATCAACCTGTCAAGCTTTGAAAAAGCCAGGGACCTTTTCCCAGGAGCCCCGAGAGGGAAAATAATAATAAGGTAAAAAAAAAGTAAACACAAAACAACTTTCAAGTCGCCACATCCGTCAGTGAAAGGAAATCTTTATTTTTAGCATTAGCAGCGGGGTGATTTCTGGCGCTCTGTACGTGAAATGGCAGAGACCCTGCTGAGCTCTCGGAGTCCTTATTAATGAAAGCGCTCGCTCAGTCTCTCACGCGCTCGGAGCGGCTGTCTGTGTGTGAGCAGCGCGTTGCATAAGTACTAGTGACGCTGTGCTGTTTCTCACTGTTGCCAGGGACGAAGGGCATCTGCCCTCCCGCTGCACAGTCACCACCCCAATCCTGGAGTCATACATCTGAGACCCCTCCAGTCAAAGGTATTGACAAAAAGATTTGCTTTCAAAGTTCAAAGTATACAGCTCGAAATATAAACATGTTCAGAGATGCTTTCTTTTATAGTTTAGCTTTATTTGTGTTTTCAGTTGTGTTTTATTTAGTTTTAACATTATTTCATTTTTTATAAACTTAAGAGAAATAATATAGATGCATGCAAACAGGACAATTCATACCTTATATTGAACATTTGTATAAAATAATAGGATAGCCTATAAAATATATATAGATTATTATTGAGCTATAAAGTTATAAATAAATATAAAATAACTATTGTGTAATGATTATTTAATAGATTATAATGGCAATAGTTAAACCGTTTATTGTCGGTAAGTTTTCTTAGTTTTTTTTATTATACATTTGTTTAGCAAGTATACATTAAATTGATCAAAATTTACAATAAACACAATGTTGAAAAAAAAATAACTAAACAAATAATATATATATATATATATATATTATTACATTCTATTCAACAGAGAATCCTGAAGAAAATGTATCACGGTTTCCATAAAAAATGTAAAAAGTAGCACGACTATTTTCAAGGTTGATTTTATAAATATAAATTAATATAAATGATTTTATTAAATATAAATATATGTGTGTATGTTGTAATATAATAAAAAATATTATTATGTTATATATTATTATTATAAAAAAATATAACAAATATATTAAATTAATCATTATTTTAAAGGCAATGTTTGTGTAATTTGAAGTATATAGCAAAATGTGTAGATATATCAAATATCTTATAATTTCAGATTTTCCAAGGGAAGAAAAAACACCAAACTGACTAAAGAATGTTTTTTTTCAAATGGTTTAAAAAACACTTTCTTTATAAAGTGCTTCATTTTTGATGCTAATGGAATTTGGATGAGGCATGTTGTAAGAGCGGATCCAGGTTCGGTCTGCTCTCTGGCACGTGTGTCTTATTAGGGAGGACAATTCTCACGCTCCCTAGTCTCCCATCCATTCCACATGCTGGTAATTTATCCCCTCTGGTTAACCTACTTTCATCACAATTAAAATGCCCAGGGCCTCGGCGCATTACTCTTTTCTTCTCTCTCTCTCTCTCTCTCTCTCTCTCTATCACGGAGACACTGAGTTCAATCTTGCTTTTCTCATGTCATAGAGGAATGATGAGGACATCATAGACTAGCCAAGGTGCTGATACAGTTTCAGTATTAAAGGAGGCACCAAGCTGTAAATCTCATATGACATTACATCCAATTTGTGTGGATCAGGGACGCACCATGGCCTTCCCTTCATATTTACATCTGCATGCCAGAATATCTCCCACAAACAAAGTCAATAACTGAATCCCAAGCTGGCAGAACATATCAGAGAGATTTTATGCCACGTTCCTTGTGAAGTTTAATTCAAATGTTGATCTAATAAATCTCTTGCTTGTTTCTGATTCACATCAGTCCACACAGGCCTTTAAAATCTGATGAATACATCAGTTCTCCAGGAGGAATAAACCTGTTCAGTAAAATGAGATTGCAGGAGTAGCTGTGCATCTGGATCCAAATGAATCCGTCGGACAGCCTAATTTTATAATGGCAGTCTCGATCTGAGCAGCTGCAGCCCTTCGCCAAGACACATTAATTCTCTAAATAAGTTCTCAATGAACTCGTAGCGAATCAATGGGGTCTCTTCTGTCTGCAGGTGGCTGCGGCGTACAAAGCTGACTAATAGGCGGGTTTGATTGCTACACCGGGTGGAAAATGATCAATAGCGCCAAATGCTTATCCAGTGGTCCATGCGCCTTCGACTTCACCTCAAATTTTAAAATGCCCCTTCCAATGTGGTTAATTTCCTGTCAAAGCAAGTTACTCAATACACAACAAACTACACTGGAATTGGAGACTCGATGTTAATTTCAGCCAGTTTCTTCATGGTAAAGCGAATAGATTTTTAGTCTTAAGCAGACAAATGTAAAATTATGAAAGATGGGGTCACCTTTTGGGCCAAACAATGGCAGATGCAAGTGTGGGTGTTTGAAAATAACATTTGCAGTTCCATTTGGTGCCACTATTGGACCAAAAACTATACACATTACAAATGTTACTTCTGTAATGTTACATATTTTCAGTATTGGTGGTTAACTTGCGCTCAGTTTGGTAGAATGTTTTGTTTGCTTTTGAAGGAAGTCTCTAATGCTCACAAAAGCTGCATTTATTTGATAAAAATACAGTAAAACAGCAATACTGTGAAATAATATTGCAAATTAAAATAACTGTTTCCTATTTTTTATATTTTAGAAATCATCCTAACATGTTGATTTCATACTCAAGAAAAAAATATTATTATCAATGTCTAAAATAGTTGTGCTGCTCAGTCTCTTTTTAGAAACAGTGATATATATATATATATATATATATATGTCCCAGGATTCATTTTTTTATATATAATTATTTTGTACCAGTGTAAAAGCCTTTGATCAATTTAATGCATCCTTCTTGGAAAATTTTAATTTAATTTAATTTTAGTTTAATTTCTCTTTTAATTGAACTTGATTCAAATAACTCAAAATGACATGCATGCACTCAAATAACTACACTGATCTTCACAGACACAAATAACTATACTATACTTTGTGCACAACAGAAAATACAGAAACCTTTTAATAGAATTGCTTCATTGTACTGTCATAAAGGAGAAAAGTGAAGAAAGTTAGTGGAGAATTAAAAGTAGTTGAAGTCCTTTCTGTGATAAAGGCCGGATGGACAGACTTGGCTGCTGATGGAAGAGCTTTCTTTCCTCCTTTCCCTCGCTCCACTGGCTTCAGCTTTCCCTGAGGTTCTTTAGGTGGACTCCTAATGAAAGATCAAGGGCATTAGCTGCTGTCGGTGCAGAAATGGGGTACCTGCAGTTAGCGCGATGGTTACAGAACATTAATTTTACCGCAGGCTCATTTGTAACTGAGAGAAAAGTGTGCATGTGTGGGTCCGTATAAAAGTGAATGGGAGAATAAGAGAGTGACAGAGAGAGAAAGACAGAGGGCAAGAGAGAGATCGGTCCTGATTTAAAACTCTCTCACAAACTCAGTGTCCAAAGGTGTAAAATTCATGGAAAGCATGGTGTGGAGAGCAAAACGGAGAAGTGGGAACCATTCAAGCTGGCATTTCCATCTGCTTCGTCAGCACAGCCTGTGGAAAATGTCAGATTCATTACCTGCTCCCTTTTCTCTCTCTCTTTAATTTATGATTCACACAACTTCAGCTAGTTCATCTCTTAAGCCCAAAGCACATTGTGTGATTTGTTCTGTCCTTTACAATTGTTGCTTGACCCCGGTGAGGCTTTGTGTGCAAGTTAAGGCAGACTTGGTGTAAGCAATGGAATCACTTCCATAGTCGGACTTTGGATTATTGTTATCATTTTTTTATTTTTGTTAACTTAATATTTGTAAATAATTTTGACCCTTTTAAAAATTGACCCATTTTAAAATGTCCAATTGACTTGAACATTGATAGAACATTCAGCATCCAACAATAATGATGTCATGCAATGTATCATTGTAACATTGTAATGACTTCCAAAAGGCATCTTTCGTACATTTATTTGCATAATGGGTTGTATATCTCTTCAACAATCTTTAGCCATTTAATTTTACACCTGTTTTCTTAAACTGTATTTTAGTTTAAATCAATTTAGATAAATTTATTTCAGAAGCATAAGATATTTCAAATGTTTTCAGATAACAAATCTAGATAGTATCAAACATGCTAAAAAATGGAACAAGACAAATAAAGAGTTTATAAATTAAGTTTAGCTTTGCTATTATCTTAAACAAATTTTTTCTCAGGTAAATATAATTTATTTTAAATTTGAAAACCAGAATTTTTTTCACACCTTAAAGTATCCTAGTAGTGCACAACACAATGAAAACAAGTGCAAAACATAATGAAACTAGCACAACACAACAGAAACAAATCACAACACAACAGAAACAAGTGGCCTAGTAGTGCACAACACAACGGAAACAAGCCTAATCACAATGGAAACAAGTGACAACACAATGGAAACAAGCCATAAAACAACAGTAACAAGCTACAACACAACACAATTAACACAACACAACAGAAACAAGTGGCCTATGGTAGTGTACAACATAACTAATACAAGTGCAAAACACAACGAAAATAGCACGAGACAATGGAAATAAGCCACAATACAATTAAATTAAATTAGCACAAAACAATGGAAATGCCACACAACGACATTAGCACAACACAATGAAAAACAAGCCGCAACACACAGTGAAATGAATCCTATGCTTTTCGTGGTGTTTTGTGCATGGGCCATCCTACCTGAGAGATTAAACATAATATGAATACAATCTGGAATATTAACATCAGTATGTAGACAATTTTTTTCTGTCTGCACCTGAACCCAACTTGAACGTACAATTTTTTATTAAAACCAAATATTTTGCTGCAAAGTGAAGCGCTGTAAATCTAGTTCAGTGATCATAGAATACTTCATGACGTTTATGGGTCACCTCAGGTAACATAAGCAGGATTTTTTACCCTCATTATACATCAATGAAAGAGATAGCAGCATGTCTAACCGCTCAAACCCTGGTGATTTCGCAGAGAGACCATGTAGACCTGAAACACATGCTTTCGCTGATGAAGTCCTGGCACGTTTCGCCAGCCGTTGTATGAGAGATTCCAATTTCTCCTTAAATCCCTCGACTGTGCCCTCATGCAAATCAGGCAGATTAAGGCAAGATGTATGGACTTGCAAATGTATTCAAACATTCTTCCCTTAATGCCACAGCTTTGCTGTAATACTCCCATATTTGTGTCTGACTTACAAGGACCGACAAATTGAAGGCACTCCGTGGCAGATTTGAATGGTTATTATCTCGCCGGCGCATTCCATCAAAGAGCGCACTTATTGATTCGTGATGCCAATGAGCGCCTCGGTTTCCTGCTACCTTGCAAACGAGTAGTAGCTTAGCTGCAAGTGTCAGTCCTCCAAACCCAAACAAATCTCCTGAGATGACAACCATTTTTTAGGTGATGAAGGGGGCAGCCGCTCCCCAGACGCAACAATGCGATAAATCCCAGTGCAGTTTTTCATGTTACGTTCTGCTAATCGAGAGAGAATCTGTGTTTCATTTAGAAGACCGCGTCCTCTGGAGGTCGAATCCTCTGGAGATTGTATCCTCTGTAGGATGCGTAACGTATACGAAGTGTCCTCAGCCTAGAATTAAACAAGATGGCTTTCTTTTGTCGGGCGGGAAAGGAAACAGGAAGTATAACGTTGATTTGCCAACACATTTAGAGCATTGTTGCCGCTCTCACACTACTTAAATAAAAGAAAATGATTTCTAAATTTGGAAAGTAATTTGAAAAACAAAATGTGTTTACTTGTTTTATTTTGCTCAATGTTTGAGGAGCTGCCGCGTAAGTACAACAGACATCTGTTAGGGAGGATATTAAGAACAACGTTTATCCATTTTTACCGGAAGCACTTTAAGTTAAGTTGAAAACACCACTGCATGCGTCCCAATTCGCAAAATATCCGTCCTAAATAGTATTCGAAAATAGATTTAGTATGTCCCAAATCATAGTATGTTTAAAAAAGTAGGCCAAAGATTCCCGGATGGTCTACTACTTGCGGTCAGAATTCGAAATGCAGATTGATGCACACTCTAAAGCCCCGTTTACACCAAGAACGATAACTATAAAGATAACGATATTAGTGTCCACACTAGCGATATCGTCTGTTTATTCTAAGCGCACGTCTGTCTGCCGCTTTAAATTCTCGAGCACGTTATAGCAGGATGTATTCTGATTGGCTGTCAGTATTTTAATCGTTCATCAGCTGAAAAAAAAAACGTTCTGGAAGTGATTCCAACGATATTGTTTCGTTGTGTCTTTATCGTTATAGTTGTGATGTGGACACTGCTATTCTTTAATACTGAGAACGATTTTTAGAACTATATCTTTATGGTTATCTTTATCGTTCTTGGTGTGAACGGGCCTTAACGGCTAATATTTCCCACAACACACTGCGCGGTGGACGGGGATTCAATTAGAACTACAAACACACATAAAAGTGTTAAACAACTACAAACATGGCGGATATGCGAGACCAACAGACAGGGAGAGAAATGGATTTGAGTGATAAAAAATCAGTGGCGTACCGTGGGGTTTCAGTCGTGGCCTTCAGTAAGTAACTGTAAATTACATGTACACATCTCTGTTACAGATAACGCAGCCATATTTTGCATGTCTCCTTTGTCTAACATACTCATTTCAGGTCTTGGAGCTACTAATGAGCAGATGAGTTGAATCAGGTGTGATTGATAAAGGAGACATGCAAAATGTAATTTACTGAGTAAACAAAACAGCCATTTAACTGCCAACATGGTGTTTGTTGGGATTGCACGATGAGATCACGGGTAACTGTTATGCCAAACTCCCCACAAACACACACAGACAGCCCAAATTGAATAATTACATTTGTTTAGTTGTGTTTTGAATCGAATTTTCCTCAGACTATGTCAGTGTAAAGTGAAGCGCCCGTGTTACCTCAGATCCGGTAACCTGTGCATAACCTTTGCAAAATAGATGAACTCTGTATGTCTGGGTCTGGCATTGTACATTTTCAGTATCTCTTTTCCTACAGTTGCATAGCAACACAGGCGAGCATGGGTGTGGTGACAGGGTGCAGGGAGGCAGTTGTGATTTCCAAACGCTCTCTCTTTGATTAAGATTAGGCCACAGACTCTACCAGGGCTTATAAATGATGTGTAAACAAAGTTCACTCTGATAGGGATAGCAGATATCATCAAACACTTCCAACACTCATGTTTAATGTTTGTTGCATTTATGAAGATCATAAAATATTGTCAGTTTTCATACCGATTGATTTGAAAATTAAAATAGCTGCACTGTATCATTAAGAATGTAACTGTAAGCAAAGCCAATAGCTTATCCTTTGTAATCCTAGTATTTGTTCATTCAAGTCTTTTGTCTGTAAACATGCAGTGTGGGAAGTTGGGAGGTGGGTTGCAGAGAAGGAAGCAACAATCAGGATCAATATAGAAATTGTGTGATGTTCCAGATACTGTCATGCTGGAGTTTAGTCATGTGACATTCTGTAATGGATCACTCCAATAAGATGATATCAGCAGACAGTAGAGAGAAACACAACATATTACAAATAATTCAAGGTTTGTAAAGACAACCTCAGCATTGCCCTCACAAGCATGAATTACATTCTAAATTATATTAAAATAAAAAAATTGTTATTTTAAATGGTACACTCAAAAAAATGCAGGGTTAAATACAACCAAGGTGCTGGGTAAATATTGGACAGAACACATGCTGGGTTGTTTTCTACCAACAGTTGGGTTGAATGTTTAACCCAACCTTCTGGGCAGTAACCCAACCACTGGGTTCGTCCATATTTTAATAATATTTCAAAATACTACTATTGTTACTGTATTTTTGGTCCAAAAATGCAGCCTTGGTGAGCGTACTTTTAAAAAACATTAAAATATCTTACTGATTCTAAACCTTTGAATGGTTATGTAGTTTATTCCTACAATATTAATTACATTCATATGTTTTTATTCTTAGTCCTCATTGCATACTTATGGTGAAGCAACAACAATAGAAATGTCATTAATTGGTAAACTGAAAAAAATATAACCTGAATCCAATACACAATGTAGTTAACTCTGGTTTAGGCTATTTTTAAAATATCCCTTCCTGTTAAACAATGAATTTTATATGATTATTTTTAGCAATAATATCAACAATGTATTTCGAGCAGCACAAAACCATCATGCTAGTCCAGGATCACCTTTGTAACTTTTTTTTATTGCAACTGGAAGACAATACATCACAGAAACTTGATGGTAGGGTTGAGAAAAAAATTAAATGAAACAAAAACAAATAGAATTTGTCATAGTAATGGACAAAGTGGTATTTACATTAATCGGTACAATTGTTGTCTTTGGCAATATGATTACAAGTCAAAGGAAATACAGAGTGCAATTGCGCCTCTATATTGACATATTAGCAGGGTGCACATGCCATCAGACCGAATATTTCTTCACAAACCAAATGGACTCCATTACTTTCATCTTAAACAACTCAAACACATAACAGAATGGCAGTTAACAGGAACATTAAAAGAACAAAAAAACACAATGGGAAGAAAAAGACACACTTCGCCTCCTATTAAAATTTTTGGGCTGGCTCTTGATGCTTTTTAACATGTTTCAGGTTCCTCTGAAGGAACTAGAAAGGAAAAGTTCCGTAGTGAGTGTTGTCTTTGAAGGAAGGCAGTGTATAAAGGACTCATAGCTCTCTCTGCTACCAGTTTCCCAGTTTGAAGCATATTGAACGGTAATGTGATATGACAGATGTTTATAAAGACCAGCAGACAAGGTTATAATCAGGGTTATTTTGCGTTAAGAAATGTCTAGCTCGGTTAAGGGAAAGGCATGCCAACTGGAGACATCACATTAACACTCATGGGTCAGATATAACATTTAACACGCTACAAAACATCGGGTCGAACCATTATCATCATCGCCAGATGAACGGGGAAGGCAGTGTGGATTCATGAAACACAGCAACGCAGTGCGATATTAACAAATATGATGGAGAATATCATATACATGAGTACTTGACAGAAATGCTACAACTTATTGACATGTTTGTGACTGACATATTAAGTATACATCGTCCGTTTTGCAGTGTATAGAGTTATTACAGGCTTTGGCACTGAATCCTTAAGTTCTTTACTATACGTTAAAACAATAAAAGTGCAATTCAGTGAGGTCGTGAAAATATATACACTAGCATTTGCACTGAGCTCTGGTATCACTTGTTTTTATTGTCTATAAGTGCTTAAATATATATGCGTGGAGGTGTAAATAACCATCTGACTGCCTGTACCGAGAACAACTGAATCAATACTGATGACTCCTGAACAGTGCTACATGTAAATACAGGAATAAACTGAACAACAACAAAAAAACTGCAGATCCAAAGTCTCGTGGAACAAAAAGGAAGACCCTGAATAAATCACAGACACGCACATCCGGATTACATATGGAAGTAAAGCAGGCACGAAGCCGGAAGGGGACTGACACTCACTACGAACTTCTCCTTGACGACACGGACATTGACGTAGCGGGTATTCGTGGGTATTCGGGACGGCCGCTAGCGTGGACCGAGACGGCCTGAGCCAGAGTCCTCGTATTGCAGAGAGAGTTTCCCAACAGTCAGTGTTTGTCCCTGAAGAAGGTAATTGTTAAGATGCCTGCTTCAACACAAAGCCGATGAGACGACAAATGGAAATTAAATCTGACAAAAACAACGAAAGAGACTAGGCCTATTGGCATAGAAATTAGAGGCGATGCCTTAGTTCTCTAGGATCTATATTTATATGAAAATAATTCATGCTCCATGCTAAATACATTATTTACCTTACATGAACTTTTTCTTTTTCTTTACAGAACCCATGCAACACGATTTGGAAAATCCTGCTGGCTACATTGCTTAAATTAAGAAAGGAAAATGGGCTAGTGTTACTTTTATACAGTGTTTATCCTGACTGGATGAAATTGCTTATTACATCACGAGGGTTTCAAATAAAAAATGGAAAAAACGTAAACAAATAAACAAACACAAAACTACACTCATTATTTTTCTGCTATTAAAATACAATTGGCAGGTATTGTAGCTTTAGCTCCGAGTTTTCATTTTCATTGTGCCGAAGAAAGAGTATCACCATCCACTATCATTTTAGATGGAAAATATCACTCAATTTGATTGCTTAGGAAAAAAAAATTGGGCAGTTTTAGGAGACTTATTGGTAAATGTATCACTTTTGACTCCAAAAACACTTTGACAAAAGCTTATGGCTCAGTGAACTATGATTTGTACGAGCCAAACGACAACTACAGACATGAGTGTTTTCCACACGATGCTTTAACGGCCAGAGCATCAAGGGGAAGTGACATCACAGAAACTGCTTGAGGATTGTCTTTGGCACTGCCCTGTGCTTCTAAAACATCTTATATTACAGCAGAGATTAGTATAACCCATAATTATCTTATTATATTAATCATATTAACTCGAGAACTACTCTGACTGCAGAACGTGCTGCAGAACACAATTTGTTGTCATGTTTTTAGAGGATTAGTTCTCCCCAAAATTACAATTCTGTCATCATTTATTCACCCATATGTCATTCCAAACCCAAAGACTCATCTTTGGAACACAAATGAAAATATTTTTAATCAAGTATGAGTGACTTCTGTCCCATTGAAATTATTTTCAGCCAAAACAATCATATTTCAAAACTTTCATTAAGAAATAAAGTGGTTTAATCCAAGTCTTCTGAAGAAACACAATTAAACTGGTCATATGATGTTGCTAAAAATAACATTATGTTATTATATAATATTATATATTATATAATGTAACTGTACATTATTGTTGCTCCTCTATACTCCGCCTTTCTGAAATACGTAGATTTTTACAAAGCTCATCATTCTGAAATGGAGGTGTCCTCTAATTGGCCAGCTATCCATTGTATTGTGATTGGCTGAATACCTCAAGAGTGTGACGTAAATGTTACGCCCCTTACCATGTTGTGATGCCATGTCCCGGTGCGGCGCGACGAGACTAAAACAATAAAATCCATTATAAACGAGGCATTTGTTGCATTCAGTGAGGACATAATTACTGATTATAATGACTCATACAGTCTTTTTACGCATTTTGCCGCACCGCATAAACATAACACCATTTGTGTTTTTTCTGCATTTGTAATCGTAGAAACGCCAAAACAATCACTACTCTACACTTCTCAAAACTCGCATTTGAATAGTCAGTAGCAAATTCTTTCAATATCGAAACGTACTTACAAGTCAGAAGCGCCAGACTGTTCTTGCGACGTTGAAATTGCCCCACTTTATAGTGGTCACAGCCATTTATAGTGTTCACATTGTAGGCTACTCTCTCCCAGGACTCCGTAAAATGCACTGCACACACTCAAATATTTGCATTGTACTGTTCTGGAATAGTGTTGTAAATATAACGTAACCACTGATTTTTAGTTGTGTACTCATTTGGAAGACCAAACAAAGTACTTTCGCTTTCACAATGAAACGCACAGCGTCTCCACGACATGGCGACAGCAACAACAATACTACGGCAAGAATAAAAGTTACGCCTTCTTTCATTGCGTATACGTTTGGGCGGTGTTATTCAAATCCTCCCACTCAGTGACATAGACATATGGGGGCATGTTTGAATGAGCCGTTTTAGGGGGGCGTGGCAGAGTCTTAACTTTTATAAATTATATCTCTTTGGGTTTGAGACTTTAATCTTTGCAGCTTGTAATACTCCAAAGACAAAGGAAACAGGAAATCGCATCATATGACCCCTTTAAGAACTCATTTGTTCTTGCGTGTCAAGCAAGCATGCTTGAGCTTCTATGAGCAAATTTTAATGTTATAAACATTGTTCACTTAATGTTTGTATGTGAATAAAAGCCCAAATTAAATCTGTTCAGAAGACTTGGATTAAATCGGTAGTTTGTGTGGATTTTTTTTTTAAATCTCTTTATGAAAGTTGCTGAATAGTCTGTCAGTGGAGGGACAGAAATCTTTCAGATTTGATTGAATAAAAAAAAACTGTGTTCCAAAGATGAAAGAAAGTCTGTGAAATGAAATGAGTTCAATAAATTATGACAGAATTTTCATTTTGGGGTGAGCTGTCTCTTTAACTATGACAATGGAGCAGGGCAATTTTTACTATCACGTTTTTTCTCTCGGTCAAATGAAATGCTTTACTGAATATCTTAAAAAAGGGAAGGCTATGGCTTCAATCTCCGTAGATTAAAAAAGTAATCACAATAAAAGGAATTAAAAGTTAACTAAAAAAGGAACCCTCAGTAAAATGTTACCTATAAAGATAGGAAAACAAAGTGATTGTTGATATTGCCACAAATCAGTAGAATTCACCTGATGTCCTGGAAAAAAATAGTAAATTCTATTCAAAGTGATGTTTTTTTCTCTCTTTATAATACAGTCAGTTCATTATTTTTGCTCTTTTTGCCCCTTTGCCGTCCGGTTGGTGATATTGTTCAAACAGGCCCTGACTCCCGCCAAATGAAGCAAGGATCCGGCCGCCTCCTTCATTTCCTCGTCGTCACTTTCCGGAGGCTTCTCCGTGCGCCTCTTTTTTAGAGGAAGAGTGTCACTGGCCACTCTCTGTTTGACTTTTGTCAAATGTTGCCGTTTCTTGTGCTGGGCCAGAGCGAGGGCATCCACGGACCACTCCGTGGGCTCCTTCTTGATTTTGCTCTTATCGTCCTCCTCGGCATCGCTGCCGGCCTCGTTGGCGTGGAAGCTCATCTCGCTTCCGTCGCAGTGGGCCTCTTCTTCGACATCCGAGCTGGAAGATTTGGCAAAACTGTAGGTGTGGTCCTCCTTGGGGTCGCTGTCGCCCAGTGGAGGGTTGCAGGTTGGCTCTGTGTCACTGGTTATTCTGTATCCGAGTACTGACCTATTAACACAGACGAGAGATGCATTAGTGCAAGTGCACACATGCTGTTCATTTTGTACTGTGTGTAAGTGCTGAGTAAAACAAATGAACTACATGCGCTTACTGTGTAATTATTTTGTGGAGCTGCTTGTAATTATACTACTATAGCAATTAATTATAATAATATGTGTAACATGGACACTCTGTACTGATGTTTCACAGTTTTTTGCACAGATGGCAATGACCTCTGGAACACATAAATAAATGCATCTCATTTGTTATTATATAAAGTGAGTAACTCTAAAACAAAACCTGTCAAGAATATATCTAGGTAATATTTAACCTTAAAAAAAGGAAATTAATCATATATTCATACACTACCATACCACTACCGGTTTTGAAAAAGTCTCACCAATGCTTAATTTATTTGATCAAAAATACAAGTAAAACAGTAATATTGAGAAATATTATTGCATTTTAACATACATGTAATTGCTTTCTATTTGGATATGTATGAACATGTAATTTATTCCTGTGATGCAAAGCTGAATCTCAGCATCATTCCTCCAATCTTCAGCCTCACCTGATCCTTCAGAAATCAGTTTAATATGCCAATTTGGTGCTCAAGAAACATTTCTAATCATTATCAATATGAAAAACAGTTGCTGCTTAATTTTTTTTTAAACCACATCTTTTTTCTTAAATTTGTGTTATGTGCTGGTAAGCACTGCAGCCTTCAAGCGCCTCATCCTTGAATGTTAAAAACAATCAAACATTTGTCTCTGAAACACACTTTGAAGCACCTCTTCAGTTGGAAACAACATCATTAAAAAGCAAATTAATTGGTGGATTACAAAGCTCTCCACTTTTGGCTAAAATAATATGCTGAAATTGGCAAATAAAGACAGTTGAGCTCTATTTATACCTCTTACCCTCAGAAACAGTAATGAAGTGTCTTTTAAGTGATGCTTGTTTTGTGCTTCTGGTCACAGTTTATATAGCAGCAGCTCTGAGTGACAAAGAACATCCTGCCACGCTTTGCTGAAATGGCAAAACTCCCTCTGTGGTTCAAAAAAATAATCCTAAGAGCTTTTCCACTTCCTGCCTCATATGTACATTTATGACTCATAAATTATAGCCACAGCACAGCAGGCTAAAGAAACTGCTTCAATAATTAATGCCTAAATGCAGTGTCGCTCATTTTAAAGAGGTTGTTTTACTCTTCGGACTGTATGCAGCCTGTCACTGCACGATATGTGCATCATACAGCAACTGAGAGCCTGAGCAGACCCTGTGTGTGAGCAAATGGAGAACTGTTCCTGAATGCTCTTTTCATAACAGAGGAAATCAGAGATATTTATCAGGTCTAGACTTTTGTTTTATGATAATAAATCTGGGAGGAAACAAAAATGTCTGAGTCATATTTCACTAAATTCAAATGAAAAAAATAAGAACATTTATTTTAGCATCATCGGGATTTGGGACATTATCTTCTTCAGAAGTCATTTTCATTGGTGTGTTGCAATAAATGTTATTTGTTATTTTATATATTTTAATTGTTATATATATATATAAAACATTGTCATGTTCTGTGATTCTGTGATTCTGTGCCCCTGTATCATCACTAGCATGCTGTACCTGAAGGGCGGCCTGTTTCTGAGGCCCAGCTTATGAATGTTTCAAGACAGTTAGTCTGTGTGTTTGGTCATGCCAAAAAAACTTAGTGTTAGTGATCAATTATTCATGTCACATCATGCATACAAGAGTGGGGCCTTAGCCCGGATAGAACTTTGTCTGCAATGACCTGGGATGCTCTGATCTAATGAAATGTGAGAAACAGAGCAGCCAGACTTCAGAGAGAAAGGGAGAGATGAGATATGAGCCAAAGCGCTGCAGTGCAAGCATGATTCTGATTGGCTGATAACCCTGTCAATCATGTAATGAGTCAGGAAATGGGCTGAACGTGACCTCAGGGACAGAACTGACCTGACAGCAGCTGTCCTGCTGACAATGGGGTTGATGGGAAGGGGTCGGATTCCTGGGAAGAGGCCCTGGCTCATCATTCGAGCTCCGTTCTGGATCACTCCCTGAGGGACTGAGGAGAGAACACAGATAATGTACATTAATGCAAACGCTACCTGAAAGCACATGGGAGCAAAAATACACAATGTAAGCAATCCTGCATTCATCATGTATAATAGCAGACATACAAAATCCATTCAAAAGCTCCACACCATGTTTAAGCTTTTAGAAATCTGCTTAAAAATTAAAAATTCCAGTCGTTGATGCTGCAAAGAAAGAATGTCCCTATAGTTTCAAATAGTCTCAAACAGACAAGAGCTGTCTGAAATAATCTGTTTAAATCTGTTAGGTTGGCTTTTAGAAAATCTTCTTTTTTTATATCTAAGAGTGAAAATATTGTCAAGTATTCCATTTTCAATCATGAAGCATAACCACAAATCTGTTTAAATCTGTTAGGTTGGCTTTTAGAAAAAAAAATTTTTATATCTAAGACTGAAAATATTGTCAAGTATTCCATTTTCAATCATGAAGCATAACCACAAACCCAATGGATGATTATGGTTTTTATGGTTTACTCATAATGGGAGATGAAAGTAAAATGAGCTACATCTGAATAAAAATGAAAATTCTGTCATAAATTCACCCTTGTGTCGGTCGAAATCCATAAGACCTTCATCTTCAGAACAAATCTGAGAGCTTTCATGAGTCATGGTACTCTCATTGTTGAATAAAGTCATTGTTTTTGTTTTCTTTGCGCACAAAAAATATTCTCACTTCATTAATTTCGGCTGAACCACTGATGTCACATGGACTATTTTATCAATGTCCTTACAACCTTTCTGGGCCTTGAACATGTTAGTTCCGTTGCTATCTATGGAAGGTCAGAAAGCTCTCGGATTTCATCAAAATATCTTAATTTGTGTTCCAAAGATGAGTAGGACTTACGGCTTTGGAGCGAGATGAGGGTTAGTAATGACAGAATTTTCATTTTTGTGAACTAACTCTTTAAACATTGTTGAATTCAGATTTGCCAGGTCTCGTAAATCGGTCACTTGATTTTACAAGGAAGTGGTCTGTTATTTGATTGCATGCATTGTTCAATAAAATGCTGATAATGCCACATGTAAATAAAAAAAAAAGTCAGATTAAACCATTCAAATATGACAAGTATTTCAAGAAGAATTCAATTACACACACACACACACACACACACACACACACACACACACACACACACACACACACACACACACACACTTTAACAAATATGTATTATTAAATGTAATAAATATGTATCATTCTTTATTACATAGGCCTTTTTCATGGAGGTCACACTCCACATCCAAAAAAACTTTCATGCATTCCCTTTAATGAGGGTTAACCAGGATTCATTTAGCAATTTTGGCGCAACAATCAAACTGACCTAATGGCCGCTTCTCTTCTCTCAGTCCAAGTATGGGGCAACATATAGATCCATCTGGAAAATGAACCTGGACTGGTAGCAGATGGCGAACACAAAAAAAGGACAAAATAACCATCCATTCAGAATCAGCACACTGATCTGGCCATTAGGCGGGAGCATTGTTGCCTAGGCAACCGGTACCCCTATGTATGCCATAGTCGCAGAACTCAACTAGGTGACAGCGAGATGCGGCTACAAAGCCGAAAGGAACATCTGGGCTGGCTGGGTGCCCTCTTCACCCGCCTCTCCACCCTGAGGAAACACTGCCATAACAAGGTGAAGCGATGCCCTGTGACAGAAGCCGTCCCAGCTAACAGAGTGCGCAATGAGAATTGACAGAGATGTGCGGCTCTCCACCAATTAGCGTGGATGGGCTAGCAAACTGAATGGCTAATGATCTCGCCCCATTGTACGCGGTTCATGTCGAGCCATCCATCCAGGCATCAGAAACAACAGCAGGACACAAAAGCAAAGCGCATTCACAATGCAGCCACATCAGGAAGGAAGCCAGTGAGGCTTTTGTGCCTGGGGATGTTCCCTCTTTTATGTGGGTGAGAGCTGTTAAACAAAGGCGAAAAAGTGTTCGCTGGCTCAATAGAAAAGAAATCCAGATCTGCGATGGCAATGAATGCGCCATTGACCAAGATTTTCTATGTGGCATTATGTGCGGATAATGCTGCGTTTAACAGCAGGTAATAAATAAAGTACCGTGGACGGTGACTTCCAGGAAGCTGGGCACACACGCGAGCTGTGCAAACATCAGCAGTGATTCAGCGGCGTGATGCCCATGGGAAGGTGTCCTGGCGCTCTCACAGGGCCACTGCAGAGGCAGTCAGCGCACAAATGCTATCAGACTGTTCATTCGCTCTCTCTCTCTCAGCCTTCCTCTCAAGCGTATTAATGTCGGTGGCAGATGGCCCTGGAAACAGCGGCCCTAATGCACAATACTGTATTGAAAAGTCAGTTTCTCTCTAATTCTCTCTTTAACAACTGTATTCTAACAGGGGACAGTTGAGTTGGGTATCAGCATAATGTTTGTTCCTACTGAAAATCTCATTCATCAGTCTTGTACATCCATTTTATGCCTCACAAACTTAAAACTTTGATGTTTTCTACATTGTTACTCCAAATCAGGGTTATTATAGTTAACTAAATTCATATAAAATATTTAGTTACTTGAAATAAAATAAAGTTTAACTGAAATAAAATAAATTTGTTTTAACTTTTATTTGTATAATTGTAATTTTGTCTAACTGAAATAATTGTAATAAAATCTATACAGACAAAAAAAAAAAAAGACCAAAACACACAACAAAATTGCTAAAATGCTAAATAAAATTTATATAAAATAAAAACAAATATTCAAAATATGAATACAAATGAATAGTTTCTCATTGTCACTAATATAAAACTGCTGCAAATTAAGCTGATTTTTAATCATGATAATATTTAGAAGTTGACAAAATTGCAAAACTTTCAAAAAAAGAGCAATTATTACAAACCAATCAATCAAGCAAAAACATTATATATGCATAATTTCCAAGCCTGTTTTTGTCATGAAACTCCTGTTGTTGTTGTAGTTGATTTTTTTTTTATAAAAAAGCTATACATAAATACAAATATGTATAGTATTTTGATAACATTTTTCAATGTGTTCCATGTTTGGTTGGAAATAGTTTTGTTCTGAAACATGCTTGCAAACGTAAATCAAAAGTACTCAACAGTCTTCAGCACCAGTGTTTGCCCACCAGGGGGACTCATTCACAGCAAAGCAAAGCAGGCATCTACCGAAGGGAACATTTAGTCCACTCTTTCCAAGCACTTCCATATAACCTTATCAAAGTACATAAAAAAACATTAAAATTCATTCTACACAACAATGCTCCCTTAAAGCCTCTCATCACTCAATGCTTTTTTTTTGCAACAAAGAGTGAGTAAAGGCCTGAATTTAATTTTTTCGTGAACTATCCCTTTAATACATGATTTACAACTTCACATGAAATTTCACAGCAGTCAATCTGTAGATGAGCCGTCCTGACAGGACTCCTCCTTGGGCAAACTACACATTCAGTAAGAAGTACTTTAAAAATGCTGCTTATACAAAGAGTCTTCAGGGCGAAAGTGCTTTTGGCCATTGTTTTCTCACAATACAGCTGGGGCTGCGTGATTCGTACATTCGGGCCTATGACACGCACCACTGCTTCTGTAGAGCGAGCGCTTCTTTACTCACAAAAGCCAAACAGCAGGGACTCGACATCCTCTCAAGAATCAGCCTCCGCACATGGGCTCTATGGCCACTGGGCTTCTTTCTGTATAAACACCAGTGGAGGAGGAGGTGTACTGAAGAAGCTTTTGTATTCAGCTGGCACACTTCTGTATGAACAGGTTCAAGTAAGTAAGGTCAGAGGCCATATAGAATGACCGACTAAAAGCTTGACTTGTATACGAGTTTGATATAGTGAGAAAATCCTCAGCTTTATGGCTATAAAATGTACCAGCTACACAATAAAGACCAATCCAAAATCCATTTTTGGGTGAATCTTTCCTTTAAGTAAATGTTATCATGTCGTCATCTCAGATACACTACCATGTTCCCAAAAATACTAATTCTGTCATCATTTACCTCACCCTTCAAACATGACTTATATCATCTGTGGAACACAAAATTAAATGTTTTGAAGAATGACCACTGCTTTTATAATGAATCCCAAAAAAAAGAAGTGAGAAAAACATCATAAAAGTTCCATAGACTTCTCTATTCTGAAAGGTCAATTTTTCTGAACAATTTTATATAATTTAATAATAGTCATTTTTTTTAATATCGGAATGTCTTATAATTATTATTACATGTAAAAATAAAATTTTAAGTCAATTCTAAAAATAATTCCTTTAATTAAATGTTATTTTTGTTGAAAAAAAAGTTGAATTCTATTAGGGTTAAGCAGTCACAAAAATTACCGAAAAACACAGGCAATCTGGAGCCAAATAAAAGAAGAAGAACAAAAAAAAAAGCACTAATTCCTGTCTTCATTTTCTTTTGTTCTGGTGCTGAACTCATTTGGGAGCCATATAGAAATCTCTCATTCCAAGACTAAAAACTTAGCCAATCATA
This sequence comes from Gymnocypris eckloni scoliostomus, assembly GCA_027564155.1. Lineage (NCBI taxonomy): Eukaryota > Metazoa > Chordata > Actinopteri > Cypriniformes > Cyprinidae > Gymnocypris > Gymnocypris eckloni. The sequence goes on from CM050428.1 coordinate 20,117,940, forward strand.
AATCGCCTGATTTAAAATCAGCTCTAGGAATGTCTGCGCCATAAATATCCAATTCAACGAGTAAAAAATCCAGATTAACACCAGCAAGACTTAAAGGTGACTACGGCTTTGCAGAAATGCACCCGAGAAACAAGCATTTACATGCCTGCTCATTTAATCTAATACTGCATCTGCTGGAATCACTCCTCTGGGGTATAATGAGCGAGACACAGTGAGAAAAGAGATAAAGACAGATAAACACACAGACAGACACTGAAAGGAAGAGGAAAGGCGATGAGAAATGCAGATGACAAATTCCCTGTACTGTAAACTTGGCACCTGCTGTTGTGCAATAAAGCCCATGCATTTAGCTTAATTCGTTTCCCAGACGAACTATAGGAAGTATATTGGATTTGAGGGGATCGGTTTTCAGCTCGAATATTTGCAGCGTGATAAATGTCAGCATTAGCCGGAATTAAAAGCAAGGAGCAGTCAAGTGATACACTGCTATCTTGAGGCATTGAGGCAGGAATAGCGGTGCAAAACAACGCTGGCGTCTTAAACAACTCTCCCACACGCTACAGAGAGCACTCGGCTGTGCTGATGGATTCTTGGGTTGCTATGAGAAGTTCCTCTGCCATTCACGGCCAAATAAAATCCCCAATACACACTTGCAAGATGGCTAGCGCATACATCACACGCATAAAGCCTCGAGAGACAGAAACCGAGTTCAATAGCAGATGCCTTTTTGTTCATAGAGCCACAGCGACAGCCACGGCACAGAACCGAATCCAAACAAAATGCCGTTTAAGGATATCATTTCAGGAGGAGTTGCTGTCAGTACACTGGCAGAGATCGAAGGGCCCTTTGTAGGTCACACAGTGACAAGGGACCTCCTTAGGGACTAATCTTCCGCTCGCTGCTTCACAACTGCCATGGCAACCCAGACCGACATCTGAGTGTTCGCATTTCGCTCAGATCCGCCTCTCACCCCAGTGACCAGGAGCAAAGTCAGGCCGCAAAGATAAACAGTGCACAGGGTCTCTCAACGTTACGCAATGATCCCACTGACAGATAGCAGATTCGAGTAAAAGAACGCTCTTTTAAAGTCAGCACCAGCTGCGTAAAACAGAGGCGGGCGGGATGCCAGCGCATGTTTTGAAGGCTCGGCGTGTGAGCTCTCCTTTGATTCAGCAGACAAATGAACATGCTGAAGTGCTTGACGAATATCTATTATTCACAGGGAGGACACCCAGTGCACCCAGTGTTCATTTAAGTGCTAGGCTCGGATGAGATTTTAGCACACGTTGTCAAGCGTGCAAACTTAACGCCTCGCACCATGTCAGGGCCCCGGGGTTAAGCATTTTTAGTGGCACGTCTTCAACCACAACCAGCGTTTTTTACAAATAAACCTGTAGTTGAGGTCAAGTTGAGGTATGCAAGTTGGAAAACAAAATAAATCAAGTTATTTCATTATGCTGGGTCTCGCTGCACTCTTAAAGGGATAGTCTACACAAAAATGGAAATTCTGTCATCATTCAGTCACCCTCTTTCTGTTAAAAAGCTGTATGCATTTCTTTCTGCTGTCAAACACAAAATGAGATATTCTGAAGAATGTTGGTAATAAAACAGTCACAGGTAGCCATTGACTTCCATAGTACTTTTTGTTTGTTTTGAGTGCTGCCATAGAAAAAAAAAAAACAACGGTAACACTTTATTTTATTATTTTAAGTTGTCCTTGTTTAGCCTGTGTTATACTTTCTGCATCCACGAGTCCACAAGGGTCCGCTACGGTATGCGTGACGTAAAAATCATCGGAGGTCGGTCACCCGCGCGGACATCCCACGTACCTCCCATTTTTTGGGGTACTTTCACCATTCCATACTAGTTGATTCATTACATTAAGAAATATCACATTACATTATAAATATTATGTGTAAATATGCAAATGATAGGTTCTCTGATTAAATATGCACACATTTGCATACAGTTTTAGAACAGAAGTGTGAACACTGGATAAAGGCAGGTTTAAAATTCTTGTTTCATTTTGTTGACATTTTAGAGTCAAAGGTTTTTGCAGAAGGACTTTTAATATCTCCAAATATCATGAATCAGAAAATACTGTGAACATCCATAAAAATATTTTCATTGTGTTTTTAGGAATTAAATGTTGTACAAAAGCTTTCAAATGAATCAGTATATGAACAACTCATCTGTAAAAACCTTCAGTATATAGATAGGAATACAACTGTAAAGTTTAGTGTAAATACTACTTAAGTGGAGATTTCTCTCATTTTGACTAAATAGCCTTTGAAGATGTGTATTATACCTGACATCTACAGACACAAATAGAAAAATTCCAATAAATAAATAAAGTAAATGAAAGTGTATTTTGCATGTTTTCTTTCCACTAGTCTAAAAAAAGAAACGTCCCGGAAAGTGAAACCAGTGCATGAAAAAAACGTTTTTGTCTGTAGTGTCTTGCCTTAAAACAACTGATTTTCTTATTGTAAAAAAACTTAAGAATCAGAGAACCTTTTTCTACTATAAAGAACATTCTATACAAATTAAGGTTCCATGGAACTATAAATGTCAATAAAGAAGCTTTATTTTTAAGAGTGTCTGACAGTATCTGACAGTCTTTTTCATGTCGCGATGGCTACATAATAGAATCGATAGAATAGATCATCAGATTTGAATCCTCAAGAGCAGCTGTCCCAGTTAAGCATTGAGCCATAGTAGAGGAACATCCCTCTATCTGTGGGGGATCACAAAACCCCTATGAAAGGTCAATTACCATTTTTATAATGATGTGGATGGGGATTTGCTTGTTTGCAGCAACAACAAAGTTTAATTGCGCAGTTAATAACACAAAATTCCTTGCCAAAATACACCGTGTTGGCACACAGATCATAGCCATTGGATATCAGAGGCTGAGGGAGGAAAACAGTCTGAGAAGGAGAGAGACAAAGACAGAGAGGGGCAGAAATACTTCAGAAGGGGGGCTATTATAAACCCAGTCGGACTCCTAAAGCTAGTGTTGTTTTTGTTTCAGTGGGCAAAATCTATAGTACACACACACACACACACACATCAGAACGCTTTTAAATCCGAGTGCTTTTAAAAACTACTGCTAGCTAAAAACAGAAAACAGTACAGTTTTTGGGTGTCCTGCCTCTTCATTTTCATAAGATTAAAGCAACTTCTGTATCCAGAGTGGGTCGCCTCAAAGGCATCGCTTCTACTGTACCGCTATAAACTAAGCTGTTGATGTTACAGTGATGAATAAACACGAAGAGCGTGTTTGTGAGGGTGCCATCACATGGTCCGCGTTGATATGCAGAAATTGCTCTAATTCTGAGAGAAGTTTGTAATTTCCCTCAGGTGCCCGCCTCAGGCCCCGCAGCGGTGCGTAGGCCTCGGGAGTGCTCAGAGATTAAGGGCTTACAGTTGGCACATTAGCTGCTAAATGAATCCTGCTCTGTCACTGGTAACGGGGCCACCTAGCTGTCAGATACATTTCACTGTAGACCTACTCCAACCCTTGCCTAAATATTCCCTTCAACACGCTAATGTACACAAATGCTTACATACAGTAGCTAATCTATCTTACTTAAAAAAAATAAAATTTGCCCCAATGCAAGGTGAGAATGCAATCAGAAAAAATATAATATTTATATTTGCCTGGTTTTGAGGTTATATTATAATATAAATGATAAAAAATTACTTCAGTAATGGTTCAGCAATGCAGTAGTCAATAAACAAAATAATACATTTTGTGTTCTTCTATACATATTTTAGATATATAAATATATTTTTGAGGACTATTTAAAAAAACTTTTAAATAGATCATTGTTTTATTATTGTACATAAAACAACAAAAAACGGTTAAGAAACAGGTTCTGTAATAACCTAACTGTGTTATATAACCAGATTTATATACAGTAGTATGTATCATCAATAAATCCAATTTGCTTTAATCTCATATATGTCAACTAACTGAATATTACTTGTTCAACAGCTAGCCATATTTAAACAATATTTTAGCCATTCTTTTTAACTGAATAGTTTTTTTCACAATGAACAGATTTATGTTGATTCAAAGCAATTTGAGTAAATATATATTTTTAAAATATTATAATTTAAATAAGTGCTTTCATGTTTTTTTACAGTAAATTTTTTTTTTTGTTCTAAAAGGGAAGAAACAGTTTCAGCAAATTCTTTGCCAGAAGTATAGATCCGAAACACACATACACACTTGGGTGGGCAAATTAGCCAACCATCAGTACTCCAAAATCAGCTCAGTTTTGGTTTTGAGTATGGGGTGTTAAGTTACCCAGCGGTACCCCACAGGAGGGAGTTGTGTTGTTTTCTCTCTTTGCTTTGGTGCATGTCGATACATGCTAGTGGAGCGTGAAAAGCCGCTGCTACAACAGCGTTCACTCAAACAGTTCTTCTTCTCCCCCTTCTGTCTTTAAATCCCCAAACAAGGATTGTGGGCGGTGTGGCGGAGCCAAACACACACCAGCCAAACGGGATCAAACACTACGGACACACTCGACGTGTGGACACCAGTCAGTCTCGCCTCCTCTGGGTCACGCCCTTCTCATAATGACCCTGTCCTCATGCTGCTCTCCACAACCCAGCAGATAAGCCACTAGCATCTGTGTGTTTTATGAGCCTCTAATGGCCTCTGCACGCATGAGTAGAGCTTAAAAACTGTAGCGTGCGCTTGTTCTGTCCTCCCAGAAACACAAATACACACATGCTGGACAATCCTCTCCCGCACATCTTTATAAGGCTAGTGCACACACTCACAATGATATTTACTCACATGTCATTTTAAACCCCTTCCATTGCTCTTGTTTCCACAGATGACAAAAGGAGATGTTTAGCAAGATGATCAAGCTGCTTTTTACATAAAATAAAAAAGTGAAGAGTGATCAGCAGCTATCAAGCTCCAAAAATGACAAAAAACAGTAGATGATATGCGAGTTGTGCATTGTATTTTAAGTATTTTTTGTGTAAAGAACAGACACAAATATAAATTGTTAGTACATGAAACTCTTAAAAGATTTTTTTAATTGCACATTTTAATTTGTTACATGTAATAATATTTTTGGGCAAAATATTAATCTCTCATATTTTTTTCATTTGATTTAAATGAATTAGTACGTTTTGATTTTGAACTGTCACTATTGTCTGGCAAGAAAAATTTCAAATAAATTTACATTTTTAAAATCGGAAATTCTTCTTCATCTGAAAACTGATAGAAATAATTTTAGAATTTATTCATGGCTAATTTCACCTCACCTTTATGGCTAATTTCATTTAAAAAAAGTAATGAGACTTTAAAGTGCACAAAGTGTATGGACTAATTTAAAGGAACAGTTCACACAAAAATGAACATTTGCTGAACGTTTACTCAGGCCATCTAAGATGAGATGAGATGAGAATTGTAGATGAGAAAAGATCTTAAGAAATGTAGCATAGTATAACTTACATACTAATGTAGAAAGCAATATCATGGATAGAGGACTCGCATTTTAGCCTGAAGGAATTATTTGAAGTTAAAGACACACTGATGGATTTCTTTTTACAAACACACAGCTTTCTCTGTACAAAACATTAATTGGTGGTCTAAAGTCACATGGTCCACTTGTGGATTACTCCGATGATTTTATCAGCGGTTTAGACTTTTATTCTGACGGCACCCATTCACTGTGATGTAATGCAAAATTTCTCCAAATCTGTTTTAATGAAGAAACAAACTCATCTACATCTTGGATGGCCTGAGTGCGAGTAAATGTTCAGCAAGTGTTGCATTTTTGTGTGAACAATTCCTTTAATTTAGCTTTTTGTCACCTTTAGAGCTTGACAGGTCTGGGTCACCATTCATCTTTTATATTCTACAGAAGAAATTAAGTCATAAAATTTTGAAACTACATATAGGTGTGAATACATTATGCAATTTTTGGCTGAACTATCCCTTTAAATCTCGTTTTACAGATGCCCACAATGCAATGCAAGAAAATGAAAAACTGTCAGGCACAGACCTTCCCTCCTGTTTTTTATTTTGGGCTTTGCACTGTAAAATGGCCCAGTGTGTTGAGTCGAGGAGAATAAATAATTAAACGGCTCTTTAAGACATCTTAGTGAGTTTTTCAGCACCAAGCACGCAATGTAAGATCTCAGACGTATTCCTTCCTATTGCTTCCTTTCACTCCCCTGGCCGGGGCTTGTTGTCGTCATGACAACCGCTCACATTTCACACACTCGAGAACAGTATGTCATGCAAAGGCCGAGGCTAAAACAGGAAATAGCACTCTTTGCTCAGTCGTGGCTTTCAGAGGCGTGTTTACAGCCGGTAATAGAAACCAGACGCATGGTGGCAACTATAAACGTGGACACTGACATACACACACTCTGTGTGATATTATAATACGCTGTCCATGACTTCAGAGTGTATTTATAGAAGTTACTGTGAGGAGGCAGAGAAATCAGGACACACTTTATATAACAGAGACAAACACATGTCTGTAAATGACTTTTAGAGCCACACTGTTCTCAGGTCAGTTTACTGTGTGACCGTCACTCTCAAATCCACTTCCTGCTGACCTCAGAGCCCCCGTGAGCAGTCAGAGAGAGCACTAGAGTTACGAGGTGAACCCAAGGGACGTGTCCAGATAAGACCTTGAAGCAACGGATGGTTTATTTGTTTTGCCATTTTCAGTAAAGCAGACATAAAACAGAGCAAGACATTTTTTGAAGGGCACGTCAATGTAGCAGCACAAAGCGCTATACGTGTTTCATCTCTGATAATGCGCACAGAACATCCACACAAATCTTTTCAGGGAAACCTCTGTAGAGGAGCTGCTAAACCATGATGAAGGGTTGAAAATCAACAAAGACTTTGCTTTCCTGTCCCAAACCTGTCTTCCACATCAAAAGGGCTATTTGGAATTCATGAGGACACAGAGGTGCTGATAGTGATCAAGGCTATAGGCTAAGATGTGTACATATTGATAGTGTGCTGATTGTCACACTTTTAGTACAGTGGGGAAAGCTACAATCTGCTGACCGGTCAGTTTGAATATCTCAGATTCAGTTTTTAGTCCCATGGTCAAGGAATGAATAAAAGAAGATTGTAACAATTGCTTTGTCTCTTTTCTTCGCTCTCTTCTTGGGGCTCTGCGCTCTCTTTCTCTCACTCTCAGGTAACATTCTACATACATGCTGGGTAGTATTACTGTAACTGTATATGCTTTTTCAGCTTTCAGCTACATTTGAACCAGTTCAAGCATAACCATAATGAAATACTGTTATTAAACCATCTCAATTGCATACACTAAAGTTTGAGGTCAGTAAGATTTTTATGTTTTATAAAGAAGTTCCTTATGCTCACCACTGTATTTATTTGATACAGTAAAAACAGTAATATTATTACAATTTAAAATACTAGTTTTATATTTTTATATATTTTCAAATATAATGTATTTGTGTGATGGAAAATCAGAATTTTTATCAGCCATTACTTCGGTCTTCAGTGTCACATGATCCTTCAGAAATCATTCTAATATGTGATTTATTATCAGTGTTGGAAACAGTTGTGCTGTTTAATATTATTTTGGAACCTGTGATACTTTTTAGGATTCTCTAAAAAGAAGTAGCATTTAGGCCCTATTCAATTAAACATTAACAATAACAATATAGGTATTTACTATCACTTTTTTGATCAATTGAATATTATTGCCCAGTTGTGACAGTATTACTGTTTTTACTGTATTTTCGATCAAATAAATGCAGGCTTGATAATTTTTTTTTATCTTACTGATCCCAAACTTTTAAACGGTAGAGTATGTGCTAACTAGTCTTGATTTAACATTACCATTGAAGTGCTACCTATTGCAATACAATACTGTATATTCACACAATAGTTACACTTTCCTACAAATTTTAGCAAATCTGTGCTAATTTCCATTATTGGTATAAGTAGCAGATGGTGGTAATATACAATAAATGTGCAGTTTTATACTATCATGCTTACACTATAACATTTTCTTTAGTCACTCTGCAATCCTACAGCCTGAACCACTGTAGTGAAAGCACCCTAACAGTGGGACGGATGGTGATTGTTAAGTGCGGACAGCTTTACAATAGCAGCCTTCAATAAACTTTACACATTCAACAGAGCAATTAGCATGAGCCATGCCAATGTACAATTTCAATTTGCTCCGCAAGACGCAACACCCACGAAACTCCGTCTGAGAGACGGCGAGAGAAAACAATGCGAAGAACATCACTATTATTATTATTCAGTTATTTAAAAATTTAAAACCGCTAATGCTAAGTGCTAAGCTTCATCCTGAACTTTTATAGACTACAGACAGGATTTTTTTTTTCTTTCGCTCAACCCAATCTAATCCACCCTCGTTCTTTCTCTCTGTCATTTCATTGTATTGTCTTCACTAGCCTGACAAAATGGAGATTTATTCTTCTTTCATCTGAGTCATACAGACACAATGCCTTCCTTCCTTGCTAGGAGTGGGAGAATGAGATGGAGGAAAGAGGGAAAGTTGGAGGGATAGAAAGACTGACCAAGGGGCAGTCAGTGTATTTTCAGAGATGCAGGTCAGGAGGCACAGAGCCAATATATTCTGTTTATACAGTTAGCTCCAAAAATCACAAATTACACATTTATTACAATATAGAATTTTGAGTGAAAATTGTATTGAAAAAATATTAATTTCATAATATCATAGTATCTGTATTGTCCCTCTTTTGTAATAAAGGCCTCCTGAAGTGAATCGATGTGTTTGAAAAAAAAAATTAACTGCCGACTTAGAAGAGCCAACTCAGATTGTATTCGTCTGAAAGAAGAAAGTTATATAAACCTAGGATGGCTTGATAGTGAGTAATCTTCATTTTTGGGTGAACTATCCCATTAACCTTTTCTAATCTGTTCAACAGGACATATAAACACTTGATCGGATTGAAAATATTTGTGCACAGCACAAAGTTTAAAGTGCTCATCGTCTCCTAATTAGGACAGGAAATAGATAAATATAAAGCCTCTAAGCTTTTTCAAATCAAAGAAGCAGGAGGAAGGCTAGTATGCATGTCCTGAAGCAATGAGAGACTGTATATTTGTGCACTGTGTGCATTTCATTTATACAGTATGCTGTACATTTATACAGTGTGCTTTATGTTGGCTGGGGTCTTGCGAAATGATGAGACAAGGGTTCCCCAGATGTTTCTCCCTGATGCTGGAAGGCATTTAGCTTTTAGAGCGGACCCCCCATCGTTAGCTGGGGTGGAATCAGAGGCAGAGATGAATACATTTCAATGTGACTTCTTAGTCACTCATCTGACTCATGTAGGTTCAAAGCAGCCGCTGTAGTAGAGAATGAAAGAATGACTCAAATGAAAATTTACGTATCCACCTCTAGAGAAGACAGGTAATGTCACCGGCATGACAAAACAGTGCTCTATTGTGCTCTCTTTGCACTCCTTCTCTCAACGTTTCTCTCTTTTTTTCCAACTAATTCAAAGAGAGGAAGAAATGCAGAACAGTTATGACACAGCAGTTATTTATCAGCGATGAAATCTGAGGAGTGGCAGGTGAACTGAGCACAAGAAACATTTTCAGCCTGATACCCCGAAGCAAAGCCTCCAGCCAAGAGAAACTAACTCTTCCACTTTCATTCATTACTGCTTATTACATGAAGAAAACACATTCAATGTGGAGGGTCTATGTTTTTACTGTAAACATGCATTTCGGCAGACATATTTTCAAAAGTAGCCATGTGTTCTGAAAACACTAATTGTGTTGTTTGACATAGAAAGTCATATCTTAAAGGGGTCATATGATGCGATTACAAGTTTTCCTTTTTTTCTCTTTGGAGGGTTACAAGCTGTTACATAGATAAGATCCCTGAAGTTGCAAAGACTAAAGTCTCAAAACCAAATAGATATTCTTTATCAAAGTTAAGACTCTGCCACGGCTCATTTAAACACACCCCCACATGTCTATGTCACGATGTGGAATATTTGCATAATGCCACCCAAATGTTCATGCAAAGAAAGAAGGCGTAGTTTCAGTAACCGCAGTAGTGTTGATGCAGCCATATCAGGGAGACACTGTGTTTCTAGGCGAATGCAAAAGCACTTTATGTGGCCTTCTGAAAGTAGATGCATTTAGGAATCATTAAGATTACTTACAACAGAACAGCACAACCCAGATGTTATCACAACACATTTTATGGAAGACAGTTTCGTGAACCTAGGAGAAGAGGTAATCCTGACTTTGCTATGACAATCTGGCTCCTCTGAATCAGCGACTGTATGTTTTGTCATTCGTTTAAATATTTGCTATTGACTGCTCAAATGCAGTGTTTTGCATGTTATGTTTGTGCTCACGTGTGTGAGAGAGGGAGACACGGTCACACAATCACGGCTTGTGTGGAAACACATACGAGCATCTGCACTGTGTCTGTCATGCGACTCTGTTCCCCTCGGGCTTGAACTGATGGTAAAATTAAAGACATTATTAACTGTCTTTACATTTATTTTGAAAGCTAAAGCTCGTGATTATGGAAATGGGCATTACAGTTCCGACTCGTGCTTGTGGTGTTCGGCCAATCACAATGCTCTGGGTCAGTTGGCCAATCAGAGCAGACTGTGCTTGTCGGAAGGAGGGGCTTTGTAGAAAGCATTTGAGAGAGGCAGGGCATAGAGGACCTAAAATAATGTAATGAACAATTTTGAAAAATAATGTGATTTTTTGAACATTTGAAGCAAGTCAACATATTCTGTTAAACCAAATACACAAAATAATGATCTTTAACAAAACATCATATGCATCAAACATGCTCTGGGTTCAGTACAAGTTAAGCTCAATCAACAGCATTTATTGCCTCCACTTGTCCTTCCTTTTCTTAAAAAATAAAAATACAATAAATAAATAATTCTGCAATTTATTTAATAAAACAGTAAATATTATTACAATTAAAAATAACTGTTCTAATTTAACATTTTAAAATGTAATTTATTCCTGTGATAGAAAAGCTCAAATTACTCCTCCAGTCTCCAGAAATCATTCTAATAAGCTGATCTGATGCTTAAGAAACATTTCTTATTATTGCCAAAGTTTATATATTTTTGTGGAAACTGACACATTTTTCCCTTGTGGTATAAAAATGTATTAGTTTCAATATGTTAAAAAAAACTTTTCTTTTAGAGTTATATATATTTTAAAAAAAAAAATTGTTTTTGCTTTTTAAAGATAATTAGGGGTGAGATGAAATGCTAAAAATAATTTTTACAATAATTACAAAATTTCAACTGAGCTTAACTTGTCTTGAACCTGGATTATTCCTTTAATATGAATATGGCTGTGATGTCATATTTATCAAATTAGATTACGATAACCCTAATAACATTATAGTAAGGGAAAGCTAAGCAAGGATGCAAGGACGGAAAGCACACAAACAGACACTGGCATGAAAGTACTTACACACACTCATACACAAACTAGACGTGACTACATATTCAAAACACGACTCAGTTTTGTCACGTCCATTTTGATACAACTCTTGTAGAACAAAGAGGAGATAAAAGAGGAAACGTGCAAGACAGCAAGGCAGGCAGGAGACAGCGTTCTCGTTCCAGCGCACACTTGCAGGCGTTGAGAATAATAAGGTCTGAAAAGCATTACTGAAAGAGTTCCACAGCCCCATCCAATCCTGACAGCCTTTCTTCACAGCAAGCGAGTGACTGAATTTCAAACTGTTGTGCCTGAGAAAAACTGAGAGATGTGTCTCTGTGTAATTCTTCAGAATTCAAAAACAAAAGTTAGTTTTAATGTGTCGTCTACATGATGAATATTTGTGGGAAGAGAGTTTCTGTCCCTTTTAAACTGTGGACGTGACCGGAGAATATGCATGCACTTCCAATGCATATGTCACAGCACATCAATGATGTTTTGTGTCCTAATCCTATTGGCCTGGAATGATTCAGAGCAAACATGAAGCGAAATTTACTACAACAACTCATAGATCACACTGAGCCACAGAGAGGGGAAAAGTGCACTCTGGGTAGCTGGAACATCTACTCAACAAGACGTCCTTCCCCTTTATTGTTGCTGTCATGCCAGAAACCACATAGTAGCCACACAAAGCACCCTAAAACACCACAGGATCATTATGCTGTCAACTCAACTAGAGGGCCGTGGCCCAAATTTGAGATTTTACTAATATTTAAAGACAGACATGTATAGTGATATTACTAAAATGACTGCACATGTAACACTGAGCAAAATCTGTTGACTTGAGCAATCTTTGTTACATTGTAAGGTCTGCATGCATGTAATGTGTCAGATATTGCCTCTCTAAACTTTCCTTTTTAAGGCCCTATATCATTCTGTTCCACATTGGGATTTCAATATGTCTCCAGGAGTAAATTGAACTAATTCAAATGTGGGTCAATTTGCAAAAATATGATACATATTATTTTAAAGAGGAATGTCTGAAGAACAAATAATGTTGAAACTAGAGATGTTCATGTATCTCGTTTACTTCTGTCAAAGCAACTGCATTGAACATATCTGTCTGATTGCCATAAATATTTTTTTTTCCTAAGTTTGCATGCCTATAACTCAATATTGAAATATGATTTTAGATTCTAGTTCTTAATAAACTTTTATTTTGGTATCTTCTTTTTTTAAGACCTTATATCGTTCAGTCCAAGAGATATGGGGATCTCAATGAGGCTCTATTTTAAGATTGTTGAATATTACCTATGTTTATGGGTCGAAAACCAAACATTGGTCACTTTGTATACAGCTGATACTGGCATTTCTAAACACAGCCACAGCGTTCTACAGGCTTTGAACTTCAGAGGCGCTACTCAACATGAAGAAGCTGGGAAAGAAACAGGAAAGAGCAAAAGAGAGGAAAGAGGGGGGTTTATTTGGATCGTTTTTCATGGAGTGTCAAAAGGGCTTCCACAATCACCAAATCAATCCCGACCTACTGGTAACTGGGCGAGAGGTGAGAGGTGCTTAGCTGTGAGAGAGTGTGAGAAAATAACAGAGAGAGAGACGGAAAGAAAGAAAGGGGGAGAGAGAGAAAGCAATGATCAGTTTTGCAGTGAAACTGAAGGAGTAAATCTCACTGGTAATCCTTTATTAAATAGTTCTTAGAACTTCTTGGTCTGTGTGCGGTTCTGTGCTTGTCTTTTCCGTCAGTAAATAGTCTGTTCAAATCCAATAAGAGGGCTGGATATGGACCACTTGTCACAGTGCTAATACACACCACCAGTGTGCAGGACCAGCACACTAATTTACCACACGCTTTTGCTATAGCAAGATCTCAGGACAGAATAATGCTACATGCAACTTTTTAATAAAATAAAATATATAAATGCATCCTTACAGTATTAATCAATAGTTTGGGGTGAGTATGTTTTAAAAGAAATTGATGAAAAAATGCTGTAAATTTCTATTTATCAAAGAGTTCTGAAAAAACATATTAAGATTTACACAAAAAAGCAGAACTGTTTTTAACATTGGTCCAGTGAGAATTTTTCTAGCGTCCAAATCAGCATATTAAAAGGATTTCTGAAGAAATGGGAAAAAAATCTAATAATAATTTTTGAAAATATTGTTTGTTTTTGACTTTTTAATTAAATAAATGCAAATAAATAAATTAGCAAAAAATGTAAATGAGAATAAATTAAAAATAACTATTCTGATTCCATTTCCTCCTCAAATAACAAATCAATATTTCATGTCTGTTTATTTATATATTTGTGTGGTCATTGTTTTAACAAACTTCACACGTATACGATCAATTCCTGATGGTCCTACATGGAATATAATGTTTCACCCAGAAATACATTACATTATGGACTTAAAATGTGATGCAAATTGAAATACCAATTGACTTTACCGACTAGGCTACACATGCCCCCAATCTGTGTTCACACTCGCTTACAAATTATGACATGTTATGAAGTTTCTAGTAGACTTCAAAGAAAGCCATTTTGAAACTAAATTACCTCTGGGCTGCCATGACTGACAATGTGCCAGTGATCGACCTGTCACCAATAAAAGCCAAGACCTGCAGCTAGTCCATCTAGTGACTTCACTGCAAATCTTCATCTCAGAGAGTATAAGAACACAAAAATCCAAATAGTCTCTTTGTACTTTTCAAATGATATCGGAGGATGCAAGTCAATCACGTTCCGCATAAACACTAAACAGCTCATTTGCCTGTCACTCCCTCAAACATCATCTCCAAACAGTCTTGAGTGTCACTTCCAGGATCCTCAGAGACATTTCAACTATATAGCAAGACACCAGTGCTGGCAGTCGAACCGAGAGCAATTCCAATGCTGAGCTCATTCAGTATTTGTTGCAAAACCAAAAAGCAAAACCTCCTTGAAAAATGTTATCTCTGAAATGAAGCTGGCTTGCACTTTCTTCTCCTGCCTTTGTTGAACCCATTCCAAATCCATCTTTCTCATAAAAAGGATTATTTAGCCTTAATAACTTTTTTGCCTTTTAAAATGTCCTCTAAAATGGCTAATTATATCTAGCTAGCATCTTAGATCGAACTGATATTTCAATAGCTATGCAACAGACAGGGCCTTGACAAGCAGAAGAAAACTTCACTTTAATGTTTAATGGCATATCTGAGAAAGAAGGATGGCGAAGGACGCAGTACATGCAAATGTGCGTTAGCGTGCGCTACACTTCTGAGCTCAGCAGATGTCCCTCCTACAAATGTGGCAGCCGTTGCAGGTGTATCGCTGTCGCCTCCCCACGCATCAGATAATATCACAGCCACAAAAGAGTTTACAAAACATACAGCTAACTGGCAATTATACAGAACAAGTCGCTGCCTGCACGGCACCTCAATGTAGCGCTCAAAAGCCCCTCTTCGAGAGGGTGTGTTGTGATTTTCTCTGTCATTTACGCATGTTTAAGAGGGTGATGATATATAACCGATTATATATAACTAGGCACTCATTTGCACACATCAGATCCTCATTATTGTGCAGTGGTTTATGTAAAAAAGCAAAATAATGATCAGGCTGTGAGTGAGAAGCTAAAGTTGCACTGCTGTGGTGCTGTTGGAGGTGGATGTCTGCTGGGCTTTGGACTGCTGTGAGTGTCACACCTCAGATGAAAAACATATTTATAATAACAGCTCTCACACCGCACTTTAGCGTGCCGCTTTAAATGACACCAGGTTAATTAAATCTCTGATTACTGTGATTCACATGCGTGAGTATACATGTGAAGGAATCCAGCACATATCAAGGAGAGATTTGAACAAGGACATTTTCAGGACAAAAATATCAAGTGTTTCAAGTGAAATAATCCCAGCCATCGGTCAATGTCTTCAGTGTTTGGCGCAAAATAATTTCCAGTCAAATTAAATATAGATCACATCTTAGGTGCACTGAATGCAAATTCATTTAGGTGGCTAAAGAACCGCTTCCGGGCATGTCAATAAGTCAACCGCTTGTATCAGTGGACCACAGTAGGCATTGGTATTAAACTGTTAAGAGGTGGATTGGTTCACTGCAATCAAACTGTGAACCAGGCATGTGATTCCATGCATAACTTCCTGTCCTCTACTCACCATCTCTATCAATCAGCAAAATTCATATGCAACAAATAGCAAGTCTATTATCTTAAAAAGTTACTTACTGCTACTTTGCATTGACTAAATAAACTAAAAAACACTGTCACTGTTATCGTGACATTTACTCTGCAAGCGATGGGACCGAGATACTGGGGAAACGTGCACAGCGACCCATCCAATCCTCTGCATGCTGAGGCTAATGAGTGTAATAAGGCATTTCATTGCAGCCATTATTAAAATAAACAATCAGCCACAAGGTCTAGTTTTAAAAGGTTTACTATCATAGATTCAACTTTAAAAGGGTTCTGTGTACAAAACAATTTGTTTTTAGGCAGGCAACAAGCATTAACCCTGTATGGTACACATTATCATCTAATGGTGGAATATTTAATAGACTATCATTCAACTTTTAAAAAATGCATAATTTTACACAATAAGGAGACATTCAATTAATCAAAGGTGACCATAAAGACGTTTGTATTGTCACAAAATATTTGTATTTCTATCAATAAAAGAATGCTTCAAAATGTTTGATAACAATAAGAAATGTTTCTTGAGCAGCGAATCAGCACAATAAATGATTTTTTAAGGATTACCATCAAAGAAATACATTTTAAAATGATATTAAAATAGTTATAATTATTTTAAATTGGAATAATATTTCACAATATTACCATTAATTCAAAAGAGGAAAATTCAAGAAAGCATAATGTTGCCATATGAAAAAATATATATTTTAAGAAAAAAAAAATATTCCTGAATTAAATGTTATATTTCAATAATTGGAACTCTTACACACTAAAGCAGCATATTATCTGTTACTTTAAGCATTTACATTTTTTTCCAATATATTACGTTATATCCTTTTCTGTAAAAAACGAGAGTAAATGAAAGCCATATGAATGCACCATGTCATACAGAGTTAAGGAACAAAGTTTAGCCCAGGACATTAACAATCTTCTCAATCATTTGTCCCATTTTATCCATTTAGCTTTCTTTTAATACTTTACACTTCAACAAGTTTGTGCAATAATAGGGAAAAAGACTTGGACTCAGAACTGAGGGAAAAATGTATCAGGATTACAGAATGAGACAGAGAGAGGAAACAACTGAAAGGTTGGCAGGATCCAAAGAAGTGAAGAAAAACAGTCTCAGATTTGAAGCAGCTCTTTTTAAACCAGGGCAAACAAACCAAATAAACACCCACCCAGCTAATTCCTTTAAGAGCTAGCCAGGTACATGAATATGAGCCTTTTGTTGATGGAAAGGCTCATCTAAAGAGCATGCAAATAAACCAAGATCCCTTCTTGTAGAACTGATGCAGGTAAAATAAATAAAGAGCTCGTCAGTGAAATCAACGACACATTAAGGACAGAATGGGTCAAAGCGTGTAAATACGGTAAGACACGTCACTCTACCTTGTAACAGGACTCCCTTGTTTTTTCTGTAAAAGGGACTTCCTGGCCAAATCGGAGGACTGGACATACTGTAAAGAAAACACAGTGGAGAGAATGATGAGAAAGTGACACAAACAGATGATGTACAACTGACAGATGGACTGCAATCCTGAAAAACAGACAGCAAAACGGCATGAAAGATATTTTAAGAGATAAACAGTGCCAAAAGACAGAGAAAGCAAGAGTGAGACAGACAGAGAGAGCGCATATCCACAAAGAATTACCATGGTGACTGTAGCTTCTGCCCAATTTTTATGTTGATACTCTAAACTCATAAATTAATACAGGATCACAGTTCAAGTTATCAAGTTATGAGATCATGTTATCACAGTTTTAGATTAAAAACATTAACTTATGCAGCTAGAGAGAAGCACAACTACGTTTTCAAATAAAATGTTTAAAAAAAACAGCCCAAGTTGCTATGCAATTACTAAAGATGTCTGTCTGGTTATGATTGGCTGTTTTAAAAGAAATGTAGCATTACATCACTTGTATAATATTTTGTATAATTGTCAGAATGAGAGTTCAAACAGCTGAAAAAACATCACAATAATCCACAATTAATCAACACAACTCCAGTTCATCCGTCCTAAATACATACATTTCCTTAAGTGAAAAAGCATCTGTTGTCCTTTCACATAAAAATCCACATTTATATTTGTGCGTATTTCACTCCTGATTCAGATTCTTAATGGTGGATTTGTTTAATACAACATGTAGACTTTCACTTCAAAATACATTAATTGATGGACTGGAGTGTGGATTATTGTGATGTTTTAATCGGCTGTTTGGACTCTCATTCTGACGGCACCCATTCACTGCAAAGGATCCACTGGGGAAAATTCATCCAAATCTGATCCGATGAAGAAACAAACTCATTTACAACTAAGATGGCCTGAGGAAATTTTCATTTTGGGGTAAACTGTTCCTTCAAGTATTATAATAAGATGAATTTCAAAATAACTTTCTACAGGGTTTTACCATGTGATTTATCAGCCAAAGGAGCTACAGTAACAGCTAAAGCAGATCAAAAGTGTAATAAATTATTACACTATATTATAGTAATCTAAAAAAAAGTCTAAATCTAGTACACCTCCAACAACCAAGTAGTAATATTTGAGCAATGGCAGGGTACTACAGTACTTCTGCCCCAGTGACCAGCACACAGCTTCTGACCATGTAAACAAAACATGGAGCCTTATGCAATGTTGAGACCTGACTATGCAGCAACATAGTCATTACATCCTTTCAAATTGAGCCCTCGCAGCTTTAATCATTAGTTTCTGGTGGTGAGATGACAGGCCGGCTCAGGTGATGGTACTGTAGTTCAGTATGCAGCTACACAGCAGGAACTCTTCAGCTGAATTACACACCCCCGACTGGTGAGACCTTTTTTTGGCACAAATGAACTGAGCGATCAGGAAAACCATGTTTGTACTCTGTGCTGTCACTCAGGCAGGAAAATTGGATGTTTATTTTTTTTATTTGTATTACTGGTTTTATAAAATGCCTGAAAATAGACATTTGAATATGTCTGTGATGAACAGGAAAAAAGCTAGTTACTCTGCTGGCTGCAAGAATCAGACTTCAGGATTGCTCACGTATAAAAGCTATTGATTTTTCTTGAAGATCATGGACATCCTTTGGAGAAGGAGGTCAACAGGTCCTTCATGAAAAAAGAGATGGTGTGAGGCAGGATGTGTACTACAAACTCAATAGATATCTGAGAAGAATGTAAGGAACAACAGATCACATAACAAAACAACATCATACTCTGATGCCTGCGGTTCAGTATATTATTTGACATATTAGTATAATAAATCAAATAATATATGATACATTTAGTACTTTTTTATAATAAAATTGTACCATTATTGTATTAATACATTTTTTAAGCATACATATCAAAGTGACATTCAATTATATAATCAGTAAAGAAACTAATTGTATAACTAAATAATATTGTAATTACATTTTGATATTTTAGATTTTTTTATTACTAAAATATATAAATATAAATATTATTACTAAATATAAAAATTTAATATATATGTGCGATGTGTGCATGTATATGTGTGTGTGTGTGTACACGACACACACACACACACACACACACACACACACACACACACACACAACATAATATAAAATAAATGATAAAAATAGAAAAGGTAAACTATTGTAAGTGTTGCAACAGAATGTACACCGTAACAAGTAATAAATGTAAACAAAATGTAAACAAACATTATATATATATATATATATTATGTATATAAATCACAATTGCATTTATTTAAATCATATATAAACATATACATGTAATAAATAAAACAATTATATAAATGATAAAAAATAGAAAAGATAAACTTCTGTAAGAGCTGCAAAGTAATAAATGTTGACCAAATGTACTACTTGAGAACATTTGTGAAGAATATGAGTGCTTCAAATATGATCAAAGTTCCCAAATTCAGTCACAAACTTTCTCTTTATCTTCTTCCCATAGTCATAATTGTTCATGCTTCATACTGTTTTTGCATTCCCAAACATCTGACAATTTATGAATTTATGCAAATATGAATTTCCTGACTTTTTTGTTTGGGATTTGTGAAGTACTGGAGCATGGCTTCACATTTAGCAGTTCCCACAGAGTTTAGAAATGGTTTATCCACATCTCTGATTTTGGACAGTTGCTTCTGATCTGAATATGTTTTGCTTCAAAGATTACAATTTTTTTTTCGTGGATTAGCTGCTCAGTTTCTATCAATTATCTGCTTGCGTATGATTCCTCCTCCGTCTCAGTCTCGCTCAGTGCTCACTGTGAGCTTCACAAATCTAATCAGGAGCAGTCTAATCTTCAATTTAGCCCTCTATCCACTTTCTGCCTCCCTGTAGATTCAGTATGTGCAGACATTGGCTCTGTCATCTCCCCCTTCTTAATCTTCTTAGAGTATATTAACTAATTGAGAATTAGAACAAACAGAGGTGGCACAGGGCTTTGAGCACATTTGTCTACATGGTGTATTTAAAAGCCAGAGACTGCGGGTTGACAGGGCTGTTTTGGCTCTGGACCTCTTGCGATGAAGGAGCGTGGCATCTCCGAGCGTCGAGAGGCCGTGTGCCAAAGTGAATACACACAGCACTGCCACTTCACATTTGCTAATCTCCACAGGGCTGTCAGACTTCAGGTATCTGCCCTGACAATTGAGGATAATTTAGTGTGAGAAGTAATGGAACCTCTCTATTTCTTTACGGATCCATTAATTACCGTGTTCCGTCAGAATGTGTTTGATTTTTTTCACTCTTTTTTCCCGTTGAGAGTGATTAAAACATATCTCGCACAGCTCAGACGCAGCTTGAGACGAACATCTTCATTAGCATACTAGTCGCCTAGCAACTAAAACATCTCTAACTTTCAACTTTTTCACTATCCTTACACCTGAGTACAGCACGCAGTCATTATTAATGTACGGATCCACCAGTTCTGATCCACTTATCCCCATAAATAAAAAAAAAACACAGCATAATTAAAAAGCATATATAATCAAACTAAATACAATATATTTATTTTTATTATAATATAAATATATAATAATCAGAACAGTATAAAAATATTCACTCCACAAAAATCAGAAACTTGTACAGTATAACTTCAAAAAGACCACTGTAAATTGAATCGCTGATTAAGATATTTGCGTTGAAGACTTGCAAACTGAGTACTAAAGGCAGAAATTAATATGAAATATTTAATAGTAAATAAATGTGTAATAAATAATAATACGAAATAAAATTTGTATTTTACAATTATATATACAGTATATATACATTTACATTTATCAGACGCTTTTATCCAAAGCGACTTACAGTGCAGTATTCAGGTTATACAACTTTTGAATAGTAGTGCATATTGAAACACAACATTTATATTTTGAATAAACACTGCTCTTAACATTTTATTAAAGAATCTTGAAAAATTTAAAATCCCCAAAAATATTAAGCAGCAAAACTGTTTCCAACATCGATTATAAATCAGCATATTAGAATGATTTCTGAAGGATCATGTGACACTGAAGACTGAAGAAATTATGTATATATATATATATATATATAAATTATTTAAATACATAAATTATATAAAAATTATAAGTCAAAAGTCTGGCTACAGGAATTTATAACAAATATGTCTCCTTACTATTTAATAAGAAAAAGTGCGCAGTACCAAAATACTCTAATGTAATAAAAACACAAAAGAAAAAGATCTGAATTCCCTTACAAACACACTAAGCTACAAATACAAAAAGAGCAAAATCTTTTGTTGATTTAAACAGTCAGGCGTAGGTATTCACAGGAAAAGAAAGACTGCTGGATGAAGAACAGTAAGAAAGAGCAAGATCCCCACGGTGCTGGGTTCACCGTGCCATCTCTCCTCTTTCTGCTCCTCCTTGCATCTCTGTAGCAGTCAAGAGCAGCGCTTGTACTCGTAATGCACATATGCTTCGTATCGGGTTACAGCTACGGTATGTGTTGCCATGGACACAGCATGCCTCATGATAGACGACCCAGGTCCTTTTTTTAATCAGCTGTAAGAACCGAACCAAAAAAGCAGGAAAGCTTTTATGATATTACGTTATTTATGTGTTATTATGTGCCCTCCACTCTGAACATAATAAAAAGAAATGAGATCTCCCGCTGCAATTATTTGGCCCATGGTTTCGCCAGTATAATTTAACACATTCAAAGGAGGCAACAATCAAACAGCTGTTGATGGAATTTGAGCCCATGAGGCCTGGTGTGGCCTTGTATCAATAGTCGCTCTTGTTCTTGACTAAAGGAACTATTACCTTCACTCACAGTCAATGTTAGTGATTTGAAAAAAAACTATTCAACTTAACTGCAAAACTGTTTGTGATACAGGCACGAATGATCCAGAAAATCATACAGCTAGTTGCTTGGCAGGTGATCATCTGAATTAAAGGAGGGAAAATTAGAGACTTGGGGTGTACTCTTTGGCCTTGAGACAACGAGAAACCACCTAGCAACCAGTCAGATCACCTTAGCAACGCCTTGGCAAAAACCCTACAGGTCTCAACAGTAATGATTTTTTTTCTACTTGCCCAATCATCACAAAAAGTATACATGTTTTTTTTTTATCTCTAATTAATTTATATCAATGTTTTATCTCTATTTAAAAGTGTATATATAATCATATACATGTACATGCATATACAATTATATATAAAACTATTTTTTTTATCACTAATTAAAAATATAAAACGAAAATGTATAAAATGAATATTAGATATGAAACATAATGAAAATACACTTACTTGAAGGGGTGCATAAGACTGACATGACACCCCATAATCATCCTTGTCATAACACCTTCATGAATATGAATGCATGTTTATGAAAACTGTCAACAGTGTCATTGATCAGTTATGTAATTTTAATGCAAATGACATTTGTTTTATGGGCTAGGATTAGAGGTAGGGTTAGGTCAAATAATGTCATCATTGCATTAAAAATGACAACTGATCGAATGACACTTAATGACAGTTGTCATAAACATGCATAAAACCTCCTTCATATTCATGACATGTGTCATGTCAGTCTTAAGCACACCTCTTCAAGTAGAGTGTTACCCATATAATAAAAAATATATAATTAATGAAGGAAAATAAATAATATACATGAACAATATACATCATCATTTTTAATCAAATACATTTACAATTATGTTTTATTGATATTTTAATGATTATATATTACTTATGTATTTTATTTCAAAATTATTGTATGTATGTATGCATGTATGATGTATGTATATACTGTACACACAAGTATATATATATACAGTTATACATATACACCATTTTATATATATATTGTCTAAACAAAATAATTTACAATTAAGAATAAAAAACATAAATATATATTTTATCTGCATAAAATGCATGTATATAATAAACAATGTTCGATAAAGCGATGGTCAAAATACATTTTCCATCAACTAGGCTAAAAAAAGGGAAACGCTCTTACACTCTGGGCCAGCCTTATTATTGAGCCGTGTCCTAGCATTGTGCCAGTAAGTTTTGCATGGGCAAGCACCTCTCATTTTCTTCAAAACATGTAAAAATCTATTTAAAACCTGTTGTATAACAGCACTTGAGGGGTGGAGGGGGAGGGGATACATCAGGGTACAGGGCCTGGAACAGAACATATGCATATCCCGGTAATCTAAGCGGAAACGACCCCGACCGGCTCCAGCGGAACCTCTTTGAACCTGCTCTGTGGGAACGTGGCTTGCTCCTTCAGCTGAAATGCTTTTTAATCAAATGTTAACGCCAGCAATGAGAGCCAAAACCTGCATCTTCAGGGCTCTCGTGGTGCGGCTATGACCGTCAGAGCATTTTCAAAAATGTTAACATCAATGGGGAAGGGCGCTCTTTTGCCCTTGCTGGATGTTTGAATTTAAAACACACGTGCCACCGGCTGGAGTCTTGCTGGGTATATACCCCATCTATTTTTAATCTGCCGCGCTCTATCTGTTTGCTCTGTCAATGCAAACACTCACACCTTTCAAGGAACAGCCTTTCTCCATCTCCATCAGGAGCCGGCCGGGTTATAAATTTTAAACAAAGCTTACCTTCTTTCGCTTGATTCTATAATCTCATTTCAAATCCTATCGCCCACTACATTTTCCTTTTACACCTACAATCACAATCCTCTTTAACTAATCTAAAGTCTAATTGGTGCCAGCACCGGTTCTCCCCTGTAGATTACTTCTCGCCTTGAGGTTTTTAACTTTTGTTCATGTGAAATCTAAACTGCTCTTGCCCAGGCTCAAGGCTCACAATGGAGGCTTTCTCGGGCCAGAGGGTTGTGAATGCCGCACAAAATGGAAGAAATTTCGGAGCAGAATCTCACAAACTTCCTAAACCCGGGTGAATTCCTAAACCTGAAATCATGCAGGTGTGGTAGAGCAAACCTCTAACATCCATAGAACCTTTCCATTCCACAAAATGTTTTGTACAGCGAAAAAAAGGTTCTTAAAAGATTTTTTAAATGTTCTTCACACTGATAATTTTAAGAACTGACCACTGAAATGTTCTTTGGGGAACAAAAAAATGTTTTTTCTATGCAATGACTGTGAAACCCCCCTTTTGGAACCTTTATTTTTAAGAGTGAGGAACTTGTCAATTCCACAAAAGGTTCTTTAGACTATTAAATTATTCTTTGTTCTTCACGCTAATAAAAAAAATTCTTTTTAAGAACTGCCCACTAAAAGGTTCTTCAGGGAACCGAATGGTTCTGCCATTGCATTGCAACAAAACCACCCTTGGAGCCTTTATTTTTAAGTGTGTAGACGGTGAACCTCAAAGAAAGAGTATTTGCAATCCGAGATTCATCTGTACAAACAACTAAATTAGAGCTGGAAAGAAGTGGTTTTGAAGCACAGAAAAAAAACGGCTTGTGAAACCAGACTGAATACTTTCCATGGACTTTTAACAGGGAAAAGGCAGGCTGTTGACAAACCTCCAAAAGAACAAAAATACCTCAAAGACAATAAATGTCCACAGACGTGCTTCCAATGACTGCTACCGCCACCCAAAAAAGCCCAAATCTTCCACAACCTCCTTTTGTTTCTCTAAATCACCTAAAGAGACGACAAAAGGGGAGAGAAGCTAGATAAGATGTGTGCGTATGCTAAATGAACTTAAGCACTAAACACTCAAAATACCTCAACCGCCCCCAAACCTTCTCTTTGCGAAGGATGTTCTTCTCATGCCTACGTTAATCAAAGAGACATGTGACATGTTCCATTGGAGGGTCCATCAGTCTGGGCTGCTGAAAAGCTAATATATCTCTGAACTTTATAGGCGGAGAAGATCCAAGGGTTTCTGCCAGATATGGAAGCCCCATCATTCACAGCACTGGCCATTAGAGAAAGCGTGGAAAAGTGGGCAATCTTGTCATTTAGTGTTACTGAGAAGACTTGAAAGCAGGAAAGGTGGGGGCCGAGGCACACAAATAAACCTAGAAGTCTGGGAGAGAAAGAAGCTAAACAAGACAATACCCGACTGGGGCTTTTCATCAGCTTGTACATTGAATTTGTTTTCTTAGTAATGCGTTTTTACCCACGGGCTGAAATGACAACTATTAAAAATGAGAACTATGTCACTCTCGGTCCATTCAGGGATTTATTCCTCCCCTTCTTCTCTTTCTTTCAGGGCTTCATTTAAAATTAATCTCCTAAAGCAACTGGACCTCCACTTGTCATCTCTGATAATTCACGCATCCCCGAATTTTTATGAAGACGGACAAAAGCATGATTACTTTAGTTAAAATTACAGTACTTTGAGTGCATACAAGCAGTCCTCAGTCACAAAATTATATATAGAATTATTTGTAGAATTTTGCAAGCGAATTTGAATTCGGAATGAAAGGAAGAGGAATTTAGTGTAGTGTAATGTAATGCATTTTGGGAAAGTGTTTTTTTTCATTCTATTCCCACAAAGAGTTAATTTATTAAATATGATGAAATATATATTCATAAGGTCTAAAAACCTTCAAACTTTGAGGCTTTTTTAACTTTTCAGAACTTTCACACAAGACTTATAACCAGTTGCTGTACAGTTCAAAATTTTGGTGTAAGTAAATTATTTTTTGCTCTCAAAGTCAGCATTTAAACAACATACAGTAAAAACTATAATATTGTGAAATATTACTACAATTTTAAGTAACTGTTTTCAGTATAAATATCATTTTAAATGTAATTTATTCCTTTGATGGCAAAGCTGGATTTTCCGCAGTCATTACTCCAGTGTTGATCCTTCAGAAATCATTCTAATATGCTGATTTGATGCTCAAGAAACATTTCTTATTATTATTATCAGTGTTAAAAATGTTTGTGCTGCGTAATATTGATGTAGAAACCACAATATACACATTTTTAACCAAGATTCTTTGATTAGAAAGAAAAGAAAAGCATTTATTTGAAATATAAATCTTTTGTAAAAATATTGTTAATTTATAATGTGTCCTTGAAAAAAATTATTGTTCTTTCTTCAAAAAAATGTAATTAAAATCTTATTGACCCCAAACTTTTTGCTGCCTCAATTTAAACTAAATTTGATTAAAGAGCACCTATCATGCCTCTTTTTCCAAAATGTAATATAAGTCTCAGGTGTCCAGAGAATGTGAAAATACTCCACAGATAATTTATTATATCATTTTGAAAATGCCTATTTTGAGTGGAATCAGAAACCGTATGTTTTCGTGCATGTCTCTTTAAATGCAAATTGCAGCTGGAAATGCACTAGAAAAGAAATTGAATGTTTATATTTGATCTATATTTAAAGCAACATCAGCATTTAAATTCTCTAGATGAAGACAAACATGGCGGATTGTGTGCGGCTGACTCAAGGCGGGGTCTCTGCAAATACGGCAGTGCTTGTCAACAGTCATGGGCGGGGCCTGTGCAACGTCACATTGTACAGATTTTGCAAACGGCTTGTTCTGAGACACTGCTTATGATTTATGAATATATATATATATATATATATATATATATTGTTTATCATTATAGGGTGGTTGTGTACAAGGGTGGGTGTTAATGTAAAAAAAAAAACATGTAATAGTGATTTTTGCATAATAGGTGCCCCTTACAATTAGAGCTTAAAATTAAGCATTGGTTTTGAACTTCGTGTTTGTCTACAAAATGGATCAAACTATTCTATTTCGAAAAAGATGCACTAAAATAATTTCTGCAAGTTTTCCCTTCTTTAAATGAAATCACCTCCTCCCTCCACAGTGAATAAAGACACATACCTATCCACAGGGATTGATTGACTATGCATTCATCCCATCTGTCTACCTGACCAACAACCTGAAAAAGAGCTGAAGCCCTCAGCTTACTACTCTCAGGATCTAATAATCTCCATGATATTGATATGATTACAAAAACAGCAAAGACGAAAGAGTGGTGTGTTAAAAAATTATTGAGCAGAAAAGAGGAGTGTGTCAGTATATGACTCAGCCGATTCGTGTGAACCTACGGAATGCTATAAAAAGCTTGATTCGGCTTCCTGGGAACCGCAGTGGCCAGATAAACACTATTACACACTGCTACACGCAGATTCACCATCTGGCCTGAGAGAGAGAGGAAGCCGAGCCTGTGTGTGCCCAGCACTACAGTGCTATCTTTGCTATCTTATTCACACACACACACACACCTTACACCCGGGCCGTCAGAACGATCTGAAATGTGAGGGCGGAACATAGTATAAAAATTTTATAAATATCAATTCGATAATTCAAAAGAGTAACAGATTTGCTCAAAAAGCATTTGCTGAAAGAAGTACCTCTTGTGTACGTTTTTACACACCCAATATCCACTGCAAGTAACCGCATTCGATTCCTTAGATTTTTGAGGCTTCAGGGTTCTTTGGAGATTAAAAAAGTTCTTAATGTTCCGTTATAAAGTTCAGATCTGTGAATCGGTATCATCTGTTAAAACAGAACAAGTTAAACTCTCCTGAGATCTTTAGAGCAGCACTTGGAACAATCTAGAGATTTAAAACTTCTTTGTGGACCTTAAAAAGGCTCTTCTACGGCATTAAGGCTGTGAAACCTTTTCTAGTTCTAATTGGAAAGTTTATTTTTAAGAGTGTATCTTTGAAAATAGTATTGTGAGGTTGTTATTTTGAAGAGGTGTAGGCTAGAGGGATCTCCTCTTCCCACAGGGCCTCCGCGTCTTTGAACACCTGGTGCTAATAACCAACCCAGAGCTGTTCCCACACAACATTATCAGCAGAACACAACTGACTGCAACACTCAAGACAGAAGAGAATTCACTAAGAATGAACTCCACCCACTGATAGCGTCATTTATTAGCACATGCTGTCTGCGCTGGTTTAGCGTGTGATTCACTAAAGGAATTATGCAAATCAGGTAGCGGCACAAAAACAAGGCAAAAACTTACTGCGGAATGCAACTTGCACGGCACTATTCAATAAGTTTTAGGACTGTGCTAGGGTCTTTAAATTGCTAAAAATGTCTTGATATACCCATACACAATTTTTTCCTGCCTACAATGTATGCTCAATCAAGATGTGTTTGTAAATTGAAAATGTACATTGTTTAAATCTTTTAATGCCACAATATATTAGATTAAACCTGTACTTAAAGGAGCACATATAGCTTTCCAATATGTAAAATATATTTTGTGTAAACACATTTTTTTTTAAATGTACTTTGGACAATACAAATATATTTTGACTGAAAATGGCCCAAAATGTTACTATACTATTGCTAAAGCTTGAAAATATATGGATGAACACATATTTTTCAAAAGTTGCCATTTCGAAGTACATTAAAACATATATCTGAAAAAAAATGGAGAAGGACAATGTAACAGCATATAGCCTTACAGCAAAAAACTAAATTAATAAATAAATATATTACACACACACACACACACACACACACACACACATACATATATATTATTTTTATTAAAAAAAATTATAAAGGTGTATAAATATGTTTTCAATTGATAACAGCTCACTCAACATTAACTTCTAGCCAAATACTTCTAACTTGTGCAATCTATAATAATCCAAACAATATAAATCATATACCTGATACCTGAGAGTGGTTATTCAATAAGACTGATTTAGCAGGAGCAAAGGTTTAGAAAATCTTTCAAATATAATCAGAAACCTTAGAATAAAATAACACCAATTATCATTCCTCTCAAAAAGCCTCTCATCGGGTATGTGAGGATTTTCACTCAGTATTCTGTGCAGTTTGGCCAACAGTGCAATTTCACCTCCTGCACACATGCAGTTCTGGAGAAAAAAGTATTTTTTTTTAGAAACGACCTTATTCAGCATTTGTTTGTCGAGCTGTGAGATTTCTGCCTTGATGAGGCAGCAATGTAGACATGCAGGCCGTCGTCACAAAACCCTATCCAAAAACATCTGAGCGCGTCTCTCCTCTCCGTCTCATTCCGTAATCATCTCGCCATGCTTGAGCAACACCTGAAACCAGCCGATCTCTCTTACTAGAGCTGTCCACTTTAATTCAATCTCTTTAAAAGCATCCATCTCCATTTTCCCTTTCTAGCCTCTAAGCTGGCCGCCCATTTTTTCCATATCCTTTGTTAAGATGATATGCCAGTTCGAGTTTTACAGTAAAGCAATTATTTTTTCTTGCACAGTTGAGTGGCTGGGAGCACGCAGACCTGTTAGCTGAATCAAAATGAAATGTAGCGGCGAGGGAGCCGCTCGGAACCCAATGCCAGGTCTCGCTCTGACAGCTCCGCTCAGCTCGCTGCCACCCGTGGTTACGCTGCTAACCGATACCAACAGGGACAAGCGTGCAACACAGAGGGGGAGAGAGACATTTGGTGAGGTTTAAGGATCGATGTGTCCAGTGGGCTACTTGCCTACCTTTGATATGCCTGAGGAGAGGTGGGAGGCATGGTGAACACCTGGGAATACGGATGATAAGGCGTCTTCTTCAGCGCCTGGATGAGATTCTGCCTGTATTCTGGGTCTATGCACCACAAGGAGCCCTTTCCGATACTCTGTGGAGGAGGAAGAGGAGTATATAGTCAGGACAGTAAAAGAAAAAACATCTAAACGTCTCAAGAGACAACAATAAAGACCAGGACGGCTAGCAGAACCAGTCAAATATGTACAGCTGTCACTGTCTTGTGACTACTAAAAGACTATTTCTTTTACCTTTTGGCTCAGATTAATTATCTTTTATTCTGTTGTGTGGATTTCAATGTATGGATCGTATCTACGGACATCTGTTATTGAGCTATACATCCCTTTGTTGTGTTAATTTCCTTCACATCCCAAACATCAGATCATCAAGAAGGAATGAAATCATGAATATTCAATGATGGATAGCTGAGCATACAAACACTTTTTATATCTCTTGAAAATGGGCCGTCTTAAGATGTTTCAAATCCTAGTGTGCTAGATGTTGAAATCCTAGGCAGCATTTTTAGTCATCAAATGTGTGCTAAGGAAAAATTCTAAATCAGCATAACATGTATCCTTTGCAGATTATGCAATTCCAGAATGCACTGGTGATCGCACTGGGGGACAGAAATGTTAATTAATAATATTAATATTTACTATTTACTATTTTAAAACCAAATTATATTTACTAAACATTTAATATATTTCATATATAAAAATTCAAATCTTCATAAATATATTTAATCACATTAAAAAATATGCAATCATATAAATTATATTTTTTATGACGGTATTGCAGTGTTGACATTTCTGTTCAAAGAACATGTTTTCTTTGCAGATTACTCCCAGATTATACAATTCCAGATTACAAACTAAGTGGGGGAAAAAATATTTACAATTATGGACAAAAATGTCAATGCTGTAAACCTTGCATAAAATATAATTAATATAAATATTTTATAAAATATAAAATACAATTATAATTATTATATATTAATTAAATATTTATTCAATACATGTACATTTTAATGTTAACATTTTATATTAATATTTATCATTATTATTATTATATTGGATTACATATTCAATGTTTCAATAAGTAGCTAACACGTTTAAACCCAATTTGACTGGAATCAGTTGTACAAGCGCTTTGCAAGTCAGCGAGGAACAAAAGGCACTGTTTAGAGAAATATGAAGGAGTGTTCACTTTATAGCTACAAGTCATTTTAAATACAAATACACATCTTACTTGGCAAAATAAGGCAAATATGTTCATTTAGTGAATTTCTGAGTCAATGGTTTGCTCTGGCTACAAGATAAGGCTGAGTTTGTTTAGTCAAGTACAAGGGAAGGAATGAAAACCTGACCACCTGCATTCCATTGACCTCCACATTCTCCAGTTCATTAAAGTGAAACGGGCAGAAAAATTCATCAAAAACCCAAGAAGTGCAAACTACAGCTAGCACATATGCTACAGCCCACTTAGACAAACTCAGCATTTTAAAAAACAGCACAGTGAGCGAACGCTCCTAGTATATAAATTAGCTCTCCTCACAGATCCTGCTGAAAACGAGGAAACAGCAAAATGTCCCTTTGGAAGTGATATCAGGGGAAAATGACTTGGGCTCATTAGTACAGAATACAATCAGTGTCATGTTACTAAGCCCCATTTTTCAGCTCAAGTTATCCCTGTACTGTCAGAGATTTACACAATCAGCAAACCACCGCGACAGAACAAAGTGTAGACTATCACAGTGCTTTTGTAAAGTCAAAGTCATTTCCTTTCACTCAGACACTTCAAAGCGATGGACAGTATGTGCTGTTTTGTTAGACAGACGGTGTGTTCTCGATGAATCAATAGTCATGACCTTCAGATAACTGACAGAGTGTCATACTGTGTGCCCTGAGGTAACACACACACACACACACACACACACACACACACACACACACACAGGTCTAGGCCGTGTGTCACATATTCAAACTTCGCTAAACTAACAAACCAGACATTGCTTTTGCAGGAGGTTTCATTTTCATTAACACCCCTGAAATCAGTCGTCTCTACTGACCGCTGTTAAACACTTTGAGTTAATTGAGTGTTTTTGAAGGGGCCAAAATATATTTAACAAAAACTGCTATGAGATTTTTTTCAGCTTGAATGCTAGATTCCCCCCGAAAAGGGCTGAGAAACGATAACACACTCTATTGATTGCAGCAAACCCCAGAGCGAGTGCTCGGCTCTTTACTCACAGTATTTGGCTTCAGTGGAAAGATTTGTACCAGCGCAAGTCAAACAATCCAAACCCTTGGAGTGTTTTAGCAAACAAAATAAACAGCACATTTATTGGACTCACAATTCATTTGCACTCGTGTCTCGATGATTTACAGCTTGACCAGTAAAATCTGAGGTACAACAGCAACGATAAAAATCTAGTGGTTAAATAAAAAAATCTAGTGGTTAAATAAATAAATAATAGTAACAAAAACTACTGCAAACATTACCATTACAATAACTACTAATTATAATTAAAATGTTCTATTTATAATTTGCATTACAATGATATAAAATCCGTCCAGTAAATAATTGAATAGCAGGCCTGTGTTGTATAGTCCCATGTAATATTTTGTCCAGAGGGAAAGTTCTTTCCGAGCAAAAATGTGATTTTCTCCTGAAAGCAGCGGATGCATTTATTCTTAGCACAAACTGACATTCTCCACCTAATTAAGCTGTCAACTTTCCATCAGCGTGTTTTAAAACCATACCTGGACCAACCACAAAGATGAATTGCACCATGAAATTCAATCCTTAAACGGTCTGTCTGGTAGATGCTCTGATGGAAATGAAAAATGGGGGAGTTAAAAGAAATTAACAGGATGGAAGCAATGAAAAAAATGAAGGAAGGCTAAATATAGTGACTGGGTAAAGATTAATAATTATTATTATCAATAAATATATATTGTTATAGGAACACAGAAGAATTTAAACCACAAAAAATAATCATTATTATTAATAATACTAGTGTTATTAATAATATTCATATTATTATTACTGTAGGGACATACAGTAAGTGTGCTACACTTTTCCCCTTCAAATAGTACCTATATTTAGCTCAAATAACTGGAAAAAGTAGGTGTACAAGCCTTTTTGTCTCCTGAGAACAGATACAAGTGTGAGATTAAACAAAGACGATCAATTATAATTACCATAGCATCATAAATCGCAGGGCACAAGCCCTGCAGGAAAATCTACTACTGTTTCTCTTGAGAATATGACATTCTGACAGCTTCAAGAAAGTGAAAAACACACCTATTGATGAGTTAAAGTTGCACCCCTGAAATAGTTACGTTCTCAACTTATGTATTTGAGTACTATGTGTACATTCAGACACAATAAAGCTTCCAACAGGGCCACATCCATCTTTAAAGATCCTGAGAACATCAGATTATTCGTATATGATCTGTGGAGAAGAGGCTGCACTGGTCTATCTTTCCAAATGTTCTGTAATCAGGAGAAATCAATAGATTTCAGAGCACTTAGCCTCAGATTTATCTCCATCTCCTGACAGCTGCTGTGTCCGTCTGAAGGCCAGTTCAATGGCACCAGCCAATAGAGTCTCCAATCAGAGAGAGGGGGTGAAAAAGGGAAAAGAAAGCCAGGAAAAGGGGGGAAAGCACTTGGATTACACTGGTCTCCTAGGCAACAGGCAATGGTGGAGTATATAAAGACTGTTTGATAGTCTTGGCAGAGAGATCTTTCACTCTCCCTAAGAAGCACGGGCCTCTGAAGATGCTATATTCCATTATAAGCAGTAAAGTTAATCCTATCAGTTCCTGAGCAAAATGAAAGACCTGCTATTACGAAGCACCCCCTTCCCTCGACCCGTCCGTCCGGAGCCCCCCTTTTATGCTCACAACTTTAAACACGTGAAAAAAAAGAACTGTGGGGGAATATTTAACCCAAAAAGCCAAGTTTTGGATCCATCTTTATGAGACAACTGTCATACTATCAATACAAAAACACCTGTTTCTTTCTTTCTTTATTATGACAGTTTATATTTAGGTGTGAGATTTAAAAAATCATCTAACTCTAATATTAAACTATAGCATGTTAATCAAAGAAACGTTTGTGCTACATCAACACTATCAAGATTAATTGTTGGATTAATCTTTTGGTTTAATTTGTTCCTAACATTTTTCAAATCAGTGTTATTTTATTATTTATATACTATTAGTTTTTATTAATATTTTAAATTAGAATAAAAAAATATTGTTTTAAGAAATTGATGTTTGTATTTTCAGGTTTCATTATTATGTGATTTTTTTCAATTATATTATTATATATTATTTTACTATTCATGTTTAATTTATTTTAATTTTTGGACTTAGTTTTAGTTCAGTTTTATTTATTTATTTATTTTACTTGCAGTAATTTTAGTGCTTCATCTTTTTTATAAAATATTTCTAATTAATATTTAATTAATATTTATTGGATGTGTACCTTTTCCGTAATCAACTGCTCACTTAAATTTAATCTTTAAAAAATAATAATTGAATAATGTTAAATCTAATTATTAGAAAGTCTGAAATGAATATCCATTTTCATACTGTACATTATAAAATTTTGATGCCTGAGTTAACTTTTTAATTTATTTACACACACACAAAAGTGTAGAATTTACATTGACAGTCACTGGCAAAACCATTACATGTTTTTATCTATTAGACTAAACAGGTGAATACAATTTCGTTATGAGGGACCTGAGCCATATCTAGAAATGTTAGCATGTGCACCGTTCACATTTATTTTAGAAAATCCAGTTAATTGCTGTTCTGTACAGTGAACGTAAAAACACAACAAAGAGATGGAAGAAAGCGGATTCAGCTAGACAAAAACACGTCTATTTCTGAAGAAAACAATCCGCTTCAGCAGCACAGTGTACTGACTTCCTGAAAGTGAGTGTGTTAATGCTCTGTTGGTAAGGTGATCTATATAAATGCAGACATCGACTGTTCTGAACCATGGATAAATCAAGGTGTCCAAAAGGACATCATTGCTTTGGTCTCCAAATCCCAGCAGTCATCAGCTGCTAATGGCAGCGGCCCCAGAGTCGTCATCTCTTCTGGGGCTCTGCGGCTTAAATCACATGGAGCTGAGAA
Source organism: Gymnocypris eckloni scoliostomus (assembly GCA_027564155.1). NCBI lineage: Eukaryota > Metazoa > Chordata > Actinopteri > Cypriniformes > Cyprinidae > Gymnocypris > Gymnocypris eckloni. Next base: position 20,152,680 of record CM050428.1, read on the forward strand.
GTGGTAAGCTCACTCTGTGATTGGTGGAGACACGATGACCTCCGTTCATATTGGCTGGATTCTGCACACAATGGCATTTTTAAAGCAGGTCTATATCGTGGAGTTCTGCAGCGGAGCATTAAGAGACCGATGACTCTACTCACATTCAGAGGCTCTCAGTGCATTAGGAAGGGCATGAAAGGTCATTCATAATGAGGGCGTTTGGGGAGGAGGAAGCTTGGCTGTTGTTGGATCTATTCACTGAGACGAGTCCAACACATCACCCCCATCCAACTCTCACTCTCTCCTTTCAGTCTTTCTAAGACTTTCTAAAGGCTGAGTAGAGCATGAAGATCCACCATTGAAGTGTCTCATGAAGAACACATCACACCTCCAACAATCAACTGGAACGTCTTTCCTCATTCATTACAAACTATTTAAACAATGTTATGAAAAAGATAATCCCAACTTTGAATTCTGATTGGATGTCACAGTCAAGTCTAAACTATTGTAAAATAGTTGATAAATATTGTTTTACAATGGCTTGGTTGTAACAGTGTCATTCAATCTTAAAACTGATCTACCTGTGAATGCACACCAGCTGAATTATCAATTATGTATCACAGTTGATATATCACAAAGCAAACATAAACAGCCAACCATACATTTAATGGACTATTATTATTTGGCAAAAACATAAATTAAGTAATAATAATAATAATAAGTAATACAAAATTGCAATAAATGCACATGAGAATACTCTAGTCTCTAGAAATAGTCAGAATGAAATGTCCCTTTTTAAGTAAATCCATTAAATCAAAATTAAATATTATAAAACTACAAAAATATGTACCTTATAAATTAATATTAGTAGTAGTAGTAGTATTAATGTTACTAATATATTTCCATTATTTATAAAAATCATAATTATTATTAAATAATACAACATTACAACATATACAATATTCTAGTCTCTAGAAATTATCAGAATATGATTTTGACCATAAACCATAAATTAAAAATGACCTTTTTATAAAGCTACAAAAAATATTGTTACAGATTATTGCATTATTCTAAATAAAAAAATAACTAAATAAAAGATTCTAATTAAATAATTCTAAATACTTTTTTATAATAAATACAATTATTTTTTATAAAAATATATGTTTTCTCTTTTCTCTCTCTTTGCATATTATAATTTTTTCTAAATCACTATACTTTCAATATGTCTTATTTTCATCTCTATTCCAGTCTGCACTCCTAAAATGTGTGCAAACTCTTGCGTTTTTCCTCTACATCCTTGCAACTGAAAATACATTTATTTTCAGCATAAGTTTTCTGTAAATGCCTTTAGTGATGTAGGATTTTAAGAGTGTTGCCAAATCTTTCCAAAAAAAAAACAAGTCACACCAAAAGAAACTAAACTGAGCAACACCAGTGACACAACCACGATCAATAATTTAGTTAAACACAAAAATTGTTCCCAATAATGAGGCTCACATAAAAAAACTTGGGTTTGCTAATGACCTGTGTAATCCTAATTAAAGAGGATTCCTTTGCAGAGCCTGAAGCCATCCAGAGTAAAGCAGATACAAAAGTACAAGCTGATGACATGATAAATTGAGACAAGTTCTGTTCCCACAGCGCAGTCTGTGCCAGAACTGTACCCAGGACAGAGTGTGTGGTGTGTGTGTGTATGAAAGCGTGCGTGTGCATTTATAACATATTCTGAGTGTATATGCTGTACATGATCACTAGTGACGAAGGGTGGCCAGATCAAGCCCGCTGAGATCCCACAAAAATCACACATTCTTGAGCAAACCGTCTCTCTTGGCGTTCACGCACCATGTTTATTCTGACACAGTCAGCGCACGCCGAGATCATACGCAAGCAATATGGTGTCCCCCACGGGTGCAGCATACGGCCACGAGGCTTGAGGAGACCAAGCCTTGGAATCAAATCAGTGACTCAACCTTGTGCAGGAAGTGAACAGACTCACACATGCCATCGTATTTTAAACAGTGACCTCTTGTGTGACCGCGGTTAATATAGCAGTGTAGTCCATTTATTGCCTGTTAACCACAGCGAAGGTTCCTATCACAAAAACTGAATAATATGCCTCTTTAACATTACATCAGACTGCAAATTAATATATATATATATATTATTTTCAGAAGAATAAGTGAGAAGTGATTGCTCATGAAAAAAAAATCGCTGCCACAATGGGTGTTTCCATGTTATCTGTGCAGTTGCTAGATCGTTGCTAAGTGGTTGCTAGGTTAATGCTCAAATCTCTACAGTGTTGTAATATTTAAGCAATTTGTGATGTAATTAATGGCCTTTAAGTGCAAATGGTAAAGGACAAGCTATGAACCAAAATTGTATTTGCTTGTTGAAATACCCAAAACCTTAAGTATGAGCATCAGAAATGGGGGAAAGCAGTGAAAGCCCTAAAACTATTATTAATTGTGGAGAGAGACATACAGACAGCCAGATATCTTGAAGACTGAACTGCTGAGGTTCTCTTGTGTATCAGGCACCTGAAGTTCTGCCAAGAGGCTCTTTAAGCGCAGAACATTGACAAAAGATGCTGATTTCCATAATCAGATGGTAAAGATCTCTAACACACAGATTATCTCATTTAACAACACTTCTCACCCTGACAGACTTGTATTCAACACAGATTCAGACACACTGCTCTGTCGGTGAAAAGACCTAATGATGAAGCACTTATGGGGCTATATCTGTAACAGACTAACAGACAAGTCAAGCAATCTCTAAAATTGCTCAATTGTACAGCTCAAATGACAGCATTAGCTGCAATTATCCTTTCATCTGTTCAGCGTTAGTCTTATTAAAAGCGGTAGTCCCAACACGGATCCTAAGTGCTAGCACAATTCTGTTAGGTTGTGTTTTTGACCACAACATTGAATTTCTGTCCTTGTTTACTCACACTCAAGTTGCTCTGCTTAACTTTCAATCTGTCATGGAACACAAAAAGATCGCTTTTGGAATAGTACATTGTTCATTGTTCAAAAATAAACAGTACTATTGTGAAATATTATTACAAAATTAAATAATAATTTTCTATTTTATTGCATTTAAAAATGTAATTTATTTATGTGATGATAAACTGAATTATTAGTAGTCATTTGTTATTAAAGGCAATGTTGAAAATATTAATGTGATGCTTAATATTTTAGTGGAAACTATCATAATTGTTTTCTGGATACTGAATAGAATTGCCTTTATTTAAAGCACAAATATTTTGTTACATTTTAAATGTCTTTACTTTTGATTAATTGAATATATCCTTACTAATGAAAAATGTTGTCATGCCATAGATCTTCTTAGCACATTCATGATGGTTCAAGAAGTAACAATCTCCATACGTCATTATTCAATCATTATTTTTAGTTTATTAGTTTAGTACATACAATCTGTCTAAATGATTTCTTCATGAATCTGACTGATCTGGTTTTCACACAGTGATCATATCACTTCAGAGGACCTGGAATATAGCTCATTATACTTTATGATATTTCTGCAGATTTATGAGATTCTGCGTGCTTGTTGAATTCGAAAGCTCCATAGCGATCTGTATAATTCTTCCAAATTTCTCCTTTTTGTTGAGGGTGAGTAAACGATGAGGAATTGTTCATGTTTTGGGTGAACTAATCCTTAAATCATGCATTCCTTTGGCAGGATGCAAGGTGCTAATAACGGTTTCTTACAAACATTAGAGCAAATATAAAACAGCGTAAATGCCACCCAGTGAACGTTTTCCTGTCATTTTAAATGAGTGGTCAGTGAGTCATGAGTTAAGAAATGACAGAGCATGAAATGCTCTTTCATTTTCTCTATCATCACAACCTACAATAACTATAAAAAGCATTGACAGATCCATAGCGTTCCCCAAAGCATCAAATGGTCTTATAATCTAGACCAGCCTTTATCTTTGCTGACAAAACTTTTGCTTGGACGTCAATAAGCAAGACATTAAGTTTTAGAGTTAAATCTCCATCCTGCTCTCATTAAATGATTAGTTTACTTCCAGAGTAAAAATGTCCTGATAATTTATTCACCCCAATGTCATCCATGATGTTCATGTATTTCTGTCTTCAGTCAAAAAGAAATGGGTTTTTGAGGAAAACATTCCAGGATTTATCTTTATATAGTGGACTTCAATGGGTCAGTTTCAGTGCAGCTTCAATAGGCTCTAAACAATCTCAGCCGAGGAATAAGTGTCTTATCTAGTGATTGGTCATCTTCTAAAAATGTTTTAAATGTATAAACTTTTTAACCTTGCATTAGTTCGACTTCACGCATACGTAGTCACATTGGAAAGGTCACACGTGGCGTAGAAGCAAAAGTACTGACCCAATGTTTACAAAGCGAATGTGCAAAGAAAGTCAAACGGCCTTTACAAAAAAGATAAAACAACAATGTCAGATGATTTTGAGGATGGAGGAGAAAATGTGAAAAATATTTGTAGCAATAGCCAACAATACATTGTATGGGTCAAAATTATCGATTTTTCTTGCCAAAAATAATTAGGATATTAAGTAAAGTAAAGATCATATTCCATGAAGATATTTTAGTAATTTCCAACCGGAAATATATCAAAACAAAATTTTGGATTAGTAATATGCCATTTAAAATTTTCTCAATACTTTAAATTTTTTTGCACCCTCAGATTCCAGATTAGTTGTATCTCAGCAAAATATATTCCTATCCTAACAAACCATACATCAATGGATGTATAAAAAGAGATGGAGTATTTCGCGCTACTCTACCTTTCTGAAACAAAGTACACAGATGAAGAACTAACCATGCGTGACCTTTCCAAAGTGTCTACGTGATGTGCAAAGTCTTGGATGGATCACAGAGATAGTGCAAGATGAGCATTCATGGTTAAAACGTCTATAAAAAAATATATATATTTTTGAAAATGACCAATCATTTCACAAGATAAGACCCTTATTTTACCCAGGATTGTGTAGAAACTGCAATTTGGGCCTTCAACCCATTGGTCCCCGTTGAAGTCCACTATATGGAGAAAAATCCTTGCATGTTTTCCTCAAAAACTTGCATAAATTTTTGACTGAACAAAGAAAGACAAAGAAAGGTATGTAAATGATCAGGACATTTTCATTCTGGAAGTGAACAAATCCTTTAAGTGCAACGTTCAGATTCCGGAAGGTGCTGACATCCTGAGAGTCAGCGCTCTGCTCCGTGTCCGCTATTGATCGGCAGGTACTGTGGTGTCAGCATCAGGATCCCTGGGGGAAGGTCATGTAAACCTTGGTAACTCGGCGCAGCCTACAAAAGTCAGCTGTGCAGGTGACGTCAAAGGTAGGTTTGCGTGCAAATCTCCCTCAGCTTCCCTCGCTACCAACATCTGTCCACAGGGAACACAACAGCTGGCCAGGGAACATGTCAGCGAGCAGGCCGGCTTTATCTTACATCAACCTGGCTTTCAGAGCAAGGGATAAATCATGTCACGCGGATCAGCGTTATCGCCGTAAACCCTCATGATTCCATATAGTAGGGGATTGGAGAGAGGGGATCAGAGAAAGACAAAGAGAATGATATATATATATGTATACGACACATTGCTCTTTAAATAATTAAACTTCTGAACTCAATCGAATGTCCAAGCAAACACCCAGAACATCACATCTCAGTGCTGACAGTACAGTACAGTGCTCTCACATCCTGTGTTTCTTCAAAAATAACTCCACTACTACCTGTTCAACTGCAAATCTTGTGTAACCTCATCTTGTTGCTATGGAAATGACATCAACAATGGAACAGACACATTAATCATCAAAGCTCCCTCTGTGTAAATGCCGATGCATGTGCCTGTTTGTGAAACAGGCTTTGTAAGGGACACAAGAGCTCTGGAGATCCTCGCATATATCCACAACTCAGGAGCCAAGTTCAGATCATGTGTTCATAACAGTGCCATGGAAACAAAAGACAGGGTGTCATTTCTAGAGTGCTCACTCTTCACCAGTCACTGTGCAAGCACACATGAAACCACTAAAGAGTTGCACCACGCAAGTGCACCAGAGTTCAGTCCAAAACTCAGCTTCTTATTTCATATACGCAGCAATACCAAGGTTATGAGTTTGATTCCCAGGGAATGCATAAACTGGTCAAATTTACCTCGAATGCATTGCAAGTTGCTTTGTATAAAAGCACTTATCAAATGCATTAAATATTAATAGAAATAGTTATCGAAAAGCAGCTTTTATATAAAGTTACTTGCAGTTAAGTTAGTGTTTATTTATCAGTATTTTCATTCGCTGGGAATTGAACCTATGAGCTTCAGCTAAGCTACAAGAAATTAATACAAACTTTTTATATTTTTATTATTAAATAATTCTTGGAATAGCAATATTAAAATTATATTATATATTAAATATGTTTTATCATATTATGTTACAAAAAATATTTAACTGAGCAAACACACCTTATTTCTATGTAAATAAGGGTTATTTTAGGATGTTATATAAATGTTATTGCTACTTGTTTGATATAATTTAAGATGCACTATTTCCAGCCAGGGAAGCTGGTGGTAAAGAGGTTTATTTTGTGTGCACATTTCCTTGTTATTATTGAAGTAGTCATTTTAGCCCTGTGTGAAAAATTTATCTTTCGCTGTCCTTAAGCCATTGTCTAGGTACATTTACGTGAACAGGGTTGAACTGCCCCATGCAACACTAATTGTGTTTCTGAATTTGCACAGTTACCTGATTTGCATAATTCCTTTGTGAATCTGGTGCTAAAACAGTGCAGCCAGCATGTGCAAATGACGCTAGCAGCGGGTGAAACTCATTCTCAATCCGTAAAAAGCAAAAACAACATTTTCTTGAGGTCTGGATCTCTTAATTTGGTTCTCCTCTTGGCCGAAATTAATTATTCCTCCATAAACCCCTGGGGATTGCGCATCTATCAAATGTTTGTTTATTCAGACTCTTATTTTGCTGGTTTAATTTGCCCCTTACTGTCTCATTATGTAGAGTGATGCATGATTGCATAGCAAATTCACAATGAATCTGAAATTAAAACAGACTTAAAATAGTCATCTCATTCATTAAGTAGGCCAATGAGGCTAGATAAATTAAATCAAATAGCAAATGAACAGGCATACGGCTAATCATGACTTTGTGAGCTAACTGAAACTTTTTTTTCTAAAAAGTATGAAACAAACAACTCTGGAAAACTTAAGAGACAACACTAAGTTGCAGAAGCTTTGCCAACATTACTGTTGTCATGCAATGTTAGTGCATGATTTTAATGTGTTTTCTAATGTTGTCATCACTTTTACTAATTACCATACTAAGACTTGAGGATTTGAATAAACCCAAGTGATTTGAGTAATGACCTGGCAGACAATAAAAGAACCTAAACATGTTATGCACTCCCATCCGAAGAGTCTAGAGGCTTTTGACCTGGCACTGTAAGGAACTCTCACCCTAGCAACAACACATAACACCATATCATCATGGCAACAACTTCTGCACATGAAAGTACCACCTAGATCAGGGCTATATCACATCAGTTTTATTTTTTCTCAAGCTCCGTTTTAATTTTTCTGGGTTCAGATTTTTTTTCCATTTTCCTTTTGACTCTGTTTTAATGGTCAAATTAAATTGTATTAATCAAAAAGCATCTGTAATTAATTGAAATCATGAAACTTACAATTCAGTTTTATTTTTACCAAATTCTGTTTTACGTTCATTTTTCTATATTCCATATTAATGGCTTCATTAAATATTAATAATCAAAGCATCTATAATTAACAGATGTTATTATATATATATATATATACTGTATAATGATAATTATATTAGTAGTAGTAGTAGTACTACCATTACATTAAGTAACATTTCTGTTATGGTTTCTTCAAGTTAAACTGAACTTTTATTTTGACGGGTTGCTGTGAAGACCTTTAGGTTTCTGTTTGTATGTGGTATGAAATTTTCTCAAAAGAAACGATAAAATGCTAATGAAGTGATGTAATGAAGTTGTTTATGTACTCATATATTGAGGCGGCAGATGCTGAAAATGCAGCGAGCCTCACACGCTTCAGTATCTGTGTAGTAATCTAAATCGCTCGTCTGCGCAATTCATTCACACAGATACACACAGAACATGCAGGATTCATATTTAACTAGTATTTTAGCAGCTAGTCCATTCAGTGCTTTGATTTAAGTGAACTGACCTACTTTTGATGTATCCATCCAAAATTTGGCAAATTCCATGACATTCCACGTTATACAGTAAATTCTGTTTTTTTGACTGGATTCCACGATTCCGTCTGCGATTTCCACATAGTTTAAATAATAGGGCCCTACACTAGATCACCCTAGCAGCCATGTTGCAATATTCTAACAACCATGCATCATGTTTGCAAGTTTTGCACAAGCTACACTGTCGAAAAACCACTTAGACCACCCTAGCAACTACCTAATAACCATGCACAATGCCCTAGCTAGCATCATATTGACACGTTTTTCACAAGCAACAAATAATCACGTAACCACCTGATCACCCTAGCATCCAGTCACAAGAACATCATCTTCACATTTTGTTTAAAATTGTTTTTAAAAAGCATATTGTTTCATATTTGTTTTTCCTATGTGTATAATAAAGAAGTTTAAACTTCCCTGAGATATTACAAGGTTCTTTGTGCAATAAAGAAAAAAAGACAAAAAACCTTTAATTCCAAAAAGCCCAGAGCTCAAACTTACACAGTTCATTTGAATAAAGAAAAACCAACTCGACACTGTGAGTCTCAGCAAGGCATAAATACATTTTGGATGGCAAAGCTGTTAAATAAAATTAGATGAGTGCATTAGAAACAAGCTCTAAAATGATATCTCGAGCATCACAGCAGATGAAAAACAGCCCCAGTCCATTGAGGGAAGATTTTAAATTGAGTTTTAACTCAATATTAAGCAATCCTAAACGAAGAACATGTGGATTCAATTCCTCAAGTTAAATATTTTGACCAGGTCAACCAAAGCTAATACTGCAACAGGAGACAAAACACTCATTCTGCAGATAAAATGATGTTGTTATTATTGGGGCAGGAGTGAAGGGGTTAAATCTGGCGACTCTATACTAGCATCAGTTAGACATTTCCAGCCAGAACACTTTCTCACACACATAAACACACAAACACATCAGTTTCTCTGTTGCTACAGCAACAGCTTACTTTCCATGTCAACTGCAAAGCTGTTTCTATGGAGACACGTATACAGAAAAAATTATTTGCTCCACAGCCAGGAACCAGATGGCAGTGAACTGTAAGAGTCACATGGAATGGCTTTACTGTTCTGACTAACTTGCAGACACAAGCACACCATAAACACACACACACACACGCATGCACATGCACGCACACACACACGCACACACACACAGAGTATACTCTCAAGCATGTATCAGCCTTTGACTAGAATCAGTCAATACTCAATGAGCATCTAATGAGTCCCAGTTCATAAGTTCCATCCCCTTATCAAACAATTATACAATGTCCTCTTATAGGAATCAATTCAATCAACATTTACTGATAATAAACTTGAGATAACAAGTCACACCCCTGAATATTGACACATTCTGCACACTCCTGCAAAGCCTCTTTTAAAAAAGCAGTTAACTACACTACAACTTAAAAATACAGCAATGTTTTAAACAGGCCAAACCTTTCTAACTATATTCTATTATAACTTTTAGTAACACTTTCCAATAAGGTTAAATGCATTAATATTATTTAGATATTAGATATGCATTAGATAATACTGAAAAATAAACACTGTTCATGGTAAAAATGTTTAATTTATTTATGATTAACAAATAAAAATGGAACTTTTTTTAAATTGATTCACAAATAATTTTATGATCTGAACAGTCTGATTCACTGCAAATGAACTAGAATTCCCAGCAGCACCTGACAGATGCATTTATTATTGCCTCGTCTTTGCGTTCTGTTTAGCCTGTTTGTTACAACTATTTTTTTTAAAGCAGCTGTATTCAGGCTACTGAAAAATGTTAAGCAAATGTTTGGTACTGCTAAAAAAAGTGAAGTCAAGTTAAAAGTGTGAAAATGAAATGAAAACTAGAGCAAATAAAGGTTAGCACTTCCCACTCTGCAATTAAAGATTGAGGTCTCGATGCAGAGTGGTTTTGGCATCCTTACCTGACTCCTGTCCTTGTCCACTTTCTTAAAACACTTATTGAGGGACAGATTGTGCCTGACTGAGTTCTTCCACCCCGTGGGGGCGTTGGCAAAGTAAGGGAAGTGTTCCAGGATCCAGTTGTATATGTCTTTAACTGGCAGTCTCTTGGAGGGGGCATCTTCTATGGCCATGAAGATGAGGCAGCTGAAGGAATAAGGGGGTTTGCAGTTTGGGTTCTGCTTGGCGTCATAAGGGAGGTCCGAGTGGGCCGGGGAAGGCGGAGTGTCATCGTCCAAGTCCTGGACAGGGCTGACGCTCCTCAACACGGGGTCGCCGAAGCTGTTGAGCAGGTTCTTGCTCTCATGGAGCCAGTTGAGATTAGTTAGTTCCTCGTCCTCCATGCTGCCTTTCTCCAGTTTGATGGTGGGAAGAGCCAGGTCCATCTCCTCGGCCTCCTGCAGGGCGCGCGTGATGGAGCTCGCCTGATAGAACTGGCTCAGGCCGCTCGCGACGCTGACCCCGGAACTTTCCGGCTTCTTACTGGGAGGCATAACCGGACCCATTTAGACCAAGGCTCCTGCAGAAGACACCAAAAAGAACAAGATCACAATCACAGAGGGTCAAAGGTGAAATTAAAACACAGTAAAAGCGCCGTTTGGGACAGTGCGAGACACTATGAAGCAGGCTTCACACATGAGATATTTCTCAATCCGAATCCACTATTGTACAAATTAACAGACTGACAGTCTTGGAGGATGACTGAGATCGCTTGATGTTCAGATCACCACAGGAAGACCTTTTTTCCATCCAAAGGACAAAACATTCTCTGAGAGCACAAAAGAATGAGACTATGAGAACCATCCTACTTTGTCAAAAGCAAGAATGCACAGCACGCAAGTCTGCTCTCGGAGATGATGGAACAGCTATCGAGCAAACGAAGACGCCTTGCTGTAGAGTGAAATATTTCAAGTAAATTGAATATAACGCTCAAGGTCAACAATCTACAAACGATCTGCTTTGTTTTATGTTCTCTCAATTGCTCTTTTTATAGTTGCCATACACGGATAAAAAAACAGATATCAATACAGTAACGGTATGATAATTTCTTATCATGATTATAGTGACCAAAATGATCATGGTTGTCAGTATTATCAAGGTATTATTAAAATGTGCTGGAAATTTTCAAAACGTACTGATACATAATAATTGATTAATAAAGGATTATATGTATGATTATACGCATAAATCGAATACGGTTTTAATGATACTTATATTTACATTTATATTTAGTCATTTAGCAGACACTTTTATCCAAACCGACTTACAAATTAAATCAACAAAAGAGCAATAATATGCAAGTGCAATGACAAGTCTCAGTTAGCTTAAAGCAGTATACGTAGCAAGTTTTTTTTAAATTATATAATAAATAAAAAGAAAACAGATAGAATACAAAAACAATAGACCAAGCTAGTGTTGTAAACAAGCAGTAAAATTAATAGAATGCAAGTCTAAAAGGGACCAGTTTTTTTTAAAGAATAGAATTAGAATAGAGAGTGTTAGAGTTAGAGGATCACATAAAGATGGAAGAGATGTGTTTTTAGCCGATTCTTGAAGATGGGTAAGGACTCAGCTGCTCGGATTGAGTTGGGCAGATCATTCCACCAGGAGGGAACGTTTAATTTAAAAGTCTGTGAAAGTGATTCTGTGCCTCTTTGGGATGGTACAATAATGCGTCATTCACTTGCAGAATGTAAGCTTCTTGAGGGCACATAATTCTGAAGTAACGAATTTAGGTAAAGGGGTGCAGTGCCAGTGGTGGTTTTGTAGGCAAACATCAATGCCTTGAATTTTATGCGAGCAGCTATTGATAGCCAGAACAAATTGATAAAGGTATTGATGAGGTATGACTTGCATTCTTTTTGTCTCATTAAAAATTAATATCGCTGCCGTGTTCTGGATTAATTGTAAAGGTTTGATAGAACTGGCTAGAAGACCTGCCAAGAGAGCATCGTAATAGTCCAGCCTGGACAAAACAAGAGCATAAAATATGAAACGGTAATACTAATCTTGGGGAATTTTTAGCATGATTTATCGTCAAACCGTTAATGATCAAATAAGACAGTAAAATCATGTGACAATAAGAAATGCTTCTTAAACACCAATTCAGCCTATTAGAATGATTTCTGAAGGATCGTGTGACACTAAAGACTAAAGTAATGGCTGCTGAGAATTCAACTTTGCCATCAAATTATTTTATATTTTAAAATATATTATAAAACATTACATTTGAATTGTAATAATATTTTACAATATAACAAAGAAAATAATCTGATCAAATATTTATGCATTACTTAGTATTCATGAGCTAAGTCTTGGCCATTTTAAGATGTCACCAAAACCAGCACAAATGACAGCCATAGTATTACTAATCTAAAGATTATTGACTATCTATTTCAATACACTAATCCATAAAGAACTGGGTGTGACAGAGGGGAAAGATATTATAGGGACATGTCAATCACTGAATCAAATACTCCGAACATGACACCAGAAAAACAGTCTGCGACCTTCCCTGTGATCTGTCACAAAGATCAATTTATGTGGCGCTGTCTCTCCTGCCTCGCTCTCTCTCGCTCAACACACCCGGTCCATCTGCAAAAGCAATTACTAGAAAGTCACCATCAAACATGATACTGCCGAAATTATTCTACGAAAACACAAAACTCAAACACTGCCTCCCCTCTTCAAAGAGCAGATTATGTTTTTTTCTAAAACAACAAGACCCTTTACACTGATTGTCATTCAGAAGAAATAAATACTTAAAGATTATACTTTAGCGCTGCAGAGAGAGCAGCATTTTGAAGTGGAACGAAATCGCCATCAGCACATTGAAATGCAACGGACACTAAAATCATTCATGAAAAATCAATGTACTGCATCTTTCCAACGAGGAGCGCTCATTTCACTCAGCCTCCGATGGGGCGCTCCGGTCCCGTGAGCCGCTGCACAGGAAAATTATATTACAGCTGACAGTAACGTAATTTAATTGCACTGTTGCCATGACAACGCAGGGCTCTGTTTAGGCCTAATTTGCTGGCAACTGCCAATTGTGTCCCGAGAGACCCGAAACATCATTCTTGACCATTATTTTCAACTTCAAAGAAAGTTTTTGCAAAATACTTCTGAGTATCACACGATAAAGAAGAGATGATGTGAATTCTCTTTTACTGGTTTATTTTAGAATAAAGCTTTCTGTCAGGTTAACATTTACAAGAAAACGCACAGTATTTTGCTATTTCATTTAGCTCAAAATTGATTTGAACATGGAAAGCTAATTTGCAACACAAATTCTCTTAGAATTTCCTCAAAAAGAAAACTTTCTTGCACCAAGGCTGTTAACGCCATCTGCACCAAAATGAGCCCAAAATAAAATAAAAGCATGCATACTGGATCCCACATAAGTTATTGTTGTGAATGACACATTAAACTCGATGTCCAGGTTCAGGTTTGTTTCTGCAGGATTGTGTTTCTCTGGCAAATAGCTGTAAATATGCTCCAGCCGTGCGTCCAGATGACAGCAGAAAGCCAGATCACAGAGGGTGGGTTAAAGCTACAGATAATTAGGCATGATGCTCTGATCAGAGCCCAAATACCATCTGCCTGTCTAAATCAACATTTGTTTGGCAGCCTCATCATAAATCAGTGATTAAACACATGCACACATGCAGTTCACGTTTAATATAGTCATATACAGTACATCTGCATATGCAAGCGACCAGCCGTTGGGCTTGAATACATTAACGTCCACCCGTGTCTGCCATGTGTTAAAATGCATAACGATATTCTATAATCGGCTATGTTCATTTACATGCCAGTATGAGAGACATAACAAAGACAGCACGATGACAAAGAACAGCACTTTGTTCCCTCATCACCCATCTTAACATCTGATTATTAACCACATGCACAAGTGCCAAGAGAGATCCTCTATTCAACACACAGACATGGACCGTCCTGATATTACAAGCCAGCCGACTCCCAAACTGTCATTGTTTTTCTCGCTTGATTGGGAGAGCGGTGTTAAAACAAGCATGAAACTCATTTAAAGTGGGTGAAGAACAAGTAATGAGTCTATTTATGCTGGTAATAAATCTCTCACTGAGTCACTCAGCCACAAAAACAAGAAAAAGTTAACTTTATGTGCAACTTGACTTCTAATAAGTCACATTCTCAACAAATTCGACTAAACTAGAATTTTACAATGTCAGAAGAAAATGCAACTGGTGCAAAATTCGTCAGTGGTTGCCAGGATGATGCTAAGGTCAAGTCAAAATCTCCTCAATCTACTTCTCTTTTCATGCAAACCTGGTGATGAACTAGACGTCAATGGGATTTAAACAAGAGTAGCTTCCTAGAAGAGTTTGTTTTGTTGCTTGAGGGTAAAAGTATAAAAAAAATAGAACCACACTATAATAAATAATCAGATATAAGAATACTTTGACAAGTACTTCAGCTTTACATCAAAACAATTGCCATCCATCCCACAAGACTCCTATTTCCTTACGCACATCACACTTAATATCAACCTGACATATAAATGGGCCTTTGAGAAAGTAAAAATAAACTCTGTACCTGCTCTGAGATTTCATTCATAAGCTTGGCATAGGCTTCTCTCAGCTCTTGTGACAAACACTTTCCTTCCCTCTAGACAGAAACAGATTTATATGTAATCTCACACCACGGTACCCACATTTCCGAGGCACTCCAAAGTACGTAATAGCTCTGCTTTGAGGGCATAAACACTCCACAGCCTACGTGAAAATCCTGGCAAGCCTTGAC
Source organism: Gymnocypris eckloni scoliostomus (assembly GCA_027564155.1). Lineage (NCBI taxonomy): Eukaryota > Metazoa > Chordata > Actinopteri > Cypriniformes > Cyprinidae > Gymnocypris > Gymnocypris eckloni. Next base: position 20,167,691 of record CM050428.1, read on the forward strand.
TCATCTGCTCAGAGTGTTTACCTGTAAGAATTCTCTCAAAGGGTGTGACCTGCAGAGGCTCCTCCTCCTGTGGAATCACATGTCATGCCCTACTAACCTAACCGACGAAACCCCGCCCCCGGCACGTCTGATTGGATGCAGGTCTGTGAGCTCCTATGAGCTGCAGAGACACGTTTGAGTGAAAACAGAGACAAGAAATGTCATTTACATAAGAAAATCAAACTTAGCTGGAGGACTCCTGGCATTTTCTTGAAGCCGGAAATCAACCTATTTGAAGCTATGAAAACAAATCCAGTCTTGGTCTCAGCTCGAACAAAAAAGCCATGTGCTGTCAATACTCGAGGAATGAAGGAGAAGTGAAAGGTCACGTTCTCTCTGCCGCAGAGGCAGTAAATAGCTGCACACAGCCTGTTTTTAAAGCGGCTCTCTTATCACTCCACAACAGAGAAGTGGCAGGTAGAGATTTCATACGGCTCAAAGCAAAAACCATGTTCAACTCAAAGCCTCGACTAAGCAGACACAAAACAACCACTCTGCGTTCAAATAGCCCCAATTACACAATGCATAATCAAAGGGCTTTAATCTTGGCATGAAAAAACATTACAAAAGTTGCAGCGAGTCTTTTTATCCCATTTGAAACTACAGCTTTTAATTACAGCTGGTCTGTGCAGCTCTCTGATCACAGTATTGTTATGCCCAGAGCCAAGTATTGAGCAAGAGTTTCCACAGCTTAACACGGTTATCATGGGTTAGTACTTGCAGAAATGATTTATAACCACTCTTTTGATTAATCTACCCTAGTGTATTTATTCAAAGTCAAAAAAACTTGTGTACAGTCTGTGAACAATTTCACTATGAGATGCTGGTTCACACAAGTGACTCAGAGTTGTCTGAGCATAACTTTCCTTTCATCCTTAACCAGGAATGTTTCATCTTTAATACAAGCTGGGAGGATGTTTGACAAAATATGTAAACTTATTAAAAAAAACGTTTTGAGAGGCAGTTTAGTCTTCTCTTTATCTGCCCAAGAGCAAAGCCTCATTTTACCTTCTGTGAGAGCAGACGATATCTTAAACTGTACCTAAACACATCTGGTATATTTATGAATGGCTGGCTAAATACAATCTAATTTCCAGTGTTGTGTAAGCTACCTTTGAACTATAGCTTGCCAACCTATACTTTAAAGCAGTCACAGTACAACTAAGTTACTAACCACTTACAATAAGAAATTCTAAAAGAGACAGCAAGTTAGTAGCATTTAACATTTCTAAAATAAAAGTTCTGAAGAATGTGTTTACATATTATATATACATAAATAATGTTTTTTTTTCACAATATATTTTATAAAAACAATTATTTTATATACATGTTTTTAAACATTAAAAAGAGGCATATATTTTCCTTAATTTGTTTTCCTTAATATTTATAAAATATAAAAATACACATTTTAAATAAGAAATATCATATTTGATGCATTATACAAATTATATTAATATAAATATTAAACACAAATATTTATTTAAAATAAAAATAAAAATATTTAATTACACGTAATTTAATTAGGTTGTAATTTTTGGCAGTTTTTAAATGAATAAAACAAATCTCAAAATGGTGACAGCAACCATTTATTTATATATGATGACGCTGAATAAATATTATTCTATAAATCTATCTAGAGGACCTAAAATTCTATGTAGATTCTCAAGTTGGTCAACTTTTCTTTTTTGTATCAATTCATTTGCATGAACTCTCCAAATGAATCAATTCAGGTATCAGATTTTCCAGTGCTAAATACTCTCTCGGCAGTAAAACCACATGCAAATTACAATGTGACATTGAAAACAGCAATGTAATTTTGTGGTTACAATACACTGCTACTAGTTAGGAAAAGACTCTTCGAAAAGCTACAGTATTTTGAAAACAACCAAGCCACTGTCATGATACTGTAAAATATAGTTAAATCAGTAAAATCACTCCATTTAGTCTCGAATGCTCCTTTTCCCCCTCCGTAGCCTTCCTGTTTGAAATCCTAACAAGGTTATTTACTAGAACAATAGTACAGTCAACAAGAAAGTACCCTTATATTTAATTCCGCCATTTCAGTAGTATCTAAATGTACCTGTTCTAATTTAAGCACACAAAGCTGGATTTAAGATATGATATTCTAAAATAGTTTTATCTCACAGCGCCCAATAAGCAGATTACCAGGAATGTTCTACCTAGTAGCAGAGAGCTCATTAAAGCAGAAACAAAGACTCGATAGTGTCAGAGGCTGCATATATTTTCCCCACAGAGGTCATTAGGGTAGATTATGACTGTTCTGTGGAGATAGAAACTCCAATTCCTGCTGGTTTCAGCTCTGGCTGGGCTGCTGCCCGTGAGAAGAGCTTCAGTCAGGCTGCAGCGGCAACTGTGTCACCACACTTACTCCGAGGCACATGGGCGTCCGTTACCCTGGTAACCGGAGGATGGCTGGGGCAGAGTGACAAGCTGTGTTAATTCGTTCACCCGTGAACCCCAGAGAATCACCGCCATTTCTCTTCATTTCTATCGGAATCGGAGACCCCATTAAAACTGTCCGATTTCCAGCACATCTCAGCTTATTACCACCATGGCTTCATTCTTTTTTCTTCCACATTTCCTTATTGGATACATCAGAGGCAAAGAGAGATACAAATTGAACAAGAGCTTTGAATAAATGCTGTAATGGATCTCCATACAAGTACAAAGCTGTGTTCAGCCTTGGATTTATAGCCATAATGTAATCATGCTTAATGGATCTCAATCACATCTACCAACCCCCCCATGAAGCAATGCAGCCTCCACCATGACCATTCTGACAGCAGCGTGAAGAACTCGGGTCAGCCTCGCTATAAACAGCACTGGACTTTTCTTTGTGCTTAGATCACAACCCTGTGGTATACTAGATATCCAGGCAACGAGACGGCTAGTTTGTAGTTTGAAATGAATGTCAATTCATTTAAAATTTTTGTAAAATGCATAATAAAATTGTACAATTTGGATTTACATAGATGTACATATACTGTGTGTACATATATTCACATATATATCAGCACCAACAACATCAGCAACTGGAAAACCCATGCATTCAAATTTATGCTTCGAATTTTAAACCAGAGACCTTTCTGACAGCAGTTACGGTCTTTAACCATTAAGCAACCACCACCCAGGACAGGCTTGCGTGGGGCCGGAGGGGACAAATGGTGATAAAATCAGAATGGCTGCAGCTCCCAACCCGGCAGAGATGAACCGCATTCGACGATAGCGAATCTGACAGAGCTGCTGTGTTGATGCATATGACCCGCTAAACCGCAGAGCCTGCTTTTATCACACCACAAATCAAATAGACCCAGAGCTCTTAAACCATGTGGACACACACAGACACACACCTTGACATTCAAATTCCCTCAGAATTCTCCTCCCATAGGTTTCTATCTTCTCCGTGGCGCTTGCCAGACGTGAGATTGCGCAGCGGTCGAGTTGGGCTGAGGTTTAACATTTCACAGAAGGTCAGTGAACATAGTGTGATTTGAAATCCAGCAGCTTTATCTCTATTGTAGAAACCGGCCATCTCCCCATGAATGCCACTACCCTGCTGGTGCTCAGCTAATACAGCAAAGCATCCAGGCATGAGAGTACAGGCTAATCTAATCCCAATGACAGAGGAGCGAGCAGAGAAAAATGTCCGCACAACTCTCCAACACATGTAAAGGTATATCTCGACAGGACACACGGGAGGATGATGGGTAACTGTATCCTAGTCACCACGATCAACCTGGGGCTTGCGTGGGGGTGTGATGGAGTAAGTCACTGTTGTTGCGAGCATCGGCTCGGGGCCTGCGGAGAACACCCGTGAGACAGGAAATTGAATTTGCCTGTGTATCAGTGACAAGGGAAACCCAGTTAGCAGCGGAGTCCAAGGATGCAGGGCCTCAAGGGAAAGGGCACTTAATGAAAATTAAGATGCTGCTCACCCAAACCACTCAATTCAGCTGATCAGCAGGCCATAATCCAATACAAAGTTTAGAAAGACCTACAAAAAATACTAAAGGTTAGAAACAAAAAGGGTCTGACTAGCCTGATGTCACTGACGAAGGTTTCAAGCTCTTAAAATAACGTATTAGTTTTTTTTCTCCAGAAACCAAAACACATATGAAAAAAGAAACTTCAAAAAGTTTTACTAATTTTCACAAACAGCACTGACTGACAGGAGACCGAGTGTCCAAATCTTTCAACATTAAAATGCATTATTAAACAAAAAGTCTTGCTAGAAGTCAGTTACCTGAATAAAATAAAATAAATAAAAAATACATTGAAATGAGGTATATAAATTGGGCTACATTTAGTTAGTCAAATTTGATAACATTTTCATTTCCCACATTTAAAACTTAAGGCACTGTTTACATTAATTATTATTTGCTTTATTGTTTATATTTGTTCTAGTGCGTAATTTCTTTATTTATTATTAGTGAATAAATTACTTAAAACTTGCCAGCAATATTTGAAATTTAATGTTGATATTTGAATTAATATTAACATTTAAATAAAACATTTGCTCAATAGCATATTCACAACATGTATTCGTTGCTTTCATTTTCATTTCTATCAAATGAATATTACTTTTGTCACCTCACCTTTTACACAGTCACCTCTGATAACAGATACTCTTAATTGCAGAAACGAAGCAAGACAAAAATCTGTAAAGCTGTTTTGAAACACTAAATACTGTGAAAAACATTTTAGATATAAATGTTAATTCTACTGAAATGAATATTTACTTCCACTGTGATATTGAGTATTGTACAATTACAGAACTGACAACTGAAGTGCTGTAGTACCACAACAAACTTACTATACACTACATTCGCTGAACCTAAAGTGCTGCAATGAACCACTGAAGAACCTTCAAGAGGGTATGAGCTGGCAGGGGAAAGGAAACTTCTTCCTGTTCACTCAGGCCACTCTAACAGGCTCCTAATGAAGGTGCGCCTCACGGGAACTCTTCAGTTGTAGTTTTTCTTTCTTTTTCTTCAATCCCAAAAGGAGTGAGGGACCCGAGTATGGCTGCTTTAGGTTTAATAGCCATGTTAAATGGCAAAAACTGTCTCGCTGCGCAAAGCGTTTCATTAGTAAACAGCACTCAAGATGGCAGTGCCATTCGGTACAATAACACGTAACAATGCAATTAATGGTATTACATGCGGGAGGGGCCGCGGTCTCGGGTGCACTGGGAAGATTATAATTGTTCCAGTCTGACTACCTCTGGGAGCCTGCAGCGGGAGCATTTATAATTATTACCAGACCAAGAGAGAGAGAGAGAGAGAGAGAGAGCTATACAGCTTTACTGTACACCATATACAGAAACATAAGTATTCTTTCAAACTGTACTGAGCTGCCTCAATGCATACTGCCTATTAAGCCAGCATCCTAACCATCATTAACCCTTCTGACTTATTTGGAATGGCCTACATAAGCATTAACCAAAACAATACCACTCCTCACAGATCCTCATGGAAGACTCAACAGCGTTTTTATTTCAATAGGGTTTGGCAAACTAATGCTAATGGCCTGGCTTATGTTCAGTTATCATTAACTAAACCCTAAACTATTTAAAATATTGTTTTATTTCAGCTTTATTTAAATTAACCAAAAATGAATAATTAAACAAAATCAAAAATGTTAATTGTTGCTTTGTCAAATAATTGAAATTTTAAGCTGAAGTACTAAAATTACTAACTTACTTAATACTTACTTACTTAAATTACTGAAAAAAAAGTAATTACGCAGAAATATTTCAAGATACTTCAAGTATTGAATAAAATAATAGTTTCTTATTATTCTTCCTATTTATATACTTCTTGCAATGCATTCTGACATTGCATTATCTGTGGATAACATGCACTGCTGCCTTAAAATTAGACTAAAACAAGTTAATTTAGGATGCTATATGTTTTGGAACAAACTTTGCCTTGATATGCTCCCTCACTAGGTTTCGGAGCAAAGCAATTTACAGCAACCGCATAGACACAGCGTCCTTTTTCCACATTTACTACTCAAAGGGGAAGACAGCACGCAAACCACTCATTCTTAAATTAAAGTATATTCGTCCCCAACTGCAAGCATTTCGGAGCACATTCCTTTTGATCTACGTCTACAATGTCTTCCAGAGGAGTCAATAAAAGCTATACACCGGCTCCTTTACGAGCCCTGCAGATATATATTAGAGGGATCTTACTGATTCAAAGCACAGCCATAAACACAATGGCAGGCCTGGCTCAGTGATAAGCTTCCCTTAGTGGAGACTGATGTTATCGGAGAGAGCACTGGACTGAGAGAAGGACCAAGGTGATGTTGAATTCCTTCAAGGGAAAGAGTGAGACCATCAACTCAGTATATCACAGTTCAGTGTAGGACACAACTCACACACAGGCACATCACGGCCCAGCAAACAAATACCCGACTTTCCGCAGAAATCCTGCTAGATGAGGTTGTAAAGCAGTCTTAATCTTTAATCACCAAGCCTGGATCAGAAACATTCATTCACGCACCGATGATAATACCGTCTCCTGTACCTCAGGATCCACCTCTAATCACCCAGCATCCTCCTCCACAGTGACAAACAGGGACATAAACAGAAACAATACATACACGTTAATGCCAATTAACCACATTATAGTTATGATACATACTAGGGCTGGGTTTTAACACAAATATGATTATGCTTTACAAGTTTGCAATTCAATTAGATTCTGATTTTGATTTGATTCAGTATCAATTATTTTGGATATATATCAGGCACAGGTACCAAAGTTCCTCAAGAAAATAAAAATGTCTCAACTAATGCTGTAAAATATACATGAGCATCAGTTTGTACTACATTATAATATTTAATGTTAAAATTAGCTGATTTGTATTCAAACACTTTACGCTCAATACATTTTTATAATATTGAAGTTATAACACTAATTAACTTTAAATGTCATACATTTTTATTATAAAGATTTAAATGGTGGCTGTCATAAAAACATAACAGATTTATTTAAACTTAACTGATACTTAACTTAAGTGATATAGTTTACAAGCTATTACATTGACGACTTTCTGCAGTTGAAACAACAACATGAGACAGAATACAGATTTTCGGTAATTTGTACTCTTTCTTTTAAAATACCTTTTTAATTTTTAATTTTATTTTTGGCATTTGTGCCTTTATTTTGATAGGATCATTCTTTTAAAGGGTTCATATGATGCGATGTCGTATGTTTTCCTTTCTCTTTGGAGTGTTACAAGCTGATTGTGCATAGATAAGATCCCTGAAGCTGCAAAGACTAAAGTCTCAAAACCAAAGAGATATTCTTTATCAAAGATAAGACTCCGCCACGCCCCTAAAATGGCTCATTCAAACACTCCCCACAAGTCTTCGTCACGGTGTGGGGTGATTTGCAAAACACAGCCCAAATGTTTACGCAAAGAAAGGGGCGTGATTTTTATTCTCGCTGTAGTGCTGTTGCTGCAGACAATTCCAACTTTAAAAAGGACAGTCTGACGCTTCTGACGCACAACCTGTAAGTATGTTTCTGCTACTAACTATTCAAATGCGAGTTTTGAGCTGTCTAAAGTAGTGCTTGTTGTTTGTCGTTTGTCCAATCACAAATGCAGACATGGTAATTTTCACACGGCGCGATGCAACGCAACGCGAAAAAAGACAGTATAAATCATTATTATCAGTAATTATGTCCCCACTGGATGCAACAAATGCCTCGTTTGTAATGGGTTTTATTGTTTTAGTCGAGAAAGGCCATCACAATACGGTGAGGGACGTAACACTTCCATCTCATGCTTGAAGTATTCGGCCAATCACAACCCTGGCCAATCAGAGCGGGCCTCGCTTCTCAGAACGATGAGCTTTGTAAAAAGCGACGCGTTTCAGAAAGGCGGAGCATAGAGGAGCAACAATAATAAACAGGATATGGAAAATAATGTGTTTTTTGAACCATGAACCATGTAAACAGGTTGCATTACACAAAATACAACAAATATATATTTTTTTCCTTTAACATACCTTCAGATGTTTTTTCATGTTTATTTCACATTGTAACTCGTACTTAAGTTCGTTTCGCGCTGCCGCTTCTCTTGAACTGAGGCGCTACAGATATCTGTCACTTAAACACTGCAAAACTGTATTTATTGTTAGAATACTGTAATTAAAAGGACAGAATTTGAAATCTGAGACTTTAACCCTGTTTACACTAGTGTGGTTTCATTTTAAAATGTTGTTTAAAATTAAAATGATCCTCGTCCACACTGGCGTTCTCACTGCCACGGTCACATGACCATTCATAATGCGCATGATGTTATTGTTTACACGGGCGTCAAGGATATGCAGTGCAAATGAGGGCCGCCATGTCATAGTTTTCAAAAGTCTTAATTTTTGTCCATTTACACTGAAAAGCAATCCTTGATTTTTCAAACTACAACAGCGCTTTTGAATGTCTATGTTTTCAAGGGTCGAAAACACCGGGGTAGTGTAAACATCAGGCGTAACCGTATAAAAAGTCATACATTTTAAAATGAAAACACACTATTATAAACAAACAGTAACAAATCACAATGCTTATTACGATTTATTGGATGGGAGGTGCACAACAATGTTCTGTTTATTAACTGAAAACAGGCTAGGCTACTTGATTCTACTTTGGATTTTAGAACTGATATCATGTCATATAAATGCGAATCGATTAAAATAAAAAATATATATTTTTTTACCCAGCCCTAATACTGTACATACAAATACCTACACCTTTCAATCATGTTAAGCAATTTCCACTAGTTTTATACTAAGCTAATGGCACTTTCTATCCTGTTAACCTAACCCTTGCAAAAACCTCTTTGCATTTACATTAAGACTACATTCCTAGAGGCCCCCCAACACTGCACATGTTGCATCTCTCCTTTGTCTGACACACCTATTTCAGGTCTTGGAGTCTCTACTAATGAGCTGATGATCTGAATCAGGTGTGTTTGATTAAGGAAACATGGAAAACATGCAATGTTGGTGGGCCTCCACGATCGTGGTTGGGAACCATTGCTTTCAGACATATTTAGTATATTTATTGAGCCATTTTCTTTATTGGGTCTTTATTTTCTTTTATTTATTTCTTTGTCGGCCCCTGCAGTGTCGACAAAGTCTGACCCGCACTCTCACACAAGCGCACACCTCCAGCTGAATATGTTCCAGAGGTCAACTGTGGTCACGGAGATAAGCTATCATTCATCATTGTGGCAGGCGGCGCTCCTGAATTAAGCTCGTGGTAAAGTTATAATCAGAGGAAGAGGGTCCATATCAGCGCTAAACAAAGCCGTCTCAGTGATAGCGGGGTCAGTGAGAGCATGTGAGCGAGATTCTTAAGCTCTCCTGCTCATTTGACCTGTTCTCCTTTCAAACATGATCACTCCACATTCATTCAGCTTTCATATAAAACAAGATCTGTTACGTTGTAAAGCAGCCTTGAGAAAGAGGTCAAAGTGTTTATGTGCTTGTCTAAATTTCACAATGCTTTTAAAGAGCAAATGTATGTCAATGTCCTCACAGATATATTCACTCATATTCAAAAATATTCACTGGTGATAGTTGAGGAGATCCCCGTCTATGTAAAGCGCTTTGAGTACCCAAAAAAGCGCTATATAAATGTAACACATTATTATTATTATTATTATATAGTGAAAAGACACGTAAAGAAGACAAACAAAAGTAAAAAATAATGGCATTTTAAAATCTAATAATGCCAAAAGGTGTCCTAGCATGTGAAAATACATTTCACTGCTGATTATATTCTGTATAATTGTGTATGTGACAAAAAAAATAAAAACTTGAAAAAAATAATAAATATATATAATGACATGCCTACTTCTTTACAGTATGCAAAATGAGAAAAATGTTCTGGTATCCATTTTCCAATCCCATAAGACTACAGGGGAGGAGTCATCATTAACAACAGCAACATGGCTGATGTTGTAGTAGGTCAAATGATGTTTTCTATTTTAATATATTTGAAAATGAAAATGTAAAATCTACTAAATTAAATATATTAATATATAATATTAAACCAAACAAAAAATCTTCAAGGTCATCTCAAGTATATAGTGTATTTTTGTGCACTGATGGCTGATCTTAGCATGAGCATCACTGCTCATCTGTGAAGGATACAGCCCCTAATGAGGAGAGTAAAACAGCTGCTCTCTGCACCACCAGATTTAGGAAGTCAAAATCACACACGCATAAACATGTGCACGCACAAATACTCATGCGCCGGCAGTGCTGGCACAGCATAATTAAAATATTATTCATTGCATTTGATTTGCAGTTAAGGTTAAATGGTTGCAAATTATTTATTCCTCAATTAAACAGCACATGTGCAAAGGTGAACACCATTAAATTGTAAATACTTGTGTCAACAGTTTCCCCCCCCCCCATATTTTTAGCAGTGTGGCATTATTAAATGGAAATTGTGCCCGTGGCGGAAACTACAATTTGACCCAGGTGAAAACACAAATGAACCCAGCTGTCATTTGCAAAACACAAGCTTTTCACGAATGCAGGAATTATAGGAAACAGCTGCCATGTAGTGAACAGACAATCCATGACACTGGTAATTTAATGCTCAACTCAAGGCCCTCGTCCATAGATTCCCATGGAAAATTAAACAAGAAGATGTTCATCTGTGTGTTCTATTCAGACTAAGCACTGCATTCTGCATTTACAGATCGGTTTATCAAAAAGACTGAAAAATGGGCAACGGATAAATTGGTTAACTGATACTCCAGATATTCTTCTGAAAAGAACTGTTTAAAAACTTCATAAAAGGTGAATGTAGCAAGAGATTACACAAGTTCATCATACACTTACTCATTTTACATAGCCCAAATGTATGGCAGCACAATTTCCTATAAAACAGCAATAACTGCACAAATGTACCTTAATACAGGTCTACTGTGCAGTGCTGCAGGCAGTACTCCATTTTCACAGCGTGCCGCCAATGTGGAACAACTTATTAAAATATTCTGACAGAGCCACAACACCACTACTGAAACTACATCAAGGACAAAATAATCACCAATGAAATCATTAATAAGCGGAATAAATGATAATCTGACTCATTAAAATCCTTATTTCTTCCCATCGCAATAATTTAGAGAGTAGCTCAGCCATTAAATGTTGAGTGTTTTCATCATTGTGTGTAAACAGGGATTAAAAATGGATAAAAGTAAGAAAAGTAAAAGTCTGAAAGAAGTCAGTATGATTAAAAAATAATAACAATTAAAATGCATTAAAGATGCATTAAATTGATCAAATGTAAATCAATTAAATTGATCAAATGTAAATTTTTATAAAAATCTTTATAAACATTATAAAGACATTTATAATGTTAATAAAATATTTATATTCCAAATGATATCATTTAACTTTCTGTTTATGAAAGCATCATGAAAAAATGTATTATGGTTTAAAAAAAAAAAAAAAAAATTCAACATTTATGATAAGAAACATTTCTTGAGATCAATCAGGATATCAGAATAATTTCTGAAGGATCATGGGACACTGAGGACTGCAGTAATGATGCTGACAATTCAGCTTTGTCTTCACAGAATTCAATTACATTTTAAAATCTAGAAGAACAGAAAACTCTTATTTGAAATTGTAATAATATTTCAGTATTTATCTTGTACTTTTGGTCAAATAAATGCAACCTTGTTAAGCATACGAGACTTATTTCAGAAACTTTCAGTGACTTTTTCTGTGTCCTGAATCTAGCAGAGACAAATCTACAGAGAGCCCAAATCCTTCCCTAACCTGGGCAGGAGACAAGATAGAGGTAATCAAAATATATATCTTGTTCTTCTCAATCTCTCTCTGCCTCACTCATATGCACATCAGCGGGAGCCAGAGTTTGATCAGTGGCAGGCACACACTTCCTTAAAGGCTGCCTAATCTGAGGGAGTCAGGTGTTTGTACCTTCTGCCAAAGCTTTGGCGGAAAAGTGGAGCAGCAATCTGACAATGCTCCTCTGACACAGTTGCCTAGCAACGGCGAAGCTTGGGGTCTCAAGCTGATGGTCTCAAGCAGGATTTATCATCTCTGACGACTTTTATTTTATCTAGACAGATTAACGGGCCCTGCGAGGAGCGGAGGACACACAGGCGTATAAACACATATTCGAGCATAAACAGCAGGCACGGATAACAGATGTAGAAAATGTCGCTGGCAAGAGAAAAGAGGGAAGCGAAAGTTACCTTTCCAAAGATCTCTCCTTCCTTGCTCCGCAGGCTGAGAGATCTTATACATTCGGCAGTCGCCTTTTGCTGCCAAGTGCGGCTGATTTTGAGGAGATGAGAGCTCTGGTCTTGGCATGGTGTGATGAGCTGTTGGGAGACTAATTGCGGAGTGTAATCTGCTCTGATTAGCGGGAGAGGAGCGGGCAGGTGTGAGCACACACACATCAGCTCGGGCCGACGCAGCTGCAGCCTGACCGTGTGCCAGATAAACAAAAGGCATGAGGCCGAGGCCACGATAACACACAGTCTCCATCGCTATCCTCTGCTAATTAACCACCAACACACCTATCACACTTAACTGCCTGCCATATGTTTACATCCAGATGAGGTTTCATCTCAGCCACCTTCCCAGGAGCGCAGTTCACATCCAATTCTAAAGCGGCAGTGACAAATTATTTAGGAGCGTGCATGGGATTCAGTCAGCGCATACATCTTGTTTAGATTTCTGTAGCGTTGTCCTGGGCTAGGAAAGGTGCAGGAAACACATGCTGTGCTTGAGTCAGCAGGATCTGGGGCTGGCGCATTAAGTTATCACGTCTCGCTATCCCTGCCCACAGCTGACACAGGCAATTAGAGCTGAGGTTAATATCGCGTAGCCACGGACCAAAAAAATGCATATCTCCCTATCCCATCGCTCTGAAGAAGGAACGCCGGGTCCTCGCAGAATTAGTGCTGGGGTAGCACACGCAATGCCATGAAGGACATTCCACGGCCTTGGCGTAACTTTGAGGTACAACCGCTTGGTTTAAAACCAGGTTCGGTAATTAACAGGGGTTTTGGGCAAAAATGCCACCAAAATGAACAAAATTTAAGATAAGGGGCAAAATAATGACCATTTATATTTCTATTATGGTTTGTCGCAATTAAAGTGAAACATGAACATAAAAATGTTGATTGTGGCATTCACATTGCATCAGATTTATTTTTACGCATTTTTTCTATGCAGCGCTGAGTATTATATCCAAATTACACAAGTTTCTGTTGAACTTATGAATGCAATAGCCAATCACCACTGAACATGCTGGAGTTTTGTTAAGTACATAAACAAACTGCAAAAATCTAAGTAAGAGATTTATTTTGCAGTGTACACAGGTTCAGTAGCAGGAGTTTTGCCTAACTCGCGCTAGACTGAAGTCATAGCCTGCTTTAGTGATGTTTTTCCTGTTTTCTGCATATAATTTATTCACAGTTTGAATAACTGAACTCTTAGCTTGTTTTGTCTGTGTAGACAGATATGACATGACATTTCCCCAAACACAAAAAATGTATCATTATTACAATATCAAGAGCAATAATCAACAATAATGATTTGTCATAATAATGTAGGCATATTCTGTAATAGGTTTAAGTTTTTATGTCATAATTTATATGCTTTGCGTACAGTAAGCTATTTACATTATGCATTTGCTGTGTTAATACACACACCTTTGAACAGCATTAAACACTATTGCCATGTCAGAGGCAGCTTCTGTTTTATCTCTGCAGTGTAAAGATGGAATTTGTTGATGTTGATAACATTTTATTGATAACAGTCTATAGTATTCTGGATGACTAAAGTAGCTGGTTAAATTAAAAGTATTAGACATTAAAGACAACAAAGATACAGTAAAAAAATGCTACTGGAAATCAACTCTAAGGGGGCAAATATCAGTTCATTGCTGCCCATGTTCTACACACAATCGCCTAACCAGGACTCTTAACCTTCTAGAGCAAGGTGAAGGGTAAACCGAAAGTAGACATGACGGCAATGTTTACTGTGCTCCGGTTCACTTAATCTCGGTGTCAGATGACAATTTATACATGTCATTCCATTACCACACCATAAACTGTCCCCAGTGAAACGCTGCCCTGCTAATCAGCTCCCTCACAAACAGAATTAGATTTCCAATCGAATTTGTTTCGGCCTGGAAAAATATGACAAACCGTTAGGACAATGCAGACCGATGGCCGTGGAAGGGCGCTTTTCTTTTTATACTCGAGTTAAAACAAAACATAGCATGAGGGAGCGCTTTCACGTAGTGCTCTGGCGTGGTAAGTGTTTGCAGAGAGGGGAACGAATCTACATTTCAAACAGACAATGGCTGGCCAGAGGTCAGTCTCTTTATTTTCCCTTTGGCGTGTGTTGTCGAAGCATCTGAAGACCTGGGGCTCTTTCACTTATCTTTAGCAAACACTGGTGGAGGCTGACTGTCACAAGCCCAAAGTTTGTTCTTGTTGATAATGTCATGGCAACACAAGGAACGGGAAAACGGCACTCCAGCTGGGATGGTGGCAAACACACTAAAAGCACACTAAAAAGACTTCAGAGGCGTGTACCAAAAACATGAGAATGAGAAGCCAGCGATCTGGAAGACAATGCTCATTTTAGATTCAACTACGTCACGTCACATCAGATTTTCGAGTGATTAAACTATTTTAAAATAACATTTTATAGTAGATCATTTTTGGTTTTAAAATGATTGTATTTGCATGAATTTGGTAGAAGCATAAAAAATGTGTCTCTTGCTTCTGTTGTTATTGAGTGTACAACCATACCTATTGAATGTAAGACATTTTTTTATATTAATCCCCCCCGACACGATTTCCCCAAAAATGCTTTTTTACATCAAAGTGCTAAATAAATGTATAAATAAAAAAATGTATAAATAAAAAATATATAAAAAAAGAACCCATGTCCACCCAGGTCTCTTTTTTAATAATTAACTATGGTAAGTTGTTAACAGTTTAATTTGCTCACTGAAAAATACTGTTACAATAGTGCTCATTTTAAATGCTCCTTGAAGCATTTAATTCCCACATTATCAGAGAAACCACAACTTCCAGCGGACAAATCATCTGTATGCAAATGAAGTACATTTCTTCAAGATCAGCGGAAGAGATCGTGAGAGAAAAGCTGTCTAGGGTCATTAGTAAGGTTTCAAAGTCGCTCTGCCCTCTGTCAGAGAGCGTTTGACAGGTGCTGCCGAGGCAAAGCTTGCCGCAGGAGAGAGAAACGATACCGTCCTGATTAGATCGTCCACCTCAGGGAAGGTGCTGATGCACAGAAATTATAAAAGAGAGGAATAGAAGGACGAGGGGGTGGAGAAAACTAGAAGTGCAAAATAGAAGAGCTGTCAAATGTGCAATGTTTCTTCCCCCACGTTGCACTGTCCCTTCTCTGGTGTGGTCTGGTGCATCACCTCCAGCGGAGACGTCTCAGTGCGATGTGTCAGTAAGCAGAACCCTATCCTCTTGCTGTTCACAAAACTGTCAGGCTTCGCGCCGACCCACCAGCTTGTGTTACTACCACGTCAAAAAAATCAGACGTTTGAGAAAATAAACCACTCTTGCGCAATCCACCAAACCGAAAGTCGCACTTGTTAACCGGGAATGGCTCCCAGAGCACTCCAAGCCCTCTCCCAATCAAGAACCGATCCTCATCTGGCATTTCATTAAACTCAAACAAGCATTACAATGCATTGGCTCACACGAAAGCGGAGTAATTCGAGGGGTTAGGCTCATCAGCGTTGGCCGCTACTCTAAAGTCATTAATGAGGGCTCAGGCCAGGCTCAGGGCTTTCCACGAGTCACTAACACTCCTACAACCCCTCTTCATTTGATGAGCTCGTTCATAAAGCTTGAGGAGCCTGGATGCCGTTTTAGAAACGGTCCCTTTTCCAGGCTAAATTAACCGTTATTGAGTGAAAACAGGTCAAGTGGACTGGGGGCACACTGCTAAGTAAAGCTAAAGAGAATAGTGTTATAATGGGGGGCGGAGGGGGGGCAGAGCAGAGTGTGTAAGCGTGAAAGCAGAGGCGGACTGGCTGTTGCTCAGCATCTATGGGAAGTGGTGGCAGCACAGAACAAGGTGATTTGCACATTAAAAGCAGCAAATGTAGTGCAGCTTTGAGGAAGCCACCAGCAAATAATTTACACTCTCTAAATAAATAAAGCAAGTTGACAAAAATCCCTCAACATTCGGCATGATAAAACACTTTCGCTTGAACAGTAAATCGATGCAGAGCCAGTGCCTGGATGTCAACAATGTTTTGAATGTGTTTTGACACTAAGAGGTGACAGTCATTCACTGAAGACACATTCTGCCTTGGGCTTGTGATTGGGTACAGGATGTGTGTGTGTGTGTGTGTGTGTGTGAAGAATAGAGAGAATGATACAAACCATAGTACGCTGAAAATGAAGCTGAGAGCCACCCCGCTGCACAAGAGCCCCGTAAAATACAGTTGTTTATATGCTCGAGTCTCGACAGCAGGGCTGTGCCCTCCCTGACAGAAAAAAATGAAAGCAATATCAATGAAATATGACACTGATGATAGATCGGGAGAGGAGATGGAAATGACTTGATTCTCCCGAGTTTTCCGAATGAGATCCGGCCTGCGAGGATGTGTTCAAGCTGAACTCTGAGATGACTCGCTCTTGTCAGGTTTCTCAAACAATCAGGGCATCAGCTCTGCTGGGAGTTTTCTGAAATGAGCAGAAAACTCAGCAGGTTTGTATGAAGCCCACAGTGGAAGTGCGGTACTGTTAATAAACCGCAGGTTTGTATGAAGCCCACGTTGGTAGTGCGGTACGGTACGGTTAATAAAGCGCCTATAAAGGCTACAGCTAGATACAAAAACCATTTACACCAACTACATGAAACGCTGCCAATCACCTAAACTCGAAATTTTCTCTGAAAGCTGACTCCTACATGATCAGTATGTTTATCTGCGTTTAAGAAATCAAGTGTCCATATGTCCTTGGAGAACATCCCTTGCTGTAAACGGGAATAGGCTGTGTCCACTGGCTGTATAGACAGTTCTCAATGCCCTTGATGCCTGCAGAACAGAGGACAATAGAATCAGTTTGAACAATGCAAGCCCTCTTAACAACACTGATCCACTAGGCCCAGAACCACAGTTTGTCTTAACTTTCATCACACCACACACACAAAGCCACCAGAGCTTCAATTCAGAGGGAAAATGCCTGGTTTCTTCTCACTTTAAATAATTCATAATCGAAATGCTGAATCTTATAAGAATCAAATCTTTTAAAGAGATTTGAATTGAAGATTTGACATGTCAATTGATTTGTAGACTATGGGATGCGGAACAGTGACAGATTTAGTGTTGTTGTGACTTAGTGTTTCTTCAAGCGCATCATTCTGCGCACAGGATGCGCATAATTGCTTAATGCCACTCTGTATTGGAGCCTTTCGTATTATATTTTTGCGCAGTGAAAGATTATTAATAAAAATATGTAAATTTCACTGCATATATATTTATATATAAATATATTACTTGTTTTCAATTAATGTATTTCACAACAATACAAAGAGCAATATATCATTTTTTACCAGATTTAGTCCTACACTTATTCACTTTTCTTTGTTCCCCAATAAGTATTTTGTCACAAATGTTAGATTTTATAATATTATTGTGCACTCATGATTTTTCTAGAGTAACTTTTGCTACTGAATTATCCACTAAACTAGTTTATTTAAGTATTTTTTTCATAAATTAGAATTACATATTCATTCATTTGTTGTTTTTCTTTACAATAAAGTTGTCTATATTTAGTAGATTGTGTGTAAAACACAAAAGAGTGATGAGCAGGTCAACACACACTGAGATACAGGAATTCTACACTGTTTTAAAAAAACTGTACTGTATCGGATCGATATCGGTATCGGCAGATACTCAGAATTTTTGGTATCGGATCGGTATCGGTTCTGAAAAAGTGGTATCGAGCCATCCCTATAGATTTAAGTAACAGTCTTGCGTGCGCACAGCAGCAGAGTAGTTACGTTTTGAGTGAAAACAGGGCGGAAAAGCTGTGAGGTTTTAAAAGAGTGCTGAGAGAATTAAACAAATGAATATATGAATGAATTAATTAATTATATGAATGTACCTCTGAAGGTTCTGACTGTCTTCAGAAACAATTCGATTGCATTTTGTTTTCATTTTCGCTCCATGTAATACCTAAAGGAAGTGTTTTTAATCGCAATACTGCTTTGTCCATGGATTTTATGAGAAACAGATGTATTCAGCTTTTCCATATAAAGCGCCACCTAGTGTCTAGAGTGCTTACAGAGACTCTATGTACATTCAGCCTGTATACAGTTTCTGTCTGGCCAAAAACAGAACGAAATTTGCATGCCCCGTTGTATATTTTGAGTTAAACTGAAAGCGCTGTTCCTCTCCGCTGCTCACTGAACAATGCAGACGCACAGAGAGAGAGAGAGAGGTGTGCTGGGAAGACAAGACCTCGCACGGCAGTACCAGCAAGTTTCATAAACTAAATAAGGTTTGGCCAAACACTAAAGTGTCACTAGGTGCTATTTTGAGAAAAGAAAAAACAAAACAAACAAAAAAAGGTTGCTAAAGGGGTCTGCAAAGTCGCCAAGTTGGTATCACTGTGCATGTCCAAGTTGCAAACAATGTGTTTTAGAAACATTTAAACAAAGATATTAGGTTGACTTTCAAAAGCTAAAATAAAGCTTAAAAAAAGCTCAATTTAAATAAGGTGATTTTTTTTTCAGTGTCTTGCTTCCACTGTTAGAAGGGGAAAAAATCAAGTGATTGCCCCAGCGCCGCATGCGCGCTCACATTTAAGCATTCTACCTTGACAATACAGCCTGTTAATTTATCATTATAAAAAACAATCAGTCAAACATATGGAAAAAAAACACAAATCTGTGCTGTTAAGCGTTATCACCGTACCGGCATGAAGTTATGCAAAACATTTTTTGTTTCTCTCCTCTTTCTCTAAAAAACTTATATTTTATACATGTATCATATTTTAACCATGCAGAAAACCTTTTAAAATATTTTGATAAATTACTGAAAAAAATTAAAATAAAAAAAAGTGACTTTAAACCATTTAACTGATTGTATTAGTATTAATCGGTCAAAATTCTTAGCGGTCGGTTAACGGTTAAAATTAACATCCCTAGTATATAACATGTAAACAAAAACGTGCTATTAATCGTGATTAATCATTTAACACACACACACATATATATATATATATACACACACACACACACACACACACAGAGAAGCCAGATAACAGTAACCAAGCCTATAAAACAATGTTTTTGCTTTTTATCTTTTTTTATTATCATGCAGCAGGCACAAGTTGAATATCAGTTAGAATAATAACACCTCCTTAATATCTTTTTTCTCCTTAAAGCCACACAATTTGATTCCTGTCTGTAGCCCAAACACTGTGGAACGAGTTACACACTTA
Source organism: Gymnocypris eckloni scoliostomus (assembly GCA_027564155.1). Classification (NCBI taxonomy): domain Eukaryota; kingdom Metazoa; phylum Chordata; class Actinopteri; order Cypriniformes; family Cyprinidae; genus Gymnocypris; species Gymnocypris eckloni. The sequence continues at coordinate 20,187,272 of CM050428.1, forward strand.
AGGTTAATACTTAGTTATAGGGATTTGAACAAACCCCTAGCATTAATTATAAGCTATAAAAAGTGTGAAGTGTTCACAAACACATAATTTTGCAAATGATCTAAACATTCCGTAAAGCTTTGACAATTGCGTTCTGTAAGCCACAGTAAAGAGCCGCTGCAGTCAGTCAGCATTTTGGGGCACAATCCTCCATTGTGCCTGCAGCAAAAGGCCTTTTGACCCAGGTGTGAACTTGAGTGTCAATACCATTCTAGAGTCTGTTATTATTTGATCGGCAGCGGTCGGCTGGGGACATAATTCCAGTGCACTGGAGAGCTGGTCGTGCACTTACACTGGACCTAAGAGGCCAGCTATTTCAGCAGCAGCTACACTTCTCATTTCTCTCTGCTGGAAACCCAAGTGTTTACACCAAATTTACAGTTATTTTTTCCCTCTTGTGCAAACAAAGAGGCACCAAAAATAAGGAGAGATGATGCAAAAAGGAAACAAAACCAAGAGAAAAGTTGGTCTAGAAAGGGACGGAGTTAATTTTAGATTAAAACAAGACAAGTGTGAGATTCAAAACATGTCTTTGTAGCTCACTCATTTTTAGCCAGAGCTCAGCAAGCGGTAAACGTGCTTCCCAGAGGTACTGCTGCCAAGGGTCTATCATTCATTAGGCTGCCACCATCATCACATGCATTCCAGACACTTAATCACTAGGATAGAGATAAAATAAAAAGCTTGAAGGTCACCAGGGGGAGAGAGCGATAGAGGGGAGAAAGCATAGAGGGGTGAAGATGTATGGCCTCATTTTGATTGAGGACGTGACGCTTTCAGTCACACGCGACAGAAAATCCGATGAGGAGATGTGTTTTGACTGGAGACCTTTATCACAGACTCCAACGGTTTGCCGAGCTACACATCACAAGGAAACGGCCCTGGGGAATTCAGCCGCAAATCGCAAGCAAAAACATTTAATAGGACTATCTGAGTCTACCCTCTTCCGTATTCACTTTACGCTCTAGAAGGCGAGCAACAGTAGAGCGTTGAGCGAAACTCTGAATCTGAACCATCATGCATATTTCCCCTTCTTTCCCATCAGGTGTTTTTTTGCCTGTCTACTCCTCTGATGTTTTGACATATTTCTCTGCCTCGTCGAGTGCTCGTCTCCGATTTGCCGTGCTGTTTAATGTTCATGAGGGGCGGCGCAAAACTCGGTCCGTTGACAACCCACTGGCTGTTGTTACAAGATCTCAGACAGACAAAGAAGACGAGGTGCACCGCTGAGGAGTCCCACACTCCACTGCCTCAAAATAAAAAGCGCCTTGACCTCCTCAGTAGCCAGCTTCACCTCTCAACTGTGACGGACGGACAGCGCCCTTGTCTCGTCCCACGGCCCAGCGTGCTTGAATAATGCCAGCTCTCTGCACGCCCCGGGCCAACAGCCACCCACCATACTTAGAAACTTTTGATGCTTAATCTCCTGAAATGCAAATGTGCCAAATGAGAGACGGAGTCTCGAAGGAGAGCCTGCCATGCTGCGAGTGTAAATGGACACGGTTAAACCCTTCTCTATGACCGGCTCAGCCTGCACCGACAACCAAATCTGAACTATAACAGTCACTTTCCGTGCAGGAATTTGTATGGCATTTGAATTTGAAAGTGTGTATGGTGGGGCATACAGTTTTGCTTGAGGATATTGGAACTTTCAAGAGGCTTTGTTCACATGCCGTGATGACAACAGCAACTGAGGAGAAATTGTCAAGGCGACATGTATCGAATATCACAAAAGTTCAGACCAAAGCGATTTCCCTCCCCTCTCCAAACCTCCCGCCGAAGACGAAACAAGCAATTCACGACACATCCTCTTACTTTAAAGAAAACAAGCGGCTGACACATTTCCTGCCAACAGGCCCTTTCCTCAGATAACACAAGACTCCCGTCAACAGGAAGCCCTTTCACCGGCGGCTCTGCCTCACTTCGGCATGTCACACAAAACAGCTCCTCAACCCCAGCCCCCACAGCCTCCCCTCCAACTGTTGAGGAAAACTTGCATTCGATGACTGCTAAAAACAGTCTGCAAGGAACCAGACTTAAAAGTGTGGGCTGCAGCCTCGAGTCCTTCAAATGCTCTTGGTCTGAGAGGCAGCGTTTTAACAGCCTCAACAATACTCCTGAAATCAATTAACGTGCAGCCGGTGGTATCAACATTACACACAGCCTGCCATTACATCAGATCCCACAAATAGCTCTGGCCAGACGGACGGACATCGTTACGGTCTGTGCAAACCAGGGGAAAGGGTGCACACAAAAGCACAAACATGCCCTCTCGACACGGGTCAATGCTTTAGATTTGTTAAAAGCCTCCAGTTCTGGTGCGCTCACCAGAAGTTTACACGAGTGAGTGCATGAGCACAGTAACGACATATAAAAGATTTGAGGAAAGTTTGTAAAAAGCAAATCAGAACTCACGTTAAGTGCACAGTGCATTTGAAGAGCGGTGAGAGAAGAAAACCTGAGGCAACCTTCATAAGGCAGGGGCTGTACTGTTTGAGCAGCTGCTAATAGGAGAACTGGCAGAGAGAGAGAGAGAGAGAGAGAGAGAGAGAGAGAGAGAGAGAGAGAGAGAGAGAGAGAGAGCAGACGCTTTCTGCAGGCTGCTGTGATGACATGCAGGCTTTTTTTCCTTTTTTTTAGTAAGGGGGCTTATCTTTGTCTCTATGGTAACTGTGTCTCTGGGTGGTTATTAGAAACCCTGAACTTCCTGTGCATCTGCAGGATCAGCCAATCACGCGCCGTGTTTTCATAGGCGGAGATAGCTCGTGCTATAGGACGTGAAGAGTGGCCACATGAGGGGGCCATGGAAACAGAGGGTCAGGGAAAACTTACAGCATGGCCCAACACACCGGTTTGCATAAAACAGCCCAAAACTGTCTTCACTGCACTCTACGTATTTATAGAAACATCTAGTGACTAAAGTGGGTTATAAATCATAGAGCTAATTTTTTCCAGCAAAACAGCCTCCACACTACAAGCTTTTTCCAAATAAGACAATGCCATCAAGATATTTGAGTATTTTTTAGGACGAAAATGGAAACTCTTGTGGAAAACACAAGCTCAGCATCTCGGATTCCCAGAAAGAACTTGTACCTATAGCACTGTGGTAAAGGGACTTGCAGACAGACAACCACAGAAAGCTCAGAGCTCAGCAGAAGGGCCAGAGTTACCAGAGTCCAGCTCTAATGACAATAAATCCACAGGATGTGCTGTGTACCAACACACTCATGTGGTTTGTTTTAACAGCAGACAGTGAATGAGCAGAACTTAATGCTCATGAATGCAAATGAACAGAGAGCATGCAGGATTACAGTTGCAAGGCAAAAAGCAAACATGGAGCATGCATCTAGGACAGGACTTTCAGCTGTTGGGCACAGAAAAGACAGCTGAGCTGGAGAACTGCAACTTAAAACTATCAGATTTCAATGAGAAAGCTTCATTTTCCCAGCGGAAAGTAGAAATGAACCAACAGTAAAAAGTAATATATGCCTGTTTATCCTTGCAGACAGGAATGGGAACACTTTTTGTGTAATTATAGGAAGAACACACCACACACACAAGCGATCACTGCATAGTTTCCCAGTAGTCTCTCTGTCTCCTCGGTTTAAGCTGGTGAAATCGTTTGGAGCAATGTGGCTCACTTCTTCCCTGCGTTGACTTGTTTTCCACTCAGCGAGCACATTCAAACTTCACTCGGTGGCTGCTTTATTTAACACTGCATTTGTTGACAAGTCTCGGAGCAAAGTTCCCCACGCAGAACCCTGGGTGCTGAACTTGAGAACATCAAAAACAAACAATGCTGACCAGAACAGAGTGCCCTACCCCCTGAGGGCGAGATGTTACTTCATCGGCACCAAGAAAAACATCAATCGGGTCTACTAGGACAGCGAGGGAACGACCCCCGAGGCACGCTCAGCTAGGGATGGTCTAGACCTCTACCAGCACTGTTTAGAGCTGCATTGACTTCCACTCCTCAGTGACAGGGAGCGTGCCCTCTTTCCTGTCTCTGCTGTCACAATATTTCATCCGCCGTAAGTAGCACATGTCCCACACGTAACTAGACTCACCAGCCAGGAGCTCCCAGCGGTGTCTATATGCCTGCGAATGCTCTTGCACGCCGGCTGACTCCTGAGTCCTGACAAAACAGAAAGCCCTGATAGATGACAGCAAGAATGATCAATCACACACAAACCTTTTAATCCAGATCGTCCCCTGATTGGCTGCCTCTGCATGAGCTCCAGATTTTTAAATCCGACTGGTTAATCCCTCCATTTCTCTCAGATTCAGTATTCTAGCAGTGACCACTGTGGGCTCTAACATTCACTTGGCTTTTTTCTCTCCCTCGCTCTTTCTCTCTCTCTCTCTCTTTGCACTCTGTTCTGAGACCGCTCACTGAGCTCTGGAACTAAGGGAGCCTGATGAGGAGGGAAGAGACTCGCTGGGTCCTAGTGTCTCTGGCATTAACTGAAAGAATGCCATTGTTTCATGTGTAACCCGGGACTACACTCTACAGACAACTGGTAAGTCCTGCGCTGTGCCAGATCCACTGCTTGGGTATTTGTATATCGATAGAGCTGGAGAGCTGTTCAATATCCATTACCTGGAAAACAATACAATAGTTGAAAGATCATTTACAAACTGATCTAATTTTAAAATAATAATAATTTCTTATTCAGTATGCTTGTGTTGTCTGCAGTATAAATATTTAAACATATTTGAATAATATCTTAAAGTGAATGGATCTTGTTTTAAGCTTTTGTTTTGTTGCAAAATGGCATATGATATCAAATCCTGTTATAGAGAAATTATAGCAAAATTGAATGAGGTTTTGATAATAAAACCCAATACAAAATAGTGTTCCATCCAAATTAGTTTTATTTTCTTAATCCAATTTCAATTAGATTTCTCAAAAAAAGACAATACTTTTTTTTTCAAGTTAATTGATCTTGTATTATTGATCATGAGATTTTTACTGTATATGACATTGATGTGAGTTGTTATTTTATAAAAAAAATTATCTAGAGGTCATAGAAACTCGGATATAAGACTGACATCCTTTTAGCATTTTCCCTGTTTGCTCAACTTTGTTAGGCAGAATATTTAGACTGCTGTTTTGCATTGCAGCTTGTGTTACATTCCTAGTCTCCTGGAGAAATACAGTACGATACCTGATAAGTGGTTAATACTGATAAGATTTCTGATAAAAAATCTGTCTTCATTGTAAGATCTAAAATTTAATTAGCAGGTTTAACATTAATGATATCATGTGACTAATTTAGGGGTGTGTCCCCGACTAAGGACTTTCGTAGTCGAATCGGAATTTTCGATTCTTGCCGATAGTCCACTGATAGTCGAATCATATGTTTGGGGGCAGGGGCAAAATACATTACAAAGAGTCAAATCAGACATTCGACAGTCATACTGATGTTAACACACAGGGAAAATGTGTAACGGATGCCTCGCAGATACAAAAATAATGTTTTATGTTTTGATTAAAAGATAAGCGAAACCCTAAAAATCCCCCCCAAAAATTTAAATGGACCTTTTTCAAATTTCCGGGTTTCTCAGCAGTGGAAGTCGTCATAGTTGGGTTAACTTGAAGAGCAGTGAATGGGAGAGTACCACAAATATATGTTTGCATTCCCATTTAAAAACTCTACGATAGTGTTTTCATGACTTTCAATAAAAATAAAAAAATTGAGAAAGACTGATAGTGGCAGTCAGAAGAATAAACGATGTCAAATGTACCATCCCTCCCATAGACGCTGCATTGGAAACACACTTGTATTAGTGTAAACATTATTTTTGTAATTTGATGCAAAGGTAATATAATACAAAGAATAGTGATATAAATGTACATACATTTATATCTTCGCTTTACAGATTATGTAAAACTTGAATTTACGATGCTGATGACAGCCGGTTAAACGTGTCATCGCAGTTTTGTGAAAAAGTTCCAAAGTGCTCTCATTATAAGCGTTATGTATATGACAGTAGTTATTAATGTTCTACATTTATGTTTTAGCAGGTTTTAATCAATGGGATTTAACTCAGCATTTATCTCATGTAGAATATGCTTCTTTATTTATACAACATAACGTTATTTTACGACTTACAGGATATCTGCACAAAATGCCCCGAATGCATGCAACGTGTCTGCGCGGCTCTGAATTAACTCCTTTAGTCGACGCGTTCTTCACGCAACAACATGCAGAAACACAGCAGCTAAACTTTAAAAATGTACAGCGTTTTATTATAATAGTGTTCTCTTTATAATGTTATGTATATGTCAGTCCCGGCCATAGTTATTAATATTCTGCATTTTTGTTTGTACTGCTCGCGTTACACGCTGAATATAATCATTGTAGTAGCCTACTACAATGAAGCGCTTTACTGCAGCTCAACTTAACCAAAATTAAAGAATCTTATACGAGATAAATAATATATAAAGGATATATATTTATAAATCCACTGAAATGTTTTGAAATAACTTGTACCCTACCTGATCGAAAAAATCCAGTCTTGTGTCAATTTGAGTCTTGCTAAAGATTTAAATCTCAGCTGCCAAAATGCTCCTCTGTCGGTCACAGATTATGGAAAGTGAAACTTAAATCTATAGGGGTAGTTGGATTTTTCACACACGTTAAAGTATTTATTTAAAGCTTTTTTCTTTACAGATTCTTATTTACAGCATTATCTTAATAGGCTGTATATTAACTTATAAAGAGAAAACCGGTAGTTCCATGTGAAATCAGACATTGAGCACCCCCATATAGCCAAAATGACATGATCATAACACCCCTCGAATATTCGACTGTGAGACTGCCTGGTAATGAACCAGGCTCCTCCTATCGAAGCATCAACTCGTCGACCATTCAGGGTCACTCCAAGACTTTTGAATTGCAAAGCAGCAAGTTTAGATGCAACAGAAAATACTGTAAGGTTTGATAGCTACTGCATAGCTTTAGTAAATTACTTGAGGACGGGTGATATTAACTGGTTTTATATTTCATGGTGGTTTTTGGAGACTGACAGTACAAATCTACTGATGTGTAAGGGAAATATTCTACATAACATCTTACACATGAAGATGAGCTAATGAGAATATTTATTTGAAATAGTTGAAATATCTGACCATGTACTGAGACTTTTTTTTTTTTACCTCAAATTCAAATGAATGGCTTAAGTATGTCATAATCCTTGACATCAGCAGCATCAAAGTACCCAAGTCATTACCATTAAAAAACAAATGTCTACCAAAAGGTCGAAACTCTCTATCATTAAAAAACATTCTGAAAACTAAACCCTCATTTTAGCTCGACCCTTCAAAAATTACTAATATTTAAACCCCAAATTCTTTGCTACCGCTCTGAAGTGTTTGCTATTGCAAATGTGGGAGCAATGCTAAAACTATTATGTGCACGGACACTACAGACAGGGCTATAAATATAAGCAACACATGGAGCGGCAGACTGCAAAACAGGGGGAAATTTGGGCTGCTTATATCTGTCAAGAGCTGCACGAATCAGGCCGTCGGCCATATGATCAGCCCGGAGGCTGAGTCCACCTCCTCAGCAGGGAGCTTTGTAACAGCACTTCTCGTTTCTTTTTCCAAAAAACTGATTGGGGAGGTTGTAAAATTCCCTGGATGCTTATGCGAAAAATGCCTTGTGAGGTTCATAAAGTGTCTCAAATGAAACTTGGCCCTTATCTAAATAACAGTTGACTAATGTGCTCACAATGTAAACTCAGTGGCTTACCGCAAATCATGGGGGCTACCCGTGAACCATGAGATGGGGGCCTGGACACAAGTCGATACATCATGCACCAGTGTTTCTTCTCAGGGGTGAAACAGCATCTGATGAACACAGACAGTCAAGGTTTTTTTGGCCAATTTTTCTTCCCTCAAATCCTTATTTATCCATTTATATGCAGATATATATGTCTAGATTTAGTTTCAACCAGTAGAGTATGCAAATTCTAACCAGTTTAGTAAACAATTACAAGCATGATATGATTGTGATTTCTTTGTAAACACATTTATGTTTAATTTTGCACAGCATTAAAGGGGTCATCAGATGCACATTTTCCACAAGATGATATGATTATTTAGGGTCTTAATGAAAATTCTATAACATACTTTGGTTAACATTTCTCATTGGTAGTGTAAAAAAAAAAAAAAAATGTACCCTATCAAAATCAGCTCTGTTTTCAGCAAGCTGTTTTTTAGTCCAAGTCGCTTTAAATGCTAATGAGCTCTACTGACCCCGCCCCTCTCCTCCATGGAGTGACGAACAGACTGTAAACTTCAGCTGCAACTAGCATATTATTAGGAAAGGCGATTTTCAAAGATTCATAAAAACCCTTATACTCACTTCTTCTGTAGATGAAGCTGTTTCATGAATGATTTGCGCGAACAGACTCATATATGTAGATCGGGATAGGCGCATTCCCTTCAAACCGAAATTAACATTAATCCTCTTCGGCTCAGGTGTCGGGAGTAAATGACGAATGCTATATTCATTATTACATCCAACAACAGAACACCTCAATCATGTCTTCCCCTGCACCGGAGTCGACACAATGGCGGACAGCTCTAAACTCACTCAGGGCGGGTCTAAGGTAAGACGGTCGTGTCAATCAACTATCGTGGGAGGGGCCTGTGCAGAAGTTTGTCATTCTGACAGGAATCTCAGAACAGTCTGATTTGAGAAAGGAGATTTTAAAATAGGGATTTAAAAAAAAAACACTGTGTAGATTCTATCATTATAGGATGGATGTGTACACACACTTCAACACACATTTATGTTCAAACAACTTGTAAAATGAATTTTGCATCCGATGACCCCTTTAAAAACCCAAGCAACACAATATAGTACCTGCTTTCATGCAACATGTACGCAGAGTAAATCTGCTCTGTATCTACAGTTTAACACTAATATAGTTGGCTCATAATGGCTTGAGGGTCTAATGTTTGAAAATGTATATACGGCTGAATCATGAGCACATCTTTACTATAACAAAATCTACGTGTAAAGGGAAACAAATGCCTGTGTCCTTGACTCATGTGTAAAAACAGAGCTATTGGCTTATGTGAATGAAGTCAGACTTGTGAGCATGAGAGCTTTCCAAAACTGTACATTTTCAGATCAAGCAGTTAATCATGTTCAATAACGTTTCAGTAACAGAAACTGACTGAGCTGCCAAACGCTCTGGCCTCTGAACGTCTGGCAAAAAGATCCAGGTTTTGCAGCAGCTGTAGGATGGGATTTCTGTTTGTGTTTCCCAGTACTAATGTTCAAGTGTCAGTAAACATATCAAAATAATAGCGCGTCTCAGTATAAGGCAAAATCTTTATTAGTAGGTTGCAAAAATGAAATGTAGCAAAAAGTGATTTACCAAATTTTTATATATTAATATGTATAAATGACTCTCGTGATGCCATAATAAATAAATAAAAAACGTGTCATGAGAGCAAATGCACATCAGAATTTAGCTTTTTTAAATGTATACAGTATGATTGGATGAACAACGATATAACACCTGTGATTGCACATAAATTGAATTCTATATTAATGTGCCCTCACACTCGTCTATGATCGTTATGTTGCTTGGCAACCATAAACAGCCAGCAGTTGAGCTAATGAACTATATTACTTAGCAGGAGAATTGTTTATGATCATTAACAAATGTAATTATTTATTGAACATAAGTGTCTGCTATCATATTGATGTTGTCATTTAATAAAAAACAATAAGCAACTTACGGATGTTAAAATGATTTTTCCATATCACATTTCCCATCACCCTATGTTAAAATCTGTGGCTTTTGTTTAAATGTAAATTGTCCAGAGAAGTGCTCAATAAACATTCTAGTAAACTATGAGAGAATAAACAAAGTGGGAATAAAAAAACTTTGTTGAATCAGACATGTATTAGTGTCCAAACATTTCCTATATCACAATCTTTTTAGCTATTCTCGTTAAAATGATTTACATACAGCAGTCATACGAATAGCACAATTAATGTTCCTCTCAGTTAATAACTCCACCTTCCTCTGTCACATCTTCAAACGCATTTGAAGAAAAAAAAACACAAAGCCCAGATGAATGTCTTCATCACATAATATTTTGCCCAAGGCACTTAAGTGAATTAATGTAGCATAATTCCTGAGCAAAGTGCTTGCTTAGTGCAATCAAAGGATTAGAAATATGCATTTTTCAAATGATATTTCAGGCAACACTTACTGAGTATAAAATATGAATGTCTCTGAACTAAGCAGAATCCTGGTAAACAGTCATGCTGTTGCCTACAACCATATTCTATTGCTAAACCTGCTCAGTGAAACAAAGCGAACCGCTTGCATACTGTACGATTACAAGCAGAACATTTCATTTGGAGGAAAAATGCTTGAAAAGTTTGATCAATATCAGTAGGGTGAATCTTACAAAACCTGTCAACACCAACATCAAAACAAAGAAAGAGGAAATCAAGAAATATTAATTTTAAGAATTAGCCCTATTTTAGAATCATTTTTCACTTACATCATTTCCCACCATTCTCATTCCCATGCAAAAACAAAACAATAAAACAAAAACAACTTTTTTTATTAACACAATTAAATTATAAAAAAATAACTCTCTCATTAGTGCAATTTGAAAATATATCAGTATAGTGCTTTCAAATAACAGTTTTTTATGGAAGCCCATTTCTGCCACTGAATATAAAAAAAGGTTATTGCGAGTTTGTATCACGCAATTATGAGAAAAAAGACAATTACCTTTTTTTTATTTGTTTATTCAGTGGCGGAAATGGGCTTCCATAGTTTTATTTTGTACTGCCTTCAATGTAATGATTTTTTCCAGTCTTTCTTAGCATAAATTAGTGTTTAGAATTTACTAATGACAAATAGTTCATTATTAAAACGAAATTCTACTGACAGTGTGATATAAAAAGAAATCCATATGCATTTGTAGGAATTAGAGTTTGGGGTAAATGTCCAAAGTTTCATACTGAACGAATGACTTAGCAACAAAACAATTAACAAACATTATTGATTTTGGGGTGAAATTGGGCATATATTTTGAGCATATTTTCAGGAGTTTCACCTGTATTATTTATGCTGCATTATATGAGTCAAACTACCAGATCGAAAATGACCTGCACACAAGAGATGCAATAAATGGAACAGTGCTCTTGCATGAGTATGAATATGATCCAGGCGCATAATAGAATATCATGCAAACCATACTACTTAAACCACTCAACCGATTCCCACCATCAAAACTCAATAACCATTGTTTACACAGCAGAGGTGGATCTGCGCACATCTTTAACTACTGCGCTGTTTTCTCTACGCTCGGTGGCAGAAAATAACTCAAGAGTGCGAGTATAAGAGTTGGCCCCCCATAATTGAAATAACTGGTGAAATCCGTTAGCTTCGAATCCTCCCAGGATTCAGGGATGGGTAACTAGTCTCACACTATGAGCTGAAATGTTCTTTCACAGGGATGCAGCATCAACTTATATCTATAATGTGACACGAGGGACAATAACCATTATTATAATCTATTGAAGTCTGGGAAGCTAATAGACACCCAAAACAGAATGAGGCGGCGCTGCCTCGCTGCTGGGGAGAAACGAGGGTGATTGTTTTTCACTCTGCGAGAGTGTGAGCAAAGAGCAGGGAGAACGGGTGATGGATCTAGCACAGCCACGCGCCTGCCGACCGAAAAATCAATCACAGTAATGGCTGGCGCTTCCGCAACGATTCTCCCACAGAATGAAACGCAGCTTTAATGTGATATGCAAACAATAAAAACGGAGTGCAATTCTTTTTCAATAAAAGAAGGCACTTTTCACACAACAAACGCAGCATGAACAGGAAACTAATGTCGCCATCCCTCCATCCATCCGTCTGTCTCACTCTTTCTCAGGGAAAAGCACTTGTAGATGGAGCCGTCTCTGACGAATGTACTGCTGGAAGACAGAACAGGTTATGTTAACTGCTGTCTCTGGAATAGTGTGCGGCAGTGCCTCATTACGATGGCTACGCTAAGGACATAAAACCAGTTCCTGTGAGTCCAAACCTTGGTATATGACACATGATGGCTCTCTAAGCGTCCAGGGGCTTTCACCACCAGGCACATCCTGATGTGACATGTGGGCCAAAGTAATCCATCCATTGTTTTTTTCCATTCCTCACGCGGGGGACACACACAGTGCAGATGGCATAATTTGTTGAGATCCACACCCGGCTAATGGCCTAAAGCCCAAGTGGGTCATTTGCGCAGAGAAATATTGGGCCTTTTGTCCACTCAATCCTCACACACTACCTACACACACCTATTGTACTACAGCAGTAACAGCCAGCCACAGGCATTTGGATCAAGGACATGGTGGGTTTGAATTAATGCAGTACATTAAAATTTGTGGAGCATAGCTGAGATTTTATAGCTGGTAACAACTGAGTGGAATCTAGACTATTCGTTTGTTTTATTGACAGTGCGGCTATCAGCAGTTATGTGTGAGGCACACATTTGAAACAAAAGAAAATGATTACAAATATGTCTGCAAAAATTCCCATGCAACTCTTTAACAAGGTTTTACTATAGGAATAATGTTTTTGTGGCAAAATTGCATCAAATGCAAATCTATTCAGGATACTATTTTTAATAGAAATACAAATGTTTGATGATTACTATAGAGTTGCTGAAAATACCACTGTTAAACTATTTAAAAAAATTCACAAGGATTAAATCAAAACAGTGTGAGACCAGAAAATATGAACGTACCATACTTAATTAGTACTTAGCCCATCATATATCACTGCGCGGGAGCATCTGATTTTCTTCATCAGATCTGCATGACTTCAACTGGCAGTAATCAAACCTTTAGGAGTCATTTAAATGCAGTGGATGAAAAATAATTAACAGGTGTTTGCATGTATTTAAGCCTCGTGAGAGTACCAGAATTTAAACGTCAAAGGTTGACAGCACATACATTATACATTAGCCACAGGTGAAAAATAAAATGTGCCGAAAAATCAGTGCCATTTAATAAATATCTGCACAACATTGAAAATCTAATTGAATCTGTGTGCGCGTGTGTCATGCGGGATTCGCTTTGACACACTCCGCTGCATGTTCCCTGATAAAACATTAATGAGAGGAACGCACAACATTTATAATGTTTGCCTCTCACCCTGATCATAACATTACAAAGACATAATTTGATATTTTTACTGAAACATTTCGGAAAAGTTACTCATTGAGCTCAAACCTGTCGAGACGTGCAGCAGATAATGTGTGTAAAAGCACTATTCTTGTGAAAATCAAACCTTTTCTTCATGAAAATCATAGTTTCCCTAAAACAACATAGCTACTGCAGGTAGAACATTAACTGTGGAAATAAACTAATTTTAAAATGACAGAACAAATAATAATAAAAATATGCTAACAATGCAGTTAGAACATGATCCAGTACTAATTTATTATGATTTTACATTAATAACAATAACTGTAGCATTTTGGTGGAAAGATACTATAAGTAGCACAGTGATATTTTATTTAAAACAAATCAATGCTTGTGTTCATCTACTGTATAGATAAACAGAGAAGTACAGAGAGAGCGATGGATGGATGGGTGGATGGATAGATGAATAAAAAGCTGCAGGTTCACATTCATCAGGGTGATCGATAAACAAGCAAAACAAATAAATTGTAGCTTACCCCAGCATATTGGAAAACCATACTTTCTTCCTTCCTCTGGAGAGTTCTCATCAGATTTGCTTCAAGATATGTATTTTCTCTAACCAGTCACATCATATTAGTCAGCACGGCCTTAACAGGACTCTACCTTCTCTAGTATCCAGCTCCCTCAAATGTATGATTCACTCATGCCTGAGGCAAAGGCAAAGGAACTAGTTTCTTTAAAAGTGGGCCAGAAGTGTGGGGCCAGTGTGAAGCCGCTCTCCAAATGGAGCCCTCTCTGAAAACACAGAAAGAGAGAAGGAGATTACAGACAATACTCTGCCATGTTCTCCGTGGCCAAAACTCCCAAGGGTCTGCTTGAGTCCTCACAAAAGCATTGATCTCTCTTTATGTACCACTTTTCCTCCTCCTGCTCCCCTCCATCTTTTTGTTTTCTCAGTGTCACCCTGTATACTCGCCGTGCCAAGTAAGGACTCCAGATCTGTTTGTAAAGGCCTTGGAGTGCCGTTCATTTTCTTCTTGTGCTTGAAAGCCTTTGAGGTAAGAACTCAGCTCCAGGTAATTGCCTCTTAGATCAGTGAACACGAGTGCTTATTCCTCAGGTTTGAAATATTGAGTGGCTAATGTGATTGCTGGTTGATGAGTTGAATGAAACAAGTGCAATCTGCAGCTCAAATGCATAAAAGTACGTTAGTCAAATGATGTCAGGAGTATTGCTGATCAGAATGCGTAGGATCGGATCAATGTGGTGACAATGTGTCTGACTGCCCTCTATGAACATTCCCGGGAAATTATTACAGGAGTTTCTTCCTGGTGTATATGATTAATTACCCTTCTCAAAAAAACTAATTCTGCTACTTCATTCTTTTGAATGTGTGAACATTTTCTTTAGTTTAGATCTTGATTATGCAATTTCCATTACTGGAAATCTGAAAAGGGTAACAACTGACGAATTAATTTAAAAAAGCCCATGAAAAGTTGACTAAGGAGGTCTATAAATATACTAAACATAATCATTACAATTAAATGATATATTATATTATATTCAATTATATAAATCATTTTTTTAAAGGTTATATCATTTTGAATGGCCATCAATGGAAAATTATGCATTTTGTGGTGAGACATGCTGAAGGAAAATGGATAACAGACAAAAAGCCTCAAAACTCCAATTTAGATTTGAACAGTTATGTATGTTGACTTGGTCCTTATTATTGCTCTATGCAGCTGTGCCATAAATAAACATGACCTTCTTCCAACGGACTGGCTGTCTACTCTTCCTAAATAGTCTGTGTATTTGTCTGTGTCCCCATTTTATCAATGTCAATAATAAGTCGTGAGCTGGTTAATCTTCCAGCTTGGCTTGAACTCTGATGTTGGTCATTAGTAGGCCCATGTGCCATGAATCACAAACTAGTGGACAGACCGCACAGGGACAAGCAGAGTGAATTGATGAGATATGCATCTGGTCTGTTTGTCCCATTCAGACAGGCCCATTGAGCATTAACATATGCGACCTGTTGAAGGAAACAGACAATATGTTGAGGAATTAACATGCAGTGTGGCTTATAATTAGTAGAGCATATCGGTATTGTTTCATAATGACTCATTTGGACAAACTGTCTTAAAATCTGCTTGTGTGAGCCATTTGTCCTGTGATGCTGAGACAATGAATGTTTAAATCAATAAACGAGCAACGCGAATGCATCAAATTCTGATATTAAACCTTTTGATGAATCTTTCATTCATTAGCGCAGCAACAGAAAAGGCTTGTTGAAAGATAATTATTTAATGTTTGTGCAATAATGAATCAAAGGCAGTGAAATAGAACAGCACCTTTAAACATAATACGATAAGAGGCTCTTCAGTGGCTGCCAGTGTGATATTTACACAAGCTAATTGAGCCAAACCCTCTGTGATACAGTAATATGGGCTTCAGTTCTGTTTGCACATATAATTAGAGTTCAGAGACTTTGCGCCCAGCCACCAAGGCATGAAGTAAAACGATTCTTGAGGGGTGCATAAAGGCCACATTTGTTGCATTCAACACCATATGCAGCTATGAGACTTAAAGTGACTTAAATGTATCATTTCAAAGACCCTCGTGAGATCAAGGTCTTCCTACAGATTAAAAAGATATAATATTCTCAATTAATATATTACAATATTAAATTAAGTGCCTTCATTAAAGTGACTTCAGAGAGTAATTGCATCATTAATGTCACTTCAAAGACTAATCAGCGATAAATTTATAAGTGACTAATGATGCATGAGCTGCTTCTCTAAGTACATAAGGGCAGATACATTCATTTCTACAATACGCACCTAATGGATTGTGTATTTTATCTTGGAAATCTTACTGTCCCGTTGCCACACTAATGTTAACATCAACACAGCAAAATATCAGTGCAGTTGAATTTAAGGCAGGAATATCTGTTTGTCCAACGCAGGAGTGAGTATTCGAGAAATCTGTTCAAAAACACATTTGTCTTTTTATTGCAATTCCATTTGGAAACACCAGCGGCAAAGCAAGTAAAACATTGATAAGGATATAAAGGTTTCGAAGATCTATTGGATTTCCTAAACCTATAAAAAGTCTTGAAGTAGCACATAAAATAAGAGAAACAAATCAATTGAAACAACCCTTCAAAACCAAGATTTTAATTGGTCTCATTCCATCCATGTAGCACTTCCATACCTCATTAAGCTAATACACAAATAAATGACGAACACGTCTTTAATTTTTAAACATTATGAGTGATCTATGGTACCGTGAGGAGACACCGCGTCTGTTTCGTCAGTTCTTCAGAGATATTCTGAGTAAATCCCGTCATTTTTCATCCATTCTCTCCATTACGTTTGGGCTCTTGTGTGGCTAAACACAGCTTTAGGGAAAGAAAAGAATGAAATTATCTATAAATCATGTTTAATAGGCCCCCCATAAGGAAATCAATATGCTCATAGCGCCTTGGAATGCGTCTTCACCGTCTGCATTTATCAGTGACTATCAGCCTTTACAAAAACTAGCTTGGAGCAGACATTTTTATACGTTTAACCCCACAACAGATGGTAGCCAACCTAAGGGAAAATTGAGAATTTATAAATAGGCTGCCTTTGATTTTAATCTTAATCATGATCACTCAGATTAGTCTCAGATTATAAGCAATGTTTAAAATATGTCCTTACCTCTCACTTGGTCACTAAGACTTCCTTGAGGAGAATATTTGGTGTAGAAACGTTTTTGCCTTTCATTGAAACTAAATTGTAGAGGTGACTTGAAACAATGAAGAAGATGGGAAATATGAGAAAATCTGACAAGACAGATGCTACCTTGTGTCATTCATGTGAACACCTCGGTTCAAAGCACCTGCTAGGTCAACTGTTAGGCCACGACTCATGTTTGGGTACTGAACCTCAGAAAATCCCAGTTACATTGAATTTCAAACACAGCCCATACATTTTCTTTCCAGACTTTGTTTTAAAGAGCGTCATGTTAACAATGACTTGACTTTCAGTAGCAGCAGTGACAACAGCATGAACAAGCTGCTCGTGACAGGTCTGCTCAGACCAAACTACACAAGAACTCCACAAAGACGGCACTGATGGACTGCAACAGAGCTTCTCGTCTTCCACAGATAGAGCGCTCTGTGGCAATGCTCTCTTTCTGCTAGCAGGTTGAGCATGGAGCAAGGTCCCTCATTTGTATCTGCCAGTCCTGATTAATGATATTTCATCCTTACCATGTTCACTTTTTTCTCCCCAACTTGCTCTCTGTGTTTCTCTCTCATGCTCATTTTAATACAGATACACCAAGCTGGTACAAGCCCGACTTCTTGATAATACATAGACAGTGCTTCTAAACAGCCAATGACATGCAGACATACATGTGACTAACTCACATGTGCACATCAGATTGGATGAGGATAAGATGTCTAATACAATTAAAGTGATTGCACATCTCAGCTTCTCCTATAGAAAAGACAGGAAGGATAACATGTCAGTGCAGTATCCAATTAGAACATCTAACCAACATAAAAACCAGGGAACTTGGGGCATAGAAGTCTATGTAGACCAGGGGTGTCACAATATAATAGCATTGATCACAACCTTGATATTTAAAAAAATGAAGTAGTGATATCATGTTTCTACTACACAATGATAATATTGTAAATAATCCAGTGTAAAAATTTTTGGGAGTTTTTGAATTCTGTAACATTTTTGTTATTTTTGTACTTTGCACAGATATGATTAAATGCTTGTATTTTGAGTGCTTTATTGGCCAAAAAAGGTAAAACTCAAACTAAACAAAGTTAAAGATAAATTTGGTTGATAGCACTATTAATGTTTTTTTTTTTTTGTGATTTCTATATGATTTCATTTTTGTCATGAGATGTCATTTTTAACATACTGTATATATATATATATATATTTAATATTGTTTTATATTGTTTAGTATTTCTAATATAGTTTAATATTTAATATATTTAATATTTCCCCTATTTTGACATTTGAGTTACTTTTGCTGTCATCAAACACTCAAAAGTTAATCCTTCTAAATACTAATACTTTTATAAAATAAAAATACATCTTTAGTCAATGTCAAAATATTTATCATACTGTACATTTTGTGATGCCTACATTGACGTAGCATTTACAATAGTTCATTTATCTTATAATATTTTTATTATTATTTCTAATTGTTTGCTAATGGCTAATTTTATTGCAGTGATATCATCGCAGTGTGGGTCTCCCTCTAACCCATTGGTGCCCAAACTCGGTCCTGGTGGGCCGGTGTCCTGCAGAGTTTAGCTCCAACCCCAATTAAACACACCTGAACCAGCTAATCAAGCTCTTACTAGGCATACTAGAAACTTCCCAGCAGGTGTGTTGAGGCAAGTTGGAGCTAAAGTCTGCAGGACACAACCTTCTGAACCGAGTTTCAGTAACACCTAAAATGCTAAAATAAACCGCAAAGTTAAAAATGAGGCCCTACTGAAACTTGTTAACATTTGATCAACTGTATTGAATATCTAAACTTAATAACCAGCACAGCATTCCAACAAACACCTCTTTCAGAGGCTTTTTTGTTTGCTCCACACTGTTTGATTTCAGCCAGACCATGTTAAATGTTATCATGCATTCGCTTCCTGGGTGAGCGTGGAATTATTTTCAAATACATTTGGTCTTGTCCACAACTGTCAATTGTTGAATTATTTTTCTCGCTATCAGCTCATAGCAGCTCCATGGCATGAAAACGAATGAGAAAAATAGAAAAGATATCCTCATCGGCAGAAAAAGAGCTACTGAGAACACAAAGGAACACGGTCTATTCCCTCAAACGGCTGGCATAAACAACAGGCACACAATGTGTTAATCTACGGCTCTTTGCACTGTTGGCAAGGCTTAGACTGAAGCCACGTCGCACCTCGCACGGGTTTGGCTCACGGTGTCGCACGCTCTCTCCCACAGCACAATACAGCAACTAAACTGGGGGATTCGTTTAATCGAGTTTCAAAGAGGAGGGTGAAGATTAAACTAGCGCCTCTCTGTTTATATTTGAACAGCGGGCCATTCCCGAAAATGAACCTATGAGTGCATTAAACACGTATTTGATTAAAACTGTATTTGATTATTTTTCTCCAAGGCCATTTCCTTACTTGATGCCTCCTGAGCCCCCTGATGGATTGAGGATAGAGTGAGCGTCATGTCATACAGATGAAGACTCGACTGATTACAAAAACAAATTAATCTTTATTCAGATGGGAGTGCAGCAAATCTCTCGAAACACAAACAAGTATTTACAGTTCCATAATCGCATGTAACAAGACGAGTCGCATAAAATCCTCCCTGAACGAGTATGCTTGGGCTTTTTAATATATGTCACTAGCAGGGAGTTCTGCAAAAACAGAATCTGAATGTAATAGTATTCAATTTTAAGGCAACCTGCCTATTTTGCAGATGGAAATTGAACGAGGAAGGATAATTGTAAAGATCCGACCCCTTACTTGCCATAAAATGAGGTGACAGAACTCACAGAATTCATTTTAAGAGGCACAGAGTACAACATATCAGAAGGCAGGGATGGGAATATTGTTCCCGCATCTAGTGAAGTAGACCCTGAGAGGCTGTGTTAAATTTAATGTAGTTTGTAAGGCAACTGCACAATAGAAATGTGTGCTTCTCTATTACATGGTGCAGCCTCAGTCCAAATTGATCGATACAACATCAAAACTCATCATCAAACCCAAGTGTCAAGCATTTGAGGTTACGCTGCCTTTTCAACAGACAAGGCCAAACGGTGTTCTCTAAATGGCTAACAATTATCTATTGGAGAGTCAATGTGAAAACCTGACTATCAAAGCTTTAAATGAAAAGCTAAAAAGAAGGGGGGGAAATCACTGGGTTGTGAATACATGTTGTTTTGTTATTAATTAACAGTTGTATTAATATTATTTTGTGGCTCCTGTGGAGCTGCAGATGTTCGCCAAACCATAGCTGATGACATTTTCAAAGTCCTTGAAGCTGATATGACCATCAGAATCCTGATCTGCATACCTGTGCAATAGAATAAATGAACAACAAATACATGTGTTAATGTTTGTGTAAGAACAAATAAGTATAGCACGGTAAGATGGAGGAAGAAGCTGCTTTTAAAAACAGAATCCAAACTATCATATTTAGAAATGTGATAAGCATGTACAAGATGATGAGGATTTATAATGCAGTAAATTATTAAAGGAAATAAATGGAAACATTGGACTTTAGTAAAAGTCTATATTTCTCATTACAAGTATGCAATGGTAGCAAGAGCCCATAAATTAAAATTAAAAGATGCCACTCAATTGGCCTATACAGGTTAAAATGAATAATAGAGTTGTTTGAAATTTAAATCTAATGCACATAATTATTCAATAATTTTTAAATTAAACCATTAAAATACCAGTAACAACATCCCTTCTGAGGATATCTTACACCATCTTACCCTACAACTTTTTAAGTCAAATCATTACAAGACATTCAATTACATCCTGAAGATACAGAAAACATATAAGATCTGATTAGTTTGAACATTTTAATAGCATTCGGTCTAAAGCTGAATTTCAAAACAGCATCATAAAAAAAGAAAAAAGAAAAGACGTGATGGCAAAGTGCTCTGTGATATTAAGCCAGAACTCAGAAAACACTATTGAGTATCTGTCAGTGTCTGATATAAACTTAAACTCAATAGCAGGAGGGTTGAGTAATATGCAATGCTTCAGCTCTCTCACTCAAATTCGACATGACATCCTTTCTTTGATCTATATCCCAGGCACTTCATCACTAACATGGCCTGCAATAGTTTTCCTTTTGAAATGCACTAATGCTGTTGATGCAATCTGATAATCCATAAATGTGATGACAAATGAGTTGCATGGATGTTTTCTGGTTTAGCACATGTAGTCAAATGTCTTTGTGGGCCGAAATAGTTGAATGCCCGCAGAGGTGGTAGATGTATCTCAGCTCTCAGATGTGAAAGTGACTGATGTTCACTCTAACCTTGCAAGTAAGTGTCTGATTGACTTGAGCGAGCCAGCACCGGACTTATTTCACTTCCTGGTGGTAGTCTGTCCCTGAACAGGTGGTGAAAGTGCGGAGAGCTGCTCATTTTCAGCTGAGTCTTATCAGTCCTGAGGGGGAAGTCATGTGGCTGGAAGAGAAGCCTTGACTCGAACTAAACGTCTTATACCAAAGCCATGAATTTCAGGAAGTTTAAGTTTAGAAATAAGCTTTTCAAGCTGGAAGGGTCACAGAAAAGTGCACATTTCGCATTGGCGAATGAGTCATTCGTGACATAACGAGCAGATAAAGACAGTGTGAGCAAATTGAATCGTGTCCGAGGAGCAGAGGAGGACATTACAGAGCAATGGACTGACCATTTCTTCCTCTCAGTGCTCACTTCCTGTTTCAAAGATGAAATTAAAATAGCTATTCTGCTGGAGAGAAATCTTTATTTCCTGCTTTTTGGTTCAGCTGTTTATCGTCTACAGTGTATCGCGCAAGTCTGCAAGCGTAGAATCAGATTGCAATCACGTAAAACTCATTAAGCGGATGTTTTTTACCAAGACCGAGATTAAGGCGGATAAAAACCGCCTAAGGAAAACTGCTCCTCCAATTGCAGATGAGGAAGAGCAAACAGCAAACATAAGGGAAGAGATATAGAGGGAGCTGAAATGTTCCTGCCTCTCTCTCACTGGGGTGATTTCTCTATTACTCTCAACAGCAGACTGATCGTGTGCAAACACAGCAGATGTGAGGGAAATTTGGTATCAACAGGGAGGAGAATTAAAACAACATTAAGCATCCAGCAACTGGAAAATCACACTTCCCTTTTCCATGCCGGTGACTCCCATTCAAATGGAAGTGTAGCACACATCTAATTAGATTCTAATGAAGTCCTCCCCATGGAGGAGCCACATCAAGCATGCCCCTCTCTGAAGCTTTCAACAGAAAGAAAGATGGCAAAGAGAGAAGATGACTGCCTGAAACTTCACCAACAGCTTTTGAACACCTGTGCTACTTCCACTGATTAAACGAATAAGGCAACATATCTCTCTTGCTAGCCTGCAATCAAGAGGTTGCAATTAAAGTGTGACAAGGTTGAGCATAATCACGTGTGAAGAGGATTGCGTGAACTGACAATCTAATTTACGGACCGATTCCTGCATTGCCGTGTTTGATAGAGTGATGTGATATTAGAACTAAGGCTTTGCATCAAACACACTGACAGGTTGTCATACGAGAGGGCACAGTGCTGTACACGGAGGGACTGTATAGTCTTCATGCTCTTTAACTCAGCGAGAAGAGACACATGAGTGATATTTTAGCTGTCCCTTCTTTCATACGCAGCGAGTTGTTGTTAACGTAGCAGTGTCAATCAAAGCAGGTCTGTGTTGCAAAGCCCGTTCATTGTTTGAATGAATGAAACAATTCTCCAGCTATGTAAGATACTGATTTTCTAGTACGATCTTATTTTGATTCAATTGTCATTTCAATTTGATTCCGAATCAGTTGAGTATTCATTACAATGTCCATTTTGCTTACATAAGAAAAAAGTTATATATGTTAAAGCAATACATTTTACATGCCAGTGACTAACTTGATTAACTCTTTTCCATCATTTATGAGAAAACGCTTTCAAACTACTGACAGAATTTAGTCTGGATCAAAACACCATGAAGAAGAAGCAGAAACAAGCAATTATGTATTTAGACTGATGCTTATGTAAAATGACCCAATCATCAAACGTTAATCACTATATAAATCGTGACAGAATGAAATGACGATCCAGGACATGCAAGCTTTGGATGTGTTGATGGAAGCGATCTATTTTATCTAAGATGTATTCACACTTGAGTCCTCTTTAAAGGACCAAGCCCAGAGCCCTTAAAATGGACCAAGAGGTGGACCAAGTGAAAAAGGACCCAGTTTTCTTTGTGTTCACACTATCCCAGTTCCTGAAAGAGGACTCAGATTCTTTTTTGGTCCACTTAAGCAGTAATGGTGCCTCAGACCTCTTTGTGTTCAGACTTTTTGGATCTAGTCCAGTTCAGGGTTTGATAGCTGACATTAGGGCCTCCAAAACTGGAATATTTTTCTCTTTTGCATAAAAATATAAGTTTTGGACACCTTTGTAATATTTATTTTGAATATTTTTCCTTTTTTTATGTAATCGTGATTATTTTATAGCACACAGGGTTTCTGCATGGTTTTTAAGCTCAAATGTAACTTTTGAGACTTTTTAAAAGCATCATACAGTTTTTCCCAATATATATAAAATAATAAAATTAAATGTCAAATTTCAAACTATTTTTAAGAAAAGAGTCCAAAATCAAATGTATCAATGATTATGTTAATGGTTTAATGGCTGGTTTAATATCAATTATTATTTTAAACCAGAAGAAGGGCTGTCAAAAATGCAAATGTATTCTCTGCCAGCAGGCTAAACTGGCCAGATGCACTGCCACGTCTCTCTTAGTTTGGAAGCGGTTGAAATTAAAATAAACAAGTGTACTGTGTGAGTAGCGAATCATTTGTATAGATCTCCCAGAAGCAGCAGCCACCATGAACAGCTGATTTGTAAGGGAACATCTTATGGCCAAACTACATCGAAATTCACGAAAACAAACTATACACAGACCACCTCCCGAGATGGTCTCGGTTCGGTTCGCTTCTTAGGGGTTTGAGATCGATTTGGAGTGTTCACATATGAGCAAAAAATCATGAGAACTGCGCTCAGACTCCAGAAAAAGGATCAAGTGTGAAAACAACATATGTCTTTTCAATCTGAACCTGATCCAGATTTAGTCTTTTACAAAATCACAATTTTCACAGCTTTTTGTTCAAAATGGGAGTTTATGCATGAAGCTAGAATAAACCAGGCTTTCGGTTTAAAAACAGAGACTCTGGTCTTTGTTTTGACATATTCATTCAACAAAATATTTTGGATGCCATTAAACTTTTGTGAAAATGACCAAAAATGCTGGTAGGGAAAGAGTTAACTGATTAACAATTTTTCAACCTTTTATTTGTAATAAGGATAAATCACCCCCTCAAAAAAAAAAAAAAAAAAAACCTCATGTCATTCCTAACCTGTATTACTTTCATTCTTCTTGGAGTGTTTAAACACTAGAAAATATTTTGAGAATTTTTGAGACCCCCACGGAATTTAATTGTATTCGCCAAAAAAACTCAAAATATCTTCTTGTTTTCTGCAGATGAATAAAAGGTTAAAGAGCTAGTTTGCCCACAGTGAAAATAGTCATAATTTTCTAAAGCAGTGTCCAAACCTGTATGATTTTCTTTTTTCTGCACAAAACAGTAGATATTCTGAGAAATATATCAGTGTTTTTGTCCAAAAATATCTGATTATCAACACTTTAAAATGTTCCACAAAAAAAAAAGGTTTGGAAAAGATTTTGGAATGACAGAATTAAACTTTTTGTCAGAACTACTGCCTTAAACATCCAATGCTGTTTTTCTCTTTTTTTGTCTTCTGTCAGAAGGTAGCCAACTACTCCAAAGAAGGGCTGAGTTTTTGGTCCCTAAATGGTCCTGCCGTTCCATGTGCACAGGTGTCTTTCTCCTCAGGCTCTTAACTGCTTGGGTGCTTATTAGCCTTCAGCCAGAGATGAGGAATATCTTGGGGGCTGAGCGGCGATGAAGACTCATCGAAGCATGCAGATCCTCTAATTACCACATTGTCATAGCTAGAATACCGTCGTAATCAGAATAATGGCGCATGGCTCCGGGATGTTGTTCTTATTACCACGCAGTGTGGCAGCTGTATCTGTGAACGCTCAGCTAATCAACTCAACTGAGAATCTGCCAAGTCATCCGCCCAGGACACGACTCCTACGAAACACTCGCTGTGTGTGATCTGTGCCGCTTCTGATAACGTACCACAGAGGGGCGAGATGGAACCTGAGCGTAGCGAGCACGACGAGCCAGTCTTCTTAATCACACAGGATTTGTGTTGGGACAGAAATCAGCATGGAATTGTGAGAGAGTGGGCAAGACTTGCTCAGCAGCAATGTGTTGGACGGCCATAAGTGAGATAAATATTGCCTAGACGATTCGTTTGTCTCACACCTCCGTGCCAGGATTCCCTGTGGAGGACACTGCAGCCTTCCCGGGAGATGGAAAGAGGCGGGTGATGACATCATCAGCATGGCCCACAGGAACAGGTGTATTCTTCTGATTGGTGTTCAGATGTTCTTTTTTTCCTCTCTCTTTATTTATTTCATTTTGGAACAAGGGGAGATGGGGAGGAGAAGCATGGCAGACCGCAAGCGCTACTCTGTCACTGTCAATAAAACGCACGCTTCGCTCCTCTACTGACGCTGCATAAACCTGAAGGAAAAAGATGTGGCCTCTAGTTCTCTACACCAGCGCAGTTTTTATTCTAAGACACAGAACAATATGAAAAGTGCTACAACAGGGGTTTTCAAACTTTGATGTCAATGACCCCTCTTGTATAAGCGTGAAAAGATACTGAAATAACCAGTTTAATTCTAATGAATTTGTATACCGATATTCACAATAAATATCATTAGATAGCTTTTAGTATAGATTTGGCTTCTAATTCTTATGGTTAAACACAACAGAATTCAATAATCATAATTATTCAAACCTTAAATTAAAGTAATAATAATTACATTAACATTATTTGACAGCTATAATAATATATTTATATAATATATAATATATTTGACAGCTATAATAACATATTTTGTACAATTTTTCCCAGTCAAATGCCCTTGCAGCTCTCTGGACCCTCAGTTTGAAACCCCCTGTACTACAATATATGTAGAGGTATCTGTAGATAACTGTCATCTTCTCTAACATGTTTAACATCCAAAAAGGAGAAAACTTAGACATAATCAGGTTCTACTTCAAATAAAGAAAGTGACAGGTATGCATATGCCACAGGAGCTCAACAAGCAATCAAAGATGCATGCCATTGTAGAAAAGAAAATCTTCTGCTCGTTCATGCCAGTGGGTAGAGAAAGAGCCACTGCACTGCTGAGATGTGCTCTGATTGTGTCTTAATTGGGACACATCATGGATCCTCTGACTGTTTAAGTGCTGCATTTTTACCTGTGATAAATGGAGACCTGCTGCACCGTGGGAGTGATATAATTGGTAATATTTGTGTTGATTTATTTTTAACAACAATCACTTCCATTAAAACCACTGCACGTTGCTGTCATGGCAACTGCTGAAAGTATCAATGGGAGTTGTGAAATGTGCAGCAGAAATTTCTTCCCTGCCTGTGGCCCCCAGACGTGATATTGATGCCGCTGTCAGGGGCGGCTGGCTTCCAGCTCCACAGCTACCTGTCGAGCCTACAAACAAGATGCGGGTTAATTCTGCCAGCAAGAATCTACACATCTCATCCCCATGCACACACACATAAACCCTCAAGCTGCTTAAGCATGAGGAAAGCTCATATATGTGCCTACGCAATGTTTTTTAGACAATACATATGATTAGTAAAGCTGCAATGTTTGAGTTACTGAGTGTAAAATATTACAAGCCATGACCTGTAAAGATGAAAACCTGTAAAAACCAGGGCTCAACAATACCGATGGTCTGTTGACCCAGGGCCAGAATGAATATGCCAGACTTACTTTTTTATTAAGTACATGCATTTTAATGCCTTTACATACATTTTAAATGCATTTAAAAGTTTATTTTTTATAAAATATTATTTCTTGTCCCAGTAAAACTTTCTTGGAATAACTTACACAGTCAGAAAAAAAAATCGATTTTATATTTTTACATTAACAATGTAATCAATGTTCTATTTATTAAACCTAGGTATGAATATCATTAAGTATTTTACATTTATTCCAAAATAATAACTCCAGGCAGTAAGAATTGAAACAATATATTTTATTTGTGAACTTATTTTCAGCTTTTTATTATAGTTAACTTTTAACTATTTTTAAATTTTTCAGATCATCAGTCATCAAAGCTTGGTAAATATTGGTCACGGAAACAGATGTTCACCTTAAATTTAACCAAGCTAATTACTCACTAAAAACTCCCACAGATCATGTTTTCAAGTCTTATTTTTATGTAACAAAGATGGTATATCTAAGTGTGTGAGTTGTTTACTTACTTTTTTTAATCTGTCTTCCAACAGATGCCATTATATTGTTCATTCAGACTGATTCGTGAAAGAGGAACATGCACAAGAGGCAGGATTTATCACATGAACTAATCACAGACGATCATAAGTCATATCCAATCACACTGCGATGAAGGCATTGCCTCATGTCACATGACTTTTACCCAATTATTCTCAATTACCCCCCAATCAAACCCACTGCACTCTTTATGGGGTCTGTTAAAACCCAATGGGCTCAGGGTAGGAAAAAGAGACATGGACTCCCACTGTAACTTTACCTGCAGGTGTCACTGTCACAGTATTTCTTTAGAAAAACGAGTGATTTATGCACTTTTTAGTGATATAATTGGTAATATTTGTGTTGTTTTATTTTTGTACAACAATTTTGTTTCTTATCCAATTTATATATATATATATATATTAGTGGTGGGCCGTTATCGGCGTTAACGTGCTGCGTTAACGTGAGACTCTTATCGGCGATAAAAAAAATATCGCCGTTAATCTATTCTCAAAGTTGGGTTGGGAGCTGGGTCTATACTACGCAAGCTATGATGACTTTCACCCTGATATTTTAGCCGGATGTATACCTCAGCGAATTGCACTGTAGGGGGCGAGAACGAGTCTTTGAACTAGAGGCTCGCAGTCCGTGATGGACAGATTGTTAACGGCTGGTCTGTGTGGTAATACAATCGAGCAGGACATCCAAACCAGAGGCGATTCTAGGGTGAGTGGATATCCGGGCTAAGCCCAAAGATCCAAGATCTGCTATTACTTCATATCGATGATTGGCCAGTTTATATGAAGTTTATTATCAAGTGTATATGTCAGTCAGAAGTACGAACTTCCGCGGGCGGTTCCTGACGGAGTAAACTGCGGTTCATCATTTTAATGCGCATGAAAACTCAGTGATGATGATGCGTACTACGGCATGGTCATAAAACATTCGGGGCTTTTCTGAAAACATTTCAGAATGTTTCAGCCCCCTTAGCCCACCCCTAGCGCCGCCCCTGATCCAAACGCTCATTCATCATTCATCAACCTCAAATATGGCTTTTCATCTGAAAGATGTATGTAGTAGCAACTTTACATGGCCGCTCAATATGATGTTAACCTAGAGAAATGTGCGCTATTGAAGTGTTTGTGTGTCAGGCTCCGGTGCGTTCACTTGCTCTTAAAATCTCCGTCATTTTTGGTCATACAGATAAAAGTAGCCTAATACATCTTTCGAATCTGTAAAGACTCTACGTTTATTTGTGTGCACTCAGAATAACAACGAAACGTTGCGCTTTTAAGCAAACAGGATGCGCTTTAGGTCTCATGTGAACTTGAGCGAGAAACTTCGAAACTCGAATATATCTAAAAATACAGTACATAGAAAAATATATCTATAGAGAGTGAAATGTCAAAAAAAAAAATAGAAGACGTGTGTGTTAGCATGGATGATTTACATGAAATTTAATCTGTGCAACACTGTGCATAATAAGATGGCTTTCAGTTCAATATAATAACAAAAAACGACATTTTGGGTTTTTATTCAACTAATAAGGTGGGCACGCCAGATCTGTACTATATTTTACTGTAATTGACAGTTATCGGCAAAAAAAAAACAACAACACGGGAGTGGGAGGGAATGGGAGTCATTCTTCCGGGAGTGGAACGGGATTTTCCTCCAGTTTTTTCGTGGGATTGGGACGGGAAGAGATTAAAGTTTGTGATGCATTTTGGAAACAGGAGATGAGCCCCTGGTCTAATGCGCCACCTGGCTTGAGAAACCCGTTCTCAAAGACTTACTTTTAGTCATTATTTGGGTAGCACACATATTCTGAATGCCTTCGGCAGAATTCAAATGAGCCATTTTAATCTAGATTAATCTAGATTAATTCCAAAATTAATCTAGATTAATCTAGATTAAAAAAATTAATCTATGCCCACCTCTAATATATATATATACACACACACACACACACACACACACACACACACACACACACACACACAAACAAATACACAAATAGGCATGTCGCACAAGTATAAATCTAAACTATTGGCCTCACCAGACCTAATCTTTTCTGTTGAGAGTGGTTGCACAGGATACACTCAAGCACAGCATGCAACAGCTATATTTCCATCTGAATTTCTCTATTTGTCCCTCTTCTCTACATCACAGGTGGTTTGCAAACACCAGTCACCAGGGAAGAAAGAGAGCAGTGCTAGCAGGGACAGTCTATTCTTAACAATCCAAGTTGTTCCAGTAATCCCACACACCCAGAGAGAGTGCATGCCAAACAACACTCATGGCCTGTCAGATGAGCAGTCTCTTTTTTTGCAATCACAAACACAAAACCATTGCACACACACACACACACACACACACACACACACACACACAGAAAACCAATCACATTTCTGTGCACCTGACATTAGGATACAAAAGAATAAAATATCTAAAGGAGAATGACGCAATTTGATTCATGCCATGCTTAAAATCCTGACACGTTTTCAGCACAAAGACATGAAGGCGAAACTAGGCTGTAAAGCCACAGCTTGCAGCTGTAAATTAGAATGTGCTTACCGTGAGGAGAGATTGATGACTACGTAGTGTGCATCTTGTGACTTGCTCACTAAGTTAATAGGGCATCTGAACTCATCCCGGGCGCAGCGGCTTCTTAAATAGAATTAAAAGAGATGTCCGTGTGACATCCTTAAAAAGCTTGTTGACCAATTGGTTGAGGAGGCAATTTCCTCAGCGAGGTTTACAGGTGGTAAATGGATTACGTAACTGGGATTGAAAGTCACAACGATGGGGCTTTGTGGAGCATGCAGAGGAAAACGAGAGGAGCTGTGTTGTTTGTTCCAAGGCTATGGATTTCTAATAAATGTTTACCGCTCGCTTTGGCCCCAAAACGCTCAACAACAATCCGTTTTAGTCACGGGAAGGTAAAGTCAATTTATTTAAATCCAGCTCTTATCCTGAAACCTCATCCTGGCTTCAAACCTGTCCCAAGCCACTGGCTCCATTTGGCATCGCTGTCATTTCCAGCCGTCTTCTTAATAACTCCTTGACTTAACCCACTTCCCGACGCAGGGGCCCTCGTATTCAATCATCGTCTGCTCCAGGAGAGACCAATCCTCTGTTTATATTACTCCACAATTTATCCCACTTTTAAAAGACTGCTGGGAGAGTGAGAAAGGAAGAGAGAGAGGACACTGGAGGCCCTTTACAATAAGCCTGATTCATCGTGAAAATTTCCTCGTTGTTTAATCAGCCAGTGTAATGAGAGAGAGTCGCAGTCTATTCAGACGTCTATTGACTCTTTTGCTCTATTCAAACACTTTTGCTGCTTTAGTTCGCTCTGTACTTCATAAGCTTTTCCAGAAAAGCCTCTTAATGGAATGTGAGTCTGAGAGACCGCGTTTTCTGACAAGTGTGCATGCTCTGGTACAAATAAATCCATTGAATGTATTGTAAATTGGAGAATTATGCAGATTGGGTAATCAATCCATTTCTGTGTCCCTGCAGTTGCCATGCAATTTCACACACACACACAAGGACCTCGTGTTGAGTGAAAGGTATTTAGAGTAAAGTTTCACTGCCTTGAAAGTTATGCCATAACTATGTTACTTCACAATGTGCACACACATGTGCTTGAAAGCATATTTTGACAAGTAATTTAATGCCTTTATTTTGGGGAAGGGAAAAACATAGTGGATTATGCCTGTAAAGACAGAAACAGTATATAGTAAATGACAGACAGACAGACAGATAGATAGAAACATCTATTCTGAATTTTGGCCTACCCTGTTAATTGTTGTGAGCGATCTTGTTTTGTATCCATTTTACCACATTGCATACACATAGAAGGTTCCAGATCAGGGTACTGGCCCTGCACCGATAGCGGCACCCTGGCGGTGGAAAGGTGGCGAGAGGCACTCTTCAAGACAAAAAGCAGAACTCCTGCTACCAAATTACCATAATATCAAAAGTCGATTTTTGCTCATGTCTACAGAAGGAGCCACGGTTACAAATCAAGTGTAACATTTTGGGGTTATACAGCAGGACTTTAAAGCTCAGCGGAGAGAGTGGGTGTGGAGTATCTGGGCCCAGTCAGGTACAGATGAGAAATCCAGAGGAGAAATTAGGTTCCATATGAGGAAGCCCTGCTGGGGATGAAATGACCCTAGTATTGAGAAGGTAAGGATTGCGGCTTTCCATGTGCGTAGCTCTCGCTGCTGATAAGTAGGACTGATGCTCTCCTGCGTGAGCCGGGCCTGTGGACTGATGGGACATCACAAGGGTTCCACATCGTCTCCATTAACACTTCATCTCGCTCACCTGAGGGGAGCCGAAATATGAAATCAAAATATAAAGAGCAGAGACGAGAGAGAATCTCGGAGCAGACAAAACATTCACAGTCAAACTCCTCCACTCGCCCATGTACAGTTTATCCCCCACACACACGTTCTGTGGTTGGAACTCCAGATACACACTCTCCAACAGTGCTCCGGTTACATATTCAGATCAAACGCTTCACAGTACTCTCCAGCTGAAGCAAGCACACTGATCCTCCAAACTTCTAGTGCTCTTGTTGGATGTTCCTCTGTGCTTTGTGACTGAAAAAGAGAGTGCTTTCTTTGTGTCTTAAAATATGCCTCTGCTGCTTCTGTAGCAAGTCGCGATTTCTTTTGTCAGACGCAACTGAATAAAAAAGACCTTCATCTTTCTGGGAGGGGTGTAGGGGCCCACTGAGATGCGTCATATGCAAAATTGTAAAAATAAGTGGAAATGCGGCACACTGTTGGGATTTTGTGTTTTTAATTCGATTTCTCTTTGCTGTCTAGACTCAGCTGCAAAGACGGTACAGTCGTCACATTTCCCGTCTCTCTATGGAGACATATGCCACTTTTTATCGTGCCAGGGTTGACATATAGATGCACACCACATAAATTAATTTCAGGGTCACAGTAAGGAGTTTTGTATAATTAAACTGATTATAAAATGAAAAATATAAAAACGACATGCCTTAGATAAACACGGTCTGAACAACAAAAACAAATCTCTAGGAAAGTTACAGGAGGTCCTCTGCAATTCTTGTTATGGACAACCCACAGAGGGCACATAGAGTGCCATCGTAACCATAAGAACCCCCCTGTGGGATGCGCAAAATGCCAAATCGTGCTAAACATAATTTGTGGGATGTTTTGCCCCTCAGGACAACTGCACTCATAATTCATGCTATTGTCCATACATACGCATTCGTTTGATGTTTCTCTGATATCTCTTACTCACCCCCTCTCGAAAAGTCAACACATGCTTGGGAGGAAATTCAAATGTGGAGCACTGCAGCAAATGTCAGGAACAATGTAATCCTTTGAGATCAGCAATGTGAGTGGGGGTTTGTCAGGGAGGAAAGCCAGTGATGGTCTCAGATACAGATGCTGATAGACCCTAGGGCTTCTCGACATGGACATGAGGGGTATACAGTAAAGCACAGACAGCAATAAGAGGATGCAAAGAATTAGATCAAAATCCAAGCAATAATATCAATGCATAATGACTTAACTTCATGAAGAATAAATCTTGTTTAATCAAACAAGAGCAGTCTGTATGTATTTTAAATGAGGTCACAGACATAAAAAGATGTTTATGACAGCCAAGAGTGAAGTAAAAACAAGACATATCAGAGATTAAAAACAACACTTGCTGCTTTAAAATGAAAAACTGAAGGAAACAGTGTATTTTTTTGCAAATCCTCTGCTTTGAGAACTCATTGTGCCAGATGACTGATGGTAATTAGTTGAAATTAGGTTGCAAGCTGGGCCACAGTATATCAGAGCAATGCTGTTATTTTTCCCTTCTTCTAATTTGTTTACAGTCTTTAAGCCTCTTGAGTGAACACTGGAGTTTGTTTTTTTACATAAAAAACTGGAATTAAAAAAATAAACAATCAAAATGCAATTTAGGGCTGCAACAAACTATTATTTTGACAATTGATTATTCTGCATTATATGATATATAAAACACATTATATGCAAGAATAGCTGAAATATATATAAAAAACTCTTTGGCTTATGTATAAACACTATAGTAAACTAGTAACACAGATTTAGAATATCATTTCATATAAAATACCAATATTTATATTACATATACAACTATATGAAAGATTCATTCAGGTTTATAAAAAAAAGACATCCAATCATTCTGTCCTGGGGTCTCATGTATAAAACTCTCCGTAGATTTCACCCTAAAAGTGTACGTACGCACAAAAGCTAGATTTTGCGTATGCACAAAAGTTTTCAGATTTATAAAACCATGTGTATGCCAGAACCTGTGCAAAAATCCTTTTATAAATCCCATTCAGGAGAAAAGTGTGCGTACTTGCATCTCCACCCCGTCTCCTTCACCGAAATCACCATATATGGAGCTTACAACGCCTAGTTTTGAGATCCTGAATGTAATTCCATTTGGGCCATAGCCTACAATTTAATTTTTATTGCTAAAAATGATCCAGTATCCTTCTTACTTTTTGTAATAAATATATGAAAATATCCATAAAAACAAAATGGTTTAAAATAGTTGATCTCATTCTTTTACACTGGTCATATAGTATTTCAATTGTTTTAAACAATTCAAATCAAATTTATACAGTTTTGTTGATAAGGTGACCAGAAGCTGAACTTCTATTTTTAGTGGAAACAGCTGATATAATAGGCTTATATTTTGCAGTGTAACTACAATTGTCTGACTTGGCGAATTACTGAAATTATTTTTTAAAGGAAATGTGCAAATCTTATACCGTTTTCCTTTAATGGTATCCTTCAAATACAGTGGTATTTTTATAAAGGTTTGGAGATGCCTTTACACGACATCAACACGTCCGTGCATCTGTGGTTGTGCAGTAAGATATTATCATTGGTCCTATCAAACCAGACAATGGACTGACCATTCGACCACCGCATCCAGCTGTGTCCGCCATAATATCGAAGTAAGTGCACATCATGATCAATTGTTCTCGCAAAAAAATAAAAGTAAATCCTCGTAACATGAGATCTGCTGTTTAGTTTAGAAATGAATTATTGTGCACCTATAGCTATAGCACTCCTTGCTGTCATTAAAAAAACACAGGATGCCACATGAAAAGTGATCAAATGCATCCACTATATGTCTAAATTTAATTTTGTTTAACTTCTGCGCAATGACTTTTTATAATTTCAGTGCTTAATGAGAGTGGAATATTTATTGTAAATGCACATCGAAATGAAAACACAGTTTAAAATCATTTACTTCATTACTTACTCCAAAAGAGTTTGTACTCATGGTCTAGATGTCCGTACGGTGCGGACATATTTACGCCAAGTTTATTTTTTATAAATCCAGATATGTGAGTGGAACATTGCTATCGCATATTATATGCCCATGTTGTGCGTATACAGCGTTTATAAATGAGACCCCTGGATTTTACAAATCAGATTTATTGGCAAGAGGATACATTACAACACATTCAAATGACTCTCCAGAAGGAAAAAAATACTGCTGAGCTGGGCGAAGCTTCAGAGAAATAAAAAGTCTAGGGCAACATGATCTTTAAACGGAAGTCAAAACAGAGAATCAATATCTATAAAATGATCATCTTTTCAAAATCAAAGCAGATAGGACAGTCCACGTCATAAAAGTAAGGTGGATGTATTGGAATAAAGATCACCAACGAGATTAACATCGAGAATGCATTATACATAATTAATGAGCTATGAATAGTTCCCATCCCATTATTTTTGAGAAAGTTTCAACAGTTTACCTGAGTAAGAAGATCATGGAATATATGGATGGAGAGAAAAAGTGACCAAGGAAAAAAAATTGTATGTGTCAATGCAATATGCCTCAGAGGTTAAGACTTCAATCAGTCACATTATCTCGACCTGAACGTTACCTGTTCACAGCTGGCCTGTTGCATACCGATAGATTGAATTTTTCAGAGGGACAATGTAATCACTTCTACCTGAGGTTGCCTTATCATACATCAAGCACAGATAAGAGCAATGACAAGGATTTCTAATGAATGAGCTCTCAAAAACGCTATGACTGGGGGGAACTGACTGACTATGATGGACGACTAGGGTGAGAGGCTTTTAGAGGTTTCTATCATTTTATGCTTCCCAGCAGCCAGCTTTACTGTGAGACTTACAGGATAGAAAATCAACTGCCTACTTGGGGGAAAAAAGTATAGAAAGAGGTGTTGTGCTTGTCTGTAAAGAAGAACATTCAGTTGGTCCGTGTCTGACATTACTGATCATTGAGATGCAGTGCAAAGATAGCTACACTATGGCTGTGATGAACAGATGTCAGAATGTGAGTCATCACTTCATCAAATTAAGTCCACAAAATGCGTCTGTGAATCATTCAGGAATGTGCAAAACTACACATTTTCAGCGAGATCTGAATTGCTAGTCAACTAAATGGTCATAAGATGCACAGAATGCCAATTACACTGCTACTAAAATATAAAAGCATAAATAAATCAAATGCATTATTTTTACAGACAAAGCATAATAAAACATCTTGTTCTAGCTGTGATAGTAGAAGTTTTACCATAAAGAGACATCACATCAAACCTCATTTCAAGACCAGCAAACGTTCATTGATAGACACAATAAGCTGATAACACTTGTTGTTTCACAGACAGGAATAAGACCAAGACGCTCAGGCTGATCAGAGATCTGCTGAACATGCCAAGTGAGCCACTCTCCCCGCGTTTACTTAACCACAGCCTTCTTCTCAGAAGTATTTACATTTTCTGGACAAATGGAAACCCAGATATTGCGCTGAAGGGTAAACAGCCCCTGCTAGAGAAAAACACGGGTGATTGAGCCCTTGTCTGATTTGATTACAGGTTTTATACATCAACTACAACGAGGGTACCAGTCAGTACAGAGTGCTCACAAGTCTGCCGCTTGACAGAGCAAAAGCTGAGGAATCCTGTGCTGCAATTCATTCATTAGCATGCTAATTACATCCATTCACAAATGAAAATACCCACAAACGCCCACTGCCTTGTCAGAGGCAAATCCATTAACTGCAGCGTTCGGTGACGTGCCGCCTCCTACATATCTCTTACGTGATCTGCTACACTACCACTCCCATCCACACTGATCTGAGTTTACTGCTGTATGGTGTGGTAATATTTTCTAACAAACTGGCTTTGCAAACTTGACAGAATATGATTAGCACTCAGTGTGAGTGGGGCTGGTGCTTCGCTGAACACCATCAAATTTCTGCTGACAAGCAAAGATTATAAAAGCATTTAAATGCTACTTTAATTTTATGGCTATTTTATTTGTTATTACTCCACTATTTTCTTTGTGAGCATAATATAAATTAACTTCGGAGACTACATTTTGAAAACTCTATATTAAATGAACTGTAGAGCATAACCTGACCTGACTTACATTTCACTACTGATTATATTCTGTATAATTGAGTATGTGCCGAATAAAAGCTTGAATCCTTGAACAGGCTATTTCTGGCAAAGTTTGATCACAAATCCCTTTTCTTTAAAAGGAGCAGTTTAAAAAAACAGCAATGTTGCATTTCATATTTATAATTTCACAAAAACTCCTGAAGTTAAATGTTCTTCAACAGTTTATCCCCGTTGAAAAAACTAGCATATGCTGGCTAGGTATGCTTTGAAGCATGACAGCTGGTTTGAGCTGGTCCTTAGTTGGTCATGAGCTAGTTTAAGCTGGTCCTGAGCAGGAGCTAACCAGCTTAGGACCAGCACATGACCAGCTTAAACCAGCTCAGGACCAGCTTAAACCAACTCAAACTAGCCGCCATGCTTCAAAACATACCTAACCAGCATACAGGTGCATCTCAATAAATTAGAATGACGTGGAAAAGTTCATTTATTTCAGTAATTCAACTCAAATTGTGAAACCTTGTGTATTAAATAAATTCAATGCACACAGACTGAAGTAGTTTAAGTCTTTGGTTCTTTTTAATGGTGATTTTGGCTCATTCCATGACATTCTAATTTATTGAGATGCACCTGTATACTGGTAGTTTCAATAGGGATAGCAGCACTTAGGGTTCAGAAAAGAACATTTGTATGTTTATGTTCGCATTGCTATTTTCTATACAAAGAAAATGAACTGACAATCTTCAATATTTTATGGTACTCTTACAATTCTTTTTAGAGACCAACACACCCATCACCACTCAGTTACATTGCATGGAAAACATTCTGGCTAACAGTAATAAAATACAACAGAAATGTCATATTTGGATTAACTATTCCCATTCCAAATGTTTTATGAAATATGCTTTAAATCAGCACACTGGTTATTCTAGGTACTGTCTGCTTATATTTTTTAGCTTTTTGCCATTACGGTGAACGAGACAGACAGCTGACAGAGTAATAGTGAGAAAAGAGGAGCGCCAGAATCTAACCTGGGTTACCTTTGCATCAGCAGCACCACCACTCAACAAACCCACATTCCTCTGAATGGATATTATCTGCTGACAGAGTAAAAGTGAAGCCCTAGAACATACAGTAGATGCTTTTATAAACTTTCACTGAAGAATGAAAACATCTCTGTGAAGCTAAAAATGGTCATGAGACTGTAAAATCTCTTTCTAGTACAGGCTATAATTGTACCCACTGTTGTACTCTTAATAGCCTCTATTTATGGGTCTCTAACCTCAGAAATATAGCTAACAGATAAATAACTCCATAGTGAGTGCTCAATACCAGTGTGTGGTGTCCTCTGACCCCTTTCATCTGTTCAGATCACTTGTACCATCTACAAAGAGCCCCTAAAATGGTTCAGGTGTTTACTTGAAATTGCCTGTGACACAGGCAATGCAGTCCGCAGGCAAAATGCTTAATGCATTCAAGTAGCAAAACATACTGCCCTCAGGCAAACACAGTTTTCAAAAGCTTTTGATTAGCAGGTAACTGATGAGGACACTTCTCTCTGACTGTAGAAAAACATCTGCTGGAATGGAAAGGCAACACGAAAGTGTGTTTTGAGATGCATAGATTAATTTTTAATCTAGATTATATTCTGTATTTGAATTGAGCATTCAGAATAAAAGCTTCTACCCAAATAATGACTAAAGTAAGTCTTTGAGCTTTCTCAAGCCATTTAAAGACCAGGGGCTCATTTCGTTTTATAATGCATCACAAACTTGAAGTTTAATCTCTTCCGTCCCAAATCCCAGCTGAAAAACTCGTTCCTGGAAGAATGACTTCCCTCCCACTCCCGGTTTGAGTTGTTTTTGTTTTGCCGATAACTGGTCAATTGGTAAAATATAGTACAGATCACAGCCCACCAGCTTATTAGCTTGAATAAAAACCAACTCAAACCAGCCGCCATGTTATTATATTGAACCTAACCAGCATCAGGTGCATCTCAATAAATTAGAATGACGTGGAAAATTTCATTTATTTCAGTAATTCAACTCAAATTGTGAAACCTTGTGTATTAAATAAATTCAATACACACAGACTGAAGTAGATTTAAGTCTTTGGTTCTTTTAAGTTCACATGAGACCTACGACATCCTAATTTTAAAAGATGCACCTGTATACTGGTAGTTTCAATAGGGACAGCAAATAGGGTTCAGAAAAGAACAGATGTTTAGGCTACTTTTATCTGTATACAAAGAAAATGAACGGACAGTCTTCAATTTTTATGGTACTCTTACAATTCTTTTTAGAGACCAACACACCCATCACCACTCAGTTACATTGCATGGAAAACATTCTGGCTAACAGTAATAAAATAAACAGAAATGTCATATTTGGATTAACTATTCCATTCCAAATGTTTTATTAAATATGCTTTCAGATGAAAAGCCACACTGGTTATTCTAGGTACTGTCTGTTTATATTTTTAGCTTTTTGCCATCACGAGACAGCTAGACAGAGCTAATAGTGAAAAGAAAGCAGAATCTAACCTGGGTTACCTTTGCATCAGCAGCACCCCCACTCAACAAACCCACATTCCTCTGAATGGATATTATCTGCTGACAGAGTAAAAGTGAAGCCCTAGAACATAGTAGATGCTTTTATAAACTTTCACTGAAGAATGAAAACATCTCTGTGAAGCTAAAAATGGTCATGAGACTGTAAAATCTCTTTCTAGTACAGGCTATAATTATACCCACTGTTGTACTCTTAATAGCCTCTATTTATGGGTCTCTAACCTCAGAAATATAGCTAACAGATAAATAACTCCATAGTGAGTGCTCAATACCAGTGTGTGGTGTCCTCTGACCCCTTTCATCTGTTCAGATCGCTTGTACCATCTACAAAGAGCCCCTAAAATGCTTCAGGTGTTTACTTGAAATTGCCTGTGACACAGGCAATGCAGTCCGCAGGCAAAATGCTCAATGCATTCAAGTAGCAAAACATACTGCCCTCAGGCAAACACAGTTTTCAAAAGCTTTTGATTAGCAGGTAACTGATGAGGACACTTCTCTCTAACTGTAGAAAAACATCTGCTGGAATGGAAAGGCAACACGAAAGTGTGTTTTGAGATGTGTCTAAATGTTAATATAAAAACACTCAAGTATCTGCTTAAAACACAATGCCTTGATGTGACTAATCTGAACAATTAGTAAATTACAAAAATTAAGGGGATAGTTTACACAAAAATTAAAGATTTGGCATCATTTACTCACCCTCGTGTTGTTCCAAACCTGTTTCTTTCTCATGCCGAAGATAAAAGAATATATTTTGAAGAATGCTGGTAATCAAACACTTGATGGTCCCCATTTACTTCCGTAGTATTTATTTCCCTACTATGGAAGTCAATGGAGTTGTTGGTTCTTTAAAATATCTTATTTTGTGTTCAATATAAGAAAGAAACTACAGGTTTGGAACAACATGAAGGTGAGTAAATTATGATACATTTTTCATTTTTGGATGAACTATATCTTTAAGCCACATTTCTCATAATTAATAGCATGAAATTCAAAAATAAGATCCTAAATGTTCACAAAACCTTCAACATGTCATATTACTCTAAATCAATCACAAAACAGACTGCAAAGTCTGAGAAAATACAATTTCTGAGCTTCTCACGCTTCATCGTATTTTCCATCGAGTATGTTTTGTCCTGTAAAACTTAAGGAAAAATTATGAGGTTTTTCTGACAATCCTTTAGCATTAACACGGAGATGTGTCATATTGTGTAGCGCATAAAGGAGCTGAAGAAAGCTAGTGTGCAGTGAAGTGTCCTGAAATTTGCTCAAGCTTACATCAACGCCATTGCTAACGTTGTTAATATTGCTAACGCAAGGTTCGGCTAGGCATGAGAGCCCTTGAGCATCACTGACCTTGACCCTGCTGAACAGCCGGCTTCCAGCAGTAGATGACAATTTCCCCTGTACTCTGCCCAAGGGGTCTACCGGCTCCATTAAGCCGGCACATCTGTAACAAAGCTCTAATCACTTCAGTAGAGGTATCTAGTGGCATCCTGGACATGATTATAAGATCAGGAGCGCTGAGAGATCGCAATCATTTAATCCTCTCAGAACATAGAGCTGCCTGATTTCTACAGCTCTCCAGTGTTTCCTATTATAGAATTCGTTACCGGGAGGAGGGAAAACAATTTAGACCTGAAAACCACAAAAAAACAAGAAGTCTTCTTCATCTTGTCTGCTCCTAAAACAAACATTTCTAAGGAACATCGGGAGAACATCTGCGCATATTTGATCAGACAATGCAATAAAAATGTATATTGATTTGATTTTGAATTGGCATAGAGGAGGGTCTTGTCATCAAGTCATGCAGAAACAGTCTATGTTCTTATAGTGGAGGCAGAGCATTGTATCTCTCTATAACTCACTGTGCCATCAACTCCCAATGACAGGGTGGAAACGAAGCCCTTTGCACTGAGAGCCATCTGCCCTTGTGTTCAATGACACAATGGGGAAGCACAGATCTGTGAAAAACACACAAACACTCCCTCTGTCTTTTAGCATCGGAAAAGTAGTAAACACAGAAAGACTCAGGAACTGGTGACAGGGATGCAGCAGAAACAAGCATCTTCTCTTCTAGGGACATCTGCAACTGTAACAGCTATACGTAACTTAGAACTCTGCATGACTGTGTAACTTAACCTAGTTTTAGCATAAATGAGCATTAAGTTACAATTCTGTCATTTTTTCTCAGAATTGCATGATATAAACTCGCAATTGTGAGTTAAAAAGTCATAATTGTGAGATATAAACTCAGGCTTCCATAGAAATCACTGGTGGCAAGATGGGCTTTTATAAAACTTGGCAGTAGAAATGTAAAAACTATTTTTGAAATTGGTACTACATGTAAATAAAATAGAGAAAAATGACTTTGGTGTCTCCTTTTGGCCAAAAAAAAGTGCAATACCTATAATGCATATTGGATTTTTGCACCACCTGCACTCTGGTTGGTAATCCAAAAATGCAGAAGTTTGATCTGTAATTTTAATAAAAGTGCTGGAACTGTCAAAAGTCCATCATATGATGACAAATTACATCTTTTGCATCATATAGTGGACTTTTGCTGGCAAAAACAGGGATATCTGGTCTGGGTTAGAGGTCTGCTACCCGACCCGAACCCGCGGGTCCCGAAATACTTTCGGGTTTCGGGTCGGGTTTCGGGTTAATGTTTAATGGATAGCTTCGGGTCGGGTCGGGTTCGGGTTTGTAGCTAAACCAAAACTATATGCAGAGGCTTCGCTGCTTTCATAGATGCACGCACACACATATCAGAGATCGCGCACAAACAGCACGGAAACTTTTATTAGTAAAATAGCTTCGACAGGCTACTGACTGCAAGTCACAACATTATATTTATCTGCAATGAGCAAAATCGCTGTTTTTGAGTAACTAAGCCTCATTGCTTGTAGAAGGTTCACATGCACTACATTCCCCTTCTCTCTCGGTCTCTCTCGGTCTCTCTCTCTCTCTCTCTCTCTCTCTCTCTCTCTCTCTCTCTCTCTCTCTCTCTCTCTCTCTCTCTCTCTCTCTCTCTCTCTCTCTCTCTCTCTCTCTCTCTCTCTCTCTCTCTCTCTCTCTCTCTCTCTCTCTCTCTCTCTCTCTCTCTCTCTCTCTCTCGGTCTCGGTCTCGGTCTCTCTCTCTCTCTCTCTCTCTCTCTCTCTCTCTCTCTCTCTCTCTCGCTAATTCAAATAAATGATTAATGCATTCAAATAAATACAATCTTATTTAAGATTGTAAACACACTCACTTAATCTTATGTCTGATTTAAAGTAGACAGAATGCTAACGAGCCTTAACTGACAAAAATGACCATAATTTGTGGTTGGAAGTATTATCTTCATACAAAATTCATAAACTCGGCAGAATGTATGTCGACCGCTGCACCTGATGTTCACAAACTGTCATAACTGGTAAATGTTTGAGAAATGACAGAGCCTTGATTAATCTGTTTCTTTGCATGCAATCGTGAAATGCAGCCTTTTCCTTTTTTAGTTGGCTATTCGTTTGATTTGGTCGGGTTCGGGCTCTAAATTTAACTGTGCCGCTCGGGTCGGGTCGGGTTGGGTCAGACAATCTCGGTGCGGGCGGGTTGAGGGGCTTCAGTTTTGAGCCCGTGCAGACCTCCTAGTCTAGGTAACATGTAAAATTGAGAAAAAGTACACATTGCTCAATACAAATCTAGTTGAAATTTGGTGAACTAATTCTTTAAGAACCAATGGTGTAACCAAATTAGGTACACAGTTGTACAACCTTACCCTAGAGAGCAGTGCTGACAGGCTCACTGTGCCTTTGACCACCCTGAAATTGGAGTTCAATTGCCCCAGCATTGAGGCAGAAGGCTGTGCACTGTGTGCAGGGTCTTGGAGCAGGTGCCAAATGAGCCCCCACTAGCCACATACCACCAGGGGAACAATCTGAAGGGGATACGTGGAGCTCAAAGTGTGCTGATGTTTTTAGACAGCCCCATCAGCCTGTCACTCTCCTTAATGCGCCTACCACCACACAAGCACACCAGATTACACCAATACCGCTGTGGCAGTCAGCCCACACAGCACAGCACGAAAGGAATCCTGACTCCACCCTCATGTTCAAAGAGACATCTGAAGAGAAGCCCGCACAAAGCAAGGGAGGGAGCTAACTCAAACGTCAACACCTACAAGGAGCATTTGTTACTGGTTTACCTGAGATGGAGTGGAGATAATTTAAGGGAAAGAAACTCCTGCTATGGTTTAGGCTACATCCTGCCGGCTTGAAACATGTAGCGGATGATGATGCTCTCTTTCTGTGTCGCCGGCAATGCACAAAATATGCCAGTCAGGCAGACGCTACGGAAAGCGAGCTCATCCCTCCTCTGTGATAACCAGTGGCCCTGTTCAAGGCTCCCTCGCTGTATAATCTGTCTCTGATCTTCTGACTGAAGTCTGCCTGTTTGATAGGAGGAAGGCCTGTGTGACCACTCCATCTCAACATGTGAGGAACCTGTGGAGGGCCTGGGAAGAAGAAAAACAAACATACTTCTGCATTCCTTGATGGGCCCCTGCTTCAATTTTGATCTCAACAGACTATATGTTGAAAATGGATTAGTCGAAGGGTGTTACGACATAAAAGTCCAATATGGATGAGGAAAAGATCCGAGGGGCAGCCTTGGTTTTCGCTCCAGGTATTTCAGGGATTTCAACAGACATCCTACACGCCCTTTGGCTGTCTGAGGGGGAACGGTTTGCTCTTCAGAGTGTTTCACATCCCGAAAGTTACACGTGTCTCTTTCACAGCCTCTTAGTGACAGGCGTGTTTACCTCAGATGCTGAAAGGATTCCTTATCTTAAAGGCCACTGTAAATCAGGTGGATGAAATCCACTGCAACAAACTTGACAGGAACAAACGAGTCGCCCTTTTCTTTCCTTAAAGGTAAAACTAGTCATAGTTGTAGGCAATGTATCAAAAAACTGACAGTCATATCACCTATATTTATAGAAGTTATATAATAGCTCATCCTCTATTATAAAACAGATAGCTCATGCTAGGTTGGCTGAGCTACATTTGG
This sequence comes from Gymnocypris eckloni scoliostomus, assembly GCA_027564155.1. Classification (NCBI taxonomy): domain Eukaryota; kingdom Metazoa; phylum Chordata; class Actinopteri; order Cypriniformes; family Cyprinidae; genus Gymnocypris; species Gymnocypris eckloni. The sequence continues at coordinate 20,231,720 of CM050428.1, forward strand.
AGCTGTTTTTGTTACCTGCACATCTATTCAATTATACCTGAATTAGACTAATAATATACTCAGTGGAAGAACTGTTCATGTAAATTTTTAATATTCATGAATAAACATTAGTATGCAATAATTACTATTTCCAACATTTTACAATAGCAATAAGCCACTTGATGCTATGTGTTACAGTGAATTTACTACAATTAGTTAAGTCAATTTATTTATGTTGCATTTTACACAACACAGATTGTTTCAAAGCACCTTCACCTGTGAGGGTTTTAGATGCTCATGCTACACAACAGCCCTGTAACCATAGTAAAAATCACTATACTTTTCAGTCTGGAGAGGCTTATCGTCTCTTAAAGGGATAGTTTACCCAAAATAAACACTTTGTCATCATTTACTCACACTCATGTCCTTCCAAACCTTTTGAACACAAAAGAAAAAGATACTTTGAAGAATTTCTGAAGAACTAAACAATTGCTGGTTTCCACTGACATCCAAAGTAGGGAAAGAAATACTATGGAAGTCAATGGGCACCAACAACTGTTTGATTACCAGCATTCTTCAAAATATCTTCTTTTATGTTCAACATAAGAAAGAAACTCATAAAGGTTTGGAACGACATGAGGGTGAGTAAATGATGAGACATTTTTCATTTTGTGATGAACTATCTCTTTAATGTGCAACATATACAATAAAAGAAAGGATATTAGAATATCCATACTGTATAAAAATTACTTATATCTTAAACCACCAATCACACTTCACTTACAAAGACATTCTACTGCATATACGCACACTTTGAGCTTTGATATAAAAGAAGCGTGTGTATACTGTGAATATTATGCTCTCTCACCGCTGAAGGTGTGCTTGCTTCTTTTTCTCAGATAAAAATAAATTTAGCTGCGCTATGCAGGGCTATTTATAAATGAAGGCCAAGTGACTACATGTACGAGCTACTGTTTTTGAACTAATGAACTTGTTCCATTTCCTCTTGTTCTTTTCTCCTCAAGCGAGAAAAAAAACCTTGGTTCCGTGCAACCTCTGTGGTGAAGGTAGTGAGTGCCAGGAAAGCAGTAAACCCATTACAGCAGAGGACTCACACTGAAGTTGTGGTGCTGGAGGCACACAGTTCCTGGTGTGTCTTGTAAACCAGTCCTCTCACTGAACCCTCTACCACTCACTCGCCTCCCCCTCCTGTTCACACACACACACACACACACACACACACACACACACACACACACACACACACACACACACACACACACACACACACACACACACACACACACACACACACACACCAGCATCGTTTCCACTGAGACCCCTGTCTTTATTATCACAGCCCGGCAGCTTACTGTTTCCATGGCTCTGCAAGATGGATTAATCACACCATTTAATGTGTTTATTTCCCCCTGTCCAGGAGGCACAGGACTTGTGGGGAGGAGGTGGGCCAGTTATAACCGGCTATGTGCCGTCTTTAATTGGCGTGAGAGGGGACATGCTGCGCCGTGGCCCCGAGTGGGACGCAGCCATAAAAGGTGCACTGCATAAGGGCACCTGGGCCCCAAGGTACACACTTACACACACCTCCTCTTCTACTCCTAAATCTCATCCATAGATGTGCTAAATAAAAATCCCCCCAAATAAGCACAGCAGTGGAATGTCATACCAACAAATGGCTGGAGGTCTGTTTCCAAGACAACAGCTAAGAATGCCCACGGAGCACATGTGAGAGAGCTCACTATGAATAATTTCTACTTTGACTTCCTTTGAAGGCATTACAGTAAGGGCTACACCTTTATATGGGCTTGAGTACCCAGCTGAAACACTGAAACAAATACATATGGCTGTATAATATAATAAAATATAACAAACAAAATGCACATGAATGCAAAAAAAAAAAATCTAATTTTATATATAAATAAAGTGGTGCTCACCTGTATAAAAATTGGCATCACATTTCTAAGATTTTTCTTTGTAGTTGTTTTGAGCACTCTTTAATTAGTATGTTGCTATGTGGTTGCTAGGGCATTCTGGGTGGTTTCTTCTTGGCTCACCTCAAAACATGATGTTTTGTGAAATCACTCTGAAAAGTGCAGTACATTTCTCCAAAACAAAACTCATAATTATACATTTAAGTACGGAGTAATATTTAACTACATGTACTTACTATATGGTAAGGGTTAGGATTAGGGGTTTGATTCAGGGTTACTTGCATGTAATTATGCATAATGTATTGTTATTATGATATAAAATACATGTAACATGTAACAAGGACACCTGTTTTTTTTCTAAAGCTACATGTACTAGGCTAGGGGTGTCAAACTCAGTTCCTGGAGGGCCACAGCCCTGCACAGTTTAGATGCAACCTTAATTAAACACACCTGGTCCAGCTAATCAAGTCATTAAGGCTTATTTTAAAACTGTGTGTGTGTGTGTGTGTGTGTGTGTGTGTGTGTGTGTGTGTGTGTGTGTCTTTTAATTTCTTGTTGCTGAAAACTAGAAAGATAAACCCTAATAATGACAAAAATTGCAAATACATTTTTCTCTTGGTTTAAAATAATACAAAACCTGAGCAAATAACAACATAAGTGTTTATTTCATTTTGAACTGTTTTGTTGAATTATTTACATAAATTAATACACATAATCCAATGGCTTTTACAGTATTTTTGTTTGCAACTAGTTCACTGAACAAATATAAAAACCTCCAATATGACAGTAAACAGCACAGGCTCCAATAGAAGCTCTGTTTTCGACTCTCTAATGTCTCCTCACCGCTCTGTGCTCTCAGGTCTGAACAACCCTGCTCTCTCCTTCTGCTCACGTCTGAACAAGGTAATTATACCTGCAGGTGTCTGATAGCTTTATTCATGGGACAATCCTTCCAGTTATCTTCTTTGATCAGTGGGAGAAAAAAGCACTTTTGGGCTGTCATCTCCATCTCCAAAGCATACTCTCTCTCATGCAACGCTTGCCGATGAGAGAGACATCAGTATGGCAGCTCAGGGGGCCAAGTATAATCTGAATCTGACTGGAAGCTTTTAGAAAGACACAGGAAGTGCCTAAACTCAGATTTAAGCCAAACTTAATTTTAAATATCTCCCTGTTTGAAAACTAGGGTGGTATGTAGAACCAAAAAATCCTATCTTTAATTCACTGACATCAAGCTATTCTTGCGTTAGTCGTGTTGACCTAGAGAAGAGAAATATGATCAAAGTCATTTTTCCATCCAAATGTTTCCTGGTTCAGTCTGTTTGACGACTGTAACACGAGTTGAAACCATCTTTTACTCATGCAATGTAGGAAAGATCCACTCAATTATTCACAATCAAAATGTTTTGGCTAGTCGGTCTTGGCAGACGGACCAATTCCCATTCCAGTTGCGAAATGTAGCTTGTCAAGAAAATGAACCCTGTAGAAACGAGGCAGAGTCAATCATCTCTTTTCTGCAAGAGACACCACAGCCAAAACAGGAAGTGATGCAATCCTGGACACAAATTACCCATTTGACCCATGATTGTCATGTACCTACAGCTGCCCCAGACCAACGTCCCAGAGATGTTTTTTGCCCAAACAACAAACAAGAATTATCTGGAGTAAGTATTCACCGCCGCTACTGACAGACACAAACAGAATCTGCAGCTTTACTTTTCAATCTCCATGGTAAGACAGACAAGACTTACGTAATGTGTGTCACACAAACACGCCGCCTCAAATCCCGGCTGCAAAAACTTGAATGGCCTGCGCCTTTGAAGACAGACCTTCCATGCTGTGGTTGTTTAATAATAAAAACGTGACAGCAGAAAGGCTGTGGAGAAAGAGAGAGAGACAGTCTCACTATTCCCATGAGCCTCAGTTTAGAATCTCTGACAGCCAATCACAAGACTCACAGCTTAGGGCACAGACATTCTTCTAGTTCTCTAAACTAACAGGCTGTTTGAGTGAACAGGCTACAGCTACATTCTACAGGACAGTGAATTCATGTCTCAGAAATGTAATAAAAAACATCACAATCCAAGGATAAGTTGATTTGTGTCCTCTGACCAGCAGTCCACGGTGACCCTCAGGGCATTATGGGTAGTCATCTCTGCATTGACCAGTGAGAAGAAGACAGCAGCAAACTGCCTGTGGAGATCAAAGGTACAATTTTGCACCTATGAGGATTGGTTTTGAGAGTTTTTACAGGGTGCTGGGGTGAAAATATAATAGGGGTCCAAACAACATTAAACTCCTTTGACTTTCATTGTTCAGTATGGACATTTTTATATCTGCAAGAGAGTCAGTCATATAGGATTAGAAAGATATGAGGGTGAACACATGACATAACTTTTATTTTTGGGTGAACTATCCCTTCAAGCTTGAAGAAACAGCTCATCTCTTATTTAAACCGGGACTTAACGTAGGTTCTTCTTTTAGAAGCCTGCTTGATTTTGAGAGACAGTTCTTATATGCTTACTGCCTCTACACTCCCGATAGTTCAAAGAAACGATTCAGTCAAATAAGAATAATGGACCATGTCAACTGAAGCCCTATACTCATGCCTCTATTAAACATAATGCGATCCAAACATCTGAGAGAAGTTCAAGGAAACCCCTCTACTTGATAATGACATATCTACACAGAGAGGGACGAAAGGAATTGAATGATGGAATAAGCCCTAAACAAAGACTTCTTATTATAGAAATATGCCTAATTTATCTGACTGAAGGGAGGCGGATATAAGACCTATACTTGGCATTCACCATAAGAGCTTTTGAGCAGCCATTCACTCTAAGTGCAGACACAAATGGCGTTCCATAAAAGTATTCAAACAGAGCCTTTACTTTTACAATAATAGCTCCTCCAAATAACCAACATTTATACAAGTACACACTCTTTCCAAGATCCCTCTAAAACCAGCCAAGTCTAGCAGGGAAAACTTCAAAAATGTAGTGGAGGACTTATATAGTGTTTCGTCAAACATTTTTATCTTCATTATGTTTTTAAGTCCATTTGCCAATCACTACAGTTCAGCAGAATGTGATGCAGCGATATTTAATCTAAGCACTGGAAAATCTGTCACTCTGCAACCCTCTACAATAAGAGTAAATCACTCGCATCTAAAACTAAATTTCACTCTGGGCAAGCGATAAAAGTTAAGGATTCCTCAACTTTATGCAAATGAACAGAGAATTTCACAAGCGACAACCAATAAGAGTGAGAGAGCAAGAGAGAGTCATACATACATGCAGAATTGACGAGCTACATGTTAACAATATTCTTTGTTGTATTTTATTGTCAAAATAATGGAGTTCCTTTGAATTTTTTCAGCTTTTAAGATCTGCCGGGTTTTCCGGTAGTGGGCGGAACTAATGCGCAAACGGCAATCTCATTGGCTGGCACTCACCTTTTATTGTCCCGGTTTTGATTTCAGCAAATCAGTTTGAGTGAACGCAAACAACCTGATTAAATATTCATGAATCCAGCAGCTCATTAATCCTTAGTGCGTTTATACTGTTCTTTTTAGCAGAATTTGTGTTATTATTATTATTATCTTCTTATCAGTATTATTGTTAGTTTTTTCCCATTGTTTTAACAGAAACACTGAATAACCAAAAAAAGCACCACCACCAGTCGTAAGTTCAGTTATTCAGTTAAAATGTCTATGCAAGTATGCATTCATACATGTACCATTTTACAAACATATACAGTATATTAAAGAGCATACATACATAGTTATATATATATATATATATATATATATATATATATATATAAGTATGTCTTTATAGTACACTGTGTGTACTGAGTATACCGTATGTATGTGTATTTTGCACATTGTCTTCTGTACAGTCTGTAAATACGTACTGTCCATATGTAAATTGTTGTTTGTTTTTTTGCACTGTCTGGAGCACGCTCATAAGAATTTCACTCACCAAGGCACTTGTGCTGTGGTGATGTGACAATAAAAGTGATTTGATTTGATTTGATTTGATATATATACATCGGCCTAATATATCAGTGTGGCGAGTAAACAAAAATTGTACTAGCCAATGGCGATTCTAACCCTCTACGACCAAGGTGTCCGTAGAGGGTTGTTCTGACATAACTATTTGCGAATGCATCATAATAATATTTCACTGTGCTAAAACAAGCCCTGTTGTCTTTGACGTACAACATATGGGAGAACCAACAGTTTAAAGCCTGCAGTGCACTTCGTAAATGATGACTATAAAGAGAAATGTTGTCCAGTAATATGATTGCCAACCTAATTGTTTGCTGCTTTCCCAGATATTTTCTAGAAAACAGCTCTGTTGCCTCTACCCGTGTTGTTTTACAGAGCAAGCAATTCATTACAACAGAGCAGGGGTCTTCAACCGGGGGTCCACGGCAGTACTGCAGGGGCTCTGGCAATTATTTTTGATGTAAAACAAATTTTGTGAAAAAATAAGAACATTGAGTTAACTTCGAGGCTAAAGAAGCAAGAGTTCAGTTATTTATACATCACATACCATCCACATATAAAGGGGTCTCTACTCCATCTTTCCATTTTAATTAGACAGTTCAAATATTATATTAGGTGACCAATTCCCTTCTGAAGCAGTTTTGCAATGGTTGTGTATAAAAGACAATATTTTTTTCTGATACGTTTGAAAGAACATTACGTGAGCATAGCACAACATAGCAGGAACATGAACAGGGGTTATATAAGGTCCTTATGAGAGGAGAATGCGGGACAAACACAAGTGCTGCAGTGAGCTTCCTTCCATCCCTGCAATCCCATCCCATCAGCATCAAACACATACACACAGCCAACATGCAGTAAACGACCAGGATTTACTTAATGCCCCTGGCTCAGAATGGCTTGGAGATAGGGTACTTCCTGTATCCTCTCATCCTGGAGAGAATTTGCTTGTGTGTCTTCAGCCCAATTCAACGTCTTGATTTAGTACCAAGAGAAGCATAAGCATCGATAAAGAGCCGCTTACAGTGTTGAGACCTAATGGGCTCCCACTGCTTCCTCTTTCACAATGGGAATGAGAATACTGACAAGTAAAAATGTATCCTCTAGCGAAAATCACGCCGCACAAAGTAAAAAAAAAACATGATAAAGTGTCACTAGAGAGAAAGAGCACAGACAACATCAATCCTGGTAAAAGGGGCTATAGTGACCTTGCGTTTGTATCAGGAAATAAACATTGATAGATTGTGCGATTTGAGCTCGGTTGGAACGTACCCTCGATAGAAGAGAGATAATTTTCTTTGATAGCCTTAATTAATTCATTGATTTATTCAGCGCTCCAGAAGCTCCTTAAATCACTCCTTAGATTATGATCTCACCGGTACACATCAAACGCGTGAAAATTTGGTGTCTTATGTGCAGTAACAGATATGCCTGCAGGTGGAAATTAAATGAATAACATTCAAAAGCATATTAAACCCAGAAAGGTGCCATTTAAAAAAAGAAAGAGATAAAAAGTCACGCTTTTTGTTACTAAAAGTAAGTTTTTAAAGCGATTTTTCACGCATGCTTATCGCCCATCTTCGGGGAGCGCCACCAATGTTGCCTCACTCCTGGAACAACGCCTCTCGCTGTCTCAGACTTTTGAGGCGGGTTCTGCCGGACGTATCAACCCATCTTTATTAGCCTAGACCCAGAGAGAGAGAGTAATGGGCACAACCCAGCAGCGTGCTGCTATCTCTCTCAGACAGCAGACCGTGGCCCCCTCCGTGGCCCTATTTAAAAGGCACTTATATTTTCGCTTCAAGGAACGCAGTTTTCCACTATGGCAGGAGATCCTTGATAGCCGCACACACACCCAAACAGAAAAAAAAGTAGGAGGAGAAAAAAAAAGAGGAGGGGGAAACTTCCTCATTAGAATTCCAACAAGGTGGATGATTGCCAGTGGAGACTATAATGTAATTGTCATGGCAACTACACAATGTACAAAGATCCCAGTGGATTTACTCTGATTCTCCCCTTCCCCCTTTCCATAAAAGCCATTGGTTTAAAAAGAATCCAAAGACATTTCAGTTTGGAAATCTCAGATTAACTGACAAGCTCAAAATGATTTCACAGGGTGAAAAAACCAAACCATCAGTGTTCCAGACAAAACTCAGTTATATATGGCTGTCAAATGGTATACAGAAACAGTACGTATACAAAATTAAATGGGCTAAGGCAGACGTGGAACAATACAAGAATAAATGGATTTTCTGCATTTATACAGGGTGTATATTTAGCCTCCCTCTGCAACTGAAGCCAGCCAGACATATGCAGAGGCTAGAGGAACAGCCACAAGCAGAGGGCACCGCTCTCCTCACCCATTCGCCCACTCTAAGGGGAACCAATGTGATTACTGCATTACCCTCTGGCAGCCCTGCTTGAATTCTGAGTCTCCTTTTAACCAGCTCGCTCATCTAAAGACTGAGAAACAGAGAGAAAGAGAACAAGACTGAGCAGATAAAGGGTCAACAATGCAAAATCTAAAATGAAAAGATTCATCTAAGCATTTTTTTTTGTCTCACTCCTAATCACCGTTCCGCATCTGTGCATGGCTGATGAAGTTTTCAGTACAGACGGGGAAAATAATGCAAGCCCTGATGCAGGCTTTGCCCTTTTTCAGCAATTTATTATTTCAACGAGATGACAAAAAAAAGCAAGGGACTGAGGAAATTAGATTAAAACATTCCGCCTCCCACAAAACCGGGTCCATTGCACTGTCAAACGGTCGTGAGAGATTGTTTGCTTGTGTGTGTGTGTGAGATATATGTGAAGGAATAACGCTAATGTTTCCAAAAGCCGCTCTTCAGCTCACCATTAGCGGCTTTCTGAGTGTCCAGCACAGAGCTGAATCGGCTGTGTTATTGTGCCTTCATTAAGCTTATTGTGTCAGCAGGAAGAGGGGGAAAAATAGCTATTTTAAGGGATTTATGCACTCTGAGCTTCCATGGGCGGGCAGTGAAACTCCAGGCCAGCAATACCTCCTTTCAGAGCGCTACAAAGGAAATGTAATTACCTTGATATGGTGGCAAAGGAAAAGGGCAAACTCTCAATATGCAGTAAATGCACTCATGCTGAGACCAGGCAGGGCTAATTTGCTACTGATCTGTAGGAGTTTTTCCTCATTTCTCCCCCACCACCTATTTCTCTCTCTCTTCACAACTCTTGGAGGAAAAAAATTGCATGAAGGAGTTATGACCCTATTCCTACATGTGGCTGGTCTCCTTAGCACAGAAGCCACCTAAACAGGACAGAATGAGATACCGGAGGCAGGAGGCATGCATATTTAAAAACAGAGGTATAACAATCTTTTTTTTTTTGGAGAGAGAGAGAAAGAGAGATATTTTCCATAAACTCTTGCTTGGCCTTAGGCATTCACATTGTGGGGTAATTTGCATGAATATTTTTTAAAGGCACATAAAAAGCACTCAATGGTTAATAAGATGAAACTCCAAGAGAAGTTTAATTTCGGAATGCTAATTAATTCACTTTTTCATTAGCCTCTATTTCAGATTAGAGAGACTCTAAAGACAGAAGCACGTTTTGGAGAGTACAAGTAAACCGCCACTCATCGCTGCAGTTGAGAGAGTGATGCAATTACATTTTTCATTGATAAGGGCAAGTGCTTCCATTAATCTACCGGCTTTTCTCTTTGTTTTACTTAATTTCAAAGCAAAACTGACAAATTTGTAATAAAAATCCACTATTGTAGTTGACATCCATGCTAGGGCTGAGTAAAAACAGTGATGTTCAATAGACGAAGTAAAATCAAATGTATTTTTTTACATTAGGATCAAAAACATACAGCGTAACTAATGTAGCCCAGACCTCTAAAGAACTTATGAGCCAGTTTCTTTTCATTAAATAAAAACAAAAAAAATCCAACATTGTAGATTTGCGATTGTATACACTAGGGAAAAATATAGATTTTCAATTAACATACAACATAATCTGTGTAGTCTGAATCACAAACAAACAACTCGTACAAGGTTAGTCTTTTTTTTATAGTAAATTAAAAAACGTAGTAAAACCGGATACAGTAAAATGTTCTAAACAAGTGACTTTTATAAGTCTGTTTTTTTTCACTCACTGAATAAAAATTATTATAAAAAATTACCATCATTATGATTTTAATACAGTATAAACTAGGGCTAGGTCCAAAAATTGCCATTTTCAATCGCCATACATTACCAGTGTAGTCTGATTCAGAACAAAATGACTTTTATCCAGTTTGTTAATCAAAAACATACAGCACAACCAGTCATTTCCTTCCTTTTAATGAAAAGTTCAAAAAGATAAATGACCAGTTTGAATCGGTCTAATTGGCCCTATCATTTACAGCATTAGGAAAATAAATGGACATTATAACTGAAATATACCAAAAATGAATCTGAATCAAAACCAGAATTAAATCAGTTGCTTACAAATCAGTAATCAAAACCATTAAAAACTAAACAGAACTTACTCAAATTGAATGCACTATGCTTCCTGAGACCTCAAATAGATCCTCAAACAGATGCGCAAGAAGCATGCTGGTTCAGATTCCTGTGCTGGAGGCGAATATAAAACAAAAGATTTCTGTTTTAGCAACCAATATAACACCTTTTAACATCTGTCTGATGCATGGGCACAATTCTCTGACTTCAGTTTGTCCTGTATAGTCACAAGAAAGAGGAAGATATATGCAAAGCGATCAGGTTTAATGGATGTACAGTATTGCACATAAAAGCTCCACTAAATGAGAATGAAAGGATGTACAGTGCAAAATGGGCTTTTCCTTTAGACTTATTAGTAAGGACAAGTCTGTCAGCACAACTAGGCTAAAGCTGGGACATCAGAGAGGAGAACAATGAGAAACCTGAGATTCCTCAGCGGGTGAGAGAACGAGAGCAATGTGGAGGGGGAGGAGGATAAAGTGAATAAGAGGGAAAAAACACTGCATTCTTGTAACTCAAGAACTGTAAGAATGTGTGCAGCAGGTATTTATGGAAAGGTGATGGCAGATAGTTGCTCTGGAAACGGTGACAACAAAAGAGAACAGCAGAGAGTAGCGAAAGAAGAAGAAGAAGAAAAAGAAAAACAACCGCAGGCAGCGCTCAAGGTGTGATGGCACCAGCTCTGCGTACCACGTCGTCATGGCAACAAGCAGCGGGGAGAAATGGCTGTGTTAACATTCATTCAGAGAGGCAGCACATGTCCATCAATCTCTAGCGCATAAAGAGGCAACAGCACGTCTGCTAATGGTGTGAAGCCTGCAGGGCACTCCATTGTTTTGCAATAATTACGCCAAAAAGGACAGGAAAAGGGTGTTGCTCTTTTTTTTCCACAAAGGGGTCGCAACAAAAACAGATTTAAAAGAGAGGCTTCAGTTCATCTCAAGGTATAAAAGAAGAGCAAACCTGACAACAAACACACACGTACGAGCATGCACACGGGGCACCCCGTGAACCCTCTGAAAGAGACACCAAAGGCGGACGTTCCCGCTTATCACTTTGTTGTGATAATCTTTTCTAAACACAGCCCAGGGCTTGCAGATAAACTCCAAACACAACATTCAAGGTGAGCTCTCTCTCTCTCTCTTCCTTCACTTCTTCCTTGGAATTCCGTTTTTTTCCATTCGGTCCGTTTGCTGCCACACTCTGTCAGCGGTGGCAGGATGACGGGGCGGAGGAGAACCGGAGGAGGTGGAGAGAGGAAAACAAGATGGCACAGTGGCGTGAAGGTTATGACTTTGAACATGCGCAAGCTGGGGACCGGTGCGCACACACACTGACATGCCAAGACACAAATACACACACACAGAGTGCTCCGAGTGTTCCTGTTTGTTCCAGGTGCTTCTCTACTGTTGCAAAGTCAAACATCTACATGGCTTTTCATAACGGGAGATACACCCCAACTGGTGAAGGTCAACACCTGAGAGGGCAAAAGGGAATCACCAGCATTTGGCTTAGCCTAACAAGGCTAAAACGAGTAGTCTGTATTATTCAGAGATGGCAAACCTACACACATGCTTTCTCAAGTAGAAGTTTAGAACACACGCACGCGGCGGCCATTGTAAGTCCGTAAGACCGCAAGTGCACATTAAGTGATCAATTTGGGACAGGGCCTTTCTGATCCACTCCATTCTCGAGTCTCTTGTATTGATTACTCTGGTAGAATTTTTTTGGCTGAGACGCAGAGCGCACGCGAGCCGAATCGTGTTGCCAGGCAAGTTTTTAAAACACTAGGCATCATACACTTATCGACTTTGTAAATAGTGACAAAGGAAAACCGGTCATCATACACTACGATTGAAGATCATACACAACACAATTTTAAATTTGTTCCGATCGCAATGAACTCACGCGGAAACGTGCACCTTGTTGCTAGGAGACGCATGACAAATGAAAACATACGTATTTTAAAATCGGCTGAAAATATCAAACATGTTTGATATCCTCGGACTGGATGGAATCAAAGTCTGAAGATAAAAAATCTGAGTCTGTGACCATAATACACTACAAGATTTTCTGTTAAATCTGTCATCTGTAATCTGCAGACTGGCTCTGACTTTCCTCAACTAGCGTCAACTTGTTCAGACTGCAAAATCGGGGAAATCAGGGCAAAAAGCGTGTAGTGTATTCCAGGCTTAAGGCTCAAGCTGATGTTTTTTTTATTTAATGCACAAGTAAATATGAATGCAGTGCACTTATAATAGAAAACATGCGCTTTTTTTGTAAAGTACAAATTAAATCAAACCATTTAAATACATAAAATAACTAATTTTGCATTCTAATTTTGTATTAACCAATTCTTATCACTATCTACATGTCTCATCAATAAGTATGCAATGATGGAGAACAAGCTTTTGAGGGTTTTGAGAACCAGAACCAAGCTGACTGAGCAATAAAGCTATAGTGAGCCCCTTTATTAAATTATCTGGATGTGGGGAATAATACAAAAGTTGTCATATTATCTCAGCATTGCTTGATCTAATTCACAAATATCTCTGTTACAATTTAGTAGAAATCAATTTTATTCAGTTGTCTTTGAGGCACAAAACAGTCCAATACTTTATAGGCAATCACATTTTTATATTGAAATATAGAAGATTTCTGTGCCACCCCAGACTGGATGCTGGCCCCTCCCTGGCCACCCCAATGAAAACATCCTGGCACCCCCACTGCATATTAGAGAGATACACAAACAACATGCGAGCAGGGAAGAACTCGTTCCCAAGAAAGGCACATGCAGTGTCATCCGTAATTTGGAATTGGTTCGGCTTTGTGGCGTCAGATACAGAACAAACAACACCCCGCTGCAAAGTGTGTTTGAAGTCTGTTACTAACAAAGGTAGCAGTACGACCAATTTACTGCTGCACCTCGAACAGAGGCATGCTGCCGAGTGGGAGAGATGTTGTGCCTTACGAAATGAACAAGACCATGGCAGCACAAGCAAACCTGCCAAAAAAACTATGTACAGTCACTGATATTTAAACTTGTTTAAAGAAAACTTATAAAAAATATCACATACTTTAATGTTTTATGTTACGTTACATTTTCACTGTTTACAATGGCCATCTTATATTTTTGGCCTGTTTCTGATTGCACTTTAACACCAAGGGGGAATCCAGATCAAATCCCAGAAGGGAAAATCAAAACAAAATAAAGTTAACACTTTTTTTAACAATTTCTCTGTCATCTGCAGATTGATTTTAAGTGGGGGGTCGATTTAAATCGTTAATCTGATTTATTTTTTTGTGAAAAAATCTGGGATTTTCACCATATCGCCAGCCCTAAATTTAGATTACTTTTGGGTATAATTCAGCTTTTGCCTGCATACGACAGATTAATTACTAAGCCCAAACTATGCAGTCCACTTTCTAAAAGATGTAATCAACACAACCAAAAATGATGGTATTAAAAAAAAGAGAGTACACTGGTAGTGGTGTGTTTTTGATCTATTACAAATGGTGACGGAAACACTGTGAAAAAACACAGAGTTCTTGGGATTTTAAGAATATCAAGATAAAGATGTGATTAATAACAAAGCTGCGGTGGACCAGTAGGGAACAACACAATGAAACACAATGGAAACAAGCCGCAACGCAACAGAAATTAGCCAAAACACAACAAAATTAGCACAACACAACAGAAACAAGCTGTAATACAACAGAAACAAGTTGCAACACATTGAAATTAGCAAAGCACAATGGAAACAAGTCACATAACAACGAAATTAGCATAACACAACAAAAACAAACCACAACCCAATTAAATTAGAACAACACAATGAAATTAATCCTATGTGTTGTGTTGCAGTGATTTCGTTGTGTTGTGCACTACTGGGCCACCGTACATTGCAGATTAATATCGGATCATTATATTAGCTGATTATCAAAACAATCAATTTCTACAGTCCTAATGCCAAATAAGAAGTCGCTAGATACAAATCGAATGTCTAAAGTCATGCTAAATGATTTTTTTGTGACAGAAGCCCTTAGCGCTTCGGTTCTGACATGACTGCGGCATTTAATTAAAAAACAAATGCCACAATGCCTCCTGCACTAAGTCACTCAGTGCACCAAAGCAGTGCTGGCATGTCATTGCAATCACAGCAAAACTGTTACTCACAAAGGATCTGAGGTTATCAACTTCTAGTAAGTCAGCTGAGCTTTAGGTCAGAGGGACACAGTATCTGTGCTGTCAGCGATCATGGTTTGTGAGGTGTGAGAGGGTGTCCATATATTAGCTGGCTTTGCAGGACAACAGTAACTGCTCTCAACAGTAGCTGCAACTCACAGCAGTGGCCAACTGCAGGATGAGTCACATCAAACAAAGCACTAAATCTGTCCAAAACACAAACAAACACACATGTTTGTGCACAAGGAGACATGTATCGCATCTCAGAGCTCTTGAGCCCTCAAACAAAGGATGAAAGAGATTAATTGCCCCGTCTCAGAACCGCATACGGTATCCACGTCACCTCTTCAAAAGGAGTAGAAACCGAGAAGAGAGACTTGCTGAGGGCTGATAATAATGTGTCACTATAACTGCAAAC
This sequence comes from Gymnocypris eckloni scoliostomus, assembly GCA_027564155.1. NCBI lineage: Eukaryota > Metazoa > Chordata > Actinopteri > Cypriniformes > Cyprinidae > Gymnocypris > Gymnocypris eckloni. The sequence continues at coordinate 20,246,742 of CM050428.1, forward strand.
GCGGGGACAAGCTGAAACCTCTAGACACATCATAGTATGAAAGTAATGCAGAGATCTTAGCGGGAGATTGTCGAATGTCATATTGGCTTTGGGAGGCGGCGATAGCTCTGGGTCTAGTGATAACTGTTTGAAATGGGTGTGAATGCATAGCACGCGCAGACTCGGAATCCCACCTGTTCAGAGCAGTTTTGAGCGAGACGGTGAAGATGAGGTGTACAGAGACACGTGGAGCAGCCATGGGGTCTGAACAAGAGTGGAAAGGGGCTGAGAAGCTCCACAGGGAGCTTGGCACAAAGGAACTGTTCTCACCCTAATGAGCAGCCAGATCTCAACACTGCAAGCCTCCAGACTCTCAGACCTGTGCTACTCTCACATGGGACTGTTTCAAACATTTTCGCTCACACCGAAGGGGTTCGAGTAACAAAGCTCCGGCCAAACACACAGCTTGTTGCTGAGGTTGAAGTGGGAGGCCTGCTCTGAGCGATGGGCGCAAATATCCCTTTCTGACTTCACATTCACGGCATAATTACATCCATCTGCCTTTGTAATCTACTTTGGAAAAGGAAATCAAGAGGGAAGATGATGGAGACATGAGAGATTCAGACCAGAGAACCCTCTGAATGATATATCAACAGTGTGGCCGCGGGGACTGACTGAACTCTTACCGGAAAGCCTCCAGCACAGTCCTCTCCGGCAGACGAGGGGAAACCTGATTGAAGACGCTTTTGAAGTCATCCAGCTTCAAGAAGCCACGACCTGTGGAGCACAGAAATTCAGAGCAAGTGTTAACAAGACTACTTTAAAGCATCAAAAAGTTGTTCAATGTGAGGCCGGTGTGTTATTAGAGCACCACACTTGCATGAGATCAAGCAAAGAGGATGAGATAAGCACACCTGAGAGCGCACTCTCATTATTTTTGCTTATCTTAAGGAATAAAATCATCTTTCTTTGCTCGTTCCACCCACTAAAAAGCTGGTGGATAAAGCCGAAAGTACAATTCCCTTGTCCGCGTTCTGCTCCAGCTCACAGACTGTCTGCGTGATGGAATTTTCGTCATCAGTACAGTCCGCTAAGGTTCACAGACACAGTCCACTAGCAGGCCTGACTTTGAGTCTGCAAGGACTTGTTAGCAGACAACAGTGTTGGACTAGGCAATATGACAAAACATTTTATCTTGTTTTTTTAGAAATGTTTTGACAAATTCGAGATTTAGATTTTTTCATGTTTAACCAGTCAAATAAAAACGTAACTGCACCAGTGATTAAAGCAACTTTCTCTTTGTCAACCATCTGGTTAAAATAAGTTTTATTCCAAGTGCATCACACAAGAATTGGTCAACATGGATCAAATATCTTTGAATAAAAGATCCATGAAATATGAAGGCATATATTGTGCAAACGGGTTTTAAACATGTCATATATATTCAGAAATAAGAAAAATGCTAAATATTTCTTACACAAAAAAGACATTCAGTTTTAGAGGTTAAAGCCCTGTTCACACCAAGAACGATAATTATAAAGACAACTATCTTAGCATCCACACCAGCAGACGATATATTTGGTTTATTCTAAATGTTCACTCGTCTGCTGCTTTACATTCTCAAGTTTGTTATAGCAGGAATGATTCTGATTGGGTGTCATGTTTTTATCTTTCATTAGCTACAAAAAATCATTCTGAAAGTGATTCCAACTGATATTGTTTCTCTGTGCCGTTATCATTATAGTTGCAGTGTGGACGCTATTTTTTTTTTATATAGAGAACGATTTTTAGAATTATATCTTTATCTTCATTGTTATCTTCCTTGGTGTGAACAGGCCTTAACTCAAATGGCAAGACAATTCAAATGTAAAATGACAAAGTTTAATACCAGTTAAACAGAGTAAATATTTTGTTTTGTAAAAAGCCTTTTAGCCTGTCACCATCATACAAACATGAAATATCAAACATACCGCAGTAGTTCTCTTAGGGATGTAACGGTATGAAAATTTCTTATCACGATTATAGAGACCAAAATGTTAACTTTATTAGTATTATCACGGTATTGTTCAAATGTGCTGAAGATGTTCAAAAAGCAGTATTGTGATTTAAGAACACTTCTTTAGATATCACATGGAGCGAAGATGAAAACAAAATGCCATTGAATAATTTCTCAAGACGGTCAGAACCTTAAGAGGTACATTCATATAATTAATGAATTAATATATTCATTTGTATAATTCCCTCAGCACTCTTTTAAAACCTCCCAGCTTTTCCGCCCTGTTTTCACTCAAAATAAAACAACTCTGCTGCTGTGCGCACGCAAGATGTTCCTTTATGAACCCGTTTGGGAAACCTTCATGTAATATAATGTTAAATGCACTTTGTGTTGTTAATTACAATGAAAGGAATATATTTTCTCACTCTTTGTATTTTTGCATCATTATGGTACACGATTATCCTGTTTAAATCAATGTGATAAATGAGTTAAGTCAAAAGTAATCCAAAAGTAATCTGATTATAATAACTAAAATGTGTAATGTAATGGATTATGTAACTGACTACAATTTTTGTCATGCAATATTGAATCAGTAACAGATTACAATTTGTAAGTAATCTACCCAGCTTTCTTGACCACTCGTGTCTCTTGTAGCATCTGATGCATTAAATGGCATTTTAACATGCGGTGCTCAAGTTAAAAGAAGTTCAACTCGGTTCTCAAACAACGTTTCATTTTTTTTCATTCGACTGCCGGTGTCTTGTTCCCCCCCAAAAAAAACATTATGTGTGAATAGCCACTTAAAACTATGGATATGTTCTACATTTTTGTTTTCTTTTAACTGTAACCACTGACGTATCATCCATGTGTCGAATTGTAATATTTAAATGTAAAAATTATCAAAACAATGAAAAAAAGGAATAGAAAATTATAATTAATTGATAAAATTACCCAGCCCTACAACAGTGCATGTGTGAATGATCTAAGCAATTTAAAAAATGGTTCACAAGATGTGTCCAGCCACACTCATGGTCACAGGAATATACTCTGAAAAGCTTGCACAATCAACTGTGTGCAAGTCCGCATGGAAAATGAAGTATACCTAAGTCCACTTGTCGTTTTTTGCCTGATATTGTGAAAGCAAGAAGTAAGACCGGCTGAGATCTCAGAGTGTCTCTGGGAGCCTCTTCCTGAGAGCTCAAAGGAACAGCTTGTTGTGCCTTCTTCTCAGCAGCTTGCACGCAGGACTTTGATTTGCAGGAAATGGCTCCCCTGAGGAAGTTTAGAGCGCTCGGATCCAAAGTCAGAGCTGAGAGTGGAATCTGTTTAGCGTGTCTGCTGAATTGATGAGAGGCACAGCAGCGCACTGAGCGGGGGGATTATGGGGGTGGGGTCGCGGAGCACTGTGACATGCATGTCAACACACCAGACCCGACAACACCAGCTCACCAACCGTAACCAAACACTGCCCTCCACAGCCACGACAACAGAGATGAGAGCGGACACCTGCGAAACCACAGGACCTGTGCAAAACTAGAAAAATGACACATCTCATATGTAAAAGGATTTGAAGTGTTAGAAAGGTGTATAATTGCATGATTTATTTGCTGAATGCAGGAGAAAACAACTGTTTTGATGGCAAAGCCTGAGTATGAATCGGCAGGGAGCTCAGCTCACTTTCACACCGGGTGAGAACGGGAGGGTTTCCAAATGCACCGAGCATGCTCTGTCAACGGGCAGGCTGCCACTTCAGCTCTGAATGGGAGCGACGCACTTCAGCGCGCTTTAGCATCCAACGCATCCCCATTGAAGATGAGGACGGGGGTGACGGCGCAGATGAAACAGTCAAACATCTCATCCAGCGCAAACTGTTCAGCCGCAGATAGGAGAGGACTTGCCTCTGTTGGCAGTCTGACAGGAACATCAGGCAGAGAAAGCCAGGACAGAGGGTTTAAGCTTAGCTGGCAGAGAAACAAAGACAATCAATCTGGGAACTGCTGAAATTATTAAGACACTTTGCTAGCATGTAAGCTCTGCTGGCGAACACCTGCCTGACAGTTGTCCTTCAGCTTTCCAGCTGTACATGTTCATTCACAACCGTTTAATGAGATGCCAATTTCATTTAAAAAAAGATTCAAATTTGATACAAAGAGCATCTTGTAGCACTATCAATTGTCAGTGCTAATATACACAGTTAAGACCGGAATCGCAATAAGTTGGGTGAGTTAAGAGTAACTCAGAATCACACTTCCAATCTCGGTTCTAAAATTAGCTAATTTTCAGGTTGCTCAGAATTCATACAAGGGTTGAGTGAACTCGCTCACAGCAATTTGGTCCTCGAGATGAATTTGGTGGTTCATTAACATTCACAATTCTAATTAAAAGCCAACTGTATTTTAAATGCCTACTACTTATTGCTGGAGACTATTTTAGGTCCTAGGAGGATGTAGAAATGCTCCAAACCCTGATTGGGAGGCTCACAGGAAGTCAGAGATATTTCAAAGCAGTCTGAGAAGGCAAATGAGATACCAAAGAGATAAACATAAAGTGAATGAGAGAGTCAGCTTCGGGCAATAATGGGTCCATCGAACATCTGCTGAAGAGGCAGCCTTCACATATATAAATATTCTGCTCAAACACACCAGTTTTCCTCTTTAATGGCGGGTCAGCGGGGTTAATGAAATAAGATCCCTCAACCCTTCTGAGCAGATTAAATCAAGGTCAGCCAATATCCTCCTCTTGTGGTCACTCCTAACTTAGTGAAATTATTTCTGTAACAAAATTAATTAGTTAATTATACATTTCCCTCTCATTGGAATATCCTACAAACAGTTCCAGGGAGGGTGAAATGATCCACGGAGACCACAAGACACATTTGACTGTTTTCTACCCAACCTTGAAGCCTAAAACATGGTTCAGACACTTAGTTTCATATAGGGCGGATAAATACTTCAGAAACAGCAGTTAAAGATGAAGGGGACCTCTGTATTTGACTTTCTAGTTTATCAGGCATTAACTGTTTAAAAATAAAAAGTTAAAAGGTTTAAAAAAGGTTTATTTCTTTTTCCACAAATATCAAAGGAAAAAACTACCAGGAGGGAGAATATCAATTGCCTGATAGTCACAGTGGACCAAAAAAGGACACATGGCGCCCTCTACTGCAATAATATGAAAACACCACCCATCCCCAATACCAAAATTGTGTGTAAACTACACATAAAAAATTTGCAACCAAATATAATAGTTTACAAAAGCACCAACCCTTGTTTAGAGAAGAATAAAACATTTTGTAAAAATCCTCCCTGCGACAATTGCACCTTGCATTGCATTCATTTCACCTTCACACTGAGCACATACTTATTCAAACAACTCAAGGTACACATCTTGCCAATATGTATGTTTCTTTTCTGGGAATAGAAACCTTAGACATTCTACCACACACTACCAGCTGAGTTACAGCCTATAATATTGTTAACTTCTAGTTCTCCTTGGCTAATGGGGCCTAAACTTAGTATGTGACATATATTAATATACCCACCTTAGTTCTTGTCACTTGCACTGTTTTGTTAGTTGCATTTGAAAAGTGTCAGCTAAAACCACATATTTAGTGTGCATATGCTTTGTACTTGCACAGAAGATAATCCCAAAATAATCTGCACAGGTGCAAAAGGACTGCACAAGGGTGTTTCAACTGATTCGCTATTCTTTAGCATTTCCACAAAATAAAGATCATGAGGTATGTAAGCAGATACATCACCAGTCTAATTTTGTATCAACTCAAATGTATTGAAGCAAAAGTGTTATTCATGCAGAACACACAGAGAAAGAGAGGAGGAACATACAGTGTACATCAAATGCACTGAAGATCTGCCTCGTCTTCTCATAAGGATCTTCTGCAGACATCTTCCTCCCCATGAGAGACACAAACCGCTCCAGCGGGACCCCTTTCAGAGAAAGAGAGGGAGAGAAAGAATACTGGGTTTATTACAAAGCTTTAGTCTGAAGTGCATGCTCTTCCTTTACATGGCAGTCATCTGAAAGCACTGTGTTTAAAGGAGTAATATCTTCCCCTCTTGCCTGAAGGGTAGTCATTTTTTCTCTGAGTGCTGTTATTGAGATGAAAAAGGTAGGCTGGGGAGTTCTAGACAGCATTCTCGCGAAACACCAAACATACAGAGGGAATTTGGCGAGGAGATCTGGGTGGGCTACGCTGACAGTGATGACCGAGAAACTGGGGGATAAACCTCTATTGGGAAAAGTATAAATTAATTAAGAGATCCAAAGACAGATGTGATGGCTCCACTGCACTTCGAGTCATGCCAAAACATACGCTGTAATCTGTCCTTTGAGAATCTCATGCCAAGTGATAAAAGAATGCTACATGAACACAGAGAGGACGGTTTTCTAAAAACAAGTTAGTAAGCAGATTTGTACTTCCTGAAGAAAACATGAGTGGTGCTTGACCAGAAGGAACACAACCACAATGCTAGAGTGACTATCAGGGTTCTGCTATGTGGTCACTGATGTGTTCTGGATGGTAGAGGGTTGCTAGTTAGTTGCTTACTAGTTCATGTGAAAAATTCCTGATATGGTCACTGGATATGGCTCGCCTCCCTCCTTCCCTCATTTTTTGTATGAAAATCACATGTCTGATTGCTTAGAAAAGTAATAGCACACCTCTTTTCAAGCTGCATGATTTGAGGCATCACATAAACCCTGTTTCCACCGCAGGAACTTTCCCCAGGAACTAGGGGATTTGGGCCGGTACTCTGTGTTTCCACCGCAGGAACCAGGATCTAAAAGTTCCGGGTAAAAATGTGCCCCTCAGAAAGTCAGTGCATTCCAAATATATCGCTCCCTCCAAAGGGCACTTCAGAGTGAAAACAATTATGGCCGCCATATTGAAGGGTCGTTTCAAACCGAAGTGCTCAAAACTAGCCACTTCAAAGGGCCCTTCGGAATGAAGGATTTCGAAGGGTACAACTGATGGAAACTTCGGGCTCCCATGATCCTTTGCGCAGATTCTTTGCATGATGACGGGCGCCTCCATGTGGGCACAAGACGTGTGATGACGCAGAAGGGCACTTCAAGAATAGTCGTTTGGACCCCTACACCCTTCAAAGCTCTCACTCCGGAGGGTAAAGTCTTTGAAGGGATTAGGGCATAGGGATGAGCCCTTCCGAATGGAACGCAGGGAGTACCTGCTCGTGAGGTAGTCATTTTTCAAAGGTACAGAACTTTCAGGGGCGGGACTTGGGCGCCTGACATGCTGATTGGTTGAGTTCACGCAGCATTGTATTTCAACCAAAATATATCTCGCATATTGTTTTTAATATTACTGTTATTGTGTAATGAAATGTAGTTTTAAAAAAGTATTTCAGGTGAGAATAGAAACAAGCAAAGAAAGTCTTTGTTTAAGACTTAAATCAGCGGGTTTATTTATAAAGACAGCGTCTATTTGAAAATGTGCGTCGCTGATTTCGGAAACGTGAGCTCCAAGCGAACAGCGGGCACTCAGTGCTCATATTTCCCAGAAGAGAGCAGCCTCAACTCGGCTAGTCCTTCTGACATTTGCCGCTGGCACTGATGTCTCTGTAGTGGTTAAACATAAGATTTTTTGAGGGGGGTAGATCTAACAGGTAATCTTTGGTCTTTATTCTATACATTTTTATGTTAAAATGAAAATGAAAAGAGGCAATACTGTTTGATATAATATAATATTTTGTTTCATTGTAATGTTCCTGAACTACATTTCTGCGGCTATTAATATGTTTAAATGAAAACGTAGAGAGGAAGTGGTGTTTGATATCATATTTTGTCTTATTGTAAATACAGTGAGGAAAATTGCAGTAGCCAAGGCAGGCTGACTGACATTATCAAGTAGCCTACGCTGCTCTTTGCAGAATTACCAGACTTGCATCGTCCCGTCCGCGGGAGTTCACACTCCTGAGTCGAACTTGTGAAGTCTGAACTACAGAGTCGAAATTTGCATATATATATATATATATTATATTGAGAAACGTGCATAGACCTACATCACCAGGCTATTGGCCTGATCTTCTCGGTACTTTAGACCGCGATGGAAACACAGACAGTGACAGGTCTGGGGGGCGGGATTCCTGAGAAAAAAGTTCCTGGGGCAAATTGTTCCATGTAATTTCAGTGGGAAAGCGGCTAATATACTGTATATCTGTAGCACAAATGGTGAAGTACAAGATACATACCGATGTTTCATCATTTTTTTTTTTTAACTATCCAAATCCCTTATCCTAACCAATAGTAATAATAATGCTTGCCTTAGCAAGCACCTTTAATAACTAAAACACAATAACGTTAGAAGTAGTGACATCTTTTTATCTGCACTGTGACATACACTCATGTGAAATAGATTATCAAAATCTAAATTATTGAAAATTTAAAATGTTGGGTGATGTAACACGCATGGATGAATTATTCATAAAAAGATCAATAACATGCATTTATAAAATAGATGGGGAAATTTTCTTTTTACATTGACTTTAATGTGTACTGCCAAATTTGTATAGAATTAGGACAAATTTGGCCTACAGAGATTTTAAACACCACACAAGTGATATCGGTTTCTGTTATCATCACATAGCCATGAACATCTATTACATAACCTACATATTTGAATGAAATTATAAAAGTATTATAGATGCACAATGCATCTACCTAGTTCAGTTTTTATTACCTCACACTCTCTTACAAAAAATTAAATAAGTGCACAGGTTTACCACACAGACAGCATGTTTGGCAACAAATAAGACAAAGAGCTGTGCTGAGACTGCAGACCTCTTTAAACCCCATCTCTCTCTCTCTCTCTCTCTCTCTCTCTCTCTCTCTCTCTCTCTCTCTCTCTCTCTCTCTCTCTCTCTCTCTCTCTCTCTCTCTCTCTCTCTCTCTCTCTCTCTCTCTCTCTCTCTCTCTCTCTCTCTCTCTCTCTCTCTCTCTCTCTCTCTCTCTCTCTCTCTCTCTCTCTCTCTCAGTTTCCCTTCTGCCTTTAAACAATGCTGGTGCAGAAAGCCAGATCAGGGCTGACTGACATTCACTGTGATACAGAGCCCATCAGTCAAGGATGTGTCAACTGGGTGGTCTGTGTGTCCATCCCAAGTTCCCACCCCTTTCCTAATTTCTGCCTCTCTACAATCTTCACTACCTTGGGGTCTTTCTATGCTCTTCTTTTTTCAATTGGTTTTCTTCTCACCGCCCTCCCCTTCGCTCTGATCCTCACATCTTCTCTCCTCTTTTGAGTAACTCATTCAGCAAAACAGACCACTGCCTGACTTTCACACACACACACACACACACACATACACAGGAAATGTGCAACAGTGTTCTCGCCTAGAGCTCCTATTTAAAATCATGGACATCTCTGAATTGATGTGCTCTTTCTTCCCTTTTCACTTCAGACTATCCCTGAACCATTCCAGCCCAGAGTGGAAGCTGAAATACAACATTGCATGGATGCTGAATGTTGCATAACCAGCCTAAATATAATTTTTGGGGAGAATCAAGGACAAAATCTAAACCTTAAAATCTAATCTACTGTGACATTCTGGTTAGTCAAGCATTTGTCTGGGCTTTTCAAATCAAGTGCCATCATTATCAAATACTTATCATACAAATTCTGGGAAGAGCCCATGTTTACATTTGCATCGAATCTGAATTCAGTTCATATGCATATGGCTTAGACATTTTCTGAGTTTTCCACTAGTATTCTCAACAAATGCTAGTTATTTATGCAGGGATGTACAGATTAGTCTAAAATTCTGGTCAGTATTGATTACCTGATAAGTATGTTCATGTCAACAGATAAATGGTTAATAATAAAATTAATATAAATTGACATTTTGATAAAAGACAAAAATAGCAGGAGAGACACTAAATTGCCAAAAGTATTGGGTCGAAAGGTTTGACTACTTTAGTAATTTCCATGAGTACAAATCTTAATGTTTAAGCATATAATGATATTCTAGGGAATTGTGTGCTTCTAGTTCTAATTTTATAGCAACAGTTTGGACAGGCTTTTCTATTCTAACACAACAGTATCTCTGTGTATAAGGCAAAGATCAAATAGAAATGATGATTCAGTCAGTGTGGAAGAACTTGACTGGTCTGCAGAAAGCCAAGTCCTAATCCCAGCTGAACACCTCTGGTGTGAATTTAAACGCAGACCTTGAGCCAAAAATTCATTACCAAACACCAATGACTTGTACATATGGGAAGTCATTTCATACACTTCAAAACTGTTGCAACAGAGGTGGAAATAACATTTTTAAGTACACAAATTATGTTTCCATCTTTGTTGCCACAGTTTGGAAGTGCCCTTTTCTTCTTCTAAAAAAGGGGTGTCCCAGTACTTTTGTCCATATAATGAATATACATGTCATTGGTGTTTGGTGATGAATTTTGGCTCAAGGTCTGCATTTAAAGTCACACAAGAGGTGTGCAATTGGGATTAGGACTTGGCTGGAATTGAGAACCACTAATTTACACACAGCATGTTTTCTCCAGGTCGTGCTTACCAGGTTGTTCATGAAAGCTAGATGTTGGCTTTTGAAATAGTTGGAGGATATTTAATTATATTCGCACTCGCGTCTTGCCTCCCTCCGCCATTGTATGCTCCCGCGACAAAGCATGTATGTGACAAATGACGTCAGAAAAGCTTCAGTACATTATAATCGGTTATGGTCTTACTGAACCAATACCAAATCGTCCTCGTCTGCATCGCGATGCACCGTAGAAACTATTCATTTCGGCACCCCTAATGGGGGCATTAGGTTGCGCCTTGCATTGTATTCCTAACACAAAAAAGGCCTAAAATAAACATATGTTAAATCACAGATTCTAGCCTACGTCTTGGAATACATGACCCAAATAAGAATTTTCACCATATATTGTCATCTGAACAAGTAAGTAAGAAGCCTGCAACGTTTGTTCTGACCAACTGAGGAAAAAAGCATTACAATAAATCTTGTTACTGGTGATTTAATCTAAAGATCGGTCCGCTCATATCACAGCAAACCATGCAAATTATTAATATTTTTATATTTTATTCTCAAATTAATATATTATCATCTGAACAAGTAAGTAAGAAGCCTGCAACGTTTGTTCTGACCAACTGAGGAAAAAAGCATTCAATAAATCTTGCTACTGATGATTTAATCTAAAGATCGGTTCGCTCATATCACAGCAAACCATGCAAATTATTAATATTTTTATATTTTATTCTCAAATTAATATATTATCATCTGAACAAGTAAGTAAGAAGCCTGCAACGTTTGTTCTGACCAACTGAGGTCAATAAATCTTGCTACTGATGATTTAATCTAAAGATCGGTTCGCTCATATCACAGCAAACCATGCAAATTATTAATATTTTATATTTTATTCTCAAATTAATATATTATCATCTGAACAAGTAAGTAAGAAGCCTGCAACGTTTGTTCTGACCAACTGAGGAAAAAAGCATTCAATAAATCTTGTTACTGATGATTTAATCTAAAGATCGGTTCGCTCATATCACAGCAAACCATGCAAATTATTATTATTATATTTTATTCTCAAATTATTAATATTAACATCAGCATTGCGTGACTATGAGTATAGTGTGTATTATTGCAGATTTCAATTTCTGTACAGTCTAATCTCTAATTGTCATACCATTTGAATTTCATATTAAGAAATTATATTAATCCAAAAAACCAAACCATGCTCCCTTCGAACTGGTTTTCTTTAAAATAAAAATCTTGTGTAATTCCAGGCTATCTGTAATCAGAAGCAAATTTAAGACTGTAATATAATTAAATTTCATTCACGTGTGTTTCATAAACACATAATCCTTTCTGGATTACAATCCGCCATCAAAATGTTACATTTAATTATTATAGCTGCAGTGAGAAAAGGATATAAACGATCCGTCACCTGCAGGATCCTCACATGCGATAGCCTAGTAGCCGGGACAACTTCTTCATGTTTACAGACGTGACGTAATGACGCCATGCTCGAATTTCCCACGAAAACCTACCCGTACCACTCAAATTAGAAAACATTATTATAAGGTAACCGTTCTGAATCGGGCTAAAGTAAGGTGACAGTTTTGAACACTGGCTGGTAATGTATTTGCTCAAATATTGATTTTGGATCATTTTTTAACCACTGCAGCTTTAAATATCCATCAGTTACCATTGTGGATGGATTTCTGAATTAACAACATCTCACATACTGAAGCTTTCATGCCTCTGTGATACAAATAGAGGCACTAGAAACCGCAATTAGAAGATATAGCTGTGTGACCTTTCCTCTGTTTCTCGCTTATTTCACTAGTGCAAGGAGACGAACGTGAGAGAGATAAAGAAAAGGACAGTAGCAAGGGGGTGAGTGGGCTAGGCAAGTGGCAGTGGTATTGTGAACACCGTGTACACTGAAGCCTTAAGTGGCCTCTTTTCCATGCGATGAGCCTGCCAAAGCATTTCACTACTGAGTCTAGTCAAGCCTCCCACATCACCACCAGAAACCCTCTCCTCCCGACCAGCACTAATTTAGTAATCACATGAAATTCAAAAGAGGGGCAATTTAATTCACCATTTGCTCGGAGCAAGATTTAATGGTGGAATATTTCATCACACAAAGCATGCCACTTTAACTAGATTATCTTCTGCTTTCCCACAGGGCAGCATACAAAAGCAATTTGCTTGTGGGATAAAACAAGAAACAAATTACTTACTAATCTAGGTCTTCAACCATTTAATGCCTCCCTCAAAATACTGTCCTGCCAAACCCCCATTTTCCTCAGTGTTTCTGTCTGTCAAAAGGGCCTGTAGAAATCCTGTATGCATTTCACGGCAACATTATTTACCGCTGTTTGTCAGGGTTTAATTACTGGCAATGTGTAAAATGATTACACAGTATCTACGTCAAGCTCCTTTTCCTTTCACTTTGCCTGAGCGGTATAACATTTGGTTTTCCACATAAAAAAAATAAATCAGGAGCGAAATTGTGCATATCATTTTAGACTGCAAATCAATGTGGGTTGAGTGTCTGCTTAAGCTGAATCGCAAAACACTAAAACACACAGCATTGGCATGTGTACAGCAAACTGTGATGCAGTAATTCTTATGCCCTTACCTGGACAGGCAGTGCCATTTTCCATCAAGATATTTGTCTCTGACTGCAAGAGAAAATACAAATGAATGTTAAATTATAATAAATATATATAAACAAAAAATATTAAACCAATCTGTGTGTGTGTGTGTGTGTGTTCCCTTTCAGCTTAAAATCACAAAATATATGTAGCCTATTCTTGACACACAAATAGTTGTCACTATGTAGGTATTGAAATTGTGTTTTCACTCTGTTTTGATAATCTGACAGTTCGATAAAATAAGATCGATCAACTTCTGGCAGTTATCGAAACATCGTGTTTATTATGCGTACATCGTGTTGAAGTCTTAAACATTAAACCTATTTCTAGTACTTTTAATATTTCTAATATTGTTGAATTCGTTATTCATTTATCTTGTTAAAGTAACTCACATTTCTCTACAGCAGTCAAATACTCGATACAATATTTTACTATTACTCACTTTTGCTCTCTCACAAACCACAGATGTCTGGATTAGATGGTAACGTTAGGCGATTTTTCATACTTGAAATTGATGTTACTCCGTTAAAATAGTTGAATGGTTGTTCCAAACCAAAAGTTAAGCATCTTAATCCACATATGATGCTCCTTTTCTACAAAGGCAGTTAACGAACCGCAATTCTACATATGTCATCTAACTTATATCCAATGATTACTTGAGTTCGACGGAATAATTGTACCGTTTTTGGTCATGTGATTCTGGGTGTGGCATCCCAGCGAATCATTAAAAACAGTTTTTACTTATTAATTTTTTAACACTGTCATGATTTGTGGGCACAAGAACGGCTCGGATGGGTTTCAGTCCGTCCGACTCCTGAACGAACCGGTTGTCTGAATCGGTTTAACGCAAAGCAGATCCAAATCAAAAGAGCGATTCATTCCGGGAATCAAAGCTAGTCTACATCCAGCAGGGGCCGGTTGCATAGACTAGTCTTAAAAGTTAGTCATCTAATTGTTTCTTTAAGACTGGCCATAATGTTTTTAATTCAGTGTGAGCTGAACACACCCTAAGACATTCTTAATATAGAGGCTAAGCAGTTTATGCAGCTGACCCCACAATAGAATTTCAGAACCAAGCGGGTCTCAGTTAAAGAGAGTAAATGTATATAATGTAAAATATCAAGCAAGAGATTCTGATTATTTTCTGTACCTTTGATGGCTTGTATCCAAAAAGCATGACCACTGCTATCTTAAGATCTTCTCTGGACAAATAACCTTTCTTACCCACATCACATTGATGGAAAACCTAAAGAACACAGACATGGATATATTATATTCAGAGTCAATCTACAATCTTTATTAAGAAGTATGTATAACCCCAGCAGTAGCAACATTAGAATCAGAAACAAAAGTTTCATATGAAATTGGACTGTAACCAGAGAGGAATAGAACTGAATGTTCAAAGGATATTTTAAGAAAATAACCTGTGTTTAACACTGAACGCAGATGAAAGAAATCTGTGATTAGAGATCACTTATCCAGTAAATGTTTGTGGGAGAATATGCCTGGTGTTCATGCACGCTACTGTGAGCACGGCGGGGTGAAGAGGGTGTCTGTTGAAATGATGTGGTGAAATAGACATGTGAAATAAATCAGTGGTAATGTAAGAGAGAAAGAATTTTAGTCTGATGTTACAGATATGTAGCATGGTCACAAAATCCAACAAGTCAGCATAACAGGTGGTCATCCGTTACCCCCACTATTTCACACAAATTCTATCAAGTAATGTCAAATCTCCTCTCTTTTATATCCTAGAAAGCACTTTGCTCTGATGTGAACAGACATAGGCTGATGGTACACATGGCAACTTTTTGAGCAATGTTGCCGGGCAACTTTAGTTCATGTTTGTGGTCAAAAGGCAATCAGGTGAGACACAGGGTACATGACCGATCTAAAGTATCCAGATAGAAATGTGTTACCCATTTTCAGTGGGAAACTGCCCAAGCAACATTGCTTTAAAAAGTTGCCCCATGTATCATCTGCACATAATTTATTTGAACTGTTGCCATCTGGGAAATGTTACAGGTCTATCAAAACACATACCACAAGATTCATAAACAGTTTTTATCCTAAAGCTATATAACCATGCTGAACACTGAACTGGAAATACATTTTTGACTTGTAAGAGGTACCAATCATGTGCAATTATACTAAGCACTTTATTTCACTCAGCATGGTGTCAAATTATTATTATTATTCCTTATGTGCAATATGGTCCTTATATTAAATGTTTTATTATTAATCGTTTAAATAATCTGTGGCTGGATACGTTGTCAAATCTATAATTTTGTTGGCTGCAAGTACAATGACAATAAACACTCTGAATCAGCCATAGAGATACGGCAGAGTCACAGAATCCAAAAGAGCACCCTAACAGGTTACCAAAATGTGTTACCCCTCTCTATTTCACACAGAAAAGATTTAATTTTATACAAAGTTACCCTGGTAAAATCTAAACTTCTATTTTCTGTATTTTAGAAAACATTTTGCTCTGATGCTAAATCTGATGAGGCAGCATAATGGGTTACGGTTACCAAAATCCATTTCCCCACCATTTCAGAAAGCATGGCTTTAACGTTAACCAACATTTATTTTTCGGTCATGTCTTACCTTTTCTATTTTACATCCTAGGATGCATATTGCTCTGATGCAGAAATACTAAATGGAAAGAGCAAGACAGACATACAAATCCATGTTTTCATTTAATATCTAAAATACAACATGCACCTAATACCTGATCATATAAAGTGAACCAAACAGCACCTAATAAACACCCAAATTGCACAAAATTGAATTTAGCACAACATTAAAATCAAAGATTAAATAAACACTTTAAAGATTCAGAGGATTACTCGTTTGCATTCAAATACATATTAAATGCCAAGTAAATATACCATTAGTAATAAAGGAGAATTTGGTGAACATTGGAGATGTTTTATTTATTTTTTATGCATATTATTTAACGGTTTCCAATGGAGCATTACAGAATACAAAATAAATAATGTAATTTATATATGTGGACCTCTCTGTGAAAACCCAGCTAAAGTAATTTTTGTGATTTGCTGTTTTCTACAAAAATCACCCTTCATATAAGAACATTCTGTGAAAATTGAACCTTTATATCTTTAATATTGACTGAGTAAGGTCATGTCAAAGATTGAAATAATAGTGAAATAAATGGTAGAAATAACACTTTGATGTCTGTTATCTCATAATTAGATTTTGAGGCTTTAGTCTGGATTTCACAGAGAGGGTCACAAATAATGTACATCAGTGGCATCCGGATGGACTGGATTGTTGTATTAAAGTTGTTGTATGTATATAGACATTTGTCCAGCAGGAGGCGGTAATGATTCAAAAAACAATCTGAAAGATAAAACCCAAACAAAATATAATAATACCAATACTAGAACAAGCAATAAATAATCATGTTTCACAGTGTAACGGATGTATGCCAGTAAGGGCGGTGTGTAAACCTCACTCTCCTGACCTCAAAAAGAAGCGCTCTAGCGACTGACGCTGGAGGCTGTAGCCTTTAGCCTCCTAGAGCGCCCGCCTCCCGCGCCGGCATCGCGGGTTCGAGACCCGCTCGGTGTGATGGTGCGGACCCGGGGGGGTTACAACAGCACCGTTCATTCTAAGAACGTCAACAAACTCCCCGTCGCGTTCACAGGCGCGGTCTCGCACAAACAAACATATAATGAACAGCGACATCTAGTCACGGATTTCTCTACTGGTGTAGGTCACCGATTTAGGCACAACACATGTTATGTCCAGACAATATTATGCAGATTATAGATCCTCTTGGCAAGGATTGTAATGATTTATCGCATTTAACATTTCAAGCAGGAATTAATGGAATCCTTACCCTACGCGCTTTTAAGAGCCCGGATAGCTCAGTCGGTAGAGCATCAGACTTTTAATCTGAGGGTCCAGGGTTCAAGTCCCTGTTCGGGCGGTCTTAACTTTTCACTCTTTGGGTAACGGAGAGAATGATTGTGTCTGTGATGTCGAGAAACCTCATTTACTTTTCTATTCGATTCTAACGTGTTATCCAAATGCTACAACACCAAGCTTTTTAAATAATGCAGCACAGCTCCATCCTCATTCACTTACACTGGAGTGACTGAATGTTCTGTCGTTTAACTTTTGAACCACTTAACGTTACATTGATCACAATATTGTAATTTGTAAATACAGTAACGTTAAATGTCAACTGAGCATCCACACCAGAATCTGTTCCAAACAAAGCTGTTTCACAAGCGTCATGACATCGTTCAACAACATCAACTCCAATCTTACCAACTCCATTTTTTTCCTCTCGGCATTGTTTATTTCTCTCTCACTCCTAAAGCTTCTTCCAGTTGTGAATATTTGCATTGAGACAACCTAGATAACAAATAAATTAATAATACAAATCTGAAGGCTTCTGCAAACTGTGGAAAGTCGTATATGTTTGCATAGAAACCGTATGGATGTGAGGGATTGGTTGTCTAGAGTAGCACGCAGTACCAGAGACGCTGACTGGAGAGAAACATGAATAGTCCGTTATTTTCAAAATAAAAGTCTAAAAAGCTACTCGTTGCACGTAACATTCGAGAAATCTTTAATCAACATATGTCACCCCTTAAACCAATATATTACCGTGTAAGAAAAATGTATTCCGCTTAAAGAAAATGTTTTTAGGGCAATTAAGGATGTTTGCATTTTACATTAAATGATTGTCCTCATTTGTAAGTCGCTTTGGATAAAAGCGTCTGCTAAATGACTAAATAAATAAATACATTAATTAATAAATACACATTATTTTCATGGCAATTAAGTACCCCTATCGTCATTGTTTTAGTGCAAAAATACAAACACAGTATACGCAATTGTATTGAAATACTGATAAAAAATAACCTAGACATGTTAAAATATTACAAATTACAATATAATAATTACTTATTATACAATGCTTACATTATCTTGATTATAATTATATTATTATTCTCTGAATTTTGCTTATCACATAATTGTCTTTTTTTTAAACTAATAAATAAAACTTTTAGAATGTTGAGCTATGGGATGACAATACAATGAGCTCATAATTACATTTTATGTCTGCGGAAAAAAACTCCCTGTGGCATAACGTTATTTATTTACAAAACCTTATATTTATGGAAGCCCACTTCCACCACATACGAAAAAAAATGTGTTTGCTGAAAGCTAAACATATAAAGTCAAAATCATGACATAAATCATAATTATGAAATTAAAGTCGAAATTATGAGATTGTTCAATGTCGAGTATCACAGACCTTTATTTTGAAGAACATTGTGACGCGTTTCTGGTGTTGCTACATGTGAATGTGTGTACGGTCAGAGCATTCCAAATCAAAACATACGAACTGTTGTGGTGCCGTTATGATATTAGTTTCAAATGGACAAGGGTCTAGCAGCTTTGTAGCTGTATATTTGCAGCACTTTTCTTTCCTTATGACCGTAAACAATTTTTAAATTATCTTGTAGCCTAACATTTCCTCTTCCCGCCTCTTTGTAAGTCTACGTTTATTTACGTTGAACTAACGTTACATTGGTATTATGTAACGTATACAGTGTAGCTGTACGATCTATCATCTATGCGAGGATTTATCTTTTGCACAAACTACATCTACCTATGCAAATACACAAAGTTGTTATTTTAAGACAAAATCAGACAGTGTTGTATACATTACATAGTGTGGAAGTTTACAGTATATAGTTTCTGTTTGCAACTATAAAAGTAAAATAATACTGTGATCCACAGCTGAACAAAAATGTCCCAGGGCAGTCACCATGGCAAGTGGACCATATCAGATAGTGAGGACGAGGACAACATTATTCCTCCAACACCTCAGAAGGATTCAAACAAACCAAGAATTAAACCTGATTTAGAAAGAAAACATGATACGATCACCACTGCCTTCAACCAAGAGCCCAAGCTGAGTCCAAAACGCAACGAGGACACCCATTCTGTAAAAGAACTGTCCGCTCCCTCCATGGGATCCGAAGCCAGGAAATCTGCACGTGTGAATCAAACCATCCCTGTAAAATATGAAAGCAATCCTTCACCTTCTGTAAAGAGAAAGAGAGAAACAGAGGAGGCCGGCTGGAACCTCTCAAGCAGTGATGATGAAACTCCATCACCTGCCCCGAAAAAAGAGCCTAAGAAGTCGAATGTAAGTCCTAAGAAGAAGAAGACTGAAGACAAGCGCCCTCCGAGTCCTCATGGCACTAGTTATTATAAAGAAGAGCCAGCTGATTTCTTTGAGACCAATTTATTGTCTATAAATGACATGTATCGTTTTTATTTAAACAAAGTCACTGGGATACCAAAAAAGTTCAACACTGGAGCGCTGCATATCAAAGGTATCTAAAGAGTTTGTCTACTTAAGTTATGATACATGTTATATATTTCTAATCATCTTATAATAATCTGTTTTCTACTCCTGTTCTATAATCAGAGATACTTTCTCCAATGTTTGGATGCCTTAAAGAGTCTGTACAGGTATTGTGTAAATAAATGAAGTTGCAGCTAAAGAGACTACTACCAACCATATACATTTTTTTTTGTTTTTATAGTGATCAACATCTTATAATTATTTTTTGTTTTTGTAGTTTAATTACTGCTTTGACATTCCCTGGATGGTGGAGCAGTATCCACCTGAATTCAGGTAGGATGAAATCTCACCGTTTTGGATTAGATGTAGAATTGCACACTCATTTCATCTCACTGAACAGTGAGCACTTATGCTGTTTGTTTTTGTTGTTTTTAAGAAACAAACCGGTCATACTCGTTCACGGAGAAAAAAGAGAGTCCAAGGCTCGGTTAATCGAGCAAGCCAAACCATATCCACATATTCGTTTCTGCCAGGTTCTGTCATTTTTGCAATAATCTACTTTTAGCACTAGAGGGAAGCATTAAACCGTATGGTAGTCTGAGGTCCTCTAAAATATTATGTATTTCAGTAACTATGTGTATATTGGAAAGACATATACAAATACTTTTAGACAGGCTTTTTAATGTTTAAAAAAGTAATACTAAATGTTTGCTGTTGAATCAAACTCTCTCTTGCTTTTAACAGGCCAAACTGGATATTGCATTTGGCACACATCATACGTGAGTGTTGGAGATTTTATTTATCTATATCATTTTAGTGAGACAGTGGGTGAAGAAAATAAGACTTAAGCTTGAAGTTTCTAGTAAAAATCCTGTACATTACATTGTTAAACATATATATATAAACCATAAAACAGGTGCGTTCTATATAAAGCATTCAACCATATGATAAGCTTTTTCAGTAGAATGGGTTATATACCAACAAGCTCAGTGACATTTAACATGTCACTGTCATAGGATGCCACCAGTTAAATGCTTGAGTCTGATGGGTAGAGATTTACTGGCCTGCACGAAGTCCACACCTGAACCATGGGACTCTTTTAAGATAAGCTGAAATGCCAGCTGTAAGCCACATCCCATCAGTACATCACAGAATATGGATAAAGCAATTTGCTCAGTCAGGAGAGCACCTAACATCAAAACATATTAATGCTCACAGTTATGAAATGAAACATTCAGAAAGCATGTGTTGGTGTGGTTCTATTGGTGGCTTGGTTTTTAAAATTTAACAGTACAACAGTAGTGGTGTTGTAGCTCACTTATATCATTTCATTAACACCTTGATCAGGATTTAGGTTGTATTAGCAGTCAGTAGAATGATGCATATTGAATGTAGCACTCCTCGAACTACTCAAATGAGTATTAATGTCTTCACAGTCCATGCCGACGTGCAGATTATCAGCTGAGCATCTGTTGTGATGAGTTGAAATTAGATGTTAAACAGATGCAGTATTGAATTTTAATGTGATGAGAGTACTGTTTTCTCGCTCAAGAATCTTTCATGTTTTATTCAACAGAGAAGGACATACCGGGATTGAATTTTTTACTCCAGAGTCTTATTTTATATAAATTCAGCAAAAAAGGAAGCAAAAGAACAAAATGATTGGCAGTATAATCCTTCTCGAACACCTTTGTCAAGTCTCCAAGAGCTAATTTGCCTTTAAATGAGTCTAAACATCCCTCTCTGAAGAACACGGAGAGATATTGTCTTATTTTATTAAGTGAAATAATACATTATCACACAAAGAACAGCATAGAATTGATTTTGTATTTCAATACGTGGGCTTTTGTTATAATTAATATAACACAAAAGCTGGAGGTGTAATAAATGTGTTTAAATGTATTCTTTTATGCCGCTTGACACAAAAAGCCATGGATTTGAGGTAAAATCAAAGTTATTACGCAGAGAAGTAATATTGAGTCTTTGGTAAATGTGCCGTAGGGTTTAATGGTAGTGTTTTATACTGTTTGATGGACACAAATTAAAGAAAAAGATTGCATCAAATGAATGTTATTATGTAAGATCAGTCGTATTAAAATTAATCATAGTTGCCTTTTGCAGGAAAATGATGCTGCTTTGGTACGAGGAGGGATTCAGAGTCATCATTCTTACCTCAAACCTCATCCGAGCCGATTGGTATCAGAAAACACAGGGGTAAGGTGGTCCAGTTTGGAATGGGAGGAGGCTAACTCGTGTGAATGAATGGTCAGAAACGTTCTAGCTCACGGTGCAGTCAATTAAGAAACGAGCTGTTTATGTTTCTCTCTTTTGTAGTTGCTCGTTTTCTGAATACACCAACATTTGTTTCATATCTGAAATGAAAGTGGTGCATTCACTAGTCCTAATGACACGTTTGTCTGTTGCTATGACAACACACTGAGCAGACACTTAGAGTAAATTGAAATTAAGCTGATGTATCCTAAATAGGAGTGTTGAGCTCTGCAAATCCGAATAAACCAATCATGTTGTTATAGACACCTCTCTGACCCGAAATGGTGTGTTTAAATTAGCTACGTGGAATAATTGCTTAAATGAAGCAGTGGTTTATGAAAGCTTTCCTTTAATAAAGATATTCCCCATGGTGTCATATTCATACCAGCAGAAGCTAGCAGGCAGGTCAGAATGATGGCCAATGAATTAGCAATCGCTTTCGGTTATTAGGTTCAATTTTATTAACGGTGTATCAGGAACAGAACACCATTAAGGAGACAAAAGCTCCAGAGTCATAGGGTTAGGCTGGCAGTAAGGTTATCAACCACACTAAGCTGTAGATTAGTGAGGAGGAGATGAAATCTCCAAATTGAGCAGTTAATATTTAAACCCGCTGGCGTACGTATATTCAGACAATCTGACATAGTACAGTATATTAGCACATTCACTCAACCCGTACTGCCCTCAGTTCTCAAAGAGGGCATTAAGTGCTGTTGGAGCTGTGATGTAGCAGTTAGTGCACATGCTGTGCCATATGTGACCCTGGACCACAAAACCAGTCTTAAGTCGCTGGGATATATTTGTAGCAATAGCCAAAAATACATTGTATGGCTCAAAAATTATCCATCTTTCTTTTATGCCAAAAATCATTAGGATATTAGGTAAAGATCATGTTCCATGAAGATATTTTGTAAAATGTTTTACAATAAATAAATCAAAACTATTTTTATTAGTAATATGCATTGCTAAGAACTTCATTTGGACAACTTTAAAGATGATTTTCTCAATATTTAGATTTTTTTGCGCCCTCAGATTCCAAATTTTCATATAGTTGTATCTCAGCCAAATATTGTCCTATCCTAACAAACCATACATCAATTGAAAGCTTATTTATTCAGCTCATTCAAAGCTCAATTTCTAAAAAATTACGCTTAAGACTGGTTTTGTGGTCCATGGTCACATATGGTACCATGGTGTTTATATGGGCGATGTGAGTTTGAATTCGGCTTAATATTTCCCAAGACCATTCCCTCCTGTTCTAAGCATAATTTATTGTCCTCAATGTCCCTGTAAATAAAGTGGAGCCACAAATGAAAATGATTGGCAGACTAGAAAATTTGAGAAAATAGCCACAGCTGCTAAACTTGAAAGAATAAGGCAGTGTGTCCACCAAAGCATCTCTGGCCAGCTGAAAATGCCCGTGGTTGTACATTTGGTTGTAAAATTAACGTTTTTGGTCTTGTTGTGAACAATTATTTGAAAGAAGTTTCTTATGCTCACCAAGGCTGCTGTTATTTGATCAAAAATACACTAAAAGGAGCAATATTTTACAGTATTGTTATCTGTGATGGCAGAGTTGAATTTTAAGCAGCCATTACTCCAGTTTTCAGTGTCACATGATGATCCTTCAGAAATCATTCTAATAAGCTGATTTTGTGCTCAGAAACATTTCTCTAATTAACAGTGTTGAAAACAGTTGTGTTTTCTAATATCTTTGTGGCCACTATGGTTCATTTTCAGGGTTCTTTAATGAACAGAAATTTCAAAGGAATAACATAATTATTTCAAATATTAATATTTTGTAACTATGAATTTCTTACTTACTGAACCCGAATTTAGTGTAAAATGGGGTAGAAAATCACATTGAATTTAATTACAGCTGAACCGTTTTGCCATAGATTGCCCCTTAACACCAACAATTGATGTAACTGGTGCATATGTCTTCAGAAATTCCATATGCACCAATTATTGTGGTATTGTACTTAACAATATTCAATTAGACGTTATAGATATTATAGGATGTAGATATTTTGTTTCTGGTCCATGATGTTTTTGAGTAAACATAAATGTGCTGCATATAGCGCCACCTAGTGTCAGATAGATGTGCTTGTGTGTTTGCCTGAGTAACGAGCGAGGTTGGGACCATGGCTGAATGGATAATAGATCTGCTATTCTCATGAAAATTGCAAAGCTTTTAAACAGCAACTATTTTTTCTGTCTCACGATAGAGGCATAGCCGCTGTTTGAATTGTCTGGGCAAATGCTAGATGCAGTTGCGTGAAGGCCAGATTATTTCGTCAATGTTATGTATGCACCCTCTGTCTCTATCAGCTTCAGACCACAGTGAAGTACAATGAATATCATTAAAGGTCTGACGTGTCTCCCCATCTGGCTCTGTCGGATCTCAGGTATCCTATATTGCAGCACAAGCCATATTCTCATTATTATTCACACAGACTAAGGTTATTCCTCTCAAGTCTCTTCTGAAGGGCTTTTCTGCTGCCTTTATTGTAATGGCTCCAATCTGAATCCATATTGATTTGTTCTCCTTGAGCCTCATGGGAATATACTATAACCAGTCTGTCAAGATGAGTCCCCACACTCCTACAGTCATGAGTTATTGGACTTCTTTAGGAGAAGTCTAGCACGTTGAAGACTTTTTCTGCATGAATGTGTGCACTTGTAGAATGCAGAAGCCTAATATTATGAAGGGGTCTCTGTTGATCTTTTCTACAAAAGTTAAAATGTCAAATAGCAAAAAATTATTCAAAATTGACCTAGTGTATAAATTGCTTTATTGCTATCAGCCGTAGTAAAATTAGACCCCTTATTTTAATTGAGGTGAATAAAAATCCATATAGAATTTTGACAACCCATGTTTTATCTTTTTTCACTAAGTTAATTTTATGGAGAGACGTATTTAAGTTTTACTCCATTGCTTTTGTTCTTAGAAGCAATGCCCTTTCACTACTGAATCTTCTGAGCCATGGCAAAATAAATCATATTTTAAACATTTAAGTGTGAGTTTTCAGTCTGTATTGAATGTGATGCAATAAAAAGCTGTGGAATTATATAAAAAAATATCCTTCTATTGAGTTGTCTTTGTGGGATGTGCACAAAAGCAAACTAGTCCAGTCTGATTGCAAACAAATGACTCTTATGAATGAATTATTTTAGTGAACTTTGCTGTGATTTCCCTTGGAATTGTTTTTTCAGAGGCATTCTTTAAAACATTTTTTTTTAAACGGGCATATTACACAAAAGGCAAATGTGGCATGCCCCAGTCGCAACTTCAGGATGTGACAATCTTGTGCATGAACCTTGTAACATTTAGTTGATTCACGCCCTTCATTAGTAAATATGTTGCTGGTATCTCTATGACAGGATGTGGATGAGTCCTCTGTACCCCAGGTTACCGGAGGGAAGTCCAGGAACAGCGGGGGAGTCTCCCACCAACTTCAAAAGCGACCTGCTGGAATACCTGCAAGCATACCGGGCTCCAGAGCTTGCTGAGTGGATTGACCGCATCAAACAGCATGATCTGTCAGAAACAAGGTGAGAATCTCAACAAGTGAAGAGCCATTATTCAAATTAGAAAGACGACGTGATATCAGACTAGCATAGTCAGACCTTTGACTGATTGCAAAAGGCGTTCACAATGCTGCTTATTCTGGCAGAAACCATCCATTTTGAGACTGTTTGATTGACATGTAAATCAACCAGTTTTTCATGCCATTTAGTTGTGGGTTTATGTAAATTAGATGATACCATTGTAAACTTTTTTTTAATGTTTTTGAAAGCTTGCCAAGACAGACATTTTCTATTTTAATACATTTTTTAATCTAATTTATTCCTATGATAGCAAAGCTGAATTTTCCGCATTATTACTCCAGTCTTCAGCATTACACGATTCTTCAGAATATTCTAATATGCTGATTTGGTGCTCAAGAAGCATTTCTTATTATTATCAATGTTGAAAACAGTTGTGCTGCTTAACATTTTTGTGGGAACCAGAATACATTTGATAGAATTAAATTCATCCTTGAATCCTGAATGGAAGTATTAATTTCTTGAAAATAAATCCTACTGACCCCAAACTTCTGAATGGTAGTATACATAAAAATTATAATTAATTGAGTAAAGTTTGTAGATTTTATGATCTGAGTATCTGTCCATCCAAATGGAATTATTTTTCACAGACATGATTCATAAAACAATGCAGACTATACAGTTTTCATGAATACCTAGTTTAGTTGCTGTTTGATTTCTAAATAAAACTCAGCATATCTGTCTTTGGTTCCACTAATATGACTTGGTTAATTTGATAAGTTGTAAAAATTGCCCACCTCCATCATTTAAATGATGGTTAAAATTATAGAGATATCTAAATTAATAACAAATATAAATAAATTAAAATTATTTATATAAAAATAAATAAAAAATTGAATCACATAACTTCTTTTATATGTTTTTTTTGTATAGAATATATCTCATTGGTTCAACTCCAGGAAGATATCAAGGACCTGCCATGGAGAAGTGGGGCCATCTACGATTAAGAAAAGTAAAGTTTTTGTGTGATTACACAATCTTTGTGTGTGATTCAAACATTTTTCCTTCCAAGGCAATAGTTCCTCTGTGTCCTAGACTTAAGAATGATTGATGTTCATGAAAAAGCATTGTACGCCTGCAGGATGCCTTGGAGATGTACTCTTCCATGCCTTATTTATTGAGGGAATTCAGATAACACAGGCAGAGTGAGGTGTTGAATTGGTCTTTGCAAGATTCAGAAACTGAGCCAGGAGAAATCCGTTTCTGTACTGAAATGAAGTCACACTGAACATTATCTAAACAGCGCTTTGATATAAATGACTGACTCACACAGATCACACTTTACCCCTTCATAAAGCTCATCCCACATCAGTGGATCTCAACTGGTGGGTCGTGAACCTAACATAGGTCAAGGGCTGTTTTAAAACGATTGCTGACAGCAGAGCAAAACAATACTAATGCACATAATAACATGCAACCGACCTTATAATCATGCATACATGTGATAGTTAAAATAAATAGGCTTATGATCTTTTAAAAGAGAGGTTAAAAACACTTCCCATATCTTCTGTTGTTGACGTCAAAGGCCATGTGTCCAATTTTGTTGCTAATTCATCTGTTACTTTGATAAAAGCTAGCCAAATAAGACATGCAAATATTGATGTAGTGTGACATGCACTTGTTTTTGTTTCTCTCAGCTGCTCAGCGAGCACACGAAGCCCGTGCAGAACGAAGAGCGATGGCACGTGCTTGGCCAGTTCTCCAGTATTGGCTCCATGGGACTTGATAAAACTAAATGGTTGGCAGCTGAGTTCCAGCGCACTCTGACCACACTGGGGAAGGCAGGGAAATCATTAGCCAGTCCAGAAACACGGATGCTCCTGGTGAGTGTTTCGAACAGCCCCCGTACAACATGCTGAAGCACTGAAAGTATTTGCTCATAACGCTGCCATACTCTCTCTGGATTGCAAACAACGTGGCCAGATGGATATTACAATAAACACAGTTGTATATTCTCCTACCAGACTTGCTTGTCTATCAGGATAAATGAGCCCTCAATTATGTCTCCATTTTAATTAGGTTAGAATCAAGGAGGGACGTAGGAGCGCACATGTGCGTCTTCCTGTTTCTGCGTGTTCCTCATTCATGTATTTCAGTATATAATTCCTCTGAGCTATGAAATTTGAAATTTGTTGCCGTCCTGTGTGTTTAATTAGCAATTAATATTCATAACATGTTCCCATTTGCTATACTTGAATTCCAATTTTGCAAAAAAGAAAACCTTTTCAAGTCTCTCTCGGCTCGAGCTGTTAGAGATAATAGTTACAAGATGAATTCTCATCCATTCTGTTATTTGCATAACAATATCTGCTCAGATGGAGGGAAAGAAGATTGATTTCTATCTGATGCAGCTATTGTTAAATGCCAGTTGAAAAGTCAAGGCGCCACATGGAAAGTCTTCAGCACAGAGAAAGATGGCAGACCGTACCATCAAGCCTTAAATGTTACTGTGTCATCTCTAAAGACCGAGGACTCTTACAATTAGCGGGCTTCAGAAACTCTGTTGAACTCTTGAGATGATTCAGTTCCATTACTGTTAAGGACGGGGAAATTATTCAGAAGTTCTATATGTAGAACAAAGAACACATTATGCACAAAGCTACTTTTCTATTGAGATCACATCTGTATTGTGCGAGTTAGACAGTTTAGTTCGGTCTAGTTTCTTAGTGTTTTAAAGGTCAGTAGGTTTAATGGGTGGATAGGTAGATAGATAGCCTACAGTTCAATAGTTTGTGGATTAGTTTTGTCACGTGATGCTTTAGAAATTATTCTAATATGCTGATTTTGTGCTCAAGAAACATTTCTTATTATCAATAATGTGCTGCTTAATATTTTTGTGAAACTGATACATTGAGAATGGTAAGTTCAAAAGAGCAGCATTTATTTGAAATAGTCAAATAAAAAATAGTTAACAATGTAAAAGTCTGTTACTTTTGATCCATTGAATCCTTCCTTGAATTAGTATTAATTCATTTTTTAAGAAAAGAATATTAATGAGCATTCAGTCAAATTGACATAAACAAAAAAGTAATGAATCCTTTGTGTCATTTCTAGGTTTACCCATCTGTGGAAAATGTGAGAACCAGTTTGGAGGGCTATCCAGGTATCATTCATGTTTTACTCTGAAATCAAAACTTTTTTTTTCTCACTCCTCCACCTCCACCTATGACGACTAACTGTTCTTATCCCTGCAGCTGGGGGATCTTTACCCTACAGCATACAGACGGCTCAAAAACAGCTCTGGCTTCACTCTTACTTCCAGTAAGTTCTCATATCTCTATTACCCTTTTTAAATGTTACCATAAATATTCTCCTGAAAGGCTCCTCAGCAGTGCTATAGACCTCGTGATCTAAATAGCTGCCTTTCCCAAGAGTCTGACCCTTAAATTGCTCAATTAGGTTCTTATCCCATCTCTCCCATCATTTTAACACATTATAAACATAAGCTATTTTACTGGTCGCCATAGTTTTGCTAAGTGATCAGAGATGGGCCTGTTGCGATGCAGATTCAATCTCAGTTCCACTCTGGAGTGCGCACTCTAGTACTCTACACTTCTACTCAGTATATTTAAATGAGTCCATGTAGACTTCTGTATTCATGCCTGAATGCTGACAGCAATCAGACAGAACGCTCTCCTCTTCGTCTGCACAGTACTCCCTAAAGCATCATCTCTCTGCACCTGCAAATGGCATGAATTACTTCTTTGGGTGTTTTTGCACCTAGGAAAGGTATATCAGCAGGTGTTTCTCCATTTCTTTCTCTCCTTCACTTACCTTCTCAATCTTTCTCCTCTAAACAGTGGCTGGCATGCTGATGTTACTGGCAGGAGCAATGCGATGCCTCACATTAAAACCTATATGAGGGTTTCACCGGACTTCACACAACTAGCCTGGTTTCTTGTCACAAGGTTAGAATGATGAAGTGACTTGCTTGCTGAATTGAATTCATTTTTGGCCTGTTTGACAGTCAACATTTCAGATCAGATATAGCTACTCTAGTCACAGCTGGCTGAAGAACGGTGCCAAGCAAAGTTATTTTAGTATTAGTTATATACTATTATAGTTTTTATTACTATTTTGAACATGCTTTTATTTGTACATTTTCAGTTTTTTATTTTAACTACATATTTGTCACTTGTATTTTTTTAATATAGGTTTAAATTATTTTAATTTAAGTTTTGTTTCAGGTAAAATTTTATTTCCAGTTTTAGTAATTTAACTAAAACTTGTTAAACTTGTTGTCAAGCCAGCATTTTAAAATAGTTCATGTATCAATATAAAAAATTAAATAAACAAAAATATTTTGAGTAGTTTTAGTGAACCAAGGCAATAACTTCGGGTGCCAAGTTTGTTGAATGCAACTTAAAACTTCTAGATTTTAGAGGAAAAAATAGGTTGTACAGTTACAATATTTTGGATTTGTTAAGCCATAATAATGGTTTCAAATACAGATTGCAATTCTGCTATTACACCATTAACTTTTTATTTAATAGGCAATATAATCATATATCATCATGTTAATTGAGATATTGAGATTTGATGTATTTCTGTTATTTCACATCTAAACTGCTTTAGCAATATTAGATAATTAAGTGTTTATCATGTATCAGTTCAGATCATCTCCAAATTGCACATCGCCACAAAATAACTAGAGCAGTCTAGAAGGAAATACACAATTTTAAACATGATTGCATCAGCATTGAAATCAGTTTGTGGTTACTCATAGGTTTTGTCGATGATGCATACAGTATATTATTGTGTTAGTCTTTTACAACAAACACCAAAACTCATCTTTATTGCCTTGAATATGACATGTTAATGCTAAGCTGGATGAGATCAGCACCGTTTCTTCTCTTTTGTTCTTCAGAGAGTTGCTCATAGCTGCCTAAATAATGCTCTTGGCAGGAGGCTTGTTTTTCTCTGATCCCTGGCAGATTTGTGTCATCTGTGCTGCATTGATAGTGTTCCACTTGAAGAATCCCATAGGCCCCATACATGTACATTTACACAATATAAGCCTGATATGTTTGGTTATTGAAGATTATGCCATTCTCTTTCATTGGCTTAGCTACAAAATAATAACCACTTTCCTGTTTCTTTCAGTTTGAGAGGTTATATGTTTTTGTTAGTTAGCACTCTGGACGTTAGAAAGTTTCCTCAAACCGCTCACAAAACAGCGCTTTTACAGATAATCAAAGCCCTTTAGTGCAATTAGTCAGTTGATGTGGTAAAGACTTGTCTTGACAAGCAGCGGTGGGTTATAAAAACACAATGACGTGGTAAAAGAACATTCTCTTTGATGATATTTCAGATTACTTACAGGAATAGCATGTTAAGTTCAGCAATTTTGTCGATTTTGCCTTGGAAAACCAATCACCAAGGAGAGATTCTGGTTTTAAACACTCTCTTTAACCAGCAGACAAAAATATTCTTTATTCAAATCTTTTAACACATTATGTTCCTGTGGCTGTGTCATTGAAGCCCACATGATTTTCATCTCAAGGCAGCATGAATGGCCCCTGTTCCTGCGGCGTTTCTCAAAGCGGTGGCTTTAATCGTGGTTGAAATGCACAGGGAGGGAGATCGGGAGCAATGTCTCTAGGTCAGTCGTATCCGGCGAGGAGTTCTTCATAGATCTTTTTATGAAGATTAAAGCCTGCAGTGGATGCAAAGCCTTCAGGCATAGCCTGTCATTCTTAAACATCTAAGTCCAAAACGCATTCATTATTCAGTAATTGCAGTCTGAAAAAAACTCCTCAACAATATCCTTTAGCTTTGACATGTTTAATGCTAACAATTCTAGTTTAGGTGACATTTAAATGAATGTTTGACTTTGAAACATGGTGAAACTTCATCTGCTGGTATCCTCCGCAGTGCCAATTTATCAAAAGCTGCCTGGGGCGCCCTGGAGAAGAACAGCACTCAGATTATGGTTCGTTCCTATGAACTGGGAGTTCTCTACCTGCCTTCAGCCTTTGTGAGTATTGTGACTGTTCAAATACCTGTGCATTTCTAACTTCTGCTAAATTCAGTCAAAACCAGCTTCTGAATGTGGCTGGATGGTTATATGGTATCTAGTTTGGCCGCATGTCCACCAAAGAGTTTTTTCCCGAGGCTAGTGTATTTTTTTCAATTGTTTTTAATGGGAGCACTTCGTTTTTAAGCCACTAGGAATACGACGAGACTCTGAGCATTTATTTGTTGAAGAATGTTCAACTTTGGGTAAAACGCAGTGCTCATTGCGGTCACTTTTAGTCATCTTACCAATCACTGTGGAAGAGGGGCGGGACTAATACCACGCGACCAACCGTCACACACTGCTTGTACTGTGACTGAACAACAACGGAGAAGTTAATATTGCTTGTCTCTGCGTATTCATGACTTCACCAGATAGAATTCCTGGACTATCACAATAACCTGGAAATATGGAGAGGAATTTCAAAAGTGTGATTTCCAAGCTTGGAAAGGTCATAGAAAATCATAGAATTTACTGTAGAAACCATGTGAACGCTAACCACAATGAGTGATACCTATATTTGCTAGTCATGTTTCGAAATATTTACTACTGGTTGATGAGTTGAGCACTTTAGCCATTTTCCAGCAGGGTGTTAGTTTAAAAGAGAAATTAGATCTCCAGTAAAACCCCAAGAGAAGGAGATCAACAGAGACAAAGAAGACATCTGTAGAGTCTCTGAGCATACTTCTAAAATACTCCAAGTGTGTAAATAAATACTAAACATAATGTCTTGGAGTAGATCTCTTATTTATCCATATGTAGAGACAGAGCTTTTGTGTAGCGCTCACATACTCGCAGGGTAATTTGTCCTTGTTGTCAGGGTAGGTCTTAGAATTACTTCAAAAGTTGCTAAGCAACAGTATGGTTCAGTTCTCTCGCCATGGAAAAAAAAGAGGGGAAAAGCATGAGTTTGAAAGAGGATAGTGAAAGGTTGTGCTCTCTTATTCAAAAGGGATGAGTTGTCTTTTTTGTGGCCTGAAGCCTCTTTGTTTTAGTTGAACATGGTCTTGTTTATGTCATTGTAAGATCTTGCTAGAGGTCATTTTTGAATTATTCATAAGGTTTGTTACATTATAATGGATCCATTTTTAGGTTGTATAATATTTTTCACTTAGCATGTTTTTAGGACATTATGGTTGTCTTCAGTACACATTATCATTACTTGGTTGGTTGCTTGCTTAAGTTACAAATGAGGCTGCATGTTGACTATTGAAGTTATTTTTACATCTGTAGAGTTCATGCTCCATAGTTTTCATAATGAGTCATGTTTTTTTTGCCACAGTGTGGTGCTTTAATTAAAGCTCTCTTGTTTAAGAAAGTCTGAGATCAGACTGTTCAAGATCACCAGAGTGCAAAATACATTTGGTTTTTGCTCTTAACAAAACACCTTTGACAGCATGTGTTCACATTGTTTCAGTCATGCTGTGTTGCCATACACCAATAAGAACCAGTGGTTACTTGTGAGCCAAACTCGCCCTTGTCCTCTTTACCACCAACAAAGGTATTTGACCTAATAAAGAATGTTTCTGAAGTGAGATGCAGTTGATGAGTCATGCTTATTTTAAATACAGGATTTCATAATTTTGTGAATTTTTCTGATTTAGTATTCATCTATATTGCCTATTACTAGCTCCTCCAAGCAGTGAAGGACATTAGAAGAAAACGAGTGTTCAGTATAACAACATGCAGTAAGATTGAGATGCACTTAATTACAGAGATGCAGGGAATTGAAACAAAAAATGAAGGAATAGTTCACCTAGAATAGTTCATCAAAATATATTATTTTGTGTTCAACATAAGAAAGAAATGTATACAGGTTTGGAACGACAGGAAGGTGAGTAAATGATGACACAATTTTAATTTTGGGGTGAACTGTTCTTTTAAATAGGTTCAAGTAAGCAGAAATAGTTTTTCGCTTTTCAGTCTAATTTTGTATGGATTCGTTGTTCATTTTTGTTTCATGTTTGCTTTTACAAACTGTTGGATGAAATTATAAACTGTGGAAGACAACAACCTCTAAAATTCCTGGTTTACCACTTAAGCTTTGACCCAATTGGATATTTACCCTCTGGCATCCTCTTGAACCACACAATTGGCTACTTGTTTTTAACTCCAACCAAAAGCAGCTGTGGTTAAACAACAGAACAGCTGGATTCAATAGACATGATGCTAGTGAAAAACATAAGAACCAGTGAAGTTAATAATGAGAGATGTGATGTTTTTGCTAGTGCTACAACAATTCAATATGCTTGAACTCTGTCGTTATGTCTGCCTGCTGCTGATTGAACAGAAATTCAGATAAATTACTCAATTATTAACTCACCCTCATGTTACTCCAGACCACATTGACCTCAATGATGCCTCTGCTAAACCAGTAAGATGCGTTCATTAGTTACACCCACACAATTTATCAGTATTACTTGTGACAGCTGAGATATAAATAGAAGGTTGAAGGTCACTCTGGAGTTTTGTTGATTTTTTGAGTATTTAAGTATTACACTTTTTGTCTGTGTATATATATATGCTTCTTGAAGCATCTTGGAGACGTTGCCACAGTTCTTCTGGGTTTAGTCTGTCTCCGTTTGTTCTGTTTCTTCATGTCATTCCAGACCGACTGATGATGATATCAGATCTCTGAGTGGAGCACTGGCTGTTGTCAGACTCCTTGTGCAAACAAAATTCTCACTGGATTATTACAATTAATGGCAATATGTCCCTATTTGAGTTTGTAAATTGATATTGTTAAAAGAAAATGGCAAAATGAATGTTTGGAAATGTAAATTGATGTTTCCTACTGACACACTACAGCAAAACATATAAATAACTGATTTAAACCCATTTTTAGCTGGTGAAAATAGTGTTCTGTTAATTTTGACCACCACTATGTAGTATATAATGTGGATGACTGTGCTGGTGGTCTTGCATCAGGGTAACATGGCCTTTAGAAAGAGGGAGATTAGAAGAAGACACTTAATGTAATTCATCTCAGTGGTTAACAGTCCTAGATGCTGGTTAGATTACTTCCATTGTCCTCATTTGTAAGTTGGGTTTGATAAAAACATCTACTAAATTATTAAATGTAAATGTATGTAAAAAGCTTTCTAAACATTCCCAAATGCCTTCCATGTTTAGAAATAATGGTTTCTAAGTTTGTTATATTGAGTTTCTAGGCCACTTCCTGTTTTTCTTCACAGACAGCAGGACAGTGTTTGCGTGTGCTTGCGCCTGCTTCATCTCTCTGGGTTTTGTGAAAGATATAGCTGTCTGAGTCTGGGTGATATATTCCCCTCTGCCCTTTAAATCTCCAGCCCCCTCCATCATCATGCCCACCACACAAATGAGAGTTTAGCATCCCTCAGAACAGCCCTGCTCCCCTCTGGCTTTTTCCACAGAAAACAGGATGAACAAATGCACACGGTCTCATTAGAGCTGGATGAGCTCTTTTGTCATGTGTCATCTCCATCATCTGAGTTCATGGGGTCATGGCATATCTTAGGGTCTATTGATTTGAGGTTAAAATAAATGGGTCTTTCATTGAGTTTGGGCCTTGTTTTTTTGTTTGTTTGTTTTTTGTCTTTTTTAACAATGTAAATAATCCACTGGTTCTTTTTGTGGAAATGCTGTTTTTAGTTTTGTCTACAGTTGTTATTATTATGCATATAATTATTTATTTGTGGGGGGAAAATTATGTATGCTAGTTAATTCTTACCTAAAACTTTAGGCATTATATATGAGCAGGATTGTCATCTGGCCAAGTAGTGATGATTCAAGCCTCTCTTGCAGTGTCGCTGTTAATAATTTGTATGTGTGTGAACAGTGATAGTTTTGTGAATAAGTAGTCTAATTTCTATTTAGCTTATTTATATGTTGAATATCAGACTGGTTGATTTTGAATTTGAACAGAAACAGATTTGCACATCCCTATTGAGCATTAATAATACACGTGTTTCTCTTTGTCTGTGTAGAATATGAGCACATTTCCTGTGGAGAAGAATGTGTTTCCTGCCTCCAGCTCCTCCAAAGGCTTCCCAGTGCCCTTTGACCTCCCACCTCAGCGTTACTCAAGCAAAGGTGAGACTGAACATTGCATCATTCCCCAAAAGTAACTCGACTAAGATTCGTTGTAGTTCCAACCTTCATTAAAATGTCAGATGTTCTTCTGAACTCTGAACAACCACACACATTTAAAAGGACAGATTTACACTTCAATGAGTCATTTGCATCAACGTTTAAAGGTTTGCTTAATGCGTAAAAAGTACACTGAATCATCGCTCGAAGAAAGGTTAACCTTTACTTAACTATTTCGAGTTCAAATGATTGCTAAGGAAACGCTGTAGATATTAATTGCACAATGCAAAAGCCTGAATGAAAGCTCGCAGTGCAGGCCAGCATCCAGGCTAAATAAATACATCATTTTGATACAAGTGTCTTAATTTACTCTTTGACACTTAATTGTTTTCTAGCTAACTTACATTCTCCCTAATTATAGCAGCCTTTCGTTTAATGAATAAGTGTGTTGTTTACGTCTACATCACTACATGGGACGAGCAAGGTGTTCAAAGACAGCTACTCAAGATGGCAAAGTGTGTATTTTAATTGCTGACAGCAGTGAAGCACAAGGGGTGTGCATGACACAATTAATGGCCATTTCATTTCCTGCACACTGGTGTGCTCTGAGCCATCAAATGGGATTAATAATGAGGAAACATGACATTTACTGCTACCCAAGTTCTCTCATGTTCTCATTTAATAAAGCATTTATCCAAAAAAAGAATACTCGATACTCATTAGTCTAGGTAGTCGATTAATGAGGTCATTTATTTTGTTTTTAAATACAACTAAGATAGAAAAAAAGAATAGAATAGAAAAATGTATGTATGTATGCCAGAAGAAAAAGGATGTTACTTCGGATGTTACTTCCGGTACGCCAATATGTATAAACGAGAAGCCTGCCATTTAATGTAAATAAGTGTTTTGGTCATGAGTCAAGTATATGGCTGTTTAGTAAAACTCTGCATTGTTTTGACTGACAGCATAATTGCAGATGAACCCAGATTATAGCCTGCAGGACTAGCTGATGACACTAAATTAACTCATTATCATCTGCTGGGTAATTACATTGTTTTGTGGTTCAGACTTTTGTGCTAATGCACAGATTCAGAGGCAGTAGGCTCACAGGCATGTTTGCATTCAACCCATGCTATCAGAAGAAAAGGAGATTTCGTATTAATTGGTGTGATGAATTGGTGTTAAAACATTGAAAATGTTCTTTTTTTTTTTCAAAAATAACATTTTTTTTAGGATTTATATTTCTGAAATTGTTTTATGAAAGTCCAAATCCAGTTCTAGGGAAAGCACAGTATGTCATTTTATACTTATCTCCATTTGTTAGCCCAAGCTCATAGGAAAGCGTGCAAGAAATTCCTTTTTAGGAAGTGCCATGATATTTCACCATGACTTACGGGGCAAACTTGAAATTACAGATTCTGAATTATGGTCTTAGGTACAGAATTTTTGCAGAGAAAGATGAATAACCTGATGTTGAAAATATAGCATATTAGACAGACTTTGTGCTTTTTTTTAGTTTTCAGTTTTTGCTTTGTTTTGAGAGATAAGATTATTTTATTCTGTTTTTGGGTATATGTGACATGCTACTGATAACGTCAGAAATCACTAGTACTTCTATCAGTCTCTGTCAAAGACCGTTTGATTGTTCAGCCCGATAATTGCAGAGAAAGTCCAACTGTCATTGGCGCCACATTCTTAGTAAAAGAAAATAACAGCGCTATGGGCCCTGCCCCTGACACGTCAGTTTGACGACCTTTAATCATGGTGAGAAAATAGAGGCGGCAATCGATGGTACTATTGAAACCAAGGGTGTCATCAGTTTATGAACTGAGGCAGAAGCCCTCTGTGGTTTCCATAGCAGTGTAGGTATTTTGATAACAGAGGCTTCAGCCATGAAGTGAGCATGGCTGCAGATCAAGATAAAACGAGCGGTCTTTTCAGTGTGTTTAGTGAGCTGGGGCTTCTGCACTGATTATGATGAATCGATGTGTTTCAATGTGCTTTTAGCAGTAAATTATGTTTTAGCACTCAATCAGTGAATCTTTTTGTCTGTGTTTGGAAACTATATTACATCATATGTGACCCTGGACCACAAAACCAGGCATAAGGGTCTGTTTTTTTACATTGAGAATTATACATCATCAGAAAGCTGAATAACCTTTATATTAATAAACTTTCCATTGATGTATGGTTTGTTAGGTTATGACCCTATTTAGCTGAGATACAATTATTAGAAAATCTGGAATATAAAGGTGCAAAAAAAAAAAAATATATATATATATTGAGAACATTGCCTTTAAAGTTGTCCAAATGAAGCTCTTAGCAATGCATATTAATCGAAAATTAAGTTTTGATATATTTAAGGTAGAAATTTACAAAATATCTTCATGGAACATGATCTTTAATTAATTTCCTAATGATTTTTGGCATAAAAGAAAATCTATAATTTTGACCCATATAATGTATTGTTGGATATTGCTACAATTATTACCTGTGTTACTTATGACTGGTTTTGTGGTCCAGGGTCACATATATTCTAATAGGATATATACTACCATTCAAGTATAGTGATAGTAAAGGCATTTAGTAAAGTGATAGTAAAGGCATTTATGATGGCACAAAATATTTATACTTTGAATAAATGTTGTTCTTTTAAACTTTCTATTCATCAATAATCCTAAAATCAATTAAGCCGTAACTATTTTCAACATTGATAATAATAGTTTCTTGAGCACCAAATCAGAATATTAGAATAATGATTTCTGAAAGAAATGCTGAAAATTCAGCTTTTCCGTCACAGAACTAAATTGCATTTGAACAGTAATTTTAAATTGAAAACAATTATCTTAAATTGTACTAATATTTGAACTTGTATATTTTTGTACAGTGATTGTTCACTGAGAGTTACATTATTGGATCTGTTGAAATGACGGCAGCTCCAGTGATGAATGTGAATCATTTCTCTCTCTGTGGGTGAATTAAACCCGTCATGGTTATATAGGCAACTCGATGTCCCGTGCTGTTCCGTTCATTCAGTGCAGCTTTGAATGCGGTTGTGAATCTTGACAATCTAGACTTCTTTCATATACATTCTGATGATCTTAATAATAGAACGCTATATGAAGTGATGTTGCCATACTAGCCTTTAACTTCTGCTCTAGATTCTT
The DNA here is from genome assembly GCA_027564155.1 of Gymnocypris eckloni scoliostomus. Classification (NCBI taxonomy): domain Eukaryota; kingdom Metazoa; phylum Chordata; class Actinopteri; order Cypriniformes; family Cyprinidae; genus Gymnocypris; species Gymnocypris eckloni. The sequence goes on from CM050428.1 coordinate 20,285,373, forward strand.
ATTTGTGTTAAACATGGCAGAAAAACAGTCTTAAGTATGATAACTGCAGGCTCGCGCAAATAGGCATAGTTAAAGGTGCGACGCGTCTGCGCACTCCATGCTAATCGACGTAATCGATGACGTCGACGAATCGCTGCAGCACTAGACAGAACTATGATTCTCCAGTCGTCCACTCAAAGGGTCACAGACAGCACTCAATGACAGCTCAGATGAAAGTTATTTCCACCGAGGCCTTTCGTCGTGTCTGGCTTCTGCTATCAGAGCGTAAATGCTTAATAGAGGCACTTCATTTCCTACAGATGATTACTTATCAAATCAAATGCATTGTGTCACTGTCCTTGTTGATACTCATTCGTGTGATATTCAGTTTCCCACTGGATCTGTTCCAATGTCAATCGTTTACATAACTGTGTGTCTAACAATTCACTGCAATGGAGTCACACAAGCATTTCTGCCTCTTCAAATCCCCAAAAGCTTTACTATTGTGCATCCCCACTATACTGCAGACTGCATAATACACAGAAGGCCATTTAAGACCTAAAATTAAAGATTTAGGAGACAAACAGATAACCCTGGGCTTTACAAAGCAAATGTGCAATTGCAAACTTCTCTGCATGCACCATAGCAACAGCTCTTCCATACCTGACCTTCTGCACACTCAAGGAAATACATGAAAATGTTCAGGTAAAGAGTCTTTCTTTTGCACTTGATTTCACTTTTGCATACAGCTGTTTGCTTGGAAGGACTGGTCTCAAGTGTTATTTCTGTCAGATTCTCTGCTTGCCAGAGCACCAGCGTGGGGTTGAATTACTAGTACTTTGTAATTAATCATTTTGAATGTAAGTTCCAAACAAATCTGTTTTGAAAACTAGAATCGAACGGTTTGGAAAAACAGCTATTTTTCATAGGAAACAATATTGAGAGGACATGTTAAGATGATCTTCTCTCCAAAATTGTGACATTTTATAATGCATTCTTCATAAGAATATTTCCACCCTAATACTCATTGTTGTAATCCCAAAAAAGTCTCATTATTTCAATTCCATAAATAACTATTTGAATGTATTAGCATATATTATCTATATCATAATATTTTAAATAAAAATATAAATCACTGTAGAGATTACAAAAACTCAAAAGAGAAATGTTCTTCTGCATAAAATTATTGAGGATTAGGAAGGAAAAACATGCTTGTTTGTATTAAAATCAGAATTGTTTAGGCAAAGAACAAAATACATTTTAAACTACATTAAAGTATATTCAAATATATGAATTGAAATGTATTTGTTAGAGGTATTATTTTATGTCTAAATGGAGTTTTTAAAATATGACTTCTCTTATGGGGAGGGGATATGTCAGTGATTATGGTTTCTTTAATAAAAGCATCCGTCATGCTCACTCTCACAGTTCATTTCATCTGAGCCTCTGCTGTCAACACCTGTGATATTAATACAGACTGAAACCAGTCATGCACTCAAATGTACACCAAGAGTACCTGCAGCTCTATATTAAGACAAGCGTAATACATTTCTATTTCTGACCTGACTGCTGCTGCTGCGGTTTCGTTTCGTTTCCCTCTAAATCAGCTCAGAACTTCTCATCACTCTCTATTCTTCAAACAGGCTCAGTCTCGGCTCAGTAGATACTTGAGTCTAGTTCATTTATTCAGTGAGGAGACCGTTGAGTGCTGCTTAAGATCCTCTCATGTGCAAACGCCATTAAATTAATAGTTCACCCGAAAAACTAAATTCTGTCATCTATGTACCCAGATCGTTCAAGCTTCAATATTCCATGCAATGAAAATTATCACAGCTGTGAAGTAAGTTTATAATAATTTTCATTTTTAGGAGAACTCTTCCTTCCAAAAACATGTGGTTGTTCTTTATGAATGCGTTTTTAATGTGCAAGAACAGATCAGATGAGAAATGTGTCATTCCTGTTTATTTTCAGTAATCTATTTGGTCAATTGCATGCAATTTTTATGCACCCCTTCTGGCACGATTAGTTTTGCTTCACTTCCTCTTCACATATATTGCTGCTGTTCCAGGCAACAATTAAGCCTGGATGTGAATGTTTGTGTAGCCCTACTGCTGTGTGTTCCTGCTGTTAGGTGAAAAAACTGTCATTATTGAAAGTTCTTGAAATTGTTGCGCTGATTAAATTATTTAGTGGTTCTTGCAAAGGCAATCATCGTTAATCATCGTTATTGCATACTTGGGCTTAGGGATCTAGGGGACAAACCCATAACTTCAAGTATTTTAATGCATAATTCATCCTGCACCAATTGTTAATTTGGTTCGACTTGATATGTCTTGGGCTTCGACTTGATATTGGGCATTAAGTGCTGTTGCTGTGATGTAGCAGTTAGTGCACATACTGTGCCATATGTGACCCTGGACCACAAAACCAGTCTTAAGTCGCTGGGATATATTTATAGCAATAGCCAAAAATGCATTGTATGGGTCAAAATTATAGATTTTTCTTTTATGCCAAAAATCATTAGGATATTAAGTAAAGATCATATTCCATGAACATATTTTGTACATTGCCTACTGTAAATATATCAAAACGTAATTTTAGATTTTGTTATATGTATTGCTAAACTTCCTTTGGATAACTTTAAAGGCGTTAATCTTTTGAATTTGTTATTAGCTTCTTCTTTTGTTTTGCACCCATAGGTTCCAGATTTTCAAATAGTTATTCTGGGTCAAATATTGTCCTATCCTAACAAACCAAAATTCAGCTTTCAGATGATGTATAAATCTCAGTTTCGAAAATTGTACCCTTATGACTGGTTTTGTGGTCCAGGGTCACATATACTAAAAGTAAAACTGAAAAGAAAAAGAAAATGATATAGTCATTTCAAAAAAATTATAATAATCAAAATGACAGAAACACAACTAAATTGCTAAAATTTGATCTAAAATTAAAATGAATACAACAGAAATGTAAAAACTAATAAAATAACAACTTATGTATTACTTTTTAATACTTTTTTCTTTTTGTTGCATAATGCAATGCATTAAGATACACCCAAGGCATCTATTTATTGAAATAATTTCATTGGGTACTACACCACATACTCATTAGATGTGCATATATGTATAAATAAGACAAGCTTTTTGAAGTTTGACTATATATGCCTCTGTATTTTACCCAGTTATCTGTAAGAACTCCTTTGAGATAAGTGACTCGCTTATGTTTTTCTGTAAGTTATAAAGTGTAATGTTCTCATGTCACAGGTATTATAGCATTTTAATAATGAACCATTTGACTGATCACCACAGTGTTTTGTTTCATGCGCTTCTTAGAGGTATTTTAACTGCTGGGTTGTTTTAAGATTGAATCCAGTTGTGTCAGCTGGTTACCATGGATACTGCTTACAGTCTTTTATAGAAGTCAATATCCTATAATACATTATTAAGTAAACTGCACAGTTTGTGCACGGTCCTTCATACTGATACAGTACACACACCACAGGTGAGCATATATCTCAGGGCAGGTCAGCCTTCAGGGAAAGGTCAGAACCTTCTCTTCTGTCCATACTGGGAATCTTTGTTGGCCCAAGGCAAATACGTAATTCTACATCATCTCAAAGCTTCATGAACTCTGCCTGGAGCAGGTCAGACTCAGAAGACTGTTCATCTCCAGGGTTTTCATTAATGTATGCTGTTGCATTTCAGTTGTGTTTTTTTCTCCTTGCAGATCAACCGTGGATCTGGAATATTCCTTACGCTCAAGCCCCAGACACTCATGGAAATGTATGGGTTCCTTCTTGAGCAGTTTGAGGTTCAGGGAATCATCTGCATAAGACCGAGTTAACATGGAAGTCAGACCATCAGCATCTCACTCCGCTTCACGTCTGTTCGGGTTCACCCGTATGAGGATTTAGTCACCTTAATGACTCACTTTTATGGAATAGTTCACCCAAAAATGAACATATTGTCATTATTTTCCCATCCTCATGTCATTCCAAACATTAATGTTTTTTTTGTTGTTGATTTTATGTTGAACATAAAAGAAAATATTTTAAAGAATGCTGGTAATCAAACAGGCGATGGTCCCCATTGACTTCCATAGTATTTCTTTCCTAACTATGGAAGTCAATGGGGACCAACAACTTTCTGGTTCTTCTGAATTTTTCCAAATATCGTTTTTTGTGTTCAACATAGGAAAGAAACTCATACAAACATGAGGGTGAGTAAATGATGACAAAACTCTCATTTTTGGGTGAATGGTACATATACACCATAAAAGTGTGCACCCTAAATGCTGTATTTTAGTCTTGTAATCCCAGAAACTGTAGAGATGTTTAGTTATGCCTTAATTGTAAACATTTAGTAAAAAGGCCAAATAAAATGCTTTTCACAACTGGAAAACCTTGGAACTAAATACATTTTTCAGTAGCAGTGTCCTCCTATGACTTGTGCAAAAACTTGTTTGTTTTGTGTATTTTATGTTGAAAATAGCAATCAAATAATGTTTCTATACAGCGACAAAAACATTGATGGCTTTGACCCAGTCATGTTTACTCCTTGATTCAAAAACCTCAGAAGCAGATAACGGGTACCATTTATTTATATATATATATATTTAATACAAATCTATTTTTCACTTCCATTTTGAGCCGGATTTGTTGTATAACCAATAGAGTTCGGATAAAAAGAAGACTAAATGAAATGGTGAAAAGATCTCAAATTGGTCTTTTTAAAAAGTTTGGTTATGGACATGTCCTCTAAAATGAATTCCGGGCAGATTTTTTTTTTTTCATTCCTGGCAACAGTGATGCAGTAATGTGTTTGAGGAGGACTCTGCTCCCCAGCATCAGTGATATATTGAATGTGTTCAAAATACAGAACAATCGGTGCTGTTTCTGCTCATCCTGAAATTGTCATGTTGCCTAGCAACATTGGAAAAGTTAATGCTGATAGGGGTATTCCCTGTGGCCCCTTTTCTTTTCCCTTTAATGAACACAATTTTGATTTTGTGCATTATTTTAAGGTCCACTTAGACCTTTTCTCCAGCACGTCTGTACTTAAAAGTTACAGCATGTCTCTTGTGGAATTTATATTGTACATTGTAATGAAAATGAAATATTCAATCTGAATCATGTATCTCTTGCAAAGCTCTCCGAGACATTTGTTGAAACTGCTTTAGACTTTAGATCAGATAAATATTCGAGAGGTCTCCATTCTAAAAAGGTCTTTTAGTGTTGATCTTGGATCATTAGAGTAATTCCTAACAGAGCAGTCTGGCCGAAACCACGAGAATCATTATGTGTTTACTATTCGAATGAGTGACTATGTTAACGATTCCAATTACATCCCTGCAATTACTAATAATTGTCTGCCATGTTACTAAACTCATTTTTGCTATTATTTTTCAGAGTATGTATATATATATAAAAACCACAAATATAGTTCATTACATTAACTATGGAGATGTACCATTAACATTTTACAAATAATTTATCTAGTTGTTGAAAATTGTTTATTTTGCTATTTTAATTTTCTCAAAGAAAAACTGACATCTAATTTATTTTGGTGCATTTTAATTTTAATGTCCTCAATATATCAGCTAAGTATCAGTCTTTCAAAGGAGCATTTTATTGGGTCTGACCACTGATGAAGTTGCATGGGCAATCAGGCACAGATGACTTGTGTTTTGTTGCTTAGATGAGGCTTTTAAAGACATGAAGGCATCATATGGAAAGCTGATTTAACATTTATTCTTCAAAACTAACAAGTATCTGCATTTATGTTGAGTTCTGATTAATGCATATTGCAGTTGTCTCTGGCACAGATCCCTTTTAATTAGGTTCAAATATTTATTAGTCTAGCTTTGCTATATTACAACAGCTACTTATATTACATTTTTGTTATTACTTTTCATGTGTATTGGCTAGTAAAAATTAATAAAAGGAATACATGCTAATGTCTGAAATCAGTGTATATTGATTTGGTACTTTTAATCTAAAACACACACACACACATATATATATATACTAATGATGTGCGGATGAGCTAAAACATCACCCGAATCCGCAACTTCAAATTAATGATCCGCCCGCACCTGTATATTTGTCTGATTTAGATTACCGAACCCGACCTGCACCCGATCGTCACATTCAGGGTTTGTATGGTCATGAAAAACCTGGAAAAGTCATGGAATATTTCACAATCCTCTGTAGGCCTATAATAGAATTATGTTTAATTATGTCCTGAATTTCAGTGCGGTATTGCACATATATGTCATTACTCATTCCCGCAGCTTTCAACTTTAAAATGAGGGAAATTACTGCAAAACATTTTTTCAATATAGTGTATATAGGTTAGATGAGTAAATAAATTCACACAAAACCATCAGATCAAATCAGTCATTTGAAAAAAGCATGAGTGATTCAGTTGTACTGCGTCTTCTCTCTTTGACCTTCTCTACATCGGCGCATCTAGAGCTGCTGCACGCTGCGACACAAGACTTTAGCTCACGTTTCGGTAGAGTTGACAGAATTGTCAACTTCCTAATTAGTCATTGTTGCATAGTCACATATTTTCATCCGTGCAATTACTAATAATCTGCCATCACTAATATATACAGTTATCTCAGAGTAGTATATATCACATTTTGTAAATATTTTATTATATCTTATTCATATGACCACACTGAAGAAATGACCATTTACAGTAAAGTAATTTATCTAGTTGTATAACAGTGTACACTCAAAGAAAACTGATTTTTGCTTCTTGGTGCATTCAATTTCATTAATTAAAATGAGCTCATACAACATAACTCTTGGTTATGGTCCCAACTTAATTTTATTAAAATAAACAATGTAATTTAAAAACAATTAGGTTTTGTTTTTTTAATTGAGTCACAATGAATATATGGAAAGCGATTTTACTTGTGTAACTAGGAAGTGGATTTCCTTCCCATCATGTTGAGTTCTGATTACAGGGCTGGATAAGGAGCAGTTGTCTCTGAAGATAAAATGTTATTTTAGGCATTTTATTTAGATGATAAAATTGGGAGACTTGTTAATGTTTAATGTTCTTTTATGTTTGTATTTAAAGAGTTTCTGGTATGTTAGTGTTTTGGGGGTTACCATTGTGGTAAAGTCTGAAATCAGTGTATATTGATTTGGTACTTTGAGGACCAGCTGACATGACACAAAGTTGTTTATATATATATACAAAGAAACAATTATGGGCATGCCATGGATGTAACAATATCATCATATGCTAAGCCTAACAAATTGGCTAATGCCTAAAGTTAAGTAAATCCAACAAATCATTTATTTTGAGTTTAGAAACAATGTATTATCCAGTTAAATGGGTTTTAGCAAGCATAAAACATCACTGTATGAATTTAATTTAAACTATATTTGATCAAATTGAGTTGGCCTAACTCAATTACAATTCATCAATGAATTATGTTTGAGTGTAGGCTACTGATGTTAAAATCACAATGTATATGTCGATCAGCAACTATTACATATATAATTTGCCTATTTACTTGTCTATTTTGTATGTCAATATACCTAATTTATCTGGTTGTATGTTTCTTTATTTGCTTATCATATTTTATATTTTACGTGCCCTGCTGTTGTTTTGTGCACAGGTATGGCATGGCAAAACTTGAGTATCTAGTAAGAATGACCCAATTTTTTTTTTGTAGTCTTCACTGAAGGAATTTAAGTTTATACGACAAGATTACAACAACTCATTTCAAACAAATTCGATTTTGGTGGAAAGAATGTAATTACATTAGTCATTGTGGAAAAGTTTACTCACATTTTTAAGTTCCTTTTTCAAGCCATTTTTTTTTTTTCTGAGTGTACATTTGCTGTCCCCTCAAAATAACTCAACACACAGCCATTAATGTCTAAACCGCTGGCCACAAAAGTGAGTACAACCCTAAATGAAAATGTCTAAATTGGGCCCTATTAGCCATTTTCTCTCCCCGGTGTCTTGTGACTCATTAGTGTTACAAGGTCTCAGGTGTGAATGGGGAGCAGGTGTGTTAAATGTGGTGTTATCGCTCTCACTCTCTCATACTGGTCACTGGAAGTTCAACATGGCACCTCTCTCTGAGGATCTGAAAAAAAATAATTGTTGCTCTACATAAAGATGGCGTAGGCTATAAGAAGATTGCCAAGACCTGAAACTGAGCTGCAGCACGGTGGCCAAGACCATACAGCGGTTTAACATGACATGAATATGACGATTCACAACAGCACGGATACCTGAAAGCTAAAGCTGTTATAAACACAATTCAACCATACTAAGCAAACAATGACTTTAAACTAACAATTGAACTTCGTTGTTTTTTTATTGCTGAAGAGTGTTGAACGTTCTCATGCGTTCTACTGTAGCTACAGATGTGAATTTACTCTTCCTTCAGCCTGAGGTTTATTCATTACACTTTTTAGAGTGAAAGGGCTTTTACATTTGCTATAAATATAACTTATATTAAAAACAAACAATCAAGCCCTGCTCATATTTATAAAGTAACACAAAAGTAACGTAATTACTTTTAAAAGTAACTTTCCCCAACACTGGTTTTAAGTAGTATTAAAATAAGTTCCAGCAACAAAGAAATAAAAACTTTCGTTTTAGAGTGTAATTGTTAAGATGGCTTGCCATATGCGTCTGCTCCGAGAGTTTCGTGCACCCGCGGGGAACGTGCGCTTCTTGTGCGGTTTGTCTACTGAACTTAAGTGCATCGCGAATGTGTCCAGAGAGTTCTTGCGAGTTTAGTCTGTGTAAACTGGTGTTGAATGCTAACTATGGTAGTTTTAGCTTATGCACAAATTCAACGCTTGTATACAGTATCGTGAGATCGTTTCAATAGCTCGTGCTTGCAGCCACCTGATGGATGTACCAGCGACTGAAGTGAATATAAGGTATAAAGGCTTTCCGAGGTGACCCAGTGAGATGCATCACATGAGATGAGCTGAACTAGCAGATCCACCCACAATCTCATCTAACAGGATTTCATCTGCCACTGAACCCATTTGTCAGAGGATGGTATGAGCATCTCTCATCATCACTGCTCTATTTGCTCATATGCTGTGCATTTGGTGTACATGCAGCCCAAGAATAATGGAAGACGAGGAACTTTCTTACAGTTGCATGCCCACCACCGTTAAATGTATGATGTGGAGACTTTATTACCAATCCTGTCCAGCAGTAGTCACATAATGGCATGTAGAGGCGCGTGCTGCTGTGGTCCTGTGAATGAAGATAATGCGAGGTTTATAATGTTGCTGATCCTCATCATCCTCTACCTCCTGTGCGGAGCCGCGGTCTTTTCAGCCCTGGAGCATCCCAAGGAGAAGCAGGCGAAGGAAAAGTGGGCTCAGAGGTTCGACCTTTTCAGCCAAAAGTACAATCTCAACAAAAGTGATCTGGAGAAGTTCTTGAGACATTATGAAGAGGCGAACATGGCAGGAATACGGGTGGACACCCTCAGACCACGCTGGGATTTTACTGGAGCCTTTTACTTTGTCGGTACTGTCGTTTCCACCATCGGTAAGAAATATATTTGGACTAAAAGATTAGGAAAGATTCTTCAATGTATTAGGTATATATATTTACATAGCTATCTAAAATCACTCTAAAATTTGTATATACAACATATTTACAATAAACACATACAAAAATACAATAAAAACATACAAATAATTGTATGATAATATGGTAATACTAATTTATTTATGCGAGTGTGAGTGAGTGACACGCTAGTCACACTTTCCAATTCAGTAAATATGTAGCCTAAAAAGTATTGCCTGGAAAAAATGTAGATACCGTTTATTGCAGACACCTTATTGTTTGAATAGTGGGGCATATCCTCACAATACAAGTCTGTTATAACCTTTCAGCAAAGTCTAAACAGTTTAATGAAATAGGATGCAAAAATATATATATATATAAATTATATATTTGCATTGTATTGTATTGTGTGTGTGTGTGTGTGTGTGTGTATGTGTATATATATATATATATATATATCAGTAATGGATAAACTGTTTACATCTCTAATATTTCAAATAGTCCGTCTTATTGTCCCTTCATGAATGTATGTCAAGGTGGTTTTATCATCTTAACTTGTTTACCTGAAACACTGCAAAAATTTGGATATAATCCACAAAAATCGAATTAAAGAGAGGTTTGACTTAAAAACCACATTAAAAAGCAAGTTAGAGAAAACATATTTATGTAATTTGGCTTTGACTCAAAACCATGTAGTTACTGACATATGTAGTTGTGACACCTCGACCTGCAGTAGATGCGATACAGCTATTTATGAATTATTTATTTATTGACTTATGCAGATAAACCGCAGGAATTGTGTAGTCACAGTTTCCGTGTGTTGTTACATTTTAGGGTTCATGTTATTGTGTGTTTATTTATATGTGTAAATACACTTTATCAAGATTTTTATGATTAAAATACATTTAGTTCAAAACATGCAATAACACAATAAAGTAAAGTGTTGTAAATTGTTACATTGTAGGATGTTGGGTGTTGTACAAGATAAGTCAGTCTGATACATGTCCCGCTCTCTTTTCTGTACATTTTGTCTTTATCTAACCATTCCAAATAAATATATTGACACAGGTTTTAGACTTAATAAAGATGCTGTTTATCTACATCGAACACTGCAGGTAGTGCAATCAAAGATGTGTTTACAGTATTTCCCAGTTCCTCGTGCCTGTATTCCGAACTAATTACAAATTTCCCAAAGGGGAACCAACAACCACACAACTGTATTCCAAACGATGAACCCTTTGCAGCTTATATTAACTGATGTTTAGTTTGATTTAATTGCATCTCTCTTTAATTAAGCACCTCATGAAATGTCCAGTGATAAAGTCTTCAGACCTAAGCTGAGAATGAGCTTGTCTTCATGATGTCTCTGTCAATGGTGGCTTTCATGTGCAGGGGAAAACATCTATGAGAAGAATAATGCAAACCACTTGTTATTTGCATTTCAATCAGTGTGACAAGCGAAAGGTGGGAGATGTTTCAAGATCTGTCACCAATAGCAACAGTTTGTTCTCCAGCTTTGAAGAAGAAAATAGTTCTGACCGATTGAACTCAATAAACAGCCTGCGGCAAATATTGTTTATTCCGTTATATATGGGTATAAATTAAAGTTTCTTCCTCTCATATGTCCCACAGGGTTTGGAATGACCACACCAGCCACAGTCGGTGGAAAAATCTTCCTGGTCTTTTATGGTCTCATTGGCTGTGCAGCCACCATTTTATTTTTCAATCTGTTCTTGGAGAGAATAATAACAGTGTTGGCTTTTGTTCTCAAATCCTGCCATGAAGTCCAACGGCGACGGAAAGGAGTTTTACCTCACAACAGCAGACAAGACTCGAGCGACGCGAGGCTAAATCGTGAAGACAGCCTTGCAGGGTGGAAGCCCTCGGTGTATTGTGTGATGTTGATCCTTTGCGTTGCAGCAATAATCATTTCTTGTTGTGCTTCGGCCATGTATTCCTCAATCGAGGGATGGGGATATTTGGATTCACTCTACTTCTGCTTTGTGGCATTCAGCACCATTGGTTTCGGGGATATGGTCAGCAGCCAGCGAGCCAATTACGAAAACCAAACCGTCTACCGAATCGGCAATTTCTTCTATATTTTAATGGGCGTTTGCTGCATTTACTCACTGTTCAATGTCATCTCTATTGTTATCAAGCAGGTGCTCAATTGGCTCCTGAAAAAGCTTCAGATACCATGCCGTCACTGCCCTGGGAGGTCTCTCCGGCCCCGTAGAAACGCAGTCATGCCGGCCCATGTCCGAACACGTGTTCGCAACATATCCATAGACACAGATGCATTGAACGACAGCGAGACGGATGGACGCAGGATATCTGGAGAGATGATCTCCATGAGAGACTTCCTGGCGGCTAATAAAGTCAACTTGGCGATCATGCAGAAACAACTGTCTGAGACTGCCAACGGCCATCCCAGGCCATGCGGGTCAACAAATAGGCACAATGGATTCTCTGGTGGGGTCGGAGCCCTGGGCATAATGAATAATAGGCTTGCAGAAACCAGTGTGGACAGATAAATATAACCTTTACAAACAAAACAACACAATGGCTTTAAGAAAAGCCAGATTGCACTGCCCATAGTTTAGCTAGTATTACTTTTATAATACAGATGTAGGCTGCATGGTACATGAAGTCTCTTGTGTGTTTTGAATGCTTGACAAATCCATTGCTGCTCTGAAGGTAAAGAGAACAGAGAACTCAGGTCTGTTTCTAAGATTGATAGCCTGGGAGAGACTTTGCTGCACAGAGTTTCAACTCAAACTTTCTTATGGTTGCAGGTTTTTTTTTGGAGGATGTTGCAATCAGGTTTAGCACTTTGTATGGCAAGAAAATGAACAGATGGGATCTACAGAACAGATCTACAGTGGAGTGTCCAAAGTCTGAGACCACTAGTGTGAATGTGTATTTTATATTATGTATATAATTCGCATGAAATGTAAACTGAAAAATTAACATGAATTTTTGAATTTCGTAGCTATTAATTGAAAAATAGTACTTGGCTTGTCGTCCTTTGGCTAGAATTGCAGCAGCACTCGAGCTGCATGAACTTTGGATCAAATGATCCAGAGAGCATCTTCTGAACATCTGACCTTCTGTACACAAAGAGTCACATGAGCAACGCCACAAATGTACATGTTTGACCTAGAAATAGTTCTGAATCTTAAGTATTAAATATAACATATACACTACAATTCAAAAGTTTGGATTGTTTTTGTTTGGAAAATTTAATTTACAGTAAAACTTACAAAATATGTCTATTTCAAATAAATGCTGTTATTTTGAACTTCAATTCATCATGAATTCACAAAAACATTAAGAAGCACAACTATTTAAAACATTGATAATAAATGTCTCTTGAGTACCATATCAGCATATTAGATTGATTTCTAAAAATAAATAAATAAACAACTTTACCATCACAGGAATAGATTACATTTTAAAATATATTGGAATAGAAAACAGTTATTTTTAATTGTAAAATAATTTAAAATTATTACTGTTTTTTTATCAAATAAATACACCCTTGATGAGCACAAGAGACTTAAAACAATAACAAATACTGAACCTGAACTTCTGAATATGCATGCATGCACGTATAGGGTCTGAGATTTTCATTGTGGTTGCAGAAACTTCAGAGAGTCTAGCAGCTGTATAGAATTCATGACTCTACTGCAGCCTATTGATTTCTTGAATTGCTTATCAGGTATTTCAGATAAACTGAAATGAATGTGTAACAGTGCACCGAACAAAATGAACAACTGTAGTTTTGAACTGTTCATGAAATATGTGCAATTCCAAAATGGGTATGATGCAGGTCATCAAATCATTTTCTCCAGCACTTTGTATCTTGAACTTTGAAACCTGCTTACTTTATGTTGAGGTGAATGACTTGCATAATGTAGTAGTGCATAATGAATGAAAATAAAATATGCTTTGACAGTTTAGGAAATCTTGCAAATGTGAGTACATGATAAAAATGATCATTCTGAACAACATTTCTCTGTTACATTATTATACATACGTTTTTTAGACTAGAACGCATTATAATCAGTGATGCTCTCTACACTGGATGCGGCGGCGCGGTGCGGATCATCTCATAATGCAGGCTGTTATTTGACTGAACAGCAGGTAAGTGAATATCCATTTCTTTAGGTTGGTGAGTCCTGTCATGTGTGTGAATGTGTGTCATGACTTTCCTTCCATTAATATCTGTCACCTGCAGTCTTATGGCCCTCACCAGCTTTCACACCCGAGTCGATATGATTCTGCTGTCACTTCAGGGGCATCTCAGGGGTGATGTGAAAGCCAGCAAAAGCAACTCAATGGATTTCCAACCTGTTTCAAGCAGCAAAGGAAATAGATGTTTTCTAGTACAACATCATATTCTAGTCTTCTTATTTGTTTTGTTTTGTGCATTCTGGGCTGTCAAAATTAGTGAGGGATCAATGCAAAGTCAATGATCCAAAACAGTCATGTTGTTGAGAAGTGAAAAGTGAAAGTGGTGTGACTTACGGCCAAGTATGTCGGAATTTGTGCTCCGCATTTACCCATCCAAAGTGCACACACACACCGTGAACACACACCTGGAGCAGTGGGCAGCCATTTATGCTGCAGCACTGGGAGCACCTGAGGGAAGAGCTTCTTCCTCAGGCCATCAGGCTCCTAAACACAAACTCTGTTTCATAAACATACAAGACCCATTGTCAACTGTAAATATCATCACATTCTCATCATTGCTGCTCTATGTACAATACCATGAACAACCTGCCTGCACATCCCTCTTATTCACATTACTATTTATTAAGTCCCAGTACACTGTTTTTTTTTTTCTTTTTGTACATCTTATTGTTTTTTTTGCACATCTTGTTGTTTTTGCACATCTCATTGTCTTTGCACATCTTATTGTTTTTGCACATCTTATTGTTTTGCACTTTTTATTTCATTGCACATTTTACTCTTATTTCTCCTTTTCTTACCATATGTATGCCCTTGTGTTATGTTACTTATACAATTTGTATTCTTATTGTTTTGCACTGTCCACTGAGCGGACCTGATTCGATTGCATTTCACTTCCAGTTATGCCCTGTATAACTATTATGTGACAAATAAAGAAACCTTGAACCTTGAGCAGTTGAGGGTTTGGTGCCTTGCTCAAGGGCACCTCAGTCGTGGTATTGAAGGTGGAGAGAGCGCTGTACATTCACTCCCCCCACCTGCAATCCCTGCCGGCCCGAGACTTGAACCTGCAACCTTTCGATTACGAGTCTGACTCTCTAATTTTAAACTTCCCCAAAACGTTGCACGCCTAATGCAGATTTCTTGCCGTTTGCACAATTACAATAATCGACTCAAAACGCCCTGGGTTATTTAGCTGTGATTTGATTTTGAAACACAGGCACATAAAGTCTATGCTGCAAATAAGCTTCCAAAGATACCGTTCATTGAAATTGTGAAACACAAAACTTAATGGTGATTTTTTTTTAAAGGGTAACAAAAATATCAAACCATTGTTTTTATATTTTAAAATTGAAATTGGTAGAATGCCTACTACAAAAAAACAACAACAACAACAACAAAAACAAGAAAAGAAAATAAATGGTATTTTGAAAGCGTTTGAGAATCATGTCATTTCAATATCTTTATTACTATTTTGCAGTGCTACCAAAATGTGGTGTTTTGTGGACACTGTTGTTGTGATTGTGGTGAATGTCCACTAGGGGGCAATAGTGTGTAATAAAACTGTGAATCCCCTGTGCAGGTGTTTGTAAGAATTTTTAATCAAGTACAATCAAACATATATTTTTATCTTTTAAGGGGTTTTGACCGTTTTTCCTCACAGAATTAATCTCTGATCAAATGTACGTGAGTCTTTCGTTAAAGGTAATATATCGAATACATAGTAAATATATAGGCTAATCTAAAAAAAAATAATAAAACTTTATCTCGTTGAAAACATACATCTGTATGATTACCTTAATAATAATATTAATAATAAACTAAATTCATATTTCAGAGAAAAAATGAGAGAAATATAAACAGCGAACTCCACATTCTGTCGTCACGTCCTCAGGGAATAAAAAGTCCGAAATTATTTTCTTCCCGTGCTGCAGTTGGTGAAAAATGATCGAGGATGAAACTG
This sequence comes from Gymnocypris eckloni scoliostomus, assembly GCA_027564155.1. Lineage (NCBI taxonomy): Eukaryota > Metazoa > Chordata > Actinopteri > Cypriniformes > Cyprinidae > Gymnocypris > Gymnocypris eckloni. Next base: position 20,301,081 of record CM050428.1, read on the forward strand.
TACCATATTCCACTGGATTTGTAGTCCGGCGCTCGACGAACTCCCATTAAGTGTGACTATCCGTCCGCTGAGAGGAACTACAACTCCCATGAAACCACCACAGCGCTTCTGTTAATATCAATATGGCTTCTGTCAGTCAGACAAAGGCGAATCAGTTTTTGCCTTGAAATGAAATCAAATTAGGCAAAGGTAGCGGGAGAGTCGGACATCGTCCTGTTTTGCTGGTTCATGTCTAGCGACGGTGATTAAAAGGACGGAAACACTCAGTTGAGTTGAATAAATGCTGTTATGCACGGAGGCCCCGCACGCGCACAATCAGGTAAGTCTGAGATGCCAAATTATAAGAAAGGCGTCCTTTGTTAAATCTGTCTGGAGACATGAAACATGCATTCACGTGCAAATGACGGTCGGGGGGAATTGAGCTCGGTTCGACCGCTGCTTCGCATGAAAAGTCCCATCTGCTGTCGTTCTGTGCTGGGATAGGGGTTTAGAAAAGAAATGCCAGCAACTGTGCAACAACTGACACTATGTTGACATTGGTGAAATGAACTAAGAGTTGTGTTGATGCTCATCTCTTTGGATTTATTATTATGACTATATATATTTATGTGCATATTTATATGTTATTATGTGTTTCAACTAGGTGCTGACAGTATCCTGAGAGCTGTGTTATTTGGGTATAGGGTGTGTTTATATTATGTTAAGGTGACGTCCGGTGAATATAGGCTTGATAGTTCATGTAAATTATAATTATTATTATTTTTCAATAGCAGTTGTTTTTTAATTAGGGATGGTGCATCACCTAAATGCAAAGTTGTGCATCTTTTCTTATATTTCTAATGTAAAGTGCATTTGTATCCCGTCATGTTTTTATTGTAAATTCTTCACATTGCATTGCATTAAATAAAATAATTTAGATGCATTTTTGACTGACCAACCTACCTAACAAACTGCAAAAACTGCCGGTGAAGCTAAAATATGGATTATGGTTTAGTATTTTGCACTTTCCAGAATCTATTCAAAAATAAAAAAGTCAGTCTGGATGTTTTACCATGGTTCCTTCTGTTATTATCACTTGCTTTAAGACAGTTTACAATTTCTCTGGCTGAGCATCGTTCTGGATTCTAGCTTTCATTCCCAGGCTCAGTTTCTTCATATCAACTTCATATTTTTCGCCAGTGCAGAAAGCTTATGAGACTTCATTTTTTTGGGGCCATATCTTTTCATTTTCTCAGAGTGGTCAGTTTGTCTCCACAATGAAAATAATGTAAGCGGGTAAAGTTTCTAAAAAAAGAATGTGTTTTCTTGCCTAGAATTCAGTTAATGTTTTCATATGAGGTGAAGTGGCTTTTTGCTTAGTATGCTTTTATGAAGCAGGGAAAAAGGGATAACAGTGCTCATTATAAGCATTCCTTATAAGCCCTTGTGACAATTTTTGGATTATAATTACAGACAGAGCTTTAAATCTTTGCAGTTTTTTTCCTCAAATAGCTTTTATATGATTTATTTTCATTTAATATAATTATTAAAAGTGTTTATTTCTAATTTGTTGTTTTACTGTATCTTTGTGAGCATCATTTAGGTGGTGTCATGTGCTTATTACAGATATTACCTTTCAAAATGCAGAGTATTGCCTAAAATTTAAATGTTAGGAAATTAAATAATTTGAGGACGCATTTGAATTATCTCTTAATTTTAAATGAAAAAATAAGCTTTTTGGATTGCATTAACTGTCATGTGGCCTGAATAAGCACTTTGTTTATGTAGATGCTTATCACATAGTTTATTTATAGATATAACTTTAATTGTAGAAGCAAGCACAGTGAGTGGACATCAGGTACTTCAGATGACAGGTTCTGGATGGTCTCTGTTTTCATTGATCTGTGGGCATGAAGGTCTAATAATTACCAGCTGTCTATAGAGGAAAATTGATATTTTAAAGATCACCGTAATTTACTTACATATGCAACAAATGGGCTGTAAAAACAGTTTAAAATGATAGAGAATAGAAGTAAACGGAGATTTGGGCTTTTTTTGGATGCCGTGCTGATGAAGAAAACCAGGGGCATATGGACAAAATCAACTTTGATCTTAAGCTGCTGCAAAACAGATGAGTTTTTGTGCTGCTGCCTCAGTACTGTAGTTTAATAACTATAATCTATAGATGCTTTTATGCTTCCATGCATATGTCAGATAAAACTATGACTATGAATATGCAAATAAAAGAAACCATGAGCTACACTAAACTCTAAAACTCCTCAGAGCATTACAACTTTATTAAAATTGCATGCACACCAGTAGCCTTGCATTTACTGCTTGATATAGCAAGATTGCATCTCCCTTGATGATTGTCATTGTTAAAAGTAGCGATGCATTTTGCATTATTAAATAATTATTTGTGTTACTAGATTCATGTGTGCAGGCCAGTTAACGGAGTTGGTTTGTCATCATGAAGTGGTTGTGCGTGCCTGTGGTTTAACACGTCTACATATGGGCGGTTCTGAATTCTTGTCACTGTGGTTTATCATCTAGCATATTGATGTCTGAGGTGACACCTTTACATTTAGAATGTTCATTGTCAGAAAGACTGAAAATGTATATTTGGTGCACGCATCTGTGGGACAATAGGGGATTTTTATTTAATGACTTGTATTGTTCGGTTTCTACTGCTAAAGGCTTGTTACAAGCTATTGTTTTTTGGGAGATACAAAAAATTGAATACTGAGCAAATCCTTAAGAACGCTCCCAGATTTATTGTTGTTTGTGCTTATTTGCTGTATCTGATGCCTCTGGATAATTAAACCTTTTGAAGTTTTTTAAGGGTGCTTGGGTGAGCAGAAATCTTTTTATGTATTTTATGCAGCACAGACACCAGGAGACAGTCGTACTCGCTCATCAGCAGAATTTATTCTTGAAGAACATGTCGCAGGGAAGTTGAAATCTTCATTTTGTTAAAAGGAGCCCCACCGTTTTCTCATTTACTTGATTGCATTACACTGTGCCATATGGAATGCATATTGTGCTGGCATGAGTTTTGCATTTGCAGCATCATAAGTTGTAGCATCCTTTTAAAACTCGAAATGAATTGAAATACGGTGTGTTAGGGGACAACAATTGGGCAGAAGCACATGTTTGTGGGCAAAAGTCTGGCATTGAGAGAACTATTCTCAGACAAACGCCCGTACGGAGTGATTCATCGTCAGCTTCTTCACTGAAAGTAGGTTGGCCGCCTCGGATGGAATTTTTCTTGGCAGTTTTCCCTGGTTAACCTCCTTCCCCCTCCTCACATGTCCCAGCTTTCTGCTGTTTAAAGTCTATTAAAAATTCTGTGGTAATGCATGCAGTGTCTTTGCCTTGACCTCAGACAGGCTCCGCACTTCTGTTGCAATGATTGGTCGATAAAGGTGCGGTGACTTTGACATTTTCTTGGAAAAATAATGCTTTAGTTAGGGCTCATGCGCATGCGGCCCCTGCTACACCTCCTCCACTGCATTTCTTAGACAAAACCAGTGTTTTTTTTAGTCTAGGTTGTCTTGTTGTGACTTTTAGACACTATGCAGCCATTTGTTGTGTTTTATCAGCATTTCCTCCAACATCAATTCTCTAATGCAGCAGCTCTCTCTCTTTTTCTTGGCAGAATGTCCCATTATACAGATGAGCCTCGTTTTACTATTGAGCAGATCGACTTGCTGCAGCGGATACGTCGGAGCGGCATGACAAAGCAAGAGATCTTGCACGCCCTGGACACCCTCGACCGGCTGGACCGAGAGCATGTGGAGAAATTCGGCCACCGGCACGCCCATGGAGGAAGCGCGGTGGCCGGCGTCAATCACAGCAATGGCAGCAACGCCACCACCTCTTCCAACTCCTGCACTACCTCCTCTAACAACCTCACAGCCTCTTCTTCGACGACCTCTACGGCCACGCAGACGGGATACCGTGGCAATGGCCTTCCTCCCTCCCCTAGCAACAGCTATGACACCTCCCCGCCCCCTACGGTCCCCACCCCCTTGCCGGTAGTAGCACCCATGATCCAAAATGGACGGGACGGCCTCGCCGCTATGCCCAACGGGAAGCTTTCTCCGCCCGCTTGCTGTTAGCAACACCTCCTTGCGGGCCTTTGCATACGAGCATCCAGATGAGGAAGTGGACATCGATGACAAAGTCGAGGAACTCATGAGGTATGTGGGAAGTTCTCGGGATGGGATGGTTCATATTTTATAAAAAAAATCTGGATGGTTACAATACAAAAACAATTAAAGCTGCAAGCAGCATTGACAGGGCCCTTGCAACCGGGCTCACCGCGTGGCGGGGGTGCTGTGACTATAACTAAATATGGCCATGGGCATGTGTTCAGGACAGGACTATTATCAAACATGTGAAGTTTGGGGCAGATCAGACATTGTATGCCTTCATTATAACAACTTCCTATTTCATGGCGAAACATCGAAGTTTGTCAGGCCACCTTCGCAATTTAACATAAGGGCTTTAGACTAAATTTGGTGTTGATCTGTTTAAACCTCTAGGAGGAGTTTTGTTTAAATAAAATGCCTGAAAATGGCAAAAACGGCACAAAACTTGCAGAGAAAATTCTAAATAACAGACTTCCAGTTGGGTTTCGGACTTCGTACTGGGGGGACTTTTTTGCAGGTATTGGTGTTATATGTGTCTACCGAATTTCGTACATGTATTTGAAACATGGCTCGAGAGGCACTGAGCCATTTTGCCACACCCACTTCTGAGACCAATATTAGATGTCAATTTTTGCTAGTTCTTACGCATGTGTAAAGTTTAATGAGTTTCGAGCATGTTTAGGCCCTCAAAAACGCAATTCATTAGCCCGCTCTTTCAGTAATGACCCTCTGTGACTTACCCTCTTTGTGGAGGGTGTCAATGATCATCTTCTGGACCATTGCCAAGTCAGCAGTGTTCCCCATTATTCTGGTTTCAAAGAACAAGAGGTACCCAGAATTTATACTGTATGGATGGTCATTTATTGAAACTCAAATGTAACTATTCTAATATTCTTTTCAGATACTGATTTTTACTTTCATTAGCTGTAAGCTCTAATCATCAAAATGAAAACAAAAACACTTTTGAAGTGTTTTACTTTACATGAAATGAATCTAAAATATATGAAAGTTTCACTTTTTGAAATAAGTTACAAGAAAAAACTTTCACCATATTCATTTTTGTTTAGATGTACCTGCATTTCTGTGTTAGTGAAGCTTAAATTAGTGTTATTGATACTGACTGGTTGTTGATATGACAACATATAGTTAAAGCATTAGGGACATCTTTTTTTGTATTAAATGGTTCTTTAAGAAATGTTTCCAAAAATAGTGTTGATGTTTTTTATTTGATGTCTCTCTTTTGTTGTAGAATGGACAGTGCTATAGTTAAAGAAGAGATTAAAGCATTCTTGGGGAACCGGCGAATATCACAGGCAGTAGTTGCCCAAGTTACAGGTTAGTTTGCTCTAGCTTTTTGTTTTCCGAAATGAATAACACATATGTTGTGATTTATCCTGTGACTGATATATATTTCCCTTGTTATTTTGTATAGGAAAAAGAGAGCAGTTAAAGCACAACTTAATATTTTGTTACTTCTAGCATAATGCTATACAGAAATGTCAGCTGAATGGCTATATTTTTATTAAGTTGTGGGTTTTGTCATGGCAGGCCTTCGAGGGGCATATGCACGTCAGATTTTGCCCTTATGAGCTGTGTTGTTGTCTGCAGGTATCAGTCAGAGCCGGATCTCTCATTGGCTGCTCCAGCAGGGCTCAGACCTCAGCGAGCAGAAGAAAAGAGCCTTCTACCGCTGGTACCAACTAGAGAAAACTACACCTGGTAATACTCAACCCCAGTGTCATTTTCCCATGTAGGACGTCCAACAACATTCTAATGTTTCTATCATCTAATAACTTTAGTTTAACTCTAAATCCAAGACACCTTTGGCTGATAAAAATGTTGTTCCAGGAACATATCCTACCCGTGTAATGCAGTTTTAACTTAATTTATTGATTGTATACATTCTAATTTCCCATTTTACATTTCATACTGTCTTTTGCAAAGCACAAATAATTTAATCTTTATCAAATCTTAAAATGAATTTGCATTTTTTTCATGCTGTACATTATAATGTTGTGATGTGGGACGTCAGTTTTAAAATGATCGATTTTATTTAGGTTATTTTATTTATTTACACAAAATAGTATAGAAACTTAATACCTAACACACAATACGGCCCTGTGATGAGGAAGGATTCACTAAGGTCCTCTATGGTGTGCCTATGTATGTGTACTAAGTGGGCATGTCATAATATCGAGTAATATCAATACAGCGCTGCTTTGCAAAGTTACAAAACATTGAGGTGATAAAATAGTTAATAATTTGTATATTACTATTGTTTATTTCTTTATTTGTATAGATTATTTCTATACAAAATAATATGACAATTAAAAAATGAAATCATAGAAATCATAATTCTGTATAAACCAAATTATATTTTGTGATCGCAAAATTGGTAAAACAAGCAGCGAGGCCTTTCAAAATTCAAAAGAACACGGCTGGATAAAAATAACAACATAGCTGGTCTCATGCTATCACAAACTTTATAAGTACCTCTTCTGATTATGAGCTCAACAACTTAAAGCGATCGACTCACATTGTTTTCTAGAGATGCACCGATTGCAATTTTCTTGGTTGATTCCGATTCCCGATTTTTTTGGAAGTGTGACCTGCCGATTCCGATTTTCTTTCTAAGAACTATAATTGACAGCATATACAAAATAAATATATGCAAATTTCAACTAAAATGTATTTACATAATAAGATAAATTATTAAATATTACAATTCCCCCAATCTGGACTAATTTACAGATTTTCTCTCACTTAAACAACTCTCAAAATTAGGGATGGGTACCGAAACCCGGTATTTAATTGGTCTAGGGGCTAAATTATGAAAGACCGGATTATCGATATGCTCTGACGTTAACGGTTCTGCTATCGGTACTGGAGAAATTAAGAAAACACATACATTTATTATTGCTATATATACAAATTATCTTGCAAATTCTATCTCACCAGAGTCGCCTGCTGTTTTTATATAGATTCATATTAAAACATTTGTCTATGATGCATTTTTGCTATTGCAATTCAGAAGCGAGATCCTCATGCGGAGGAGCTTCAACATATGTTGCGGTTTAATTATGATAGAAGAAGAATAAACATTCAAACATCTGCTTATGCTTTAGGGCTGCGGCTGCTAATTGTATTTTTATTTCGATGTTGGCTTCTAAACATTATAGCCGCTTTCTTCTTCCCTTCACACATTCGTTCCCTAAAACCCAAACTTAACGTCAGAATCAGCTCAATCGGTGATTGTTGTAAAATGCCATCTTTACTGTTGCTAAATTGCGGGACATGTTTGATAAAGAGGACGTTGAAAGCACAATCCGCACGAGGCGCTGTTCCCCAGGCTGAAGTGTGTGTGTGTGCGTGTGCGTGTGCGTGAGCGCGCAAAACACTTTGAGCAGGCGCATCCATAGTCGATAAGATGCACACAAAATATGTCAAAATGGCGGCTTGGAGAATATTCACTTAAACACAGTTTATGTCTTAAGTGGATGAGAACAGTTGGGAGAAAATCTGATGTGTGTCAATATATTGTCTTAAAGTGACAAACTGGCGCTTCATCAATGTTAATCAAAGAACAAAATGAAAGAGAAAATCACTCACAGCTCTTAATCTGTATAACGTTATAGCTTTAATAAGCATCAATCTATCAATACATACAGTGAAAACTATGCAGTGTTCATTTACATTTTAATACTTTTAGATTTATGTTGTAGCTATTACTTTCCAGAACATTAATGTTAGTGGACCTTCATGAAAAAAGCACTGTTTATTTCTTTTCAGTTGTATATTTGTTTTATTGAATTTTTCAATTTGTTTTACTTTTTCTTTGTTCATGTTCTTACTGTATCTTATAATATGTATAAAACACTAAAAATGCCTGCACACATGTGCATTTACAAATTGATGCTTTATATTCATTTCATTAAATATTTATTTTACATTTCAGAATATAAAGCAATGTTAATTCAGCTCTTAATTTGTCATATATACATAAAACAAAAAGTACCGATAAGAATACCGTTAAAGTACAGAATCGATAAGCAGTATCGGTAAGAGTAGTAACACCGTTAAAACCTTAACGATACCCATCCCTACTCAAAATAAAGTGCTCTGTGACTGGAAAGAGGACGAAATGGTTAACTTAAAACGAGTTGCTATATGTAACAAAACAGATGTAATTTACCACTGTTTATAACTGGTAATTTCTTTCCCATAACCTTATTAAATGTCATCTTTCACATCAAATTTTTACTTTGTTTCAATTAATTCAGTTAGCATAATAAGAAACTGTAGAGTTGTTACCATTGAAATGAAATTAATATTAACAAACTCTATCTTTCCACTGCTGAGGATACAGAATCTGCATCTGAAGTCGTATTCGATGCATTTACACACTGTTTGATGAAGCTGAGGTGCCATAAATGCATTTACACTGCAAAATTTCAAATGCATAAATAATTTTATAAGAATAATGTTTTAAATATTTTTTAAACATACAAATAAATGTTGAAAAAATGCAATGATACTTTTAAATATGACTAAGCCACCAGTAGGTGGCGGCAAATGTCGGTTTTAATGAGCGAGTCATTTATTCATTCATTCAACCGATTCATTCAAATGGCTGATTCATTCAGAAACGAGTCAATTGACTGTCCTTATGAATAGGCCACTGAATCATTGACTCACTCGATTCATTCGTTTATTGATTATTGAAATACTATTGTATTGTTTTTTATCTATCGCAGTAAGCATCTATACATTTCTGTGAGTTACTTTGTGTGTGCTGTCTCTCTCACACACTCACTCTAAGCCTCATCTGGCACAACATAAATACTTTATCAGTTGCTGTTTACACTGAATGCCATTAAAATTAGAATAATTCTCACGCGAAACGATGTATTTACACTGTGAGTGTGCGCATGGCTGTGACATCTCTGCCTGCGCCGCTGACAATAAAAAGATCGGCTCAGAATTGGCAAGATGTGAGACTGACTGGCCAGTCACCGATCCGGGCCGGTCATGTGAAAAATCATCCGATTCCGATCACTGGCGGTCAATCGGTGCATCTCTATTGTTTTCATATGCAACTTTTAACTACCACATTCCTATTTACGATCATTCTGAGGCAATGATAGCTTTAGCAATTAGCCTTACAGAGTGCCAAGAAGCTCTTTCAGAAGGGAAATTTGGAAAACAAACGTGTGATACTTACTTTGTCTGGAGCTGACGTTCACACGAAGCGTTGGTATTGATTCCTAAACATTTAGGGGACGTTTTGGGATTAGGGGACTCTTTAGCATTGACATTGTGTTTATCTCCAGTAATGGCGGACCGCAGCTTCTTACCCAGGGCTGTGTTTATGCTAATAGGGCAGAGAGTGTCACAGATGGGTGGGACTATTCCTCCTGTGACGTGAACAGAGGGAGAACCTGAAACAGCTCGTTTAGAGAGACTGTTCATGATTTATTGGTTTTATAAAAAAATTAGTTGGTGGATTTTTAACATTATAGGCTGGTTGTTATCACACACTGCGTCCATACAACTGTGTTCAAACACCTTGTAAAAGTGATTTTTACATAATAGGTCCCCTTTAGAAGAAAAGTTCACCCAAAAATGAAAATTCTGTCATTTACTCTAAAGTGACAGAGTGAAAAAAAATAATGGAAGTCAAAGGCTACCGTCAAAATTGACCTGCATTCTTCAAAATATCTTCTTTTGTGTTTAATAGAAGAAAGTAGTTCATACAGGTTTGGAACAACTTGAGGGTGAGTAAATGATGACTAGGGATGGTTATCGTTTGAATTTTATGGATTTCGATTCCAATTCTGCTTATCGATTTCGATTCCCAGTTTCGATTCCAATGTGATTAAATAATGATATCAAACATTTATCCCGTGTCTCCTTTTAGCAAACCATTGCACGAGAGCCTATATTTTAGTATGCATTTGAGAGACGTTCTGAAATGTAATGCATTCATACATGTGCGGACCCGGCACACCGACTGGGTCTCGAACCCGGGATGCCAGCACTCTACCAAGGAGGCTAAAGGCTAGTCGCTAGAGCGCCTCTTTTTGAGGTCAGGAGTGAGGTTTACACACAGCCCTTACTGGCATACATCCGTTACACATGCACAGTTTTCAGCTTTAATCGCCTTTTTTGGTAATTTCATGACTTAACTGAGGACAGTATGCAGTTGCACTTGTGCACTTATTTATGATGACGCGATCAGGGCGCGCGCCGTGAGCACAGTGACGGCTGACAGGACAGGAAAGATTGTTTTACTGACATATAGTCTAACAGCATCTCGTTGTTCTACCGAAGCTCATTTTGCTGATGTAACGTTACCTTTTCCGCGCTCATTTGGCACGCGCCTGGCGCTGAGGCAAAGCTGCAGTCTGGCCGTAAAGTCTCTCTGGATGTGGATGCAAGAAAAGAAAAACCACATCTTAATAAAGTAATTTCTTGTAGGGACAAAAACTGCAGTTTTGAGCAGGGTGGCCAAGCTTAGATCAGTGGTGGCACGGATGAACCAAGTGATTACAACATTGTGATCGCACCTCAAAGGTTGAGGAATGAAACGGACACATCATTTTAATTTAGGAATAGAATCAAGTTCGCGATCTTTAACGATCTATTAAATTAATGTCATGTTGGTGGTGACACCTCTCTTGCAACATGTTTAGCTATCACAGATATTATACTTCTTCACAGATATTAGGCTTCTGATCGCAAATGCAGGCAAACTTTGGAGCGCTTAGATTAGCGAGCAAGGTCCTGGCAGATCAATAGGTCACACCTGTCCTCACAGATGAAGAAGAAAAAAGCGCATAGGAGTCGATAGACGGAATCGAAATTTTAATTTGACAACAAGTATCCGATTCCTGACCTTAAGTATCCAATTCTGGAATAGGAATCGATTTTCAATTCCCAACCCTAATGATGACAATTTTCGTTTTTGGGTGAACTATACCTTTAATATATGCATGTATACAGCATTAAATGGCACTGACAAAAAAGAATAAACTGTTCTCCAAAGTCTTTAATTTTAGATTGTGTTTCTTCCAGGCTGATCTGAGGGAAGGTATCAGACATTCAGTGAAAAGATTAGAGAAGTTCATGACCCAAACCGCAGAGCGCTGGTTTTCTCATCATCATGTGCTTCGGACACAGTGAAAAGGCTTTGGTCTCCTCAGAAGCACACAGACTGTTTTCCTTATGACACTTCATCTGAGATGACATGTCATGTTTGTGTCCCAGGTGCAACACTAGCGATGCGGCCCACCTCGATAGCCCTGGAGGACATAGTGGAGTGGCGTCAGACCCCGCCTCCCATTAGCAGCACCCAGGGCAGCTTCCGTCTGCGGCGCGGCAGCCGCTTCACCTGGAGGAAAGAGTGTCTGGCGGTGATGGAGAGGTGAGAGGATGTGGTCAATCGTGTGAATGGTCAGGACATTGTGGGTCGTTCCAGGATAATGGATGACCTTTTCATTGATAAACACGCTATTGTTTATTCATTGTTAATTTATGTTTGTTCACAACACATTAGTTAATGTTAATTTATACAGCTTGAAATAATACAAATGTATCAGTTTAGCATGTAGAAATTTACATGAGCCTAGATAATTTCATTCTATAAAAGTTCTGTTCATTACTGGTTCATGGCACCTGATGTATTAACTTAGGAATTTTGAACCTCATTGTATAGTGTTTATTTTACTGATTTCTGTTTATTTGAATAATTACTTTAAACAAATATAATCTTAATTGATAGATATATAAGAATGTGTGCCATTGTTTAATTAGTGTTTATATTAATAATAGCTCTTTAAATGAATCTAATGATACTGTACATATAGTTTGCTGTGCTATCTTAACTATTATCAAGAATTATGAAAATTTGACTGGTCTTGATATTGACTAATGAAATGTTGGTATTGTGATAACTGTAAAACAGTCGACCTAAAAGACAATTAAAGACATAATGCAAGCCTATATTTAAAGCTATGAAATGTATTATAAAAAGGTTATCTGCCTTACCTTATGTTTCGCACAAGTTATTTCAATGACAACCAGTACCCCGATGAAGCCAAACGAGAGGAAATTGCCAACGCCTGCAATGCAGTTATTCAGAAACCAGGTGGGATGTTTAAACACAAGCTCAATAAAGAAGATGAATGCATGTGTAAATGCCTGTTATCATGGCCCCAGACGTTATTGATGAGCTCTGCTGTGATTTGATTAAGGGAAGAAGCTTTCAGATCTTGAGAGGGTCACGTCTCTGAAAGTTTACAACTGGTTTGCCAACAGACGGAAGGAAATTAAGAGAAGAGCCAACATAGGTAATGTTGAAGCCCTCTGGGGACAGACAAAGCTCGAATTACACGCAACAATGCATTTTGAATATGGACAATGTAATTATTTCCATTGCGTTGTTATCGCCATGCTGCAGCTGTCTCATTCAAAATGTGCATTCATCAGAAATATTGAATTTACAGAAAAAGGCCTTTCAGAAAACTTATTTCCATCATGATGGGTACATCCTAATGGGCTCAGATATGTTATGGCAAGGTCTGTTTTTTTCTAAGAAGCAGCAATCCTGGAGAGTCATGGGATTGATGTCCAAAGCCCAGGAGGTCATTCCAACAGCGATGAGATCGATGGAAATGACTACGGTGAGGCTGTAGCTGCTGACCAAGTTATGGGAATGGTAAGAGACTTTTTGTATATATATATATAAATTAACCATTCCTATGTATTTTTGCAAGGATGGCCCATATTTAAATTGTACAAATTATAAAATAATTTTATTTCAGAATTTAATTATAATTTTTTTAAGAATAATTTAACATTTATATATAGTATTATATTTTTAAAACAAAATGTGTTGGCCAATACCAATTAGATAATAATTACTCTCTATTATTATTTTATTTAGCATACTATTTAGTATATCATATTTTATATTTATATCAAATCTATTTTTTCATGTATTTTATTCTAGATTAATAACAATTCTGGCTAATACCGATTAGCTAATAATTATTGTCATTATGGCTGATAATCATTATATGGTTGATATTGAAATAAAAATAAATAATTTTAAATGCTGCATATGAGTTTAGGAATGACAACAGAGGTCAGTCTAAATTTAAAAATAGTGAACTGAAAATGCACTATTAAATATCCAAAACCAGCCAATATAAATCCAATAAATAAAAATCTGAAATGGTACCAATATACAGTACCATGAGTTGTTTGAACTATTTCATGCTCTTTTGTCTTTTAATGACACAGTCATTCAAACAGGTTTGCAGAGGCAAAAGCAGAGGGCTTCAGACCAATCTCTGGTTCTCTACTTCCTTATAGGATGACCACACCGGCCCAAACGAACACCAAGACCCCATAGCTTTGGCAGTGGAGATGGCTGCTGTCAATCACAGCATCCTTGCTCTGGCAAGGCACGGTGGCGCCACCAGTGACATCAAGACAGAGGTGCTGGACGATGAGTGAGAACCCTCCCTTCAACGTGGAGCGCGGAGGGAAGCCGAAGGAGAAATGTGGGGTTACAAAAACAAAGCCAAACAGTTTGTGCGTGAACTGTTATTATGAGGAATATGGCCAGGTCGTTGATGACCAAAGTGAATGCAGCGGTTATAAAGACTGTTAACCCAACATTCCCCCCTTCCTCCTCCCTCCTACATGTGACGCCTCAATAGTCTTTTCATTCAAACCGTTCTCCTACATGCAGCGGGTTGGGGAGGCGCTGCGATTAAACTGTTGACGAAACACGTTCAAAAACTTCATGCAACATCACCCTGCCATCTCACACTTGGATAGTGAATTTCGCCTCTCGGTTTTCCTTCTTTCAGGAAGTCTTCTTTGCAGGATATAAGAGGTCAGTTTCATACTAAATGTTCACTGCCTCAGTCTCTCCAGGGAAAGTGTGTTGGGAAGCATATTCTCTCTCACTTCTTAACTTATTTCTTTATGTGCGTGCAGTCCAGCATTGCTGAAATTGCGTTTAAACTTCTACAGTTGTCACCAGGGTCTTAAATTAATACTCGCCTACCACCAAATGTGTACCTGCGACTTTGCCAAGTCTGCTCTGCCAAGCATTAACAGACTAGAAAAAAAATAATAATACTGACTAGTTGCTAAGTCTTACTGAGAAGTGCAAAATAATTGACTAGTTTATTGATTAGTCTTGAGGAAGTCTTGAACGTTTCTTTTTGTGCGTCTACACAAAATGTGTTTTTGCATTCAAAAACAGCTCTTAAGGCATGGTTTTAAAAACGTTTTAAAATGTTATGTTTAAATAACATTATTTTAAAAATTATTTTAACTTCATATCTCTTTTTAAGACACTAAAAAATATTGCCATACTAGGGGTGGGCGATATGACCAAAATCATTTTATTTTTTGGTAACAATATATATAGCAATATTATTATTTTTGTCTTTATTGTCTTAGTATCAAATCAATGTTTTGATACCATTTGAAATTTAATCATTGTTACCAGTGTCAATATCACAAAAAAATATTACTAGCCAAGGAAAAATAAATAAATCAAGCTCACTGAAGACAAGTAAACAGTCAGCGATATAATAAGTATGATAAACTAATTATAAATAAATAAATTATGATGTGTGGCCAAGTTTGGTGACCCATACTCAGAATTTGTGCTCCGCATTTAACCCATCCAAGTGCACACTCACAGTAGTGAACACACACCCTGAGCAGTGGGCAGCCATTGCTGTGGGACCCGGGGAGCAGTTGGAGGTTCGGTGCCTTGCTCAAGGTCTCACCTCAGTCGTGGTATCGAAGGTGGAGAGAACATGTTCACTCCCCACCGGCAACACAACCTCAGGTTACAAGTCCCACAAATCCATTTGGCCACGACTGCCCCTGCTTATAAGCAATAGGACAAAAAAAAAACACTACAGCGGAACAAATAAATAAGAAATGTTACATACAATGTATAAGTAATACAAATGTATAAAAACACTGCATATTCTTTACTGTGTAAATTAAATCTACATTTCTTCTTATTAAAGTTACAAAAGTCAAAAGCAGTGAGAGATTTTCTCTCTTTTGTTATATTAGGAATATTAGACTGCTGTCACTTTAAGAGCTGCCATGATTCAATATACTGTTACACGTGTTTTCTTTCTCAGCTGTTTGCTTTCACTTAAAAGATCTAAATTACTGTTTATGAGGATATTTGCAAAGATAGGCTTTTTGACACACAAGTGTGTGTATTTAAACGTTCAAGGCCTATAAAGCGGCAAAAATAACTCCATTCAATGGTCCTGCGCTCTATGAGCACCGTCTTCACGTGCGCGACCTCTCTGACATCGCTCAAGAAATCTCTCAGACATTACGTGCATATAGCCAAACGAGTGGTCATTGCTGCTGATCGCATTTAAACTGCTTAACATCACTTGTTTTTAAACCACAATACTTAAAATGCGATACGTTTTTGTGACCACGTAGCACAGCCACATCACGTGAGCATTTAACTGCAATAGAGATGATAGTCCAAAATCTCTACCCACTGACAAATTTCTACCGGTATATCGCCCACCACTATGCGATATACAGTGGAACAGCCAAAGACATTTTTCTGAATGTGTATTGCTGTAGTGACGTGTTTAAACAAGGTGAATTTAAAGACGCAACTCCTGGATGAGTTTCACCATGAAAAATATATTATAGCTAATGTGTAGCATGATAATTAAAGCATTACCACTAAAATATCTAAATTTAAAGCAGTAAAAAATGAGACGTACATTGAATAATTGATTGTTAAATGATTAATTGTAACTCATAACTAAACATATTACATGTTTTAAAGGAATTTTAAGAAATTTGCAGAAAATGTCCTCGCCTTTATGCCATCCAAGATGTAGATGAGTTTGTTTCTTCATTGGAACAGATTTGGGAAAATTTAGCATTACGTCACTTGCTCACCAATAGATCTTCTGCAGTGAATGGGTGCCGTCAGAATGAGTTCAAACAGCTGATAAAAACATCACTATAATCCACACAAATCCGGTCCATCAATTATCAATGAATGTCTTGTGAAGCGAAAAAGCTGCATCTTTGTAAGAAACAAATCTATCATGAAGATATTTTTAACTCTGACGCAATGCTACATTTCTCCAAATCTGTTCCAATGAAGAAGCTAACACATCTACATCTTAGATGGCCTGAGAGGGAGTACATTTTCTACAAAAAAGAGCGGCATTTTAGCCCGTCGCTAATCGATTGTATCTGTTGCGACTCGCACATTTTGTCGCTACATCAAACATCAACATTTTGTTGTCATTGTGATCAGAATGGATTAAGTAAAAGAAAATACAGTTTTATGACCAGTATGAAATACGTGTAGTTGTAAAATTGGCAAAATGTTAATTGTGGACCCTGGTTGTCAGCGTAAAAGTTGCATAGGACTGTTTTTGCAGTATCATAACTGGCCTGCTGGCTTCAGCAATTACGTATAGCACTTTTAATTACTAGCGGCAGCTTATTTATGTTCCTGCCGCTACACAACTGTGCATCTCTGCAGGGAGGCGTCGAAGGTTGTCTGTAAACTGAAGTCTACTCGTGAAGATTGTGCCATTTATATTTCAGCATTAGCAGACTATAAATTCAGTCGGGCTCTTCTGCAGGCCTCTCTAAAAGCAATCAGACAACAGCCGTTTATTTGAACGTATATAACCTCGAAGTGTTCTACTCCGCCAATAACTGTGCAAACGTTTCAGCAGCACGCGGCTGGAAAATGTTGTAGCATTGGGAATTTCTTTGTCTCAGCGAACGGGAAAACACTTGACAATCAGGGTGACGAGTGACGACGTTCCAGTAAACTTGTTGGTGTTTGCCCACGTGTCCAAATGTGGGGTTTCTCTGGAGAGTAATGATAGCTAAAGTCCCTTCCATGGGGATTAATCACCATTATTTCCGAAATTAAAGTGGATTTAACCACTCTAATAAATATCCCATGTAATTGCTTGTTTGTTTTTTGTTGAATAATCATAAAATGTCACTTTAAGGGGGAGGGTTATGGTGCTCTGGGTTCTTTACCCCAACCTACATATGTTTGTGTTCTCTTTCATTTATCTGGTACTGTTTCAAAGAAAGAACATAAGAGGGATGGACTAGTTCAGGTTATTTTTATTTGTGCTTCAGAATTGAAATATGGTGCTTGTTTTAAAAAAGGAAAGGAGATGCTAACCACATGCCCTCTCCCACCTTTTACAGTCGTTCCTCTTTGCCTTTTAGGAAGCTGCTTTCTGTGTGTAATGCACATCATTGCAGTCACAAATAAGCTTTTTTTAGACGTATCAAAATAGCTATCGGATGACAAACCTGTGAAAAGTATCAGCTGCTTCAAAAGTTCTCTCAGAATGTCTGAAATACCATTTCAACTCATCAACGCACCTTTGTTCCTATTGAGCGTTAGATTTCCGTCGATGAGATCGCCACTAGCTAACGAACAAGCTCGCAGCCGAACGTGAATTTTGAACATGGGCTTCAGTCTTAATGCAAGTATTTTTAGGCACTTAAATTACAGAATGTGTCAAATCTGTCAACACGTCATTTCTGTGAAAATTAACTGTTGATGACGCTGTTAATATTCCTAGATACATTTATTCCATAAATCTACATACGCTTAACATAAAGTCTATCTGATAAAATATGTACCGAAAGAATATTGTATGTTAGGAGAGATTATTAATTGGAAATGAAATTTCTCGCTTTAGGAAATTCTGCAGGAAAAGCAGATAAATCTGTCAAATGAGACTTTACTTGTTCTCTGGTTATGCCTTGTGATTTGGTTGAATTAGATCAAGTACAATCTGTTCCTTTGTAAGGGTGACCGGGGCTATTTTGCACTTTTTTTTACATCAGTAAATATTTAACTGTGCGATTATTGTTACGGTGTATATAGAATCAAACCTTACAGACTCTGGCAGTGCTAGTCACATTGGTAACCTGCTGTGTATGAACAGATTTGAGAAAACACCATTTGATACATACACTCTCTAAAAGATCATATTAAACATCACATTTAATGTTTATTATTGCAAATACATATTTGTATTTAAAATATATTGTTATTGACTTGGCTTTACTGGATACATTTTTTTAAGAAAGTGTATATAAACAGATTACATGTTTTGCGTTATATTATTATTTTTTACTGATTTTATTTATATATATATATCAGTAAAAAAAAAATCTAAAGCAAAAAATTATCAAATCAATGTTTTGGCTAACATAAATTAATAAATTGTATGAAATTACAGTTTTCCAACTGAAGTTTTATATCTGTTTAAGTTATATAATTGTAATACAAATTTGGTATTATTGTGTTCAGCAGCTATTAGAAAAGATATTGACATTGAATGTTTTTGTTTTTTTGTAATTACTGAAATATTTTCCTTGTGACAGTTTCCATGTGTGACAACTAGCCCCGGTCTCTGTTTTGTATTTCAGAGTTTTTCATTAAACCTCAGTCAAAATATTAGATGCTATTATAGTGAGACAATGAACCGCATTGCAAACTGCCAATCATACTTCCAGCTAAGAAAAGTGTATAGAATTGTCCTCGAAATGTTTTAAGTCAGCTGCCGTTGCCATCCCAAATTTGATCATAAAGTATCATAAGCTTGCACAGCAATCATGTAGTCTTGTATATTTTATTATAGGATACAGACGGTCCAATCTTACTAACAGAGTCCCTCAGTAAATGCTTTCTTAGACACAGTATTGAGGCACAATGTGATGATGGACTAGTGCCCAGTCGGTTACCCAGAAGTCTTTATTAAGCTATAGTGTTGGTATGTGTCTGGAACAGAAGTCTGTCGTGAAAGAAAGAGGGAACACTTCGACTGTGTTTTTAATCTGTCCATGTTCAATATGTGAATATATATAAATATATTCTATGAGTATAAAAAATGCAAAATATATCACTGTTGTATTAACTTGAAATAGTCTAATCATGTATCTCTTATTACAGAATTTAGTGCCTTTTTTGGACAGTAGACTGTTCTGTAATTAATGTAGTATAAAACGCATATGCTTTGTTACTTTTTTAAGTTTTGTTTTGACACTTGTTCATTTTCAAACTTTGTTTTTATTTTAGAACTGTACCTTATAGAGAATAAAAACTTAATGAGCTGAAAGATACTGTCTGATCATACTTTTATGCATCACTTCAGGATTATTTAGTATGAATTCTGAATATTCCTAATTCTGAAATTGTAACTGGATAGTTATTTGTAGACAATTATTTTATATAAATGTGTGCAGCTGCTCTTTTCCATGCAGAAACAAATAATAATTGGCTGTCAGTTTGTGAAAGAAAGAAAATGACAATTAAAGTGTTCAAATTTGAACATAGGTACACAAAAAAACTTTTCAACCAGCTTCAGCAGAGATCCCAACTTATTTTTGTAAGAGATTTAAGTTCTCAAATTTATGTTGCATACAAGTAGAGAAAACGCAAAACTCTGCTGAAGCTGGTTGCATAAACTAAGTTCTCAACTTCCGATTTTTTTACAGCACTGTAAAAGGCGTTTTCTCTACTTGTTGTATTCAGTTCATTCAACAAAAAGTTGAGATCTCCTACAAAAATAGGAAGCTGAAGCTGGTTCAAGGTAAAGTAAGCTAAGACTGGAACCCCTAAAACATACTAAATAAAAACCGTAACAAGACAAATGTGTAAATCAGATCACTTTTTATTTTTCTTTACAGCCAGATTCTTGTACAGTCAATATAAAAGAAATTATAAATGAATTATTATACATGATTATTCTTTGGATATCAGCATAGAATTGCAGATAATTAAATTAATCAAACCCAGCCTTGTGCTCAGATTGAACTCAAGATGCAACTATATACAAAACACACACGCGCATATTCTGGGTTCAAACGCTCCATATACGGGACAACTTTCATGACATAAAATCATCAGGACGAGGCACAGACTAGTGGTGAACGATGGACCAGTCAACTCACTGCTCACAAAAAAGGGAGAAAAAAAACCTACAAAAGTAGAGCAGCAACTTCCTGCCAAGAGCTTCGTCTGACATCTGTGTAAACAGCAGGACCCAAAGCTTCCTTCAAAACCTCTTTCTCCTCATGCCCTTGATGGGAAGATTTCAAGCAGGAGGAAAGCACGAGTCTCCACACCTGTATTTAGTATTTGACTTCAAAAGGCCACTGTGTGGTTGCTCAGATATGGCTCTGGATCTATGCCATTTATGACAGATCAAGGTGTCATTACTGCTACTGCAGACTTGCTGACGTTGAACAGAATTGATGTAGAGTGCATTCAACCGTTTTAGTGAAAATGGTAAATTGCACAAACAAAAACACCTAGTAAACGTCTAGTTAAAAGCATCTCTGATTGAAATGTTGGGCCGTGGAGATCAGCTTACTGATAATGTCTTCAAGTTCATTTCCCCTTCTTTTAAAGTAACTCATGTTCAAAACAATGAGCCATCAAATTCCTACAAGCACTTTTAACATTATTGCTACAACAGAAATGTATTAAACTTAGTAGAGACTTGTCATTCTAAAGGCAACCAATCTATTACCTTTAAATTAATACTTAAAGAATGTGACCCAGTAGGACTTAAAATCCGACCGTCTGAAGCCGTTGTTGCTAATCAAAGCAACAAAGACGTGCTGCATGTGTGCGTTTGTTTGTTTTTCTCATTATAAAGGAGGCACAGATCAAGATACATAAAAAATAGTAAGGCATTAACCAAATTTTGACTGAACACAAACACCACACTACAGGATAAAAATTAGAGGCAACTTCAAACTGTGGAGAAATGCATTTTCTCAGATGGAAACTTTGAAATGTTTTTGACTTGAGCACCAAATCCAGTGAAAAGCAGATTTACAGTGGATCTTCGGTTAGTTTAAGTTAATTTACAACAAAACTAAGTACCCTTTGGGCACATAAGCTATCTACTATAAATCAAATGTGCAAATTAATTTTCCATTTATGGGATTTTTACACTTTATAAATTCAATTTACTTAACTACAACCATTAAAATATATTTTAATAATTTGATATTGCATTAGACATCAGAAATCACATGATGATTTCCAAAAATAGATTAGAAAAGGAATGAAACAACACACCTTTTTTCATTATGATGTGAACAAGCATCATATCAGCATGGAATCATGCTCCTTATTAAAAAACTATATAAATGTGACCGCTTTGCCCATACAGTATGCTAAAAATATTGAATGAAATTACTTTTAATTGGAATAAATAAGATGAAGGTATTGCCAGTAATTGGTCCAATACATAAAACTGGAATGTGCTTTTACCGTGACCTTCTTGTGGAAGACAGTCCTTTAGAAACCAATCAAACTGAGCTGAGGTTGAAGTAGTTTCAATAACCCAGATCCAATTAAAAGGCTGCTTACTAAAATGTGCCCCCACCCATCAGATTGTAAATAAGCCACTTTAAAATTCCTTTTTTTTTTCAGTCCAATCATCAAAACCATTAAAAGTGGGTCTAATTAACGCCAGTCAATTAAACCTGAATGTGCCAATTCAGTCAAGTCTAAAAATTCACCATGTGCAATAAAGGATACACACCAAGCAGGTGGTTTCCTCCTAAAATACTGATACGCATTTCTTCCAATGAAAACAAACCAAATAAAATATCCCATCTTGTGGATTTAGCCGACCAATCACTGGTCATGTAATATCAGTACTTTACGACATGAAGAAACTTACATCAAAAACCTACATAACCTGCTCAGGGTGGCACCTATGGCGAAATACATGCAACCCCCCCCCCTTGACAGTGACTTACAGCTGCAAACCCAACTGGGCATATCCAATGACTCTGATCGGATCCCTGAGATAATCTCTCACATGTCTACCATACCATTTACCACATTCTAACTAGTGTTACAAAGGTGCAATGAGGGATGCCAAACAAGAAATGGTTTGACTTAAAAGGCACATTCAGGAAACTAAAAACCGACTGTGCAGAGAAGATCAAAACAAACGTAATTTGTAGTATAAAGTCCTAAAATGGACTCGGTAAAACCAGGGCACAAACAAAAATGATGGGTTGATCTCAAAGACCTGGAAGATTCATTTACGGTCAACTCAAAGAGACTTGCTTGAGTTCTCAAACCAAGGAACACAGCTGAAGCAGCATGTTAAAAATTGATAGCACTCCCAAATGCCACACATTAGCATAGCACCGAAACGGATAGAGGGCTTGTAAGGGAATGTTGTACCACCTCCATGCAAAGTTGGGTATCAGAATGCTCCATTAGCCCAAGCACAGTGATGGATGGAGTTGAACTCCGCGGTTAGATTCAGATGCTCTGTCCTGCTCAGCTCATTGTCAATTAGCTGGTCCAGGATTTGCGATTCTCTCCTTTCTGAATGGCAGTACCAGCTCCTCCCCTCAGTTGCTGACTAAACTCCCCGCTGCGGCGATTTTCAGTGTGCCTTTTGGAAGCTTCCCGTCGAGTCAGACGATCTGGACGGACTATCACCCCGTAACCAGGGTTGCATCGGAAGTACTGGTGGCCCTCGACAGAACCATCATTCTTACCTAGTGGACAAAGGATAGAAAAGGAACACGGTTGGTAAATCGGTCTCACCAAGGTGTCAATGTCTCCGAAAACTTAAAGAGGTCATGAACTGAGAAATCAAGTTTCCTTGATCTTTTGACATAAGAGGTCTTTGTGCTATAAAAACATTCTGTAAGTTTCAAAACTTTCTCAGTCTAAAAACAGCTAATATCAAAGCCAGTCTACCAAAACGGCAGATTGTGGAATGTGCAACTTTATGACATAATAGTGTGACTAAACCCCGCCTCCGCACAAGATGATCAACGCCTGCTTCTACAGCTACATCTAAAAAAATTAGAATATCATGAAAAAGGTCAATACTTTTTGTCACTCATTTCAGAAAGTGAATATATATTATAGACAGAAAGATATATATTATATAGATTCATTACACAGAGTGAAATATTTCAAGCCTTTATTTCTTGAAATTTTATGATTATGGCTTACAGATAATGAAAACCCAGAATTCAGTGTCTCATAAAATTGGAATATTACATAAGATCAATAAAAAAGGATATTTTAAACAGAAATGTAAGGCTTCTGAAGAGTATGTTCATTTCTATGCACTCAATACTTGGTTGGGCCTCCAAAGTCAACTTTGCATTTAATATGCTTTGATACAGCACTCATTGAACAGCCCCGCCTTTCAGTAATGACCCTCTGTGACTTACCCTCTTTGTGGAGGGTGTCAATGATCATCTTCTGGACCATTGTCAAGTCAGCAGTGTTCCCCATTATTGTGGTTTCAAAGAACAAGAGATACCCACAATTTATACTGTATGGATGGTCATTTATTGAAACTCTAATGTAACTATTCTAATATTCTTTTGAGATACCGATTTTTGACTTTCATTAGCTGTAAGCTCTAATCAAAATAAAAATAAAAAAATGTTTAAAAATAAAAAAATGTTTGAAATGTTTTACTTTACATGTAATGCATCTCTGATATATGAAAGTTTCACTTTTTGAAATAAGTTACAAGAAAAAATTAACTTTCACAATATTTTTTTTTAGATGTACCTGTACATCACTGCCTGTTCAGCCCCACCCACCGATTCCCACATGCAGTGTAAATAATTATAGAGGTAAACGCAGGTCTACGCAGAAACAAAAACTTGGAATTTTACTTTAATGAAGTTCCAGACTGCATCAGTAAGAACTTGGTCCTTTGTTCACTTCATTTTACCACAGATTCGTTTACAAACAAGGCACAATTCGACCAAACCTAAAACACAGCAGCATCCATCTATGAAGGATTTAGGCTGTCAAACATACACAACTGTTAGCCAATAGTAGCAGTGGGCATTTACTTCAGAGTCTACAATTCACCACGCCTATTCCAAACAGTACAGAAAACAGTCTATTACTTCTAAATGATATTTTTTGATGCAAAAAACCTCAGAGAACAGTTCAAAATAAACAAAAGCAGTTCTTGACCCCTTTAATAATGGAAGATCTAACTCACCTGAGGGAGTGTCCAACTCGACGCCGACCCAGATGCCTTCTGAGAAGTGCGTTGGGCCGATGTAGCGGACCGTGCCAGACTTATTGGGTCCGACAGTGACTCTCCCTCCCACCTTGAGCCAAGCAAGTTCCTTGGGTTCCACATCCTCAAAGGTTATCTCTAGCTTCTCCAGGCTGTTAGTTTGTGTTGTGGTTGCTTTTCCATCTCCAAGAATGTTACAGAAAGACCTGAGTTCATTGGCTTTGACCTTCTGGAGGGAGAAAGGGCTGTCTGTGGAAGTACTCAACACCAGGGGAGGGGTTGCGTTTGGCTGTGCTTCCTGCTGAGAGGTGGTGACACCATTCCTGTGGGCCGCCTGGGTATCTTCCTCTTTTCTAGGCCTGTCAGATCTTAGCCCAGCTTCTACAGGAGCAACAGAGGCATTAACAGGGGTCGGCAGAGAGTCTTCATTGTCGTGCCTGGATGCTATGAGACCCGCTTGGGAATTGGGAGTAGGGGCAAGGTCCCCGCAAGCTATGGAGACGTCGGAAAGGGTGGCAGTGGAGATGCTAGTAGAAAAATAGCCACTGGAGGCCTCGCTGACGGGGCTCAGGGGCAGATCATGCTGATCATGTATAGAGGACAGGGCATCAGGCCCATCTGAGTGTCTGTCTGATGCAGGACTCTTCCCCATTACTGCAACCTACGGGGAAGGATGTCCAAAACCACAAGGAACGGTTAACTACACCTCAACCTATCATCTACCTCTCACACAGCGAGCAAATGCTAGGAAAACCACAGATTTAATATCATGCAATTTACATCACATGCAGGAGAGAAAGACTGGGCTCTTAAAATATCTTCCAAGGCTATACTTTTGCAAAATACAAGTCTGTAACCCAATTCATCATTCATATTTATTTAATTTCGCCAAAGATGGAGCATGAGATCAGAGTGGAGATCTACTTACCGGTTCTATTCTTACTCTTCCTTCATCAGGGTTGTTGGCTGTTTGCATTATTATTCGTGGCATATGCTGGAGAGATGAATGGAACGTATTAAATTAGTTTTTACGATTTCAGTAATGGTTTTCAGAGAGGCCGCACAAAGCTTGATTTAAGTGTCACAAGTTCATTTTTTATGTCGGGAGCCTTTGGATTACGTTTGATCTAAAGTACTGACAGATCAAAAGTCTGCGTGCAGGGGAGGAGTGATGTACACGATGAAATATCACTGTCATATTTTTTCCCCCTCTACGCCTCTGTCAAAAGAATGCTGGGAGATATGATGAAAGGGTATGGTTTGACAATTAATCTTGGGGAAATTAAACACTGGAGTTTATCTATGGACTCCTGCCTAACATATAATCAGGTTTCCCTGACATGATTTACTTTGACAAAATGAGGACACTGTTTTAATCATGGAAAACCAAAAAAGCCTGTTTTCTCACAAAAAAATACACCACCAAGCAATAAGGCTTAATTCAGAGACTTAATTTACCTCATACAAGATGGATAATACATCACAGATACAGGATATGGGCAATGTAGTAGCATATGGAATTTCTGTCTATATGGAAATGTTGAGGCATGAAGACAGGATGACATTACGCTAGAATCTAAAATTGACTCAAATTAAATCGTCAAGGAGATTTGCATCCCTCTTTGATTACCACATATGAGTTTGTCATCTAAATGCAGCATATTTCTGACAGGCTTTGTAGGCACTAAAATTGCTATTTTTATGACTGATACTCTACATCAGGTTTTTTTTTTTACATTTATGCATGAAATTATCTATTGACAGGAATTTACATACCAAAATGTTTATAAGCATAGGAATTGCTTGTCTTTTGAATAAATGTAATAATTTGAGTTCTTTGTAACAGGAACATACTTTGAAAAACTAAAGAGGTCGGTGAATTGCATCAAAAAAATGACAAGAAAAAACATTACATAAAAAATGCATTCTTAAATAACATTTATTTATATATTAACTAACTACAATTAAGCACATTTTACCCCCAGATACTACATGATATATACATTTAATTTAATTAAAATGAATTTGCCTTATTGATCATTTGTTATAATTTTTATTTATGCATGTATTCATGTTATTTATTATCATTTTTTAATAATTTTTCCTTTTGGTTTTAGGGTTAAATGTGACCTGGACATTTCTTGACCTTTTTCATGACTCACCCAGGTGAACGAATAAAGTTTTTAGGCATAGTTTACTAATTAAAAAGTAATTACATGAAAACATGACCAGACCTGTTGGGAGTGTGGAGAAGGTCTCAAATCTTTCTTGTCGTCGCGTACAGGGAACAGGGACTTGAGCAGCTTGGGCATCTGAGGAACCAAGGCCTTGACTGGGGAGATATAAAAAGCAGCAAGCCCTGAAAAACCTGTGGGCGGGTTGGGAAGGAGGCAAACAGCAAGGCAGAGGTGTGGAGAAAAATGACAACGGTGGTGAAACAGAGACAGATGTAGAAAAGATATAAAAGGATTGCATGAAGTCACAGTCACATAAAAATGTCACACTGACATTTTTTGACAGATCACGAAGAGACAAGGTGAAAAGAAGTTGAAGTCGAACAAGACTGGGAGAGATTTTCAGAAGGCAACTGAAAGGTTGCAAGGGATTTTCTCTGAAATAAGTGTTTGTTAAATTCACGAAACAGGTTAGAAATGAGAGTTCAGGCAGAAATGAACCACATTTACAGTAGAGAGCACAGAGTTGAAAGGACAGTCAAATAAAGAATGGGTCACGCTGGAAACGGAAAGTACGATTATTTTATTGCCGACTAAACAGTCCACAACCTGTAGCACTCACTTTAAGAGTGACAGTTAATGTCGTACCTTGCTCTGGGTCCTGATTCTGTGTAGGTGGTGTAGGAGGTCTGGATGGTCGTGGAAGTGTTTTGCTGAACTGAGAGGTCCCAAAGATATCCTGCTGACTCTCCCATCGATTCTTACATAAGCAAATTGGATATTAGAGATTACATAAAAATAATCTATTTCCTGTGGTGGACCATGTATCTTATTTTCACCCTAGAATCTTACCTTGTTGTCATCCAGCACTGAGTTTAGTGACAGATCCTGTCTGCTTCCAGATAACTAGAGGAGGAGAAGGTGATGTGTGAATCTAGAATGTGCCAGGCTGTGATGATGCTGAGCTTTGTTAACGTTTCTGTCTGTTAAATGACTTTAAGGCTGCAGATGTGCTTACCCGGTGCACGCTGGGAGAGCTGAGACTGCGTCTGCTGCCCTTGCCTTTACCTGCCAAATGCTCCTTCACAGCCACCTCCTGTAGCAAAGGATAAAAAACTAATTTACAGGATGAAAACTGACCTCGAGAGAGAAAACTAGACAGCACTGTGAAGTCACCATTCATTTCAGTGATATAATTCATAGGACTGCTTGTTTTAATGAACCGTTTAAAAATGCAAAGTGCACTGGCAGCATTCATGTTTCATTTATGGAGTAAAATATGTTTTTAATTAAAACACTGCTGCGTATCGTAGCGTAAGTTTATACAGAATGAGTTAAGTCTTATGCTTAATACATTACTCCCCTCTGTTTTACTCCCAAAGTGATTTACAAACACTTTGCGAATCAGTTAAAAGGAAAAATGAATTATTACATCTGCCACAATATTAATCAGATAAAGTCTTCCATTAAGATTCAGATTAAAACAAAAAAATATGTACTCAAATTACTTAAATGCAATGTTATCAGATCAAATCATTTTAATGAAGGTAGCTGTGACCTGTCTCAGACGGTCTAGTGTGAGGATGTTCTCCACAGCCAGGACGCTCCGCAGGTACTTCTCGATGGCAGCTTCTTTGTCTGAGGATTTGGGGTTCTCAGCGCTGGCGGCCACACGGGCCAGCATCTCTCGGTCCTCTGAGCTCTGACTGTCCTGCTGACATACACAGCCAGAGAGACAGATGCTTGTAAACAAACCAACTCAAGAAACCAGGGGCCTGTACCATGATGGTGGCTGAACAAACTCAGGGTTACAGGATTAGTTTGGAGTTGACAAAACAAAACCAGTCCAATCCAGCTTTGTTGGTATCATGAAGCTGATCATCAACTTTCTCTGTCAACTCAGGCTTGATCTTGAGCTAATGGAGCATGTGCACATGAATGTGTGACATCAGTAATGAGCAGCCAATCACATGCCTTAAAACTATGATTCGCTTCTCGTGAGAGAGTCAGTGCGATTCACTACCAAAGATTGAACAATATGAAGAATTTAAACATTTACACCACAAGATGAAATAATCCATCCATGAAAGAGTAAAAAGTAAAGAAAACATCTTACCATATAAGTGCAAGTAAAAGTTGTAAAATGTATAATATTTATAGATATAAAAACACTTAATGTAAACTCACATGTAGTCATGTTTAAAACTATTTATATTTCATTTTATCTATATGTTTATATTAATTTAAAATAAAAGCTTAATTACTATTAAACTAAGCTGGCTTATGTAATGGATTAAGGGTATAATAATTATATAAATAATATAAAATAATTATAAAGAATAAAAATATCTAAAATTAAGATGATTATATCTTTTAAAATGTTTTATAATGTAGCGTCCTTTAATCTGGAGTAAGATAATCTTTTACTATTTTTTCTTATAAATAAGGATTAAGTATCATAAATAAGGAGTTTTTTTGCACCCTCAGATTCCAGACTCTCAAATAGTTGTCTCTCAGCCAAATATTGTCCTATCATAACAAACCATACATCAATGGTTTTGTGGTCCAGAGTCACATATTTAGATTGGATTATTTTAATTTAATCTTTATTTCAATAAAACCAATGAACAGTTTGAATTACCACACTATTCTGAATTTGAAGAGAAATTATTATATTGTCATTAGTCACTGAAAACCCATATCATTCAGATTATGCATTATTTATCATTCCTATTATGCATCACATAGTCACACAAATATATTTTAATAAACAGATTTTGTATGCTTACCCCTGGGATGTTGGAGACGACTTCAAAGGTCACTCCACAGCCAGGAATAGTGCTCCTGGTGGACATTCTCCTTAATAAATTTTGAGCAAAACCCTGTTTAAAACCAAAATATATATTTTTAAATAGGCAGAGATAGATATAAAATCTTTTTTTTTTATTAAAAGCTTGAAATTACCTGGAACAGCTGTATGTTAAAAATGTAAAAAGACACGTTTCTACAGTTCTGATGACAGTGTAGGCTATCCCTAGCTAACTAGGCTATCCCGCACCTGTCGTCCGGTGAGATTCACACAGATGCGTTTGCGCAGGACTAGCTGCATCTCTGCAGGGTGGCTGAGCTGCACCACGGTGCGGATAATCAAGTATACTCTCTGATCTGGGACGGCACCTCGACTCAGCTGTGGACATTCATGAACTGTGGAGTCCCAAGAAGCTTCGGCTTTCACCTGGAAGAAAAATTGTTTTTAATACAAGCCTATAAAGTCAAGTCAAGTCAAAATTTATTTCTATAGCACATTTAAAAGCAACAGAGTTGCACCAAAGTGCTGTACAACAAAATACAGTATTTAAAAAGCATAAAAGAAAACATGCATCATATGAAAATTAAACATGAAATAGAATCAGAGCAAATTGACATCAGAGCCTTAACTAACATTAATCAAATAAAAAAAATCAACTAGGGAGACTCTGAGAGCCCTGAGGTCATATTCTCACCTCTTCATCATAGTGTTTGACAATCTGAAGGTCAAAAAATTCATCCTCATCTTCCGAGCTGAGCATGGCGTCCCAGCTGCCTGCCTCGGGAACGTCTAGGTTCTCCTGAGAGCTGAAGTCATCAGCTGGAGGAAGGAAGAGAGAAACACAGGATGAAAAAGTGTGAGAATGATAAAATAAAGATAAATGGTACTTGCAGTGGAAGAAAGGTCACAGAGGACATTGCACTTCTGTAGAGAACATTGCAGTATTTAAACAGGCAGGAAAAACATACCCCTCAAGTCGAGGAAGAGCACTGGAATGTGAGTTTCCATTCCAGATACTGGTACCCTGCCAAGAGAGACATAATCAACCCAAGGGCCAAATACTCATGACTAAACATTTGTAAAAATGTTTAACTAATACTGACATTCATTTAACAAACAAAACCTTAAATCCAAATATTATTTATGAAAACACATCATATCAGGTTTATAACACAACCTTCCTAAAAAGATAATTGAATAGAACTGGATTGACACTATATATATATATATATATATATCATTCAAACCTCAGACAGACAACATGTTTACCAGCTATCTCTAACATTCTATAATTTAAGTGTTCAGAGTAAATGGTAATTGTAGCAGTGCTGTACCACTCAGCAGGAGCTCCTGGTATTCCACTGCCAGCAGAGGGCACCATCACTGCGTTTCTCTCCTCTGTGAGCGTGAGACGCCACTCAAGCAGCTGGGCCTCCCTCTCCACATCATCCTCAGACTTATCTGGTCATAGAGAGCAAACTAGTCACCAGTGATTTCTCTAATTTCATGCCAAGCAAAACCCGTTTACAGTTGAGTCACTTCAACTAAATATATATTTATATTAGGGCTGGTAAGCGATTACCAATTATTAATCTAATTAATTACATGATTTGGCGATTAATTCATCTAATTAAATCGCAAATTAATCTCATATCAAATTTGGCTGAGAAATTACTCCCAAAAGATAATTTAGAGTCATTGTTGTGTAAAGAATCAAACAGACATTAACATTTGATACAATTTATTACATATACTCTTTTGGACCACGAGGGTGAGTAAATTATGACACAACTCCTTTTTGGGTGGGTGAACTATACCTTTAATAATGTATTTCATTAATTGTATTATTATTACTATGTAAATAGGATTTTGTGTGTGTGTGTGTGTGTGGCTGCCAAGGGAACAAAAAGAAGCTATGTGGGATTTTGGATCAATGCATGATGTGTTCAAACAGAAACAACATACAAAATCAGATCCACATTTCTTCTGTTTGCTCTATATCTAATCAGTCTGCTTGTTTCCCAAAGACTGTGACACGAGCACCCCAAAGACAATTAGCAACAAACTAAAGAGAGGAAAGCACTATTTTGTAGTCCATTACTGAGCTAAGACAAGTACGTGTGTCTAACTGGTTTTTACCTGTTTTGCTGATCAACGTCTGAAGATGTTGGTCCAGATACTCTTGTCTTTTAGTGAGAGCAGTGAGCCACTGACGCCGCAGACGCTCTAGATCTTGCTCCTACAGGATGATGGAAAAATGCATAAACACAAAAGCTTCTATTGCTTGGCCATTTCTATTTTGCTAATAAAGGCGTTTTATGTCTTTAAAGGGTAGGACAGAGGAGAAAGACAGGAAAGAAGTGGGAGGGAGAGACAGGAATGTGACGAGGAAATGACGCAGATCAGATTCAAAACTGAATCTCAGCAGGAGCACCACAACACCATGAAAAATACAATATCATTTATGAAAAATGTATAATAATACATTTATTAACAACATAAATGTCATAAATATATTGACGTCCAAACATACCTGATAACTGTCCATTTCATCGCCCTCAAGCTAAAAACAAAAACAATATAAACGTTATAGACAACATTCAGACATCATCCTGGTAAATGCTAAATGTTTCGGTGAAAAGGATGTTTACCTCTTGTGGCTCGTTGTTTTTAGTCATCTGCACCGGTCTGATCTCCACACAGCCGATGGACACTCCCAGAATGATCTCTGCTATCAAAGGCATTGTGCCGGAGTCCTGCACTGAACGCACCTCCACCTGAATCCGCCGAGACTGGCCCTGAGAAAGACACATCAAAAACAGTTAAACAACTGTGTTGATAGAATAACAGAGCACAAGTAAAGTTCACATGCCTAGGAGTCAAAAATAAATCTACCAAAAACAAACAGCTATAGAAAGGAACACCTCGATACCATCTGCATTAAACCGGTGACTAAAAACAAGACACAAGGTGCTATGCTTTATTCTGATCATAAACGACTATAGACAACAGCTGAGGGCTAACAGACTTACAGTGGTGTAATTTATAATAACCATGCAGGAACATGAAGTGTCTGACCTGTTTGAGCTGGAAGATGCCACCCGTGTGAACATCTCGTGCTGCCACCACCTCCACAGGCATGTACTCTCCATTCTCATTCAGCTCCAGAATCTGCACCCACATCTCCAACTTGCGTGTTACTTCGCTCCACCTGAGGACATGGAAAAGTCAAACCAATCCGAAAAGCAGGAAGCAGATCACTTGATGCAAGACGCCCCGGTGTTCTCTACATTACTGAAAGTTTATATCAGTATAATCGGACAATTACAGGGGGTTGAAGCTCAAGTTTCTGCTCACCTGTCACGTAAAGTGCGTGTTTTGGCCTGGATGATGCTGAGGTCCCACAGCGCAGGGTTCCTGCCTGGATCAGCCTGCCTGTGTCCGTATACCTCGATGGCTACGGCACCTTCTGTTAGATACTCAATAAAATCCTCAGTTACAGTCACAGCATGCTCCTACAGTACAAAGAGTATAATAAAAGTAAATGCATGTTAATAATTTCTTGATAACTCCTGTGTTAAGGAATATATAATCCAGAAATGAAAATTTTTTGAAAATGTACACTCAGCTATAGTTTGTTTCTTCATTGGAACAGATTTGGAGAAATCTAGCATTACATCTCTCTGCAGTGAATGGGTGCCGAGAATTCAAACAGCTGAAAATATCACAATAATCAACATTTAATCCACACCACTCCAGCCCATCAATTAATGTTTTTTGCAGCAAAACGTTTTTAACCTCAAACCATTGATTCCAATAAAATATGAGTCCTCTATTCATTATATTGCTTTCTAAATTGAAAATGAGAGGACAACAGAGGATGGACTTTTTCACTGTAGGAATGTTTATGAATTCTGGCCAGAAATGACATTGGAATTAAAATCGTCTGAATGATGGATTTGATACTTTCTAACATGCAGCTTTTCACTTTACAACACATTAATTGATGGACAGGAGTATGGATTACTTGTGGATTATTGTGATGTTTTTATCAGCTGTTTGAACTCTCATTCTGACGGCACCCATTCACTGCAGATGATCCATTTGTGAGCAACACTTCTCCAAATCTATTCCAAAGAAGAAACAAACTTATCTATATCTTGGATGGTCTAAGGTTGAGTATACTTTCTTTTTTGGGTGAACTATTCCTTTAACGAACAAAGCTGCACAATTACCAAAAGTCTTTAACACTGAAAGTCAATATTAGTAATAATTCACAATTTGGGCTATAACTGGTTAATTTACCATTTGATTGTAAAAGCACGTCTTGACTCGTACCTTACAGCTGTCAAACACCACCATGCAGAGGGGGTCTTTGCTGCTGGAGAAGGAGGCAGAGGGATCCACTTCTGGAGCAACAATGATAGGATCTGCTTGGTCCCAGAAAGAGTACTGACAGAAGACAAAATTGGACAGGTACTGCGGGAGACCAGTAGCCTGCAGGATCTTAATCTGTTTGAGAGACACAAGTAATATAAGTAGGAGGCAAGATTTAAATATGAACACACTGGATATTGTGCTGTTAATATTCATTTTACTTAACTTTTAAAATCTTATTTAAAACCAAAAACCTTGACATGACTTAAGTTTCTCAAAACTTACATGCACAAAACTTGCTTCTGCGAACTTCAGTACTCACCACATAGACCAGTTTGCGTTCCTGTGCATCACCATCAGGGCTTCCATCACTTTCTTCTCCTCCGGCTACACTGTCATCACATCCTCCACCCATTCTCATCACCTCCACATGCAGCCGCCCAGCAACCTGACATCAGCAACAAGTAAACAACACTTCACTGGTGTGTCAAATTGTGTGTCTCATGCTTTATAATTATATGATGACTCAATTAGATTCCATGTCACACATGAAATTGCATTTGATTTAATTTGCATCCCATTTCATCTTCTGGAAGAAATTTTCTTCAGAAATCAAATGAGTCAGTTAGCATGAAATATTCATAGCGAGTCAAACCACTGCTCATATTTGCCTGACTACTGCAGACAGATCTGAACACATCATCCTCACCTCTCCTTTCTGATTGATGATGGGAACCGCATATTGTAGCTTTACATCATAAAACAGGCAGGAGAGGAAAACGTTGGCCATGCCGATTAAACTGTGGTTCACCTGCTCATCGAAGAAAGGGTCAGCTCTCTTGAAGTATGAGCACATCACCTATGAGATGGAGAGAAATACCACTCCTGTAGTGTTACTCTTTCATTTTTAATGCACAGTAAAGCGTGTGTGATGAATAAGAGCTTACAGCGTTGTCCTCGTCAAAGTCCTTCCACTCCTGATAAAGCTCTCTCATGTCCACCAGCCGGTTTTCCATCTTCTCAAGGGCCCATATTTGCTTCCCTTTGCCTTTTCTCCTCACCTGAATGGCGGGTTCACTCAATACAGCGTCTCGCTGCATACACAAACACAACAAAGGTCACATGACTGCACCACCAATGCTTATCCTAAGCTTATCTCATGTTATCCTGTGTATAGAGGGTTTCTGCAAGTTTTAGGAAAGGTAAATTCAAGACTTTTAAGACAATTTTAAAACCAATTTAAAGGAAACTGACAGGAACACAATGTGTAAATATGTTCCCTAAATGTAAATATGGTCACACTTTATTTTAAGGCCCAATTCTCGCCACGTATTAAACAATTAACTATGACTTCTGCCTCAAACTCCTAATTTGCTGCTTATTAATAGTTATTAAATTTCTAAAGTGTTACGTAAATATCATGAGTTGTATTAGCAAAAGTTTGAAAATAAAACTTTCAACAGATCTCTATTATAACTGTACAATAACTTTCACTTTACATTAGGATCACACTGCAAAACATGACTTTCTTCCTCAGTATTTTTGTCTTGTTTTCCAGAGCAAATGTACAAAGATTCTTACATCCAAATACATAGAAGAGCAAAATGACAGAACACTAGAAGTGTTGTTTTCTGTGAAATCAATCCAAATTATTTTTAAGTAAATTTAAATTCAAAGGGAAAACAAGTTTTCATATCCCGCTGACAAGTATTTGTTCTTGTTTTAAGACCAAACTCAGTTCATTTTGTTCCCTTTCTCACAAAACAAGACTTACATTTGCATTTCAAGTAAAGGTATCTCGATTTAAGGATGTTTAGATATTGGAAAATAAGACAAATACTGTTGTTGATATTTATTGTTTTCAATGCATGCAACATTTAATGCCATGACTTGATAAATGTAAGACTTTCTGCTATCATTTAAGACCTTTCAACCTTAATTTGTAAGAAGGGCGAATTAAGACTTTTTAAGACCTGCAGAGACCCTGATATGGGTCTCAAATGTGTCTAACCTTTCTGTTGGCATTAAGGTTTGTAGCAGGGATCTGTAGAGTAACTCTGTACTCGGTTCTCTTGTCCAGCTCTTCAGCGATGAAGCTTGCCTCCTGCACAAACAGATTAGCCCGTACGATCTGCTCCCTCAGTTTCCTCAAGCTCCGCGTCAGCACTACCTCCCTGGTGTCACCAAAATAACAGCGTTACAACAAATTCTCCATGTACCAAATTTCACCTTGGGAAAACAAAACATTTGTTTCCCCCAAAAACTGAAACCTCACCTCTCCTCGCTCCACTGGCGCAGGCGGTGCTGGGCGCTGGGTGATGATGACATTCCTCCCTGGCTCAGTCTCTCCCAGCTGCGGTACTGCGGCTGCAAGGGCTGCGACTGCGGTATCTGCATGCTCTGTCTGTCTGGAGTCAGCTGTTTGCGCAGCTGCTGCAGCTCCTGCTCGTACATCAGCCGCTGGCGCTCGAGAGCAGTCTGCTTCTCCTCCTCATGCTGGCGCTCCAGAGACTGCAAAACTGCCTGCATGGGGTCTGTCTCATGAAAAAAAAAAATATTCCACATAATTTTGGATTGTGATTTGGCTACTGTATAGGTAAATGACCTGTATTAACTGGCTAACATTTTCACATGTGAAATGAGTTAACATGCCTCTTCAATGCAAAATAAGTTTCCATATTTTTAATAGCAGCAATGTTCTACTTTTTATTACAGCTGTACCAAAGTTTGGGGTCAATAAGATTTTTTTTGTAACAAATTAATACTTTTATGCACATCAAATGTGACATTTGAACTTTTAAAAGTAAAAAAGTAAAACATGCAGCATCACAGTTTCCACAAAAATATTAAGCAACACAACTGTTTAAAATGAAGTAATATTTCACATACATTTTGTGGCTAAAACTCACCGTTGCTGCCCAAAGCCTTCATCATGACTTCAGTCTGGGCAAACTCGTAGCTGAAGCTGACCTCACTGGACACCTCGCTGGACGTGTCTCCCTCTCCGTCCAGCTGCTCACTGCTGTTACTGTTCTTCATGTTCCCTCCCTCACCCTCCTCTTCCTCACCCCTCAAGCGTCGCTTCGGTAGGTTTATCCTGAAGACACAAATATAAGAAATCTTCATAAAAGAAGAATCCATACTGCACTTTCACGTACAAATACAAGAAGCCACTATGAGACATTCTCTAGTCTAGGGTAATAACAGTGACCTGAAGAAGTGATTGTTTCCCCAAAAAATACGGTCACCATGGTGAAGCTGCTGCCGGCTGGTGACTGGAGATCCGTTCACACATGTTCTGTAACAGAAGAAACATCAAATTACTTTATAAACTTTAGGTTTAACATTTATGTAAATACCGATTTGGCTGCTGCTGTTTTCCTTTAACAAGTATTAATAACTTTTTTAGTTAAAAGAACCTAATGCATACATTTAAATGTACTATACATAATAGTACAAAGAAAACCTGAGTTTAAGCGTTCATGGATTAAATTGAACCTGTGACCCTTTTTGTTTACCCATCTCACATTTACACTACTCCTCGATGCATTACCTTGAGTTTCTGTAAGGATTGAGAAAGACAGCTCCCTCAGGTGTGATGTTAATGACACAATGCTCTGCTTGGATGCCCATTCCACACAGCTGGATGTCCTGTGAATCTGCTGATCCAACCTTAGTGTGTTCCTGCAAAACATTGACTGCAGTTATGACTGCAGATGACATCCATCGAGGCAAAATCAACACGTAATGGATGCCACATTTTCAAGCACCAAATTATAAATGAAACTAGAATAGTTTTTTTTGTCTGTAATATTACTACAATTAAAATACTATAACTATCTACTATTAAAATAATATTCACACAATATACAAAACTCTAAAAATAAAATAAAATGTTTGTGCATTACCTTTAGATAATAAACCAATAGCTCATTAAGGGCAGGGTCAGCGTTGAGGTTGACCAGGAAACATTTATCTTCTCCAACCTTGATACCAGATGACTGCAGAGAGATGCCAAGACTCTCCAGCTGTTTTTGTCTCTCCTGTGCAAAGAAAATACAACGTGAGAAGTTGTTTAGCATCCTCTTCTGTGTTTGACGGATGGTGTTATGGAACATGAACTACAGAACATCCAGACATAAACAAAATGACAGTCCAGACAAAACAGTGCAAATTATTGTTGCTGTTACTTGTGCGATTTCCTCTGTCTTCCTCAGCTTCTCTTCCCAGGTGACCGTCATCTCCTGTATCAGTTTTTCTGATTCCTCCAGTCTATCCTTCAGCTCTGGTGCCTTCATAGACTGTAGAGGAACATGGCTCTTAACATGCTGTTTTTGACATTTTGCAACATCATACTATGAAAATGATAAAAAAGTGTGTACCTCAGCCTGCGTCAGCTGATCTCGCAGTTTCTCCACTTCCTCTCGAAGTTCCCGGATGATCCTGGCATTGGGGTCTTCATTGACCACGGCGTGGTTGACGATGCTCTTTGCTCGGTCTGCATAGCGTAACGTTGACAGAGTCTCCTCATAATTATCAGCCGCAGGGCTTACAGTGGCAACCATAGCAGTCCGACTGTTTCCACCCAGACTGTCCTGTGGTTACACCAGAAGGACGGACATGAAACATCAATGCATAGGGCAGAGCGGTCACTTTCCAGAGATTATACATTCAAAAGTGTGTGGATGGAACTGGATTGGAAAATGTTAAATATACTGTGAAAATTCCCCTTCCTGGTGTTTACTGGACAGAATGACTGTTCATACCTTGAGCAGCCATGTCAGCACCGAATCTCTGTAGGGCACAAACTTGTTCTTGTTCTTTCCAGCACCCTGGTCTGCCAGAGCTGAGATCACCAAACCCAGAGTGGTTAAAGACCTGTCCGGTGTGGAGAGGAAAGATAGAAATGGTAAAAATTAAGTGAGAGAGAAACAGACCAAGGAAAAAGACACACTTCACATACAGAAATATGCACTGGCAGACCAAAAAGCCTTCACCAGATTTATAAACCTTTCTTTTTTAGAACAAACTGTGCCCTTTAACAACTCTGACTCTCCACAGTATCTTTAAATCAAGTAAAATACATTCTTAGAGAGCTAAAACATCCAGACACAATATTAGTGGGGAGCGTCGCACTGTAAATGAAGATTATGTCTACACAGAAGATCAAACTTATTTCAAAACAATTATTTTCCATGAAATGTCTCCTGTAACAGACAAAGAACCCATCCAACAGAAAAGGAAACGCCTCAATTCAGTGCCATAGGAAAATATTCAGAGGTGACTCAGACATTCAGGGGCTAGATTAAGCAAGAGAATCTCATGAAAACATGTCTGGGTCACATTTTACTCCAAAACTGAAAGGGGAAAAATTATAAAATCTTGCATGAATAAAATGAAGATGATTTCTGGTGCATTTAATTGTTATTTTATCATATTACATTATTACTAATCATTAATAAATAATAATATAATAAAATCATTCTCCACATTGCTTGTCCTTGGTAAGTTATAATATAATGTAACATTATATTAAAACGCAATAAATTATTATTAATTATTTCAACATTTTCTATAACACAATATAATAGTAATTAAATAATGCATTTAATTGTAAAAAAAAAAAAAAGTGTCCAAGTGCAGAAATAAACTTTTTCAGGTTTCCATTAAGTTAAAAATTATTTTGCATTTTTGGGGCAAAATAACAACAAGACTTGTTCTTGACAGTTTATATAAGATTAATGCAAATCCTCTGCTGGTTTGTACATTAATTTAAAAAAGCACCAAGACAACACATAAAAAAGAAAGGCATCATGCAACATGAGTCAAGCTTGCACACACTTGTTAATGTTGCTGCCTTCCTTGAGCCGCTCGCCTGCAGCACCCGTCTTTGCAGCTCTCTCACTTCCTGCCAGGTCCACCAAACTCAGCTTGCTCACCTTTTCCCCACTTGTCTGTAGAAAGAGAAAAAGGACAAAAAATAAATGAGACATTAGGTTCAAAACTGAAAACTGCTTACCACATAATATACACTGGCTATTTTTGTTTTCTTTCTCGGAATAGCAAGTTACATGACGTCATTATGTGTATGTTTCCATGATTGGTGCCTAGTTATCCTGGAAATAAACAGTGAACTAGCAGTGGCGAGAAGTGGGAACTAATAAAAAAGCAACATCATAATCCCTCACTACTGAACATTTCCATGGTTGTCAATCCTGTCTGTGCTTGTCCTCCCTAGAAACCCAGGGAAACGGCTTTAAATGTTAAATTTGTGTATAAATGACCACGCTGGGTAAATTCTAGGGAGCTATCCTATATTACGAAAGAACAATGACAAGAGAGGCTATAGTGGGCCGTAGACAAGCATCCATTGTTCTCCTCTCTATTGCACAGCATTGGAGCAGTGTGTGGGGTGGAGTTCCTTTATGTGCCCCAGCATCAGACCTTACTGTACACAACCCCCCTGTTTGAGCATCAGAGATGAGGTTTAATTGAGAGGAGAGGCAAAGAGATGCCAGCTCGAGCTGAGAGGATATGGGAAGTCGTGAGGAGGGGGGACTGAGCTGGACCGAGATTACAGTGCACTACAGCAACAAAGAGAGTCCTTGTACTGCGAAGGCTTCAGGCTCCTCATGCACATTGGCTGAGAATACACAATCATATAGAGTCAGAGTTCATTCATTAATCTATAATCAGATATTTATAGGAGACACATTCTGCTCTTTTGTAGCATTTAATTGTTCCCTTCTTTAACTACACTTAAGTTACTTCTTTAGGACTCATTTCCACCTTCTCTGTGACCTTTAGAACGAACAGGCAGTTCTTGCTACTGCACCTTTAAGACTTCTAAATATACGAGTGGCCTCTGCAAGCACAATGAGTTCACCCCTCACAACACATTAGCAACTGCATAGCAAGGCAGTGACAACAACTCAGAACACCCTAGCATCTACAGAGATACCCTATATATTAATCCCCAAGAACGTATTAGCAACTACATGGAAATGCCCTGGAAATCAGCAAGAACACCGTAAAAACCACATAGCAACAAGGAAACGCCCGGACAACCACTCAGAACACCTAATCCACCTTATAACCATAAATTAACCCTCTCAGGGCACATTAAGGACTGGATAGCAACACCCTGACAACCACCTAGAACACCTTATCATCCACCTTTTAACCATACATTTACCCTCTTGGAAACTGTATAGCAACACCATGACAACCACTCAGGACACCCTAGCAACCTTATAGCTATCAATTAACCCCTCAGAACGTTATAGCAACTGCACAACAATGCAGAATACCCCCTAAAACACCTTAGCAACCACATAGTTATGCACTAACCACTCATAACACCTTAGAAACTGTGTAGCAACACTTTGACAACAAACCAGAACACCTTATCCACCTTTTAACCATACATGAACCCTCTCAGAACACCTTAGAATCTGCATAGCAAGACCAACCACCCAGAACACCCTAGTAACCTTATAGCCATGCACTTAGTCCTCAAAAAATCATATAAGCTACATAGCAACACCCTGACAACCATTTAGAAAACCATAGCAACATTATAGCTACCCGTTGACCTCTTAGAACACCATAAAAACTGCACAAACCCTTTCCCTAGAAAACACCTAAGAACACCCTAGAAACAAAACCGCTATGCACGAACCCCTCAGAAACTGCATGCAATGCACTGACAACCACTCAGAACAACCTAACAACTAGGGATGGGTCACGATTATCGAATATTCGAATATTCTATTTTATTATAGAATATCGATTAGGTTGTGCGATTATTTTCTAAAGGTGTAACAGGGCTTGACAATAAAGACTGTCCGATGGTGTGAAGGACGCTCGGATTTGTCACTTGCCAGATCGGGCCACTGCAGGTGGTCACTAAATTGTATCATTTGCATGCGTTTTTAAGCCTTGTTTGTTTAAAAATGTAAGCGATTAAAAAGCATTTGGGCGCGAAAGACAACTCCTTTCAGTACATGCGCGAACTGCACTGGTCGGCACTCGGGCGCGGCACACATACATACACACACACACACTATGTGTGAGCGCTAACCACGCCGGAGAACAGAACTTCTGATACGTGCAGGCTGATTGCGTGAACAATAGACCTGTTAAACAATATATTGTGAGAGGGCCGTTTGCTACAGCGTCCTAAACAACTCAAAATAATAAACCTTGAACCTTAACAAAACGATGCACTCCACAGAGTGCTTCTCTGCCGCCTTCACATCCTGTTTCCCATTGATGAAGCCGTGACGAGCTCCCTGCATTCAAATTATTCGTTTTTTGCTGAAATAATAATATTTCACTGGTTGATATATTATATTTATATGCAAAATATTTGTGTTGTTTTTCGTGTTAAATTTGAAGAATTACAGGTTGGATGCCACACTTATTATTATTTTTTTGGCAGAGTAGGCTATACAGGTGTAATTTTGACTTTAACTTCAGGCAATGTAACATGATTTTATGATCGTAATTTTGACTTTATTCTTAAAATATTATGACGTTAATTATTTAGTTATTTATTTGAGAAAGATAAACTGATCAAACTTGCGCTGGCCGCTTGGTATTTAAAAAATCAAACTTGAATTTAACAAACAAAGGATGTTCCAATCATATTTCTAAATTAAATTAATAAAGAAAGGAAACACAATAATGACCAATTTGCTATTAAAACCAAAACTGAACTATTTAAATGGCTCAGCTAGAGAGAGAGAGAGAGAGAGAGAGAGAGAGAGAGAGAGAGAGAGAGAGAGACGGCTCAGACTCAGGGGGAATTCTGAGAATATATTCTGCTCTATATTCGTTCCCTTGTTTCAATTCAAAGTTCACTGAACTAATTGTGAACAACACTCCTGTCTTCCGACAATGTGAACATGTTAATTTAATATATTTGTATCTATGAAATAGGTTATTGTTATGAAGACAGGCGTTAAAATTAATGTTCACATAATAAGTCGTCATTC
Source organism: Gymnocypris eckloni scoliostomus (assembly GCA_027564155.1). Taxonomy (NCBI): domain Eukaryota; kingdom Metazoa; phylum Chordata; class Actinopteri; order Cypriniformes; family Cyprinidae; genus Gymnocypris; species Gymnocypris eckloni. Next base: position 20,343,696 of record CM050428.1, read on the forward strand.
AGGCGGGTTCACAATATGTTTTAGCGCGTTATATGTTTTAAGAATGATATTCTGTTTAGCGCGCAATATGTTTCGCCTAATATTCATTGATGCATTAATCAGATTTAAGATTTTCTTTTTAATAATATGAATGTTCATGTTCATTTTTAAAATAGAAATGTCCTAGCCTTATGAGCAGTTGATAATCGACTAGGGATGGGTACCGAAACTCGGTATTTAATCGGTCTCGGGGCTAAATTATAAAAGACCGGAGTATCGATAAGCTCTGACGTTAACGGTTCTGTTATCGGTACTGGAGAAATTAAGAAAACACACATACATTTATTATTGCTATATATATACACATTATCTTGCAAATTATATCCCGCCAGAGTCACCAGCTGTTTTTATATGCAATAATATTCAAACTCTTGTCTATGATGCAATTTTGCTATTCCCAAATCAGAAGCGCGATCGCTCACGTGGAGTTCAGCACGCGCAACATAAGCCCTGTTTATGTTAGAAGAGAGAACTAACCATTAAAACATGCTTACACTTTAGGCCTGTGGCTGTTATATTAAACTGAGTTTATTTAATGTTTTTTTTTAGCTTCTAAAGATTATAGCCGTGTTTCTTCTAGCACAACTTCCTTCCCTTCACAGCGGCGCGCATTCGTTCCTCCGTGACCAAAACTTAACATCAGAATCAGATCAATCGCCTGTCGATTGTTGTAAAATGCCGTCTTTACAGTTACTAAATTGCTGGACATGTTTGATAATGAAATGTTGGAAGTACAATCCACACGAGGCGCTGTTCCTCAGGCTGAAGTGTGTGTGCGTGTGTGTGTGTGTGTGTGCAGGGGGCGGGAAGGTGTTTATGTAGGGGTGCTGTGGGGGGTAGTCAATTTCTGCATATAAATATTACGCCAAATAGAAACAGAAAATCGTGCTATAGCCTACGCACTTTCATGAGATCGTGTTAGACAACAATCAGCTATTTTACAAATGGGAATAGGCTACAATGAATTCATAACAATGTTTTACATTCAAGTTACATTCAAGCTTAAAACCCTTAAAATGTATAGTGAAAAGTTTTTAAAAGCATCTGGAATGCAATAAAGTAATTTTAAAGCTGTTTTAAAGCATTTGCTGCATGGATTAAAACGATAGGCCAATAAATAATTCACATCAGTCAGACAAAATTGCATTGCAACAAATCCTTTAAATTTCAAGGACAAAGATTTACATACTTTTTTTTTATTGAATACAATTATAAAATAAAACGCAAAATTATAATCGGGCCTGTTTTAGGCTTTCCCTTATTTTTATATTTTAGATGGTGAGGTGACGGGAAAAATGACTCGCCATTTCCTCATTGGAGAAATATATGCATCTTAACGGATTACATAGGCTAATGAAGAGTTTTGCTTTGCTTTGAATTATTTCGTTTTAAAGTAGTATTTTAAAGCTTTCTATAGATATATTTATCATATCTCTGAGCCAGTTTCGAGTTGCGAGTTTCGTTCATCATTGAAGCCTCTTGTTCAAAACCGGAAGAAAGTGCATTCTCTGTTTTCCTATTTTATAAAAGCACAATGTTGATATTGTGAATGCACACAAATAAAAGTAGACCCTTTACAGTTCAAAATGATATATTACTCTTACCTTTATGAGAAAAAAAAAAATCACACGCGTATTTTAAGTTGTTTTTACTGTAAGAAAAAATCCTCCATGTCCTGTAAAGCTCGCTTCAGCTTCCACTCTCCACACAAACTGTTGGATATTGCACATTTATATAGGTTAAACATTTAAACTAACACTGTGATATGCTTGAACTGTTTATAGGCCTATCTATCGATTTTATTTTAGTCAAGTCTTGATGATTTGATAAGGCTAAATTAATCAAACATAGGCGATCAACTCTGATGCTGGCCGCTTGGTCGTTGCTTAAAAGAAAAAAACATTTAACGAACAAAAAATGCTCCCAAGGTTTTTCTAAATTAACTTTATGAAGAAAAAACGAAACATCGTCTAATCACTTTTCCATTACATACAAAACTGAACTATTTTAGCTATAAGCTGTTTTGGGAGAAGGGAAAGACTCATATCGCTGAGAACAAAAAAAAAAGTACATCCATGATATTTCCATGTTCCGCTTTTAAGCCACAACCTACAAATTCTTCAACACAATCATAGCATTCACAAACATAAAATCAAGCATTGGCAGTGCTGCGTGCGTGATTTGGCAGGATGTGCGCACATCAAATAGCCCTGCATCAGTTTAATAACTTTGATAACTTTAATTCTTACAACTGTTAAATTAATGGGCAAATGGTAAATATGTCAAGATCACATAGAAATAGATAGCAAAATAGCCAATGTAAACTAAATGTTATAAACATCGAGCAACCATATACATTTTTAAATTAATCTTTATTATAACAAATTTAGCCTATATATTTTTTTTATTCACAACAGTTTACAGTTGCCCACAGACAAAAAACAGGGGGTGCTGCAGCACCCCCTGTTCCCGCGCCCCTGTGTGTGTGTGTGTGTGTGTGTGTGTGTGTGTGTGTGTGTGTGAGTGTGTGTGTGTGTGTGTGTGTGCGTGTGCGTGTGTGTGTTGTGGCGTGTGTGTGTGTGCGTGGCGCGCTCCAAGCTCGCGTCAAACGATCAAATACACACACAATAAATGGTATATTTGTCAGTTTGTTTAACTTTGTTTCTTTGTTCATGTTCTTACTCTATCTTATCTTATGTATATAAAACACAAAAAAATGCCTGCACACTGCTGCATTTACAAATTGATGTTTTATATTTATTTAATGAAATATTTATTTAACATTTCAGAATATAAAGCCATGTTAATTAAGCTGCTAATCTATCATAGAAATATATATTTCATACATATATGTGTATGTATGTATGTATGTATGTATGTATGTATGTATGTATATATATAAATAACAAAAAGTACCGATAAGAATACCGTTAAAGCACCGGATCGATAAGCAGTATCGATAAAAGTAGTAGTACCGTTAAAACCTTAACGATACCCATCCCTATAATCGACGGAATGTTCTGTTAATAAATGCCGTCATTCGTTTGTTATATTAATCTGTTTCAGCAATCATACTTTACAACCATTAATTTTCTTGGGTTAAGATAGACTATTCTCTAATTAACTAAACAGTTTGTTATCATACAGATTGAAAGCCTGGATGGTCTCTCTCCCCCTCTCTCTCTGTGTGTGTGTGTGTGTGTGTGTGTGTGTGCGTGGGTGGGCGGGTACATGCGCGGGAGGGGTGCGATTTTCGAATAGTAATCGAATAATACCCAGCGATTATCGAATATTACATTTGCTTAAAATGCCCATCCCTACTAACAACCTTATAGCCATGCACATACCCCTCATAACATTTTATAAACTACATAGCAACACCCTGACAACCACTTAGGACTGCCTGGCAACCACCTAGCCATCCATTAACACCTCAGAACACCACAGCAACACCACAAAGCTAAGCAATAACCCCTCATAACACCTTAGTGACTTCATAGTAACACCCTGACAACCAGCCAGAACACCTTAGCAACCACCTAGTTATGCAGTAGCCCCTCAAAAAACTTCAGCAATTGCATAGCAATGTCCTGGCAACCACTACAAACACTCTGGCAACTTCATAGGTACACATTAACGCCTAAAAACATCTTAGCAACTGCCAGAGCTGGGCAGATTACACAAACTGTAGTCCGTTACCGATTCCAAATTACATGACATAAATTTTAGTTTTAGGTAATATAATCAGACTTTTTCATTACTTTTAGATGACTTTTGACCCATCTCGTTTATCACATTGATTTAAAAAGGATCTTTTACCATATCGATATAAGAAATGCAAAGAAAAAGAAAATATATTCAATTTGTTGTTAGACAAAATGAAGTGCCTTAAACATTACATTATAAGGTTTCCCAAACTGGGGTTCGCAAGCTAACTGCAAGGGGTTTGTGAGTTTAATGAAAACCAAAAAAATATTTAAATCATAAAAATATCAAATTAAAATAAGTCATTCATTAAGCCATAATTTATTGCTATTGGGTAAATATGTGATCAATAAAAAAGTTACTGTAGTCTGATCTATAATATTTTAATGTAATCTAATTACAAGTACTTAATTTGTAAATTCAGATTACAAGTAATCAGTTACTACCCAGCTCTGACAACTGCATAACAATACTCTGGGAGAACAAACAAGTGTTGAATAGTGGTGAGTTTACACAGTCAAGCACAGAATATAAAAATCTAGTTAAGGAGCTGTTTTCCATAATATGCTAAACACAGATTTTAATAGAAAAGAATATGGAAATCAGAGGTAATCTACTGCCTCACATTTCTCCACAGCTCTGTTTGCATGGAAAAACACAGCATGCAAAAGACAGGACTGATGACTGTGCTGGAAAAGCACACACATCATTACTTATCGATGGCTGAGATGACAAGCAGCACAAACTTAAGGGCTGGGTTTGGTGCACGGGTGTGCGCATGCAGGCTAAAACTTAATCATTGCTCTGTTTTAGTGACAACATGCTAAGTTTAGATCTTGCACCTGTTGAGTGGCCAGCACAGTCCAGGCTGTGATGAATTATAGATTAGGGACTGGAGGCGCAAGTCGAATCAGGTGATCATGACATACGGCACAAAAGAAAAGCACAGTGACACCAGGACAGCGCAAGAGGAGATCAGCTGACGTCTAAACTCGGACACTATAATTTATTCACCAATTTTCCCTCCATTTGCATAAGCTCTCCTCCATGCTCACGATAAAGCCGATAAGGGAAGGTTTACTTTGTCCAGAGTGCACTAGGGCTACAGCTAATGATTATTTTATTGCCGACTAATCTATCGATTATTATTTTTTCCGATTAGTTGACTAATCTATCGATTATTATGCGATTAGTCGGCTAATCTATCGACTATTTTTCAATTAATCTATTTATTATTTTCTCATTAGTTGATTATTTAGTTAAACTATCAATAAATAACAGTAACTTCTGCTATTAATCTTTTATTTTATTCAAACATTTTCTCATAATTAATACTCATCCACATCAGCTGATAAAAGGTATTCGATGCATCCATCTATGAGAACATCAGGGCTGGACATCTTCCCCTTCCTGTAGTACTTGGCTTTATTTCATGAGGATCTTGCAAGAACATTCAAGGTCTGAGTTTTATTATCAAACAGCAAAATCAGGACTGTTCCCAAATTAAATTACCCTAATAAGTTTTCCTTGCTCTTTTCAAATAAGAGAGTTTGAAGACAGATTCTGATGCTCTCAACCAAGGCAACCCAGCCCATTTACAATAACAACGCTACAAAAAACTAGTAAATCGGAGAACATGGTTGCAAAGTTGAAAATACATTAACATATGACCACCCACATTTGCACAGCCATGTTTATTCAGAATTCAGAAATCTGACCCAACCTGATAACCAAACTATGCTGGTATGTACAGGTTAGCCAATCATAAAGAAAAAAAATTAGACGAAGTCTAAAAATGTACAGCAGTAAAAACTAAAGGAGCCAAATGGTAATGATTATACATTTTATGCTGCAAGAAACTAGGTCTTACATAAAATATTTAAATAAAAGCTGAAGTGTGTAAGGTGTGACCCATTTAAGAGATTTTCCACTTGTATTATCTTGCATCTAAATCTTAATCTATGAAAATCAGCTTTAGAACAGTGTGTGTAAGTGTGTCCTTACCCCCGACTTCAGGTCCTTTAGTGTGTGCGTGAGGATGATATTGAAAACGCCATGGGAGCGACTGCTTTCCTCATTCATATTGGTGGCCGCCACAGTGCGGGATTTATTCCCCTCAGACATCAAGGACTCAATGTCCTTTGGGTAGGAGAAGGGACACGATTAGAATCTCAGACATGCTTTAAAGGTCAGAAATACTGCACACTTGTGCATGCTTATCTGTAAAAATAAAAAAGCAGTAAATGTCCTGAATATGACCTTTAAAATAAGGCAGGTACAATGCTGATGAATTATGGTCACTGCAAAGTAACCTGTTTTTAGTTTTGAACAGAGTTAAATAGGACTTCCACAATGATCTTTTATGGAATCTCTGGAATTCTACAGAATAGATTACAATTTGTACAAATGAGTTAATCCAAAGCACTGAACACATTAAACACATTTTAACTCAATATATTTTTGTAGAATTAAAAGAATAGGTGACAAATTACACTATTCCATGAATCAAACTCTGCAAAACGCCACAGAAATCTGCTTTTTACAGATTCTGTGCAGGCTTTAGAATGACTAAGAGTTCCATAAGACCAAAAACATCAGCAGTGACATGTTGTATTGTGAGCTGACTATAAACATTCCTACAGTGGGATTTGCTAAGCATCTACTGCAGACCCAAAGAGGGGATAACCGAACCACATGATCAACTAAACGACAGTATATATTGGGGAAAAAAGGAGGTGAAGGTTCAATCAATGTGTAAAGTGCATGTTATTCTACCATTGCATATATTTTTATCCTATTTTGTTACCTTGTAACTTTCTGCTGCAAGCCTTGATAAACCATCAACATACGGCCCCAAAACTTTATGCTCTCTCACTCTTAAGGCCTGCCGACTCCTGTGGGAAAAATGGATAGTGTGTAAGATCAACATCTACAGAAGAGTAAAGCTCAGAGATTAAACACGAGACACAATAGGCTTCACCCTTTGGGGTCCAACAGGTCCCGGACTTTCTCGTTGTAGATTTCCATATAAGAGACTTCCACGGTGAAGCTCTCTTCCTCTCTCTGGTGCTGAATGGTCCGATCAAACAGAGAACTGCAGAGTCTGGGGATCAAACCGGGTTGGTCTGCCGAACCCATCATGGTGTACGACTTCCCAGAGCCTGAGGGAAATTACATTTTCTCATGTTACTAATATAAATAACCATTATGACACAGAAATAATCACATTACAAAGAAGAATGGTTATGTTAAGAGTGCTTTTAAAAAAAACTGAGCAAAGGTCACTGCGTGCAAAGAATTACTCACCAGTCTGACCATATGCAAAAATACAGGCGTTGTAACCCTGAAAGGCATTGTGCAAAAGACTCTCTCCGAGGCACTGAAACACTACATCTTGGCCTGTTAAAATATGATTGAATGACAATTAAAATAGACTTCCATAAATGTGAATCTTACAAAAACCTGACAAGAACATTTTCAAGTGATGCATGACTCTGAGATGACAATTAAACAAAACTAAGGTTATGGTCCTAAAAAAAAGAAGCAGAAAAAAAAAAGTAGAAACCATGTATGAATGTGGTGAAGTGCATGACGACAGCTAAACGAATACAGTTTGCATAATATGGCAACAAATGGCATAAAAAATGATTGTCCCTAAAAATGAAAAAGAAAATGGTTCTTATATATATATATATATACACACACACACACACACACACACACACACATACATAAACATTTAATAAATCAAATAACTTTCTGTCCTGTAGATAGACTTGAAACTGTACTGAAAACCTCAAGGTGACACACTGTAGATGTTCTGGAAAAACCTTGTTAGTAAATGATCTTGATGTGTAAACAAAACCTTATCTTCACTAGCAACACCAGCGCACGAACCATCAAAAGATGATACAGAGGAGATATTTGTTACTGAACCAAGAAACAAACAAAGTGGCTTCCTCAAGGAGTGTTTCCAGAAACTGACCATCAAACTTCTCTGTCTCCGACTCATCCATCGACCAAAAACAGTAGTCATAGGCGAAGGTCTTGACAAAAGAGATACAGATAGATAGAGATCAAAATGGTTACTTTGTGATTCCATTTGTTCTATTCTATCAAACTAGTATACTGTATGAATGTTCTTTCAGACTTGTATTTTGTGTTATGTAAGCATGTTCAGTTTAGACAGAAATGAGGGTCATACCTTTGGCTGACCCCTGCTGCAAGACGATCCAAGGAGAGGGTGCATATGGGAAAAGATAGAAAAAGAGCTGGTTTAAAAACAAATCACCCATTCATGTATTTTAGAAGAATGCACAATTTCAATATAGCTGTGCTGAAGTACATTATGACAAGTAAGATTCTGTATAAACTAAAAAAGCCAATGTGTTATTTTGGATGCGATATCATGATAATACTATTAAATACCACTGTACATATACCAGGATTCCATGGTATTATTAAAGTTATATTTCTAGCATAATATTTACACAGAGCCAAAACATTTGAATAATTATGTTTTTTTTTTATTAAGCTCACCTAGGCTGCATTTATTTGATTTGTAAAAAATGCAGTAAACACAGTAATACTGCAAAATCTCATTACAATTTAAAAATACTTTCTATATGATAAATTCCGCTTTGCTGTCATATAAATAAATGTGATTTTTAATTATATTCAAATAGAAAATAGTTATTTTAAATTGTAAAAATATTTCACAATTTTGGCCACCAGTGCATAATATTTCAGTACATTTTTCCCTGAAAACATCTGAGCTTTAATTATTCCAGGAAGTTCAGACAAGCTTAAAAAAGGCCTTTTAATTGTCCAAATTCTGTGAACCCACTGACTCACAGCTGACCAAAATAGCATGTCATCACCATGAGCGCACTGAAACGGGACTAGGAACCAGCGGCTCTACACACAATCACACATCCCGAGTGAGTCCATGTCATCAGTTGTACTTTACTCAGTGGACCTGAACACAAACAGACCGTCTCTCACGGAGAAAGCCCTGCCGTTTACAGGGTAAATACGCATTTGGAGGCCTGACTCAAAGTTGTGTTATCTTTAGAGGGCACCTCAATGTCTTTGCACAGCACTCTGTGAACACAATGACCTATATAAGCATTATTGACTGGCTGTGAGAGCGTATTGAAGGATCTTAATCGCTCAGAGAGAGGACTGTGCCTTTCCAGGCCAAATTAATTCAATTCTGTTGTTGTTCTTGGGGTAATTAAAAACACAAATGCAAAATGCAAAGCGCTGTTCAAAACCATAGTGAGCTGCCTAAACAACAAATAGAATTTATCGAAAAATCTATTTAAATAAAACATCTACCAAGTATTTTACCCAATATTTGTTTGTGCCATGAACTTTTGAGCACTGAACTATTAATATATTATTATTTAATATGTAAAATATTAATATTATGCAATAACAAGGGTGCTGAAAATAAAACTCTTTAAAAGATTCGGCCAATCAGTTTTAAAAATGACTGATACCAATAACCATACAAATGCTTAATAAACGGCGAGGCCGAAAATCATCAACCCATAAATATACCCCTAAATGGTTTAGTTTCTTTATAGTAACAATTTAATTTAGTATATTTACAAATAAAAACACAAGATTAAATAATTACTATAAATAAACTATTGAAACTACTGAAATCAGCTAAAAAGTGGTTTCTATGCAAGTCACTAAAAGGTACAAAGAAATTTAAGAGGGCTTGGTTGATCCAAAATATGAAGAAAGACTTCTTTACCAGACTGTGCACCAAGGATATTATAGTTTTGAGTATTTATTTTAATATAGTTTTCAAATTTCCTATAATTTCAGTTTAGTTTTAGTTAGTTTCATAAATGGTTTTGTTAGTTTTAGTTCATATTTTTGTGAACATTTCTATTTAGTTTTTATATATTTTAGTTTCAGTAATTATAGTTTAACAGAGTTAATGGAACACTTCCAGTGTAGACCAAACCAAGACATTTAATTTGAGCAATGTTGAACGTTTACAGCTTACAGTTAACTCGTGTACAAACCTCTTAATAATGAAAATACAATTACTTTCAATTATTATCATAATCATTAATTATTAAACAGAATCGCATAGAATTCAGCATGGACATTGGGACGCAGGCATATTCTTTGCAAACATCATTGAAACTCTGTGAACTTTATTTTTGTCCATCTGTGTTTTCGATGCATTCATTTGTTGGATCTTTTTCACAGACGAGCCACCGGTTCACACTACTGTATGTCCTGTCTATCCCTCTATGAACGTACACAATAAGAAGAAACAATCTAAAATGCTTTGAAACCTCATACTACTCAAAAATAAATGCGATTATGGTGATTTAAATGATGTTTGCACTTTACTTTGACGATCCGCTCCAGCGCGAAGCCGCTTCAGATGAGCAATGCAATCAATCCCAGTTCCAAAGCCCCTTTTACACCGGACACGGCAAGCGGTGAAATCACAGCACGCCTATCGCTTCCTCTCATTTTCGAGCGTTTTATACAGTCAAGGCAGTGTTCGTGTCATGGACTCGAGGTGGACGCAGACCTTACATAGTAATCGCAACGCGTGACAATGACTATTCACTACAGTCGGCTCAGCCAAAACTTTCAATTCTGTGTCTGTTAACTCACACTCATGTTGTTCTCGCACATTAAGCACACTTTTAAACGTTTAAATGTGCGCTGTAAGGTGTGCATTATTATTATTTATATTTACCAATGCTTATTTTATAGTTATTTCCCATTTCATAGCCCATGTACTGTTTTTTAAATGCAAAAACACTTTCTCTGTGAATAGCCGCTAAGGATGCAGGTCACGTGGATGAAGCGCAATCTATTTCCCTAAACAACCACAGGTCCAATTTTCTGGCACAGAAAGCACACGATTATTTATTTTTTGCTAAGTATAATTTTATTTTAGTACATTTTTCAGTTACTGTTGTACATTTATTTAGAAATTGTAAATTTTATTTCCGTTTACGAAAATGTTTTTTGACCAATAGTTGTAGTCTTAGTTTCAGTTTTCGTTTACCAAAATAACCTTGCTGTGCACAAATAAATCATGCAAAATAAGCCAAAAATATGTGTAAAAGCAAAAACAGGGTCAATTTCAATTGAAAACCTATTTTAAGAATGTCATAACTAATACATATATGATGTGGAATTATTGCCAATTTATACATGCCTTCTGCACATATATTAAAAAACTATAATAACCATCTTCAGCAGTGGCGATCCCAATCTAGAAAATCTACATCCATGAGAGCTTATGGAAATCACCGAAGCGTGTACAGCCATGTAGTTACACAGCAAGCAAACGAACAAGAGAGGGAGGGAAAGCTGAGGCAAAATATGCCTGGATTCAGTTCCAACGACCCCGGGCTCAGCTTGTCGTTTAAAATCAGGCCATGCTGCACTTGGTATAATAAGTTGCATGATGACGTCCCCCCATCACACCACACTGAGAACTGAGAGAGATGTTGGCCCTGAAGGAAGTGTCAGACTGAGCTTCATCTTGAGTTCCTGGGGGAGGTCTGGCAAACGGGGTGGACAAACACACATGGCGGATATTCGGAAAGCTGTGGAGACAGCTGTATATTCTGTAACACTAAAAATAACTTCTTAGTGACAGCCTCTCAATTCTGATATTGAAATAAATGTGGATATTCTTAGAAAATGATCTTGTCTCCATATTATCCATTTTCATAAAATCTAGCCTTGCTATCGGTCGCTGCAGGACATAAACAAAGTTTTACAGATAACAGAGATTTAAGATTCAGAGTAAAACAAATCAAATTTCATGCATCATAGGAACATAACCCATGCAGATTACTAATTCTTTATAAGGAGGTCTCTACCAAACCTCCACAGCCAAGGGTGTAGCTTGCAGTAGGTATGTGTGTAATGGCAAAGGAGTTCACTGGTTTGTGTGCTACACCCAGACTACTGCTCATGCTCGGCAACTCCTTTCCCAAACACTCGTTACAAGCCCTAGTGACTTTGACCTTGTATTATCTGACAAAGCCTACTAACTATAACCCTGGTCACATTTAATCATATCTGATTCGCCAACATGACAAATACAACGATGTAGTCTCTGACGGAATGGACAAAGTACTGAAATGAATCCTTTTAAACAAATGACACTACTTTTCAATGTTTCTAATCTTATCCGTCTTCATCATTCTGAGCACAACTGTATATACGTTCCAGTAATAAGCTACATGGCTGCTTTTTCGCTCATGCAATGTTGATTAAAAATGTTCTGCTAAACAGTCTTCTCTTATTTATGTTGGGCTGAGAATCTAAATTAGTATAATTCATTTCTTCGCTTGGATGATAGACGTGAACGAACCAGTTCAAATATGTGTCAATGTAGTTTTTTTTTTTTTTTTGTCTAAATGTATCTGTTTAAATTAATACAGTCATCATCATAAATGTATTTTTTATAGTTTCTATGCAACAAAAATACTACTCTGATTGCAGAATATAGAGTAATATGATATAACAAAAAAAATTAATTAAATCAAATAAAATTAAAAAACATCAATAAAACAAATAAAATAAACAAGTGTTTGGGTATAAGTTGGCAAAACTGAAATGGATGCTTTGTTTATCACTACATAGAAAATAATTAAATTAATATAAAATCAAACAACGATATATATTAAAAAAAACATTTTAATTAGTTTAGGTATAAGTTGGAGAAAGTAAAATGGGTAGTTTATTTATCAGAGGAAAGTTAGATTCATGTTTTTGACTGTCCAATGACGGCAGCCATGACAACCCAATGACAACCTAAGGAAAGCTGGCAGCTGCTCCTAAGTTCCCAGTCTGATTTCCAAACATTGCTGGACTAAACCCACAATGCATCACTCTGTGTCTTCCTAACACGGCTGTCCTGTACATCTGCACAGATTGAAATCGCCCATGAGCCAACTGTGCAAATGAAAAATGAGTATGCTGTGCCTCTATGCCTGTGCTCCCTACAGGACACAAAATGCCTCAGTGACAGGTGAGACCAATCGCTGAGAGACACTAGCTAGAACTGGGATCAGCGCTGCGGTGCTGTTAATCACACGAGTTCTCTCATGATGTCATCGAGTAGCCAAGCCAGTCATCCTGTACGTTGCTTTATGACATTGTTTTTGTGGGAGTGAGTCAGAGGCTTCCTGATATGAGGCAGCACTGACTGAGCAGAGTCCTCAGCTGCTGGGGAAGACACAAACTCTCACTTTCTTTAGCAATCGCACACACAAAAACATTCATTTAGAGAGTGACGGTTTGGCAGTGTGCAGCAAAGACAAGCTCACATAAGACCCTTCCCCCAAACCAGGACAAATCTTGCAGTTAAGGCTGGATGAACAAGTTAAATACAGGAACAAATACAGAAAAAAAGAATACTATAAAGAACAATACTTTTTTTTATTACAACTAATTCTTAAACTCGAACATTCAAAAGTTTTGATTTTAATAAACAAATACTACAAAAACATATTTAGCAAGGATGCATTTACTTAAATGTTAATACATTTGTAATGTTAAAAAAGTTCCTATTTCAAAAAAATCTGTAATGTACTACTCAAAGAATCAAGAAAAAATGCATTACTGTTTCTACATTAATATTAAACAGCAAAAAGGTTTTCAACATTGATAACGAGAGACTATTCTTAAGCAGCAAATCAGCATATTAGAATAATAATAATGAATCATGAATAATAATTTGTTACATTTATATAGCGCTTTTCTGGGTACTCAGAGAGCTTTACTTAGAAGGGGGAATCTCCTAAACCACCACCAATGTGCAGCATCCACCTGGATGATGCGACGACAGCCATATTGCACCAGAACACCCAACACACACCAGCTTACTGGTGGAGAGGAGACAGTGTGATGACGCCCATCAGTGTATGGGAATGATTAGGAAGCCATGATGGTCAGAGGCCAATGGGGAAATTTGGCTAGGATGCCACATTGCGCACATTTTTTCGAAGGACATTGTGGGATTTTTAATGACCACAGAGAATCAGGACCTCAGTTTAGCGTCTCAGCCGAAGGAATGATTTCTGAAGGATTACGTGAAAGACTGGAGTTATGGCTGCTGAAATTTAGCTTTGCAATTATAGGAATAAATCACATTTCAAAACATTTAGAAAACAGTCATTTTAAAGTATAAGCAACGTTCAAAAACGAATGACTGAATCAAAAATTAATCACAGAATCTTTTTAAACCAGATTACTGAACCTGTCAGTGCAAAGAGATGGTTCAGAAATAAAAGTAATCTGCATTTTGGCTACTGATATTAATTAAATATCATATCATTATAATGTTCGAAAGCTGTGATTTAAAGGGGAAAAAACTAGTACAGTCTTTTGGGAATTTGATTGCAAACTCCATAGTTCGAACATAAAAACTGATATATTACCATCTAGCCCTACCCACAGTTATGAATGATTAAACGTGCACCACGCTTTCAAAAACACGCTGTGGCAAAGATTTGGCAAACACTGCCATGAAGGCCATTGGTTTGAAAACGTAAGACTTTGTTCGCCACATAATAACAGCTAGCTCATCACAAATGGTCGCTACTTTTAATAGTTGCACTTTTATTATCCAAGGAACTGTCTTATAGGGGAGGAGGCTGCTTTGAAAGACTGTCAATAGTGTCGTCCCTTCCCCCACTCTCTGTATCCTCCATTGGCGCAGCAAACAATGAGGAAATCACCACTCTGGCTTGGTGCTATAATAGTATACAAATGAAATCGAGACCAAAGCACCACAGGCGGAAAATAAAAACCACATTGACACCACCGGAGGAAAAACCCTCCATTTACAGGCTAAAAAGTGGTGGTTGATTCAAGTCTGCAGTCTAGCAAACAAGCCACTGGCCTCAATCTGTCTTTGAACGGCATCAAACACATTTAATTCAACCGCATTCAATCAGGCTTTGAAACTCAGGGAGCATTCCAGAAACATGCTTGCGATTTCATTTCCAGCGAGTTAATGGATTCACCCGGTGCCTCACCATCAGACTATCCTAATATTCCTAATAGGTTTGAGGAAAGCATTTCCTACAGAGAACCATTTAAATCTCTCCTTTGAGAGTGTATCGACCACTCCGAGAAAAAGTGTCGACTCAAGGCCAGGACTGTAAATCCCCATGTCTTTGTCTGCATTCCTGCAGGGTAAGAAGTCTGAGAACAAGGGGGAGGAAGGAATTCACTTTGATTATGGTCCACTGCAGCTTTCTCATGGGTTAGTGATGTACGCTACGGTGACAGCTGTCAGTACGAGTATGCCAGAGACCGAGGGTTGTGCCAAACACCGTCTAACACCTCGTGGTTGGGATTCGCATGACGGGCTAGTCAGAAAGACCACCTGACCGTGCACACGGACGCACATGAACTACCCTTCAGCTTTTGGGCTCTGAGGTAGAGTCATTTAAAAAAATGTGATTCCGCTCCGGTAGCTTGCAAATACGCAGCTTGTGACTTGGAAAGATGACGTTTTGTACCCTTGACCTACATTATGATCCACTAGATATGTCCTGATGAATGTATGTGCACCGACAGATGTGGTGTAGTCTCATGCTTGAACTTAATGCTCTTGAGCAGGCCGAGGGCAACGGGATGCACTCTAGGGCACGTTTTTTACATGATACAGAAATTATTTTTCTAAGCTAAAGATGCCCAACTGTGACTCGGTGTCTTGGTAATTACAATGAAAAGTGCACAATCAAACTCAATCAGCTGTGCTCATTAAGATTATATGAAGCTCATCCAGTCATTTTCACTGATTTGGTATAATGTAGAGGTTGGTAAGTAGGCATTAGCCATTGTAAGATTATAGTGAGAGAATATAGATTATATATGCACATTTCATCATATACATATACTCAAAGAGAAAAGCTGCATTACAGCTGGAGGTGCACAATTTCTATGAATAACAACACAGACACACTTATGCAGAGTTGGCTAATGAGAGTGTGCAATCTGGATCTGCATTAAAGGTGATTGTGATTGAACTAGTTTTGAGTTTTGCACCCTTGGCATTGCTCAAGGACCTTGCTGTTCATCTCTCAGGTGAGAACATGTCTTTGGAGAGCGTCATATGAGATTGACAAAAGGCTGTAAAGGAAAGGTTGGGTTGAGATGGTTTGGGAGTGTTTTATGAAAATGACTAACTTCGGGCATAAGGTCGCTCATTTAGAATACTCCAAATTCATTAACATTAGAATGTGGTTAAGAAAAAAATGCATGTGGTGTGAATTACGCAGAAAGTATAAATATGAATTATCTATCTATGCAATTATTATTGAATGACAGCTATTGTCTTCTATAAGGTTTAAATAATCATTCTAATTATATGATGACAGCAGAGTCTATATATATATATATATTTAACAGTCTATAACCGCAGCATGCAATTATAACAATTCAAATGTTATCATCTATTGGTGTGTATGCTAATATAGTTGTCATTATTGGTGTGAACAGCACTTTATATTTGTTGCAATATTATAAAAAGAAAAAAAACTCAACAAGTATGTCCAATTAAAATATCTAAACATCCTTGAAACAAGATAAATTTACTTGAAAAACAACACTGCGTAAGAAAAGACAAAAAAAGAGAATGTATCTTAAAAAAATATGTAATTAAGTTAAAACCAAGTTAATCAAAATACAAAAACATTGCAAAAAATTATCTATGAAAACATAACTATACTTATTTTATCCAGTGTTACAATAAATTACATTTATCTTGTTTAAAGATTTTTTTATATATATTTCCTGGAAAGGTAATAAACACATCAAAAACTCTACATTTTAGAAACTCTTAACAAAAATTTTAACACCACATACTGCAAGATAGGAGGATCTAAACTAGTGTCTATGACTTGATTAACATGAGATATATATATATATATACACACACAGGTATCTGAATATGCTTTTGAAGTCATTTCTACACACGTATGAGAATGTGTCTTGCACTTAAGGCATCTGTGCATCGCTGCAATCACTAATAGAGCTCCATGTAAAGGAACTTTGAAACACAGGGTGGCGGTTCCTGTTAGAAACAGTGCTGAGTCCTCAACACACCTGAACTCATTCTAACTACGGTATGTCTGACTGATTTCCTGTCTGCCAAAAACACACCCTTTCTCTCCGGTGCTCTTTGGTGTATTTAGGTGGGATGGTCGTAGTATTGTGTGCTGGCAACTCCTTAAATTAACAATCTACTGTTAACAATACTGAAATAGCTAGGAGTGACAAGCAATTATTGGTCGTTATGAATGACACAGGGATTCTTCTAAAATTATGTACATGCTATTTTTATCATAATTCATAAATATAGACAAATACATTGACATGCCATGCACATACAAACTTCTGGTAAAGATACGTATTGCTCATGTATGGGTGAGTTTAATGCTCAATCCATCCAAAACACCCCTAGGAGCTGCTTGCAAACATAAAACCTTTTAAATGTCATTTTCTTTCATTAAAGTAAACGGACAGGCACTAAGATTCATTCAGCCTGCCATCGGACATGCAGAGAGAGGTACAAGCACACAAAGGACTGAAAGACGAATATACACTGACATAAACACGGCATGTGTAGCCGTCAAAAAAAGATGGTCTGGAATGTGTTATAGTGCCTGAAAAATCATAATTAATACGAAATGCCAGTAATAATCTGCATAAATAAGGCTATTTTGGTCATGTGAGCCTTGCCATTTGAGGCATCTGCATCGTAGGGCCATTAACGGGGCTGGCGATTGAGCGCAGCACGACACGAACTCAACGCTGCAATTAAACTGTCTGTTGTGCGAAGGCAGCAGGCGGCTCGACCATACACTTCCAAGTTTAAAACCTGTTCAACCTCTGTCTTTGTTTGCACTGCACGACAAGAGAAAAGCAGAGGGGAAAAAATGATTGCGCTCTCTTGTTTACCCACCATAAAAGTCAGAGGAAATGTTTATAGCCGACAGATGCTAAAGCTAGCTTGTATTTTCCCTTTTTTCAGACACAAGAGCTCCTCAGCTATGGATGACCTAGGGTTAACCCTCCTTCTGCGTTTCCGTGACAACAGCGGGCAGAGAAAAAGAGAGGAAGTCAGACGGAGGAGAGTTATGCCCCGACACACGGCAGGACGGAGCGAACAGCAGGCTGCGTTAAAGAAAACTGCACGTCCACATTCCTGTTCTCCCCCCATTGTACGAGCCGACCGAACGAAACCCACAACGATACTCTCGTTCTCAAAGCCCCTGCTCTCAGCTCTCTTATGAAGGGTCCAAAACATGAAATATCTGATTGAGAGAGGAAGAGAAACAAAAGCCGGTCTTGTTTGGAATGGAATTCTAGTTTACAGCATACTGCTGTATATACATTAAACATTACTGTTTAGGTATGATGTGTTCAGAACATTTGAAACAGTAATATGCTGTATATATTTTTTGTTTTAAATCAAAAGGAGTTCAAATGCCTCGATTCTTCATCATGGAGAAAGAAATGGTTATTTTAAATCCAATTTTTTTAACTGATCAATCCGATCAAGAAAAAGATGTTATAAAAAGCAGCAGATATTACTTCTGCTTCATTACTCTGGAGAAGGAAACCAAATCGAGAGAAAAGCATTGTGGGAAATAGTAACTAATGCAGTATGCAAATGTAGTAGGTCATGGGGTATTCTGCAAACTAATAGTATGCTATTCTGAACAAATCACAATGTTAGTAAACCAACACTACTGTGCAGTTCGGTGTCAGTAAGATTTGTATTGTTTTTGAAATAATTATGTTAACCAAGGTGGCATTTATTTGTTCAAAGACACAATAAACAGCAATACTGTGAAATATTATTCCAGATTAATTGTTTTATACTTTAATATTTTATAATGTAGTTTATTCCTGTGATAGCAAAGCAGATTTTCAGCAGCCATTACTCCAAAAATCATTCTATTATTCTGATTTTGTGCTAAAAACATTTATTATTATTATCACTGATGAAAACAGTTGCTGCTTAATATTTTTTGGAAACACTGATACATTTTTTCAGGACTTTCTGATGAATAGAAAGGACAAAGGAACCGCATTCATTTGAAACAGATTATTTAATGCATCCTTCCTGATTAAAAGTATTAATATAGTATGTCAGATTTTCCAATTTAACTTACCTGGAATCTTTTCCTAGGTTTGACGGGTACAGATGTGTTTGATTTCCCTCCATTTCCAAAACACATTTTGTGTTCAGGTCCTTTTCTGTTGGAAAGAAAAACACATTGAGGCAATGTAAACTAAGGACCAAAGAATATGAATTTTCTATTTATTTTGTGATGCATCAAGTTTCAAAAAGGATTCAATGCCACTAAACTGATCAGATGAAGCATATATCCTATTGAACTGCTACTCTAAATATGTTTGTCCCTTGTCTGTCACTTAGGTGTATCTATTCAAACAATCTTATGACCCATTGAGTTCCCAGTAATCCTGATTATGCAGAATAAAAGACTAAAATCAACAGCAGGGGTTTATTTCACAGCGGGAGATGCTGCTCGAGGATTGAAACCAAACCAGGATTCTGACACCTATCTCACAGATATGGAACGCTTTCAGAGAAAACCAGTTTTACAGACTCGTGTCCTTAGATGGGATGTTAAAGGCCATTTCAAGGTTCAAGGTTCAAGGTTTCTTTATTTGTCACATAATAGTTATACAGGGCATAACTAGAAGTGAAATGCAATCGAATCAGGTCCGCTCAGTGACAGTGCAAAACAATAAGAATACAAATTATATAAGTAACATAACACAAGGGCATACATATGGTAAGAAAGGAGAAATAAGAATAAAATGTGCAATGAAATAAAAAAGTGCAAAACAATAAGATGTGCAAAAAACAATAAGATGTGCAAAAGACAATGAGATGTGCAAAAGACAATGAGATGTGCAAAAAAACAACAAGATGTGCAAAAAAACAATAAGATGTACAAAAAAGAAAGCAAAAAACAGTGTACTGGGACTTAATAAATAGTAATGTGAATAAGAGGGATGTGCAGACGGGTTGTTCATGGTATTGTACATAGAGCAGCAATGATGAGAATGTGATGATATTTACAGTTGACAATGGGTCTTGTGAGTGTTTATGAAACAGAGTTTGTGTTTAGGAGCCTGATGGCCTGAGGGAAGAAGCTCTTCCTCAGTCTTTCAGTCTTTGCCATCATGCTCCTGAAGCGCCTGCCAGATGGCAGTAAACAGAAAAGATGGTTACCGGGTGAGTAGAATCTTTGAGGATTTTTGCAGCTCTGCTTCTGCAGCGTTTGAGGTAGATGTGCTGCAGAGAGGGGAGAGCAGACCCTGAGATGCGCTCAGCTAAGCGCACGACTCTCTGTAGAGCTTTGCAGTCCTGGTTTGTGGCATTATTATACCACACTGAGATGCACTGAGTTAGAACACTTTCTATGGCCCCTGAATAGAAAGTTTTCAGGATAGCTGGTGAGACCCTGAATTTCCTCAGCTGTCGCAGAATGGTACAGCCTTTGCCTGGCTTTCTTAACCTGTGTTTGAATGTGTGTAGTCCAAGTCAGGTCCTCGGAGATGTTTACACCGAGGTACTTGAAGCTACTCACCCTCTCCACAGGGTCCCACTGATCATAAGAGTGTGGGGCTGCTGCTGTCTCTTCCTGAAGTCCACGATCAGCTCCTTAGTTTTGCTCAAGAGAGAGAGACAGTTGTCCTGGCACCATGATGTAAGTCTCTCCACCTCATCCAAGTATGCGGCCTCGTCACCGTTGTTGATGAGGCCCAGAACCACAGTATCATCCGCAAAATTTGACAATAGAGGTGGAGCTGTGTGAGGACACGCAGTCGTGTGTGTAGAGAGAGTAGAGCAGGGGCTCAGGACACAGCCCTGTGGGGCTCCTACATTCAGGGTGATGGAGTTGGAGGTGAACTGGCCGACTTTCACCACTTGTGGTCTGGCGGTGAGGAAATCTTGAATCCAGTCACAAAGTGAAGTGTTTAGGCCGAGGTCTGAGAGTTTAACAGTCAGCTTGGTGGGGACTATAGTGTTGAAAGCTGAGCTATAGTCTATGAATAGCAGCCTGACATAGTTGCCATTTTGCTGTCGATGTGAGTGAGGGAGGAGTACCTGGGAGATGGCATCATCAGTAGACCTATTTGGCCGATAGGCAAACTGAAGAGGGTCCAAGGTAGCAGGGATGGAGGAGCAAATGTGTTTCTTTAAAGTCTCTCAAAAACCTTCATGACCGTCGATGTGAGGGCAACTGGACGATAGTCATTCAGGCAAGAGGGTTTACTGTTCTTAGGCACAGGGATTATGACAGATTTTTAAAGGAGGTGGGAACAACAGAGGTAGCAAGGGACTCATTAAAGATGGAAGTAAACAATCCGCAAGCTGATCAGCACAGGACCTCAGAACGCGCCAGTAATCCCATCAGGTCCTGCTGCTTTCCTGACGTTCACTCTCTTTAGTTCCCTCGAACGTCATCCTCTGAAAAGGTGATTACATGATCATTGCTGCTCTGTCTGCTGCTTCCTGACGGGCTGTTCGGCAGATTTGCGCCGCCATTGCAGTCAAAGCGACCGTGAGAAGGTGTTTAGCTCTTGCCAGCAGCGGATCTGCTCTCACCTCTGCGGAGGATTTATTTCCAGAGGAACAGATGGTATTCAGTCCCTGCCACATGCGGCGAGAGTCATTGAGCTGGAAATGTGACTCAATTTTCTCACTGTACCGCGCTTAGCGGCTCGTATATACCGGAGGCGTAGCATGATGTTTTGTATTCGCTCATGTTCCTGACAACAGACCGGCATTGTATGCGGCAGTGCGATTGTTAACCGCATCACGGATTGATCTGTCCACCCACGGTTTCTGATTAGTAAATGTCCTTATTGTTACCGTTTCAGTGGCTTGCTCGGTTAGCGTGTTCTGAAGCTTACTGCTACATCCGTGAATTCGCTGACGTCAGATGAACTCGCCCGGAACATGTCCCAGTCGGCGTCATCAAGAGACGCCTGTAGCGTAGCTTCAGAGTGGGGGACCAACGCGTCACTTTCCTCTCCACCGGCGGCTCATGGCGATCCTTTGTTTGTATTCGGCGTGAGAAAAATGGCGACATGATCTGATTTGCCAAAAGCCGGCAGTGAGTGGGCTTTGTAGGCGTTGTTGAGTGTAGCAGTGATCCAGTGTATTCAGTCCTCTGGTTGGACAGGATATGTGTTGATGAAAGTTCGCAGGACTTTCTTGAGGTTAACCTTGTTAAAGTCTCCAGCGATGATGCATGCAGCGCCGGGATGTTTGTTGATATATCCGCTGATTTCATCGTGGAGATTTGACAAAGCCACGCTAGTGTCTGCTTGTGGAGGAATATAAGCGGCAGACACGAGGACCGATGTAAATTCCGGGGCAGATAGAAGGCGGCAGATAATGGAGAGATGTTCCAGATGAGGCGAACAGGAACGCGACAGAATGGAGAAATTCCTGGGGTCACACCATTTCTTGTTAATAAAGAAACACACTCCACCACCTTTGTTTTTTCCGGCCTCGGCTGTTCTGTCCATCCGTAAAACAGAGAAGTTATCAGACGGCGTTACAGCGGTGTCCGGGACCGTTAAGCGTGAGCCACGTTTCGGTCAAACAAAAGATGTTGCAGTCCCTAATGTCTCGTTGGAAACTAATCCTGGCTCTAAGATCGTCCATCTTATTCTCCAAGGATTGGACATTAGCGAGCAGAATACTCGGTAGAGGAGGACTGTGTGCCCTTTTCCTCAGTCTGCTGCGTATTCCAGCACGTCTCCGTGGTGTTTCCTTCGCCTCCTGCGGTTGTTCAGGTGGTCATTGTTCAACTCGGTGCTCCGAAGTATCTCCAATGGCCACGCTGGGTCCGTGGATAAAGTATCCTTAATCAGGTTAGTGTAGCGATGTCCAATGTCCAAAAGTGTTCTTCTGTCGTACATAATCATTGCAGACATACACGTATCAAAAGAGAAGTAAAAAATAAATAAAAAAAATAGGTAGAAACACACATAAAAGCACAATTCTGAGCGGAGCTAATTCACAGGCGTCTGAACTCAGCAGCGCCACCGGAAGAGGACAATTTCAGGACAATCAAACTAGAATCTCCCTTGACAAGCTAAAAAAAATCTGTGAAATTAAAGCAATGATTCTACACATGCTAGATGCCATATCGCAATCGAATTAATGTCCCTTTTAATTAGTGATCGACCGATATTGATTTTTTTATAACCGATACCGATTATTTGCATGTTTATGTACCCGATAACCGATATGCAGAACCGATATGTATTTACTGTTATAAAGTAAATAAATAACAGAGTGAAGTAAGTCCATTCTTCGCTTTGGTTTTTCCTCCTTTCAGTCATCTTAACAACAACAACAATTTTGAAAATTTACATTTTCATGTAAAATTTTATCTTAAAATTACAACAATAAAAACATTTTATTTATAAAAAGCATCATCAGCAACACTGATATTAACAATAAGCAAAAGAATGTCTGATGTTTTCAAATGTAGAAAATAAAGGACAGAAGTCATATCAACTTCATTTTAAACTACAGTTTTAGGTTTATAAGCTGTTTAATAGACTAAAGAGTGGAGAATAATTCACTGGATAATGTTAATTCAATTAATAATATTCTCTGGAATATTGAAATAAGCTATAACAAACAAAACATCATATTTTATTGCATTTCTTAACTGGCACGTTTTATCAGAATTATTCAAATGTTTTTGTCATTCTAAATTATGAAAACTGCTGACAGCGCGGTTTATCTATTTACACAGAACTATACTCAAACTGCGATCGCTTGTGGAGAAAATAAATAATTAATTTCGATAGAGATGTATTTATTTAGATGTTTATTAGCGAAATAATGGTTCTATAGTAAATGTTAATATAATTCAGCGTGTTTCAAACAAGTTAATCTTGTATAAAGTTACATGCGGTGGTCGTGCTGGAGCTTTTCTTGAGTGAACAGTGTCCACTGCTCCAGGTGTGTGTTCACTACTGTGTGTGTGTGTGTGTGTAAAATAAATTATTAAAATAAATAAATAAACAAACAATATTGTCCACAAATACATGAAAATAATTAGAAATAATAAATAAAAATGTAAATGTAGACACAAAAAAATATTAAAGATGGGAAGTAAATTAAGAAATGACACATTAAGGCATTTTTTGGTCCTTTTTTACTCACATACATTTTTTAGTTTAGGCTGCAAGACATAAAAACACAGAAACATGGTCAATGAAAACAAGATCCAGTGACAACACAGGGATCAACACTGGCTATATAGTTCAAGTGACACTTCCATGAAATGGAACGCAACTCTCTCACACTGGCCACGTGTCATCGGGCCATCCTTAATGTTGAACCCTGGGATTGGCTCCAGTCTCAGCTTGGCCAAAGCCTTCACTCTGACAGCAACAGCGGGAAGAACCTGAAACAGCATTCCTTCAAACACTATGTCAGCAGCAGCCTGTTGCTAAAGCAGCTTCCGGTCCAATAAACGGATTCCAAATAAAGTTTTGCAGTTCGGTCAGCTGAAAGTTTAGGATGCACTGCTGACAAACAAAGGGAACGGCCTAATACGAACACACCCAATCCGACAGCAGGCCAAATAATGTCTGAAACCAACAAACTCTCCTACTGACAACAACAGGGAAGTGGAAAGCATCTGCAGCTGACTCAGAAATCCTTGGAAAGGATGCACTCCGAAGCCACACTAGCTGTAACAACTTCCTGTTAAGAGCAGGAAACAACTGGTTTCCTCCAAGCATTGGTGGCCTAGGTCCAATAAGGAGACCCATCTGGATTTACCACAGCTAGCCAGTCCAAAAATCTGAATTTCCTGCATTATGTCACTCAGGTGAAAGCGATAAGCACATGTAATCCTGGCAACAGTGACTAAGTGGAAAGATTGACAGAATCCTGAACACAATAACACAAAGACCAAGCGACTATTTATCTACAGTGAGTGAACAAAAGGCAGTGAGAGTGCCCTGAAGCTAATTTCTATAATTATTTAACTAAGTTTATGGAAGTAAAACTAATAACCAATGCACGGTTCAGTTAGTTACATGAAACTGTAGCTGCCATCTTCAGGCAATGCGAGATGGGAATGAGGCAATTAGTGTACTCAACTAAACCAGTAAATCATTAACCATTTAACCTCTATATATCCCTTTATCCACCATAAATGTTTTGTGAAATTATCTTTACATAGTCTTAGGATTTAAGATGAAAATTTTCTTAAGAGGAATCCAAACACATTTGGCCATGGGAACATGTTCGGTTATGCAACTTTGGCAAATAGTTCATTCAGACTCCCTTCCTGCCTTTGTCCAAAATAAAAGAGAGAGAGAGACAGAGAGAGAGAGAGCGCGCGCAAGTAAAACAGAAAGTTGAGTGTCATTTAGAAACTTTCAAATTCAAGTGCTCCATGTCATATGAAATAACGCCTGAAAAGTCTTTGGAACTGGAATAATACAATAATGAAGGTCAGAATTCCAGCATTACAAATGGAGACTAGGAAGTGTTTTAAAGGATGACTCAGAAAGCTCACACATGCTGTCAGCCCAGCGCATAAAACTGAAACAGAACGGAACAGTAATTAGCCAACAAAAATAGAAAAAATAAGAGAGAAATAGATGAGAATCTAAGAAAAACTAAAAGAGAAAGAAAGGAAGAGGATATTACTCAATTTGAAAAAATAATATATAAACAAACATATAAAGTGAAGGTTTGTGTTCTGTGCTGTCGATGACAGAGCTGTCACGTGGACGGTTTTATTCAGCGCTGTTTAAATGGACCATTTAATCAATCTTTTGTATTTATTGGTTATAAAATTAGTGCATAGAGATATTACGGTATTTGTATGTCAGATACAGAGTAGGCTTTTGGATAATGTAGATCTTAAGTTAAATGTAGCCTATTCGAGTTAATTATCGTCAAGCAGTTTCTTGGTAAGGTTATGTAATACTGTGATATCCCACAAGAGGATGCTGAGTTCTCAAATAAAACCACCCAAATGTATTTTCATGAGACCAAAGGGATACAATGACAAATTCTTAAATGTAATAACACTAACTTAATTTAAAAATTATGATTCCCTTATATTTCAAGTATTTTGTATTTGTCCTGAAAAGCAATCTGAATTATTGCTGTCAAAAGCTCCAAACAAGTTTGATCAAGACTTGTAACTAAGTTTGCTTGAAGCTGAGTCACTTTTCTTGTCCAATCACACCCACTGCACTTACATGAGCAAGTCGTCTGTAACTGAAATGTCATGGTCCACCCTATACATAAAGGTCGAGAATAGGAACATAATTGCAGATGAAGGAGTGCATGTACTGAAGTCTAATTTGTTCTTCAAGTAAAAGAAAAAGTTGTCCGCACATGTTCATGTATCAGCGTTGCAATGAAAACATGTCTGCTCAGGAACAAAGAGTCACAAAATGGAGGAAACCCAACACAATTCATATAGCTGTCTATGGTAATAAGGGTAGAAATATAAATACAATTTAACGTTTGCTGATTGTATCATTTATTTGGAGTTGCCGCATTTGTGCAATTATTGGAAAAGACCCTATTATAGTCTAAATTAGATTTAGATCGGCTTAGCGAACAAATCACTTCCATTAATCACAATGGAAGCAAAATTCCACAATGAAATTGAATCCTGGTGTTTTATTTCAGAATCTATGACTTAATCATTTCAGTCTGGGTACATACAGTGCACTTTGAAGCTTGGTAATTTAGTGTAAATGTTAGAGCGTGAGGGGTCTGACGGGGCCTGAGAGGGAACTCCTGTGATCCGTGTGGCTCCGAGAGGAGGGGTCTTCCAGGGGAAAGGGCATCTGCTTTGAATCCGCCTCCACCCCACTGTTATGCTTTCGCCTCCTTCAGACCTGAAGATACTATTAGATCAGTAAACCACATCCACTTCAGACCAATATTAAGGAGCTCTTTTCCATTGCATTACTGTGGGTAAAGATTTGTTTGTTGTGTATGGCTAAACAACCCCCCAAACCATAATTTCAGAAATAAACTCTATGTGGTGGTAACAAATGTCACTACACAGGAGGTGATACAGTTCCAGGACCTTGCCATTAAACCAAATGTGCTAATAACAGCTAATAGAAGGTTATCTTATTTAACAAGGTTCTTTTCTAACAGTTGCTTTCCTCCATTGAATACAATTCACACTAATGACAGTTATAGAGGCCCTTTCATTCATATTACAAACTCTGAAATTGAGCTTACGCTGCAAAAAACAATTGCTTTCTGATACTTGTGTGTGCGCTTCGGGCAAGAATTCAACTTTGGCACACAAATCTTCCTCATCTGAAATCTCAAATCACGTGGCTTTTTTGTTAACAAGAGCTGTGCTATTACTTTTCTGCAGCTGTTCAGACAAGGGTTATTATAGTTAACTATAACCAAAACCTTAAAAAAATAACCTGTAACAGAAAATATAATATCTGTGAATAACTTTTCAGCAAGGTGCCAAAACAACATTTCTCATTTTCACTTTGTTTCATTTGATGTACTAAAATAACTAAAACTGAAACTAAAAATAAATAGATAAATAAAAACTATATGAAAAAGACTATATAAAAACTATTTAAAAGCCTAATAAATTGGCAAAAATACAACTAAATTACAAAATTAATTTAACTTAATTAATATATATATACATATATATATATATATATATATATATATATATATATATATATATATATATAATATTCAAACTAACACAAATTAATAAGAACTATTAATATATATTGCTTCAAATAAATAATATTTATATAATACATATATAATAATAGTAACAATAATAATACACTGGGGTAATGACCGCTGCCAATTAAGCTCTGCCATCACAGGAGTAAATTCATTTTTAAAATACATTAAAATACAAAACTTGTGATTATACTGTTTTACTGTATTTTTGATCAAATAAAGTGGCTAGATTTGCATGGACAAGAATTTTATTGAGAAAATGCCAATTCTAGTTTGTTTTGCATTTTGCAAGCAAAATATTCACTCAACATTACTCAACTTGTTTTCCTAACATTGTTTTTCCACACATTAAATGCTGCTCGGCCATGATGAGGATTTGTCTCCTAACATCTTGATTGGATAAACTAACAACTGTCACTAACAAACACGCGTAAACACCCGCAATGGGAACTTTATGTCTTTTGCTCAACTTAATTCATCTTTATTAAGACGGGCGATAAGGGACAGTATTCCGTGTAGGCGAAGGTCTTCTGGATTACTGGCCCCAAGGCGGCTTATCGTGGGGGTTCGTTAAGATGACACGATTAACATCATTGTTCCGGCAGCTAATCAGACGGAAGCGTGGCAGGCAGAGGGTTCGATTTCAGGGACGACACTTATCTTTACAGAGAGGGTTCAGAGGGGGTAGGTGGCATGGGTAATCAATTAACTGTTCCCAAGCTAAGAGAGGTGCTGTCTTATGAATGGTCCTGTCTACAACATTACAGAGAGGAGAAGATCTAACGCAGAACATCTGACGATGCTCTCAAATTAGAGTTGAATTACTTTGCACACATTAATGATTATTTCTGAATGTGGCTGTTTGTGCTATTGACATAGTTAACTTTGTACTTTTTTTGGCATGCAAAAACCAGGCCTGTAATCACAGTAAGCATGAATAATAAGCCTGGGAAGGTGAAAGCAGAGGTAAAGAGGTGGTGTTTTTCAGGAAGAAACTCAAAATGAAATGCGGTCTCCTGCGCTTCTTGCCCGTGGAGAATGCAGTTGGAGCTGTGCTGCATGATGGTGGTAGATGACTCATACTGTGCCAGAGCAGGATTAGTAGATTGGAAAAGGGTTCCCGGAAAATCGGAGGTGAGCGACCATCTTCTCTCGCTCAGCACGACGTTGGGTTTCATTTCTCAGCTTTGTCTTCTATAAAGTTTTTTTTCTCCCCTTTATTTTGTGTGGTCATATTATAACCTAAAAAACTAAAGAGACGTCAATGTCAGGAAGGTCACTAAAATATATAAGATGAGATATATATGGTCACACTTTAGTTTTACAACCAATTCTCACTATTAACTAACAATTAACTATGACATTTGCCTCAATAAAATCGCAATTTGCTGCTTATTAATAGTTATAATTTTAGTTTAGGTTTATTTTAAGTGTAGGTTTATGATCATGCAAAATAAGGCATTGATATGTGCTAATAAACTAACAGACAGCCAATATGCTAGTAATATGCACGCTAATAAGCAACTAGTAAATAGAGAATTGGTCCCAAAGGTGTTACCATAAATATATCAACTCTATTTTTTATTGACATCTATGAAAAACCTTCAACATGGATATAATTTTTCTATTACATAAAATAGTGGAAAAGTGTATTGTATATTCTTAAAAAATCTTTCAACAACTGTTCATTGAAGGTTCTTTGGGGAACCAAAAATGTTCTTCTATAAAACAAATGCTGAACCTTTATTTTTAAGGGTCTGTGTACACCTGTAGTTCAGTTATCTTTGTTGTTTTGGTCTTGACCTAAAAGTAAATGATACATATAGTCTTGGTTTGTTTAGCATTCACACTGTCATTTTTAACATTGATTCCAAAGATACTAAGTAAAAGGCATAAGGATAAGGTCACAAAGTCATTGGGCATATATTTCAGTCAAACCGCACCAGAGATCTTTAAAAAAAACACCTTTTCAGGGTTTATCAGAAAAGCCAGCTTTTCAGGGGTTCTCGGTTCACTTGTTTTGTGCACACCAAGGTTCAGATGGCATTGTTTATGCTTATTCAAATGAACAACAGTTCGTTTTAATCGAACCAAACCTGTCAAGTGTAAAGATGTCCTAAGAGTCTATAGATTACTAGTTGATGCATGATTAGCCATATGGGTGAATCTCACAGAAAACATCAAGAAGTCTCTGTATCGTCACAAAATAAAATACAAATAAATAAATAACCAAATAAATAAAAAAAATAATATATATGTATGATTATGATTAATCCCACTTAACATTAAACGTTTTTAAAAATACTTTATATGTGAAATTATTGCAATATAAATCTTCAATTTATATAAAGACAGTATATTTAATATTTGTTAGATGGCATCATTTTTTATGACTAAATGTGAGTATCACTGATACCAATACTACTGATGTCTCTAGTAAATTTGAATTGTTTCCCCCTAATATTTCACAACTGACTAGCCATTCAAAATTACAGTATAACTGAGAGCTGTCAAATTTAACAAACACACACACGCATGCACGCACGCACGCACGCACGCACACACACACACACAAACACACACACACACACTTAAATGTTTCTGGTGACATATAGCCCAGACATTTCTTTGGTTTACCCATTTATCTGTAATGCATTTGCAATTCTACAAATGCAATTCTATACATACTTTTTCTTTATTGTGTTGATCACATTATCCATCAGTATTTCATTATTAAGTTGCAACTGTTTGTTTTTCATGAATTTTAGAACACAGCCGCTGCATTATTGATGGCGTACATATGAAGCTCTCAGTGGTGCAGGTGTATTGCTGTGTTTTTATGGTCCTTTCTAACGAGTCCTGTGGCAGAATATTGTTTCACATTATGCAGGACTCTGTCAAGTCAAATGAATTGAGCGTGTTTATGGGGAGGGGTCATTGTCTATGACAAAGAACCTCATCTGGGCTTTTACCATACACAAAATGACTCGAATTAGATTGTGGGTGATGTAAGCTCTACTAAAATCAGCGAGTATAGCCCTCTGGGTCCTTTTCATATTCTGGTGATATTGAAAGAGATGATGGAGAGGTTATGGTGGGGTTTGATATTTAGCTTATTATAAGAGCTGGTTTACTATCAAACTTACAGTCAACAGCTAGTTTTGTCATTCTCATGCCAAATAAAGATCATATTTACCAGAATTATTTTAATATATTCACTATTCCCATGAATATCTGAACCCATACAGTAAGTTCATTATCATGTAATTTTAAACAGATAACTGAGTGGATTCTACAATTTCAAATGTTCCGTTTAATATTTATTTTTCAAAACACATTTTTTGCCAAACATTCTAAATGTTTTGAGGTTGAATAATAATAGACTGTTTCAACCATGTGGTCAAAAAGACGATGTGAAAAATCTATACTGTTATGTTTAAAGGGGAATAATGTCAGGGGAAAAAATCTGAAAATGAACAGAATAAAAAAAAGTTTTAATTTCAAAAAGTAATTGAAGGAGTATTTTTTTTACATTATTATTTATAAACATTTTATAAATAATAAAGAAATGTGGCAAAAATAAAAACATTAACAAATTTCCATTACAATCTGAATCTATTAAATAACTTGCCCAAGTTCAGTGTCCTCTTAATTCTATCATTGTAAGTCATGGGGACACAAAGCACAAATGGCACAGTTTCCTGAGAATTACCCAAAAGCAGATGCAGTATCAAATCCCATAATAGCCGCATGTCTGTTGAGAGTAGTCTGGAAATTCACTTTTCTCTTGGAGTTGAAACAAAGCCAACTCACCACCTTTGTTTCAGCAGTTTATCAGGAGTATCTCCCCTTGACCAGGTGCACGGAGCAATAGAGCAGCTCTCTCCATCAGCCGAGTTCAACCCTCAAACTGCCTTCCTTGTGAATCACTGCAATGACAAAGAAATCCCATTAAGCGTTTGCCAGTTTGCACACCCCATCAATCTCACTTGTAGCAATGAGGAAGCCAAAGTGTGTGAGAGGCAAGTGAATGATAGTTGGACACAGGATGTTTAAAACCTACTGAATTTTCCCTTAAAAAGTCAGAAAGGAACACCAAAAACTCTTCGCATTAGCTCTGAATTTTATTCTAATGAACTAAAACATATTCAAATATTCGGAGAGTAATGATTGAAAGAAAATAGCAAGAACACCCAGAATGTCCTCTACCTGCAGCTGTGAGATCATCGTCAAGCTGCAACAGGCAGTGATAAGACACCATTGACATCTCATTGATTCAGCCTCATCTCATTGATTTGACTCTGCCACGTGCGTCACAGAAAGGGACAGGAACCTTTGGATCTGTCTGCATCGTTTGGCTCCTGCTGGCCCACTGGAGAGAAAGAATAATGACAAGATAATAATAAAGAAATAGTTCAGCCTAAAATCTAAATTAGCTGAAAATGTACTTACCCTTAAGTTATCCAAATTTAGATGTTTTTTTCTTAATCGGATTTGGAGAAATGTAGCATTACATCACTTGCTCACCAACGGATCCACTGCAGTAAATGGGTACCGTCAGAATGAGAGTTCAAACAGCTAATAAAAACATTACAATAATCCCTTAAGTAATCCACACGAGTCAAGTCCATCAGTAAATGTTGTGTAAAGCACAAAACTGCGTGTTTGTAAGAAAATGTTTTACCTTCATACCATTGCTACTAGCTGAAATATGAGTCTTCTATCCATAATATAGCTTTCTCTAATGTAAACATTGTCTCATCTGAACCAGGAGAGAAATATGCACATATCAAGCAACATTTATAAGTGAAAACTGTCCAAAACAGTTCTAAAAAATATGGCAGTGGATTTTGATGCGAAAAGATGCAGACGCAGGAAGTGTTTTATATATTATGATATTTTGGCCATAAAGTTAAAATGCCTTAATGATGTATTTGTCCCTTATAAACACCCAGCATTTTGCTTTACAAAACATTAATTGCTAGACTGGAGTTGTGTGAACTACTTGTGGATTACGGCACCCATTCACTGCAGAGGATCCATTGGTGAGCAAGTGATGTAATGCTAATTTTCTCCAAATATGTTCCCATGAAGAAACAAACTTAACTACATCTCAGGTGGCCTGAGGGTGAGTACATTTTAAGCAATTAGAAAATTTTGGGGTCAAATATTCCTTTAAATACACACACACATAATTATGAATAAATCAATTTGCAAAGATGTTTATAGAGGTATTTACCATATAAATGCTATACATCGATTTTACATTTCCAAATATAAAATTAATTTAATTCCCATGGCTTTTGTTGGGGAGGGGGTATTTTTAAAAGCATTATCTATAAAAAACAAGCCTAATGAGTTTATATGAGTGTTAAAAATGAATTCTGGGAAACTCACATTGCTAGAGTTCAGACTGTATGGCGCTTGTCAGTCGTGCACAAGTCAGAGCAGCACAGCAGGAGAGAGAACACTGTGATCTATTCAGTGACGTCTATGAGCATGTGACCGAGCCTCAACTGTCACGCAGATATTACTTGTTAAAGTCACACATTTATTTTTGGATTCAAATGTATGCACACCTGAAGGTTAAATTACAAAAAAACACACTAGCATAGTTATGAATGTCACATTATTGGCGAGGATCTAAGAAACTACTTTTTCAAAAAGAGAGATGTGCACCTGTGTGTGTGTGTTTACATACCTATAGTTTGGGGACAAAACAGTCCCCGGAACTTAATTAAATCCAACAAAAGTTCCCAACATTGTGGAAACCTATTTTCCCCAGAAGGATCGTTAAACTTGAAATCACCTACATTGTGGAACCCAGTCACCATAAGGACAGCTTAATAAACATACTAAATAATATCTTCATGAAAATCTAAAAATTCTGAACAGTTTGTGTGAGAGTTAAGCTAGGTTCAAGATTAAAGAAAATAAAATCTTAGAAAATATAATATACATAAATTGTTATGGTTGAGCCCCCTTTTTGACCAATCTGATAGAAGCACTGTGTTTTGTAGGGAAAGCTACTCAATACATTTTTTAAAAGTGAACAAAATCTAATTTAGCAAGACATTTAAAAAATTGCTTGTCCTTGAGGTAGAATGCTTTTAGAGAAGTATAATTCAAGGCCACAATCGCTATGATGTTTGAGTCTCACAGGCGCCAGACGGCTGCCATCTGTGTCGCCAGCAGAAATGTTTTTGACCCCAATTAGCTCCCCTGTCTCTCCCCAGCACCTAAAGGACAGTCCACTCCACCACACACAGACAGGTCCTTGCTTTTACAACTCTCGTGAAGTATGGTTAACAACAGGTAAATATATAACTCCTCTTACAAAAAATTCTGAAGCTTTGAAGATGCTTTGAACATTTGACTGTTTGATCAAATGCGTACTTCCTAGTAAATACCAACCCTGAGGTTCAATAGGCCCTTTTGATTATTTGTATTTTTTTAACCAAATCACTAAATAGCAATTAACAAAACCACAGCACTCGTCTAAAACTGTTACACTATGCACTCCAAAGCCAATCCTGATTAATGAGGTCTTCACCTGAAATGACAAACCATCAAATTTGAGGTAATTTCATATATATATATATAAATTGTTTTTTGTTTTTGACTTAAATATGTAATTGTTTAAATATATATAACAAGTATTTTGCCATATTATTGCCCCCTTATATCTATGGTCAACCAGGGGTCATTTTGCCCTTTTAGCTGCCCTTATATTTGCATACTTTTAATCAGAAGATGCTTCTTTTATCATTTCTTTTCACATAATTTAGTTTCATCAATATTCATTAAAAATAAATGTTTTCTAATTGTCCAATTTTAGGACCAGAGAAAAACACCCTACAACTTTTCTACAACTTTTCCCCTTGTCTATTAGTTTAGCTTAGCATGATTTGCAAATCCATGCACTGATTTTGATTGACATCAGTTCAATTATTCTAAAAATGCAGTTCCTATATTTTCACTTGTTTTTACACTGATAAGCATGCTATTTTTATATTGCTTTCTCTTTGCTCTCTCTAAATTCGGAGGCAGCACCCTGACCCTCACCAGCTGTCCATCATTACCGTGTTTAGTAAGCCAGTTAATAGACTGCCTCTCGGATCACAGGTCAGCCACTCACATGAATTTGATCTGAATAGTCATTACATTTTTTGCAAGTTTCTGAGAGGAATTCCTTATGCAGATATGGGAAGCAGAAACAGAAATGCATGACTGATTCACTTGTTAAACTCAGTGAAATAAATGTAAACATAATTCTTTGCTTTTCCAAATAGTTTACGCATGATTTTTATTAATGTTTTTGGCATAAGGACTGCTTGTATGATGTTCTTTTATTTATTTATGTGATCCATTCAGCAATGGAACTTCACAGCAATGTTCAATATGAACCATCCTTGTACTGAAAATCTTACAGAATTAATTACAGAATTGATAGATTTTAGAATTAAATGAGTCAATATATTTCATTTTTTGGTTAACTATTTCTTTAATGATATTTCCTGAAATGTGGAATATCTAGAAATGTTCATTAAAGGAATAATTCGCCCAAATATTTGCTGAAATGGTATTCACCTGCAGGCCATCCAAGATGAAGATGAGTTTGTTTCTTAATCGGAACAGATTTGGAGAAATTTGGCCTTACATCATTTGTTCACCAATGGATCCTCTGCAGTGAATGGGTGCCGTTAGAATGAGAGTCCAAACAGCTGATAAAAACATCACAATAATCCACAAGTAATCCACATGTGAACAGTAGCTTGTTTGTCATAAACTAAACCATGATTAAGAATTTTTTAACTTCAAGCGATTGCTTCTGACTAAAATATGGAGTCCTCTATCCATAATGCTGCTTTCTACAGTGAAAAAAAATGAATCAGGAGAGAAATATGCAAAGATCAATCACCATCTACAAGCGAAAACAGTTCTAAATTGTTCTAAACAAATATGTCTGTGGATTTTGATGTAAGAGGATAACAGGAGATATACTTTTTTACCCAAGGAAACATTATTATGGATTATGTTCTCATATTTTGGTCAGAATCAACAGTTTAAACAATTTAAAAACGTGTTAACAATGGATTTTTTTCTTATAAACATTCAGCTTTTCACTTCACAAGAAGGTAATTGATGGTCTGCAGTCATTTTGATGATTTGTGACCCTGGACCACAAAACCAGTCTTAAGTCGCTGGGGTATATTTGTAAAAAAAATGTCGCAATATATATATTTTTGCACCCTCGGATTTCAGATTTTAAAATAGTCGTTATTCAACCAAATATTGTCCGATCCTAACAAATAATACATCGCTGTAAAGCTTATTCATTCAGCTTTCAGATGTTGTAAACATCTCAATTTTCAAAATTTGACACAATACTAAGTCTAGTATTTAAGTCTAAGTCTAAGTCTAATACTATTAAGACTGGTTTTG
This sequence comes from Gymnocypris eckloni scoliostomus, assembly GCA_027564155.1. Taxonomy (NCBI): domain Eukaryota; kingdom Metazoa; phylum Chordata; class Actinopteri; order Cypriniformes; family Cyprinidae; genus Gymnocypris; species Gymnocypris eckloni. Next base: position 20,379,697 of record CM050428.1, read on the forward strand.
TGGTCCAGGGTCACATTTATGGAGTATTGTGACGTTTTTATCAGCTGTTTGGACTCTCGTTCTGACGGCACCCATTCACTGCAGATGATCCATTGGTGAGCAAATTATATAATGCTACATTTCTCAAAATCTGTTCTAATGAAGAAACTCATCTACATGTTGAGTGGGTGGGTGAACTATTCCTTTAATGCACTTGTTTAATTCACTTGTTAATGGACTTTTTGTTTAATTAATCAATAGTCATTCTCACCACTCCTTTAGTCAAGCTGCTGGTTTCTTGCAGAAACTGATCTTGATTTCAGCTTCAGGTAATTATCTGAAACCCATTTGCTCGCCTCACGCATCAAAGGCTGCACATTTGCTTGTTGGGCTTATTCACTTCACAGCCCTCGTCTTTTAGCCTCTGCATTGCAGCAATAGAACAGTAAAATGCATAAAAATGCTTTCAGGTCCGTCAGCTGCGGAGTTCAGTCGATTGGGAGTATTTATCATGGGGGTGCTTTCTATCTTTAGAAAGGCTATCAACACGTCAGAGCGGTCAGGACAAGCGTCCACGGAGCACTGTCATCCGAAGACGTCCATGTCCCCCAGCCAGGACGGAAAGAGAACTGGTGCGTCCGTTCGCTTCAGCGAGCTGATGATTGCCTCAGACCCATGCTACTTCTCAAATGGAAGATTCAGTCAAGAGGAACAAGTTAAAACAAAGCTTTCTATTCAATTTCATCACAACACAGAGATCACAGGCTTCTCTGATCAATGCATTGCACATACACGCATAGCATGTTTCAACTGTAAAGTCAAAGAATCACTTGTCTATATTTTCTAGAGTCTAGAACATATTTAATAATTGCAAACCTAATTTGGTTCCTCTACCAAAAACATTTCAGTATCCAGTATTCAGGCTATTTTTCTCAAGCCATTTATAGGCAGGATACATGCAATGGTTGTTGCAGTCCCATTGTTATTTCTCATCTCATAATTTCTCTGTTTTCAATAGCCAATTATGCTTCCATTACTGCTTTTGTGGCACCACATGTCGCAAACAACATGACGAACAGCTCTTGAAGATAAAAGCCATAAACGATTAGCCACCTGAAATATGATTTGCAATAAAACCAAAGTAGTCTTCAATCTCTATTCAATATGTCTGCAGCACTCATTGAGAAGATAATGGTGATAAAGGATAAATGTGTATTCATCTATCAGAGTCACAAACCAGTGTGTTCAGAACCATTCAAATATAGAATGTCTTAATGGGATAGTTTGCCCAAAGATGAACATTCTATTATAATTTACAAAACCTCATGACAGTCATTCCAAAACAGCATGACTGACTTTTTCCACCGAACATGTAAAAATACATTTTGAAGAGCACTGCGGTGTAATGAATCTATTAAGCTATTATTTCAGCTTTGGGGAATTATTCATTACAGATACAATATTGCTTTGATTAAAGTGATATTAATCTTTAACTTATGATTTCTACTTTATTAACGACTGGTCCAGCGACCATTAACATCAGTATATCTTTAACAATTTAGTTTATTTTGCATTCGTGGCCGACGATACTACAAAATAAACTGTTTTATACCATTTGAGCTAGGTAACGTGATCTTGGCAATTAGTTTGAACTAGAAAATCACACATCCCAAGACATCATTCTTTATCAATGAAACAAGGTTTATTTGCTAACTGTTATTCTACAATACATGGACTAACTTAATAAAAACACATAAACAACACATAAACATACACACACACATACCAGGAGTTTTGCGAGTAACGTTAGAAGAAAGTTTAAAGCAGCACTCTTTTCTATCTCATAACTGTAACTAAAAGAAGATCACGAACAGAGACTCTGCTATGTTTCTGCGTACAGATCAATTCACCAGTTCAGAAAGAATAGAGATTTTGTTTGATACTTGCTTTACGTTAAGCTGGCCGAAGATCTTTTTTTCCGTTCCACGTGTTTCCTTCGTGTTTCCTGGGGAAAAAAAGTAAGCCAGTTTGGCTTTCTACTTCTTTAGATAACTGCAGTGAACTTGCATGTCGATTTTCTTCAACCCTTCTCATCAGAAGACGCTCCTGACGAGGTGTTAACTTCCGTGGACGACCTGGACGTCTCTGTGAGATGGTTGCAGTTCCATCTTTTTTAAATGTTTGTACCACTTTTTCTACAGTATTCTGACTGATAAGTAAAGCTTTGCTGATCTTCTTGTAGCCTTCACCTTTCTTGTGTAAAGAAATTATTTTCTTTCTCAGGTCTTGTGACATTTGTCTTCCATGTGATGCCATTGCTGACAGCATGAAATGGGAAGGGGTTTTCTTTAAGTAAGTTAAACAGATGTTATATAAAACTTAGTCTTGTCAACATTTTGGAAAATGTTTTTGTGTTCATTGAGATATTGTTTAAAATGTTACTTTTCAAAGGGGGTGTACTCATTTACGCTGAGCACTGTATATGTATTGTTTCTTGAGTACACTATTCTAATAGCCACGATTTTCCTTTTTTAGAAATCATCTATGCAGGTTTGTGTCTTTGTCTCCCAACGAAAAGCGCTCGAGGAGGGGCTTTGAGGTCATGCAACAGTCAGTCCCTTGGGATCTGGACAACATCTCAATCCTTGCAGAGATAAGAAAAAGGGGGTATTTGCAGACAGAGAAGCGCCACTTTTCTTTAGTTGGTTGGCATTTATGACTTGGAAAATGAAAGGAGGAAAAGTTCTTAAAAATGTGCTGTTTTTCTATCATCTACAGCAGGTATAAACAACATTGAACCCAACTAAAAAAAGGAGACACTAGACTGAGTTTTTTTCTAAAATCTTCTTTTGGAATTTACTGAAAAAAAATTATTACAAAAAATAAAAACTATTTAGGACAAAATACTGTACAATGACCCTTTTACAGATTAAACTGTCTACATTTGTAAAACAAATAAATACAAAACTAATATGAACTGTGAAAAAACATGAAAAATGTATAAAACTAAAAACAGAAAAACGTGTACAAACACTTACATCTAAAAAAAAATTATATGGTGAAAAAGTTCATTTTCTTTCTTGTAACTTATTTCAAAAAGTGAAACTTTCATCTATTTTAGATGCATTACATGTAAAGTAAAACATTTGAAAAGGTTTTTGTTTTAATTTTGATGATTAGAACTTACAGTTACTGAAAGTCAAAAATCAGTATCTCAAAATATTAGAATATTTACATTTGAGTTTCAATAAATGACCATCCATACAGTATAAATTGTGGGTATCTCTTGTTCTTTGAAACCAGAATAATGGGGAACACTGCTGACTTGACAATGGTCCAGAAGATGATCATTGACACCCTCCAAAGAGGGTAAGTCACAGAGGGTCATTACTGAAAGAGCGGGCTGTTCAATGAGTGCTGTGTCAAAGCATATTAAATGCAAAGTTGACTGGAAGGAAGAAATTGTGTAGGAAAATGTGCACAAGTAACAGGGATGGCCACAAGCTTGAGAATACTGTCAAGCAAAGCCGATTCAAACACTTGGGAGAGCTTCAGTGCACTTGGGAGAGTCAGTGCATCAAGAGTCACCACGCACAGACATCTTCAGGAAAAGGGCTACCCCTATGAAACATAAACATTGTCAGAAGCATCTTATCTGGGCTAAAGAGAAAAAGAACTGAACTATTGCTCAGTGGTCCAAAGTGGTCCTTTTTTCAGATGAAAGTAAATTTTGCATTTCATTTGGAAATCAAGGTCCCAGAGTCTGGAGGAAGAGTGGAGAGGCACATAATCCATGTTGCTTGAAGTCCAGTGGGAAGTTTTCACAGTCAGTGATGATTTGGTTGCATGACCAGCATGTCATCTGCTGGTTTTGGTCCACGGTGTTTTCTGAAGTCTACAGTCAACCCAGCCATCTACCAGGAAATTTTAGAGCACTTCATGCTTCCTTCTGCTGACAAGCTTTATGGAGATGCTGATTTCATTTTCCAGCAGGACTTGGCACCTTTCATTAGCTGTAAGCTCTAATCAACAAAATTAAAACAAAAAAAACATTTGAAGTGTTTTACTTTACATGTAATGAATCTAAAATATATGAAAGTGTCACTTTTTAAAAATAAATTACGATACATTTTTCACCATATTAAAATTTTCTGAGCTGTACCTGTATGTATATATATATATATATATATATATATATATATTTTTTTTTTAAAGTAATTATGACACAATCCGGAGAAGCTTTTCCTTTTAAGATTCTGTATCAGTGGCAGAACGAATTGATTAAGAAGTCATGTTCAAAAATGCTTTTTCTCTTCAAGGAGGGAATCCCATCTAAGCCTGCTGTGATTTCCTCCATTATTATTTACTGGCTTATCGTGTTAAGAACTTTACTTTAGGAGAATTGGAGTGTTGAAAGTGGTCTACAAGTGCGAAAGTATTGAGTTGTACACTTTAGATGCACAATCAAACACTTCCATTATCACCCAGAATATCTGTCAACACTGGAGAATTGGAAATGTGGGCTACATCACGATGGGTCCATTAACTTAATGGACAGAGGGTGGTTGTGAAAAGAAAAAAACAGATGGGGAGTGTGTTAGAGAGACAGGATGGGGCTGGGACAGTAACCTTTGGGCTTTTTATTGGAATGAGATGACACACTCGAGCAGCTCTTAAATGAATGGCATCTGTAGCGTGGTTTCTGCTGAGAGGGTTGCCCTTTTCTTTGCAGCACGGTCCAACTGAAAATGAAACACTGCCTCTTTTCTCTGAACACCTCAGAGTCGGCCTCTCAGCCTCACCGTATTCCCGCCAGATGTGGCATCAATGTACCTTTTAGCTATGTTATCGAACTGTGATGCTGGGTCTGATCTGTGGTTCAACGCTTCCTGTTCAAAAGGCTAGCTTCAGTTTAACAAAAATAAATTTTTAAATAGGGGCATCGTCCGAATGACGCAATTTCATTACAAGCCACGACTCGTATATAAAGTTCTCTAAATGCAATTACCAACATTCTTATCGTTGTTATTGTCCCATTTGAGGACTCTAATGTTCATTGGTTCTTTTTGAAGAGTCTTCTCTGAGCAGTTAATTATTTAATTTTTTTTATGTCCACGCGCCATGCATACAGACGAGACACGCTTCCATAATTCCTCGCTCCGTTGCACTTACAGAGATTGCTGTTTTAGAAATTTCACCCAAATTGCTCTCAGCTTTCCGGCCAGATAACACCCAAGGACCTCACATCCAATGCGGAGGATTTCCTTGTAATCACCTTAAATGAGAAAGACAGGCGTTTTAAAGTGGACTTATCGAGAATGTACAGGAAAAATTTCACAGTTGGCCTACCAGCATAAACACACACGCACACAGCTCCTAGTCCTTCACAGTTAAAAAAACAAACTCTTCTTGGATTTTCATATTACACATTGCTTTGTAAATCTCTGTGGCTCAAAAGAATGCTTAAAGAGTGCTGATGTCATTCCTTCCATTCTTATTAAAATTTATAATAATAAAAAAACTAACACACAGTTTATCTATATTCTGCCCCTTGTTCTTCAATGATTAGGGCTTAAATGACAGGTATTGTGAAATAGCAAAGCTTCTGAGCATGGGCGACGTTTAACTCGAGTCGGGGAATTAAAAAATAGCAAAAAAAAGCAAAACATCTTAAGCAAATTTACAATCTTATTACGTATAAGTATCAAAACAATGTCCTACCTCACTGCACGGTATCAAAGCAGTTAATAGTAACAGCACAGTCAATAATAACTTAAAGCGGTTGAACTTTCTACTGTCTTTTACTGAAAATTAATTTACTGGTTGATCTGGCCCAATCTCAAAGATGGAACTGGATGTCGCTCTGAACGCATGCTGTCTGTGGAGGTTTGGCCAGTACCCATTCTAGAATTAAATTGTATTAAATACAATTTAAAGAAATTTCTGATCATACCCATAACGCAGTGGCTATTTACACCTCATATCATATGTAAACACTTGTGTTACTACGGCAATGACTGACGCATTTTAATTGCATTCCAAAGAGATCCGCTATCAGCCCTGCAGTGGAAAACTAATAACTGTACCAGCCGGCTCGGATCAGACGATGGATTGGTTATGCAGAGAAAACCGTTCAGCATGATGGTGGAAAAGTGGCTTTTAAATGAATCCAAATTTCTGGCATGAAACTCTAGATGGCGCAGTCCAATAGGTCAAACTCAATCTGACATAGTGACGTCATCACATGGCGCAGCTGTAGTTTTGTCAAAAGTACCGAAATTTAAAAAATTTCAAATTCCTGCTAGCATTTGAGGATCTGCTCACAGACGCCTGCTTTCAAATGCTCCCATGTGCTTCTGTGTGAGTGCTTGGTGAAGAGCGTGAAGCGATGATCATTGTAGCCAATCACAGATATATCTGTTGGGCGTGTGAACACAATGGCCAATCAGCTGTGTTTAAGAATCTACTCAACAGCATTCTAATCCTAGCGGGAAATGGATATTTTTTAAATTTCAGTACCTACTGGTACCGAAGTCGGTACTTCTGACAACAATAAACAGCTGATTGGTTCTTTTTGCATCAGCAGCCAATGAGCTTAATGTTCAACATTCAAATACTTGGCTAGTGCCACTGTGGCAGTTACAACACAATTCAGAAACCCTCAACCTTCCCCAGCTTCACCTGTATAGCTCTGCTATGGGGTGATTCAAGTATGCTATTGGGGTTATTTCATATATGTTATATATGCAGCAGCAGTATTTCTTACATGATCACAGCAGCATGTTGTGGATGTACTGGCATTATCAAGTCTATGTATTTGCTCTACTGCAGCAGCAACAGCATAGCAGATCTATTCCCCCCAATGTCACCCTGCTTCTAAATATTTTTATTTGGACATTATGAAAGTGCAAATCTTAAAATCATATTGAACAGCACACTACTCTTACAATTTCTCCTATTAATATTATATATGTTCATGGGTGCTTGTTTATTGATATAACTTTTTTTTAAGCAAATCAACTGAGCTGTAAAAGCCATGTGATTAATCACTCTGGAGTTGCAAGAAAACATTTTGACATGCCATAAAAACATCAATGGAGCAGACAGAGAAAAAGCAGTCCATATCAAGCTTTAAAGAGCCTGGCTTTTAAATAAATAAAAGTCACTGGTAAAATCATAGATACATATACGTAGATGACTCATTAGCAACTGTTTCTATGGGCCGCTATACGTAAGCCGTCCGCCATATTGTAGTGGTAAACTTGACATCAAGTTGACCGTTCCAAGATGGTGGCTGCATCTACGTGTCTGGAGCGGTCAAATAGGGCGTCTATATATATCTATGGGTAAAACATCTACTATAGTATGATGAAATGGGATATTTAGAAAAAATACATTCAAATGTAATATATAATCAAATATATATGTATTAATATAAATTATATATGTATATATATATTATGATGTTATCTGAAAAAAAAGCCAGAATACATGATTAATTATAAATGGAGAAAATGCTTTTTTCTCTCAGATTGGTGGACTATCTACTATCTACCTATCTACCTACTACTGGTGGGCTAACTGAATCATGTTAACCAGCCAAACAAGCCAAATAAAAGTGATAGTCTACACCAAAATGGAATAAGAGATAATTTTCTTGATCCACTGCCTCACTGGACAGACAAGAGTTACGGCGTTTTACATAAATTGGATTAAAATGCAAAATAAACATTTCTGTTTCTGAGATAAGCACACTTGCTGAATAAAACATGCAATGTGATAAGGTCATCTAATAATTTGTAAAAAAAAAAAAAAATAGTAGGAAGAGTACAAAACTATCCAGTATACATTAAGTAGATACTATTCCATTAAGAATATATTATAGCCACAACAAATCTTCCAACTCATTCAACAATCCAGTCAAAAATAAGCATATATAGCACCAGTTGTTTTCACAAACACCTCTATTAGTTAAATTACATTCTCATGCTAGACATCTTTACACAACACTGAAGTGACCAGCTGCCGGTAGCTTGCCATATTAGGTTTCAAAAAATATATAAAATGCTTTTTATTTTTTCACAAACATACTGGATCTACAAGAGTTCAAGAGTCAATGAATTCCTTCTGAAATTCCCTGATTGGATCGCAGTCTCAAACACCTGCAGAAAGAGAGATAAGCTACTTATCCTCGAAATGTTCCAAACCCTAGTGTTTCCACATCCTTTCACACTGGATTATGGGGAGACACACATAAACAATATAATTGCTCATTTACTGTTATAATTACAGCGTCGCAGAGCTTGGCAAAGTGTTTTCTTATAGTCACAGCAGTATTAAATGCGAACCAAAATTGTCAAATGAACTAAAGAAATTATGCTATTCATATTGATATATTTTAGTTTCACTGTGCACTAACTGGAAAAAAGAAAATTACTGACTTAGTTATATTTGTTTTGTTTAAATATAGCCTGGAGCCAGCAAAGACTCTCTGTCATTCCTCCTCAGGGTAATCATAAATGAGCTGCAACTCCTAATGACTATTTAATTAGCGGCTAAAATGACTGAAATAATGAAAGGGATTTTTCATGGCTTGACCGTCAAATGAAAGCATTAATTTACACCATCTACAGTGTTTATAAGTTTACATACCACTTACAGAACCTATAAGATGCATTAAAAAGGGTAAATATTAAGAACTAATACTATGCAAACATTTAAACAAGTCAAAATTTGTAAATATATAAAGAAGAAATGAAATACTAAAATTATAAAGGATAAAATCAACTACAACTTTACCTGCAGAACATGCATAAAAGATTGAACGGTCTCAAAAACGTGGTCCAACCAAACCTCAAGTTCTCCTCACATGTCTGGCAGCATCTGTTTTGGCTCCTACAGGCAGAATGCTGAACATCACACAGGCAGAGTCACAATCCTTTGGCAGAAACACTCTCTGACTAAACAAGTGTGTGGTTTTTTGCACACTTGTGATTCATTTTCAAGGAGATTTTGTTCATCAATGAGTATGGCTGCCTTCCATGAAGTATCATCTGTCGACAACAGTCTGCTGTGACGTTGTATGATTAATTGTGAACCTTTCTGCCATCAGGTGATTTCATAAATGCTTAGCTTGACAACATCAGTACACAGTTTCATTATATGTAACATATCATGTAATGTTGTGCAATTTAATCAATAAAAGCTGTCAATGTGAGAAATTCCCTTTTATTTAATAGTTTACTACAGCAAGCATCAATATTTTCACAAAAGCCCTAACCCCAGGTATTCAACTTTATCTTGTAATTCAGCTCTTGCTGTTTGCGGACTTGAATCGTGCAACATACTGTGGAGAGGTGTGTTATTATTACTTTTCCAAGAATTCAGGCTTATGATTTTCACCAATATCTAGATGATAAAAGAGATGAACAAATCCTATAGACTTACACTGAAAGAGAGACTTGAGAGAGATCTAGAGACCAGAATATCATGGCGACTTGGAGCAGGGTTCTTGTGAGAAATAAACCACCAAGCATCCACCCAGATTGCTATAGCAGTACCAACTGGTACAGACCATCAGTACTTTTGACAATAAGAGCAACTAACAAGAAAGCCTGAGCAAATGTATAGCAGCATCTAGGCAATCACCTCAAAATCTGGCACAATTATTGCACAATAATCAGCAACCAATACAGATGCAAACCATCAAGTTCCATACACTCTTAAAAGAAAAGGTTCTTTATCAGCATCTATGGGTCTTTAACATCCACAGAACCTTTCCATGGCACAGAAGATTCTTCATAGCGGAAAAATAGGTATATTCAAAATGATATAATAAATGATCTGTGGGGTATTCTGAGGGTATTTCACACGTTCTGGGGACACCTGAGACTTACATGTTGTAAAAAAGGGGGGGCATAATAGGTCTCCTTTAAGAAGTGGTTTCTGAAAGGTTCTTTTGGGAAACCAAAATGATTCTTATAGCATCACTGAAAAAAAAACTTTTGGAAACGTTATTTTTAAAAAGTGTACAGTACTTTTTTATGCAGAATTTTTATATTATAAATCATTTTGAAGTTCCTATACAATAGGGATTTATTAGTCAGCCTGATGAGTCAGTACTCACCCTAAGGCATGTAGAGTCCAAATATACTGTAACCCAATCTGTTTATTGAGCAGTGAAGAAATAATCAGCTGGTAATGTATTCTGATTTAGTTTGCTGTGGTGAATCATAGTAAGTAGCCATCTAATGCCTGCTGGTGGCAGCCTGTTTAGGGAAAAGCGTAAGTCAACCAATGTTATCCTTCCGTCTGGAGCCTGCTTTAGTGCACATGCTGTTGCCCCGATCTCAAGCTTTTACGGTCTCTCTGTTTCTAAGGCACTAAGCATGGTCATTAACCATCAACATGGTCCCTTTCCTGTGTAAATGTACAGGGCTTGATTTGGTCAGAGTGTCCAGAAACCCTTATGTATGGTCTTAATATGACCATGGGGAAAAGGATTTAATGATTGACCACAGTATAGTCCCACTATTTACTCTCATGTTGGAAAACATGTTGCTGACATCTTGTTAAATAGCGAGTAAGCTTGTGGGAAGCATAATAGATGTTATTTTTCTTAATTCTTATTTTTTGTCTTAGCTTAATTTTTTACTTGTACATCACTTTGTATTATGTATATTTCTTTTTAGTTTTGTGTCTATTATGTACCGAGCACCTTGTGCAGAAGCTTTGGAATTTCGTTGTGTCTTGTGTACAATGACAATAAAAGGAAATTCTAATTCTAATTGAGGAACTATGTTTTTAATTTGTTGGCTTCTTAAAGATGCTGCAAATGCCCTTTGGCAATGGCACCCTACATAAATGTCAGGAGATGAATTTTTCAATTAAGTTTCAACATGAAGCTCGTACTCTTTGATTGACAACCACTCCAAAACCATTTTACTATTTTGCAGTTCGCCCTTGGCGATAGAAATTGATATGACGTTGTTATACTTGGGCTATGTTAAGTGACAAGGGCAAATTGGAGCTCTCTTGAACTTTCTAATAGTTCCATTGCATTTCTGCATCCTAAAATAGCTTGTCTAGACACTCAAAGACAAGCTTATCTGATTCCACAAATAACATCATTTAAATATGAAAGGCATGGATAATACACAAAACATGTTGTGGATTTGCATTTGAAACGTTTCAGTCATTTGCTTTGTATAAGATGCTTTCATACAAACATGCATTCAAGCAGCACACTTTTACAGTATTTGTTAAACCCATGATGCTGATGTTGCAGGCATCATTTTCTACCACTTGCGCACACAGAAACAATTGAACCACTGAAAAACACTTAAGTTGATTATGTTCTAGTGTCGTTTGGTAAACATTGTTGGGCAGAAAATGTACGATTTACAGAAAACTGATGCTGATTAATTGGATTCTATTTTTCTAAAGCAGTTACAGTTATTTTCTATGGATTAACAAAACAACTCAACAACGGAAGAAATGACTGCAAAGGCGTATAAATCTTATGAACCATCTTGAGTATTTGTTAAGATTTAAATCCCACTTGCTGAAATATTCTTGGTTATTTTATGCAGCTAATCTGAACAGTGTTCATGATTCTGAGCACAAGTCATTTAGATGTATTATTGTGTGCACATGCAGACTTGTTAGGTTCCAGTTTAACTTTGTTTTATTTGGTTTGAAGCTCCATTAAAACAAAGTTTAGTGCATCTTTATCTCTTCTCAGAAGTAGAAAAATATAAAGTAATATGTTAACGTCATATCGGACCGATCCTGTGGGATTCTAGCAGTGCAGTGCAGCTCTATTAATCAAACTGATTGTGTATGATACATCTCTGTTCTCTCTCATGCTTTTAATGATACTGGGGATTTCTAAGGCCTTTGATTGATTGCATTCATTCTTGTGATGCATTCTTATCAATGATTTTGGTTGACTCAACTCGGAAATGTTCACTTTACAATCAAGCTGATGATACCAGGAAGGAAATACAGCTGTAGAAGGACCCTTGGGAGGGTTTCTGTAATTGCACAGTTGTGACATTTCCAGAGTTGAATCAACAAATTGAGATATCGAGTCCTCAGACACGAGTTTGTAATATCATTATGAAAACTGGCAGATCGATCAAAGCACACTGCCATCATCAACAAGGGACTTATGAACTTAGAATGGAAAGAGTCTTAAACACAGCAGATGTCCATCGTTTGTGCCTGTATCAAACAAATAATATATATTAAACTCATGTTCAATTGCTCGTTTAACTATTTTTAATTACCAGAAATTGTGATAAATTACAATAGACTTGCAACTTTCTTACCCATTCTGGCACATTTCACTGAAAATGTATTATTTTTCTGGCACTATTTCATAAAAGGCGCCAAGTTTTGACATTAATTATCAGATCTCTGAAGAAAACAAATAGTTAAATTAGGATGGATATTGGCTTTCTCTTTGAAGGCTTTCCTTTGTTATTCACTGCACTGTGTGGGACTCGGACTTCTGTAATATGCACATTTTATCCTTCACGCATCACGCCCTGAGTCCATAGCACAATAATCAGCAACCAGCGAAGATGCAAACTAACAATTCTACCCTGCATGGCAGACTCACCCTAGAGCTGATCCTCTAATATCTCACAAAATGCTTTCTGCTCTCTCAGCAGGAGTGTCTTCTCTTGCCCCATTTCCTCAGCATGGTGACACGCTGGAGCCAGATGAGCGAACACAACTCATCCTGTAACGCACTTATCAGATCTCCTCCTCCATGCATCCAGCTGAGAGCTACAATGATACATCATTTGGGCCAGAAGCCCTTGTTAGCATCACGAGATGGTCATCTCAGCGAGAGGCTGTTTTTGCCATCACCATAATCAGAGGTTTTCTATAAACCCGCCCAAGGACAAACACATGACTGTTTAAACTCACTTTATAAGATCTGGCTTAAGCAGCTGGGAGGGCCCATTTTCTTGTCCCTTCACCTGTAGACAGAGTGCTGGCCTGTTCTGATTTGGCTGTTTTGGACTTGCCAGACAAGACTGGGTTTCAATTCACAACCGGCTCACCGCTAGAAAAGCAATCTCAACGCTTTCAGGTCCTTACATTGTATTTTGGATTTGGTTTCCTCACCATGAAATTGTTTTATTTTAAAACTGCCATTCATTGTGAGACTATGCAAAGGAGCTTTCGCTATCCGTCAGGCACATTTATCTACGGGCTATTTCATGTAAAAACACACACTCGTCTTCAGACATGTTCTGATACTGAGCGCTGTGAAATTCTCACCTCACTGGTGTGACTGTCAGTACTCAATAATTGAGATGTCTTAAATATAGATTTTTCAGAACTTGTTCAGGGAATGCTGTGTTTAGTAAAGCCCCAGCTAACAAAAATATGTCCTAGGAGTGTTTGGCTAATGTTTCCATTAAGTTATAAAATTGCCATTTCTGAATATTCCCAGTTCAGAACGACTAGCTTTTTAAAAAAGAAATCTTGGTTATGTAAACGTTAAGGAAACATTTTGTGAATGCAGCTTTTGAATGCTCTCTAAACAATCTGAAACAAATAACACCAACAAAATGCTATATTAATTTCCAAAGAAATTTCCAAGAAAAAGTGTTCAGTGAAGTTTGTAAAAATGTATTTGAGGCGAGACTTAGGTGAACGTTATTAAAGATCAGATGACTTTGAATGAATGTTCCATTAGTGTTACTGGAACAGTCGAAGTTCTGAGAACATTCCCTGCTAGATGGAATAGTTTTCTAGATGCCTGTTTGACTACAAGCATTTATTCAGAAATTAGAATAAATCTAAAACTAATAGTTCATTATTAGGATTGGACAATAGAAATTAATTAAAAACACTCTGATTTGATTTGTACAACTCTGGATTCTTAATATTGTATTTCATTTCTGTCAGTCGTTTCTGTCATATTGTTCAATTTTTAATTGCTCTATAAAAACATTGGATAAAACTTCCAGCCTCAAACAAACTGATCAATTACAGAGAAACTCGTAAATTAGAGAAATTTCCCAAAGAAAACTCATATCCCTAATATGTTTCAAAATGTCTTAAAAGGTGTTCAAATCTGCCAAGAATGCGAACATACAAGATTCAAATATAATTTGTTAAATATAAAAAAAATGTTTCATTAATTACTCACCCTCATGTCATTCCAAACCCGTAAGACCATCATTCATCTTTAAAACACAAATTCTGATATTTTGATGAAATCCAAGAGCTTTCTGACCCGATGCAACGGACACGTTCAAGGCCCAGAAAAGTAGTAAGGACATCATTAAAATAGTTCATGTGACATCAGAGGATCAACCTTCATTTTATGAAGCAAAAATACTTTTAATTTCTGGGGGAATTTGACATTTTGAAGTAAAAACACTAAAAATATAGTATTTTCTAGTAAACATACTCATAAAACCTTTGTTTTCTATCCAACTTTAAAAATATTTTGTGTATAAAAGACCAACCTATGAGCAATAAAACATTTTATTTCTTTGTCTCTGTTTGTCAAGATGTTTGGTTTAACGTTCCTAATTCCCATTGTTTGCCCTTAAATTCACAATTTAACGTTTTTATTGTTTGATCGATATTCATTTGAACTTTTAGACTGCAAACGAGATATTGAATTGACAACAGCACAGATTGAAGTTTAATCCATTGCAATGCCAATGGTCACGCTTTTTGCACACAGCTCTCAAAGCATCATTATTGTCTTGGATCATCACTTCATCAGAGGATGAATGGACAGAGGACACACTGTGAATGAGTGTGCGGGTATTCTGGGAAAATGTTTGCTTGTATTTTTAGTTTCCTGGTTTGTTTTCAGAGACTGCAATCCTTGACGTAGAAGATAAGTCTTGACGTACACCCATCCCAATACATCTTCTCCTGTGTCCTCTCTCTCTCTCTCTCTCTCTCTCATCCCACTCTCGCGCACACACACACACACTTGTAAAACAGGGGGTTAGGGGTTGGACCACAGGGAGGGGTGTGTCTCTATAAGACGACCGAGCAACAGCATCCTCTTAGGAAACAAACAGAAGCAGGCGATAGGAGAATATAACCGCCTTCAGTTTCAGCAGATCTGCTCAGGACAGGTGCCTGAACCGCACACAGCTCAGGTAAGCTGACTGGAGGGAGAAAACACTTTAGATTCACATCAATTTACTCAGGCCACTTTGCACGAGTCTGTTTGCTGATTATTTGTAATTGGGCATGTGCAATACAAAGTATTTTTCCATTAAACTTAAATGGAGAGTTTACTCATTTACTCACCCTCATGTCCTTATATCTTCTTTTGAAAGCAAGTCATTCAAGTTTTGAACGACATGAGGGTGTAACTAAGAATATTATCACTTTCAAGGTGAAATATCTTGTTAGATCAGGAGTTTGTTTTATCAGTAAGTATTTTGTCCACTTTTATCAGTAATTATTATTTGACCACAATTTTTTCGCATATTCAACTGACATAAAGCATCAAATGATGTATTAAAATGATGGTGTATGGCTGTTATATATCTTCTGAAACCTATTTATGTGAATGACAGGGATGTATTTTTCACTTTGCTCTCATAATTGTATCATCGATTGATACATAGTGAAATCAATGCATTTCTTAACAGGGCATAATCCAGGCTACTATAGACCTATTATTTCATTTTAGGGAGACATTTACTGTACACTAGGGTGTTTAATTCAGCTGAGAGGAGTATTGACAGTATTGTGAAATATTTTTGAAAAGGAGCTGACTTTTGGTGCACAAAATGCCCGGCACCTGCTCCATTCATGGACCATTATCATGCCATTTTCTACTATCTTTGGCCAGTGCCTATACATTTCTTATGTGCTAGAGTTAGTTTGTTTATAACTGATCATTGGATTTCACAAGAGGTCATAATGAATTAGCCTTTAAATATCGTTCTGCCTTGGGTAATTCAGAATGTAACTTTCAGATGTTGCACTTTGCTAGATAATTTATACTTGCTCTATATCACAGAGTGTCACTAAATGCTTGCAAATGATTGCAAGAATCATGGCTATGATCATAAATAAAAAAGTGGTAATACTATTTTTAAAGACAAAAAGGAACCCTGGCTGACTGAAAATTTGATTCCATCTATCTATCGATTCCTTTCTATGAAAATTCTTAATTTTTGTATGTTGTATAAGAACATTACATTTAGGTGATTATGTAATATTGATGGCAATTGCCTCAGTTACTCTTTTTAAAAACTTTTGTAAAGACAAATCCACATAATGATTAATATAAAATTTTCACAAGTATGATAGAAAAATCAAACAGCTAGGATTTCTGAATCTAAGAATAGTCTGGTCATTTCTTTGAAGGCTCTGAGGCAAATGTATCGGCTCGTCCAAAATTCATGGCACAATTTTTGCCACTGTGAAATTGACTCATTAGCTGTCCTTGCAGTGTTTTAAATATCCTAAAGCACAAAAAGCATAACCATAGGCATAAAAGCTAAATATGTCAGCATAATCACAATTAATGACAGGATGTATTTAAAACAAAAATTTGAATCCAGCTTTATAATAAAATATGAAGTGATCTAATACCGCGGCACATACTATGAAGTATTTTAAAATAGCATAAATTACCAACATTTCCACGTTCTTTTTTATTTATTTTTTATATATAGATATGAACAGCGCAGTACATTAGGCAGTGCATCCTGAAAAAGCCCTGTTTGAAGATAGATGTGCAGTGCAGCAGTGTGATGTGATTTATGCTTAACATGCAGCTGTTAAGAGTTTATTTAAATTCTAAGTAGTTTATCTACCATCTTCCAACTTTTTTTCAGGTATTTAAATGTATCCAGACTAACATGACTGTTTGATACTGGACTACAAAAAGCAATGATATTGGTGTGAAGGACTGCAGGAGTTTAGTCCTTAATGATGTTTCATTTTCTCTGCCCTTAAAGTCAGTTTAACAATTGCATTCAGTACAGGAGATGAAACAATTACTTTCGCATCACAAGCATGAAAACAGCTTTAAGCTTCTTGATTAAATAATCTATCTTTATGTCAATGCAAAACCTGGCGGCTGTGTTTAAGTGTGGTGAATCCATCCATTCTAGCCATTGATTATTTAGCATCAAAGAAACAATTGTAGCTATTGGGACAATTTTGCATTCAATTTGTGTATGCGTTTATTTACTATTGAGTTTGCAGGTGTATGTGCACAAATTTGTCTTTGACCTTCATGGGCGGCAGCGGCTCTACTGATACACACAGTTGAAGCTGTCAATCTGTGTGTGTGCCCCTGACGCAAGTTTTTAATTCAGGATAGATCTCAACAACGTTGCTCAGATTGCAGGAAACCGAACAGATCTAACATTAGCGATCACAACAAAATGAAACATTTCTCATCAGATTCTTCTAAAGCCAAATTATAGCTGCACAGTTATCCACCTTCATTTTGAAGCTTTAGACTCTCACTGTACACCAACAATTGTTTCCTTTTTAATTCTCCTAGGAGAAACATAAATGATACTTAAGTGAAGCCTAACTGAGACTCACCATTGCTATGTAAGAGCAACATTATGAGCAATAAAATGTTCCTCATGGGTGTTGTTCCATCACTGGTCGCTTTATTGACATGTTTATAGCCAATAATAAACACTTTTACACATCAACTATTGGATACTAAAGGCTCTAAGGGTTAATAGTGGACTAGTAATAATGGTCATTGATTTCTTCTTTTCAAACTTATCTAACATGTCATGCATGAAGGACATTGATGTCATTAATCCAAACCAGGTACAGCAGTTAGGGTCATATAGTCTCCTCCCTAACGACCAGCCCATTATGATCATTTTCCATTATTTCTTTAGTTTATGGTGGTAGTGTCATATTCCTCTATATATCATCAGAATGATGTATTTCCAGCAGTTTCTTGAAGCTTTCCATCTGCACCTGCACAATTCTGGTCTAATTAGATACAGCAGTGTGCTGCCCGTCTCCATCACTGAGAGCCCCTGTGGTATTTAACTTTGATTATGATGCGCAAATCAGCTCCATTTACCTCTGGAGCTTAATTGAGCCATTGAGTGTTTTTAGCCAAGTGTGTTTGGCACACGTTGAAAATCTCAGGAGATAACACATCTGAAATGATGGACAATATCTACACAACAGTAGCGACTGGTGATGGAGACGGGAAATGAAGCAGAACATGAAATTATTTCCACTTGCTTTGTTTACTGGACACTGTCTGTCATTTCTCATCATGATATTTATGAGCAATGACAGAAATGCTTCATTGTACTCATTAGAAACCAGTCCCCAGGGTCTTATCTCCTTTTATCTAATTGGAATATAGAAAAGAAGCTGACAATGGAAGGTGGATTAATATATAAAATGTATGGGTTAAATTAACACTTAAGTTTACTTTAAATGTTTACACACAGCTGAGTTAAAGCTGCTCAGAGGAGACTGTGTTATATTTGCAGCATGTATATTTTAGTATGGATTTTATGCAGAATCTGACACAGACACTGTGCCCTAGTCCCTAGTCCCTATCCACCTAGTCCCTAGTAGGTCTCGACCAGAATATCCGATTATTAAAATATTCATTCGGTGGGTTGGCATTCGATTTTCAATTTTGAGATTCGAATGTCCTTTTTTTCTTCTTCTCTTGAACACCTGGCAACCCCCACAAAATGGTTCTCAACCCGTCCGCCTGGCTGAACATCTGCACCAGCAACAAGGTGCTGACCTTATAGCCCGGGGTGCCGTTAGGACGATTCTAAGGGCCAGACGATGGAGGGGGCCCCCTGAGGGAGAAACACAATTTCTACCGTAGGGGGAATGCGATTGTGATTTCTACCGAGGGGACCCCCTGACGCTTTGAGAGAATGAAAGAGAGAAGACGCGGTACAGCTGAATAAGTTTTCAAATGACTGATTTAATCTTTCATTTTTACATTTTAAAATTTCATAGCTTTTCTAGGTTTTTCATGACCGTACGATCCCTATAAAAGCAACTGATGCACACTTTTAATAACTAAAGATTGGTCCTCTCCCTTCCTCTAATCACATGCCGGATTCGTTAACTCTCTTTATTCCGGGACCTCTCAACTTACAAATTAAGCACTGGGCTACCTTAATAAAAGTATTGCTTTTAACAGACCTGTGTGTTTTGTATCACTAGTGTAGTGTCCGTTCTCGGAGCATATAAACCCTTCCCGCGTGATGCACGCCGCTTCCGGTTCGCGCTGTTCTGTAGTTTATTAAAAGTTTATTCATTCTGAACTTGTCGTGTGTCCATATTGCACCAAAATGGACACTGCACTCCCTTGGGTCCGCAGCAACACACCCGCCACGCGTGAAGTCGATTGGATGAACAGTTGTCGACATAATAAAAATGCAACAGACCTTTCTGCTTTTATCAGAGAGAAGAATATGTTCAGTCCCTCCCTCCGAAGCTTCGAATATTTGGTGCGGATTACTACCGAAGCTTCGAAGCTCAAAACATTGTATTCGGACCAGCCTTATTCCCTAGTATCTGATGCTGCGCTTCTTCTGTAAATGTAGATAAAATGCAGCTGAATATATATTTTATTTATAGTTACATAATTTTATAAATTTTTATTTATTTGTATTATTCCATCCATCATTTCACGTTAGTTTTTGGAAACCTACTTCAGAACAAAACATTTAACAAATTATTGACAAAAGACAAAATTTTTAATATGAAATAAAGCAACATTGTGAGAGATAGTCACATTGAAAGATATCGTTTTCATTATGAATTGAACAGAAAGCTATTGAGTCACATTGTGCGATAAAATGTCGTAAACACAAAATTAATTTGCAGTTACAAGAAATAGAGTTGCAAAATATCACTGGGAGATGCAAAGTCCTAAATATTAAAAAATAAAGTTGAAATTGAACATGAATTCACAATTAAGAGAAATAGTTGCAATTGTGAAAAAACACATTGTGCAATATATTATAGTGCACGCTGTACAATATAAAGTTACAGTTCTGTGATGTAAACTCATCTTGTGAGATATAAAGCCTGAACTGTGAAATAAATCATGATCGTGAGAAATTAAGTCACAATTAAAAGCAAGTTGCAACTGTCATTTATATTTGCATTTGTCAGATATAAAGTCAACTGTCTATATATATATATATCTTTACACTGAGACAGAAACAGACTTCCATGTTTCAATAATTTCACATTTAAAATATAAATTTCATAAGTTTATTTATACAATTGTAATTTTTGAGAAAATATATTTATACCGCCTCTATGTCACAAATCACTAAACGCACGCTACTAGGAAAGATATGAAGCACTGACATACAGTAAATAGAGCACTTAGTCTTTCCTTTTCAAAACAGAAAAGCTTTCTTATGATATAAAACGTACAGTTTCTCAAAGTGCACCAATTTCCTCCCACTTAGTCAATGAGAGATTGTTCTTTCCTTTGAGTATATGAGATAATTCCAAAGGTCACAAGTTAAATCACTATTTCTATCTTGATTAAGTCTTTTTTATTACATAATTGAGTTAGTTAATTAAATCTTGAAGGCCTGCCAAAGCTCTGCATCCCACATGTATGCTTCTGTACAAACCACAGTGAGATTAAGAACTTCTGGGGCACCTGAGGTGCACAGAAAATGTACTGGTAATCTAAATTAAAATGAGAAACTTCCACCAGAAAAAAATAGCTGCTGAAAAGGAAAAACTATAGATGTAACAAACAATCCCCACTTGAAATATCACCTCTAAACAACGCTGCACCCCGCCTGAATCCATTTAGGTACGTCATCTTGTAGTTACCAAGAAAAAGAAAAAAAATGACTAGATGGAGTGACAAAAATCAATATCCAGTTCTCTCCCCCTGCATAAAGTTGTTCGTAATTCACTCTCACACTTATAATTATGTGTCTTTCCTTCTCTATTACTCGTAAGTGACTGAATTCAATAAAACTCACTCAAGGGGTGCCTATCGATTCTCCGTGACTTACACCTTTGCTTTTGTTCCTGGTGACACCTTCAGTACAAGTGTAATGCAGGCGAAATGGATTTATCTTGAAGTTGCTTTTGAAGCAACTAAACAACTGATGGTTTGGTGTTCAGCAGTCACCGGCCACCCATCAATGCTGAAACGTACATTCACTGGTGCTTTATTTGCTTGACAAGGCAGCTGCGGGATAAGGTTCTTTTTCTTAAAGCTTTGGTATAAAAAGGATTGAAGCGCTTTATAGTCCTTTCTATTGTTTGGACTACTGTGGTGACTAAGACTGCTTAACGCATCACAGCGGCTCAAATCCTCCTCCTCTTCTCCATTCTGCTCCCATTACGCCACAAGCACTAATTCTAGCTTCAATTACTACAGATGATGAGTTTTGCTATAATGAAGTACTGGCATTTGCTAAGTCTGTCTCAAATACATTCAAAAGGTACCTTTAAATATGGTTAGTTAGATGCATTTTTATTAAATCTATATGTAAATTCAGACAGTCATTATTGCAAAAGAATCTCCCCCTGAAGGAGTTTATTTTTCAATAAAGACCTTGACTGTACATTACACTGCTCATTACATAGCTACTTACCTAATAAACAAATAAAAGAACATCAAATAATGAATTGAGTTGAAATTCTGGTATTAAATGAATTTATCTTAGATTAGCTTAAAGCGTCTGCAAAGAAAAACAGCCCATTACAACATAGAAAACAAGGTGCCCAGTAACCACTCAAACACTGACAATAAAACAACATTTATTTATAATAAAATAGAATTAATACTATCATTCTTTTTCTAGGTATAACATATTTGCTCTATTTTAAGTTCTCTCTATCAGTGAGTCTCTTTCTGGTTCTTAGTTCATTTTTTAATGGGGATTCTTCAGCTTCTAGTAATAATCACATTGTTGTGACACAGCGAGACTTACTTGACGAGAAATGTATTAGATTTGAGTCACAAAGACGGGCTACTGATGTTGCAATTGAGTAATCAGAAGAATGTCAGAAATACTTTGTTATTATTAATATGCTGAACTGACGTATACACATACTGTTGTGGTAAGATTTACTTCCAGGGTTTGTAACCTCTCTCACACCATCATCTCTGTCTCTACAGACTGCACTTCAGCTGTTAACACACTGCGTGATGAAGACTCCACTGTGGACACTACTGTTGCTTGGACTCTGTAACCCAGCATGGTGTGACTGTCAGAAGGATTGCCTCTTCTGCAGCCAAACACTGCCTAATGAATACGCCTTCAACAACTTGGTAATTGTCCAGTCAATCACTCCACGTGAAAGAATATCACAAATAAGATCTCTTATTATCTCTTATACAGCAGTGAGGTTAAACGGAGTGCAACTAGAAAGTGTAGGTTTTTTCCCTGAAAAAAAGCCCAATTATCTCTCACATGTCTTGTCTAGAGTTTCTGAAGAGATCGTAACAACATCACAGATTGTGCTCAGATTGTGCCAACAATCCGAGATTTAATATGAGCTCAAATATTTGTATTAAATTCTCAAATTGAATATACTGGTTATGCCCACCATATTAATTTTATAGCTTTATGTTCTTATATACATCAATAACTAAATCATTTCAGGGTTTTTCAAAGGAGAAACGTACAAAGTTGATAAAGTCACAGGCAAGCAACACTTTCATTTTCTTCAGAAAATGTACAAGTCTAGTTTTATATGTTACTCTGCACAGATCGTCTACAGCTTCCTGAATTTCATTTAATTGTCTGTACTGACAAGACCTATGGCCTCAACTGTATCGAATTTCCCTGAGACACGCCATTATAATGATCATAACAGTGGAATGTGGTTGTGCTCTGCAGCTGATTATAGCTCGAGGAGAAAGACATACTCTGATTCATGTCAATAACACGCATTTGAGGGGGAAGAAGTGCTAATTTGGTTAAAGATGGCCCTTTGACTCAAAGCAGCTGGGGTGATTCAGTTATCTTGTTGTGTAATTAAGTAGAAACACAAAAACATCATTCGGCAAGGCTGCTTACGGAAACTGATGGGCCTGAGTAGCCCTCCATTGTGCACTCTCCCTGAGGTGTTCTTATCATTTTTCAGCATGAATGAACAAATATATCCTCTTCTGATAACTAACCAATAGAGAAACTATTTTACCGCTCTACCTAGTGGCAAAGAATGAATTCGAATTTATTTTCATTCAGACCAATGCGAAAAGACCAGTGCTCGGGCAATAGGCCTTTATCTCACTTCCGCGTTCGAAAAGCGGAAGATTCAAATAGTATGTTAGCGCAAAAGAGCTTCCGCTGCAGCCTCTATCAATGGCTGTGCCCATAGCACGGCGTTGTTGTGGATTATTTATGTAGAATTTAGCACATATACGTCTTCTAAAGACACCAATCGCAGTTTACAACAATTCATTGAGTATTATGAAACAAATGAATATGTTGTCACGATATAAACAGCGCGCGAGTCATTCTGTAAGTGAATAGACAATTCTTCACATGTCTGATCACCTTATTTCAATTACAGAACAGCGAGAAAACTATACAAACAACATATCACATTAATACGAATTATAATTAGCCAAAGTTTAAAACATTTATTATGACTAAAGGCTGTATAGTAGGATTAAATCAAAGGTTTAGGGCAAACTTGTATTAAACATAATGTTCACATTTTTTCACGCGCTGACTTTATGAGGAATCCTCTATAATTGCATCAAATTGAAGTTGTTCAAATAAAGACATAGACGATAATTAGAAATAAGTTTGATCATCTTAATCGAGTTATTCTCCATGATTGCATGCAACAACGATTGAATGTCATTATACTGTAAACAAGAGCGGGAGGTTTCTCACAATACATATAATTCAAAAATAAACAAAATAATATTTAAAATCAAATTAAATCAGTCCGAGTATTCCTCTGGCAGTAACTGGAGCTGCGTGCTCTTCATTAATCTGACTGGCAGCGCTGACAGATCTGAATGTTCAGAAATGAATATTGAATATAAGTTGATATATCAATAATTTAATTGTCACTAGTGACGAATGTTAATTTCTGATATCTGAAAATGCATTTCTAAAATAAAAAAAATTGGGAGGGTCATTTCTGATATCAAGAATTTAATTGTTGATATCAAGAATAGGTATTTTTAGTAAGAATTGTCTCTCTGATATGTGAAATTGGAAATTCAACTAGTAAGAAATTAATTCTTGATATTAACAATTTATTTTGAATGGCAGCCTATGGTGAATTTTACTAGTGAAAATACAATTACAGATATCACCATTTTAATTCTTGATATCAAGAATTAGCATTTTAACTAGTAAAAATTGTATTGTTGATATCAAGAATTGACATTGTTACTAGTGGAAATGCAATTACTGATATCAAAAATAGCATTAGAAATCTAATTCCTGACATCAATAATTAGCATTTTAACTAGTGTAAATTGAATTGTTAATATCAGGAATTCATTTCCTGAGAATGAATAAAAGTCAAAATGGCTTGCCATATTTATGTACTTCTCAGAAATATACCTAAAATGTAATTTAAGTATACTTGACTCATACCAAAGACTATAGAATACTCTTAAAGAGACTTTGCTTATACTTATGTTTGTACATAGGCTTTTTTGCAGCTTTTTGTTCAAAATTTTGTTTATTTATTTATTTATTTTTATCTATTTATGACCCTTACCCAAATTCAAGTGTTTAAGTATGTTTAACGTATGTATGAAACTAGAGTAAAATGTTTTCTGTTTACAAGCTTTCTTTTGATGTTTTATATGTACAGATATTCATATAACAAAATCAATACTTAAATAGGGACATAGTAGTACTTATGTTGTTAAGTATGTTTAAAGTATGTATGAAACTAGAGTAAAATGTTTTTTGTTTACAAGCTTTCTTTTGATGTTTTGTATGTACAGATATTCATATAACAAAATCAATACTTAAATAGGGACATAGTAGTATACTTAAAGTATGATGTAAAGTTCACTTAAAGAAAACTTACGAGTATACTTTCAGAAAAACTACTAAATTAGTAGTTTTCTGAGACTATGCTTCAAAATGTACTAAAATGCTAAGTATTTAATTAGTAAACTATTAGTATACCTATGAGTTCACTTTTTATGTAGTTGCCGTACAAGCTAAAAACATTGATGTAAACTAGCTGACTGTGTACTCAAAATTGACTTCTGTTATACTTAAAAGTATACATTTATATCCTAAAAAGTGGGCCAATTTAGTCCCAAGGAGTATTGAAATATACACTTACAAGTAAAATACTAGTACACTGATATATGTATACTTCATAAAGTATGCTTAAAAATATACTTGAACTTTACTTAAGTATTCTTAATAAAATAAACCTGAAGTATACTACTTTTTGATAAGGAGATGTAGAAAATAATTGTATTGACAATTTTTTTTTAATTTGTAGACAAGAAAATAAATAGGGACAATTCTGATGTCATAGCTTACTTTGGAGAATGAGAATGTGACGTAAATCCTCCTTCTCTATACACTGCTAAAACCAGCCTAAGCTGGTCTGTTGACTGGTTTTACAGGGGTTTGGGGAACTTTTCAACAAGTTAAGCCCGATTCGGAGGGTAATTATTTCTCATATGTACATCTGTAAAAAATAATTTACATATCACCTCAGTGATAAAACTCATGGGGAACTTTTCAACAAGTTAGTCTGAACACCTGTATGTCTTGGCAGAGAAACCAGATAAGTTATAAATGATTGTTGAAAATAAAGCTGCCTACAAGACCGATGCACCTTTATGTCTCTATAAGTGTGGCTGTATTAAAGCATAATGATGTTGACAGTGTAATGTGTTTGTTTGTGTCTTTGTTCAGGTGTGTCTGGTGGAGTGCTATGGTAAACTTTCTCCAGGCGACACCTGGGAGATGTGTCGCAGGACCATTGTGAAGCAAAACCCAAAAGCCTTGCTATCAGTTGGCAATAGCATGCTGAAAAGAGCAGAAGAGGAAGCGGACACCTCTCTGCCTCTGGACCAGGATGATGACCAGTATTCTGAAACCCTCCAGAGGTTCGACCACATAGCACGGGCCTTGGGAACGGATGATCAGGACCAAGATATGCAGCTCGGTAAAAAATACAAGTTCCTGCAAGTACAGTCAGCACAGGAATCTGAGGAAGAGCGAGATGGAGATAGCGAGGTGGAAGGCGATGAGGAAGAGGCTGCCGTCCACCTAATCAAACGCTTTGGAGGCTTCCTCAAAAACAAGTATGGCTACAAGAAGTTCACAGATCCTGGAAGGTCTTTGCAAAAGAGATATGGGGGTTTCATAGGCGTCCGCAAATCTGCCCGTAAGTGGAACAACCAGAAGCGCTTTAGCGAGTTCCTCAAGCAGTATTTGGGCATGAATACTCGAGCTAGCGAGTTTAATAGTATGTCTGCTGATGTTACCCAACAGAATGAGTAAGCTTTGACCTTTAAAGTGAATAAACTTACACAGCAAACCATTCGTTATGCTCATTCGAAAGATATCATGCACGGTTCTCCTCAAACAAAAAAGCTCTCATCGTGCCACAGGGTTAGATGTGGTCATGTGCTCAATGAAAACTCTTCAGATTCAATTTGAGACACCTATTAGATGATTTGATATTGAATATGATGTAGTTTAATTATGCATTGTGCAAAGACCATTTTGAAAACAAGTTCCAAATTGATCTCCTTTTCGACAGTGCCACCTATTGGCCAATGAGAGTTCCCAAAATGAAATCTCCATGAAAATACTTGAAATTGAGGTGAAATGTCATATAGAGAGGTAACTACAAGGCAAAATACAATTATTAAAGGAATAGTTCACCAAAAATGAAAAATTTGTCATGACTCACACATTCTTATGTCATTTTCAGCTCCAAATGGAACATAAATAAGCATTACAGTCTAATGAAAGCATGAGAATCAGACTAAAAGTTAGGTTTTTAATCTTAACCTGGGCCATCAAACCAAATTTTTGGCTTTCAAATCTCTTATGCGCGCATTAAAAAACCTGCTATGTTGCAATTCTGTCATGTGACATGAGCTAACCAATTAGGTTTTGGAAGTAGTAACACAACGGATCTCACAGGAAAACACAATTTTATCAAGAGGCAATTTCGTATGAATTTGTACACAGTAAATGTACATTTCTTAAGAAGAAATAAGCATAAAGATCCACCCCTAAACATAAACATCACTGGTGCGAAATTATACAAATTAGCCACCAATTCACCAAAACATATTAATTGTCATGAGATTATGTTGGGAAAAGAGCAGCTTTAATCTGCTTAATATCTCCTTTTGTTTTAAGGATGATGTAAAATGGGGTCAGAATGATGAGCATGAGCATTTTTGGGTGAACTATTCCTTTAAGGGGATTAAGGAAAGCTAATCTGTGTTTACTGTCTCTCCCAAAAAATAAATAAAGCCAGATTTAGCATGAACCATTCCAGCAAAGACTCATCACTGTAATATGCCTATTCAAACATAACAAATTCTGTCCCGCACATGCACACAGAGTTTGCATCCTCATCTAACAGTGGGACACCAAAAGCTTTAATTATTTTTTTTGAAACTGACAAAGTTGATTTGTATTTGAGAAGATGAAATGATGTGTTTATGCAAACATTGCGGAGTCATGCTTTTCCCTTTATTCTAATGATAAAAATCATGATGTTGACTAAATGAACTGTACATAGTAACTGAACTATGTCAATAAAATAGTTTACTATTTTCTGTGGCTTGTCATGCAGCAAATGATTGTGTGTCCTGAAGTATTTTGTTCATCATTCATTTGGATTTCCCACCAGTTCCTCTTACTGCACACTGAAAGCACTCCACCTCAAAAGGACAAATATTAAAATGAAACACTTGCTGTGTACTTGTTTGCGCAAAAGTTTATTTAAAAAAAGGCTTGAACCAACATAAGTGTCATGAAAAGAACCTTTTATCTTGAACAGATCTCGGATAGTTCTCAACTTTTCATGAAAGAAAATACTTTGGAAGTACTCTACAAAAAGATTATTTCCATGAGGCTCATCGAATGTCTCTCAGACTAGGATGTCCTTAAAGAGCTATGACCCATGACTGTTGGAAATGCGTAGAGATTTACAGAGATCTTCAGGGTAAGCTACATTCAGTTTTATGTAGTCAAAGCATCAAGCTTTGCAAAAGATGTTGAGCTACACATAAAAAATATGACGTATTGAAGTGTTATACAAAGTAAGAAAATATTTGGACCCAGAATTAAGAGTACGAACCAATCAAACGGTTACAAGTTTCTCATAAATGCTCAACGGATTAATTTCACATTATTTTGCAGAGATGTATATTATGTATTATCTTGCTGAGATTCTCTTTGGCAATAACACAATCCAAACAGCCAGTGAGCAGACTGGGGCAAAAGCGCATAAAGTAAACAAATAACTGCATCAGATCATGCATGTTTATACAGATAATTCCTTAATATTGATGCGACAGAAAAGTGAATCATCTCATTCCACAGAAGTATAACCTGTGACACAGAAATACACTGATAATGATATACGATTTAACATCGCAGATATCAAAATCATAATACAAAATCCTTTTTCCTTTTCAAAAGTTTGTTTTACAAAATCTTACTCTGGAAATCTAAGAAAACACTGCATCTCAACAGGTAAACATGATGGCATACATGAACATAAACATTATATGCTATTAAAACATTTACTCCACTTACTTGTTTGTCTACAATTAACCATAAGCTGCCAATTATGCCCCTGAAAGCAATGGACCACGGTAAAGACCTCCTGTCTCATATCAGCAATCAAGTTGGAATGATAAGTAAACTTTCCATCCATGTCTGATGACAACAATGTTTACACTACATTAAACAAAAGGTAAAGCCATATATAGCTGCTTGTAAAAGAACTTCAGACTTCCTCAGTTCTTGATATAAGACAGGAAGACTGCAGGAGTGTGTGGGGCAGAGGCTGTCCTTTTTGCTTTATAATTCTTCCAGCACCAAACATGGTTCCTTAGCACATTTAAAAAACACGTAATCGCCATAAAAAGTAGAAAAATGTTTAAGTCATAAAGGTGCTCTTAGTTTCTTCCAACCATAGTTCCAGGTAAGATGCTCTCTTGTGGGTCTCTGTATGGTTAGTGTTCTGTTTCCATTAATCTAAAGAAGGATTCAGTCAAAGAATCTCTGACAGGCCTTTTTCCAGCGGCAGGCGGTGCACCACAGGTCTCGGTGTTCAATGCCGTATACCTTTCGGCATTTCTTGGCTTCGCCCCGAATCCTCCTATTAATATGATAGAAATTCAGAGTTAAATTTGACATCTAATTTCAATACAAAACAAAAATAGCAATTGACAACATTGTAAAGGTGAACTATGTAATTTACACCACTGTGATTGGAAAAAACTAATTATTAGTACTTTTATTCAGCAAGGATGCATTATATTTCATCAAAATTGTCAGTGAAGACTTAAGATTGTTACAATTTAAATAAATAAAAAGTTATTTTGAACTTTATATTCCTGAAAACAAAAATATCGTTTTAGAAATAGATCATAGAAATATTAAGCAGCACAACAGTTTTCAACATTAGACCCATTCAGACAGTAATCGTTTCTCATTGGGGACATAAGGTATTTTCAACATTTTTAGAGGGAAGTCGGTGGTTTTGTTGCCATCCGAATCCAGGAAGTCTGTTTTTCTCCTACTACATGTGTAAAAAAAATCCTGTCTGCACTGGACACGTATTAATCCATTAGAAATTAAATGTACTGTGTACATGTTTTGTATTTTGTAGTTTTATACTACGATGTCATTACTCTTTCTTTCCCTGCCCAGCCAATCTTGGTTACGTCAATAAAAGTCATTACAGGGGGAGAAATGTACTACACATTAATGCAAAAATTATTAAAGCTATTTTTTTCTTCAGAATAATTGGTAGTCGTCAGTTTAGCATAATAATGCCAATCATTTTCTGATTTCAAGCTCAGGTTTTTAATCCAACCTAAAGTTCATAAATGATTGACATCAACAGTAAGAGATTGAATAATTACTAAAAACACAAACAAATCCCACCTTGTAGTGCAATGGTTTCTTGGAGGTGAAACACTGGCAGGATGTGGCCTGAAGGTGGCATTGTTATTTTGGAGCCACTGATCACCAACACTAACAGAACGACGGCGGAATGGTGAGCCCTGTGGAGCAGAGAGAGAGAAAGAGAGAGACCAGCATTAGTCACAGAATGACGCACTGCAGGTTATATTACAGCTTCAAACACTACAGTATAAACAATGCATCAGTGCAGCAAACCTGTGAACGGTTATAAAATATGCAGTAAGGCTAATACATGACACCTTATTCCAGGAGATATTAATCAACAAGCAAGATGTTTAAAACTAGGCCACCAAGCTCAAAATATGCAGATCACAAAAAAAATGTTTTGCATGATTTTTCATCCTAGTGCCAAGCATGTTTTCAGACAAAGAGAACACAGTGTCCTCATCTCCACTAGATGTCACTGCAATGCCATCCACATTTCTTGTGGGCGGAACAAAGGACACAAAAACAACATGTGCATGTCACTCCCATTTCCTGTGTGAAAACACAGAACGCCTTTGAGACCATGTGGTGCTTGATATGTTCTGAAAGCCTATGTTCTGAAAACGTCTCAAAACCAATCCATTACCTATAAATACTGCCAGCGAAAAGCCCTCTTTTAAGACATCTGTGCTAAGATTTCTCCAGCGTTGTAGACTCTCACCTGTTTGCTCTGGTGAACTGTAAGAGATGGAGTCCAATGACAGGACACAGGAACTGACACTGGTTTGCTCGGAGTCACAATCTGAACGGGTGGAGTTGACTGAGGAATGGACATCAACATATTAAACATTCATCCATGTTTATTCATTTATGGCCAATTTACATGCAGGTGATATAACACTGATCATATCTTTGAAGGCACTAAACGTCCTCAAGGGAAACACTGTTTAATTGCACACAACAATGTCAAGCATCTTACCTGGTAAGAGTGCTCAGAATGGACCTGCCAGAAGCTGCCCGGGGCGGACTGGCTGAGCAGGCCGGGCTGGAGCATGTCCGGGGTGGAGGGAGGTGGGGGCGTGAGCCGGCTGGGACTAGATGGAGAAGTGCAGGAAGGCTGGTGGCTACCAGAGGCAGTGGTCTGTTCCAAGTCCTGATAGACTTCAGTGTAGTAGAAGTCTTCTTCCCTTTGGGAGTGTTCATCACTTTGTCTGCAGAAAACATAATACACAGTATGATTATGATAAAAATGTCCCAGATTGCAGCATTCACTGGTAAGAACGTATGCTTGAGATACGTAAGGCTTGTGATGCTTACCCAAGATGAGAATTTCGAATGTGACGTTTGATGCCCACTACTGTGGTCAGTATTTTTCCACAATTTGGCCACAAGCACCGATATGCAACTTTTACGGAGTTCTAGAGGGCAAAAAAACAATGTTAAAAAGATATGCTACATTCGCCGTAAACTAAATCCTAATATATTATTTTATTAGGTTTGACAACGTACCTTGCGTTTCCTTGGCGTTGGCTCGTTGAACAACATTTGGTCCAGTTCCATGTCCAGGCCTTCATCGACGAGAGGGGCGCTCTTGTCCGTCTCTGCGATGGGTGGGATGGGGCAGGGCTTCCGTTTCCATGGTCGCAGCTCCAATATCCACCATCAGACAGTTCGCCGCCACCATTTTCCATTCCACAAAAAGCTAATACAAACAAAAATAACAGAGGTAAATGAGAAGATGTGCTTCATCAAAAATGTAAATGTCCTTTAAACCAGTGGAAAAGTGTTCAACATGTAAAATTATGAAATAAAACAATTATATAAATATAATATGTATTTAAGTATGGTATAATATAAATTAATAAATAAATCATGTATACTATATAAATGTAATGCACAATAAATTATAATGTATGAATACACTACACTAATTAAGGCTGCCTTAAATTGATCAAAAGAGACCGTAAAGATATGTATAATGTTATAAAAGAATTCTGTTTCAATTAAATACTGTTCTTTTGAATTTTCATTTCGATTCTTGAAAAAAAAAAAAAAACAGCACAAGCATTTTCAATGATGTTTTTATTTTTGAAGGAAATGTGACACTGAAGACTGGTGTAAAGGCTGCTGAAAATTCAGCTTCGCCAATCACAGGAATAAATTACATTTGAAAATATATTAAAACCGAATACATTTTTCACATTGTTACAATATTTCACAAAGTTACAGTTTTTACTGTATTTTTGAGCAAATAAATGCAGCTTTTGTGAGCATACAAGACAAAAAAGGTTAGATTAAGTTTCAAAAATGTCAGTATAGTCTGGTTTACTCTGGTTAGGGTTTTTCAGGAATGATTACAAATTATGATACGCAATCCTGTACTAGCTCCTTCGTTTAGACTAAGTTTTACTAATGAAAACTGTTGTTAGGGATTTCTTCTTGGTGACTAACACCTATCATTGCGAGCGTTGAGTAATCTCAGCTGGTTAATGCCAGATTTGAGCATTGCATTGCTGCTTGCAACTTTTAAAAAACCAAACATTAATGTAATGTTCTACTAACCTTGAGTTGCGCTCCCCGGAGCCGAGTGTTGGATGACTGGACTGCACGACAGACTTGTAAGCACCATTGCAGCCATAATCTCATCCATGTCCACTGTCTCTGGACTCCTGCAGTGTCGAAGTAAAGTTATAAAGGAGTGTTTTTCCATTCAAAAGGTCAGCATTCATCATTTAGGCAACTATAACAAGACGTACCTTCTGGGCACATCAATGGACGAGGAGACTGCGGAGGTAGAGCTGAACGCCGGGCTCATCCACACGTCTTCCAGCTTGCGATGAACATGCTGGTGGAGCTGCTGCAGGTAGATAGACACTTCATTGTCCACATGGTTATGCTGTTCGACCACACCTCCACATTCTTGGCCACCGCAGTGCACATACACCTGAAACATATCAGGTAAAACACCATGAAGAGGCTGTGTTGTGTACCACACCTAAATGAGAATACCATTCATATTTTGATTTAATATACAAGGATAAAACCTACCTTCTGTCCCGGGTAAAGCTTGCTTCTGTGAAGTCCACTGTCCGGGCATCCATGGGGTCCCGTCTCTGTCAGGCCCTCCGCTGAGGAACCACACACCAGGGTGCCCAGTGGGGACCGTTTCCCAAGTCTGGTCTTTGGTACCATTTTCTGTTCAGAGTATCTTCTCGACTGCTTTGAAGAACTCCTGATGGAGATTCAGCAGCGCTATTCAAACGACGAACAGGAAGCTGAGAAGAGGAAACCAAAACATGATTACTTTTTGGGCCACGCAGCATATTTTATTGGCAGAAAGAGAGCCTGATGTTATGTAGATAGCAATTTTGTTTATGTCAAAAAAACTATCTCCATTTGGACACCCTGCTCTCTAGATATCAGTATCAGCGCTGAAAATTACAAGCTACAAATGTATTACATTTTCATTTACAAATTCAGGAAAAATACGAAAAGACAGGCCACTGGTGTATGTATGTACAAACTATTAGTATTAGTCTCAACACTGTTGTCACTTGTTCAGCCTGATCAGTGAAATCAGCCTGAGTCACCAACCATCCTTACGTGAAACTTCCAGCAACTGAGTGTCAAATGATTAAGACATCACAGGACGAATTATGCAAAAATGTAAAGTTTACGTGCAACTGTGCACAATGACTGATGATGTCAGTGTCAGACTCCACACAGAACGAACCGAGCAAAAACTACTTTAAACTGACGCAAGTCATAAAACTGCTATGGTCATGCTAGGCCCTATAACCTCTGAATGTTCACCCAAGAGTTCAGCAGAGAAATGACCAGCTGTTGTCAGGTTTTATGTTTCCTCTGTTCCAGTAAAGGGAGATTCAGAGTAATTGTAACTGATTGAAGTGAAAAGTTTCCTTGGTTGCCAAATACTACACATTTGACAACATGAAAGAGAGATTATTCTTGTATTTTATATTTGTATTATGCATAAAGTCGTAATAATACAGATGAATGTGCTTCATCCAAAATGTTAATATCCTGTAAAACAGTGAATAAGAGCTAGACACTAAAAGCACTAAAGATTTCTGTTTCAAATTATGTTCTTTTCAACTTTCTATTCATCAAAGAATCCTGAAAAAAATCTAATCTGTGTTTTCAACACTTGGTATTAAAAATATTTATTGAAAACCAAATCAGAATATTTCTGATGGAAGTGTATTAGTATTATCTATAACTGGTAGGCTGTTAGACAAATTAATAACAACAGAGCAGACAAATACTGTGCAATCCATTAAAATCACTTAATATTGAAACAGTTATTCTATAAAACTGTTTTTCTTCTTGACATGTCAATGTTGCACAATATGCAGTAGTTAGAATGTACAGTATCCAAAGCAGATGTGAATGATTACGACTTTACTGCTTGTTTTTTCAGTCTAATAGAACTCATTGATTTTTTTCTCGATTGTGAAACAATAATAATGGGAAAAGGGTTTTTATGCAAATGCCTTTTATTTACATTAACCCTGCATCAAAACATGTTAGTATAATTACATATGAGTGATTATAAAAGCTGAAGAAAATACAATGTGTATGACTGAATGGTTTTGGTACACGAACCAGCGATAGAATGTTCCATTGGCTTCCACTAATCGACTCTTTACAAAGAACCGGTTCAAAAAACGATTCGCAATTACGTCATAACGTAATAACGTCATAGCATGTTCCCTTACACATCGGTGGCATTATTACATGTTTCTAAAACATTCCCAAGACGCCATGCAGGCACGTAGCACTGTTTATTACAGTTTTGTATATAAAGGTGATTACTGTAGTTTAATGTTTCCCATTTATATTGTTAAATGACTCAATAACAAAATCAGTTTGAACATAAAACTTTGCACTGAATAATCTAAGGGCTGATATGTTTTGGCACGTTTTAATATAATAAATATAAACCTACATACAGTCATAAATCAAAACCTTGTATTTGTAACATATCTGCTGTTTGTCTAAAACAACTCGTGTCGGACATGTTCGAAAGACAAGCAGTCCGATTCATTCACGTTCAGACCTGTTTTATGAACCGGCTCAGTCAATTCATTGAAGACAGATGAAACTGAAAAGAACCGTTCGTTTATTCAGAACATTAATAACAGTGCTTGAGTTGCTCCCCGCGTGCTCGCAGCCGCGTTGCAGAGGCGACGCGACGCGACTAGAACGCACAGCAGATTATCCATCAAGTAAATTAAGTTATTCATTCAAAGCGTTAAATGCTGTCTTTGCAACACTGACCAGCATTTAGCAGCTGGACAGTTAATCTCTCCCAATACGAAACTAGTGCCGATTTTAAGGCCGAATTATAATTAACCAAGAATTAATGACCCCCCACAATTCTTCTCGGGAACTGTTTTTCACAACAAATGCAAAAGTTCACAGTTGTGTTGTCATTGAATCCGTACAGAACAACTAACACAATCTTTCTCCTAAAAGGTTTTAAATCGAAACAAAACATCGCATAAACCAGCCACAAGTATCAAAAGCCTTTTCATATTAATTCAGTGTAATAATGCACTAACCTCAATGGCACCAAACAATGCAGTCTTGATTGAGAAGCATGCAGAGCAACGATAAGACACGAATGCATTTAAACAGAGGACAAACTTTCAATGAACGCACGTAACGTTACCTTTGCCAAATTTCAACACACCCCCTTTCCACAAGACTCGCTCTGACCGGCTGTAACTTGAAATATCCTTCTTCAGAGGCAGAGCCCCGAACGGCTTGCGTTCAGGTATTCAAAACCCCGAGCTGGAGTTTTACGGTTAACGTTACACTTAACTGTACATGTTTGATAAAGCACCAAGACCGTCAGAACACCACTATTAAAGCGGTCTATTCTAATCTAGTGTTCATTTACATGCCATAGATGAGGCGAGCTTCTGTTTGATTGAGTTTTAATCCGCATTGCTTCGGTCTTCACAGAGACGAGTCCTTCCAGCGTAATCCGGCGCCGTGTTTTCCACTCAGCGCTTTCTAGCGGGCTTCTGCTCTTGTAGTAAACAACCTGACCATGTGGTAGGGATGTCGACGCTCATTGGCTAAACACTGCTTTCCAAGACACACGCCCCTACAATTCCAACTTGTTTACGCAGAAGTTGAGGAAGGGTCAAGAAACACAATGGGCACACAGTATTTCACGTACTCCCACACTACTTTGGTTTAAACTCTGCGGCTTTGCATTGCTCCTGTAAAATGCTTTTAAACAGGAATGCTTAGAAACAACGTGGCTGCATTTGTTGCATCCTGTGCAAATAATGATTTAAAACGTGAACTCCTGCATGTTTGTTATATTTCTATGCTTTTTATTTCATGACGTGAAGTGTGCATTAAAACTGCAATCATTTAACAATCGTATGTGTGTCTGCAAAGTGCAGGATTTATTTCTGTGCATATGTGTACATCGTGTTCCTTGTAACTCGTGGGTGGTTGATGTTGCACTGAATGCATTTCCTTTATAGGATTAACCTTGGGGTCGTGTTCGACTTGTTTTCAGTATAGAATGTGCTATAAATATATGCTGTTATGAAAATATACAACATGAAGTGATTTAAATGCAAAGATTTGGCCAGAGCTGTCTTCGCGATTTTGAATAAATCAAATATTTATTGTTGTTTTCAAAAATTATTAATTTTTGTTTCTGTCACAATGTGCGTTGGGACCAAAAAAGACGCCTTTTTTGGGGGGGGGGGGGATTCATTGTAATGGTTTGCTATGAGATGGTTAATCTATATGTTAACCATATGATACAAATGTATAGCTTGAATGCACTGTAAGTCGCTTTGGATAAAAGCGTCTGCTAAATGCATAAATGTATCATTTAAATGTATATAGTTCAGTAGCTGTGTTTTCTTTCTGTCCTTTTTTTCAGTAGCTGTGCTTTATAAAGGGAGAAGGTATGAAAGGGTTACGTAATACGAGCGTTCCCAGTCCGCTGGCATCGCCGCCGCATGCCATTGGTCGATGGCTGTGACGCAGCTCCCCACGCGCTGCGCTCGTGCACAGTTGAGGCTAATGAATGCATACGTGCGCGAAAGCACATCACGTAGAACAGACAGAACCCGCGTCCTGCACGTCGGGCACAGATCCTCGTGCGTTTCCCAAAGACCGCAAGCACAGACATCACGTGAAGAGGGGCTTTAAACAGGACAGTGGTTTTTATTGTTATTTTATTTAGTCACCATCGAACGTGAGTATTAGGCGTTACAGAAAATAGGTCTAAATATATTTTAACACACACACACACACATATATATAGCCTGTATATTGAAAGGATGTTGTCACTTCCACGATTTCGACATGTTTTGGCAGCTACGTAAATAGGCAGATGTGTTGATAAGTTTATGATAAATGCATGATGCAAACTTTTTGTGCTGCGTGATTTTTATATTTTCAGTGTATTAGTATTTGTGTATATGTATAAGCTAAACAAACAATTACATACACTAAGAATTTATTAGGTTAGGCGTGCAAATTTAAGATATTGTAACATTAATACATCCAAACCATGCTTAGCATTTATGCATCAGGTTGAGTCTTGAAATCTCCCTAATCTTTAAAGAACTGGTTAAAAACAAAACGGCCACTTGAATATGAATCAAAACACCCTCAATAATGTTTGGTGAGACCGAAACCCCAGGGCATAAAACATTAATAAATGTAACGTATTGTCACAATGTAAGGTTCTGTGGTAAATGCCCCTGTAGCGAATGCCTTTTATATGTTATCTAATATTTGATATATTACATATTTTGCTTTAGATCTAGTTGAGTTCAATATGGTTTATATTTAATACAAGGGTCAATGACAAAAGAGGATGTCAGAAATTACAAAATGAAATTGTTTAAAACCACGTGCGTAGACAAAGTTCATAGAAATGCATGTTGGTTTCATACATGTTCTTTTTAAATGTCTAAAAAAGTTTTGACTTTTTTCCTCTATATTCCATATTTTTCCAAGGACACATATTTTACAAAAATCACGCGATTTTTCTTGCATGTTGTTTACACTATTCAGACTTTAATTTACCAGAGAAGTATCAAACATCATAATACAATTGACTCAATGCTTTCATTTTTTTAAAGAAAAATATTTCAGATCTAATTATTTCAAAGATTATGTAAGAATTTCAGCCTCTAAATGCCTTCATAAAAAAAAAAAAGCCCCAATACAATGGAGCAAAATATTTCCTTAAATAAAAGAATAAAGTCAATCTCACCAGAAAAAGAGGGTTAATTCTAAAGCATCTTTTACTTTAATTACATAATACATACATTTGTTCAAAAACTTAAAGTATTCACTAGTATGCTGCGATTTCAATCCATGAACTTAAACATATACAGTCTACAGACCAGTTGATCTGAGAGATAAAGTCTATATTACACCCCTACTAAGAATGAATATGAATACATAATTTCACAATACTGGACTTCATTAGACAAAGATAAAAGGAAAATCTTCATTTATTTGGTACTGACACTTCCCCCCAGATGGAGATGACACCTGATTTTCTTGTTTATGTTGCATATAATCTGTGACCCCCTGAATAGAGATCTCTATTTATCAAAGCAGGTGTGGCCAGAAGATCAGGCTCCCCCTCTCCTGAGGGACACAGACCATTCTTGTCTGAACCACTGCATAAGGATTCAGCTTTGAATCAGTCCAGTCAATGCTGAGGGACCGCTCCGGGGCTCCTATGGTCTCAATGTTTGATATGGGCACTTACAAGAGTCAATGCCACAAAGCAGGACCTCAACCTGGCTTCGAAAGATACAGAAACCATTTATCTCCAAATAGTGAAGGGGTTTGTTTAGTTTGAGCATTTCAGGTTCATAATAAAGATGGTGGAGGCTCTCTGAAGGCTCGTTTCGCCTACGGCAGCGACTCCATTTTTGTCATCTGAATTAAAAAATAATAAGAAAGGTATTTATGCATGTATACGTATTGTCATGTGAAATTTCACTCAAAGAGAAATTTAAAAGTAGAACAGGGTCATCCGAAGTGCTTACACTCTCAGATAGCTTGAAGTGTTACCGAACCCTCAGTCGTTGACCCAACCCCGCCATTTATTTGAGTTGGTAGGCTTGAACCTGCAGAAAGCACAGATATATAGTCATACATCAGACCGTTCCTGTATATGTCTCATGTGGTGAGATTTCACTGGGATTAAATGACTCTTGTGGTTTGAATGAATCATCTTTTTTGTCCTGGAGAGACATACCGTGAGTGAGAGTGTGACTTCTCCAGGGTCTGTACGCAACGCCACCCTCCACAGTCTCTAAACCTTTAAAGACAAGATTGAAGAGCATCTGCTGAGTGGGGTTGATAGCATTGCTCGGAGATAAACCGCTATTCAGATTCTAAAGAAATTCATTGCCGTTGACCGCTCAGTTTACCGATTTCATCTTCTGTGATGTCAGTAGCGGGGTTTTGTCTGGCACCTCTTGAATCGTCCATTTTTCCCTGTTCAGTTAAGAATTACAAGAGCACAAGATATGCATCACATATATGATCATTTATAGAAACACTAATATACTAAATATAAAACAGTAAAAGTCAAATATTTTTACAATTTAAAATATTTTTTATATTTGATTATATTTCAAAATATCATATATTGGTTTGGAACATTGACAATAATTAATAATTGAGCACCAAATTCACATTTTAGAATGATTTCTGGAGGATCATGTGACTGTAGCTTTTCCGTTACATGAATAAATTACATGATAGCATATATTAAAATAGAAAAGTTATTTTATATTTTGTAATAATAGTTGACAATATTACCATTTTTATTTTGATCAAAGAAATGCAGTCTTGGTGAACATAAGAGACTTCATTGAAAAACCTGCCATATATATTCTCATTTAGGTTTCACGAAGGATGACACTCACCACGCTCACAAGTGTGGATGTTTTCTGCTGCTCAGGTGCCCTGCTGCTGCCGCCTAGCTCAAATGAATGTCTGCAGAGTAATGCATCAAAATTATTTTGTGAAGTGCGTGGTCATGCTTCTGGTGATTTTTTTGCACTGAATCAGTTGGGTCTTTGTTTAAAACACACGAGTAACGAACCCAATTTATGCCACTAAACAAGAATTATTGCCAGTGCATTGTAATGAAGTTTAAAGTCTAAAGCAGGCATCCTCAAATCTGAGTTTAGCTCTAACCCTAATCAAACACACCTGAGCATGCTAATCAGAGTCTTCAGGATCATTAGAAAATCACAGGCAGGTGAGTATGATCAGGGTTGAGCTGAACTGCAGCAGATTGGCCCTCCAGGGAAAGATTGGAGGAACCCTGGTAAAGTTTATTCCACATGCACTGGAGTTCTTGACTGACCTCTGCTGGCCGACATTCAAACCGCAGCTCATTATACATCGCCAAATAAATAATGAATCTTAAAATTTAATTGGATTAACAAACAATTTCAATGCTTATGAATCATTTATAAACATTCAACATTTATCACGCACTGGAGTTCTTGGCTGGCCTCTAGTGGTTGAGATTAATACTACAACTATAAGTACAATTTCCAAATGAATGTGAATTAATCAAAATTCTTTATTTTTAATATAATATTTTTTTCAGCATTTGTCTTAATGAGTTTAGACAACGTTAACGAGACTGATTTGACCTACTGGCTTATATACAATCACTTCGCACAATGTCCTGTTCTACTTATTTGCTTGGTCTCTCTTTCATGTATTCATGTGTCAAGCATGAGCTAGTAGGAGTAAGATGCCCTCTGTGTTTAGTGACAGAGCCACATTTCTGCCTCATTCCTTACAAATTTCCATAGTAGAAAAACTTGATCGTGATGTCAAGGTATGTAGCTTACAGCAACAGAGTGGGTGACTTGCTGCTACATACCTATAGGACATGCATTGTTGCCCGTTTCAGTTGACTTCATCTTTTGAGGCATGTTTTTTTTAACCAAAATCTCTTAAAGGGTTACTCAGAAACCACTTACTTTCTACAGCTTGCACAGAGAACGAGGAGTGCGATGCTAACGATGAAGAGGACGACCATGGAGAGGAATGCAGCCTCTGGTTGCTCTGAGACCGCCCAGCCTACTAGTTCTGTGCTGATTGGTGCCATGATTGTGGTACCTACAGAAAGACAGATCAAATGTTGAATGCATTACTACATGTAAGGCAAGGCAAGGCAAGTTTATTTGTATAGCACATTTCATACACATTGGTAATTCAAAGTGCTTTACATAAAAGAAAGTGAAATAATCATTCACAGCAATAAAAACAAGAAGTTAAAAATAATAAAACAAGGAGTTTTAAAATGATATAGAAATTGATTTAAAATGAGATTTAAAACAGTTAAATAGAAAATGATTATACATAAAATACAATGCAGTCAGTTCGGACGTAGCACAGCGCTCATTCAACAAATGCACAGCTAAATAGATGAGTTTTGAGACTGGATTTAAATGTGGCTAATGTTTTAGCACATTTGATCTCTTCTGGAAGCTGGTTCCAGCTGCGGGCGGCATAATAGCTAAAAGCGGACTCCCCTTGTTTTGTGTGAACCCTTGGTATTTCTAACTGACTCGACCCTAATGATCTGAGTGGTCTGTTAGGTTTATATTCAGTGAGCATATCTGACATATATTTAGGTCCTAGGCCATTGAGTGACTTATAAACGAGTAGAAGTACTTTAAAATCGATCCTAAATGTAACTGGAAGCCAGTGTAAGGACCTGAGGACTGGTGTGATGTGCTCATATTTTCTGGTTCTAGTCAGAATCCTGGCAGCAGCGTTCTGGATGAGCTGCAGCTGTCTAATGGTCTTCTTTGGAAGGCCGGTGAGGAGACCATTACAATAATCCACCCTGCTGGTGATAAAGGCATGAACAAGTTTCTCCAAGTCATGACTGGAAACAAAACATCTAATTCTTGCAATGTTTTTGAGATGATAGTATGCAGATTTAGTTACTGCTTTGACATGACTACTAAAACTAAGGTCTGTCTCCAGAATCACCCCAAGATTTCTGACTTGATTTTTAGTTGTTTGACCCTAGAGTCAAGGTATGCATTCACCTTGAGAACTTCATCTTTGTTTCCAAATGCAATGACTTCAGTTTTCTCCTTGTTTAACTGAAGAAAGTTTTGGCACATCCAACATTTCATCAATGCATTGGCAGAGAGGAGTCAATGGGGCTATAATCATTTGGAGATAAGGCTAGGTAGATCTGGGTATCATCAGCATAGCTGTGATAGGCAATTTGGTTCTTCCTCATTATCTGACTTAGTGGGAGCATATACAGGCTAAACAACAGCGGTGCAAGAATTGAGCCTTGTGGGACTCCACATGTCATGGGCGTCCACTTAGACTTATTCTCTCCTATACTCACATAATAACCTCTCCCTTCTAAGTATGACCTGAACCATTTGAGTGCCATCCCAGAAAGCCCGACCCAGTTTTCCAGTCTCTCTAGAAGTATGTTATGATCGACAGTGTCAAACGCAGCACTAAGATCTAGTAGTACCAGCACTGATATTTTGCCAGAATCAGAATTAAAGCGAATATCATTTATTATCTTAATGAGTGCTGTCTCTGTGCTGTGATGCGCGGAAACCAGATTGAAAATTATCCAGGAATCCATTTGAGTTTAAGTAGTTGTTCAGCTGATTAAAACTACCTTTTCAATAATCTTACCTATGAAAGGAAGATTTGATATTGGTCTATAGTTGCTCAACATGGTGTTATCAAGATTGCGCTTTTTCAGAAGGGCTTAACAACTGCAGTTTTCAGGGAGTTTGGAAAAGTCCCAGAGAAGTGAGGTGTTCACCACTTCTAAGAGATCTGCTTCTAAACAGTTAAGCACACTTTTGAAAAAGATGTGGGAAGTGTGTCAAGATAGCAGGTTGACGATTTGAGATGCTGTACTATTTCTTCCAAAATTTTGCTATCAATTGTTTTAAAACAGACATAGTCACTTCTTTTTGAGATTGCTGTCGAATCTGTGTGACCCTGTATTACAGGAAGATGTGCCAATCTCCTTCCTGATATTACTGATCTTCTCTGAAAAGAAGGAAGCAAACTCATTGCATTTGCTGTCAGAGAGCATTTCACTGGGAATCTGACTTGGGGGTTTGTCAGTCTCTCAACAGTAGCAAAAGAGTGCG
The DNA here is from genome assembly GCA_027564155.1 of Gymnocypris eckloni scoliostomus. NCBI lineage: Eukaryota > Metazoa > Chordata > Actinopteri > Cypriniformes > Cyprinidae > Gymnocypris > Gymnocypris eckloni. The sequence continues at coordinate 20,422,967 of CM050428.1, forward strand.
AGTGTTGTTTAAATTACTGTTTATAAGGTTTGAGAAGAAGGTCTGTCTAGCTGTGGCTAGTTCCAAATTGAAAGCATGAAGGCTGTCTTTATAGATGCTATAGTGTATTTCTAGTTTCGTCTTCCGCCACATCCGCTCAGCTTTTCTGCATTGTCTTTTCATATTCTGAACTGCTGTTGATTTTCTCCAAAATGATTTTTGTCTGCCATTCTTCTTGCTGACCTTTATCGGTGCAATATCATCAATAACATTCTTAACTTTTGAGTCAAATGAATCCAGGAGAAGATCAACAGAGTCTGCAGAAATGCTTGGTGTTAAAGATATTGCCTTCATAAATAGCACACTAGTGTTCTCATTAATGCATCTCTTTCTGACAGAGACAGATCTAGATTCAGTGGTGACAGAGATCAATATATCAAAGAAAATACAGAAGTGATCAGACAGAGCTACATCCTTAATGACAATGGATGAAATGTTTAGACCTCTACTGATGAGTAAATCTAAAGTGTGTCCACGATTGTGTGTCGGTCCGTGCACATGCTGAATCAGGTCAAAAGTGTTTAAAACAGTTATAATTTCTTTTGTAGTTTTGATTTCAGCATTGTCTATGTGAATATTAAAATCCCCTGCAATAGCAAAACAGTCAAACTCTGAGGAAATCATTGATAACAGTTCTGTGAACTCTTCAACAAAGGCTGGGGAGTATTTTGGAGGCCTGTAAATGATGATAAACAGAATGCGTGGAGCACCTTTCAGCACAATACCTAGATATTCAAAAGACAAGTACTGACCAAACACTGAAATGGTGTAGAATCAATTTTCACTCAGAACTTGACAGTAAATTTCACAAAGAATTGCAACGCAGCAGCAAATAACACTAAATTCTGAAGTGGAAAAACTGAATGTTTTGTATTTACAACTTTTAGTCATTTTTATAATTCTACATGATTCTTTAGTATTTGATCATTTAGGTCCTCTTCTCAATGTTACGGTGGCAATAATCTTAAGTCTTATGTATATAAAGTGTATAATTATTAGACGTATGTAGACATTTTAGACGAGAGTGTAGTCACTGCAGACATCGTACAGTTTTTATTGCACGTGACACCCATACTTTACACATAAAATAAACCAGTAAGTTAAAAATACATTCAGAGTCCTGTGACAAAAGTTAGTCACATACTTATCATAAAATTCAAAACCTCCCTTTTATATTTGACTAGATTTATCTCATGAAGCACATTGGTTACCACAGAAAGATGTTGGCAAGTGCTGCAATGAAGCCGTTTTAAAGCAACAGAACACACCGAAGGAAGGGGGGTGTACTCGAGAAGGCACAGTTTGTTCTTGATAAACCAGACGAGGCCTCTCGTTCTTCTCTTAAACATGAAACACCAGTGCAGGAATCATTCACCCAAAAGTGAAAACTGAACATTTACACTCCAAAGTCAGGTATACTGAAGTTCAAGCTCACAAAAAATACCATAAAAGTATCATAAAATTGATCCGAGTCTTCTCAGGCCATAAGAAGGCTCTACATGACAAATAGACTAAGCATCCATGACTGATTTGTGAATGAATCATTCATTAGAGTCAGACCTTATGAATGAATTGGTTGGTCCAGTTGAGTAAAAGCAGTCTCAAACTGGATCTGACTGAGGCGGTTCTTGATGACTAAATTACCAGCCGCAGTGGTTAATAGCTCACTAGGGAGGAATATTTTTTATTGAAAAACATGTACATTTCTGTCTGTTTCTCACGCAAATCTATCAGATTCAGAAGACTTTTCTTATGATGGTTTTATTTCCTTTTTAAAAGCTTGAAGTTTCTGTACTCTTGTAATTAGTGTTGTCTGGAATAACCAGAACCACAATGTTTTGTTCCACAGAAGAATGTAAATGTTACAGGTTTGGAACAACATGATGGTCAGTTATGTAAATGTAATTTTTGGGTGATTAACTATTATATAGAATATAGAAGGCACATTCTATGGATTTAATATTGCTTGTTTACTATTCATAATAAAACTTTAGCTGGGATTGTTTTTGTAATTTTACCATGACAAAAAATCAAACCAATATAACCGCTTTTTAATTAAACGAAAAACCATCTTTATCGGTGGTTATTCTGTAATGACATGTCTTTAACATATAAATCTAATTCCAAAGATACTGCAGGCACGGTAGGAAAACCGCACCCCAAAACCAAAATGACACACGGAACAGGTTCCAGAACAAAACTTAGAGATCCATCTGCTCTTAGTCGTTTACGAAGAGTGAGAAACGCACCTCTCCCAGTTTCACTGTTCGATTATTACGCTCATTGAACAATAATAATGCAAGAGCGAAGAAACTTTCTTAAAGACATAAATTAAATACTTAACTATATCATTATTATTTTTTTCAAAATTAAGTGTTAATGAATAAGTCAGGACACACTTTCATACAACAACAACAGGTGCAAAGTATGAGCAAAAATATAAAGTACCTGTACAGATAATAATTCAATGACCTCCTTCTGTCAGTGAACTCTCGTTTGAAGCGTTCAGATGCAGTCTCTCCTCTGCTCTTGTATCCTACACATCAGTGCAGACAACAGACATCTGTCAGCCAGCCCCTGTCAGCATAACACTGACTACCTTTCTGACAGGACGGGGAGAAAAACATTGACAAGCCCCATTTCCTCATTCTTTCATTCGCCTTCACATCAGACAGACTGCCAATCACTCATTGACTCTTTATGTAGATTCCTCCCTCTCACACCCATTTTCAGATTAACTTGCTGATATCCAGTTCCAGAAGCAGATCAAACCAAAAATATTTCACGGATGACATTATACCATTGTGTTTATTGATCACAAATGAAATATGATCAGTACAGAACATTACTGTAATGTAGGGACTTACCATTCCAAACAGCTACTCCTCTTTCGGACGTCCTGAGAATCTGACACACCTGGAAGGACTCACCTAACCCAACTCTCTGTGTGTTTGTTTAAGTGTGACTAACAGGAAATTAGTATTTACACACATTAAAGACATGTACTTTGAACCTTGGGAATATTTTAAAGAATGTTCTTGTCTTTGACGCTTGTTTCCAGATGAATATAATTTGCATATGATTAATGGTGTAATTTTATAATATAGACGAGACGGAGGCTAGCGGTCAAAATGGCTATATCCCAGTATTCCAAAGGTTGTAAGTTATACATATAAAAAAGTCCCAAAATATTCCAAGTGTAACTATCTCACCTGTATATCAAATAATTACATTGATCATTTATTTGTAAAACAAAATTTGAAGTGTAATAATTACATACTTTTCAATGATTAATATACATGCATATATATACATATAGATACAATATATACACACACATATAGATACAATATATATATATATATATATATATTACACAATATATATACATATACAATATATATAGACAATACATATATATATATATACACATCTATATTGTATATGTATATCATATTGTATATATATATATATATATATATATCTATATTGTATATATCTATCTATCTATCTATCTATCTCTATATCTATATCTATATACACACACACACACACACACACATATATATATATATATATACATATATTGTATATGTATATCTATATTGTATATGTATATCTATATTGTATATGTATATCTATATATATCTATATATCTATATATATATCTATATCTATATACACACACATATATATATATATATATATATACATACACAATATATATATACACAATACATATACTATATTGTATATCTATATATATACACACACATATATATACACACATACACACATACATTATATATACATACATACGCATATTTTGGCATTTGATTTTATATCCAATGCTGTTATTTTTAACTGAAATTATTAATTAGTTTATAAATTTATATAAAGCTAAAATAAAATATAAATATTAGATAAAAAAATATATTGTAAACAAGTGATAAACTAAAATTAGAAATACATTTTTATAAAAAAAAAATACATACTATAGTATATAAATAAGACAAAAAAAAAAAAGCATTCTAGATATATATCTTTAACATTTCTGCTGAATAGTTTCCATTGTGACAACATGCCCCGGTAACCAATCAATGTGTATTTTTTTCATAATCAAGGAAGGAATTTTCAATAGCCTTTTATTTCTAGTCAAACAAAGGTGTTTGTACAGAACTTGAATTTACATGGGGTCAATAGAGTGGAAAAGAGTGAAAGCGTACTCTAGCCTCCGTCTCCTCTATATGTGTGAGTGATATGGCTTCATGGTTTACAAATTACAGCTTGCAGGTTCAAAACAGAGTGCTGAAAGGGTGATTTAGGAGTTCACCCAACCCATCCCTCCAGGGTAATTGTCCCTAAACGTACTGCAAGTTGCTTAAGAAGTTGTTCAAATATTTGCTAAAAGACAAATGCAATGTAAAACTAGCGAGCTATGACAAAACGCCACCAACATGGATCCACAGTTGTAAGTGGAGGAATAACGTCATCTCTGTCTGAGAGTAGATCCTCAAGCCAATCATACGAAAAGCATTATGGGATGTGAAAAACATCCAAGATATGAGACTAGACCCTTTAATCTGATCTGCGAGTGGCTGTATATTTTATGTTGCATGTCACTAATCGATATGCAGGATAAAAAGCAGGTTTTCTCTGCTGCTATTTCTGGACACTGGCATGCAGTGTCATGTCTCCCACAATTTTGCATATCACCCAGGCAACCATTTAGAAAAAAGTGCTTGCATCCAACTCTTGTCTTTTTTGTTGTGTTGTACTGTGAATACTTCATCCTTACCACAGCTGCTCACATGCAGTCAATGTGACCAGCCAATGCAATACAAAGGGCTCTGGATTTTTAAAGGGAAACACACCTCCAATAACCACAGCTGCTTCCAGCTGGGTGGGTTTCTTTTGTGAGAGCATGGCACATGTGCACTCTGTACTTATGGATGCTTACTGACTTTGCTTGCCGTGCACGTGTGCTGGACGCAGCCCAGACAGGAGCAAATCAGCTGCTCACACAATCTCCCCCAGGAAGAATTTCTGTCTCACACGCTGCCTCTCTCTCTTAAGCAGTCTATTCCCTGCTAGAGATGCACTGATAAGCTGTTGGCTGGAGTGGAAGACTTGTGCACAGAGAACACAGATGCTCTACATGTATTAGACGGACACACACACTCACTGTAAGATGCCAGCTCATCTGAGCCTGGCAGAGCAGGAACGGGAGTGGAGGAAGACAGAGCTGGGTCTCGCTGCGATTTCGGAGAAGGGTCGGATGAAGATGTGCGACACTGCGAGGAAGCAGAGAGGTTGGTGAGATGCAGACGATAAATATGACCTTTATTATAACTGGTATATAATTTGCTAATACAACGTCCAAAATAAACTGAGCATATGCATCCTAAAATACTGGATACAAACATATACTGATCTTTTTAGTTGGCATAAAGCTGTTAGATATACCCATTTAACTATATACTAAATAATGCATTTCTGCATGGTTAGTTCCAATAGTGACGTATTAGGAATGGGTTATGTATGTGTGTGATGCTAGCTGTGCTAAATGTGTTTATAAGGGTCTCACATCACATGATGGATGTCTGTTATGTAACGCCCCCCGATGTCAAGCTCATCTGCTTTAAATTTTCTTAGACAAGTGACTAAAATATGCATGCAAATTCAGCAGTTTTGATAGGTTCTGCATCTGTCATGCTCCACACTTCACCCCTCGATAGCATTGTTGTGGTGATCTGTAGTGTAAAGTTCACCATCGCCACATACTCTTCAGTCAGGCGCTGAATTTTTTGTTCTACAGAGCAAGAGTAAAACAAATGTTGCCTTTGTAATGTCTACAGGCCTTGGGCTATCTTGATTCAGAGGACAAAGTCAAAACTGGCATGAGACAGGCCTCATGTTCATCTTTATATCTGCCTTTTGGCACTCAACTTTTGTTTATAGAGGTGTAGAGACACAACAGGAGGTTTGCATAGTATGGAAGGCCAAGCCTGTATTTGTTGAAACACTACTTAGTTAATAGGTTTATCAGAGTACACTACGTGCTAAATTATCATCTTTTAACCCAAGGGTATTAATTCTGGGTTAAGTAATGTTGCATGCTTGTAAAGCACCGCTTTTAGGTTTTGCTGCGTTATGAAACCAAGTTGGTAAATGTATATAGTATGAAGTGTCAATGGGGGTTAAAAAATACTTTTTTGTATGTGGCTAAAATGGTAAAAAAAATAATAATATTTACTTCTGTGATGGCAAGAAACATTTATCATCAAATGTTGAAAACAGTTGTGCAGCTTAATATTTTTAATATAAATAAACTTTGATGAATAGACTGTTCAAAAGCTGAAATTTTACAACATTATCAATATCTTCACTATAACTTAATCAATTTAATGCATCTTCGCTGAATTTGTATTAATTTCAAGGGCAAACTCCCATGAGACAATGAGATTGGTCCCAATAAAACTGATGCATGCGTCACTCAACATCCTTTTGTTTGACGTAACATCCTTGTGTGCTTATTAGAAGAATCTTTACAGACAAAGAGATCAATCATGAAGGCTTCCACTAGAGTATGCATTCCTCATTGTCATAATGTTGAAAATCATCACAACCCTGACCTTCTAACCTGCCTGTCTGCTTTTCAAGCTGGGTTGAAGAGTTTGGTAAACTTCAGCAGAACATTTAAGGACCCAAAAACAAAGACTTTCACGTTTGGTGTTGTTCATTTATCTATTTTGTCTGAGCACCAAGTAAACAGCCTCTCTTTTTTTTCCAGATTCCAGATCTGACGTGAAACCCACATCCCTGGAGCAAAAAAGAAAAGCATGTGCTCCACCGAACATTAAATCAGCACAGATTAAGATCAGCAAACGAAATGGAAACAATAAAGGTCTAAAATAGCTAATATTTTTCCATCAATTTAATTTGCATGTTCCTTTCTCAAAGTGCCTGATACTGCTGCCATGGATACAATGTCAATAATCATTCACTCTTTAGAGATGAATCTTCCTAGTTGCTCATTTGTGTCATTCATTCCAACATGGATTTATTATATGCATGTCAAATTTCAGAATGATTATTTTGTAATTTAGAATCAAATGCGCTGAAAGTGGACGAGAGACTGCGATTGGCCCGGGAACGCAGAGAGGCGAACCAAAAACAGCTGGGTATTTTCTTACTCTGAACATGTAACCTCATAGCCAATTGAAAAACAAACAAAGATTTATTAAGCTTTTCTTGGTGTACCTGAACTGTAGTCCTGCGCGAGCACGATTGGCTGGAGAGAGAAGAGCGGGCCAAGCAGTTCTACAAGAAACACCTTGAGGAGCGAAAGAAGAAGTTGGAGGAGCAGCGACAAAGAGAGGAAAGGAGGAGGATAGCGGTCGAGGAGAAGCGCAAACAGAGGCTCAAAGAAGAAAGAGTGAGTTTATGCATGAGAAAAATGGTGACCATTGTTTGGAGCTTATATATGCTTCCAGTGAACAGTCGGGACATTATAGAAAAAAATTGTCAAAAACTAAGTCGGATGGAATATTTATACATAAATTCAGGTGTACTCTGTCCACAAAATTAACTAAAAACAAACTTTTAGATTGAATGTTTTATTATGGGAATAAAAACACTTCTATAAACTACCAATGAAAAGACATTACAGAATAATTAAGTCAACACAAATAAAATATATATATCTTAAATTTATATTTAATAAAATTATATTTAAATTACAAAAATATATATATATATATATATATATATATATATATATATATATATAAAATTGCTTATTACAAATTCAAATTAATTAATATACATTAATTACAAAATGATTCACCTCCAAACACTGGTACTGCAATATAATAATTCCTATAACAAAACACACACAATAATATAACTAATTTAAAGCATAAACCTTGAGATCAAAAACTTTTCAGAATCATGAGAAACAAATTCAGTCAAATGTGTGAGATTTTCAACTGTATACCATCTGTTGGTGTGGGTTTCTGTCTGCAGCAATGATGATGAAATATTGCTGTGGAGATTTTGCAACAATGATTAAAAACATACGGAGCATGGGATGATGGGAGTGTTTTCATCCTGTGTTTTAGGAGCGTTATGAGTCTGTGGTGCGGAAGACGATGGAGAAAAGTCAAAGGGCCACACAGAAACCTGGCCACTGCTCAAGAAGGGTCACCAAGAACGAAAACAATAATGGTGAATATTCAACGCATGATTCAAAACACAATAACTGGCACCAAAACTATCTTCTAGCCTTGCATCTACTTTCCCAACTCTCTTTCTGTTAGTCGCTCTGCTTTCTGCTCTAGCTAAACGCCGCTCTCTTAGTCAATGGGAGATTGACCTTGTCCGTCGTCTTCAGACTCCTACCGTCTCTTATCTAGCCAGAAGCAGGAGTGCTGTGTGTCTGTCACGAGACACAGGTATCACTTTAGACTGAGGAATTCACAAATCACAAGGAAATCACAAGTTTGGAGCTGGATGTAATAAATATTGGCTTCCTGTTTTCCTCTTCTTCTCATGCTCATTGCTTCAATTCTCCATACGCCATCCTTATTAAATTCACCTCATAAAAAAAAAAAACATTTTCAGTTCATATTTGTCATCGTTCAGCCTCATGTCATACCATGAACTCAAGCACCACACGAAAGCCCCAGGTGCATTGTGGGAAAGTGCCAAAAAGGCCTGCAAGCTCGAGTCCAAACGTCACTATCCGCAGAACTACCAACAGAGAGCTGGTGAGAGTTCACATTCATTTTAAGGCCATTTTTAAAATATAAAAATAAATGATTCTTTGTCGCATGACATACTGAATGTGGTTTTTACAAAAAATATTTCAGGTGGCAAAAGGCAACTTTGAGGGACTGGACTTGAAAAAGCCACAGCTTCAAACAAATGAAATTAAAGCCAAACAGGACACACCCACACCAGAGAATACTGTCCTCCCAACATCATGGTACAGTTTATATATTTGTACAGCACAATCTCTCATACTTAAGCAAAAGTCTTTCCATATTATATCACCGTGGTCTAGGAGAAACAATACCAAAGCTGCATTATATGGCAGTAATTTTCAGGTTTATATCATTGCATGTCATGTAGAAGACCAATTGCAAAGCAAACAAACTGATGTAAGAAACATCTCCAGCAGTAACTTGCAATTTTACGTTTTAAACACAGACGGCGACAGAGGGGCAAAAATTCTGTCGTACAACTTCAGAAAGATCTAACTTGAGATTTTACTTTCTTACAGTAGTGAATAAAACTAAACTTAAGTTTCCTCACACTCTCAAAATCACACTGTTGGTCTTTATGACCCGTTCTCTCTTCATTTATCCATTTCCAAGGCTGCAGAACAGATCACATATCAGACAAGCCACACTTAAACAAGATAGCTTGCCTCCACTGCCAGAAGAGGAGGACCTAGAATCTGAGGAAACGCTTGCTCAATGTCTGCAAGATAATCAACCCCAGTCCAATCCAGTTACTAATGGGCCTCCGAATCCACCAGCAGGCTCTCAGATTCAGAATGGTTAGTGAAAGACTTTTTCCAATAATTACCACAGTTTAATAATAGTAATAATTCAGTTTAAAACCTTTTTGCTAAAATGGCTGTTTGTGACGAGTACTACATTAGGTTACAGTACTGTGGAACAAATAAACTGTAAGTAAACAAAACTATGAAATAACACAAATGGAATTTTTGTTTCCCAAAAATGTATCAAGAAATAATCTATAATGTGTGTATATACATATACATACATCCGCGCATTATGCATGTATATTTATTTCATACATTCAAAATTCCTCTCTCTCTTCTTTTCACTTCCAGGACCAAGTCAGATTGGCGACGCAGCACAAGTCAGAGCTGCTGCTAGGACTAAAGACCCTGAAGAGGCTTCTCGCCTGCTGACTGAGAAAAGGAGACAAGCCCGACTCCAGAGAGAGAAGGAGGAAGAGGAGCGCAGACTGAAGGAGGAGATGGAAAGGTTTTTTTTCTATTCTTACCTTTCTTCTATTAGTCCAAGTCCTCTTTTGTGTCTTAGTAGGCTACTTTACAACTGCTTTTGATTATTTGTAAAATGAAAAGGCCACAAGTTAAGTTGATCTTTACTGAAGTAACTGGAAAGTGAAATATGCTAAAGTTACAATTCGGTATTTAAAAACAAAACAGTTTGAACTTCATGATGACAGATATACATTCTTAAAAGTGCATTAGGCACCCACAGGTGCATCTCAATAAATTAGAATGTTGTGGAAAAGTTCAATTATTTCAGTAATTCAACTCAAATTGTGAAACTCGTGTATTAAATAAATTCAGTTCACACAGACTGAAGTAGTTTAAGTCTTTGGTTCTTTTAATTGTGATGATTTTGGCTCACATTTAACAAAACCCTCAACAAATTAGAATACTTCATAAGACCAATAAAACAAATATTTTAGTGAATTGTTGGCCTTCTGGAAAGTATGTTCATTTACTGTATATGTACTCAATACTTGGTAGGGGGTCCTTTTTCTTTAATTACTGCCTCAATACGGCGTGGCGTGGAGGTGATCAGTTTGTGGCACTGCTGAGGTGGTATGGAATTCCAGGTTTCTTTGACAGTGGCCTTCGGTTCATCTGCATTTTTTGGTCTCTTATTTCTCATTTTCCTCGACAATACCCAATAAATTCTCTATGGGGTTCAGGTCTGGTGAGTTTTCTGGCCAGTCAAGCACACCAACACCATGGTCATTTAATCAACTTTTGGTGCTTTTGGCAGTGTGGGCAGGTGCCAAATCCTGCTGGAAAATGAAATCAGCATCTTTAAAAAGCTGGTCAGCAGAAGGAAGCAAAATTTCTTGGTAAACGGGTGCAGTGACGTTGGTTTTCAAAAAACACAATGGACCAACACCAGCAGATGACATTGCACCCCAAATCATCACAAACTGTGGAAACTTAACACTGGACTTCAAGCAACTTGGGCTATGAGCTTCTCCACCCTTCCTCCAGACTCTAGGACCTTGGTTTCCAAATGAAATACAAAACTTGCTGCCTTGACCCCAGCCTCAGTCCATTCCTTGTGAAGTTCACCCAAATTCTTGAATCAATTTTGCTTGACAATCCTCATAAGGCTGCGGTTCTCTCGGTTGGTTGAGCATCTGTTTCTTCCACACTTTTTCCTTCCACTCAACTTTCTGTTAACATGCTTGGATACAGCACTCTGTGAACAGCCAGCTTCTTTGGCAATGAATGTTTGTGGCTTACCCTCCTTGTGAAGGGTGTCAATGATTGTCTTCTGGACAACTGTCAGATTATCAGTCTTCCCCATGATTGTGTAGCCTAGTGAACCAAACTGAGAGACCATTTTGAAGGCTCGGGAAACCTTTGCAGCTGATTTGCATGTCACCATATTCTAATTTGTTGAGTGAATTGGTGGGTTTTGTAAAATGTGAGCCAAAATCATCATAATTAAAATAACCAAAGACTTAAACTACTTCAATCTGTGTGCATTGAATTTAATACACAAGTTTCACAATTGGAGTTGAATTACTGAAATAAATGAACTTTTCCATGACATTCTAATTTATTGAGATGTGCCTGTAACTGAACTTGTGTGGCTCATCTTTGCAGAAAGAGCAGAGAGGAACTGATGCATCGAAGAGCTGAAGAACGAGCCAGACAGGAAGCTGAAGCCCTGAGACTGGAGGAGGAGAAGAGGAAGAGAGAAAGAAGAGCAACTCAAGGCTGAAGAAGAAAATGCTTGCAGACAGAAAGAGGAAGAAAACAGACTTCAACAGCATGTATTAAAAGCTTTTGGCTGTTTAAATAATTTTTCCAAACCTATGTTAAAACATTTAAAATCTCAGAAAAGTTAATAAATTGAGCTTGAATTTGAGGCCGATTTGATCATCAGGCTTATATAGTGATTCCTATTCTCCTTTCACTGACATACCATCTTACTTGTCTTTTGGACAAGTTTTTTGGCTTCTGACCATTTGTTTTTTCCCTTAAAATAAAGCTCATATGTTAAACGAATCATTGGAAATAATAATAAATAAATCCTATAATCTCCATAATGTATTCTCAGAGAGAGCAAGAGGCCCGTCAGAGGGTGCTGGCAGAGCAGCAGAGACTGGAAAGAGAAAGTCGTTTCCAGAAAGAGGAGGCCGAACGCCAAGAAAGAAAAAAGGTACAACTTTTTTCAAAAGCTGTTTAGCTAACTGTGACATTTCAACCATAAAATGAGAAGATCATTTACATTTTGAATATTGCAATTCAAAGCTTTGCTCATTACGTTTTATCTTTGAAAGTAATGAATACTTTCATTCATCAAATATGCATTCAATTGATCAAAATGACAGTAATATGACTGTTTATAATGTTTACAAAACATTAAAGTTCTGTTCTTTTTAAGTTTCTTAATCAAACCAATTCATCATGGTTTCCACAAAAGTATTTAGCAGCACAACTGTTTTCAACATTGATGATAAGAAATGCTTTTTGAGCAGCAAATCAACATAAAAATTAGTTCTGAAAATTCATGACAAAATTCAGCTTTGCCATCACAGGAATAATTAAAACGTAAAATAATAAAATAGAAATTATTTTTTCAAAATACTGTATTTTGATCAAACAAACGCAGCCTTGGTGAGCATGAGACTTCTTTCAAAAACATTGAAAATCTTACCGACTCTAATGTATAATGTGCTTTCAATTTTTCCCAAATCAGCGTCTGGAAGAAATCATGAAAAGAACAAGACAGACAGACTCTGATGACAAGGTAAGACTATCACTGGCAGGAGCTTTGTTTATGCCACATCTAGAGGCCCTGCTCACTTTTTATCCCCTTTAGAAAACTGCATCAGTGAAGGACAACTTGCCTTGTGAGGCCGTGAAGCCTGTAATCAGGCTACCAGGTCCAGGAAAAACGCCAAAACTGGAGCCGAGGGACGAGGAGGATATGCTTCCTACTGTGGGCTTCAAGGAGCGACGGTCCTTCCGCAGTCTTTCTGGCCTGGATGAGATACAAGCCCATCAGCAAACCGGTGTGTGAATAACCTTTATTTGACTTCATGTAAATCTGCTTTTAAATCTAACATTACTAAATTAAGGTAATATTATGCAACTCAAGTTTAGATTTGATCATTCGAGGATTGCATTAAATATTATGTTAAATTATAAAAATGTTAATGTCCCCCCCCCATGCTTCAGAGGTCATTTAACCCACGGACCTGTCATACGATGCCAAGACCATCAGAGCAACTTCAGCAAGCTTGTCTTTCTGAACAACACAAAAACATATGCACTTGATTTCCCTGCACTTTAATAGTCACACTTCCTTCTTCAGATTACAGTTCTCTACTGCCCAATTAAAATGCCTAAATTACTGCTTGATTTGCTAGAGTAGTGACATCTTGCATCGCTCAGTAGCCAGATAACTTTGGGTATGTGGTAATATTCACATAATAATTATAATAACAATAATACTTTTTGACTTAAAAGATAGACTACCCACCAAATAAAACTTGAATGATTCATTTTCAAGCTTTAATTGAATCATATTTTAGATTTTAGCCAGTATGTTTATGGTGTTATAAAGATAAATGCTTTCTCCTCAAATGTTCGAGTAGTTATATAGAAGTCTTATGGATCTTTTATAAAAATATACACATGTAAATGGTAATTTGCCTGCACGAATGCATACTGTACACTACAGTTTAAAAGTTTGGGGTCAGTTCGATTTTTTTTAGCAAGAATGCATTAAAATAATCAAAACTGACAGTAGAGACTTAAGATTGTAACAAAAATAATATTTAAAATAAACGCTGTTCTTTTGAACTTTATAATCAAAGGATCCTACTTTTTTTTTTTAAGTTGCCACAAAAATATAAGCAGCATAACTATTTTCAACACTGATAATACATTTATTGAGCACCAACTCAGCATATTAGAATAATTACATTTACATTTAGTCATTTAGCAGACGCTTTTATCCAAAGCGACTTACAATTGGGGAGTACATAAAGCGATTCATCTTGAAGAGGCAAACATACAGAGGAAGTACTAATTGACATTAGTAATAATGCTGAGAATTCAGTTTTGCAATCAAAGATATAAATTACATTTTAAACTATATATATATATATATTTTTTATAAATGTCACAATATTACTTTATCAAATAGATGCAGCCTTGGTGAGCATAAGGAAAAAATCTTACAAAGCCCAAACTTTTGAATGGTAATGCCTGTGTATTTTATATCCAGATATCTGTGCTAGAAACTATTCATGTCATTTAAGAATCTCTCTTTGCAATGCTGCTGCTTTGAGTCATGAGGGCACACACATATATACAGAGGTCATTTTCCATCTGTCCTTACTGCTTACCAGCACTTTTGTGTCACAGAATTACACCAGACAGGTGAGCTCATGAATTTCCAGTTGCTGGTTTTTCATTGCTGCTATTTAGCTGTTCCAAATAAAAACTCCCTCTCCCCACCCCCTTTTAATAAATGACAGTTTAGGATTATTACGTGCTTGTCTGCCTTTAAACATAGTGTACCGGTACCTGCTGTTCTAGTGCAATGATAGAGGCTTATGCAAATATGGTGTAAAGATGTAAACAGTTCAATTCATTTTTTTTATTGGTGTAAGTAAATAAGCTTCAAAAAACATACTGGTTGTTGGCGTGGTTTTTTTTAACTTACAGTCTAGAAAAACACTATTAAGAAGGAATAACATCACATTTCCATCTGAGGTTTCGCATTAGCTGAAATTATCTGAGAACAGAATGTACTGGTACCCCGAGAACATTGTTACATGTTTGGACACAATGAAATAACACAATGTGTTATTTCAATAAAGCATTTAGTTTTAAAGGAACACTCCCCTTTGTTTGGAAATAGGCACCCGTTTCCAAAAAAGTAGAGTGTTCCTTTAAGCAATTTTATGTAATATTTCAATAATATTCAAATCTTTTACTAGAATTAACAGTACAATAATTACAAAAAAACAGTGGTGGACAAAGTACACAGATCAAGTACTTGAGTAAAAGTACAGATACGTATAATAAAATATTACTCCAGTAAAAGTAAAAGTACTGCTTTTTCAATTTTACTCGAGTGAAAGTACAAAAGTACTCAATTTTTTATGTACTTAAGTAAAAAAGTACTGATAGACAGATTTATTTAGCAATTTTATATAGACTACTTTATTTAATTTTATATTAGCACATATTTTTATAATCATACTGCCCAAAATACCTGGGTTTTTCCCAAAATAACCACTATAGAGTCAAGATATATATTTTGTTGATATGGACTACGTTGATGAGAGTGATGTAGTAATGTTCACTGTGAAGCTTACACTGCCTTGTACCTGAGAGAAAACAGATTTCACATCTAATCTTCACCAGTAAGAAAAAAGTGTTTTAGAACTTGTTGTTTTGCAGAACGTCAGTTATATATGACATTAGAATTAGGCCTGAAATTAGGAAGAACATTTGAAGGAAAATCTAATTATATTTTCATAATGATTTTTTTTTCTTCTCAAACTTTGTCTGTGGTGTAAAAACACCCCTGGCCCAATGCCCCCAGAGGGCATCACTTCCCACTCTGATAATTACTGTAGTTACTATGTTCTGAACATCACATCCTTTCTTTTTCCCTCAGATGGAATCTATCTAGGTGGCTGAATAAAGATATTTGGACTTTATTTCAAAAAATTTCCTCAACTTAGCACCAGCAAGCTTGTTAGCTAGACAGATAGCATCAGCTAACAATATTTACAGTATGGTTATGAATAAACATTCATATCTGTCTACTCGGCTAGTTGATCTAAACAATATACAAATGTATACTGTTGATAAACAATTTAAAAACAGACGTCACATAGGTCTAAATGCATAGCATTTTAATAAAACTGCTAACGTTACAGCAGCGGGGAATATGAATGTGCATGAGTTATTTTATTTAATCTGTGTTATTTTAATGTTTTGTTTTTTGACCTAAAACATAATGTTAGAGACACTGATGTTGATCTGTCTGCATTCAAGCATTTCAGCGGGCTTAAATAGATCACTCTTTACAGCAGATTTAGTTCACAAACAACTGACAGTTTTGACCTAAATATTATTTTCAGTTACAATAATTAATCCTAAAATTCGACATTAGTAACTTACTTTTCACAGCATCAGTAGCGCTACACAAGATCTCCCGTTCTTTACTTGTGAGTTCAATTCACTGAAGAAGACTCGCTCTAAACGGATCATTTGAATCAGTGAGTTTTCGACTCGAGAACAGCTGCAATCGGATCATTCAGATTTGTGAATGAATCGTTTGTTGCGATTTGCCAACCGATTGAACAGGTTCATTGAAAAGATTCAGTTTGTTCATGAATCATACACCGCTTCTGCGTCTCGGAGCACGTGATGTATTATAAGGAGTAACGATATGTTTTATGAAATGTAACGTTAGTGAAGTAAAAAGTACGATCTTATGCTTTGGAATGTAGTGAAGTAAAAGTAAAAGTTACTCAAAATAAAACTACTCCAGTAAAGTACAGATACTTGAAAAATGTACTTAAGTACAGTAACGAAGTAGTTTTACTTCGTTACTGACCACCACTGCAAAAAAAAAAAACAGATTATGCTAAAAATGTTACGTTGTATAATGTTAGTAATAGTTATAGTCTCTGACAGGCCAAAGTGCCCAATTTAAAGCTGTGGCATGCTAGGTTACCTTCGTGTTAGATAATTTATCTAACAAATCTAATCATTCAAAAACATGGGATTTGTGCCTCTAATGCTTTAAAATAATTAAACAACTAAATGGGACAACAAATTGTACCCTATTTCTGGAAAGTGCACAAGCAGCCACATTGCACCTCGATGGATTGTATTTGCAGCACTTACCAGATTTAGTGGGATTAAAGGGAGTTTGAACAACATTTGGTTGGATCATCCCAGTAAAAGTGCACCAGATGAGACAAAGGCATCGCTGTTTGACGACAAAAGTGGAATTCTCAACTAAAATTAGGCTAATTGCATCACCTGTCCACAGCTGCTGCTTGGCTGTCTGTGAGGCGACCAACTGTGAGCCGTATCACGTCACCTCATATCAGTTTAAGATGAACATGAAGTATGGCACATTAATCTCTCTGTGCTTATCCAGCAGTTTTATGAATTTGTTTCCAGATATAATAAACCGAGGTGTCTCGACAGCCTGATTAGCTCGACTCGGACAGAAAAAAAGAAAAAGATGTTCGAGTCGACCAACAGATGGCGCTACTAGCAAATCAAAGATTTTCATCATTTCCGGTGACTAGAGATCCGCTCGCTCTGCCGCTGAGTTTATCTGCGTCACATTTCCAGCATTTCATAATTAAAAGCATTTCATAATTATAGTTAATATTATCTTATGCCTAACGCTGCATGCGATATTTTCATTCACAATACTTTAGGTAAACTTACTAAAGCATTTACATTTTAATGCAAACAGTTATGCTTTGGATATACTAGGTACATTAAATAAATACATACAGACATAAATACAGACATTTTATAACTATTTTTTTAAATCCTTTGTGGACTTCGGTTTCATGCAAAATAATAGACATTTAACCTAAAGTAGTTTAAGTATTAAATTCAAAAGTGTTTCTTGTCTTTTAGCAATTAAAATGATAAAGCACACAACAGACACGGCATCCAAAGGATATATCATTTATTGCACTCCAGTGCATTTAAACATGAAAATGTAACAATTTTCATTACAAAAGCAGGACATGGATTCACTTGGTGACTTTTAAAAATGTTAAAGACACAAGTTACTTCCCCATACACATTCTCATGCAGAAAGTTTGGCTTGTTTGACATTTTGGACATATTTTGTAGGTTTATAAATGTACGAGGATGCATTAACATTCTGGTTTTGGCCAGAGTTCACTTTAATTTGATATGATCATGCGACTAGCACTCAGCAGCCAGTGTGCTTGCTCTGTACTGTGGATATTTCAGCTTACAATTGAGGAAAATATAAGAAAAAACTTTTTACAACATATTATAGGCCCCCCAGGCTCAAATTAAATCCTTCGGTTTTGAGATTTATATCCGTCCGGTGACTTAAAAACCACCACTAACATCTTCAGTGTCCAAAATATTACAAATTCAGTCAATGTGTTGTATTTATTTATGTGTAAAATGACCAATAAATGTGTTAGATTTTTGTGTGCTCTTGCATTTTGTAGAACGCATAACATATATACTGTAAGTGCATGATTTATTATTAAAATCATAGGCAAATTCATAATTTGTTCATTGTGTTGGATATAGGTTTCAGTATCTTTATCTGAATCTTTGGCAGTTCTTCTCGAGTTTTTAAAAAAAGTGCTGTTGACGTCATAAAAATGTCTCTAAGCTTAGAGAGCCCTATATGATATTTCTTGGTATATATCTATACCATAATACCATGGCCTTATCATATCAAAAATGTTAGCAGAATATAATCTAAACATGTATTTGTGCTGAAAATTCATTTTTACTATATAATGCAAAAAAAGAAAGAAAAAGGGTGTTTCTAATGTGATCACTTAAAAAAAACAATTCAAAATCTCATACAGCATAATAGCTTTAAAGCATACCAAAAACCTTCACTTACTTTATACAAACAGATGCTCTTTCTTCATATAGTGTATGCACAAACAACATGTTCTTCAGAAGCATTATAAATAATCTGTTATGCAATTGTGATGCATATGCACTTAACACATCCAACATTGCCCAGTTAAAAGTTGACTTAAAACAAAAACCCTCAAACCAAGAGATAAAAAACACTTTTTCTTTGTGTGCAGATGTGAAAGGAAATACGAAAGACAACTAAGCTGATCGATATGGCCAATTTTCTTTTTATTTATTCCTTAAAGACCTGGATCAGAGGTCCTGGTTCATGTTAAAGGGATAGTTCACTCAAACAACAAATCAATTCTGTCATTATTTACTCGTGTTCCACTGAACACAAAATAAAATCTTTATCAGAATGTCTGTACTTAAGTTTTTGGGTGAACTATTCCTTAACTAGCTGGACATGATCAGAGTTGTAGGTGTGAGCAATAATTGTCTTGTATGTTAATATTGCAGTCATTCATCTGTGTTAAAGAGGAGTTTAGGAAGTGTCCTTAAGTCAATCTGAGGCAGGACAAGAAGGCAGTACACAAACAGCCAAGCTGCCAAAATGATGTAGACAAGGTCGGACAAGGTTGAGTCATATGTGCTTTCTGGACCCGCAGCAGTCTTGCTCTCTGAGCTGTAATGACAAAAAGAGTGCACAAACTATAAGTCAAGTCGATTTTTTATACCAAGCAGATAAAAAATACGGCGTGTCTATTTACACTATGTGCAAATAGCCGCCTTGTTGGCAAAGGCTTCAGCATCAGTTTCAGTGGCGTAGATGGTAAAGCGTGTGCTTTTTGTGATGTGATCGACCCGAGTTCGAGTCTTTTGCTGAACTTTTTTTCCCCCATTTTATATCTCATATCGCAGCAGAAAGGCATTTGTTTTCAATAAAAATGAAGGAAATAATCAAAAAGTTGAAAATAAAAGTATCGGGTAGGTAGGTGTACAGAGGGCTTTATTGTCCCAATAAGATGGCATCCATTTAATAATTTAAATTAAAATTATAATTTACACTCAATACGTTATTATTGCGTACTGTTTTAAAATGTACTACAATACTGAGGTGCAGATAATGGGCACCTTTTGCAATAAGTAGTATAAATAGCAGAAAATCTATTTCTATCTATATCTATTTGCTCTTAGTGTAAATAAAGCATATTGTAAAAATAATACTGCTATTTTCACTTGGTGTAAATATTATCCATTGGTATTTGCACTTAGTGTAAATAGCAGCCTATCTATTGCAAAATAAATATATGCGATTTGCACAGTGCAAATAGCCGCTGCCTTTAAAATACACCCTGTTGCTTTAAATAAACTTATAGGAATAGTTCACCCAAAAAAGTAATCTAAGTTATAGATGAGTTTGTTTCTTCATCAGAACAGATTTGGAGAACTTTATCATCACTTGCTCAGCAATGGATCCTCTGCAGTGAATGGGTGCCGCAAGAATGAGAACCCAAACAGCTGATAAAAACATCCATCAATCCAATCCAACACAATAATCCATCATTTCCCACCCATTCACTGCAGAGGATCCATTGGTGAGCAAGTAACATAATGCTAAATTTCTCCAAATCTGTTGTGATGAAGAAACAAACTCAGCTACATTCCAGATGGCCTGAGGATGAGTAAATGTTAAGCATTTTTATTTTTGGGTTAATATACCTTTAAATCTCCCATGAAATCAAAACTTACATTTATATGCTTGTATCCTCATAACAGTTGACTAAATCTTTAGCAGATATACACATTTAAAATGTACAGTCTTTCTCTTCCAAGAAAACAAACCAAAAATATTGATGAGTCATCTTGCACTGTGGTTTCAATAAAAAATGTCAACACTGGAGACAAACATTTGTCAAGTGACTTGTCAGAATGAAACTTCAGTAAAAGTCAAGAAAAAAGCTTTTTATGTAAAATGACTGTGCAAAAACAGTTTCAGGCACGCATGGGTGTGTCTCAATACATTGTGCTTGCATCTTTCCTGGATTACTGTTGCTGCAAACAGTTTACTCGATTACATTACTGCCGGACTGCCGTTGGCAACATAAAGCATTGTACATTTGAGGAATACAAATACATTAAGGGTGTAAACACAACCCATGCCACACCCCCAAACACACTCCTATCACAGGTATAAGAAGACACCCAGTCTGAACAAATACAAACACTCCTGTTTCATTGATATGAGGTATAATAAAACAAGGATGGAAGTGTTTGCCCGAACAGGTTTTAAGTGCACTTAGTTGCTACATTGCATGAGGTAAGGGTGGAAATTGGGATTAACTGTTTCTGTAAGACAAGATAATAATAATAATAATAATACACCACAGGCTGAATCACAGATACAAGTCTCTGTATTGCATTACAGCTTTACTTTTGTGATAATTTAGCAAAAGATCAGGTTTATCTAAATCCGTCTTAAAGATATTCAATATGAATATATCGTTTTAGTTACCTTTTATTCATGACGGTACTGTCCACTTTGCTGCGGTCTAAGGTCTTCCATTTTGTCCCTAGTAAATAGAAAACAAGAGATTGATGAAATCAAAGAACATAAGTAAATTAATATAGTACATTAATATAGTACAAAAAATAAGGCTGTCATCTTCTTTAGATTTGAACTGTGTGGAAACCTACACTGCAAGCTGAGATCATTATAGAACAATATTGTTCAAAAGTTTGAATTTAGTGAGATTGTTTGTTTGTTTGTTTTTGAAATACAGTAAAACAGTGAATATTATTACAATTTAAAATAACTGCTTACTATTTTTAATATATTTAATATGTAATGTATTTCTGTAATGCCAGAGCTGAATTTTCAGCAGCCAAAATGGATCTTAAATAAATGTTTTTAGCATCCTATGATCATTCAGAAATCATTCTAATATACTGATTTGAAGCTCAAAAACTTTCTTCTTACTATCCATGTTGAATGTTTTTGTGGAAACTGAAATAAAGTATTTCAGGACACTTTGATGAATTGAAAGAGCAGCAAAATGTTACAAAAACATTTTATGTATATATAGATATAGCATATATCTCTTTATTGCCTCTTTTATTCAATTTAATGCATTCTTGCTAAATAAAAAAATATAAATAAAAATAAAATAAAAAAATAATTTCTTCCAAAAACACATTTTTGATATCATTAACACATCTGTAAACCTGGGGGTACAAACAGGACCAGAGATACAGAGATGATCCTGATGATGTGCAATAAAAAAAAATCATAGATCTTTACATTTGACAGATTTTTGGTTGCCAGTTTGTTCCTATGTGGTTGTTATTGTGTTCTGACTATTGTTTAGCCGATTGCTGTGTGGTTTCTAGTGTTTTCTGAGTCTTATTTACAGGCAGAAGTCAAAAGAGCCCACCCAGGAGTCTCAACAATTCTCTTGTCCCTGATACAGCTTGGATCCTTTAAAGTCGATGCATTTTATTGTCTCTAATAGTACTTTTTGCATAACAAACCTTTGATTCAGTGATGTCAATGACCTTTCTCAAGTGTATAGTAGTCAAAGGTTGGCTTACATCCGTCACAGCTCCTTCCCTTTTAAGAGAATGACAAATTTGTTATGACTGACAGAACACGTTTCATATGCCTCACTGATCTTTAAGAAACCATATATGGAGCTAAGTTACAATTAAGCTAATTTATTCATGACAGATTGAATCCCGGCCAAAAGCAGAGAGTACATTTCATGACTTCAATCAGCTGTAATGGAAAACATGCGTTTTTTACATTAACATAACACGCTGAGTGATTAAAACGTTTGCATCATTCATCTAAAATGGATATGACCTGTTCACCAACCACCAAAGTTTTCAAAACTAAAACATTAAGTACATTTAAGGCAATTTGCAATGGATCTAAGAGGCTTATGAGGTCACATCCTTCCTGTGGCACGGGCTGAGTATCTGTAACAGACTCCATTAATTGAGCTGTACCTCAGAGCCCCAGTGTTTTCTCTGGCAGCAGCGCTGGTCAGGTCGTCATCTGTCTTAATGAGCTCATAATGCTCAGCTGGTGAATCAGGCTCCACCGCGCCCCATTCTCCCGGGTGCCTGTCAAACGGGCTTTGATCCTGGATATGCATGGATCCCGCTCTATCCTAGATGGACACATGGAATAGAGTGAATCTATATTGCAAGATTGAACTTTAACATCCAGAATAGAAGATAATGAATTTCCACTTTAGTAATATTATCAAATGACTGTCCCTGCAACAAGTACTGAAGTATTTTTAACTTGATCAAGTACTAAAAAGCTAAATCATTTATAATTTACCTAGCAAGGACACATTCAATGTATCAAAAATGACAGGAAGTCATTTATAATGGCACAGATTTATATTTCAAATAAATACTTTCCTTTTGAATTCATCAAATCAAAACTCCTGAAAAATGTATCATGACTTCAATAAAAATATTAAGCAGTTTCCTTGTCACCAAATCAGTATATAAAAATGATTTCAGAAGGATCATGTGACAATGAAAACTAAAGTATTGTAATTGTATTTTAAAATATATTAAAATAGAATATAATTATTTTAAATTGTAATAATATTTCACCATATAACATTATTATACAGTATTTTGTGATAAAATGAAATTAAAAAGCAACAACATTTAAAAATCTTACCAACTCCTTTTTAACAGTATTATATAAAGAGAGAGTGATTGTTTAGATGAACTATGAAAAATATAAACTATTTATACCAATAAATGAATTTACATTTTCAATATGAATATGAGAATCTCAAACCCAAGAATTTTTGTTTTGGCTATTTTCCAATCTTATTAAAAGGTCAACTAGTGAAAAAGGAGAGAGAATATAGAAATGACATGAACCAGACTCAATCTGACAGTGCCCATATGAGCACCACATCTCAACATGTACGGTAAAACCATATATATAAAGACACATAAAGCATTGTTTGACACTGCAACTGAACCCAACTCTACAGAGAGCTGATCCACATGCTCGTTATTGAACAGTTAAAATACACTATTGAACAATTGAACCGTTACACTTTATTTTTAAGGTCCAATTCTTGCCATTAACAAACCATTAACTATTTTTGCCTCAATAAACTCCTAATTTGCTGCTTACTAATAGTTATTAAGGTTTTTGTTAAGGTATTGACTTGGATTAGGGAAGTAGAATATGGTCATAAGAGAATATGTGCTTTATTAGTACAAATAAACAGACAACATGTTAATAATAGGCATGTTAATAAACAACTATTTAATAGTGAGAATTGGTCCCTATACTAAAGTGTTACCTATTGAACTTGTCTTTTATAGTTCATCTGAACTATCAATATTTAATCAGGAACAGAAAGCATGCTAGAGAGGAGAATAAATACAGTATTCATACTCTGAATATGTGGGCTATACTCAAAGGACTTGATAGCAACTGTAACAGATCATTAAAGGAAAAGATCACTTTGAGTGATGCACTGAAGTGAACTACATTTGGGAAAGGAGGTTGTGACCCTGAAAGAACTCATATGGTGATACCACTGCTTCTGTTTGTGGGTCAGTCCTTGCATTAAAATGTGCCTTGCTTTCTAGGCCAAAGGAAAGTTAGAATGAAAAATAACCTTTCTCGACTTAAATCTCTTGCTGTGGTCCTCTGAAGTGTCTTCTGTGTCTGTATCTGATTCAGTAAGTGAACGCTTAGGAGGTGCCGGCTGAAGCGGAGTCATGCTGAGGGACAGGCGTAGCTCTGGAGGACATCTTTCAGGGTTCCCACGGACACCAATAATAAACTTGGAGTCCTCAAAGGTGGACTCATCTTCAGTTGGTAGTTTAGCGTTGGACACTTCTGGATGCAATCTGTGTGGGCTTTGGGATGGCGTAGAGTCGTTTTCTCCCACGTGGTTGCTTGTGTCAGCGAGAGGCTCCAAAAAAGTGTCAGTAACAGAATTCAGAACACCATAGTGGGAGTCCACTACTGATACAGGTCTGTTATCCTTGGCCCCTCCAGGCTCCATACTGTCTGAAACCTGAGCATGGCTTTCACCATTTGTATTGTGGGAAAACTCTGTCCTCCTTATGCCGTCTGACCCACTTTCAAAGTCGCTCTTACCTATAATATGCAGATCTTCATGAATACTTTTAGACTCTCTTGGCTCATTCTTGAGATCACTTACAGTTCCGTTTAATTCATTGTTCTTTTCCCTTGGATTGTCCTCAAAGTTTCCACCTGCTTCCGATTCACTGAAATGTCTCGAGTCTGAATTACAGTCCTTCTCAGTTGAGTTTAAATGGGACAGACAATCATCACCCTGTTCACTTGATTCAGCAGAGCTTTTTGCCACGGGAACTCCACACATATAACACACGTGATCTTCATCAGGAACCTCAACTTCTGTTTGGCTCCTATCTGAGATAGGTTCTTCTGGCTCCTCGAATACCACATCCTTCACTTCACTTTCCAAGACAGCTTCTTGTTCCCCATCAAGGAGGTCACTGTTCTCGTTGGTTTCAGAATGACCATTTGGAAGGTTTTTGCCTGGTTCCTCTGTCGGTTCTTTAGCCAGATCAGCACACAGTTTAATTTCCTCCTCACTTCCTGATATAGAAACCCTCTTGTACTGCAGAACTGGACATTCAGGCTCACTGTCATCCTCAAATATGAAAGGCTTCTCCTCAGGTCCATCCTTAAAATTGAGAGTGTCCGTCTGCATGGCTTCAGTACTGGAAGACTCAACATTGTCCTGAAAAGCTTCGGATTCCAGAACTCCACTCACTTCTTCATCAACAGTGGAAGTGAGTAGACTCTTATCTTCAGGTTGAGCTGTCATGACTTTCTTATTATCCTGAAAGTATCCTGAGTCACTTTCCAAACATGAAGAATCATCAGATGATAGCTTGACTTGTTCCTGGTGTTTCAAAGGATTGGTTTCGGTTTGTTCTAAATATTCTGATTTATTCCTCATGTCGTCACTGGGCAAATGATTAGCAGATTGTTCTTCTTTAGATTTAAGATGTTTTTGTAAGCATCGTCCTCCTCAAATGGCACAGTGGATTTGGCATGTAAACTATCCATGGAGCCGAGGGAATAGTTGCCCTCATCTATAAAAAGCTCACGGTCCAAATAATTCTCCGGCGTGCTCTCTGGTGAAAATGGTGACCCTAAATCTGAGGTCACTTCAATGGTACCAGCAGTACTGCTCTCGCTTACTGGATCCTCATTGATCTGGTGAGAATTAGTAGTCTCGCTAAGTACCTCGCTCCACGAGTCGGGCGAGTTGACAGCAGAATCCGAGAACAAAGGTTGCGGAGAGCTAGTGATGGACACGTCTGTGTTCAAGTCCAAGACGGGATTGTCAATTGCAGGACTGGGACTTGAACCCACTGACGATCCTCACTCATCCAAGGTTTGTCCTCAGGGGTCTGTGGAAGGACTGGGGAGGTTATCTGCTCACGATCTTCAGACACTGAGGAGATGAAGATCTTGGGTGGTGGCTGAACCACATCTTTCTTGACCATATAAGACTCCCGTTTCCTATGTACTCCATTCCGAACAGGAGGGTCGTTCATTCGAGCGCCAGCTTTGTTTCGCTCAAGAATATCTGATGTGTCATCCTGGAGAAAACAATAAAACAAAGCACATTTAGTTAAGACGTACAAGATTTGTGCTTTATTGATGTTATGTTGTAATTCAATGAAATATTCTTACCTCAATTTCAGGAAAGTGCTCCAAAAACTGGGACACATAGGTCATTATGGACTGTTCATCAGGGGGATTCAACATCACATCTGAGGTGTTACATCACATAACTTTTAGTTAAACTGTGCAAATGTATTTCAAAACAAATCAAAGCTGTAGCAATTGATATCAAATTGATTTGCATAAGTAATACAGTGGCCCCAAAAGGCATTTGGTAGCAGCATCACTTGAACATTTGAATATATTTTGCTTTACATAACATAATAACAAAAGTGCCATTAATTAATTTTTTTATAAAATATATATTTAATATAGCTAATTATATATACTGTAGTTAATATAGTTACTAGTTGCATTAAATACATTTAAATAACTCAAATATTGTCATTGATTCTTGTGATTTAAAGTTTATAGTGATCTTCATTTCTCATATACTTGGATGAAAGTGTCTGCTAAATAATTACATTTAAATGTTAAATGAAAGTTTTAGATTTTTTTTTTGCATCATTTTTAAGTATGACTTCAGTGTCCAAATACATTTTGGGGCCACTATATTTCAACCAACACTGATATTAACCCTCAGGTTCTAGGAGTCTTGAGATCCCAAGACTGTAGTGTGCTGTCCTGAAGGCTTCCTCAATATTCTCTCTGGGTGTTCGGAGCAGAGCCCTTCTCATATCCACCAAACTAGGGTCAATGGACTTAATCACAGCAAGGAAAGCCAGACCACTTGTCCAGCTCTTTCCAAAGTCCTGCACAGCAACTCCATATCTGGAAGAACACAGTATCAAGCAATACTTTGAATAAATGGCCAGCCCTACATATGGCCAGTCCCAATTTAAAAAAATTCCCAGTGGCCACTAAAATCTCTCTTACTTTCTAGTACGTCTCTGGACCCATTGCAGGAGGGTCTTGATCACCCTTCCATGACCTCTTGGAAGCAATGGTGTGTTTTCTCTCATCTGAGGGTGTGCTGGAGTGGGAAGTATCTGAATCAGAGCTGGTGGGTATGGATGACAGGCTGGAGGAAGAAGGGAACTGACTCTTAATGTTCCCTGTGAGTTCTTTGATCTGTAATACAAACAGGTCATTACTGAACAAGTAGATGACAAGCATTTACTCAGCGTGGTGGCATTTCCTATCATGCTGCTAAGTAAACTCTTTGGTCCTATCTAAACACTGACTTGGATCTCTAAAGTGATAAGAGAGTAGCTCTGTCTCTAGATAAGATTACTGCACATTTGGACCCTGAACCAACATTATGCGACTGCCAAGAGATTCAGAATGTGCATATTCAATCACTGGTCCAATTAAAACTCATTGTTTCCCACAGCCACTTAAAAACACATAGGAATGTTTTTTGAGTTGCAATTAATCCAATGTTTAACTAGTTATCTCACTAAATCCAATTAAATGTGCAGTTCAATTTATTAAATGTATTTTTAAATATTACAAATATATTATTATTTCAATGTGTATAAATAAACATTTATAAAAAATAATGCATTCAATATGTAATATATATATATTTTTAATTACACAAGGATGCATAGAATTGATCAAAAGTGACAGTAAAAGTTTTTCTCATTGTTACAAATAAATTATATTTCAAAGAAATACTAAAATTAAACATCCATTCAAAGAACCCTGAAAATAAACCGTATCACAAGTCTTGCCAAGAAATTCAAAAGGTGCTGTCTATGCAGTCTTTGGTCGAATTAGAGTTTCCCACAGCCACTTAAACCCACAAAGAAAAGACTCTTGAGTGGCAATTGTTTAACTGTTCACCCCACTAAATCCAATTCAATGTAGTCTAATCCAAATGCATTCAAGGTTTAGAAATAAAGAAACACATGTAGAAAACATTATTACACTACCTGGAAAAATAGTATGATGTTCCAGATAAGCCCAAGCACTATGGATGAATTGCCATCTGCAATATCTGCTGCATCAATGCTAACTAATTTAACCTATAACCAGAAACAGATTTATCACACTTTCAGGAAAAGCATTCAGGATGTTGTATTTGCTTTTTGTGAGGGTGTGCGACCTCAAACGATACTTACGTTTCTTTCTTCCAGAAATGTCAATACCTTGGCGATGTTATTGAGCCTAAAAATACGATGCGAGGATTGCTTAAAGCCATGCAGCTGAAAGGCCAAAGGTCAGCATTTTCTTAGTCATTCATGGGAACAGATGAAGCAATATGATTCAGAACATCTACTGAAATGAGTTTTACCAGTTTACATCCTGAGAGTTCTTCAAGTAGAATCATCAGAATCTTCCCATCCTGGATATCACGAAACAGATCCCTCACCTCCAAACGAGGATTGCACTGCACACCAAAAAAGACTTGCAATTTGTGCAAAATCAAGAAAGATTATATTTCCATTTATTAAAAATCAAAATATCAAATAATAATACAAAAAATATTGTTGAAAATCATAGATCAAATACTTCTCATTGTTTCAGAGAGTTTGCAATCAAAAGTCAGAGATTTCAATATTAATTAAAATATTCAAATATATTCCTAAACTAGGTCAAAACTGCTTTACTTTTAAAAATGAACAAAATTATAAACGCAACACTTCTGTTTTTGTCCCCATTTTTCATGAGCTGAACTCAAAGATCTAAGACTTTTTCTATGTACACAAAAGGCCTATTTCTCTCAAATATTGTTCACAAATCTGTCTAAATCTGTGTTAGTGAGCACTTCTCCTTTGCCGAGATAATCCATCCACCTCACAGGTGTGGCATATCAAGATGCTGATTAGACAGCATGATTATTGCACAGGTGGGCCTTAGGCTGGCCACAATAAAAGACCACTCTAAAATGTGCACAATGCCACAGATGTCGCAAGTTTTGAGGGAGTGTGCAATTGGCATGCTGACTGCAGGAATGTCCACACCAGCCCAGGACCTCCACATCCAGCATCTTCACCTCCAAGATCGTCTGAAACCAGCCACCCAGACAGCTGCTGCAACAATCGGTTTGCATAACCAAATAATTTCTGCACAAACTGTCAAAAACCGTCTCAGGGAAGCTCATCTGCATGCTCGTCGTCCTCATCGGGGGTCTCGACCTGACTGCAGTTCGCTGTCATAACCGACTTGAGTGGGCAAATGCTCACATTCGATGGTGTCTGGCACTTCGGAGAGGTATTCTCTTCACAGATGAATCCCGGTTTTCACTGTACAGGGCAGATGGCAGACAATGTGTATGACGTCGTGTGGGTGAGCGGTTCGCTGATGTCAACGTTGTGAATTGAGTGGCCCATGGTGGCGCTGGGGTTATGGTATGGGCAAGCGTATGTTATGGACAACAAACACAGGTGCATGTGATTGATGGCATTTTGAATGCACAGAGATACCGTGACGAAATCCTGAGGCCCATTGTTGTGCCCTCCAAACTGTACATTTTAGAGTGGGCTTTTATTGTGGCCAGCCTAAGGCACACCTGTGCAATAATCATGCTGTCTAATCAGCATCTTCATATGCCACACCTGTGAGGTGGATGGATTATCTCGGAAAAGGAGAAGTGCTCACTAACACAGATTTAGACAGATTTGTGAACAATATTTGAGAGAAATAGGCCTTTTGTGTACATAGAAAAAGTCTTAGATCTTTGAGTTCAGCTCATGAAAAAATGGGGGAAAAAACTAAAGTGTTGCATTTATAATTTTGTTCAGTGTATGTGTTGAGAAAAATCCCACTCTTCTTCAATAATAACATTTCCCAGAAGAATTAAAAGGGTATGATGGGACAACAGTGGAAACTGGAGGGTTAAGGGTGAGATTTTCCACCAAAACAGAACAGACAAAGTGTAATTGTCCAATAGTGGGTCGAAGTTTTGAGAAGAAGCCAAACTCGGGGTCACAGAATAGAGCGACATTGTATATGTAAACAAAGGATTCATCGCTGAGTGTTTTCAGTCAGTATTATGAGACTCTGAAGAATGGCTGCACTACAATCTATAAGCTGTCTACAAAACAAGAAGACCAGAGGCGGGCTGCCAGAGAAAACAAAAGAGCAGGCTTAAACGAGTCGCCCTACTGTTCAATGACTAATGCCTCATGCAAAAATATGTGTGTGTGTAATGTGTACATGTGTGTTTTGTGTCTGTCTCGCCATTTCTGGTAACTAATGAAAGGAGGAGGAAAAATCTGAGTAAAAGTGGAAGAAGAGAGTCAGAGGGTAAAAAAACTATTTTAAGAATATATTTTTTTAAATTGTTATATAATATTTTAAAATAATATTTGTATAATTGTAAGTAAAAATAAACTTAAAAAACAACAAAAATAGGTAAGCTATATGTGTGTGTGTGTGTGTGTGTGTGTGTGTGTACACACATGTATAAAAACACACTTATATTATACATTAATAATTTAACATAATTTGAATATTCCTAAATTTATTTTATAATGTAAAGTGTATATACAGGAACATCTAAAAAAAATTAGAATATGGTGAAAAAGTACATTTTCTCTTGTAACTTATTAACAAAGAGTTAAACTTTCATATATTTTAGATTCATTACATGTAAACTAACAATTCAAAAGTTTTTTTTGTTTTAATTTGATGATTAGAACTTACAGCTAATGAAAGTCAAAAATCAGTATCTCAAAATATTTACATTTGAGTTTCAATAAATGACCATCCCTACAGTATAAATACAGTATATTGTGGGTATCTCTTGTTCTTTGAAACCACAATAATGGGGAACACTGCTGACTTGGCAATGGTCCAGAAGATGATCATTGACACCCTCCACAAAGAGGGTAAGTCACAGAGGGTCATTACAGAAAGGGGGGGCTGTTCAAGGAGTGCTGTATCAAAGCATATTAAATGCAAAGTTGACTGGAAGAAAGAAATTGGGTAGGAAAATGTGCACAAGCAACATGGATGGCCACAAGCTTGAGAATACTGTCAAGCTAAGCCGATTCAATCACTTGGGAGAGCTTCACAAGGAGTGAACTGAAGCTGGAGTCAGTGCATCAAGAGTCAACACGCTCAGATGTCTTCAGGAAAAGCGCTACCAAGCCACTTCTGAAACAGAAACATTGTCAGAAGCATCTTACCTGGGCTAAGGAGAAAAATAACTAGACTGTTGCTCAGTGGTCCAAAGTCCTCTTTTCAGATGAAAATACATTTTGCATTTCATTTGGAAATCAAGTTCCCAGAGTCTGAAGGAAGTGTGGAGAGGCACATAATCCATGTTGCTTGAAGTCCAGTGTGAAGTTTCCACAGTCTGTGATGATTTGAGCTGCCATGTCATCTGCTGGTTTTGGTCCACTGTGTTTTCTGAAGTCCACAGTCAACACAGCCATCTACCAGGAAATTTCTGAGCACTTCATGCTTCTTTCTGCTGACAAGCTTTATGGAGATGCTGATTTAATTTTACAGTAGGACTTTGCACCTGCCCACACTGCCAAAGGTACCAAAAGCTGGTTCAATGACCATGGTGTTACTGTGCTTGATTGGCCATCAAACTCGCCTGACCTGAACCCCATAGAGAATATATGGGGTATTGTCAAGAGTAAGATGTGAGACACCAGACCCAACAATGCAGAAGACCTGAAGGCAGCTATCAAAGCAACCCAAGCTTCCATTACACCTGAGCAGTGCCACAGACTGATTACCTCCATGCCACGCCGCATTGATGCAGTAATTCATGCAAAAGGAGGCCCAACCAAGTATTGAGTTCATAGAAATTAACATACTTTTCTGAAGACTGATATTTCTGTTTAAAATATATTTTTTTTTATTGATCTTATGTAATATTCAAATTTTCTGAGACACTGAATTTTGGGTTTTTATTATCTGTAAGCCATAATCATAATTTCAAGAAATAAAGGCATGAAATATTTCACTCTATGTGTAATGAATCTATATAATATATGGGTTTCACTTTCAGAAATGAGTGACAAAAAATATTGACGTTTTTCATGATATTCAAATATTTTTAGATGTACCTGTATAGGTAAAAATATGTTTTACTTTTTTGTGACAATTAAGTTAGTACATTATTTATTATATTTAGCATTCATTCTTACTTTTTTATTATTAACTTTGTTAAAAAAACTGCTCAAATTTTCTTTAAAAAAGTACAATACATTTAAACTACTACTTCCTCAAAAAACATTTCCTCAGGTCTAATATTCTTCTTACAATTTAGGTTAATGTTTCTACCTCATGCATAATTAATAATATGAATTAATAATATGAAATTACAATTTCAATTTCATTAATAATTCAGCAGAGAGACAGAGGTATTCATTTCCTGTTTGCAGTAGGCTATGTGTTACCAGCACAAAGAGGGCTTGATCTGTGCACAACAAGGAAAATCTGAACATCTGAAGTCTATTAACTCCATCTACTAGGTTCATAGGATCCAAATGAATTTTAACTGACCTTCTCTAGATGTAGATTCATCCATCTGGTGAATGTTCTCTTCTGCACCACCTCCCTCTCAACTGGAAGAGAAACAAAAACAACAACGTCGCATCAGCGGAGGTAAATGATGCAAAGATGAAACGGCAACGGCAAGAAGTTGCTTCATCTAAAACAGCAGCTCCATGTCATTAATCACACATGGCCTAAAGCAATCGCTCACTTGTGAGCACGCCACGGCAACAAAGGCCAAACAACACGATCATTACAGTCAAAGTGGAATGACCAGTGCCCATAAACAGCAAACCTCCACCGAGCCATTTTATTTAATGAGCAGCCAATGGCAAATTGTGCTTGTCTTTGCATTATTACACCAAGAAAGCACTGCCACTGACACTTGTAGAAACATCATTAAAACCAAATGCTTTACTCTGTGCTGTAAATGTAGTGCTGACATGAATAATAAACATTAAAGGTGCCATAGAATGCATTGATACAATATTTTAAATTGTTCTCTGATATCTACATAGAGGGTATGTGGCTTAGGTAAGGACAAAAATTCTCCAGAAACGTTTTTACAAGTGCATTTACAACCTTAGGATTTCTCCCTAGAATGAAATGGTCTGTTATTGGCTTATTTGGAAGGTTCATGAATTTTAATGTTGAGCTCTGCTCTGATTGGCTGTTTCACAGTGCGGCGCAATGTTGAGCTCTGCTCTGATTGGATTTCACAGTAAGGCTCATTTCACTAGCTCACACAGCAGGAAGGAAACACATGGAGGAAAATATATATTACAATACTTTTGCTCGCAGTTATATTGTTGGGTAATTACACTCTATATAAAATGCGGGCATTAGGGAGCTGCTATTAATATGTGGGGCACTGAAACTGCTTTCAAATGCACGATTACTTTTTACTTTCAAGATTGCCCAAACTCTGTTATTTTCCATAGACAAATATGGAAAATATGGACGACGCATCTCCGCTTCCTTTCACCATAGAAAAGTGAAGCCAATATATCTCAGTATGGCTGCTGCCCTCTTGAGTAAATTACATCATTTGGGGCCCGAGTCTGCGCAGTAGAGGTTCGTTTGGAGCCCAAGTCTGCGCAGTAGAGATTAATTTGGGGCCCGAATCTGCGCAGTAGATTCGTTTGGAGCCCGAATCTGCGCAGTAGAGATTCGTTTGGAGCCCAAGTCTGCGCAGTAGAGATTGATTTGGGGCCCGAATCTGCGCAGTAGATTCGTTTGGAGCCCGAATCTGCGCAGTAGAGATTCGTTTGGAGCCCAAGTCTGCGCAGTAGAGATTCGTTTGGAGCCCGAGTCTGCGCAGTAGAGATTAATTTGGGGCCCGAGTCTGCGCAGTAGAGATTCGTTTGGAGCCCGAATCTGCGCAGTAGAGATTCGTTTGGAGCCCAAGTCTGCGCAGTAGAGATTCATTTGGGGCCCAAGTCTGTGCAGTAGAGATTCATTTGGGGCCCAAGTCTGCGCAGTAGAGATTCATTTGGGGCCCAAGTCTGCGCAGTAGAGATTCGTTTGGAGCCCGAGTCTGCGCAGTAGAGATTCGTTTGGAGCCCGAGTCTGCGCAGTAGTGTCGTGAGGTGGAGCCGCGGAATCAAACTCCCGCACAAACTTCTGCAGTTTCCAATCAGCCATAACGACACGCCCCGTTTTTATAGCATCGAATTACTAGCTAAAATCAAACTAATTACAAAAACCAACAAATGAACATATATCAGCGTGATAACAACTACCGTAAATGACCAAAACCATATTTTGGAAAATTGTATTGGAAGTGTAATTTATTTTGACTGAAGTCCCATTCGTTTACATGGAGAGGGCGGGGTTTATGACCTGTACTGCAGCCAGGCACCAGGGGGCGATCAAAGAGCCCGCAGTTTCACTTTTAAGGACGAGTGAGACACAACAGGTTTATACTATGGAGCGGCAGTACTTACCACACATTTTACAAGATCAGATGCTTGTCAGTGGTGCTCAGGATCTGTAAATCATTCGCCATCATCCTCAGTCATCTCTCCTTACTCTGTTTATGTGGTAAGTGAAATCTTATGTACTGCAATGTAACAGGCTACCGCTAGCAAGGAGCTAACCATGTCCCTTTAGTGGCTCGCGCTATTTGCTTTCCGTGCCTTTCTGAATACAGACACCAACCCATCCCTGCACTTCACATCCCCTGCACAGCCTGGAACATAACATTTATTTCCATGATCTGCCATTTTCGCTGTTGTCCTCGCTTGTTCCTTCACAATGCCTGCAAACTTCTGAAGGTTGGCTGGTGGCTGGGCTAGAACATGGGCGGGTTTATGCAAATGTTGGGGTTGTAACTATAAGTGATCCCGACTGTTACGTCCCAGTCGGTGTTATGTTCTGATTCGTCTATTTTTCAGTGGTCTTTTGCATTCACGAGATTTACATAAGGAGGAGGAAACAATGGTGTTTTAGGGTCTCTGTATGTAATTTCCATGCACAGAACTCTTATTATTCAACTATGCCAAGGTCAATACAGTTTCCCATTCTATGGCACCTTTAATGCCCTCTAGCCCAGCATGTATAGCAAGTATACCATAAATCAGTGAGAGCCTTATAATATGCAGTTTCACACAACAGTTATACTTAATATGCTCACAACATCATAAAAATACTTAAAGATAAACTGTTTATGCAAATCCCTGATTGAAACACCTCAATTTTTGCCTCTCACCCCAATTACGATTTGTATGTAAACTGCTTTATTTCTATTCTGTCTGCTTATTTGTGAAACACAAACAGAACTAATATGTAAATGATTCAGAAAATGTCACAATCAATTCAAATATAACATTTACACTTGCTCCAGAGTCTGACTTGCTCCAAATTCTTTGAAAATTGCATAAGCAAAAACAATTAACCCTGCATTGCAAAATAATAAATGCATGCAAATGTATTCCCCAAATATATTTTACTTATCTATTTACCTTGCACAAGTTACCATTTATAAATATTCAAGCAATGTCAATTACACATAATACTTAAGAAACAATGTTAACAAATAAATAAATAATATATATTTATATCTTAATAGCTTAT
This sequence comes from Gymnocypris eckloni scoliostomus, assembly GCA_027564155.1. Taxonomy (NCBI): domain Eukaryota; kingdom Metazoa; phylum Chordata; class Actinopteri; order Cypriniformes; family Cyprinidae; genus Gymnocypris; species Gymnocypris eckloni. The sequence continues at coordinate 20,458,852 of CM050428.1, forward strand.
ATCTTAATTTGAAATATAGCCTAATTTTGTGACAAATGTTGTTTTTTTACAAAACAATATTGAAAGAAATGGATTCAGATTAGTTCTATAACTGATGATTAATCTTGAATTTATCCTTTTCATGTTGCCACAGAGAATGATGGGAAATGTAGTTATTATACAAGCCTGTTGCCTCATAAACTGTGCATAGGGTGATCATAAACCGTCTTTTCCCCAGATATATCCTGGCCGGGATTTCTAAATTGCATAAAATGTCCAAGTTTTGGCTTTTGTTTCTCTATTGTTTTCATATCTGTAATGTCTAAAAAGTTGTCAATTGTCCAATTGTGAGCAGGTGAGATCTACAGAGAAAAGTCAAAGCAATACAAATATATGTACTGTACTTACAATGCATGAGAGCATGTAGGAAAATAGGAAAATAAATCTAAAACCTGGACATTTTAGGCAATTTAGAAATCCCGGCCAGGACATTTCTGGGAAAAATAGAATGCGTGGTCACTCTATTTGTTGTCATCATTCTTCATCAAGAGTACAAAAATCATGTACAAATAAAATCACATCTCATTTATGACCTCTAAGAATGTACTTCCACTGTGAAAAAGTTAATATGTTACCAAGTGGTGACTATTACTTTATGTTTGGGAGGAAAGGTCAGATGTTTCTTTGGACCACGTGTGCACTCTTCGAAATTAAAGACATCTGGCCTAGAGAGATGGTGGCAGTCGGGGAGACTCCCATGAGACTGTGCTTGATTATATGATCCGTCAGGCATAGTCTACACCGTCAACCTCATGATGAATGGCTTCTTCTCAAGTTTTCTCTTCCTCTGCTGGCGGCTCATTTGGATTCTATAGGTGTACACACACAAGAAACGGGAAGATCCTGATGGGGATATCACTGGAGGCATGGCTTTCCTCATTCATTATTCACTGCCAAAACATAAAGGCTCCATTTCCTGGAATCAATAACTGTGGTCCAAATGCCATGATGGAATAATGACCGAACAGTCTAACTACAGGAAGTCTAGGCATGTCGCCACATACACTGAACTCAACAGCACAATAGTGCACATTCAGAGAGTGTCCAAGTTTTTGTGACAACACATTTAATAACACCATAAATGCTTCACAGTAGAGCGCTTTCTAAATAGAAGGGATTTTGGCAGATAATTCATTATTTATAATACAAGCCAGTGTTTGGATAATGTGACCCCTGTTAAACATCTCCTTGAATTGAACTAGTGCTAAATTATGTCAACTATAGTGCTGTTTTTACACGTTTTCCATGTGACTTTATATCCTTCTGTATTGACAAAAAACATAGGTGCTACCAAATATGTAATGCAAAGTTTAATGAAACAACACAGTGTTCTGTAATTTCCTGGCTTCCAAGAACTGGTTCTCTCTGGTCGGACCTAATAAACAGTTAATCCTTGTAAAGGATTCTGGTTACTAATGGCTGCTCTTGCATTACCGGCGACTGGTTAAGTTTCGATCCCCTATAGTGCTTTAGCTGTTTTGTGAAGCACAAAAACAAATAAAGTTTGTTCATACTAAAATATGCTACCTATGTACATATGCATCATCCAAACAATGTTTAATGTATATTTGATTGAGTTTATGTACCAAATCATGAGTCTCTAATTGCTAAATAGTAGATATTAAAATGCTGCACTATTATGACTAAATAAAAAATAAAACACTGAACACTAAAAGCAAGTTTAAAAGCTAAATGTACACTATGAAAAATAGTTATTAATTCTGGAATTAGCTAAAAATCAATGTAGCAGTATTATAAAATTATTAGTGTTTTAACAGATTAACTTAAGTGTTTGATGATGGTAAAGTTAATATAAATGTAAAAAAAATTATAAATCCAAAATCATTGATATGGTACCAATATTCCTTAGATTTCTCATTTAGAAGTTGAACACAAGAAGATGTAATGTGTGAACGTTTCCGGTGATATTAGAAGGTGTACTACACAAAATCATAAAAGAGATATGAAACTAGATGATAACTTTGATGTTCAGTGAAGCAATATCAGTTTTACAGAACTACAAAAGCAATCCCTTTGTAGAAATCACAAAGAACATTAACACACCAGCCTTCATTTCTTTTTCCTGCCAAAGGAACTATAAAGCATTTCAGGCCAGGGGCCCAGCCAAGAACACAGTCCTCTCCATCTTTCTGCACAGACCATGTCTGTTTAATGAGGGGGCTGTCTTCCAGCTCCAAAGAGCCAGCGCTCATAAACACAAAAGGCCACTGCTTGGCTGCGCAGGACAGCTTTGAGCGCTCAAGTGTGACAGACGGACCTGAACTCTGGCTTTCTGACGGTTCAACATGAGCAAAGCTGGAACCTTTCATGAAAATAGCTTTGTTAGGACAGTTAGATTGTTCTGCTGTGATCAGCAGTTCTGTTTGTGACTCTCTTCACATACCAAATTATGAACACTGCTGATTAATCTTTAAAGATTCTTTCTTTTAAATAACTGAATATTCTATCAGAGATTAAAACGGGCCGGTCTTTATTTTTATATATATTTTTTTGTGCAATTATCATTACTTGTAGTAGCAAGTTTTAGTGTTAAAATATTAAAATAACAGATTTTGCATTACGGTAATGACAAAAAATATGTTGTTAAATGTCCTAAAATAATTTCACATTGCAAATTATTTATCCATTGTGCAAAAATTATTCTATATTTATTTTTTTATATTTTGTGAAAAATTACGACTGGAATTCATAAAGTTACAGAAAACAACATTCAGTAAATTTGCTTTTTTATATATAGAAATGCATTTTTTAATCACTAATGGAGGTTCTCTACATCCAATCAATAATGAAACCATTAATGAATAAACTGTCTAATCAAAAAGGAAACATTCGTTTTCATTATCGTATTTTATAAACTTTTTAATCATTTAGTTGTTGCAACCCAAATGAATGTTATTGAATTATGTCAAGGGCTGAGTGAATTTATCACAACGTGGCTTTCGAAATATGCTTTGAGTTTTTTCATATGCTAAGTATTAGCTGATTTGCAATCATTTTGCTTAACAAAGCAAACTCTGCTCTATTTTCAGTTCCCAGTGAACGGCTCCTACATGTTCCAACATATCACTAAATGACGCAGACACATTTTTATTCTGCCCAAAGTCTGCACTGTGAGATCCACAGATGTTCACTTCGTAGGATACGTAGCTTTGTGTTACAATGACTGTCCATGCTCTTCAAAATAACAGTTCACAGTAAATCAATCAAGAAACAACAAAGCTAAAAACTAAAATCCTTCCAATAAGTGAATGTGTCCATGAAAACAATGCTTTGTCCAAACAGGATGAAATAATTTGGTTGGTGAAATGCAATGCTATCTGAGAACCATCTCTATGATATATAATCATCTCTCAAAATCCTCAGATTTGTCAAATATTATAAGAATCAAATGCAATTTAGATAAAGCAACTAACAAAATCACTTAAGTCTAAGTTACCCAGATTCATTATCGCTCAGGACTCTTTACTTTCAGTCAGAGTCTGCTTTCACCTGATAAATACACAGAGACTCAGAATCATGTGACTCGTATTTGCTTAACATGCAAAGAATGGGTTTGTCAAGTGAGATATCATCCAGCAGGAAACCAGTCATTCTTGCCATCAGGAGACATTGTGAATTTTAATCAGGAAAGTTTCCCATATATGGTACGAGAGGGGCATAAAATCGAAACCACCAGTCAATTGTGTAGTCTTCTCACGAAAAGGGCTTCCAAAAGCACAACATAAGAGTTTGATTTATGCTGCAAGCAAGGAGGTTTATATAATAATCTGTTACCCTTGCCATTCATATCAATGGAAGTTGATGGGCTGGTGCAGGATCCCCAGAAGTATACAACAGAAATCTGCTCTATGAAAGCTGTTGAAGAGTCAGAAGTAACAAATTCTGTATGTTGGGTAACAATGAATCACTGTCAGAAAAAAAAGCCATATTGGCTGCAATGTAATATTTAATTTCACACATAATGCGATAGCATTATGATTAGCTGGGCTTCAATTGGGTGGGCTTTATATTATTATACTACACATAATAAATATTTTGAAATGTACTTAGGGCTTTCCATAAACAAGTTAAATGGTCAAAAACTCTACTGTGTTTGTTTAAAAGATGGCACACAGGATAATGTCCCTGAGTCATGCTTCAGTTTTTCTCAGACTCTGAAAGCAGCCATTGTGAGCATGTCAATGTTTTCCTTGGTCTAATAAATACATTTAGACACGCTTGGTTCTTCTGTCTCAATCCTCTTTGGGCTACAAGTGATCCAAAGAGAGCTGCTGCTTGTGTACTTTACATGCCACACTACATCCCATGTGTTCAGGTCATATTTCATGCCAATAAGACATATATTGCATAAAGAACACAAAGATTATTTTCAGAACTGTTAAAGAGTTTTTGCATTGTGACATTCTTCTAGTGCCAATTAAACAGATTTTTCTCCCAAATACTCATTAAAATGCTCATAAAACAAGTGTTTCTCGTTAGAAAACATTATTCTTGTTAGATTATCTTCACTGTAGCAGCAACTTTTTAATTTAAAAAAATAAAAATAGTAAACAAAATATAGAAAAATGAATTTAATGTAAGTTGATCTGATCACAATGCCAGCCAAATGTATATATGTAAATATAAGTTTTATTCTTTTTTATTTATTATTTATTTATTTAATTTGCATTACAGTTATGATTAATACATCAGTAATTGTTAAGAATATGTCCCAATGCAAATACATTTGTTTTTAAGTTTGGTGAAATTCACCCATAAAAATAAATCCAATGAAATATGAAGCATTTCGCAGCACTTACTCCCAGATAAAAGAAGTGAATGCTGAAGCATTTACATGCTTAAAAATGGGATTAAATGTCACAATTACATTTGTTTCAGAGGCTTAAGGACTTCACAGTGTAAACAGCACTTTTCAAACATCAAACGAATCGAACGTATGTCCCTAACCTGGGAATGAGATAACTAGTCAGGCTGTGCAATGTCTAGAGAAAACAACTTACCTCCGATCACAGATGTGCAGAATGTGTAAACAGACGAAGAGAAAGAAATACTTAACATTGGTGGGTGAATGAATGTAGAAAACATATTTCAAAATCAGTCTGACTGCATATGTGTTTATAACACAATGTTAGCGTTTTGCTCTGAGTATCAGCAGAAGAGGTATTATTGTTGGACAATGGCTGTTATTTGTCAGCCGAAAGAGTTTAATTAATCCTTTTACAAAAAACAAACTCTTGACACCAAGAGACTCTTATGCAAGAGCAATTAGAGCCTGTTTCTCTCCCTAAGCAAGCTGCAGTGAACAATGTAAAACAGACGGTTTGCAAAACTGCCATGGAAAAACCCCTTTGACTCTTGACGATTTGTGTATCACGAGAATAAAACCAAAGCAGAGGCCCTGAGCTTTTATGCAACTCATTGATTATCCAACAATATTCTGTTTAGGAAACAAAGCATGGATGTGTTATCACGATGAACAATGCTATTAATTTAAGTCCAAGACATTATCACACCATATATTTGCTTTTGAATAAGACTTCTATCATCTTTCTATCATGACGTCCGGCCAATCAGGAAAACTAGGCTCTTTTAGACAATGAGTCTACTTATAAAACTGACAGAGCCAGCACAGGTTTTTACAACACTGACACTATTCATCACTACTGGGCTGTGAAACACAGCTGTCAGAAACACCTGCAACTAATAATATAGCTTTCTTGATGTTCTCATTACCTAAAACAGAAAAAAATATGTTCCTAAAAAAGAAAAGAATTGTTCAGCAACTATCAGAAAAATCCCAGCGGTATGTTAAAAAGTCTTCCAGATTATTTCTGAGTGCAAAGGTGAGAATATTGGCAGCTTGAAGGTTTTCGTGATACACTTCCAATCTATTTATTTTTTGACACCAAGTATAATAATAAATGTAATAAACATTAATGAAATATATTGCTTTCTCATCCAAATCTGACCTACACAATGCTATACAGTTATTAAAATGTTCTTCACCATAACTCTATAGAATTATTTAGTTTTATCTAGGGTTGGGTACAGAATTCGGTACTTTTAAGGGTACCAAGTACTGGCCAAATTGCGTCGGTACTAACGCCGAGTACCGATTCACATGAAATAATTCAGTACCTGAGAACACATTTGGGTGTATACGAGAGAGAGAGAGAGAGAGAGACGCTGTGACATGATGTCACCCCTGCAACTCTTTAAAACACAACACATGGGTCAAACCGAAATGTTCTGAAGTGTGCTTACATTTCTAGGGTCATATGGTTTCCGCAAAAACACAGACAGTATGGCAGAGTGCATTCATAAAAACTGAATTTACTCTATAGCGCAGAATGCCATGGAATTCGACAATTTTTGGATGAATAAAAGAAGGTCTGTCACCGAATTAGAATTGCTATATGAACTAGTGTATGTAAATATAAAAACGCAAAAAGTTGGTTTAAATATGAACCCTGCTCTTTCTGTTAGCCTCAGTAAGTATGAATTGTGGAGACGCAGTTTTGTTTACAACACAAATACTTCAGCACACGTGAACTCGAGGTGATTTTTGGCCTCTCACTAACACATGAACTTACAGACTGTGAGAGTCAGAGTCACTTAATGAGAATTTTACCGTTTAATTTGAGAAAACTAGCATCATATCATACTGTATACCAGCCATCCTCAAATCTGGCCCACTCCTGCAGAGTTTAGCTCTAACCCCAATCAAACACACCTGAGCATGCTAATCAGAGGAACCCTGCTGTATACACACAGAAACCTCACTGTGAACGACACCCAACCCTAGTTTTATCATCTAAAAATCACCAAATTATAATAATTTAAGCTGCATAATTGGAAGTATGATTCATAGATTTCCTTGGCAAGCATCACTAAGGAAATACACACAGTTTGCCAGGCTACTGTCTCCATGACACAATCAATACGAAAGCCTAAACTAATGCTGCATAGCAGACTATATAACATCCCATAAGCAACGCATGATTAAAGCAATACCACAATTCTCCATTTTCAGATTCGCCAGTAACTGGCTTGGAAACTATAGAGTTAAAAAGGCTTACATAATTTCTCAGCTGCAGAGGTTTCTAGCACCGAGCTGCATCCTCCGTACATGCAGCCTATGTCAGACATGAGAGTCGCTCATGCGTGCTGGAGAAAGTGCCGGCTAAATATAGATAATGGTACACCTACTGTATGGCTCTCCTTCAGTGACGACACAGCTCTACACGCCTCGTCTAGTGCCAAACAGAATCCCTAAGATCTAAATAAAGAGGATTGTGGGAAATGGCAGTGATATCCCGAGGTTTCCGAGGTCCTTTAGACACTGTAATACGTTCATCTGAGTCTCTTTATGTAATTCCAAGAAAATATTGAACTATGCCTGAAGCAAAACATTAGGGAAAGCACTTTCAAAAAGTATATTAGACTTTAATGAATGGTGCACTGCTTTGTATGGATTCCCACTTTAGAAAATATATGAGTATTTTAGTTCATCCACAAACGAAAGTCTGTCATTACTCACCCTCAAGTCATTCCAAAGTTGTATGACTTTCTTCTGTGGGGCATTTGGACAACAAATACTGTTAATGATGACTGAATTTTCATTTTGGAGCGAACTATCACTTGAACCAAACAACATCCCACACAACGAGGATAAACTACTTAGATTTCATCACATTTCATGCATAAACAGGGAACAGAAGGGAAGACTTTAAAGTGAGTTATCAGAACTGCTGCAGCTGCCTGAAGAAAATGATAGATAAAAACAAGAATACCGGAAAAGACAGGGGATACTGTCCTGATTTCCAGAAGTTTCTGCAAACTCATACCAAAGACTTCTACCCTACGGTCAACTCTTCTTGAAAATCCTTCTAATGTAGAACAGCACTTTCCAAAAATAAGTGCCTGCAAGTGTGCATGTGAAGCAGGGAGAGATGGGGCGCTTCAGCAATTTCTCATTCAACACTTTATATGAAAATCTGTCCTGCTTGAAAACTCTAAAACAATTTCATCCAGATAGAGCCCATTATAGTCGCACCGATCTCTACTTTATTGCACTTTTTCTAACCTAGTGCACACTGACTCTGTTTCAGCACTTCAGAATGCTTCAGCAGATGTGGGACTCTTATAGGTACCAAATACTGCCTTCATCAGCGGCGCTCTGCTTCGTGGCAAGTGGTTTTGTTTTATCACCGTTTTAGAAGACTCAGAGACCTTTTCTTTATGATAAAAAGCACTTACAGACCAAATCCGAACACTGAATACAAACAGATGCTTTTCTAGAAGCATACATATAGCATATCGTTTTTCCTGCTTTATTAGTATGTGACAAATAAAAGAACCTTGAACCTTGTAACTGGTTTATACATTAGAATATTATTTAAACATTAACAATGTTAAATTAAGGACATTATAATGCATATATGTTATTTAACCAACTCTCAAAACCTTTTTTTTTTAATGTAGATAAATTAGGAGTTTTCAGTTTCATAATTTTCAAAATATGATGATTAGCTATAATCATCATTATCACTATAACAATCATCGGCTGTACCTCTATCTGTATTATCAATAATAATGTAATTTCTTAAGTTACCACCAAATAATGTATTGGCCTTGTTATTTTGTGCAAATTTTAATTTGGAGAGGAGATGAAAAGAGGTAAGAACCATGTGTGAAAATATGCATATTTGATACAGAAATGGATTTTGCCTCCTTTTCAAAACAAACCTGTGGCAGTCATGCACTGAGATGAGCCTGGATCCCGATTATCTGGAAAGCACTCAAAGGCCCGACTATGGGAATACTGCACTGGAATTACAGTGGTCCAATGCAGAGGGCATTGCTCTTTCAATGAAATCAAGATGTTATGTAATCTGCTTCCAGCATCTGCTTTCTGCAGTGTTTCGATTATATTCTACAGTAATTTCTCTGCCACTAAGCCCTATACAAGCCACATTACATTACAGTACTCCACACATCCTCATTGCAATGAACAGCACTAGGCCACAGGAGTAGAGGGCTTACATTCAAACTGAAAGTTCATCAAAGAGATACTTTACAGGCCATAATGTTCATTTTTAGTCATGCAACCTGCAATACTAAACACATAAAACAGACCTAAGATGCCACCGGCTAACACTGAGCAGCGATTAATGGCGTACATTAAAGTAATTGATGGCAAAGCCGAGAACATGCACAATCACTGATGTGTAAAACTCCTGCTCATTAAATCAATTCTTTCCAGGACAATGATTTATTCGTGTTTATGCGTCAAACAAGTGGGCTGGATGCTGCTCTGCAGGTGAATACATGCAGACTATACTCAGATAACTGCTGCATCCCTTCTCTAGAAAGTGGTCTATGAAAATTAAAAGGCTGATTCATCTAGCCGTTTTTTTTTTTTGACTCATTAGTACTGCATCATGTTTATAATACAACGGATAATTTAGATTTTTGAATGGATATTTGAACTCTCAAAATTATACATTATAACCATCAGCCGCAAGTTACTAATCATACAAAGTATTGAACAGAAGTATGCGTATGGCAAGCTGATCGTATCATTTATTCCTTAAAACTAACTAGCATCAATGTTATTTGAACTTATTGTATAAGCTCATTTATTAATAGTAAATTATCCAGTAGCATCTAGTATCTAATGCTCAAGTACTAACTAGCTGATGGATAGCCTGAACAAAAGCTGACTAATATCTGTCTTAATTCAAAGTCAAATATGTTTCGAAATATTAAAATATTGACAAATCATCTCAAAATTTCAAAACTTACAGTGAAATGCTAAAAAAAAGTCAAATCTGTTGTATTGGTAATGGCCTTGCTAGTGTTACTGGAAATGCCCAGCTGTCACGGAATGTTAATGTAAATAGCTGTGTATGTTAACAACCCAAAACTAAATTTATACAAGAAAAAAAATAGTTCATCTAGTATACATCTCACTGTTTCACTATCATCAAGACCCATTTGGTGTATCTAAATACTTAACAGTTACTAATGAGACTGAAAATTATTAGTCACTATAGGTCAAATGATTAGTATTTAGAAAATATGTATAAGTAACAACAACAACAACAACAATCGTAGTAGTACGTTTTTAATGAATGAATGTTAAAATGGCTTGCCATAATGAAGCACTAAAGCGCAACATTGTTAAATCTCGCCGGTACATTGTTACATGTAAGTGTATCAGTTTTTTATAGCGAAAGGTGAATGGAGACATTGAATCGACTCCAGTTACTTTCTATAGAAATGTTCGTGTTCATGAAATGTTTATACTCTTTTACCCGTCCCATGCCTCCAGCACTCTTACCTTGCAGATTCTGCACTCGGATGTCGCTGATCTGCCCGATCAATTCCTCCCGTTTAAACCAATCATCATCCCATTCGTGTCCCGCCATCTGGATCAAACAGAGTCGCTCGTTTTATTAAGCTCCGGTCCCGTGATTCCGTTGGATTTCTCTCTTATAAAGTGCTATATGTGGCGGGTGGCCATGAGTGCAGTTTGTGGGGGTTTCAGGGGTCTGGATCCGAAGAGATGCTGGGGTTCGGCTCCCGCATTGTTCAGGTAAAGTTACTTTGTTTCCTCGTGACGCACATGAAAGTCTCTCCAGCGCAGCTTGGAGGAAAATGAGAGCGAAAAGTACGAGGAAAAAGCACCTGGTTAATGTTAGCAGGATTCTCGGTGCACGCCCACACTACCTCTGATACTCTGAGGACGGGGCTGTCTCTCGCTCGTGCTTGATTCGGGAACGAATCATTGATTTGAACTGATTCTTTTTCAGTCGATTCGATTGGCAAAGCGAAAAATTAAACTGAGGTGCATTATAGAAGCCGTTTATGGTATTAGTCATTATATGAAATATTAAGTCTTATGAGTTAACATCTGATAAGTGTCTCATAATAAAAAAAACTTTTCGTTATGAGTATGTCATCATATTAGTGTTTTTGTAATTATGAGTTATCTCGTGATAATGACTTAACATTTGAAATGTAGCAGTTATCTCATAATAATACCCTGGAACTAATAACAACGTTTGTTTCATAATATTTTAACTTTTTTAAGTATTTCCAATTTTTTATACAATGTAGGCCTAGATATCTCCAACTTCTATATCTACTTTTTATTTTGATTGCTTTGCAAAATTTAAAGTAGTTAAATCAAATTGAAACAGGTAAAATAGCAAAAAGTTAAATAACAAGATCCATATAATTTAGCGGCAGGGGCGTTACACTGTAAATATTTCTTTATTTATTTAGTTAGTTGGTTAGTTATTTGGTTGGTTGGTTAATAATAAACATTAGGCCGTAGGCCTAGTGTAGCCTCCTTCTCTAGAAACTTCTAGAAAGTGGCAAATGAAATGTAGGCTACACTTAAACTAAGCTGGACAATGCCATTACTAAATTCAATTATGAAATGCATTCAGCTGATAATTGAATCCTGTCATTTTACAATATTGACACAATTTGCCTATTTTGATATTGTGCAGTGCTTTGTTACAATTTGTATTGTTAAAAGCGCTATATAAATAAAGGTGACTTGACTTGACTTAAGGCTATTGATCATAAAACACAAAAATAATAACAATCTGTTTTTATTTATTTTAAATAGCCATTTCTTATTAGCCTACTATGAGATCATTAGGCGTAATGAGAATCGCTAACTCATAATTAACATATTATATCTTATTGTAATGAATCACATAATCAAACTCTCCATATAAAATCACACGCGATGTTTTAATGCTATTTAGAGAGAAGACTCAAAATAACAGGTGAATCTGTTTCGAGATTCGATTCACTTGAACGGACCGTCATAAAGAATCGGTTCATTCAAATGAATCAAACTTTCCACCACTGGTCTCTCTCGCTTTTTAACACGGACGAGAGACGTCTTGGACGAATAGTGTCTGTATGCGGTGTTGTGCGGCATATGGGACGTGTCAATGTGAAGGACACCACAGTCTTTCGTACTTAGCTTCGCTGCACATGCTTCACACAACGACCGAGCTAAATCTGCTTCATGTGATGTGCAAATCACCGACCCACCCCCACCCCGCGAGCGCATATCTGAATGATCGTTTAAAATGAGCTGTAATAATGGACAACCATATATTATCATGACCACTCCTGCAGAGCTTTTCTAATGAAACCAACAAATACCGCACAAGTCAATCTGATAAGAAACAAGAAAGAGATCGATTAAACCACAGTAAACTGGTGCAGCGAGCAGCACTCCTGCAGGTCTTATCTTGACCAGCCTGTTTAACTCTTGATGGAATTTAATCATTCAGAGACATGAGTGAACGAGAGATTACTGACGTATGCTCACTAAATCAGCAAACATTTTCTTTTTAAAGTCACACAAGCCTTCAAACTTTTATCAGTAGCCCTTGACAACTTTAATGGAAAGCATATATTATATTGGGTTTCACTGTGTAGGTTACAAAATTATTGTTTGCAAAACTTCACGTCTATAATAATTCTTGATTATACGTAAACGTAATAACCGGATACTTCATAATGAATGCTTCTTTAGTTCAATTATAGGAGATTATTTTACAATGCAAAGGAAAAGCAAGTGCCCAATAAAGGTTCTTCATGTGTTTTTGTCTGTATAAGAGATCATAGGTAATGTTGTAGTGTTTAAGAGAGCACCTGATGGCTTCCTTTAGAAAATGTATTGTAGTAATAAGGTGTACAGTCAGTTGACTACAACATCCTGATATTTGGTCCCAAAACAAGCCATTATAGTATATTAACAGGGATTTCCTGGAGTGCTGCTAACAACCATGTGCATGAGAGAGACATAGAACTAGAGGTGTAACTGCTGTTGTTTTTCCATTGCAGTGATTATGATGAGGCATGTCTGCGAGAACCAGTTATGCAGAATATTCATAAAGATCGATGGGCAGCAGCATTCACCCACCCTCTGTTCCTGGCAGAGGCGGCTGTTGTGTAACAGGGAAGAAGATGAGAAGTAAAAACCGCCCACAAATAAAATATTTCATCCATAGATCTTTGTCCTTAGCGTTCTACACTTATAATGCGATGCTCAATAATGGCCATTTGTTAGACTGTACAACGCTATCTGAGACTCTCCGTGCTTTTTGGAAATCACTGATCTGTTTGAGCTATTTACATGGATTTGTCTACAATACACGTCTATAGTCGAATAATAGCAGTTTTGAAAGATATGCAATGAAGCATATTATCTTGAACAAGCAAAAACTATTCAAGGAAAATATCTATATAATAATATTGTTTGAATTCCTTAGGACCTTGGGATAACATCACTTGTTTGTGTTTCAAATACATTTCCTTATCTGTTAATACTCCAATAGCTAGCGCCGGCTCTGACTCCAACCCTGTAATAATCACACAAGAATGCTGTGCAATTCACCACAAGCCATGTTGAGACTCGGGTTCAGTCACAGCAGCCCGAGGGCTTCATGGTAGGGATGATGTTGAGGCAGACAGTCAATCTAACAGTCATTTGTATGAAAACACTATTTTCTTTGGAAATTTTAGCATGAAGGTCCAAAGCATAAGAAAATATACATATATATATATATACATTATATATATATTATGTGCTTGTGTGTCCCTAAGAAAATATGCAACTATTTTCAAGGAGGTGATTTATTTGAAAACGTATTATAAAAAAAAAAACTAAGTATAAAAGTTCCACCCCTATAGGCTAGCTGTAAGCGTGGCTTACAAAATTGTACACAAACATACCAATGGGATCATGCGACTCAGCCACCAATTCACCAAAACATAAAATAGGCATGAACTGCCTTGAGAGGGTTTTTCAGCCTTTGGATTTCCACAGTCAACACTGCAAGAATTTACATTATTGATCAATATTGGAAACAATGATTTTAAAACCTCAAGGGAGTCAGTGAGCTTTGGATTATGATTAATATTGACACCAACTGAATCCATATTTAATTCAGGCAGAAATTCTGCCTGTAGACTTGATGTGGGCCACAGCTGTTTATGTATCTTGTGCATTGACCCGAGGTGCTGATGTGATGCCACTAGTTGCTGCAGTAGCACTGATTGGATTTATTTTTTCTGCTTTACAGAACAAGTGCCCTGCTAATGCTGCCAACATCCTGGTGCCGACCATCTGTCCTCGGAGAAACATGGAGGAGGAGGCTACAGTGATGTCACAGCTGAAGAGCAGTGGGCATATGAAGACTAATGAAACAATACTTGATCCATTCATCGTAACATTCTTGATGGAAGTACATCATCTTTGTGCAGATGATCCAGTGATATCTCATCACCCTCTCTTGCGTTTGATCCCAAAATGAAGGACAGTAGGAACATTTAACCAGGTTTTGTGGTTCACCATAAAAGGGTCATTCCATGTCTCAGGTCAGTCAGCCAAGCCATTTGCATTCACCACAGATGAACCCAGCCTGTGCTGCTCTGAAGAACAGATTCTCATGACATAAATTCCTGGCATATTCAACTACAGTAGCTGCAATAAAGAGCTTATGATAGGAGACGTTATCACATGCTCTTCCCTTGGTAAATAAGGTCTTAATAATGCACACATAGGCATATCTAATTACTATAGTGAACATACTATTCAATTTAGCAACTGTTATAATAACACACAAAGCTGGCATTTTATATCATAACTGGGGCTCAGCTAGTTGATATTAAACTACAAGTAATTAAATAAAATCAAGACTCATCACTAATTTTCGTCTTCACTTACAATAAAGCACTTTCACTGGAAGGCATTCTGGAGAGTTTAAAACAGATACATTAAGGTTATATTTTAATTACAGCTTTAATATTAAATCTTCAGTACAAAAATATGAAAAATAAATAATTTGTGTTTGTTTATGGCACCAATTTAGTGTTTTGACTACTGTTCTGGGTGGATGTACTACAGGTGTAATTCTTTTGGGTGGTGGTTGCTGTGTGTAAACAATACTTTGTAGATCGTTACATCATAGCTACACTCTCTCTGAAATCCTAATGTTACCGTGTTTACTGGCTTTAGATGACTAACAGGAGCTGAAAGATTAAATATACATATACAGAATGTTAACATGTCTTATGTTAGCATGTATGATATTAACATATACAATAATAAATATATTATACAATTTTGTAAGACATTTTTTTATAATGTTTACTTTTATTCAGCAAAAATGCATAAAATCGATCAAAAAGGTTTATATTTCTTTTGAACTTTTTATTTATCAAAGAATCCTGAAAAATGTATTACAAAAGTATTAACCAGCACATCTGCTCGTAACACTGATAGAAATAATAAATGTTTCTTGAGCATAAAATCAGCATATTAGAAAAACTGCAGAAGGATAATGTGACATTAAAACCTGGAGTAATTGCTGCTGAAAATGTAGCTTTGCGTCACAGGAATTAATTTATTTTTTAAATATAATAAAATAGAAAATAATTATTTTAAAATTGTAAAAAAAAAAAAAAAATCACAGTGTTTTACTGTATTTTTGATCAAATAAATGCAGCCTTTCAAAAACGTTCAAAAATGGTACAGACACCAAACTAGACAGACAGAGACAGATAGATAGATACAGTATATAGGCAGGTCTTCAAATGAAGCTTTTTTTAAGAGCTGTCGATTTGCGTTTACAAGGCTTTCCCAGTGAAAAGCACCTCTGACATGGGAACCTTGGCTGCCATGGCAACATGCCACAACATTAAATATTTACTGCAGTACTTCTGGCCAGCTAGTTTAATAAAATAGACTTCTCCAGGTGCAGTTAACAGGTGCACAATAACATTAACCCATTTGTTATGCTTGCTGATTCATTAACAATGACAGGGCTACGAAAAGTCATCCAGTTTGCTCAAGTGATATAGCTTCTTGACTTTTCTTAATATGTCACTGTTATGTGCCCCGTGTGTTTTTTTCTCTCTCTCTCCCCTTTCTACCAATCTGTTCTCTAGTTTGTTGTCATTGCTCTTAGGTCTCTGCTGGATGGAGGAGATCATTGTCAATCATCGTTAAGGGCGTCGTCTCTTCGGCCAATCCGGTGTCAACCTGCTGTTTAAAGCTTCCCCGGCGTGTCACGCTGGAAGAGTCTCTGTGTGTGTTCAGGTGTTTTGAGCTGAAACCTGTATGAGAGTTCGTACTCTTTCTGTGTTACCTGTGAGTTTACTGCGTGTTTCTGTACTATTGAGATTGTGAGTGGAGTGTTGATAAGAGTTTGCTGTTCTTCCTTTGATTGGGGAAATGAGGAACAGGTTAGCGTATTGCGCGCCCTAGGATACATTCTGCCCACAGCTAACAATTGTTAGACACACTAGGTAAGAGGTGAGCGCCTTTTCTGTATTTTTGTTTGTAGTTAGCATAGTTTAGTCGTGGCGTCGCATACGCTGAAGATTTCGAGTTTGCTTTCTACATTTTCCTTTGGCTAGTTAGTTTAGAGGGTTCTGGGAACCTAGTTTAGAACAATTTATGTTTTATTCTTTTTGTTGATTTGGCGTCACCTTCGTTCCTCAGTTTCCTTCTTAGTTTTAGGTATTCTTATTATTTTTGTTTTCTAAATTATGCATTGTACATAGCTCACACATTGTTTAGTGGCTTTGGCTTAAAGAAATTAAAACATTCAATTGAATCAAATCTTCCTTGTGCCTGGTCCTTTCTACAACCTCTACCCTCAAAGCAATATTAAATACTAAATGTTGCGTTCCAACCCCTAGACCTTTAAAGATCGTAACAGTCACACAAGGTCAAAAATTGTCCCGACTTTAGCCCATTATTAAACCAACAAGAACACTGCAGTCTTTAGCAATGTGAGTCAACAGCAGTTTACCATGTGACCAGGAGCTTGGTGTGTTTTTCATATCCTACTTAAACCAACAAATGTTTAACTTGTACTCAAGTCAAAAGTGAAGTGGCTAAATGTGATTATGCCACATGCTAGAGCACATCCGGCATCTTCATCTTAGAAATGTCTTCTGCCAAGATAATTCTATTACCATAAAGTGTGGATTTCCGTTTACATCACACAAGGTTCATGCGGTTCATCTTTCTTTATTCAATGAACATGGTTAATATTTGTGGGTTCAGAGTAAGAATTACTGATTAAAACAGACTGAACAAAGTTATGACTAATTGGTGGGTCAGTGTTATTATTGCATTAGTTACATACTTATCATTGTTTAAACCGAATTCCGGAAATGTTGGGATGTTAAATTCACAATAGAATATAGAGAACATAAATGTTTAAACAGAAATATTACAATTTTATCCACTAAATGAGCTCATTTCAAATTTGATGCATGCTACAGATCTCAAAAAAAGTTAAAATATATATTTGTTTAATATAATAGTATATTGATTATGCTACAATAAAACTGGTTTCAGTTAATAATAACACTGGTGTAAAACCATTACCTTAAATAGCGTCATACCTTCAAAGTCACCTCTTGTTTTGCAGATAAAGGGTCTTTCTTCTGTTGGTTTTTGGTTAACGTGTCAGTGTTTGTTAGTTTAAGTGGTGAAGAGCTGCAGAATCAGTCACCCTCCAATGAAATGAATGATCACTATATTATTCAAAGCCCTTTACTCTCACCTGAATGGATAATGTACATCATGCCTCCATCTGGAGCCCTCCTCCAGAACTTCTAGGCATCAGCAAACAAACATGATTTGGATCGGATTGAAATGACACACGGCCTTTCCACATCAGAGAAATATCTGCCCATTGCTGAGCAGGAAGGAAACGGCAGTGTGAAATCTGCTGCGGTGCATGTGGGTGAGCATGCAGGACAGATCCAACTCTTTCCCACTCGCATTTCAATAAATTGGGCCATGCAAGTGTTGCTTTCAGCGAGTGGGCTTTACCATTAAAGTCATATCTATCATATCTTTATGCCAACTAGGCAAGAGTTCACATGCACACCTCGAAGACAAACAACCACCTGACTACACAGTGACTTGTCAATAAACGCACTCCGCTATCACCAATGTTTAACCAAAACATATCTTTGCAGTCTTAGTGACTCAAATAGCTGTTCTTACAGTGCTGTGCAGGATCCTTCAATCACATCTAGTTTCCCTTCAGCTGGTCACCTAAATGAATCGGAAGTGACAGATACCACACGCATTGTTACTACGGCAACCAAGAAATGACAAATCTATGCAAATCAACACCCAAACGCTCATTTCCTTAACCATAGCTAGTCATGTCCTACAATGTAAACTGATGAAATGTAAAACCTTCCTCCTTTCCAACTATCCGAAGCAAATTAAATCATTCGTAAAGTAACCTCAGGCTGACCTTATGACCTTACATGGCCCTTTTGGATATGGAAGACCTAGCTGTGCTCTATTGCGTGATGTTTATTCTCACCTGCACTCTGGTTTTGTGTTACATTATCATTGCACACATCTTGTCAGACCAGTTCAGCTTTGGTTTAATACTGAATACCGAGAAACGGATACATTTCCTGCTAAGAGGATCACTGGCTTTCAGAATGGGAATCTTGATATTGAGTCACACATTTGTCTATTCAATTTCAAGTCCATAGCAACAAAAGACACACAAACAGAACTGAAAATGCACTGCATGTTTATTGCCTGGAGTAAAATACAAAAATACTGGTTATATGCTTCATACCGTGTATATATATATATATATATTAATAAGTTTAAACATACATCATAAGAGTTTCATCCAAAATATGGTAATAAAATAAATTTACTTTTGTTCATATATTGTCTTATGACCCTTCATGCATTTGAAGTCAGTATAATTTCGACACGTTTCATATGATTTTGTTAGCTGTCTTTGAAACTGATTTCCAGTACTTCCTTCCCAAATGAAATATCTCCAATGAGAAAACCCTCCCATGCACACAGTGCGTTAAACTAGCTATATTAGCATACATTATACAGTGATCTTGTAACACAGCTGAACCGTTTAACAGAATTTTGTACAGTCTAGCATTTGCAGCCTAATGGAACATACAGTATTACTGATGAAACAAGTATAGATCATTAAAGGGTTTGCATTGACATAAATAGAGATTAAAGGAATAATTCACCTAAAAATACAAATTGGCTGAAAATGTACTCTCCCTAAGGTCATCTAACGATGTAGACGAGTTTGTTTCTTCATCAAAACCAATTTGGAGAAATTTAGCATTACATCATTTGCTCACTAATAGATCCTCTGCAGTGAATGGGTGCCGTCAGAATTAGAGCCTAAACAGCTGATGAAAACATCACAATAATCCACAAGTAATCCAGTCCATCAGTTAATATCTTGTAAAGTGAAAAGTTGTGTTTGTAAGATACAAATACATTATTAGCCGTTTTAACTTTAAAAATCATCACTTCTGGATAAAATACCAGTCCATAATCCATGATAATAATAAGTCCTGGTGTCCACTCATTTCAAAATCCACCAGCAAACTTATTTAGAACTGTTTTTGCTCATAAACAGTGCTTGATCTGTGCATATTTCTCTCCTGATTGAGATGTTTTTGGTACTACTGGACAAACCAATATTATGGATAGAGTAGATATTGCCAGGAGCAATGATCTCAAACTGGTTTGAAAATGGATTTGTTTATTTATTGTTTAAACAGTTTTTTGATCCAAAATATATTAATTGATGGGCATGGAGATATTTATTCCTTAATGTTTTTATCAGATGTTTGAGCTCTCATTCTGACGGCACCCATTCACTGCAGAGGATCCATTGGTTATCAAGTGACGCAATGCTAAATTTCTCCAAAGCTGTTTAGATGAAGAAACAAACCCATCTACATCTTGTAAGGTCTGAGGAAGAGTACATTTAAGGCAAGTTTTCATTTTTGGATGACTATTTCTTTAAATACAAACAATAAAGCAGTGCAATAAACTGATATGCCGAGCGTCAACATTAAAGTTTCTTTAAGAAAATGCAGCATGTTTTCTGTCAAGTCTCTTTCTGACCATGCACTATAATTAATGCATTTAACATTAGATAGTGCCATCACATATTAATGGAAATTACAGTTTTAACATAGGAGAGATATGTAGAAGGAGAGATATGTCTGAATACGATTCTAAAAGGGCATTTTGCTACAGTATAAAAGCAGTTCAGTGCGGTGTGCGTATTTGTAATCCTACTCAAAACTGTAAAGCCATGCAATTAGCCTCTAAATAACATGTCTAACACTGCAAACAAAGCTCCAGGATGCGGTTTAAAGCGGATTTTGACTTTTGCCAGCTCTGAAAGACTGTTTGTCTTTGTTCGGGACAAAAAATAAATCAAGGCATTTCTTTCATCAAACCATGACCTTAAAGAAGCAGTCCTGAAAGAATAACTGAACTCAACCTCTGATGGTTTTGGGACTTTTGAAATCCCAGCTGAGACACTGCTTGCAAAAAAAAGGAAAGAAAAGAAATTCTGTTCAAAAAAGGACATTCTCCCCAAACAGGGCTATTTTTACTCCATAATCTAAGCCTGCAAAACACACTTACAATAACCTATAACAACAATCAGAGGCAAACCAATGCCAAAACTCAGTCTTAAAGCTGAAAAATGTGATTCTGCAATCACGACTTCCGAAAACCGTCTATTCTGTAAACACATGTGCATAGCACCTTTGCTATGGAGTGATACAGGAATGTCTGTTGACAATTTCCTCTTCAAAAATTCACCAAAATATCAAGAACATTTCAAACTGAGCTTAGTTTTGAAAGTTTTAGATGGCAGTCTTTTCTATGACACCAGAATCAATACCCGCAGCACAGTGATCAGTTATATCCTACTATCAAACACAGTTTAGTTTGAGTGGCCTGAGGAAAACAGCAAACATAAGATTTTAAATAAGCGCTATAAATAAAAAACATGCACAATTCTGTTTAAATATAAGACATACCACAGTATTACAATTATTTATATGAATAGCTCACCCAAAGTTTTTTATTCTGTCACCCCCCATGTCTTTAATTAAGATATTTGTATTGTTTTTATTCATACAATGAATGCCAGTGGGGTTCAAAACAACACTGGACCCCATTGACTTTCATTGTGTGGACAAAAAACATTGTTATACATTTAAAAATGAATCAAACTTGAGGTGAGTAAATGGCAGAACATCTTTTTTGGGGAACTATCCGTTTAAGCATTTAGCAACTAGCTACAAACAGACCGAACATAAAAACATGAGGGATGTGCGATGGATCCTGAGTAGATATCTTTAAGGGAGTTTTGCTCTTTGTAAAAGCTGCATTGGTTTCTCCAAACGCCTGTAGAGAAATGAACAGCTTGAATATGTCGAGCAGGTTGTGCGCGTCTATGCCATCCACCCACTCACACTTTCACTCACTCACACACAGATCTTTCTGATCTGCTGGGTCCACTGGTGGGTGTACGGTGCAGCGAGACCAGCGGAGAACCAAGAATATAACGACTTAAAACATTAACGGAACAATGATAAAAAATATAAGTATTTGTTATATAAACAAGCGCAGATTGCCATTTTTTTTAAAGCTGCTTTTGACTGTCGACGCTTAAGTAGGCGGAGGTCCATCATAGCGGAGCATGATGTTGAAGGAGCGGGCGAAGTTGTTGGACAGTGAACAGCTGGTGCCCTCGTCCATCATGGGCAGCAGGAAGGCCAGCAGCAGCAGGGCCAACAACAGGAGCTGCAGAGGAAGAGCCACGCGACATACACGGTACAGGAAGCTGAGACCACTGTTCGCCTGCAAAACACACAACCACAGATGCTGTCACATGCTGAATGGCTCTATTACAAAACCTTGAGTTACTACAGGAGCGTTCACTCTGGAGGTCACCAAATAACTGTGCTGTTGCACACGAACACTGCAGGTGTTTCTACTCAACTACATGTGTCCAACTGTGTAAATCACGCTAGATTCACTGCAGTCACCGCTCAACTCTGCTGCAGCAAATCACTCAATCCAACTGAAATGACTCTGATCACATATCACTGTCAGTGTACATTACCCTTAATGCAACATCCTAAACTATAATAAAATAACAAGTTATGGATTTGAAACAAGTCATTGATAAACAGCTTATAATTAGTTAAATCATAAAAATGTCAAATTAAAATGAATCATTACTACACTAAAAACAAAATCATACAAAAACACTACAAAGGTAAATATTTAAAACACAGACACACACAGTCAGTGTTTTAAGTATGTGTATGAATAATATATACTGTGCATACATTTAATTGAATGCCATGTGAACATAAACAGACATCTGAGAACTGTGAACATGCAAATTTGTTGGTAAGTTATTGAAATATTAACTTAATACAGGTGCATCTCAATAAATTAGAATGTCGTGGAAAAGTTCATTTTTTCAGTAATTCAACTCAAATTGTGAAACTCGTGTATTAAATCAATTCAGTGCACACAGACTGAAGTAGTTTAAGTCTTTGGTTCTTTTAATTGTGATGATTTTGGCTCACATTTAACAAAAAAACACCAATTCACATCTCAACAAATTAGAATATGGTGACATGCCAATCAGCTTAATTTTTTTTTTTATATAATAAAATAAACTCGCTAAAATCAACTTTTTCCTTTCTTGGATAAAACCTTGAGTGTCTAGAAGGCTTTTTGAAATGTTATTTTAACCCTTTAAGATTCCTGTAAAATTTGCCTAAAACGCCTAAAAAAGGCATACCCAAAGTAAAGTGCATGCTGTTCTTGAGCCATTTGGATGATATGCATGGTGTTGGTCTCCTTTGAAAGGTGACACTCTGAGGTTTGTTTCTCAACAGTCAGAATCACTGTAAGTCTTACTGATATTGAGTAATAGCACTTTGAATACACTAAAAAAAGAAAAAAATTATTCCGCCTGCATTTTTTGTAAATAGAAGCCTGCAGATGACTATAGCTGGGAGGTATGAACTGGAAAATACATTGGGATCACAGAATGAAGCCTTACCAAGCCAAATTTACCATTTGATAAACAATATATTAGAAAATTAGTGTTTTACACATGTTTATCTAATTTTATGTCTAGACGCTTCCGAAAAAATTACACTTGGGAGACTGCAAGCGACCCTTTGTAACCAACGGCACATATAATGCTGTAATTCTTGAATGCTTTAATGTACAGTCATCATTTTGGGCTCTAATGAAAGGTTACACTTAGAGCTATTCAATTTCTCATCCAGATTCACTGTCAATAATTGCTGACACATAGTAACTGAAGCATAAACACATTATAGTGACATTTATTTATAGAATCCAAAATGTGTACACTTTTAAAATTACATATATATTTATAATTTATAATCTAAATATTTTTTTCCCTATATTTCTATTTCTGTACATAATACTTACTTCTGTACTTGTGGGTTTTTTCTTATATTGGTGTTATATTGCATCCCTACTGTGTTATTCCTATGTATGTCTGTACTATCATGCATGTCTTCATTATGTCAACAAAAAGTGGTCTGATAAAGACACAGATTGTACATGCTGTGTTTATAGTATCTTAAAATGGTTTACATAGTTTAAATCACAAGAATCTCAGCTTTCCGTGGATATATGACATGAAAAGGTTTATTTATTTTTTTGACGACTTTACCCTGTCACACCACTAAGCGTCCCGCTGTCCCGCCGGCGGTACGCTGGATTCTTAAAGGGTTAAAAAGTCTTTGTGGCTAGTGCTGTCAGTTTCTTCAAGGAAAGTCAGTTCACTTAGACATATTTGCAATGCCTCCAAGCAGCTATTTTGGGCATGCAAGACCAACTCCTATCTACTTGAATAGGGAAATCTCTGCAGGCCGAACTTACATTTAAATAACATTTCAAATCATCAATTCAATCTGATATGAACTGCCCCACTAATATTGCTTCTTATCCTCACAATTTTCAGGATGACCTAACCAACTCTTTTATGTAGAAGGATTTGTTTTATAATATTGGGCATTGTTACTTATCCCATTCATGGTAATATGAGGGAACCGTCTTGGTATTTCTTAAGTATTTGTTGCCATATATCTAAAAATATTGCCAAGGCGACTCACTAGTTATAACAAAAATAATTGTGTAAAGCTGCTTCTCTGAGATAAAATAATTTTAAATTGCCAACGAGAACACAAACTCTTTGATAAAAATATAGATCCTGACTAGAGACTTGATGCACAAACTCTGTACCCATCTCTCATTCATTAGCATCACTATGATTGAGTCATTTCTACATGACTCACTGGATGCCGAAAAACAAATTCACACAGACACGTTTACCTGAAAAAATAAGGAAGTTTTTCAAGCTCCTGTAGAATTGTGGGAGTCAATGTCCACCCACAGCTGCTCAACAACTGCCATCGCTCTGAGATATCTGAACCTAATACAACCCTTTCGATTTAACTGCGGCAAAGCTGAGGAACATGGGAACGCTTTCTCTCTGGTGTTTGAAAGACAGCGCAGAAGTACCAGAAAGTGAGGAGGAGGAAATGTGGGTGGATGAAAAGCTGAAATCTCTTTCCACACTTTTCTTTTGTCAGCCTCTATTCAGGACAACATCATTACACTGAAAGTAATTACAGCAGTGTTCAGGCCTGGTGTAATGTACACATAATCCAAGCATTTCGTTCTGGTTGATAATCATACAATGGGAAAATTTACTTGATCACAACAAATAATTATAGATTCTCTGTGGACAGCCTATAATTACAGTTACAAAAAGATTATCTCACTGACAACTAAAGTGTCATCTTCACAATTAGATGACTGTATCTGGTCAGTGACGGAGACAATCGAAGAGTCTGCAGAGTCTATATATTTATACTTCATGATAATGACAGGTCACTAAGACAGCAGATGACGGTTTCCACGACAGAGACAGACGCTGTGGCTCAGACGAGCAATATTTACTTGTGTGAATTATGGTGCACTAATGAGCAGCTTTAAACATGTTTGCAATGACCAAATACAGCCAAAACAATAACATGTTCTGGAACAGCCAGTTAAATAATAATGACATGCATATAGTAAACACACACAAGAATTTAACAAAAACTCCTAATTAATTGTGCAGATTTTCAGAACTAGCTCAACTAAAGTGTCTGTGAATAGCCTTGGCAATGCTGCATGTGCAAAACAACATTTCTATCTCCATCCACTAATATCTGCTTATGTAAACAACGCAGGCAAACTCAGAACAGCCTTTTATATGCAGTCAGCAGGGCACCTGCGTCTCTTCTCGAGCAGACATGACCGTTCATGAACAGATGGCCAGAGAGTGAAGGAGTGAGAAGAGAGGTGTTTAAAAAGGTGTAAAAATTGAGAAATTACTGAGAAAGATTACACGCTCCCCAGAGAGATGCAGTGGAGCAACGGTCTTGTTTCTAAACGGCCCACGGAGCTAAAAAAAGAGCATTCGATTTTGGGGGCTAAGACAGAGCTTTGTTTCAGGCTTTCAAAATGCTATTCATGAGCCTTTATTTCAAAACAGTGTCACAGTTCACTTGAGAGTGCTTACAAACTCTTAAATTCAACATGAAACGGGATTCAAAAACCATTTTGCTTCCGTAAAGTGACATATTTCAGAGTGAAACAATATTTAACAGGAAAAAGTAGTATGCAGTTGATTCGAACTGCTAAATGAGCAGCTTCTTTTACAATGATTAATCTCATGCCTCTGCTACATCACAGAAACAAACTCAACCAGCCTCAGTGTGTGTTAATAAATAAACACTGCTTTCAATTCTGTTCTAGCCCTGAAAAGGGAATACTTTCTTTTCAAAAAGGCTTCAAACTTTCCCCGCTGTCAGATCAGAGAGATTTTGAAACCTGCTTTAAACACAAGCCCCCTCACAGCATCAAGGCTTCCTTTCAAAGAATAAAACCTACCTTTCCAGATCGGACATGCTCCTGTCCTTGTCCACTGACACCCTGAAACAAACAGAAACATTCGGTTTAGTTAGTTACATCCAGCTACAAGCTGCTACCCTCTTCTGGTGGACACATGATACTGCATCAAAATCTGCATTGGAAATCATGTATATAGATCATGGATGTGTGGTATTCATCATGTTATCATTTTGCTCACCATTTTTCAAAACAGAAGGGAGTCACAATTGACTTATTTTTTAAAATGAAAAATAGGCAAGTTGAATAATAATAATACATTAAAAGTAATAAAAGTTGTATTATAATATTTGTATTATCAATACATAATCTAAGCTAATACAATATAATAAATATATAAAAAACACTAATTAACTGAATTAATAAATAAAGCTGTAAAATAAAAATACTGATGACAGATTTCTTCTTTGTACCTTGTTTTTAGCAGACCTTCGAGGTCACCAGCATCTTTAAGTTTGGACTTGTATAACATCCAGCGGTAACGCAGCTCTTCTAGTTCCACGTCCTCCTCTGCTGACTTACCCTGCCGACCGACCACCAACTTCTGGAACTGACGCTGACCCCATGCTACACTGGCACGTAAACCCTATTAACAAACAATTACTATGAGGGGTTAGTGTGGGTGTATCAGTTAAAGATGTGTGGATCATAATCCAGTTATTTAGAATCCAAAATGAACGTAGCAAAAAAAAAAAATAAATTACAGACCTTAGAAATGTGATGTCCACAATATGATCACACAAGCTTTTGCAGTTTTCTGATGCGAGTGCAGTACTATTCAAAAGTTTGGGTCTGCTTTCTTTATTTTTATGTTTTTGAAACAAGACTCATATGCTCATCAAGGCTGATTTTATTTAATAAAAAATACAGTAAATACTGAAGAATTTTTAAACCATAATTATTAAAATAATTTTCTATTTGAATATATTTTCAAATGTAATTTATTCCTCTGATGGCAAAGCAGAATTTTCAGCAGCCACTACTCCAGTCTTTAGAAATCATTCTAATATTCTAATTTGGTGCTCAAGAAACATTTCTTAATATTATCAATGTTGAAAACAGTTGTGCTGCTTCATAATATAATTATTTTTAAGTTGACTAATAAGCAAATCTGATTCACACTCATCAGTTTTTAATGACATTGCACAGAAATGGCTGATAAAAAAATTTGTCCACAAAAATAATATCCAATAGATTTGTTTAACACTTTATAGGCGCATTATACTGAAAATATCAAAATCATTCCTATAAGTTCTGTAGCAACAGTTATAAACGGAGAAGGAAGCCGTTTCTGCTAACAAAGTCAGGTTTTAGTACTGAAGCATCTGGGCACTTTGTCAGCTGTAGGGGTATTTAAATAACTGAAGACAAACTCAATGTGGCTTTTCCTCCCCATAGAGCACAATACACAAAAGACTGAAGTAGTTTCATGGTATATTCAACAGGAAAACCACCTATGAATTTCCGTTCAAGAGCTTTCCCAAATCAGAGCTGTGGACAAAGAAGTGTCAATGTGACACAGTGGCTGTCATCGGAGATGACAGTTTTCAGGTACTTGTGAAGTCTGAATTTTTAAGCCTGGACATGTAGCTTCACATACAGAACATTATCCAGCATGTTCTATGTGACCAAAGTAAAATATCACACTGCACTTTGTTGAATAAGATATCAAAGCTAACAAAGATTGTTTTTTTACTCTAACACTTTTTGATATTTTGGACTCCGCATGAAACTTTGATCAAAAACAGATAAAGAGAAAGCAAAAAAATGTAACAAACCCCACCAACCTTGAGTGTATTCTGTCTTATCCTCAGTTCTTCACCGCTCAAGGATCTTTGGTTGTTCAGAATTCCTGTGAGCTTTTCATTTTCCTTGTGAAGCCACGCTTCAAACTCCCTCCTCTGAGCCTCCGTGTCAGCATGATGCTGGGGCCCCTGAGAGCCCATCTGCAGCAGAAATGAAAACAGACATCCTTCTGTTCGTTTATGATTATAGCCTAGGTAATGTATGCATAATAGTGGCTTTAGGGCTGGGTGATCTAGCGAAAAACTTCTCTATCTTTTTCAAATCTTTTGACGATATTGTACATCTCTTTTTATGTATTTGCTCTGAAATAGCACCAGACAGAGTATGACTCAACATGTTTAATAATGTAAATTAAACAAAAAATCTAGTTTAAAATAAAGACATTTCACCAAATCAATAGTAAAATAGTGCTTAATAACTGTAAAAACTAAAAATAATTTTATTCTCAATTTTATATATTTTAAAATGCAATTTATTCTTGTGAATCCTATAAAGAGCTTGAAAATTGGACAATTATTTATTAAGAAAATTACTTATAATGTCATTTTGCTATTAATCATAATAAATATGGTATGCAGACATTATTATACCTGTAATTAAAAACACGGAGAAACCACAAAATATTATAAAGCTTAAATGGTCAAAACCTGGGTCAAGTAAAAGCACTGGAATAATTACTATGTAATTTAGTTATATTGCAAGCAAAATTACTGCATAAGTGCACACTGTGATATAATACCCAGCCCTAATGGTGAATGTCAAAATAACAAGAATAATATTTTAATAATCCTAACCTGAATGTCATCAGGGGGGATATGTGATGGCTGCATCCTTTTCTGTGCATCAGCGTCAATCCCACTTATAAAGCTGTATCTACCTTTTATATCCAGGTCTTTAATCCCAGAACCAGCTTTGTGTTGTTCAACCCACTCCCCAGTCCAACCACCACTGTCACCTTCGTCCATCCCAGTCCACTTCGTGTTCCCCTTACGGCCACTTCCAGATATGACTGCATCCACCTCATCATCCATGGACTGGTCTTGGTAAGTCCTCTCTCTTCTCCTGACCTCTGAATCTCCTGGTCTTGAGATGCCCTTAGGAAGCACAATTCGTTGATCCCGATTTACTTCCATGTTCCTCTCCAGTTTTGACTGGCCTGTTGATTCTGATCCATGGTAGGATCTCTGATGCTGGTCCGTTCCTTCATCTCCTTTGGCAAGTCCCCCTTCAATGTTTGAAGCCATTCCCTGGTGATGCCCTTCTGCCCATCTGTCCAAGAACTCAGTTCCCGGTAATAGGGAATCTTGATCGCCTGTGGCTGCATGTTCATTCAGAAGCCTAATAAGTTATTGGAAAAGTAATAAATAGGTTGTCAAAATGTAAATTGTTATTTTATATTAAGTAGTGCTAAAGTGAAATATACTGTCCAGGGGCCTCATTTACCATATAACCGTTGTGTACGCACAAAACCTGCCCTGAAAGAGGCTTCCTACGCAAAAGGTGGGATTTATAAAAACAAACTTGACAGGAAAAATTGCGCACCTGCGTGTAAAGAAAAGTAATAAAGTAGCCTAAATAACGATTTTAAACTGTTTTCATTTCGATATAAACATTTACATGAAATATTCCACTCTAATTAATAGAGATAAACACTGAAATTATATAAAGTCACTACGCAGAAGTTAAACCAAAATTATATTCATTTAGACATAGGCTTATTTGTAGTAGATGCACTTGATTATACTTTTCTTGTGGTATGCTATGTTTTAATGACAGCGAGAGTGCTATAAGTGCACAATTATTTATTTTCAAACTAAACTGCACATCTCATGTTATTATGACACAATAGTTTTAGTGAGAACATTGATCAATTATGCGCACTTACTTCGATATTATGGCGGACACGGCTGGATTCGGTGGAACGGCCTATTGTCCGCTTTGAATAGGTCTAATGATAATAACTTACTGTACAACCTCAGCTGCACGCAGGTGTAGCCTACTTCATGTGAAGGAATCTCCACAACATTATAAAAATATATAACTTGATATAACTTGAAGAAAATGGTAAGATTTGTACGTTTCCTTTTTAAAATACTTTATCAGTGACACGCAGAGTCAGATAATTCTATTTACACTGCAATAAATAGGTCTATAATTTCCCACTAAAAATAGCTCAAAGATGTTCACATTAGCACCAAAAATGCATTAATTTAATTTAACTTGAATAGTTTAAAACAATTGAAATATTATTTGGCAAGTGGAAATGAATGAGATCAACTCTATTTACAATTATTTTTCTGAGAACTATTTTAAACAAACAAATATTCAATTCAATTCAAGATTATTTCTATAGCGCTTTTTACGATACAATTGTTGCAAAGCAACTTCACAGGAAATTAAGTTTCTAAAATAGATTTATATTGTAGAAACTCAATATAATTAACTTATGGCAAAATGTGGTATATATATTGATATATCTATTCTAAAACATAACACTGATAGGCTACTGGATGATTTTTAGCAATAGAAATGTGTGTGTATGGCACAAATGGAATTTATAGTCCGTATCTCATATTTCCTTAATGTCTTGTACCTTTGACGGTGTTAAACATGGTGTCACGTGGATGGAATATGCATGGGAATGATATGCAGAGGAGGTTATGCATCGTTAAACTAGGTGCTGTAAGCTCCATATATGGTGATTTCGGGGTGGAGATGCAAGTACGCACAATCTTTCCCTGACCGGGATTTATAAAAGCATTTTTGGGCAGGTTTTGGCATTCGCATGGTTTTATAAACACACGCAAAATATAGCTTTTGTGCCTACGTACACATTTAGGATGAAATCTAAGGAGAGTTTTATAGATGAGGCCCCAGGTCAGTGACTCATTTGCCAATATTTGTCTATTTTGAAGTATTTTACACAGAAAAATAACACACATCACCTTTAAAATACTTTGTTCAATAGCAAATGTTGCATTCTGAATCTTTTTCTTCAACCTTTGACAAGTAAACATCACGTAAACACAGCACTGATTTACAAAGCAATCAACAATGATTACAATCAAGATGACCAGATGAACTGGGTGCAGTACAAACAGAATGTGAAATATGTCTGCTGTAATTCCTATGAGGTTTGTTCATCAGGCCTGACAAAAAGACATAATTATGATCCTTGAGTCATAGTTTCTCGGTATTTAATACCATCAACACCCAGTATTACTGCAAGCATTACTTCTAACCTGTAAAGATTGAGACTAAGCGTGTGGAGGGCCATCCAGGTCTCTCTGAGGCGTTTAAGGTCTTGCTGGATGTGAACTTTGCCTTCATCAGAGGTTCTGGCCAGCACAGTCTGACCCTGAGCCTCCGTCTGATGAAGCTGAAACTCCTTCTCTGGAAATTCTCCTAGCGCCCTCTAGAGAACAACAACAGTGATACAAGGTTGCGTCTAAAATACTGCAAAGACATGCATGCACAGGTAAACATTTATTTGCTTTTGTGATATGACTTAATTGACATCAGTAGTAATACACATCAACTATCTCTGACTTGTTAAATATCTTTATAAAATGGGTTAAAGTGTAGAATTATCATTCTCAAAATGAACTATGGTATTCATGTTTTCTGCCAAAATAGGTGCTGCAATTAAAATGGGATCCTTCAAACATAGCAAAAATCTTTCAGAAGCTCTATGTTGTTAATTTCATGTACTTTTCTAAATGAACAGTAACATTAATTGTAGTAAATTGCTCATAGATGTACCTCAGCCTCATGCTGGCGGTTATTGATGCTCCATTCCCCATCTGATCCACGAAACGACTCAAGCTTCTGTCTCATGATCATTAACCACTTCTCCATATTCAGAATATTGTCATGGAAACTCTCATGTTCTGCAATGTTCTCCTCACTTTCATTCACCTTTATCTGGTATGAACAACAACATATATACACATAAATACTCACATTCATTATGAACCCAAAACAGACGTGAGAAGGATTTTAATGCAATGAATTCTGGTATCTTTTCAGATAAAAAACTCTTCAGGCCACAAGTGTGCATTAAAACTGAAGTAAGGAGGTTTGATCAAGGTCTTCATAGTCATCTTCATCATCATCATCCTTATCAACACACAGCAGGAGGTGTGGAAACCGGGGTGTGATCACAGCGGTTTCCACAGATCTTCATGGTTAAATCAGAATCACTTGTGAAGTTGGGCATTTTGAAGTGGCAAGTAAAAAGATATGTAGCCTCCCCTCATTATTCAGAATTTCATATTTCTATCAATTAACGATAAAAATATTATGAATATGAGGAGTAGTTCTTTCAAAAAAGAAAATGTATTTACTCTGAAAATCTTCCTTCTACAACAGCTTTCAAATTCATAACTCAGAATCTGAACATTCAGAACATACAGCATTTTCTTCAACAGATTTTGTTTTGTATCATGGATGCCTGGGCATGTAATAAGTCATGTTCAAACAATATTTGTAAGGGCGCATGAGCATGACACTATTTTGTAAATTCCACAACAAATCTTTTGATTGTCCCACAGAATCATTACATTTTAATGAAAAAAATCTAATTTAAAAATATCTTCTTCCATTAAATGCTGCTCTTTTGAACATTGTATTAATCAAAGAATGACATGTGACACTGAAGACTGGCGTAATGATGCTGAAAATTCAGTTTTACCATCACAGGAATAAAATTAGATTAGTAAATAATTAAAATAGAAATCAGTCATTTTATATTTTAACAATATCTTTCAAAACCACTCTTTTTATGGTATTTTATTGTATGTATTGTATTTTTATCAAATAAATGCAGTATTAGAGAGCAAAAAGACTTTTGATTAATATGAGGATTACAGATTGATGACAGATTTCTCATTTTTGGAAGAACTTCAATTTGAATTAAATGTACAATTATAGATAACAAATTTGAAGCATCTTGAGCAGAACAAATCTTACCTGAACTGCCTTATAAAGCAATTTCCAGTCCGCATACAGACGTTCAAACTGTAAACTGTTTGCAGGGTTGGATGACACCAGCGTCTCGAGAGCTATGATCTGGGCTTCACAATCTTCCAAGTCCTTTCTAATGACCTGCAGAGAGACGCACACTCATTTTACATTCAGTCTGCCACTAGCGAGTCGTCCCGCTCCCACCTGGACAAGCAACTCTGATCAATCAGCGCAAACACATTGAGCTCAGCGTGACATAACTCCTAGCTCCTTAAATTATTCACATGACTCTTTTAGTGAGTGCCTGAAAGACGATCTGATCTAAAGTCACTGTACGTCTACAGCATACCACATGCAGAGATTAAAACCAAAACGGCGGTTTAAAAAGAAGCTCAAAAAGCTGTGTGCAAAGCAACTTTTTTTGAAGTCGGAAACAGCAATACGCTTCCGTTTTCTCTGCTGCTCACCCGGAGTTGGTCGGCCTGGGTCTTCTTGGCAAGAATGTCAGGTTGAAGTCCATCCGCTGTGATGAACCGTTCCTTTATGGAGGTTAGTTTTTTGTGTATGGAGTCATAGGCATCTGAAAAGTGCTTCGTCTTTGATATCAAACCCTAAGGACATTCATAGGATACCACATAGTTTGGGGTGTTGAGACAACATGTATAAAACTTAAGACATGGATCTGCATCCATTTTGACATACAGTAAAGCACTATTTAAATTTTTCTTAATAATGCCAGACAGAACATATTTCTATCTGCGGGCGATTTAAGAACACATTTATAACATGATCATCTGAAAAAAAATAATAAGAATACAAAATATCTATCAGTGGGCAATATAAGAATTAATTTATGTAATGATACTTTGAAAATAAAAAACTGTAATATCCATCTTTGAGCGATATATGAATTCATTTATATAATGATACTCTAAAAATATATATATATATATCAGTGGGTAATATAAGAACATTTATATCATGATAATCTGAAAATAAAAAAATAATGGAATAATTAAAAAAACATTTATCAGTTGGGGAAATTGAAAACATTTATATCATAATCTGAAAATAAAATAAGATATTAGTGGGTGATACAAGAATACATTAATATCAAGATAACCTGAACATAAAATAAAATAAATTAACCTATCAGTAAATGACATAAGAATACATTTATATCGTTATAATCTGATTAAAAAAAAATTACAAAAACTTTATGATAAAGTGACATAGAAACTACTGAATAATAATTGAATCGAAAAAATCTTCTTAATTTAGAACATCTAAGAAAGGTAGTCAAATCAAAAATAGAAGAATAATTTACATTTAATCAAGAATATTTTTTTGGGGAAAATACAATTTGATCTGCATGCATACAGTTACACAAATAAATAGAGCTTCTCTTTTTTGAATCCAATACATGATATGCATTTGTACCTTTTTTTTTAACATTTACATTTTTTGTTATGCAAGACTATGCATGTTTCGGCTAATGGCGAGGTAAAGCGCATGATCTTTGCCTGAGCTACTTTAAAGAGTAGCTCAGGCATTTACAGTCTGTACGTACAGCAGTAACATTTTGAGCTGTGTCTGGTGGGGTACCTGCAGGCGCTTCTTGCGCTGTAGGAGCTTGCTGTGGAGTAACTCTCTCTTCCTCACATCCCCGCTGAGCTCTTCCAACAGATCGTCAGCTTTCTCTTGGCCAAAAACTGAGCTGAGCAGATCACTCTTCACCTGAGCAAACTCAAGCGCTCCTGGAGCTGCACGCTGTTTTTAAGTAACTTCTACAAAGAATAAAACAAAAGAAGAAAGAGCACACTCAATAACTTCAAAGAGAACAAAGCACTAACACTGAATAAAGGGTAATATGATGCTTTTTTAAAGCTCATTATTTTGTGTATTTGGTGTAACAGAATATGATGACATGCTTTAATGTTCAAAAAACATTACATTTCAAATACTGTACATTATTGTAGGTCCTCTATGCCTCGCCTCTCTCAAACGCTTTCTACAAAGCCCCTCCTTCAGACAAGCGTAGTCTGCTCTAATTGGCCAACTGGCACAATACATTGTGATTGGCCGAACACCGCAAGCACTCTCCGGAAATTAACACCCCTTTCCATAATCGCGAGTTTCAGCTTTCAAAATGAATGTAAAGACAGTTAATAATGTCCTTAGTTTTACCATCAGTACACAAGCCGTGATTAAGACAGCTGACTCGACTCTCTCACACACACAACACACAAAACTCCGCATTTGAGCAGTCAATAGCAAATACTTAAACTAAAAACAAAACATACAGTCGCTGATTCAGAAGCGCCAGTTTGTCATAGCAAAGGCAGACTTACCTCCTCTCCTAGGTTCACAAAAGGTCATCCATAAAATGCGTTGCTGTTCTGTTGTAAGTGATCTTAATGATTCCTAAATGCATCTACTTTCAGAAGGCCAAATAAAGTGCTTTTGCCTAGAAACACACTGTGTCTCCCTGATATGGCTGCATCAACACTTCTGCAGTTATTGAAACCACGTCTTCTTTTTGTGTGAACATTTGGGCATTATGAAAATATTTCCACATGGTGGCGTAGACATGTGGGGGTGTGTTTGAATGAGCCGAATATCTCTTTGGTTTTGAAACTTTAGTCTTTGCAACTTCAGGGATCTTATCTGTGCACAATCAGCTTGTAACCCTCCAAAGAGAAAAAAGGAAACCTTGGTGCCAAGATTAAGGCAAAAATCACTGCCGAATTGAGACAGTAATTAAAGCAAAAGGAGCCCCTACCAAGTATTGAGTACATATACAGTAAATGAACATACTTTCCAGAAGGCCAACAATTCACAAAATTTTTTTTTTTTTTTTATTGGTCTTATGAATTATTCTAATTTGTTGGGATAGTGAATTGGTGGTGTTTTGTTAATTGTGAGCCAAAATCATCACAATTAAAAGAACCAAAGACTTAAACTACTTCAGTCTGTGTGCATTGAATTTATTTAATACTTAAGTTTCACAATTTGAGTTGAATTACTGAATTTAATTACTTATTTGTATGAACAACAGTAGTCTAAAACCATTCTGTATAAATGCACACATGCTATAGCTGCCTTAACCACACATACTTATTTTAATTATATACCATTACTCCTGTAATAAAATTCAATGTGAATATCCCACATTTCTGCTACAATACCATGGTGCAGTGAGTGTTACTACAGTAAATCCATGGTAAATAATGGCGATGTGCAGCCTTCTGACTGTCTCGTTGCACAGTGTTTCTCCTGTTTGGCTTGTGTTCTTCGCTGAATTCAAGCGTTTCACACTGACTGGATCTCACAGCGCTGCTTCACACTGACTGGATCTCACAGCGCTGCTTCACACTGACTGGATCTCACAGCGCTGCTTAGTGTTCACATGACCAAGTAAACGCATCTGCTCTAGTGAGCTCATGCCGGCAGTTTGAACTGTGATCCGAGCAGATAAACTGTCCTTGTGATGCAATTTAAATGAGTTGTGCGGTTTCGTTCCGCTTTTGGCTCATAAACATTGTTTCGAACATTTGTTGAACTCTTCATATTGTTTCATCTAGGAAAATGATATCACGATAATTATCGATATTGAATTATCGCCCAGCCATAAACCACACTATCACACAGTAATGTTATATAGCTGGCTAACATAAAAGGTATTGTCTAAATTGCAAGAACTACTTGACAACCCGGAAAGCACCATCTAGACTGGGCTAAAAATGATAAATTAATTATAAAACGTTTTGCACTGTAAGCCATGATTTTTCATTAAGTGTGTTTATGAATGTATAGCCATCAAATTACATAACTATATAGTTTCCAGCTATTATTGCAAATTAATTATTTTTCATTAATTCATTACTTGTGTTACATTTTTGGAAGGGGCCAGACTAGCAGACATTATTTGCTCTGAATGATTTGATTCACCTACAAGTTTGATCACAAATTGGTTATTTCGGTACAATTCATCATTATTTTTCTAAATTTGTTTTAGACATACACTGCTGTTCAAAAGTTTGTTTTTAAACATTTTTGAAAAAAAGTCACATGCTCATAAAGGCTGCATTTATTTGATCAAACGCAGAGTAAAAACAGCAATATTGTAAAATATTTGTACAATTTAAAATGAAAGCTTTCTATCTAAATATACTTTTTAAATGTAATTTATTCTTGTGATGCTCAGGGGAATTTTTTTAGCAGCGATCAATCCAGTATTTAGTGCCACATGATCTTCAGAAATTATTCTGAGCGGATTTGGTGCTGAAGAAAAAAATCCTTATTATCAATGTTGAAAAAAGTTGTTCTGCTCAATATTTTTATGAAAACCACTACACGCTTTTTTTTTTCCTTCAGGAATCTTTGATGAATTAAAAAGGTTAGCATTTATTTGAAACATAAAAATGTAGAATCATTTACCTCTATATGCTGCACGAGCAGAGCGATTTGGGAGAAATCCGTCACCTCGTCAGAAGCCTCCAGGACCTGAGAAACCACTTGACTCCATTGGCTGAAGCCATATAGAGGATCCTGCATTATCTGCCGGAGAGCCATCTCGCTCTCAGAGGACAGCCTGAAAGATCTGCCTTTCACACTGCCACAGGAAACACAAAACAACTCTACTTAGTAGTCCTATACAGTGTGAGCTTATAGAGCTTTCAATAGATGGATGCCACCAAACAACTGGATAAATAAATGCAGTAAACCCTGTGTGTAATGCACTAATTGTTTGAAGTGCTTACAGTAGCACTCTTTTAGGGCTGGATACACATTGTTTACGGCTGACTAGACTTGTGTGACTGACATCACGTTGACAGTAACACAATGAGGACGGAAACCTACATGACGAGCCTCCAATTGTGTCTGCATGACAGAATGTTTACCAACGACATTATCAATAGCTAGTGATTAATAAAAATCCATCAAAGTATTTCTCCTTGGCTCATTCGTCCTTTGCCTGAGGCTCTTTGCGTGTGTGGTTGCTGCTCACCTCTGGTACTCTTTCACCACTGCTAGCACCTCATCAGACAGGCTTTTGGAGTCTTGTGGGAATCGGAATAGCTCTTTCAACCGGAATTTCAGCTGTTCTACCCTGGGCTCCTCTGCAATGAGCTTCTTGCGCACTCCCTGAAATGTGGACGTAGAGAACTAATCAATGAAACGAGTACACACATACTGTGTTTGAAGGCAGTTCATTCAAGCAGGGCATAAATGCAGAATTTCTCCACATGTGGTCCAGACAGCTTTCATTGATCTAAAAAAGATTTTCATCCTTGTTGGTTTTCCCCCACTGCTTACAGCAAACTTGGCCTAATTGGTTACTTTGATGGAATGAAATAAAATGTGTACACACACACACGTTGGTTTTTATGGTTAACGGGGTCTCTCCATAGGCGTAATGGTTTTTATTCTGTACAAACCGTATTTTCTATCGCTCTACAACAACCCTACACCTAAACCTACCCCTTACAGGAAACGTTATGCATTTTTACTTTCTCAAAAAAACTAATTCTGTATGATTTATAAGCCTTTTAAATTATGGGGACACTGAAATTGTCCTCATAAATAACCTTCTCCTTGTAATACCTGTCATACCCATGTCCTCATAAACTACATAAACATACATAAACATGAGGGGACGGGATCGGGAAAAGTCCTCAAGCCTGGATCGAACTCGGGACGCCCATAACACAATGGTGTTATATGTCGGCACACTTGCCGACTAGGCCATCGGCATGGACTAAAGTAGTAATTTTAAACAACAATATTGTCAACACTATCTAAAATTATCTAAAAGCTATTTTTACCACATAGGCTATATTATACCATAATATAGGATTAACTGTACATACAACCTTTGATGCCATTTTTGCTAATGATGTTTAAATCACAGACACTACTGTGTGGCTCAGTGGTAGAGCATTGCGTCAACAGCGCAAAAGGTTGTGGGTTCGATTCCCAGGGAACACATACTAATGAAAATGTATAACCTGAATGCAATTGTAAGGTTAATGCATAAATGCATAAATGCATAAATGTAAATGTACTAAAGCATCTCAACATCTAATAAGTCGAATTTAGATTAAGAATTTAGAATTAAGCCCTATACCAATGTCTACTGCAGTTAGTGAATGAGATTCAGGTCATTTGCACTGAAATACATTATACAAAGTGTCAAAACTTCATAGTGAATTTGGAGGTATGCCACACTACTCCTCTTTCAAAAACAACATGTAGAATTAGTTTTACTACAGCTCAAATTCCTGTCTCACCGCACCCAGGAATTCACCTAAGGCATTCATAAATCATCATGTGCTGTCACAAAAATATGCTGAGTCTCCACCTGTTTCCTACAAGAAGTCATCAGAAGATTATTTGGAAGTGGTGAGAGAGAGTGCTAACCGTGTGCGTCTTCCATTGAGCTACCATGTTTTCCTCAGTCCTCTCTCCATCCCTGCTTTCCAGATCATTGCTGAGGTTCTGGAGCAAGGTTCGAAGCTGCTCCATGTCCATCCACAGCTCCTTACAACGGTTTGAATACTCATTCTCAGAGTCCAGTGAGCTCTGGAGCTCTTCCTGATTCTCCAGCAGTGCTTGGCGTAACCTCTGCCAGGCCTGCCTCAACTCCTCCATCTCTTTTGTGATCTTCTCCGCACCTGCTGGAGACGTGTTGGCCTTCACAGCTTCAGACAGGGTTTCAATGTGCTGGAGAGTGAGCTCTTCTTTGATTATACTAGCATCCAGTTCCTGATAGAAGTTGGATGGGTAGAAAATAATGAATTACTTATAATGAATTTCACAAATTATTTTTCATATATTTTGCAACAAGACCTTCTAAACATGTCAAGAAAGATGGAACTTGATACAATGGCTAAATAATTACTTAATTAAGAATTACTGCAAATATCATACACAAGGATTAACTAAAGCTAAGACTAAATCTATTAAAAATTGTAATTGAAATAAAATAAAACTTGGCAACTAATTTAATTAATTAAACTTACTAAAACTAAATATCAATTATTAATTATATACAGAACATATTACACATAACAACATTACAAATAAAAGCTTATATAAATTATTGTTATATATTATAAACAATGAATAACTATAATAATACAATTATTATTAATTAAATATATGCAAAATGGCAGCAGCATCAACAGTGAAAGTCAGGTCAAGTTTATATAATTAAAATGTATTTTCAAAATTCATATTGTTTTAAAGCAGCTTTACAGTAAATCATTCCCTAATCCCCAGTGAGCAAGTTAAACACGACTGTGGCAAAGAAAGAAACGGAATAGGATAGACGCAGTGAGGAAGGATTGCTTGAGAAATGTTATTATAGTTGATGTTTTTCTTTTTTAATATGGAATTCTACATGAATTAATAGCGAAATTAATGTAATGAAGTACCTTCCTGTCAACAACAAGGTCTTTTTAGTGTGTTAATGTTACTATGGAAACAAAGAATGAGTTCAAGGATGTGCACAGCTTATAGATTTATTAAATCTGATGAGATCATTAAACACAAGCTGGAGTATATTATAGTGAAATATAGCATTATTTATAGCATTATAGCAAATATAGCATTATTAGTATTAATATAGCGTATTTATTTTACTGCCTCCTCACTAGCTGGCAGGTCCCTAACACAGAATTGGTGTTCATTCATTATTAACATTTCATTAATCACAAAGTCTTTTTTTACATCTGAAGTTGCAAAATATTATTTATTTAGTTCTGCAAGTTACGTCATGTTTACATGATGTACTAGATTTCACATAGAACTAGTCATAGTAATCAGATTTTTCATATGATATCATATCATATAATACAGTAGCCCAAAGGGAAAACGAGGACACAAATTAGCAAGTACTCAGCTAAACTGGAATGGCTTCTCCAGTTGGACTTCCAAAACAGGAATGATTTTCCCAGTTGACCATTCTGACCTCCCCTCCCCCAAATAAGTAGGTCGTTGTACCTGCAGGGCTTTCAGCCTATTTTG
Organism: Gymnocypris eckloni scoliostomus; assembly: GCA_027564155.1. Classification (NCBI taxonomy): domain Eukaryota; kingdom Metazoa; phylum Chordata; class Actinopteri; order Cypriniformes; family Cyprinidae; genus Gymnocypris; species Gymnocypris eckloni. The sequence goes on from CM050428.1 coordinate 20,499,620, forward strand.
TGCCGTATCCTCCATGTCGCTGAAACGGCTGACTTCTTCTGTTTTAGACATCAGCCAGGTTTGAAATTTATCAATGCAACTTTGGTACTGCTGGTGCTCCTCTGCTATTTTCTGTGCCAATGTTAATCTTTCCTGCATGCATTTATATACAAAAAAAGAAAATAAATAAATCAAACAAAAATCATATATCTGACATAATAATACTATTTTCAATTTGATGATCTTGATTAATTCTGCAGGTAACAGCAATAAATGAATAATGTCTTAAGAATTATAATATATATTAAATAATAAATTATACACTACCAATCAAAAGTTAAAAAAATAATATATTCTGCAAGGATGCATTAAATTGGTTACAACATTTATATTTCACATAAATATTTATATTTCAAATAAATGGTGTTTAGTATTAAAAAGGCAAACCGTTATTTTAAATTGTAAAAATATTTTAGTTTTACTGTATTTTTGATCAAATAAATGCATAAAAGGCTTTCAAAAAACAATTAAAATAAATTCTGGCCACAATTTTTTTGAAAGGTAGAGTAATTTTCCCTAATATCTACAGTCCCCTAATAATTAATTATTTCATAATAACTATAAAAGTGTAACACAAGCTACAGCCTGTCGGTGACACCAATGGAGAAGTGAAAACTTATTGAGACTAGATCTTTTGAATGATGTCACGAGTGAGTGTAAAACAATTAGAACACAGAAGATTAAAAGGCTATTTTGACTTATTTAACATGCTGAACCTTATAAAACATTTACAATACAATACAGCTTCAAAAGGTTTCCAATCCATTAAATGCAGCATTTTAATGTAGAACAAAGGCACTACCTTCAAAACTCAAAAACATTCTGAAATGAGTCAACACACAAATTCAATCAGGCTGTTTGGTTGTCAGAGATAAGAAAAGGAAACTCAAGGATTACCTGTGCTCGGTCTCGAATGTGGTCAAAGGCATCTTGAAGAACCTGCAGAGAATTCACATCTACGCTAGGGTCTTCGGTGCGGTTGAACAGGGCTGTAGCCTCATCCAGAAGCCTCTCCAGAAACTGAGCCTGGGCTTGAATGTCACTGTGAAGGACCCGCAGATGATCCACCTGCCACAGCTTCTCTTGGCGACCCAGCTGCATCTCAAGCAGGGGCTCCAGAGACCTGTGCATCTTCTCCAGCCACATCCCAAACTCCTCATGGGCCTTCAGGTATTCATTCCAGTGCAGCCACACCCACTCGATACGACTGTCAGAGGGGCACAAACATAATCAAATTAATAAATACATTTTCAGATGTAAGGAGGATACACAGCATTTCCCATTGTTCTCTATATAATTATAAGGTATAACTTTTAAAATGTATATATATATATATAAATCACACATAGAATTATAATAAATAGTGTAGAATATTTCAAGCTATATGTTTTGTTCATGATTAGATTAGACCTAGATTAGAGAGAGAGAGAGAGAGAGAGAGACAGACAAACAGATGACTGTAGTAATATAGCAGCACAGGGACTATACGAAAATGCTTTTAATAGAGCAATACACTTTTATACATATGAGCTACTTATGGACAAAGCCTGTACCTGTGACAATGAATGATGTAGGTTGACGTATCCTCCCAGAGTGCTTTGATATATTTGAGTTTCAAAAGAGTCTGATTCTTCATCTCTTCATCTCCGTTTAGAAGCAGAGCTTCAGAAGCCACCAACACCCTGTCCATCTTTACATGGCCTTCAGGCTCTGAGCAATTAATTTTCTTTACAACAAATGGAAATTGTAAATTGATGAGTCTGTATATCTCTTGGGAAACTGACAAAAGCTTTTGAGAAATTAAAATGAGAAACTGAGATGGCTCTATTTCAATTAGACCATGCCCTCAATAGGTCAAAGCTCAAGGAAGTTCTCACCTCTGTTTCTTGGAGCCTGACCTCCAGCGCTGATCTGGGTCCTTGGGTGTTATCGTTTTGCTTAAGCCTCTCCTGGACAGCCTGCATCCAGGTAAGGGCTTCCGCCAAACTTTCCCTGAACTCATGCTGCTCTTGCTGGGTCATTAGGTTTAGGCCTGACCTAATGCAAAAACACATTTTCTAAATTCCAAAACAGCTGTGAATTTAGTAAAGACAAGCCTTTGCCATAGCACACATTCATTTTAATCACTTAAAGCAGATTCTTTTCTCCAAAGTGTCTCTGGAGGCCAACTGGCAGGTCTGTTCACTGGTAACTAGTGTTGGGGTGGTATGATCAAAATGTATATCACATTTTTTCTTCAAAACTATACCGGTTTTGAGGTATGTGACGTTTCATGCATGACAGGGTGTTAACCACATTTTCTACTGATTGAGAGAGGAAATAATGATGTACACTGACTTAGAAGTCGTATAGGCCTAATGGTTAGAGAGTCGGAAAGGTTGCGAGTTCAAGTCTCGGGCCGGCAGGAATTGTAGGTGGGGGGAGTGAATGTACAGCACTCTCTCCACCCTCAATACCACGATTGAGGTGCTCTTGAGCATGGCACCGAACCCTCAACTTCTCCCGGGCGCCACAGCATAAATGGCTGCCCACTGTTCCCGGTGCATGATCACGGTGTGTGCTTGTTCACTGCTGTGTGTGTGCACTTTGGATGGGTTAATGCAGAGCACGAATTCCGTGTATGGGTCACCAAACTTGGCCGTATGTCATGTCACTCACTCACTTTAGAATGCCCTATTTTACTGTCATGAGTGAATATTGTAGAAAAATCCACATTAATAGTGACTAAACACGACCCATTAATTAACCAGGAGTCACTGTCATTTATAATCGCCACATCGTCTGTTAAAATCAACATGCATCTACACTTAAGAGCGGCTATGTGGTGGTTTTGGCAAATTACTTTTTGTCTCATGCAAACGAAGTAACAAACTAAAAAAACAACAAACAAAAAAGTGCATAATATTAACAAACAAACTATGCTCGTATTCATATTTCCAAACATTCAGTAAGGTGCTTGGAAATGCTGTTTTGTATTTAACTGACGAGTCTGCGTCAGTATGGTCAGCTGAATGCGCTGCTTCTCTCAGCACAGAGAGAGGCGATACTGCGTTGAGAAAGTCTGACCTCACGCTCGCGGGGCAGTATCTTCCAACTGAACCATAGCTAAGGTTTATCCAAAAAGTCGCTAGGTTTGTCAGTATGTATATTCTATGGAAAAAAGAAGCTAAAACGGTCTGAAAGTTGCTAAATATAGTGCTGAAGTCACTCTCGTGTGTGTGAGATGGAGGCGGTGGATATTTGTGGCGGTCAATGTGGATGAGTTCTTCTGTGTCATCACGTTCTACAGCTTCAGAACTTTCACGCTTAGTAACACAAACACGCATGTCCTCGCCACAGTGCAACAGTGAAAAGAAACCCCTCTCAAACAGTGTCGCATTCGCAATGACACACACTGGTATTGCGGTTTAAAAAAAGTAATATCATAACAAAATATAAACAGGTTGGTATACTGCCCAGCACTACTGGTAACACCCCTGGGCAGCTATTTACAGTCACCAAGTGCAGCTCTATCTACTTGAATGGTGAAAGACTGAAATCTGGTCCAAATTATGCATCTATATCATTTCAAATTTGGAATATAGTTTGAATAACAATGGTATCATAAATTGTGTTTCTTTAGCTCTAAGCGACCAGCTAATGCACATTCTGGAGTAAACAAACAGCGATTGCTTCTTTTAACCAAAAGGCAGGACTTTCCATTCTTACAGCTGCTATTCTGAGAACTGTAATGCCCCCAACAAAAAGTGATGATCAGCATTACAATTTCTCCTATTTATATACTACCATTCAAAAGTGGGGTCTGTAAGACATTTTAAAGAAATTAAAACTTTTATTATACTGTTTAAAATTGACAGCAGACATTTATAATATAAGTACACAGTGTGTACTGACTATATGTATGTGTATTCTGCACATTGTCATCTGTACAGTCTGTAAGTATGTACTGTTTATATGTAAATAGTTTTTGCACTGTCAGGAGCACGCTCTCAAGAATTTCACTCACCAAGGCACATGTGCTGTGGTGATGTGACAATAAAAGTGATTTGATTTGATTTATCATCTTACAAAAGATTTGTTTCAAATAAATGCTGTTCTTTTGAACTTTACATGAAATAACCAGAAAAAATGATAAAATGTTTCTAAAAATATGAATCTGTTTTCAACATTTTAAAAAGCACTAGAGCACTAAATCAGCATATTGATTTCTGAGGGATCATGTGACACTGAAGCTGAAAAATTTACTTTACAGTCACAAATATTAAACAATTGTTTCTCTGTTTTTACTGTATTTTTAAGCAGCCTTGGTGAGCATAAGATACTTCTTATTTCAACAACAACAAAAATCTTATTCCAAACCTTTGAATGGTAGTGTATAAAATACATAAATATCTTCACTGAGTGAAGTCCACTCCTTAAAAATGTCTCTAGTTTGACAAGTCAGAGGTTTGATTTCAAGGAGACACTTATACTACAAGATGTATCTTGAATACATCAAGACACTTTGAATAAAGGTTTGATAAGTGAATGAAGGTCAAAAAACTTACAGTACACCTTACGCAACTTCTCATTAAAAACAAAAAACTTAACTGGTAACATAGTTTTTTGCTAAAATACCATTATTATTGCAATAAAATAAAACTCTCCATTTGGTATTACTGTCATTTAAAATTAAACAAAACAGTATGACAGAAAAAGCATCAGAATGAACATGACAGCATCTTACCATGTTGTATGGAAGGAGATCCTATAAATATAAAAGCTCTAGAAGCTTTTATAGTAGTAACAACAAACTTTAGTAATTACGTGAAGTTGGCGGGCTTGCTGTGCTCACAAATGGTGACAGTTCATGAATCACCCCCGGCAGCTGGTTTGAACTAAACACCTTTTGGTTACCAGCCAATATTAGTAACAACAAAACCACTCCACCCTACAGCGAAACGTTCCTGCCAAACCCTGAACACTGGAAATGCTTCTGCTTAACTTTTCTTAGGGGGGCACGAAACACAATTCCTTGTGGCTACATATGTTCTTTGAAAACAAGAGATTGAATGAAAAGCAGAGGCAAATGTGGCCTTTTTTCTTCTTTTCAGAGAGCGCCCCAAAAAGGATTATAAGCCACTTTCCTGCATGAGTCATATCTCCCACAGCATTCTCTTCTCTGGCATTCCCATAACCCTTTTCATATGAAAATACACAAACAATAACACATCTGGAGAACACTGTAATCCCTACTGCCATTGGCCTGGCCTTGAAGGTTATGCCATAGGTCCATGAACAAAACATATACATTAAAAACTCTTATTATATTTTTTATGTATAGTTACATATGTGTGTGTGCATTACATATGATTAAATAAAGGGTAGTACACTGAACATTACAGTCCAGAGGAAAATATGTGTCTTAAATTGTATGTTATATTAGATTGTAAGAAACAAATACTTCTCAAATGAAATCATATCCACCTATATCTCATATCTGTCCAGTTTAACACTGTTACAAACACAGATAATCATGTCAAATCACAACCAAAACAACCCCACGCCCTCCTTTACACGACTATACGCTGATGTGCATATCCATGGAGCAGTTGAAGGTCTGTTCTCTGCCTGAATCTGTATACCACATAAATGTAACCTTAAAGACACATATAATTTAGTGTAACAACAAAATATAGAGGATTACTGCCTCGAATGAAGCATGCGGACACAGTTAAGGGCATTAAATCCCACCGTGTTGCACTTTATAAGCTGTAAACTTTGTGTTCAGAAAGTAACGTACCAGAACAGCAATGCAGCTAACGTTACACAGAACTGAATGGGTGTACAGATCTCAAACAACCGATAAAGTGGTCGTACTTACGGATATATGAGCTTCTGATGCGAGTATTTATGATAAGAATGACCTTAAGTTGCTCCTCGAGCTACAAAGTTGCAGTGATCTGTCAGGAAGTCAATGCAGGCCTGAGAGTTGCTTGGGCTGCTCGAGGAGGAGATCAGGAAGAAGCAGCACATCCGCAGAGTAACTGATGAGCACGTGACCGCGCGCGCCAGAGAATCATTCAAAAATAGACCGGGCTTTACCAACCGTTACGGCGGGCGAAAAAACAGTAAATAATTAATACAAATTACTGCAATTAAAAACGAATTAATAAATTAATACATCTATAACATCTGAGAAAAATAGCATAAAAGTTTGAGTATCAAGGAATTATTTTAAATTATCTTTTTTAAAAGGAGTAATGTGTTTTTCCCAGCATATTAAGTTACTCAGATACAAAAATAATGATTCAAAAATGTATTATAAATATGAAATATCTAGCATCAGCTCATTTAATTGATGGTTTCAAGCCAGGGCCGGTGTCCTGACATTTTATCCTACCTCGGCTTACTGCGCACGCGCGCATCAATATTGCATAATTTTTCTCACGCTGAACAACAATATTTAATATATCTGCATTACTGTAAGGGTAGGTTTAGGGTTGTGGTAGGTGTACATATTAATAAAACATAATTTAACAGGTAGCATTTTTCGTTGTCGAATTATATTACCCACTGTTTTAATGGGAGGTAGCAAAATCTGACAGGGTAGGACAACACCGGCTCTGTTTCAAGCCCACCTATTGAAATCGCCACTATTAAATAGACTGTCTTAGTGTTGATAAAACATCCATATTGTAAATATCACACAAATAATAGCTTTTTTGTTTTTATCAACCCATTGAAAATTAGGTAAATAATCTATAAATCTCAAACAACTTGGAAGAAAGTGAGCATTTCTGAGCCATGGACTCCCTCTGATTTCCAATTAGAATAGCCATTTTAATTTATGAATAAAAAAAGGTTTGTGGACAATATTACTAAAACAAGACATGAAAGTCTCTTCATTACTGAGGAAGGGAACACAGTCAACTATAGCCTTCCAGATTGGCATACAAACTGAAGCCACACCTGCACAGCTCAACTGCTTAAAATTATTAATACAAATCTCACCAGTCTATTTGACCTTGTTGAACGATGACTTTATTATTTACTGCTTTTTATATGCTTTCATAAATATTCCATGGTGTTGATTAGTGACTGTGTGAAACCTAAAAGAGATGCTACATATTTTTTTATTGCCTTCTGTCAGGAAACAGTATTAATGTTTTTTTTTTAAAGGTAGGCTATAGTTCTGATTTTCTTCACTTTAATATTTTAATATAATCTATTATCTTAGGATGGTCATTTCAACAGAGTGATAATGTAATGAAACATAAATAACCTTCACTTGTATGCATTTGTACTGTATTTTAAGAATACAACAGGTATATATATATATATATATATATATATATATAAACATGTTTAATGACAGTGCACCATTCTGGTCAACAAATATTACATTCTTAAATGTTAACAATTACAGAAACATCTTATGGAGTGGTACTGTCTTAATGAAGACTTTTCAAACATAAACATGAACTTCAAGCACATGTACAGTTCACAGTATTTTCCATTACAGCAACAGGTATTTTAGATTTTTTAATGTGATGCCTGTATGTGTGATAAAATCATCCCGCCAAAATGAACCATCAGCTTCAGTGTTCGATGTTGCAAGCAAGGCAGTCTCAAGATGTATTCAAGACTGTTTGATCACAAACTAACCTTTAGCTTGCCCTGACTGCATGAAAGCTTTGCACTGAATTCGTGTAAGGTCAAGACAAATTCAGGTCGGAGTACAATACTGATAAAAAATGAAACTGATAAAAAATTTAAGTATAATCAATAAAATAAACATTCTGCAGATGAGCCACAGTAAAGACATTATTATTTATTTTGCATGAGAAAAATTATAGTATCACGTACACTCACATACACACGCCACATCTCAAACTGAAAGGAGATTCTTTCTTGTTACTGGTAAATGGTAATTATGATACATTAACATGGGTGATTGCCTTTGCATAAACAAACTGTCTTGCCTACATGAAATAAAACATAGTGCAGATAAGCAAATAGACTTAAAGGTGCACTAAATAATTTTAATAATGTTAAATAAATTAGTTTTGTTCATAGTTTTTTTTTGTCTGTTAACTCTATGAACGTTAGGTTGTGTATTTAATATGTATGTTGTATTTGATTTGTTTTATGTCTGTTTGTTTATTTTGCAGAGCACCTTAAGCACAGCTAAACTGTATAAATATATGCTATATAAATAAATAAATAAATATTTGAACTTATTAAACTGCTCAAATTGCACAACACAGCTAGTCATTTGATCTCAACATGCAACCCACATTATGCATTTACACCTGTATTTTCTAAGCTAACGATATGACTGGATCTCATGTGAGTTTGTAACATTTGCTAAAACTAATCATTTTTGTTATCTATAAAACAATGGAAAAGTTCATTTAATACACCTTTAAAAGAGAAGCTAACACCAGACTTTCTTGCTCTGTACATACTATATCATTAATAGTCCAATGACGCAAACATAGAGAAAACACATAAGCCCATACAAAAGTCAGATAAGTGTTGTACAGTCCTTTTGTCATAAACCTGAAAAGGCCTATATGAAGCGCTTTCTAACCCACTTTCACTTTGCATTTCGCCAGTCTTTTTGCGTATGAAAAGCGACAAAGGTAACTGCAGTTTGGTATCAAATGAGCCAATGTTTGATATGCATCAAAAAGTCAAGGATGGTTGTATAAAACCTCCATAAGTCCAAAAAAGAGTAAAAGATGGATGTAGCTGGAGAGCGATCAGCAGTACACCGACCAGTAAATAAGGTTGAAAATAATATAGGCTCCTGGGAAGATCATGCGGGAGTATTTATCGATGGCATGCGTGTTCTGCATAATGCTGAAGGCACGGATGCCCTTTTTCTTATTGTTGTTAGATTCGCTGCTCATTGACAGGTGAACCACCATGTGCTCCTGTTTCTCTGTCATCGCTTCCATGGGAGCTTCTGTGTAGCCAGCCAAGCTGTTGGTGTCAGCCTCACTGTAGGTCCCATCCAACATCATTGTCCTGGTGTGGGACATACCGCAGGTGCAGGTCAATGACTGGAACAGGTTGAGTTGGGCGATCAGGGAGAACAGAGAACAAAGAGAAGATCATTAACAAGGGCAAAATATCAGCTGGTGTTAATTAGCTGATGGCTGACTATCTTATCAACATTACTCAACCATTAGTAGTGTGATGAGAGGGATTTTTTTTCCTGTGTTGATGTAATTACTGCTAAAATGTGGGGTCAAATATAGAACAAAACACAACAGTTGAGTTATAGAAGTAACAATTCAATTCTTTTTCTCCACAAAACTGGGCCTGTATTCACAAAGCATCTTAATCTTAAAGTGATGGGCATGTCAGTCCTAAATTTAGGACTCCAACATTTTTGCTCTAAGAGTATTTAAAAAGCGTTTTAGCACTAAAACTAGCTCCTAAATCTGTGAAAGGTTATAGGAGTAGTGAAGAGGGCTCCTGAATCACTAAGACCAAGCCACAAACAATACTAAATTCTGCCTCAGAACATAAACATTGTAGAAATATTCAAATTGTGCCTTTATTTGAATATGGGAACATTCTGATAGAGACCCCTCCCCTGTCAGCCAATCACAGTGTGCATAGTTAGTAAGCATGCTGACAACACCCATAGCAACAAGGTCAAGATCAACCCCGCCCTTACTCTTAGTCCGCATGAAATCAAAATGTACAATATTTATTTCATTAGTGCACATTGTTAGTCTTAAGGTGAACAAATAATCGGTGCAAGTTAATCCTCTGAAAAAAATAGTTTGTCATGGTAATCTTTATTCAAAATCTGATCATTTGCTTCTGCTCCGGAATGGCACTGCTGCTCTGATGACGTCAGTCTGATGGCTTGTGCCATGGCTTGGGCAGAATTTGCTTAACCACACCCCTCCAACCGTTAGTTTGCTAATGAGTGAAACATGAGGGAGGAACGCAAAAATAAAACCCTGCCCTCTAATCAATATTCGCTAATCGATTGGAATATGATTCTGTTAAAGCCAACAGCTTATATTATTTAAATGTATTTAATAATTCACATCCTAGCTGGATGGCTTGGTTCATTTCTTATAACTCCTGAACAAAGACCTCTGAAAATTCATTTGGGGAAAAAATAAATGGGAAACTACTTCCACGAACCAAGGCCAGTGATAAAGTTGGCGGGCACTGTTGCACTCTACATAGAATGCATGCCAACAGCCTTTTAACATGAGTAGTTTATAATATTAACTATGTACATTGTATATAGTTCATTATAGGCTAAATTTCTGTATGCACAGACATACATTTAAAACGTGTACACTGTGTGAAGTATCCCACAATCCAATGTGGCTGACATGACTTTCTATTCATGGACCAGTCGGACAAAATATCCACACTATATTGTGTTATGATATTTGATTGAAATGAATTAGTTCATTATATGCAAGATGGGATTAAATTACTCTATTTTTATTTACATTTACATAATGACATCATGACAAAGTAGTGAAGCACAGTAGGAAAACACAGCATATTTTTCAAAACGAGTATATTATTTCTAGTTTGTTAGTCATATCAGCTGTAAATTTCAACAGCTCTTAAAAATCTCTTTCTAGACTCATTATTTGATTGGACTGCTAAAACTGAAGACTTTTTAAACACATACATACTTTAATAAATTCAGCAAATTACCATTTATTTCTAAGATGATAAGACAGAACTAGGGCTGTCAAATGATTATTCATGATTAATCGCATCCAAAATATTTTTTTACATTATATATATATATGTGTGTGTATTGTGTATATTTATTATGTATATATAAATACACACACATGCATGTATATATTTAAGATAAATATGTTACGTTTATATATAAATATATACATGTAAATACATTTTCAAAATAAATGCTATGTTTGTGTGTATTTATATATACATAATAAATATAAACAATACACACACATATATTTTGCAAACAATTTTTTTATTTTGGATGCGATTCATCGACTAAGATTAATAGTAACTAACCAAATTAAATATGCATTATGATTGTGACAACAGTAAAACATATTAGAACTTGAAATGTTAATTTTTTCAATATTTAGTTTTTTAGAATAGAAAGACTAGATTTTAATCACATTTTCAGCTCATTTTAAGTTGTATGTTAGCATACAGATTACCCTCAAAGCTAATAAACATGGACTAAGACCAATAAAACCATCTATTTCGTGACATGAGGTTTTGAAAAAAAAACATACATTTTCATTTTGGTGTACTGTTTCTTTAACCAATTCAATCGTTTTTTTACCTGCTCTCTAACTGCTCGGTCTCTGAGCTTACGCTCTCTCCTCTCCTGGACCGTGGTCAGATAGTTGACTGCTGCATACTCCAAGACGGACAGGAACACAAACACAAAACTGACCCACAGGTAAATATCCACAGCTTTGATGTAGGAGACTCTGGGCATGGAGGCGTTCACCCCAGTGATGATGGTGGACATGGTGAGCACCGTGGTGATACCTTGATAAAATCAGCACATCCTGTTAAGATCTGCGGGTGTGTAACTTAGCATAGGAAGCAACAGTGACGCCTGAGGCACAAATATTGATTTGCGATAATCTTACCTAATGAAACTCTGGCTGGAACAGCCCTGCGATCGATCCAGAACGATACCCATGACAACATAACCATGAGTGTGGCAGGGAAATAAGTCTGCAGCAGGAAGAAGAAAATGTGGCGGTGAAGCGTAAAGTTTATATACAGCCGGTTGTACCATCCTAAAGAGAGAAAGAGATAAAATACAGATGGAGTCAGATATTAGCGTAGTGAACACTTTAGCTACACTTGAAATGTTGTACTATACATAGGGAAATATTATTACAAATTTTCTTTTTCAATATATTTTACAATGTAATTTATTCATGTGATGGCAAAGCTGAATTATCAGCATCATTACTGCAGCCTTCAGTGTCACATGATCCTTCAGAAATCACTCTAATATGCAAATTTTGTGTCTAAGAAACTTTTATAACAATAATTGTTATAAACAGTTATGCTGCTCAATATTGTTGTGGGAAACAGTGATACATTTTTATTCAGGATTCTTTGATTAATAGAAAGTATGGCATTTATTTAAAATCAAAATGACTACATTACAAAAAATCTATTCAAATCTTACTGACTCTAAACGTTTGAACAGTAATATATTTTAAAGAAAAACAGCACAAGCTAAATATTTCACAAAACAACATTTGTTAGACTGTAAAAGATACAAAAATAGTTACACATTGTCCAAATGCAGGACACATCTGATAAACCAGTGGCACCAGCTGATTAAATGAAACTGCAGAACCAGCTCAGAGAATTAAAGTTAGTTCTGAGGAAAGCTTCATATGCTTGCAGTCAGATGCCACTTGCTTTGATATTTAATGTAATAGCATTCAAACACTTTTAAGTGTGACTTAAGTGTCCCAATCCGTCTTGGGGCCACACTCTTTGAAATAAATCAATTTGACAAATAATCCCCAATACCTGTGCTGCTGTAGAAAGCCAGCCGAGAGGTAGTGTGAAACTTCTGTATGAGGAACTGAGAGAGAGAGATTTTGTCATCTATACTCAAAGACTCATCTCCACTTTTCCAGTACAGCATCAGATCCTCATCCGTGTAGGCGTCTAGAAAAAGAAGGATCCATTTCAGGAAAAACTCACTTGGCAGAGTGAATTGAGCATGTGCCGCACTAAAAATAACACAAATGAATGATTCACTCACAGCTCTCCAACTCCAGAGTGCAGGTCTGTGAATCCAGCGGGAAACGGCTGAAGTCCATGTTGCAGGCTGCTGTAACGGTGACCCTGGGCACAAGAACCGTGTATAACACGGATGAAAATACAGAAACCCTCCGTCTTAGATCTTTATATTTCATCATATTCCTCACAGACGCCTGCTTTATTCACTTTTCAAACCCAAAATCCATTGAAGTTTCATATGCGGTTTCAAATCAAATTGTAACTGTATTGTTAGTTTACCCAAAAATGAAAATGTTATCATCATTTCCTCTCCTTCATGTCCACACTTTTATGACATACTTCTAGGGCTGGGCAATATGTCCAAAAATGATCACAATATTTTTTTCATGTCATATATTGATATTTATCATAAATATACATTTTCCGTTAATAGAGAAATAAATGCTTTCTATATGTTTGTTAAACCTGAAGAACGAATTGTTCACAACAAATTGTTCAAACTCCACAGAGTAAGATGCATTTTAATTTCGCCTAAATTCTGTGTTTTCCATTTTTCTGGGTACTGCGTTTTCTGATTTAAGACAAATGTATCATCAAAAAGGTGGCTAATAAAATTAAGGCTTTAACAATGTAATCAATCTTTTTAAATGTAAATAAAATAATTAATTTACAAAAAAAATGTTTGTCAAGATGCCGCACAACAGAACTGCATAAATTAAAGCATGGAAAAAATATGTTGGCTGTATGATATTTCTTTAAATATAATATCAGTATTAGTATTAGTATTACTTTGAGAAGTACATTTTAGCACACAAAAGTAATATATTTCTTCATAATCTTTTTTTCAAATTACACCAGACTTTTATTTTTGGCGGTTTTGAGTTTCAGTGTTTTTCACTCATCTGTTAGATTTACCAATATGATACAAAATGTCCAGAGTTTATCATTGTTAGCAACATAATATTGATATTGTTTATTACCAGCCTTACTCTCTTGGTTCTGTGAAACACGAGTAGTTTTTAGCAGAGTGTCCAAGCCGCTCTTTTCCATGCAATGGATGTGAAAGAGCAGCTTGGACATTCTGCTGAACATCTCCTTTAATGTTCCACAGAAAAGAGAAAGTCATATAGGCTTGGAATGACAGTAGCTTTGGTAAGAATGCTCCAGCTAAGAATAAAAATGTAAATGTGCTTAGTAATGCTAGTCAAGAATGGCACACTAGCGCCATTTACTGAACCGAAACTAAGACCGTCTCATTTTTCTCTCCGTATTTCTCTCCTCTGTTCTCTACAGTGGTGTCCATCATTTGTTGGACAACGGAAATAATCTGGGCCAGTCCCATCAATAATGACACTTTCCCTGCAGCCAGAACAGTGTCTGACTTTGAACTCAGCGCTAGCCCTTGATTATAGCCTGCACGCAGGTAGCTTGGCCTAATTTTTAACTCACAGCACAAAAGACACAGCAAAAACATCACAGGCCAGAAGCGTCGTTCTAATTTTAACACCGCAGCAATATGCAAATGCTTAAGCCCAGCGACGTGCTTTTGTTTTCGAAGCACATTTAAATGAAATCACATGCAGTAGTTGAGTTGCTTGAAGGTGAAATGTAGTAACTGCTGAACATATTAACTAAAAAATATTAACTTTTTCTTACATTGTACAAAATAAACAGGAGTTATAATACATATGTATAAGTACATTTACATAAATACATTTAAACTCTATACATAACTTACATATAACTGGAATTATAATGGCTCACTTAAAAGTCAGAAATGCCGGTGTAGATAATCTGCTTTTTTACCTCAGGCTGTAAAGAACGTGACCATCAGGGTACACTCTCAGCATGATATTTTCTGTGGTGGTGTCATGAATAAAAGATCTTTTAGAGTGGACGAAGAAGACGTCAGGAACCCAGATCTTCTTCACCAAGCGCCCGTCGAAAGTCATGCTTTTATTTGTGGTGCTGGTGAAAGACAAGCGCTCATCCTTCCAGTAGTGTCTCAGGTATAATGTTATAGTAAAGTCCTACACAGATGAAGAAAAAGACATTGTGAGAGTTTACACAGTTTTTAGTTAAAGCACAATGATTTATGGAGGAGGCTCTATCATTCTTGTTTTCTGAACTGTTTGGGATGATAGTTTTTCCAAAGAAATTCATACTTTTATTCAGTAGTATTAGTAGTAGTAGTAGTAGTAGTAGCCCTTTATTGTCACTAGTACAAGTACCAGCGAAATTAGCCATCAACCTGTCCATACATACACAACATACATATGACAACGGGGTAGACAGAACAGGAGACAGGGTATTAAGAAAAATACAGCTTTTACATGAGGAGAGAGAGGAGGAAAAATTTTTAACCCCAGACTATGCTCCATTTGGAGTAGTCTGAGAACAGAAAAAAAAACCACCTCAGCACAAAAGCACATATACCATAAACACATGACTTGCAACAGGGGGAACATATCCAGCTCTGGCAAGCAGCCATCCGGTCCAGTGCCATTTATTTCGGCGCCGGTCAGCAAGGATGCATTAAATTGATCAACACTGACAGTGAATAGATTTATAATGTTACAAACATTTCTATTTCAAATAAATGCTGTTCTTTTAAACTTTCTAATCAAAGAATCCTGTATAAAAACAGTTTCCACAAAAATATTAAGCATCACAACTGTTTTCAACATTGATGATAATAAATGTTTCAGCATATTAATGTGATTTCAGAAAGATTATGTGATTCGGAGGACTGAAGTAATAATGGCTGCTGAAAATTCAGACATTTAAAAATTAAATATAAAACAGGTATTTCAATTTTTTTCTGTATTATTTTTCTTATATAAACTGTGACCCTGGGTCATAAGGGTAAATATAAAAAATGTATACATCATGTATGGAAGTTGAATTAATAAGCTTTCCATTGATGTATGGTTTGATATGATAGGACAATAATTGGCCGAGATACAACTATTTAAACATCTGGGATCCGAGGGTGCAAAAAATCTAAATATTGACTAAATCGCCTTTAAAATTGTCCAAATGAAGTTCTTAGCAATGCATATTATTAATCAAAAATGAAGTTTTTATATATTTACGGTAGGAAATGTACAAAATATCTTCATAGAACATGATCTTTACTTAATATCCTAATGATTTTTGGCATAAAATAAAAATCTATCATTTTGACCCATACAATGTATTACAATGTATTTTTGACTATTGCTACAAATATACCCCAGCGACTGGTTTTGTGCTCCAGGGTCACAATTATACAAAATAAAACCTATTTTTTATATATATTTTTCCTATTTTTGCATAGTAGATTTTCAAAACAAACGAATCCCCAAATAAATGAATGAATGAATAAACGCTAATTTATCTAAATTGCTAAATATTTTATATCATGTTAGTATTTTACTGGCTTTGTTTTTATTTTTTAAATAACATATATATATATATATATACACATTTTACTAAATACAATTTTTACTGTATTTTTTATCAAATAACTGCAGCCTTGGTGAAAAACATATTTAGAAAAAAAACGTACTGATCCCAAACTTTTGACCGGTTGTGTATATTTGGGTAAATCTTATGAGAACTTTCACACATTTGACCCCAAAATCACAGGACAAAAATAATAAATAATATTTTACATTAATAAGATTAAGATTTTGTGTGATTAGGACATTATTTTCATGCAAAATAAACATATCTCCCTCAAAGCCTCTCAATGTGAGGTGGACAATATTTGATTCCTCCGGGAACATCGAGCTGCGTCGAGACGCTAGGGGAACGCCATCAGCGTTGTCCAGCTCTGAATCATATGTGTAATCAGTCAAAATTGACGGCCAGACGTCAGGTGCGTGACGCCACGACCAGGATGCTTAAAAGCACGTGATGTGCAGCCGGCGCCAGCTTTTTTGTCATTCAGCAAAGCTCTCTGTGTGTGTCAGTCGAATGTGTTCTGTGAGTCTGTTACTATCAGATAGGAAATAAGAAAGTTTATTCTTAAAAAGATAGGCAAAGAAAGACTAGAAGCAGACATATCAAAGGCCAATGAGGGCAAAGTAGATCACGTTACAGACTGTGTGTTCCTTCTGACTGGAGGCGAAAACTCTCTTTGAGGAGGGAGTTTTTCACCTGCGTCCTCGCAGCACCTGCCACGCTGCCGCTGAGGCGGAGCAGTGGCTGTGCTCGCAGATGATTAGATGGGAAGATTAAGACGGGTGATCCCCTATCTTCTTTTCCCATCAGATCCAGCGTCCGCTGTAATGCATTGTGCTCCCGCCGGGCACGCTCCGAGGAGTGTGTCCGCGCCTATGATCTCCCAGTCCCGCTGCTGCTGAGGCACCGCGGTGAGTGAGATCACGGGAATCGCATAGATCTGGCGGACGGGTTGGAGACGGGTTCGCCTATTTCCACCTGTATTCCCCAGGTCTAGCGCTCTCGATACACACAGTTTTTGCGATGATCTGGCTGGAGGCGAAAACTCTCTTTGAGGAGGGAGTTTTCACCTGCGCTCTCGCAGCACCTGCCACGCTGCCGCTGAGGCGGAGCAGTGGCTGTGCTCGCAGATGGATTAGATGGGAGATTAAGACGGGTGATCCCCTATCTTCTTTTCCCATCAGATCCAGCGTCCGCTGCAATGCATTGTGCTCCCGCCTGGCACGCCCGAGAGTGTGTCCGCGCCTATGAATTCGCGCCCGCTGCTGCTGAGGCACCGCGGCGAGTGAGATCACGGGGATCGCACATAGATCTGGCGGACGGGTTGGAGACGGGTTCGCCTTATTTCCACCTGTATTCCCCAGGTCTAGCGCTCTCCCGGGGCGGAAGCCTAAGCTGTAGTTCTTCCCCCTTGAGTGAGAGTGCGCTAATCTGCAGCAGTTTCTCTCCAAGAAGATTTATTTGTTTTGTTCCGAGCGGCTCGGCAACGCGCGCATTATGGTGATTCTCGGTTCATTTATGCACTTCAGACCGTGTTTACTTGTCTGGGTGTTTGACTGCATTTAATTTTGAATAATTAACTATGCATTTTATCCGACTATGAAAGTTAGATATATATTTATACATATATATATATATATTGTAGAGAAATATATACAATTATATATCGTATATGACATACAAGAGCCTCTTGGGATGCTTCTCAAGTGAGAGCACAATGTTTACCTCTCTTCCTCCAAGGAGGTTGAGGTGGTCAGCTTGGGCTGCTGGGCGGAGCAGCCCCAATTGTGTTCCAGCTCCTTATTCGGGAATGTCACTGCACTCGCCAGAATCGGAGTCAGAGTGACGCGCCCGGCCAAGACGGATCTGCGGATCGATAGTCTTCGCCAGAACGCCTGATGCAGGGCCTTGAGGGCCGGCCTCTGGGAAGAGCGGTGTACACCGTGACACACGGTGCCCGCCTCTCCTCAGTGCCCTCAGGAGATCAGTCTGCTAACCCTGCCAGTGTTCTAGGGCACAGCGGTCTCCAGCGAGCGCTTCTCTCAGTCTCTTCCGCCCAGAAATGTAGCGGAGGGGAGGCTCGCCACCCCTTCGGGGTCTCTAGAACAGCTAGATCGGCCGTCCCCTGCCGGTCCTCCGTTCCAGGGCACCGAGCTAGCCGCTCTAAGGCACACCAGAGGCCAGTCTCAAGAGACTGGTTCCCTTAGTAAGTCACCTGGCGGTGTGGGAGCCCTTGCCAAGCGTGTCTTATTGGGGTCTGCCTGAGCAGACTCTGGTTCCTAGTCTTCCTTAGAGATGACGTGGTCTGAGGACCGTCATTTCCAATAGGAGGCTTCTGAGGCAGTCCTGATGCCAAAGCCCAGGACTGGTGAGGGCAGGCCCTCTGGGGAAGAGCGGTGTACACCGCATTACACGGTGCCTGCCTCTCCTCAGTGCCCTCAGGAGATCAGTCTGCTAACCCTGCCAGTGTTCCAGGGCGCAGCGGTCTCCAGCGAGCGTTCTCTCAGTCTCTTCCGCCCAGAAATGTAGCGGAGCTGGGAGGCTCGCCACTCTTCGGGGGTCTCTAGAGCAGCTAGATCGGCCGTCCCCTGCCGGCCTCCGTTCCAGGGCACCGTGCTAGCAGCTCTAAGTACACCAGAGGCCAGTCTCGAGACTGGTTCCCTTAGTAGGCCACCCGGCGGTTTGGGAGCCCCTGCCAAGCGTGTCTCATTGGGATCTGCCTGAGCAGACTCTGGTTCCTAGTCTGAGGCCTTAGAGATGACGTGGGTCTGAGGACCGTCATTTCCATTAGAAGGCTTGAGGCAGTCCTGATGCCAAGGCCCAGGACTGGTGAGGGCAAGCCCTCTGGGGAAGAGCGGTGTACACCGCATTACACGGTGCCCTCTCCTCAGTGCCCTCAGGAGATCAGTCTGCTAACCCTGCCAGTGTCCAGGGCGCAGCGGTCTCCAGCGAGCGTTCTCTCAGTCTCTTCCGCCCAGAAATGTAGCGGAGCTGGGAAGCTCGCCACCCCTTCGGGGTCTCTAGAGCAGCTAGATCGGCCGTCCCCTGCCGGTCCTCCGCTCCAGGGCACCGAGCTAGCCGCTCTAAGTACACGGGTCTGAGGACCGCTGTTCCCTTAGGAGACTTCTAAGGCAGTCCTGATGCTACATTCCAGGACTTATGAGGGCAGGCCCCTGGGGAAGAGCGGTTTACACCGCATTACACGGTGCCCGTCTCCTCAGTGCCCTCAGGAGATCAGTCTGCTAACCCTGCCGTGTTCCAGGGCGCAGCGGTCTCCAGCGAGCGTTTCTCTCAGTCTCTTCCGCCCAGAAATGTAGCGGAGCTGGGAGGCTCGCCACCCCTTCGGGGGTCTCTAGAACAGCTAGATCGGCCGTCCCCTGCCGGTCCTCCGTTCCAGGGCACCGAGCTAGCCGCTCTAAGTACACCAGAGACCAGTCTCGAGACTGGTTCCCTTAGTAGACTATTCGGCAGCGTGGAACTGCTGCCAAATGTGTCTTGATGGGTCACGCACACTGTAGAACAAGGCTATGTGGCGCTCTGCCGCAGCCTTTCTGAGCAAGCTCTGTAATGGAACAAGAAGTGGGCACTCTCCTGAGGGAGGAGACCATCGAGGTGGTCCCTGCTCTAGACAAAGAGTCCAGGTTCTACAGCCGCATTTCATTGTTCCGGGAAAGGGGATGCGTCCGTCTTAGATCTAAGCTAACTGAACCGCTCAGTCACACGACTGAAGTTCAGAAAGCTCTCTCGAGCACGTTCTCTCACCAGATCCGAGGACTGGTGGTCACGAGCGATCTAAAGATGCATACTCCTTCCCCATCACAGGAAGTTCCTGAAATGTGCTTTGGGGGCAAAGCGATTAATATCGTGTTCTTCCCTTCGTAAAGGATAGGAGCAGCCATCCTGTCGAGGCAGGCATCCAGCTCCGCTAAGGGGCTGGATGCTATGGTACAATCGTGGCTGAGGCTTCGTCTGTACGCCTCCCGATCGCTCAGCTCCTGGGAGTTCTAGAGAGAGGCGCATGGACGGGTCCTTCTATTGAAAAACCCTGTTCTGGCCGGGCCGAGTATAGTCTCTGACCCGATTTCTCTCCCGACGGCTCTCCATGGGGATTCCGTCAGGAGGGATATCCTCTCACTGGCAGCGGGCATGATCTTTCACCCCCGCTCGGAGTTGTGGAAACTATGGGTGTGGCTCCCGAGGGGGCACAACTCATAGCCTCTGGTCTCTCAACTGAGGTTGCTGAGACCATCCTCCAATCTAGAGCTCCCTCAATAAGGAAACTGTACGCCCTGAAGTTGAGACTCCGGTGCGGAGACCGCCAGCTTGATCCAGTTAACTGCCTGTTGGGACAGTGCTGGAGCTCTCGCAGGCCCGTTTCTCCGCAGAGTTAGCCCACTCCACCCTGAAGGTCTACGTGGCGGCTATAGCACCTACCACGCCCCTCTTGGTGGCCTTTCAATAGGCAAACTCTCTTTTTACGTTTCCTCCGGTGGAGGCCAGGGTGCTTATGCTAAGTAGTGGATCTGGATGCTCTCCTATGACCTCGAGTCCTCTGATCTCCCCTCGCCTTTGGGAATCAAGGCTCACTCTACTTAAGGTATGGCGGCCTCCAAGGCCTTCTGGCAGGTGTACCTGTGCAGGACATCTGTGACGCTGGTGGGTGGGCTACGCCCCTAACTTTCCAGGTTCTACGACCTGGCTCTGCGAGCCACCCCTGGCTTGTCTTTTCCCTTGCCATAGCTGTGCACTCCACACACTAAGCAGGGATTTGCAAGTATGGCGGCGTGGATATCTCGTTCCCCTAAGCGTCTCGACGCAGCTCGATGTTCCCGGAGGGGAACGTCCCCAGGTTATGTATGTAACCCTGGTTCCCGAGGAACGAGCGGCTGCGTCGCAGGGCCATACTTCCGGCATCCCTACTAGAGCTATGCTTCATTCCTGGAAGCTGGCGCCGGCTGCACATCACGTGCTTTTAAGCATCCTGGTCGTGACGTCCACCGCACCTGACGCCTGGCGTCAATTTTGACTGATTACACATATGATTCAGAGCTGGACAACGCTGATGGCGTTCCCCAGCGCCTCGACGCAGCGCCTCGCTCCTCGGGGAACCAGGGTTACATACGTAACCTGGGACGTTCTTATGCATGTAATGTGAAAGAAAAAATGAAAATTCTGTCATCATTTACTCATGCTGTTTACTCATGTGTTGTTCGTGCTGTTATTCCAAACCTGTATGACTGTCTTTTTCCTTGGTACTCAAAAGGAGACATTTGGAGACTGTGCATGTCACAAGAACGAGGACTTCTGTGCCCTTTTTGAAGTATCATAAAAGTGGTTCATATGACTTGTGTGGAATATCCCAAATCATAAGGCCTCTGAAGACAGAAGAACAGCGCACAAGTCATAGGAACCACTTTTATGGGACTTTGGTCTCCTTTTGAAGCTTGAAAGCTATATTCCTCGTCATTGCAATCAAAAGAGTAACCACATTCTTCAGAAATTCTCCTTTTGTGATCCAAGCAAGGAACTCTTTGTGTTTGCAACAACATAAATGATGACATAAATAATATATAACAGCTTTTTTCATTATTGATTGGAATGGGGTTTTCTTTGCATCACAGTAATGAGAATTGAGAGGAGGGATATTATACATTTTCATAAAAATAATACCCAATGATAAAAAGATTACATAGGCTTTATGTCCTACGCAAAATGTAGTTTCTTTCTTTTGATTTTAGGGTGAAATATGAGCTAGACTTGTTCTTCTCTAAGGTTATGTGAGATTCACTAATTTTCTTTATAAATACTGGCGATGTACACAGTCCAAAGGTTTGGTAGAGACAACTGTTTTATTACTGCAGCAAGTACAAGACCGACTGCACATCAATTCCTTACAAGTCTTTTCTTTGCAGTTTGTTTTAAATAGAAAGTCAATGTAACTCTCGATCCTCCATATGACAGCTGCGCCTCTCTAAATCGCTCAAGCAGATCATCCCTCCTCTATTCTTTCTTTACAAATGGCCAGTAATTATATATGGTCAATAAAAGCACCATACAGTTTCTTTTGTTGCATCACACAAAGGCTTCTACCAAAAGGGAAACCCAAAACATGAGAATGGAATGGCAGAACGGGCGTCATACTGTGTTAAAACAAAAGTAAAAAGAAGATCCATGATCAAAGTTTCTGCCATCAGAGATGCAGCAGCTCTTTTTTAGGGAATACCCTTGTGGGACTCAGGAACTGCAAAACAGCCAGTAATAAATGGGCAAAAAGCTAGAGAATTATGAAATTGAGAGTGATTCTAACAAAACTTGTGTAGAACATGTCAGTCATTTTTGTAATCGCAATTAAAATAAATAAAATAAATATACTATAAGTATTAAAATTTTATTAGAATAAATAGTATTTCTTATATAAATTGTGACCCTGGGTCATAAGAGTTGATTTTTCGAAATTGAGATGTATGTATCATCTGAAAGCTAAATCAATAAGCTTTCCATTTATGTATGGTTTGTTATGATTGAATATTTAGCCAAGATACAACTATTTGAATATCTGAAAAATGAGGGTACAAAAAAATCTAAATATTTAAATGAATTTCTTAGCAATGCATATTACTAATCAAAAATGAAGTTTTGATATATTTACAGTTAGAAATTTACAAAATATCTTCATGGAACATGATCTTTAATTAATGTCCTAATGATGTTTGGCATAAAAGAAAAATCTATAATTTTGACCCATACAGTGTATTTTTGGCTATTGCTATAAATATACCCCAGCGACTTAAGACTGCTTTTGTGCTCCAGGGTCACAATTATTCTTTGCATAGAAAATGAAACCTATTTTTAGGACTTTTTTCTATTTTTGCATAGTAGATTTTCAAAACAAATGAATCCCAAAATTCTAATTATTAATGAACGAATGAATGAATGAATAAATAAATGAATGCTAATTTATATAAATTGCTAAATATTTTACAGCATGGTAGTATTTTACTAGCTTTGTTTTTATTGTGTTTAAAAAAAATATATATTTTTAATATTTAAATGTAATCAAAATTCTCAAGACATCAGGACTTATCTGAAATTGAGGCCAAAATGTACTAAACTGTAATGAAAATAATGTCAGAATGCCAAAAATCCAAAAAACGTGCTTCATTTTTGTCAAATTAAAACTCAACCGTTTAATGTGTGCTCATATGTAATAATTTAGAGTCAAATAGTTGAGGGTGTTATGTGAAAATTACCTACCATGTCCACTTCTGAAATTCTGTCCAAGCTTTCCACTTGGACATCAACTCCCACTGGAACAGCAGGACCTGCAAACAAATCAAAGCATTTAATCCATTTATACAACATATACAACTGTGTTTGTCAATTGAATTACAATAATCAATAATCTTCTCCATCCCACTGCTATATGACCTCTTTTGCTTATGCCATGCATACATTTTTTATAATACTCACTGTTTACTGTGAGCATCATTAAATACGTCCCCACGGCCAGATCTGGATCTGTTTTCTTTCCACCAGATCTGATCACAAAAGGCTTAGCAGCTGCTTTGACATCTGACGGATTGTAAGGAACGCTAGATCTCAAAGAACGGGCCTTCAACCGGAACGACAGCTTTGATATCCTACATGGAGCTGCACTTGTAAGGTCTTTTGTAGCTAATCTAAAGCCTTGCTCTTTAGCAGGATTAGCGTAATAGGGCTATCTGTCACTCAGAAGGTAAGACATTTAGGTAAATGTGCAGGGGGAGGCCTGTACATATGGACGGGGATCATGTAGTAACGCCAGAGATTTCCAGTGCGTCCCATCGGCCACTCCTAGTGCAAGTAATCCGATGAGATTATTGGAAATGGTGGATTAAACTTTGATGCTCAAAATAAAACAGACACTGACTGAAACTTGCCATTACGCATCACTTAATGAATCACTCATATAAAGCCTTCATGAAAGCACAAGCATCACTTTATATGCTGCAGAAAACACATTTGAGTCCTGTAGATAAATAACCGCCAACTGTGGAGATGACTTTTACAAATTTGCTAATGTAATCCAGATTCTCATAGCCATGCAACACCCACTGGACCATCCTGTCAATTTCCCTGTCATGTACCATCAAGGCTTTTCATATCACACAAATAAGCCTAAATAAGGACACAGCTCCTAGGTAAAATCGATTTGTCCAAACTAATCAACCCCTGCAGTCAGTTTGAGTCTGAAACCATTAGAATGACCTTGAATTCAGCTGTCCTATTTCTCAGTTGTAGTTACCACTGGGAGGTGGGTGTTTGTGCTTTCCAAAGGCCTCGGTTTTAACGGGATATCATTAAAGGGACAGTTCAAAAAAATATTTTTAAATAAATAAATAAAAATACGTTTTATTTACACAAATTGTTCCAAATTATTATGAATGTTTATCCCTCTTAAAATTCATAAAAATATATAATTTTGTGTTCCACAGAAGAAAGAAAATTTGGAACAAGATAATGATTTTGGCAAAATGTTCCTTAAAGGGATAGTTCATCATAAATAAATAAACTTTCATTATTTGCACACTCTCATGATGTTCCAAACGCATATTACGGTTTATTCTCTTAAAAATTCACTTACAAATAAATGAAAAAGTAAAAAGAAGAAAAAGTCAAACAGGTTAGGAACAACATAATGATTACAATAGAATGTTCATTAAAGTTAAAAGGAATAGATGTACAGTCACAGTTAGTAAAAAAATATATAAAAAATAAAGAATTATTATTCACACACTCTCATGACATTTTATCTTTTTAAAATGCATAAAAATATATATTTTATTGTGTTCCACAGAAGAAAGTAAGAAAGTCATACAGGTCTAGAATGACATGTTGATTCCAACAAATGTCTATTAAAGGGATAGTTAATCAAAATAAATAAAATATGTATTTCTATGAATAAACTTTTATCCAATTAAAATTCATAAAAAAAATATTTTGTGTTACACAGAAGAAAGAAAGTAATAGAGGTTTGAAACAACAAAATGATGACAAAAAAGTTCATGAAATAGTTAATCAATCAATAAATAAATATTCAGTTTTTTTCATGTTGTTCCAAACCCATATGATTTTTATACTCTAATAATTCATAAAAATATGTTTTTTCTTTCACAAAAGAAGGTAAGTCATATAGGTTAGAAATGACATAATGCTGGTTTGGATGATTTGATCTTTTTTAAGTACTTCACCGAGTACTTAAAAAAGATCAAATCATCCCTTTCCTGGGCTGATTTTATTAATAGCGCTTTTCTTTCAGAGTTCCTGAGTCTATGACATTGAGCTGGTGATCGCTGGTTGATGTTTGGCCAGTGGGCGGTCTTTAAACCAGCTGTCTGCGGATTGTTGCATGTGCTAATCCACGGGGGTTGGCTGACCGACCGGCCGATCGGTACAAACCGCTGCCAGATTAATCTCGTCACCAGTACCATAGCAGATCGAGCGATCCTCCAGATGGACCGACCCATCAGCAGGACCGCTTAAGTCTTTAACAGACGAATAAAAAAGTGAGAAAAGAGAGAGAGAGGCTACAAAATGTAATGTGATTACAATAGTCCTCAATATCTCATGCAGCTCGTAACTGATCCTTTTGCTGAATGTCAGAATTCAGCAAATTGTGGCTGTACAAATAACACATAAAATGCCGCTGGCTTCGAGACATGTGGACTCCTGGCATGGAGATGTTACTTGATATCGTTTGATCTTTCATTTCGTTTCGTATCTGATTTGGCCCAGCTGGCCCAAACGTTAGTATTGAAAGCAGCACTGTGCATATGCAAATCTGCAGACAGAAGTAAACAGATGTGTGTCATCTACAACATGATACCAATCTTTAATATGTGTAATCCTTCACATCAAGAAACACATAATGCCCTGTAATGACCCATAAACACGCAGTGAGTGCTATATGTTCTGCGTACATCAAGGATACCTCCATTGTGGAGGATTATGCATAAGCTTTATGCACCATCAGTTAGCCGTCTCTGGATTTAAACCAGACTGCAGTCATGCATTAGCAATTCTCTTTTGCTTCTGAAGTAAATCTCATTTATGCAGTACACACGGCACATTATACCTGCACTACCTTTTACTAATCATTGCATAGGATACTGCAATTGGTCGATGAAAAGCATGCTAAAAAGGATTGTTTTATACAAGGATAGAGGCCAGTGTCAATTTTCCTGGTGCAAAGTGCATGATTTTATATTTAATAATTATTATTGCATATTGAATGTGCTGTGAAAAGACATGGTTCAACAAAGCCATGGAAATACTTTTAAAACAGCGTTATATTTTTGAGTAACATCTACAAGCAAAACAACCCTTTGTTCTGAACCAGCCTGATTAGTCACTGGGCAATTCACAATCTTTTATGTATTTTTAGTCTGGTCCATCAGGTATCATACAGTATTTTTGAGCTACAATGTCAGTATAGGTATATTTCACAAATGCGATGTCATCTTTTTTTTTTTAAAGATAGTTCACCCAAAAATGATAATTCTCTCATTGATTACTCACCCTGTCTTTCCAAACCCATAAGACATCTTCAGAGCACAAGTTAAGATATTTTTTATGAAATCTGAGAGCTTTCTGACTCATAAACAGCAATGTTCAGGGCCAAGAAAGGTAGTAAAGACATTGTTAAAATAGTCCATGTGACATCAGTGGTTTAACCGTAATGTTATGAAGCTACGAGAATATTGTTTGTGTGCAAAGAAAATAAAAATAATAACTTTATGCAACAATTTCTTCTCTTCTCCTTACTACCCTTCTGCTCCTTGAATGTGGTAGTTGCATTGCTGTCTATGCAGCAGAAAGCTCTCCGATTTCATCAAAAATATCTTCATTAGTGTTCCTAAGATGAACGAAGGTCTTACAGGTTTGGAACTAAATGAGGGCGAGTAATTAATAGCATCATTTTAATTTTGGGTGAACTATTTGTTTAAACCCAGAATCCTTTGAATAACTTGACGTTTAATGAAAAAAAACTGTTAAAGACTTAATTACCTTAAAACCAATTATTATTATTTGTATTATTAATATTATAAAGTATATTATAATAGCTAACTGCATAATTCTACATTTTTAAATATATTTGTTTTGTTTTTAAAACTAAATATTGACAGAGCAACAATTTTTATATTTCTGCAAGAAATGACTACATGCAAAATAACCTCTTGTTCTGAACTGTCTCTTTATTTAATCACTGGTATTTCATAACCTTTTCAGTATTTTAAGAAGAGTTTCTCTATAATTTTGGTTTTAGTACAGTCTGGCACCTACGGTACATTCTCAGCACATGTTGTATGTCTCTCTTATCTAACGCCCTTGGTTCCCTTCATGGATCTCCCTCTTAATGAATCAGGTGCATTAAAAAAGGAAGACATACAAAAATGTGCAGAGCAGTGGTACCCCAGAACTGGAATTGAGAACCACTGGTATAGACATATATGCACAGTCACTTCATAAACAACAAATCTATTCTCTCCAATTATGGGGTTAACAAATGAAATAATTTAATAATTATAATGCATCTTTCTCTTTTGCCACTTCAGTGTTTTAGTTTCATTTAGTGGTCTTTGTGTTTTCATGGGCAGCTTTTAGAACCTTACTGTAGGAAGATTTTTACACCTAAACATATCCTTTCACTTATTTCACATTAACTGAAAAACATAATTACCTTCAATAAAACTAAAAACAGACCTATATATATTATAAACATACTTTTCTTAAAATAGCTTATTGCATATTTCTATATTTAAAATATTTTTTAATTGATTGATTGCTGTTTTGTGTTTTGGAAGAAAAGCAAATCAAAATGACTTTAACCCCTTGGTGAAAATCTATAATACTATAAATCAATGACATTGGATGACAGTTGAACTCATTACATCATGTTTTGAACCAGCGGTGAGGTTTTCACCGTCAAGCAGATGCAGCAATGCATCACTGTCAGAGCTGACAGATCAGTGTGCGTCTGAGGGGGGGAATATGTTTGGGCTATTTTCATTCCCTTTGCTGTGACCCCCTGCTGAACAAAAAAGCAATCCCCAAACGTACGCAGAGTCAGAGAATCCAAATGAGTGGCTTTTTAGATACTCTATTCATAGGAGGAACGGCATCAAACGCGGGAGTGTTTCTTTTTCTTTGCCCTATATAGGAACACATCATTAAAAGAATAGGACTGTATGGACTAGGAGAACTTTCATTAGTTCTTAGCCTTTACTGCCCAAACTTTTAAGTGTTGTACAGTTAAAGAGAAGCCTTGAGTTCCCCTTATATCATCATTTAATACCATTCTAACCGTAATAGAAAAGTCTCTGCAATAAAGGAATAAATCAAAAATGAAAATTCTGTCATGATTTACTCACCTTCCTGTCATTCATCCAAACACTTATGGTGTTATTTTTTGTCCATGGATCACAAAAGGAAGAGTTTTTGAATCTTTACACCACTGCAGTGACAGTTCATAGTTACCATGACTGTCAAACTCCAAAAATGACATGAAAATAAACTGAACACACTAAAATAAAAAGCACCATATTAATCTTCTGAAGCCATCAGAAGTATATTCTTGCATTCCAAAAATGCTAGGTTATGTTTGCACACACACACACACACACACACGTTATTGTTTTTTATGGTTTACAGGGACTCTCCATAGGCGTAATGGTTTTTATACTGTCCAAACTGTATGTGCTATTGCCCTACACCTAAACTTAGCCCTCACAGGAGACTGTACATTTCTACTTTCCCCCAAAAAACTCTCTCTGTCTGATTTATAAGCGTTTTAAATTATGGGGACACTGAAAATGTCCTCATAAATCACCTTCCCCTTGTAATACCTGACATACCCATGTCATTATACAAATTTGTGTCCTCATAAACCACATAAACATGCACACACACACACAAACATTTTGCTGTTGAAATGCCATTTTTGAATCTGGATGTGTTTGTATCTTATTACTATAATAAAACGACTCTGACAGAGGATCAGTCCGTACACACATCCGGCTGTTTCTGTGACCTGATTGATTGTTAACTCTCCTAACAGTGACAATCTCATTAAAACTTCTGTAAAAAGCTTGAGTAAAGTGTACAAGGCTCCATCTGCCGAGCTAAAAGCTTTAAAAATGTCTCAATGCAACTGATCTGAGTGAGTTTATTAAGATATTGCTTTGTAAAGGAAATATGTGAAATCAAGGTCAGAGAAAATCCATGTCCATGCATAAATTAAATCAAAGCACGCTGACTTAGTTCTAGAAAAAACATCCATTATTATTCTTAACATGAAATAACAGAACAATTATATTATATTATATTATCACCGTAGCAATTTGAGTGGATTATTTATGAACAGTAATTGGTTTCTGCCCCTTTGCTTCAATGACAGTAGTTCTTAAACTGCACAAACTCCACAAGTTCAATTCCAGTTTTAAATAAAAACAGGTTTGGTTTAAGACTTTCTAGAAGTTCATAATTGATTCATTAAAAATGTTATGTAAACTAATTGTGTGGGGAATATGCTACACAACACAGGCAACTTTTTGGCTTAATATCAAGTAATAATGGGCTAAATTATCCTGCCAATAAAAATGCACATTATAAACTCCAATTCTCAAAACCATATGAACTCCAGTAAAACTGAAATCCCAGTCTTAATTACAGGCCATAGCAGTACTCAATAGTGATGCTGTTTACCCCTCTAGAGGGAGCCAGTGTAGATTTAATGCCTGCTGGTCAAATGACTGACCTGAATGTTCTCAAACATGTGACCCTGGACCACAAAACCAGTCTTAAGTGTCAATTTTCCAAAATTGAGATTTATACATCATCTGAAAGCTGAGTAAATAAGCTTTTCATTGGTGTATGGTTTGTTAGTATCGGACACTATTTGGCAGATATACAACTATTTGAAAATCTAGAATCTGAGGGTGCAAAAAAATTAAAATACTGAAAAAAAATCGACATTTTGATATATTTACGGTAATACATTTACAAAATATCTTCATGGAACATGATCTTTACTTAATATCCTAATGATTTTTGGCATAAAAGAAAAATCTATTATTTTTACCCATTCAATGTATTTTTGGCTATTGCCCAGCGACTTAAGTCTGGTTTTGTGGTCCAGGGTCACATATGTGCAATTTGTACATGAGAACAAAACAATGCAAGAAAAATATTAATTGTGGCTTTTAGATAACTAATGGAGTGAATACATCAGGATTTATGTCTTTTTTTAGACTCATGCTTGAAGAACACATGCCTTATTTTTGACTAATCTTCAGAGGATGTTGACGTTAAACCTTTAACATTGCACATATTATACATGTCTTTGAAGACTTTTTAAAAATAGGCTCCAGGGTAAGGTTGTGGCTTATAAATTAAGGCAAAGAAGTGCAATTTACATTTGCAACAGTATGACGAACTAACCTCCAAACGTGGGCCTCATGGTGAAGTCATGGTCGTCCACTTTCAACAGCTGCTCTGTTTTCAGTCGCCGTGATTTTGTCACATCCGGTGGCTTCTTTGCCAGGGAGCTGTTGGTTTCAAAGTCACAAAAAACTCAGATCAGCCTATTATATCACAAATTTAGATACTGTGCACTATTGTTATGTGGAATCTACCAGAGGTTACATGAAAAATTCCGCCTGAAAGTCAATGGCGTTTACATAATTTCTGTGAAAATGCAGCGGCAAAAGTGTAATGACGGATTAAGATCATGCACGGCGCTTCTATCAACAAATTGTTAAGGCAGTGGTGAACTAGCTGCAGCAGCCGGGTCTGTTTCAAATTACAGGAGATCTTATCCACAGACGTTTAGATGAGTCCCAAACACTGGATTCATAAACTGTGATTGTTCTAGTCAAACAAGGCACATTATTAACTCTTTATGTGACAACATAAATCAATGACAGTGACTCAAAAAGTATCCAGTGAGAACCCGACTGCCTCGTTCACTGCTCTCAGCTTCTTGCCATTTGTAATTTATTTCCTGTTGCGAATATGAGACAGAAGGCAGCTTGCCACGACTGGCACCCTGTCTGCAGCAATACTGCTGGATTTTCTCATGCAAATTTGTACTCTAACAATATGTTAATTCTACAGATTGTTTGTTTGTTTTAATTTTATAGACTCATGGAGCTGTACCCTTGACAGCTGTTTGTCAGGACAGCTTTGTGCCAATGTACTGTCCATGGCAGATGGGCGAAACATGCCTGTGCCACGTGGCTGTTTGTCAGAGTACGAAGCACCAGTTCGAGCACGCCAGTGATACGTGTTTGGTTCAGTGGTGGTATCATCTGTCTGGGTCACATTAATTGCACCCCAGCCCCTGGCCTCATTTATGGCACTCTGCTGTGATATAGAAATCAGGCTAATAAAGGTGGTCGAAAATGAGTCTGCGAAAAATATCAACGAGTTCATACCATTACCTCAGCACGTATTTGCAGCACTGAACACATATCAGATGCATTATCACCAAATTATTGTAATAAGTAACAGATATAGAACCGATACACTGAAACTTTAATTGGAAACTATTTTCACTTAGAGATTGCCAATAAATTATTTGCCACAAATAATTTCTAAAAAATGCAATTCAATTAAATATGACATTTTGAAGTAAAAAGAATGAAATAGTATTATACTCCAATAATCCTTCTTTTATTTACAACTTTTTTATGGTGCAAATGATATTTGACCATATAGAGATTTGGCTGATAACTGGCCACCTGATTAATTAACAGAAGTGTCATTTACAATTAATTTCTTGATGTTTTTTAATTTGTAATAAGTTTTCGTTTAACCCTAAAATGCAAACCTTTCCCCATACAATCCATATAATACGTGGTATAAATGCACAGAGTTAGATTAATAAACTATATATCACTACTTGTTTTGTTAAATCATTTTTTTAAATTAAAATTCAGACTTAATTGAGGCATTTCTGAATTTTCAGAAGAAAAAGACACAAGTAAAGCAGAAACTGTCACCCATACACATGAATTTTAGAGTTAATTTGAACATTTGTTTTTCCTACAATCTCAGTTGCTATATTTAAACTGTATAATATCTGCCACTCTTCTCTGTAAATATCGGTATGGCAGACTGTTAAACCCACTAAACCTTAAGTTGAATTTCTGCCTTAGGTCTTTACATGCGTAACATAAGTTCACCGATGAAGAAAATCCTGTCGAAACTCAGTAGAAATCACAGCAATTCTGTTAAATAGACAGAAACAAAGATGTTGTGCATTGCCTACTTGTTGACAGACATATTCAGTCATCTTCAATGTGATAACTGCTATTCATCATCGTCACCACCACCACCACCACCACAATAGCCATCATCAACATCAGCATCTTTTCATAATCTTTTGTGAATCCACAGCAGCATGACATGTCAATCCAAGTTCAGCTGTGAAAGACCGAAATGTCACTTACGTCCCCTGCTTCTGAGTTTCCACAGCTCCTGTCCACCTCCTCTCTCTCGTGCTGTGTTTACTCCGGCATTCCCCAAACAAGCCCAGGAAGAGCACTACAATCAGGAACGGGCTCAGATAAGGCATTATAAAGAGCAGGTGAAAAATCTACAGGTGTGTCCTGAAATCCAGCTTAATCCATGAACGCGGCGGCATCTTTCCGTTCTCAGCGCAGAAATCACTGCAGCTCGCATCTCTGGCATGCGCGATGTGTGGATGGTTTAAATATCAGCGCGGCGCGACGCGACGCGACGCATGCTGCAGCCTCGCGCGGCGTCTTCTGCCAGTCATTGGTTATCAACACATGGCATCAACAGTGGCATACAGTTTCCCACAGCTGTCTGTACGGTTGGCGGAAAAAACGGATTAGAAAGACTCATATGACCTGAAAAGGCTTTGCATCCGAAAATATTCATGCTTTCAAATCTAATGCACAGGTGAAATGTATCCTCTAAATATGCCAAAACATCCTCGACACAATTCCACATAATTCGCGTGGGATCAATGCACTGCAGTTTGATTCACCTAGGATTTTACGCTTATAATTTTTGTTTACATTAGCTATATGTATTACATAGTCGTGGCATTTACTAGCCAATTTTTACTACAATGTAAAACAATAAACCGAACTGAAACCAAGAAGTTCTTTAAATTGCAATCTGCACGATACAGTAACACAACTTCATACCACTGATGCAGACAAAGCGAGTTGAGTCATGACGTCATTTGTAGACGATGGCGGTCTTTGTGATTAATGTAAAATTTGTGCTTACACACAAACTACACGGAGTTCGCCTCAATTATGAATTTTGAAACTGCTGTTTATTTAAAATCGTAGGCCCAATTGTGGGCGTGGCTTTTGTACCGTGAATGTGCGAGGCTTCCGGTGTCAACCGGCTCCAGTTATTTTTAGCTGCACAAACCAGCTCTTTATGTCACTTGATATTGCATACCAGCATTTCTTATCATATTATTTAAATGTATTGTCGTATTTCTAAACATACTGGTCTGTAGAACACATAGTTTTTACTGTTTACTGCACTCTTCTTCTAGTAGTAGGCATACTTGTAACAAATAAGATGGATAAGGATTTAATAATGCCCTTGGGAAGTTGTAGTCCTTATTTAACAACTTGTTAGCAACTAACATAAAAAGTTTTATCAAGTAATGTTAACCACAAACCTTTTTACTCACAAACTTAAATCCAAAACCACCATTCTAAAAATACCTAAGACATTCCCATGGCTTGAAAAAGCTTAGTCCATTCCGGATTTTAGGAATACAACATAACGGTTATATTGGTTTAAATTATTGCCAAGTTAAATGCAACAAAATTATGAATGTATTTTTTTTAGCATGCAGAATGAATGCACAACTTCTGAAAATCTACTGATGTGATATTCAATCCCTTGGTTTCGATTGCTTAAAATTTTTCTTTGAATATCATACACATTATATAACGCATTCTATGAATTGTTCTTCTTCCAGTCAAGCATCATAATGAACTATTTATTTAATGATATAATAAGCTCTGACAGGAACAACACAGAGGATGAAAAAGAATCAAACAATAGTCAGTGTCTTTTCCCACTGTTTCTTTCCCATTGCAATTGATTTCCTGTTGAGAGAACATCAGACAGAAGGCAGTTTGCCATGACTGGCACCCTACAGTAATACTGCTGGATTTCCTTTTGTTCATTTGCATGCTTTTTGCATCCGCAACAAGACAAACTGCATCCTCTGAGTAATGGCCGCAATTCCAAATGTTTCTCTTTGAATAGTAATTATGCTGTTTAGGAATGACAAATTTGATTTACTACGTAAATAATCTTGGGAAACATGCATCAATACACCAGTGAGTATTTGGTGCAATTATCCATTATAATAAGGTCTTATTTCTTAATGTTAGTTAACGCATTGAGCATTGAGTAACTTACATTACAAAGATGCTGCTTTTCGCTTCAGAAAGACACAACCGATGGATTATTTGTGGATTATTGTTTTTAATCAGCTGTTTTTACTCTCATTCTGAGTGATGTAATGCTAAATAACTCATCTACTGTACATATTGAATGGCCTGAGGGTGAATACATTTCCATCAAATGTTCATTTTTGGGGTGAACTGTTCCTTTAATCAATCCTTTAGAAGTATTTTTCCTTATTAGTTCATGTTAACTAAGGTAGTTCACTAATAACAAATGGAATCTCGTTGTAAAGCGTTATCAAACAAAATGGCATTGAAATATAGCACATTTCACAAAAAGTCCTTGTGATGGAAACTGACGTCATGTATAATAGATGTTACTTCTGAGAAAATGACTATTTGTTATCTAATGCAACTGAAATCTTTTCAATCTCATGAAGATTTCACAAACCCCTGGCTTTGGGGGGTATCTCCATCCAGGGGCTTGCCTGAAGGTCTGCCTTCATTGCCACTGTCACAGCAGCAGATGGTAAGGCTCTTTTGTCATGTATTTGTCCTCCCACTCACTCAGCTCTGGCTCTACTGCCACTGAAACTCAGCTTATCTGGGATTTCACAGCAATTCTGTGCTGCCACGCCCCAGCTCCGTATCCACTTGATGCCTGTCACTGAGCTGGAGCACCGCCAGTGTGTCACTAAAGGATCCGTTACGTAAAAGTTTGTCAGGCCTCTCATATTAAAGGGATAAATCTGTCCCCTGCATAGCTAGGGCTTTTGTGTTGCAGTGTTTGCAAATCAAAATGGAGAAATTCAACTGGAAATATAAACAAAGCTATCCTTGGACCTTTTTGTAAAGACATGACTGATGGCATGTAGGAGGCTTTCCAAACGTGCAGTGTCAACCTCATGATATCCAGCCCTAACTGTGTCCAAATGAGCGCTGCCACATTGGTTCTGCGCTAAGAGCCAAGTGACGAATATGGGTAATCTGAGTGACTCTGATTGTAGGTTAGCGCTCATGCAGACAGGCGAGATCTTTTGAAGTGTGGAGCAAAGCACTGTAGGGCTCTTTTGCGATAAATTTGCTCATCTCCTCCCTAGATGATGGGTGCTGGAATCATTCTCAACCTTCAAACTGCTGGAAACCTCAAATTGCAGACTAATGGTGCATGCATCACTCTTACAGATTTAGATAATAACAGTTGAGTGACAACCATGTCATGTCTTTTTCATCGTATTTTTGTTCAGCACTGATCAACTTCAAAACTCATGTAAACAATGCCATACGAGATATACGTTTTACTGGAGACGTAATGAAAGAAGAAACACATGTGATTGTGCAGTAATGAAATTAAATCATAACAGAGATAATGTACCGCCAGGCGTTATGCCATTAATTAAATGGCTACTTAGCATATAAATAAAAAATAACATGATATATGGATTTAAATGATTGAGTTTAAATTATTTTATTATGTGAAAAAGACCATATGGTCATGAAAGAGCTATATGTAGACAATCAGTTGCCTGCATGGGAAAACAGTCAATTATGCAAAAATATTTGAATGCCATAATTTTTGCCAATCAGAATGAACCATTCAAGAGAGCTGTGCACATTATTATAATATCAATTTTGTTAGGATTTCTCATAGTTGAAATACGGTAAGTATAAATAAGTAAAATTAAATATGGATTTGAGTTTATGATATGAGAAAATAAAGATCATAAGGTGCCAAGAGATATGGAATTTGTTGTGTAGAAAATCAGTTGCTTTAGACAACTGTCAATTATGCAAAAAACATTTGAATGTCACGATTGGCCGATCAGAATTATGTACAGTGCCCTCCACTGATATTGGAACCCTTGGTAAATATGAGAAAAGGCGGCTGTGAAAATTAATCTGCATTGTTTATCCTTCAAAGAATTCACAAATGTACTTCAAATGGCACCGGCTTCTATGATCAGATGAAACATAAAAAGAGCTTTTTGGCAGCAAACCCACCAGATGGGTTTAGTACAAACAGGGATACAAAGCACCCCATGCCCACTGTTAAATATACTGCTGGATCTTTAATGTGGTGGGCCTGTTTTTCTGCCGGAAGTCCTGGACATCTTGTTCAGAAGCATGGCTTCATGGATTCAAAGTCATTTGAATGTCACGATTTTCATAACATAAAAGGTCATAGCCTCAAAGATGATTTTAATTACACATCAGACATTGGAGAGATAATAGATATTAAATATGCGGGAAATGACTGCAAGCTCAGCATAATCCAACGAAGATGAAAGATAAACTAGTTCTAAAACTATTAATGAATACTATGGGTTAATTATCAATTCATGATTATTTACAACTCAAGTTAAACAAAGAGACTGTTTTAAAGTACACTATGGAGATTATATATTTATTATGAATAAATTAATGTGAGTGTAACCAAACCAGCAAGAACAGCTTGATTATAAGCAATCTTGAACTTGCTGCTTGCTCAGTTGCATGAATAAATGTTACAGTGAATAGTGTATTCAAACTATTCAAAGGTTTGAAATTCCCAGTATTAATACAAAAATCAGAAATAATAAAACATGTAAAACGCAGCATAGTGTTTTAGTGAGGCCACTGCTACAATTCACAGATAACTTTTTATGTGCAGAAAGCTGGACATAAGTTTTAATTTTGTTCGCCTTTAACACAGACACCATAGTTAAGGGTGTAACACAGTATGTGACTTCAATGAGATGAAATGCTCTAGATGAAAGAGAAACATGCAATTTTGCAAAGAGCTTTATAAAGTAATAAAGTAAAAACTGTTTCCAAGGTGATAAACATAAAAACATTGTTCAGTATTGAAGGTTAAATATACACAAGCGATCTTTGATAGGATGTGCAGTTTGTTACGATTCACTGAAGAAAAGCCCACGTGACATACTTGTATCTGAGCTTGCTGTTTTGTGTCACATGAATGATTACTGATCTGATATTTATTCTGAACTCCAGAAACATGTGACATGCAGCATAACTGAAGAGAATAAAAAGGAAAACATCTGTTGTCATATCTTTTAACCTTGCATGAAACACATGCAATCTGAAGTGAAAATGAGGCCTGTTGTTGTCATTGCCAATACAAGGGAATATAAAAATGTATTTAAAATGTACGTAATTCTTTTCATGTTTTCATCACATTTAAAAATAATTTGTTCATTTATTTAAGCATATTGAACAGTTTTTTAATGTGATCTTTATTTCCCTTTGCGGGGTTGCAAACAAATTGTCGAAATTTGAAATGTGAAAATAGGTCACAAAAAATAAGATTAAATTGTTAAATTATCATTAAATTGAATGTTTGGTTCAGTTCCTGAGAAATTGAAATGGTTCTCAGATTTGCTGGATGCTGTGAGCCTAAATTATAATTTATCTTTAAAGAGGCACTTCTGAATTGTTAATAATAATATTCAGGCTGCATATTCATGTGTCAGCGGGAGGTAAATTCACAAGTCAGATCTGCTGTTTTTCCTCCAACTTCTTCATTTCGTTGGGGAAATAGCGAGGTCAAAGAAACGCAGGCTGGATGCTGGGCTGTCCTCACTCGTCACAGAATCTGGGGCTGTTGATCAGGGCCAATAGTTATGCAACAACAAAGATTACTTTTAAGAGAGGATGAAACTGAAGAGACTTCTTCTGGACTTCAAATCCTCTCTTGAGCCATATCTGCTCTCGCTGACCTTCATCTGAAATCTGAAACTCAAATCAACTTAAAGATCTAGTTAGTTAAGATTGTGCAAGCAGTTTTTTCAGAAAACAAATATATCTAGATATAGTCGAGGACATTCAAAGTGTTAGGAATGTCATTAAATATTTATGTATATTTTAAAGGCACTTAATTTTTCATTACAATAAAGCCTTAAGATTTACTTTTTAAAATGTGAGAAATTTAGCATTACGTCAATTGCTCACCAGTGGATCCTCTGCAGTGAATGGGTGCCGTCAGAATGAGTCCAAACAGTTGATAAAAACAGACCATCAGTTAATATTTTGTGAAGCGAAAAGTTGCATGTTTGTAAGAAACAAATTCAGCATTTAAACGTTTTATTTTTAACCCATCCGATCTGGTTAAAATAATTCAGTCTATAATTTATAATACTGCTTACTCCATTGAAAAAGTCCATCCCCCATTATCCTCTCTCGTTAAAATCCACCAGCATATTTGTTTAGAAATGTTTTAGACTTGTTTTTGCTTGTAAACAGTGCTTGATCTGTGTGTACTTCTCTCCTGATTGAGACAAGATTACTTTTTCTTTGGAGAAAGCAATATTTAGGATTCATATTTTAACCAGAATCAGCTATTTAAAGTTCTTAATGTAACAAACATGCAACTTTTCACTTCAAAATAAATTAATTGACAGACCGGAGCCGTGTGGATTTCTGTGATGTTTTTATCAGCTGCTTGAACTCTCATTCTGACAGCACCCATTCACTGCAGAGGATCCATTGGTGAGCAAGTGATATAATGCTACATTTTCCAAATCTGTTCCGATGAAGAAACAAACTCATCTACATCTTGGATGGCCCAAGGGTGAGTACATTTTCAATTTTGCACGAACTGTTCCTTTAACAAATGAACCATTATTGTAAAGTTCTACAAAACCCAAAAATATTGTTTAAATTATGTTGCACAATAAAAAGCAACACACAAAGTAAATTAAGAAGCTTAAATATACAAAGAAAATGCGTCATTTGTGTTTGTGTACTGGGATAAGTGAGAGCGGAAGTATCTGGATAACTTGACATGTGTCTGATGTGTACTTCATGTCTGACAAAACGAGTTACATGAAGACTTCTCTCTTTTCACCCAATCAATGAAGACCTTGTGAAGACCCCATAAAGCCTTTTCTTAATATGGAGCGACAGTTTAAGTCTTGAAGCAATCTAATCCTCTATGACAGCCTCTGATTGGTACGTTCCCTGTAGCAGCTGACTAGTTGTGATAGATTTAAATTACACTCGGTTTGACATGGCAACAGCAGCGCTATTAAAAATGCATGCTAGTAAAGAGTCCTTCTTAGATTCTAATATATTCACACTAATAGAGAGAGCTTTAAGTTCAAGTTCTTCACTTCACTAACACATGAGCACAAAAGGAAAAACCCTCAGTCACAGATGCGTCCCTGTTCTCGCCGAGTAAATAGTGTTTGGCCCGCTGATAGAGATTATAATACTAAACATGAAATGATCTTACATAACACATTGTAGTTTCACTACAGATGATTTAGAGTCCATCCAGAGAGAAGCAGCTCTTGCGTAAGCGGCTCTGACCTCATGAGATTTACCCATCAGCCATCATTGCCGAAGCAAAGGTATCCCCTGGGATTAACGCTGGTGCTCTAACCCCACGAAACACTTCCACTGCACACGCATTAAAACCCTGGCAACACACCCCGACTGCTGAAGTCAGTTCCATGATATTAGTGCCGGGTGGAGGCGGGACCTTGTACTTCCTGTGATGCTAAAGAAGTGAATTGTTCCTTGTGAGCAAAAGCTAAGTGCAGATGGCCTTGAACGGGAAAAGTGTCTGTGAGTCAATCAACACTTCATGCATTTGGTGAAATGTGAGAATAAGAATCATTTTAGCTACAAGACATTTTACATTTACGTCTAATATAAAGTTAGATGCGTGGTAGTGAAATGAAAAATATATATTTTTATGTAGTTGTGAGTGACAAAGAAAGAGACTTTTTTTTAAACAAAAGCACTTTCATTTTTTAAACAATATAAATAAATAAATATGCTGCAAATTAGCAAACATTTTATGCTTAAAATGTATACAATATGGCAACTGTATAAGCAAGTGGTTCTCAACCTTTTTGGATGGCAACATATTTTTAAATACAATATTTTTTCTCCAGTATTTTTGCTATAATTATGACAAAGATGCTTCTTTTATATATTCTTTTGTAAGCAGAAACTATCAATAGCTACTGAGGGGGAATAATGAAATGGCATTAGTTGTTTAATTATGATATTAATATTATTTCTATTATAATAATAATTTATTTGAAGTCTGTTAAGAAGTTTGCTGAGGCCCTCTAATGGGTCCCGGCTCTTTGATTGAGAACCACTGGTATATGCACAACAGCCAATCATATGCTTGTTTGTTAACTTAATGTTGCTGACACACTTATATTACAATTTTAAGGAAATAAAAGACAAATAAAATACACAAGATCAAATAAGATCAAAAATCAAATGCGGGGTAAATTAATTGTAAAGTTTAAGCAATAACAAATAATTTACAATGTATATAGAAGATTACTGAGATGTATGATCTTGCACTTGTAACTTTTAGCCCAGATATTTCTAAGGTAAAAAATATTATTGAAATATATATTTTTTTGTATTCTTTGCCAACCGTTAAAAAATAGACACCTAAGTTAGTTGTGCAATATATTTAATGCACTATTTAGATTGCTGGAGAACAGTTAGCCCTGAAAAAGGTGCTGAGAAACTTAAAATACAATTTTAAGTAAATAAAGAAATATATGCAAAACTGAAAAGCTGTTTAACCATAAATGACAAAGTAAATTAAATAATCTGCAGGGGTAATACAATAAATAATTATGAACTAAAGAGGGCAAATCATTTAAAATGTTAAGCAATTAAAAAGGAATAAAAAAATCACTTTCTAGTTTTAAAATGCATGTTGAAGTTAGATGAGATGTTTGTGCCTACTGTAAAAATGCGACAAAAGTACTGTATGATCTTGCCCTTGTGGCTTTGGAAACGGCTTTTACCATGTATTCCGTGAGAAACTCAAGCACAGTTGATTGATATTGAGTAAAAAATATTATTGAAAAAAACACGTTTTCAGTTGCTTACTTTACAACTTTCCATGGACTGAGCTAAGTTAGCTGTGCAAGATATTTCATGCACAAGAGAATCTATATCACCATTTTGAATTGCTGAAGAGCAGCAAGTGGCCCTGAAGAAGATTCGAAGCACAAGCAAAGTCTGTGTGAAGCCTTCACTCCAGAGTCACTGTAACAGACCAGGGAGCGTTCAATGCTCTTCAATGAGGATGCACCTGAGTCCCGTTTGGCACGGTCTGCCTGCTCCACCTCCTCTGGCTCAGAAGCTTCCGACTCCTCTGCACCTTCAAGCGCACGTCGAACACGTCCTCTATGGCTTTCTTGAAACAGTGGAAATTGTAGTCGATAAGTCCTGCGTGAGCAAAGACAAGAGTAATTAGCCTGCGGCAGGAAAGTCATTCGACCCATTCCCAAATTGGATCACTGCATAAATGCACTTTGAATTAAGATTATGACACACATAACAAGATATGTCATTTAGCTTTGATCAAGAGAAAGAAAAAAATCTACATAAAACATTTACTAACACCTACATACAGATATACTTTGAAAGCTAGACGTAAAACATACAGTACCGCTTGACGGATGCCAACTGAGGCTTTATGAAACCACACATTATTAAATATTCAGTTTGAACAGAAAAAAGAACCCGCTTCCCCAGCGATTTAGCTTTTTATAATGGAGTTAAAGTTTTGATAAGTTCAGTTACATATAGTGTGAAAAAATGTGATAAAATATA
This sequence comes from Gymnocypris eckloni scoliostomus, assembly GCA_027564155.1. NCBI lineage: Eukaryota > Metazoa > Chordata > Actinopteri > Cypriniformes > Cyprinidae > Gymnocypris > Gymnocypris eckloni. Next base: position 20,541,904 of record CM050428.1, read on the forward strand.
TATTACTTTATGATCATGCAAGAAGCCAGTACAAATCTACGCCTTTATAAAATGCCTTGTTTTCCCCGCTGACTAACATGATTGCTCATGATACTCTCCCTAACCCTTAGTAATTCCTTGCATGAATATTTCAATCTTCATTAGCCTCCCAAGGATTCCATTAATTATCCCATTATCTCATGTGAGCGTCACTTTACACCAGCAGGTTGTTTTCTGACTGATTTAAGACAAATGTAGTGTGCCAGTAATTGCTAAAAACAGCTTGTGGGCAAAAGCTGATCTTTATGTTTTTACTGTAGTCCCTATTATTGTTAATAAACATTTTGCGGCATGCTGTTTATTCTTTTAGCTTTTAAAACTGTCACCAGTGCAATTTATCACAGAACATTGGCAGAGCAGTAAAAAGTATAGTTAATGTTATAGCTGTCACACATTTCAGTCAATTTCTGAATAGGGATAAACCTTAAAGTGTTTTTAAAAAGCAATTGCCAAGGAAAGAAATATTTACTCCATTAAACATACGTGCATTTACACAACTGTTTAAAATTTGGGGGTTGATAATTTTCATTTTAATATATTTTAAAATGCATTTTATTTCTGATGCAAAGCTGAATTTTCAGCATCATTACTCCAGTCTTCAGTGTCACATGATCTTCAGACATCATTCTAATATGCTGATTTGCTGCTCAATAAATATTTATTATGTATTATTCAGTGTTGAAAACACCAAGAGTGATATCTTTTTCAGGATTCTTTGATGAAAAGAAAGTGCAAAAAAAGAGCATTTACTTGAAATAATATTTTTGTAACAATGTCTTAACTGCCAGTTTTGATCAAATTAATGCATCCGTACAGAGTGAAATAATTAATAATAAAATGTTTAAAAACTTTCCAACTCCAAACTTTTTGAACAGTAGTATATGAAATCTTAAACAAACTAATTTCAAATCTAGATGATGGAAACCAACATACAAAAGGCTGTTAGAGAAAACAGCTGTTTTATAATTGGACTTTAATAATTGACTCATGTTATTGAGACTCAAAGTAGCCCTAAGAGTACTTCTTCATGTCACAACAAGCCCTGGAAAAAGACAGATATAAACAATAACATCAAACCAAACATGTCTGTATGATGTCCAGAAAGCTCACCTCTCCTCTCAAAACTCTCTTCTCTGAGGAAACACACCAGGGCAAGAAATTTGGTGACCTCTTTTAAGTACATGACCGTAGTGTTGTTCAAGTGGATTATGGCCATGGATTCTTTATCATACGGAGTTCCTGCCTCATCTCCAGTCAACCTATATGAAAAATAACAACTATAAAAACAAAGCACAACCCAAAACACAACCATCTCTCATCATGTCTTCCCTGCTCTCTGCAGTTCCAGAGATATCTCATTCTATTTTTCTTGCACTTGTCCTTCAATTTGTATGATGAATGCACATAATGAACATGTCCTTGACGGGCGGCTTCCTCTGAGGACACAGAGCTGTGTGAATTACAGCTCCATCAGGAAGACACTTTCCCAATTCAGCTTAAGAACTGACTGCATACAGCTGAAAAATTGTGCAGTGTGGAACAGATGTTGATTCATATCATAATTATCAAAATGAACAGATGCCCTGTCATAATCCCCCGCTTTTATAACCAAATAAATTTATGCTATTATGCATGGATGTTGCAAATATATAAATATTTTCACACAAAAAAGAAAGTAAGGAAAAGATGATGAACAAATTGAGGCGACATAATAAAGCATGTAATTTGGAGCTTCCTGAATCGGAGAACATGAATCAATGTCAATATGATGAATAGGGAACAAATAAGCGACTTATTAAATTCAATGAGTTACAAACAAGACTTGCGGAAATTAATTCCACAGCAGCTTGCCAAATCTAAATAAAAGCCATATACTACAAATTAATGCACAAGCTGTCAAGCTGAAATGGGCTGAACTGACATGACCATCTTGTAGCTTACAGGAATATTTCACCCGAAAATTAATATTTTTATGATTATTTACCCCCAAGCCATTCAAGATGTGTTTCTTTCTTCAGCCAAAGAGGAATTAAGATTTTGGAGGAAAACATTCCAGGATTTTTCTCCATCTAATGCAAGTGAACACGGCTCATTGTAGACCATTTTTGAATGGTCCCAAATTCATATTTAGACAGCAAGTAATCTACATTAAAAATAAAGGTTTTCTCTAGTAAAAAATTAAATTTCCATAAAATAATATAAAATATTATATATAAAAAATAATAATAATTAACATACATACATGCATGCATGCATAAATAAATACATAAATGTCATATTTTTAACTACAAATGTTCGTCTTGGTCCAGCTCAGTTTTAGAAGAACCTGCAAAGATTATATGTTAAGCACCCTTCACACAGTAAAGCAGTCCAAAACAACTATTTTGGACAATTTTGAAGTTGGAGGAGAAGAAGAGAAGGAGTTGCAGATCATTTTCGATGGTCCAAAACCTTTATTCAGGCAGCTTCAAAGTAATCCACACAACCCCAGCTGACAAATATTGGCCTTCTCAAAAGCTGAATGGTCGCTGCTGTATAATAGAGTCAGTTTATGCATTCTAGCTTCTGAGGCTTATCATCCTCCTCCATCTTCCATGTACTCAGAATCAAACAGGTAGTGTCGAGCGATCTCTAATTCTCCTCCAACTTCAAAATCATCTGAAATAGTTATTTTGGCTTATTTTACAGTGTGAAGAACTCTTGACATGTAGTCTTTGCACGTTTCTCTTAAACCAAGCTAGACAAAGGCGAGTATTTATTGTTAAAAAGTATGCCATTTTTAATTTTTCCTGAAAATAACTGATCGTTTCACAAGAGAAGAGCCTTATTTGTCAGGTGGATTACTTTGAAGCTGCCTATGTAGAAAAATCCTGAAATGCTTTCTTCCAAAACCTTCACTTCACTTCACTTGCCTGAAAAATAGAATTTTGTGTGGTTTGGGGGTGAGTAAATAAACAGGAAACATTCATTTTTGGGTGAACTACTGGAGTCCTCTCAGTTACAGACTAAGGCTACAATTTTGCAGGGTTAACTGTCCTGTCTGCTCTCCTATTTATCAGAAAGTGATGAGGTGTCCCATCTGCTCTTGCAGGCCAACGCGAACCGACATATGTGGGGCCCCGGGTCAGGCCTGTGGTCCTGTACCTACCCAGACCGCTGTGTCCCGTCAAATTACAGGACAAATCGGGTCAATGGCGCTGGAGGTGCCACACTCTGCCCTTCCAATGTTTACAGCCAGTGTTTACATATCCCCAAGTTATATGCTACTAATCCACAAAAGATTAAATCCCAGCCAACAACGGCTATAGGGAAACAAGTGTTGCATTTTAATGTGTAATTTTTTGGATGTATGGCACAAAATATTTACAGTGGGAGAAGATGCAAGACTTGCCATGCTGCTTCATGACTACGGGGATAAGAACATGTTCTGTAGCGTAATGTGGATTGCCACTCGGTATCACTCACCCATAGATACACGAGATGTCGATAACCACATCTATCATGTCACAACACAATTCATAGGTCTGCATATCCACCGGGCTGCTGTCGGTTGCTATGTAAATCTTACTGACCACATCAAAGAGAAAAGCCTTTTCAATCCCTGAATTCTGCAATGAGAGCACAGGACGGGGTTAGGGGTCAGCTGTTATCCTTAAGAAATGCAGCGGAACAGGACATCATATCTAAGAACTCTTTGAAGTGGAAATGAATTGCACAACCAAGTAATCAACTGAATTGCAAGTACTGTTGTTAGAAAATGCATCTAATCTTATAAAAGTTGTTGAAAGACTAGAATCCCTCTTCCCAAGTTATGGGACTTTTTTGACTGCTTTATAAAATCATAATAAAATATTTTAAATTGAAATAATATTTGTACTTTTAAATTATATTTTACATTTACATTCATTTATTTAGCAGAAGCTAAATTATAAAAAAATAATTATTTGAAAGATACAATACACACATGTGAATATATATTGTACACTACCATTCAAAATTCTCTTATGATCACCAAGGCTGCATTTATTCGACAAAAACACAGTAAAAACAATAATATTGTGAAATATTATTACAACTTGAAATGTATTAACTATTTTAATATATTTTCAAATATACTTTTTCCTGTGATGGAAGAGATGAATTATCAACAGTCATTACTCCAGTCGTCAGTGTCACATGATGCTTCAGAAATCATAATATCCTGATTTAGTGCTCAACATTTTTTTTTATTAATCGCAATGTTACAAATAGTGAGAACAGTGAAAATTGCTTCATATTTTTTTGGAAACCATGATAGATTTTTGGGGGGATTCTTTGATGAATTTATTTGAAATATAAATATTTTGTAACATTATAATTGTCTTTACTGTCACTTTCGATCAATTGAATGCGTCCCTACCGAATAAAAGTATTTATTTCTTTTTAAATCGCACATTTATCTAAATAGATTTACAGTATATGGACACAGATCAAGGGTACATCCAAATCAATCTGTGAAATCAGATAACGCATAAAACTGATTAAAATCACACTACATTGAATGGCAGATGGTTAAGAGACTTCAATCTTTATAATATCAAATCTATAAATTGCTCAGTTATTGTACTCATGTATCAGTTTTTTACCCTCTGCTGCCACCCGCTGGCTAATGTAAAAAACTTCAGAAGTATTTGTGATTCTGCTAATTGTAATTGCTTTCCAGATCAACATTAAAATAAAACATGAGCATCATAAAATTATATTATGCCTGAGAGAGATCATAATAAATAATAATGGGTTTTGTGAACATTCTGTTTGTAGGAATATTATTTCCATTATACCTCAAAGGCCAGTGCTAATGTAGCTATGCTAATGGCTGAATGTGACCAGATATAATTCTTAACAGACAGAAAATTATGCTTTCTGGTTTTGCATGTTTACATGTAAAAAATTATAATAATAAAAAATAAATAAATAAATATATATATATATAACATTCTTATACATGTTCTTGCATGATAGTGAAAACTCCTCCCAAGTTATTCAGAATTACTGTACCACTATTTTAATTCTAAGAAGAACTTTCCATGCATCATCAATTGCAACCCATGACATCTTAATTAACCATAAGTCTCACTAACTCAGCTCAGAAATGTATGAATTACTAGAAATTGCTAAGTTCTAAATGATCAGCCATCGAGCAAGAACATAATTAATTCAACACTAAGTACTGATCAGAGATTCACTTTGGTTATCCATGCTGGAAATATGAGAAACCTAGATCTAAAGAGGTACATGGGCCACACAGTGAACCAAAAGATGTTAATTTACTCACAGATATGAAAATGTTGAGCAGATTCTCAAGGGTGGGAAGTTGAGGGATGAGTTTCTGCACAACTTTACTGAAGGCCTCAAAGATTGAATGATCATAGATGCTTGTCAAGTAGAAGCTGAAAGAAATAATACATTTCACATCACAAATTCAATATCCAATGTTTTCAAAAAGGCCACATACAGTAATATCTGTTATGACACCAACCTTAAGTGTATTCTTTCTAAACCAGCATCGGCTAGATCATCATTGGCTCGTTTGTGTATGTCCCTCTGTTTCTCAATTTTGTGGTCATCTGAAAGCCCATCGACCTTGTGGATGAACACTTCGAAGTTGATGTCAGGATTGACCTTGTAGGCTCTTGTCACGGTGAGGTGAAGTCTACTCAATGCCTCCACATAATCATCCTACACAGTAACATATTTGTAGTGTGTTTTTAGAAAACAGACAGACAGATTGATAGACAGACAGACAGAGAGACGATAGATAGATAGATAGACAGACAGACAGACAGACAGACGATAGATAGATAGATAGATAGATAGACAGACAGACAGACAGACAGACAGACAGACAGACAGACAGACAGACAGACAGAGAGACATAGAGAGACGATAGATAGATAGATAGATAGATAGATAGATAGATAGATAGATAGATAGACAGACAGACAGACAGACAGACAGACAGACAGACAGACAGACAGACAGACAGACAGACAGACAGACAAATATTCACCTGAGAGTCTATAACAAAGATAAGAGCCCCTGTGCCACGAAATATCATCTCATAGTCGAATGTGGGGTCGAAGAAATCAATCTGACCAGGAAAGTCCCAGATTTGGAAGCTGACAAAGGAACTGTTGGAAACGTCTTCTCGACAAATCTTATTAGTGCTCTCCAGAAAGAGAGTCTCATTGGGTGACATCTTGTGGAATACAACTTTCTGAATGGAAGACTTGCCGCTTCGCCTCAGGCCCATGAGCAGGATCCGAGGTTTCACCTCACTGCTGAACGGATCACTGAAGCCCAGCTCTGTATAATGGCCAAACACAGAAACACTGCTTGAGAATCACTAATCACCATATGCAAGCCATATTTGGTTAATGGTAAACCAGACTTAGCATTCAAACAAACTGCTAGTGACAGCTATAATAGAACTTACACTATTGTTCCAAAGTTTAGAGTCAGTAAGATACATAGCCTTTTTATACACGGTTCAGTTATGAATAAGAGTGACAGGTAACACTTTAGTATAGGGACCAATTCTCAGTATTAACTTGTTGCTTATAGCATGCCCATTATTAACATATTGTCTGTTTATTAGTACTTATAATGCACATATTCTGCATGACCATATACTACATCCCTAATCCTACCCAATACCTAAATTTAACAAAAACCTTACTAACTATTAATAAGCAGCATATTAACAGTTTATTGAGGAAAAAGTCATAGTTAATGGTTTGTTAATAGCAAGAATTGGACCTTAAAATTAGGGCTGCAACAATTAGTCGACATTATCGACAATTGAAAATTGTCGACAAATATTTTTGTTGTCGAGTAGTCGTTTGATCTCGTCTTTCGGATAAGACGTTAAACCGAGGTCCTGAATCTCTGTAGTCATTAAAAATCCCATGGCACTTCTCGTAAAGAGTAGGGTGTAACCCCGGTGTCCTGGCCAAATTCCCACCACTGGCCCTTGTCAATCATGGCCTCCTAATAATCCCCATCCACTTGATTGGCTCTATCTCTCTCTCCTCTCCACCTGTAGCTGGTGTGTGGTGAGCGCACTGGTGCCGTTGTCCTGGGGCAGCCGTCGCATCATCCAAATGGATGCAGCACACTGGTGGTGGTTGAGGAAAGACCTCAACCACATGATTGTAAAGCGCTTTGGGTGTACAACAATACACAATAAAGCGCTATATAAATGCATCATTCATTCATTCATCTCATATGACCTAATGTAGGAGCCTGCAATACTGCGGATTGACCAGTGTGGCGCTGTAGCGCAAGACTGTAGTTCAGTCCTCCTGAATACAATTCAACTGAAGACAGCACAGCGCTTCAAACCCATCCGAACAAACCTGAAGCTGCTGAGCGGTGTTTGGATGAATATGTAAATATATATTGTGCACTTTCCTCTCAGTAACGAAATAAACACAACAAAAACTGACAGTAGTGTGAAAGCAGCAGTTTACATATTTTTTTAAATGCATCTTGTTACAAAGATGTGGATGTTTGCATGAGCTCTGCAGTTCAGTAAGGTACTCCAGTAAAGTCCGGTCATATCATGTTTATTTATATAGTACTTTATGCAATAGATAGCCTTAATCCAAGCAGTTTTGTGGTATTAAACATGGACCAGAGTCAGTGTCACTGTCAGTAAGAATTACAACTGCAGAGACATTTAAGAGGGTTTATTCTCTAAATAAATTTAAATTCATGTTGCTGAAAAATGTGTTAATGTTATGTGTATGGACTCTTGTTTTTGTTCCACATTAGCTTCCTCTCCACTAATTTTTGCCTCTCACAAAAGCCACAAAGCCTTCTAAGATGACAGTAAAGGCTGTGTCATGCTTGAGCTTTAGTTAGGGTCAAAGTTGGAAGTTAAGTTGCACAATGTTTAGGTTTTATTATTATTTTGTAATACTACTATTTTGATTTATGTCTTAGTTTTAAGGTTGTACTATGTTTACCTTATTTGTACCTTACCTTATTTGTATTTGCATTTTTAATGTAATATGGCAATTAAATACACTAAATGGGTTTAGTTCAGTTATTAAAATATGCTATTTCAAAAAAAAAAAAAACTAATCTAAAACGAAACAAATGACTTGTTCATTAAGATAATTGTCTTATTTTATCTTGTATATGTAGGATTGCTCTTTAAAAAGAAAAAGTAGTTTTTATCCGATTACTTGATGGCATTTTCGGAAGAATACTCGATTACGAAAATATTCGATAGCTACAGCCCTAAGCTGAAGTGACCTTTTTATGTTAGAATATGTGAAGAGTTCAGATGCAAAAGCCTCTAATTGTTGTCAGAATTTTTCTTCTAAAATAATATATTTATGATCTGTTATTTCACTTGAATTGCATAGAAAACGACCTATACATTTCCATTAAATTGAAGTTCCTCGAGAGATTTAAAGTAATTTGATAAATAATACAGAAATAAACATTAGCAAAACAACATCTACATCTAGGCATTTATTCAAATTCAAATTAAAAATGACTTTTGAATCTGAACTCTTCATGTATAACTTAATATTTTAACTAAATGTAAAAGCTGAATAATCAATCAAAGTCTACTGATTAACCAGTGAAATAATCGACAATTAGTCGATTAACTTCTAATAATCGTTAGATTAATCGATTACCAAAATAATCATTTGTTGCAGCCCTAAAATAAAGTGTGACCGAGTGACATTTGCAAAAGTCAGAAGCAAAATGTGAGAGTGAGTGTAGTTATTATGTTTATGGTATAAACTGACTCACACTCAACAATTAATAGTCACTGTTGTACCCTATAGCATTATATTGTGCTGTCGGTCATTAATATTAGAACAATCTGTGCATACAGAACGAGACACAACTATGACAAATACTTGAGCAGCCAGTGTGTCCTGATATACCCAAAATGGGTTTGGTTATTTGTGCATACAAACACTATTTGATTTGTGTAGTCTGCTGTTGGAAGTACAGGATGATGAGAAAGTCACACTGGTTAGTAAATATGCTATTTATTGTGAATGTAGCCATTTTGAATGAATGACCTACTTGATGTCAGTTTTACTCAGGTTTACTATAATATGCTATAGACAGTAACTTCTAACTAATATACTAATAATATACACACAGACACTATATATGATTATTTCCAATCTCTCTGGTTGTCTTGAATGTATGTCATATCTGTCTGTCAGGTGGTTAGTAACCACTGGTAACCAGCACATCATTCCCTTGAGAGCGGCATGTCCTGCAGGTACTAACTACAGAAGTACACAGCAGCACCTGATTAACATGCCGTCATCAACCAACAAAGGTTATTAATCACTTTAGTCAGTGTGGTGCAGATTTGGACGAAACAGTTAGATGTGAGATCCCACCCCTGAAAAGAAAAATCATGTATTCAACTGAATAATAACTAGTCCAAAATTAAAGTACACCTAATTTTTAATAGAATGAGAGCTGTATGAGGGCTCTTCTAAACAGAACAGCTCTAATATTTACGGAAAATAAATGCAGCTGGCTCTAATGTTTACACAAACCCGAAAATGCAATTTATTGACAACAAAAATGATGGCTAAACAAGTTTTTCCTTTAATTAATTAATTACCAATACTTTCGAAAGAGACAGAACATTTTGACTTGAAATTACACAAGGGAGGCTTTAGAATAACAGTCATTTTGATTTAATTTCAAAGCAGTATCATTCTGCATCATTGCACATACTTTAACATCTAAAAGAGGTATGAACATGGCCACAAACTGCCTTGTGACAAGTTAATATACTTTCAATTAGACATGTAGCAAAGGGAAAAGAGAAATGGCATACTAATCCCATCAGTTTGAATCATATTACCAGAATGACTGCTGGAGAGCATGAGTGTGGAGTTGTGGGCAAAGCCTACACTGGCATTCCACTCCTTCATATCACATGCTGCAGCTGATTTGATGACTGTGACCTTGCTAGCTCTCAGCTGAGGAATGTCAACTGCATTTGGTGAAACTGAGAGACACTTCTAGTCTCAAAATACAGCCTTAGGAATCCTGAAGTGTTTATGGAAGTGTTCAACTGCGGCACCACAGAGTGAAGGAATACTAGTGTGTTTGTTGAATTGGTAAACAATAGTAAAAATCGAGTGAAGGAAAACGTCCGCTGACTGAGTTGACAATCATAGATTGCATAGGTACTATGAAAGGCAAATAGCCAAACTGATCAGAAAAAAACGTTGTAAAAGCCACAAATCCATACAGACTTATATAATATATATTTTAGACATTTTAATTAAAAACAAGTGAAAAAACAAAATGTACCCCTAAAACCCAGCAAAAGTCATTTTTGTTGTGATTTGCTGTCCTATGGTGAAGAACATTCTGTGGAAAATGTAACCTTTATATCTTTAATATTGACTGAGTAAGGTCATGTCAAAGATTTAAATCATAGTGAAATTAATGGTAGAAATCAAACTTTGATGCTTATTATCGAACAATTAGATTTTGAGACTTTAGCCTGGATTTCACAGAGAGGGTCAGAAATGTGTCCACCCTTTTTAATAAACCCCTTGCAAATATTTACAATAGTATTTCCACCAAACTTCCAATTTCAAAAGTACCATAGTTACTATGGTTTGTTGGTACTTTAAAACCCCTAATTGTTTTCAAGAAGCTATATTTTTATGATATTGGTGGCTAATGCCAAGTTAGCAAAGTTTTACTGTACCATTATTAATACATCCCTCATAAATATTTAAACAGTTTCCACCATTACACCTTAGTTCCACCCAAAAACTTTCGGGGTTACTTTCAAAACCATCGGATCTCAAACAGTGTAAGAAGCTTATATAATTTAATGGAATATTTATTAATTTATGACACTGCTGGCTATCAATTTATCACAGTTTTGTTGTAACGTTAGTAACAAATTAACTTGTATTTTAAGAGGAAACCGCGGTTACCATGGTAACGTAATTGTTTTTGCACTGGATTTATACTTTGCGCTCGTTCAGAAGCATGTAAAATATACATAAGCCCTTATTTATGGGTGATAAATAACCTCTAACCTCCTTCATCACAGCCGCAGTCTCCGTCAGTGAATGTGTCGAAATCATCATCGTCGTCATAATAATCGAACGACAGCGCTTCGTTTTCTCCGTCCGCTTCATTGTATTTCCGTTCGCTTGTCATTCTCCGAGTTTGAGAAATTTAATCTGAGGCGGCAGTCAAACTTTTCCACATTGTCACCTGATATGGCCAAGCCATGGTGAACTTTCACCTCCCCCTCGTTCTCTAGCTCTGTGACACACACATAGCAGCCCGCCTGCGTGAGGAATCACAGCACACTGTGACTATTCATCGCTATCATCACAGAACCAAGAGCTGCGCCGCAGAAGAACTCTGTGAGAGAAGACTGAGGAGAGGACGCCTCCCGTTCCCTGCCGCAAACAAACGGGCTATGCATGCCATGGACTCCAGCGATGGCCCCGGATCTCGGGAGATGTAGTCTTTTGTTCACATAAGGACGCATTTAGAGAATATTATTTATTTATTTAGTGAGATTATAATAATGTCATGTTACTAAATTATATATATATAATAATATGACACAATATTTTACTGTTATCCATTTAACACAACCATGATGACAATACTGTTATAGGCCTACTGTTTATATATTCATATGTAATATAATAGACATTAAAAGCTCAAATGAACAAAATAGTAATTGATAACAATAATGATGATAATAATAACACTTTGCTTTATATTACTAATACTATTTTTATTATATGTAAAATGTAAATAATAAGTAAAATGTACATTTACATTTAGTCATTTAGCATACACTTTTATTCAAAGCGACTTACAAATGATGAAAATAGAAGCAATCAAAAACAACAAAAGAGCAATAATGTGTATATATATATTAGAAAGAAGGAAACAAGTAGACAGAATGTTGTTAGAGGGTCAATTTAAAAATAAAATAATAATAGTAATGCACAATATTTACTAACACAACCATAATTATAGTACTGTAGTCTAGAGACTATGTATTTATATACTGTATATGTAATAAAATAACAGACATACAACATTCTAACAAAATAATTGACAATAATAATTATAAATTAAAAATTATTATTTAAAAATGAATTTAATTATTTGAAATTATTTTAAAACATTTCTATAACCTATGACTTTAATATATATATATATATTTTATTGATTTCAAATATTGATTTCGTAGCCTTTGAGTAAAAGCTGAAGATCTACATCTGTCCGCGCCGCTGGAGGGCGCTGTAAGAGCGGCGATGTTAGCACTCGATAACTATTTATAGAGAAGATTAAAGCACGTGCATGAGAGAGGAGTCTCATTTTCTCTTCGTGTTCACCGATGCAAAAATAGTATAATATATATTTGTTTGGTAACACTTTACAATAAGGTGTCATTTTTTAACATTAGTCAATGTATTAACTAAAATGAACAAACAATGAACAATGCATTTATTACACTATTTATTAATCTTTGTTAATGTTATTTAATGAAAATACAGCTGTTCGTTGTTTGTTCATGTTAGTTCACAGTGCATTAACTAATGTTAACAAACACAACTTGTGATTTGAATAATGCATTAGTAAATGATGAAATTAATATAAGATGAATACATTCTGTAGAAGTATTGTTCAAGTTTACTAATGTTGTTGACTAATGAACCTTATTGTAAATTTTGACCTATTATGTTATACATTAAAAACAATTCTCTAGTTTAGCTCTCATTCTGTTGGAAGCAAACCTGCAGTCTCAAACTTTATTATTGTACATATAGTCAAATAAGGGAACATTCAATGCATTGCCTGATACAGAAATAAAGACGATTGCTTCAGAGAGCTGCACACTCTTACAGAGTCCTTCGGGTCATACTCAGTCTGTTTTACTTTTTCTTTTTACATCTGATATTCTGAAAAATGTTTAAGATCTTCTCATCAGAGAGTTTGTGTGCAGGTTTGAAGTTTGAAAATCACAGATGCTTTAAAGGCAAGATAAAGAACAGGCAAAGGTATATAATGCCTTAATACAATCAAACTATATTGCACAGGCACAGTATATTATACATGTAACATATGGAAATAAATGTATTACACACAGAGATATTTAATGTAGATCTGCTGTTGATTGTGGTTCAGTTTGAGCTTCGAGGTCAGTTGACCATTTTAATAACGATCAGCTTAGCAATGATCCATGAGAATGAGTTATAAGCAGAAAGACTGCGATAACATGAGCTTTACATCTATACTGATTCTAATTTCCATATAAAATAACCTGTAATATCCTGTAAAATAACTACAATATGCTGAAATTATACATTATTTACAATGATTTCATGATACCTAACATGGATCAACCCATTTGGCCTTCAAACACTTTTCATTTTCATGTTATCTTAATACATATCTTAATTTCCCTGTGGACAGAGTAATGCAATATTCATGAAACCACATGATGAATGTGGCCTTGATGACAAACTGCATAAGCAAAACACAGATCCAGAAATGCTGTGTTCTTATTGCATGCAACACTTCGACCCACTTTAAACTCCCAGATGTTGCTTTTATTCTTCATGATGATTTCAAAGGAGATACATTGATAGTAGAAGGCCATTCATGCAGAAGTGCTGTGTTGAGAGTTGATTGCTTTATTCTAGGATCTGAGAGAAGTTGAAGACATTGACATCTGTCTTCTTGACATTTGTTTTATTGTAAGATTTTAATTTTTTCGAATGCAATAATATGCCTTACTCAAACACCTGCTTTATTTTGCTTAAAGGAACAGATTTAGTGACATTTAAATCTGCATTACATCATTTGCTCACCAATGTGTCCTCTGCAGTAATTAATAGGAATTTGTGAGCTATTTCCAAAACGGCCAATTTCAGAACTCGAATTTTGAATATTTATATACAAAGGTGTTCCTGTGGCTCAGTGGTAGAGCATTACGTTAGCAAGTGCAGAAGGTTGTGGGTTCAATTCCCAGGGAACACACATACTGACAAAAATGTATAGCCTGAATGCACTATAAGTCGCTTTGGATAAATGCATAAATTTAAATGTAAAGGTTTTGCAGTGCAGCATATTAATAATTCATGAGCTTGACTAAAAGAGGTTATAAGCACCAAGCATTTCATGAACTGTTGAACAGCATGCAACAGTAGCATCGTTTTTAGAGACACCAAAGCTCTTTTCCATCTGTGCTATTATGTCCCAGCTGTAGCTTTTAGAGCTTACTAAATCTTGCTAAACCCATGAGATCAAACTCTGCAACTCTTCAATCTTGCTCTCTAGCACATTTGGTCCAGGCTATTAATGTGTCCTTTGTTTAATGCATATTTGTAAGCTGTTTTCACCAATCTCTCTAATGCCTCAATGTTGCTGTATGCAATCAAAACACAACTCTTCAGTGAGAGAATGAGATCATCACGCTCTTTTCTGAGAAATACTCAAGCCAATTCAATTCAAAGAACCAGTGCGGATTCTTGAGACATTTTCAATGAGTGTTATTATACACTATTACAGCATTTATTCTTCTTTTAAATTTGCTTTTATTTTTAAATGTTAACTTTACATGTGAATTTAGTTAAAATGAAAGTTCTAATTTCTGTGTTTGTGTGTGTAGGCTATATATATATATACAATTTTATTTAAGCTTTTCAGTTAACATAATAATTTTAATAGTTTTAATTTTAGTAAATTTAGTCCACTTTATTTTATTTATTTATTTTACAATAACAATACTTATAAGACTATATGTTTATTTTATCGAAAATTAAAAAAAGAGATTTAAAATGACTGTTTAACTATTTAAAATTAAATTAATTATGAATTCATGAATTAAAATAAGATATATCAAGTAATCATCATTGTCAGATATTTATACAAATATTACTATAAATACAATAATAAACATATTTATGAAAATCCAGTTAGCATCATCAGCCTTTTGAGAATTTGATAATTAGTTTGTAGTCAAAGATTGGACTGTGGTGAAAATTCAATATATTGAGCTAAATATCTGTTTATCATCCTGTAGTTAATAAAAAAAAAAAAAAAATGCCAGAATTGCTATTATTTAATATATTTTACAATACCATCATGCTGTGTTGACACTAAATTACAGAAAGTAAAAACACATTTAATGAAAAATTGAAGAAAACAATGTATATTTTCTCTATTCTACCACTTGTTTTGTCTTAATTTAACCATTCAGTTCTTAGTTTGGCTTTATAAAGGAGAAGCATACACAAAAATTACAGACAGGCCAGAAATCAAAACATGAGCTTAAAACAGAGATCTGATGAGTTTCATTCTTATCTAGAAATATTCCCTCTTGTGCTAGACCTTAAGGAAAGACTACAATGAATCTCTGTTCCTGTGCGAGGGATTACCCACGTGACTCTTTTAATGACAGTAAAGCCAGCTGGTCATTCGCTCTCGGTCTGTAAGTCCCTGTGTGTGGGATTGTGGTGCATCTGCGTGTGATTTCTTTCATGTGAACATGCGTGTCTTGTTTTACACAGGACAGTTGCTGCTGTGAGTTCACCTGGTCTCACATTACAGTCACACAGAGGCAGGGGGCGGACGGCGGTTTCAAAGGCAGCCTGGAAGATGTAAACTAATGGTCTATCCCTTTTACTTCTCATTTCGACCATTACAACAAATGATAAGAAGGCTTAAGACAATTTTCTTGAGATCTTTGTTAAGGGCAAAATGTACAGTCTTCTAGGAATGTTCTTAATGTGGCTGATGTATGACCTCTGGTGGCCTTTGAGCTCAGATAGAATATATGACCTAATGACTGTGTTTTTGTTTTTTTCCAGGGTCATCAGACCGCCCTGCACCGGGCAGCTGTTGTGGGAAACCATGATGCCATCTCTGCCCTCATCCATGGAGGCTGTGCACTTGATTTACAAGACAAGGTCTGTTCATTTGTATTACAAAAATCCTTATCTTGTTTCTTAATGATTATTATAGTATCAGAATTATTATAACGTATACAAATACAAGATTCAGGAATATTTTAATAAAATTGTCAGATGTAAAAAAAAAAAACACTGCAACTTACTGAAAAAAAAAAAAGTATTTATTTATTTGTGGTAAAATCAATGCTATAGAGTCTAATTTTCTTTCATCAGGAAGGAAACACTGCTTTGCATGAGGTATCATGGCATGGATTCAGTTCATGTGTAACGCTACTGGTCAAAGCTGAGGCTAATGTCCAAGTGAAGAACAAAGTATGTCATTTTCATGTGCATTATTTTAGATTGACTTTGATATTAAACCAGATGTTTTATTTAAAGAAAAATGTATATAGGCCTATATATATATATATATATATATATATATATATATATATATGTGTAAAATTATAAAATACTAAAGAAGTTTCTTTAAAGACCCCAACAGATATTTTGAAAAGCAACTATTTATTTGCTGTGTTTAAGTATTTCATTTTGAAACAGGAAATTCAAAAGCTATCAGCTTTTATTTGTATTATTATTTTTTTAAAACGTTTAATGTGCTTTTCATTTGGACAACAAAAGGAAATTTTGATAACACAAACTTAAAACAACATACATTCAAATACATACATAGACAAAAATCCTCCAATCAGCTTTTGGGTTTGATTGGCTACAGCCTAGAAACATCAACACCATGGTTTGCTGTTTTATAGTCAGCTGATAAAGGGGAGAGAAATTCTCAATTCTCTAAAGAATATTTCTTTAGAGAATATTTAGAATATTTAATTGTACAGACAAAAAATATATACAATTGTCCATATATATACATATAATAGTTTATAGGCTTTATATGAAAAAGAAAAGAAACTATCAAAATAATTGTCTTTCTTAAAAAAAGCTGCTAATGTTTTGTCAGTTTGCTGTATATGAACAGAAAGCTAACAGATATGGACTGAAACCCACTAAAACCCAACATTTTCAAAACTGGAGATGTTCTTTTAAATGTAGAAACTCTGTTTTAGTGAATTCTGATGAATGATCTTTGCAATCAGTTTCTATTCCATTATTTAAACTGTATTATTATTTTATTTGTAAAGGCAGGAAACACACCTCTACATCTAGCGTGTCAGAATGGACATTCCCAGACCGCTCGAGTGCTACTACTAGGTGGAGCGATGCCTGACAGCAAAAACAATGCATGTCTCGTCTAAAATCATTACAATCTATTTTAAATGATTATATCAATTGCAAACTGAAAGTAAAAAGTTCAATTTTAAACCCTGAAAGAGAAGTGCAATCCTTTCTTTCCTTCCAGGCAGGTGACACATGTTTACACGTTGCTGCACGCTACAATCACTTGGCCATGATTAAGATCCTCTTGGGCTCTTTCTGCTCTGTGGCGGAGAAAAACCAGGTCAGATCCTCATTCGGATTGTTTTGAATCCAGCACCAATGTGGTTTATTTTTGTGTGTCACCGCTGTGTCCTAGTTTCTAAATTATTTTATCTAAGTTAATAGGTAATTATGCAATAAACTGTCAAAAGAAAGCAAAACTACATAATTAATTATGGCTTGATAGTGTATTATTTTATACTTCAACAAACCATAATAAAGTGGCACACAATGAAAAATTAAGAGACAAATAAACAAAAATAAAATGGTAGATTGTGGTTTAGATTACAGCATCTAGTAATTGCTTACAATTACAGCTTATTTTGGTCATAATCTTGTGTAAAATCAACATATTTTACAGATCGGAGACACTGCGCTGCATGTCGCTGCTGCCCTAAATCACAAGAAAACTGTCAATCTCTTACTGGAAGCAGGAGCTGATGCGAACATCAAAAACAATGTAAATCATAATCTCAATCTCTTTATGAATATGAAAGTTAAGTTAATATGAAAGTAAGTTGTAATGGGGGCTGGGGTTGGATGATGCTATAGCTCAACCTACAGTACGTATCACAAATTGGACTGTAAAGAAGTACAGTGTCTGTTAAATGTCAGTTTATTTACACACTATATCTATCAACAGATAGGCCACACTGCTCTTGATAAAGCCCGGGACAATAACAACCGAGATTTGGCTATTCTGTTAGCAAAATCCAATCAGGTAAGTAATGTTCTTACATTCAAAGTTTTCCATTTAGAAGCAGTTCATTGTCCTGCTCTTTCAAGCACAGCATTATATGATTATTTAATTCACTTTTGACTGAATAAGCTCTACTGAACAAACCGGTTTGATGAATGACTCTATGACTCACTCATAAAGGCAATCCCCTCATTCATTAAATGATTCAGTGTTTTTAAAGGGGTCATCGGATGCTAAATTCACTTTTCAAGTTGTTTGAACATAAATGTGTGTTGGAAGTGTGTGTACACATCCATCCTATAATGATAAAAATCCACAGTGTTTTTTAAATCCCTATTTTAAAACCTCCTTTCTCAAATCAGGCTGTTCTGAGATTCCTGTCAGAATGACATAGTTCTGCACAGGCCCCTCCCACGATAGTTGATTGACACGACCGTCTTACCTTAGACCCGCCCTGAGTGAGTTTAGAGCTGTCTGCCATTGTATCGAATCCGGTTCAGGGGAAGACAAGAAAGTCCAATTAAGCGATTGAGGTGTTCTGTTGTTGGATATAATAATGAATAAAGCAGTCATCATTAACTCCCGACATCTGATTAACGTTAAGAAGGTGTTTTTTACACTACCATTGAGAAACTTAAACCAAAGTATGTTATAGACTTTTAACCTAAAGAATCATATTAACTTGTGGAAAATGGGCATCCGATGACCCTTTTAAATGAACTGGTGGTCAAATGATTCAAATGACTCACTCATGAACACAATCACATGTTTGCCATTCAATAAAAGCTCAGTGTAATGAAAAAATGCAAACTCTGGAAATTGTTTTTTAACAGGTGAATTAATTTTAGCCTGAGCGCTTCATTATAAGAACAATACTGCGAAAGACATGAGCTAAATGGTCAAACATATGCCTGCAAAAAAAAAACACCAGTGAAATGCAAAAATGAGCTTTTTTATATAAATATATTTGAATTCGAATAGGTTTTATTTTGTATTTTTTTTATTTCAATTTCATTTTAGTTAAAGTTTTACTTATTATAAATTGTTATACATATATATTTGTACTATTATTATAAATACAATTTGATTGTGTTTTTGTGATTTGTATTGTTTTTTTTAATGTTTTTAATATGTCGAGAGAGAGAGAGATAAATATTATAATAGCCCACAAGGCGCAATATGCCCACATGGCTATTGGCGCAGACAAACTTTTTTTACAGGTGCTAAATTAAATAACCATCCAAACTTCAATACTTATTTTAACAGTAGCATACTGTAACACAGGTTGTATGTCCCTGCTTAGGTGCAGAGGTTTGCTCGAGGAAAAACTGTGAGAAAACGAAGAGATGTCTTGCGGGCCAAGAGGAGAACTCAGTCCCTCCCCAGAGTTCATTCCCGAGAGAAGGTGGGACATTCAGATAAGATTCCCATCTAGAACGACATCTAAGCTGCTGCAGATTCATCGTTTGTAATATGATTGGGGTCTAGGGGCCAGCGAGAAGAAATGTCACATGACTACTAAGCTTCCATAACCCTAAAAGAGATCAGAGGTCATGTGATTGTTTTCGCCTAAATCTCCCTCTCATGCTAAGCACTCCCATCATCGTGCAGGACTATACTGAAGTGGCAGAAGACACAAACAACAGTGATCAAGTACATCAACCTGAACACAAAACAGCAACGCTGAGCACGAGGAGAAAGAGCAGGAGCCCAAGAAGACAGGTAGTGATCTTAAATTTAAATCCTTATTAATTAATACCTATTTAATATTTCATACTCTAATATTATTTTTCAGTAATGACATTACATTTTATTTCTGATTATATCCTGTATAATTGAGTATGTGACGAATAAACGAACCTTGAACCTTGATGTTGACTGTATATTATTGTGCTTATTATATGGCTTAATAGTTAAATAAAAAAAAAAAACACATTTATTTTATTGGTTTAACCTAATATAATCAGGTGGACTCAAGTCGTATTATTATTTTTGTCTTACAACAAATTAAATTAGATGTTATCACATTTTTAGGTGACAATTTTTTTAATGATCCGTGAGGGTTTATTTTGCAATAATGAAATGGTGACTGTACATTATTCTGCTTATTAGAAGGTTTAATAACTTAATTGAATAACTAATTCATTTAAAATGAATAACTTTTCTCAATCTTAATGTTACTATTTCATTAAACTATTTTTTTTAAACTAATTTTACTAAAAAAAAAAATTTTTTTAATCATCGGAATTGCTTTTATCAGTAGGCTATAACCCAATATAATCAGGTAGACATGTTAAATGTTTTGGTCTTAAAACAAGTTCATTTAGATGTTATCACATTTTTAGGTGACACATTTTACCTGAACAATGTTTCCTCCTATAATGTAGCCTATGTGTTTTAATAATTCCTGTACTGGCATGAACATTTAAAAAAGTACTCTGTTCAATAATTCTAAATGTGTTTTTGCTGTTAAAAAAGTTGGAACATGTGTTCTGGAGAGAGCATCAGCTACATGTGAGAGGATCTCCATCCCAGAGAGTAAAACACAGCAGCCCCAGCTCTCGGGAGAAAGAGGAAGCTCCTGGAAAAGCCTATCAAGTTTATACACTATACAGGGATAAAGATGGACAGATAAAGCAGGTAAACTCTACATTAGAGTGCAATGCATTTGTTTGTTTTAAACCTCTTAACCAGTGTCTGCAAACAGGCTCCGGCAAATGACTGTCATTGTAAGCCCCTCATTAAAACGCTGGAGAATAAGCTGAAAGCCACAAAGATGGAGATGAGGTCAGAAATTCACACTGTCCAAGAGGAGATCAACTGCAGGCTGGGCAGAATAGAGCAAAAAAACAAGCACCAGGTTTGTTGTTTGCTGTGAGCTTTTTTGTTTAGAATTTCCTTAACTTACAGAATATCTATCTAGCCTCTATATTTGGAGATGAAACCCTTACTGTACATTACTTTTTAAAAGTTTGGTACATTTTGACAAATAATTTTATAAAATGTCTATTATGCTTACAAAAACTGAATAAAAAATACAGTAAAATATAGTAATAGTGTAAAATATAATTCACATTTTAAATAACTATATTCTATTTTAATATATTTTCAAATGTAATTTATTAATGTGATGGCAAAGCTGAATTTTCAGCAGCCATTGGTCCAGTGTCACACGATTATTCAGAAATTATTCCAATATGCTGAATTTGTGATCAGCAAACGTTTTAAAATATGATCAATGTTGAAAATAACTGTGTTGCTTTAATATATTTGTTATATTACAAAAATCTAAATTATTTGATGAATAGAAATGATTTGAATGGTTTAATTCATAATAAGACTATTTGATATATAAATATTTTGTAACATTATAAATGTCTTTTGGTCAATTTAATGTATCCTAGTTGAATAAAAAAAAATCTTACTGACCCTGAACTTTTGAATGGTAGTGTATTATAAATAAAAAATAAGACTATTAATGAAAATTCTTCAATTGGGCATTCTAGGAATTTGAATGAAAAATGTATATGAATATAAGTAGTACCATTGAATAACTTACAAGAAGAAAGACATGGCTGTTTGTAATCCCTATGGATAAAATAAATTGGAAAAATCACTTCCAAAACCAATGGCAGTGAAAATGTGGTAGTTAGAGACTCTATATCTCTATATCTCTTTCTGTTCAGATTAAAGTTCTTGAGAAACTCACACAGGAGCGTGTGTCGGCGGAGAGGATGGAGTGTCATTATCAAATCAATCAGAGAGCCACCCTGGAACGCATGGAGGGCGAGAGAAAACAGGTACAACACCTTTAGAGAAGAGATGCACAACCACAGTCGCAGAGGCCTTGGCATCACTGATTAAACTTATGCTGCTCTGTTTTTATCTTTCAAGCAGGTGGCTGCTACTAATGCTGTTAAAAGCTGGTGCATGTCTAAGATTCAGGATCTTGAAGTGCGAACGCCTGCAGAGACACAATACTACAAACTTCTGCGCTCTCCATCGGTGGATCAGTCTCTGGTGGATTCAGACCCTGAGGGTCTCCCGCTGCTGTCACTCATCTCTGAGGAGAGCTCCAGCTCACTGGCCACCTACGTCAATGTTTTACCCAGCCCAGGAGCAGGTCCTAACAATGACGGGAAAAGTCTTGAATTTGGGGACGCACGTGGGAGGAGATACTTTGAGATGAAGCTGAACGGTTCTTCAGGTTTGAAAAAATCCATTTAATTATTTTTTCAGCATAGTAACAGTTACAGTAAAAATACCTTAACACCCTTAAAGCAAGATGTACACTTAGCTAAAAAGCACATTGTATACAAAATATATTAATATTGGACTTATTTTTAGAAAATGTATCTTGAATACAGAGGTTTTTTTATATTTATAATATTTTCTTCATGAGAAACATGAACTGAACTGACCTCCCCAACCTATATGACTGCCATAATGTGGCATATATTTCTGTGAAACGGTCTATTAAAAAAGAAAAAGTTGAATTTAGGTTTGAAAATTGTATTTCATCACTACCATTATTTATAGTAAAAATAACTAAACATCCTTAAAACATGATGTACATTTAAATAAGAAACATATTAATATATTACGGTTGTAGAAAATTAATATTGAATACAATGTATTTTTATTTTATTTATATAATTTTGAAGTATATTTGTTTCATTTATGTTAAAGTGAACATGAACTGGCCTCCCCAACCCATTTTATTGCCATAATGTGACATACTGTATTTCTGAGTGGACCAGGATATACTCAAAAGTAAGAATCACTGATTAGTTGTTCATAAAGACCAAACTAAATATTTGAAGAAATTAATAATAGTGTTTTATTTTTATTTATCTATCAAGCATTAAACATTTTTATTATATTATTTTAAGTGATTTTGTTTTGTTTTTATTATGCTCTAAAATAAGACCTTTAATAGGAAGAGATTAAAATGAGTAAAATATATTTAATGAGAGTGCATAACAGTAAGAAAGAAAGAAAGAAAGAAAAATATTTTGTTTTTCTAAAATATCTTTCTACATTCATACAGATGAATATCATAACCTGACAGCTCCTTCAATGGTCAAACACAAACCTCCATCAAGAAAACTGGCAACTGCTGACCCCAAGTGGCACCGAGCAGAAGTGCAGGAGGCTGGTGTCTCAAAGTCCAGGTCAGACAAAGGGAAGAACTCAGTAACAGCAGTGGCAGCAGCAGCCTGTCCACACCCAGCAAGCATTTCAATGACAGTGAAACAGAACCAGCCCCGGCCCGGCCTGGAAACACAGCAGGCACCTGAAGGACAGGATTAAAGCACATCACGCTCAAACCCAGCAGAGCAACACCATGAAGACCCTGGAGATGTTTTCCCAGCGGCCCGTGGAGGCCACCTTCATTCAAGAGCGGGCAACCTTGCATGCCATGGAGGTGACACAGCGTTTCTTTGAGACAGTCTCCACACAACTGGAACGCTGGTACGAGAGGAAGATCCAGGAAGCTCAGAAGGCGGCAGAACAGAAAGCTCTACAGGACAGAGCCAGTCTACTGGAGAGGATCAACATGCTGGAGGAAGAGCTACAGAAGCTTCGCACTAACACTAATACAAACTCTTGACACATACGGTACTAACTCCAGATACCTTGATTCCACCTAATATTAAAGTCATGGCAATATAAATGAGACTGGAGCTTTGTAAACACTGGGTAAATTACAGTAATTTTATTAAACACAGGGATGCAAAACCTGTGGAAAATGTACAATTTAGAATACTGAGAATCAGTTTAATTTTGACAATGGCAGAAATTATTATACACACGTGGTCAGAATTGTTGGTACCCTTGGTAAATATGATCAAAGAAGGCTGTGGAAATAAATCTGCATTGTTATCCTTTTGATTTATTATTTAAAAATTCACAAAAATCTAACCTTTTATTGGAGAATAAGAATTTAAAATGGGGAAATATCATTATGAAATAAATGTTTTTTTCTCTAATACACATTGGACACAATTAACGCCACCATTTTATTCAATACTTTTTGAAACCTCCATTTGGCAGTTTAACAGCTCTAAATTTTCTCCTATAATGCCTGATGAGGTTAGAGAACACCTGACAAGAGATCAGAGACCATTCCTTCATCCAGAATCACTCCAGACACTTTAGATTCAAAGCTCCATGTTGGTGCTTCTCTTCAGTTCACCTCACTCATTTTCTACAGGGTTCAGGTCAGAGGACTGGAATGGCCACAGCAGAAGTTGGTTTTGTACTCAGTGACCCATTTTTGTGTTGTTTTTGAGGTTTATGTTTGGATTATTGTACATTTGGAAGATCCAAACATGGCCCATTATAAGATTTCTAACAGAGTCAGTCACTTTTAGATTTTTAATCTGTTGGTATTTGATAGAATCCATGATGCCATGCGTCTAAACAAGATGTCTAGGACCTCCAGCAGAAATACAGGCCCACAACATAAAAAATACAGCAGTATATTTCATTGTACACATGGGGTACTTTTTATCCCTGTCTTCACCAAACCCATCTTGAGTGTTTGCTGCTAAAAAGCTCATTTATTAGTTTCATCTGACCATAGAAGCCAGTCCCATTTGAAGTTTCAGTCGTGTCTGACAACTGAATATGCTGGAGGTTGTTTTTTGGTGAAAGCATTTTCTTTTCTTGATTTTTTTATTGAAACCCTCCCAAACAACATGTGGTGATGTAGGGGCTGTTTGATCATTTTTAAAAAGGTTTTCTGACCCCGAAACTTAACCTTTTTCTGCAATTCTCCAGCTGTGGTTCTTGGAGAGTCTTTAGCCACTCAAACTCTCCTTCTCACCGTGCATTAGGACGATATAGACACACGTCCTCTTCCAGGCAGTTTCGTAACATTTTCTGTTGATTGGAAATTCTTGATTATTGCTCTGATGGTGGAAATGGGAAATTTCACTGCTCTAGCTCTTTTCTTAAAGCCACTTTCTAATTTGTGAAGCTCAATTATCTTTGGCTGCACATCAGAAATATATTCTTTGGTTTTCCTCATTGTGCTGGGTGATTAATTTGGAATTTGGCTTTCATTTTAAAAAGCCATAGAGAGGTAATATTTGGTTTTCTATAGTAAAGTGAAGGTTAATGAAGACTGGTCTCAAAAAATATATATACAAATATAACGCCAAATTAGCATATTTATTATGTGACAGTTAGGACTGGAGCAATGATTACAAAAAAATCATCTTAGCATCACAGGAATAAATTATATATTTTTTAATGTATTAAAATAGAAAACCATTATTTTATATAATAATATTTCACAATATTGGAATCCCCCTTTTAATTACTTATATTTTTAAACATACATGTCATTATTTCCTAAATAACAGGAACAAATCCTTTGTGTTCCACTTAAGAAAGAAAATCATACAGTTTGGGATGGCATCAGTGAGTACAAAATGACAGAATTGACAATTTGTATATGTGAATAAATTATTGCTTTAAATGTGAATTAAATATCTTCACTCCAACAATATGATGTTAGATTGTATGAATTGAATATTGTAAATTAGGTGACTTTCAGTCAGTCAATTATTAATGACAAGATTAATAGTGAAACCCTTTCTTTTTAATCCTAGATGGAATTACTTTGTTACATAGCTCTGATCATGTTGTTGTAAAATATAATATATTGTTTAGTTCTTCAGTCCGTGTACCTGTACATAATATAATTAAAATGTTTTAATTAAATTGCAATTATAGTTGCTCAACTTGAGAATGAAGAGAACTGTTTAAAATGCATGTAAGAATGCCGTCTGTTTTGTTGTCATTGATGCATAAGAATTCATGCCATACATGTGAAATCTATTAAAAGTTTGATGAGTCAAATGTTGTATAACACTCAGTTCATGACCCTCCATGATCTCTGCAGCACAGCATTTCTGTTTTTGCAGGGGTCTAACAGGTCAGATGCATCATTCTGTATATACAGTGTCAGATTTCATTAGTGAATCTTATATTTTCACAAACAATTTATATCTTTTCCACTAAATAATCATGTTCACTACAAACTTGAAAATGATCTAAAATTTTGAAACTCAAGACCAAAATAATTAAACTATATAACGCAATCCTCAAAGTCTCACATTTTAGATGTTTTCAAGGGAATGCTATTCACGCTCTGTTCTTTGCCCCGTTCACACCCTAAACCTCTTCTCAGTAAATATCCGCAGGCGTGCTGGAATCTCAATCTCTCGAAATAATCAAATCAGCGCTGCACGAGTCTGTATTGATTGAAATGGATCAGAGTGAATTAATCTATCAGCATGGTGGACGTCCATCCCACTGCCTCCATACCTTTTCGAACTCCCGTCCTAAACATGTTTTTGCTCTACACAACAAAAACAAAAGGCTGTTGCAGTGGCTACATTATTCTGTTATACATCACTACAGGTTTAAATATTTAGATTTTTGCAGTGATTTTTGAATAGTATTTAAATTGGCAGTAAGAATAAAACTCTGAACAAAGAAAAACTAATTATGACAGGCTAAAGAGTAGCTAAGCCTATAATCTACGCACATAAACCCTTCTTTTTAGGAAAGTTCCAGGATGGGATGTCATTAAACATTTTTATTAGTAATTAATGTGATCACAACTCACTAATTAGCTACTAATAACGCTTTCACTCCCACCGTTATAGACCCTTTTCATGTTAGTAAACATTGTGACGTTTTTATGTGGGCGGAGCTTAAGTGGCGGCAGAAAGATTCCACTGACCGCTTCACTAACGCTAGCTGTCAAAAAGCCTGTTTTAGGAACTAGGAACTAAAGTTAATTTAATGTTTCCTAGAGGGACGATTTTTAGAGTTACTTGCCTGTGAAGACAGTTGTCTGTCTTTGTTTATGCTGCTGCTATGTTTTCTGTAATGTGTTCATATAATACAAGTAAGCCTGAACAATATTGTATGCAATCATTATGTTATGCATGCTATTGCTATTTCTGATATTTACTGTTCACGTAGTTCCGTTTGATCGGTTATTTGCGGCCGCGATTTGCCGCGATGATTCTGCTGAGTCATCATTATTATCTCAGTAAGTTAGCTGTCACATACGTGTTTACTTATTTAACTACATATACAAGCGGGTATTATTCAGCTCGTTATTGTGTTAGTGTTGACCATATTGTCACTTTGAGTACAGACATTTCTGTTAAATATATTTGAGTTATTTATGCATATTCACTGATAATACAATTGGTACTATGATATTATATAATGTCAGTTGATATTAATGGCAATTTATAAATATGTTAATAGTTAGTAATTTGTCATTATTTTCCCTTGTTTCTTTGTAGACCAACATCTCATTTCATACCAGAAGCATATGTAGATACATATTGAAAATAAATAAACATCTCAATCTGAAGACTTCTCCTGATTCTCTGACCGGAATCTGGTCCATATTTGCCGCCTCAACCAGTTGTAATTTAAAGGTAGTAAGCTTTGCTACATTAATTTGGTCCTTCGAGCCGGATTGAGAGCAACATCAAACCAGTATGGACCCAACAGTAAGTGACAAAGAGACAATGGACAGACCTCGCCGCAGGACAAACCTGCCGCCTCACCTGGTTGATTATGAGGTTAGCTACCAACCCGCAGAAGACCATCCTCCTAAAGCTTCTACCCACTGTCCCAGTCAACCTAGAAGCAGCTCAAGGAAAACGTCTCATAGCGGTACCAGTTCTCATTCCAGAACCAGTAGGCGTTCCATTACTTCCACTGGCATTTATCTTCCACCAGAACTCTCTAGTGTCCAGACTGCTGTTTTAGAGGAGAAGATTAAGCAGAGACAGTTTGACAGTCTCCAGCAGCAGGTACAGGATGATTCACTCGCTGACATGGAATATCAGCGGCTGCAGACTCAAGCTAAAGAAGCTCAGCGCCTTCAGGAGCAGGCTCTCGCAGCTAAGGAGGCTTTGTCTAAGCATCTAGAAAGACAGCGCAAGCTGCAACAAGCAGAGACTGAACTTGAGGTAGCAAAGCTTGTATCTTCCATGCTCTCTAAAGACTCTGGTTCAGCCACTCCTGTGCCTCCAGGCTCACCAGCCAGCCCTTTGTCTCCACCTCAACCTAATCAGAGTAGTCCAGCCATGAGTCCGCAGGCTCCCTGGTTGTCTCAGCAGCCCTTTCCTCAGTCACCAGCAGTGACATCATCTGTACGGCCTTCCTTAGCTGATCAGATACTACTGGATGATGTGTCACAGCTGTCACTTAGACCACTGGCGCTGACATTACCTACCACTGAATCCGTGAGTGTTTCCTTTCCTCCAGTGTTCCACTTACCACAAGCAGTTTCATCGCCAGTCTCTACAGTATCTCAGACTGTCCCCATTACTGCGCCATTACGCACGGTGAGGTCAGCATCATATGTGGCACCTCAGCCTTCATCAGTTGCCACAGTTATGTCCACTGCTGCGCACTCCATGAGTATGAGCATGCCGTCTGTGCCACAGCAGCTTACTACTGCCCCACTGCCGATGCCTACAAGTCCATATTTGATACAGCAGTCAGTAATCCCTCCAGAGAGCATGCCCATCAGCTGCGACCTCCAATTACTAGCCAGCAGGCATCATCCATGCCACCTAATGTTAGCTTTGCTCAGCCACACTCATTCCTGCACCTCCCCCCCACATATTCTGCACACCCTAGTACAGAGCTACTGTTTGCCTCAGCTTATGGCATCCCACAACCTAAGCTACCAGTGTTTGAAAGTGGTAATGAGAGTGACTTTGCCCTGTTAAAATTGGCTTTTGACAATTTATTAAGTAATCACAGCTATCTCAGTGAGCAGTACAAATACCATGTCCTGTTAAGCCATTTGAAGCTTCCTAGTGCTCAGCAGCTAGCTAAAGCCTACATGTATCATCAGCATCCATACTCAGCTGCGCTGCAGGCACTTCAGGACAAGTATGGGCAGCCAAGACAACTTGTGCAGTCCGAGCTGGGTGCCATCATGAACAGTCCACCACTTAGGCTGGGTGATGCTAATGCTTTTGACTCCTTTGCCTTATCGGTACAATCATTGGTAGGCATGTTGAAGACTCTTGAAGGCCAGAACGGTTACGAGCTCATGTGTGGCTCTCATGTGGATCGTCTGCTCAGCAAGTTGCCACCTGCATATCGTGATAGCTTTGTTGAAAACTGCCTGAGCAAGGGTATTCTACAGACAGGCACAGACAAAACCTATACACTTCATGATCTGGCCACCTGGTTAGAGATTAAGTCCCAGGCAAAATGCATCTCCAGCCGAGCTGCAGCCCCGCAGAGTGACTCACCCAAGTCCCATGGTAAACTTACAACATCTACCCGTTCAAAGGAGCGATATACACCTGTTTTGTTGACCAGTGAGAGAGGCACAAAGGGTCCTGATGCTGCAGCACAGAAATCTAGTTCAAAGCCCAGGCCATATTGTCCTCATTGTGATAGCAGGGAACATTACCTCAATGCCTGTGACCAGTTTAAGAAACTAACTACAGCTCAAATTATCACTTGGATTAAAGAGGGAAATCGCTGCTGGAGGTGTGGCCGAACTCATGCAGTGGAGGTCTGTAACCTCAAGCGTCCATGTGGTGTCTGTAAAGAGTTACATCTTACAGTTCTGCATGATTCTGTTAATGATACTTCCAGGGCTGTTCTCATGGTCAGTTCGTCACCTACCAGTATTTACCTTGATCGTCCTAACCGTTCACCCAAGGTCATGCTGAAAGTGGTTAAAGTCCTGCTACACAGTGGTGAACGAACCATGGAAACCCACGCAGTTCTTGATGACGGGTCAGAGAGAACAGTAGTGCTTCAGCCAGTAGTGCAGCAGCTTAAATTATCTTGTACCCCTGAATTGCTCCCCTTGCAGACAATTCACCAGTGTCACACTGAACTCGCAGGATCATCTGTATCTTTTGAGGTGTCGTCAGTATCCAAGCCTCTGAAGAAATTTGCTATATGCAATGCATTCACTGCTACCGGTCTGTGTCTTGCAGAGCACAACTACCCCGTGGCTGCTCTCCAGAAAGCTTATCGACACCTGAGGGACCTGCCACTGCCTCCTATGGACAGAGTGAAACCACTCCTTCTTATTGGGTCTGATATGCCGCATCTCCTGACACCAGTTCAGCCCATATGCAAAGGCCCAGTGGGGGGACCCATTGCTGTTCATACACAGCTAGGATGGTCTCTCCAAGGCCCAATGAGTCCCATGCAGCCCTCACGGGGAAATCAACAGTGCCTCCACATTATGACAGTTCCAACTCATGATGACCTGATCCATCATGTGGAAAGACTCTGGCAAGTTGACACCCTCCCATACAATACCAAGATGGTTACCAGGTCCAAACAGGACAAAGAGGCTTACAACTTGCTGCAAAATGCCACCATCAGAGTGACGGTGGACTGTGTACAACGATATGCTACCCCATTACTGAGACGAACCCCTCTTAGCTTACTCCATGCAGATAAAACAGCGGTTCTCCCCAGTTTACGCCGCACTGAGCGCAGACTGACACGGGATCCTGAGAGGGCTAAAGTGTACTGCAGTGAGATCCGGAAGTTGGAGTCAGCCGGTTATGTGGCTAAGATAACTGCAGAGGAAGCGGGCCAGAGTGCAGAGTCTTGGTTCATTCCGCACCACATGGTGCAACACAATGGTAAAGACAGAATTGTATTCAACTGCTCGTTCCAACATCAAGGGCAGTCTTTAAATGATCAGCTTCTGCCAGGGCCAACTTTGGGACCATCCTTACTAGGTGTCCTCCTAAGATTCCGCCAGCACACTGTTGCTATCAGTGGAGACATCAAAGGTATGTTCCACCAAGTCCGCTTGCTACCTGGGGACAAATCTGTACTGCGTTTCCTTTGGAGAGACATGTGCAGGGAAGCAGAACCTGAAATATATGAGTGGCAGGTGCTTCCGTTTGGCACTACTTGCAGCCCCTGCTGTGCCATTCATGCCCTCCAGTACCACGTCCAAGGGCACAAAGATGATATAACCGACTTAGTTGATATTGTGGAACATGCATTCTATGTCGACAACTGCCTTCACAGTGTACCAACGACAAGTGAGGCTAAAGTGATAGTGGATGGGCTGCGCCAGCTCCTTTCCGAAGGGGGTTTTGAGATTAGACAGTGGGCATGCAATGTGCCATCCGTGATCCAACACCTACCTCCAGAGGCCAGGTCTGCGAATAGTGAGCGCTGGTTAACACAAAGCAGTACTGACCTTCAGGAACTCACTCTTGGTCTGCGGTGGGATTGCATCAATGACACCCTGGGATACAACTTACGTTCTGTGGAGACTGTTGAGCCTACCATGAGGAACATATATAAAACTTTGGCGAGTCAGTATGACCCTTTGGGGTTTATTATCCCGTCACGACCAGGGCCAAGGTTATCATTCAGGACCTCTGGAAGCACAACCTTGGTTGGGACGAACCCATAGAGCTGTTACATTTGAGAGAAAGTTGGCTCACCTGGGTAGGAGAACTCACAACTCTCACCAAGCTGCAGTTCCCTCGAGCATACACCCCAGCCACTTCTGACAACCCATCAGCCATTCGAGAGCTTCATGTCTTTAGTGATGCGTCAGAAAGGGCCTACGGATCAGTGGCATATCTACGCACTAAAGATGATCAAGGACAGGTTATTCTTACCTTCGTCTTGGCCAGGTCTAGAGTAGCACCTCGTAAATGCCTGTCTATACCCGTTTGAGCTGTGTGCCGCCCTTACTGGCGCCCAGTTGGGAAAGTGATCCAAACCGAGTTGACCATACCAATCCACAAAGTCACTTTCTGGTCTGACTCTACCACGGTGTTGTATTGGTTGACATCTGAATCCTGCCGCTACAAAGTGTTTGTAGGGACACGTGTGGCAGAGATACAGACTTTAACAGAGATGGCAGAGTGGAGGTATGTGGAGTCAAGTCACAACCCTGCTGACCATATCACAAGAGGTCTTAGACTGACAGAGTTAGCAGGCCCCCATCAGTGGAGATCAGGTCCAGCCTTCCTGATTCAGTCATCTGACCAATGGCCATCCCTGCCCAAAACTGAAGAAGAGCCTGACTGCAATGAACTAAAGAAAGCGGCCTTTATTGGAACTGTTACAGTGCTTAGTAGTTCTATTCCTGATCCTAGCCAATTCCACACATGGCAAGAGCTCGTCCAGGCCACTGTGAGATCCCTGCATGGGGCGGCTACCACAGACACTGACTCTCCTACGGAGGCTTCTGAATACATAGAAGCGGGAAAGTTACTACTGGCACGGGCTCAATTGGACTCCTTTCCTATTGAAGTTAGACATTTAAAGGCCGGACATCCTGTTCCACAAAACAGCCGCTTAGGCTCACTTGCCCCTGAATATGATGACGCCACTGGTCTTATCAGAGTTGGCGGACGGCTACGTCGCGCCAGTGACCTCGACCTAGAGGCCATGCACCCAATTTTATTGGACCCTAGCCATCATATCACTAAGCTGTTAATTAAGGAGACAGATCAACGACTCCTCCACCCTGGCTCAGAAAGGGTTCTAGCAGAACTGCGACGCCAGTATTGGATACTTCGAGGCCGAGAAGCAGTTCGTAAACACCAGCACACCTGTCGAGACTGTCAGTTGTGGCGTGCCAAGCCTCAAACCCCACGTCTGGCAGATCTTCCCCCCTGCAGGTTAAATCTGTATAAGCCACCTTTTTATTCTACTGGCGTAGATTGCTTTGGCCCTTTCGCAGTCAAAATTGGGCGCCGTCAAGAGAAAAGGTGGGGAATTATTTACAAATGCCTAACGACATGTGTGCATCTGGATCTGTTGGAGCAGATGGACAGTGATGCTTTCCTGCTCTCCCTGCGCCGTTTTATAGCCAGACGTGGCAAGCCTATGGAGCTGTTGTGTGACAATGGCACCAACTTCGTTGGAGGTGATCGGGAGTTACGGGAATCCTTTGGAGACATGTCACCAAAGCTACAGGAACGGCTGGCGGAGCAGAAAATTCGCCATAACCCCCAAATGCTCCTCACTTTGGGGGAACCTGGGAGCGCGAGATCAAATCAGTGAAAGCAGCACTCCGCGTGATCCTCCGAGAGCAGCCAGTGCCGGCACCAGTACTGCAGACCCTTCTGGTAGAAGTTGAAAGCATCCTGAACTCCAAGCCACTCGGCTACGTATCCTCGGATATTGCAGATGTGGACCCTGTGACTCCAAACCTACTACTTATGGGCCGTAGAGATGCCTCGCTACCTCAGGTCTTGTATGACTCTAACAACCTTCTTGGAAGACGAAGATGGAGACATAGCCAGGTGCTGGCTGATTGTTTCTGGGCTGCCTTCATTCGCCAGTACCTCCCAGACATGCAGGGACGTCACAAGTGGACGACCGAGGGCAGGGAAATCACAGTAGGGCAAGTCGTACTTGTTGTAGATCCACAACTTCCACGCTCACTCTGGCCTGTAGGAACAGTAACAGAGACCTTACCTGGAGCTGATGGTAGAACTCGTATCGTCAGAGTCAAGGTTAAAGACAAAACTTACACTCGTCCAGTTGTGCGATTGATCACTCTTCCTCATCTTGTGGATAACGACACAAGCACCCCTGACAGACTTTCTTAGAGTGTTCAATTATCTTGCCAGATAATTGGGGCGGCTGTGTCAAAAGCCTGTTTTAGGAACTAGGAACTAAAGTTAATTTAATGTTTCCTAGAGGGACGATTTTTAGAGTTACTTGCCTGTGAAGACAGTTGTCTGTCTTTGTTTATGCTGTATGTTTTCTGTAATGTGTTCATATAATACAAGTAAGCCTGAACAATATTGTATGCAATCATTATGTTATGCATGCTATTGCTATTTCTGATATTTACTGTTCACGTAGTTCCGCTTTGATCGTTATTTGTCAGCGATTTGATGATTCTGCTGAGTCATCATTATTATCTCAGTAAGTTAGCTGTCACATACGTGTTTACTTATTTAACTACATATACAAGCGGGTATTATTCAGCTCGTTATTGTGTTAGTGTTGACCATATTGTCACTTTGAGTACAGACATTTCTGTTAAATATATTTGAGTTATTTATGCATATTCACTGATAATACAATTGGTACTATGATATTATATAATGTCAGTTGATATTAATGGCAATTTATAAATATGTTAATAGTTAGTAATTTGTCATTATTTTCCCTTGTTTCTTTGTAGACCAACATCTCATTTCATACCAGAAGCATATGTAGATACATATTGAAAATAAATAAACATCTCAATCTGAAGACTTCTCCTGATTCTCTGACCGGAATCTGGTCCATATTTGGCCGCCTCAACCAGTTGTAATTTAAAGGTAGTAAGCTTTGCTACACTAGCTATGAAGCCTGTTAGCTTGTTTTTTAAATAATAACTTGAGAAATTCAGATTTTGCCTGCATATGTAATGGCTGCATACCTGCATACTGTCTGGGACCGGGTTATTTGAAAAGGTTAACTTTAATAACGGACGAAATTGGCCGACCGTAGGCCTAACGTTAGGCCTACTCAATCAAAGGATGGATGATCTGACTGGATTCCCTCCGGTCGAGTGACTCACATCTAACGTAAAAGACAAACTCACCGTGAGTTTTCTAGTCATGAAGATGTAATATATATTTAAATTTACAGCTACATTATTATTACAGCCTCAATTACTCATAACAATGCATATTCAATTACACATAATTAAGCATATAAAATCACCAGTTTGTTGTTTTACACACATGCACACAGACATTATTTCATACTCGACATAGCGTAACGTTAGCCTACTGAGATCCATAAGAAATCTTTAGACGCACCCATAATAACAAAAGACAATACTTCATTGAACCTTTTCTGATAAGTGTGCGCTGCCTGCAAACGCAAGCTTTTTGACGATCGTTTCTGTCCAGTCCGCTCGCTTTATCGCGTTTAACCACAGCTGTAGTCGTTTTTTTCTGGCAGTGTTAACATTTAAAAATTCTGACTTTATTCTCACAATTCTGATAAGAAAAAATAACTCATCATTCTCTTTTGAGCTATATCCCACTGGAGGATAACTTTACCGTATTCGATAGACGAATAAAATGGTTCACTGCAATAAAACATGCTTGGATACAGCACTCTGTGAACAGCCAGCTTCTTTGGCAATGAATGTTTTGGCTTACCCTCCTTGTGAAGGGTGTCAATGATTGTCTTCTGGACAACTGTCAGATCAGCAGTCTTCCCCATGATTGTGTAGCGAACCAAACTGAGAGACCATTTTGAAGGCTCTTGAAAACTTTGCAGGTGTTTTGAGTTGATTAGCTGATTGGCATGTCACCATATTCTAATTTGTTGAGATAGTGAATTGGTGGGTTTTTGTTAAATGTGAGCCAAAATCATCACAATTAAAAGAACCAAAGACTTAAACTACTTCAGTCTGTGTGTATTGAACTTATTTAATACACAAGTTTCACAATTTGAGTTTAATTACTGAAATAAATTAACTTTTCCACGGCATTCAAATGTATTGAGATGCACCTGTAATATGACCTTATGGTGAACCTATGAACCAACCTCATAATTAAACACGGTAATGCTATGTTCTGAGGCTGTGTGCACATCTATCCTTACAAGTGCAATTTTGTCTGTATTTTTGTGTCCCCTTCAAAAATTGCTCTTGAGAAATTGTATGTTTATTGTACCCCCTACTGTTAGATGAAATTTACGCCATTGGAATCATGTGATTGGTTACAATGCGCAAAGCAGTAAAAACTCTTAAAAATATGATGCAACATAGCCACGTTCATACAACAGCAGCATACAGTTGTCAGGCCTGTACGGTATTTGAGTCACTAAAGGCCCGTTCACACCAAGCATGATAATGATAAAGATAACGATAAAGATATAGTTCTAAAAATCGTTATCGGTATTAAAGACTAGCAGCGTCCACACTACAACTATAACGATAAAGGCACAAAGAAACGATATCGTTGGAATCACTTCCAGAATGTTTTTTTCCAGCTAATGAATGATATGGTTGTCTGTCATGTCACACAGTGCGAGAGCCACTCCACCACTGTGTGAAGAGGACATTATACTCACACCTATAAGTAAAGCACTAACAGTGAGAACATAGCTTATATCAGAGCATTGTGCCTGCCAACCTGTCTTTCACACTGTGCTTTGTCTCTTGTATAACTGACTGCATTGACTTTTTTCTCATGTAAGTTCAACTCAAATCAATATTTAATGTGAAACTATTTACTTGGTGAGCGGCCACATAATAAGTGGGATAACACAGTCAAACCACTCATTACTGCAAAATAAACCCCTTCACAATGGTGTAAAACTAACTTTTGGGATAATGACCATGTAGGTTTCAGCACATGTAGCCTATATTCCCCTAGTTGCAATACCCTACAACCTGTTCCTCAGTGCACATTTTGGCCCTAATCAAGGTAATTAGATAGGCTACAATGAAACACCACAGAATAAAGACCGATAGATGGTTTTCTGCAATTCGCTTGGTACCGTATGAACTCAATTATGTAATGCAACATCCCTGATGTGACTTCTGGCATTTGCAGTTCCAGCTTCTGCAAGGGAAAATCAAATCAATCTCCCATTGACTCTGTCAGCATGTGATGGAAAGCTAATTAAAGTCCCTGAGGGAAGGCTGGTCATTTTATGAAGCATGTAGTGTGATCGGAGGGATGATCCAGTTGTGCAGTGCCTGAAAGGTTCGTGCAGGGACGAATCAGGATAACAAAATCACGTGCATGTGCTGATTGGTGGATCACGGCTTGCCTGGTTCCCCCCGTTGTTTTAATATATAACCATGTTTTTTTAATCAATTGCTATTGAATTTATAGGGTAAATGCACTATATTGTGCAATTATGCCTTTTAATGAGATTTGTGCCACATAAAACTAGAAAAAAGAACATGCTAAACAAATCACTGCAGTATTGATGGATTGAGTTTAGGAGGGGGGCTGATGCAATCGAGTGCAAGGTCTTTCATTTGACATTGAGTGCTCGCAAACATAAACAACATGGAAAGCTTCGGCACAAACTCAAAGAGGAACACAAAGGAAAACGGTGAAATAGAGTTGATGATTTCCACATGCATTGTTTTGATCTAGGTTCAGGGTTAGATAAAAGGATCAGCTTTTGAATGCTCCATAACAGACATCCAGTTAGCTATGAAACTGGGCTTGAAGTGACTAGAATGATAGATTACACAAAAGATGAATGGTTAAATAGGATGGATATGCATGTTTACAAAACTTTGAAACCCACTTTCTTGTTCGAGTCAACATGGTAGTACTGGGCTTGCATAAAAATGGCTTGCTGGAGAGCAATATGACATTTTGTATTGACTGCATGAGGGACATTTGGTTGGTTGGCATTGCGCGACACTTTTTATGCATGTGGGGGTGCTGTTTTCAGCAATTGCTTAATAAGATATGCCATGGGGCAATGTCCTGTCAGGTTTTGATCAATTTCTACATTCTCTGAACTCGCTGCATGTAACAACTGTGGGGAACATTCGCTGTAGCCCAACATTATGCACAGAGACTGGCTGCGCTTTAATGTGTGAACTCCATGGCTGTAATATGAAGAAATTATTTTCCTTATTGGGGAAAACATGCCTGTTTATATTCCAAGGAAAATAGACAGCAAATCCCACTGAAATGTAAGTTGATTTTAGTTTGGTTCTGTGGATAAAGCTTTGATTGGCTTAGTTATTTCATTTTGTTTGTGCTAACAAACTATAATTCGGGCAAACATAGGAACTGTTTGTGCATTACTTTCTAAACTTGGAATTTGTCAAACATGCAAAATGCATTATAACTAATGCATGAATGCAGAAAAACAAGAATGAATAAACTTAAACAGTAGAATCAAGTTTGTTGTTCCATGTGCATGACTTTCTAGACTTCTAGATTTTATGTCAAACATCTTTTTTTGTTTGTCGAATTAATTGCAATATCCTTATGCATGACAGCTAATGCATGAATACAGAAATCTAAAGAATAACCCAACTTGAATGATTGGCTAAACTCCTATTTTTTTGTCTTAACCTAAGCACGGACATGTGGTGGTGAAGATGGGGGACTGGAACTTGTTGGGGAGCATTTTAGAGGAGGTTCATATTCACTCCACCATCGTTGGTAAAATCTGGCTGACCATCCTGTTCATATTCCGGATGCTGGTTCTTGGCGTGGCAGCCGAGGACGTTTGGATGGACGAGCAAAGTGAGTTTGTCTGCAACACGGACCAGCCGGGATGTAAGAACGTTTGCTACGACCAAGCGTACCCGATATCGCTCATTCGCTTTTGGGTACTGCAGATTATTTTTGTTTCCTCGCCTTCACTGGTATACATGGGACATGCTCTGTTCCGACTGAGGGCTTTGGAGAAAGAACGGCACAGGAGGAAAATCCAGCTGAGAGCTGAGCTGGAAGAGACAGAAGGCCTCTTGGAGGAGCACAAGAAGTTGGAGAAGGAACTGAGGAAGCTAGAAGAGCAGAAGAGAATTAGGAAGGCTCCTCTGAGGGACTCCTTGCTGCGCACATATATAATTCATATCCTAACCAGATCAATGGTGGAAGTGGCGTTCATTGTAGGGCAGTATATCTTATATGGGATTGGACTGGATCCTTTGTACAAGTGCGAGAGGGAGCCGTGCCCAAACAGTGTGGACTGTTACGTCTCCAGGCCGACGGAGAAGACCATCTTCATGGTTTTCATGATTGTCATCGGAGGGGTTTCGTTGTTCCTGAACTTCTTGGAAATATCCCACCTGGGGGTGAAAAAAATTAAACAGACAATAAGCGGCCTCCAATTTGTCGAGGATGACAGTCTTTCAAATCCAAGCACTCAACCATTAAGCAACTGTGCGTAATGACAAATATGTCGCCCCACAAAAACCAGCAGTTGAAAACTTTTATCCCGCAAGGGCAAATGGACCCTCCGCTGTTCTTAACCAGTGCTTACATCGGCTCAAACAACGACATGCTGTGTCACAACAGTTTCGCAGCGGCCACCCTCCCAGCGTCCTGCATAACCCAGCAACCCCGGCAAATGCGCCAGCCTAGCCAGGGAATGATTCATGAACTGCACTCCCAAGGGTCCATTGGGTTACTAGAGGACCGGGAAAACCGCATCCAGCATCTAGCATCTAACAGCTCAGAGAAGGATGTTAGGCCTTTTAACTCGGGTCAATTGGGTCCTGAGGGTCATACAGAAATACCAGCCTGCCTTCGCAACACTCTGCACAGGCCCAGCCATGTCCAAGACCTGGGGAAAGACACGGTGGAGTCTTTTGAGAGCGACTTCTGTCAGCCCAACAGGAAAGCCAGTTTCATGGTCCGTATGCCCTCAGACAGCATTTCCGGCAGTCTGTCATGTCCCTCCACAAGGAGTTCACAGTCCGAGCTGGGCTCCCTCAACGACCTGCCTATGAACCCACCACCAGGGGGAGGACGACGGATGTCAATGGCAAGTAGACGCAAACAATACCCAGCTACTTAGCTGGTCATAGAAAAGCTTTCTAATCAAAAATTACTTTTGGGAATTTTATTGTGGATCAGAAAAATATGTTTTTTTCGAGATGAGATTCTGCCAGCTACATTCAAGAAATAAATGTTATTGATTATAATAAATTATAATTGGAAAAAAATAAATTATCTTTAATATATAAATAATCAATAATAAGATTTGATATATATGTTTATATTTATACATAATATATTTTATGTTAATATTACTAATAATAAATATGTATGGACATTTATTATATGCCATATGTGTTCCTAATTTGTATACTGATATGAAAAATGTCTTATTTACAGAGTGCATTCTTGGATATCTCTTCCATCATGAAAAAGTGAAAGTAAGGACAGAAGGACAACAGGAATGTAACCGGCCGTTCATGAGCAGAAATTAATGGAGATATCAGTGACAAAGTGGTTCACTCTGATCTGCTCTGCTTGGAAAGCACTGGTCTAACGCAGCTTCATTGTGGTATAAATAATGCTGTTTTGTACTGTTTTTTATTGTAAGCACCTTAATTTACCAGTAAAACACGGTATACATTTTTTCCATGTTGAATTATGGAAGCCAAAAGACATCTGTGCATATTTATAAAAGCTTCAGACCTTCAGACAGAACATTTTTAAATAATTTAGCTTGCATCTATAAAATGTGATGCAAGCTGATGGACTCTTACATCAAATTCTGAAGAAAATAAAAGTTTTCTTATTTCCAGCAGTGTTTGTGTTTGAAATCAGGGGGAATACGGATCATGCAAATGTTATACTCTTCAGAGCAAATGATGCAAAACACATTCAATCTGCATAAAACATGCTTGGCAATTTCTTTAATATCCTAGTAGACAAATTCAATTTGGACACATTCAAGAATGTCACAAATACAGATTATGAACATTGAGGTCACAACTTTTCAAGATTTGATTAACAAAAGAAAGCAAAACAATCATTTTCAAAGAATCCCACAAATACTTATAAACAGAATATGTACAATACATACATAAAAGAAACGATTGTAAAACGTCTTTTAAAAAGGTTGTAAACCAGTTCTGCTACAGACCTTGTCCGAGACGAGAGGTATATCGATTTTACAGGTAGATCTGTGAATTTCAAAACTCTCCCTACTGCATGTAAACTAATCACCAATATTCATATTTGCCCTTATCACAATATTCATATCACAACTGTGGTACATCATATAACAAAGGCATGCTGCCCGATTTATCAAAATCCATAAGGTCATGAGAATTAAAAAGTCAGAATATGCACAGAATTCAGATTAATTTACTCTAGTAATTGTAAAAACATTATAGGACATATTTCAAGTCTTGACAGTCAATTTTTTGAGAGTCATCTTTTATGGTGCACAAATTAACCTATATGATTGTTTGAGATTTTTGATTGATTTTTCCCAATGTGAACTTATGCTACCTTTTGGAAAAACTAAATATTAAACATAATATTTAATCAAGTCTTACATTTTATTAAAGTCATGCAATCCACAATAATTTGAAGTAAACAGACTAAATTAATTCAACAATAAAACATATACCCCATCTCACCTTTGAATTTAATTATTGTGTCAATGCATATATGAGCGACTCCTACATGTGATAGCTTAAAGCAACAACGATATTAGAAAAACAAAAATAGAAATGCAGCATTAAACTTTTCCAATTGTTTTTACCTTAAGGCTTGAATTTCCACCTCATGTTATTACATTAAACATATAAAAAGTGTTATAAGACCAGTGAAAATTACACCGAATTGATTGAGGGAGTGAATTGAGAACTTTTAAAAATGGAAATATTAAGACCAGAGTGGACTGTGGATACGTATGCAAACTTTTTAACATTTAAAAAATTATAAAGGTCTGCAAACCCCCAAAAACCCAACCGTAAGAGAGGAAAATAATATTGATTTGCTTTCATTTCTGACTCCAGTAAAATGATAATGTGTGTAATGCCCTGAAGGAATCAAAGTGTGAGCTGCAAAATTGAACCAAGTCAGAATAACTTAATTTACTAAAGTTTGCTTGGAGAGTTTTATATACAGCATACATCCCTGATCAGTCATTTTAGCGGTCTAGAAAACTGAGCTTCGAAAAAAATCTGTAGAAAATTGCTTCCATATCAAATGATGCTTCATCACAAAATGACTGAGGGAACATTTAGGCATCTAATCGTCATTGCTTCATTGTCTGTTTTGTAGAAGAGCTCTCCATTGTACTATTCATCAGATGTTGATTTTTCCATGGTGATAAACAGATTGCTCGGCTTCTTGCAAATTCAGGTGAGCAGCGGTTTAGTTTCTCCGTTATTCAAATTTGTAAGGAATGCTTGAATGCACAATAGATACAAACCACTTTAAAACACTCAATATGCCATTTGCATATGTTGCTTGATAAAAAAAATTCCTGCAATTCCTGAGATAAATCTGAGAACCAGATACCATATAACGAATATGAAAAAAGGAAGGAAATGTTCAAAATGACATGACTTTAGAATCCTATACAGCATGTATGAGAACAAATCCATATTCACACAAACAAAACCACATCAGGTGATGCACTGTGAGCCTAACAACAGAACAGTCCCCTAAAGTAGCAACAAATAAAACTTAACACTGGCAAAAAACGTAACATTTGAACACACAGAACCAATTGTCATGATAAAAGATATGAATGCAGTTTAGCGGACTCCGCTTCTCTCGGGCAGCTCTTCTGTTGTACACTTCTCGGTCATTTCCAGGCAGAAATCAGTCGTCACACTTGAGCTGGCCATGTGGGAAGATTCTGACCTCTCAGAGGTGACAGTGTCTTGGGGCGACACAGCCTCTCTGTCCACTCTTAGGTGTGACTGTGGTGGTTCGACTATGGCCTGGCAGTCATTTAAGCCTGGGGACAACACCACGCTGTTGTGTGAGGTGAGAGTGAAGTCTATACTGGTGGGACTGGGAGAGATTCTAAGGTCTGGACCGGATGAAACTGGGTCTGAGTGTAGATTATACAGAGATTCAGACTGTCCTGGACTCCGTTGCTCTTCCCTACAGACCTCCTGAGACAAAAAGGAGAAGTTTTCCCACAGCTCCCCCATGCAGATCTTCAGCTGGCTGCGTTCGGTTAGGAGCTTCTGTCTCTCGCAGACCTAGCAGAGGAGAAACACATGCAATAATGAAGGTGATTTAGGAAAATCTAGATTCTTGTGAAGCATGCAAGCAAACGCTCTAAGGTTGTTGGCACAGCCTACCAGTTTGTGGATCTCACACTCCAGGTTCTGGATGCAGTCCAGCTTTCTCTTCCTGCAGCGCTGAGCTGCGATGCGGTTTTTACTGCGGCGTCTCATGCTGTGGATGAAGTCTAGCTGATCTGAGGTCAGCGTATGCATCTTTATCATCAGCTGAAAGTCATTGCGTGGAAGCTCGGAGATATGGTCTATTGAGAAAGGCAGTTTCACCTGCAAGTGTACAGCATAATAGAGTTAAGATGTATTTACTGTAGCATATAACTTCACAAACAGGAAGAAACTTAATATTAATAAAAACAACAAATATATATACACTGACCAAAATTATAAAGGCAACACTTTTGTTTTTGCCCCCATTGTTCATGAGCTGAAATCTATGTACACAAAAGGCATATTTATCTAAAATATTGTTCACAAATCTGTCTAAATCTGTGTTAGTGAGCACTTCTCCTTTGCCGAGATAATCTATCCATCCAATCCATTTGAGTGTGTTCCAGTTCCTGCCAATATCCAGCAACTTCACACAGCCATTGAAGAGGAGTGGACCAAAATTCCACAGGCCACAATTAACAACTTGATCAACTCTATGCGAAGGAGATGTGTTGCACTGCATGAGGCAAATGGTGATCACACCAGATACTGACTAGTTTTGGCCTTTTATTGTGGTCAGCCTAAAGCACACCTGTGCAATAATCATGCTGTCTAATCAGCATCTTGATATGCCACACCTGTGAGGTGGATGGATTATCTCGGAAAAGGAGAAGTGCTCACTAACACAGATTTAGACAGATTTGTGAACAATATTTGAGAAAAATAGGCCTTTTGTGTACATAGAAAAAGTCTTAGATCTTTGAGTTCAGCTCATGAAAAATGGGGGCAAAAACAAGTGTTGCATTTATAATTTTGTTCAGTTTATATATATATATATATATATATATATATATATATATATACATACACACATACACACACATACATACAGTGTGTATATGTATATATTCTGCAAATTTCACACAACCTTCACAGAAAATATGGAACTTCACCACTAGATGACACTGCCATCTAATTTGTATGAATGTTTTATTTATTTGCATTCAGGCTTAAACTAGAACATTACACATTGGACACTCATCAAATATAAAACAATAAATAAACAAACAACTTAATTTTCAGTAAGAGACTAAAATTTGTTTTGCAATATATATA
This sequence comes from Gymnocypris eckloni scoliostomus, assembly GCA_027564155.1. Taxonomy (NCBI): domain Eukaryota; kingdom Metazoa; phylum Chordata; class Actinopteri; order Cypriniformes; family Cyprinidae; genus Gymnocypris; species Gymnocypris eckloni. The sequence goes on from CM050428.1 coordinate 20,586,095, forward strand.
TATATATATATATATACACACACATAGTTTGAGATAGACAGAAAGATAGACAGACAGACAGATAGACAGTTTCCACATAAATGCCATGTAATGCTAAAATTATGCAGTATCAGATCAGTCATTCTGACAAAATGTTTAATCTTACACAGTTTAAGATGAAAAATTATTACTTTTATTCAGCAAGGATATGTGGCACTGAAGACTGGAGAAATGGCTGCTGAAAATTAAGCTTTGCTATCACAGGAATAAATTATATTTTAAATGATTAAAATATTAAAGTTATTTTTAAATATGTTTCAAAATATTACTGCTTTTACTGTATTTATGATAAAATAAATTCATAAATTCTTGACAGATTCTATAAAATTCTAAATGCTATGATTATTGAAAACCACTGTAAATTCAAATTTTCTTACAGATCAACCACTGGGTTTAAGTTTGTTCTTTAACCCTTGCTGAAGGATTTTAGTTGGGGCTTGGTAATGCTTGTAATAAGCTCCAGCAAAGAGCTTCAGTTTACCTTCTTTAGATTGTTCAACTAATTACAGCACAGCTCTGAAAATGTCATGCAAATGAAGATGAGCACAGGACATATTATAGTTCAATTACAAGTTCTGCGAATAGAGTCACTGTATTCTCATTTCCATGCAATGACAGAGATGAAACCTGACTTAACACTCTGCCGAGGGAGTTGGTCATAGTGATCACCATGACAAATACTCCCTCTCTCTGCTGTGACCTTGTGCCACTGCTCAGTCGGTGTAAAATGGAGGTCTATATTTAACCGCTCTACTACAGAGAGCTCTGTAATAAGGCTAAAATGACAGATTAGGCTTCCAGCAGCACAGGCACGTTTTCTCCTCTCCTTCTCTCTGAAGTCAGGTCGTTTCTGGGAGAAGGCACTCATACTGCGAAGTAGGGCTCATCTGTTAGCCAGTGAGGTGAAGCGGCCCATCATCAGATGGGAGCCTGGGGGCCGCTGCCCCACTTCTGTCTTGGGACCTGCAGCTGGGAGCTTTAAACTCAGGCAGAGTGAAGGGCAAAATAAAGACGGCTATAGAAAGACTGTTCTTGAAATATTTCTACACTATATTGGGTTCAAATTGAGCTTTTTTTCATAACCTATTTCTTCCTTAATTTTGTGACAGATAAAAAAAAAAAGCATGGTATTACCATGGTGCTTTGGACATGTACTATTATATTCTTAGAAGTACCATCTAAATACCATGGTTCCTTTTTTGCCATCACATGATCATGAAATAGTTAACTTGTATTTGTTACTGACAATCATAAACAATTCCTCCACCAAGTAATACAGTTTAATCTGCAAAACAAATACTGTGTTCCAGTTAATATCTAAAATACCTGAAACTAGATAAATGTACTAAATGTAACAAAGATAGTGGTCCATGGTCCGTAATATGAAAACGGACATGATTTACTCATCCTCATGTTATTGTAAACCTGTATGAGTTTCCATAGCATCAGAAGTTCCCTAAAAATACTAGTGTTTTTTCCCTCCTATGAAACTTTCCAAAGTCAGTGGAGACCAGAAACTTTTTGGAAGAAAGAAATCCATACAGGTTTGTAACAATATGAGGGTAACATAATTTTCATATTTGAATGAACTATCACTTTAAGAAGCAATACTCCATAATATATTAAAAGTTGTTTTTTCAGAGAATCTATATTTAATAAGAGTACATAATCCTACTTGTATATGTTTTTGTTTTAATTTTTTAAGTACAAACTAGTTAACAAATGTAAAAAAAATCTGGCACTGCAGTAGGCCAGAATATATGTATATACAAGATGAAAACAGGCTTAATATCTTATTGAGTGTTACAAGTAACTTTATCTTGCAAAACATGTATTATGTATTTTAAGAAAACAAACAAAAAGAGACAAATAAAAAACTAATTACAAGTCATTTTGCAGTGCATTATCCCAAGTATAATGTTTATAGTCATCAGGCAATGCAGCAACTTGATACATCAACACAGAACTGATGTTCGGTCACAGGTGTGTGTATATCAGCTATTTTACAACAGAAGGAAACTCATCCAGATTGTAGAATCTGAAGCCATCAGTTTCATAATGCTGCAATGAAATATCTGGCTTTTTATGGATCTGCCTTCAAAACTCAATTGGGTCATCAAAAATGAAACGACTAAATCAGACAGCAAATGATCATACACAGCTTTTTGAACTGTCAGTGTTGTCAGGAGGAGGAACAATTATGTCATTGAAACCTTAGGAACAAGAACGGCTCAGAGCTTATCGCCATGGCAACCCTCCAGCGTTTGTCAAGTTACTGCAGCTTGATTCTCAGAAGCTCGTGATCAAATGTGGGAATGCTTTGTAATGATAATATTTTTCAGAATTATTTATGGGGATTTAGCTTTTTAATGGGATAAAGCATTGGATTTTAACTTGTGCCCATCACAAGCTCAAATGTCGACAACGTGCGCCAACCACTGCACAGGGCTGGACTGTTTGGGGGGAACCAAAAAACTAAACAAAAACAAAACAAATCTTATCAAATTTTCTGATACAAATTGTGAGCATTTTTTTTTTTAAAGCTCCAGGGTTGCTGTGCTTGTCTGTAGGGATGCACAATTTGAAAAAGTCTGTGAATATATATCTATATGACTATAATATAATAAACAATATAAATGACAAATTAAACAAAATAAGAAATACTACTATTGTAATATTTGACTGAAAAACAAAATGGTATTTAAGAAAAATATAATAATTGTATTTTACAGTACAACTGTTAAATTACAATACTACACTGCGTTTTAAATCAACTTTATTTGGGATATAGAATGTGCAACCATCAGTATCCCAAATATTAGTGTAACTAATATTTCCAAACATGGACCACAACTAATATTTCCAAACATATACCAACCTCTTGAGTGTGCTCTTTTAAAATGATTGAATCTACCACTGTCTGTATGATGTTCTGGTGCTGAGTATGCGGTGTTCAAGGGCCAGGCATCGTGCCATGGTGGAACAAGGAGAGGTAGAGAGCTCAAACTGGGGCAGGCTGGAAGGAGATCCTCCACTGCCATCCTCCGCATAGGAATAGGAAGAGCACGAGCTGGAGGTTCTGATGTGGCTCTCGGCACGAGACGAACGGGGACACATTTTAATGGGCACCGGACAGCTGGTCTTTGGCCGGCGGCGGTAGGGCAATGCAGGCTCTTGAGAGACAGAAGTTGGAGACAGTGCTTGGGAGCAGGGGAACGACTGGCTGGAACCTGCCCATAAGTCATCTGGGGTCTCCTGGCCCAAACAGCTCTCACCCGGATATGAGTGTGCAGGTGCTGCCAGATGGTAAGGGGCTCGAGAGGAGAAGATGACACTTCTTCTGTCATTCTCCCGTTCAGAATCTCGGGAACAGATCCTCTCAAAGGAAAGTGACTTGAGTGACATGCTATCAGTTAATTTCTCAGCAATCTTTGAGGATGTTACTCCAAGTCCCCCAACGAAGGCCTTGTAGTCTTTTTGGAAGTCGTTTGGAGCAACTTGTGGTTCTCGAAGTGGAGAGGTTCTGCTGGTGAATTGCAGATCAGCGGTAAGACAATGATCCGAAGACGTGACTTCCTTGTTGACAAGGGAGCGCAGGCACACTGGTGAACGCTTGCTCACAGGCAATTCGATGGGCGTTGAGCTAAGTCGTCTTCCTTCAAACTCCATTTCCATCTGCATCTCACTCCCTTTACCCCCGACCAGGCCGTCCTGCGCCAACTCGGACAAGTCTAGTGGCACACAGTCTTTCCCACTTGCTGGTTCTGCTTTACCCGTGGAAAGATCAAGGCCTTGGGCATCGCTGCTGATGACGGTATCCTGCAGAGAGCCGTGTAAGCTTGAGGTACTGCTGTGAGAGGAGGCGGTTGCGTTGTGCTTAGCAAGAACCTTATGGTACTTTCTATATTTGGGATACCGAGGGAGGTCGAAAATTGGAGGTTGGTCTGATTGATGCAGGTTGTTGGGGACTTTTAATTGCTCAGTTTCAGGGTGCAGCCTTGATCTGGACAGTTGTGGTTTGGAGTCATTTGGCTGAACATTTGCATCCTCTAATCCATTATCACGATGGTTCTGAACCAGAGTCTGAGGTGACGGTGGATTCTGGCTGGTCTGCATGCCATCAGCCTCACTTTTCATCTGGGCCTGTAGGAAGTGGAAGCAGGAGTCTTCGAGGTTGTGCATTCCCAGGAATTCGGCACAACACATGACATCCTGGATGTTGTCCCTGTTGAGCAGCAGCTTGGCTGTGTAAGCAAACTGCAATAGTGGGGTAAAGCCTTTCTCCGTGATCTATAAAAATAAAACACAACAAGCTGATATTTCAGGGTCATCAGTGGTATTTTAATCAAATTAAAGCGGCACTTTTGTGACACATCATTCGTTTCCCCAAAAACTAATTTTATTGTTACTCAAGGTTTCCTGCCATCATTCCGATACGTTTTCTACCTCCTTTATGAGAATTACTAAAGGCGGTTTTACTACTGTATCTTTAAGACTTCGATAATAGTGATGCACTGATATTTCTTATTAATGGTAGACGTTAAAATTTGATACTAGTGTCAGTGCCAATGGTCTGTGTGGCGACCAGAGTTTGAAAACCCTTTTCGTGGTCCTTTGCTGATCCCGCTCCCCTCTCTCTCCACCCAATGCTTTCCTATCTACTCTATACAGTCCTGTCCAATTAAAGGCATAAAATAGCCCATAAATACATATATATACATATATATTATTTGTCTAAATACATAAAAAAAGAGCAGAAATGCTAAAATAATTTTAAACACAACAAGTGAATGTAGTTATTATAACATTAATGTCAAATATTTATTTTTGTTGTTTATTTTGATATTTGCCAATGATAACATTGAACAGTGTTATTCAATTAACATTTGTAAAGATTAAGCGAGTTTTAGATGTACAGAAATGAATATAGAAGTATTTATATAGAAAACAATAACATAGAAATAGAAATATATAATACAGAAATTAAATCAGAATCGACTGATCTTTAGATGCACACAACCGTTCAATAGTTTGGAGTCATTAAGAAGTTAAAAAAAAAGTTTGTGAAAAAAGTCTCTTATGCTCAAGGCTGCATTTATTTGATCAAATCTTTTATATTTTAATATTTAAATGATAAATATTGATGATAGCAAAGCTTAATTTTCAGTTGCCTTTACTCCAGTCTTTAGTCTCCTTCAAAAATCATTCTAATATGTTGATTTGGCGCAAAAAAAAAATTTGTTCTGGTTATTATTTTTGTGAAAACCGAGACCACAAATGACTGAGAATATTTAGCTTATCCTTAAATCACATTTAATAAATTGTGCTATAAAAAAACTTAATCTATGCTACAAAGTATCTGAGCTTCATATTCAATGTCTCACAAGCTTTACTTGTGATAAAATGAAGTGAACTGCATAGTGTCAGGAACAAAAATAAACCACCCTTCTCATCACTTTCGATCACTCTATCGCTCTCGCAGGTATCCATGAATGCTCGGGGCAGCGCAACCACATCAAGTACATCATCTTTAAAATAGAAAGTCATCCTGCTGAAAATACAGCTCCTCCAGACATTCAGTCAGTCTTCCCAGAGCTGCTAATAAATAGAAAACCTAGGGGAATGCTGAGCATACTGTGGATCTATTTTCAGCTGGCATCAGCAGCTGCCGCCTGCAGAAGCATGTCTTTATGGAAGCCAAACGCCATATGAGACTCCTTTAATGTTATAACCAGCAATCCTAATGAGGGCAGCAGGCAGGGACGCATGTACACACACAAAGCAGAAAGCAGAGACTCCACACTATAAAGCAAGAGGGAAGCAGATCAGCATGGCTCGGAGGAGAGAATGAGATATGAAGCCAATTTCCCGGTCATTACAGAATACAATTTGACATTAAGCGTTTTGAAGATGAACGGTAATTAATATATAAGCAGAGGAAAATGGGGGCCTTCTGACATATTGTAATATAACTCTAAGCTTTGAGATTGCAAAGCACCTAAAGTATTACAACACAGAGGATCAGCCATGAATAAATCATACTTCCTCAAGCACAGTGAAGTTCTGAGAGGGAACTCTCCTGCTAACACTCCTGGTAAACAATATAAGCAATTATACCAACTCAAATCTGCAGACGATGAACATGTTTTCTTCACTGACACATTCCTGTCGGACTTCTCTATATATCTGTACACAAAGGAGCACATTTCTTGTTTATAGAACACAATATTCCTAAAAGGAAAACATTTTGATCAAAAAGACAGTAAAACTGCAATAGATTACAACACATAACTAGTGGTGGGTGATAACTGGTTTGATCTGCAAAGATCGCCAGCGGCCTCAAATTATTTTTGTTTCACATTCACAGTATGTTCTCAAGTTCTCGTGCAGCCTGTCTGCTGTTTTTGGTTCGTGCAGATATGCTTTATGTAGTATAGTTTCACAGGGCTTAAGTTAGACATTCTGTTTTTACTTTAAATTATGAAAAGATTACAGCATATGATCTAATTTAAATCAAAAACTGCTCATGCAGTATATTTGTTTGGATTGTGATTAAAATGCAGTGGTTCTGCAACTGTTTTGTGTATTCTGATTTAAATAAAGGCCCAGTCAGGGAAAAGCCGTGATAGATAAAACAGTCCTAAGAAAAATTAAAAATAAAAGTGATAAAGATTTTTGGTCAAACCACTCATCACTACACATAACAGAAATGTTATAATTTCAAATGTTAAAATGCATCAGCCAGGCCCATTACTCCAGTCTTTCAGTGTCACATGATCCTTCAGAAATCATTATAATATGCTAATTTGGTGCTCAAGAAACATTTATTATTATCAAGTTGTGCTGCTTGTGGAAATATACCAGATTCTTTTGATGAAAAAAAAAACAGCATTTATTTGTTTGATAACATTATAAATGTCCTTACCATCACTTTTGATTAATTTAATGTGTCATTGCTAAATACTATTTATAATTTCTTTCAAAACAATCTTATCTTTATAACATTTATTATTATTATTAATGTTAAAAGCAGTTTAATATTTATAATATACACTGCTTAATATTTTTGTGGACATTGAGATAGAAAGTTCAAAAGAACAGCATTTATTTGAAAGGGAAATTGCCTTTTTTGAACAATTTAATGTTTCCTTGTTGAATAAAATTATAAATTTCTTGAAAAACAACAAACTTTTGAATTGTAGCGTATATTCATTCAATTTCAAGATATTTTCAGAAAATTTTATTTTTCATGACCGTGGAACTGTACACAATATTCACTCTAAATGCAACCATAAATATTTCAAATCATTTTGTATTGAAATTATGTCTTTACATTTTTCAGACAGCACGTTTATCTGCTTCAAATCGTCTGATTAGTTGCCTTAAAAAAAAGGAAATCATGGTCCTAAAACTGACCAATAAAATGAATAAACAAAATAACTGATAATAAGGGTGTAAGTGCAAGGATTTCAGAGATCTCATATCTCCCCTCTTCTGACACAGCAGGGATTTTTGTGAGGTTTTCAGTGCAAGTCATTCAGGTGCATCCTTGCAGGCTGTTAATGTATGCTGAATCTGTACCCCTGCCAAATGAGGACACTCACCTTCTGTGGCAGGTTGATGACCGGCTCATGTTCCGTCTGGCCCCTGAGCAGCAGGGAGAAATACTGGCTACAAGCTGCCAGCACTGCCCTGTGGGCATAGATCTCCCTCCCCTCCACCAGCACTGTCACATCACACAGGACGCCCTGCTTCCGCTGTTCATTCAGGCACAGGAGGATGTTGGCACAATGCACTGTCGACTCATAGACATACATGGGAGCTTCAGGCTTCTCCTCCGTAGACATTCCTTGCTCAGAACCTGTGGACGAAAGTGACATGACGGCTCCACTTTATTCAAGTTTCAAAAAATATTTATTGCACATATCTGATGGAAAGCTTTTTTGAGGGGAAAAAATATATGCTATTCATCTCAATGGCAGTTCTTCAAAACCAATAATGGACAATTACACAATTGCTGATGCAAATTGCAATGATGTCTCAAATAGAGCCGATGGCCAATCAGCAGTATGTGTCAGCTTCAAAAGTGGCCTGATAATTAGGACTTTGATATGTGGATTTCCAAAGCGACTCTAGTAGTCGCACATAAACAGAAAAATATTATAAAATATTATGGATTATGGTCTCAAAAATAAATATGTCAAACAAGCACACTGAAGCTCATATACCAACCGATGATTACTTTATAGGGCAGTTGCTACATAAAGCCAAAAATGTTTGCCAACTGTAAAAAATGTGAGTCTATAATAGTTTGGGTAGCCATCTCAAGGGAGTCTAATGATGTCTCTGCATGGACACATAATAGCAAAAGAATATGAGCCTATTTTGCAAGACCCGATTGCAATAGTAGTAGCCTCTGTTGCACTATTCCTGCCGTTCCCATTTTCAAGATGATAACATCCCCGATGCTTAAAAAAACTGATCCAAACATAATAAAGGGAAAATGATTTATGGGAAATTGAAATGTAGACATTAAGAAATAATGTAAAAGTCTTTAGCGTCACTTTTGATCAATTTAATGCAGCTTCACTGAAAGTATATTTCTTAATTATATATAATAGTAGCTTATACATAATTCTTCTATATAATACTGAATATTATTTAATTATACCAGTTGATGATGGTCAGAAATAAAAAATAAATAAATAAAATAATAAATGAGACAAAACATTTAAACAAAGGAAGAATGTTGTATTAGCTAAATATCTTAGAAAAATAATCAATAGAATAACCCACAGACAGCAAATTATAAAAATATTATTGATATTTGGATGGACTACTTTTTCTAAGTGGAAATTAACAAACAAATAAGATCATACAATAATTTTAGTGTACATTACTGAACATAATTTTCAGCATTAATGATGATTAGGCTATATGTTGATAAACCATTTGATGATAGTTAGAATCCCAGTTAAAGCAAGACAATTAATATGTAAACAATATATAATACATATAAGTGGAAGTTAATCAACAAGTAAGATATTAACACCAATGTCCATATTAATTTGATAAGTGGAAATATTTACAGTCAGCAAGTCTTTACTTTATAATAAACTCCTTAAGGATGACCTGATCCAGATTAGTTTTTTGATAATGATCGGTTGACCGTGCATACTTCTACAACACAAGATGTATTTTCTGCTCTATTATCACACTATGTTCATTCCTATAGGCAGTGAAAAGGAGGAACTAGTAAGGGGGATATCCCAATTATTTTGAACCAGTCTAGTGAAGATGAGCTGTTGAATAGCAATTGCTCACTCTAACACAACAGCATTTCAGCATCTTGGCTTTGGTAATCTCAGCATCAGCTTGTGAATCATTAACACAACTCCCAATAAAGCACTTACAGAGAAATGTCTGATAGCAGCTGTCACTCGCTTGCTCTACCCACACTAATGAGATATCACCAGCATGTCAATTCATTCAGAGATGCTGCTCTGAAAAGGAAAAATACCATGTAAATAAACAGAGGGAATTACAGCATGTTTCATCATCAACACTGATGCATGACTATGTCAGACAACCATGACCATAATGCAGATGAGCGTCATTACAAATGGCATATGAAGTATCATGTATTGTGAGTGTTGCACATGCAGTACAATGAACTGGGTTATCAAAAGAAAAATTACACTGAGAAAAGTGATCCACTGAAAACTCATTCAAGTGCAAAACTAGACTTAACCGTTCGGTCGCTGTGGAAACAAACCTACTGCAGAACTAGCCTATCCTGTTTCTGCTCCTCCAGGACTGAATGGAAATAGAATTAGAAAGCATTTGTTAAAATGTCCGCGATGCTGACCAACCCTGCAGTCTCGCTAATTTATGAAGCCCCTAATTCCCCGACTTAAATCCATTGCCAACACCAATATGGCTTTATATGGAGGAGTAATATTTCCTTTGATTGGAAAAGAGACTGCAATAAAGTACACACTCTAGTAACAAACTGTAATTAGATAGATTGCATTGAACATATATACAATGTATAATTCAGAATAATTAAGCTTAATTGAGCATAAACAGACATTAAACATTTATTTTCAGCACCATTTTTTTCAGTTTTACATCTCTAAAGAAATGTGAGTGAAAAAGTAAACATTTAATATATTTTTTTTTTTAAGACAACATTTTTTAATTCTGTTATCATTTATACACAAACAAGCTGTTCCAAATCGGTATGAATTTCTTCTGTTGAACATTAAAGAAGATATTTTGAAGAATTGAAGGTTTAGAAAACTTGAGAGTGAGTAAATAATGGCAGAATGTTCATTTTTGGGTTAACTATCCCATTAAAGTTTGTTTAAACTCATTTAAACTCAACAAAATTTAAAGCAAAGAAGTCCAATAGATCCCACACGGACAAACATTAAATAATTGATTACACAGCTCAAATGCGGTGACCCCATTTTTAACAATCACCAAGACATTAATGAAAAGTACATATAATTCAAGGCCTCCTACTTCAGGGGGTAATATGGCCGTTATGACCACCAAGAGAAGCCTGGCCTAATTTCACACTGACCTGATTACAGCAGCTCTTCTTTCAGTTCCATCCACTGAAGAGCTTTCTGAGAATAATGGTATGCTGTATTTTAAAAGAAGCTTAAGTGAGATGGTTTAACGTGCTAATAAGGAGAGACTATTAGTCGAGAACTTAAATAATAAGATGAAATGTTACTACAACTTACTACACAACTTGACCAATACATTTCCATGACATTTATAGAGACTGTTACAGTACAGATTTCCATTTATATTTCAGATAATAATCTTTATGTAATCTATATATAATGTAATAAGTGCTGTCAAATGATTAATCACGATTAATCGCATTCAAAATAAAAGTTTTTGTTATGTGTGTGTACTGTGTGCATTTATTATGTATATATAAATACACACCCATGTATGTATATATTTAAGAAAAATTGTACTTTTATATATTAAATTTACTTATATATCATATAAATTGTAGGAGTACCAACTAGTGCTGTCAAACGATTAATTGCGATCAATCACATCCAAAATAAAAATTTTGAGTACACAAAATATGTATGTGTACATTTTCTTAAATACATACATGCATGTGTTTGTATTTATATATACACATAATTAATATACACAGTATACACACGTATGTAAACAAAAACTTATTTTGAATGCAATTAATCGCTTGACCACACTAGTTTAAACATACCCGTGAATATATATATATATATATATATATTCACACACACATAATAAATACACAGTACACACAGATATATTATGTAAATACAAACTTTTATTTTGGATACAATTAATCATTTGACAGCACAGACAGACAGATAGATAAAGATAGACTACCAAACCTAAATTAAATAAATACAAATTAAATAAAGTATTTTAAAAAATATTGTTAACCACTATACCACACCACTATAACTGTCATTGACTTACACGTGAACTCTGTGCCTGCCTGATGCTCTGGCTGTGAGAACAGTTGATGAGCATATCCTCCTAAAATATATAGGCTAACCTCTATCTGCAGATTCCATGAGCTCATAGTTTGTGCAGGACGTGGCAGGCTGCTGGAGCGGCGATCCAGTTCTGCCGGATGCTTTAAGCCTGCAGGTCAGGAGAGAAAACCACACACAACCAAACAGAATGACTCAACACACCTCAGATAAGAGCTCATCTTGGGGGGATTTTCCAGCAGAAAACTTCGACAATGACATCATTAGTTTCGACAATGACCTATTGTGCTCAAAATAAGGTTAGCTGTCTCTCTTTCAGAGGGTCATATTCACAAGCCAGTATAAAGGACGTGAACAAATGGTGTTTGAAAGAGTGGATCCCTTTGAAAAATGCAAGCAATTTTTTGGTACTCCATGGGAAATGTCCCACAATGCATTCACGATTGCATTCACATCTAGCTCATTCAGTTCCCTATACAAGTTGGACACAAAATGCCAATGTAAATTCAGCCAGTTCACTTATTCATAAGAATTACAGTTCTAATTAGTGTTGTTTATTCAAAAGCAATCAAGTGTTAGCTAAACAGCTGAGATATCATTCAAGTCAATCAGGGCATTCCTAAGCAGGCTTTCTAATGTACAGATAGGAGGTGACTCCATGCCAGAGTATTTTAGGCACTGGTTGCTGAAACAGAGCTTGAATGAATCATGGTTTCTCAGAGACTGAAGTGAGAAGTGACTCATATCTGTCTTTAATATGGGCAGAGGCAACCGTGACACAAAATCACAGCAAGCAAGCTATAAATATACACAGAAGCTCACAGTGAGCTGGATAAACATACTTCAGCACAAGCAGCACACAATCAGCAGATGGTGAGGCAATAAAAACATAGATCATGGATATTTTAGACTAAATTCAAAACGGTGCATTGCCATTCATTTTCCATAAATAAGGAGTGTTCATAGGTACACAGATTAATTGTGAGATTAAATGTTTTTGCAAATGTTTTCATAAAAAAAAGTTTTTGCTCACCAAAGCTGCATTTATTTGCTCAACAGTAAACACAGAATATAATTAGATATCATTACAATACAAAATAAATGTTTTCTATTTCAATATATTTTTAAATGTTTTTATTACTGTGACGCAACGCAAAGCTGAAATTTCAGTCTTCAGAGTCACACGATCCTTCATAAATAATTTTAATATGTTGATTTATTGCTCAAGAAATATTTCTTATGGTTATCAATGTTAAAATCATTTGTCCTGCGTATTATTTTTGTGGAAACTGTGCTAAGTTTTTTAGGATTAATAGAAAATAACAGCATTTTGGCATAAAAATATTTTGCGACATTACAAATGTCTACACCATAATTTTGCCTTTGATCCATTTAATGTTAAAAAAAGTATTATTTTTCTGAATAAAAGTAATAATTTATCTCAAAAACTTTAATATTACTTACCCTAAACCGTTGATTGTTTTGTTTTGTTTTTGCACAAAAATATTTTATGGCAAGAAAACTGTCATAAGGAATCTGATGATGCAAAATTAATAACTCAAGCATTTTATAGAAGGAGCAGATATAATGCAATTACATTAATTTGCTGTGCTATTGAAGTTTAAATTGAAGACACTATTAAATATCTTGTCTTATACTCCCATGCACACAAATTGTGAGACATTGTCTAAATATTCTAATGATACAGCCCTTAAGAAACTAGCAAGATACACAAAGACATTATACATTGCAATATTGACACTGTTACCTCAATTCTTTTTTTTTCATCAGCATAAAGGAGTTTTTGTAGTGCAGAGATTAAACAGCTGAACTTTTTTTCTCATTGCCTTTTAGAGCTTATCTACACTTGAGTAATGCCTGACAACACAACAAAACTAGAGCACTCCCGATATAATCAACGAAGCTGCCAACATTGTGTGCGCACTGCAGTTTGACTTCATACTGTTGTGGTCTATACAGCTTGCTTGATTAAAACTGGAGCATGCTAGTTTTGTCACGTCATGTCGCTCGCATGTATGTAGATGGCATGTCAGCATGACCAAGGCCTGGACATCCTTTCTAAACAGATGGTAATTGAGACCAGCATGAGGAGGCAGTAACCGTCTGAGGGTGACTGATGGATCAGCCAGCAGGTTGCACCTGATTTTCTCCCTACAGTAAAATATCATGAATTTCAAACGAATATCACACAAGTACTGTGGGCTCAAATAGCTTGGAAGAAACGATTAACATAATCAACTAGGAAACAATGAAAAGCTTTGAAGATTTAATTCTGCTGTGATCTCACAAACCGACTGCAAAACATCAAAAAGAAGAAATGCAAAAAAAAAAAGGAAATGCTGAAATGTTTGAGTGCTTATTAAAATTGAATTATGCTCTACAAATTTGACGAAAAACATAAATACACATTTGAAGACAGTCTATTACTTATTATTCATGTAAGACAACCTAAGACATGAACGAAGGCATGTAAGGACAACAAACTGTAGAGAAACATTAAAAAGCATCTATTATTCTGGTGGCAAGAACTCTTTCTGTTCTAACGAATGACATTTGACAAGGTAGAAATGTTTGCAAGAATGATACCCCAATCCATGTTAGGTAGTGTCCTAAAAATGTATTCTGATTCTGTTGACTAATTAGGCAAAACTATTTTATTAATTAAGGCGTTGACTTATGAGAAATTCTTGGTTGCAGTCTCAATTCCTGACACATTCAATTATTCTCCTTAAACTGCGGAAAGCAATAGAACAATGACATTTAGAGTCACCGCCCTGAAGTTGAGCTGAAGTTCACTGTTGTCATTTCAATAGATCTTTCCTAAAACAAGCACAGGTATTTCAATCCACTGGGAATGGCCTTTCTTTCCTGCCACTCCATTTTAGTCGTCTACACCTCTCTTATTTCAGCTGAACCACTGACATCACATCTCACCTGAGGTATGTTTCCTCGGTCTGCAGTGAGAGTATATCTGGACCACTCGCTTGAAGTCAGTCAAAGCCAAATATAACAACAAAAGAGGTGACGACATTCAGTGAAATCTAGGATATTCATGATCAAATTCCACATTATGAAAAGGATCGTTCTAGTTCTGCTTGTTGATTGTTCGATATATTGGCATGTTGTGCTTAACGGAATAGTTCTTAAACTTAACATGGACATTTACTGAAAATGATTGGCTGCTTAGGCCATCCAAGATATAGAGGAGTTTGTTCAGATTTGGAGAAATTTAGCATCACTTACTCAGCAATGGATCCTCTGCACGAGTCAGAATAAGAGTCCAAACAGCTTATAAAAACATACAATAATCCACACGTCTTTAGTCCATCAAATGTCTTGTGAAGAGAAAAGCTGCATGTTAGAAATAAACAAGTTCAAACTGTTGTTTCCGGGTAAAAAGTCTTCTATCCATTATATTGCTTTCTCTAGTGAAAAAGTAATCTCGTCTGGAATAAGAGAGAAATATGCACAGATCAAGCAATGTTTACATGCAAAAACTGTTCTAAACAAATATGTTGGTGGATTTTGATGTGAGAAGACAATAGGGGATGAACTTTTTTTTTGAAGTGTTATCACAGACTCATATTTTGACCAAAAGCAATAGTTTAAAGTTAAAATACCTTAATGATAGAATTGTTTATTACAAAGACGCAGGTTTTCATTTCACAGAAAATAAGACCTAATTGATGTACTGGAGTCAGGTGGATTATTTCTGTATTTTTGTGATGTTTTTATCAGCTGTTTGGACTCTCATTCTGACGGCACCCATTCACTGCAGAGGATCCATTGGTGAGCAACTGATGCAATGCTAAATTTTTCCAAATCTGTTCTGATGAAGAAACAAACTCATCTCATCTTGGATGGCCCGAGGGTGAGTACACTCAAAAAAATGATTTTTGCTCTTTGTTCAATTTCAATAATTAAAATGAGCTCATACAACATAACTCTTGGTAAAAATGGTCCCAACTTAATTTTATTAAATATAAACAATGTAATTTAAAAACAATTGGGTTTACACGTTTTTTTTTAATTGAGTCAACAAGAATTTTTCGTTCGATTTTACTTGTGTAACTAGGAAGTGGATTTCCTTCCCATCATGCTTTGCACAGGGCTGGATAAGGAGAGTAAATCTTGAAATAAAATGTTATTTTAGGCATTTTTATTTAGATGATAAAATTGGGAGACTTGTTAATGTTTAATCTTCTTTTATGTTTGTATTTAAAAGAGTTTCTGGTATGTTAGTGTTTTGGGGGTTACCATTGTGGTAAGTGTAGAGCATGTGCTTGGGTTGAGGACCAGCTAACATGACACAAAGTTGTTTTAATAACAAAGAAACAATTATGGGCATGCCATGGATGTAACAATATCATCATATGCTATGCCTAACAAATTGGCTAATGCCTAAAGTTAAGTAAATCCAACAAATAATTTATTTTGTGTGTAGAAACAATTTATTATCCAGTTAAATGTTTTAGCAAGCATAAAAACATCACTTCATCAATGTATCAATTTAATTTAAACTATATTTGATCAAATTGAGTTTTATATTACATATATAATTTGCCTATTTACATTGTCTATTTTGTATGTATATACCTAATTTATCTGTTGTATGTTTCTTTATTTGCTTATCATATTTTATATTTTACTGTGCCCTGCTGTTGTTTTGTGCACAGGCATGGCATGGCAAAACTTTATCTAGTAGGAATGACCCAATTTTTTTTTGTAGTCTTCACTGAAGAAATTTAAGTTCATACAACAAGATTACAACAACTCATTTCAAACAAATTAGATTTTGGTGGAAAAATGTAATTAAATTTCGTGGAAAAGTTTACTCTAATTTTTTTAAGTTCGTTCAACAACTTTTTTTTTTTGAGTGACATTTTCCACAAACTTTCATTTTTGGGTGAGCTATTCCTTTAAAAATGTCCTATTGTCCTTTAGCTGTGACTACATTCACACTACTGCATCTTGTACCTTAACTGAACTACTATGGAAGTTCAGTACTAAACTAGGAATAACGGCATAAACCGCATGTGCCATAGCGCGACCAAAGAGTTTATCAGGGTTAAATGTAACCCAAATGTCAAACTGAAACCCCTACGCATTTACTGCTTATACGCAGCTGGTTTCCTGCACTCATATTCAGCTGGGTTACTTTTACCAAAGTCAGCTGATGACCTACTTCAAACAGAGGATAAGAGTCACAGCTTCTCTTTCATCTGTCCGTCAAAGCAGAAGATTCCAGTAAAATACAAAAACCGCAGCGGTAAGCATCGTGACACTTATATTCAAAGAAATAATAGAGACGACATGGGGGTGTAGAGATTTGTGCAAGCTACTTCAGCATGAACGCATCTTGTCTTGAGGCTATACATTTGAATTTGCAGACAAAAGCTGCAATTGCTGAGATATGCATAATTTCATAAAATGCATGGTAACATAGAACGGTCTTGGGATTTTTTAAAAAACATGATTCTAGCAGTTTCATCTTGCACTACAAAAATGTAACTCGTACTATATACATACATTAATGAATATATATATTATTATTTATAAACTTCACTCAATCATTCAAATATATATATATATATATATATATATATACACATAATGTTGCAGATGAACAAACTGTATTTTGTATCATTGAAATAACAAATTGGTTCATTTATTTTTATTTTTAAAAGACAAATGTACCAAATATTATGAATGTTTTATTATAACTAATCACATCCCCCCACCCCAAGACACTATTTTTGAATGAATAAATAAATATTCCTTTTTTTTGTGAGACAAAAAAGTAGTTCAGGTAGTTCAAGCCAGTCATTACATGCCCCTTATCAGACAGTCCTGTGTAACTCAAATAGAAAATGTCCCTCACCGCTAAGGAAATCTTATAATGGCCACATGAGCAGTGTTTTTGTATTCTCTTGGATTGTGTCAATGTCTCAGACTAACTCTACTCTAGCTGTCCAACAGGAAGTGAACCAGAACTCAACGGGTTCATCAAGTCCACATAGTTAATAAATGACAGCTGTGGCCAAGTGCATTCCAGCCCTATTTCTCTCCCCCTTTGGCCCATCTGTGGGCATTAGGGGCATTTGTATTATCATATCATGACCTGGCACTTCATTATTAGCTTTAAATCACAATATGTTTTGGTACAGAGGGGGTATAGAAATGACTTTGCAATATTGTGGTAAAGAATCATACCCGCAGTCAGCCGAACTGAAACTAAATGAGCAAAAACAATACTCTGAACACATCAGTCAGTGATTTGATGGTGTAGAGATTGAATAAAATTCACATGCACATACACTATTGCAGTGTTTGGGCTTATTGGTGTTTGCAGCACGAAGCACTGTTATTAATGCTCATATTATGGGTTAGAGGTTTGCATAAATGTGAACATCATGCTACAGCCATTATAGCTCAAATTATGATTGAGGAAAAGGCTGCTATTTCTTTTCAAAGCAACTGAACAAGCAACCGAAAAAACACTGAAAATACTTTAGACACTGAAAAGCAAGTTATTTTGGCTATGACTTTGTTTCTAAAATATGCTGATGTTGATATATGTATACAGTGCAGCTCTAACATTGACAAATAATTCAGCTTCCATTGCTGAACATTAAGGTCACACATATGGTGACTCAAGCACTTCATGACAGAACCAGAATTCAGTTTGCTTTATCAAACAACTGTATTACAGAAGCAGTTTTCGGCCAATGAAGAATCATCTGTTGTGTTGCAAACACAAGCAGAAGGCAAACATCTGTTTCTCAACCGGCGATAAGCGACAAACCCACAACTGCTGACAAAACAGGTGCTTTCATCAGAAGATCAAACCACGGATACATGACTAAGAAGATGTTTCTGCACAGTCCACAGTGAAGGTGAACCATTGATTAGTCATGGTGGGCCATTGATTTGACCTGCTAAACACTTTTTTGGAGATAAAATCGGAACACTAAAGCAGATTCAAGTCCCAAGCCAAATCTTTTACGGTTAGAAAGATCCTGAGTTTTAAAACCAGGATTTGTCAATGTTAGAGCTGCACTGTATACATATATCAACATCAGCATATTTTAGAAACAAAGCCATAGCCAAAATGACTTGCTTTTCAGTGTCTAAAGTATTTTCAGTGTTTTTTTAGTGTGCAGTATGTGGTTGCTCGATTTGATTACTGGCCCAAATTTAAGTGCAGTTGTCACATTCAGACCATGATTTCTCATGATATTACCACAGCTCTAAATGAAGATGCAGGGAAAGATGTTCAAAAGTGTTAAAGAAAGAGCAAATTTAAGTTAAAGGTAATCAATCTGAATATTTCTAGAATTTCTACATTGAGCGCAGGAAATTAGCTACTCTATATGCTGCACCACAAAGATCTGTGAACATCTCATCTCACAGGATGTAAACCACAAACACCTCATCCACCCATTAAGTGTATCTTTACCTTCCCTGCTTACTCTAAACACATCAAATCTGGGTCAGTGGTGCAACTGCTTTCATGAACAGTAATACAACAGATAGGATAATGATTATATTTCAGAATAACTTTTGTAGAATAAGTGTTTTTAAACTGGTACAGTTCAAAATATAGTAATAGGAAAGCAACAAACACAAGTTAAACTTGGCAGAGGGACTGTAAAAATTCACAAAGCCACCAACCAATGCCCTCCCGCACTTCTTCTTTCATTACAACATAGTGCTGCAATTCCTCTACTTTATGTATGTTTCAACATCCCTACTTTGAAACAAACACCAAATATAAAAAACTGCAAGGAATAATCAAGTCTATTATTTCTTGATTCATGTTTTCATTGTTCCAAGGGCTTGGTTATAGGATGATCTTTACCAGCTTTACTTCCTCCAATGTCATCACACCTCTATTTAAAGACCTGAGCATTTCCAGATAATTCATGGTTTTATAATATCAGCAGCATTAGCACACATTTAAATAGAGCTTATTAGGCAAGTGCTCAGTCAAAACTCCTACAAAGTCAAAACGGAGTAACAACACCAACACTGAAGAAAAATGACTTTTAAAGTCTTTGATTTAATTATTGATGACTTAAATTCTCAGTCTGTTTTCTATTAATTTTACATAGTGTATTGTCTAAGACAATAGCTAGATATATACTATTATAGTTTTTATTAATATATATCCATTATTGCTACATATATTCAAAATGTATTTATTTTGAATTATTTAGATATGTGGCATCAAGCTAAAGAATATGGAAATGAGAGACAGTAATTAACTGATTTTTTTTAATATGAATATTTTACATGAGTTAATGTCCACTTTAAGTAAATATTTTGTGTGCGTTTGTTTTTAGTGAACTATAACTCTGGGAAGATATTATTTTCTTTTTCATTTTGCCTTTGCTGTACTAACTAGAAGATAGATAAATAGATAGGTGTTTGAGAAGGATGCAGACAAAATATTACACACAAAGCCATTAAATATTGCCTTGCTGAATCACTGTTTCCCATTGTCTCAGTCAAAGTGCTTTCGGTCCAACCCATAATTGTAGTACCTGCCACCTAGAGTACCAGAGACTAAATGCAGCAGCACTAACCTGCAGACTGCAGACCTAAACATGTAGTCAGTCAGAGGAGCTGCACTGACATCCAAACACGTTGACGTAAGCGTTCTGTCTGTGCGGAGACATTGCCTCTTACGCGAGGCACAGACCACAAACATCAAGACGCTCAAAACAAAATACACATAAACTGTAACAGACGGCTTGGTTACTCACCGAAACTTTCAGTCGTTCCCGCGCGAAGATGTTCTGCGAGACGCCTTCACATGGTCTCTTTCTTCGCGCTTCGCTAGCAGTTGGAGGAGCGTGCAGGGTTAATGTTTTCTCTGAAGCCGGAGCAACGGTGTGTTGTGTTCGGTCTCCGTCTATGTTGAGTTACATTCGAGACCGCGTGCTTTTGCTTTGCTCTTTGCTGATTGTGGCATTTCCAGCACGCGCCTCCTCTAAATTGCTACATTGTTGACATTGGGGCGATGACGTCATGGCGATTCGCCCATAGTAAAGAGGGAAAAATAGCACGGACCATTCAGTGTTTCACAATTTCCGAGTGTAACGATCTAGCGAACTAACGTCTTCACACCTGTAAATAAATCTCCCTCTGAAGTGTATAAGCGGATAGGAGAATAACGCATTTGGTGTGCATTATTGTGTATTATAAGTTTAACATAATATACATAATATACAATAAATTAATTAGATTTTATTAGCTGTAATAAAAATTGCCATTCATTTAAATCCCTTCCCCACCTTTTGCAAGAAAGAAAAAATGTAGCAGTATTGTATGTATTCATGTAAATAATGATTTGTATTATTCATTCTAAAAGTGTATTGTCCTCGTTTTTAATTATTCATGTATAAATTAATTTAATTGTATTCATTTTCTTCAAATGTATGTTATTTATTAAATCCCTTTTCCATCCTTTGCAAGAAAGCAAAACTGTAGCAGTAACCTTTTGCAAGTTATTCAAGTAAATCATAAGTTTAATTGTATTGCTTATTAAATTATTCATCATTTATTATTTTGTATTGAAATTCAATTTAAATTAATAACTTTTATTGCATTAATTTAATTAAAAGTAAAACTTTAGCAGTAATCTATGTTTTAAGTTATTAATGTTTTAAAATATAATTAAATATTATGATAAATTAAATACGAATACATTAATATTATGTGTTGGACCACATGCACTTAGTCTGTGACAATGAGTATCTAATCAGTTATATCTAATAGCCTTTATTATTATTGTTATTATTATTAGTTCCAAAAACAATTAATTCATATTTGTATATGATTTATTTGACAAATGTATTTATTAAAGTGCAACAGTAAAACTGTAGCCTATGGTACCAACAATTGTAAAAAGCTGCATTGCAAGCACAGTTCAGGTTATTCATACATTAAAACTGGATAAAACAGATCCAATTTTATAGAGGTTGTCTGTATATTTAGATTAGAGCTAGGCCACAGTAAGCATAACAGCACTTAATCCCACTGTACCCCAAAGGAGCTGGCAAGCAATTATATGAATTATCGGGTTGTCGCAGACGGCTCTTGCTTCTCCTTTGATTCCGATCCAAACGAGCCATAATTTCACTGTTGGGTTAAAAAATAACCGTGACAGATTCTCAAAGGCACAGAGTGGCACTGACATCAAAATGCTCTTTATCACAGAAAATGGAGACCGTAAGATACGAAAAATGCCTCAGCTCTCCATCCGTCCTCACAAAGCATCAGTGCAACCTGTCACAGTGTGTGTGTGCATGGTGCACTTTAGAAATGATTGCTGCTTTCCTGCTTTGTTTGAGTCACTGAAGTCATTTCAAACACAGGGATTGATTGTCAGTTCTATAGCAGCACAGTGTTGACAGTGGCGTATATATATATATATATATATGTGTGTGTGTGTGTGTGTGTGTAGTCTAAACTGCTTCCAATGAGCTAGATTGAAAAGTGGGATAGTTTAGAATGTATTGTTTCTTTTATTTTTAAGATGTGCAGATCCCAAACTCCATCTTTTTAATTTGACTTATTAGCCAAATATTATTTTATTTCATACTATTGATGCCATCTTGTGGAAATTCACGAGAAGGGCTGTCCTTTTGTATATGCTAAATATGAACATATCAATTTTCAAGTATGCATTCAGAGAACTGCATAAACACATCATGTAGCCTTGTAGTCTTCCAGACTCTTCATATCAACCCATTTATTTTAATGCAAACAGCGCCCCCGTATGACTGCGAATGAAAATGCGATAATACCTCGAATTAGGCTAATTTTAATTAATAAAAATGACAAACACGAAATATCTTGTGTGTAGGGGTAAAACTACAACAATATATTGCTGTGTGAATTTTCTGTACCATATTATTCTGCATGTGAGCATACATGTGAGCTGCAATTGAACATATGTACCGCTTATTTATTTTGCTCTCATGGAAAACGTGAAAGAAAACATAGCGGATGCAAACTGTAAACAGACAATGAATGAAAGAGGCGATGGATTACTATCAACCGCCGTCTGACAGCTGTCAGGGAGGGTTGGTTTTCACAGCTCTCCGATCTGCGAAGATACGAACGTTACTATGGAGAATGCATGGCTCATGAATATTAATTAGGATAGTGATTGGCCTTTCGCCGAGGAGCGTGAACTCTACCTCATTATTATTCATGAGCTCAGCCTTCTTCATAGTTGGATTTGTAAATTCTTCTCCCGTCCAGTAGATGGCAGTAAAACTCGTTCATATCTACAATTGGCCAATAAACAGGACAGAAGAAAATACTGGTCACCGATACTTCCGCGTTAGATTAAAGTGTCAGATATATTCTGGTTCCATACAAAAGATGTTTCACTTGATGTCTGTCAGCAGAGGTATGTCGCTGCATATGTTTAAATTGCAATAATCATACAATGATGTTATTGTTTAATTTCAGTCTCAGTTACACATGTGTCAGTGTTAAATAACTGTACCATGTACGTCTTTTCCACGAGATTTTGTGATAAGTGTTCAATGGTTGTCGTTTTAGATCTAAAAATATGAATTATTTACAAAATAAATGTATTGATTTTTAAATGAAAAATGTGGTGATTTTTTTTAATAGGTAACAATTTAAATGCTATGTTGAATGTTTAAATAGATTCTAGCCATTTAAAAATCAATAACAAACCAAATTAGATTGAC
The DNA here is from genome assembly GCA_027564155.1 of Gymnocypris eckloni scoliostomus. NCBI lineage: Eukaryota > Metazoa > Chordata > Actinopteri > Cypriniformes > Cyprinidae > Gymnocypris > Gymnocypris eckloni. The sequence goes on from CM050428.1 coordinate 20,609,409, forward strand.
CTTTTATCTTTCTGCACGTGTACTGAGTGTAAAATCAGCGTAGTCTGAAAGTTAATGGTTAGTATAAAGTTAGTTGTGCAACTAAATGTACAATGTGCCTTTATATGACCTACTGACTGTGACATTTTTTTATAAACAAAAACTAGTAATATATAAAAATCTCTCTAAAAAATTGATCTATTTGTTTAAGTGAGCATTTAATTTTTACAGCTATTCTAGTAGAAGATTGAAGAATGAACCTTGAGGGTTTCAGTTAACATATTTGTTCCACCATTGACTGAACATCTTCGGTGGAATGGACTTTAACCAACCTCCAGGGTAATGGCACGGTTTAGGCGGAAATCATGTTGTGCACTTATTGCTTTAGCCTTGGCCGTGTTTATTATAACAGTCATCCTAAAGTCTCTGAGCCCTGGAGGATAATAGCTTTGGCAGTCAGTTTGCATTAAGACTTATTCCACCTTCAAGACAAATGGAACAAGATAACAATGTTGTTATATCCGCTAAACCTGCACAGATGATAGCTGCACCAGCAGAGAAAGCTGATAGAATGGAGAACAAAATGCAAGATTTTCCTGAGCCAAATTACAACGTGCACGCTTTCTACTATGTGTGGTATGGGAACCCACAGTTTAATGGAAAATATGTTCACTGGGATCATCCACTCTTACCACACTGGGACCCCAAAGTGGCCTCCGGTTATCCATCAGGACGACACCAGCCTCCTGATGACATCGGGGCCAATTTCTACCCTGCACTAGGTCCATACAGCTCTCGAGATCCATGGGTTTTAGAGGAACACATGCGACAGTTGCGAACAGCTGCTGTTGGTAAGAAGCCTCTTTGAAACATATATATTATTTTTCTTTACTACAGTCGCACTAGCCACTGAATATTTTTGTTTATTTTAGGTGTTCTAGCTGTTTCATGGTATCCACGTAATATGAATGACGACAATGGAGAAGAAATTGATAATTTGCTGCCTTTGGTTCTGGATGCAGCTGACAAATATCAATTGAAGGTGGTATACAATATCAACATTTCAAGTGGATCAAAACCTCTCATCAAACCAAAATGCATTCTTGTCTTAGGACAACTTTGATTTAACTTTTTTGATCCACTTCAAATGGTGACCACTATAGATATAGATGGAGGTTTGACATTTATAGTCTTTACTTTTGTGTCTCATGCATTTTTTTATTGTCCCTGACAGGTTGTTTTTCATATTGAACCATACAAAGGACGAGATGATGCAAATATGCGTGAAAATATTAAATATATTGTGGAGCGGTATGTTCGATGCATTTCATTCACCTCCACTTACAAAATATAAAAAAGAGATAACGCTTTCAGTTTCTTAACAATAGTTAAAAGTATTGTTTCAGCTAACAATGACAATACTTTTACAACATTTTATAAATCTAGGTTAATATTAAAGGAATATTTCACCCCAAAATTAAAATTAGCTGACAATGTGAGGAGCGTCTCGCTGCAGTCCACAAGATCCAGGGGGCGTGGTTGGATCCAGATCCAACTCCTCCCACCTTACATCTACCTAAACCTACCCATCTCCACCCCCTTATCCCTAAACCCTCCCATCTCCACCCCTAAACACACCCATCTCTACCCTTAAACCTACCAATCGCCACCCCCTAGATGGGGATCCAACCCCGGCCCCTGGATCTATGGTCTGCAGCGAGCCCTACTTGACAATGTGGCCCCAGGCCATCCAAAGTGTGGATGCATATGTTTCTTCATAAGAACAGGTTTAGCAATACATGACATGCTCACCAGTGGATCCTCTGCTGCAAATGGGTGCCGTCAGAATGAGAGTCCAAACAGCTGATAAAAACATTATTCTCAATACACATCACAATAATCCACTCCAGTTCAGCAGTTAACATGTTGTGAAATGAAAAGCTGCATGTTTGTGAGAAACAAATCCATTAACCATCACTTGAACCATCACTTCAGGCTAAAATATGAGTCCATAATTAAATTGATTCTCCAATGAAAAAGTGCATCCCCTATTGTCCTCTCATAAAAACTATTTTTACTTGTAAACGGTGCTTGATGTGTGCAGATTTCTCTATAGATAGAGGACTCATATTTTAGCCAGAAGCAATGAGTTGATGTTAAAAATTCAATTTCTTACAAATAATAATTTTTTTTTATTATAAACATGAATCTTTCCACTTCACAGGATGTTAATTGATGATCTACTGTGTTTTTATCAGCTGTTAGTTTAAACTTATTCTGACTTCACCCATTCACACTAATTGTTCTCTAGTTCAATGGAAATAAAATCAATCCACAGATATGTGTTTAATAGCACTTATTGTAAATTGTATTTTACAGATATGGAAACCATCCTGCTTTTTATAGATACAAAACAAGCACTGGTAAATTTCTTCCACTGTATTATGTATATGACTCCTACTTGCAAACTCCAGATGTTTGGGCACAACTGCTAAAGCCAAATGGTATATCAACACTCAGGAACACACCATATGATGGCATCTTCATTGCTCTTCTTGTGGAAGAAAGGCATAAGAAGGCCATACAGACTGCTGGATTTGATGGACTCTACACGTATTTTGCGACCAACGGCTTTACTTATGGCTCCTCACATCACAACTGGAGATCCATTAAAACCTTCTGTGACTATAATGACTTGGTATTTGTTCCAAGTGTAGGGCCAGGTTATATTGACACTAGCATTAGACCCTGGAATTCCCAGAATACAAGGAACCGCATTAATGGCAAGTATTACGAGACCTCTTTTAATGCGGCTGTGGATGCAAGGCCACAGATCATCTCTATAACTTCATTCAATGAATGGCATGAAGGAACCCAAATCGAAAAGGCCATCCCAAAGACATGGGGTAAAACTGTGTATGTTGACTACCTTCCTCATAAACCTACAATTTATTTAGAGATAACACAAAAATGGGCTAGAAAATTCAGTGAGGAGCAGAAGAAGTGGCTAGAGTAAAGAAAAGAAAAGTGAATTACTGCCTTAAGTAGTGCTTACAAGGGCCATGATTTGTTTTATTTTGTTCTGTTTGAGTTGTGTGCAGTTTGTTTCACTTGCATGCCTTGTACCACTGTATATGACAACTTGACTGATTAGAATAATCAAATATTAATGCTAAACTGCAATTAGAAATATTCTGCCTTGAAGCTGTAAATAAAAGTTTGACTTTATACTATGTGTTTTTAATTACACTGAAAAGATGTAGAACCAGTCTTTTACTCATAAATTGCTAGTAAATTTCACAAATAATTACAAATATTGTGTAGCTTAAAGTTAGATGGATTTAAAATGATATTTTTTTTAGCAAATGTGCATTTTAAACAGTTTGATGAAAGGTCTTTTAATGTTCACATGATAATCCTAAACTGTCTTTCTCAGAACAACACAATAAGTCACCGCGTCACATGCTTTAAATTTGAATTAAGTGCATAACATTAAAGACACCTAATATACAGTTTGACCAACACATAATTGCCTATGGTTGCTCTGGCATCACAATTAATGTATTAATTAATTGACTGATTATTTATGATTTTAATAGAAGTTATTAAATTAAAAAATAAATTATTTAAACTAAAAACATTGTGTTTTGCATTTTAATTCAACATATATTTGATCAAAATATTTAAAATGTGTCTATTGCTGCTACTGCAAGCACAGAAACATGCTGCTGCCAGTGCATGGCGATACGGTGCTGTGAGTATTTAAGACACTGCTGCTGCACAAATAGCATATAAAAAATAACTTATAGCAGATCTATACAGGTGGAGCTGGGGAAGGGTTTCAGAAGAACTCTAAGAACCCTGCTGGGAAATTCTCAAGTGAATGCTAACCAGCCATTTAAAGGAAAGCATGCAGCAAGCTCACTGGCTGCATATGCAACAAGAACCGATCAGCTTGTGCCAAGTCATTTAATGCTGTGAATATCATCAGTTACATTAAGACACATCAGTCTGCGCCATTTAAAGTTTCATGAAGGAACTAGGCATTTTCTTTACTTACATGCCTTTTTACACCTTTATATGAAAACCTGACTTATGAAACTCAACAAATTGTATTGAAAGATGTTCTGACCAAAACGCTTTAAACAAACAAATTGCCTGATGTGGTAATAATTTTCTCAAATAATTGATCATGCAATTAATCTAAACTAATCTTTGAATGTGTGAATTATTATATTAAACAGATTTTGAAGGAAATTCACATTTATTATTTGAACCACGTCTCCCCCCCCCCCATACATCCCATGCATAAATTATACACATCTCTCTGTCATAGGCTGTAAATCACTGAATTCAAACAGCAATGATGAACAAAGGAATAATCCATGAGTAAAAACATAATCCAGTCTAACGCCACAGTTATGTTTCATTTCCAATTCCATGCATTTATTTGCATTCTTGAATTTGCATGTATTAACTGCACACACACACACACTAAATCTATAATTGCATCCATGCATATGAACAGCCCGGACACTGGAAAGGTATCCAAGCGCATGTGGGGAGGGGGACATTATTCTACATCACATCACACGGCGTTACATGGCGTCCTTTCCAGCGACGCACTTGCTCGCGTTCTCCGTCTCTTACACATAGGATCTTACACGTTTTGACTCGCGCTGATTTGAGTCTGTCATCATTGCGGACACATTGTAACATGCAATGATGCACTGACGCGAAGACTATGGGTTCAGGTGCATCCTCTCCGAACATTGCCATCATTGGAGATTTTTCAGCACCATTCCGATATGCGAGGTGTGTGGGACGTAAATAAAAAATCGCATGATGTGGCTTTCCCTCGAGGATGTTTGCTGATGGACAGGTGAGACAAACGATTTACTGATATGAAGGTTACCTGTATACTTTGCATATATTGTACGACACGAGTTCAGGCTTTAAATATCACGTACTGCGTGCACTATTATTTTTTCATTCATCTCTTGGGGGATTTTTGAGTTATAATAATTAAACATGGCACGAGTGCAGGGACGATCATTCTCGTGGATGCTTCATGCGTCCTTTTTGGATACGATGCGGTTTTGCATAAAATAGACAAAGCAGTCGAGATGCTAAAGAGAGGGAGTGTGTCATATTTAAGGAATAGCCATATTTCGTGTAGTATAATGCCAGATGCGTGTGACAGTCTGTTTTAAGATGACCTTCAGCATCACTGGCGAAAGCACATCACCTTGCACGGTATCACGTTCATTTATATTTTTCTGAACGATTTTAGATTTGTGTTCATGGAATATAATAACATCATGTCACTGATGGCACAGACACGAATTCGTAAAGCCTGCTAAATAAACTACACACATGCTTCATATTTAATGCTTCTTCTTTTCATCTTCACATCATTCATCCACATCTTCTATTTATTAGACGTGAACACCGAAGCCAACTACCAGCATGCAACTCTGTGTCCCAAATACATCACAATACATTTAAAATAAAAAGCGTCTCTCTTCAAAGACTCCCAGTGAGACACAAGCATGCAACATTCAGCAACCTTTGTTTACTTTAATAAAATCATGCATCATATGTGCATTGCTGGCCAAAAATATACAGTTAGGGAACAGGATTTGAAATGCCAGACACTTTGCTAATTAAAAGACCCTCCCCTCAGGACCTTAACGTTTGTAAACTTTGAGAAATATATCATGCATTAGCAACTATTATATTCAATTATGTACTGGATGTGAGCGATGTTTGCTTTAACAGGTGTATAATCTATTTTCCAGAAGCCTGATCTGTGTCCCGCTCTTTTACAGAGCTTTGCTTTCAGATTAGATGATTGAGTCTCAAATGCACTGATAAACCTTTTCAACAGCTCTTACATGTGGATTAATAGCAAATGGACACTGCAGAGATGAAACGAAGCTCGTTTCTCAGCCATCAGTGTTATAGTGTACCGTGCATAATCATTCAATAATTTAATTATATACAGAAAATATCATTTGTATTGTCACATTGCTTGCTTCCTGCGTTTTACTCTGCATACCTGCACATGTAAACGTGGTAACACTTCACAATAAGGTCACATTAGTTGATAATACATTAACTAATCACGAGCAACGCATTTGTTGTAGTAGGCTTTAATCCTTGCTAAAATTACACCTATTATTAGTTCATTAAAACTCAAGTCCCTGACATTATTAACAGATACGATGTTTGGTGTTATTAAGTAGAAGTATTTTTCATTGTTAGTTTGTTATCTGACAAATGGAACCTTATTGTGAAGTGCTACTGTGAATGATAATGAATGTGAAAGATATCTGACTCCCTGATTTGTTAATTGATTCGTTTAGTTGTTAATTTACTTATATGTGTCAGAGAAGCACATAAACAGAACAGGATGTTATTAAATGGAAGCTGTGTATAATTATTTTTCTTTTTGGCAGATGTCCCTGTGAAATTGTACAATTAATTGAGCTCTTTATTCAGTCCATTGAAGTTCATTGATTAAGTTAATTGAATGTTATTCGGTGCGTTTTGATACTAATGGTTTTAATAGCCTCTTGAAGTAATTGGTCTGCTTTTGGAGAATCTGTCTGGAATGAACAGTTTGGAATGCAGTTTTAATACTCTTATAAGTATAGGAATGTAGGAAAATGAAATAATGACATAATTTACAATGAACAAAGAAAAATAGATTAAAGAAAAATAAATAAGATTATGCTTCTAGATCCAGATCTAGTTAGCTAATTTTAACATCTTGCCATGGTGGAAATTTGGTGGAAATAGGCCGTTTGGTTCTATTATCTGGTGACATCCTGAAGATGGCAGTGTTCCCATATGTAAAACTGATTGTCTGAATATTCTTGGTAATGATCCAGAATTATTTTTGAGGAGACAATCCTACAACAGGCCTAGGACTACCAGAAACACAGAGGGAAGCTTATCTCGCCTTATATTCTGAACTGTGATAAAATAATATATAGTTTTCAGAAACAAAATATTAAACTTCCTCATTTAGTTCCACAGTCTAAAATGTTTGTTTCCACCCCACGGAAAGTGCTATTTGATATTCAGTTTTATAGTCAGTCTGCAGCTTTAATCCTTAAAATGCTTGACATCTACCGGCTGATATTGACAGTATAGTGATGTAATCTATTTTCTGTCTTTTTTCCTGCATGAGAAGACCTATGATTTTAAGACTGACATTCTTCTGGTAATAAAAAGAAGAACCTGGAACATCAATATTTTTACCTTCTGGATATCAGCAAATCTGTCAGGTGAATTTTTAGGATGATTTACTTTGCATTTATGTTTGTTTTCTCTGTGCCTGTGATTAGTTAATTAGTTAATTAAGTATTAGTATTAATTACACACACACACACACACACACACACACATATTCTACTGTCTTAATAAATCACATGATTTCAATGTGTTAACCAGCCTGCATTTTAATATCTGAAGTGTCCTTGTACAGTCAAACGTCCCAGACATGTAAATGCTTCTCTATTATAAAGTCTAGGATTTTATGTTCATCTTCATTACAGTAGCATACATATAATCAGCTGATGGATGACACCTCAAAATAAGTATTGCAAATGTCAAAGTGCTCATTCTGAAATCTGAATAGAGATTTATGCTATTTTAGGTCTGCGCAAACAACTTAATTCAACTTGTACAGTCATTAACTCTCGTTATGTAACTGTTATTTGTTAGATTTGCTATTAGCACAGTAATGAACAGTAATTTACTGCACAAGATCTTTTTTTAAATTTGTATAGAGCCTGTGTTGAAAGCAGTTAACACTACCAGCTTCAATGTCTGTAAAATTAATAACAATACACACAACAGTTAATTCCTAACTGATTTGCAAGTAAAATGCCAGTTTTCTAATATAATATAATATTATGTAAAAACATGCTTACATTTTTCAGTTAAATAATGCTGGCTATTGCATATTTACAAGCATTTATACTGTTGTTTTGAGCAAAATTATGCAGGGTATAAGACCTTGAATTTTAATGCAATATATTAATATGAATTTCTCCTGCATAGTTATGTACATACACAAGTAGGCTATATTTTGTGTTGTCGTTCACCTGTGTTGGCAGTGTACTGTAGGCACACCCATCATGCACAGTAACAATTAATCTAGAGAAATAGGCCTATACCCTGTCCGACTGAAATGTTGTCAGTGGTGGACCCAGCATATCATCATTTAGCTTTAGATGGCACAATGCAGTTCATCAAAACTTAAAGACTTCAGAATCTTAAAGAATTGACTTTAAACTTATCATGTAATCTTTGCCAACTCACAACTTTCAAAACTGGTTTATAGAGATGTTGTCTACTGAAAGTCTTTTTTGTAAAGACATTATATCAACTGAACAGTCGGTATGTTGTTAAACAACAGTACAATCCCTTGAACGAACTGTAATTGTCCTTCACAGCCTCATTTTCATTCCTGTAAAAACTTAAATAAGCCTATAGCTCTACCTAATAAGCAGCTGTTTTATATATTGACCTTTTTTTTTGCCTTTCGATGTTTATCTATTTCCTGTAAAGGCCAGAGCATGCCATCTGCACCAGCTTACAGAATCCTACGACCACTCCTGCTTGGTATCTTTTTATTAGGATGCTTTGTGACTTTGTTTTTAATGTACATCAAACCATCTACGAGCTGGTTGTCAGGCCCAGTCGAGTCAGAAACATCCACAGCCCGAGTGAAGAGCCTCCTTTCCACCCGAAGTGAGCAGAACCAGACCACCATCCTGGTCTGGCTTTGGCCTTTCGGCGAAACCTACGACCTGAACGTCTGCAGCTCTTTGTTCAGCATCGATGGCTGCTTCATCACCGCCGACCGAAACCTTTACAACAAATCTGACGCCGTGGTCATACATCACAGGGACATCACCAGCGACCTGTCCAACATGCCACCGGCGTATCGGCCCACGCTGCAGAGATGGATTTGGATGAACTTCGAATCACCTTCGCATTCATCTCAGTTACCTGGAATTGAAAACTTGTTTAATTTAACTCTAAACTATCGGCAGGATGCTGATATAGAAGTGCCTTATGGGTCGATTGTCGCAGCCCAAGGAGAGGAGGACTTTGTGCCTCCAAGCAAGAACAAGCTGATTTGTTGGATCGTCAGCAATTGGAACCCAGATCACGTCAGAGTGAAATACTACAATGAACTCTACAAGCACATCGAGGTTCGTGCATATGGACAAGCATTTGGTGAGTACATTTCTGACCAGGACTATTTCCCTACAATTGCAAGCTGTAAATTCTATTTGGCATTCGAGAACTCGATTCACAAAGACTATATCACTGAGAAATTGTACAATCCACTTTCCGTTGGCACCGTACCAGTTGTGCTCGGACCACCAAGGGAGAACTATCAGAACTTTGTGCAGGGGAACGCTTTCATCCACGTTGATGACTTCCCGTCTCCGAAGGAGCTGGCTGATTATCTCCTGTTCCTTGACAAAAACGAAGAGCTCTACCTGAAGTACTTTGACTGGCGTAAACACTTTAAGGTGAAAAAGGCGTACTTCTGGGCCGAGCACACGTGTCTGGCTTGTGATTACATCAGAAGGCACAATGAGTACAAAACAATTAACAATCTTGACAAATGGTATTGGGGTTAATTCACAACTGAACCACTGGACCAGAAAGTGGCTTGACAATAAGAGCTTCATATAACAATTCCAATGAGGGTCTGTTGTGAGGACTTTTATTTTTGTAAAATGTCCCAAAGTAGATGTACATTTATTTCGTGTTCGGTCGCACGCGTTTATTAATCTGGATGCAAATGATGCAATTTAGAGTTTAATAAGTATGTATTTATTTGGAAAGCTGATTTTGACCAAAATGCACAAATTCATTTAAAGGGACAGTTCACCCAAAAATGAAAGTTTTGTCATTTATGCACCTTCTTGTCATTCCAACCCCATATGATCTGTGGAACACAAAAGAAGATATTTTGTTAGTGATATTTTGGATGCAAATCATGCATTTTATAGATAACTTAGAGGGACAAAAGACGATATTTTGAAGAGTGTTTCAAAAGTTTGTTTTAAGTATTTTGTTATGTTTCTGCCATGGAATAAAAAGTTAAATGCAACTTTTTATCTCAAAGTTAAGAGAAAAAAAGTCAGAACTGTAAAATATAATCGTTTAAATGCAAGAAAAAAAATCTGAATTGTGAGATAAGTCGATGTCAAAACAATGACAGTCAATGGAGTTATACAGATTTGAAATTATATGAGGGTGACATTTTTGAGTGAAATATCCCTTTAAAATTCAGTTTAGCTGTTTTCATACACCTAACTACACATTATACAGGAAATCTGTTTATTTAATGAGAGCCGAGCACTTTCTGAAGATTTGTATGCTTTATTTATACCATTGGTTATTGTGTAAATGTTAGTGCTAGAGTCATCTATGCAGTGTTTACAGAACTTATGTTGTGCAAAAAGTCCATGTACTGTAAATGAAATGTATATGTATTTTAAGACAACCTGCCTTTCATTTCCATGGTTTTGGATGTTGTTTTGCGCATTCATATTTTATCATGCCACAATGGACACCATAGTGACCAATATGCATTTGCTACTGAAAAACAAACATGCCAGAAGTGCGTCATTGCTGATAATGTTTTACTGTACTGAATAACTGCTGATAATATCTCTGTTAGTTCTGTCTTTGAAATATTTATCCCATTTCTCAGATCAGTTTTCATTTCATGGTGAAGGACTATTTAGATGTGCTTTCTTACATGTAGTCAGTCTAATATTAGATGAGGGTGAAGAACTCTGTTATTGATCAATGAGAACATTTTCAGCTGTGGATCACAGACTGAGCTGCTGATACTGTCACTGCAACAAAAATCCTTCTTGAATGCTATTTTGTCTCATTTCTTTTAGTAAAAAAATCGAAACATCCTTAGAACAAGATATTTTTATTTGAGAAGAAATAGTGTATGACAATATTTGTATTTTCTTTCTTTTGATAAATGATAGTTTAAGAATAAATAAAAAATCATTTTGAGAAGTTAATGTTTAAAGGTGTAATTCAACCCAAAACTAAACTCAGAAATTTTACATTTTGGGGTGAACTGTACCTTTAAATTAAGAAAAAGAAAAATATGTGCCAAAATATTTTTCCCCTCATTTAAGCATAAACTTAACTATATTTTGCTAGCCTTATCCTTAAAGCAAAATAAATAATAATACAAAATAAAATTAATTAATTATTTCATAAATAAATAAACAAATAAGCAAGCCAATGGGTAACAAAAATGAGCATTTATTTATATTGATGTATTTTACATAAATGTAAGGTATACATTTTATCCTGGGACTTGAACCCCTGGCTTTGTCGTTGCAAGCAGCATGCACTACTGTTTGAGCTAATGGAATGCACTTGGTAGATTCAAAAACTATTATATTTTAATAAGTCTTATTATCATAAACATTTTTGTACCTCAATCAGAGTTGGGTAGTAACTATGTACTAGTAAGTAATTTTATGGATTACATGATTACACCCGTAACCCGATTCACCCGTACTGTAATGTAATGCATTTCATGATGTTGATAACAAAGAATGGAATGTATTTCTCTTTATATCAGTATGGTGCACAATAATCCCATTTAAGTCAATCTAAAAGTTATTCAAAAAGTATTCAGACTAATTTACATAATAAATGTAATCCGTATTATGTTACTAACTACAATATTTCTCTTGTAATTTGTAATCAGCAATGGACTACAAGTTGTAAGTAATCTACACAGCTCTGACATCAATAATTTTTTTTTTTAAGGATGTTTACATATTTTTACTGGAAACCAAGACAAAAGCAATTAAGACATTGATTTTTGCTCTGCTGATATGAAAAAGCACACTTTAATTGATGTTTGTGGTAAACATTTTGTTTATGAGAATTCTCGATCATTTCCAGGCCCAGGCACTCACAGGTCATGAATGACATATGTTGTTTTATGTCTGAAGCACACATGATTGTGAGTTATTGTTGTTGTGTTGCAGTGTCTGACAAATTGAGCATACTGTATGAACACCATCATCAGCGGTTAAATAATTTATTCCTGGGTTTTTAACTTTTGTATTCATGAGGGACCATCAGTTTTGAAAAATGTGTGCTATTTTAACAATGTCCATCTGTATATTACTCAAATGTGCACAAAGAGACAGACTTTTTTATATGAACTCTGATGGAAATCGAGATGACGTGTAGTAACACAAGCTCCACTACACATCTCAGATCAGTGTTTGTCGAAGATAATCCGGTTTGCCGTGAATGCTCTTTATGCATTGTAAATAGCTGTATTGTTGGATGATTTCAAATCTGTAGCGAATGCCGCGAGGATGAAGTGCTGAAATGAGACGGACAAAATAAGCCCTTTCTGAGCCTTTGCGCCGTGGAAGAAAAGTCTCCTGCTGAAGACAAAGATGGCAGTGTTATGGAGAGGCCGTTTTCTGTCCCTAAAGCGTTTGGGGAGGATACTGGACTGGACTGGAAAACTTTAAAACCTAAAAACTTCTTTCATTCTCAAGTGTGATTTATTTAACTGATGACAGAACAAAGATGTATTGTGACTAAAAATGTGAACTGTGAAAAAAAGAATGAACTGTTTATGGTTTCATCTTGCTGTACTAAGTGAATCAGAGATTGCTTATTTACTTACTGACCATATTTACTGACTTGTATTGATTTGTGGTCTCTTCCTCCTTCTCTCGCTCTCTCTTCACCTCTGTATCTTTATCTCCTGTGCACAAATGTTGGCTGTGAGCTCTTGGTACCCTTTAAAACAGCCTTTGCATTATGAGTGTGTTAGTGGTGTCTGACTCACACATGTAGGCTGGTCACACTGATGCCGGCATGGAGTATGATATCTCCTCTATGCATTATGGACTCGAATGCGAAATGACCCACATTCCTATTGTGCTGAGGAACTTGAGGGTGTATAGAACTGTTCATTGCAACGTTAATTGCCAAAACATTGTTATTTGCCAAATAATTCACTAGATGTCTGTTACTAAAATAAAGAGCTGAAAATAAAAATACAGTCACAGAACATTTTGCTTCGCATCTTAACTTCAAGTGTGGAAAAAAGTAGTAATAATTCAACAAAAATGATTTACTCAATCATACATTGTTAAATTAATTGTTACATTTTTCCTAAATGCCATTACATAAACCCAAATGTTTCATTGTGATTAAGAAATACATACATACGTACATACAGTATAATACATATATACATTAATACAGAGTTAAATGACTTGTATAACAATGTCTACAAAGTCATCTGAAGCCACACAGCCAAAATGTAAGTTATTATCTGGCTCTGAAATCAGTGCAACTCAAAATGTAAAATGTAACTATAAAAGAAAAAAGCAAGATAAACACATTTTCTAAAGCAACCATGCCCTTTTAGCTGAAGTCTATGAACTGTTTGTCGTGTTTCACTGAACCCGTTCCAGGTGGGCTACCGAGCAAGTTTACTGTCTTTGAAAAGCCATACATATGTGGCTGGTTATGTAATACAAAAATAAGGCCCAGATTTACTAACAGCTTGCATCAGCGCAAACATCTTTTGGCATTAATATAGTTCGGTCAGGTTTTACTAAAGATGCGCAGTGAAGAATTAGCACTGGAGTTATTTTGGGGCCTGACCTATTTATTTGTAGTAGTTTTCCTTTCAGACGCCAAATTTATGGGAGGAGAGTATTAAAATGAATCACGCAAAATTATTTACTAATGTTTGCACTCATCAAATTACTGGTATTTGCGCCATTATTTAACGCCCCCCAAAAAACATGTCTTAAACTATTTCCGCCTGTGTAATAAGTAGACCACCCACACCTGAGCATCGGCTCTGCTTATTTAAGACTATGCTAGTTTGCGCTGCGCTTAGTACATTGCGTTGGTCGATATGTAAATTAGATGTTGCGTCTGTGTTCTTTCATTTGTGTGTTGTCAATAAATCACACGCAGAAATTTGTACGCCCACCGGCACTGTTTTGGAATTGTGCTCTTGCGCTAGTTTAGTAAATCTGGCGCTAAATGTCTTAGTTTACAAATCATGCTAGTGTTTTGCATAAGTACTTTTTATCGGGAAAACCCAGTGTAAATACTACTTTTGTGCTCCATTGAAATAAGTTAACAGCAAATAGGTTTGAAAAGACAATTAAGATTAGTAAAAAAAATATTGGTCAACTGTTTCTTTAAAACAAAACTGCAAGCCTACAAAATTGCACCACCCGCATTAGTCAAACTGCAACTTGCTTTTTCAGCAACACATCTCAGGCTGGTAAAAATAGCCCACTAAATCCACTGTATGATGAATGATGACACCAAAGGGGCAGTTTGGTGTGCAGGCCATCAAATCCCTCGCTGTTGTTGTGACCTCTCTGTGTTGATACTCTGGCATTTGGAGTTATCCTTCTGAACCCAATGAGGTGATGCTGTCTTATCCTGTTCCTCAAAACAAAAGGACTGACAGTTGTTCAGGCTGTATGCCAAATGAGGTGGTAAAGTTCATCATAGTATGTTGAAGAGGGTGTGTGTGTGTGTGTGTGTGTGTGCGTTTGCGTGGGCAAATACAGAGAACCAGAATATAATCAGTGTGTAAATCCATATAAGACAGAGTTTAAGAATTAAATTCTATTCTGGACTGGGATATTTAAAGATCTGATCAACAAAATCCACAAACAGAGAAAATAATGTAGATCACCGAGCAGATTTCATACCATCTGATATACTGCTGCCATAGTGCAATGAAAACTACACATAAAATTAAAAGCCATTTCATTTCTCTAGAGAAGGCATATGCATTAGGAATTCATAAATAAAATAAATGTTTGCTTTAGCTATAGACATTTGCTTCAGGCTCCTCCAAAAACACAAATAAAATAAAACCATCTGTGCTTCGGACAATACAGCTGGTGTCTGGAATAATTGTTTATGATTGGTCAATCAAGGATTTTAGCTGTCAGGTATTATCAAATATTAACTGGTATCAACACACACCAGATATTAACATATAAACCATATATTATGATAATATACAGGTATAATATAATAATTTCACATCAACATTTCCACATCCATGTCCACGTAGTTATTTATTTGGTAAGTAGCCATGTAATTTGTTATGTTCATTAGCTATTCATTACCTCAACATTATTGATATTTCAGCACAATTTTGTGTTTTTATTAATATTTGGAATTTACATATTTTGAATAGTTATCAAATTTTATTTCAGTTTTAGTTTGAGTTATTTTAGTACATACGTTAAACTAAACAAAAATTAGATTATTTAATCTCATTAAGTTGTTTAATTTTTCTTATTATTTTAATTAAAAATAAACAAATTATACCTTAAATCATGCAGTTTATAAAATCTGACTCAAACCTAGAGAACAGAATATCATAATGACTTTGGGTTAAATCAGCTTTTATGGCACATCCTGTCACCTTGATAGCATCCCTGAAGGGGTGTACGGTTCTGCAAGATCATAGGGTTTGGATTTTGCCTCTTTGTCTCTTTGTCCACCAAGCCTATCTTATTTCCAACTGAGAGCTCTGTGGATCCTCGCCTGCTCGGGGCAGCTGTGAAAGGCAATCGTCAACTCTGAGAAACTGAATGGTGTGAGACCGCTTATTACTGTGAAGGCCACCCGATCTCAACCCAATGACTCCACTTATGCTGTCAACACTTTGTTAGCATCTTAGTCCTGAGTAGAATGTGTGAGAATGAAGTAGCCGAAGAGATGCCTTCCCATAATTAGTGTCAGATCAGCAGATTTTACAGCAGATATGTCACAGCAGATTAAATAGACAGTTGGTAAGTATGATTGTAAGATGCGGTTATTGTTTTTGCCATTTGTAAAAGGAAAAAAGCACATGTGCCAGAGACACAACAGCAGGCATGAATATTTGGCCAATGCATTGGAAGTGCACTGTTCTGTTGTAAGTGAAAGACCATTAGTGAAAAAAAATATATATATTTTTTTTTTTTAATTTTTTATAAGAATTATGACCATAACAAATCGACCTTGTATGTTTCTGGCTGACTTTTCTGACTTTATAGAAATGGTAAAAAGTCTAGAAATATTAGTGAATTGACACTTTAGACAAATTCGCAAACATGTTAAACTTTGTTGTAATTCTGATTACTTCCTTTCAAAGATTCCATCTATTATATTTGAGTTATTATTCTGATAATTCCTCTAATTTCCCCTCCTAATCTCTTTAATCACACAAACACAAATGAACATACACACGTTTGACTCTGGACTCACTTGTCTAGTATCAGTCTAATGTGCTTCATGCTCTAGGATGCCTAGCAACCGAAAGTCAGTGCATGTTTGTTTGTTCTGAGACGAGCTGCTAGCTGCGCAGTTGGACATTAATCTAATGGTTGCAACAGCCGTACTCTGAGCTAAAAACCCTGGTGATGGATGCTCATCAATTCAAACATCTAGCAGGTCATGTTGACACCTGGTAAAGAGAATGAAAAGACAGATATGAATACTTAGGACAGATAATGAGACTCGAAATACTGCTGTCGAGAGTTATGTAATTGTGGCGCGCGCTTCTCCAAACTGTCACTTTTGGCATCCAGGACACTTCACTTTATGAGACACTTTTGCAAAGAAGAATCATACGAACCGACTGTCATCACACTGAATAAATTGGCAAGCAATGAATGTATTTTTTCATTCCTTTAAGACAGATGATGTCAGATGAGCCAGAAACTGCAGAAAATCTGATCACTACTTTCTCTAATAGACTGACCTCCCCATGCGCATGATGGATTAAGTTCTTTAACCACTGATCTCCTGAGCTATTTTTGTACAGAGATAATTTCCTCATCCTCTTGATAAATGATATGACTACAAACTCAGAGACTCATTTTTAAATAGTTCAAGTGTCAAGTGTAAAATACTGAAAACAAAATTGTTCATTACAGTTTGGTACATATAGGCTAATGTTTATATGATGATTGCAAATTTGCAAAAGTACTATAGTAAGCAAAACAGATAAAAGATGCAAAATTGTCTGAAAGTTTAAAATAAGCTTGAATTTTGAAAGTTGTAGGCATTCATTTTTTTAATTTCATTTAGAACAAAACCGCTTCACAGCCTGACCATATATTTACATATAGATTGCAGCAGTGATGAGGGGTTTCTTCATCGGTTTTTGGAATACTGTTAAAAATAAGTTGACCAACAAAAGTTTAATCCTTACACATTTTGTTTATTAGAATATTCCCTGAAAGTTTCCGTTATAATAGTGACAACCTCTGTAGTCCCATTTAGATACCATTTAAATGCTTGTTAGCAACCACATTTTTCAAGACAAGTAAAAGCTTTAAATGAATCTAAAGTATTACTGATGTGTTTTATAATGTAGAATAAAATGTGAAAACATTGTGAGACTGTTAACCACAGACCCGTTTTCAGACATTTAATCAAAAACCTATTAAAACATTCCTGTTTTTTGGTCTATGCATCCTCCCTGCAGCACTAATATATTCAGCTAACAAAAGTTCTAGGAATGTTTTGCTAATGTTCCCATTTAGTTATGATATTTTTATCTCAGAATGTTCTCTGAATGATCAAACATCCAGTTTAAAAAGTTTTAAAATGTTTCTTGGGAACATTCCTTTTTATTTTTAGAAACATTAACTTTACTTCTGAATGTTCTTTCTTTGAATGTTCTGAAACAAGTGTAACATTTAAACAATGTTATATTCTAAAAATAGATTAACACCCAACTAAAACATTTCAGAAAAATAGGTCATTTTAAAAACGGTTAGTTTTCTGAATGTTCAAGACGTCCAGTTTTGATACGTTCAAAAAATTTTAGTGAGGCAAAAGTTAAGGGAACATTCCATTTTATAATTTTGCAAAAAATATCAAAACTAATTTTTCTCTCACTGCAATATTCTCTGAGAGGTCTGAGACATTTAAGCATTTAAAAAAATGGTAGACAAACATCCAACTAAAACGTTTCAGAAAACAATATGTGAACAATGTATTAAAAACATCTTTGTACCACCATTTGAAGAACATTATTTAAGGGATCATGCACTGAGAGATCAAAATTCCCTTGATTTTCGATATATAAGAGGTCACTGTGCTATTAAAACATTCTTTAAGTTTCAGAACTCAAAACATTCTCGTTAGTTTAAAAGCCAGTCTTCCAAAACAAGGAATGTGTTGAAGCTCAAACAAGCTCATTTCAAATTGGATGCCTGCTGCAGGTCTCAAAATAGTTGGGACGGGGGCCTTTATGTACCTTTCAGCATTCAACAAAACATGCAAGCTGCCCACACCGTATGCACTTATGCACCCCAATACCATCAGAGATGCTGGCTTTTGAACTGAAAGCTAATAACACGCTGGAAGGTCTCCCTCCTCTTTAGCCTGGAGGACATGGCATCCGTGATTTCCAACAAGAATGTCAAATTTGGACTCGTCTGACCATAGAACACTTTTCCACTTTGAAACAGTCCATTTTAAATGAGCCTTGGCTCACAGGACACGACGACGCTTCTGGACCATGTTTACATATGGCTTCCTTTTTGCATGATAGAGCTTTAGTTGGCATCTGCAGATGGCATGGCGGATTGTGTTTACCGACAGTGGTTTCTGGAAGTATTCTTGAGCCCATTTAGTAATGTCAATGACAGAATCATGTCGATGAGTGATGCAGTATCGTCTGAGGGCCCGAAGACCACGGGCATCCAACAAAGGTCTTTGGCCTTGTCCCTTACGCACAGAGATTTCTTCAACTTCTCTATCTTTTGAAAATGTTATGCACTGTAAATTATGAGATGTTCAAATTTGCAATATTTGACGTTGAGGAACGTTGTTTTTAAAGTATTCCACAATCTTTTCACAACTTGGAGAGCCTCTGCCCATCTTTACTTCTGAGATTCTCTGCCTCTCTAAGACATCCTTTTTATAGCTAATCATGTTACAGACCTGATGTCAATTAACTTATTTAGTTTTAAGATGTTCTCCCAGCTGAATCTTTTCAAAATGTCTTGCTTTTTCAGCCCTTTGTTGCCCCCATGCCAACTTTTTTGAGACCTATAGCAGGCATCACATTTGAAGTGAGCTCATTTAGTGGATCAAAGTGTAAAATTTCTCAGTTTAAGCATTTGCTATGTTCTCTATCTTCTATTATGGACAAAATTGCTGCATAGTTCTTTTAAACAGAGGTCCAATCAATCCAAAACAATTTTAGTTGTTGCAGAGAAGCTTGGCAACCACTGCAACATTTGCTTTCAACTCTCTCTAAGCCTTCAGCAGTTGCTCGAGGGCTCAGATGTGGATACAGGGAGATATCCAGTATCCGAGGCAGAGCAATCGCTAATTTCGCTGATACGTGAGACATGAAGCATCGTAACTATGAAGATAACGTGTTAAATATTTATTTGACACAAACTCATTTAGCTAAAATGCTGACTTCTGTAACTCTTACAGGAATAATATTCAAAGAAAAATAACTTGTCCATATATTCTCAGAGTCGAATCACTGATAAGTATACACAAAAGGAATAATATTTCAGTGGCACCATTCACATATCATAATGACCATCAGGCATGCGTTGTGATTGGACTCCCATAAAAGGTGTAGAGATCAGCAACTGGGCCATTCTCCCCAGGGATTTCAGCTAATAAGAGCAATCGTATTTATAGAGGCTCGTTTTAATGCATCCCCTCAATCACTGGCCATCTCACCCTGCAGCCTTTCAGAAGCCCATTGAGTCACTGAAGGTGAGTTTTACTCACTATTACAGATGGCAGGCTGTTCTTTTGATACCTTAAATTGGTTTTAGGATCCCACGGAAGAGACCTATTTTGTAGATACCATCATTTTAGCATGTTGTGTCTATTTTAAGAGGCGTTTGTATTTTGTGGATGACACCTCCCTGATTGCTTTAGCCTAGTATGTTGTAAAATTTTTACGGTTCGGTTTACAGCTTTTAAGACATAAACAACAATGTCTACGGAACGATTCGACTGCCATTACTGCAAGGACACTTTGCTGGGAAAGAAATACATCCTAAAAGAGGACACACAATACTGCACAAAGTGCTATGAGAATCTGTTTGCTAACTGCTGTGAAGTGTGTTCTTTGCCAGTTGGCTGCAACTCTAAGGTAGGCATAAGCTATTACTGATATCATAATTCAGACATTTATATTTGAAAATTAAATTGAAATTGAATTAAAAATATTTTGAATACAATGCAACCATAAATCAAAAACTTGTGAGAACAAGGGACTATACTTTGTATTATAGTGCATTGGCATTATATTTCAAAACTCTCTTCTGATCAATGTAATCAATATCATAGAAACGCTATCTTGGATTTTTTTTCCTTTGATATTGGATCAAATGGGGACACATTATATTTGTTGTAGTATCCATTCACCACTGTAAGTTTACCCAACTATGACTTCTTTTGATTTTGGAAATGTGAAAAGGATCCATTAATTAAAGATTAATGAGTGACAGAAAGTCAAATCAGATTTACAAGCTTTTAACTAGACTTTCTCTGCATGCATAATGAAGGATCTCTCCTACAAGGACCGGCACTGGCATGAAAATTGCTTCAAGTGTGCCAAATGCAGTCGATCATTGGTGGACAAAGCATTTGCTACTAAAGATGACCTCATGCTTTGCACCGAGTGCTATTCTCATGAGTATTCCTCAAAGTGTAACACCTGCAAGAAGACTGTAATGCCAGGTAGAACTCTTTGTATCTTAATCTTTTATGAAGAAATTAAATTTAACTAGATTAATTTGCCTAAAAATATATTTGTTATTAAAAATAGGCGGTTTATAAAGTTAAAATAAAATATTAAGGATCTTAGTCTATAAAGGTTGTCTTCTGTTCATGTGTTAGGATCACGAAAAATGGAGTACAAAGGCAACAGCTGGCATGAGACGTGCTTTCTGTGTCAACGCTGTCAGCAGCCAATGGGAACCAAGTCTTTCATCCCTAAAGATAACAATTACTTCTGTGTGCCTTGTTTTGAGAAGCAATTTGCCTACCAATGCTGTGCTTGTAAAAAAGTAAGTCATATACTGTATGTGATGGAATCAGACATTTGAAAAACACTATTACTGTTATTCAATTTACAGTTCACCCGAAAATGATTCACTCACTTATTGCTCCAAACCAGAATGTTTTTTTTTCTAAAATGGATTACAAAAAGAGAAAGCTTGTGAAGGTCTTTTTTAAACCTTGAAAGCTTCGGCCTCCAATCAATGCACAATTGCATGGAAACGAACAAGCAGTACATTGAGGTTTGGAATGACATTAGGATGGGTAAACAATGACAGAATTTCAGTGCTAACTAACTAACTAGCTAATTTATTTGAATTCATACACAGTGTCATTTGTAGACTTATAGACGATTTACAGTTAGGTTTTGGGAAGCAAATTTCCTCCTAATGCTGTGCTTGTAAAAAGGAAGTCATATATATTTGCAAAAGAATCATACTGTATTAAAAGACTCAGGCTCAGTATGACAAACTATTACAGTCAATTAAAGTTATAGTTCACTCAAAAGTGACTCACCCTCTTGTTGTTCCAAACCAGTATGACTTAATTTTTTAATGTGGAATATAGAAAAGAGAAAATTTGTGAGAGAAAATAAAAATTTATTTATGCAGTTGGAGTTTCAAGATTAAAAAAGCATATAAAATCACCATAACCATATTAAAATCCTCAACAAAGCTATAATTTTGTCATCAAAGACACAGAATATAGCACATGAGATGAATAGACTACTACTATCATACTTTATAGTTCTTTTGCATTCTTTTTTTAACTTTGAAAGCTTCAGTCCCCATTTTTTACAATTGCATGGACAATTATTTTGGCAAATTGGTGGGTAAATCCTATCAATTCAATTCTCATTCATGCACTTTCAAGAAAGAAAAATAAAGAATGTTTAAGTACAAATCACATCATACAAATTCATATGAATTTGCCACTACATAACATATTTACAGATTGGAATTGGATTGGAATTGTCACTTTTGGGTGAACAATTGTTTTAAGTGTTGGACAATATTGCACATTTATTGTACTGTACTGAGATCCACACTTTCAATTCTATAGTCCATAACAACTGGTGGTGTCACGTATCAAGATAAGCCCTGGCACCGAGAGTGTTTCACTTGCATTGGATGCAAGAGACAACTGGCAGGCCAGCGCTTTACCTCGAGAGAAAACTACCCATACTGCCTGGATTGCTTCAGCAATCTGTATGCCAAGAAATGCGTGGGCTGCACCAAACCAATTACTAGTATGTTTTCATTCTTGACATCTGGTGGCTATTTCTATATGCCTCTAAATTGAAATTAAAAATTAATCAGCACTGTACTCGACTGTAAACAACCATGTGTGTGTGTCCAGGCTTGGCAGGTGCTAAGTACATCTCGTTTGAAGAGCGGCAGTGGCATAGTGAGTGTTTCACGTGTATGCAGTGTTCAGTGTCTCTGGTGGGCCGTGGATTCCTCACCCAAAGGGATGACATCCTGTGCACTGACTGTGGCAGGGAGAAGTGAGCTCACCCGACTGGGACAGACAACCACAGGAGCAGCATAGTCGTCAAAGTATAGTAGGAACGCTACTGAGTGCAAAATAGATTATAATTCCGCTCATATAAATGGAATGATGAATAAACACGAACAATAAATGGATTAATTATGTGTAGCCTGCTGATTAGGATGCTTAATGTATTGATCAATAATCTTTCAACAATGATTTGAAAATAATTGTCTTTATGAAGCCTGAACCAGCATAGAATAACACTGAACATGTTAGAAGTTTGTCACACGAAATTCACTTTTGGTCAATAAACTTTGTTTTCTTCTTGTCTACAGCCTATTTTTTAAGTCTAAAGATACATAATCATGCACAACCCCTACCCCTAGTAAGAAAGTATTATATTTTAAATGCATTTATTTCATACTAAGTACATTTCAAATCTATTAACATTTTTACTGACATTTTGTTTGATACTTACAGATATAAAAATTATAATTAAACCTTATTTAAAGTACTATTTGTAGGCAATGCACATTTCTTAAATTTTAATTAAGTTTTAATGTCACTACTGATGAGAATTGTATGATCTTTGAAAAACATCAGCCTTTAAATGCAAGTTATTTAAAGTATACCTGAAGTATACTTGCAATAGTTCCTCTTTAGCACATTCAAATACACTTCTTTAGTTGGACTACATCTCTACTTCCACACAATTAAAGTGCATTAAGCACAAACTTGGTTGTTTCAGTTTAGCAGACTTCAAGTATACCAATTTAGTATACTAAAAGTACATTTGCAGGATATTTATATTAAGTACATAAATATGTCATATTTGTAGTATCCTTAAAATGAAATAAATGCATTTTGAATACACCAGGGACAACCTCAATGCATATATTAAGGGCCGCCATAAAGAAGGTGAAAGGATTGTAAATGACTTAATGGGAAGCAAGATGAGTGATTCATATTTTTGGTTCATTTTGCCTGAAGAGAAACATTTGATATGCATGAAGACTGCTAATTTGTTGTGACTTTACTAGCACAAACAGTCAAAAACAAACAGGATATAAAGGACACTAAATTCCCATTTGATTTCATTTTTTAAAGGTGCACTCAGCAATTTTCTGTTTCACTGGAAATAAAGTGAGTAGAGAAACGTTCACGCCAAGTCAGAATTACTGTTATTACATAATTCTGACTTGTAAAAGCGCATTCACATCCTCATAGAGCTTGTAATTACAACTTGTAAAATCTGACATTTTCTGAGAGCTCCGACTTGAACGACCGGACCGCGGTGTCGTCATGTGGAAACACTCAAAATGACGATGCTTCAAATATAGTGAAATGCACAAAAACAGAGGAGACTTTAACATTCATGAAACTTTGTACAAAAGGATCTTTGTAGTGGAAAATAGTTATTTAGATGATAACAATGTTCTTCACTCTAAGAAAGAAAAAAAATATTTTAAGAAAGGTTCTTTATTGTGGCCAAAATGATGGCTCTTTCTGAAAGACCTGTTATATTGTAATATTTAGTTGTTAATGCAAGATTAATCTGAAAATAAACAAACATGGGTGCCATCAGAATAAGAGTCTAAACAATTGATAAAAACATCACAATAATCCACAAGACTCCATCAAATTCCTTAATGTTGAATTTGTTTACTACGAACACATAGCATTTGACTTTATAAACATTAACAAATGGACTGAAGTCATGTGGATTATTGTGTTGTTTTTATCAGCTGTTTGGACTCTTGTTCTGACGGCACCCATTCACTGTAGAGGATCCATTGCAGAGCAAGTGAAGTAATGCTACATTTTTCCAAATCTTTTCCGATGAAGAAGCAAACTCATCTACATCTTAGATGGTCTGAGGGTGAGTACATTTTCAGCAAAGTTTCATTTTAATACTTTATTACATTTGAAATGAACATACTCCTAAACTAAACCCTACCCTAATCCCAACTGATAGCATGAGCAAAAGTACACGTAAGATAAAATACATTTGCTGAAGCAAGCATGCTGTTTAGCTTCCTTTTATACACTTTAAAACACATAAAATAAATATTTAACTAAAGGTTTTATGTCTCTAGCGTTTGTTAGACATTTGGCATTGTGCAACCAACCATTTATTCAGAGACAGAGTAAAAGCAGTAAAACTGCTGACACCAACTTCCTCTCAGGATGAGAGTCACATGGCAAGGTCAAAATACACTTGAGTAAAAAATAAACGTCCAAAACGCTGACAGCTTCTACGCTAATGAGGTGAGACTGTTCTTTACTTGTTTTATTTAGCTTTACAGCATGTAGATATCTGAGCTAACGAAGGCTGTTTTCCTTCTCTGCCCCTGTACAAGGTGTCTCATTTATTTTTAGGTGTATTTTTGCAACCGAGACCTAAATTAAGAGTAAATAACCATGAAAGTCTTCACCCCTGTGCCAGTCTTTCAAAAAATGCCCTCTGGGAAAGGCAGAGACAAATTCAGCATTCAGTGTTTGGAGTGTTTTGGTAAAAATCTCTATATAGGGACCAAAGAGGGAGTTGTTGAGTACCTCACTGTAAATAACACGAGCGCTGAAGAAAGCCTTTCAGTGCGGGAGATGGGGAAGAGACAGATGGGTCGAAGCGGAGCAATCAGCCAGCTGACAGCGGTCCCTGTTCTGAATCATCTCTTAGTTCTCTGGGACGGTTCGATCACGGTGCTTAACATGTTCTCCCTGGAACTCCTTCCTGCCCTGAAGAAAATACAGAACGTGTCACTCTTCGATGTCAGTGAGTCAGCGGTTCAGACTGAATCCGTCGAGCTCATTTCAGCTTCGACCAAGAGGAAAACAGTGAGCGTTTATAAGGTGTTTGTGGACAGATGGGAGTGTGTGAGACAGGTGGCTCTGCCGCAGGATCCCGTGGTTCTGGCTGCGCATGGGACGTGTCTGTGTGTGGCCACTTGTGACAGATACTTTCTCCATGATTATCAGAGCCAAACCACCCTAGATCTTTTCCCACATAACCTGGGAAAGCAAAATATCATTGCCAACAAATGTGGAAAAGGAGAATTCATTTTGAATGGGCCTGGCTGCTTGGGTAAGAAATTGTATAATTATAAAATAAAATAGACTAAATATAAGACTAATAAAATTACAATTATAAAAAGACATTTTAAACTTAAAGTGGCAAAACAAGGTCAAACAAAATAAGCCAGTGCAATACAATAATAACTACTGGGGTTCAAGTGATTTAAGGTCTTTATCTGCAAGCTTAAAATTAATCTAGGCTATAGTATTATGCAAGTTTAGAATTAATTGTTGTTCATTCGTTTGTATAGCTATATTTAAATTATTGCCTAATTGAATTCTATTTTTATTTATTGTTATATATTTTTTCAATTATTTAATTTTGGGAATTTTAGGATAAAAAAACTCCCATTTAATTGACACAACTGAATACTCCACTAACACCTATCTATAAAGTAAGCAAATAAATAAATAAATACATACATGCATTTACATTTCAGTAGTAATTACTTGTTTGCTATATAAAGTAAGAAGTAAGTGTAGTCTATATGACACACAGGCATGTTTGTGATGAAGAATGGCATTTCCCAGCATCCTCCTGTACAGTGGCCTGATGGAGTGGTGGACGCTGCAGTTCATTTCCCATATGTGCTAGCGCTTCAAAATCAGACTATTCATATCTACAGCATTCTGGACCAGCAGCTGAAGCAAACTGTCCCTTTACAAAGTGCCAAATCTCTGGTCTCAACAGAAGGTTCGTTTTACAATCCTTTCAATAAATCATTCATCAGAAGTCATAGTAACTTCAGAGGCAATATTGCCATTCTTAATTGCTCGTATATAGTATCTTTACTTCTTTACAAATGTAAATTATTTGTAAAATATATTTTTAAAAAATATATTTTTGTTTCAAAATATTAAAATTAAAATATTTTTTATCAACAAATACTACAAATGTGTTTCCCACAACATATGCCACATTCACACTGACTTTAAACCAATGGTTCTCAACGGGACCCACTGCTCTGCACATTTTGTATGTTTCTGAATCTGACACACTTAGTTCAGTTAATGGATCTCCCTTCTAACCGCTGATGATCTGAATCAGATGCGTTAAATAAGGGAGACTGGAGGACTGGAGTTCAGAACCACTGCTTTAAAACAATCAGATTTGAGTATGCAGTCTGAGCTTGTTGCCATAATATAGACACTAATAATAACAATATCATTCTTTTTAATTTTATAGTCATTTGATGGCACATTTTGTAACTATTTCCTATCTTGTTCTGTTATAGAAAGTGTTTTTGTTGTTGCTGACAAAGAGATTCATCGGCTGTCACCAGTTCCTTTGGAGGATCAGATTGAAGAGCTGCTTAAGAGTCAGAGAGTCGATGAAGCCCTGATGATGCTGGACAGACTTCAAGATCTCCTGCCAAAAGATTCATACAAGGTAAGACCGATGATACATTACTAAACAAAATGGATGTTTGTCTTATCTTTCTTTAATATGTTAGAAATATATAATCCATTAAGCCAGCATATCAGCAGGGGGTCAGGAATAATGTTAACCTGACAATCTTTGACTCCTTAGTGTCAATAACATCGCATTTAATCATCATTTATAACACAGAGATGATATTTAATAGGTATATATATATCCTGCTGAAAGACAGAGTCATTTGAGAATAATCTTAAAACACAGAAATACACATAATGTTTAACAGAGCCACGAGGTCAGTGAGGCTGAGTGTCTTAGGTAAGGTAATTCACATAAGCACTCGTGCCAGATGAACAGATGTCATTCCAGCAAGACGAAAATCATCTTACAGTACTATTAAATAAAGATCACAGAGGCACAGATAGGAGCTTGTCAATTATGCCACATGATTTTAAATGTGCTATGATAAATATTGAATAAGTTTTGATATACTAGCTTATCAATAATAAAGCAAACTAAAGTAACAATTTTAAATATTTAATTATATAGATGTATAAATAATAGCTGTCAGTCGATTAACATTTTTAATCTAATTAATTACAGGGTGCTGCGATTAATTAATCGAATTAATCACAAACTAAATTTGGCAGTGTGTAACACAGCTCTAAGTAAATGAAAACATCCTGCAAAGTTTTAAATCTGAAAGTGCACCGTGTATAAAACTATTGTCTCTCAAAAGAAAGAGTCGACTCTGAATCATTGAAACTAGCCGTTTTTAGAACGAATCCCAAGCCGTTTCATGTTGAGGTTAACATGATTATTAGCATATTGCCCGTCCACATGTTGCTCACTTGGAAAACATGGAATTTCGCGTTGGTCTGAATGAAAATGCAAATTCATTCTCTGCCACTATGAACCGCTTTTTGAGTGTTAAAAGCTCACAAACACTGCTTTGAATTAAATCGACCAATCACTGCAGATAAGCGTCATGCAGAGGATGGGTTTGGAAAAATTAAACGTTAAATGAATCGTTATTGGGAGTCGATGAGCAAATAAAGTACAAATAAATGCATATTATAAGAAAACAAAAGTGTTTTCTTTGACCTTGCATGCATGTAAACCTGTTGTTGGGGACTCCCAAACCCAAAATATGAACCTTTCATGACCTATGCACTTTAATAAATGAAATGATACAAGAAACGAACACTACCAGCAGATGGTGGTAAATGTCTTTATGAGTCGATTCTCAAACGGCTGATTCATTCAGGAATTCAGTAAACAGCTGGAAACATCTTTCAGAAACATCGCTGTTGCTCGGAGAAGCACAACAGTTCTGCTGTGGATTTTTAGATAATATTTTTGTGGGCAAAAATTAACAAAACGCACAAAAGTGTTTGCATTTTGCACAAAATTAACTTCTTATTTACTGAACTATTGTATAAAACCACATTTCGTCTCATGTTATTGCTCTCCCTGCTGGTGTGATATCGCTTATCATATGAAATAAATATGAAACAAACTCATTTATGTATTTATTTTTGCCCCAATATCTTGAATTTTCAGGGCATAACTGCATTTATGGTGTTGTTGATCTGCATCATATTTGTCAACGGTCAACTTTATGAAACGCTAGGGGCAGGGCCAGTGCGTTAACTGCTTAAAGGGGTCATATAATGCCTTTTTCACAAGTTGATATTATTCTTTAGGGTCTTAATGAAAAGTCTGTAACATCGTTAGGTTAAAATTTTTCATTGGTAGTGTAAAAAACGCAGTTTTTAGCCTTTCAAAAACAGCTCTTTTCAGAGCAAGCTTTAAATGAGAAAGAGCTCTGGTGACTCCGCCCCTCTCTTCTGAGCTGCTCTCTGGGGGACTGTTTACTTTAGCCGCATTCATTTAGAAGCTTGCTAATTAAGACATTATTAGGAAAGGCGGTTTGCAAAGATTCATTTAAAAAACCTTGTACAAACTTCTTCTGAAGATGAAGCTGGATCACGAATGATTCGCGCGAACATAGACACATTTAGGTAGATTGAGGGCGCTTTCCCTTCAAAAACAAACGTAATCCTCTTCAGCCGCTCAGATGACGGGAGTAAACGACTACTGCTATGTTCATTATTATACTGTATAACATATTATAACAACAATTCTGATTTATGCCATTCATCACTTGACTTTTAGGATCTACATAAAAATGTAATCTGTACATCTGGAATGATAAAGTTCTATAGAGAGGATTTTGTTGAAGCAAACAAGCTTTTTATGTAAGTATTGCTTTAATGTGGTTTACAAGAAAGTAATTTTGCAGTCTTTCTGCTTTATAATTTCATGTAATTTGTGAAATTTCTGTGTGGAAATTGTTTCAACATCCTACGCCTTTTCACTATAATCCTTTATTTTCCAGTAAAGGTGAACTAGACCCAAGGGAAATCATTAGCCTTTATCCAGCTATGCCTGTTATGAGTGAAGACTTTACACCTCAGACAACAGCAGTCAGCAATGCCAAGGACCTGTGGACGTTAAGTCGAGACGCTTGGCCGACATTTCAACAGTATCTAATCTTTTTGGTTGACTTCTTGAGAGAAGTCAGGCCAACAGAACAGGGCCAAATGTGTCCTCAGGACATCGACTCAGCACTTTTTAAGCTGTATTTGGAACAAGGTGAATATGGAAAACTGGACCAGCTTGTGTCGTCGCAGAATAACTGTAACCTCCAAATGTGTGTGCCTGACTTGGAACAGCACAAAAGGTTTGTGCGCTTCATTCAAGGCTATACTTCAGTGTTCACGTTATTTTCTATTCTCTAGTGAGAAGCCAAACTAATTTACTGCCATTTCAGGTTTTTCACACTGGGATTGCTCTATCAAAGCCAAGGCCAGCATTTCAGTGCAATTCAGGTATCTTTTAATCTTTGAAAGATCCACAGAGCAATGATTAAAGATGGATCAGAAAGAAAAGAACATTTCTTTCTTTTTTTTAGACCTGGGTTAAAATTGTGGAAGAGCAGAGCGAGGACCACTCACACATCAGCGTATTCCAGCATATAGTTAATACTCTCTCAAATCTGGAACATAAACCCATCATCTGGAAATTTGTAGACTGGGTTCTTCAGAGAGACCAAGAGGCAAGCATTTGAACTGTACTGTATATAAACAGCAGAGGGCACAGTTATACAGATTTAATCAAGTCTAGTTTACTCTTTTGCCCTTGGCAGTAAAAGAAACACTATTATTTATCTGGAATTTGCTTTAAGACACTAAGAACAACCTTGATATAACACTATATATATATATATATATATATTACTACTAAACGTTTGAACGTCAGAGTTATTGCATTTTAAGCTATGTGTTTCTTCTAAAACATGCTCTTTATTTTAATATAGGCTGGAATACTGATCTTTACAAAGACGCATACAAGCAGCCATGTTACATTTGCACCAGAAGAAGTCCTCACCATTCTCAGCAGCTACCCACGTGCTATGACTCTCTACTTGGAATATTTAGTCAATGAATTACACAGCAAGGTGACTTATCCATTTGTAATTAATGATTGTTTTAAGGGGTCACCATAAATCAAATTTACATTGGCTTTTTGACATACACAAGAGCTTATATGTAAAACAGTGATATTGTAGTATTATTGACATACTGTTATAGTTTGTTATTAATATTTAGAATTGGCTTTTATTTGTAGATTTTGAATTTTTTTATTTTTTTTATTTTTTCAGTTAAATTTTTAGTCATTTTGTAATGACATTTTTAGTTAATTTTAGTTAAAAAATATTCATAAGTATTGTTTTGGGGGGGGGATGTAGGTTTATTTCAGTTAATAACTACTTAAACTTAGGTTTATTCATTTCATCTAATATTTTAGATTTTATTTCTTTATTTACTTAATTTTTTTTGTTTCAGCTTTAATTAAAGTTTACAACTCTGGTATGAAAAGATTTGTAACATTCATAACAGAACACTTCCTCATCAGTCAAAAATATGTTTTAGTGAAACTTAATTATAAAACCCGATTCGATCTGAACTTCTGCAATTTTGCGGCATTGCATCAGCGCATGACCGTCCACGTTTACACGTCAGAAGTGGATGATCAGAAACTTTACCCGGCCATTCACAGTGATGTAATAAAGAGAAAGCAGGATAAATGCTATCGTTTCTATATCTCAGTGGCCTATTACAGAAAGTGAAGTCTCAAATTTAGCCCTAACAAGCTTCAAACAGAAAATCACCATGGTTACTAAACAGATAGAACTCTAGAATTAGAATGTTTCTGTAATATGGTCCCAGTGAACCAAAGTTAAGTGTAAAATGTGTGTGTAAAACTACTTATTGTACAACATAGGGTGTACAGCAGCAAAAAAAGAAACAGCCAGAGAGAGTATAATGATTGAGAAAAACTAAAAAAATACATTTAAAAAAACTAAGTGACAAAATATTCTGTACAAATGACCCCTTTAATGCCAGTTTTCCATGACTCAACATTGCATTTAAGAAGCCAATTGTCTATTCACAGGAAGAAAAGCATCATACCATGCTCATCACATCATATGTCAAATGGATGCAGTCAATGGAGGATGACTACAACAATAAAACAAGCAAGGAAGAGATGAGACATAAACTACAGCAATTACTTTGGCAATCTTCTTTCTATAATGTGGACGCTATATATGGTGAGTATAATACAGATACAGATTTTAATAGGTTAACTACACTAATAAACCTTAAATGTGTTTGATACTGTTGCAAGTGTTCATGGATGAAACAAACCACTATACCCTTTATTGCCACAGACCAAATAACACCCTCGTTTCTTCATGTGGAGAGAGCAATTTTACTTGGGATGTCTGGTAAACACAAAAAGGCCCTGCAGCTTTTAGTCCATGAAGAAAAAGACCAGCAGGCTGCTGAACGCTACTGTTGGAGGACCTCTGCTGGACGAGACAGGAAGTTTACACAGGAAATATTTCTATCCCTGCTTCAAATCTACCTCGAGTCCTGTCAACATTTGATCACGGCTGTGGATCTGCTGAACAAAAACGCAGCGTCTTTTGATTTAGTCAGTGTGTTGAGGGTGCTGCCGGACTCCTGGTCTCTGAAACTGGTTCTGCAGTTCCTCTGTGAATCACTGAGAGGAACAGTGCATGACAAAAGAATGAGAGGTCTGGAGATGAGCCTAGCCAAGGTGGACACCCTAAGACACAAGCATGTCTGGGTGAGACGTACTATAAATTAAGCCATTTATGTGAGGGGGGAAAACACTTAAATATTCAATTTACCCTAAACAGCAACTCTAATGTTATTCTTTATGCTCCCAGATGGAAGTAACGCTTGAAAAAATCCGAGTTGACAGAGGATGTGTTTGCCATTCATGCCAGAAATGTCTTACAGGGCCTGAGTTCCTGCGCAGGCCGACAGGAGAGCTGACACACATATCCTGTCACGGTGGAGAAAGCGGACACTGAACAACAAAGACACTATTATTCACACCTATTCACATTTTCACTTTACATTTAACAAGTTGCAGAGAAAGATGACCCATGCTAAGACACCAACAAAGCAAGCCACAAATATGAGCAGGAAACCCACAATAACTGCACATATAATATAAATTATACTTTACAATTTAATGGATACTGGACAAATGACAATGTGCTAAAAATATTCTTATGCACATAAAAAATAGATATTCTAATTTTATTATTACATAAAAATATATTATAGTGCAAGATAGAGACTAAATAATAGGTAAAGTGTTCTATTTTAATATATTTGAAAATGTATTAATCTGAGGGAAAAGCTGTATTTTCAGCATCTAGGGTGACCATACGTGCCATTTTTCCTGGCCAGGATTTCTATATTGCTTTGATTCAAAGTACCTCGAGAGCATTTCGAAAACATACTGATGTCATAAACCGATCAGTCTGCACACGCAAACAAAGCTAAATCCTAGATATTTTATTCAATATAGAAATCCTGGCCAGGATGCGTCTGGGAAAAATGGCACGTATGGTCACCCGACAGCATCCACTTCTCCAATCTTCTTGTATGATCCTTCAGAAATCATTATATGCTGATATGCCCATTATTATTAATGTTATAATCAGGTATGCTGCTTACTATTTTTCTGGAAAAGATGATACAAATTTTTAAGGATTCTTTGAATAAATCAATAGTACAGAATGTATTTTAAATAAAAAATATTTTGTAACATTAAAACATTTCTTTACTGTCACTTTTGATCAATTTAATGCATCCTTGGAGTATAAAAGTATTAATATCTTTCAAATTAACTCAGCTTTTTTGCATTATTTTAAAGTATTTTCTCTTTTTGCAACTTTCTCTGAAAATAACACACATACAATTCAAGTACAAGCCAAAGCCTAGGCATGCCAATATAAATAATAATAAACTATTCTTTCAGCCATGTTCATTCATGCTTCATGTAGATTAATTGAGGCTGTATGTCTTCTGGCTTGGCTGAAATGACCTGTGCATACTATGGGCCTCGACATGGGTTCCAGTGAACAAACTATATTATAAACAAGTCGACATCTCTTTTACACCGACTGGACTGGGTTGGCTCAGTGCTGTCTGTTTCTAGCCCAAGCATGGTGAGGAACTGGCAGCCTGACAAACCCAGGCTGTATACCACTTCAGGACATGGTGCTGCAGACTAGCCACCTTATGTGGACATATTCTCAGACCAGACTGTTGAGTTTTGGACATTAAAAATAATTCACAAAACACCTAAAATATGTTATCCAAGTGGATCAGAATATACCAAACAGACTGTGATATGTCAAAGTGATTCACTGTTGCATAAAGTCTTCTGCTTCCATTTCTGTTATAAATAAATCTCTTGCCGCTCTTGTCCTATTGCACAACTGGCTTTAATGTTATTGTGTTTACAAATAAGATTTAACACAGATTGATGTGCCAAACTATTTGTATGTATTCATCTAATTTCTGTATAGGTGATATTCATAAGCTGTATTAGATGAAGGGGTGCATTTTGAGAGCATATGGTGTAAAAATGTTTTATGTTATGCACTTACTGGACATATCCCACAAAAACATGTCTATGTCAAAGATGAAATCATTTTAAAACATAAAATACAGTGTGTGTGTGTGTGTGTGTATATATATATATATATATATATATATATATATAAATCCATACTGGTTGAAATAAATAAATGTGTAAAATAAGTAATATGCTTATTTGTAATTAAATTATTGTCATAAAAAAAATAATTGGCCCAAAATAAATTGGTTAATAAATATGTTTAAGTAAAACAACAATTTTTTATAGAAATAAAATTGAGGCAAAACTAACCCAGACAGGTTGTGTGTAATTCTACTTTGCATGAAGTAAGCTGTAAATAATGTGCATTTTGTGCAATTGTGAATTAAGGCAAAAAGTGATTATGCATAAATACATCCATATGGGTCCATGTTCAACAAAGATTGTTTAATATTCAATATGCACTTATGAGTTGACCACACTGACTGTGACTCATTCTGCCCCCAGTTAAAGCCGACCGCTTGTGTGCAGGGCCGGGCCGATGGTCGTTTGGGTGGACTCGGAGTTTACTTTAGGATCCCTCCCTTCTTTGATAGATGCCTCTTGGGACCTTCAGTGTTTTATACATTTCAGTGCTAAAGAGACTACAAACACAAGCTTGCAGTATTGCAGCAGTTTTATTAGGTTTGATTTAAACTCGCTTCACTTAACCTTTCAGGTGTTGTTTATGTTCACCGCCGATACTCAAATAATAAAGCAATCTGGTGCAGATACTTGCTTATATGGCCAGTCAGCATGTCCCCTGGAGAGAAGCCCAGGATCTTTAAAGGCTTCGGCACAGATGGTTATTTTACACATGAGGAAACAGGATGGATGCAAAAATCAACAGTTACAGAACACATTGTGGTAGAGAACCAGTCATCTTTTAAAAAATCTACACCACAGACAGAGGAAAAGAGTAAGAACAAAAAACATCTTGTGCTTCTAAATATAGAGGTAGACATCTAAAATGCCTGTGTTTACTTCAAAACATTTTTATATAGAAATGAACTGGAAACATACCCTGCACCAAATTAAATCAGTTTTATACTTTGTTTGTGTTTACTTATGGCTGAATTTAATGGGGGTATAAAATTCTACCGTTTTATCATTTAAGACTCACAACAAAATGTGTCATGAGAGTAAACATTAGATAGGTTGAGTTGGTAAAACTATGGTTATACGATGTGTACTGTAGAGAAAGTGTGCAAACATTACATGATGTGCATGTAGTAAAACTTGTGTCACTGACCTGCACAATATATGCCCTAATATTGTTCCAAAAAATGTATGCCGAAAAAACACAAATTGATGCACTATTTTTGATTCTAGACATGGAAACAAACTAGATGCACGTTTTGGTAAAAGTAAAAAATTATGCATTTTAAATGTGTAATTTCAGTATGTTTCTCACAAACCATTGGTTTGAATTGAAGACGTGCAAGGCGAGAGACAACGCACAAATCAAGGCACAAGTTTTTCTTTCGTTTTCTGTGTCTGACAGCTCCTCAACACTTTAACTCTCGCGTTACAATTCTTTTAAAGCATCTACTTGTGTTCCTCCAGACAAACTAAATGCATGAGGGTGAATTAATAATGATATAACTGATATTCTAGGAGAGTTGTTTCTCTAAGTAAAACACAAAGATGCCCAGTCAGCTGTTGGTGCCAGCAATGCCAAGATGCAATAATCCTGAGACATCTGTTGGGCATCTGAACAAGAAGACATCACATTGTGAGCGTCAGGTAGCTGCTTAAATACAGTACAACCATGGGAACTGGTACTGTAAGAGGAAGTGCATCTCGGCCAGTTTTAGCAAATAAGCCACAAATGATTGCAACGTATTCTTTATGATGCATTTTTCTGGCCTCGGTGGTTGCTGAGACAGAAGGAGAATCTTAATTTGCAACCTTTGGATAGCAATAATGGTAAGGTACCAAAGAAACATAAAGATAGAACCATCCCTAATTTGCAGTTTCCTTGAAGAAGCTAATGCTATAGTGGGGAAATCCGAGAATAAACACCCCAAAGGATGATCAAACATATCTATTTTTCAACCCTTAGCAGCGCTGTCATTTCCATAGCTTTCTTTACCTTCGGTTTTGGAGCCAGGCCACCAAGGGATAGTCACAGCCTAGACCACTGGAGACTCCGGGGGAGAGGCAAAGACCACAGGCTCATACCATGCATCCTGGCTCCAGACATGGCCTGTAGTGTGGCGTATAGAATAATCCCACAGCAGGGCATATGGGATCTGCTCCTTCCCAGCACACATCTTTCTCTGCTCTGTCTAGCCGCCGTACCCTCACACAATGGACTGAATGCTCATTGTTAGCATGTTTGCTGGCCATGCAATCAGTCTAATTAACATGTAACAATGCACAGTGTCAAACTTCAGCTGCCTTCCAATTTGTCTTCAGAGGGCTATTTAAGAGCTAAAATTAAATTAGTTTAGTATGCAAAAGAGCTATGCAAGCTGGCAAGATGAATCGGCTTTGAAACTTGAAGTAAATGGGGCCTTTTGCATGCAGATGTTTTTGAGAAGTAAATATAGATTCATGAATGCGCCATACTTGGAAACCTGTTTATCTTCTACATACGGGTTATTAACATAATGAGCGGGACTTTAAGGACTTATGACTTTGAGAGATTGGTCGACGTCCATAGAAAACTCTTGGCTCGAATGTGTTAATTAAGGCAAAATTAAGATATTAAGTTTAAATATGATATAAAAAGCCGTGAAATAATATGGAAATTTACAGATCTTGGAATCGTAAAAGAATATTGCCATGCTGGCACTAAACCGAGTGTATGCTCAAGGGTGGTTCTCTTGACTTGGATTTGAACTTGAAGACCCGAGTGTAATATACGTTTAAAGTAGTTTTTCTAACCCTACTGCATCCTTGCTTCTGGGAAGGACAGTAATTACTTTTGCTGACTCATGGAAGTTCACATTATGGCATTGTTATCCTTGTTTTTAGTATGTTAACCCTCAAATTCTCTCAAATTAAGCTGCTCCTTAATTTAAAAGATACATTTCTGATAGTTAAGACAATAGAGCACTATTATGATTATAAGAATCAATAAATTACTTTTAAAATAGTGTGTACTCTTCATGAGAAAAGTTAGACAGGTTCTGTCCAACACATTTTTTTTACAGCAACTATGCGGATTCATCCGGAATGTAACACTGTTGATTAAAGACTAAACATTCCCTTACATACACTTAAGAAACTACAAACATCATCAGCCATGCAGTAATGAGAAATTCAGCAACATCAGTTTCCACAAATGAACACACCCAAACTAATCGTAGCTTGGTGGGAGAGAAACTATGCACAAGAAATTGCCAGTGCACATGCTGAGAAATTATGAGACCTCAATCACAGTGAACATTACGCATGCCATCAATTTTCATAAAGTTCACATGAAGTCACCTGTTGAACCAAAATATACAGTTTTACATTACATCCTCTCTGGCACCCTCTAGCTTTATGTTGAAGTGTATAAAATGACCATTTAATTTACTATAGCTGATGAGTAAATCAAAAGTATTTTGCGATTTTAAATTATTATTTAAATGTAAAGAATGTTGACATTTTATAATGAAAAAAAAAAAGATTTGCGTTTATGCAGAAGCGGATAAATCAATATAGCTATTCATATTGAACATTGTCAAAAAAGTGCATCTCTCATTTTAATTTTCCTCCTCATCTGCAATACATAAATCTGGTTTTAACTAAGCACAGTGGGCGAGTGTGTTTTAATTGAACCGGGCTACTGTAAAGAGTTTGTTGGCTGAGGAGAGATGTGACCTTATAAAAAGAAAGGTACATCCCTAAATAAATGTCAGAGGCACTATCGTGGTTTATTAGTGGCATAAAAACTGTGCACTTCAATATCCAAGCGTATTAATGTTAGAATATGTCTTTGCAAGTATGCAAAGGTTTCAACTTGTAGTAACCTGTTACAGTTTAGGAATATCAAAAATAGCTTTTGCATATTCACAATAATTAGCACTTGGCACGACGTTGACTGTCAGCCGCTTATCTCACATTAAGATATATGGAGATTGAGTAGGCGCTGCTTTAAAAAGCACACGGCTCATAATGTCGGGCTCTGGTGAATTTCTGTCCTTTCATTTGGAAAGGGCGTTTCAAAAATGTCACGGAACTTAGAAAGATAATGGAGGGTAAATGTATAGATTACAGTGCATTTCCAAGGTCCAACGATATAATTTGGCTAATTTCAATGGAATAAACCCACAGGCAGAAACCTGTAAATGTAGTTTAACACCGTAGTTAAAAATCTTCAATTTACTTTAAATGTTCAACTTTGTGTGAAAACAAAAGGCACTTAACTATGGGTTTTTAAGTGATGTTTTTTTCCAGGCAAACAAGAGGATCATTTCTGAATTCTACTAAAAGCATGACAACATTTATTTTTATGCAATATGTGACCTTGGAGCACAAAACCAGTCATAACTCATAAGTGCCAATTTTTAGAAATTGAGATTTCTACATAATCTGAAAGCTGAATAAATAAGCTTTCCATTGATGTTTGGTTTGTTAGGATCGGACAATATTTGTCCGAGATGCAACTATTGAAAATCTGGAATCTGAGGGTGCAAAGAAATCTAAATACTGAGAAATGTATCTTTAAAGATGTCCAAATTAAATTCTTAGCTATGCATATTACTGATCAAAAGGTTTTGATATGTTTTCGGTAGGAAATTCACTGAATATCTTCATGGAACATGATCTGTACTTAATGTCCTAATGATTTTTTGGCATAAAAGAAACATTTATAATTTTGACACAAACAGTGTATTTTTGGCTATTGCTATAAATATACCCCAGCGACTTAAGACTGGTTTTGTGGTCCAGTGTCACATATGTATCAATCATAAGTAGTTTATCCAAGGATGCCATGTTGAGAAAGTAAGTAAAGGCTAGTTTATTTCTGAGCAAAACTGCCTTTTAAGTGGTGATGAAGGATAAAGAAAACCTGTCCAGATGAAAATGTTTGGATCTTAGCTGTCTGCTTTGGTTTGTGGATGAATGAGCGGATATTTTAATGGAGTAGCATGGGCAAATCTTTAAGGAAAAGCTAATCAAACAAAGCAAGAACATTTTCTGAAGGTAATTTGTCTGCAATTGTCAGTTCTAAGTTGGAACATCGGTAGAAGAGGAAATTTGAAGTTTTATTTCTACCACTAATAGCTGAATTTCGACCAAACACAACTTACCAAAGGCTCTAAACCCACGTTTCTGGCAAGTTTAGCTCTGTGGTTTCAGCCGTTCTATTTGTACACCATAAAACCACAAACTGCCCTCTCTGAATTTATTCATATATCACTACAAATAGCTTATGTGTCCCCTTAAATTAACATAAACACCTTGAAAGTGCCTTACAAAAGTTCAACACTTCTTGCAAAGTATATTGCATTACAAAGCTACCAAAAAAAAAAAAATACTTTATAGCTTAATTCTCAAAAATGTCTTATCACACAACCCAGGGCAATAGCATATGGGAACAATTTAACGAAAAGGAATTTGCTTGTTCTGGAACTCCAAACTTCATAGTGTTCACTTCTGTTCTAAGGCCGGAAAGTTGCTATTGAGGAGAAAACCTCAGAAGAGATCATTATGTGGGGCAGAAAGACCATCTTACATGTGGTTCTTAAAAGTCAACAGGTCATCGGTTGTGGTTCCTGAAGAGCAACTTTGGCACATGCTGAAATTACAGAGATCACTGCTGCTCTCACAGTCAAATGCTCTTGAGGTTGTCTCTTAGTTTGGCGCCAAGCTCCTATATTAGCCCAGACTTTCCGCTGAGGACCTGTCTACTCATCTGGGCTCCAACTGTTTATGACTGGAGTAGTTTATAAATGCATTAGCCCACATATATACACGTTACTATAACTGTCTGGCAATGTAGTTCTTGCTTCAGCATGAATATTTAAACAACATCAACTATTTACTCAAAGAGGAAATGCAAGGTGAAGCACTTAGGCAACACATCATCTAAACATTTATGGACCATTTAAAAAGAATATTGCAATCTTTCTAACATTTTCCAATAAATGCAGCCTCCATGTTTCAGTGAATAATGGTCAATCATTTCAAAGTGTGCAGGCTATGCCTATCTTTAAGACCTGCAGAGGAAAGGTATAATCACTACCCAATTCTATTAATGCAATGCCAGCACCAAATTCCTGCATTTCTTGCTCTCAATTAAACAGAAAAAATAATAGAAGAATTTATTGTTAGTCTGGAATTGTTTTACTTCATATTATTATCGCGTCAATATTTTCTTTTTTTTCAGTGGTTACGATAGCAACCAATCACAGATGTGGCTGTTGAGCAAGATATTGTCTTACTATTGGGAGATGAGAGGGTCTGTATTACCAAAGTCCCTTTAAGCCAAGTCATGTCACTCGGATGCCATCTTTGAAATGCCTCTCAGGCATGCAAGAGCAGATCCCGTCTCTTTAAAATATTGTTTAGTGTAAAACATGTTGAAGATTAGCCAATAGGCTGTCAATTAATTAAATTATAATTTTTCTGTTTCCTCTAAAAAGCTGTTTATTCAGCATAGTGAAGCCTCTCCTTCATTGACATCAGTTAAAAAAAGGCCTCTAGTCTCATTTCCCACATATTGCCAAAGTGGAAGTGTTATTAGCCGTAGCGTTTTTTGCCTTCTAGTGGTTTTGGTTGAGCAAAGAAACTGCAATGACGATTCAGCGGAATATAAATGAGTCTTAAGGCCTATCTGCAATGGCTGCAATAATCAACAGGTGCACGTTGTAACTTTCACTTCTGTTCATGATGACACAAATAAGTGGTAAGAGGCCCTCAACAACAAGCTGTACCTTACCGGAGCACTGGAGCAAAATAAATCCGCTCATACTGCTCGATTCACCAGAGTTTTCTTCAGTGCAAGCTAATCAACTTCAAGGTTTTTGCAGTGATTGACATTTGTGTTGATTATAATGGGAGGGACACATTGTAATAGCTTCCAGTTTATAATTTATTATCCAACAGATAGTCTTATTTTTATGCTGCTATAAGAGGCCCGATGTGAAGTTATCGGTTGCAGTGTTAATTTCGCCATCGAAGACGACGCATCTTGTTTGACTCGCATGTCTCTGGCGGGCCTGGCTGCTACCAGGGAAGCAGCGGTGTGATACGAACCCATGCCCCAGAAGAGACTGGAGCCTAAATCCAGCTCCTTAGACCACTCTCACAAGCTGCACTACATGGATTATCCATATCCTCTGTCAGGGGAACAATCCCTAGACATGAGGGGCATCCCGATGTCCATCACATGGGGTCCATTGCTGATTGCCAAAACCGGCAGCACTGAAATGTCATGGTCCTTATTGCAACTGCAGTAAATTAAGGCAACAAAAAGATGACCTTCACCTGTACGCGAACGTACTCAGAAGGGTCATGCTAACCCCCACTGATTGTGATGAACTTTGGGGAGGGACACCATCTCCGGCCCCTAGGGGGCTATCGACTCGGCGTGGCAGCAGCGGAAAGGGGCCGTCAAGGTCTACCATAGAACCAAGTTTGGAGTTGCTAGGCCTCGGTGTTCCTGACCGGGCTGCGGTTAAAGTTCCACCCTCTCCTCACCGGCGGCCTTGCCCAGGTGAGCGCGCCTTTCCCGGCAACGACTCCGATCTTGCCCGCGGCTGTGGTGCGGATGTCCCGGCAAAGGAGCCGCATTAGTAATTTATTAAATGCAACTAGAAAAATGTTCCTTTACTAGTAAATTAGCATACTATGAAGATCCAAAATAAACCCCACGAACAGTAGTTAAGGGTAATTTAGCCCACACAAGGAACTGACGTGCACCAGTACGCGAACGTACCAAGCAAGTCAAACAATCCCCAACCACCAGGAACAGTGATATAGGGTAATAATATGGTTTAATATTAACAAAAACATTGCAATAGAATTCTCTTTTTTTCTTTGATAGATATCTGAAAGAGAACATAATTACACCAAAACTGCATTGCTTAGCTGCATCTAGCTACAAAACAATGCAAAGCAATAGTGCCATATAACCACCACAATTCACAGGGACACAAGGCACCTGTACCACTAGATTATGAATTTAACAGTGGATAATCAATTTATTTCTGTTTTCATACCTGTACCTGGTCTTTTGTGGTGAGAAAGGTAAGAGAATGAGCCTGAAGTTCATCCCGCTTTTTATAAAGCTCCGCCTCCTGGGTCTTCTTCTTCTTCCTCTTCCTCTTTGACGTTTTATGGCGGTTGGCAACCGGCTTTAGGTGCATTTACCGCCACCTACTAGGATGGAGTGTGGAGCATTGATGTTAAGAAAAAAAAACATTAAACTTACTAGTATCAATTCTTTAAATCCTGTTTATTAACTCTGTATCTTTCAGATACTTAAATAATATGTAAAACATGTCTACAGTTGCATCTATTACATTCTATTAAAAATATGTTAAACTGTTTCGCCTCCTGGGTCATGGGCATGGCTTTGTTACATAAGGTCTCAAGAGAAGGCGGAACAAAGGTTATCATTCTATTAAGACCGTAGTGATGGTCAAAGGGAGGTCGAATTAGATCTGAATGTGTGTCAGTATTACATGCATGCCTTCCATCTAAAAAGGACAGCATTCCTAATGAAATACCTATCAGTGTCATCGATGTTAACCAACAAAAGATTTTAAATAAATGTATACTTGTTGAGTAAACCTACTGCATCTAAAAAAAATTTTTAATTTGTATCTCTACCAATTTTTTTTTTTATGTATTCCAGTTTTTCCAAATTCAATCCTTGATTCAAATTTCTCATGTACTTAATTTATTTGGTCTAAAGAGAGAAGAATTAATGACTATTTTTGTTTGAAGACTACATATAAAATAGCCACCAAAATAAATGTTGGTAGCTGCAGTTTGACTAAAAGTAATGACTAAAAGTTTACATAAATGCAATGACTTTTCGTCAACTAAAACTAGACTAAAACTATGAAAGACTCAAATGACTAAAATGTGAAAAAGACTATTTAAGCATTTTCGTCTTGATTTACATATCTTTAAAAACAGTTATACAGTAATTCAAAAACATATTTCAGCTTGATTTGAATGTGCAGCTACTTAGGTATGCAGGTGCCAACATAAAATAAATACAGCACATTTTTTATATTTCGTAAATGCATATTATAGCATGTTATGTTGAATGATATCTCCAAATAAATGTGTTTTTATTGACAAAGCCATGTTTAATTGAATCTATCTTCCAGTGAAGACATCAGACTTCTCTTTAGTGACGTATGCCAGACTTTTCCCATCATTCATTTTGATACGCTACAATACAGAAGATCTAACGCTACTTCCATTTTATTGCAACTTTACAGTAAATTGTGTCAATTTACCTTTTTCGAGATCAAGGAAAATGTTTTTGTCACATTAATGAACTGTAAACTATACTGTTTTTAAACATTATAATAAAACTAGTCTTTCAACCTAACATCAATTTTGCTTCAAGTGCTTTTCAGATACACATTCAGATGATCCATGTTACGGAGCTCTTGCAGTGTTAACAATTGATCCATTTGATAAAAACTATAATATTTCACAATTCCTTGACTATTGCATTTCAGAACACTTTCCTCAACTCCAAAGTGTTTTCAGGCTTTTAGATGTTTGTCACGTTTTATTCTAAAACCTTTTAAAAAAATTCTTGCAGACAGAAAACCTGCAATTATCTTTGGAAGACACT
Source organism: Gymnocypris eckloni scoliostomus (assembly GCA_027564155.1). Classification (NCBI taxonomy): domain Eukaryota; kingdom Metazoa; phylum Chordata; class Actinopteri; order Cypriniformes; family Cyprinidae; genus Gymnocypris; species Gymnocypris eckloni. The sequence continues at coordinate 20,653,307 of CM050428.1, forward strand.
CTTGGATCAGTTATTATCTTTAAATACAGGACATAACCGCCAAAATGTATGCTCTGAAAAAGTCATTAGGTAGCTTTATTTAACCAATTCCTTGATTCTGATTCCCTGAAGGATATATTTTTTTCTCCCATGCTGTTATAAAAGAGTGAAAGGCGAGACATGTCTGAAAGGTAGAGGATCAGACATACCAACTCAAAAGAAAGTGTTTTGGGTTTTTGCCGATGCTTTTAGAAAACCCACTAGGTTGAAATGAAAAGCGAGTGAAGCCAGTAATGCATTTAACTCAGAGTTGTGCACTTGACACCATCGACACACCTTTCACTTTCAAGTTTTTCAAGTATTTGGGATCTTTTTATTGCCACTTCGGACAAAGAACAACGGTGGTATCAGCGTTCTCTTGATGTTTCATGCTTGATGAATAACGTCCCAGAGACCGCTTTCAGAGTGTATATTTCCAAGACCCTGTAATTTCACCAACAATCTCGTTGAGTAGTTCCCATCCACCCTTCCATTCATAAAACTCAAAGTAGCTTTTAGTGGTACAGTTAGTTTATTGAAATCTCAAATTTGTGTCCCAATCCAGATGGGGTATCTTTAGCTCTCACTAAAAGGCAGCTCCCTGTTGCATCAACCAATAATTATTATATAGCATGTTCTTCTCCTGGGTGAGGTCTCTGGAAAGTGAGCCAGAAACATATGCTCATCTTCAAAAGACCCATTGCTAAAGCTAATGAAGGCTGGAGGTTCAAACCTGCACTATACCATTTTCACCCTCAGTAAAACTCTTGACCCCATGTTGATCCAGGGCCATTGTCCCAACTTTACTGTTTAATTTAACAAATGTTCTTAGTCAGAATGCACAGATATTTTTGAATGGCAAAACATCTGCAATGTGATTAAATAATTGTGATTTCCATGTTTGTAGGTCCTTTTTCAAAACATCTGGGCTTATGTAATAATATTACTCTTTTTTTGTTGTTGTAAGAATATGTCCCTTTAAATGGCAAAACATCTATATTGTAATGCATTGCATTATAGATGTTTTACCATTAAAAAATATGTGTATTTTAAAAAGTAGTATCAACATAGAAATATGCTTAGCTCTCTATATTGGTAGCTAATTTATACAAATATGCAACTGTTTTTTAATAGCAAAACATCTACTGTAATTTAAATATTTGTAATATTTGTACTGGTAGCTTTTGTGTCCCATGGAAACACTATTTTTGAATGACTAAATATCTACGATATCAATGGTCCCTTTTAGAAATCATTATTTTACATTTTACATTTTACATTTTATGCATTTAGCAGATGCTTTTATCCAAAGCGACTTACACTGCATTCAGGCTATACATTTTTTTTGTCAAATAAATGTGTAATTTATTTCACCAGTTGCATTCTGTAGGTAGACAATTAATTTAGATGTCCTGTATCTTGTTACTTTTATTAATGCCTACAATTCAGGCCATTGTGGTTATTATAAAGTAAGACGGTACCCACAACAAGAGGGTCAGAGAGTGTAATGAGTTTAACAGAGGCCTGCATGGCTGAAAGACAGTGTATTTCTTTGGTTCTCCATCTTTTCCTTTGTTACTGCGAAGTGAAGTCACTGTAACTTAAGTGCTGTGTCATTTTATGGCCCTATCACACAGCTCATAAAAAGCAAACTAAATCACTCACATGACAATATAGACTTTGAATGACCTATACAGCAAACACAAGCATGATTTCATCAAATGGACACGTCTTGAGCTCTCAGGTCTTGAGATGAGGGACAAAAAAACCTCCATGCTGCTCTTTTTGATGATTTTTAAAAGAGGACATAAATTAACTGATCCTGAAAATGTTACAAAAAGACAGAGTCCACCCATACTTGCTCTGTCATTAAACTAAATGATAGTAGCATTTTGAGTCACTCGCCTGCTTAGTGGGCTTTACAGACAAACATAGTTAGCAAAAAGGAATGTTTGCTGGAGACTTCATGAAGGAGGTGCAATGACACATTTAGAAAGAACTGTCGTCAGTAGCAGAGAGGAAAGTGTTCCTGGCATTGAAACACACTTAAAGGGATAGTTCACCAAAAAAAAGTTTTATCTCGCTTTTTACTCATCTTCATGTCATTCCTAACCCATGTGCTGTTATTTTATCTGTGGAACTCTTGACTTCCAGTGAGCTGTTAACTAAAGAATCAGATCACTGAGTCATCAGTGAGTTGGACCAAAGACCATAGAAATACAAAAGGGACTCACTCTGTCAGTTTAAATCTAGATTAAAGACCCATCTCTTTATCCTGGCGTACACATAACACACTAATACACTTTCTTTCTTATTCCGAGGTCACCGCTGTATCCAGCCCAGATGGTCACTGCAGTCACCTGGATCCAGTCTGATGGTGGATCAGCACCTAGGATTGACCTCTACAGCGCTGAACGTCAGCGTGAGACCAGGACACCTAGATGAGCCCCAGACACAGATCCTCAGTGAGGACCTCATCACCTAGAAAGCCATCGGGAAAAGACCACTGGAACCAGTTGAGCCCTTACAATCTGACTTTGCTGCAGTTGGAACAAACTGCTGGTTTGTCTGGCCCAGTGGAGAACTGGTCCCCCGACTGAGCCTGGTTCCTCCAAGGTTTTAGTCTCCATTCTGTCACCGATGGAGTTTTGGTTCCTTGCCGTTGTCGCCTCTGGCTTGCTTAGTTGGGGACACTTCATTTCCAGCACAATCATCGACTTGATTGCACAGATACTATTTAAACTGAACTGAGCTGGACGATGACATCACTAAATTCAATAATGAAATGCCTTCAAATGAAATTTGAGTGTTAAATCTTGTCATTTTAAATAATTGGCACAATATTTTCCTATTTTGATATTGGGCAGTTGCTTTGTTACAATATGTATTGTTAAAAGCGCTAAATAAATAAAGGTGACTTGACTTGAACTCAAGAAGCAGATCAGTAAATTTTTCTAATAATTACTTTACATTCGCATTTATTTATTTAGCTAGAAGTTTAAAATAAACAATTTTTGTTAAATTGTTTTGGGATGATTATTTTAAATGATGTCATACTTCAACTCAGCTCAGAGACAGCTAACACAACTAATTCAATTCAATTAGCTAATACATTTTTAGTTCATACACAAAGCTATCAAGCTAGTGAGCTTGACATATTAGTTTAGTGTCAGAGTTTTTACGTTCAGCAAGGATACATTGAATTGTTTATAAATGACTATAAAGACTTTTACATTATCACAAATGTGTATTTCAATTTGGCCTAATTGCATTATATTCATCAAAGAATCCTATAAAAATATATTAAGCAGCGCCACCATTATCAGCAGTGATAATAATAAGAAACCAGCATATTAGAATGATTTCTGAAGGATCATGAGATTCTGAAGACTGGAGTAATGATGCTGAAAATTAAGCTTTGCCATCCCAGGAATAAATGACCTAAAATAATAGTAGTTATTTTACAGTTTAGAGTTATAATAGTTATTTGTAAAATGTTCCATTGTATTTCACAATACTATTGCATTTACTGTATTTTTGATCATATAAATGCAGCCTTGGTGAGCATAAGACTTATTTCAAAAACATTCCAAAAATCTTGCTGACCCCACACTTTTGAACAGTAGTGTACCTGGTACTGTAAATGATCAATATAAGAATCATTTCACCTTGTTCACACTTTTTCACAAAATAACATGAAGCAACACAAGATTGAATAATTTTTCAGAATTAAAGGAAAAGGAAAAATCCTGTCTTGGAAGACATTAAATGTCTGAGTGTAGACTGTAATCAAACACATGCTGCCGACAGATATTGAGCTGATATTGAGACGTCTATAAAACAGCATGTCTCCATTTTCTCAGCAATGCTGTATTTTACCAGATCAAAGAAGTTGGTTTTGCAGGAGCAGAACGTGTTAAAACAATGCTTGTCAAATGCAATTACTGTTCAAAACTATTTAGCAAGTTAAGGCACCAATTTGGAAAATTATACATGATTGAGACTAACTCTGAAAATTTGAGATGTTGAAACAAACTTCATGTTCAAGGAACACTTAATGATACGCTATGTGGCAAAAATCTTCCATCATGTGTGCAAAGGGATCTTCCATTCAACCTGCTCTTTCTGCTTCAGTAAAAAGGAGTAGGCCTACATCATATATAAAATCATATATGGGCTGAACCATACAGTATATGTTATTATGTAAAGATTTAAGAGCTGTTGACTGCCACACATAGCTGATTATGCTCATACTTTAAGACCACTCTTGTGTTGAAGAAGGTATGATTAATTGGGTGTGCACGTTTCCCATGCACCCAAAAATAAATTGGGACAAAATCCAGCAGCAGCAGCAGTCTCGGAAAGTTACGGAGAGCTGTGTGAGAAGACCTCATTTAAGGAAATAAAATATGATGAAAGGAACATAATGGAAAGAAATGCTTAGTGATGAAGACACATCCAAATCCAAAAACATGCTCTTCAAGACTACTGTACAAAATGTGCGCCCCCTTCTGGACACTTTGTGAAATTCTCAGCGTAACCCCCACACAAGAGGGTAAAAAAGTCAGATGTATTTTCCAGAACTTCTTTTTATATATTCTTTATTAGCTGTTTCTGGGTGAAGCACGTACAAAAATACACACATAAAGAACCATAAACTTGTTTGGCCTGAAATAGTAGATTTTATGAAAGCCTCACACACTCTCTGAACAGACACGCTGAACAAACAGAGTCAAAGTGGCCCCTGTATGTGCATTTCTCAAGGAAAAGAGTTAAATATGTTCTCTAATGGTCAGGCACATTTTGATTCATCATGTTTGTTGTTATGGACAGCAGGCCAACCTGCTGGATCTGTCTTCCTCCTAATATTTTTGTATATGTTTTTCTGGGTGAAATTCAAATGCACCATACAGTCCAAAAAACTGAGGAATTTGTAAAGACAACCAGACAAGGCTGAAATTGGAAAAGTGCTTTTCAATAGCAGTTCTGTGGTGGCTTAAAAACATTCTGAAATCATTCTATTTATAAATTTGCAGTTATACACTTTTATCTGTCTGAAAACATAAACATGATGTAGACAATGATGCACATTATTTATTTTCCAACAGTTTTGTTTTGTCAGTGTTGTCAGTATTGTTTTGTACAATTTTTGTTCCATTATTTTTTGGATTCTGGATTCTATATTTATCTATCTATCTATCTATCTATCTGTCTGTCTGTCTGTCTGTCTGTCTGTCTGTCTGTCTGTCTGTCTGTCTGTCTGTCTGTCTCATCTGTCTGTCTGTCTGTCGATATAGTATATAGTCAAAATCTTACACAAAACTAACACTTTTTGCTAACAGCAAAAAACAACAAAAGGATAAACAGACAGATAGACAGACAGGCAGATATAAATATAGATAGATAGATAGATAGATAGATAGATAGATAGATAGATAGATAGATAGATAGATAGATAGATAGATAGATAGATAGATAGATAGATAGATAGATAGATAGATAGATAGATAGATAGATAGATAGATAGATAGATAGATAGACACTGTTAGAAATTCAAACTAACTTCTGTGTGAATTATTGTTTACATCATGTTTCTAAAGATAATAACATTACATAGGGAAGTCCACATCATACAGGCTATCCATACCCTAAAGAAATGACATTGTTCGACCCAAATTTAGGACTAAAGTGCATCTTTTGCAGCTTTGAGGGGAGCTTAACAAGATCTAATCATGGGTATAAACACTCAAAGAAAAAGCCATTCCGAAGTGACATGCCAACAGTGGGCAAATCTGCTTGGTAATTACAGCCTTGCGATGAGAGGGGAGGTACTAGTGTGGTAGGTGCTTTTTTAATGATGTAAGGGCCAGATATGGTATAAAAACCCTCATCATTGTGCTAGGCAGCAGCAGATCCTCTCTGACTCCTACCACAAGGATATTCAGAAGTGGGAGCCACGGCTGTGTTAAACTTCTTATTTATTTGGAACCCAAGTATGCCGGTAGGTGTGCATTTTTTTCTTTTCCTTTGGCTTTGGGAAACTAGGCCCTGGTATTGAATGACAACTATCAGCAGGTGCAGAAAGGAGGGTGCTCTTATTACTACTTTGAATTGTAGTTTAAACAAAGTTATTATTAATGGAATAGAAGCTGAAATCATAGTTTATGGTTGTCAGCTGTTGTTTACTTTAAAAATGACTGAACCAATTGTTCCATTAGAATGTTTCAGCCATCACCACCAGCAGTTTTCTTTACCTCATCACATCTAATGCTTTCGATTCCATTGCAGATTTGACCTCAAAAGATGGATATACGTGTAGCAAGCATTCTTCTCCTCCTGGTTGCCTTGACGGCTGCCCATGGTGAGAGATATGTTGTCAAGAAGGTGATGAAGGCCCCTCAGTACCAGCCTTACTCAGTGAAAAGCCATGGTATGTTTCAAATTGAAAAATGCTTCCCTTTGCTTTCTGCAACGTGCTGAAGATCTGCTTCTATCTTTGGTACTTGATCTAAATGAGGCAAAACAAATCTTAGGTAAAAACATTAGATATGCACATAGCAAAGCTGCATGAGTAGAATCCAGCAGGCTGATTGGTTGCTGATACATGGTGCTTCCTCCAATAGTGTGATGCAACCTTTCTAAGGTTTAGAATTTTCAAATTGTAGATTCGTTGTAGGCTAAAACACGTCATGCCTTTAAAACTGCATCATATACTAAGTTTGTTCTGCTTTCTCTGGTTATATACCGGAAGTCCTTTTTAAAATAATTTTTCTTTAGGTAGCAAGAATGCATTTCTCATCAAACTAATCCTTTAGTTCAATGTATAATTCATACATCTTTGTCCTATAATATCTTTCACTAAATTCCAGTCTGGAGTGTTGAACAATACGTTTTCCTATGTTGTGTTTAATGGCATGGTTTGATGAAATCTGGAAAGTTCACATTCATAGAAGTAATCCTTAGATTGGTATTACTGTACAACACAATACTGTACAGATTTATATGATAAGTAGAAGCAATTCCGTGTTGGTTTAGATTTGAAAGTATATGCACATCAAAACCAACCAACTTTTGAAAGTTAGCTATTTAAAATTAGCTTCTTAGAGACATATTGAAAAGTGATTTGTCTGGGTGTGTCACAGCAAAATCTAGACACATCTGTTTTGTTTCATAAAAGCACTGCCTAGAAAATTGACCTTTGGTATGATGCAGTTTACAAACCAATAGATTTGACCACATGAAAGCAATCATACAACTCCAACCGCATAAATATATATATATTTAAAACAGGGATTCTATTCTAAAGTGGAATTACAACATGCACAAAAAAGAATAGATACTGTAATGTAAAACAGACAACTGATAGTTATGAATATATGTAGTGTGAATACAAAATATAAAAAATACATTTAATGCTGAAGTACCTCGGATTTTAAGTTAAAATCACAATGCAATATTTAAGAAAGAGTTATATCCCTTAAGTCTTTGGATAAATATTCTGGATTGCCTTTGTCCAGTCCAGTTTATTTATCAACAATACAGCAAAACAATGCAGCATGCAACTGCATGAAGTGGAATGTTTCTTAAATTATATAAAATAGAATCACAGATATAAGATTTAAAGTTAAAACTAAATATTTGAAACAAGTACTTTATTCACAAAAAAATAAAAAGATAAGAAATATATTTTACTTTACTTTTACTTTTAGTCATTTAGCAGATGCTTTTATCCAAAGCGACTTAGAAATAAGAAAAATTAACAAACTATAATTTAAAACTCTATAAATACTATATATACACACATTTAAGAAAATAAAGAAATTAAATAAAAATGACAAATGCATACAACAACATTTCAGAACAAAACATTTAAATTAAAACAAAAAATAAAGCTAAAAACAATTCAAAATACTAAAACAACAAAAGGTATGAGTATAAAAATGATTCTAACATATCACTATGCCAAACACCCATATATATATACATATGTATTATTTCATTTCCATGTAGTATGTTGAAGTTACGTTACTAAAATAACTCAAATTAAATAAAACTAAAACTTAAGAAAGTACCTATAAATACATAGTAAATTCAGACATAATTTAACAAAAATTAAAATAGATATAAATCAAATGGCAGTAGTTTATCAGTAATGCTAAAAAAAATAACACTGCCAAAACACACATGCTAACAAACAACAACTTCCTTACACATAGTAAGAATTTGTTATAAAAACTAAAACAGAAGGGAAACAAGTAGTAGGAAAGAGGATAAATAAAAAGTGATACTTATATCCCTTGCCGGTGTCCCTGCCCGGTGGATTCGCACGGTATAGTCGATGGTCTTTACACTCTTCTGTCTTCTCATGAGGAGGGCTTCACACGACAGTTATGTATAATTTAACATACAAATGTATGTGTAAATGTATATGTATAGATTTGTCATGCATCAACGATACACAAGGTTTGACATTTTTAAATGTATTATTTTAAGTTTTAAAATGAATTACTTCTGATGTATGAACACTGTTTTTATAAAAGGATCTTGAATAAAAAAATACTTTATAGAAGATCTGTAGAGCATACTTACATACTCATACTCAACTTGACTCTACCGACTTCCTGCTTCTTAGGAAAACATAATGACTATGAATATTGCCACTGATATGCTTTTTGTTTTATTACAGTGGCATCTGTAGCAGGAGAACCAGGCACCCCTGGTGAGCCAGGCCCACCTGGACCTCCTGGTCCCCCTGGAGAACGAGGAGAAGATGGTGAAGGAATACAAGGGCCAGAGGGACCCCCTGGACCACCTGGTCCTGCTGGTTACTCAGCAGCTGGAAAACCTGGTACTCCAGGTGGACCCGGCAAACCTGGAGCCACAGGTGCACCTGGACTCAAAGGAGATACTGGTGCATCTGGTCCACAAGGCCCCAGAGGAATGCCCGGTTCTGCTGGTAGCCCTGGACCAGCAGGCTTTTCTGCAACAGGCAAACCTGGACCAGCAGGTCTGCCAGGATCAGTGGGACCAAAGGGTGTGTCAGGTATTAAAGGACATCCAGGTATTCCTGGTGCGCCAGGACAAAAAGGAGAAATGGGTATTGGGGTTCAGGGGCAACCAGGTGAGAGAGGTCCAGCAGGTCCAGTGGGCGCTACCGGTAGGCCTGGTGAGCCTGGTGTTGGAAGACCTGGCAAATCTGGAATTCCTGGTGAACCAGGTAAATCAGGCTCACCTGGCCATGATGGGGAACCTGGGCCCATGGGTGCACCAGGTCCAAAAGGTCAAGCGGGTGCTCCTGGAATTGGAATGCCAGGCAAGCCAGGTGAGAATGGTGCTCCAGGTATGTTTGGCCCTGCTGGCCCCAAAGGTCCACAAGGTGCAACTGGTGCTCCTGGTGCTCCTGGTGTTTCAGGTTATGGCAAACCAGGTGAGCCTGGAGCAAAAGGTGAGAGGGGAGTAGCTGGTAGCCCAGGTACAACAGGTCAGAAAGGTGAGCCAGGTGCTAAAGGGCACACTGGATATCCAGGTGCCACTGGTCCTACGGGTCCAGCTGGTCTTCAAGGGGCAAGAGGTTTCCCAGGTGAGAGGGGAGCAACAGGTGATAACGGTGTCCAAGGTCCAATGGGACCTTCAGGGCTGAAGGGGCACAAGGGAGAACAGGGACCCCAAGGCATTGAAGGCAAGCAGGGTTATTCAGGTGCCACAGGCCAACCTGGTCCAAGGGGAGCTACTGGTGCTCCTGGCAACAAAGGAGATGCTGGCCAAACAGGTGCTCCTGGTGCCCCAGGAACACCTGGGCCTGTTGGACCAAAGGGTCATACAGGATATCCTGGAGAAACAGGTGAAAAAGGAGAGGCAGGTGCTTCTGGATCAAGAGGTCCCGTTGGCCCAGCAGGTCCTTCAGGCCCACCTGGAGTTAAAGGTCACCCAGGTATTTCTGGACCACCTGGCCCAGCTGGTTTGTCTGCCAAAGGAATTCCTGGACCTCAGGGTCCACCTGGACTTCCTGGATCTGATGGACCTGCTGGACTTCCAGGTCCTACTGGACCTGCCGGACCTCCTGGTCCTCCTGGTGAGGTCATGTTTGAGAAGGCCCAAAGTGAAACTTCATACCAAGTTCTTGTCAAAAGTCCTGTGTCTGCATTCACTGTTGCAACTGTGACACCTTATCCCCCATCTGGCACCCCAATGAAGTTTGATCAGATTGTGTATAATGCAGAGCAGCACTATGATCCTGAGACAGGTCTGTTCACCTGCCAGATTCCAGGAATTTATTACTTCTCCTATAGCATGCATGTGAACGGTGCTAATGCTTTAGTGGCACTTTATAAAAATGGTGATCCAATCATGTTCACCTATGATGAGTACAACAAGGGATTTCTGGACCAGATGTCTGGTAGTTCTGTCCTTCAGCTCAATGAGCAGGACACGGTTTATATCCAGATCCCTGATGATGAGGCTAATGGTGTTTTTGCCGCTGATAATGTCCATTGCTCTTTCTCTGGGTTCCTGATTGCCTCTACGTGATAAGGTGATCAACCAAATCACTTCTAAAACATCACCATTTCTCAAACAAATTATCCTGTTCTGCAAACCTTGATGCTCAACAGACTGTGCTGTTGTTCTGAGAAATACAAGCATTTCTTGAAAATTCCAAGCAGTGGTGCCAATAAGAAGGAAGTAATTTATGTAACGTGTTATCAGGGATAGAAAGACAGTTAAAACCTTAACAATTAAATGTTTTTGTTTGTGCGTGGATCAAGCATGTGAAGTTGTTTCCTGATAATTTCATGTATTTTCCTCATTGTTGTTGTTTTTAGTTTTTTTTTCTTGTTGCTGATCACAGTGACTAATTCAAATCTTTGTGTCTTATTTTACTTTTATTGTTGTCCTTATATCCTTACTGATAATACAGAGAGAATGCTCTTCCTGACATCCTTATATTTGACTTGAATATTGTGAGATGGTGAAAATGCTGAAAAACAAACTCACAAGCAAACAAATAAACATCTATAAGTGTTATCCCAAATGATTAATTTTGCTCTGTAAACCATGACTAAAATAAAATATTTCCTAAAGAGTTATTGTCTGTGTTTGTGTTTTAGCATGCTGAATCATTTTACGAGTCATTTGCTGTGATTTTATAAACAAGGGTAACTGCAAAGTGGTATACGATGCAACAGAATTACCACAAATGGATATATTTCTATTTTGTGTTGGTGGTTACAAAAAATCATGATAATAATAAATTCTGTAGTTTCAAGAGTAGTGTCTTTAAAAACAGGAGAGGGAAGTAAAGAGTATGCTTTGATGGCTGTGTTAAGTTCACCCAGTCAGCCAAAAGATGTGGGTTAAGTGAAGAGACAAGTCAAACAGAAGATGCTGGGTGGAGGCAATCAGAAGCTGGGAGCCACAAGCCACAGGCAAGCACTGCATTTTGGAGGGTTTGAGGGATGTGGTTGAATAAAAAAATGAAGACGAGCACCTGGAGGGTAAATTCGTTACCATCTGTTAGAGCAGAGGTGGGAGCCACAAGTTTAACATTGCCATATATAAGATGAATATCCAGCATCTAAACTAGGAACAGGAATACTGGGTGAAAACACACCCATCGTGTGGTTGCTAGATTAGTGGAGAGGTTCATCTTGGAGCGCAGAAAATGCATGGTTCTAAACTATCTTTAGCTTCTGTGGTAGGCTAAAAACAGCCGAGTAGTGTCTGTTAACATTCATTTTATACTTAGAAAAGCATTTGGCCTTTCTTGGGATTTAAAAGGTATTTACAATTGCCGAGGATAAATACACAAAACATAATGAAAAGTTTACCTCAAGGTCTTTGTGATTTGAGAAAGAGGTGTAGTAAATCCTATACAAACCCTCATTTAATCACAATTAAAATTGTATCATGATGCTGTTGTTCAATATATGTTGGCACAATGGGTTTGATGGTAGAGATAGTCATGGACGGGACAGAAGAACATTTCACGTTATTCTTGTAAAATTCTCAAATTTGCTCAATCACATAAATTTAAGACAAATGCATTTATATTATAAAAAGAATATTGCAAAATCAAAACTCAACAAAACTCATATTGTCTGTCTAAATACTTTATTTTGTTTTGAGTGCCCCTAAAATTAAGGGGTAGCAGAAGCATTGTGAACAATTTGCACGCAGTTACATTCCATTTAAAAATCAAGTAGAGATGGTGCTGAAGTATATACAGGAAAGAAAAAATTATAATCTACTTGACGATTGCACCGGTTTTTTTCAAACATTTGTGGAACTCTGCTGGAATAAAAACCACTTGGACTGCATTACACATGACTGGTCAAATGTTTTGATGTTAAAACATTTCAGAACATCATTCTCATTGAAACCAGAAAGAGGGAAAAAATCTTGAATTGATACCATTGATATTAAGAAAGAAAACATGATAAAGCCATTTTCAACATCGTAAAAACCAGCAATGACAAAAGCCAATACCAATACATAATGCTGCGGTATTGCACAATACAGCTGCTGAGGTTGAGCACCTGTTTTAGTGATTCATGTAACGATGACCGTAAAATCAAAAGAGAACCGACCAATAACATCTGTAAATTGTTCAATGGTGTTGTTTAACTTTTTTTTCCACATGCTTGATTTACCCAACTGTATGGCACCAGTACCTTCAACTAACATTTTAACTCAATGTCCTTACAACACTAACATAGTTACCCTACAAAGGAAAAAAGAAACAATTGAAACAAGCAATTCTTTATTAATCTCACTCATCCGTATACTTACACAACTGCTACAAAAAATTATGAAAAACATGGGGGAAAATGTGCCTTTCACTTCCAATCATTCCATCCAACTTCCTTCAAAATGCCATATACAATGTAGTGGATGGAACAAGAATGGATGAAAGTATGGGAGTAAACAGAAGGTTTGAAATGTCATTGGTTTTTGTACAAATTTTCCATGTTTGTGCTCCTCGGACTTAATCATAAACTGACTTTTCACCTCCATCTTACTCTGTGGCAGCGGCTGGGGCATCTGAGCTCTCTGCGGCCGCTGGTTCTTGAGGAGCAGCCTCTGCTTGCTTCTCCTCAGCTGGCTTCTCTTCAGCTACCTCACTGGATGTTTTTTCCTCTTTATTTTCAGCTGGTTCCTCAGCTTTGGGTTCCTCAGCTGGAGCCTCCGTCTTGTTCTCTTCACTGGAGGCCTCAGCCTTGGCCTCCTCAGATTCAGCATCCTTCTGCTCACCGTTCTCCACAGCTGCTGCCGCCTCTCCACCTTCAGCATCCTTTTTGGCGCTCTTCTTAAAGGAGAAGCCACTAAGTTTGAACGGTTTCTTAAAGGAGAAACGCTTTTTGGTTTTGGCAGGCTCAGTGCTCGCCGAAGCAGAACCGTTTTCTTCTGTTTTGGCCGTGTCTTCACCATTGCAACGGCAGAACTCTCAGCTTCGCCCTCAGGAGCGGCCTTCTCTGCGCCTCCTTCCTCGGCCTTAGCTTCCTCTGCTTTTACCTCCCCATCAGCAGAGTGCTTTCCATTGGCCTGCACATCCTCTGTGGCTGCTTCTGCATTTGGAGAGGCATTCCCATTGGTTTTAGCATGGCCATTCTCCTGTGGGAATAAGAAAATGCTTCATATGAGTTGTGTTTTTGCACGTGTAAAAATTCAAACTCAAATCTTTGCATTCCTTTTGCATATTTACAACCTACTACATACAAAAGGCTGCATGAGAACACTATGTGGAGACTATGGGTTCGCCACGTGGGTGAAGTCTCGTGCACTTTGTCTGGCTGATGCTGTTTCCATTTAAATGAAAGCGTTGCAAGATGGACGAGTAGAACCACCAGCGCTGATCAAACCGTGTACATCATCGGTTTGAGTGCATAGACAGTCTTGCTAGGCCACTTCTCATATTAAAGCCATTTCTCATATTAAATCCACGGATTGCGTCTCACAGCTTATTTGTTCTTCCATTTTATCAACAAGATGCGATAAAGGCGTGGTGATTTTACCGAAATGGCTCTGCACGACGGAATATCTTGATAAAGCTACGATGATGTTCCTATTTAACTAGTTTAAAAAATGGAATGAAATCACATAATTTTAACGTAATAGTAAGTATATGATTAAAAAAAAAAAAAAAACTTGGCGTTCAAACGCACTGGTTACATTGGGGGTCCATCCCAATCAACGTGCAAATGAGAAAATTGAAATTTACACTAAATCTAAAAATGTATGCCTATCATTCAATTTTATATAACAATAACGTCGATATGTAATACAAAGTGTTGTTTTTCAGTGGAAAATGGATCCTTTCCCTTTGTTGATCGGCTCATTGTTCATTTGAACCGACTTGGTTTTTGGTAACGTTACTGCACACCCTCTCAAAACATCACACGCCTGTACAAAGATAGTAATTAAAGTTATTACCTGCCCGTTTGTTTTATTCGCAGCGTCGGCTGGTTTTTCGGCAGCAGTCTCATCTTTTGCTCCGTTTTTGGATATTTGCGCTCCCATGCTTTCACACGTAACAAAGAATCGCAGTCAAATGAATGAACAAAGAGCGCTAGCTTCTCCCTCAGACGCGTCGCGTGCTCGCTCTCAAGAGCGTGTTTTCAAATAAAACCGCGGAAAAAAGATTACGAGAGGTAAAGCTGTGATCAACTGATTGGGAAAACCACTAATTATAGCACGCTCTCAAATAAAATATATTATTTTGGGATAGGCGATGGAAATAATGAAATTGTTCTCTTTTGATAATGAGATGCTAGATACAACGCCCAAATTCCCTTGACGTCACAGAAGAGCTGCGTGAGCCAATCAGTGGCCTGAATGAAGCCGAGAGGAGGGGCTACACTCAAGCACTGGAGAGGGAGGAAGGGCGCGCAACCAGCAACTGGTGATTCAGAACCAGTGAATCCAGCCACAAAGGTTTTGTTTTTCTTTTTATTGTTGTTTTTATATATTTTTATGCGTTGGTCTTTGCTGTTGTCATAAATTCTCTCAAACAACATTTATTTTGGTTTCTTCAAAACACGAAGGGAGAAAGCAAACAGCATATATTTGAATGGCTGAGTATACATTATAGGCTACCACTTTGAATAAACAGACACTACATAGGCCACAACACATACATTTGTGAGCATTTCATTTCCAGCGTTCCAGCCGTGGATTACTATTTTCCAATATAAACGTCCAGTCACACATTGCATGCATGATGCATTCATTCTGAGGAATCCTGGTGACCTAGATTCAGTCACAGTTAATTGTCAGCCTAGACGGAGCTGTTTTGAATGCACTGAAATAGTCTAAAGTGCACTTTCACATCACCATACTAACTCACATCACCATGGCAACTGCTCCATCACAGTAGATTGCTCATAAACAATAATAATATTGTGAATTTCCAGTGGTGAAATATTTGTTTATGTCTGAATGGGTGAATGATCTGCCTGAGTAATCCAGGAAATATGAGGGAAGATTTACATTGCATACTAAGCTGATGGATGTTTTGTTAAACAGAGAAGCCCTGAAACATTAAACCCTATTCACTACACCAAACCGGTTTGTGCAATCTGGACATTCATCTTTAAAAAACATAAATGCATTATACAATTTAAATAACAGGACATAAATGAATAGATTTAGATTATTTTAGGAACATTGGTTACAAAAAACACCACCATATCTTTAATAGAATTTAGCGAGTGAAGCCTCACCAAGCCATTTTGAAAAGTCAGCTATATAGCATGAAGTGACTCATCAAAATATTGATGAGTATAAATATTAAAATGTCACAAAATCTCACTACTGTTGGCCGACACTGCAGTAACAGATGTTTATTGAGGGCGAGAGTCCACTGGCAGAATTTCATTTTCTAAGATTAAAACTAATAATACTGAAAATGCTTGAAAGTCAGCCCAAACCTTGATCTGTTTTTGCTGATTACTGATTTTGAATACATCTGTAACATTGCATGTCATATTCAAGCGTTGCCATTTTTTGATATTGTAACATATGTAACTTGGCAGTACTATTGGTTTTTGGCATGTACCAGTGGACCCTTTTCATATTTCAGAGGTTCTAAGAAGCCATAGAAAGTCCCACAGACTGCTCTCTGCTGCCCTCAGGAAGACATCTCCGCAGCATCCAATCACGCACTAGCCGACTGAGGGATAGCTTTTTCCCTCAGGCTATCAGGCTAATGAACAGTCAAAACTAATACACCCTACAGCAAACTCCCACTTGACGATATGCCATGCACTGCACTTTAACACAGTTCAACTGGACTACACGCACACACTACACTAACACAACAACCTATCTGCTACCACTGGATACCATCCAATGCACATCCATGATATCCGGTTTATGAATAATCTGTTGTACCTTTGTATATTATTGTGTGCATATATGTGTACAAAATGCAGAATGTGTACATGCGGTGTATAACATGCTTTGATAACTGTAAGTATGTCTTATGTATGTGTATTCTGCACATTTTCTTCTGTATAAGTCTGTATATACTGTCTATATGCAAATTGTTTCTGCACTGTCTGGAGCATGCTCCATCTCAAGAATTTCACTCACCAAGGCACATGTGCTGGGGTGATGTGACAATAAAAGTGATTTGATTTGATTTGAAAGTCATCATAGTTGGGTAAACGTCTGGTGAATGGAAACTACAACAAGTCTATATCTTGTATTTGTGTTTGCCCCAATAGCAAGACAAAAACATTTCTATAACTTTCTAAGAAACAAAAAAGGGGGGAGTGGGTGTCTAGAGATAGTATAGTGTATATAGTGTATAGTAACTAGTAGTGTTAGAAATGTACATTAGCTATCAAATTAATGCATATAAAATATACAAAAATAGTGGTATACAGCTACATCTAAAAAAAAATTGAATATCATGAAAAATGTCAATATTTTTGTCACTCATTTCAGAAAGTGAAACCCATATGTTATATAGATTCATTACACATAGAGTGAAATATTTCAAGCTTTTATTTATTGAAATTTTTATACTTATGGCTTACAGATAATGAAAACCCAAAATTCAGTGTCTCAGAAAATTTGAATATTACATAAGATCAACAAAAAAAGAGGATATTTTAAACAGAAATGTCAGGCTTACGAAAAGTATGTTCATTTCAATCCACTCAATACTTGGTTGGGCCTCCTTTTGCATGAATTACTGCATCAATGCGGCGTGGCATGGAGGTGATCAGTCTGTGGCACTGCTCAGGTGTAATGGAAGCCCATCGGGTTGCTTTGACAGTGGCCTTCAGGTCATCTGCATTGTTGGGTCTGGTGTCTCTCATCTTCCTCTTGACAATACTTGACAATTCTCTATGGGGTTCAGGTCAGGTGAGTTTGATGGCCAATCAAGCACAGTAACACCATGGTCATTGAACCAGCTTTTGGTACCTTTGGCAGTGTGGGCAGGTGCCAAGTCCTGCTGGAAAATGAAATCAGCATCTCCATAAAGCTTGTCAGCAGAAGGAAGCATGAAGTGCTCTAAAATTTCCTGGTAGATGGCTGCGCTGACTGTGGACTTCAGAAAACACAGTGGACCAACACCAGCAGATGACATGGCAGCTCAAATCATCACTGACTGTGGAAACTTCACACTGGACTTCAAGCAACATGGATTCTGTGCCTCTCCACTCTTCCTCCAGACTCTGGGACCTTGATTTCCAAATGAAATGCAACATTTACTTTCATCTGAAAGAGGACTTTGGACCACTGAGCAATAGTCCAGTTATTTTTCTCCTTAGCCCAGGTAAGATGCTTCTGACGATGTTTCTGTTTCAGAAGTGGCTTGGTAGCCCTTTTCCTGAAGATGTCTGAGCGTGGTGACTCTTGATGCACTGACTCCAGCTTCAGTTCACTCCTTGTGAAGCTCTCCCAAGTGTTTGAATCAGCTTTGCTTGACAGTATTCTCAAGGTTGTGGCCATCCCTGTTGCTTGTGCACATTTTCCTACACAATTTCTTCCTTCCAGTCAACTTTGCATTTAATATGCTTTGATACAGCACTCCTGAACAGCCCCCCTTTCAGTAATGACCCTCTGTGACTTACCCTCTTTGTGGAGGGTGTCAATGATCATCTTCTGGACCATTGCCAAGTCAGCAGTGTTCTCCATTATTGTGGTTTCAAAGAACAAGAGATACCCAGAATTTATACTGTATGGATGGTCATTTATTGAAACTCAAATGATTTTTTTTTCAGATACTGATGTTTGACTTTCATTAGATGTAAGCTCTAATCATCAAAATTAAAACAAAAACAAACTTTTGAAGTGTTTTATTTTACATGTAATGAATCTAAAATAAATGAAAGTTTCACTTTTTGAAATAAGTTACAAGAGAAAATTATACTTTTTTGAGATGTACCTGTATATATATATATAAAATCATTCAGAAGAGGAGACTGGCGCTAGTTGTAAACTAGCTAAACCTGTATGACTTTTTTTGTTCACACCATAGACTGAAAAAAAAGATGAGATGGAGGTTGTCATTCTGTCAAACATCTTATTTTGTTTTCCACAGAAGAAAGAATGTGATTTCAAACAACATGAGGCTGGGTAAATGTTCATGAAATACAGTCGAATGAATACAAATTGTCCTAATATAATAAGGATATGAACCTTTTCAGGCTTTTAAGCTAAAAAAAGAATTTATGAAACAGCAAAAATGGCAAGATGTCAGATAATATAAAATATTATAATTAATAAGCAAAAATATGATGACTTGCCCCAACCTGACACTAATGACAAGTACCGCCCTCCTGAGAACTGTGCAACCTGTCAGTTAAAATATTTGCATGAGGGTGCGTTTACTTTGATGATAACGAGATTTAATTTTGGCAGGCTACACAAACTGAAAAGTTTCACTCCCAAAACGTTTGTGATTTAACGAAATTCCCAGGAGTGTCTGGAAAAGCAGGTGTGCCTCACAACATGCGTGGATTACATATATATATATATATAAAGTATATATTTTTAAACTAAAACTACACACCAAATGATTGGTGTCGCGGGTTGTCGACGATTACAGAGAGATTTGTGGAGCATGACAAGACAGTCCTTGTTTTTCTATAGTAACCACAGCTGAGCCCACGCTGCATAGTAGAAGCGAGAAAGGACCATTGAGGAGGCAAAATATGCGCAGGCACGCAGGCGTCTTCTGCGCCTCCCGATTGGCTGAGCTTCCTGTCAATCACACCCTCGGTCCCTAGAGAATCCGCCTCAGCAACGCCATCATCTGTTACACTCGGCGACAGGAGCAGCCTAGCCGTCAGGGCCAATGTTGTTATGTTCATAATTCAACGAGATTTTATTAATAGAAAAAACTGTCTGCTAATGACCTATTTTCGATTCTCGCTTTGTGGCGAAATACAAAAAACTTCAGGCGACCCCTCTCTTGGTAAGCATTTTTTTTAATGGTCTGGCGTTTTTGATACACTTGGTGCAGCCGATTCGTGTCCAATGGATATAGTGGTTACTGGAAATGATGGGAGACGGAGGCTTTATAATGCTAGAGCGGGCGGGCTAATCATAATGCTTTCGCTTTATCAGCCGCATGATATTTAGGGACGTTTAACATCGAGAACAAATGTATTTGGTGTAGGGATGGTGTGATGCTTTTGCTCCTAAGCGCTCGTCTCTGGCAGCAGGATTGATGCGCAGCAGAAAAAGCCTTATGTACACAATTGAATGGAAGAATAAGGCCTCTGTCACTGGACAGTAGTCATCTCATAATAGAATGAAACCATACAATGCCCTTTATCAGCGTTTACAGTCTCAACACACAAGTATTTGTGTGACTTAACGGATTTTTTGAATACATTATATTTTAAATACAATCTGAACAGTTTGCTATTGATTTTTCTGGTTGTTTTATGTCTGTTTGAATGTATATCCAGTGGACCTAAGGCACATAAATACCTCTTATTGCTTCCTTTAAGAATGCAGAATGATAAATATAGCAGCACGGTCATGGAAAACCTGGAAAAAATCTGGGAATTTATTTAATAGTCTGGGAAAGTAATAAAACGTCAAAAGTCAGGGATATGTTTCTATGTTTTGATTCCCAGAACGTCAAATCCTCCTTTTAGCAGCATTCAAATATTTTTGAGTATCATACAATTATATAAATCTCTTAATTTAAGGGACTGGTTCCTAAAATTCCCCAGAAATCTCTGTAAATATATTTACGCTGTAATCATAAACAAAAAGTCTTGAGTGATGAAAAGGATCGGTGTATTACTGACTTAATTAACATGTCTCCATATATTTTTGTCATGATGAGTATAAAATTATATATGCTACAACAATATAGGTAAATCTCATTCCTTAGAATCTATTGTCTATAATGTCTGTGGTCGAGACATTTTCTTGTACAACAAAAGCATGAATGGCCATTTCTTCAGAATTCTTTGTTTTCTACAGAATAATTAAAGTATGTTAAAGATTGTTTAACTTATACAGACATCAGACTTTAAATATTCTTTAGCATAGTGTGTCATAGTTCCCCAGACATTGTTTGCCAATATAAAAAGTCTTTGGTTTTGTTTTGCCCACTCAGGTTTTCACATCATCTTTAATTGAATGGAATGTGAATACTCCACTGTGGCTGCCCAGTGCTTGCCTTGGTATGTTTATTGAATATATGTTTTCATTTACTCTCTGCATGTGTTACATTTCAATATGCTGCTTCTATTAACTATAAAATACTTGCTTTAGTTGGACGATAACCACATTAAAGGAATAGTTCAACCAAAACATTTTTATTAACTCATTACATCATTTGCTCACCAATGGATGGTCTGCAGTGAATGGGTGCCATTAGAATGGGTGTCCAAACACATCACTATAATCCACAATCACATTCACATCACAAATAAGCAGTTTATTATGCTTTTACCTTAAATCCTCTGCTTCTGGCTAAGATACTGTACAAGTATCTTAGTACAGTACTAAGATGTACTAAGACTAGATTACTTTTTCTCCAGTGAAAAAGTCATCTAGTCTGAATTCAGTTGAGAAATATGCACAGATCAAGCACCGTTTAAAAGAGCAAACAGTCCAAAACAGTTCTAAACTAATTTGTCTGTGGATTTTGATGTGAAGACAAAAGAGGATACTTTTTTTTACTAGAGGAAATGTTATTATGGTTTGAAGTTCATGTTTGAAGTTGATGGTTTTATTTCTTAGTAACACAGCTTTTTATGTTAATGTCACAAGACATTCATTAATAGAATGAAGTGGTGTAGGATTATTGTGATGTGTTTACCAGTTGTTTGGATTCTTGTTCTGATGGCACCCATTCACTGCAGAGGACCCATTGTTGAGAAAGTGACGTAATGCAAATGTCTTCAAATCTGTTCATATGAAGAAACAAACTCATCTACATCTTGGATGACCTGAGGGTGAATATGTTTTCAGCACATTTTCATTTTGGGTGAATTATTTTTTTAACTCAATTATCCAAATCATGCTATTTGCAAATAAGATGAAATGATCACATATTCATTGACACATCCATTTGTTTTCACTGTAATTGCAGACTGTTTGCTTAAAACCAAATGTCTTTTTGAATCACTTGTTGAATTAATTATTGATTTATGTCCATTTCAAGTAATCACTTAGGGGTATTTACTTCCAGCCAGTTGTTCTGAATATGAATCTGAATCTCCTCTTTAATATCTCTAATTTGATTAGATTCAAAATGAGAAATAAATAAATATCATGTCATTTTGTATGAATGTTCATTTATGTCTTTCTTCACCACTAAGAATATAGATAATGGGCTGTGTGCAATGCAAGGACAAAGAAGCAACCAAGCTCACAGACGACAGAGAAACCAGCGTCTCACAGCATGCAGGATATCGATACGGGGCTGATCCGACTCCTCAGCACTACCCCAGCTTTGGAGTCACCACTATACCCTAACTACAACAACTTCCATACGCCTGTCAGTCAAGGAGTGACTGTGTTCGGTGGAGTGAACTCTTCTTCACACTCTGGAACACTACGGTCCCGGGGTGGAACAGGTAGAACAAATGAGGGATTCGCTCTTCTAGTACTCGAACAGAAAGGGAAATATCTTTAAACAGTCGTGAATGCTGAAGTCAATGTGGTATAAAATCACCTTTATTAACTTCCATAGTGCTCATTCCTGTTTTCATTGAGCCCGTTGGATTGGTCCTCATCATTACAAATGAAAAAATGTGTGTCCTTGTTAAGTCTCTGAAAAAACATTTAGGCTGATATCACCAAGGCCTAATTTTTCAGCCCCTTTTCTCCTTGCTTCTGGTATTGTGATTTAATCCAATCTGATTGAAAAATCAAGTCATGGCCTACTTTTTTTTCTCATTGAATATCCTGTTTTATTTGAAAATATTTAATACAATTAAGATGAGTTGTGAATACCATTTAAAGTTGACCGTTTAAATAACATATTTATTAAAAAAATCCCAACAATTTCCCCTTTGGATCACATTGTACTGCACATTGTGGAGACTTTGTAATATTTCTATAAAACTGCATTGTTTTAGTAAGCTGATGTTATCTGTCCTTTTCTTTTGCAGGAGTAACACTCTTTGTAGCACTTTATGATTATGAAGCAAGGTCAGAGGATGACCTCAGCTTCAGGAAAGGGGAGAAGTTCCAGATTCTAAATAGCACGTAAGTTCACAGAACATATTTTAAGAGACCATCAAAAACAATGTTTCTAAATCCAATCCAAAAGTATTCTTTCTGAAAAAATGTGTAATGCATTTTTCAGTAGGATGTTGTCTGAAATATTAACTAACTCTTTGGATGTACTCTACTGTTCTAAAGTTTGGGGTCAGTAAGATTTGTAATGTTTTCAAAGGCTCATGCTCATCAAGGTCGCGTTTATTTGATCAATAATACAGTATAAACTGTAATATTGTGCTTTTTTAAAAACAGTTTCAAGTAACTGTCTTCCGCTTTAATATATTTAAAAATGTAATTTATTCTTGTGACGTCAAAGCCATAAAAAGTCTTCAATATCACATTATTTTCATATATTAATATGGTGTTCAAGAAACATTTTATATTATAAATATTTTCAACATGTTTTTCCCCATTGTACTGCGTAATATTTTTATGGAAACCATAATACATTTTGTTTAGGATTCTTTGATGAATAGAAAGTTCAAAAGAACAAAATTCATATAAAATATAAATCTTTTGTTACATTATAAATTTAATGCATCCTTGCTGAACAAAAATAATTACATTTCTTTAAAAAAACATCTTCCTGACCCCAAGAGAATGATGTGTATCTGTACTTTACCTTTTAAATTAGATTTTATATGTGCATTATGGTACAGTCGATTTCCTTCTCAATAACTGAAACCTAACCCAATAGAAATGTATTCATTGTTTATTTGTTCTCTTGCTCCTGTTGCTGCTGCTGTATTTCAGGGAAGGAGACTGGTGGGAGGCGCGCTCTCTCACTACAGGTGGAACAGGATACATACCCAGTAATTATGTGGCTCCAGTAGACTCCATACAGGCAGAAGAGTAAGTTCGGTTTTAGTTCTAAAATAGACAAAAGTTAAATATAAATAGGAAGATTATGCAGAAGAACAATGTCTGTTATTTGCATTACTCCTAGTAGTATTTTCATTGGGACAAGGGCAATAACATAACTTTGTCATGTGGTCATACTGTTAACCAAACCAAACACTGTGCATCCCTTTGTAGTTGGTATTTTGGAAAACTTGGCCGTAAAGATGCAGAACGGCAACTCTTGTCAAATGGAAATCCCAGAGGCACTTTCTTATAAGGGAGAGTGAGACCACGAAAGGTAATTTGCAGTTAAGCTACCATTTGCAAGTGTGGGGTCAGTAAAATATGTTATTGTGTTCAAAATAAATCTCTTATGCTCAAGGCTGCATTTATTTAATCAAAAATACAGTAAAAACAGTAATTCTGTAATACTAATTTCAAATATCTGTTAATATATTTTAAAATGTCACTTGTTTTAATGATGGCAAAGCTGAATTTTCATCTGCCATTCAGTGTCACATAATTCTTTCAAAATCATTCTAATATTCTGATTTGGTGCTCAAGAAACATTGCATATTATCATCAAATATAAAAACAGTTGTGCTGCTTAATTTATTTGTGTAACTTGTAATAGGATTCTTTGATGAATAGAAAGTTTAAAAGAGCAGCATTTGAAATAGAAACCTTTTGTAACATTATAAATGCCGTTACTGTCACTTTTGATCAATTTAATGCATCCTTGCTAGACAAAAGCAAATTTCTCCCCCAAAAGAATAAATAATATAATCTCATTTTCTGTTCCTCATGTTTATTCTAGGAGCATATTCATTGTCGATACAGGACTGGGATGAAACTAAAGGCGACCATGTGAAGCACTACAAGATCCGCAAATTGGACAATGGAGGATATTACATCACCACTAGAGCTCAATTTGAAACTCTGCAGCAGCTTGTGCACCATTATTCTGGTAAATCTGCATTGAATGCATAGTGCAATAATTAATCCATTTTAAATGATTAACTAACAGTATAATCTGTAAATATATCTGCATTCAGCCCGGGCTGCAGGACTTTGTTGCCGTTTAATAGTCCCGTGCCATAAAGGCATGCCCCGCCTTGCTGACCTGTCTGTCAAAACCAAAGATGTATGGGAGATCCCACGGGAGTCACTTCAGCTCATCAAACGATTGGGGAATGGACAGTTCGGAGAGGTCTGGATGGGTAAGAGATTAGCTTAACCACATGCCCAATAAAAGAGTTTGATATCCATACATTACTTCAATTCCAGGGGTGTAAATCTTGGCCTGTCAGTGAGGCAGAGAACATTTCCTCTCGTCAAAAGAAAGCCAGCTGTCTTGGAAGGGTTTATGTGTGATTCCTTTCAAGGGCTGTGTGATTCACTATGAAATCTCGTCTCTGAATGGCAGGCTCTTGGAATGGCAATACTAAAGTGGCAGTGAAGACCTTGAAACCAGGCACAATGTCCCCAGAGTCGTTCCTGGAGGAGGCTCAGATAATGAAGAAACTGAGGCATGACAAGCTAGTGCAGCTTTATGCGGTCGTCTCTGAAGAACCCATCTACATTGTGACAGAATATATGAGCAAAGGTAGGAACAGATTTTGCAAACAGAAGTGCTAAAGAAATGCTGCTCTTTTGAACTTTCTTTTCATCAATGAATCCTGAAAAATGTGTCACAGTTTCCACAAAAATATTAAACTGTTTTCAACACTGATTATAAGAAATTGAGCACCAAATCAGCATATTAGAGTGATTTATAAAGAACCATGAGACACTGAAGACTGGAATAATGATGCTGGAAATTTTAAAATATATTTATAAAGAAAACAGTTATTTTAAATTGAAATAATATTTCACAATATTACTGTTATTCCTCCAAAGAAATCACACAGGTTTGTTTACATGTAACTGATCGTCTTTCAGGAAGCCTGCTGGATTTCTTGAAGGATGGTGAAGGACGTGGGCTTAAATTGCCAAATTTAGTGGACATGGCTGCTCAGGTTAGTAAAATGTTTTTATACCCATAATAGATTAAGGTATCTGGTTCAATAAGCACTTACTTGACCACAGGACATTTCAATATTTATTATAAACATTTAAATCATTGCTTGCGCACTTGTTTTCTAGGTTGCTGCAGGCATGGCTTACATTGAAAGGATGAACTACATTCACAGAGATCTGCGGTCTGCCAATATACTTGTTGGTGACAGCTTAGTGTGCAAGATTGCAGATTTTGGACTTGCTAGACTAATAGAGGACAATGAATACACAGCACGACAAGGTGAGAGTTACACTCCCAAATCAGGCTTAGCTGCTGTCTTCATACGTTTAATCAACCCTCTGTGGCACAGTGTTGCCATATGGCAACATCATTTTTCTTCAGTTTACAGTTTGCCCTGACAATTCAGAAAAAGCACATTGCATTATTGGAGATAAAAAACAATAGTATGTTAGTTTTAAGTCATATGATTTAAGTGTTGCTCAAATTTCTGTACATTTCCTTCTATGTCTGAATATTTAGCTGGATTGTTTAATATTAAAATGTATTGTAAGATCACAGTCTAGCATAGTTTTACAGAAAATATGAATGTTACCATAAGGCAAGTGTTGAACATTTGAAGTGCAATAATGGAATTGTTCACTGTGCATTTCCTCATTTTAATGTGTATTACTGTGCTTATATTATTTATTTGTTGTAAGTGTTTATAGTAAAATATTGAGTTGCATATGAAAACATTTCAACATGGCAGCCTCTCAATGTGGATGACGTGGCTAAACAGGTCATATAACATATTTCAGCGCTGTGTTTGGTCTATTAATGTTTGTTTCCTTATGCACATATTTAACAGAGTTAAATCTGTAATTTCCCTGGGAACGTTGCCCAATTTACAAGTAGGCCATTTTGAGATCAGATCCATAAACCCAGTGTTCTGTTGTAGGTGCCAAATTCCCAATCAAGTGGACGGCTCCAGAGGCAGCACTCTATGGAAGGTTTACCATCAAGTCAGATGTGTGGTCATTTGGAATACTCCTCACAGAACTGGTCACCAAAGGACGCGTGCCCTATCCAGGTGAGATCTGATGGGGAACGGTACATTTTTAGACCATTAAAATTTACAGCAACTGGCTAAAATTTCATCAGTTAAAATTACTAAAATTTCATGCAACATTTTCTAAGACAGTTAGCTATTTGAGGCAAGATTAATTCTTAAAGGTGTAATTTACTCAAAAATCTGAATTCTGTCATTGTTTACTAACCCACATGCCATTCCAAGCCTGTATGAACACAAAGATGTCTGTGTTTTTTGTCCTTACAATGAAAGTCAGTGGGGTCCAATCTTGTTTTGGACTCCATGGACTTAAATCGTCTGGACAAAAGCAGAAACATTCAAAATATCTCCTTTTGTGTTCAACCGCAGGAAGAAAATCTTGCCTGTTTATGCCTTTAAAGGGGTAGTTCACCACTTGCTCTCTCGTGTTGTTCCAAACCTTTAAGTCTTTGGTTAATCTTCAAAACACAAATTAAGATATTTTTAATTAAACCTGAGAGGTTTCTGTACCAGCAAACCAATAATTAGCAGATCCAAAAAGGTCATAAAGGCATTGTAAAACTGAAACATTTAGTCTTGTGAAGAGATACAATTGATTTATTTGATGAGCAGATTTAATTTAGGCTGAACAATGATCGACACACAGAGTACATCACATATGGCATGAGAACCAATAAAGTTTGTTGTAGCGTGTAACATATGTATTACCAAATGTGATGCGCTCTGTGTATGTCTGTTTACATGTGGATTAAACTTTAATTTATAAAGACATTTAAAATGTATATTTAAAAATGTGCGTAGTTGATTTCGGAGATGTGAGCTCCACACGATCAGCGGGCGCTCAGTGCTCATGTTTCCTGAAGAGAGCAGCCTCAACTCGGCTAGTCCTTCTGACATTTGCCGCTGGCTCTGATGTCTCTGTAGTGGTTAAACATAAGATATCATTTATTTGGGGGTAAATCTAACATATAATCTTTGCTCTTTATTCTATTAATATGTTGAAATGAAAATGAATAGAGGCAATACTATTTGATATAATAATTTGTTTCATTGTAATGTATGTACGTTCCCTGAACTACATTTCTGCGGCTATTAATATGTTTAAATGAAAACGAAAAGAGGCAGTGGTGTTTGATATCATATTTTGTCTTACTGTAAATACAGTGAGGAAAATTGCAGTAGCCAAGGCGAGCTGACTGATGTTATCAAGTAGCCTACGCTGCTGTTCCATTTGCAGAATTACCAGACTTGCGTCGTCCCGTCCCCGTGACATCACATCCCATGTCGAACTCGCGAAGTCTGAACTACCTGTCCGAAATTTGCGTACTATTGAGAAAGTCACGCAGACCTACGTCACCAGATTATTTGCCTGTTCTTCTCGGTACTTTAGACCATGATGGAAAAGCAGACAGCAACAGGTCTGGGGGAAAAAGTTCCTGGGACAAATTGTTCCAGGTAATTTTGGTGGAAAAGCAGCTATGGTTTTCCGAAAAAGTTCCAAAGATTTAAGATTATCTTTCAAAGATGAAGATATTTTGAATGTTTAAACTGTTTTTGTCCATACAATGTAAGTCGTTGGTGTCCAAAACAACACTGTACCCCACTGACTTTTTGGGTGAACTATCCCTTTAAGAGCTTGTATAAATGAATGAAATACAACTCAGCATCATACTGGAATTTAAGGGCCCCACAGCTTTTTTTTGTCAGTTAAAGAACACATGCTTTGCATTTGTCCCTCAGGCATGAACAACCGAGAAGTCTTGGAGCAAGTCGAGCGTGGTTACAGGATGCCCTGCCCCCAGGACTGTCCCAGCTCCCTGCACGAGCTCATGCTCCAATGCTGGAAGAGGGACCCCGAGGAGCGGCCCACCTTTGAGTATCTACAAGCCTTCCTGGAGGATTACTTCACTGCCACTGAACCACAATACCAACCTGGGGACAACCTCTAAACACGGAGCTCCTGCAGAGTACAGAGTATGCTACAACAGACTGCCCTTCAAAAGACTGATCGAAAGAGCGTTTGATGAGAAAAGCTTCCAAGTTTTGTGCCATCTCGACCCAATATCTGACACAATTCATCTTCCATTGAAAAAAGGACATGCCGTCGCATTATATCTGTCAGTAAAGCCAAACATAGTGTTCTGGGAAGAGACATCAGTCTCGATTAATGATACGAATGGCTTGTTTGTATGTAGTGTAAATAGTGTGTTTAGTTTTCCCTCGTATTCGGCTTGTTTTATTACTTTTTATAATGCTGTTTTGCGTTCTTATCCAGGCCGAGAAAGTCGACGCTGTGAGGAAAGCATGGTCAACTGAAGCGGCATCAACCGTTTTAAAGATTTACAATGATTCTGGAAATCATTCCTAGACACTTCCAGTAGGATGTTGACCAGACTCTTTTAAATATTATAGGAAATCTGTCAATTGTATATTAAATTAACAGTATGTGTCAAAACACTCCCTTTTAGCCGAGACATACACAGCAGTGCATTGGTAGCATTTCTGACACATTATTGTGACTTTCACAGAAGGTAATGATGTCTGCACTGGTTTTAGTGATTTTGCTGGGCCTAATTATTTTGCACCTGCTTTTAGCAAGCGCTTAATGTCTCTCTTTTGTTTTCTTCTTCTTAGAATGAGTGCATTTTCTATTTAGTCACTTTGGAGACAATAGAGCAATGTATGTATCAGAATAGTACGAGACCAAGTGGGCATTATGCTTGACCATACTTACATCTTTCCTGCAAATAAGATAAAATAACTGCTAACATCCTTACTGTTGTGAGAGAAAATAAACGAGTCCATTAAATGCAGCTCACAATATCATGCATTATAAAATAACATGGCCAAATGCGTAGAGAAATATAATGAAATGGTAGAATTTCACTCAAGATAACTCATTGCTGGTCTGCCTTGTTTTTTTGCCTCTCATTTTGTCCTTCATGATAAAATGACGTCTGAATATTAATTATTGGGTCATTCTTTACTTTTTAAGAGCCATATTTCTGGAGCAGTTACTCTCTTCACAACTATAGTGTTGATTTCAGTTAATGTGTTGGGGTTCAATTAAAGATCTGCTTTTATCTGGGCCTATCATTTAAATTATGTGCTGCATTTGTATTAAAATCCAACCTCATGTTTTTCACATTTATTTTTGTACCATCTATATTTGGATTAATTCATAAATATTGTGTTTATTTAATTGCTTTGTTTCATTTATGCACATTTTCTTTTGAAAAAAAGTGTAATTCAAATACATTTCTTTCAACCTTTGTTTTTTTCATCTATCATTACATTATAATTGAGTATCTTTTGTGTAAATATAATTTTTCAGGTTCTTCAAGATTTAACATTTCTGTCAAAATGTTAAACTTCAGATTTAACATTTTCAAAGGTGGTTTTAAATTCATTTTTATGCATTATTACACATTTTAGATTTTAAATGATCAAAAGATAAAATATAAAAAAGAAAAAGTACTTGGAAACTTTCTTGCTGTAAAACATTAGTGGCCATTTTGATTTAATTATTCAATGCAATGACCATTAAAAAGTTGGGGGTTGGTAAGATTATTTAATGTTTTTAAATGTCTTTTAAGCTCACAAAGGCTGCATTTATTTGCACAAAAACACACAGTAATATCGTGAAATATTATTAGAAGCTTAAAGTAACTCTTTTATATTTTAATGTGTTTCAAAGTGTAATTTATTCCTGTGATGGCAAAGCTGGATTTTCAGTTTTCCATGTCACATGATAATTCAGAAATCATTCTAATATGTTTAATATTTTTGTGGAAACAGTGATACTTTTGTCTTTGATTAATAGAAAGTTCGAAATAACAGCATTTATTATTTTTATTTAAAGTAATTATATTTAAATATATATTTTTGCGTTTAAAAATAATTTAAAATTGTAAAACAATAATTGTAAATTATTTTTAATATTTAATACATACACTTTTGATTGTAAACGTTTTTATTGTCATAAGTTTTCAATTTAATGCATCCTTGCTGAATGAAAATATTAAATAAAAAAACAAACAAACTTACTAATCCCAAAGTTTGGTCGGTAATATACATAAAAATTGTAGTATCTGTAGTAGTTTAATCAATTAAATAATTAGCAAGCATGAAACAAGGTCTGTCCTCATCTTCCATAGTGCTTTCACTTCAGCAGTACCGTTCTGTAACCCCCTGCATGTCCAGCGGAGGGCCGCTGCATTCCGCCCAAAACATGTTCCGTGCCACATAAATGTCCACATCTCACGTCTCTTCTCAGCTAGTTTCTTACCAAGTTAAAAATAGCAGCCGTGCTTCTATATTTCAGATCTCACCAGTGAAACCACATGCAGTGAGAATTGATCAAGAGTGCTAATTAGAAGCATGATTAACTTTAAATAGAATGTAATAGGCTAGATCCTAATGCCAATGATTCATTTAATCTAAATCATCATTTATTTTGAAAACATGATTACTGTGGCAATGCAATATTACATAATATGATGCAATATCACTGATGGCACATGCATTAAATTAATGACATTATCTAAAACACCAAA
The DNA here is from genome assembly GCA_027564155.1 of Gymnocypris eckloni scoliostomus. Lineage (NCBI taxonomy): Eukaryota > Metazoa > Chordata > Actinopteri > Cypriniformes > Cyprinidae > Gymnocypris > Gymnocypris eckloni. The sequence continues at coordinate 20,684,493 of CM050428.1, forward strand.
AACCAAAGTTTGTGAACATGCAACTGTCTCCTTTTCTGTTGCTTCCAATAGATCACACCCCCTACCGCCTAAAAAGGCAAGAGAGAGTGCTGCTGGTAAACGCTATACTGTCTAAGAATAAACCAGGCTTGCAGTGGATAAGGTTACATTGAAGCACCCCAGCTCTTTTCCCGTCCCACACCCATGTGAGGCACTAATAACATGGGCTAAATTACCAGCCCCTATTTACTGCGTCCCCTGCCAGAGCCTGAACTCCCCTGTTTACCCTGACCTAACATCCCATTCCCCCCCAGCCATGATCCCAAATCCGGCACTTTGAAAACCCTCATCCCGCTTTTCTCACGAGACTGTGAGGCTTCACCCGTGGACTGGATGGGGACGACAAAGAGGAACATCTTTTCCTGAGTGGGATTTAATGTCAACTGGGTGAAACCGTCCAAATAAGATTACACAAGCAAAAGCAAAGGACATTCGGCAGAAGTACCACCATGGCTCAGGCAACTAAAGGTACTGCAGGGTTTGTACTCATGATCTCCTGCATTTGATTGACAGACAGAGCATAATAAATGACTAAAAATTAAACGTAGATGTTATGATATTTTATAATAATAAAATATTTGAAAAGAAAAGCTTGAATTACAATAAATGCTGTTGTGGTGCCATATAAGACAGCTCAGTTGATATGTATGTTTTTGTCACAAACAGATTTGTATCTGCTGAAACAAATTATTTGCTGTACTAATAACACAAAATATTTACATGTTTTCGAGATTAATACAGAGAAGTCCATAATTAACTTAAAATAATTCATAACCTCGGAAGTGTATAATTTATTTAGATTGATCAATGCAATGACATTCCTCTTCATCAAAGAATTTGTAGTACGGTTTCCACAAAAGACATTAAACAGACAGCTGTTATTAATATTGATAATAAAATAAATCTGAGGACCAAATCAGCAAATGTATATCAATAATTTCTGAAGGATCATGTGACATTGAGGACTGGAGTAATTGCTGCTCAAAATTCAACTTTGCCATTCACAGGAAAAATATATTCAATTATAAAACAGTTATTTAACATTGTAATAATATCTCACAATATTCACAATATCAATAATTGTATTTTGATCAAATAAATGCAGCCTTGGTGAGCATAAAAAACATTATCCCAAAACATTATAAAACAGCAACTCCAAATGTTTTACTTGTATACATGTCACATTTTGGTGAATCCAGCAAACGTGATCAATATTTGCAATGTTAAGACTTTGTTAATAATTAGCTTCTTTGTTTAGTTCATGATGTCATTAAACTCAAGCAGCAGGGAGAAAATAACACAAGATGGAGAAGCAGGTTATTCTTGCAAGCGTGAAATCCGTCATGCATCTTGCTCTTAATGCAAGAGAACAGCTGCAGCAAATATCAGTACATGTTGTTATGGAGCTGTATTTATATAAAAATAAAGAACTATGTAGAACTATGGAAACTAATTAGAATATATTAACACAAGTAATAAAAAAAGAGCACAGTACTTGCAGCAAACAACGTTTGGGTAACATTTTCCACTTGTTTGACATTCAGGAGCAAGGTTTGCTAGACTCTGGTGTGGGCCTACAGTGTAAATTCATCCATATGTTTCCAGGTCCCACAGTGAAGCCCATCCCTCCCACTGCTGTAGATGCCCCGGCTAGGGCAGCGCACCCAGACTCACTTACAGCCCGGAGCCATGGGATTTTACGAATCATGAATCGCCCGGCACAATGGGTGGTCATCATCACACTTCTGATCTCTTGGTCAATGGCAGGTGTTGTCATGTTTGACTTTGTCAGTGATGACCAGATTGCAAGTAAGTTTTAAAAAGGCCTAATTTTCACAGTTCCTATTTTATTTACTCTTGTGCTGTTGTTGGATTTGTTGGGTTCACTCTGAATTGTTTTCATAGGCATCCAGGATTTTGGCTCTGATCCAGTGTTAGCAGTGAGCAAAGCCATTGAAGGCATTGAAAACAGGATAAACCATATGAATGATAGGTTTAATGATGCTCAAGGTATGATTTCACAGCACACAAAATTTGTTTATTTTAGTAGCTAAAAGTAGTATGTAGCTTTAAAATTGGCTATCACTTTGCTTCCCTGCTAAAAAACAAACAAACAACTGAAGCCCAATAAAAACCATCACAGAAATTCCAATGGTTTCCATTAAAATACCATTATAAACCATTAGCTTTTTACAGGCCATTGAGAAGTAGCCTATTACATTTTGTCGACATACATAACTTGTATGCAATTCTCTCTGATTTTATTTGGAATACAGAGTACGTCACTGAAATAATATTTAATCCCGTGGAAGCTATTAGTTCAGCTGCTGACTCATCTGTGTCTTATCTGTCAGGAATATTCAGTGCCGATGGTATGTACACATGTTCATTAGTGGTATTTAAAAATAATTTATAAGCAGTTTAAAACACTATTTGGTTTTGACTTGCATTATATTGTTGTTTTTCCATCCAGGAGATTCAGGAATCACTGAAACAGTGAAATATGGGGGCACTGTATTGGATGAGGCTACAGAATGGCTCAAATCCCCAGTGAGCTACGTATTCCACTTATTTGAAGGTACCTGCTTCAATAATCATGCTGAAATAATTGGTCAATGTTGTTCTGGGGGCTGATATGCAATTATAGACTCATTATGTACAATAACTCATGAACATGGTAGAAAGGAGAAAAAAAAGCCTTATTAGCACGACACTAATACCTGCTTAATGCTTTCTGTGCTTCAGATATTCTGGATATAGTGGTTGCTCCAGTGGATATGGTCAGTGAAGCTCTTGTGCACATTTTAAGTGGGATCAAGACTGTTATGCAGTATATTTCCACCATGTTTGGGAGCATTGAAGGTACTGCAAAGCACCAAAATTATATATATATATATATATATATATATACACACACACTCATAGAATCTATATAATATATATAGGTACATGCATCTTGTCAACGACTCCCAAAATAAGCATTGATCCTGTATAATTGTCTGTTTTGTTTACTTATTTTAACACTTAACAGGGGACACAGACATCACCGAAACAGTGAAACTTGGTGGCACTGTATTGGATGAGGTTACTGGCTGGATTAGATTCCCAGTGGCCTACTTATTCCACTTATTTGAAGGTACCTACATTACAGAAATAATTGGCTGTTGTTGTTGTTTTGCAGGCTGACAGGCAATCAAAGACTCATGATTTGCTCTAACTCAAGAAAATGTTTCAATCAACATTTGAAATTCCCATGCATAAAGAAATGAGTAACATTGGATGAATTCAGCTGCTCACTGACTTCTGTTTAATGCTTTCCTTGCTGAACAGACATCCTGGATGTAGCAATCATTTATCCAGCAGACATTGCCAGTGAAGCAGCTCTGCAAATTTTAAGTTGGATCAATACCATTTCTACAACCATATTCGGAAACCTTGAAGGTAGTTACTGCATTTTTACTCAAATAAATGCAGCATTGGTGAGCCTAAGAAACAAAAAAATTACACTGACCCCAAGCATTTGAACGTTATAAATGCACCTTGTCAATATTTCAGCTTGGTTTCCCAAAATGAGCACTGATCCCGCGGAGCTGACTGAAATAGTTGTAGAGAAGGCTGCAGAATTAAAGACCTCCATTTCTAATTACCTATCCAGTCTGTTTGCAGCGGATGAAGGTACTGTTCATTTATCAGCTCAAACGTTGTGTTTCATTTGTATTCAGTTCAGTATTTGGTTTGTAAAAGAGTATTCAGATGTATTATATTGTTTCATTTTTCCCAGGTGGTATTCCTGACATTAGTTTTGATCCCATGAAAGTTGTTACAGACACTGTTGAGGAGTTTGCTGACAGGAGGGATATGTTCTTGGCCTATCTCTCAAACATGCTCATGGAAGACAAAGGTGTTCATCATATCAATTATATCACAAATGTATGCTTGTGTATTAACATACAGTTATTTTTTAACTATCCATGTCATTCTCTGTTTCAGATGACACACCTCAAGTGATAAGACGAAAAGGTTTGTGTCAGTATCATTCACTCACTACTCAATACCTCTGTTAATATACAATAGAATATGTTAATCTATCAATATTCCTAAATCTTTTCCAGGAGAGTTTCTGCCCCCTATGGAAAAAGGTTAGTAAATGCACATTCTTTAATTTACATAAATGCTCTACTTTAACACAAAACTAACACTAGTACTCAAACATCAAGCAGTTGACTGGAATGATAGTTTTCTGTTTCGTTGTCTTCCCGTATTCATATTTATGCACAGTTATGTTGTGTCTTACCCTGTTTCAGTCCATTTGATTATTAGAACATTTAGAAAACAGTGACAGAGGTTATGTAATATGGTGCATGTAAAGGACCTGCATGAATGCATAAGGGATGATTGTCTTTTATATTTTCTATCTGTACTATATTGTTCATTTTAATGTCCTGCACTCTCCATCTCACACAGTATTGCCCATGTTAAATGTAAAAATGTGTGTGTTTAATTTCTTCAGAATGGTTTAAAAGGAGGTGCATGATATATTTACCAAATAAAAAGTTTATGTCCAATGCATTTTTGCTGTTTGTTTTCCTGTCCCTTTCTTGCGGTGTATTGCAATGTCTAACTTTCTTTGATTCATTCGTTAGTTTATATTCTTCACAAACATACAGCATGTAGGAGTTCTGACCACAGTTATGGCACATGTTGCAAGAATATTGTGAATGTCACAATATTAATGCCCTGAGATTTTAAGCTGAGGTTGTGGAGAGAAATAGAAGGTTTAATTTCAAGTCACTGCACTGTTGATGCATAAAGTGTTTATTTAGAAATCTTCAAACAGTAGAGAATTGTGCCAGCAAGATCATTCCTGAACTTATAAATGCATTCAATGCATTGCAAGTCACTTTGGATAAAACTGCATAAATGTACACAAAAGGTCTCAGAGCCACAAAATATTAGCTTGGGTTTTGATGAAATTGCTAAAAATGGTTCAACTGAAGTTTTTTTTGTCAGGGCGTAACATGTGCATACTGTTAAGATCATCAATGTGATGTAATGATGTGTTTCCAATCTGAAAAACTGTCATGTCTTGCACATAAACTGGTACATGTGTTTGTATCTGTAAAATGAATTCAGTTCTGTCATAAACCTGAAATGAAAAATGACTTCATGAAACAGTTGCAGAAATACTAGGCAAAACGCAGGACCCTGCCTATGCTGCCTACATCGCGGTGAGATCCACAGACAATACTAAACAGGAAATTAAAAAGGTTGAGGAGGAACATGGTGAGGTAGAAGCTGTTGAAGATACAACTGAAAAAGCTCAAGATGTTGTGGACGTTTCAAAGGAGGAAGGGAGGTTTGAAACGGCTTGGGACAGCTCTCATGTCACAGTTGAAGATGATGAGGTTGCCTCTGATGTCATGGAGGAGGATAAAACTGCCGGAACAGTTGAAGATATGGCAGATGTTACAGAGGAGGAACCTTCTGTTATTCAAGACGTCATAGATGTGGAAATAGAACCTGAAAAGTTTGAGGATATCTCTGACTTTCCAGAGGACGAATCAACTGATATGACCTCTGATGCTACAGATGTGAAGGACATGGATGATACCTCAACAGCAGATGAAGAAGTTACAGAAACAGTTGAAGATATTTTAAATGTTACAGAAGAGGTATTTTCTGATATACCAGAATTCATCGATGAGGACACAGCGACTGAAAGGTTGAAGATATCTCAGATTCTGCAGAGGATAAATCAAATGAAATGACATCTGATGCTACAGATGTGAAAGACATTGATGATGCCTCAGATGTTGTTACAGATGAGGAAGAACTTACTGAAACATTTGAAGATGCAGATGTTACTGTGGAGGAACCATCAGATATACCAGAAGTCATAGATGAGGAAACAGCGACTGAAAAGGTTGAAGATATCTCAGATTTTGCAGAAGAAAAATCAACTGAAATAGCTGAATCTGATGAAACAGATATGAAAGACATTGATGATACCTCAGATGTTGTTATAGAGGAGGAAGAAGTTACTGAAACAGTTGAGATATAGATGTTACAGAGGAGGAAACATCTGATATTCCAGAAGTAATAGATGAGGAAATAGCAACAGAAAAGTTTGAAGATATCTCTGATTTTAAAGAGAATGAATCAGTTGGAATGACCTCTGATGTGACAGAAGATAGCGATGCTGTTATAGAGGAGGAAGTAGTTACTGAAACAGTTAAATATATAGATGTTACAGAGGAGGAAACATCTGATATTCCAGAAGCAACAGAAAAGTTTGAAGATATCTCTGATTTTAAAGACGAATCAGCTGGAATGACCTCTGATGAGACAGAAGATAGTGATGCTGTTATAGAGGAGGAAGTAGTTACTGAAACAGCTGAAGATATTCCAGATGTTACAGAGGAGGAACCATCTGATATGCCAGAAGTCATAGATGAGGAATTAGCAACTGAAACGTTTGAAGATATCTCTGATTTCGTAGAGGAGGAGTTAACTATGATGAGCTTTGTTGTAACAGAAGACACTGTTGAGACATCAGATGTTGTTTCAGAGGAGGAGAAGTTACCGACACAGTTAAAGATATTGCAGATGTTACAGAGGAGGAACCATCTGATATGCCAGAAGTCACTGACATCAATGATACCTCAGCTCAAGATGCGTCTGCAGTTATAGAGGAGAACGAATCAACTGAAAAATTGAAGAGGCAGCAATTGAAACCGCAGAAGGCACTTCCAATGTTACAACCAAAACTGAATTAGATAATACAGGTGAAAATGAATTTCAGAAAACTCCCATTGTTACAGTGGAGGATGAAGAACCTAAAAAAGTTAAACATACTCCTGATTTCATAAGCGAGGAAGAAGAGCCTGAGGCAGATGAAGATGCCAGTACTGAAGAAACAGCCAAAGAGTCACTGGAAAAAGAACAGCCACTTGAATTAGATGAAGCTACTCCAGATACCATCTGTGTGAAGGAAAAGATTGAAGCAACAGAACTTGATGATATTGAAGTCCTGGGTAAGGATGACATAAAAGTTGAAGGCAAGGAGGAGAAGGAAGATGTGGCAATTGCTAATACTGAAAATGGCACAACGAACCTAGAGAATGATCTAGATGAAGATGAGGTTGAGGTTTTAAAAAAGGAGTTTAAAGATCAAACTATCTTGGGAACCACAGCTGGTGAAGATGACCATGATGACGAAGAGGAGCTTGTCCTTTCTTCTGTCCAGCAGGACCTAACAGACAAAGATGATGAAAATAACAATAACAATGACAGGAAGAAAGATGGCATAAAAAGAGTCCTGAGCGGGAGAAAAACATCAAAGAGTCATTCCACTGAAACAGATGACCCAGAAGCGCACACGCATCTTCATGAAGGTATAGACAAACATTGTATCCTTAACAAATAGGGAAAAGTGTTAGTTCAGTTGACAGATGCAACCATGTCAATGGATGACCTTAATAACAAATTATAATCCACTTACCATGGGAAAATTGATCACTAAATTAAGATTGTTCATTATTAGTATTTAGTTAGTTTAAATTAACAATTTAATAAAAGTAACTGTGCAGGATCTTAACATAGCTAACTACCTAAAATATGCCTTCATATTGCCCTTATAATTGCACATTAAACAATAAATATGTATTAATTGTTGTTGTATAAATATCAGTATATACAACTGACAATGTATTAATAGCTCCAGCTATACAATAGTTCTAGAGCAGTGTTCAAATTCTTGTTTGAATTATATGGGCCACAACTAAACTGTTTGTAGGCCAAGTACAAATGAACTAATCAGGTGGCCATAATGCATCTGAAATGTCAGTTACTCCATATTAACTTTGTTTATAGACCTATAACATAGTTGTAGGCTGTTTATCATACATCACGGTGATATTACATCTGTTTTGAAGAACGCTGTTATCCCTTGTCTCTTACAAACTGGACTTGGAAGAAGAACAAATTGATGGATGCAGATGAAGTTTCATTCACTGTTGCTTCTACTTCACCTCTACTTCTACTCTACTTCTACTCTACTTCTACTTCTACTCTACTCTAAGATTCTTAAAAGAGGAGCAAAAACACAGCTGGAGGATTCTCTAAAGGACTCTGCTGCTGTACAAGTTTATATATATAAAACTAGAGAGAGCTATTTGATGTTATTGATCAATTACAAATTGCACACTGTAAAATGTAGCATCTTTTGTTCACAAAAAATTGTGTTTTCTTTTATGTAATGTTGTATAGGCCTATAGGGTATTTTTTAATTAACATTTTTAGTGTAATTTAGAATGACATTCGTTAGGAAAAATGTAAACAATACAAAATACTTCTTTGCGCTGATTTGTAAATAATTTCAAAGCTGTTTATTTTGCTTAATTGGATGATTCCATTAAGATAATTAATTATTTAATTGATCCATCTAACACAATGACATGGCTGAAAACCACTTTGCTGCTTTACAAGTTATTAATGTTAAATTAACACGCTTATAGTGCACTAATTCATACTCTAATTCCCATTGTTCATTAATCATGTGGATGTTAAAACATGTAACTTTCATTTAACATTTACTCGTGATTTCAGTTCTTGAACAAGTGAAAGAAGCCAAAGAGAAAAAGCTAGAGAGGAGATATACAAAATCATTCAAGGTGAATGGTTTGTTGTTTTCTTCAGTGCTTGCACACTGTAAAATACTGTGCTTGTGCAGAAGTGAAAACTGATTTTTAAGAGGAAAACTATAGAACTGTGACACGTTATCTTTTCTGTTCTTCCAGATATGAGGGAGAAGAAGGCTGATGGTGAAGAGGAAGAGATAACATTACAACAAATACACATAACAGTAGAAAAAGTCAAGAAAATAAAAGAACATTATAGAAAGGAGAGAGAAAAGGCTAAAAGAAAAGAAAAATCCAAAGAGGACATGACACAAAAACCAACAAGTAAGAATGATAAAACATGCTGAAGATATCTACTTACTGTAGGATATCTCATTTCTCTTTTGTGAAAAGCTCAACATCCACATTTAGATTGTAGATTGCTCTGTTCATCACGATGAAGGATATGTTCAGCCCACTGCTACGGTCAAGACCTACAGTTGCTTATAGATTACATGTAAAACCCCGCACCTCAGTTTCAATAGATAATATATGTGTACTATTTATATGAAATGTGTTCTAGAAAAGGACACCAAGAGAAAACCTGACAAAAAGGTCAAGGTGACTAAAGTGGACGAGGAACCTCCTCTAAAAAAGAAGAAATCTGGTACATGATACACCAACGCCAAAATGAATAAAGCTTTGCTTGCTGAGGGTTAATGTGCAGTTTTCAATGAAATACTATATATTTCAGCATTAGTTCATTATACGGTTTATTTTTATATTTTATTTTATTTTTTATGATATTAAATACAATAGTTTTTATATGAACTCTCACATGATAATTATGCATTTTTACAAAGCTGTCTAAAAAACTCAATAGAAATGTAATATTATGAAATTCTAATGTATACAATTTCATATGCGCAGGACCTGAGAAAAAGGTTAAACCAGCTAAGAAAGGTATTAAACACATCCTGTTCATGGACAATATATTTCAATGTTGTTGTATTTTTTTTTTTTTGGAGAAAAAAAATCCCATAAAGTCAACAAACATTCCTACATTTAATATATATATATCGCACAGAAGCCACAATTGTGAAACAAAATGATGTATTTTCTGCATGTCTATAACAGCCAGCTCACCGCCAACTATTGTTTCTATTGTGTCATAGATGTTGAGGTGGCCAAGGACAAAATCAAAGTAGTACCTGTAAAGAAAAGTATGCATCTTGTGTGATAAGAGATTTTCTGTTTGGCAAATTCTGAATTAACAGCAAATAAATGTAAATGCTTATTTTTCAGAAGCTGAAGTGGCCAAAAAAGAGACTAAACCAACAACATCAAAGAAAGGTTTTACTGAGCACACATAATAAAGCAAATTCATAATTAAAGCACATTATGTGTACACTACCATTTTAAAGTGTGGGGTCTGTTAGATTTTTATGAAAGAAATGATCTGTAATTGTAAGTTTTGTATTGTCTTTTATATTTCTCCACTCATTTGCAGAGCCTGAAGTTACACAAGTCAAGGCCAAACCAGCTCGTTCTAAGAAAGGTATCACCGATGCATATTTAAAGTCTCGTATGAAAACTGATACTCCCATATTAGATGCTTTCTTTTGTTTAGAAATAAATCACATCCTGCAAAGAACGTTATTTTCCTGTCTGAAGTATTCACATTTTTGTAGAAAAAGCTGAAGTTATCAAAGAAAAGGCAAAACCAGCTCCAAAAGAAAAAGGTATGCTTGTCCTGTAAAAATAAAGATGAAGTTTATCGTACAAAGTTGTGTTTGTATCAGAGATAACATGTTTTGTCTTTTAGTTGCTGAGGTTGTCAAGAAAAAAGCTAAGCCAGTAAAGAAAGGTACTTTGTATTGTATGTTTTACTATTTATGAAGCATTGCACACGTACAGAACCTGAGGTTATTAAAGAAAAGGTCTAGCCTTCACCTTCAAAGAAAGCTACCAAGCTTGCATGTTTATCTGTAAACATATTTTGCTGAAAAATGTGCCCTTTAAGGGTTAGAGATCCCATTCTCTGTAACTTTGGGGTTCACACTGTAACTTTCCTCACCTTGTGTATGCTTATTCAGTTTCAAAATCCATATGGGCTACATGGATGATGCAAACCAAACAACATGCTTAACTAGGACATTTTTATTGTAATAAAACTGAAGATTCATTTAAACTTTTTATGTTTTCTTATTTCATATTACAGCTGAAGCTTCCAAGGAAAAAGCTAAACCTTTGAAGAAAGGTATGTTTTCTTCCTGTTTCTCCTTGAGTATTTTCTAATCAGTTTTATTGTATGATGTAATGAATGTCATGCATTTCTGCAACCTGAAGCTGTAAAAATAAAACTGTTACAAAAACAGAGTTACTATATTTTAGATTTTAACCCCTGATCTTGGAAAAATATTTACTAAATATGCATTTAAAGTAATTTGTTTTATTATTTCAAAAGCTGAAGCCAAGGATAAACCACCAGCACCTGTTAAAAAAGGTAATTGTGTGCTGTTTACATTTGTTTATGATGTCAAAATAAAATGCTGGATGTACAGATATTTGCTTATGTATAGTAATTACATTTACTTCTAGAAGCTGAAGTTGCTGTCGAAAAAGCAAAAGTTGCTCCTGTAAAGAAGGGTAAGACAATCAATGCCATTCTAAGCTAAATTCAGTGTTTTTCTGTGTCATTAACTGCTGATGTTGATGACATTTCAGAGCCTAAGGTTCCTAAAGAGAAGGCCAAACCAGAGCCCTCAAAGAAAGGTAAAAAGAGAAGGCAAAACCAAGAGATTCCAAAACCTGAACTATACAATTGCAGCTGTCTTAATTTTCATGCATTACATTTTTACACCCTTGCTCTTACATACAGTACATAGATTCAAATGGAAATATCATGTATTTTGTGATGACCTGTTACTGTTTATATATATATATATATATATAACAGTAACATAGGTCATGTATATATATATATATATATATATTAGAGGTCATAGATTAATTTTTAATATAGATTAATCTGCTTGATTTTTAATTAATCTAGATTAATTCAAATTAAAATGGTCATTTCTTTACAGAATATGTGTGCTACCCAAATAATGACTAAAAGTAAGTCTTGAGAAAGGTTTTGCTAAATTAAACCAGTCATCTCGTTTAAAATGCATCACAAATTTAATCTTTCGTTTTAATATTGTAAAAAACTGAGGAAAACTTTTTGAAGAATGAATCTCACTCAGATTGTTTTTTTTTTTTTATTCAGAGTCAATTACAGTAAAAATAGTACAGATGCCAAGGTAAATATTATTGAATAAAAAACCAAAATGTCGCTTTTTGTTATTATATTGAACTGAAAGCCATCTTATTGAACATGTTGCACAGATTAAATTTCATGTAAATCATCCATGCTAACACACGCCTTCTATTTTATTTTTGACATTTCACTCTATAGATATATTTTTCATGTACTTTATTTTTAGATATATTCATTTAGGTCCATCTTTTAATTAAAGCATCCTGTTTGCTTAAATGAACGTCATGTTATTTTGATACAAATAAAAGAGTATAGATTCAGATGTATTAGGCTACTTTTATCTGTATGACCAATGACGGAGATTTTAAGAGCAAGTGAATATGAGCCTGTCTTGCAGCAAACGCTAAAAACACTTCAATAGCGCATTTCTCTAGGTTACATCATATTGAGCGCCATGTAAAGTTGTTACTACACATCTTTCAGATGAAAGGCCATATTTAAGGTTGATGAATGATAGATGAGCTTGATGTCCCGCCCAGATTTCAAAGACCAGCCGTAATTTGTCCATCAATTGACTGCGAGTTTATTCAAGATGCTCGCCTCAAGTGCACCGTATACATCCTGAAAAATCAGGTGAAAGTCATAGTTTGAGTATAGAAGGCTCCCAACCCAACTTTGAGAATAGATTAAGTATATTTTTTATCGCCGATAAAGTCATAACGCAGCACGCTGATAAGTATATTTATATATATATAAAGTTGAAGACAAAGCAAAACCAGTTCCCCAAAAGAAAGGTGCTTGATTTTTAGATAGACAACCAATTCAAATCTAAACAATGTCATTCCATACTTTAGAAGAGTAAAGAGAGAAGAGCTAGTAAAGAAAGGTATCATTTTAATCTAAATGTAATGTTAGAATATTTTAATTTTATAAAAATATTTTCACAGTTTTAATCCACTTAGTCAGTTAAAGAGTCTCAGATGAAAAGTTGAAATGCTTTTCTCTTTTCTTATTTATTCAGAGGCTAAAGCTCCCAAGGACAAAATTAAACCGGCCCTTTTGAAGAAAGGTAGAATGCTCTTAAAGCAACATCAATTCATTTAAAAGTCATTTTTATGCATGACATTAGCTGAGGCTGCTGACTCATTTTCACAGAGCCTGGTGTGTCTAAAGCGAAAGATAAACCACCAACTGCCAAGAAAGGTAACATGGAAATATGTGTCCTTGATCAATTTTTTGTCAGTCTTATATATCATTTATTGAATATTTACCTCCATCTTTTTCAGAAGGGAAGCCAACAACCGCTCCTGTTAAAAAAGGTAATTAGTCATTTTCCTTTCTTAAATGTATAGATTGTGCATTGTTCCACTCTTAAACCTAATTTTCTTTGAATTGTAGAGCCTGCAGCTGCAGAAGAGAAACTCAAACCAGTACCTTCAAAAAAAGGTTAAAAAACGTTTAACATTTAAGGTTAAATTATTTTCAAGTATTACGATTTTTAACTAGTCGTTATTCAACTTTATAATGCATGCAATTATGATCATTTATCAGCTACTAAGAGAAATGAAACCAGCTCCCAGTTAAAAATAACAGATTTATTTTATTAATATTTTTACAGGTTAATATAACTGATGCATCACTGATATACAGAGCTTGAGGTTTCCAAAGAAAAGGCCAAGCCAGAACCTTCAAAGAAAGGTACAATTATGACAATTGTATTTATTGTTCAACATGCATATCTCAAAACGTTTATCACATTCAGAAAAAATGATTGAATCTTGTACAGAGGCTGAAGTGAAGGCAGGAGAAAAGAAGTCAAAACCAGCAACAGCTAAAAAAGGTACAGTCCTCATGTTCTGTATTTGAGAAGGTAATAGTAAAAGATCATGATAGTTTATTAATTCATTTCATGAGATTAATTTTCTGAAATATTTTCCTGCAAAGGTTAAGATGCAAGTTTGTTTGATAAGAAAACCTTCGGAATATTTTACATTATTTAAGCATGAACATAAACTTTGAGTACATAATCTTATGAAATATATCTAAATGTTTTGCAGAACCTGCTGTTGCAGTTGAAAAGGCAAAACCTAAACCTGTACCAAAGAAAGGTACAATTATTTAACAGTTTGTATGACAAAATTACAAAATCATTTTTTCTAAGCATAGTTTCAGAGCCTGAACTGCTATATAAAGGCATGTCTTTGCTGGACTGTTTCAAAACCGAAATATAATTCTCTTTGTAGAACCTGAAGTTACCAAAGAGAAAACTAAACCAGAACCTGCAAAGAAAGGTATCACATAATGATGCAGTATATGCAGTAAATATTTGCTAAATTTACTACCAGGTAAGACTGATGTGTGTCATATTACAAGCTTTTTTGTTTAATAAATTCTTGTTTTGCAGAACCTGAAATAACCAAAGAAAGTCCCAGGACACCAAAGAAAGGTATGTAACATTATTTGGGAAAACAATAATATTGTATTAATATTTAAAAAAATATATAAATCAAATCAAAATATTTACTCATCATTAACATTTCAGAGGCTAAAGTCATCAAGGAGGAAGCTAAACAAGCTCCTGTAAAGAAAGGTATTGTTGTTAAGCGAAATTTGGAGTCAAATGAACATTTCCCCAAACAAACTAATGAACATGTATGCTAAAAAGTCATTTTATTTCCTATTTTTTATAATTTCAGAGGCTGAAGTCATCAAAGATGTTAAACTAGGCCCTGAGAAGAAAGGTTTGAGTTACCATTATTGTAGCCATTGTTAAATATCAATTTAAAAATGATCCAAAGATATTCAAACAATGCTAAAGAAAACCTTTTACATCTCTAAATATTTTCACTTCACTGCCATTTCAGAGGTCATCAAGGAGAAAGTTAAACCAGCTCCTGTAAAGAAAGGTATGCATGTCAATGAAATCATCTTCTATATGCTGTTGTTTTCTACTGTAATGATCATTTCTTGCATTGAAACTACTACAGAGCCTGAAGTTGCTAAAGAAAAGACACCTGAACCAAAAACCCAAAAAGGTTAGTGCCTGAACCTTTGATAACATTTACTAAATATTTTACATTTCATCAGCAGTCAGTTTAATTATTCTATAGAGAGATACTTTATCCTATCATTTCAAGTTTCTTAACATTGTTGAGTAAATTATTCATCTGTATTATAGAGCCTGAAGTTATCAAAGAGAAACCAGCACCTCCAAAGAAAGGTAATAAGATACAGTATATGCTTTATCAACATTTACAGCAGTGAATACTAGATTAGACTGAATCTTATACAGATATTTTCACATTACAAGTTTTCAACTTATCCTTGTAACCCCTTACAGCTGAGGTTCCAAAAGAAAAGGCAAAACCAGTCCCAGAAAAGAAAGGTATAAATCACTTGATTAATATATGATTGATTAAATAACACATCTGCTAATGTAAAAACGCCAACTTTACTGTTTTTTTCCAGCACCTGAAATAATCAAGGAAACACCAAAGCCAGCTCCAAAGAAAGGTATCCAAGTTCATTTAACTATAATGTCATATCCTTTTACCTGGCCAGTTTTAAGACAATGCTAATGCTTTAAATATTTATATAAACTTAATTTTAGAAGCTGAAGTCATCAAAGAGAAAGTAAAACCAGCCCCTGAGAAGAAAGGTTTGATTTACCATTACTGAAACTTTTAATATCTTTATTATCATTTTCATGTATGCTTCCGTTTCCTCAGATGGACTTTTTACCCAAGCAAATCACATTTCAAATGACCTATTTACAATTAATCTACTTACATTATTTTATAGAGGCTGAAGTCATGAAGGAAAAAGTATCTCCTGTAAAGAAAGGTATGAATATGAATGAAATAATCATATACTTTAGATTTCCGCTGTATGATGATCTTTCATCAGATGGCATGTTATTGTCTCATAGAGCCTGAAGTTTCAAAAGAAAAGGCACCTGAACCAAAACCGAAACCCACAGAGAAAGGTGTTATTCTGCTATTTTTACTGTTTCTATTACAAAATATGCAGTTTTGAAAAATGCCTTCAATGCATATTTTCATATAAGGTTTTTCTAGAAGATAATATCATACATTTGTGATGTCTTTCAGTTGAGGTTCCAAAGGAAAAGGAAAAACCAGTCCCTGAAAAGAAAGGTACATGCTAGTTTACCTGTCGATTCAAACCCCATTTTACTAATTATGTAATGCAGCACATTATTGATTGAGATCTGTACATCTGCAAATTCTAAAGACCTGAAATAACCAAAGGAAAACCCAAGCCTGTGCCAAAGAAGGGTAAATAAACAGTTTTTCCACTGGCCTTTTGTAAGACAATGCTAATCATTTGCATTTTCTATATTATTTATTTGTATATTATATATATTTTTTTATATTAGAGGCTGAAGTCATCAAAGGCAAAGTTAAACCAGCTCTTGGGAAGAAAGGTTTGATTTGCAGCATTAAGAATTAAATGACCATTTTCTGTAACATGTGTAATTAATACATTATGATCATTTTAGAGCCTGAAGTCATTAAGAAAAAAGTTAAACCAGCTCTTGAGAAAAAAGGTGAGTTCATTTTAATATTTTATATAAGCAGCTTTAAAGATAATATTAAAAACAAAAACTTCAACAATCACCACATTACCATTTCAGAGGCTGAAGTCAAGCAGAAAGCAAAATCAGCTCCTGTAAAGAAAGGTATGAATGTGAAATGATTCTGTTTCATGTCAGATGTTCTAATTAATGTTTTATATTTTCACAATTTCAGAAACTGAAGTTATCAAAGAAAAAGCCAAACCAGCCCCCGAGAAAAAAGGTGTAATTTATAGTTTACATTTACATTTAGTCATTTTGTGGATGCTTTTATCCAAAGCGACTTACAATTGGGGAATACATAAAGCAATTAATCTTGAAGAGGCAAACATACAGAGGAAGTGCTCATAACACCAAGTCTCAGGCATTGTTCAAATAAATACGAGCTAGCAAGGGAAGGAGAGAAAGAGAAAGAGAAAGATGAAGATATAGAAAAAGGGAAAGTATTTTTTTATATTTTTTATGATGAAGTCAAGTAGTGTTGAAAGAGATGAGTTTTCAGTTGTTGCTTGAAGATTGACAGGGATCCAGTATTCCGGATGGGGGTGGGAAGATCATTCCACCGGCCAGGAACGGTGAACGAGAATGTTCTGGAGAGTGATTTTGAGCCTCTCTGTGACGGTACCACGAGGCGTCGCTCACTAGCAGATCTCAGACTTCTGGAGGGGATGTAAATTCGTAATAGTGAGTGGAAGTAGGTGGGTGCTGAGCCCGTGGTTGTTCTATATGCAAGCATCAGTGTCTTGAACTTGATACAAGCTGCAACTGGTAGCCAGCGCAAGGAGACAAAGAGAGGTGTAACATGGGCTCTTTCATTAGCTTCTGAATGACATTCTGAATCATTTGTAGAGGTTTGATTGTGTTTGATGGAAGTCCAGCCAGAAGAGCATTGCAGTAGTCCAGTCTAGAAATGACAAGGGCCTGGACAAGAAGTTGTGCAGCATGCTCTGTCAGAAAGGGCCTGATCTTTCTGATGTTGTGTAGTGCAAACCTGCAAGATCGAGCAGTCTTTGCAATGTGCTCTTTGAAGGTCAGCTGATCATCAAAGATTACACCAAGATTTCTGACCGAAGCTGATGGGGTAATTGTTGATGAACCTAACTGAATCGAGAAGTCAAGAAACATTTTACACGAGCTGTTACTATTAAAATATTAAAACTTCTAAATATTGTGTATCATTGCTATTTCAGAGGCTGAAGTCATCAAGGAGAAAGCTAAACCAGCCCATGAGAAGAGAAGTATGGATATCAATGAAACTCAATATTTTAGCAAGATTTTAATATAACACTGTTTTGGTTTCTCTTAATATTTTTTTAAACCAGTTCCTCTAAAGAACGGTGTTTCAGCTTTAATGTTTCTACTGTGTTCTACAGAAACACACAGTATTAAACACATTATTTATTTATAAGAACAGCTTTAGTTTTTACGCAAAATAGATTAGAGCTGTTTTTTTCTTAATATTTTAGAGGCTGACGTCATCAAAGAGAAAGCTAAACCAGCCCCTGCGAAGAAAGGTTTGATTTACTCTGTTAATACTTAAAGATTTCCTCTAAGCAAAATGTTTAATTAAACAAAAGGATGTCTTTGGATTCCTCTAAATATGTTTTTGCATTATCATCATTTCAGAGGCTGTAGTCATTAAGGAGCAAGCTAAACCAGCCCCTGAGAAGAAAGGTAAGAATTCATATCTTAGCTTCAGAAGTGATTTCACTTCGTGGTAAAGATAAAGCTAATAAACACATTTTACGATAATGCAAAAAAGACATTAACTATCTTTAAATATTTCTTTAAATATTCCCATTGCAGAGGCTGAAGTCATCAAGGAGAAAGTTCAGCCAGCTCCTGTAAAGAAAGGTGCATGAATTTAAATGAAATACTCTTGCATATGCTGATATCTTTTGCTGTATGATGAATCACATGAATTAAATCAGAGTAATTTTAAACACTTTATAGAGCCTGAAGTTGCAATAGAAAAGACTCCCGAACCAAAACCCAAAAAAGATGAGATGTCTTACAATTCTTTTTGGGGACATTGGTCAATCAAATAAAAACAGAAAATTAAATAAAGTGATTTATTGTGCTTGTTAATATTAGATTACATATGTGCATTTTACTGCATTATTTGACATGATTAAAATGGCTCTGTTTTGTTTTGTAGAGCCTGGAGTTACTAAAGAGAAAACTAAACCGACCCCAGGGAAGAAAGGTTTGATTTACTTTGTGTGTCGTTATCAGAATGTAATTCTTTCTCTAATCATATTTGCAATATTATTATTATTATAGAGGCTGAAGTCATCAAGGAGAAAATCAAACCAGCTTCTGTAAAGAAAGGTATGGATATGAAATTATCTTGTGTATACTGTTGTTTTCAATGTATGATGATTATGCATAACACAAAACCATGTTTGCATCTTAATGACCTGTTCATTTGTGAATGCACAAGTACTGTCAATGTAATGACTCTAGCTACTTGGCTTTTATAAATATAGCAAAGAATATTATGATAATTCATGCCATGAGAAGTCTCAACCCAAGCTCTCCTTTTTAACCTTAAACTATTCTGTTTTGTAGAACTTCAAATAATGAAAGAAAAATCCAAGCCAGCACCAAAGAAAGGTATGCCTTCTTACATTTATTTGTGTTTACACTATCTCTCAGATAAATGTAATATGTTAAAATGTTTTGCAACATTTTAGAGGCTGAAGTCATCAAAGAGAAAGCTAAACCAGCTCCTGAAAAGAAAGGTATGATTTATCATTTCATGCATGCTTTCATCTCATCTAAACTTAAAAATCAAGTTAATATATTGCCTTCAAAATATAAATATACAAATAATTTAAATAAAATCTTGCACATTCTCTAAATATTTTCACATCATCTGATTTGTCAGAGGCTGAAGTCAAGGAGAAAGCTAAACCATCTCCTGAAAAGAAAGGTATGGATGTCAGTGACATTATCTAGCATTGCTGATTTTGACTTTATAGTGATGATCAAATATCACATGCACAAATATTGTTTTATAGAGCCTAAAGTTGCTAAAGGAAAGGCTCCTGAACCAAAACCAAAAAAAGGTGAGTTTTCCCCATAGGCCTTCTAGAACATTTTGCGAAATTGTTTATATTATCAACATTTTAGAAGCTGATGTCATCAAGGAAAAAGCTAAACCAGTCCCTGAGAAGAAAGGTAGAAAAGATCATGTGTGCTTTTACCCCAAGTAAAAGTTAATATTTTCCCTCAAAAAGTTTAACCTAATATATGTGTATGTTTTTAAATGTTCACATACTTTCCTTTCAGAGGCTGAAGTCATCAAGGAGAAAGCTAAACCAGCTCCTGTACAGAAAGGTGGGTATATTTGCAACATTTTCTTGCATTGCTGATTTTGACATTATAATAATAATTTATCAAATGTGCAAATACTATCTTAAAGAGCCGGATGCAGTTAAAGAAAAGGCTCCAGAACCGAAACCCAAAAGAGGTGAGTTGTTTTCCTCTCAGTTCTTTTTGCATTCGCCCTTTCCTTTGGAGCTTCAACTGAAAGGTTTTGGAAGATAAATAAGAATGTTTCAGAGCAAAACCTAAAGTAACTAAAACCTAAATAACTAAAGAAAAAACCAAAACCAGCACCAAAGAATGGTACTGCATTTTTTCATAAGAAGAAAGCCATAAAAGTCCCTGGTTTTAAGTAAGTGTTAATGCTTTTATGTTATCATCATGTTAGAGCCTGAAGTCAAGGAAAAGGCTAAACCAGCCCCTGAGAAGAAAGGTAAGAGTTAACACTTTTTTTCCTGGTGAGAAAGATGAAATTATGATTTTCTCATCATAAATATATTTTATGATCTCTCATATCATCTCATACCTCTCATTATCTTTGCTGTTTCAGAGGCTGACATCATCAAGGAGAAAGTTAAACCAGCTCCTGTAAAGAAAGGTATGGCTGTCAATGAAATCACAATGTGTTACGTTTGCCTTCTCGCTGTATAATGACACAATAATCACATGGAAAAAATACTGTTTTATAGAGCCTGAAGTTCCTAAAGAAAAATCTCCTGAACCAAAACCCAAAAGAGGTGAGTTTACACATAATATGTGCCTTCATGTAAACTTTTCCCCTTGCAGATTAGTACAGAACTCTAATACGTGACCCTGGACCACAAAACCAGTCATAAGTGTACAGTTTTCATATTTGAGATTTATAAATAAGCTTTGCATTGATGTATGGTTTGTTATGATAGGACAATATTTGGCAGAGATACAATTATTTGAAAATCTGGGATCCGAGGGTACAAAAACTCAAAATATTGAGAAAATCGCCTTTAAAATTGTCCAAATGAAGTTCTTAGAAATGCATATCACTAATCAAAAATTTAATTTTGATATATTTACTGTAGGAAATGTACAAAATATCTTCATGGAACATGATCTTTACTTAATATCCTAATGATTTTTGGCATAAAATATTTTTGGCTATTGCTACAAATATACCCATGTGACTTAAAACTGGTTTTGTGGTCCAGGGTCACATATATGGATTTTGTTTTCTTTAAATGTTTATATTTTTACAATTTTAGCACCTGAAGTCATCAAGGAGAAAGCTAAAAAGCTCCTGAAAAGAAAGGTTTGATTTAGTTTGATTTTAAATGAACACTATCAGTGAGAAAAAGGTTTATGCTAAAAACAGTTTCTATTTTCAGAGGCTGAGGTCAAGGAGAAAGTTAAACCAGCCCTTGAGAAGAAAGGTACAGTAAGAGTTAAGAGTTTTTACATGGTGTAATTTTATCCTGTGTTAAGAATGAATTTATTATAAGATTTTACAATCTCTAAATATTATTGCCATTTCAGAGGCTGAAATCATCAAGGAGAAAGTTAAACCAGCTCCTGGAAAGAAAGGTATGTTTGTTTGTGATATCAGCTTGTCTTGCTTTTACATAACTGTAAACTGATCAAATTATTACATGAAAAAATACTGTTTTATAGAGCCTGAAGTTCCTAAAGAGAAGGGACTGGAATCAAAACCCAAAAGAGGTGTTTTATTTACCAACATAGGTTGATAATATGTGCTTCTTGGAAACTTTTTGTTTAGTATAGTACATTAATACTGTATTTTATAATCTCAGAATATTTTTATATTTTGACAATTTCAGAAGTTATCAAGGAGAAACCTAAACCAGCCCCTGAAAAGAAAGGTAACAGCTACTATTATCGTAGCTTGATATGTGCTCAAATTAAAGACGTATCTCAAATTTACCCAAATTCAATGATGATACGAACGTTTTCTCATTCTGTAAATATTTTCATTATTTCAGAGGCTGAAGTCATCAAAGAGAAAGTTAAACCGGCTCCTGTAAAGAAAGGTACAGTAAGAGTTAAGAGTTTTTTACATGGTGTAATTTTACCCTGTGTTAAGAATGAATTTATTATGATTTTACGATCTCTAAATATTATTGCCATTTCAGAGGCTGAAATCATCAAGGAGAAAGTTAAACCAGCCCCTGAGAAGAAAGGTATGAATATCTTATAATTGAATCATTCTGCATATGTTGTCACTTTCCCCTGTATAATGATTGAGTTATCATTTACAAAAATACTGTTTTATAGAGTCTGAAGTTTCTAAAGAAAAATCTCCTGAACCAAAACCCAAAAGAGGTGAGTTTATTTCCCAACCCAAGAAGATAATGTTATTTATAAAAAGTAATGTAAACTTTTATCCTTTTGTATTTTGTTTTCTGTAAATGTTTGTATTTTCAACATTTTAGAAGCAGAAGTCATTAAAGAGAAAGTAAAACCAGCTCCTGAGAAGAAAGGTTTGATTTACTGTCAACTATCAGTTACAATTTTTATAAACAAAATTTGATACAAATATTTTATAAATATTTGTATATTATCATCATTGTAGAGGCTGAAATTATTGAGGAGAAAGTTAAACCAGCTCCTATAAAGAAAGGTATAGATTGAGTTAAAATATCTGCACATATTAATGTTTTACATGAGCCAAAATACTGTTTTATAGAGCCTGAAGTTCCTAAAGAAAACTTGAAACAAAACCCAGAACCTGACAACAGCGGTAATATATGT
Organism: Gymnocypris eckloni scoliostomus; assembly: GCA_027564155.1. NCBI lineage: Eukaryota > Metazoa > Chordata > Actinopteri > Cypriniformes > Cyprinidae > Gymnocypris > Gymnocypris eckloni. The sequence goes on from CM050428.1 coordinate 20,707,078, forward strand.
GTTTTCTGCTAATCTGTGTGTTTTGAATACATAAAACTTATGTTTAAGGTTTTGCTCTGAAACATTCTTATTTATCTTCAAAACCTTTCAGTTGAATCTCCAAGGGCGAAACTAGTCCCTAAAGAAAAAGGTGCACATTTAGTATATGTCCTCCTACTGCTGATTCATCACATATCAATGGATGATGGCAAAACAGGCAATTATGGCTCGTTTAAATGCTTTGCTAGTATTACCGAAATGTGTATTACAGGATATTTTACAACATATGTGTCAACTTATAACATCACAGCTGTAATTTTATTTTAAGAATAACATCTGAAGTTAAACTCATGTTTTGCAGCACCTGAGATAACTAAAGAAACACCTAAACCAGCACCAAAGAAAGGTACTTCAATTTTTCATAAGAAGAACAGCCATAAAAGTCCCTGGTTTTAGAAAGTGCTAATCTTTTATGTTACAAAATCATGTTTTATAGAGCCTGAAGTCAAGGAAAAGGCTAAACCAGCCCCTGAGAAGAAAGGTAAGAGGTTAACACTTTAAATTTTTTCCTGGTGTGAAGATGAAATTATAATTTTCTCATCATAAATATATTTTATGATCTCTCGTATCATCTCATACCTCTCATTATCATTTGCAACATTTCAGAGGCTGAGTCATCAAGGAGAAAGTTAAACCAGCTCCTGAGAAGAAAGGTATGGCAGTCAATGAAATCACAATGTTTTTTTGTATAATGACATAATACATGGAAAAATACTGTTTTATAGAGCCTGAAGTTCCTAAAGAAAAATCTCCTGAACCAAAACCCAAAAGAGGTGAGTTTGCACACAATATGTGCCTTCATGTAAACTTTTGCCCTTGAAGATTAGAATAAAACTCTAATACGTGACCCTGGACCACAAAACCAGTCATAAGTGTACATTTTTTAAAACTGAGATTTATAAATAAGCTTTGCATTGATGTATGGTTTGTTATGATAGGACAATATTTGGCAGAGATACAATTATTTGAAAATCTGGGATCCGAGGGTACAAAAACTCAAAATATTCCAAAACCTTTAAAATTGTCCAAATGAAGTTCTTAGAAATGCATATCACAAATCAAAAATAAAATTTTGATATATTTACTGTAGGAAATTTACTAAATATCTTCATGGAACATGATCTTTAAATATCCTAATGATTTTGGCATTAAAATTTTGGCTAGAAATATACCCATGTGACTTAAAACTGGATTTTAAGAAAGGTTTCAAGGAGAAAGTTAAACCAGCCCTGAGAAGAAAGGTACAGTAAGAGTTAAGAGTTTTTACATGGTGTAATTTTATCCTGTGTTAAGAATGAATTTATTATAAGTATATATTATGATTTTATTATGAATATATTATGATTTTACGATCTCTAAATATTATTGCCATTTCAGAGGCTGAAATCATCAAGGAGAAAGTTAAACCAGCCCCTGAGAAGAAAGGTATGAATATCTTATAATTGAATCATTCTGCATATGTTGTCACTTTCCCCTGTATAATGATTGAGTTATCATTTACACAAATACTGTTTTATAGAGTCTGAAGTTTCTAAAGAAAAGGCTCCTGAACCAAAACCCAAAAGAGGTGAGTTTATTTCCCAACCCAAGAAGATAATGTCATTTATAAAAAGTAATGTACATTTTTATCCTATTGTATTTAGTTTTCTCTAAATGTTAGTATTTTCAAAATTTTAGAAGCAGAAGTCATTAAGAGAAAGTAAAACCAGCCCCTGAGAAGAAAGGTTTGATTTTCTGCCAACTATCAATTACAATCTTTATAAACAAAATTTGATACAAATATTTTATAAATATTTGTATATTATCATCGTTGTAGAGGCTGAAATTATTGAGGAGAAAGTTAAACCAGCTCCTATAAAGAAAGGTATAGATTGAGTTAAAATATCTGCACATATTAATGTTTTACAGAGCCAGAGGTTCCTAAAGAAAAGGCACTTGAAACAACACCAGAACCTGCAAAGAGCGGTAATATATGTGTTTTCTGCTAATCTGTGTGTTTTTGAATACATAAAAACTTATGTTTAAGGTTTTGCTCTGAAACATTCTTATTTATCTTCCAAAACCTTTCAGTTGAATCTCCAAAGGGAAGGGCGAAACTAGTCCCTAAAGAAAAAGGTACACATTTAGTATATGTCCTCCTACTGCTGATTCATCAGCATATCAATGGATGATGGCAAAACAGTCAATTATGGCTCGTTTATATGCTTGCTTTGCTAGTATTACCGAAATGTGTATTACAGGATATTTTACAACTTATGTGTCAACTTATAACATCACAGCTGCAATTTTAAAGATAACATCTGAAGTTAAACTCATGTTTTGCAGCACCTGAGATAACTAAAGAAAAACCTAAACCAGCACCAAAGAAAGGTACTCAATTTTTCATAAGAAGAAAGCCATAAAAGTCCCTGGTTTTAAGAAAGTGCTAATGCTTTTATATTATCATCATGTTAGAGCCTGAAGTCAAGGAAAAGGCTAAACCAGCCCCTGAGAAGAAAGGTAAGAGTTAACACTTTAAATTTTTTCCTGGTGTGAAAGATGAAATTATAATTTTCTCATCATAAATATATTTTATGATCTCTCGTATCATCTCATACCTCTCATTATCATTTGCTGTTTCAGAGGCTGACATCATCAAGGAGAAAGTTAAACCAGTTCCTGTAAAGAAAGGTATGAATATCTTATAATTGAATCATTCTGCATATGTTGTCACTTTCCGCTGTATAATGATTGAGTTATCATTTAAAAAATACTGTTTTATAGAGCCTGAAGTTCCTAAAGAAAAATCTCCTGAACCAAAACCCAAAAGAGGTGAGTTTACACATAATATGTGCCTTCATGTAAACTTTTGCCCTTGAAGATTAGAATAAAACTCTAATACGTGACCCTGGACCACAAAACCAGTCATAAGTGTACATTTTTTAAAACTGAGATTTATAAATAAGCTTTGCATTGATGTATGGTTTGTTATGATAGGACAATATTTGGCAGAGATACAATTATTTGAAAATCTGGGATCCGAGGGTACAAAAACTCAAAATATTGAGAAAATCGCCTTTAAAATTGTCCAAATTAAGTTCTTAGAAATGCATATCACAAATCAAAAATACAATTTTGATATATTTACTGTAGGAAATTTACAAAATATCTTCATGGAACATGATCTTTACTTAATATCCTAATGATTTTTGGCATTAAAATATTTTTGGCTATTGCTACAAATATACCCATGTGACTTAAAACTGGTTTTGTGCTCCAGGGTCACATATATGGATTTTGTTTTCTTTAAATGTTTATATTTTTACAATTTTAGTACCTGAAGTCATCAAGGAGAAAGCTAAAGCAGCTCCTGAAAAGAAAGGTTTGATTTAGTTTGATTTTAAATGAACACTATCAGTGAGAAAAAGGTTTATGGTAAAAACTGTTTCTCTTTTCAGAGGCTGAGGTCAAGGAGAAAGTTAAACCAGCCCTTGAGAAGAAAGGTACAGTAAGAGTTAAGAGTTTTTACATGGTGTAATTTTATCCTGTGTTAAGAATGAATTTATTATAAGATTTTATGATCTCTAAATATTATTGCCATTTCAGAGGCTGAAATCATCAAGGAGAAAGTTAAACCAGCTCCTGGAAAGAAAGGTATGAATATCTTATAATTGAATCATTCTGCATATGTTGTCACTTTCCCCTGTATAATGATTGAATTATCATTTACAAAAATAATGTTTTATAGAGCCTGAAGTTTCTAAAGAAAAGGCTCCTGAACCAAAACCCAAAAGAGGTGAGTTTATTTCCCAACCCAAGAAGATAATGTCATTTATAAAAAGTAATGTAAACTTTTATCCTTTTGTATTTTGTTTTCTCTAAATGTTAGTATTTTTTTATTTTAGAAGCAGAAGTCATTAAAGAGAAAGCTAAACCAGCCCCTGAGAAGAAAGGTTTGATTCAAAGTCATTGCACACTGAGTGTTGTGTTTTTCCGTTTGTTCGTATTCCTCATCCTTTCCTATCAAAATGCATGCTACGGATGCAAAAATGCAAATGCTTTGGAAAAAAACAGTCCCCACTAAATATTTCTTCATTATTCCTTTTCAGAAGCTGAAGTCAAGGAGAAAGTTAAACCAGCTCCTGGAAAGAAAGGTATGTTTGTTTGTGAAATCAGCTTGTGTTGCTTTTACATAACTGTAAATTGATCAAATTATTACATGAAAAAATACTTTTATAGAGCCTGAAGTTCCTAAAGAGAAGGGACTGGAATCAAAACCCAAAAGAGGTGTTTTATTTATCAACATGGGTTGATAATCTGTGCTTCTCGGAAACTTTTTGTTTAGTATAGTACATTAATACTGTATTTTATAATCTCAGAATATTTGTATATTTTGACAATTTCAGAAGTTATCAAGGAGAAACCTAAACCAGCCCCTGAGAAGAAAGGTAACAGCTACTATTATCGTAGCTTGATATGTGCTCAAATTAAAGACCAATCTCAAATTCAATGATGATACGAAAGTTTTCTCATTCTGTAAATATTTTCATTATTTCAGAGGCTGAAGTCAAGGAGAAAGTTAAACCGGCTCCTGTAAAGAAAGGTATAAAGATCAGGGAAATCCTGCATACATTGTTACTTTCCACTGTACAGTGATAGAATTATCACATGATATAAATATTGTATTATTGAGCCTTAAGTTCTTAAAGAAAAGGCCCCAGAACCAAAACCTCAAAAAGTTTATTTTTATTTCAACACAGACCGATAATGTGTGCTTTCATTCTAAACTTTTTGAGGTTTAGAGGAGTAAATTAATACTGTATTATATGTATTTAGTCGTCTCTGAATATGTTTATATTTTACCAATTTCAGAAGCCATCAAAGAAAAACCTAAACCAGCTCCTGAAAAGAAAAGTAAGAGTTACCGATATTGTGGCTTGATATGTGCTCAAATTAAAGACGAACCTCAAATTTACCCAAATTCAATGATGATACTAAAGTTTTCTCATTCTGTAAATATTTTCATTATTTCAGAGGCTGAAGTCATCACGGAGAAAGTTAAACCGGCTCCTGTAAAGAAAGGTATGAATATCAGTGAAATCATCCTGTATACAGTTTTTTTCTCTGTATGATGAAGAAGGTATTAAAGTTCATTGTAAGGTATTCTTAAAACTTAAATATTTACAAGATTTTTTTTATTTGTATTATTATTATTATTATTATTACAGCACCTGAGATAACCGAAGAAAAGGCAAAGCCAGCACCAAAGAAAGGTAATGCAATTTATTTGTGAAAAACATTTTTTTTTTTGCTTTCTATTTTTGCCAGTTTTAAGATAAAGCTAATGCTTTAAATGTGTTATATGTTCCCTATTATAGAGGCTGAAATCACCAAAGAGAAAGCTAAACCAGCTTCTGAGAAGAAAGGTTTGATTTACTTTAAAATGTAATGAAAAATTTCGAAAAGAAATGTCAAGCTAAAAAATATTTTTTATTTATTATTATCAACACTCTAGAGGCTGAAGTCATCAAGGAGAAACCTAAACCAGCTCCTGAGAAGAAAGGCAAGAGTTTCTTATTGTAGCATGATATGCTGTCAATTTTAAGTGCCCCTATTATAGGTTATGAAAGGTTCATATTTTGATTTTGGGAGTCCCCAAACAACAGGTTGAGTTGCATGCAAGGTCAAAAAACTCTTTCATAGTCTTATGATATGCATTTATTTGTAACTTTTTTTCTCAACGACTCATAAGCGATTCGCTCAACGATTCATTTTTCCAAACCCATCCTTTGCGTGATGCTAATCTGCGGTGATTGGTCGATTGATCTCATTTTAATTTCATCATACCTGTAATGCCTGATAAAGCAGCGTTTGTGAGTGCAGTGCTGCTTTGTTTACGGCGTTGCCTGGGAAACAGCTGTTTTACCGCTGTTCCTAGTGGTAAAGAATTAATTTTGCATTTTCATTCAGACCAACGCAAAAAGACCAACTAGAGCGCGGGAAATATTCCAATGTTTCATGTTGATGTCAACATGAAATAGCTTGGGATTCATTTAAAAAATGACTTGTTTCCATGATTCAGAGTCGACTCTTTCTTTTGAGAGACAATAATTTGATACACGGTGCACTTCCAGATTTAGGATGTTTTCATTCACTTAGAGCTGGGTTACACACTGCATGAAAGGTCATTTTCAAAAATCCATAATAGGGGCACTTTAAAGACCTCTAATTTACTCAAATCAAGCTTTTCTCGTTCAACTAAATATTTTTATTTCAGAAGCTGAAGTCATCAAAAAGAAAGTTAAACCAACTCCTGTAAAGAAAGGTATGGACGACAGTGAAAGCATCCTGCATACAGGTGCATCTCAATAAATTAGAATGTCGTAGAAAAGTTCATTTATTTCAGTAATTCAACTCAAAATGTGAAACTCGTGTATTAAATAAATTAAATGCACAGACTGAAGTAGTTTAAGTCTTTGGTTATTTTAATTGTGATGATTTTGGCTCACATTTAACAAAAACCCACCAATTCACAATAGCACCTGTATGCTGTTTTTATTAATGTATGATGATTATTCATTACATAAATTAAAACCGTTTCCTAGAGCCTGAAGTTGCTAAAAAAAAGACCCCTGAACCGGCACCAAAAATAGGTGAGATTTTTCCCATAGCAAAAATGAGAGAAAAGACATTGTCTCAGCATTTGCCATATTTGTTTGAAAGGAAATATCTGCCTGATTTTCTAAAATGGTTTGACGTTAAACCCCCATATTTTGCAGCACTTGAAATTATCAAAGAAATGCCGAAGCCAGCACCAAAGAAAGGTACTGCAATTCACTTTGAAAGACAATTTCCAAACATATGATTACATAAGATAATGATTAAAGCTTCAAATATATTATATTATCATGATTTTAGAGGCTGAAGTCATCAAAGAGAAACCTAAACCAGCTCCTGAGAAGAAAGGTTTGATTACTGTTATCAAATTGTCATCATCCTTAAGCCAAATTAAAATGTTTGCTTTCTCTAAACATGCGTATGTTGTCATAATTGCAGAGGCTGAAGTCATCAAGGAGAAAGTTAAGCCAGCTCCTGTAAAGAAAGGTATGGATATATAGTGTCACTAATCTTTATCTTTTAACAATTGCACATTGCATATCTGAATAGTAAGAGTTAACTATTTTTTGTGTTTGTTTTTTCATCAATCTTTGTCTTTTAACATTTGCAAATTGCACATCTGAATACTATGTTTTTTTTTCTGAGAAAATCTTGAAATATGAAAACATGCATATTTGTTTCACTCCTTTTCAGTTGAGGTTCCAAAGGAAAAGGCAAAACCAGTTCTTAAAGAAAAGGGTAATTATCTAGCTGACATTTTAATTCAAAACTAATTTTACAAAATTGTCAATATATTTGTCATTTGCTATTTGAACGTTCTACTGCCATGTTTTACAGAACCCCAAATAACAAAAGAAAAGCCAAAGCCAGCACCAAAGAAAGGTACTTTTTTGTGAGATTAACGCCATTTAACATCTGATAGAATTAAGTTTAAGCTATATTAAACTATTTTACATTTTTTAATGTTAAATCAAAAGTTTTCCTTTTCTCTGTGTTTTATATTTTATAAATGGTTTTCATCGTCTCTAATTCAGAAGCTGTAGTCATCAAAGTAGAAGCTAAAGCAGCCCCCGTGAAGAAAGGTATGAGTTTGTTTGCTTCTATTTTTAGTGTGATATCCTGTGTAGCAAATCAGGTTTCAGCCTCTTCAAATAATCAGGATATTTTAGTTGAGTCATCTATTTTTAGCCAAGCCATGGGGCTTTTTTCAATGTTTTTATTACTCTTATTATTTTAGAGGCTGCAATTTTCAAAGAGAAAGCTAAACCAACCCCTGTGAAGAAAGGTTTGATTTACTATGTTCACAATCACATTACCATGTTCCCAAGCAGAATATTATATCATGCTATATTAAGTCTTTTATTTGCTCTAAATGTTATTTTATGATTTTTTTAGAGGCTGAAGTCATCAAGGAGAAAGCTAAACCAGCTCCTGAGAAGAAAGGTTAGAATTACCAATATTTTACCTCCAATATAAATCAATTATTAATAAATAATTATAATAAGAAAAATCTTCATATTATTTCCTTTCAGTGGCTGAAGTCTTCAAGGAGAAAGTTAAGCAAGCACCTGTAAAGAAAGGTATGGATGTCAATGAAATCATCCTGCATGTAGTATTGCTTTCTTTTGCATGATTATTATATAAAATGATTATCACATGAAACATACTGTTTTATAGAGCCTGAAGTCTCAAAAGAAAAATTATTAGAACCAACACTTCAAAAAGGTGAGAACTTTGCATGTCTTTTACAAAATGTACCTATAATACTGTTATTCTTTTATACATTTTTTGATAGTGGTAATGAATAATTAAAGCTTACATTTCACCAAGTTTCAAAGCACTTCTGAATACACAGATGATGTTGGTCTTATTGGTTTAGACTTGGAGCTCCTGAACTCTATCAACCAAAAACTGTCTCTTCTGGACTTACTGAGGAAGGACATTGGTGAAATGAAGAGTGATCTGGAGTCCACTCAAAATCAAATCACACTTTTACGGATGGACAACAGAACAATCAAAGGTATTTGGTCCATGTTAGAAATACGGTGGATTTTGACAATATCAGGCTGAAAAAAGTCTTGAAATTTCTTGGCTTACATTAAAGCACATGCTGCTTGTGTCTCCTACAGAGCCAGAAACTGTCGGTGTAAAGATAAAACCAGCAGTCTCCAAGGAAAAGCTGAAAACTGCAAAAAAAGGTATTCAAACTTTTCAATTACACAAGCTTGTCATGAATTAGACATAACGAGCTATAATTAAACAGGAGCTGATTGCCCCTGTAATGTTCACATGCGAGTGAGTGAAAGATTTTTATTTTCTAGGCCGCGATGCTCTGATGAACGTTACTAAGACAGCACATATTAAAGCAGGTAATTCTCTTACACAACCTACTATTTTACTTGTTTATTCTCAGGATTTGTTTCTTTAAAAATTGCCAGATACAGTTTATTAATGAAATTGAAGCTTCATAAGAGCAATATTAGAATCGGAGTGTTTATTTAAACTAAGTGTGAATAGCCTGCCTTGTTGGCAGAGGCGATTTACACTAACTCCGCCCACCAATGTGTGATTGGGATAGTCAACACTGAAAAAAACCATCTGTTTCAGTGGTGTAGATGGTAAAGCATGTGCTTTTTGATGTGATCAACCAGAGTTCGAACCCGCCTTTTACCAAACTTTTTTCCTCCCTTTTCAAATCTCATATCGCATCAGACAGGCATTTATTTTCAATAAAAATGAAGGAAATTATCAAAAAGTTGAAAATAAAAGTATCTGGTAGGGTAGGTAGGTGTAGGAGGGCTTTATTGTCCCGATAAGGTGGCATCCATTTAATAATTTGAATTAAAATGATAATTTACACTCAATACGTTATTATTGCAAACTGTTTTATAATGTACTAAAATACTGAGGTGCAGATAATTGCCACTATTTGCAATAAGTAGTATAAATAGCAGAAAATCTAATTGCTATTTACACTTAGTGCAAATAACCGCTGCCTTTTTGATAATTTCCATGCACTTTCAGTCAGATTGGCTCTTATGCTTGTTATGTATACTGTTATATGTTTGTATAATATGTATAATTTATTTTATATATTATATTATTTTACAGAATTTATTTAGTATAATACATTTATTTATTCTAATTTTGTCTTTTAGCTGCTCTGCACTTTACATATAAAAAGTACAAAATGAATATAAATGATATCCAGCTCTTGTTGTTCTATTATAAGGCAGTTAAAACTTGCATGCATCTAACCAGTTTGTCTTCTCCACAACACAGAACGTGATGTACTGAAAAACATCACTAAACCAGCTCCTGCAAAGAGAGGTATGTCAGAAAGCTATGTAACAGCAGCTATGTTATACAAATATGCATATGTTAATTGACGTGTGAATTCATTGAAGTGTGATTTTTGTGGGCAATTAAACCTAAATCAGAAGATTATTTTTGTGAAAATATTAGTTTATATTAGTTTTATTCTTCTTTCTTTGTTAATCACTTTGAACTGTTATTTAGATTAAAGGTTATCACTAAAAAATATTTATATCCATTATAAATAAATTATTAACTTTTTTTTATTCTAGAAAAAGAGGCTCCAAAAGCTAAGATCAGACCAGAGCCCAAAAAGAAAGGTAACATATATTTCCTGTTAACAATTGAAATCACCTACCAATATAATGTTCTTCTAGTTTTGTAAGGAAAAGATATGTTCTCGTTGTTGTATCAGTGACTAAAATATCTCTTCTGATGCTAGAAATCACCCGTGAGAAGGTCAAAGAAAAGGAACCTTTAAAGAAAGGTACTATGACTGATTGCATAGTGATTTACTAACACAGACTTTTCACATTCATTTCAACAATAGTCTTTACACTCCAAGAATATTCATTATTTTATACATTCATCAACATGTTTGACATTAATGGTTGATCATATGATGTCTGGCTAGTATATAATAGTTGACTCGTGAATATAGAAATCTGATATTCCTTCAGAAGAAATATTGAAAACATGTCTAAGAAAATCAGAGCTATCCAGCACATAACAAACAGGAACTTTCCAGACCTTCACAGTAATATTTTAAGATCATTTTAATACAGCTATTTTCTTTTATGTTTTAGAACCTGAACAGGTCAAAGAAAGAGGTACGCTTTTTTGTATTATATTTTTTTATTTCAAGTTTAACAGTTATAAAGTGATAAAAATAACTATTTAGCTGTAAAGTGCAGTCTATGTATTCTGATGCTACATACGTAACATGCAACATTTCCCTGATGTTTTGTGAATGTTCTGTAATCAGTAGTCGAGGAACCTGTTGTGGACAAGGAAGTAAAAGGTAAGATATTTATGCAGTGCATGAAATAAAATTCATTAAAATTACTAAACCTTTTTAGTTTTTAACATTTATTTCAGTTTTAGTTGTAATTTTAGTTTGTTTTAATAACCATGATGTATTGTAAAATAATCTGATTAAGATCATAAATTAAATCTGTGTTACCCTTCTGTAGGAGAAGAACCTGATATCACCAAAGATATTCCAGAGATAGAGGAAGGTAAGTTGTGTCACTATATCAAGTGTGAACTTCAGATCATGGTGAACCTTTTCTTGCTTTCAAAGTTAAATGTCAAATGACAAGCCTGTTTTCCCTAAATAATCCTAAAACAACCTCTAATGTCTTTTCCACTTCAGAGGACGTTCCCTACTTCCAGTGTTTCTTTGTGGATGAGGAGGATACTCAGTATCCGTTCTTCCCCTTTTCCCCACCGCTGTGGTGAGTCCAGATAAACCTCGCAGCCTGATGTTAAAGAACATGGCAAAGCCAGTGAAGACGGCCCTGTGAACAGTGGAGAGCTTCACAGCAGATCCTACAGCATTACACCAGCAACGACCAAGAAATGTGAACGATTTCAGTTACTTCCTGGATTTTAAAACTTCCTTCTCAAATTCTTTGTCATTTTGAAGGTTGCAAATGTTGCACTGTTTATTATATCATCTTAAGGCTTTCCCTCTTTTTATTAATACCGTGGATTTGCCTTTTGTTTCAGAATGATTATTATCTATTTATGTCCAAGAAGGAATGTGAGTATAGTTTGTCCAGACAGCGTGACTTGAAGTAATGAAAGAACTAACTTCCTTTCTGAACACTGCGGGTTCAGGATCGTAATGTTTGATATATATACAAGGTACATAACCTCATTTTGATGGGGTGCTAGTTTAAAGCATTCCACTGTGATTTCTGTCAGAATGGGGTTTGAAAGTTGTTTACTGTTCGCACAACTGGAAGGGAGGATAGAGTTAATCAAGAAATAAGTAAACAACTATTCCATGTATCTTTTCTTAGTAAAACTGTTTATTAAACCGTTTACAGAAGTAACAACTGCACTGAGAAAAAGCTCAGTTCCTCTGAATGTATACATTTTATTTATTTGTACTTTTTTTTATCTTTTCTTGTAGCTTTCCATTTTTATTTAATATAACTTTTTATAAATCTATACTTCACAGAGGAAACTAATGTTTTTTCAGTGCTCTTTATAAATGAACACACTGGATTATTGCACAACAAAATGTAACTAAAATGTGGTGCTAAATCCAAGAAAATGCATTGAACATCAATGCAACTGCATTGTTTTAATATATCGCATTGCAAACAATACTGTTTTACATTTCTCTGCATAACAATAGTTTATGTACGATGATGTCTGTAAAAATGTGGATGTGTTTTTGCAATATTACATTGATAGTCCTACCTAATGTAGGGGCAGCCAATTAAATGGCATTCTGAATTGTCTATTGCACATTGTACTCATACAGAAGTTGTTTTTTTTCAGTATGGGATAAAATGATGTGCCAGATGAAATGTATTGCATGCAACCACAGTGTTTCTCAGCACTGCCTCTGGTGGCTCGCTGGCTAATTACTTCATTACTTGATTTAATGATGTCAGTGAGTGTTTAATGGTGTGTACTAGTGAGACACACCATTAAACTAGTGTGCCGGTGGGCCGCCCCGGAGACATTTCTTTTACTGCCACTGTCTTTTCTGCAGGAGTTCAGCATGTGGCTCCATTGAGAATAAACTTGTGTCTGTACAAAGAGCTTTTTTTCTCTGATGTACAGTAACTTGTGGTGACTGTAGATTATATTTTCCCCAGACATGTCCTGGCTAGGATTTCTAAATGCCTAAAATGGCTGGGTTTTGGCTTTGTTTTTGTACTTGCTGAAGGTAATGACTGAAAGTATAGTTTGTGCTGGCATTGTGCTTAATTGATCAACTGTGGCATTCAAGAAGGTGGGATCTACAGAGAATGGTCAAAGCAATGCAAATACTTATAATGTATGTGGACTGTGAGTCAGCAAGAAAACAAGCCAAAATCTGCACATTTAGGTAAAGTATCAATCCTGGCCAGGACGTGTCTGGGGAAAAAGATGTATAGTCACCTGTACAAATGCAGATTATAGCAATGATCACTTGTAACAGAAATAGGTCTCTTTTGGACTTTTTTAAAAGATAGTTATGGTAGATTATAAACTTGTTGCTGTGTTTACATGCAAACTATGTGCAGTAATAAATAACAGCATTTTTCAATAGTTCCTGTAGTTCTTTAAAATTTGCATAGTGTTATTTTTAAATCTAATTTACGGTTCATATTTAAAATATATGTTCCTCACAGAAAATTGTTTCGCATGATGTTTGCATGAATTTGGTTTAAAAATGTATCTAAATCAGACCTATATTTGTGTTGTAACACACTAAAAATGTATAATTTAATATTGTATTTATAATTTTTTTCTTTTGCATGGTTTTGTGGTCAGATAGAATCATACTCTGTACAACGTATAGCCATAAACTGAAATCATATTTATAAAGCTCTACACAGAATCAACAACATGGTCTGTATGCCGAATCAAACCGGCCCGTATGCAACTGTAAATGCTATTGGAAGTGTAATACAGACTTGAATTCTGCTTACGGTCTGATTTATGTTTTAGAATAAATAAATGTTTGCAATAATCACAAAAATGGATTGAGGGCTCTTTTATTACTTATTATTGTATATATGCATATATGATATATTTCTCAGTATTGTTCCATTTTCTTCTTTTGTCAGGTCTTTTTGAAGTATCACCCATCATCATGTTAACATCCACTGTCACCAGTAGGTGGCATTACTGCGATGTGCTCTCATGTAACCTTTCTGGTCCTTGTGTAATTTTTGTGAAAAGGCCAGTTCAAATTAAAAACTTTAACAATAAGTTTTGTTAGATAAATTCCTCAAATGCATTTATCTTTCTTTCAAAATACCAATAAGTCTTATCAAAATCTATATTTAAATGCATTTAATGTCAAATTAAACAACTACATCTACATTCCTATTTAAAACAAAATTAGTTTAGATACATCAAAAAGATTAAGGATTCAGAAATATGCCCATATCTACATTTTTTTAATCATCACTCTCACAATACTACAAAAAGCTGCCAATAGTGCCAAGTGTTGACTGCATTGGTATGCAGACCCTGCTTTGAGCTATTCAAGGTTTCTGCCAGACTGCTATTCAAGCATCCAAAAAAACCTTAAACATCTCCAAGCCAACAGAGGCTATTCCTAACTGAGCCCACTCTAAAATACCCGAATTGCATGTTATCTATTTCTACAAATATATATTTTAAAATAATTTTTTAGATACGTTTTTTTCTTTATAAAATATATATTAAATTAGGAATGTAATTTAAAATAAAATATTAAAATATTTTCATATGGCATTGATTTTGGCAGACTTTAAGCATTATTACTGAAAACGAAATTATGACTATTAATACTAAGCATTACTAATATTCCATTTTCCTATGCAAGTTTGTGACATTAGACTGTATGTAATTTGAAAATAAACATCAAGGACATGAAAATCAATATTGGGACATATGTACCACAGATGGCTGATGGTTTTCAGTCATGAAAGGATCTCTGAGCTCAGTTTACACATAGACATCTCTCCATGACAGAAAATGTGAAAATAAAGACACATTAGTTTGAATCACACTAAATCAACACTAAACATAACTAGCCATTATGCAACAAGACTAAAAATGCAGTCCCAGAGTGAACCAAGAGTGGTCCTGGAACGGTGCCTGATTACAATCTGTGCATTGTCAACTAAAATATATTCTCTTCTGTGTTAACAGTTCCCATGGCAGGCAAGGAGAAGTGTCAGGGTTTCCCAGAGCCTCTTTGCCTCTTTTCTTTTCATTGGGGAACAACGGGGAGAGTTTCTTTCATGATGCTTGGCAAGAGCATAATCTGGCAGTGATGTCACTCCTAAACTTATAGGCTATTGGCCCATGGAAGAACGGACTACTCTCGGCCCACAAAGAAGAGAGGCAAAATCAGCTTAAAGCTGAACTGTGGTTGGCCTAAAGAAGAAAAGAAGAGAGAAGATGAAGGCAAGCATTCATGCTTCCTGACAAATGGCCACAGAGACTTGACATAGACTGAGGGGCTGAATAGACCCCCCATATCCTGTCGCTTTTTTTCTCTCGCTCAGTCACTTTGTAGACTAAATTAGTCTGCACGGTAGTCTTGGCACTTTAGAAAACACTTGTGGTGGTGATGAAAAACAGAAAACGTTACTATAGGTTTTACTTTTACTTCCTTTACTTTACTATAGGTTTTAGAATTCCGTTTCTGAATTAAGTAACTAATGTCTTTTCACCTGCACTGCCACACTATCAACCAAAATGTAAATCCAGAGGAATCACTGATTTTATGTGCAAATGCAAAGTATATATATATATATATATATTAGTGCTGTCAAGCGATTAATTGCAATTAATCGCATCCAAAATAAAAGCTTTTGTTTACTTAATATATTTGTGTGGACTGTGTATATTCATTATGTATATATAAATACACACACGTGCAAGTCAAGATTTAAGAAAAATATGTTTATATGTTATATGAATAGAAATATATACATGCAAAAACATGTCAATATTGTCAAAATATATGCTGCATGTGTGTTTATTTATATATAAAAATAAATACACACAATACACACATATATTATGTAAAAAACTACTTTTATTTTGGATGCGATTAATCGCTTGACAGCTCTAATATATTCATATATATTCATCACAAAAGTTGTTTGAGCTAATGCAAAGTTCCTTGAGGGAATGCAACTATTTTACGACAGAACGTGTTCTCAAAACTTCGGCTAACTTTCTGGTGAGGTTTTCTTAAAGTTATGAACATATATTCTTGCAGTAGTTTAGTGTTAACAGAATAACTGGTCTTTAATAATGTTCTTAAAACATTAGCACAAACATGTTATTTATACATCTTTCATACATTTTTTAAATGTTATGTGTTTCAGAATGTTTGTACACTTGTATTTTTTGAATGAATCCGCATTTTTAAATGAATTATTTGATGACTCACTCGTAAAGACAATCAATTACCGCCACCTATTGGTTGGTGACTAACCTGCAGAAAGAGTCAAACTAACATTTGTTATTATAGCTAAATAAATATAGGCTTATCAACTTTTAAATTAAAAGAAAGTGCTTCCCATATCCTTCAATGCTGACTCAAATTCAGCATGTACAATAAAATCTATATGACATTTGGGTGCAAATTAGTCTTAATTAGATTGTTAAATTAAGAATTTAGCTACACGAACCTCGAAAACCAAACTATGCAAGGTAACAGAAAATTCAACCCAGCTGCATCCAATAATGTTCACAGGTTTGATTTGGGAAATTACTTTTTACATTGGGTCCTGAAATGAAACCCAAACTGGTTCTCATCTCACAGTTAAGCTGCATGTCCCTGTGTTTGTCCTGGCACAACTGTGTTGTGATGTGTGGTTAAACATTTGTTTCATTAAACAGAGTAAGTTGCTCGTGAGTCTCATGCTCTTAGGTCAGCCGTGAGTGTAGAGAACAATGCCTGATTACTTTCCACTCCAATTACGACGCTTTTGTGACGAAACAGTCCATTCACAATCTGCTGTCTGAGTGAAGCTATCGTGACAGTCCTGGGTCACAGACAGTAAACTGTCACTGTGCAATCTGGTACACACTGCATCTTGCAAAATATTAGTTTGAGCAATAGCAGCTGGTTTCTCTGCAAGAGTCAAAGCAGACTGTTGCATAGTGTGTTACAGTTCATGATGTATTTGATGACTGTCTGTTTTCTGCAGTTTTGCACTGTAAACTCCACAGTTAAGTGAACTGCTGTTTACTTTTTAATTACACTAACTCTAACAGTTTAATAATTAAGATTTTTTTTAAATGTTTTTTTAAATGCTCACCAAGACAGCATTTATTTTATCCAAATACAGTCAAAACAGTGATTTTATTATTTAAAAAAAAAGTTTTCTATTTGAATACATTATTTCTGTTATGGTAAAGCTGAATTTTCATATCATAATATTCTTGAATTTTTGATTTTTTTTTACCTCTTAATATGTTTGTGGAAAGTGTGTTACACTACCCTTCATCTTTATTTTCAGTAAAGACTTGTTACAATGTTTCAAAAGATTTATGTTTCAAATAAATGCTGTTCTGTTGAACTTTCAGTTGAACTTTTTCAATTGAACTTTCAATTCATCAAATAAATATTAACCAGCAAAACACTGATAATAATAAGAACCATTATTAATAACTGAGCACCGAATCAACATATAATAATTATTTTTATTTTGATACTAAAGACTGGAGTAAGGGCTGCTAAAAATTCATTTTTGCATCACAGGAATAAATTATGTTTTCAGAATATTCAAATAGAAAACGGTACATTTCAATTGTAATAATATTTCACAATTTAACAGTTGTTATTGTATTATTAGTTTAAAAAATTGCAGCCTTGGTGAGCATAAGATACGTCTTTCAAAAACATAAAAAAATTGTATTATACCAATCGTTTGTGTACATGTCATAATTTAATGTACAAGTGGTTGTGACCAGTTCTGGCCAGTAACATAACACTATAGTCTATAAAGCATCTGAACATGGTTGGTCAAATTGATCGAACGATGCTCCTACGTAAAGGCAACACGGATTATAGGATTAACTTTGACCCACAGCGTGTCCCCTCCTGGCAGGTTCATGTTATGGAGGGTTACTACAGGCCATTTTCAAAGGGGTTCACAATCCTTCATCCCAGCATTATATTAAACAGAGGACTGTTCTTCTCCCAGACTGGCGTTTTCAATCCCAAATGCAGATATTTGTAGCCCGCACTAAAGAGTCTTTTAAATAGTCTGTCGCCTGTGTTCAAACAGCTCCAGAAGTCAAACAAACAGTCATTCAGGACTTTAGACAGCCCTTTTTCTCATGAAACACAACTGTGCAAGTCATTGAGTTCTCAGTCTGAAGTGGGCGCTTGAAACACTAGCACAGTGAAATGGTTAATAATAATGTTCAATCTTCTCAGATATGACTGGAGTGTGTTGGCCATCCGCTCAGAGGATTAAAGCGGCCCAGCGTCGACTCTCAAAGTCAAAATCTAATTACAATCTAAAGCACAGAAATGGCTGATCATTAATACCTTATGGTCATCATCTCAGTGCTTCAGGATGCAGTCCGTAATCAGATTATGTGTAATGAAACCTAATTACATGTAAACCCAGGTCTGTGCAGTACCTTATGGTTATGAAATTAATTATATTTAATTAAAACATTATTTGTTTGGTTTCTAAAGTTGTATGTGTGTTTATGGCACAAATTAAGTATGGGATCTTTGAACTGTAGATTTAGAAGGCTAAATGTACAACAATGGTACTTCAGCAAAAAGGTTTTATAGTGGCCGGCTTCATTAAATTAACTACAGTGTAAACTTCTCATCTGTGAAAAAACCCAACTTTTAAAATCTCCAAAAGATTCCTAAACTGTGCATTATTCATTAGCACTGATGAAATTATATAATTTACTAAGAAAGAACAATACGTAAGCAAACTAGACATTGTTTACTTCAGAGAAAATAATTTAAATGCATTATTTCATTCTGTATGCATTTTGTTTGATGTAATTGTAATTCTGTTTGTGATTTAAATAAATGTAAAGCTCTTAGATCTCAATTCTGTTTCAGTAAATTATGTATGCATAAAGAAACTGCTATATACTGTCTTGTTCAAGTGACAAATATTACAACTATACTTCTTTTATTATCAGACTATGGAGAAAACTACAGTTTTTGCATAAGAGAAAGCAAGAAACAGAGTCAGTTTTTGATCAAATGCGTGTATTTCATTTAATTTGACACAAAGGCAGGCCTCAGTTACAATCCACTAACATTAAAGACATTCTGCAATGTTAAAAAACTTCACAATGTGCATTTTATATAAAAGGTCTTACAAAAAATGTCTCACATCTTAAAAAAGGGAAAACTCAGTTGAGAATACAATGTCAAATTCCCTTGTAATATCGTCAAGTTGCCAGGGTAATACTGAAGCGTTCATTCTTTTGACGTTATGCCTTTTCATATGTGCGGACAGCTTGCACATCCTCAAAGGTCAAGGTCTGGAAACAGCAGAGACGAAATTTAGAAACACTGATTAAAAAGAACATTTGACTTAAAATGATAAATTAATATTACTAATACTACTTACCATGATCATTTTATCATCCTTGATTTCTCTAACAAACTTAGTCTCCTTGCCGTCCCACCTCTGAACGTGGACAAGATTGTCTCCGTCCAAGGTTAGAGTGGACTGAAATGAGATAAAAAAAATGAAAGTTAGTTTTTTAGTAGTGCTTTATGATTATTATATTATATATGGTCAAATTCATGTATGGTAAAACCAGACCTAACCTGCCAAAAGTACTTTGTAAAGTAAATTATTTTGTAAAATGTTCGATTTTCAGTGGACACTGCATGCATCAGTGAATTAAAAAAAGAAATAGAAAAACACACACACACAAACCTTTACATGTCTGTCATCTGCTGTGGTTTCGTCAAACTCCTCTCCTAGTTTGAAAGAAATCTCAGTGTTTTTGAAGGTGCTCTGCGTCTTTATCACAACCTTGTCATCCTCATGACTGATGACAATTGTGGGTTTGGTAACATTGCCTACTTGCCTAGTGGCAAAACCAACACCTGTGAAAATAAAGAAATAAATAGAATAGAATACATTACAGATAGAACAAAACTATTATTATTAGTATTATACTACATAAAAGTGCATGCAATTAAACACCAGACTGTGCTATTGCACCTTGCACGTGCAAAGTGTTAAGAGGAATTCTGTCTTTCTGCAAAATAACATCTTATTTTTACTTACCCAGTGCTTTCATGTATTCATCAAAGTTCTGGCTGTCAACCATTTTCCAAGTTGCACAAAATGCATCAACCATATTGAGAGTTTAAAATGCAGCGATCAAACACACAGTGGTCCTTGTACAGTCTCAGAGTTCACAGTCACAGTGTCTGAGGACAGCAAAACCCAAACTAATTAATACTGTCAGGGAGGCGGGGCTTTGGGGGAAGCTTGTGCTGATTGGATGGATTTTTATTTACTGAAGCTGTGATTTGTTCAAATACATGGCGAGAAGTGACATGTAGTTTCAATAGCACTGAGTATAGTAGTAATCCAATAATGGGTCTGGTAATTTGCATTTGAGCAAAGATAAAAACGTTAATAATTATAGAGTTCTGACTTTTTATTTTAAATATAGTATATATATATATTTTCATCTAATTAATAGAGATACCACATTTCACAGTAAAAAAATGATAAATAAAATGTTTATGCAAGTTAGGTCTGTGTAAAACTCTTTTCTTTGAATAACAGGAGCCATCACTATTTCAAAGCTGGCATGGATCTCTCTCTCTCTCTCTTGAGCAGATGCAATCGTTTTATTTTAGAGAGATGCATTTGCATTGGTTTCATTAATGCACAAAGAAAATAACTGATCAAATATAAATCCATTCAAAGCATCAGTGCACAAGTGACCTGTAGTACAGACACGTAAGTTTTGCATGACTGTAGATGATGTAATGATGCTGTGGGACTATAATGATGCACAGCACTGTAAAAACTGTAATAAACAGCTATCACATGTAAGATAAATTATTTAGAAATAAGTGAACACATGTTATGCATATGAAGTATTTGAAGCATTCGGCGGGTCATCCTCCAGGGGGCGCAGGAAGCAGCATTAAAAATGTAGGGTGTGATGATTGTCTTCCTGGGTCGTTTATACTGTTTGTGCCATTTAAATATTGTATTTACTTTTTAATATAATGATTCGTATGGTTGCCTGTTACAAGCGCCCCAGCAGTCTCTATACAAAATAATTGTATAGCATAAATAACATCCTTCAGTAATGACTGTGACTGTTCCGTCCTCATCCGCGCTGAGAATAGCATCAAATATCATATCACAGCTGCTACTGCACAAGAGATCTGGCTGCGTTTCCCAAAAGCATGGTTTCAACGGGTCTATGTACTTAAGCTTACGATCCTTTTGGGAAACGCAGCCATATGACGATCACTTACACTTGAAGAAAAACATGACAACTACCACTACATTAAAAATACCTTGCCTTGACATTAAAAACCAGGGGTAAAAGGTAATACATTATTAAATCTCATCGTGCCCGACCAATCCGTCGTTTTTTATAAACTGTACTTGTTTCGCTGGTAACAGCCATTGTGCTAAATGACTCACGCTTCTTAAAGTCACCCGCTAGATGGCAGGCTTGTGCCGTTGAGCACATCACATGCGATTGCAGTTTACCTCAGAAAATTAATTTAGTACATTTCCGCCGACATTACTATGAACTATAGGCTACTTTAAATGTGCCCCTATTTATATCCTCAGCTGTCTCATTCATCAGAAAAAAAGAGCCTTGTATTCTTAGCTGGAAATATCGTACTCTGACCACAGATATGTTCAATCTGAATATCTTTGTTACGTTGATATAGGCTAGATAACAGGCAGGTATCACTTTCTGCACTTTCCATGAATATGCATATATTTTTACATTTATTCATGTGATGACAAAGCTGAATTTTCAGCTGCTACTACTCCAGTCAGCGTCAGTTGTGTTGATTACGTGTTCATTTCTAAATAATAAGAATAATAGCTAAATCACAGAATGCGTAACTTGAATTTTCCCAGCATTTGACAGGATGTGAGTCACCGCAGTGTCATATCGCTATCCAATGCTCCTCAAGAATGAATCAGACCATGGTTATAGGACTAATATCTCAACAAATTAGACTACTTCATAAGACCAATAAAAAAAAATTTTTTTGTCATTTGTTGACCTTCTGGAAAGTATGTTCATTTAATTTATATGTACTCAATACTTGGTAGGGGTTCTTTTGCTTTAATTACTGCCTCAGTTCGGCGTGGCATGGAGGTGATCAGTTTGTGGCACTGCTGAGGTGGTATGGAAGCCCAGGTGTATTTGACAGTGGCCTTCAGCTCATCTGCATTTTTGGTCTCTTGTTTCTCATTTTCCTCTTGACAATACCCCATAGATTCTCTGTGGGGTTCAGGTCTGGTGAGTTTTCTGGCCAGTCAAGCACACCAACACCATGGTCATTTAACCAACTTTTGGTGCGTTTGGCAGTGTGGGCAAGTGCCAAATCCTGCTGGAAAATGAAATCAGCATCTTTAAAAAGCTGGTCAGCAGAAGGAAACATTAAGTGCTCCAAAATTTCTTGGTAAACGGGTGCAGTGACGTTGGTTTTCAAAAAGCACAATGGACCAACACCAGCAGATGACATTGCACCCCAAATCATCACAGACTGTGGAAACTTAACACTGGACTTCAAGCAACTTGGGCTATGAGCTTCTCCACCCTTCCTCCAGACTCTAGGACCTTGGTTTCCAAATGAAATACAAAACTTGCTCTCATCTGAAAAGAGGACTTTGAACCACTGGGCAACAGTCCAGTTCTTTTTCTCCTTAGCCCAGGTAAGACGCCTCTGACAACAACTGTAGCCAAATTCCTTGACACGTCTGTGTGTGGTGGCTCTTGATGCCTTGACTCCAGCCTCGGTCCATTTCTTGTGAAGTTCACCCAAATTCTTGAATTGATTTTGCTTCACAATCCTCATAAGGCCGCGGTTCTCTCGGTTGGTTGTGCATCTTTTTCTTCCACACTTTTTCCTTCCACTCAACTTTCTGGTAACATGCTTGGATACAGCACTCTGTGAACAGCCAGCTTCTTTGGCAATGAATGTTTGTGGCTTACCCTCCTTGTGAAGGGTGTCAATGATGGTCTTATGGACAACTGTCAGATTAGCAGTCTTCCCCATGATTGTGTAGCCTAGTGAACCAAACTGAGAGACCATTTTGAAGGCTCGGAAACCTTTGCAGGTATTTTGAGTTGATTAGCTGATTGGCATGACACCATATTCTAATTTGTTGAGATAGTGTATTGGTTGTTTTTTGTTAAATGTGAGCCAAAATCATCACAATTAAAAGAACCAAAGACTTAAACTACTTCAGTCTGTGTGTATTGAATTTATTTAATACACAAGTTTCACAATTTGAGTTGAATTACTGAAATAAATTAACTTTTCCACGACATTCTAATTCATTGAGATGCACCTGTAGTTCACAAAAATATTAATTCGAGTATTTTTTATGTAGTTAGTTTCTAATTCGTATCTTGTCTTTTGTTTCAGTGGATCAAACACACACAAACACAAATAAAGAAGGAATAATCTTCACAAAAGCATATGGACAAAGACAGCAAAGGACAAAAGCTTAAGATAATTCTTATGGATTTTACAATATATTCTAATTTAAGTGTGTTTCTTGCTTTAGATATTTAAGTAGTAACTTAAAGGGACAGTTCACCCAAAAATACAAATTCTGTCATAAATTTTCTCACCCTCAAGTAGTTCCAAGCCTGTTTGAATGTCTTTTGTTCTGCTGAACACAAAGGAATAATACTGAAGAATGTGGGAAACAGAGCAGTTCTGGGGCACTGTTGACTTCTATAGTTTTCCTACTATGGAAGTCAATGGTGCCCCAAAACAGCCTGGTTACAAACTTACTTCAAAATATCCTCCTTTGTGTTTGGCAGAACAAAGACATTCATAAGGGTTGGAACTACTTGACGGTGAGTCAATTATTATAGAATTAAAATTTTTGGGTGAACTATCCCTTTAAGTCATCTACACAATCTGCGTCTCTCGTTTATTAAAAACTAGCCAAGAGCCCCGAAACAGTTATATCATAGTTTTGTTATGTAAAAAGGGAAAGACTTTGCCAACTTTAATCTCGTTGTGTTTTCTTCATTTGTTAGCCATTTGATTGATGATACTCAAGTTTATGAACGCTTTAGCCATGCTCTTAAACCTTTGTTTCTCAACAATTGGAGTCTCTTCAGTTCATTCCTACAGTACAGAAGATAAATTCACCCTCAAAAGTATCCCAAAAATTTGGAGCGGCTTAAAATGCTGGAGGAAATCACATGAGGCCGCTTAATGTCGAGCTGACTTCAGTCTGTACTGCTGCTGAGTAAACCTCACCACAAACCATAAGGCCTATAACCACTCCCTTGTTTGTCCAAATACATCACCAAGAAGGAGGCTTGAATGTAACCATTGAGCTGTTGGGTGTATTGTGAATATTTAATGTATTTAAATTGATTGATGTGTAAAGTTCACCTAATAGACCAAGACAAGCTGTTTCTACAAAGCCTTTAAGCACTGTTTCAAAAACGCACCCATGGCACTGAGAACAAAACGTTTATTTTTAGACACCGTTTGTGGTCCTGCTATGTATGCAAGTAGGATATTAAACATGTGCTAATCCATAAGTCACACACAATTAGACACTGCAAATGTATACTATGGTACACTGTATGGCAGAATGTTCTGAACTAACAGAAATAGGCCCTGCTGTTTTCAATTAAACTGGCAGGCTGAAAGGGATGTCCGGCCGCCTCACATCTTACAGTCGGCCAAATAAAAGTAAAAGATGAGCTTGGCTGCATTTACCTTTTATATGTTTATTCTATAAGTTTCTATTTTGAACCTAAAATAGAATTTAAAACAAAAATAGGTTCTCAAGACAGTCTCACTAGAAAAATCTTGACATTTGAAGATCATATAGACCTTAAAATGTTTGAAAACAAGGGAGATTTTTAGTTTCGATTGACAGATAATCTGAATAACATAACCAGAATAACATAATCTGAATAACATAAACCAGAATTCCTGATGACAAACTGTGATGCATTTCTCAGTTTATATTGTTCAAAAAACAATATAGAACAATCATGCTTAACACTTTCGAAACATTTCTTTTTTGGTGTGGGTTCATCCAGGCTATAAATCTTGAACTAGCTTGAGGCAGAGTTTTGGTTGAACAAGAAGATGGTGTTTTACTGAGTTAATAAACCTCCTTCAAAGTCTAATTTCAAGACTGAAGAACATTCAGGTTTACAAGGGGCACATTTCATTAGGTCACATTTCATACAAATGAGGAATGTGAGAAATGCCAGCATGTTTACCTTGTAAGATATTTTAATGCTTGAAATCAGCCTTTGATAATGTATAATGTTTGATTGTACTTACTTTAATTCCATTGATGCTACGTAACTGCACCATGTCCTTGATGCCCATAGCCCAGATTTTTACTTAAACATATTTCAGAGTGAAGTGCACATACACAGTTCACAGGGTTTTTTGCCTTTTTGCTCAGCCACATGTGCCTGGCAGACTTGAGTGAAAGCATATGTTTTCATTTAGTCCTTTGAATAAATAGGAAACTCTGAGAACAGAGGAAAAAGTTGAATCTAATTAACTCGTTTTAATTTCAGGCGCGTTTTAAGGCTTTCATTTGTCAATCAGAGGGAGTCAATTTGCCACTTGTGAATTATTTGAATATGTTAACCAACATTTATGTCAACACTGAGCTCTGATAGACAGTCAGGTGGTTTAACATTGGTCTTTACTGGTCCAGAGCAGTTACTGTAAAGATTCCAGAAAACAGTGCTCCATTTCTATGCTCTGGCTAACTTCCCGCAATGGAAGAATGCTGTCGGAAAAAGAAGAATGGAAAAAAGAATGTTCATGTTAAGTTCCTGCTGGAGTAGAATGAATGATCTTAATTTATTCCTGTAGGGTTAAACTAGACAGATTTATGTGTGCGGCAAAACATCACACATCTACCTTGATTTCACTCTTTTTTTCTGAAAAATATAAAAGATATGCTGTACTTAAATGCATAAGGGTAGTTATCATTAAATAATTTTTGGAAATCAGTGTTTTTTTTCATTATCATTGAAATTAGAGTTTTTGTTAGTATTTTTTTATATTTCATATTTTTCATTTTTAAAGTTTTGTAATGTCTAAATAGTTTTTTTTCAGTTTCAGTTATTTTGACATATCAAGTAAATAAAATACATATATTTTATTTCAGATAAGAGTATATTTTAAGTATTTTAAAGCTGGTTTTAGTTTTAGTAAACAATGAAAACCTGATTATCTCCATCTAAAGCCATTTTATAAGATAGATAGGAATTATATGTATTTAGAGAGAGAGAGCGCGAGAGAGAAATATATTACTTAAAATAGTATTAATATTACTTAAAATTATTACCTATGCAGTTTTAAGATCTGATATAAATTAGAGAGACTATATGAATTATTTGCTGATTTTAAAATGAATTTGTGTAGTGAAGTGAAGGCAAAATGGGGCTGAAAATGGTGAAATTCTGACCTGTTGCTGGACTTAATACAATTTTCATTATACATCTTAACTTAACTTGATATTGATGTAAAAAAAAACAATTATGGACACATATGCATAAACTACCCATATACTGTTTTAAAAATGTATTTTAGAGCAAACCTGTGAAATTGTTTACATTTTCACAATCACAGCTCATAAATACAGTTCACTTAACAAAAACTGTTTGTAATGAGTTACAATAGCAAAAACAAATAAAATAAATATAAATGCTGAAACAATATTCTTTGGATGTCAGTGACCAGTGTCCGTTTCACAGTTTTTTATATTCACCACTTGTGAAAGGTAGAAATTGTCCATGGGGTCTGTGTTTGAGGCTTCTGCTAGATGTCAAGATCATCTGGCCGGGCCCGACTGCTCACTCGACTACTGGGTCGAGGTTCAAGCTCCTTGAGCAGCAGAAGATCCTTCCCCAGAGCCACTTTCTCAGAATAAGGAAAGCGATGGGTGTGACCCAGCTGGTTCTGTTCTGTACTGTAATTAGTCCAGTTCTGCTCATTAGCCTGCTTGTCATAATTGTCAGAGGAGTTGGACTTGTCGCCAGTATTTAGGTTGTAGCCCAGATTAGGGACGGGGGCCGAGCAGTCATTGTAATACCCATAACTGGACAAGTTCCTTGGGCAAGGCTTGATATTACAGGCCCTATCAAAGTTTTTCTCTGACTCTTTGAATCGATCCTTCATCCTCTTGAAAATCACGTAAAAAAACTCGAAGACGTTGAGGGCCAGAGAAACAAGCGACACGATCAACATAAAGATGATAAAAACCGTCTTCTCAGTGGGACGAGACAAAAAGCAGTCCACTTTATGTGGACAAGGGAACTTTTCACACATATAAACGGCCGACAGCTTGAATCCATAAAGGTACCACTGAATCAACAGGAAAACTATTTCAAATATGGACTTCAAGACGATGCTCACTATATATGTGTAAAATATCCCTCCTCTCATCTTGACCTTCCCGTGATCTTCCAGGCCGTACTTGAACTTCTTCATTTCAATTTTCCTCAAGAAAACATCCACATCTCCTCCTTTCCTCTGGATGTCTCGTAATATCTCCTCCTTTCTATTCCATTTCTCTTCCTTGTGCATGAGGAACATGACGTGGCTGAGGTACAGAAGGGTCGGCATGGACACAAATATAATCTGCAGCACCCAGAAGCGCACATGGGAGATGGGGAACGACTTATCATAGCACACATTTTCGCAGCCGGGCTGTAGCGTGTTGCACTTGAACGCCGACTGCTCATCTCCCCAGGCGGACTCCACAGCCGTCCCCAAGACTAGGATCCTGAAGATGAAGAGGATGGAGAGCCAGACTTTACCTCCTGTCGTGGAGTACGCCTGGACCTTGTCAAGAAGTTTCCCCAGCGCGCTCCAGTCACCCATGATGAAAGATGTTCTGGATAAGACAGGAGATGACCAACTTCAAATGAGTATTATAAACACAGATTAAGCCCAGTGTTAAACACATCCGAGTGGTCTCCTCACTCCCCATTTGACTGCCAAATACATTAACATAAGTCCTTGTCTCATCTTCAGAAATGTTCCTGGGTCAATCCCTGCTCTAAATGAATGCTCTGGGGTTTTATGATATCTCAACAGATATTTAACCTCAAAAATATCGATTTTGTTTTACTATATAAAAATCAGAACAAGTACAAAGCCTAAAACATAAATACTAAATGATAAATATTTGATTTGATATACATAGTATAATCATAAAAATACACTATTTCTGGAAAACAAACAGGATGAGGCTTAACATTTTTATTACAGATTTAACCTACTAATATATTTTAAACTACTTCGAAAAATAAGAATCCAGACTAGAAACAAAGGACCGCTATTAAAAAAAATCGCCTACCAAAACATGCATAAATACACACATGTATCATGAGCCAACTAACTTTGAACTAAGTTTAAACACATCCCCAATACATGTTGACTATGTTGTCTTGTATTTCTTACCTGGAAAGTCGTTAAAAACGCCAAACTTGTTGAGAGTTAGGATAACTTTTGTAGCACATTTCAGTGATAAATTCAAAAATAAGCAGTTTCGACATAAAGTTCTTTTCCCTTCGGCGTACGTTCTCTCATCCTATCCGTTGGAGGGAATGAGTCAGAAGAGGGAAAGCTAAACGTCAGCAAGCTCAAACTTATGGACTTCCAGAACTTTTCAATCTCCGTTATATTTTGGGAGGAAATGTCTTGGAAAAAGTGAGTGGAATGAGAGTGTGAAATACCGCCATCTGCAGTAGAATTATCAACTTGCCACAAATGCAACTACGAATGAAGGCCTTCAAAATGCTGAGGCATGTTATAGTTCATTCGTTACCATGACGACAGAAGATTCGAAAAGTTCTCTTGGAACGAATGAAGTATTCAGTTCAGATCACTTCTGAAGATACTTTTTGTAAAACAAGTAAACAAAAACAAAAGTAAATACATGAAAATACTATATATATTTTATATAAATGCTTATCTTTTATAAAAAATGCTTATCTTTTTTTCAATAAAAATCAAAACATCAATGTTTTTCACTTTTTATTTTGGAATGAATCACTACAATCACAAATCTTAACACATATATAAATGTATGTATGGATAAATTATTTAATATGATTAAGCATGATTGACTACATATACTCTTGATAGCAAATAGTCATATCTGATGTTTAAACTAAGTTCTCAACATATTTCATATACTCTTTGTATGTTGCAGAAAAATCATTTTTTGTTGAGAGAAGGGCTGAAATGAAGAAACTGATTTGGTATGGTAACTGAGAATGCACGGTTTGTTTTGGGAACCAACAATTGTTTTTCTTTCGAAACTAAACATTCGAGACCACAACTTCAGGAGGTTCATTTCCTCGGGGTCATGGAGGACCTCAGGGAAGCTCTCCTTCAACCCAGCTGTTTGGATTGGCCAACATTCTTTTCCATATTTGAATTTCCTCATCCATCGAATCCATCCAATCGACTTTCTTGCCATAGCTCTGTCCTGCAAGGGAAGAGAGAGACTGATAAAGGGATTGTTCACCCCAAAGTTTAAATTCTGTCATTAATTACTCACTCTCATATCGTTCCAAACCTGTAAGACCTTCATTCATTTTTGTCTTCCGAAAATGAACGAAGGTCTTTTTAGAAGATATTTTTGATTAATTCTGAGAGCTCTCTGACCCTCCCATAGACAGCAAGCATCCTATCACGATCAAGGTCCAGAAACGTAGAAACGCATCACAAATATCTTAATTTGTGTTCTGAAGATGAACGAAGGTCTGACAGGTTTGGAATGACATGAGGGTGAGTAATTAATAACAGAATTTTCATTTTTGGGTGAACTATCCCTTTAATGGGATGGCTTCAAGAAACCTGGCATCAGCTTTTAGATCAGGACTAACACAAAAATCAGGTTAAATATATAGATAGGTGCAAAATACAGCTGCAATGAAGAAAAGATTTTGTTACCTGTTCCAAGGCTGAGGCGCAGACCTCCCAGAAACTGATTGCTGAGTGTGTTGTGATCCCAAACAGTCAATTCGCAGCAGGCCTCGCTGAACTCCCCAGTTCTGAACCCATCATACACCATGGCATGGTTATATACAGGGTCCTGGGTCTTTTTTATAATGCGAGTCTTCTGGCGGCTTTTCTTTCTGGTATCTGGTAAAATGTAGCTAAGAAACAAAAAATTATAATTAGTGAATCTCACCTGTAAAGAATATGTCCAGGACATAATTGACCCCAAAATCAAACAAAATAAATAATACTTTTTGTGAAAAAAAAGTGTTTACACATTTTTTTACATAAAACATTAGGGCTGTCAAATCAACTGTGGTTACATGTTATGTGCATGTACTATGTATATTTATATGTATATATATATATATATATACACACATATACATATATATATATATATATATATGATTTATAACATAGACATATCTTACATATATTTCCTAAATATATACATGTAAGTGTGTGTATTTATATAAACATACACAGTAGCCTACACACACATATTTTATGTAAACTCAAAGTTTTATTTGTAAGCGCTTAATCACAATTAATCAATTTGACAGCCATGCAAAAAATACATTATTATTTATAATGTAATCTCAAAATAAGTTTTACTTAAAACAACTGCAGGCATTACAGTAATGACAGTTTTTATTTTTATTTGAATTGTACAATATCATTTCTTTTTTCTGATTCTGGGGTGAAATAAGAAAAAACACTGTATTAAAACTTTTGGTCTGATCATGTATAAAATGAGTCACGGTGAAGTTAGTTCCGTATTTACTTTTGTCCTCTAAACCAAACAACATGAATGAAATGGATCATCTGGGTTATTTCCTTTCTTCTCATGTCATTTTGATAATTGACAAAAAAACAAAAAACATGACACTTCAAACATGACAATGAGCAAGCGTGAGAGAGGGAGAGAGAGAGTTAGAGATAGAACAATGGCTTTGGCTGTTTTGAAAGTCATGTCCGTAACAGATGACAGGCACACCCTCACCACTTAACAAAAGAATCGACTCCCTGAGGCTTCAGGCGACGTAATTCTTTTGCCTCCCGCAGCCACACATGAATCTCCCCAGTGCTGTTCTTCGACCCATCTGAAATCAAATGACATGTTTAAGAGCAAATGCAGCTTGTTTGTAACAACCTAAGCTTAGGTTTACAAAATTATATGAAATGCACAGATGCAAAATTAATATTTGAAATGGTACCGGACTCTGGTGGAACATATTTCAGTGAAATTGAAAACAATCCATTTGACTCTTGTGATTCTTCAGAGGTCTATAATCAAAATAAAATATAATATACTGTTATAGCAAAGAACAAGAGAACGGAGATATCACTTTATATAAAAGAACCCCACAGGCTCTGTTCCAAAACACAAAATCAGTTAAAAGTATGTTTTTCTAATCACACAATTCTTTTAGGCAGTGTACCTTTGGCTGTAGGTTGTACCATGTGAGGGCCTCATGTCCCCAGTCCCAGGTCTTAAAACTGATCTCAACCTGCCCCAGGAACACATTTCTGCCTCTGGAGTCATTGTGCCACACGGACAGATTCAGAGTCTTATCCGGCAGCTCTTCACGCTTCACTTTGTACTGATTAGAGATTTACAGTACAGATAAGATGCAAGGTTATATTAAATGCAAATATGAAAGTGTATTTTAGTGTCACAAAGAGAAACATACTCTCAGAGATTCAACGTAAACTGGATTCACGGTCCGTTTCTTAATGGAAGTTTTCCTTTTGCTGCGACGTGACTTGTCTGGATAGAGGTAGGTCTTCGCATAACTTCAGATAGATAGATACACAGACATTCAGACAGACAGACAGACAGACAGACAGACAGACAGACAGACAGACAGACAGACAGACAGACAGACAGATAGATAGATAGATAGATAGATAGATAGATAGATGGATAGATAGATAGATAGATAGATAGATAGATAGATAGATAGATAGATAGATAGATAGATAGATAGATAGATAGATAGATAGATAGATAGATAGATAGATAGATAGATAGATAGATAGATAGATATTTTGTTTAGGTTGAGAACTCACGGGTCAGTGCGTTGTTTACGTGGATTAGCTATGGCCAGATCCTGGCACTGTTCAATCATGATAATGAGCTCTCCAACAGGGCTGTACATCACTGCAAACTCCACAGAGCCCTGCACTTCAACATTCCCAAAGTCCCCTGCGTCGCTGTACACACTCAGCACACTACTGGTGCGCTTATGGGGGTAAAAAGAACAAGATAAATCTCTGGAATACCATCTTTTTAAATTGTGCACTTGTATTGCCTTGTACTTGGATAGGAAAGTGAATGATGACAGGAAAGGGTGGGAGAGAGAGGGGAATATGGGATTGGGAAATGACGCAGTCTGTGCTTGAACCTGTGCCCTACTGGAGCACAACAGACTTTATGTGTCTAAGCATGTGCTAGACAGCAAAACATAACAATATTCAATGACGTTATGTAATGCAGATATTTTATGCCTCTTGAGGGCAATTTAAATGTATTTTTAGATGTTTAGATTTTTTTGGGATGTTTAATATCCGGATACATCTGTTGATTTACTTTAACTGCTATGGCTTTATGGTGCCTCCCAAAGAGTTCAACTTTGGCTAAACCATAAATTTAGGCCGGAATTACTTATAATAAACTGTTTATCAAGCAAACTGGCCTTTAAACATCTTTAAATATAAAAAGGTCCAGCTCACATCAGTAAGAGACAATGCACTAGCCGAATAGCCTTTTCTGGTAGAGAGATCCGACCCATAGCTGGACAGTGAAGTATCATCTGAATCAACTCCTTCATCCTGCAACACAGAAGACAATATCAACAAAAACAGCAAAGCTAAACATAAGGTTACTTTTGACAGTCAAGCAACTTACTCTGATCAACATTGCACACTACAGTGGATGATAAAAGGCATGATGAAATGATATTTCAAGTGCTGCAACAGTATAAATTATATTTCCAGGATGAACAGTAGCTCACCTCCCAAGCATCTGCAGTGTAGGAAGGAATTTTAGATGTGGATCCCTTAAGTAAAGCCTCTAGATCTGACACCCCATGTTTTTGTCCTAAAGAAATCAAAGAATAAAGCTAAAACAAGATATAAATCCATGTATATCTACTGGGAAAAATCTATCAGGTTAAACCTGAGCTTAAATGAACAGACACATAATACAGGGAGTGTCTCTCTCAAATATCAGGCCTTGAGGGCACTTCAGAAATCAGATACGTCATTTCACACTTCAAACTAACACGGTGAATCAGTCTCTAATATTAGATCTCATAACCGTTTACCTTTCATTTCTGTTGGATCTGGAGATTCAGATGGCATAATGACTATTGTAGGAATCGTATCATCTCTAGTCTCCTGCTTTGACTCCTGAATGGTGATCTTCTGCAGGACGGGTGGTCTTGCCTTTTGAGCTCTTGACAGAACACTTAGTAGAATATCTGAGTCTGTCCTCTGCTCTGTTTCAGCATTGTCCTCCTCATCTGTCACCTTTGAAGAACCTCCACCTAGTCCAGCAACATCTTCGCTTGTAGGTTTAGCAGGCTGAATTTGTTCAACACCAGTTTTGTCGAGATGTTTAGTGTTAACTTGCACTCCAGCATTTCCACAGTGCACTAATGTCCCATCATCTGTCATTGAAAGATAGTCTTGGCTTAATTCTGCTAAAACTTGACTTGGTAAGTTCTGATCATTTGATGACTTTATCTTTATTTTTTCTTTCTCTTCATGGGCATCAAGATATCTTTGCACAGTTTTGTGACTGACACTTGGTTTTGAAGGTAGTGATGACATTTTGGAATCTTCTACTACAATTATATCAGCTGTTTTATTCTGCAACAGCTCATTTTTATTAGCTTTTCCATTTCCACTGGTCGGTCATTGCCAGAATCACTGGAAGCATCTTTCCCCTGCAGAGTGTCAGAGAAATTCATGAGAATCCATTTCAATCCCCCATTTTAATGCTTTTTCAGCAGAAGAATGCTTATTGATTTGTTCCTCACCAGCTACACACTCAACTCCCTGACCTGTATCTGCCTCAGCAAGTAAACCAGCGCTTACATTTTTCCCTTTACCTCCCTTCCTGTCTGAACTTGCCTCATCATTAAGAATATCTCCGGAGACCGTCTTTCTCTTATCATGCTCATTAGCAGAGTCTGATGGGCCCAGTTTATCGCTCTCAGACTCTCTAAACATACATTCAGCTGAACACTGCTGATCTCTGCATGTACTATCTTGGAAAGCATTAGTAGACTTGTTAACCTTCTCTGAAGCTTCGTGATCTGAGTGTCTAGTCAATTCCGACTCATCACTGGTGAAAACTAAGGAAGTCTGTGGTTGATTCTGAAACTCAGTTGATAAACATCTTTCTAAGAAAACATCTTTAGGTTCAGCTTGAGATACAATTTGAAATGATGTTTGATCCATGAAATTGAAAGATGGAGGCTCTGTATTTGGACTCGATGTGTCCTGCTACTTTAAGGCCTCTGTATTCTCAACATGCAATTTTACCTCTTTTTGATTAGGTCCAACACTATTGCTTTCATCATGCACAGGTATCACTGCGTTCGGTTCGAGGGAGATCTTCACCCAGTTCTCTTCAAATGATTGGTCTTTCCGTAGTGCTGGAGGGAGTGAAACGTTTCGCCTCGGCTCTGGATTTGTTGCATGCTTTTTGGTGCCTCTTTCTGGTTTAATGTCTTGAACTGCACTGAAGAAGGGAAAAACTGTTGTTGTTTGGCCACCAGAGAGCTCTTTGGGTTGTGCTTCTGATGAGTTGCATTGTGGGTCAGTGCTATTGAGGACACGATTGCCATTGAGTTCTGCTCGTAGTTTTTGTTTTCTTCCAGTTATTCGTGGAACAGATGAAGTCTCTGTAAACATAGATCATTTGTACTGAAAAGTATGACCAGACATCACCAAATTGAACAATCAAACAATACTGTTTTTGTATGGGTTTTTTCAAATATAAACTACCATTCAAAAGTTTGGGGCGAGCAGGGGTTTTATTTTAAAGAAAGATGCATTTATTTGATAAAACAACAATCCTGAAAAAGACCAGTTTCCAAAAAATATTAAATATTAATATAAAATGTTTCTTGAACATCAAATGAGCATATCAGAATGATTTCAATGGATATTGTGACACTGAAGCCTGGAGTAATGACGTTGAACATTCTGCTTTGCATCACAGGACAAAAATAAAATTGTTTTATATAAATATAATTTAATTTGTCACAATATTTCACAATATTCCTGTTTTTACTGTATTTTTTGTCAAATCAATTCAGACTTCATGATTCATTTAAAAATCTTACCAACCCCAGATATGAACAGAAGTATAATTCTCTACGAACAAATTAATATTGCTCAATGACTAATTTATATAAAAATTAAATCCATGTATATTCAAATGATTAAAACTCACCACTATCCATAAAGTCCTCATCAGAATATCGATGATAAGTCTGTAAATAAAAAATATATAAAAAAATTAAATAACAAAAAATTTAATCAAATAAAAAACATCTCGTCTTACATTCTAAATATTCACAAAGAAATAAAATATATAAAATGAGACAAACCTCTGTACTAAGGGCTGGATGAATTAATCTAGGGTCAGCTGATGGTCTAGAGTGAACAGAACAAAATATATCATTAAAGACATTCATTGTCTGTCCTGGATTAATCTATATACTAAAGATGTACATATTGAAAATCAATCTAATAAAATACATTTTGTTTGGCATCTCAGTGCTGTAAAATAAAGGCTATTACTTTGAAAGTGTGTTGTGATCCTCCTTTTCATGCTCTTTGTTCTCGTCTAGTGTATCATTCAGGAACGGGTTGGGTTTATGAACTGAGTTAAAAAGAAATGGCAAATATAACCAGTTCTGACATCTAGATGCAAGTTCATATTCACTTAATAGAAGTTCAAGTTTCACAGTTACAGTAGCTAAGGGCAATATGTATATATCCTCCTGACTACCAGCTATGGAGTTGTGTCCTCTGTAGATGTTACATGATACAGTTTTAAGTCTGGATGTTCTGTACAGAGCTCATTCACCATGACCACGTCCTCTCCTTGGCCTTTAAAAATGGCTGACATTAATTAAGTGATCAAATGTAACACCCTTATGGAAATATGTAGTAACTATTTAAATCTGAAAGGTTTTTGAATTTGTTTGTCATAAATCAACATCTCAGGAAAATGTTATGGGCTTTCAAATCAAAATATGACCTTCTGTTCTGTTAAGACATCGATTTCATACATATCCACTGTAGAGGACACTAGGACTTAAAGCATGTTTATTACTCATTTTGGGAGACACACCAAATGAATAGAGAAAAAATTATATCAATATACCTATAAATATGAGATATTATTATGAAAATCTTGCTAATTATTACTCCCATTATTGCACTTATTTGTTCATTCTATGTTGCTCCAAAAACATATTAATATGCAAGTTAGATAAAGTTTATAGATACATTGTATATAAAAGAAAAACTCGTTAACGCCCATTTTGCATAAAGAAAAATGTTTTAAAATATATTTCACAACATAGTTGAGAGTCATCTTTATATAAAGTTTGGTATAAAAAAAATGAAAATTGACACTGACAGAGGAGGACATGGCATAACATATTAATAAAATATCATTTTTCAAAAGTTTTAATTTGTCAAATTTTTCTTATGCTCTTCTAAACAATGTAATGACATGACAAAATACTAAATTCAAAAAACTTGTTTTCCCCTGGTAGTCCGGACGATATAACTCACTCAGTAAGAATACAAAAAGTTTGAAATGACCAGACAGGTGTGGTGTATGTACTCAAAGATAACAGCATGAGCTCAATAAGGAAGGCATGAACTCCTGCATACCTGCTGTTTTCTTCCATCTCATGGAGGACCTCACCACTACTGTGACATCCGTCTGCTGCCCGTGTCGCTTGACCTTGAGCTCTTCAAACCACTCACCTGTCAAAGTCCTCAGCTGCGTAAGGTCAGGGACTGACTGCCTCAGTTTCCTGATGTTATAAAAACAGGAGAATTCTGTCATAAAATACCTTTTAAGTTGAACAGAAGAAAGAAACTCATATAGGTTTGGAACAACCTGAGGTAGAGTAAATAATGACAGAATTTACATTTTTGGATGAACACTCATTTTATGTAAGCATAGTTAACCCTTAGAGACTGACTGTAGCAATGCTATTTTCACTAAATATGGGTCAACAGATGCTCACACTTGGTTTATCATAACAACAAGCTGAAGTATGGCAGCAATATTTTTACAATTTTAATGTGCCACCATGCCAACTGACACCACTGCTGACAGTTTTGGATCAAATTTAGCAATTTTCACGGCATTAAATTTAGCCAGTTTAACGGTAATATTTTTTCTCAAATACCAATGTTTATATATATATATATATATATATATACACACACACACACACATGACAACACTCAATAAATACACACATATATATATTTTTATAATTATTGAATTAAATTAAAATACAAAATAATTCAATTAAAATGTATTTTAAGTAAATAAACAATCAAACGACCAGTAACTTCCTAAAAACGTTCGTGGGGAAAAACAGGAAAATACCAGTATAAATATATTTAGTATACATTGCAGTGTTTGGGTTTCTGTGGTAAGCACTAAGCATGCGTACTTGTACAATACAGCTCCACATGAACCGTCCTGCAGACTACAGTGAAGGTCAAACAACCATTTCCTACCTGACTCGTCCACTCTCCAGTCGTTTTAAATCTTCATCTCTCAGAAGCACTTGACGGATGGCTGCCTCTTCCCCAGCAGACAGAAAGCTCAAGTCAATCAATTCCAGTGCACTTTTTGATTGTTTCATCCTGGTCAATAAAAACAAACGCTTTCCAGCAGCAGAGAACTGTTCCCCAAGGTAAGCTGACAAGAAACAGCCGCGTTTACCTCAAATCAGAAATGTGTCAACCCACGTTCAATCCGTATGAATCCGCGACTGCACAGGTAACCTCAACCCCTCCTGAGGTGTTCAACTGCTTTCGCGGGATTGAGGAAGAGTTGCTGCTACTTTTAACGCGTGTCACAATCATTCACATTCACACAGTGTAAAAAAAGCACGACGTGACGTCATCCGTCAACATTCAGTTTGAGAAGAGTTAATGTTTCCCTACCCATGTCCTTCAGGAGTAACCAAGTTTCCTAGACCACAACAAATAGAGGCGAAGAATAATGTTTTACTGATTATAATTATAAATAAAGACATACAACTTACAAAATATTATTAAGAATATGCATTGACATTTACTCATGAAGTACCTTATTTTTCCTCATCCAGAAATAAAACTATTAAGCAATGTGCTGTTTGTGCTGGAAGACACACCTGATTCATGTTCCAACATGCTTTTCTGCTGTCAAATTGTGTGAAAATGACAGAACAAACAAGAGGAAGTAGAATGGTTGAAGACCATCAACGTCAAGAAGGAAGATGACAAGATGATATCATCTTTATTTTGATGATAATATTTGTGGTTTCCTGTTACTTGGCTTTGTGCGTTTTCACACAGGATATTAGAGACATATTAATCTATGCTTTCTTTGCGATTTTAGGGGCCGTTTTGTAAAGACAACCAAGATTTCAGAACTCAAAATGTATATCTCCAGGATCCTTTATAGGTGTGCATTAGCAGTTGACTTTGGTGTGTTGCTGAAAGCACAATGTTGACCCACACCACACCTTTTAGATAAATATTTTGCAATGTCTTGTAATCATTTACTGAGTATCACACAGGTAATAAGAGCCCAGCAGCTGAAAAATATAATTTTTGCTTATTGAAACAAGTACTCTTCGCTGCAGACTGTAGTAAAATCAGTACAAATATATCACTCAAACACCAGTAGATGGCAGTAATTACCCAACAAAAGCACATAAAGACTTTGTGTGACTTGAGTTTTCATTGATAAATCAAATCTATGTCTGCTGATCATTCTCTCTCTCTCTGTGTGTGTGTGTGTGTGTGTGTGTGTGTGTGTGTGTGTGTGTGTGTGTGTGTGTGTGTGTGTGTGTGTTTGTGACAAATGAGGACATACATTTGTATAATGACATGGGTATGAAATAGGTATTACAAGGAGAAGGGGACTTATGAGGACATTACCCCATGTCCACATTTTTCAAAACGCTTATAAATCATACAGAGTGAGTTTTTTGTATGTGCTGTTTTTTTTGTAGGGCAACAGCACATACAGTTTGTACAGTATAAAAACCAAAACGTGTGTGTGTGTGTGTGAAAATATATTAATAATTAATATAATAATTTAATTATATAATATGTGTATAGATACATAATTATATTATATATTAATATAAAAACATTATGTAATATTATTGCATGTATACACACAACTATTGGCTACAATACTCCTCAAATACATTATTATATTATAATATACAAATATAAAATATTTTTAATTATATTATTGTCTGTATACACACAGCTAACAACGCATCACTCATGACATGAGCAAACTACACTCGTTGGCGTGTCTTAGGTCGCGTTATTCTTTGTTTTGTCGATAATTCATAGGCCCGTTTGTATTTACATCACGTATCTGCAGCAGAAAAGCAGTCTGTGAGGTAACCGTACTGCTCTGACGTCATTTACAACTCTCTCTCCTCGCGCTGCATCCGCCACAGTGCGCGAATGTGATGATGGTCGAATGTTACATTTCAACGCTCAGTTACTTCATTATCACTCGGTTCCCGCCATTGACGACTGACTGATGTAGACCAATAACAACCACATCTGTCACGTAGCGCTAATATCAGACGCTAAGAATATTGATTGTGTGGAGAGTCAGTCGCATATCGACACGTATAGAGAAACAGCATGATGGGGTTACATGAATTCATATGGATGACAGGTATAGTGATGGCGCAGGAGCATCATTAACCTGCGTGTAAGGGATTTGGGATCGTGACAGTACGTGAAGATGGCGACGGGCTGGCCGCCGCCGTACAGCGCTGCTCCGGGCATCAATCCCCCGCTGCTGCTGCTTCTGCTTCTGGATCAGACACCAGTCCATCCTCCACATCCAGCCATTCACTTTACGAATCCGCGCTGAACATGGAATACACTCAAGATCTGCACCTGAAGATGAGTAAAAAAATTGCACAACTCACGAAGGTAGGTAATATCACATTGCTTTTATTTTGATAACAGTATCTCAACTTTAATATGAAAACACTGTAAGCAGGATTCTGCATGATCTTTAATCCTTATCCCCCATAGAGATGATGCCCCACATATTGCAATTTTTGCACTGCAGTATTTTTCCCCTGCAAAAAAATCTGTTTATAATCCCAGACAAGGTTTGCAAAATGAATTTAATCTGTGATTAATTTTGTGCAAAAATAATTCAGCAAGGCATTTGACATAATGAGACTATAATGCAGAAATAATCAGTCAAGTTTATTAACATACATATTTATCAAAAGTGCATATGCCTTATCAGTTTTTACCTCTGATTTCATTTAGTTGTGTAATTTATTCTCAACACGAGAGCAATCTTTGCTTTGGATTCAAGATTGCGTGTTCACTGTTTTTATGCTTAGTGTCCCAGACCTAGATGTGTGAAAACAATAACAATATTTAACCTCTTCGTTTCCATTTCAGATGCTTTTAATATGTTCTTTTGATGTAAACAACATCCAACAGACACATTTTTTTTAAGATTGTACCAAAAAGTAGGCATGCATTTCACAGAAATGTGACTGGTATTAAATCTAGTAGTGTTTCTGCCTGAGGTCTCTTTGAACACAACAAAAAAAAATCATTTTAATGTTTTATGTTTTAATGAAATAAACTATACTGTGTTCACCAGGTTTATTTTATTTTAGTTATTTACAGTGTGTGTGTGTGTGTGTGTGTGGGGGGGGGGTTATTTGATCCCCTGCTGATTTTGTACGTTTGCCCACTGACAAAGAAATGATCGGTCTCATGGTAGGTTTATTTTAACAGTGAGAGACAATAACAACAACAACAAAAAACACATTTCAAAAAGTTATAAATTAATTTGCATCTTAATGAGTGAAATAAGTATCTGACCCCTTCGCAAAACATGACTTAGTACTTGGTGGCAAAACCCTTGTTGGCAATCACAGAGGTCAGACGTTTCTTGTAGTTGGCCACCAGGTTTGCACACATCTCAGGAGGGATTTTGTCCCACTGCTCTTTGCAGATCCTCTCCTAGTCATTAAGGTTTCTTTCAAGGCTAACATTTGGCAACTCAAACCTCCAGCTCCCTCCACAGATTTTCTATGGGATTAAGGTCTGGAGACTGACTAAGCCACTCCAGGACTAGGGCTGTGCAATTAATCGCATGCGGTTAAAGCCGCAGTAAAGCCGGTTCCGTAATTGGCAGTAAATCGCCATCACCTGCTTTCA
Source organism: Gymnocypris eckloni scoliostomus (assembly GCA_027564155.1). Lineage (NCBI taxonomy): Eukaryota > Metazoa > Chordata > Actinopteri > Cypriniformes > Cyprinidae > Gymnocypris > Gymnocypris eckloni. The sequence goes on from CM050428.1 coordinate 20,748,455, forward strand.
AATGACCGGTGTTCTGTTGATTTGTGCTACCCTGTCAGATTTTGCTACCTCATTAAAACAGTGGGTAGTACAATTAGACAACGAAAAATTCTACCTGTTAAATTATGTTTTATTAAATTTGCTTCAACTTAAAATTCAAATAAATGTATACTTTTGTGCACTCAATCTACAGCCTGGTGCATCAATCAGCTGTTGCAACACCTTACGGAACTATAATTATAGAATGAACATCAGTCCAGCGTGAGAAAAAGGATGCAATATTGATGCACGCATGCGGCCGGTAGAACAATCTGACGGGTAGGATAAAACATCACACACACAGCAGTTAATACACAGAGCTTGACAAAAACATATCGCGTTCATAATAAGCTGAATCGCATTCAATTTATAAAACATATTGTCATGAAACGGCTCTGTCTCACCTCCTGTTGCCTTTTGCATGCAGGTGCATTAGTGGCCCTGGGCGGTCTATCCTTTGATGCGGCACAGTTGCCCTGTCCCCTCAGCAGAAAAACACCCCCAAAGCATAATATTTCCACTTCCATGTTTGACGGTGGGGATGGTGTTCTTGGGGTCATAGGCAGCATTCCTCTTCCTTCAAACACAGCGAGTTGAATTGATGCCAAAGAGCTGGATTTTGGTCTCATCTGACCACAACACTTTCACCCAGTTCTCCTCTGAATCATTGGAAAACTTCAGACGGATCTGTACATGTGCTTTCTTGAGCAGGGGGACCTTGTAGGCGCTGCAGGATTTCAGTCCATCACCTAGTGTTCATCATCAATAGTTTTCTTGGTGACTGTGGTCCCAGCTGCCTTCAGATCAATATGATCAAGATCCTCCGTGTAGTTCTGGGCTCATTCTCACTCATGATCATTGAAACAGGTGAGATCTTGCTTGGAGCCCTAGACCGAGAGAGATTGACAGTTATTTTGTGTTTCTTCCATTTGTGAATAATCGCACCAACTGTTGTCACATTCTCACCAAGCTGCTTGGGATGGTCTTGTAGCCCATTCCAGCCTTGTGTAGGTCTACAATCTTGTCACTGACGTCCTTGGACAGCTCTTTGGTCTTGGCCATGGTGGAGAGTTTGGAATCTGATTGATTGATTGCTTCTGTGGACATTTTGTCTTTTATACAGGTAACAAACCGAGATTAGAAGTACTCCCTTTAAGAGAGTGCTCCTAATCTCAGCTCCTTACCTGTATAAAAGATATATGGGAGCCAGAAATCTTGCTGATTGATAGGGGATCAAATACCTATTTCACTCATTAAAATTCAAATAAATGTATAACTTTTGTGAAATGCGCTGTACCTCACTGTTCAAATAAACCTACCATTACAATTATAGAATGATAATTTATTTGTCAGTGGGCAAACATGGGCAAAATCGGCAGGGAATCGAATACCCCCCCCACACACACACACACACACACACACACTGTATTACTGTATTAGTAAACCATAAAAAGGTCACAAATAAAATACATTTTAACTTAAATTTAAATATAAAAACTATATTGACATATTTAAAATAATGTCTAAAGCACAACAAAATGACAAAAAATGTACTAAAATTAAAATGAGAGCAGAAAATCTAAAATACAAATTTGTTCAAAATATTAATAAAATTACAATAGTATTTCAATTGTACTAAACTAACAAATGCTAAATATTGTGGAGCATGTTATGGATTTGAAATTGTGTTTGTATGTTCTCACAAGATTATCAGTCATTGAGTATAAACATGATTATTAAATGGTGTATGTTTTCAAGCTATTAAAGTACCCTTGAGGTTTCAGCTTCAACCAAACAATTTACTTAAATTCACATCTAATCCATTTCTTCAATATGGTAAGATTTTTTTTAAATCCAGTTTTATTGGTTTGAAACTGTCCTGGACTGTATTAATCCACTAATTAGACTAGGTAGAGCTGCTTTGCATAACTGTGTGTTCAGCTGTGCAGAATAGGGCATCCTTACAGTATGTTAATAACATGGATGCGACAGAAAGGAATCAATTAAAGATGAAAAGGAGAACAGCAGCGCGAGAGCAGCAAGTGAAGGTGGCTTGCTTTGATGTGCAACTCTTAAGCACAACGGAGGAGAGTCATGATTATGAAATGCTTGGCTGGAAAAACTCTTGGCTCCAAAAGGACATTTTTAATGCTGACAGTTTGGTCCAGATCAGAAAGGGTTTCAAAGAAATACAAGGAATTTGATGTGATTTACATGAGTAAATGTATACATAAATATATATTATGTATGCAAGAAGATGCATAAAACTTCTAGTCTAAAAATACACAATTAAATAGTTGTACAAGGGTGTGCAAAGTGGATATAGTGTGATGAAACAGCATAAAAATGAATGTATTCTTGCGTAATGTTCATCTTTATTGCCTAATAATGGTTAAGAGTATATTGCACTATATTGAAATGGCCAGTGGAAAGAAACCGTTTTGGTTGCCAGTGCTCTGTGATGCCTGCCAGAGGTGAAAAGAGGTTGTGTCCTTGGTCTGATGGATCCATAATGATTTTTCCTCCCTTTTATGTTGCTTTTTTCCTTTCGTTTTCTTATATGTCTGATTTGGTGGCTGAACCAAACCAGACAGTTATAGAGGCAGTGTTGGGTGTAACGCGTTACTGTAATTAAATTACTTATCTACCGAAAAAGTAAAGTAAAGGATTACTGTTCATTTTTAGGTAATTTAATTAGTTACTTATAAAGTACTTGCGTTACATACAGTAAATAATTTAAACAGTTCTAAAATCAATTTTGAATTTGAAATCTGAATTTAAAGATAAAATTGAATGCAGCGGCTTTAACCCTCCGCGCGCCGGCTCGTTCACTTTCAGATTTCCCTGATTAACAGAGAAACCTTAAATACTCAGATACATAAGACATATTTCTGATTATGTAGTCCGTATGAAAGCGAGGTACAGTCTTTCCCGTATCTGAGCTCATTATATACAGTCATCTGTGCACAAACACCTAGATACCAAAAAAAAAACATGAGATTCGTCTAATTTTCATCATTTTTAAAAGAAGACCTACTAAGAGGAATTGACCTCATAAGAACAGGATCTGACATGGCTTTATTCAGCAGAGAAGATCATTTCTGTCATTTATTCTTACCTACATTAGTTAACTGTTATTTTTACATAAACCTGTATGGATTTTACTAGTTGGGCTTTTCCTGAACATCTTGCCAAACTGAAATGTATTGTTTAACTTTTAAGCTTTTTTGTTATTCAGATATTTCTATTTGTTAACCAAAGAAGGTTACTTTTTTATAACAAAGTTTGAGTATTACAGTTGTTTTTAAGCTAAACGGCTAAACTATTATGTTTGACTCAAATTGAAAGAATAAAGAGTTGAATTTCTATTAAGGTTTATATGGATTTTATGATGTAGCCTAATTAGCAATTTGAGTAACTAAGTTACTTTTCAGACAGAGTAATTACTAAAGTAATTTAAATACAATATTGATGAAGTAATTAGTAACTGTAATGAATTACTTTTTGAAAGTAACTCAACACTGTATAGAGGTTTGCAAGATGGACACATGTGGCTTGAAGGAGTATTTCTTGGCTTTAAGCAAGACACTATGGGCAAAACCATTGTTTTTGTCATGCATTTTTGAGATTTTATGTTATTTTGCTTCCATAACTTGACTTCTTTCGGGCTAGTGGAAAGAAAACATCCAAAATAAAACTTTAAGTGTTTATTTTATGATATTTTATCTGTTTGCATCCGTGGATTTCAAATATAATGATTACACTTTAGAACGGGGAACACACATTCACTATTCAAGTTTTCCCCAATAAACTGCTAATTTGCTGCTTATTAATATTTAGTGAGGTTGCTGTTAGGTTTAGGTAGGATTAAGGGATCTAAAATATGGTCATGCAGAATAAGGCATTAAAATGTGCTTTATAAGTACTAATAAACAGCCAACATGCTAGTAATATGCATGCTAATAAGCAAGTTAATAGTGAGAACTGGTCCTTAAAATAAAGTTTTACCATAGAATACATATCCCATTTTCTCATAATGATTTTTTTCTTGTACTTTTCATGCACTGAGGCAGAAATCTCCACTTCAGCAGCACTTACAACACATTTTTACAATTCAATTCAAGATTATTTGTATAGCGCTTTTTACGATACAATCGTTGCAAAGCAGCTTTACAGGAAATTACGTTTCTACCAAAAATGTTGGACTATCTGTAGCTTGTTTATTGAAGATGCAGGACAACCACCTAGCAGTGCATTACAATAGTCCAGTCTAGAGGTCATGAATGCATGAACGAGCTTGTCTGCATCAGAAACACTTAACATGTTCCGTAGCTTGGCAATGTTTCTAAGATGGAAGAATGCTGTTTTTATAACATGGGAAATATGATTTTCAAAAGATAGGTTGCTGTCTAATACAACACCCAGATGTTTGACTGTAGAGGACATAGCAGGACATACAGTTGTACAGTTTTATTCCTGTCTACATTCTGAAGGTGTTCAGAGGGGTTTGTTTATATATCATTCACCTGATATATAATTAACCTTTTATGCCCAAACATTTTTTTTTTTTTTCAGCTGTTGACAGCTTTTTCTGATTGACCGTTTTTACTGAGGGGTTTATTCATATATAATTCACCTGATGTATATTTAACATTTTATGCCTAAAATGTATTTTAAATGAGAAAAAATGTGTATTTAACACTATCAACAAAATAAAACAAGATTTTTGAACCTAGCTTTATCCATTATTCAGATTTCTGTTCTGGAAATATATGCAAATCAGTGCATATTTAATTAGACAATGCCTTATTTGCATATTTGCACATTACATTTACAAAAACTTGTAATACAAAACAATTGTGCTAATTATTTGGGACTAATCAACTGCAGAAATGATCATTTACTCACCCTCATGCACTTCCAAACCTGTATGTCCACTCTGGAACACAATAGAAGACATTTTGTTTTATATTCAATGGGGTCAACTTTCATTGTATGGACAAATAAAACACTGAGATTTTTTTTTAAATATGTGTGTGTGTGTGTGTGTGTGTGTGTGTGTGTGTGTGTGTGTGTGTGTGTGTGTGTATGTGTGTTCCACAGAATAAATGAAGGTCTGGTCTCCATACCATACCTTGCTGCCATGTGTTGCCTTGTGTTGGATCTGCCAATACTTAATATAAATTAACTTTAAGGTTTAAAAATGACTCATAAGCGGATTATTCCATGTGAAATAAATTACAAAATCTTACTACAGCTGCTGTTTTCAGTAAACATGAAGACTGATCACATAATCGCTGATTTTAAGGGTGCTGACCGCTGAGTTAATCACAGAATTTTAGAGGGAATGAAATGAAAGACAGATAGGCTGTCTAGAAATGAGACAATGTTTCAAATTTTCTGCAGCTGTATAAAAACTGATTCTTCATCACCCGTGTTTCTCACAGGTAATCTATGCCCTCAACACGAAAAACGACGAGCACGAAGATGCCATCCAATCTCTGAGGGAGGTCCATGATGAGGAGGTTCAGCACATCCTGACAGAGGCTCGGGAGAAGATCTTTCACTACAAGAGCAAGATCGGGGATGAGGCCGACCTGAAACGGCGCCTGCAGTCCCTGGAGGAATCTGTGGAGCTGCACGAAAACATGAAGCGCCAAGTGTTGGCCGAGTTCGAGATGTACCGGCAGCGCGTGGAGGACACACAGCTGTGCACGGAGGCCCAGCACACACAACGTGTGGTCTCCATGTCCCGTGAAGTGGAGGATATGCGGCACGAGTTCGAAGAGAAGCTACGCTCCTTCAGTCAGGTGCAAGCCCAGTTTGATCAGGAGAAACGGCGGGCGTTGGAGGAGATCAAGTCGGTCCACTGTCAGGAAGTTCAGGAGCTACTGGAAAGCCAGCATAACCAGAGTGCATCCTCCAGCCTTGAACAGGAGAAGCTGGCCGAGCTGCACCATACGGAGCTGGAGTCGCTCATGGAGCGAATGGAGAAGCTGACGCAGGACAAAGTCCGGCTGGGGGAAGAATACGAGGCCAAGCTGAGAAAGGCTCAAGGGTTCTATGAACGTGAGCTGGAGGCCATGAGGCGAACGCAGCAGCTCACCACAGAGAACTTGCTGGCCTGGAAGAGGACGGAGGTGGAGCTGAGGAAGGAATTTCAGGTGCAGGAGTCGGCGCTTCAGAGGACCCTTTGTAAACTCCGTTCTGAACTCCACAGAGCTCAGGACGAGGCGCGAGAAAGCAGGGACAAGACCAACAGACTGCAGTCGTCTCTTAACAATGCAGAAGTCACAATTAAGGTAATGACTTGAACTTGTCAGTACATGGAGATTCATTGAAGGGTGTTGCTTTAACTCTAGGCACACTTTTATTAGGTTAATCATTAAAACTGTCAGATTTTTTTTCTGTTATATTACAGTCATATTGAAAATGTCTCAGAAATGTCTACATAATTTAATTGTATTACTTTTAATATACCTTTTATTGTTTTACCCTTTTCCCAGACAGAATTTCAGTCTAAATATGAAAATCTATCATAAGTATTATTATTTTTTTATATCTATCATCTAAACAATAAGCGAAGTAAACCATTTTAATGTACACTACCTTTCAAAAGTTTGTAGTCGCTATTCTTTATGGTTTTGAAAAAAGTAATTATACTCACCAAGGCTTCATTTATTTGATTAAAAGTACAGTAAAAACTGTAATATTGTGAAATTTTATTACAATTTAAAAAAACTGTTTTCTGTTTTGAACTACAATTTATTCCTGTGATGGCAAAGCTGAAATTTCAGCAAATTATGAGTATTTTTTACATAAGTGCCCTTGTCTACAAGAAGAAATGTCATGAGACAAAGTATAAAAATGTGATGGATAAAAAAGTATATTGTGCATTTCCAAACTGTAATTTCACAAAAAGTGTGCAAATAATATTTAATTGTGTGTATTTGGAATACATAGAATTCTAGCTATCAGCGTTAGTAAGAAAAAAGAGGCGGTTTATGTATTCTGATAGTTTAAAATGTGATGTGATTTCCATTAGAGAATGCTTTTGAACACAGTACATGTCTAAGATGTGTTGGAAACTAGGCAGTTGTGAAAATATTTGTGATGGTTCTCCTGTGATGCATGTATGTACATTGTACCTGAGCAAATTGCATCAGTGTATAAGTGTAAAAAGTGTGTTTTTACATAGTAAAACATAGTAAAAGTGTGTACTTTACATGAGTACATAGGGCCAGAATAAGCCATAGTTGAACAAACACAAAATGTCTTTGGTACTTACAATTTACAATAAATAATCAAATTAAGTAAACGTCATTGAGATGAGTTTGTAAGTTTTGATGCTTTTTAAAAAATAATAATGAATGTCAAAAAGGTATATTTTTGCCATTTACAGGAGTTACACAAGCAGCTGGAAGAGGCCTTACAGGATGGAGAGATTTGGGAGATGCAGCTGAAAGATACAGAATATGAGCTGGACGGAAGCAGAGATCGAGTTCAGCAGCAGGCCAATGAAATCCTTCACAAAGCCAGTGAGAATAATGTCATGACCAAATTACATTTTCCTTCAGCATATAACACTGCATCACTCAAGCTCATATAACACTGCATCACTCAAGCTGCAGTGTGAGAGGTTTTTTAGAGAGGTTACAGTTTTGTGATAGCTTGGCAGAGATGGATTTAACTCTGTTTTGCCCGAATGTACATTTGAATTCTACATAGTTTTTGTGTTTGCGATTGACTCCTTCATGTTCACAAATAATATACCTTTTTTTTTTTTTTAAGGAAGCGTTAATCTAACAAAACACCCATGTATTTAATTAACAGGTCAGATAGGCTCTCTGCAAGCAACCCAAATGGGCCACGAGGCCACTATCAGGGATCTGGGCTCTGAGCAGAACCGGCTGAAGGAGAGGATCCTACAGCTGGAGGAGGAGAGAGAAAGACTTCAGAAACAGATTCAAACACTGGAAGAACAACAGCAGCAGAAGATCCTCAACTTGGACAAGGTAAATCACTTTTCACCTTTTCTTTTTTCTTAAAATAGGCAGAGGGGAGGCAGGACTAAAAACCTGTTTGGAAGCAATTATTGATTTTGCAAGTGTTCCAGAAAGCCTTGCTACTGTTCAAAAGATTGCAGTTAGTAAGTAATACTTTTATTACATAAATGCTGTTCATATTTTTTTCTGAATCCTGAGAATCCTGAAAAAAATCCACCAAATTTTCCACATAAATATAAAACAGCACGACTGTTTTCATCCCTGATAATAATAAGAAATGTTTCTTAAGCACCAAATCAGCATATTAGAATGATTTCTGAAGGATCATGTGACACTGAAGACTGGAGTAATGATGCTGAAAATTCAGCTTTGCATCACAAGTAAAAAACTATTTTTTATATAAAATATATTAAAATAGAAAACATTATTGTAAATTGTAATAATATTTCACAATATTACTGTATTTGTGATCAAAAGTCCTAAAAGGTCCTAACATCCTTTATTGATTGCCAAAGGGAGATGAAGGTGTTACAGCATCAACAGAAAAAGACATTACATAACAATAACAATACATTCAATCAATAATCACAATCTACATATTTATCACAGAGTTCCATGCCATGATAGGCTACATTGATGAAACACCAAAGACATTCAGAGGGACCCATTCCCTCCATTATTCATTTTATGATGATGCATGATAAGTATGGGTTTTCTATTGACAGATTATTTGATCTTTACATTTAGACCCCCGATCTTGAATATTTTGTTACATCCCTGGGACTGGGACTATATACTCATGCATGCCAAATATGGTGTACACAAACGGTTGCTAAATAGCGTTTTGAAATCGGTCACTGCCAATTGGAAACAATTTTCATGGTATTCGAAACAAGGTATCGAGATTTAACAAAGTGTAAATGAAGCTGTGCTGTTTTGGCAGTTGCTTTGTGAGGAAAAGCAGAACTATGAGATGGAGCTGGCACGAATCAGGGCCAAATACGAGGAGGAAACGGCCTGTCTGAAAGAAAGCCAAGCAGAATCCTTAGAAGAGCTCAAGGAGAAGCACCGAGTCCAGCAGGAAAGTGCTCGCAATGCCGCTGAGAGAGAGAAGAACCAGTTGCTCAGTGTAAGAACATATATTTTATTTTTTTACCATGAATTCAGTGCTTAAAGCAATTGTTTACCCCAAAATGGAAATATGAATATTTACTCACCTTCAGGCTATCCAAGATGTGAGTTTATTTCTTCATCAGAACAGAATTTGGAGAAATTTTGCATTACATAACTTGCTCAAAAACACCCAGCTTTTTGCTTCATAAGATGTTAACTGATGGTCTGAGTCGTGTGGATTACATGTGGATTATTGTGATGTTTTTATCAGTTGTTTGGACTCTTATTCTGATGGCACCCATTCACTGTAGAGTATCCATTGGTGAGCAAGCGATGCTAAATTTCTTCAAATCTACATCTTGGATGGACCGAGGGTGAACAAATTTTATTTTGGGGTGAAACTTTTAATTAACATGAATATTTGTTCATATGAATTTAGATCTATAATGAGCTTTAAGTTGTTGCTCTATTTGCATTTTCGCACTAGATATTCACTCCCTTGTGTCCTCTTTTGGTTGTTGTTATTTCTCTGTGTTCTGTTTAATAAAAATAAACTGCAAGGTCTTAATGCAAAACAAATTAAAAATATGAATATTTAGTCCTATTAAACACAACTGGTGGATTATCACTGTTCCCAAATCATCTATTGAAACCCTGAGAGCTATGCCAAATTACATTTTCTGCTCCTCGTTGAGGGGTGTTGATTAGGCAAAGAGCCGTTTCTCATTGCAGTGATGACAATATGACTATGATATTATTTCCACTGTTTTTGTGGCACTCCATAAAAATAGCTCTTAATCACGACAAATATGGAGACTAATCTTCTTGTCATCTCATGACAATCATGTCACTTTATTTTTTGAAATCCTCTGTGCTCAACAAAGCTCTTTTAGAGCTTCTGTGTAATTACATTGAAAATCACTCCACCTGTCAGCAGCAGATTGTCCTACTCAGGGCCGTCCCTAGCTGACGCGGGGCCCGGTGCAGGTAGTGAGCGGGGCCCCCCTTGGTCCGTTTGCGATCGCTTTCCTGGGGGGAGGTTCCTGAGGGGCTTTCCTGAGGGGCCCCACGCCCCTCACAGCGTGGAGCGTGTTGCGACCGCACCAGTTGCACAGCCCACAGGACGGCCCTGTGTCTGGTTCCACCCCATCATTTCTTTGGCCTGCTATGACATTTCTGATGTTTTCTCTTTATTTATACTTTCCCAGGAGATGAGTCAACAGTTTGAAATCCGGTGTCTGTCATTGGAAGAGCAGAGAAACCACCTGCAACAGCAACTGGAGACCATGCGAGAGGAACTGACTACCAAGCTCAACATGGCCAACCAAGAGGTTTAAATGAACAACTATGTATTTTTGTTTAGATTCACTTTTCGGCTTCAAAACACAGTAGCTAGTTTTAGATTTTACATTTTTTGCCCGTGTCCAAACTGGTTTAATCAGCTGCATTACTAGCTGGTGTGCCTCGTTTTGAACTGGTCGATCATTTAAGTCTAGCTGGACAAAGCTGAGATGGTTAAAATGGTTATCTTAAACCAGCAATAAACCAATTGTTTTCATGTTTTTTTTCCCAGTAGCTGTTTATGCTATTATAGTTAACACTAATATTAATCTTGCCTGTTTCCAATGTCAGCCTAATATGACAACTTGTAATTATTTTTCATGGATCATTATTTATATATAGTATATATTTTTTATATATTATAAAACATATATATTTTATATTATATTGATTTTTGTAATTGAATCTGATATCATGAAATGGTAAAAGTGAAAAAAAAAATTGTAGTATTGTTAACTAATGTAATTTCCTCTTTAAAAATTATGTGTTTATTATTTTATTTATTACATCAAGACATAAACTGTATGTAAGGAAATCTACTGCATAGTAAGAACGACCTCCATTTTGTAATGTTATACATGTGTTTGGCCATTTCTTTTGGCTTTTCTCAGGTGTCTCATTTGAAGGATCTTGTGAAGGAGAGTGAAACAAATCTGGATACTGCTGAGAACCACATCTCCTGTCTTAAAGACAACCAGGAAAAGTTTCTCATGGAGCTGGATGCCACCAGGGCAAGAGTGAGAGAGACGAGCAACCTTCTCACAGATCTACAAGTAAAGTGCTCCTCTGTTTTTGCTCCATTTATTATAAATTCCATGCATTTTGAGTCAGTCTCTCATTTTGATAGAAAAATAGAAGAAGCATTTAGAGATGTTGATATAAAATGTTCAAGTTCTTTCACGCTTTTAGAAGCGTGAAAAGCACTGACGCATCTCATCATTTAGAGGGAGAAGCGGAATTCAGCGTGGCAATCACTGCAATGGATAATGGAGCGTGGCAGAGATGTTAAAAGAAAAATTAAGCCTCATTCAATTTTTAAGACACCGCTTTTGTTCTGCGCTAAAGCCTGCGAAGTGCAGGAAGAGCATGCATGTCTAAAGACGACATTTGTGTAATCAGCTCTGCTGGAAACCGCTCTCTCCTTGCTTTTCCCATGATGACTCATTATCTGCTCACAGGAGGATATAGAGACCCAGAAACAGCAACATGAAGCCAGGGTCATCGCTATCAAAACAGAGGAAAAACAGAAAATGGACAAAATCACAGAGGAGCTGGATCTCAAGTGGACCGATGCTCTGAGGTGCTGCACGAAACATATGAGACATGCATTACTGTAGAGAAAACAAGGCTAAATACAGAGCAAGATTTGTCTGTGTACAGTGCATTAAATTGAATAAACTGTGACTGTACACACAGTGTTTAGTTTTTAGAGAGTGCACACGGCAAATCAAATCTAAAATAGGTGCAGTATGTCCTGCATCAAAGCTTGTGTCAAATCCTCTCACACATGCATGCATTTGGATTAAAATATGCTAATTACAAGAGTATAAGGCTGACATCTAATCTGCCCAATGGTACAGCAGCACACAGTATACAGTGAGCTGAAGGTTACAGAGACATCTGTGTCGTTCCTATTAACATTTTAATATCTCACTTTCAGATTCACTTCCATGCTGTTTAAGTAATGCGTCCTTGTATCTGTTTCACCCTGTCAGTTTCACCCTCTGTTTCTCTGTTTACTCTCAGGGCTGAGCTGAATGGTCTTCGGGAAGAGCTCACAGCTGAACATCAGGCGGAGAAACAGGTGGCCCTGACACAACTTTCCCAGCAGAGAGACCTGGAGATGATGGCAGCCAGGGAGAGCTGGCAGAGGAAGGTGGAGGACCTCCTGGAACAGGTAACGGAAGGTCACAGAGGTGACATTTTGTCATTTATACCTGTTGTACACATTTTATAGGTGTATTCTACACTTTTTAAATATTTTTTTTCCCAGAAGGACACTTGTTTTCAGGATTCATGTTATCAAAACTGTAACAAAACAAATATTTGTAAAAAAAACAAAAAATAGCAAACGTCTGTAAAAATCAAACAAAAATGTAAGAATTCAAAAATGTTTTTAAAAACAAAAATGGCTTATATTTGACATTTGTTGCACATTTTTGTCCCACAGTATACTCATTTTCAGGTTTCTTGTAGCAGTCATATAGGTAAACAATTGTATTCCAGAAACAAACAAAATTGTACAAAACAAACAATCATCTATAAAAAAGCTAATATTTGAAAGAATTGTTTAGGAAATCCAATGTTTGTAAAAACAGAAATGTAAGAACAAAAATGTATTGTGTTCTACACTATTGTAACTTTTTTTTTCTCCAGAAGTATTCTAGTTTTAGGTTGCTTGTAGTATAAACAGTTACATATACAGTTGAGTTTGAAAAACAAACAGAAGTGTAACAAAACAAACATTCGTAAGGACAAACAAAACATGCAGCAAACAAAACAAACATCTGTTAAAAGTAGCAAATGTTTGTAAAAATCATACAGAAATGTAGCAAATCAAGCATATATTTGGAAAAAAACATGACAACCGTAACAAAATAAACTTTTGTAAGAACAAACAAAAATGTAACCATACAAAACAAACATCTGTTAAAAAAATAGTTTGTAAAATGTATACAAATGTTGTAAACAAAAATGTAAATCAAAACAAATATTTGATTACAAAAAAGTAGCAAATCAAGGTCTTCTGTATTTAAAAGAGCTCTGTTAACTTCTGTGTAACTGGATTATTCATTAGAGCAAAATAAGTTTCTGAATATTTAATATGCACATTAATGATCATATGTTGATTGGACACCAAATACCATGAAGATTTCTGAAAGATTGGTTTTTGAACTTTACATTTACATTTCACTACTGATTATATCCTGTATAATTGCGTATGTGACGAATAAAAGAACCTTGAACCTTTTGCAGCTTAATTTGAAACTAAGTCTGTCTGGACTGCTTTTTGAGCATATTGGTATTATCTTCATACTTTTTTTATTTTAAAAGAGCAATGAAATTCATGTTTTCCATCAAATGTCTCCTTGAACATAATAATTTGGAATAGTATGGTTTCTGAGACCATAATAAGTCCCACAGCTGTGATTCTTCTTTGAGTAACTGTCAGCCGTGTATCTGTCAACATCTTTAATCCACCGTTTACTTTACATTGACGTGATGTTCTTTTCAACATTCTGATGCCGTCAAGGCTTTTCTAGTCTTGTGCAATATCAGGAAAACTTGGTGTGACTGAAAATTCTAGATTCTTAGTCAAGATTTTTAAGCAGAATACACACAGTCTCTGGTGTGTGCATCCTCATTTACCATGATGCTCTGCATGTTTGGCGCTGTCTGTAATGTGACAGCCTGCCTCCTGTAGTCTGTCTCTCTAGAGTCCCATCACTGTCGCTTATGTTAAGAGCCTCTAAAAGTTGCTGTGTCAGACATCTGTCAGCTTCTCTTGGTGTTCGTTGTCTATCTTTCGTGCTTCCTCGGGTCAGTGCCCTTGATATAGTTTAATCTAGGGATCTATAATGTATATAAATGACTGTATATCAATAGTGGCCAAAATTTACTGGCTGACATGAATAGCATATAGTAGCATAATGGCTTTTTTCAGTTCAAACTCTGTTCTGTGTCAGGTTACTAAACAGTTATCAATCTTTTGTAATACACATTCAAATTAACGCCGTCAAATTAACTCCTTTTAGTATGATTAATGATATTTAAAGAACACATTAAGTATATAAAAATATCACAATGAATCATTATATCCTTGCTCATTTGTGAATTTAGACAGATTGACAAATGGATTGCTATAGATTGCCAGTGATAGGCTTATGTTCAAAAATATGTAATAAAACAAATAATATATTGACCCAATGGTGAAGCCAAATATTTGTAATATATATGTGACGCTTTTGTCTGCCATAATAAATTATTGTCTTATATTGGGGCATTTTCTCAAAATATTACTATTCTTCTGATTAAATAGATTTTTTTTTTTTATTTTATTGACAGATGTTTTTCTGATGCCTGATTTTTTTTAAGTAAAGATTGCTACTATAGACTATTATAGCAGTAATTTTGAAAACAATAATTATATAAATTCAGTATTTAATTGATTATATAAAAGCTGTATGTAATTATAAAATAACAATAATTATCAGCCACAATTTCCATGTAGGTGCATCTCAAAGCAATAAAGGCTTCATAGTTCATCAAGGCGGACACACTTTTGTCTGTAGGGGGGTTACAGATTGGTTTAAAATCAGCTCCAGTGTGGTTCCTCAACCTCGAATAATCCCAGATTTGAAGTCCCTCAACGGTTTGTTGAGACAAATCTGCGTGTGAATTCAAATGCAGTGTAGCCCAGGCACTGAAGTCTGCCATGAAACACTCTCCTCTTGTTTTGCCCTCATTTTATTGCCTCAGCATCTATTTTCGGCCCACCATTTGCTGCATGAGGAGATTTGCTCACCATCTCCTGTTCATTTTCTTTCGCAAGATTCTTTATTATTTCTTTATCTTAGGCTTCATCTCTTTTTTATGTATTGAATCGTATGAAGATTAAGAACATTATTCTTTTAGTGGATTAGCAGTTTGAATTACATTACTTTTCTCATTTAGGGTATCCTGGGGTAATTCAGGAAATGCTGCTGAGCGGATCTGAATTAATATATTTCACTTGCATAAAACTGATGATAAAGCTAAATGGAAAGACAGCAGTCAAAATTATTGTAATAGCATGTTGCATGCAGTTGATGTCATATTTCACCTCTTATACAGGGCTATTTTCAGCATAATGATACATGTCTTATGCTGATTGATACAATTATAAATTATTTTAAAGTCAATGTTCTTGTTTTTGTTGTTGCCGTGACTTTAAATCCAAATCCCAATGCACCAATTTTCTTTTTTGGCTTCAAAATATCTGCTACTTTCTTCTCGACTGTTGCCTGCTTTACCTTCACCCAACTATAAGTCATCCGCAGTTCACAATTTCCATCTCTCAGAGGGTTCAGTATTCTGTACGAGTCTTTTGAACCTGTTTTCTGTGTTTCTGTTGTGTCAGATCTCTCTGCTGAAGCAGAGCCTGGAGCTACAGATGTCGCAGTCGAAAAGCGCGCTGCAGCAGTTGCAGGCGCAGTTCAGCCAAGAGCACGAGCACCTGGCGCAGCAGTTGCAGGAGCTGGCGCTGGAGCATCAGCACAGAGAGTGCCATCTGCAGGAAGCCCACTGCTGCGCCATGCAGGACATGGACGAAGCGCAACAAATTGAGCTTACGGTACCTGCACCTTACATACAAACATAGACATGCACAAATGCAAAACCACACAGAGTGACATGAGCATGTGAAAATATGCTTCTCTCCCAAATGCCTCTGATGTAGATGTGTGTTTCGTGAATTATGGACACTTTTGGCCCTGTGGATTTTTGGAAATTAACTTTCTTAAAATATAGTTTTCATATTTTTTCAATAGTATTTAGTATTCGAATATTTAAGAACATGCTTTGTTTTGCTGAGACTACATTTATAGCATGTATTCTATGCATTCTAAATATACATGATTAATATTGTTCGCACTTAGTATAATTTAACACAATTAAAGCTTGCCTGGAAATGCTTGTGATATTTATTTTTTTGTTTTCGTCACACATAACATCTCACAAATATTTTGATTTGTTTTTGTTTTTTCAAATAGTTTAACATTTTGTTTTTATATTCTACAATTTTAAATGTATATTTTAATGGAGGATTTTTATTGTTTATAGTTCAATTATTTAAATATTTATTTAAAAACATGCTTACTTTATTGACCGTTCAGAAGTTTGGGGTGTTTTTAATATGTTTTACGAAATGCTTACCAAGGCTGCATTTGTTTGATTACAAATATAAAAGCAGTAATGTTGTGAAATATTATTATAATTTAAAATGAGTGTTTTGTATTCTAATATTTTCAAATGTAATATATTCCTGTGATGCAAAACTGAATTTTCAGCAGCCATTACTGCAATCTCCAGTGTCACATTAATATTTCAGTTCCTTCAGAGATCATTCTAATATGCTGATTTGATACTCAATAATTATTTCTTATATTTATCAATGTTGAAAACAGTTTTGCTGATTACTTTTAAATGAAAAACATAGTTTTATTCAAGATTCTTTTTTAATAGTAGATTCAAAATCACATAATTTATTTGAAAATCATTTATTACTTGTAAATGTCTTTACTGTCACTTTTGATCAGTTTAATAAATCCTTGCATAATAAAAGTATCTATTCCTTAAGAAAAAACTGCCTGACCCCAAACCTTTGAACGGTAGTGTATGCGTTACTTGTTTTTCATATAATCGTGACATCATCCTGTATTGATTATCACCTTCACTGTCTCCTGTTCCCCTTCATAGTACTGTACATGTCTGTTTCCTTTACTCTCTGGATGTGTCACCCCTGCATTATCACCCCACACTGAGAATCTCCACTGTGCATGACATCCATATGGTAAATTACCCTCCTTTTCGTCCTTCCTTGTCTACAGTCTACTCCTAAAACACATTATGCATATGACATTTTCTCATCCAGGAAAGCGCAGCTGTTGTTTCATTTCAGAATTTTGCATTACACAGAAAATTTTAAGATAGCAAGCCCAGAAATTTGAAGCAGACACGTGATGCAGAGTCTAACAGGCTTTTCTCCATCTCGCTCAGCCTTGCGCTGCGGCCAGGAAAGAAGCTTCTTTAAGCTGATTTGGCCACATTTCGGATTACTACGTCATGAACAAAACATTAATAGTTGCTTTGATCTCCATTATTTCATGTCAACCCTTGAATGCGGTTGTCGGCGCTGCGTGTTTGAGTGGCTCTGTGGGTGGACTGTTTAAATGTCCTCTCGTCCTCCCAAACGTGGGGTGGCATGGAAGCAGCAGGATAAAGAGAAATTATCCACAAAATGGCGGAGTGTCAACAGCAAAACGGGATGATTCTCTAATTAGATGATACTGTACAGCTTCATCTAATTAGTAACTAACCCACTGTATTAAAAATCCTCTTAATTCTTATTCTTCTTCCCATATTTCTGCAGTTAATTCAGTCAAAACGGCTTAATGCAGAGGTTTAAATACTGTTTTATGGCTGCTCTAATACTAATATGATGATCTCCTTCCTAAAATACCAAGTCAGCTATAGGCTACTATATTTAAAGTCCTATTTATGCTGTGTGAAAAATGCATGATATTGTAAGGAGTACATGTTTAAATATTAAATAATTGCCATTCGTGTTGTCAATTGTTTTTATATTTTACAGTTAAAGCTATGGCTCTAAAAAGTATAAAACAATAATGAATCATATAAAAATGTCCAAATTATGAATCAATTTTGGTCTTAATTTTTTTTGAAAATGTAGAAGAAAACTCTATTTGCCTTACATGAATGTTCAGCCTTCAAAATGTAACCGGCACAATGATGTCATCATAACATTCTAAATTGTGATTGGTCACTTTTATTTTGGATGTGATTAATCAATTTGACAGCCCTAATATTTACTCTACAGTGCAAATGTTTGGGGTTATAAGATTTTAAAGAAATGAAACATTTATTTAAGCTAGGATTGCTCAACATTGCTATTAATAAAAAATGTTTCCTGAGCATTAAATCAAATAATAGAATGATTTCTGCAGAACCATGTGACACTGAAGAATGGATTAATTGCTAATGAAAGCTCAGCTTTGCATCACAGGAATAAATTACATTTTACAATATGTTAAAATTGAAAAAGCTTTTTTAAATTGTAATAATAATAATAACCTAACCTTAGCAAGCCTAAGCTTATTGAAAACGTTGGTAAGAGGTTGTGTTTTTGCTGCCTTGCAAGCTCTGACATTTTCCTCATTAAATGCAAATCTAGTTTTCTCATTGACACCTTTGTTCCCATCGCATCATGTTGCATTCAGATGCAAATGTGGTCTTTTGTTTTATGCATTGGATGTGTGCTTCTGTATTTTTCTGTCTTTATTTTCCTCTGAGTCTGTACGTGTGCATTTATGTAGGAGCTTGAGGAGCGTCTCAAACAGGAACAGAGAGAGGAGTTACACGCTTTGAGAGATGTCCACAGACAGACCCTGGAAATCCTTCGGCAGCAGTCGGACCAGGAGCTGCAGACACTGCGCTTTGAGCTGGAGGATGAGGGCAAAGCCATGCTGGGTGAGTCATGCGCTCACATTAACTACAGGATTAGAGCCTTTTATTAGGTCATTCAATTCTTATAGTATATTCATATGCACTGTTATCATGACAGCAAATAGTCATTTTAACAGCTGTTTTTATTCTAAAATAACTCACAGTACATTTATTACAGAGCAAATATTTTTGCTCAAGGGTACGATGATAATAGCTCATGGATCTCTCACTGCAGGGGTTTGAACTTACAACCTTCTGGTCACCACCTTAGAGCGATTATACTACAATCAGGCTCTTAGTAGTCTCTTAATACAAGAAAATAAGTGTGTTTAAGTTGATTTTGTTTAGCACTGGGTTTATGTTATGTTGTGTAGCTTCCCTGCGGTCTGAGCTCAATCATCTCCATGCCAGTGCCATTGAACACCTGCGACAAGTCCATTTGAAGGAGAACAATGCTGCCAAACGAGAGCTGGATGACACTATTGAGCGCTGCAAAGAACATGTGAGCATTTCTGAAAGTTACAAAGCATGATACCATACTGTATCTCGATACTAAACCCAACAGAAATGGCAGTTATCAGTAGACTTGCCATTTTGGGTTGGTGATAGATGTAGACTTGATTAATTCAAAAAAGAAAGGTATTTTGATTTATTTTGGTTCAAACTTACACTTGCATCTGGTTACTGGTGATACCCTGTATTTTCTCCATATTTGTATTTAGTAAGAAGCTTTTTCTCTCTTGGGAACCTCTGACATCTCATGCATTGCAGATAAGAACATTTGAGCCTTTTTCATTCATTGAAGTAAAGATAAAAGAAAAGAAAAATGTTATACATGCTGCCTTGGCAACAGCTCAAATTAAATAAGTTGAACTAGAAGTACTAAAACTAACTGAAAATAAAATGTAAGCTAAATAGAAATATAAAAAGCAAATTCAAAATATGAATTCATATTATAATAGTATTTAAATAAAATCAAAATAACACTGTTCAGATTTAGTGTTTTGTTTAGATTTGTGATGCCTTTTTTTCTTTGGAAAATATTTTGAAAAATGTATCAGTGCTTTTTGTGGTCTAATGTTTTTTGGATTCTCAATGATCTTCTAAATATCTAAAAGTTCATCCAAAAAAATGAAAATTCTGTCATCATTTAAGTATGATCAATACTAATAGTGAGCACTAATGAAACCAAACAGAATACCAAAAGAATCCCACATTTGAATGGGAGATTCAGCGTGAGGGCCAGGAATTTACTACCTCTGATGCCACATGGGTGCTGAAGGATCACAAATGTTATTCTATGTTTGATTTGAATTCACGTCCTGACTAAGAGGTGTCGGGCAAGGCAAAGGTGCTTGAGATTGTTTCCTGACCATTTGGGCTTGGGACAGCTGTGCCTTTTGTCAATGAGATCAATGACTACTGAGAGATTGAACCTTTATTCTGCAAATGACTTTGTCCTGGCCAGATGTGGATTCGTTAGGTTTATTGCCCTCAGCTTTGATGTTTTGTCTCAACCTAAAAAAAGTCCCTCCTCCAATCCTGACTATAAAGATACCCTGTAAAATTACTTAAGATGAGATCTTCGATGACTGCAGATAACAACACATGTCATAGAATAAAGAAATTCTGCTGACGATCGAATCCGAAGTCTCCTGGTCTTCTCTTCTGAGTTTCTACACTTTAGAAGAACAGAGTTTTCAACAGATGCTGCCGTGACCCGGATAGAGCTCCTCACCTGAATTCAGATTGAAATTTCAAGCTCAAACAACGATCTGCTTTCCACAACCAAAGGTTGGTGAGTGTCACTCTATCCAAAAGAACCTTTAAGACCAGAACAAATGTGCTATCCTCTGCGCCGTCAGAGAAGAGTTAACAGACAGCTGTAGGGTTTGGTTAACTAAGTTATCCTCTAAAAATGTCTTTTATAGAGATGAAGGTTATCCTCTGTTCAGGCAGGGAAGATTTAGCATTACGTGCTAAGATTTGTTATCCTCTGTTCAGGCAGGGAAGATTTAGCATTACGTGCTAAGATTTGTTATCCTCTGTTCAGGCAGGGAAGATTTAGCATTACGTGCTAATATTTGTTATCCTCTGTTCAGGCAGGGAAGATTTAGCATTACGTGCTAATATTTGTTATCCTCTGTTTTGGCAGGGAAGAATTGGTTATCCTCTGTTCATGCAGGGAAGATTAGCGTAAAGTGCTAGTGAATTGTGTTATCCTCTGCTTTGCCAGGAAGGTTAACAATAGTTGATCTGTGTTAACAAGTGTACCCTCTGTTGATCAGAGAAGTTTTAGTGTTTTGATTGTGTGATAACAAAGAAACTCACAAAATGTTTAGAAAGAATGCTAGACTGATCCCCACAACTGAAAAGGTGGTCTAGCGACTCCTTTGTGGTCAGATAGCGAATTCAAATCACTTTTAGGAGTGCAAATGAACATAATAGTCACTGAGAAAGTTAGACAAGAACTAACTCAGAAATATGAGATCCATCCAGACAAGACTTGGTCTGTAGATGAGTGTAAAAAGGTACTGGGAGCATGTATTCGCAAGAACAATGTGAAAGGCATTATCTGCTGCCACAGAGAATTTGGTTTAGCGCTCGCCACACAACAGTCTCAGCGTAACTCAGAGCTAGAGAAACAGAACAATGAGCTCTGTGCTAGAGTATCCTCTTTGACTAAGAAATTGAACCTCAAGAAAGCTGCAGCAAAAACTGATGTGGAGGTTAGTCAGCCTGATAACATTTACCCTGATTTACAAGCGTTTTTTGAAACAGATGTAGCTCTCCAATCAGTAACTGATGTGCCTGTAAATTCCTTCAATGTGTGTGGTGCGAGGAGGAGATCTCAGGGGATTGAGGAAACTGATAGTGTTCCTCTCAATTCTTCTGTGGTGCAAATACAAACTGTTGCCAAAGCTTTAGGTCCTAAAGATATAGAGAGACTATCTCAAAGTTTACCAGCAGCACGCACACATTTTTCTGAATTTAGAAGAACATTGATCAGTAAATGCGTCTTTATGACATGTCGTTGACAGAAGTCACGCAGCTGATGTCACAAATACTAACTGAATCTGAATTCAACAGTTTTGAATCTGCTGTCACTTCTGAACTGCGAAATGCCAGTAAGGGTGATTTAAGAGAAGGTATTTTGAAAATCCTAAAGAATATCTTAGGACCCAAAATAGATTGGTCTAGAATTACTACCTGTGTGCAAAGGAAAGAAGAAACTGTGAGTGAATATACTGAGAGATTTTGTCAGTCAGCTGTAATCTACAGTGGAATTGTTGATGACCCTGAAAGTGTGCTAGATGACAAGGGACCCTTGGTTCGTATTTGGTCAGATGGCCTTGTAGCCGAATACAGAAAAGCTTTACCATTCTTAGATCTAACTTGGTCTAACAGAACTCTCAGAAGTAACCTAGACAGGTTAACTACATGGGAAAGAGATGCTGATGTCAAAGCAAAAGTAAGAGTAGCAGCAGCGTTTAACACAACGAAACAAGACAATAGATGGTCTAAAAGAGAAAGCAAATGCAAATACTGTGAAAAATTTGGACATTGGGAGAAAGAGTGTAGGAAGAAGTTGCAAGATAGTAAAAGAAATGCTATGCATAATTCTGCTCCTTCTCAGCCTGCACACAACCCTGAAGTAGTTCCGCCAGTGACCACTGAAACTATAGGACAGTTAGTTCAGGCTCTTCTAAGAGCACAACAAGACCAGGAAAAAACTAATTATTGGGGCTGTGAGTAGCTACCTTTCCCTGTAATCCAACACAATGACCAAAGAATTTTTGTGAAAGGTAGCATAAAAGAGAAAGAGATTGATTTTTTGCTTGATACAGGTGCAGAAATTACAGTAATTCCTACAAAATTGGCACAAGGTTTAAACATCCCATACAAGAAGACTAAACTTTGTTTAACTGGTGTAATAGGTGAAGATTCAGTTTTGTATGAAACTCCGCCCATAGAGGTACAATTTGGCCCAAAAACTCTGACTACAAAATTACTATGCGCTCCATTAAATACAGGTGCAATTTTAGGCATGGATCTTCTGAGACAAATAAATCTAACTTTAGACATGTCCTCAGAATCTACTAGCATAAAATTTCCTCAGCACAGATTTCTACCAATAATGCAACCCCTCCCGAGTATGTTTTCTTACAGAATCATCCAATTTGGGCTAAAGACAAGGATGATTGTGGGTTGTTGACAGGTGTAGAACCAGTTAAATTGACAGGAACTCCACCTCCGGTCACCAAACAATATCCGATTAATAAGGAAGCTATACTGGGAATCAAACTTATTGTAGAAAATTTACTGATGCAAGGAGTGCTAGTTAAAACCAACAGTCCATGTAATTCACCCATATGGCCCATCAAGAAATCTAATGGGACATGGAGACTTACAATAGACTACAGAGTAGCCAATAAACATATTGAAAAATCACCCCTAGTGGCAGATCCATCTAAAATTTGTAATGGCTTACCATTAGATTGTAAGATTTTTTCAGTAATTGATATGTCTAATGGATTCTTTTCTGTACCGTTGCACTCTGACAGCCAGCCATGGTTAGCTTTCACAGTTGACTATGAACAATACCAGTGGACACGATTGCCACAGGGATTTCAAAACTCCCCAACCATATATCATCAGGCTGTCAGGCGTGATTTGTGTGACCCAGAATGTCCGGTAAAACAGTCCACTATGATCCAATATGTTGATGATATTTTGATTGCCTCAACAGATCATGAGGTACATCAAACTGAATTGGCATCATTGTTGGACTATTTGCATAAAAGGACACAAATGCAGCTTTCACAAAGCTCAAGTTGCTAAAAAGCAAGTCACATTTCTGGGTCAAACAATTGGTGCAGGAAATAGATCCATTACACAGGATCGAGCGGCTTCAGTCAAAGCCATACCTCCGCCTAATACCATTAAAACACTCCGCTCATTTTAGGAACAACAGGTTATTGTAGACCTTGGATTGAAGACTATGCCTCGATGGCTCAGCCTCTCTATGATTTGTTGAAAGGCCATGGTAAAGATTCAGATACTGTTTGTATGGAAGAACTTCATCTCAAAGCTTTTAATGATTTGAAAAGCACTATGTCAAGCACCAGCATTAGGAATTGCCCAATCTGATAGACCCTTTGTGCTTTATGTCCATGAACACTTAGGCTTTATGACTGCATGTCTAATGCAAGATCATGGGGCAGCTTACGCCCAATTCATTACTATTCCGGTAAACTTGACATAGTCGCTCAAGGTATGGGCCCATGCCTCAGAGCAGTACAGGCAGTTCATCTAGCGCTTCAGGCTTCATCAGGAATGGTGTTAGGTCAGACTGTAAACGTAAAATGCCCACACGCAGTGTCCGCACTAATGAATCAAGCAAAAGTCACTTCTGTCACCTCCTCCCGTTGGGGAAATTGGTTAGCAACTCTCACAGCCCCGAATATTGTTATACAGCGCACCAGTCACGAACCCATCCTCATGTATGATGTCTGCAATGACTGAATTTGTGTTAGAGGATGAAGGCGAAATGACTCATGATTGTGTTACGCTTACATATGCAGCGACAAGTGAAATAGCAGAAACTCCCATAGAGAGCATGAGAATTGGAGTTGTTTGTTGATGGTTCAGCTCAAGTTATTGAAGGTAACAGACGAGCAGGATATGCAGTAACTTCCACCACTGAAGTAGTTGCTTCAGGTCGTCTTCCAGATCATTTTTCAGCTCAAGCTGCAGAACTAGTAGCCTTAACTAGAGCATGCACGCTAGCTTCAGGATCGGTTGCAAATATCTACACAGATTCCAGGTATGCTTTTGGGGTAATTCATGATTTTGGTGTCATTTGGCAAACCAGAAAATTTCTAACTTCTGCTGGATCCCCATTAAGCATGCTGGATTAGTGAAAGATTTAATGTTTGCCATGAAACTCCCAAAGAAATTAGCAGTGATCAAAGTGAAAGCACATCTCACAACTAATACTACGGAAGCTAAAGGTAATGCTCTTGCTGATGTAGCGGCTAAACAGGCTTGTTTCTATGCAACTGTACAAGTGTGTTCAGGTAGTACAGCACAGAAGATAATTCTACCTCCTGAATCAATCGTTGATCTGTATAAAGACGTTCCTCTATATGAAGCATGGACATGGTTAGACAAAGGAGCCACTGTGGATTCATCCGGCTGCTGGACCAAAGGGGAAAGTATGTTGCTCCCGAATCACTGTTGCCATATTTGGCTCAACAAATACACAGTTTGGGTCATAGTGGTCCAGCAACGATGAATCACAGGTTCTCAAATCAATGGTGGAATCCAAAATTCAGAAACGCAGCCACTGAAACAGTCAAGAGATGTGTTACATGTCAGAAAAATAATGATGTACCAGCAGCCATTACACCAGCAGCACATACCCCAGCTCCACCAGGGCCATTTCGTCACCTGCAAGTTGATTACATATCGTTGCCCCCTTGTAAAGGAAAAACTGATGTTTTGGTAGTAATAGACAAGTTCTCAAGATGGGTAGAAGCTTATCCAACAGGGCGCGCTACAGCTGCACATACTGCTAAATGTCTTGTCACTGATTTCATTCCCAGATGGGGATTACCAGATTGCATTGACTCAGATCAAGGTACCCACTTCACAGGACAGGTAGTCAAGGAAGTGTCTAGAATGTTGAAGATTAAGTGGAACCTTCACTGTCCCTATAGGCCACAAGCATCAGGACAGGTTGAACGATCAAACAGAACAATTAAAACCAGGCTAAGCAAAATGCATCAGGAAGGAGTACCATGGGTTGAAGCACTGCCCGCAGTACTGTGTAGTATGAGAGCATCACCTAACAGATCAGTAGGACTGAGCCCTCATGAGATTATTACTGGACGCCCAATGCAGATGCCAGGTGTGATTGATCTTAGAAATGCTGATGTGCACATTGCTTCTGATGCCCTGATCGCTTACTGTGAAAACCTCACAAAGGCAGTGCAGAGTGCCAAAGAGAGAGTTGAGTCGTGTTGGCAGACTCCACCAGAAGGTGGACACACAATCGTCCCAGGTCAATGGGTCATGATAAAGACATTCAAAAACAAGCCATTAGAGCCTAAGTGGTACGGACCACATCAAGTGATGTTGATTACAGCAGCTGCAGTATTGTGTCAGGGAAGGAAAACTTGGACTCATGTGTCACATATTAAGGTTGTTCCTCCCCCTGCAGGGATAGGATAGGGCAGACACAAGAACCAGTGAGGAGCCCAGGGAAGAACCGAAAGCAACAGGCTTCGGGGGCCAACCCTGAGGTGAAGATTTCCTCATAGGCCTTTCCCCTCCATTAGTCCATCCTTTCCTCACTGTTCTTTAGGTGTCGCAGGAATTGAGAAATAGGGAAAGAAGGAACAACCATAGCAGACTATATTTTGAACAGAGGATACAACCCTAATGTTTGCAGACTCTACAACAAATACTGCTCTGTGCCGTTGGTCTCTCTTGTTTGTGTTTCTTTCTTCCTCTGTGCAGATACCATCTGATGGCTGTCCTGAGATCCATATGCACCACCCTTCTCACCTGCGGGATGAAGCCACAACCTCTAGAAAACAACCAGACCCATTGCCAACTATCACACAAGAAAGAAGAAAGAAGAAAGAAGAAAAAAAATACACAACGCAGAGACTCACATACGATCTTTCAAGCAAAACTAATTGCATGTTTTGTTTCTGTGTCAGCATGCAATTACATATAAGCAACACAGAACATGTACAATGTGCCTGTAACGATTACAAGTTACAAGAATTAACTTTTAAGTGTCTAAATTTGTATTTTTGTGAGAGTTATTAGAACTCTCAAAGAGGGGATTGAAGGATCACAAATGTTATTCTATGTTTGATTTGAATTCACGTCCTGACTAAAGCCGGGCTCACACTGTGCGATTTTTAATAGTCTTTTGCGATTGTTGCTTGTCACACTGTACGAATATGATCCCCATGTCAAACTGTAGGATCTCAGTTGTCTTAATGTCAGACTGTACGACAGTAAAACGCGACAAAACGGACGTACTCAAGAAAGACTTGTCCGGAGTTTTACGTCATCAATCCGTGACCCGCGTTCTCTCGCTATAATGGTAGCTAGCAAACAACAGCAACGTGTAGCGTTAGTTTTATTAATTACATGCCTTGATAATAAAAAGAAAAAACGAAGATGACATGTGTGGAGCAAGTCATGGCTGGGCAAAAGAAGACTTTATGGACTTCCAGTTCTACAGCGCGAACTTGAGGTAATTTTGTTATTCGAGTTTAAACATCCTATCTCTCTCCAAGCCGCTTCCTTTTAACCCTGTCATGCGGCGACCGTCATACAAGCACTCCTTTTCCCTCCATAGCTCAATACGTTTTTCTTCCTGTTGTACTGTCCACCTGACTCGTTTCGACATTTTCGTGGTTTGAAGTTGTCGCGCTAATTGCGTCATCGGGTTCAGCGCACCTATTGGTTCTTGGTTTGACGGTTGTCGTAGGAGATGTCACACTGCAGGAAAGTGTCTGAAATCTTCTGACACTGCCAGAATTTAATCGGAGGAAAAATTGATCGCGGCCATTAATCGGCTGTCGGTGGACATGTCAAACCAGCGATCAAAGACAACCGATTTTAGCCTAGGATTACAGGAATCTTTTAGGATTTTCAAAATTTGTCTCAGACGACCAAATCGTGGCCAAAATCGCACAGTGTGAGCTGGGCTTAAGAGGTGTCGGGCAAGGCAAAGGTGCTTGAGATTGTTTCCTGACCATTTGGGCTTGGGACAGCTGTGCCTTTTGTCAATGAGATCAATGACTACTGAGAGATTGAACCTTTATTCTGCAAATGACTTTGTCCTGGCCAGATGTGGATTCGTTAGGTTTATTGCCCTCAGCTTTGATGTTTTGTCTCAACCTAAAAAAAGTCCCTCCTCCAATCCTGACTATAAAGATACCCTGTAAAAATTACTTAAGATGAGATCTTCGATGACTACAGATAACAACACATGTCATAGAATAAAGAAATTCTGCTGACGATCGAATCCGAAGTCTCCTGGTCTTCTCTTCTGAGTTTCTACACTTTAGAAGAACAGAGTTTTCAACAGTGCCCTTGGTTTCAAGACATGGTTGTGGTTTCACAATATAAAGGCTTGAATCTGACTAAGAGATGAAACGAGTGCCAGGCTATTATAAAATGTCTCTAAGCTAAGATGCACTTTACAGGAATTTGAAGAATAACCACGATGAATAAAAAATGAGGTACTGAATTCTGAATTATGGGAGAGTTCTTACCGTGACTTACAGCCCTTTCCCATTTTCATATTTGATTTATAATCCCCCTCTCTGTCTGTCTCTCTAATACACACTCTTAGTCTCACTCTCTCATGTTCGTTTCACTTCAGTTATTACTTCAGCACAATTGAATCTCTTTTAATGTGACCTATATACATATTTTGAAAGCTTCTGGGTCTGGCACAAAATCTTCTAATGCTTTTTTGCTTTTTTGAAGTGAGTCACTCCAATGCAATGAAATTATAAACACTGCATTTGCCGCCTCGTTTAGACACGCAGTCATCCATCTGTTAAAGTCGATATATATATATATATATATATATATATGTATGTGTTTTAATGTTTTTGTGGATTGCCTCTGCAGGAACAAGACCTCCTAGGACGTATATCTGACCTGAGGCAGGAGGTGAGCTGCAGGAAGAACCGGATTGCCGATCTGGACCATGAAATCCACTCGCTCAATGAGACCATCGGCACCTTGACCAAGGAGTTGGAGCTCAAAGGAAAGAAGTTCTGCGGGTGCGCAGTGAGGCCAATCTGCATATCAGGTACCAACTTATTAACATGTGTGAGGATGTATGCACCTTTTATGAGGCTGTTTTAGCTTCTAGAACTTATTGGACTGTCAGCACTCAATCAAGCAACTGAAGATCTTGCTTCTCTTTTTGATTCCATTCCTCCATTTTTCCACATCACATATTGTCTTTTCTCTCCCTATCTCCGTCAATAAAATGCCAGAAAGGCCAGAAGCATAAAGAGACAGGAAATTGCCGTGCTCACAATAATACTTTCATGTTAAGGTTAGAACACATACGGTGAACAATGCCTTTATCCTGGTTTTTGATGACCTCATTTCATGCAAAAAAGACTAGAGCAACTGACATCTTATGCATGTGTAGAATCTTTTTTGGCTTTCATGAGCTATTAAATGATAAAATCCTAAAGGTCAGTCTAGCTGAACCAGAAGTTCTTATGGAGCAGATGGAGCTATATCCCACACAGAAGCACACCGCCTTCAGGCAGAGCTCTCTGGTTCAGCATCATCTCAGTTGCATTCTTCTGTTCTGATGGTATGAATGCGTCAAGGACAGTGGGAAGTGTCTGGCAGACATATACAAACAAATTAAATTTGGTTTGATTCAAATGGGCGGGTTTCTGGCTCATGAAAAAAGATGATATTCTTTGGGGAACTGAGGGAATTTGTTCTAATAAATAAGTGAGCTTGTGCGTCTCCAAACTAAATCAATTTGAATGTGTTTGTTGTCCAGAGTATTTGCTCTATTTGTTGATGCTACATTCTTAAAAATAAAAGTTCCAAAAGAGGGAAGCAGTGCCACAAAAGAACCATTTTGGGAACCTTTCAGTATACAGTTCTTAAAAAAAAAAAAAATTCTTAGTGTGAAGAATATTTTAATATTACTCCAGTAAAACCTTTTGTGCAATGGAATGGTTTCATGGATGTCAAAGGTTCTTCATGGAACCGTAGATGCCAATAAAGTACCTTGAATTTTTAAGAGTGTATGTAAATGGACAAACTGTTTTATTTTATGTAGGGCTCATGAACAGGATCTCTCTAAGCGCCTCGAGAGGGAGATTGACGAGCTGAACACTTCTCATAACAGAGGGACCCAGATCATGCTGTCAGATTTTAACAAAGCTCAGGAGCTGCTAAAAGACAAGATCTCTGCTCTGCAGATCCTGTGAGTCCCGTTATCTCACTTACAGATTGCATATCAAAACACATCGTTTTAAAGTAATATCCTCATGAATATTTCTGAAGCCTAAGATGAATCACATTAGCTCTGTTTTCAAATCCTAGCGAGCTGCCTTGATTTCTACTACAGTATCCTAACAAATAGGTCTTCTAAGGCTAAAATGGGACCTCGAGTGTAATTGCTTCTCATGATACATTTACAGTTACATTTATGCATTTAGCAGATGCTTTTATCCAAAGCGACTTATATTGAATGTATATTCAGGCTATACATTTTTTATCGGTATGTTTTTTATGATATCACGGCTAAGCTCCACACAT
Organism: Gymnocypris eckloni scoliostomus; assembly: GCA_027564155.1. NCBI lineage: Eukaryota > Metazoa > Chordata > Actinopteri > Cypriniformes > Cyprinidae > Gymnocypris > Gymnocypris eckloni. The sequence goes on from CM050428.1 coordinate 20,778,496, forward strand.
AATGTTCTAAGTATTTTTGATGCTTATTAAAGTATTGCAGTTGAGTCTGATGTTAGCATGTTGCTTAGCAAACTAAATTGCATAATATATATTAGGTGAACATTTTTATTAAATGTAACTATTTTTAACAAAACATTTTGTTGTTGGCCTTCTGCTGAGCTGGTTGCAATGCATTCTGGAATTAAACGTGAAGGATATATGTGATTATGCCTACAGTTAAGGAGCATTCACACTGACTGCAATTTGAAGCAGCAAAAAAAGTCATACATTTTTGGTGAAAGTGACAGAGATTGATAGCAATGAGAATTAGCAAAAACAGTTTCCTTTATGTCTGGTGGGAACATCTACTAGAAACCAACAGTACAGCAACATGGTACTTTGATGGTTTATAAATCACTTTGCTCTAATTTGCCCTGTTTAGTAAATCTGGCCCTAAAATAACACTGTTTATGATGCCTAAACATGTTGACTAGGTCGCAGGTTTTATGACAGAGCTATAGTTTTTACTGCAGTATAATTGTTAATGTGTATGTGTGTGGGATGAGCAGGTTGGAAGGTACGGAGGAGAAGTTCAGGAATAGAGAAAGCCGACCGGAGGACCTCCAGGTGATAGCTGATCTCAGAGAAATGGTGTCCGAGAGAGAATCTCTGGTCAAGAAGCTTGTGGTAAGTGTGCACCGCAATGGTCTCTAGAGGTGCAGCATCCCGTTAAAAGTGATACGTGTACTACTGTTCTTTTAAATGTATTTTTGTCCCAAAGCATTACATGTCTTAAGAAAAAAGTCAATATTAGTTCATTGATTTTTCTGCACAGGGCCTTTCGTTCTGACTGTGACTCCTTTGTTCCAGGATGACAAGAAGTTTTATCAACTGGAGCTGGTGAATCGAGAGCCTGGATTCAACAAGGTGTTCAACACCAATCCCAATGTCGGGGTCATAAACCCCCTTATAAAGGTTAGAGAGACACTGCCACACTGATCAAAGAGTACCTCTGAAGTCCACATAAATTGGATTTGATTTGATTGTAAAACAAAAAAGCACATCCATAAACCTGTTTAAAAGCACTCCATCTCTACAGTTCATGGAATCCATGAATGTAATAAAAGAATACTTCAAAGGTTATGCCTTATGGGAAGTGTGTTTTACAGAGGTACCGCTGGAATGGGATGTTCTGCAGACTATTAATAGCTTTCTACTGTTCTTTTAGTTGGTCTAACTTTTCTTTCTGTTGCGTAAGTTGTGTTTGTTCGATTTGCCATGGTCTGTGTCTTATATTCATGTTAAAACATCAATTTCTACCCTGCTTTCCAAATCATAAGTTCTGTTCTGAAACCTAATGTGCTGCTTACATAGGACATACTGTAAAACCTCAAAATTGACCCATATGGTGCACCCTATCAGCATTAGTATTTTCCCAGTTTCAATAGAATCTAAAAGGTTTTGAAGTCTCTTATGCTCACCAACGCAGCATTTATTTATTAGATCAAAAATACAGTGAAAAGTCATTTTGTGAAATTATATATTATATAAAAAAAGTTTTCTTTTTGAATATGTTTTCAAATGTAATTTATTGCTGTGATGCAAAGCTGAATTTTCAGCATCATTACTCCAGTCTTCAGTGTCACATGATCTTCAGAAATCATTCTAATATGCTGATTTGGTGCTCAAGAAGTCATTATTACCATTATTAATTTGCTAAATAAAAGTATTAATTTCTTTTAAAAAATCATAACCTAACTAAACTGAACATATACCCACAAGCATAAATATTATGCTATATAATATAAGATAAACATTGGGTGATATAGTGCATTTTTATTTGATTGGACTATTTTTATATCATCAATAATTTTTGTTTTAAATTAAATAAAATGTATTTATAATAAACATTTCTCTCACCTTTATTTTTTACTCTTGCCACTGTCATGAATCTGGTTACCACTCACTCAAACTGCACATCACCCATGGACTACATCTCCCATCATGCACTGCACTCACACATTCCCGTCCACCATTACACCAATCACACAGCTGTCACCATTCACTCATCAACCCTGATTGCCTCACCACACCTGCACCTCATTCACTCACTCACATAAAAGCAGCACACAAACACTCACGGCGAAGTCTTGTTTTGCACCGGCTGACATTCTGAGCGTTATTCTTCCTGCCATCTCTGTGTTTGACCCCGGACTGCCCGACCTTGGAACTCTGAACCTGTGCCTGTGACCTCGACCCCTGCCTGGTATTGTTTACGTCTCTGCTCTGCCTCTGATATTCCTGTTTTTGCCTGCTGACCATTGCCCGTTTGTTTCTGCCTCTGCTCATTAAACATCTTGCTGCAAGTGAATCCACTCGCCTCAGACCAGTCATTACAGAAGACTTCGCCGTGAGTGAGTGTTTGTGTGCTGCTCTTATGTGAGTGAGTGAATGAGGTGCAGGTGTGGTGAGGCAATCAGGGTTGATGAGTGAATGGTGACAGCTGTGTGATTGGTGTAATGGTGGACGGGAATGTGTGAGTGCAGTGCATGATGGGAGATGTAGTCCATGGGTGATGTGCAGTTTGAGTGAGTGGTAACCAGATTCATGACAGCCACACTCTTAAGCCGTAGGTGTGGATATAAAGGATACATGCTGCCAAACATTTTTATAATTAATTTAATAGCAAAGTTAAGTATTTTATCTTTTTAAACAGGCATTGCTTCAGGAGCACACAAATTCAGACACCTTCAGCACGAGTCAGCTCACTAGGTTTTGTAACAGAGCTATAATCTGTCATTTCTGTTCCCTGTCCACATTCAAAATGATGTTCATTACTTTGTCATCGTTTAGCTTGAAGCTACAGTTCGCCATCACCTCCGACTTCCCACAATCCCTTTCTGTGTGTATCCTTTTAATGTAGTATAAGAGTAGAGAACCTGCAAATACTTTCGCCAGCTCTCCGAACCTAAGCGTTGTTGCGGTTGAAGGGATGGCGGGCGGCTCGGTTCCACCTGCTTGCCTAGAGTCTGTCCCCAACTCCCCCATTCACCACCATGAGCTCAGGTCGAACAAACCTCCGCCCCCTCCAACCCCTCCGCCTCAGGCCGACTTCATCCGGAGGTGAGATTGTCCGAGACGTCCTTGTCCTCACAAGAGACATGCTTAAAACCACAGAAATGTCTTGCCATTGGTCGGATCACACGGTCTCAGTCCTAATGATACTAAAACCGTCAGTCTGTCTGTTGATTGGACGCTTTGATACAAGAACACGGCCATGTCTGTCCCAGTGAATTGTGGGTATGCTCGTCTCACTCCTTAATACATCTTGCCGGCGAACGGCACACATTAAACATGTTTGTATTTCATGCTACTTTGATGTGCATGATAAATTGTACATACCAATGTATGTACAATAAACAGTGTGTGATCACACAATGGCATTGGAATGCCGATGCAAGCATGCGGTTGATGTCATCACATGTCATCCCATAGCAGTTACGAGTATGGCTCCACCCACTAGCCGTACTCCGCCCTTCACATTTCATGCATTTGTTGTTTTGTGGATTTAAAATGAGCTATTCAAATGATAAGCAGCTATTCCTGGTATTTCTTGCCTAGTGAAAATCAAGCACAGGAACATGATGTACGCAGCTTTGGGCTGGGAGACCGTTTCTGGTAGAGGGGCATATTTTATTTATCATTTAAAAGGATGTAGTTCGGCATGGTGCCTGTGATTTATTTGAAGCTTGAACAAGGAGGAAGCTTCCTATTGGTCAAGAGACACTGCACTGTATGCTGCGGTAGTTACAGGCATCACATTTAAGGATCATTCTTACTGCCGCCAAAAAAGCAAAGGTTACTTGACTATATTAATGACTACTATAGGGAAATAATGTAAATTTGCATGTGCAGTGGCCAATATATTTAGACCCTAATAAGAATTGCATCTATTCGAATATTTGTAACTTTTATCTGATTAATGAACAGATTACAAATCAAAATATCTAGCTCAAAATATACTTTCCTAAAATAGTGTGCAATTACTTTTAACCAACATTTGAGGTAATATTAATAAATATATATATTGATATTTGCACATTAATTCATATTTTGTTAATTTAGATGAGTTTAAATCTGTTTTCCAAATGAATCGCTCAGGATCACATCAGAAATTATAAAATTATGTATTTAGTTTAATTACTGACAAAAATGGTTAATGGTTACCTCAGACACTGCTTGAGAATTTCACAAATAATAACAAAGAAATGGCAAGTAACACATCGAAGGAAACAGGAATTTGAAAAAATCATATATTTCCAATATAAACATCGAAGCATCCTTAAATCAACATACATTTACTTGACATGCAAAATAAACAAGTCTTGTTTTCAGAGTAACTGAACAAAATTAAGTGAGTTTATGCTTAAAACATGAACAAACATCTGTCAAACTTTCAGTTTAGTTGATTTTTCTGATGACATTGGCAGATATTTGTTCTTGTTTCAATCATAAACTCAAATTTGGATCAGCTGCTCATGAAACAAGACTTCTTATGTTATTTTGCTTCTCAAGTAAATGTATCTTGATTTAAAAAACATTACACCTTCACACTGAAAAAAAATACTGATGAAAAGTTATTTCCATATTCTAGTTTTTAAGGGCAGAGGTAATCGTATTTTTGTAAAATGGATTTAAAAGTAATGGAGATATGTTGGAAGTTTTACTATCAAACTATGCATTGCTAATATAAGACAATTACATTTAGAGACTTCTTTACTTAAAAAATCTAAATAAAAATGCAGAAACTCTCTCTCAAAAAAAGATGTATGTACACTTTGTCATTCATTCTGTTCATTTAAAATGAGCCTTTGAGTAGCATCCCCTTCCAACAAACACAACAATGTTGATCCAAATACATTCAGTCTCAATTTTAAGCAGTATGTCTGTTGTTTTATCATTTAAACCCTGCTTTTTCTGAAATATTTAGCTTGAAACGTGTTTGCGCTATCTTTCATAAATGTATAAACATAAATGCCACTTCTAATCTATTGCTATGACAGAGCTGGGTAGTAACTGATTACATGTAATCTGGATTACGTAACCAGATTTAAAAATCAAGTACTTGTAATTAGAGTAAGTTACATTTATAAAATACTCGTAATCAGACTACAGTTACTTTTTATTGATTACATGATTACATTCACACCATAGTAATAAATTATTTATCATTTATCGATTCTCTCTAATTTCTCTTTTTATCTTTTAAATTTTCCTTTCTAAAATAGTCTACCGCTTATATACTCTCAGAAAGTCCAGTTTTGTGGATATTCACACATAGACTAGTCATTAGTCAAGTGGCGACACAGCATTTGACCACTAGATTTACAAAAATAATTTCAGGTTTAAGAAGTGTTTCAACATTGCATCAACTACTGATGAACAACATTCATTTTTATTTGAATTATCACTCGTTAGCAGGGCTCTAGACTGCGACCAAAAAATTGTTGAGAGTGTGCGAGTTAGTGTGTTCGCACTCGTGCGAGTGCATGGTCTGCGCTGCTCCAAAGCGTCTGCTTATAGCGCGCGCTGCAGAGCCGCGGCACATTGTAGCAGGAGTCAGATTTCAGCGCGAGCTCTTCGTGGGTGGAGCCTGGTTTATACTCGCTGCGTCAGCACTATGTTCAGCACGAGCACGAAGGACTGAGCGCAATGGAGGATTTGGTTTTCAAACTAAAGTAAAACACTGCTTCTTAAACCAGATAAGGTGAACATGTTGGTTGGTATTCTTGTAGAATAAAAAAACATGCAAGTCCTGTCAGTGACAGCCAGTTTACTTTAACTTTTCTTTTTCTGCTAAACATTCTGTAATGTATTAGTTAGTATATAATACAGCATATGATGTGTCCTACGCCATGCCTCATCTTATTTGTTTTTGTTAATAAATGTTATGTAAGCTAGTTTGTCATTGTAACTTACTGTTTTATTGTTGTGCTTTTTAATTAATAATATCAATGAATCCATATTTTGTTCTAGTCTTAAAAAGTGAAAGGTGTATAGATATAATCAAAACAGACAATAAACTTTTCTTGTAAAATGTGACACCAAGATCACAAATTTGAAAGTGAAAGTGCACGAAAAAAGTTCATAATTTTTTCCTGTTCACAAAATTTGAATCACAAATAATGCTGATAGAAAAGAACGGGTTGAATGTTGAACACTTTCATTACCATATCATTTGATTGGCAGATGTTGTTAACTATAGACTATAGCTATGTTTCCATCCAAAGATTCGAATTTAACTTATGCAAAACTGGAATATCGCATAAAACATATGCGAATAAACCACCGTTTCCATCCAACGAGTCAGAGAACAAAATCCTCACTTCCTGGTAAATTGTGGCACTAAATATCACTAAGAATATAGGAGAAGCCACTGAATATAATTATTTTCATATATGATATAAATGACTTGCACCTCAGAGCGAGCAGACGTAACACAATAAATGCTGTCACTGCGTTCGGAGCTGGATGACAGCTGTTTGGGAACACAGTCATGTAAGACAATTATACAAAATACTTTAATGACAGGCTATCCTCAGGCTTTTCAGAATGACCATAACAACTTATAGATGCTGTGAAAGAGATTGGCCCAATGGTTAGTCAAGTAATCCCGTCTCAAAGCGCAAAGTCACATGACTATTAGGATGCGCATGGAGGAATTTATTCGGTAAATGTGTTTCCATCGTAGTTTATGCGCATTTTTTCTTACCGGATAAAATGTTTATCCTACTCAAATGTGCGCATATGTTTTTTATTTGCATTTTTAGAATGTGTGCGCATCTTGCCGTTTCCATCCAGAGTTTTTTATGCAATATTCTAAAATGCACATAAAAATTGGTGGATGGAAACGCAAGTTCATCAGCATGCATTGATAAATCAAATGTTGTAGCAAATAAAAACGAATTATGTGCGCGTGCGACCAACTAAGAAAGTTAGTTGCAAAAGTGCGATCAGTGGGAAGAATGAAGCCCTGCTCAGTAGGTAACCATGTATTATTATGTATTATTGAAATGCTTTCATCTTTCAAACTCATTAAAATACACAAATTTTCATTATTTTAGACATTCTCAAACTTTTTGTCACCTAAAATATATTTACTTTAAAGGGTTGGTCAATCAGCAATTCTGTAAAAGACAACATCTCCCTTTGCATTGAACTTTGAGCATCGTAAATCTGCAGATGTTGTTAATGCTCAAACAGCAACATTACACACTAACTAAAGTAAAAAAAAGTGAAATCATAATCAATGACCCCTTTAAGTACCCCTGAGATTTTAAAATAAATATTTAATAAGTAAATATCGTTTGCATGTTCACGGTTCTCTGACATTGGTCAATGATCATATGGCGTGCCAATTTTTTACTAAGCGAATTATTTTGATTTTACATTTTATGATTTAATTTCATGTTTGCCTTTCATTAAACTCATAAACCCCCTGCAGTTCCTTTACGAACCCGTTTGGGAAACCTTGATTTAATATAATGTTTGTATTTTTACATCATTATGGTACAAGATTATCCTGTTTAAATCAATGTGATATACGCGTTAGGTCGAAAGTAATCCAAAAGTAATCTGATTATATTACCTAAAATGTGTAATCTACTGACTACAATTTTTGTCATGTAATCTAGAACCAGTAACGGATTACAATGTGTACGTAATCTACCCAGCTCTGTGCAATGACATTCAATGTGTCTATGTACTTTTTGCGGCCACTGTTTATTTTTTAGATAGTATCATCATAATAAAGTAGCAACTCAATGTGGAAGTGTTTGATTAGGATGTGCACATTCTCTTTCCTTTAATGTTGCTGCAGTGTAACTGGTTGTGTTTGACTTCTCTGTGTTTTGTGCAGCCCTCGTAAGACTGAGGATTCAACCGTAGCACCAAAAGAACAGCAACCACAAGAGCTATTTTCACAGTACTTCTCCTTTTAAATTGTTCAAGACACTCAACTGAAGAGCATGTGAAACTGCAGTTTTCAATAGCCCATTTGTCTGTTCTTGATATTTCACTGTGAGTTTGTTATTTTCCCTTTTGATATGTGCATTTACTTGATTTAAAATGAGATGCACATACAGTTCATATAATATTCATAAATGTGTCTTTTTTGGATGGACTAAAACTGTTGGAATACCAATGTCTTGCCAGTTTTGAAATAAATTGCACATACACTTACATATTTGTATTATGTTGTCTTCTTAAAAACTATAAACCATCAATATAATAAATAAAATATTTATATCTTAAATCTATACTTTATTAGCATGGTCAAAGTACTGTATGTCTTTTAAAATAATTGTTTACCCAAATACGCTGTCATCGATTTACTTACCCTCATGTCAGTCCAATCCATCTGTTAATAATTATAATAAAGTACTATTCGAATAACAAGCTGTCGAATTGGGCAAAATGCATCATATTTGCATATTTATTTGCAGCTGAACTATCCCTTTAAATGAACTTTAAAAGGACAGTTCACACAAAAAGGGAAATTCTGTCATAATTTTCTCACCCTCAAGTAGTCCCAAACCTGTATGAATGTCTTTGTTCTGCTGAACACAAAGGAAGACATTCTGAAGAATGTGGGAAACAGAGCAGTTCTGGGCAGAGCGGGGAGCGTTCGGTCATATTTCCTTCAGAGCGGAGCGCGTCTTTCTGAAGACTCCGCTCCGCTCGCTCAATACGCTCAGCGCCAGTAATTTGCTAGTTCGAGAATCTGTGGAATAGGCTAAGCAATGGTTTTTCTAAGCTAATGTTTCTAAAAGCAATCTCTAAAATCCTGTGAAGCTTGACAGACGTTTTAATAGATCGCATTTGCCCGCAGTTTTGGTCTATTATAATTTTAGAAAGTGTGTTTCTTTTATTTTCGCCACAAAATAATTTTTTGTTAAGTGCATTTCATCGTGTGTGTGCTTTCATGGTCCTGATAAGCAAGGTGTATTTTGTGAAGTTCTATATTTTTTTACCAGGTGGCTTCAAAAACAAGACACCTTTTTAAATTAATCATTTTAATGAATACATTTAAAATAAAAAAATTCTACAAGCTGAACGTCACCCTGAAACATAACCGTTACTTATCGGACTACTGCTTTAATTGAGACATTTATTCAATAGTTTCATAATAAACAGGACAAAAATAGGCCTACTGGAGAAATGTAATGTCAGAGCGTGATCTGAGCGGGATTTGGTTTACTGGGGAGCGTGAGCGGAACATTAGCGGAGCGTTTGTTTTGGCCGTGAGCGACTGAGCTCACATGCTCTGGTTCTGGGTCACCAGAGGAAGTCCAAAACAGCCTGGCTACAAACTCTCTTCAAAATATCCTTCTTTGTGTTCGGCAGAACAAAGACATTCATATAGGTTTGGAACTACTTGAGGGTGAGTAAATGATGACAGAATTTTAATTTTTGGGTGAACTGTCCCTTTAAGTACTTTTTACGGTGCTTTTTATGGTTTTGAACAGGATTTACACATGGTTTATTTCTCGCTACTTTTGTTTGAAAAATTCAGACAGTTGGATCATTTAACACAAACGTTCTCTTTATTGGTTGTCCACATTTAAAAACATCCTTAAATTACCCATTTTATCTCTCTCTTTCTCTCATGTTCACAGGAAGTGTAAACAGACATTAATATGTTAAGCGTAGAAGCGTAATTTTCCTCAGTGCCAGCATGCCTCTGTGAATGATGTATGATTTCTGGGAGTGACTCATGCATTTTGCATTTCAACACTTTTATGAGATGGGGGGGATATTTACATAAATGACTTGGCACTTAAAGGAATTGCTGTTTGCTGTTGGGAGCTACTTTTGCCAGAAATTACAGGCATTTTGATGTTCATTGTGTTTTTGTGAACTAGACCAGTTCAGAAGACTGCTTCCTTCTATGAGGTCTACATTCATATACAAAACTTATCAGAATTTTCCAAAAATACAATTTTGTATGTTTTATATACCAATACAAAAATGAGATTTGTACTCATCCAAAGGTCAAAAATATGCTTTTCGTTGTAAGAATAATGCAACAAACATAAATGAAGAAAAATCAGTGCCGCCCTCGAATCATTTCAGGAAATGAACATGTGTTGCATCATCAGTTCCCCAGAATTGTCCAAGGTCTTGTACAGCGCGTCGTGCGACTGGCCGGTTGTCATTTTGTGGTGTCACATGAGCAAGACGATGATGTAGATGAGCAGCAGGCAGAGGAGGATGAGGGAGAAGTTGATGATGAGATCTTGTAGGTTGCGTTTGGTCTGCGGGTTCACTTCGATGTTGGACGCCCTCCGAATGGCCGAGCGTGTCATGTGCTGCACCTTCTCCATCCTGATGAAGACTGCAGACTAGAGGCTGTGAGAGGAACGGACGGATGGAGATGGTGCTGCTGTTGCGTTCGTGTGGAAACAAGAGAAATTATTCTATTTTAAGATGATGAGACAAGTCTTAGAAATAAAAATATGACAGGTGATCACACTTGGGAGTTATTCAGTAAATCTGTTCTGATTCTGATCTCAATCTTTATTTATACTGATGTATGTTGCCCGCTACAGTGGGCTGCATTTTATAACCTTTCAGGTTGTGATGTTGAATCCTTACCCATAATTCTATATTACTCTCCTTTTTTTGTATTTATGACAACATAAAATAAAAATTGCCTATGAAAGTGATGCATCAAGTACCATAAATATATTTGCTACAATACAATTGTTTGCTATAGAGAGATGTGTAACACTGTAAAAATACATCATTTATCATATATAAACATTAAGCTGTTTTCTCCTATAAGCCATAATAAATATATAATTTTGAAAAATTGCATTGTTTATATTTATCTATTTATTTATAGAAATTATGATGTTTTAAATTATATAATATATTTTATTAACATACTTATTTATTGGGCTGTATTTATACGTGTAGTATGGATAGTATATACAGTATGTATTACAAAATATATGGGAAGAGAAAATCATATTCTTTATATTTGTTATTTTTATACAAATTATGATATTTTTATTATATATTTTAAGAATCTACTTATTTATTGGAATATATTTATAAATGTACTATATATAATTATAGTGTGTGTGTATATTATATATATATATATATATATATATATATATACTGTATATATAGGAATATAAAGTAATTTATTCTTTTAAGACCAAAATAAAGAATTTCAGGGAGTAGTAAAAAGGTAAAAGCTTAATGTTTATATCTATTTATTTATTTATATTATATTAAATTATATATTATAATTTGTTATTATTTATAAATAAAATACACTGTATTTATTTATTTAAACATAAAGCAAGTTTTTTTCATGATTTCATAATTCATGTATCAGGAGTTCATGTAACTGATTAACAAATATATGAAGAGTAATTAAAAATACTACATGAAAATAAAAATTCTGCTTTCTTTATTAGGGATTCTTTATTAATAACAACAACAATAGGAATCTTACAATCAGATAGTTAATTCTATTCAGAGCATGCATTTGTCTTGCATATTTGCCCTTTTCCAGTGATGTGATTAGCATGAGGGTAAGCCGTACTCTTACCCTCTTTAGAGCGCTCGTGTTAAAAGCTGTGAATGACATGCATTCGTGAGTGACGGTCACTTGTCTAACAGCTAAAGCTATTCTCTTATCGGCCGTCTGCAGACACATGCTCTCAGTATTTACAGACTTTGCCAGAAGTTCACGTACACTTGACTTGATCTCATTATAACGGCTCCAAAAGCCAGTGTTTATCAGGAAAGGCCCTGCATCGCAGTCCTGTGATTATAACTTAGCTGTAAACTAACCCTAACATCAAAGCACATTTATATTCCTGTGAACCTATCATACAGTTCATCAAATTATTGTTTGACTTTGACCGACTGTGTTCAGTTCGCTGATTTGCATGCAAACAAATTTTATGAAAGGGGTATTTCAATGCAGGATGTTTTCTGATGTTCACCGTTTTCTGATGTAAACCGCATGCAATGTCTAGGAAATCTCAATGTTTTAATATTAAAGCTAATACTTTGATATTATTTTACTCAAGTAGCTGTGATAATTCCGTACGAGGGCTGTTAAACTTGATATCATTGATGAAAAGCCTTGTTCTTACCCGTTAAATGGCAGCTGAAGAAGGAAGCAGTTCTTTCAGATAAAAGGTAAAGTGTGAAGCAGCAGCAGAATGTTGGCTCTCAGGACACGCCACAAAGTTTATAGGAGGAACTGAAAGGGGAGGGGACAACAAACGGGAGGGCGGTAGAAGCGAAGGGAAAGAAGCGTCCCATCTCAAGATCACTGGACAGCCTGTTTGTGTCTGCTCCTCCGTGCAGTGTTTGTTGTGATGACACACGACTGATGCTGGATCATTATCCTTCAAACTCTGGTTTATAGTAAACAGAGAGGAGTGATAGAGCAGGACTGTTAGATTTCACAATGAAACAATATAACAACAGAATGATTACAAATACAGAAGTAATTTTCTGGTGCATTGCTGTCTATAAAAACACAAAATATCATAAATAAATGTTTTTTCCCAATCAAATGTATTTAAAAAGAAGGGAAAAATGTTGCATTTTCTATAAAAGCAATAAATATCATTATTATGTATGTATTTATTCATATATTTAAGCTTTTTTTCTGTAAGATCAAAATAGTTTTTGGAAGAGAACATTTTATGGTTTTTATTATTTTCTAATATTGTTATTAAATTATTATTATTATATTACATATTTTATTAAAAAAGCTCTCTTAATTTAATAATCAGTTTATTTGTTAACAGCCTTGTGTTATTTATTAACTATTCGCCAATAAAGACATTTAAAAACAGACGTCACAAAAATATCAATAACCAATTAATACAATATTTAGTTGTAACAAAGTTCGTAATGGAAGGAAGGAAGCGGACAGGGTTGGCTTGGGAAGACTCGGGTGAAATTTATTCAGATAAACTTAAACAGCTGCGCACTCTGCGCTCTAAAACATCAACTCTCTCGGTTGTCTCGCTGATCACTCTCAGCATTCGTTTCGGCTGTCTCCGCTCACAGACCGTGGCGCCCGAGTCTTCACTCCGTCTCTCTCCTCGAGTTCCCACTCCACGGTGGCTTTATTGAGTCTCCACGCCAATTACTGCAATCAGACACAGGTGTTCCTCATTTTGCACTTGACCCACTTACTTACCGCTGTCTCCTGAGTCTTTCTCCGCTGCAGACTTCGGCTGAACCACGCCCGCCGCCATACCCCCACCGCCCGACTCAGGCCGGAAGCCCTCCGCCTGCAGCTCCCCATTCCTGGAGAGGAAGTCGGCTACAGTCATCTGCGCCCCGGCCTGTGGATCACCTTGAATTTGAAGGGCTGTAATGCCAGATACCAACGGGTGATCCGCTGGTATCCTTCATGCGGTGGAGCCACTGCAAGGGGCGTGGTCGAACAGAGGGTGAATTCCGTCCCAGGAGATAATAGCGGAGGGTGAGGACCGCCCACGGATTGCCAAACACTCCTTCTCAATGGTGCTGTACATCGCTCTCTCTTAGAGAGCTTCCGACTGATGTACAGCACCGGCGCCTCACCCCTATCTCCTGGGTCAGGACAGCTCCCAGCCCCCGGTCCGACGCGTCCGTCTGCAGCAAGAAGGGGAGAGAAAAGTCAGGAGAGTGTAATAGCGGCCCGCCACACAGAGCAGCCTTTACCTGGGTGAAAACCTGCTGGCACCGCTCCGTCCACGGGACCGTATCTGGGACCTCCTTTTTAGTGAGGTCAGTCAGCGGGCTGGTGAGCTCCGAATAGTCAGGAACAAACCTTCTGTAATACCCCGCCAGCCCCAGGAACTGCCTCACCTCCTTTTTGGTCTTAGGTCTCGGGCAGGCCGCAATAGCTGCCGTCTTATCAATTTGGGACGCACCTGTCCGTGACCCAAGTGGAAACCCAGATAACGACCTCCACCCGCCCAATCGCACACTTCTTTGGGTTGGCCGTTAGTCCGCTCCCTCAGCTCTCAGCACCTCCCGCAGGTGCACCAGGTGCCGCTGCCAGTCCTGACTGTAGATGATGATGTCATCCAGGTAGCAGGCAGCGTGGCGGTGTGCGGTCGGAGGATTTTGTCCATGAGGCGCTGAAAGGTAGCGGGCGCCCGAACAACCCAAACGGAAGCGTGACAAATTGGTGCAATCCAAACGGCGTTGTGAAGGCTGACTTTTCTTTGGATAACGGTGCGGGGATCTGCCAATATCCTTTCGTTAAGTCCAGTGTCGAATAAAAACGAGCGGTACCCAGCCGATCAAGCAACTCGTCAACCCGCGGCATTGGATAGGCGTCGAATTTCGACACCGCATTCACCTTGCGATAATCCACGCAGAATCGGACCGAGCCGTCTGTTTTCGGTACCAAAACGATCGGGCTCGCCCAGTCACTGCGGGACTCTTCTATTACTCCCATCTCTAGCATCGCCTCTAATTCTGACTGGACCACCTTTTTCTTGTGCTCCGATGCGCAATACGGCCGGCTGCGCACTACCACGCCCGGCTCGGTCTCAATATGGTGTTGAATAAGGTTGGTTCGACCGGGCCGGGGCGAGAACACGTCCGCAAATTCTCTCTGCAACCGGGCTACATCGGTGAGCTGGGAGGGTGAGAGGTGATCCCCCCCCGGGGCCAGAGTGAGTGATGGAACTTTAAGGCTCGCCTCTGGCCCGAGATCTTCCTCGTTACTTACTACCGTCGCCAGCATCACCGGCTCGACCTCGTTCCATTTTTTAAGGAGGTTGAGGTGATAAATCTGACGTGCCCCGCTCCGATCCGTTCGAACCACCTCATAATTGAGATCCCCTACCTGCCGTGTGACCTCAAACGGTCCTTGCCACTTGGCGAGTAATTTGGAGCTAGAGGTAGGGAGTAACACAAGTACTTTATCTCCCGGCGTGAAATTGCGTAATCTGGCCCCCCGATTGTATAGCCGGCTTTGCTTGTCCTGGGCCTGTAACAAATTCTCCATGGAGAGCTGCCCCAATGTGTGGAGTTTTGTTCTCAGGTCCAGCACATGCTGAATTTCATTTTACTCTCCAAGGTCCCTCCTCCCAAGTCTCCCTCAGGACGTCCAAAACCCAGCGGGGCTGGCGGCCGACAGGAGCTCGAAGGGGAAAACCCGTGGAGGCTTGGGACCTCGCACAGCGAACAAAAGGGGTTCCAGCCATTTGTCCCAATTTTGGCGTCTTCGTGAGCGAACTTTGAATCATGGTTTTCAACGTACGATTAAACCGTTCCACCAGGCCGTCCGTTTGTGGGTGATAGACGCTGGTGCGAATCGATTTAATTCCCAATAATTCATAAAGTTCGCGAATGGTTCGTGACATAAACGCCGTGCCCTGATCGGTGAGAATCTCTTTCGGGATCCCCACCCGGGAGATCATACTGAACAGAGCCTCCGCCACACTTTTTGCGGAAATGTTGCGGAGCGCTACTGCCTCCGGGTATCGGGTTGCATAATCCACCAGAACTAATGCAAATCGATGCCCTCGTGCCGACCGCTCTAATGGCCCGATGAGGTCCATACCAATGTTCAAGGGGACCTGCATTAGCGGAAGGGGCGCAAAGGCGCTTTTGGGGAGGCCGGGGATTCACTAGCTGACATTCACGACAAGCCGCACACCACCGGGCGTACATTCTCGTGGATGCCCGGCCAAAAGCGGGCCATTAAACGGTTTAGTGTTGTCGCCTGCCCCAGGTGCCCGGCCATAGGATTGCAATGAGCCGCCTGGAAAAGCATTTCCCGACGGATTTTGGGTACCAACAACTGGGTTGTATCTTGCTTTGATTGAGCGTCCTGGGTCACTCGATACAACCTATCTTTTAAAATCGCAAAATATGGATAGGAAGGGGCTCGTGCGGTCTGGAGAGGCCGTCAATGGAACAGACCTGTGCGAACGCATTTCTCAGGGTCTCGCCCTGAGACTGCTCCAGGGGGAAATCATCACGCTCCGTGAGGATTGACCTCTCGATCGCGTTCCGATCCCCCGGAGCCGCCTCAGCGAGCCCAGGCTCAGCCTCCCCCGAGCGCACCGCCGCCTCCCTCCCTGGCGTCTCTTTTCCCCAGGAGGCATCCGCACACAAAACTCCCAATAAAATTTTAAACGAGGGCCAATTGGTTCCCAAAATCAGCGGATGCCGGAGGTGGGGGTTAACGGCCACCTCCACATTATGCTTTTGTCCCCGAAATTGGATGGCTAAACGCACTACTGGGTATTCCGCCACGTCCCCGTGCACACACCTTACCCGAACCATGCAGCTCATATCCAATGCCTCAGGCTGAACTAGGCTTTGATGGATCGAGGTTTGGTTACAGCCCGAATCCACCAAAGCCCAATACGTACCCCCCCTCATACTCACAGGTATCTGGTACCCGCCAGCCTGATCGGGGGCGGCCTGCGGGACGTCCGGAACCCGGACCAGGGTCCCCACCTCCATCACCGGACACCGATCGATAAAATGGCCCGGGTCCCCGCAACGCCAACAGGCCGGCCCAGGCTTCCCCGCCACCCCAGTGGCGGGAAGAGGGACAAGGAATTGGCGTGGAGAGACTGAGGAAACGGGACCAGCAGCGTGGCTCGGGCCAGCCGACCCTGCCTCCCTGCTGTGGGCTCTGCGGCCGCCGACTCCGGGCCGGCCCTCCCTCCATCGGGGCTGGGCTCGGGGAACCACGCCAGCACGGGACCTGGGGAGAAAAATAGGGGCGAGACAGAAGGGAGGGAGAGAGAGAGCGGACGGTAGGGGTTCGCCAACCCCATGGCACGCCACCATCTGGTCCTCTGCGAGTTGGATGGCCAGGTCCAGCGGCCGGGCGGTGGCACTGGACCCACTGCGCGTCCTCTTGGGAGCCGCGCAATAAATTGCTCCAGCACCACCTGGTCGATGATGTCATCGACGCCGCCTTCTCCGCCAACAGCCATCTGCGGCAGGCGTCCCGGAGCTGGTGAGCCATCACGAAGGGGCCGGCCGTTCTCCCCAGCTCCAGCGACCGGAAGCGCTGGCGGTGCTGCTCGGGCTCCGGCCGACCCGCTGGAGGATGGCCCGTTTCAGGTCTTCATAGACCAGGAGGTTCTGGACTGGCAACTGCTGCGCGCCAACTGCGCCTCCCGGTTAGCAGGGGATGAGGCGCACTGGCCAGTCCGTCTGGGGCCACCCACATGCCGCCTGCGTCTTTTCAAACAGATCGATGAATGCCTCCGGGTCATCCTGCGGCCCATCTTCTGTACCGGCATGTGTGGGCGGGGCGGGGTTGTTGAACTCTCCCGGCCCGAACCTCCCGGTCCATCCAGCTCGGAGCAGCTCGCGGTCCTCCCGCTGATTCTGGACGAGGGCACAAAATCTTCTCTCCTGGTCTGCCCTCATGTCCATCAGCGCCTTGTGGTGTTCCTGGTGGAGTCCCGAGCGATTGGATAACCTCCAAACGGGCGATCCCGTTGGTGAGGACATGATGGCAGCGGCGTTCGGCTTCCTTCCCGGTTTCGCAACCAGTGTAACAAAGTTCGTAATGGAAGGAAGGAAGCGGACAGGGTTGGCTTGGGAAGACTCGGGTGAAATTTATTCAGATAAACTTAAACAGCTGCGCACTCTGCGCTCTAAAACATCAACTCTCTCGGTTGTCTCATGATCACTCTCAGCATTCGTTTCGGCTGTCTCCCGCTCACAGACCGTGCGCCCGAGTCTTCACTCCGTCTCTCCTCGAGTTCCCACTCCACGGTGGCTTTATTGAGTCTCCACGCCAATTACTGCAATCAGACACAGGTGTTCCTCATTTTGCACTTGACCCACTTACTTACCGCTGTCTCCTGAGTCTTTCTCCCGCTGCAGACTTCGCTGAACCACGCCCCCCTCGCCACATTAGTGAATCAGCAACTTTGCATAATTTATAAAGTATTTTGGTGTATCAATATGACATGCCATCCTGAATTAAATATCTTTTTAGCGATTTATAAAAATGTAATGGCATTTTAGTGCTATTTAGTGGTCCTCATAACAGAATATGAATATATTGCTTAAGATGCAAACGGCAAAACATGCCGTAAGTGATTTTATGCAAACCATTTGATGCTGAAAAAAAAAAAATGTTGCAAATAAATACAGTGAAAGAGCAAGAAATACATTGATTTATCACAAAATTTTGAAGTAGAAAGTGTGAAATAGTATTTTCTTCTAAAGCGTCCTTCCAGTAATCTTTATTTACAACTTCAAAAAATCATATTTTACAGAGTTGTTGTATGAGATATGAAACACAGACTGTTGATGCTGAGAAAAATAACTGGTCCGTGCAGAGACTCCTTTGTGTTAAGGAGCTTTACAGGCTTTGGAAAACCTAAATCAGGCACGGGGTAAACATTTGTGAAGCACACCACTCTTATCTAACAGCCCAGGATGTGTAGAGGAATGCGAGCGGGTTGTGTTTTCTCTGGACTGGTCTCTGCTGGCTTCGGCGTGCCTCCACGTCTCTATGCGGGACGCAAGTGTGTGATTCCACAGAGTAAGCCCCGGTAGCACTGCCGCCTCTTCAACAATGAAAGTACAGTAATGAACGAGAAGGTGACAGTGCACTGATGTGTCATCACAGATGGATGAATTAAGCTCAGGATGAGGCCGGGTTTGATCCCGTCCTGCGTGACACACTATAAACCCTGAAACACTAGAGTATTTATCAATCACTCGCCTCTTCGTGTAAATTTAGGAAATGCTTGGCAGTTACACACTGTCTGAGAAGGGAACAGGGCTCGGGATGCGTAAGAGATCATGTGGTAGTTTATTCGTTGTTTGTTTTTGCTCTCCATTTTCAAAGCTTCATCTGTTTTCTCACAGCTGCAGTGAAGATGCAGAGCATCCGTCAGACCGCGCTGTCAACACCTCTTGCTTACTGCAGATGGATGGCTCTGAACAGAAATGTCAGGTCAGGGAAGGTGCAGCTTTTCCACAGGATAAGGAACGGAGCCCGCGTGTCTGACACGTCTGTAAAGGTGGCAGCTGCTGCAGAGCGGTTGTTTATTTCAGCAGGGATTCACAGCTTTGGTCAGGAAGCATTTGATAAAAATGCTGAAATGCTGATTTATTAGACCTTTGCTGGCATGCATACAAAATCTAAGTTTCAGACTAATGCTTTTCAACTTGCTTCAAATGTTTTTTTATTTATAAAATTAATCAAAAATGTCCTTGTGTTGGCTAAATTATTTATTTTAGCCAACATATTTATTAGTAGTAATTATTTATTTTATAGTATATTTTAATATATATTATATGCTATACACTACTGTATGTGGTCATGGTGGGTACAATGTTTTTGAAAGAAATTAATACTTTTATTCGTCACTGACCCGTTCAATTTATTAGAAGTTACATTAAAGCATTAATAATGTTACACAAATTTGAACTTTCTGTTTATGAAAGTGTCCCTTATCATGTTAATCAGCACAAAACTATTACACAGTACAGCTATTTCAATATTTATAATAATAATAAATGTTTCTAGAACTCCAAGTCAGCATATTAGAATGATTTCTGAAGGATCATGTGACACTGAAGACTGGAGTAATGATGCTGAAAATTCAGCTTTGCATCACAGAATAAAATAACATTTTAAAATGTATTAAAATTGAAAACAGTACATAATATTTCAAAATAGTACTGCATTTTGATCAAATAAATGCAGCCTTGATTAGCACAAGATATTTATTTCAAAAACATAAACTTTTGAATGGTAGTGTGTAATATTTTATACAATAATAATATTTAATGTTTTCTTAATTTCTTTACATCGTTGTTATTTTCTGTTTTACACTTTACATCTCCTTTGTTTACATTTGGACCCCGTTTGGAATATTTTTCTTGGAAATCGGGCCAATTTAAGGGTTAAAATGTAGCCATAAACTGCATCTATGCAACAAAATTCATAAGAACATTTTACAGCAATTTTAAAGGTTTCTAAAAAGTTTTTTTTAAATGTAGCAATTTCATCCTTTCACCAGCCATTAATTAAATGCATAAAACCAACTGTTGACACAAACCTGTTTATTTTCACTACAGCTGAATTTAATTTAGCCTGGGCCATTTTTCTACACACTGTTATACTTAGTTATGTTTATGGATTTAAAGGAAGAGGGCATGTCATGCAACCTGTCCATGTCATTGCATTTGCCATCATCTAGCTTCCATCAGGTTAAAGTTAATGTTCAGCCAAAACAGAGGTCATCAACTTCAAATGATATGAGAAACACGATCTTGTCCCTTTTACATTTTTGATGAGCCTATTTACTTTGCATCTCTGTACATAATTATGGTTTATTTGTTTCACCCTGCAGTGGTACTAGAAATGAATTCTTCTCTCCAGGCTGAAATTGGAAATAGATGAGGCCGTGATATGCGATGAACATGCAGAATATCTCCCTATTGGTGAGTTATTAGCAAGGGTTTCAGGACAGATTAACACACCTATCAACTGAAGACGGACGCTTCCCTCAGCTCTGTGCATTAAAAAGCTCTCCGGAGGGATTTGGAGCGATGGGCTGTGGAGAATCCCTTGAACTATTTTTACACACACACATTCACATCTGCCCTAATATGGGAACCGAGACCAGTGATAGAAATACTGAAATACTGTGTCCAGCATTTCTGTAATCAAGAAGAAGAAATAAGCTTCAGCATTTCTTCATTATTATTGCTTACTTTTAATCAGTTTCAGTGAGAAGGATCTGCCAGTCATGGTCATGCTAGGGGTTTTCTTGTTGGATATTGTCAATGATGGTCTCCCAGAATAAACTTCCTTTGTTCCCACAAATCCTCAGCAGCACTCGAAATAAACCTTGGACAGCGGTCTTTGCATGGTTGTGGGCTGATCCTAGGAGAAGCCCCCTAACCAAACTTTCGCTGCAGTCCCACAGCTTTGCAAACACTCCTGCGGTTACGTGTTAAAGCAGGTGTGAGGGATTTTCAAACATTTACAGAGGGATGACAAAACTTGCTTTAAACATGTTTAGAAAATGACCTCACGGGCCTGATTACAGCAGATTCCAAAAAAGGCTGTGCTGGTGGTACAATGTTGTTTGTTATATCAAAACGCGTATTCATTTTCTTTTCATGATTCTAGGATGGCCTCAGATGACACATCTGCCAGTCAAAAAGCATGGCTGGAGGACCCTGTGTAGTATATCCCAGTCATGTGCCGCCCATAAAACATGTTTTCCCAGACCTCATGAATTTAAGCAGCATTGTGGAATGAGTGTTATGCTGTATGGATTGTCTTTAGCTCATAATAAATCCAAATTATTAATCCATTGATACTTAGTCTGGACAGTGAGTAAAACAAATCCTTTGTTTTAAATTGTAATCATATTGTACAAAATTTGTACTGAATTTTTATCAAAAGCAGTCTTGGTTAGCATGAGAGGCTTGTTTCAAAACGTTAAAAAATCTTATATAAAATATGTTGAAGTCAACATGAAACAGCATTCGCACCCTATTTTACTATCATAATCCAACATGCTTATAAAAAAAGTATGGTGTATGATCTTGATTTTATCCATCAGAAACTGATTGGATTAAGAAAAGTAATGATGTTGCATAATGAAAATGAAGTTTTTGGAGGATTCTGCTTCTGAATCACATGGCTAATGCTTCATATTATTTGTTCTGTTGGTGACATCTGCTAAAAAAAGGAAGACACTGTATTAAAGTAAATAGGGTCAATTATTTTTCCCTTCTAAATGAAGTCACACTCAACTACATGCATCTATATGCAGAAATCTTATCTGTAATTGACATCAAATTACCTCTGCTTATAGCATTATTGGGATCCCAAATACCCTGCGAATAATACATTATAACTCTAACCCTAATATTCATGCTGTGCTCCTTTAAACTGACCGGGTGGTATTTTAAGCCTGGCGAGAAGACAACTTGGACAAAGACAGTGGAAAAACATTTCTGCTATTTATAAGTTCTGATTAAAGGGTCAGAGCTTCTCATGTGATAAATACATAAACTAGTACATAGTTCATTCATTGTCACATCACAGGGTCAGTCGCAGGGGGTTTATGGATTTGAAAGAGGACCTGTAGCTTAATTAGACACATCACTGAAAGTCCTCTCGTTTGAGAAGTGAGCAGACATCACGGTCCTCCTGCCGCATGGATGTTTTGCATGCCGCATGCATGCATTAACTCACAAAAGGCAAATGATCAACACCACTATCTCTAGCTTAATCAAAATGAAGGGAGTCCTGGTCCTCAGTAAATGTCAGCTTGTTTTTATAGGTTATATAAGCAAATCTCTTGTGTAAACATGCAGCGTTTGGAGTTGTTGATGTTCTGGAACATGGAACATGCATGAATATTCTTAAAGGGAAAGTTCACCCAAAAAATGAAAATTCTGTTATTATTTACCTCATGTGGTACAAAATAAGTAAAGGGTTAAATAGATAGTATTTCTAATTTATCGGCATTCTGGAAGAGGCTAGAAATCTGTATTTACTTTAAAAAGTGTATATTTGGTGGGCCACAGAAAAGAGCACATTAACAAGCATGCATGTGTTGTGTTCAATTCAGCAAGTTTTCACAAGAAATGTACTTACAAGGACTTATGGAAAGGTACACTTTAGCAGACCACTATTACAAGGGGTGCTACTTTGAGAAATTATACTATAAATATGTCTTATCATGCATAAAATGATTATATAAGGTACACATAATTCATCTCTGGCATTAGTTAGAGCAAAGGTTTTGTAAAGTATCGCCACCTAGAGGGGAAGCCAGGCAAAACTTACAAAAGCTGATTTGCAAATCATTCAACCAGTGCAAATCATTAATTGTGATTTTTGTTTGGTTTTACAAACCTAGGAACGAGTTGAAATTACATGGGGCATTATGTGACAGCTGATATCGATAGAGATAGGAAACCAGCTGACCTTAGTCAGGCTAGTCAGGGTAATCGAGGCTGTGAAGGATACTATGTTTCATAGATTTGACCTACTGTTGTTTAACGACACACTGACTGTTCAGCTGATGAAATGTCTTTCTGAAACAAGCTTTCAGTCAACAAAAACTCCATTAAACTGTTTTGAAAGATGGTAAACATACATGATCTTGGACCTTCACAGTGTGTGCCATTTTAAAGACTAGTTTCCCTCAGCCTCGTTTCATCTGTGTTCAATTCAAAATGGCATCTAACCTTTCTAAGGTCTATTTCTTCAGCTGAATGAACCTCTTGCTATTCTCAATCTAGACCTGTCTGGATGGTTCTGTACATTGTCTTAGATATGCTGAATCTGACACAAAATACCTTTACATAGCATAGTGAGCACTTTGTTATTGATAAAAATCACACTTTTCCTTTATTGGAACTGATAGAAATTACACTTTAACCATTAAACAAACACTGCCTTGAATCTATGACAACTGTAACGATAAGAACTTCTAGACTTTACAATCAAGTGGCCATAGTTCAGTCTGCTTAATCTGTTTGAATGGCTATATATGACACATGCTTTGAGAGTCTTCTTACGTAACGCCTGTTTCCGTCTGGTTTCTGGTCAGACACACCTGAGCCACACGGAACAGGTGACCACAAACTTTGAGGGACTTTTAAAGGGCCAGTGACCCGCCATGGTTGCGTGTTACAGATCGATAATTAAGTCATTGGGGAAATCCGCTACGGTTATGTGAACATTAACACTGTATTTCTGTGCAGGGTGTGTTTTGAATCCAGAAGTTCGGTGCATGTGAAATGGAAAAGATGTGTTGGGAAAGGAAGGAAATTAGGGGTTTACAGTTTCTGTCAGCGCTACTATTTCTGCTTATTTCTTTCAAAGCTTCATCATGTGACAAATGGCTTCTTGATGCCTCAGTGCACCCCATGGTAAGACTTTTAAGATTTGTTAATATGCAATCTGAACCAGTATTGATTTTTTTTCTCATTTACTTGAGCTAATGTCTGAAATATTGTAATTCTAGACAGCCAAAAGCTGCTTCAGACAGTGCACGGATGCCATTTGCCAAAGTGAGTATGAGTAGGACTACTGCCAAGGATATGTAATCAAGTTTACCATTTATTCGCTTCTTTCACTTCGGTGTCTGTTTACTGATTGGTTTACAAACATTTATGTTCTTCCCGTCCAGATGTTGCATGTCAGCTCACAGCACCGTATGCGTCCTGGATCGGATCTCATAACATAACTTTGACCTGGGAGTCTCTGAATCTGTCTGATGTGGTGTATATTCTTCAGTGGACCGGTCCTAGTCTGTCTGGGATTTGGGCTCAAGCAGAGGTACTGGATGACTTTATGTCTGTATTTGTCATGTTGATGATTAAATTATACTTACTTTTGGTGCATTTGTACATCATAAACTATTACGTGAAATGCAGCAATATGCGTTTGGTTACAAGTCATTTCCAGGTAATGTTCAATTTTTAAAAGTTTTTCAAAGAAGAAAATAAAGGTGATTTTAATGACTAGTAACTAGGATATGTTTTATTATGACATTATTTTCAAACACATTTCTCCCAAATCTCATATTACTGTATGAAAAACAATGCTTTTTAAATTAATAAAATAAGCGTTTATTCAATTCAGTATAAAGATATTACCGTGATGTATAATTACAGTTGTACTTTACAAATATACACACAAAAGTTTGGGGTCAGTAAGACTTTTTAATGTTTGTGCTCACCAAGGCTGAATTTATTTGATCAAAAGTAAAACAGTAATATTGTGAAATGTTATTATTGTTTAAAATGTCATTTATTACTGTACTGTTATTATTGTTAATTTTCAGTATCATTAGTCTTCAGTGTCATACGATCATTCAGGAATCATTCTAATATGCTGATTTGGTGCTCAAGAAATATTTCTTCTTATTATTAATGTTGAAAACAGTTGTGCTGCTTCATATTTTTGTGGAAACCATGGTCATTTTCAGGATCTTTTGATAAATAGAAAGACCAGCATTTGCATTTGAAATCAAAATATTTTGCAACAATATAAATGTCTTTACTGTCACTTTTGATCAGTTTATGCATCATATAATTTGTTTTATTGGACTTTTGAACAGCAGTTGTACACATTTAATTCCCTTACCATTTAAATAATATACTGTATAATAATATACATTATTAGAATTATTAGTATATGTTTTGATCATATAAGATTAAGAAAATGTAAATTTTGGAATGAATTGTCACCCGAACAATTCTTTTTTTGCATAAGACTGCACTGCAAAATCCTATAGTATTTTTGTCTTGTTTCTAGTGAAAATATCTAAAACATTTTACTAGATAAGCAAAAATTAAATACATTTTGCTTAAAACAAGTCAAATGATCTGCCAGTGGGGGTAAGTAAAATACAGTTGCTTTAAGAATATTTTACTTACCCCACTGGCAGATAGTTTTACTTGTTTTATGGAAAATGTACTTAATTTAGGTTTTCCACACTGGAAACAATACTAAAAATCTTAAGTCATTTTGCTTATCTAGTAAAAGTATCTTGATTTAAGAATCTTTAGATATTTTGACTAGAAACAAGACAAAAATACTATGTAAAATAAGCCATTTTGTGCAATTTTTCTTTTGTTCCTCATAGAATGTGACAGAATCAACGTACACCATCCAACAACTGGAACCTTTCACCTGCTATAAATTCAGGGTCTGGGCCCTGATTGCAGAAACACACGCGTGTTCTCCAGCGAGCCCTTGGTACCAAACAAAACCATTTGGACGTAGGTTAAATCAACAGTGGCACAACAGCCTTTTAACATTATGTTTTTAAATCAGTTGTTTGAAGCTGTTTAACATGTTTCCCTTCCAAAAAGTGCCCTCCAGCCCATCCATTGAGAGTATTGAGAGCGTGTCTGGAGAGAGTGTAGAGGTTCGCTGGTCTCTACCTGAAAAACCAGGAGGACCCATCTTGGGCTTCAACCTCAATCTCACATCCGACAAACACGTCATCAGTGTAGCGACCGGAGGAAATGTATTCTTCAACACATTCTACCCGACATTCCATAACTCTACATACAGGTAGTATACAACGTCTTCCCGTGTTTACATTTCTGCAATTATATGCAACATAGAATGCATTATTTAAGGTATTCAGTGTATGCATTGTTCATTTTTACACTGGATATTGTTATTATATTTTGTTGCCATATAATATCGATTGAACTGACTGCATCTCATACAGGATCTCTGTAGCTGCTGTAAATGAAGAGGGCCAGGGTTCAATCGCTGAAGCCAGCATAACAACACCAGCACAAGTTGGTTAGTTTAAGCTCAAAGTGAAACTTTTACACTATCCTGCAAACATGTTCCTGGATCTTTCGTTGGTCCTAGAACAACATTGCTTTTGCTGACAGAATTGTGTTCTAAAATATTTTAGTTATTTTATTTCTGCAGATTTGTGTATTATAGTCAATTCTATATTTTTTATAATTTGTATAATAATAATAATAATACATTATAATGAAGTATCATTTCATTCTAAATATTTAATCCATTCAAAATTTAGGGCGCTATAAGACTTTTGAAAAAACGAAATGCTATTATTCATTAAACTGAGCAAAAGTCACAGTAGATGCATTTTAATGTTATGAAAGAGTTCTATTTCATACAATTTATTTAAACATGAATAATAATAAGAAATGTTTCTTGAGCAGAAAATCAGCATATTAGAATGATTTCTGAAGGACCATGTGACAATGAAGACTGAAGTAATGATGCTGAAAATTCAGCTTTACTGTCACAGAAATAAATCACATGTTAAAGTATATTAAAATAGGTATTTAAATAGTAAAAATAGTTCTCAATATTGTAATTTTTACAGATTTTTTTATTTAAAAAATGCTGCCTTGGTTAGCATAAGAAACTTTTTTCAAAAACATAAGAAATCATACGAGCCTCAAACTTTAGAAATATTGACATCAACAATGCAAAACCATGTCAGTTGTCACTAAACCTAACCTAAAATCTGACGTTGTTGATCCAAAAACTTGTCCTATTTGATGAAATCATGGTAAGCTGCATGCAACCACAGTACTTCGGCATTCTGCTAATGTTTCTCAATGCATTGTGTTTGCAATGCCTTGAAATAAACAATAATGTTATTGCTCCATCTGTGATGACTTTCAGAGCAGAATGGAGGCCGGTGGGTCTTTGCATCCAGATGGAACTCATTAAGGATGAGAGAAGAGGATGCCGACTTCTTCTCTACAGCACAATGTCTCTCAGACAGTCTAATCGAGAACAACATCACAGGTCCGTTCTTCCTCAAATCAATAACTATAAAACATTTCCACCACATAAGAGTGCCCACAGGAAAGACAAATCACAAATGAGAGTACTTCAATATCTCAGCTGTTTCTCTTAGACAGTAAGAAGATTAAATGAAGAGCAAAATGGTCTCCAAAGAAATAAACAGTAAATGAATTTCCAAGATATAACACACATAATTTGTTATGCCACCAATTAGCATGTTAATTGCTAGTCCTAAGGAATTGTAGGACTTTAGAAATGTGAGAATTTTTTGATACTTAGAGTAAGTTTGAAAGAGCAACCTTTGAGCAATAAGATGTTCTTTTTGTTGTAGATGGTCCTTGATTTCTGACATCTTACTTTTGTTATGTTTTTTTCAGGGGTGGCAGTGCACTACAGTTCCAACCGCATCTATTTCTCTGAGGGGACTCGTATTTGGGTGAAAGGGGCTGGAAATCTCACTGACCACTCAGATCTCAAGCTTCTGCACTCTGCCCCGCTGGAGGTCACAGCACTGACTGTAGACTGGCTTCATGAGCGGGTTTACTATGTGTCCAGTGCTAGGGTGTGTATTCACCATTAATTCGGGGACTAAAATGATCATTTAGACAACTTTGAAGATCAATTATTATGTATTTTTGTACTGAACAATTTTCAAAACCACAATGCCCTTCCTTATAGACTTTTATTGTAAGTGCATTATTGTAAATGTTTTTAGTTCGTGTTTACAAACTGAAAAGAATAGTTCACTCAAAATTGAAAATTTGCCGAAAATGTACTCAAACTCAGGGCATCCAAGATGAGTTGAGTTTGTTTATTTATTGGAACAGATTTGGAGAAATGGATCAGTGGATCCTCTGCAGTGAATGGGTGCCGTCAGAATGAGAGTCCAAACAGCTGATAATAACATCCGGTAAAACGTTATTGAAACGTTAATGATGGATGCGTTTCTTATAAATACACAGCTTCTTGCTAAATTTCTCCAAATCTGTTTCGATGAAGAAACAAACTCGTCTCCATCTTTAGCCTGAGCAAATCAAAATTTTTGAGTGAACTATTCCTTGAAGAGCAAGTCAAAACACAACAGATGCCATCAAGAAAGATTAATACTTTTTCATGTAAATAATGTCATTGTACGTTCTTTCCCACAAAATGAAATGCAGGTCTACTATTGTGGATTAGATGACTGTTCTTTTCCAGTCGATATGAATCTCCACCTCTCCAGTGATGCTGTAAATATAATCGCAGATCCGTATAATGGGTGAGTGTCATAAACATGATTAAAAACTGTTTGATTAAGCACCATCTCTGCTTTTATATAAAGTTATAAACCATTGTGTAAACCATCAACATTACAGTATTTTTATCACATTATTACAAACATGATACTGTAATATTTATTATTACTTATTTATTGCTCCATTAGAGACATTAAAGATTTTAGTTTATATATTTTGTTAGTTTGACTAATTTAAGTATAGTGTAATTTAATAAAATTGAACAATTGTGTTTGTCAGATGGCTTTTCTTGTTGCTGAGCAGTGGAATATATCGTAGCCCTCTTCCAGACGTCTCTGGCCAGCAGTATGAGATAATTCATGTCGTAAAATCGCCTTCTGTCTCCAACTTTGTGGTCAGTTTCCCCAACAAGAGACTTGTTTATCATGACAGAAGTGATCAAACGCTCAATGCCACATCTGTGGATGGATTGTTTCCAATTACGCTCTACACAAGCATTAACTTTGAAGCAAACAGCATTGTTTCTGAGGATGATTTCTTCATGCTCACCAATGGTTATGCACTGTATAAACAAGTTGGCCAGAGTCAAGTGGCCACCTTTAATGAATTCACTATGGACTGTGATGTGATCCATAGTCAAAATGACGGCTTTGGTAATCTATGCTACTTTAGTGCATCTGCGCAACCTTATCCTGTGCCAAGAAGGCCAAGACAACTCCGAAGTCCTGTTTGGATCAGATAAAGCCAACGTTTATTGGGATAAACCTGAAAATATGATTGGAGCAAGTGAGTGATACCCAGATAATAACACTTTTGGATTATTTTATTAGTAGGAGACTATTCTCAGAATTGTTGTCATTTGTTTATTGAAGCCAGGTTTATTGGTTTAGATTTCATTTTACTAACCTATAAAATTGCACGTTGTCCATTAAATAAATTCAGTTTTGTTCCTCGCAGGTCCATCTGCCTGGCAAAATTGGACTTATGCTATAAACTGCTCGATGAATGGGTTGGTGGTGATGGATTTCGTGGACTAACTGGCACACATGCAACAGTCCCGGATCTGGAGAGTTCACAGCAGTACAGCGTCACTCTCAGGGCTTGTTCCCCTGGTGGATGCTCCAAATCAGTCTCCTATGAAGGAACAACTCTCCAGCCTGGTGATTATATTGACTCATTTGATCACTTACCTTAATATTTATGAACTGGCTACTATTAAAAAGTTGTCTTTTTTCTCAGCCGATGAGCCCCCTTATATTGCTGCTGCTAGTGAGGATGGCATATGGAAGCAAGATTTGGATAGCATTGAATTTGTGGAACAAATGGTGTCTTATATTGGAGATGTGAAAGGTAAGAATCCAGAGATATCATATATAGAACATAACAGTGACTGTAAAAGGCATTTACGATTAAATCAAACTTAAAATATTTAGATTTTCACCGTATTCAATACAAAAATATCAGACCAAGTGGCATCAGCAAACAAATTGTGTTATTAGTGCCTCTCAGGCCTAGCTTCACTTCCTGAGGAACTTTTTGATTATTATTAACGTGGTTGTTCTGCTGTGGGACCAGTAGGTTAATAATAATCAAAAAGTAGATTTTCTATTAGTTTTACTTTTCTATAGTAAAATAGAAAAGTTATTTGACATTTTAATAATATTTCACAAAATTACTGTTTTTACTGTATTGTTTTATGAAATATTATTAAAATGTCAAATAACTTTCTATTTTACTATAT
Organism: Gymnocypris eckloni scoliostomus; assembly: GCA_027564155.1. Classification (NCBI taxonomy): domain Eukaryota; kingdom Metazoa; phylum Chordata; class Actinopteri; order Cypriniformes; family Cyprinidae; genus Gymnocypris; species Gymnocypris eckloni. The sequence goes on from CM050428.1 coordinate 20,808,785, forward strand.
TTTAAAATGTAATAATGTAAAATTATTACAATTTCATGTGAAATAGAAATCTTTTGTAACATTATGTGTTGTTAGGGTCACTTTTTATCAATTTAATGCATCCTTGTTGAATAAAGGTATTAATTTATTTAAAAATAAATAAGTAAATTACTAAAACAAGCACTGGAATGATTTACTTAAAATGCATTACACTTGTTTTGATATTTTAGTTATATAATGCAAAAATAAATCAATACAAAATAAAAATAGCTATAAGATCATTTTGCATCTGATTGTTTATTTCACAGTGCTTCTCACTTTATAACAAGGTATACAGCATGTTTTCCTTTCTTCATGAACAGATATGGACTGGTATAGTTCCACAATCTACTGGACTAATAGTTCAGGTCACATTAACTGGATGGATCTGGGTGATCAGTCGTTGAATGTGATGACGATGCCTTCACTCCTGAATGCTGAAGCGCTGGCCTTTGACTGGCTGGGACAGTATCTATACTGGAGCTGCAACACAAATCAAGTATGTCTTTATATTAAATAATGCTTGAATGAATTAAAACTGAAAAACATAATACAAATAATTTACTAATACTTTATTGACATTTTTTGACTTTGAGGCAGTAGCAACTAATTGTGAGATATCTCACATCTGTTATCAGATATGCCGAGGGTCTGACTAATTGTGAGATATCTCACATCTGTTATCAGATATGCCGAGGGTCTGACTAATTGTGAGATATCTCACATCTGTTATCAGATATGCCGAGGGTCTGTATCTGGTCGTGGGGTTGAGATATTCCTCCAAGCAGAGCAGAAGATTCTCAGTTTGGTGGTTGATTCATTGAATGCTGCCATCTACTGGACCACTGAAACATCAGTAGAAGGCTGTAGATTGAATGGAGACGACTACCAACTCCTGGAAAAACTGAGTGTGTTCTCTGGGAAAGAGGTGAGGACATAGATATACACATAAAACATCAAATACACTACCATTCAAAGCTTTAAGATCTTAGGGTATTTTAAAATGCAATGTATTCCTATGATGGCACATTTTTCAGCTGGCATTACTCCAGCGTCACATTATTCTAATATGCTGATTTGAAACTTAGAATAATGTCTTATTATTATCAGTGTTGAATACACTGACCGTTTTTACAGTATAAATATTTGGCACACTCTGATTATAGGTTGCTGGGATCACTTTGAACATGATTGAAGGAAGTCTGTATTGGCTGGTGCAGGATGGCTCCATTATACATCTTTACAAACTGAACGTCAATGGTGACAGGTAGGTACATATACAAATGTTTAACAGATAGATCTCATTAATGAATGCTATGGTCAGTGACCAGTTTGGCTCGTAATATAATTTTCTTATTGAACCAATGTTTTTATTATTATTTGCATAAATTATATTAACCTGTAAAGGGTGCAGAGGTCTAAAGCGGTAGAATTTGCAAGATGGACAACATCTGAAATCACAGATCATCAGGTGGGCTACTACAGCGGACGACTCGTTTGGTTGGATGAGAACAAACAGCTCAGGATTCAGGAGTTGAAGCAAAACACCAGTGTCCTTATGTATTCCAGCAAAACACTGGCAGCTTTTTCTGTTGTACAGCAAATACTGAAACCTCTTCCAGGTCAGCACTGTGTTAACACATCATGTTTTATATACTGTAGCTCTATGAACTTATTCTAGCAAGTGTTCTTAAAAGTCATAATTACATTGTGTGTGTTTTTGTGTTTGTTTTCCAGATGGATTCGTATCTCCTCCTATAGTTATTCCACCTGCAGTTTCCAAAATTGTTCTTGAAGGGAATGACACATTTATCCAGATACACTGGGAGCCCAGCAATATTGACTACGGGACAGTGCTTTATTGTGTGGTGTCTGAGGAACTGTGGAGAAATGTGGATCAGCTTCAAAAATTACTGCATCTTTATTTTAAATTAGAAAATGTAAATCCACCATAAGTTATTTAAATAAAAAATGTTTTTGACCATTTTCTTTGGTAAAAATAAAAAACACTGATGATGTATTTCCAACATATTTCTGCAGGTCCCCACCAGATATTGTCATCCTCTTAACACGTTTTCTGAAGCAGTCATGAATATCACAAGATTCGAACCAGGAACCAAATTAGACATCACCATAACCCCTTTTTCGTATTGGGGTAAAGGGGAATCAACACAAACAACTTTGATTACTCCAGGTAAGAATCCAGCATTAATCATTATAAATATAACTAAAAAAGTATACACAAAAGCAGCTGATTTAAGAAAACAAAAATGTGTCAGTTTTATTGAACATGTACTGTTTTGGTCTTCGTATATTTTATTGTGCTAAAAAAGTCACTTTAAATAGTTCAAAACATTTGCTGAAAATGTTCTCAACCTCATCCAAGATGTAGATGAGTTTGTTTCTTCATCGGAACAGATTTGTAGAAATGTAACATCGCATCACTTGCTCACCAGTGGATCCTGTGCAGTGAATGGGTGCCGTCAGAATGAGAGTCCAAACAGCTGATAAAAACATCACAATTATTCACAAGTAATCCATAATAGTTTTGTCTCCAGTGAAAAGGTTGTCTTGTCTGAATCAAGATAGATGTACAGATCAAAAGCGAAATCAGTCCAAAACAGTTCTAAACAAATATGTCAGTGGATTTTGATGTAAGAGGGCAACAGGTGATGGACTTTTTCACTGGAGGATGCATTGTCATGGATGATGAACTATTTGGCCAGAAACTATGGTTTCAAGTTAAAACATCCCAATGATGGATTTTTTCAAACAAGCACATAGCTTTTCACTTCACAAGATGTTAATTAATAGACGGAAGTCGTGTGGATTACTTGTAGATTACTGTGATGTTATATCAGCTGTTTGGACTCTCATTCTGACGGCACCCATTCACTGCAGAGGATCCATTGGTGAGCAAGTGATGTATTGCTATACGCTTCTCTAAATCTGTTCAGATGAAGTCTATGAACTCATCTACATCTTGGATGGTTGAGGGTGAGTATATTTTCAGCATATTTTCTTTTCTAGCTCAACTATTCCTTTAATTGCTCTCTGGTTGTCACCCAGCAGGTACTTCATTAGACACTGACGTGACATTGATTATTGTGATTGTATCGGTCGCTGCCTGTATTACACTGATTATTCTCATCCTTGCCGCAGTCAGTAAGTACACAAATGACACAGTTCCTTTGTAGAAGTCGGTTTCATCCCCATATTAAAACTAATGAGAGGATTTGAAAGCACAACATTTGCTTTCCCTGCTGTTTTGATGTAGTTTGGCACAGACACTATAAGAAAAAGGATCATGGGACAGTAACACAAATAGGTGCAACGTCCATCCAGATGTGGAGTTGGAGTATATTCGAGGTTTAGTAGGTCTTGGCAATGCCTGCTATGCTATCAGGTAAACAGGAACATCATTTACAAACTAAGGCCTCATTTCAATGTGATTTTGTTGCATCTATAAACAACAAAAAGTGTTAATATTTAAACAACTTTACAATATTTCCCAGTAACATACCCGCCCAAGGAGAGATCGAGTCACTTCCTGTGTTTCCTAGAGACTGTCTGAAGCTCCAGAGGTTGTTGGGTAGTGGTGCTTTTGGAGAAGTTTATGAAGGAGTTACAGTTGGCAGCCAAATCACTGAAGTTGTGCCGGAGAAGAGAGTGGCAGTCAAGGTATACATACATATAAAGCCTGTATATTAACATGATTGCTCATATACTTCCACTGTACCTATATGCTGTTTCAGCAATTACATTGTGATTCTAAAATGTTTCACAAACCTATCTCTTCACAGACACTGCAAAGAGATGCCAGTGCCTATGAGAAAACAGAATTCTTAAAAGAAGCTTGTTTGATGAGGTAAAAGACATGTTTGCTTTCAGCATCACACTAAAAATATGATTATAATAGGGAACAATGGGGCAAAACAAATGATGATGTGCCCCCCTGGCCTAGCGCCAAAGGAGCCTTTACTGATATATTAGTAAACTAGTATTTATTTATTTGCAAAAGTTTGGGGTCAGTGAGGGCATTTCATGGTTTTCATATGTTCACCAATGCAATTTTTTTATTGCAATATATTTTAAAATGAATTTTCAACATCATTACTCCAGTCTTCAGTGTCACATGATCCTTCAGAAATCATTCTAATATGCTGATTTGCTGCTCAAGAAACATTTAATTTTATCATCAACGTTGAGAACAGTTTTGCTGCTTAATATTTTTATAAAAACCGTGATACAATGTTTTTCAGGACTCTTTTAAGAACAGAAGGTTCAAAGGGGAAGCATTTATTTGAAACAGAAGTCTGGTGTAACATAAATGCCTCTACTATCACTTTGGAGCAGATTAATTATGTGCTGTTTTGTGTTTGTTGCTATCCAGTCAATTTAATCATCCTAACATCCTGCGTTTGCTTGGAGTATGTCTGCTAAACGAGCCACATTACCTCATCCTGGAGCTGATGGAAGGAGGAGACCTTCGCTTTTACCTGAGAGGAGCTCGTCCTACAGCTGTGAGGCATTGCTTTAATATATGAGGTGCTTTTCTTACTGACTAGCACTCACATGTTCTTATGTCTCATAGAGCCATAAAGAGCTACTGAACCTCACCAGCCTCCTGGACGTCAGTTTGGATGTTGCCACAGGATGTGCTTATTTAGAAAGATGCACTTTGTTCACAGGTAAAGATGTGCTCATATACTGTGCTAATGCTCACAATGCCAGTGTCATGGCTTTGATTCCCTGGGAATGTGTTAACACATGAAATGTACACCTTGAATTACAGTGTAAATCACTTTGGATAAAAGTGCGTAATGTGTAAATATTAATGCATCTGATTTATACTATATTTAATATGCACAGGGATATTGCTGCAAGGAACTGTCTGGTGTCAGTAAGAAGCTACACAGACCCAGAAAGGGTCGTCAAAATAGGAGATTTCGGATTGGCCAGGGATGTGTATAAGAACGACTACTACAGGAAGAAGGGTGAAGGTCTGCTTCCTGTTCGCTGGATGTCACTAGAAAGCTTAACAGATGGGATTTTCAATAAATATTCTGATGTCTGGTCAGTATCACAAGTTTTCTTGTTGCTATACACTCTTGGAAAATAAATTATTCTGTATTTGCATATGTCTTCAAGAATCTTTAACACCCATGGAACCTTTCCATTGCACCATGACTGAGTTACTGTATATTGGAAAGGGTTCTTTGGATTATAAAAAATCTTTTAAGAACCGATCAATGAGGCATTCACAGTGTAACACAATGTCAACCTGAAAACACACACGGAGAATTCCAATCCAGCAACAGAAAGGAATTATTACCCAAAAGTCCTCCCTTCCATGCAAAAGGGGAGAGGGTCAACTGATTCCATCACTAACGCTCTCGTGCAAAGGTACGGACGGCTCCGGGAATGGTTCTGGACACCGTCAAGCCTACATTCCAGAGCATAGTTCAAAACCCCCCCATTTAAAAACAAAGCAGGATTTTTCTCCAGCGGACAGACAAAGGAAAACCTTTTTCCTGACATTTTCTCCACGTATAACCATCTACACAAAATAAATATATGGATATTTAATGTGTACTTGTTCCCTCATAGGCATGATGTGATGATTTTGAATGCCAATTATTTAGAACAACGTGGGTAATTTTTAATCATGTGTTAAAACGGTATAAACTGTGATGTGTGTTTATTATGCAGTGTTTGATCTCTAAAGAAAGCTAGCCTCAGATGTGACAAACTGTGTTGATGACCGTTAAATTTTAGCACCCTGCATAATTATACATGTATAAAGATCAGTAAGTTTATCGATCTTCCCAAAAGTGATGAAATATCACAGAACTGTTGGTCCACCCAGCAAGCCTGGACATGGGCGGGGCTCCGCCCCATACGGACGATCGGATTCGACAAGCTGCCCGTGGGGAGGGCCAAGTTGGACTGTTTTAAACAACGCGCCAGTTGCAAAACTCTCTCTCTGAAACATGGCGTGACGCTCTCTTGAACTCTCTCTCTCCTCTGGAACATCTCTCTTTAACATCGCTGGAGCTGCGCTCGCTTCTCTGCCTGCTCGCTCTTACCTGAACTTTGTCTCGACACCGACTAAACCAACCATCTATTCGAAGGCTAGAAGGCACAACATCAAAGAACAACGAGCTGAACGCCTACGGACGAAAGCAGCCACATCTCTCGTGTTTCCACCCGAGAGCACCCGGAGACCGCACGAACCAACCCACGTGGTTCCCGAGCACAAAGACCAGAGCAACGCATTTGAAGGAAACAAACAACTTCCAACCTGCTTCTTGTCAACAAGCAAGTACATTCTAACTAAATCTATATTGCTGATTGAACTGGTAGAATCTGATCTGAATGCAGTAACAGAGCAATAAGGCATCTGTCGTGATCTTCGGTCAAGTCAAGCGTTTAAATAGCTAAAAGGGCTAACTTTAATTTTAGGAATTACTTACCAAAATCCCTTATGCATGTCATTCTGTGTGTATGTATGTTTTGTGTCTTATCAGTTAATCCATTTATGTTAGAATAGCAGTATTACGAATAAACCATTTTTCATTTCATAAAGAATTGTCTCTGGAATGTGATTTGAAGTTTTATCCTTATTTGCCATAAGAGAAAGCTACCTAAGCTCGAATTTGATATGCTGAGGTTAGTGTTCGTGGACGATCACTTAATACAGTATAACTAAGTTAAATATTAATATTACTTTTAACCAAGCAATATTAAATATTTAATAACTAATTCGGAGCTGAAATAATAGCTCTATATTAAACTGGTATTTTACTACAAATGGTGGAGGACGGGCAATTAAAGATCAATCTGAAAATCAAACCAGAAGGCAAAGGGTATTTCTCAATTTTATCCGGAAAAACTGAGTAAATACAGGAAAAGCGGTTATTTGTGGTATTGCATTGCTGGTTTGTGAAACACAGTTTTGAATGAGAAAGGGTATTTGTTTAACTCGAGTTGTGAGAAGAAACTGCAGTAAATAAGTAAAAGTCGCTCTAAAGCGCATCAAAGAGACAAATGAGCGTGTCCCTCGTTTGAGCTCTGAGTGAAGGCCTGTATAGTTTGATTTGTAAGTGCGTGTCCCACTTTCAAACTCCGCTATATTTTCAAATCCCAGGTGTGGAATGTTTAAAAAGCTATTTAAATCATTCTCAGCCATTTGATTTCACGAGTGAATTCAAACGCACGGCGCTCAAAGGAAGTGGCCAGTCGTTTTTGAGAAAGGGAGATTGCGCAATCGAGTGTTTGTGTTTATGAGTGCGGTCTAAACAGACAAATATTCGCATAATAGCCCGCTGAGGCTTTGGTTGGGTTATAAGTAACCCGGAGATAAATTTATCTCGCCCTAAATGAGTGAGATTATGTGTTGTAAAGATTCAAATCTGACCAATGCTGGACTAATCTGAAGGGTTAGTCTGGAGCACAGTTGTGTCTGTTTTCTCTCTCTCTCTCCTACAGGCATTGAGTCGTCATAGCGACCAGTTCAGCCACGTGGAGATTTAGCCGCATATAAGCTAAACTGAAACAAAGAAGTTTAGCAGCGTAGCAAATGCAATGCGGTAGCATTACGGCTAGTGATTAGCACATAGCATTTAAAGCTTGAATGCAGTGTGTTGGTGGAAATGTGGTTCACAGCTAACACTAATTCCCTCTCTCTCTCTCTAGTCTCTCATTTAAAAGACTAACACGTTTTAAGTTGGCTGTGTTAATGTTTCCCAATCATCAGTGTTAACAAGTTCACAGGTTGGTTTAATATAACAGCTGATTAAAGTCTTTTACCTTTGTGGGACCAGCTTAATAACTGGTGGGTTATTAGAAAATGGTTTAATATACTGTTGATTATATGGTGAGTTTGACCTCATTCAATTATAATGGCTTTTATGATTTTAAAACACATCAATGGATAAGCGCTATTGTTAGGAATTTTTAATTGTTAGTTGAATGTCACAATTGATTACAAATTAATTTTGAATTAATTTCATTTAATGGAATTTTCAATTCCTGCTTCCAGCAACAATAGCATCCATTTATGAACCATAAAACGCCCTTATAATTTGACCACTACAATAGAGCCTTAAGTTATCAAGAGGAAATTTTAATTTCGTTTACAAGTAGGATACAGATTAGTTATTAATTATTTTATTGTTAATCTTTTTTGGTGTTAATAATGACGAGGAATGCTTAAGTTTGGAAATTATTTGAATTACTATTATGGGAATCCAAAACTAGTGATTTAGAAGCTGTAAATTAATTTAATAATTAATTATGAATTGAAAATTCTAATTACATTTAATAATTAATTACACTTCCTGTTTACATTTTGCAACAATATTGGTTTGTCAACTCAATTGCAGATTGCATTTGTAAATTCTAATCCTAAGTGAATCCTATTAATTTTAATTATAACATCATAAATTTTAATTAGAAACCAAATTCTAATTTTAATTCCAAATTTCAAACTTAAATACAAGTCTGGCTCTATCTGTAGGCCATACTTCATTTTCTTAGGTGAGCTGATTGACTCAAGTAAAGTTAATAATAATTTAATTAAAACAATTTTATTAAATTAAAATTAGTCCTCTTACTTAGGCCTGAGAGTAGATAGTGCTCCCCCTAGTGTTGTGTTGGAGAAGTGACAGTGAAACCACACAGTCAAAATCACTTTTCACCAATCTGGAGCATAAAGCGTAACCTTCTAATTAGAAAACCCCAAAAGGGAGTTAAGGTTTCCTCAACCTAGGTCAGTTGGTTTATCCTGTAAACAGCCAAACCAACCTAAGCATATAGACTCAACAGCACCACCTTGTGCCAACGTATTAGTTTTAAATCTTGGGAATAAATCTTAATCTCTTTTCTTTTCCCTGTTACTAACTTCCAATTTGACTTGTTTGCTTAAGACTTGGCGGGAAAATCACGAATAGGCGAAATGTTACAATTGAACAGATATGTATGTGAAACTTGAGAACTACATTCAAACTGTTTACCCTTTTACCCTCTATTGTGAAATCCTATTCCCCAGGTTAAAGCAGGTGCAATGAGAAGATAGACATCGGCAAAAGTTTTAACACGCGTGACATACGCTGACCAGCGCGGTATAAAATCCTGCCATTAAGGGACAAGTACTGTCATTGCTGTTATTTTCCTCCAAGGAGAAAATTGGAATAGCAATACCAGTCTTATTACAAAAGAAAATCTAGCCTACAATCCTCTGATTAGAAGCGCCCTTCTAAATCAGAATTAACAAAGCGAAACGAAGAAAATCTGCTATTAAAAGAGAGACCTGTTTAGTGCTATTGTCCTTGTGTACCCATTCTGTGTGTGTGTTTTCTTTCTCTGCTTCACAGCGGGGCTGCCCTTTGTGTGTGCCCAATAATTTATCTGCAGAGACTACAATTAGAAGCACCTGCCAGAGGACCACAAACACAGAGACACAATCAACACTAGCATACACTACACTCTGCACATTTACACCCCTGTTTGTTTTGTTTGTGTTTTGTTTTGCTTTGTTTCCTATTCAAGGTCTGTGTCAGTTCGGTCCAAGATCCCCTGACCCGCCAGAACATGTCTCACGAAACAGAACATGTCGGTCACTGGGAAGGACTGGAAATGTGGCTAAGTGTTACAACGGGCAGCATACTCCCTAAAGCTGCTGAAACACTCCAACATCAGACACAGAATCAACTAGATGACAGCATCGCAAGCATTATGGGACAAGACCCAAGTCAAAACTACAGTCACAGAGAATTAGCCAAGATCACCGGTTCTTTAAGCCACATACTCATCGCCACCCTCAAACTGAGCGACAAGCACGCGCTGCGCCAGCAGGAGCTGACAAGCGCCCAACGCGCCTAGAGCAGCTGGAGCGTGAGCTCAGGAGTGCGACAGGAAGGGACCGATGAGGTGGAGCAGGACACCGAGGAGGAAATCAACAGGCTAAAAGAGACTCTAGAAGCTACCAGACACGAAATGCAGCAGATCAAAGAGGACTTCGCTGATCGTGTGCAGACAAGCTACAGTATGCAGAGAAGCTACTGGAGAAGGCAAAGACTGACTTCAGGGACAAAAACAGCAGAATCAAGGCCCTCGAAGGTCATTTGGCTGAGTCAAGGAATGAGATCAGCCGCCTAACACGACAGCTCGACTACGTCACAGAGGAGTCTGAAAGTCTCCAGAGGAACTCAGGCATGCTTATGAACTACGCCGTGAGCCGTCAAGTACAGGCGTGCACCGGCACCCCGTCAAGCAGGACTGGATCACCTGTTCATAGACCGACACGTGAACCGAAGATAGAGGGATGGTGTTAAAACATTCACCAGCGCCGTCGGAAGAACGCTATATCACGACGGAACCAAAAGAATCTGCTGCAGCCAGCCGCAGGTCAGTGCACGGCTTGGACCTTAAAGATCTTGACAAGCTCGCCCGAAACATCGGAAAATTCAACCCCAGCTTGCCAAACAGCCAAAATGTCCACGCTTATCTGCAAGATATTGATTTCCATCTGGAAATGCGACCTAACGTTACGGACAAAGATAAACTATACTTACTCCGAGCGACATCCAGTCCTGAAGTGCGCAGCTTCCTTGACCGGCAGCCTGTTAACACAAAGACTGACTATCAACGGCTTCAAAAGGCCCTCATTAAAGAGTTTGCTGACCCTGAGTCCGATCAAGGCTTAGTGGCTGCCCTGGAGACGAGACAAGGACGTCACGACACTCCTCAAGCTTACTACAGTCGACTCAGACAAGCATATTTTGGAACTCGTAACGAATCTGACATGGAAGAGGAACTGAACTTTAAAACTCTCTTCCTGAGGAACCTTCATCCTGGCATAAGCCACCATCTTGGCGTCCTCGCATGCCCACGAACAATGAACATTCAGCAGTTGCGAGACTTGGTGCAAAAAGCCTACGGCAAACAAAAGATGGCCTCAGAAAAGAGCGCAAAAACCCCAGCAGTTCTTGATTTCAACACTCAACACCAAGAACTGGCGCTGGAGGGCACCCAACGCCAAGACAGTGCTAAGCCACCACACAGGAGTGGAATGCACCCCGTCCAACAGAGAACGAGACTCACACGCTGGAACCCGACCTAAACAGAGGTATGACCGATGGGATGGACCACGTGGGCGTCAACACTCACCTGGGCGACACTGGGATAAGTCATGGGACCAAGCAAGGCCTCAGGAAAGGCAATGGAGAGATCGCGGAACCCAAGAGAGCAACGCTCATGGGAATCAATGGAAACTCCAAGCAGCGACAGACTCACCCTAAGGCGACCAGCCCAAGGAATCGACGAAGGAATTCACCAAGGTTCCAAAGTGACCAAGCTCCAACTGAGTCCATACAAGAACAAAAACACCACCGCACTTGACTCACAGAAGATGATGGAAATGATGATGAAGGAATTCTTTCAACGAAAGAGGAAGATAAGAAGTGGGAAAAGAAAGGAAACCCGGATTCAGCCTGACTAGCTGACGGACGAGAAAGCAGCGACAAGACAAACGAAGCCACAGAAAACAGCACCGCCTCACCTCAGTCTCAGAGTACAATAAACACGTTAACTTCAGATGGACATGAAGCCCCACCTGAAAATCCAGCAACAGAGTTAAACACTAACTCAGCACCCAATACTCCAAACTCCAGCAGCATTCAGCAGACACCTGCTGTTGAAAATCCTCAAGTTCCTGAAAGCGCTGTCTTAGTCATCTGCCACTCCTCCGAAGAACGCCAGTCAGCCCTGACATCCTAAATATTTCCTCCCAAACTCCAGTTCCTCAACTCCTAGGCGATCTCATTGAAAAGGGTATAGCAAGAAAGTTCTACCTCTCCATCATCATCGAACGACACATCAGAGTCGAAGCCCTTCTGGACACAGGAGCCGACATCACTCTAATGTCTACAGAACTTCTCAAAGAAGTCCAAGAATTAACGAAGAGGACTAATGGCACCCTCAAGCTCCAAAGGTGCGAACTAAAAGTACAAGCATACTCTCACACGGGCTTACAACTAAAACATGTAGCCCCAATCCATCTAACAGTGGGACCCATGGACTTCGTCCATCCCGTATACGTGTCAACACTCAACACGTACCCGCTCCTCATTGGAAAAGATTTGCTTAATCGTTTTGAACCCCTAATAGACTTCAAGCACCTAAAGATTTGGACACAAGTCCGTGAGCCTCTGCCTTACAAGTCATTAGACTCCAATGAGTCACAGTGTCAAGTCACAGACACTACCCCTAAGTCAATGACCGATGAAGCAGTAACAGAGCCCAGGTCTGGGCCGAGCACAAACGCCAACGACCCTCTCCTCTGCTCGCTGCACGAGCCTGAACCAAACACAGGCCTCCTTCAAATCATGACTGAGATAGAGGTTCATGGCACATCAGTGTCCGAGGCAGCACTAGCCCTATGGGCAGAGAACTCAGCCATCAGCCTGAAGCTATTCAAAACATTGAAGCAGAGCTGTCAAAGTCTACCACATGTCACTAAGCACAGCCGTTACCCTCTCAGTCCCTGGTCGACAACCATGGCCACCTCCAAGATCATCTGCGCTCTGGACATACGATGGAACAACAGACAGCTGAGTCACTACTTCCTCGTCATTCCAGACCTGCCGCATGACATCTACATTGGGCGGATATCATGGTTCGACTCAATGCTCACATTGACACTGTAAACAACATCATATGGGCTCCCCTGTCACACCAACTGACAACTTCAGTCAATCTCAAGAACCTCCAATCCGGTCAAACCATGCCGGACGCATGCGCTATGATTACGGAACAAGGAGCCACAATACCTGCCTACAGCAAAAGCGTCAGTGTCCGCCTCAACATGCGACCTGGCCAAACTCTCAACAGTAAGCTGAGCTTCTTCCAACCTTCCAGAACCTGCCTAAAACTCGGACTGACTCTGGAAGCTACACCTCTCATTGAAGTGTCATCTCGTGCGATATATGTGTTGTTCAATAACTGTATGGCCCAAGACATCCACGTCCCAAAAGCCAGCCACCTGGGATGGCTCATCAACCAGGCATTCCATGACTTTGAACTGATGGTACCTGTCATAGGCCCAATACCAGCCCAACTAATGTCAGATGGATACAATGACACTATAACATTCACAAAACCTCATGAAGTCATTGCCATCACCTCAATCCTGCCAGTGTCCAGAGAAAGCGTCTGCCGGTCAGAACTAATGGATGACACTCACCTCACTGTCTATGCTGTCTCAACCCAGCCTGCGACAGAACCACCTACACGGGTGACCAGCGAGGCCCAAAGCCCCTTTTATGACTTAACGGCAGAAGAACCCTACGCGGGTTCAATACTCAAATTCAACAGATCTTGAGTGGCGGATGCCCTCCACAGCGAAGTGGGCGCCAAGGACTCAAAGAAGTTCTGCTGAAGTACAAGGACTCTTTCGCAAAGGACTCTCTAGATTGTGGATTGACAAACATCCACACGGTGCGCATACCGACAAACCCAAATGCACCACCCACCTTTGTGCGACAGTACAAGATTCCGATAGCGTCATATGAGCCAGTGCAAGAAATTGTTGACTCCATGCTGGAAAAGGGGTCATCCGGCCCTGTAACAGTACATATTCTGCCCGATATGGCCAGTCCTAAAACCCAACGGCAAATGGCGGCCCACTATCGACTACCGCAAGTTGAATCAGCAAGTACCATTGTCACGATGGCCTATGACCCAATTGGACCAAGAAATACCAAAAATCAAAGGCTCGATCCTGTCCACATTGGGCGTCGCCTCCGGGTTTTGACGATCCCTGTCCACCCGGCGACCAACATAAGCTGGCATTCACTTTCGGCAACCGACAGTACACCTTCACACGGTGTCCCTTTGGCTATGCCAATTCACCGGCAGAATTTAACATTTTCCTTAACAAAGCATGCCCTGGACGCCAGAGTCCGAGGCAACCTCGTCTCGTGAGCGGCGTCTTAATGAAAAGTTCAAGTGTGGAAGACCACCTCAAAGAAATCGACCATGTCCTAAACCAGCTGACAACAGCGGGAGCTAAAATCGCCCTTCACAAAGGACAATGGTGCAAAACCAAGGTGAATTATGTTGGACTGCTCGTCGGAAGAAAGCGGCATTGAGCCACAATCTAACCGTGCCCAAGCAATCCAAAGCATAAAAACACCAACTAACGTCTCTGAGTTGCGAAGCTTTCTGGGAGTGTGCAATTACTCACGACAGTTCATCGAAAACTACGCTGACATCGCACGACCACTAACTTCCCTCCTGAAAAGGACGAACCTTTTGTTTGGACAAAGGCCCAGGACACAGCTATGAGCCAGCTCAAACAGTGCCTGCGCTCTGCTCCATGCCTCGCCTACCCAGACCCCGGGAAGGAATTCTATCTGGACGCGGATTCTCTGACCAGTGCCTCAGTGCGGTCTATACCAGCTCCATGATAAGGACAAGCGAGTGGTCGCTTATGCCAGCAAAACGCTGCTTCCCCAGAATGCAAATATTCACACTGCGAAAAGCTTTACTTTGCACTGTGTGGGGCATTCAGCGTTTCTCTAATTACATCGGTGCACAGAAAGTCATCATCGAAACTTGCCACCAGCCAGTTACCTTCCTCAACAGTCAACGAATCAGAGATGGCGTGGTAACCAACGCGCATAGCTACCTGGCTAATGACACTCCAAGGACGGGATGTGGAGGCAAGATATGCCCAGAACTACAAATCCTCACTGGGAAACGGGCTTGCGGCATGCCAAAACTGTTCAACGGACACGCTGGACACCTCAGCAGAGCCAAAAGAACTGCCACGACCGCAAGCGACAAATCATCGGTACTTGAGGAGAATGTGTGTACAGGAATGCCCACAGCATATGTCGATGGCTGCTCATACAATCGCGAGGGCAAGTTACAAGCGGGAGCGGGTGTGGTCTGGCTCAACAATGACCCGTGCCCGCAGCAACTCAAACTTGGCCCACAATCATCACAATATGCAGAAATAGCAGCCATCCTCATCACACTACAAGTGGCTGCAACCCACAAAATCAGAGAACTCCTCATCTGTACCGATTCGAACTATGCCCGTCTAAGTTTCATATGCCATCTAACTGGATGGAAGAGGAATGGATTCAAGACAGCTAACAACAAGCCTGTCAAGCACCAGGAACTCTTCCAAGCAAGCGGCGCCATCGTCACTGAACACGACATGGTCGTTTATTGGAAAAAGTCAGAGGTCATTCACGTCAACCAGGACAAGACAAAGACTTAAATGACCAAACCGATGCCCTCGCCAAAGCAGGGCATTACAGGGAGAGTCCTGGACATTTCATGCCCTCCCACCCCACCCAACTGTGGCAGCGGTGACCCGCCGCCAAAGTGCCAGAGTGGGCACACACCTGCCTCCTCCCACATCTCCCTGTCGCCTCAGTTCGCTGCTGAAGACCTCCTCACCCTCCAACATACGGACTCAGCCATACAGTCCATTGTAGCACACCTGTCCGACCCTTGGAAAATCCCATTTCCACCTCGGACCTCACGAACATCATCCGACCTCCGCACTCCATTCGATCAAGCACATGCTGCATCTACGAGGCGGTGTCCTCACGTATGTCCCTGAGCCATCCACTGCTCCGAGGCTCGTAGTCCCTCATGGCCAAAGGGGATGATGTTGACACACGCCTACGATGCACCATGCGCAGGACACCACGGAGTCAAGGCCACCTATGAAACACTCAAGCAAGTAGCATACTGGCCTGGCATGCAGCAAGGACGTAGCAGAATACGTTAAAGGATGCCTGGTGTGTTGCCAGTTCCAACCGGCAAATCCAAACCACCGAGCACCACTGCAAAGGAAAGGAATGACCTTCCCATGGTCGGACCTCCAAATAGACTGGGTAGGACCCCTACCACGGTCGGACGGGGCAACAAATACTTCCTCACCGTGGTCTGCGAATTCACAAAATGGATAGAGTGCCTCCCAGCTCCCAACGATACAGCAGAAACAACAGCCTGTCTGTTATTGAACCATATCTTCTCAAGATTCGGACTGCCTTTAAGGGTCAACTCTGACGCGGAACCCACTTCACCGCTGAAATTATGCAAGACGTATGGAAACTCCTGGGCATACAGGCCAAACTCCACATAAGCCATCACCCAATTTCTTCCGGTCAAGTGGAACGGGCTAACAGAACAGTGGTCAGCATGTTAAAAATACGTAGCCACCAATCAAAGGATTGGGACATTAAACTCCCTCTGGTACTGATGGCCGCTCGAGCCACACCCCATCAATCTACCGGAATACCCCCGTTCACAATGATGACAGGGAGAAACATGACGCTACCACTACACCTGCTGTACCAACCTGGTGACCTGAACCTCGTCACCGCCTACAACACTCACCAGTACCTGGAAGAGTTACATCAGCACCTGAGAACAACTTTCGCCTTCGCGCAACAGCAGCTACAACGGCGCGGAAGGCCGAAAAAGCCTACTACGACCAAAAGGCCTCTCACCATGAGCTCAATGTCGGAGATCAAGTGTGGTACTACAGTTTCGCCCGACCAAGGCCGAATGCTCCCCATCACCTGTCAAAGAAGTTCCTACCTCACTGGACGGGACCCCATGAGATTGTAGACAAGCTCTCACCTGTTGCCCTATCGAATCAAAATCAGACAAGGCGCAGCGAGCCAGTCCTTCGATGGGTCCATCGAAACCAGATAAAGAGGCCCCTGGGCTCTGGCCGACATGGAAAGGGGAAGATCAGACCCACTGACACAGACCGATATGCACCACGCACCATATGCACCACACAAGCATTAGTATTGATATGTTAGGAAAACATATAGCAACCATGCTTAGACACAACCCATATTCTCTCCTCCACAGCACTGCTAGGACCAATCTAGTAGCGAGGAGTTACCCTCAATTTTGTTTTAAAATTTTTTGTTTGTTTGTTTGATTTTGATTTTGAATTTTTGTCTTAAAAATTTTTTTTTTTTTGGTTTCTTTCCTTCGTGTCTCACTTTGTGTTTTTCCTTTCCTCTCTCTCACTTTGAACCCCCTTAACCAATCCTTGAATACAGGTCTTGAAAGTGAGATCGACCTCCGTCAATAAGGTCGTCGTAAGAACTGGTGTTAACCGATCGAAAAAAAAAATCCGCCAAAGTATGATCGTCACCGCCACTATGCCTCTTCTTTCTGTTCAATCACCAGGAAGATGCTCCGATTCGCCGCCCTGTGTCTCTGCGTGATTGGGGCCATGCCCCAGCCAGAAGTGGCAGCGCCCGGACCAGCCTCAGGGATCGTACTCGCGAACAGCCGGGTTATTAATAACGAACTGTAAAACCTACACCCAAAAGGTGTATGTTAGACTAGATCCCGCGATGTTTACAGAGTTCACTACACCCTCCCAGTCACCCACACCTCTTGGGCTGGAGCCCGTTGGACTCGAGAAGTCCTTGCCCATGCCCAAGCAGATGTGAACCACATGCTGCTCCAATTACAAAATTAACTGTAACCCAGGCTGACCTCAGCGGTACAACCGGCGACCCAAACGGTTTTTTGGGGGCCCTGTTGGGGCTGCTGCGGCTGTAGGAACTCTGTTCAACATTGGCATGAACACGGCTAACGCTGCTAATCTAGCTACTGTCAGGCGACATGTGGGTGAAATCCAGGCCGAAATGCCTGGGATACGACACAACAGCTCCTAGTTCAGAGCCACGCCCTACAGACTTCGGAAAATCCCTGAATGGCACGATCACAGTTCTAAACACACATAGTAGCCTCCTAAACCAAACTATCAAGTCTATTAATAAACTATTCTCAGTAGTGCAAGGCGATTTAGCCCAAACGCAACTCCTAACTATGCTCATGGCCGACATGCTACGCCAAGTGAGTTCCTCAATCGATAGCCTAGCCATGGGTAGGATTCCACATTATCTGATACCCCTTAGCCTTGTCCAGAACATCTTAATCTCGGCCACCAGGGCCCCTAGCCCCATTCAAACCCATCTCGCCTTTTCCTGTAGCGCCATTCCCTTGTAACGTAGACCCGAAGCAGGCGATCTATGCTTTCTTCTCAGTTTGCCTATTATCGATGCGAATAATATTTATCGGCTTAAAGATGTTGTGAATGTTGGATTTTGGCAAGGAACACCTATGTCAAAATCCACACTCCCGAGGTCGTCGCGTATCACGATAGCAACGAACAGTTGTACTTGGCTCCAAACCTAAAGATGTGTACGCTCACTAAAGACATTCACTTCCTCTGCCCGAGTAAACCCTTCAGACGCGATAATACAGAGGGCATCTGTGGCTTAGAAGCCATGAGACCCGACGCTAGCTGCCCGCCGACGCAACACCACGTTCTCAGGTTGAGGTAACACAAGCGAAATTGTCGGAAACCGATGGTTGGTGAACACCCCAGCCCGAACGGCTACCCTCACATATGATCAACACGACACCGCTACGCGCATTAGTCTGCCTAACCAAACGTTATGGATCACAGTCCCTAAGGGCTCAATCCTCCATATTGACGAACTAGCATTGTATCACCTCACCGACGACGAGTATCAGGCCGAAATCGAAATCTCACCCTTTTTCAAGCAGCATTCCTTTGTCCTCGATCCAGAATTGGAAGAAAGGATCAAGGAGGAAGGAACGCAGCTTATTGATCTGACACCGTTGACACAGCTTTAGAAGCTATCGCCGCTTCTTCCGCCGGCTGGCGCGCCAATTATTCGGTCCTGGTCTGCCGCTGACACGGCGCTTTGTATCTCTACTATAGTAGGATATGTTGTGACTTTGACACTGGCCTTCCTCCTACACAAGCGAGTGAACGCTGCTCAAGAGTCTCTCAACAAATGCACGCCAGGCATCCTCGCCTTTTTCGACGTGGTAATCTCGACCTAGAATCCGAACCGAGAATGTGACCAACCTGATTGAGATCATGCCTATACCGTCTCGTGAAAACCCCGACAATTAAACCAGTCAAAATGACCCAATTGTCAACGATGCTAAACAAACTAGCCCTATGTCTTCTCAAGTTTCTCACCTGTTCCTTTCCAAATTACCCTGCACCAGTTTTCAGTCAGTGATAGAGATCTCGTTGGTGTCTTGTGTGTGTCCATTCTCTGCCTCTTGTTCCAGTGCCTGAAGATGTTCCATCGGGTACATCTCCACACAAAAGGGGGATGTGTAACACAATGTCAACCTGAAAACACACACGGAGAATTCCAATCCAGCAACAGAAAGGAATTATTACCCAAAAGTCCTCCCTTCCATGCAAAAGGGGAGAGGGTCAACTGATTCCATCACTAACGCTCTCGTGCAAAGGTACGGACGGCTCCGGGAATGGTTCTGGACACCGTCAAGCCTACATTCCAGAGCATAGTTCAAAACCCCCCCATTTAAAAACAAAGCAGGATTTTTCTCCAGCGGACAGACAAAGGAAAACCTTTTTCCTGACATTTTCTCCACGTATAACCATCTACACAAAATAAATATATGGATATTTAATGTGTACTTGTTCCCTCATAGGCATGATGTGATGATTTTGAATGCCAATTATTTAACAATGTGGGTAATTTTAATCATGTGTTAAAACGGCATAAACTGTGATGTGTGTTTTGTAAAATGCAGTGTTTGATCTCTAAAGAAAGCTAGCCTCAATTGTGACAAACTGTGTTGATGACCGTTAAATTTTAGCACCCTGCATAATTATACATGTATAAAGATCCAGTAAAGTTTATCGATCTTCCCAAAGTGCATGAAATATCACAGAACTTTTGGTCCACCCAGCAAGCCTGGACATGGGCGGGGCTCCGCCCCATACGGACGATCGGATTCGACAAGCTGCCCGTGGGGAGGGCCAAGTTGGACTGTTTTAAACAACGCGCCAGTTGCAAAACTCTCTCTCTGAAAACGTGGCGTGACGCTCTCTTGAACTCTCTCTCGGCTCTTGGCTCTCTGGAACATCTCTTTTTTAACATCGCTGGAGCTGCGCTCGTAACTCCTCTGCCTTCTCGCGCTCTTACCTGAACTTTGTCTCGACACCGACTAAACCAACCATCTATTCGAAGGCTAGAAGGCACAACATCAAAGAACAACGAGCTGAACGCCTACGGACGAAAGCAGCCACATCTCTCGTGTTTCCACCCGAGAGCACCCGGAGACGCACGAACCAACCCACGTGGTTCCCGAGCACAAAGACCAGAGCAACCATTTGAAGGAAACGAAACAACTTCCAACCTGCTTCTTGTCAACAAGCAAGTACATTCTAACTAAATCTATATTGCTGATTGAACTGGTAGAATCTGATCTGAATGCAGTAACAGAGCAATAAGGCATCTGTCGTGATCTTCCGGTCAAGTCAAGCGCTTAAATAGCTAAAAGGGCTAACTTTAATTTTAGGAATTACTTACCAAAATCCCTTATGCATGTCATTCTGTGTATGTATGTTTTGTGTCTTCTCAGTTAATCCATTTATGTTAGAATAGCAGTATTACGAATAAACCATTTTTCATTTCATAAAGAATTGTCTCTGGAATGTGATTTGAAGTTTTATCCTTATTTGCCATAAAGAGAAAGCTACCTAAGCTCGAATTTGATATGCTGAGGTTAGTGTTCGTGGACGATCACTTAATACAGTATAATCTGTTAAATATTAATATTACTTTTAACCAAGCAATATTAAATATTTAATAACTAATTCCGGAGCTGAAATAATAGCTCTATATTAAACTGGTATTTTTACTACAACAGGGAACCCAAAATGGTAATTCTACACTCTAAAAAAATGGTGCTATATAGCACTAAATGTGGTTCCTTGGCTCGTAATCATAGGGGAATGATTCAACGGTTCTTAAATATAGATTAAAGACACATCTCTTTAGCCAAGCATTCATATAATGCATCTCATAATTTTGTACTGCAGTTTTATCTGATCAAACGCACATTATTATGCTTTAGCTTGGGTTGAACAAAAAAATATTATTGGATGGAACAACAGCTACGTTAATTATGTCTCTATTTGTTTCTCTTTAACTAGGAAGTGTCAGTCTTTATCCAACCCTTAAATGATCTGAGATGACCAAACACCTGAGAAGAGATGATGCCAACCCTCAGACAGAATTAAACACATTTTTTCAGAAGTTAAATATATTAAGTTGCTACAATATATAAATCTATTGTAGAAACTTAATTTCCTGTAAAGCTGCTTTGCAACGATCGTAAAAAGCGCTATACAAATAATCTTGAATTGAATTGAATTCTTCACCGGTTCTTTGGCATGACTGAGGGGCTATATAGCAGCACCGCGACCATACACAGAACCTGTTAAGCTCCTGTATGGTTCTTCGGCAGTTCTTTGGGGTGATTAAAGTGCTATATAGCACCACTGCCATACAAAGAATCTGTTAAGCCCCTTTAAAGGTTCTTTACGGGCCAAAGAACCACAGTTGATGCTGTTTAGCACCATTTGTTTTGTGAAGAAATACAATGCATTATGGCACCTCTTATGGTTCTACATAGCACCATTTGACAAAGGGGCTGTATAGCACCCAGATAGGGTGCTATGTAGAACCAAAAGTGGTTCCCCTATGATTACAAGCCAAGAACCACTTTTAGTGCTATATAGCAACAATTTTTTTTGTGTATGGCATCACTGCAAAAAAAAAACAATGGAACGAGTTGTATACATATTTCTACAAATATATTTTCTTATAATTTGCACATTTCAGGGCATTTGGTGTGCTCTTATGGGAGATTATGACATTAGGAAAGCTACCATATCCCACATACACCAACCATGAAGTCTTAAGCCATATCAGTGCAGGTGCACGACTGCCTTCACCAGCAGCCTGTCCACAGAGATTGTAAGTGATATTAGTATGATTTCAATAAAAACTTGTTATAAATTGATTGAATGTGATGACAAAGCTATAATATTTACTTTGAATGAACATGGATATTATTACTGATTTGTAGGTATAATCTGATGATGAGCTGCTGGAGCAGAGAACCAACTGAGAGGCCAAACTTTCAGTACCTTGAGGAAACCCTGAGGAAGCTGAGAGATTATGAGGATAAAAGAGTAAACCAGAACGGAGCAGCAGGTCATGTGAACCAAGCCTATCAAGAAGATGGTATGATCTTAATTTCTTCATATAAAACAGAATAAATGATCAGATTTACTCAGTTACATCTGAATCAAATATACAGATTTGTGCACAGATTTTTGACTCATTACTAGATGTACCTCTTATAGTAACAGTATGTGCTGTTTCTTCAGAAGAGGAGGTCTGCACTGGTGTGGATGAAGATGAAGACCTGGAAACTGGACTGTCTCCTGTGCTCAGCACTGAGGGACTGAATTACTTGATGTATCGTGCTGAGAGTCCGGACAGTGTCCAAACAGACTCATCGACACCCACCGAAGACAGATAAAGACTATTATTGACAGTGTTGAATTCGGTGGCAACCCGAGTTTGCACAAAGACCTGTGAGCTGGACCTCTCTTTGTAATCTTCTTCCTTGTAAATACTGTATAAAACAACAACAATTAAAATAATAATAGTTGTATTTTATGGATAATATAGAATGATGAAAACTGTATTTCCTATAACAGTAGCCTAGTTAAAATTTTGTTATTGGTTGAATTGGTGAAATTATGCAAACGAATGAATGAATGATTGTTGTATTTTTGATGTATAGGCCTAATGTAGAGTTGAATGATCAATAAAAAGAGATATCAACATTATGTAGAACAAGTAGATTTCTATGTCCTGAAAGAAATAGTAGGTCATTCCTGGGATTCGCTGTCTTTTGGACATCATAACACCTAAAAAAAACACACATTTTTAGAATAAATTATTGTGTAATAATGCAAGGGAGCTATTTCTACCAACCTAGAGTGTTTTCATGTCAGCAGATTCGCATTAAAAAGTTTACTGATCGTTGACGGACATGACGCGCCTCTGCCCGACGTATGGTGCTCTCGTGTCACGTGACCGTCCTCGGTGGACGCAGCATGGCGTGCGTGAGTGCGGGGCTCCTCCACAAACTCTACTTTATTTGCACTTAGTTCGTCTTTATATTCAATCCATCAAAGGGAACGTGAACGTATTGAAAGCTGGAATAACGCTCGCAGCATGGACGAAGGGAATAAACTTCAGTTCCCGTCCCTGCCCGCCGCCAAAGAAGAGCAGCTGGTATGTTATAAACATATTAGCGCAGTGCTAACAACTGCTGGATTACAGCCCTTCTTCAACATTTATATTTCAAAACAGTACATGTTTGACTAGTGTGTGTAAATACATGAATTAATACAGTGGTTTGTGCTGATATATTTCATATATAATACAGCTTTTTAACTAAGTCGTTGCTCTGAGCAGTTAGCATGTGCATCCAGTAACGTTAGCAGTGTAACGTTAACGTTACCAGAATACCAACAACTCAGAAGTCAAAGTCATGAATATCTCACTGCAAAAGACAACAAGCACAGTCAGGAAAAGTAGTATAGGTAGTATTTATTATGATACTGGGGATAATATGTGAATAATCTGATCATTATTTTGCATAATTGATTTTATTTGATTTTAGACTTGTTTGCAAATAAATAATTTATCATTATCCTGCTTTACTTTACTAATATTGAGTATAGTCAACTAAAAATATTTAATTGATCATATACTTTGCCTCCAAGACTCCCTTGACTTAAAGGAATAGTTCACCCAAAAATGAAAATTAGCTGATAATTTACGCGCACTCAGGCCATCCAAGATGTGGATGAGTTTGTTTCCTAATCAGAACAGGTTTGGAGAAATTTAGCATCACATTACTTGCTCACCAATTGGTTCTTTGGAGTGAATGGGTGCCGTCAGAATGAGTCCAAACATCTGATAAAAACATCACAAGTAATCCACACGACTCCAGTCCATCATTACTTTTATACTCCGTTTTGGCCTTAAGTTGAACATTAATATTACAAAAGTGAGTAAAAAAAAAGAGTCAATGTTGTTTTCTAAATATGTCAAACCGATTATTGGTCTAATCTTTGATCATATTTAGGTAAGGTAGATACTGATAACAAGGAGTTTTATTCCTATGTTGTGCTGCAGTTTATGATTCTATAGGTGAGGTAATACTATTACTGTATGAATGCTTGTAAATACTGATAATCATCATTTCTGCAGGACTGGGCATATCCAATGAGAAGAGAGATGCAGGTGAGTGATAATGAACATAAACTTTGCACATTGTTTGTTGTTATGGCTTTTGTACTGATATACTATTTGTTACAGTTAAACTAAATACTTGTACATTGTTGTGTTAGTACAGACTTTCAGTAGACATTTTTTTCCCCACTGACTTCAATATATATTTATTTGTATACCTTATATTTGTTGAGTCAAAATCTTTATGATAGACACATTTCATATCTCATTCTCAACAAAGGATCACTTTTACTAAAACCGTCTGATGTAATGATTTAGGAAATCCTCCCAGGCTTGTTTCTTGGGCCCTATTCAGCTGCTATGAAGAGTAAGGTACTGTAGAGATGATCTGTTCTTGGGCTTCATGATGAAAATGATCTATGCGTGGGGTTTCCTGTAATAATTCATCTTCTCTTTCAGCTCTCAATGCTGGAGAAGCAAGGCATAACTCATGTTGTGTGTGTCAGACAAGACATTGAGGCCAACTTTATAAAGCCAAACTTTCCCCATAAATTTAGGTATTTTGATTTCTGTGTGGCACTTCAGTATCAAGCTCCACTATTTCTAACAGCTAATTACCTTTTTTAACTTATTTATAGGTACCTTGTTTTAGATATAGCAGATAACCCTGTGGAGAATATTATTAGATATTTCCCAATGGTAAGCTGACTTTTTAATTTTTTTTATATTAATACATTTTGGTGTGCGATTCTTTTATCTAATTATGATAATGTGTTTTTCTCTTTATAGACTAAAGAATTTATTGATGGATGTTTAGAGACGGGGGGTAATGAATGTTTCTCTATATTGATTTCTATTTTTAATAGTACATTTAGCACTTTCTCTGTTCTGATCCTGGGGAAAGATAAGTTTCTTGTAAAGAAAATAGATTGTCATTGTCGGTAATATTAATTTTATTTACTTGCTGTATCTCATCCAATTTGTGTAATGTCTTGCACATTTTTGTTGCAGGAAAGGTACTTGTTCATGGAAATGCAGGGATATCAAGAAGGTATGCCTCTTTTAAAATGTATAAAATAAAATGTTAAATCTCTTGATTTAATTTCATATAATTACATTTAATCATCAGCTGCTGTTTTATACATGTATACATAATAAATGGATGCTCTCAATATATCTTCATTCTTTTATGGTTTGTGAAAAAACATTAAAAGCACCATAAAGTCCAAGTGTTCTAAACTCTTCACGCAGTCAAAACAATGAAACTCGAGATTTAAAACCGTTAAAGAAAAGTCTCAATAAACCACGCATCAATATCTCTTTGCTTTAAGCTTCTCTATCCGGAGCTGCGTGCTGTGACTCCGTGATGCTTCAAGTGCATTCTGCGCACGGGAAGAGCATAAACGCTTTGTGCCGCTCTCTATTGGAGCTTTTCTTATTATAATGCTTTTGCGCAATGAAAGCTTATTTATAGCATTTCTTGTTGTGTCCTATCAAGGCTATTAATTATCTAATGTATAGCACAGTAATGGAGGCAGCAACATACAGATAGATAGGACTCCTCTATCACATGTTGCTGCCTTACTGTGTTATACAATTTTTTACATTTTGTAGTTTATATTTATAAATGAATACATTTACTTGTTTTCATTAATGTATTTTACAACAATACAAAGAGCAATGTGTAACATTTTACCAGATTTATTCCTTCACATATTCACTTTTATTTGTTCCCCACTAAATAATGTTATTTCATTAAATATTTAGATTTTATAAAATTGTGCAATTATCTACTAACCTAGTTTATAATACCTGGTCATTTCATGCGTTTTCGCTGATCGGATATCTATCTGATTTGTTAAAACGTTTCCATTTATACTTGGTCACATAAATGTGTTGTCGCAAAATGGATATAAATCCGATCTTCAATTCCCGCGCTATATTTAAATTTAAGGAAGTTCATGTCAACGAAATCAAAAGCGCTGTATTTAATTAATTATCAGCTTATTTCAAGATCAAAGACCGCATCAGCAGTGGAAAGATACGTTTGTCTTACTGCTTTTAATGAAGATGATTGTGTTGAGCGTCTGCGTCTTTCAGTTTCATTCACGGCAGTTTGCGCGTCTGCTTGCTGAAGAGATGCTCAGCTACTCATCCGCGTGTTGCGTTAGCGCAGTCATATCAGACTATAATAGTATATAGCCTATAACACGCTCTCACACATTTATAATTTTTTACATTTTGGGAGGAATAAAATTTACTTATGTGGTTTCAAAAACCAGATGCATTTACCCATGTCCAGTTTCACCTCCTGAAGTGTTCTGAGCGATCGGATTTATATTACAAAACGCATGAAGTGACCAGGGGTAAACAGCCCCTATATATTTTTCCATGATATTTTTCATTAAAAATTAAGTTGTATAGTAGATTGTGTTTAGCACACAAGAGTGACACAGATGTATAGAAATGCTATTTTGATTTTTTTTTAAATAACCTGCGCTGGTATCGGATCGGAATTGGCCGATACTCAGAATTTTCTGAATCTGATCTGAAAAAATTGTATCGTTGCATCCTTAGTACCATACATCAGTCATCAGCTGATGTTTTTTCTTTTTATTTAATTATCAGTATTGTATATTTAAGTGCATTTGCTCATTAAGATTTCCTTCGCCGTCAAAATTAATCTTTGAAAACACAATTTAATAATACGGCTAAATATTTAGCAATTTGAATATTCATTTTTCATAATATGTTGTAATGCCTCAATTCATTTGTAGCATTTACAAAATTTGTTTTCAGTGAATTATTTTATTCATCTTGATGAAATGGTGCAGAATTATCTTTCACTTACAGCTTGTACTCTTTATTTATTGTATTGTGAATCTGCTTTAGTTTTTTCCTCCATATGATTAATGGTTATGTTAGTAACTCGTTTGTCAGTCACTTTGGATAAAAGCATCTGCTAGATAAATACATTTAAGGTGATGAATAACTGGCTTAATTGTACTCTAGAACTGAGAGCTGTAATTTCTACTTTAGGAATGTATGCAACTAGGGTCATTATACATACTGTGGCAGTATCTAATATCATCCATCTTTCCCTACAGGAAGTCTAAAGCGAACACTAGAAGAGGATGAAGATTTCGGGAGTATGCAAGTTTCAGCAGCACAAAACGGATAGGCTTTACTTTAAACAAAAGTGCTTAACCACAGTGGACTTTTCTTTTTACATTTTTATTGGGATTAAAAATGTAAATATTTGTATAGGGATTGGGAGGGAGAGACTGCTCCTCGTGACCCTTGGAGCTGGGGAAGATTTGATATTTGTTTCCTTTTTGAGCTATATGCACTGAAATGTTTTGCAGTTTTATAGTATTTAAAGCATTTTGCATTTGCAGCGGGACAGTATTGCAATAATGCACTTTTGATACTTGAATTACTGTTATTTTGTCGGAAGGTATATGTAGTATTTGGGTTGAGAGGGGATCAAAGAATGGGACTGTCACTGCCGTAGAAATGAAATGGTAGGATGAATCAGTCAAGACAAGCTAGGATAAAATGGGAAATGAATTTAGATGGAGTTAAGGAAAGACACATTTGCCATAGAATTAACATCCCACTGCTCAATAAAAGATGGCTACTTTATATCTTGTGTTTTCAGTGTTATCAATCCCTGGTGTAAAGGTATGACTGTATATGACAGGACTGTGTGGTGTGGATAGATTTAGAACAATAATCCAGTTTCATTGAAATACAATTTTTAATGTAACATTTTCAATCCATTAACCCACTTTGTCATTCAATGGTTTTACATTAATTTTAAAATATAAGATTTATAACAGCACAAATAACATCACTGCCACATGTTTAGCTGTTGATTGAGAGATGATACAAAGCATTTGAATGCCGGCTATCAGTGTAAGTACAAAAATAAAGGCTTGTAGTGTATAAAGATATGCTTTCATTGCATCAGGATGTATTTTAAAATAATTAGTTTTCCTTCATCTAGGTTTTACACATAACTAATGATCATCACCAGTGGCTAAGACTAAAGCCAAAATTAAGAAAATACATGAGAATAATAAATAAATGTAAACCTTGTTTCTATTTCTGATCTCTAAGTTGAAGACGAGTACCTGTAAGAGAAAGTGATATAAGTTCAAAACCGTTTCAATACGCTTTCATAGATCGAACTCACTTAGAGAATGAGAAATGTGATTTGAGTTTTGGTATTTTAAAGAGAATAAAGCACAGCATTAACATTCGGTAAAAGAGGGAAATATGCCTTAAACGGTTTTGTAAAAAGTATATTTAGAAAATAAATGGGTTTGAAACAGTTTGTTTGCCCTCTTAAAAAATGTATAGAAATCTTTACATTAGAAAACATTCAAGTATGTCAGCCCTTCTATACAACAAAATGTTTAGTCTTTTCTCTAAGACAGGCCAGTGTTTCTTCTTGTGGCTGACAATGTAAACCACACATTCTGTATATGATTTGAACTGTTTTATGTGAAGCAAAATCATTTTAAATAGAAAACAATAACTTTCAAAGCAAGTGCTTGATGTTGACTGCGGATATTTAGAAACGTCATGAATATGCACATTGTTCTGTGTTGTTCATTCAAACGCTCATTCCAAAACATTGTTATTGTGACATAACTTGTCACCAAATGATCAAGTTTTTCTTTTTTTTGCTGGCTTAAAAAGGTGCAAGGTCGAGGTAGTCTGATCTCAGAATATAGAACAGATTAAGAGTTCTAAAGCAAACATTCTGTGATGTTCAAGATTCAGTCAAAGAACCGGCACTGCATGTACGTCTCGTCTGAAGCGGAGTAGTCAAACTTCTTATAAAACTCCACATTTTTCGGCGCACACTCCAGTGTTACTTTATAGCACTGCAATTTTTTGCTGAGGAGAGTCAATGTTGATACCAACCTAAAACACAAAAACAAAAGTACTATGTTCAAGGTACTTAGTTTTGATACAGATATGTTGAAAGAAAATACAGTATTCATGAATCTGAAACGCATGATTAAAACTATTGTAAAAGTGTTTCTAAAAACCAAACTCACAGTTTTCCAAGCTGTTTCCCTCGGCATACGTCACTTACAACAACTTCTTCTACCCGCCCCCTCTGCCGGGACAAAATATTATATAATATTGCACTATGAAAATAGCAAAATAGGTATTTAAAATATAGTAATTAAATATTAAGTCAATTACCTTTGCACAAGAATGGATAAATTTGTGCTCTATGATGAGTGTTGCTGTAGCAACAATTTGTCCAAGATTTGTGTCTTCAACCACTATCACATAATAGTCTCCAGATTTCTTCATATGTTCAAAATTTGCTAAAAAAATAAAATAAAAAGAGTTATACTGTGAGATGAAAAACTGTGGGGTGTTTTGCATTAGGAGCATGCAGTACCTTTGAACTGTTCTTCTGTAACATCCCCAGCCACTGTGAGCTGTGATAAGACCTTATAGAAACCTAAAGGCATACAGACCAACATATGTTTATCATGATTGTTTGAAGAACTGAACATGAGAGGGCAGAGTGCTGAACGGTAACAGTACCTCTGTCTAGGTCAGCAGTGCAGAGAGGACGGAGCACCAGACCTTCTCCGGGCTGAGTGGGAGAAATAGGGGGCGAGAAGGACACGGTGTTGCTGCTCCAGTCCAGCTCTTGGAGCAGAGACGGATCAAACAGTGGAGTTTCGTCAAGCAACATTCCAGAGGCCCTATGATCAAATGACATTTTATATTCATTTATCATCAGTCGGGAATCCCTGGCAATAAATCTTTACTGGCAACAATTTATTTGGACTTTGATCATTTATCATTTACAATTCAAAGTCAAACTTCTGTTGACATAGTATGTTATTATAATAGCTAACTAAAACTTAAACCATAAAAAATATGTGTTGCTTGAAATAATCATTGACTGTAATAAAATAAAATAAAAATTATATAAAAAACAAATATTCAGCTGCCAAGGAAACATTGTTCATTTTTATGTAGTTTAACTATTAAAATATTAAAAGTTAAAAAAAAAAAATCAATAATACTGAAATAAAAAATGATAAAACTAGAAGTCAACATAAAACTAATGAAAATTAAAAAATTAATATAAAATTAATACATGTATTAATAAAAACTATAATAGTATCTCAATGATACTAAAATAACACCAGTCACATCTTACATAGATCTTTCTTTTCGAAGTGTGTTATGATTACAAAACAAAAATCCAAAGCATGACAAAGTGCAACATCCAGTTAGTCTTTCAAGATTGTTTTCTCTGTATTTTCAAGAAATGATAATATTTCAAGTAACTTTAAAGAGCATAAAGTTCTCAAAGCAGTTTATGGCAGCCCTACATAATAAAGGTCACAATGCAGAGTAGAAAGTACACAATATTACGTCCAGGAATTGATTAGATTAATTTCATATTTTTTATTTCAATCTGCCGTTCCCTGTGGACGAAATCAACCCACATTCTCAATCTGTTAATTCCCAAAATACCATCCGTATGTTCAATCAAATGTCAACGGAGCTCACGATCAAATTATATTATATTCATGTAGCCTATAAGATCAACTTGCCATTTACTTACGGAGACATGTGGATATTGACCGCTTTCGTTTCTATAAAATGTTTGAATGAATCCAGTATCTCGAATCCAGTTACGGAGATAATCGATGTTCCAGCATGACATACACACTTCCTCCAGCGTTATTATTTTTCTCTACGAACATGCTAAGTCCCGCCCACAACCCAATCGCTGTTTGCTGTGTTTGGTGCTGTTATAAACGACGTCTCAATTGTCCAATCACAGACTGGCTCAAAGTACCTCTGCCCAACCAGGACGGGGCATGTCAGCTTGCGTGTATCGCTCCCTCCTCCCTCTGTCTGCGTGCGTGGAATATGACGTGGCGTGGCTCTTAATGAGGGCGCGGCGCAATGACGTTCGCATCCGTCTCGGAAAAACTGTTTAACAGGATTAATATCAAGTTTACAAACTGGTTCTTAGACGATCATAGATGTGTTGAATATGAAAACCTAACACTTCCTGGTTCGACAAGACTGTCAAGATTGAAACGAAAAGGTGCCACTGTTCAAAACCATTACCAAACCATTTCCAAGGCTAATTCCTAATTAGTTAGGCGACTTCAGTTTTTGTTTGTTACCAAAGTAACATGATGACCCCTTGACGAATTGATAGGGAATTTATGTGGGGACAATGCAACTTATTCTTTTGAATACATTTTTTAAAAATAATTTTATATATTGTTTTACGGACATTAATGATTGGCTAAAATACATTTTAAAATGTATACATTGCTTGCTCAAAAAGTATCAGTCAGAATGCATATCCTTTTGAACAGCTGTTAGAAAGATTGTTGGCCTTGTTTCTATCTAGTTTTAAATGACTGTTTTCTAGTGTGCTGTATTGCAGGGTTTAACTCAGTCATTCTAACCAGCACAACCTTGACCCCTTGCTTTCTTGTCTTGACTTCTTCTAAGGACATGCTGTGTAAACTGCATACTCAGACATACTCAGCAGCAGTTACTGGAATTCATCTCTCTTCCTTCTGTATTGATTTTCTCAAGTGTCTAAACAAAAAATGAATCATCTTTTCGAATGTTTTTATGTCACTTTCAATAGATATCTGGCGGATATGAGTGTACAGAAGTGTACTAACACGAAATCTGAGACGAAAACACCTTCCTATGATCCCAAGTCACATCCATGTACCCGCACTGTAAGCATTCAACTATTATATCAAAACAGACCACAAGCAGAAAAAGAAAATCTCTCTCTCTCTCTCTCTCTCTCTCTCTCTCTCTCTCTCTCTCTCTCTCTCTCTCTCTCTCTCTCTCTGTATGTGTATATATACATATACACACACACAGTATATTAATACATTTCTTTTATTTTAAGAATGCCCTCCTGAATGTAATGTAATCAATGTAATTTAATTTGCAAACAAATAGGCAAAGAAGCCTTAATGATGTGCCTTGTCAATATCTAATTAATTTGCAAACAAAATTAGCAGACAAGGCTTATTGGTGTGGCTTTTCAAAATGGTGCACACGTTTAATGAAATAACGATGGTATAGACAAAGCACTTGTGACAATAATAATTCCATAATGTGTCTCCTGTTACTGCTTAAAAATGCTGCAGGCTTCCTTAATAAGCTCAATAACTTGCATGAAAAGGGAAGCAGAGATACAGCAGGTATTGAATGAAGCTTGCCGGAAATGGGGAGGCTGAGAGCACACAAATGCCTGCAGAAAGCTGATATACTAGTTCACGACTAAACCATGCATCATTACATTGAGTGGAAGATACAAATCATGGAAATACAGTCTGTTTGTATTTAATGACTGTACATGGACAGAAAAAGGAGACAGCAAATATTGGCCTTAACATTGTTATTATTTTTTATTATACACAAGAACAGGTTTATTAAAACAGACCAATATAGGGTTATTGTCCAATTTCATATGTGTACATAAAGTAATGAATATGACGTTTAAGGACAAATTGCTAGTGAAACTAGAAGCAATCATCAAAAAACCAACAACGTTCCTAATATACAATGCCAGGTTTATGGAAAACTAGATTAGGAGGCTAGCTAGAGAGGTGTATATTTTAAATGAATCAAATTAAACTTGTTTACTAATTTAGTAATTAAAATGACTCATGTAAGAAGTTAATACATTTACAATACACAATTGTGTGGTTGCTAGGGTGTTGCGTTTAAGCTCAAGTTAAAAGTGCAAAATATCTGTGATGTTGAAAGTTTATTTATATAGCACATTTCATACACAGTGGTAATTCAAAGTGCTTTACATAAAACGAAGTGAAATAGTCATAAAAAAAACAACATTGTTTGACTTCAAATGGGTTTCCCAAACACTTCCCAGTCTCTCACCGGTCAATCAAACAGAAAACCCTGCCTCCAAACTTATGCCACTGGTTGAGCCATGTCGCTATATAGAGAAATGTGTTGATAGCACCCTGCGGGCAAATCAATCTGCAGATGCTTTAGATTTCTCTGCATATTAGAAATTAGCTTAACATTGAAAAACTACACATTTGACTTTAAAATATTGTATAGCAGACCTTCAAGCAATTTAATTTCTCTAGCCTATGAGTGTATTACTAGCATAATACAATTTATATTTTAAGCGAATTAAATTATAACTAAATATATCCCAAAGTAGATCTCAACCTAATTCAGTCATTTAAAAAAATAATACTTAGCATTTGCAGTACATAATTGCAAAAATAAGCTTAACTAGCTGTTTTTGTGAACCAATTGAAAAGGTGTTTTTACTGAAAGTTCTTAAATGTGTTGCTAGGGTGTTCTAGGTGGTTACTAAGTGGTTGCTTTCTAGCTCAAGTCAAAAGTGTAAAATGTCTATGAGATTAAAATACTTAACATGTTTGCCTTCAAACAGGTTTCCAGAACACATTCCTATCTGCCATTGGTCGATCAAACAGATAACCCGCCTCCAAAAACAAGCTATTGGTTGAGCCAGTGAAACTATATTGGGCTGAGCTGCAAATACAAATAGAGAAAGGTATAAGTGCCATAGAAACAAATCAGTTTGCAAATGCTTTACTCACTTGTCTGCCTATTAAAGTATTTTAACATTCAAACCTGACACACTTTGACTTTAAAATAACTTACAGCAAACCAAGGTTATTTGATTTCCCTCAAAGCACCATAACACAGACAAACACAGAGCACCTCAGCTGTAACATCCTTTACAGAAGCCGCCCAGATACTGATACAGATCAATGGAGAGAACATGAAGACGAGCCATGGAGCCAGAGACTTCCCGCTGATTTAATTACAGACTTTCCATCACTCAAAGAGCCACCATTCTGTGCATCACATCAGTGCATCTACACTTGAAGGATGGTCATGCGATATTATCAGCCAGACACGCTGCAAACCGATGCAGACAATGGAATCAGTATGGCTGCAGGAGTCTTTTACTGAGAGCCTTAAACTTCTGTATTACCATAAACAAGTCTTTAGGGAGGTGTTGAGACTGTACACTGAAAAAAAGTGCTCATAAAATGAGAGGGAAGCTTGTATGGCCTTAGTCTTACAATTTGACAATACAATCAAATGAAAAATTCATGATGTCCATGCTGCTCTGCTGTGCATCAGATCGATAGCACAGTAATAGCTGGCATATCTGAGACTTGCCCGGCAAGGTTCTGTCTTGATGATGCACTGTGCCATCTTAATGGGCATACTAGATTACTGTCCTCTTTCTGCTTGAAGAGGATTTCTCTCCAGCATATACAGTAGCCTACAGATTTGTGCACATATGTGATACAGGAGATTCTTCTCCCAGTTGTCTGATCCTGTTACTTCTTCCAGCTAAACATGCTTCACTTCTGCTCTGTGTGGTCTGGTGGGACTCCAAATTTAGTCAGAGTATTTGATAGAAGCAGTACAATTCTGGTCATTTGTGGGGCAGGAAGGTTGGAAATGACTCTGTCCGCCAAGTGATAAAATTCAATGTAATAATACACTTTGAAATGATAAATAAAATTAAATAATGCTCAATAAAGTCAATTATTTCTTGCAGCTTTTTTGTTAATTCCTGGAATGCAAGTAATGCACCTCAATGCATTTTTTTAAACATACAATTTTTAGGTCAAACCAACAGCGGCAGATAAAATAGTAAGCAAAACATTTGTTTGTGGTTGTTTGTAGTCCTGTTACTCCCTTCCCAACATGCAGGCATAAATAATAATAGTTGTATTGTTTGACAGTTTGCCAGTTAATTTACACTGTTGTCACGTATAATATTTTCATCTTGGGATATGTTTGTTTACTTAAAATGAAAAGTAATTTGATTGTTGTGTTTCATGTAGCAAGTCTTGAGGTCTGTGTGGAATTGAAGATATTTTGAAG
This sequence comes from Gymnocypris eckloni scoliostomus, assembly GCA_027564155.1. Classification (NCBI taxonomy): domain Eukaryota; kingdom Metazoa; phylum Chordata; class Actinopteri; order Cypriniformes; family Cyprinidae; genus Gymnocypris; species Gymnocypris eckloni. Next base: position 20,843,950 of record CM050428.1, read on the forward strand.
AATGTTGAGAACCAAACAGTTACTGGTAGCCATTGACTTACATAGTATGGACAAAAACACTATGTAAGTCAATGGCTACCAGCAACTGATTGGTTATAAACATTCTTCAAATATTTTTTCTTTTGTAGGAACTCTTACAGGTTTGGAATAACACAAAGGTGAGTAAATTATGACATTTTCTTTTTTGCTGAACTATCCTTAAATTCTACAACAAGAAGAGAAAATAATATTATAAGAGAGAGCGAGGACTGAATACACGACAGTTCTTCCTTGTTCTTACATCTGTGAGGCATGAAAGTGGGTTAAGTGGAACAACTGAATCATTTGTGCCTCTACACATTGATCCGATCAAACACTTTTAACAGATCACAAGAGAATTCATCACTCAATTTCTTGGATGCCATCCTGCTGGCCTCACACACTTAGGAGAGAGAGACTGATTACAGTGTAAATGTAAGAAAAAAAGAAGCACAGTGTTCTTCTGAATAATTCATAGCTATACAGTAGCGTGCCTGTGATATTAAATAAATGAGAGTAAAATATTTGAACATTTCAGAATGACATCACCTAATGACTTCACAGCCATAATTAATTATTTAATTTATTTTGTAATCCATTTATCAGGCCGGAAATGCATGATATTTCTCTTGATATTTGATACGTTCTGGGTGATACCAGGAATGGACCCCTGACCACCATCTGAAATGGGTGTCAAAAATTGTCTTTGTGCTTGCAAATGTTTGCCGGATGTTCCCAAATTAAAGTAGGGCACATATCAATCAATAAATCGATGAAGTAGAGCTCTCAGTGTCTGTTCAGAGATGTCCCATTTCCTTCCTAACAAGGTTGCCCTCGTAAATAGATGTCCATTATTATTGACTAATTACATTTAGCTCATTGATTCATTGATGGTCAGTCAAAGTTCACGGTAAGAGCTAAAACATTTTTAAAAGAGTTTAATGTTGTGGGCTTGTGGCTTGTTTAAGGGATAGACACATTTTTGCACTTATTTTGCTAGTAAAACAGCCTATAATAATACAACAGCTATAATAGATATGATAGCCTCATACTGATATTGATTATTCATCCTATACTCATTTAAAATTCTCAATGTCATTTCTTTAGGACAGCATATTCATCGTTGGATATGGTAGGTTAACTGTCCATTGACAAAAGTACCCCTTCCGTCCAGTGAAGGGCAAGTATTCCTCTGAGGAATTGATACTTGAGAGGTTTTAAATAGGAGGGATGTGCTTCCTCCCTTCAGTTCATGCCGAGCTCTCACTGCACGAACTTCAGGCATGGAAAAAATCATCACTCCTCTGTGAGGACATCAGATTTTCCATCCATTCTGAAGGAAGGATACTTTTGGATTTCATTCATATAAAAGATATTGAAAAGGTAGAGTTTTTTGTCTATTAGTTGTTATATTGTATCTGTCTGTTACTTGTGTATAGTTGTGATATGCAGTTATATACAAAGTATAGAAGTATATCCATAGCACAGATGATCTGCATATAATGTATAACATTTAATACAGTTTTACAAACTTTAGTTATTTATTATTACCAAAATTAAGTTATTTATCATTTTAATTAAATAATATTTGCATGTGTGTGTGTTTTGTTGTTGTTTCCTGTAAAAAAATCTTCTTTCTCATTTTTCATATAAAATAACGTGTTCCTTTAATTTAAAACATATGAATAGAATCATGTTTATTTTCTGAAAAATCACCATAAAACATGTTATTTGGTACTGTAGTCAGTTATGAATAGTCTGTGCAGAAATATATGCTGTATTCATTCATTTTGTTATATTGTATGCCTTGTACCTGTAGCATTAATGCTATAGTATTCTTCATATTTTTCTTTACCAATCTTGATTTATTTTTTAATTCTGTGCAGCACTTTTCAAAAGGGGCCTGCAGCAATGTCAGAGAGGAAGCCCAAAAACTCGGATACACGTCCCAAGAACCTGCGGAGCTGGAGCGCTGATAGTTACATCCGCAGTATTAAAAAACGCTCCCATAGGTCACGCCATGAGATAGCGTCCAGAGGGGAAGAGGGGGAAGGAACGGACGACCAGACCATACGCTCTGCTTCTTGTCCCCGGAGACGTCGAGAGCGAAAGTGCAGCTGCACGATCCCTGGAGAAACGGAACCGGACTCTTCTTGCAGGAAATCCCTGTCCCACCGGTCTCTGAGGCAGAAGTTTCAAGACGCCGTCGGCCAGTGTCTCCCTCTTCGCAATCACCACCACCATCACCACCAGTCCGGTTCCTCGCGTCCATTCTCCGTCCTTCTTTGGTCCAAACGGAAGATTCATGTGTCCGAGCTCATGGAGGACAAGTGCCCATTCTCTCCGAAATCCGAACTGGCTCAGTGTTGGCATCTGATCAAGAACCACGGCACTCACACCAAACCTTCTTTAAGCATCGAAACCAAACCCAAAGGTCCCTTGTTATCCTCTTCTCCTCCAAAGCTCATTTCATGGGAAGAGATCAGCTCTACTGGGGCTTCTAGTCTGGATGACTGGGATCCATCTTTTGCACATGGAGACGCTCAGTGCTGCGCCCACACTGACTACATCCTGGTTCCTGATCTGCTTCAGATCAACAACAGCCCTTGTTATTGGGGTGTCCTGGATCGTTTTGAAGCTGAGCAGCTTTTGGAAGGGCAACCAGAGGGGACCTTTCTGCTCCGAGACTCTGCCCAGGATGAATACCTCTTCTCAGTTAGCTTCAGACGCTATAGCCGCTCCCTTCATGCTCGAATAGAGCAAAACGGGAAGCGCTTTAGCTTTGATGGCCGTGACCCTTGTATGTACAGAGATTCCAGTGTCACAGGCCTGTTGAAGCACTACAGTAACCCAGCCTCATGCCTATTTTTTGAGCCTCTTCTCTCTCGCCCACTACCTAGGAACTTTCCATTCTCTCTGCAGCACATGTGCAGAGCGGTCATCTGTAGCCGTACAACATATCAGGGCATTGATGCCTTGCCTTTACCCTACAGTTTTAGACACTTCCTTAGGCAATATCACTATAGATCCAATGGAGCGTGTGCTGTTTGAAAACTGTGACAGAAATTAGACAAAACTACATGTTGCTTGATTTGACAGATTGAAAGGCACAATAAATGTATTCAACACAATATGGTGGAAGTAGTTATCATGCAGCACAAAAAATTATGTTTCTAATGCAATTTTATGGAAACCAAAGATATGCAGGACATCAGTTGACATTTCTATACTATTAAGTGTTTTTTGGCAAAATTTGTGAATTTGATTAGTATTTTTCTTGTTTTATGTTTATCATCTGTTAATATACTTGATTTACTTTTGTATGCATTATAAAGTTATGTGCCCTAGATCTTCATGATAAAACAGTAATTGAATCTAATTTTATTTTATGGTCCCTTTTCACCTTTCCGGCGTTCTCAGAAGCGGAAGTCGTCACTAAACTTAAAGAGTGGTGAACAGGAGATGACAGCAAAACATGTTGTATTCCCATTTACTTCTAAAAGCAAAAGAAAAGAAATAAATCCATGACAGCGTTTCCACAATTTTCCAGGAGGAAAACATAGAGAGATTGTTTAAAGCAGTCAGAAGAGAGAATTATATCAAATTTTCCACCACTTCCGCTGTAGCCATCTAGCCTCTTCATTAGAGTGTCCGCCTCCCATGTGGGACCCGGTCGAAAGCAGGTGAGCGGGGGACCACATACAGATTATATATATATATATAGATGTGACAACACTGAAGAAATGACACTTTGCTACAATGTGAAGTAGTGAGTATACAACTTGTATAACAGTGTAAATTTGCCGTCCCCTCAAAAATGACTCAACACACAGCCATTAATATCTAATGCTCTAAATAAAGATGGCGTAGGCTATAAGAAGATTGCCAAGACCCTGAAACTGAGCTGCAGCACAGTGGCCAAGACCATACAGCAGTTTAACAGAACAGGTTCCATTCAGAACAGGCCTCGCCATAGTCGACCAAAGAAGTTGAGTGCACGTGCTTAGCGTCATATCCAAAGGTTGTGTTTGGGAAATAGACGTATGAGTGCTGCCAGCATTGCTGCAGAGGTTGAAGGGGTGGGGGGTCAACCTGTCAGTGCTCAGACCATACGCCGCACACTGCATCAAATTGGTCAGCATGGCTGTCGTCCCAGAGGGAAGCCTCTTCTAAAGATGATGCACAAGAAAGGCCGCAAACAGTTTGCTGGAGACAAGCAGACTAAGGACATGGATTGCTGGAACCATGTTCTGTGGTCTGATGAGACCAAGATAAACTTATTTGGTTCAGATGGTGTCAAGCGTGTGTGGCGGCAACCAGGAGAGGAGTACAAAGACAAGTGTGTCTTGCCTACAGTCAAGCATGGTGGTGGGAGTGTCATGGTCTGTGGCTGCATGAGTGGAACCATGAATGCCAACATGTACTGTGACATACTGAAGCAGAGCATGATCCCCTCCCTTCGGAGACTGGGCCACAGGGCAGTATTCCAACATGATAATGACCACTGCCTTGCTACAGAAGCTGAGGGTAAAGGTGATGGATGTCTCCAGACCTAAACCCTATTGAGCATCTGTGGAGCATCCTCAAATGGAAGGTGGAGGAGGTCTCTTTGCCACCAATGATGTTGTCATGGAGGTCTTAACAAACCATACATCAATGGTTAAAGCTTTCAATGGATGTATTACATCTCAATTTGACATATTCACTTGACCTTATGACTGGTCTTGTGGTCCAGAGCTCTCTCTCTCTCTCTCTCTCTCTCTCTCTCTCTCTCTCTCTCTCTCTCTCTTTCTTCAGTGTTGTCACATGAACATATATAATAAAATATTTACAAAAATGTGAGGGGTGTACTCACTTCTGTGAGATACTGTATATATATATATCCCGTCTGTCGCTAGTGCATCCTTTAGATCAGGGGAGTAAGGTTTACTTGCACAGCATTTCTACTCACTGGCCTCCGTTACATATATTTGACCCTGGAACACAGAACCAGTCTTAAGTCGCTGGGGTATATTTGTTTGCACCCTCAGATTCCAGATTTTAGATAGTTTTATCTCTGCCAAATATTGTCCTATCTTAACAAACCATACATCAATGGAAAGCTTTCATATGATGTATACATCTCAATTTTGAAAACTTGACCTTATGACTGGTCTTGTGGTCCAGGCTCTCTCTCTCTCTCTCTCTCTCTCTCTCTCTCTCTCTCTCTCTCTCTCTCTAGGCTATACTGTGTGTTATAGCCTATTCACTTTTATTTAATTTTTTGAAAATATGATGGTCTACTAGATTTGCCATGTTAATACATGTGCAAACGAGACATGAATGTTTCATCTAATGGCAGTTTTTCCTATTGTAGTACTGACGAGATACCACTAGATGGCAAACTTGTAAAACTGACTTGACACTTTCTAACTAGATCAGCAATATTGTATTTTAGAACTAAACAGTGCCTAAACCCTTTCTGTTTGAGTTGAAAAACCTTGTCAGTATTTTATTTGATAGAGCTGTCCAGAATAACCAAGCAGTATGGAAGCAATTCAACCAAATATTGTAATTACACATATTCAATAAAAACAAGCTCTAAAGTCAACAAGTTAAGACTGATTGAGACTGATTTGTTTCACTGTGATATGGTTTACACCAAACCGCCTCTCAGATTATGTTTTATCACAAGCGTCTACTGAATGACAATATTGGGCTCACTGAAGTACATAAAACTATGAATTGAATGGCATGTATTGAAAATATTAAAAGTGAGATGTGGAATGATCCTCTCTTACAACTTTGATTTAGTTAAAGATATTATGATGATTTAGCTAAAGGTCATTGTCTTTAGTACATTTACTACATGTACTAACCTTGGAAAACTGATACTCAGTTGACTGAGAAAGGAACCATATTGATCTGCCAAACCCACTGATGTTAAATATTAATGTTGCTGAGATTATAAAATCTGCTTTATGAATTTAAAGTGGACCGTCTTTATCTTAAGCTCATACATTTATAGCTTATACCTTTGCGACATATTGTAATAATTTAGACAGTTGCATTCATAATTAGAAAACACAGATACATTTTATACTATTGATTTATGTTGTTGTTCCCCAATTATAATAATAATTATAATAAATAATTTTCATTAAGGCATAGTTTTTCTTGTTAAACTGTTCTGCTTGTGGGGGCCATTGGCTATCACAATTTAGGTGATTTCAGATTTCACTATCCTTTTGGGGACGTTTGGTCTCTGCAATGTAATCAAATCTGGACACACATTTACAAACATAAGTACAGAAACTAAATGATACAGAACGACATGCCCCGATGTGGCCATTAATCTAATCATCATAACATTTGGTATTGCATTTCAGTCTACAAGCAGATGCAAGAGCTGCTTCCTGGATACATATCAGACTGTGCAGGAAACAGACAATGATATATAAGGATCATTTGTATATTCTCTTGCAGAGGACTAATCGTATAACCCCAGGCTGTATCACATTATTGATGCGTATGTTTCATATCAGACATTTTGCTGCAGGCAGTTTCATTTGTTTGTTGTTTGTTAAGAACGACAAAATTATTTTTGCATGCACCTCGAACATTTAAAAAAAACATTAACCATTAAAAATGACTTACTGGATAATTTATAACAATAAATAATTGTTTTTTTGTTTATTCTTAATGTAGAATTAATGTATCTGTAACGTCAAGACACGTCAGACGTAGGGTGGGACTAATACTTGACTCAGCCAATGACGCTTGAGAAAAGTTATACGGTCCGTCCCACTTTTAAACGTCACTGTTGTCAGCGCGGGAAATGTGAGCGAGTGTGTCGCGCTGAATTTTGAGTATTACCGCCAAACTAAAGCTTGTAAGTACTGCTTGATAAATACATGTAACGTTATGCAGCATTATATCGATGCGTTGTTATTCGATCGATTACTGTCACGCATGCAGTCGTATGAAGACGTGTTTTTATTCCGCGGTTGTTGATGATTTAGCTTGTAAAGTAACTTAACGTTAGCTGACGTAGCGGCACAAATGCACCTCTTTGTGCTTAAACGATCAAGTTATTTGTCTAAACTTGGGATAAAATTAGCTTACTTTTAGTGAAGGCTCTATGTTTGCTCCACAAACCAGACATAATAATACAAAAACAAATGTTTGAGAACAGTGTCGTTTGTACACCTGATCATTGGCACTCTTTGCCTTTATAACGTTACATCATTTTGAGAAGTTATCTCTGTGTTTGTGTAATATATGTTATATTATACAAATAAATTAAGTTTTTGAATTATACGTATTATTACTTCTATTTATGGTATAACTGATCATTTTAACTTCAGTCGAACCAAAATGTATTCAGACACCTTCAAATTTTCTCACATTATCACAGTTTTTTCGCTATAATTTGGAAAATGGTAATAAAATATGACTAATTCATAGTTAAACTGTGTCTGAACAAATTAATCTTGATCATTTCAGCGAGGTTTGATAAAAGGTATGTATTGGTTAATGGTAAAAATGATTAAGCTGTTAAATATAAGTGCACAATTATTAGAAAATACTAATCAAGCAATGGTAATTGGTATTTTGTTCAGTCTGTGGTGTAAAGAGTTTGTATTAACAATTAAAGACAAAAACACCTCAGCAAAACATGGTACGGTCAGTGTCTGAATAAGTTTTGGTCCCACATTTTTAGCAATTTTAATGGTAGTGAAGAATTTTTGGTTATAATATGTCACAATTAATTTTATTTTGCTATCCTCACTTACATAAATGAGCTAAAGTGTCCTGCACTCACTAGTAAAAAAGAAAGAAAAGTAAAACAATTCTATCTGGTGTCTGAATATTTTTTGATTTGACTTTATGTGATATGTAACTTATTAATAATTTGAAAAAAATATTATTTGAAATGATTATTTTACCTTGATACAGAGTATTACATGAGAAATTCATTTTAATGTAATCAAATTGGAAGGTGCGTATTCCTGTATATTAAATAGTTCATTCCAAATATAAAACTATTTATGTAACATATTTATAATTCTATAAATATTTCAGTTTTTGATTTGTGCTCATTTTACCAGCAGACGTTTTCTGTCGTGTTTCTGGTTGTCCTCCTGAGAGCATCATGCCGTGTGAAAGGAAGCCCATGCGTTACGGTCACTCAGAAGGCCACACTGATGTCTGCTTTGATGATGAGGGAAAGTGAGTGACATCTTTTGAGATCACTCGCATACCTTTGATTTCAGACTTAACAACTGGGAAATAATAAGTTGCCTGTAGTTGATGTTGACCATATTGACCGTGTTTCTAACACCTTATAATGTGTCTTAGGAGTATTGTGACCTGTGGGAGTGATGGGGATGTCCGCATATGGGAAAGTCTAGATGATGACGATCCTAAGTCCATAAATGTCGGGGAGAAGGTCTATTCTGTAGCATTGAAGGTAAGTTAACATTTGTTTTTGAGTGTGATTTTCTTACAGTCTATTATGCCATGGTCTGTCTCAATACTCTATTCTGATTGGCTGGCAGGTGTTGATTAAATTTGTTTAACTGCACAGGTAGTTCCAGGTCAGTTTAATCACAGTTCCATATTAATGCGCCGCTTTAATTGATGCACACCAACCAACACGCATCCCTCGCACACACACACACACACACACACACACACACACACACACACACACAATACTAGTTTTAACTTGTCTATAACTTGGCAAATGACCAAGGAATAAGCCAGCAAATATTATTAACATCTTTAATATGTGAATGCTGGCAAATAACCATGGCATAAGCGGGATAATCAACGGCTAGCTGTGCATTCAAATCGTTTAATACACAGTATTAGCCATTGATTATCCCTTACTTATAATAGTATAATTGCATTAATAATGCTACAGCGAGTTTTTCCCGTTAAACATCTGAAAATGGTCAATTAAATCAGAACCCTGTTAATTTTACTGTTATTTAAATGTCAGTGTTTATTTTTCCCTACAGAATGGAAAGTTAGTTACAGCGGTTTCCAACAACACCGTTCAGATTCACACTTTCCCAGAGGGAGATCCAGATGGCATTCTCACTCGATTCACCACCAACGCAAACCACGTCACCTTCAACAGCAGCGGGTCAAGAGTGGCTGCAGGCTCGAGGTATGCCTTGCTTTCAGTCCTTATCCTCCTTCATTTGTGTTGTAAAGCATGTTCCGGTTTCAGGGTGACCAAATATCCTCCATTTCTCAGACATATCCTGGCTGGGATGTCTAAATAGCCTAAAATGTCCAGGGTTTGATTTTGTTTTCTTATTGTTTTTATATTTGATTGTAATGACTGAAAGGTCACAATCCAACATGCATGGTTTTATATGTATTTTTTGTAGCAGTTATTAGTTACAATCGGTGTCATACAAATCTCATGGATCCTTTAATATGTGTTAAATATTATTGTATAATATTATAATTTAAAAGTATTGTTTAATACTCCCATCTCTGTGCTTTTGACTGACGTCAATGCGAAGACGAAGCCACTTGGATTGTTTTATGATTAGTTGTATTTGGCTAAATGGCCGTTTTCTGGATATATGGATTGTTTTAAGCGGATGCATCATGGATGAAGGCAGCGAGCATGTCACAGCATTGATTGAGCAGTTTTATCCTGCTGCCGATGCTTGATATTGATGCAGGCGGCACTGGCAGCTGAGCTCCAAACAGGTTATTTGATTTTTTTTTCCCTTCCTGTAGAGGTCGGAAATGAGTTTTCATTTATTTCCCCACTTCAGATCAGAACGATCTGCTGCGCCAATATGAGTCTCTGCTGGGCTGAAAATGGTGGAGGAATGAAGGCGCTAATTTTGGCGTTCTGTTTTCCAGCGACTTTATTGTGAAGATAGTGGAGGTGGTGGACAGCAGTCAGCAGAAGACCCTACGTGGACATGACGCTCCAGTCCTCAGTGTGGCTCTTGACCCTTCTGATGACTTCCTTGTGAGTGTCATGGTGCCTTTTAATGGTCAGCTGTTTTTTCTAATTTGGCCAAATTAAGAAATGCTCATGAATTAGTTCAGTTTCTTATTTATTGCACACAATACCGTTACCATTACCATTTATTGCATACATTACCATTTGCTGTCTTAAGATTTTTTTTATGAGTATTTATCTATTACATTTTATGTCTTGGGTCATAATTAGTCATTTTTTTACTATGCTGATGTCACTTCCCGACAGGCTTCCTCCAGCTGTGATGGATCAGTTTCTGTGTGGTCGATTGAGTCACAGGTATGAGGCCTTGTCAGTTGTTAATAAAATAGTAAAACCGGTACAATGGGGTCCAAAAGTCAGTGAGCACTAGTGAAAACACTTCATTACATTCTTTATTTTTAATTACAAGTTATACTTTCAGCATAATTTAAATTATGTACTTGAATCAAGTGAATTTAAATTCGAAACTAAAAATCACATTTGATGTTTTTTTATATAAAAAATATTGTAATTATTTATTTAGCAGACGCTTTTATCCAAAGCAACTTATAAATGAGGACATTATAGAAGCAATCAAAACCAACAAAAGAGCAACAACATGCAAGTGCTATTACAAGTCTGGTTAGCCTAACGCAGTACACGTAGGAAGGTTGTTGTTGTTGTTGTTTTTAGAAAACAAGTATATAGAAAAAAATATAATTCCAAGAAAGAATTTAGAAAAAGGATACTCCACAACTTTTTTACATTTAATCTCAGATTTTCTTCTAAAATTAATTAATAATTAAAAAAAGATTTAAATGGGGAAAGTATTATCAGTGTTATCTCGGACTTTTTCAACCCCTTTGTATTTTAGATCTGATGTAAAGCTATGAATACTGTTGTGTGTTTTAGACTCAAGTTGCTCAATGGAAAATCCTCCAGAAGTCGAGTGACGTGAGCAATGCCAAGTCTCTGTGTAGGCTTGCATGGCAGCCTCGTTCTGGAAAGGTACGGACAATTTCACATTTATATAAGGCCCCTTCAGACATCAAAATTCAATTTACATGTTCAAGCTTTCTCTTTGGTTGCTTCCTATATAGCTGCTTTATGAGCACATCAATCAGTCTCTGTCGTCTATATAACTCACCTCACCAGTTTCTTACATCAGTCATGACTTTTAAGATTAAGATTTGTTTTATTTAATGTATGTGCTTGTAGCTGCTTGCCGTACCGGTGGACTTGACCGTTCAACTGTATGACAGAAACACATGGACACATGTCAGCACGCTCTCTGATGACCTCATCACACAGGTCAGTAGAAAACAACAGTGGAACAGTTAAGAGCAATATAATTAAAAAGGTCATTTATAGATTCTGGAAACCTTTATTAGCATTACAACTGTTTATTAATCTTTTGCTTACTGGATCAGGTGAGATAATGTGCTGAGTGGTAAGAGTTTTGCAGTGCATAATGTTATGAGTAATTCTTTCCGATCTTTCTCTTCCCAGGTTGTTAATGTTGTGGTCTGGTCGCCGTGTGGGAAGTTTCTGGCTGCAGGAACAGTTGGCGGAAACCTGTTGATTTGGGATGTAGAGGCCAAACTGTGTATCGAGAGGTTATAGTCACATTTATTTGAATATTATTGAAGATTTTGGTGTTTACATTTAAATATGCAAATATTGTATTGTCCTTATTGCTCAATACATCTAATATAGCTGTACACAATATTGTGTGTATTTAAGGATGTTTCTAGAAAGAAGGTCAAGCTACTAGGCATTTCAGACTATACAGTATGTGATGATGTTGATCTTGTACCATTACAGACAGAAACACGAGAAAGGGTTCACTGTGTGTGGGATGGCGTGGCATCCCTCAGGGGGCCGGATCGCTTACACTGACACCGAGGGCTGCCTCGGGCTCCTGGAAGGCGTGTTGTCCTCGTCGCCATCCTCTTCCTCTACTGTTCAAAGCACCAAGGTCAGTCGTCCCTTCAGATTCTTGCATTTTTCTTCCCGATCATACTGTGCTAGAAATAGCATCACCGATGTAAACTCATGATGGATGTATATGTCTTTAGGTGACTTTTATGTGCCTGTATCTGCTGCTTAAAAATACTATCATCATTCTTTGTCCGTATATTTCTTAATATTATTGTTAAATATGAAAACACTAAATACTAGGGCTGGGTGATATGGCAATTTTTTATATAAAAATGTATTTATTTTTCATAAGATTTGACCGATTCTCAATTTGTACGGTTTTCTAGTCACCTTGAAAATGTAACTACACCATAGCTGTTTTCTGTTAAAACAAAATTTGCATGTCGAATTTAAAATATTGTATAAATATTTATTGTTAAAAAAATGTATTGTGATTTATTTACTTTTTTCTCTCTGATGATGTTTAGGCCACTGCAGCTAAAGAAAAAAATGACTATGACGACCTGTTTGATGAAGATGATGACCGGATGCTAGACGAGGGCATGAGTGACTCGCGGTCTCCGGTGAAGAAACCCATCATGGAGGATGATGATGACGATGACGACCTCATGCCTGCCACGGGCAGACCACGGAACAGAGGGTCCTTCCTGGATGACGATGACAATTCTCAAGGTATGAGCATCTCCACAAAGCAAGCAGTGCAGGCAGTTACTTCAAGTCAAGGATATTATTAGTAGTGAAAGAGTGATTAAAGTGCTTTAATTAATGGTCAGACATTTGCGTCTCTCAAGATCCAGGCTCTGTAAAACTGGATGGAGTTCCAGAGGAGGATGGCAGCAGTGCTATTCTTCCTGTTGTAGGTCCTGCAGTGTCTCGTCCCGTATATGAGGGTCCCATGCCCACACAACCCCAAAGGGCTTTCCAGCCAGGATCCACCCCAGTGCACCTCATGCATCGCTTTTTGGTGAGAAAATACCCATAGCTGTTGTTGAATCAGAAAACAGTTGCAGTAAATATTTGGAAATCTGAATGTTTTTTTGTTTAATTATGAGAAGGTCTTGTAATGTTCCTTATGTTCTTTCTCAGATGTGGAACTCTGTGGGTATCGTCCGTGGCTATAACGATGATCAGGACAACGCCATTGATGTGGAGTTTCACGATACGGCCATCCATCATGCCATGCACCTCACAAACACCCTGGGCCACACTATGGCTGATCTATCCCAGGAGGCCGTGCTGCTTGCCTGTGAGGGAACTGATGAGCTTGCCAGGTACAAGATCTTAGTTTTAGGTGCTTGGGGTACAGATTTACAGTATGATTTTTCAGATTCAGAATGGAGTGAAGTATGTGTGAGAGCCCAGAATTTGTCAATCAATACTAGATTTAAACTGCTCCAATACAATTGGGTAATGCGCACTTATATTACACCTGAAAAGTTTAACCCTAATATTCCAGATGTTTGCTTTAAATGTCAAAAATATAAGGGAACGTTTTTTACTGTGTCTGGGAATGTGATGTTATTCGGACATTCTGGCAAAAAGTGATGACATTAATATCTTCAATCATTTTAAAACCAATTCCAGTGACTCCTGAAATATGTGTGTTAGGTCTAGTTCCTCTTGGTATATCAGTATCAAGACATCAAATAAAATGATAGGCATCGGTTTTGTTCTTGCAAGACGGTCAATAGCATTTTATTGGAAGAAAATTGAAGGTCCATCAATTGGTCATTGGTTAAAAGATTTATCACACTTTATTGTTTTTGAAAAACTGACATACAGCAATAAGGGTAAACGGAAAGATTACTATAAAATATGGGACCTTTTTATACAATTCCTTGAAAATAATGAAATGGATGCTGAGGGTGGGAATATTTTTCTGTTGTCTCATATGCTTTCTCAATAAAGACATGTTTAATACAAGATCTTAGTTTTAATAATTGACTTCATTTCTTTAGTTTGGACGTTTTTAATGAATTTTGTATCCTACAGGGCTGCTTTCAAAGTAATCCGATAACCGCCAGCAGCAGCTGATGTGAACCTTGCTCTGTAGTTTCCTCTTTGTCCTCAACTGCTTGCTGTTGTTTACGAAGCAAATATGCACTATGCCTCCATTTTATTTGCAGAGCTTTTAATCCAGTAGAAATCCAGTATTAAGTTATCTGTCTGTGAATTAAATGAATAAATTGCAGTAGGTGTCATAGAAGTGGATTTTTGGACACTCTGTAAATTCAAATATTAAGAAAGTATGGAACTTTTTTTGTTTCTGGGAACTGGCTTTCTGTGGTAACAATGATAGCAGTGTTACATAATCATACCCTGAAACTTGTTGATTTGTTTTCATGTAATTTTCCAGTGAGCCAATTCCTTAAACATAATCACAAAGATATTTACAAGTAGAATGATATGTCAGTTTTCACAGAGATATAAATTAGAGAGCTCTTTAATTGACATTCAGAAAACTTCACTTATATACATCTTTGCTTTCCCTTTTGTAAATGTCTCTCTTTCACTATTTTTCTCTCTCTCTCGACAGTAAGACCCAGTGTTTGCATTTCTCATGCTGGGACACTCATAAGGACTGGATAGTGGATCTTCCTAAAGGAGAGGATGTTCGTGCATTGTGTTTGGGTCAGGGCTGGGCGGCAGTGGCCACCAGTGCTATGATGGTTAGGCTGTTCTCTATTGGTGGAGTGCAGAAGGAGATCTTCAGCCTGCCTGGAGCTGTTGTCTGCATGGCAGGACACGGAGAGCAGCTCCTCATCGTGTATCACAGAGGTACTGATGCGTGCCACTCTACTTTCGGTACAAGCACTGGTTTCAACTCAACGTGCCCTTGTTCTGAACAACCAGAAGCCTTAAATATATATTCAGTTTTTGAATTTTTGTTTTACATGCTAGTGCTTATAATCTTTTAGCAATTTAGACATAAATAACTTTTTAGTTTGAAGCTGGTTCCTTTTAAGAATGAATAAAAAATAATAGTAAAGGAGAAAACTGATCGCAGTTTAACTTATTCAAAAACATAGTAATAGCAATAATAATGGCACATCTGCAAACACTTTTGAGCAATGACTCACAGAATTAATAATAACATTTTTAACTAGGGAAATGAGCAAGCAAAATCAAAAGATTCTTCCCAATGCTTGTGCTTTGTGTTTACAAATTGGTTGAGCTTGTTTGTTATGATGTCATCAGGTACTGGGTTTGATGGAGATCAGGCCCTTGGCGTACAGCTGCTCCATCTCGGGAGCAAGAGAAGACAGGTCATACACGGAGAACCATTGCCTCTCTCACAGAAGTCCTACCTGGCATGGATGGGCTTCACTGCAGAGGGTGAGTCACAGTATTCTCTTCATGTTGTTTGATAGATAAGGAAATGAAAAAATGAACAAAACAGCCTGCAGATTTTTTTTGTAGTTCAATTTCCTGATAGTTATACCATGCTATGCACACTACAGTTAAAAAGTTTTTTTTTTTAAAGCAGAGATGCAAAAATGTATCAAAAGTTCCAGAAAAGCCATTTATAATGTTACACAATATTTATTTATTTACTTCAAATAAATGCAGTTCTTTTCATTTAGAGAATCATAAAAAATGCATTACAATATCCACAAAAATGTTAAGCTGCACAGCGGTTTTCAGCATTGATAATAATATAATAAAATGTTTTTTGAGCACCAAATAAACATAAAAGAATGATTTGTGAAGAATCATGTGACACTGAAGACTGGAGTGATGACTGCTGAAAACTCAGCTTTGCTGTTACAGGAATCAGTTACAGGAATGACTGCTCCATTAGAAAAGTTACTTTAAATAGTAATTATGTTTCAATTATATCAACATTTATAATTGATTTTTTTTTTACGTGTATTTATGCTTACATATGGCCTCAAAGCAAGTAAATGACAGCTGAAGGTTTATAATATTATAATTTTTTTCAGGATCCCCATGCTGTATTGACTCGGAGGGTGTTGTACGTATGCTGAACCGGACCATGGGGAACACATGGACTCCTGTCTGTAACACCAGAGACAGCTGCAAGAGCAAATCAGACCATTACTGGATTGTTGGGGTTCATGAGAATCCACAGCAGCTTAGGTGCGTCTTTCTCCTTACATTCATTTTCCTTGATTCATAAATGTCACTTCAATCCAAATTGAAATTTCCAAGCAGCCAATGAACTGGGGATCCTCATCTTCTCTCTCAGGTGTATCCCATGTAAAGGCTCACGTTTCCCACCCACCCTACCCCGCCCTGCTGTGGCCGTCCTGCCCTTTAACCTGCCTTATTGCCAGACCACTACAGAGAAAGGCCAAATGGAGGTATGAGATAAAATCCTGGAGTCTTATTCATTCTAGAAATTCCTTTCAAATATAGTATCTTGTCAGAGATGTGGACTGTAGTAATTCATGTTTATGTGAGTGCTTCTATTTGATATACTTTAAGTACTTCAAGTACTGAAATATTACCTATTTGAGAACTTCATCAAACATTTCTTTATTTATTTACTATTATTATTATTATTTCTGTTATTGTTTTACATAGACATGGTCCATCCCTATCTTGGCAGTCCATGGCTTTTCTGATTTGAGTATTTTTTGGTAACTGTGAAGCTGAATAAGACATTAACGCTCTGATTATGTTTTATAGGAGCAGTACTGGCGGTCCATGCTCTTTCATAACCACTATGGCTTTCTAACATCCAGTGGTTATGAAATTGACAGCGAGGTCAGTCTCAGGCTGAGAAAGAGCAGCAGGAACTGCTAATGAAGATGTTCGCTGTAAGTCATTCACGTGGCCAGAACAGGAAGTTAAAGCCTGGTTGAATTCAATTGCATATGCCTGGATTGAATTTCAGTAAAACGATTCTGGAATGTCATAAATCAAAACTCCGCTTTGATGCATGTGCGTCATTTTCTAGTATAGCTGGCACATTTGATCATATTATAAATTTTTTATCAGTCATCTCATCTCATAATTTTCTATGCTGTTTGTTTTCTGTTTGTGTGGCGGCAGCTGTCGTGTAAACTGGAGCGAGAGTTCCGGTGTGTGGAGCTGGCTGAGATGATGACTCAAAGCGTTGTGACGCTCGCCATCCGTTACGCTTCTCGTTCCAGACGCATGGCCCTGGCACAGAGACTCAGTGAACTCGCCCTGGAAAAGGCCAATCAGTTTCAAGAGGAGGAGCTGGAAGAAGAAGAGCCAGCCTATCCGAGGTTAGCATGGAATTCTGTGTAATATTCATTTGTATTATTTTGATAAGTTATTTCAGTGCAACTGCAGCTTCTTAAAAGCTATTATTTCTTTCTGTATAGCTTCAGGCCTAGACAATTCATAAAAACTCTGTGATGTTGTGTTTTAAATGTTATACATTTCAATAGT
The DNA here is from genome assembly GCA_027564155.1 of Gymnocypris eckloni scoliostomus. NCBI lineage: Eukaryota > Metazoa > Chordata > Actinopteri > Cypriniformes > Cyprinidae > Gymnocypris > Gymnocypris eckloni. Next base: position 20,861,252 of record CM050428.1, read on the forward strand.
GAGTAATTTGCTTTAAAATACATACACTGCATTGTGAGTGCAGTGTCTTTTGAAATGATTTTAAAAGTCATTTTCAGTAATCATAATGAAAATTGATTCCGAATCAAATACAAATAGTTGAAGGTGATGTTGACGTAGAGGATCATGTTTTGTTTCTGCATGTTTATAGAGGATCACGTCAGATGAGCAGCAGACAAGCACAAGTAGAGAATGACTGTGAGGAGGAGGAAGATTATCCACAAGAGGAGCAAATGAATGCAGAAGTATCAACAGAGACCAGTAAGCATTTTGAGATCAGTACATTTGCTGGTTTTTCTTCCATACTTGTATCTGAAAAAAGTACAATATGTTCAAGTATATAAACCAAATGCTCTTTGCATATCAGTTCTAAATTGTTTGATATTTAAAATAAAGGCTTTCTTTATTGACACTCCCATCTGTGCACGTTTTCAGCACAAGTCTCAATTTCTGCAGTAGACATAGCTTTAAGATCAACAAATGCACAGTTTTAATTGAATTTGATTTTAAAATTTTTGATTTGGTTTTTTGAAATTAACATATTTTGACTATCCAGGTTTGAATCCATTCAAAAAAGGAGGAAAATCACCTGAAAGGCCTTCTCTTAAACCAAGTGAGTAGAATATAAAAATAGAATATAAATACTTTTTTAAATGACTTTTTGAGTGGCACAAATGGGCCGCCATTATATATGAGTGTCTGCTGACAATTAAAATTGTGCTTGTGTGTCACAGTGAGCAAAGAAGGACACGTGAACCCTTTTAAGGTTAGAATTGTGCAATCTTTTTATTACATTAAGCTTTTAAGTTTGTTTTTAAAAATTTATTGGTAAACATTTTTCCATTTACAGTGTATAAACTATATATATTTAAATGTGCAGGTGTCCAGTGCAGGAAAGTCATCAAGTTCACCAGCTGGTCAGCCCAGAACAACTAATGTTTTGGACAGCATGACAATGTCCAGCAGAAAATCCATACCTCTCGGCAGTACATCAAAACAGGGCAAAGCCCCAGTCCTGAAGCCCCTGGCACCCAAACCCAAGTCCAAGGTACAGTGTGTTGCTCAAATACAAATGTTCTCCAGCCCTGCAGGGTCACGCACCCTGTCTGACCCCATAAAACTCACCCCAGCTCTGTCTGCCAGGGTTTAGGATCCTTTCCTCCAGTATGATTAGTTCTGATGGTAAAATGTCAGGTGTTTGTATTGAAATATAAGCAACATTATGTTCTTTAGCCAATGTGCTAGATACAAAAATCCTATCTTGTACATAAGAGATCTTTAGATGTTTTGAGTCTGTGATAATTTGCAAGGCCCTGTCTTTCAGACCCAGACCACTCTTCTGCAAATGAGTGCCTCTAAAGGAAGCAGTAAGAAACTGGAGGACAGTCAAACGGAAGCAGATAAAGTGAAACCTGCCCCTGCTGCTACACCTCCAGCATCAGTGGAGAATATTGAAAACCGAAAGTAAGAGAAAGAACTATCTTTAATTGTAATGATGTAAGAATATCAAATCATTTAACTTTCAAAATGAAAGTATTTCATGTCAGCAGCCATCATACTAGTTATATAAAATTTAGGGATGCACCATATATGTATGATTACTTTTATATAGTCACCTAACCTTTATATATGAATATATGAGATCAATACTGTAACATATAGCGGCCGGAATTCAACTCTACAAGTCACCAGAAGGGGGGCAGCTAAAGAATCAGCAGCCCTCTAAAAGCCCCTCCTCCGCCTCAGCGCAAAAGCGCGCGTTTTCTTCTTGTTGTGGAACAAAAGGAATGTGCGGGAACGCTTCTCAAAGACATTCGTTCATTTCATGACTTGCAAAGCATCCACAAAGAAGATATATGGATATCAATGTGTACTCTTTCTCTCATATGCTTGTGGAATATGAATATTAATTTAGGAAAAGCGTGGGCTGATTTCTAATCGTGCTTTAACCTGGAATGTGTAGGCTGCAGTGTTTAGACTTTTATGAATGGTTGCAAAACTTCATGAATCAGTACTATAACGAATGTGGTGATATTATAAATGTGTAAACTTGATAAAAGTTTAATACAGGGACCAAAAGTTATTCTTTTCTCCATTGAAAATGCCTTGCAAGAAAACCATGGACATGGGTGGAGCTCCGCCCCATACGGACAATCTGATTCGATCAGCCGCCGGTGGCGCGGCGTCCAAACCGGACAGTTGAAAAGATGGCCGCGGCGCGCTCTCTCTTCTCTTCCCTCTTGCAACTCTCGGTGCTCCTGAACTCGGCGCTCAACGCGCGCAAGGCTGACCTGGAAGCCGGCCGCTGGACTCTCACAACCAAACCAACCATCGGAGGGGTCTAAGGCTGTGCCAAAGCCGTAGCAGCCACGAAGTCAAGGATTGTGAGGAGAGCTTTCCCGGTGGCGCCACGCGACAGCAAGCCATCTCAAGTCTCCACGAGAACAACCCGAAGGAGCCGAGCTGAACACGTGCCGAAACAAAGAACTGAACTCACGCGGAAAAGCGAAACAACTCCAAACCTGCTTTAAACCCATCCAAGCAAGTACAAAACTGAATTCCTAATCCTGATTGAACTGGTTAAAATTGATCTGAATGCAGTAACGAAACATACGTATTTGTTCGTGATCTTTTGGCTGGCTGGTTAAGTTATGAAATAGTAAAGAATGTCATTCTTTAAACCTTAACCTCAAAACTCTCGTATGCCTATGTGTGTGTATGTCTATGTCTTATCAGTTAATCCATTTATGTTAGAATAGCAATATCACGAATAAATCGTTTTCATTTCATAAAGAATTGTCTCTGGAATGTGATTTTAAGTATTTTTATCCTTACTTGCCCTAAAGATAACGCAGCCTAGCTCAAACTTACGAAATTATCAATCTCGTTTATCTACCTGGGGCCACGGAATGGAAGCGAGATTGTGATTGAGAGTAACAGAATGTACCTTTTAGTGATTGCTGGACAAGCACTTAATGAGGTGTAAACTGTAGGTTAAATATTAATATGACTTTAATCAAGCCATATTAAATATTTAATAACTAATTCGGAGCTGAAACAATAGCTCTATATTAAACTGTATTTTACTACATAAATGGTGGAGGACAAAAGCGGGCATTAAAGATTTAGATCTGATGAATCAAACCAGAGACAATATAAATATTTCTCACTTTTATCCGGAAAAGAATTGAGTAAATATAGAGAAACAAACGGTTATTGGTGATATTGCATGCTTGTTTTGCGAAACACAGTGAGGTTGAATGAAAGAGAGTGTAACTGTTAACTCGAGTTCGAGAAGAAATTAAACTGCAGTAAATAATTAATAAAAGTCGCTCTAAAGCGCATGAGAGGCAACAAGCGTGTCCCTTGTTGCCCCTCTCTTAAGGCCTTCGTGGTAATGCTTTGTTAGTGCGTGTTCCACTGCAAACCCAGCCACGTGACTCTCCGCTGTAGAATATTAAAGTAGCTATTTAAGTAATTCTCAGCCAATTTTTGATTTCACGAGTGAAATTCAGACGCACGGCTCAAAGGAGTGGCCAGTCGTTTTGAGAAAGGAGACATTTTTCGATTTAATTGTTTGTTTTGTTATAGGTGCGGTCTAAACAGACAAATATTCACATAATAGCCGCTGAGGCTTTGTTGGGTTATAAGTAACCCGTAGATAAATGTATCTCGTCCTAAATGAGTGAGGTTATATGTGCTATAGAAAATTCAAGTCTGAAGCGTGAAGCACATTTTCCTCCGACCAGTTTAACCACGTGGAGCTTAGCCACGTGTAAATAACATTAGCGCTAAGCTAACAAAGAAACTGTAGCATTGTAGCAAAAGCCATGCTGGTAGCATTACGGCTAGCGATTAGCACATAGCATTTACAGCTTGAATGCAGTGTGTTTGGAAATGTGGTTCACAGCTAACACTAATTCCCTCTCTCTCTTTCCTCTCTCATTTAAAAGACTAACTATGTTTTGAGTTGGCTGTGTTAATGTTCATCAGTGTTAACAATTTCACAGGTTGGTTTAATATAACAGCTGATTAAAGTCTTTTTACCTTTTGTGAGACCAGCTTAATAAGTGGTGGTAACATGGTTACCATGTGATAACATAGTGAGGTTGATTTAGTTCAATTATAATGGCTTTTTATGATTTCATAACACATCAATGGATGAGCGCTATTGTTAGGAATTTTTAATTGTTAATTGAATGTCACAATTGATTACAAATTAATTTTGAATTAATTTCATTTAATAAAATTTTCAATTCCTGCTTCCAACAACAGCATCCATTTACGAACCATAAACGCTTTATAATTTGACCACTACAATAAAACCTTAAGTTATCTAGAGGGCCAGAAATTTTTAATTTCATTTACAAGTAGGATACCGATTAATTATTATTATTATTAATTTTTTTTTTTTGGTGTTAAGGACAATGAGAGGAATGCTTAAGTTTGGAAATTATTTTAATTACTATTATGGGAATCCAAAACTAGTGATTTAGAAGCTGTAAATTAATTTAATAATTAATTATGAATTCGAACATTCTAATTACATTTAATAATTAATTACACTTCCTGTCTACATTTTGCAACAATATTGGTTTGTCAACTCAATTGCAGATTGCATTTGTAAATTCTAATCCTAAGTGAATCCTATTAATTTTAATTATAACATCGTAAATTTTAATTAGAAACCACAAAGTCTAATTTTAATTATAATTTCAGACTTACCACAAGTCTGGCGCCCCCTGTAGGCCATACTTCATTTCCTTAGGTGATCTGATTAACTCAAGTAAAAATTAATAATAATTTTATTAAAATAATTTTATTAAATTAAAATTAGTCCTCCTTACTTAGGCCTGAGAGTAGATAGTGCTCCCCCTAGTGCTGTGTTAGAGAAGTGACAGTGACACCATACAGGTCATTTCTCACCAATCTGGAGCATAAAACGTAACCTTAGCATAGCGACTCAACAGCACCACCTTGTGCCAACGTATTAGTTTTAAATCTTGGGAATAAATCTTAATTTCTCTTTTCTTTTCTCCCTGTTACTAACTTCTAATTTGACTTGTTTGCTTAAAGCTAGCCAAGGGAAGATCACGAATAGAGCGAAATGTCACAATTGAACATATGTATGAAACTTGAGAACCACATTCAAACTGTTTATCATTTACCCTCTATTGTGAAATCCTATTCCCCCAGGTTAAAGCAGGCGCAATGAGAAGATAGACATCGGCAAAAGTTTTAACACGCGTGACACACGCTGACCAGCGTTTGTAAAATCCTGCCATTCAGGGACAAGTACTGTCATTGCTGTTGTTTTCCTCCATCAAGGAGAAAATTGGAATAGCAATACCAGTCTTGTTACAAAGAGAAAACTGCCTACAATCCTCTGATTAGAAGCGTCCTTCTAAATCAGACTTAACAAAGCGAAGAGAGAATCTGCTATTAAAGAGATCGGTCTAGTGTTATTGTCCCTGTGTACTCATTCTGTTAGTGTGCTTTTCTTTCTGTTTCCCAACAGTGCTGCCTCTACGTGGGCGCAATTTCTACGCAGAAGCTGCAAATTACACGCACCCCATCACAGAGGACCACAGAAACAGAATCACACTCAACACTAGCATACACTACACTGTGCACATTCACACCCCTGTTGTTTTGTTTGTGTTTTTGTTTTGCTTTGTTTCCCATCCAAGGTCTGTGTCAGTTCGGTCCAAGATCCCATCACCGCCAGAACATGTATCACCAGCCAGAACATGTCGGTCGCTGGGAAGGACTGGAAATGTGGCTAAGTGCTACAACAAACAGCATCCTCCCTAAAGCTGCTGAAGCACTCCAACATCAGACACAGGACCAACTAGATGACAACATCACAAGCATCATGAGACAAGACCCAAGTCAAAACTACAATCACAAAGAATTAGCCAAGATCACCTCAAGCTTAAGTCACACACTCATCGCCACCCTCAAACTGAGCGACAAGTCGCCGCACAACGCCAGCAGGAGCTGACAAGCGCACAACGCACAGAGCAGCTGGGAACGTGAAGCTCAGGTACGACGGGAAGGGACCGATGAGGTGGAGCAAGCGCCGATGAGGAAATCAACAGGCTAAAAGAAACTCTAGAAGCTACCAGACACGAAATGCAGCAACTCAAAGAGGATTTCGCTGATCGTGCAGACAAGCTACAGTATGCAGAGAAGCTACTAGAGAAGGCAAAGACTGACTTCAGGGACAAAAACAGCAGAATCAAGGCCCTCGAAGCTCATTTGGCTGAATCAAGAAAGCGAGATCAGCCGCCTAACACAACAGCTCGACTACGTCACAGAGGAGTCTGAAAGTTTCCAAGAGGAACTCAAGCACGCTTACGAACCACGCCATGAGCCGTCAAGGACAGGCGTGCACCAACCGCACCTGCCAAGCAGGACCAAGTCACCTGTGCCTGGACTGACACGTGAACATAAGACAGAGGGGTGATGTTAAAACAGTCACCAGCGCCGTCTGAAGAACTTTATATCACGACAGAACCAGAAGAATCTGCTGCAGCCAGCCGCAGATCGTCGCACAACGGACCTAAAAGACCTTGACAAGCTCGCCCAAAAGCGTTGGCAAATTCAACCCAGCGTGCCAAACAGCCAAACGGTCCAAGCGTATCTGCAAGATATTGATTTCCATCTGGAAATGCGACCTAACGTTACGGACAAAGATAAACTCTATTTACTCGAGCGACATCCAGCCCTGAAGTACGCAGCTTCCTGGACCGGCAGCCTGTTAACACAAAGACTGATTACCAACGGCTGCGAAAAGCCCTTATTAAAGAGTTCGCCGACCCTGAGTCCGATCAAGGCTTAGTGGCTGCCCTGGAGACGAGACAAGGACGTCACGACACTCCTCAAGCTTACTATAGTCGACTCAGACAAGCATATTTTGGAACTCGCAATGATTCTGACATGGAAGATGAACTGAACTTTAAAACTCTCTTCCTCAGGAATCTTCATCCTGGCATAAGCCACCATCTTGGCGTTCTCGCATGTCCACGACGATGAACACTCAGCAGTTGCGAGACTTGGTGCAAAAGGCCTACTACAAACAGAAGATGGCCTCAGAAAAGAGCGCAAAAACCCCAGCAGTTCTTGATTTCAACACGCAACACCATGAACTGGCTCTAGAGGGCACCCAACGCCAAGACAGCGCTAAGCCACCACACAGAGAATGGAATGCACTCCCGTCCAACAGAGCGAGACTCACACGCTGACACCGACCTGAACAGAGGTATGACCGATGGGATGGACGCGTGGGCGTCAACGCTCACCTGGGCGACACTGGGAGAAGTGGTCTCATGAGAATCAGTGGGAAAAGGAAGGCGAACCAGAGTCAGCCTGACTAGCTGTCAGACGGAACGGCAGTGACAAGCTGAACAAATCAGCCCCAGAAAACAGCACCGCTTCACCTTGCTCTCAGAGGACAGTAAACACCCTAACTTCAGATGGACATGAAACCCCACCTGAAAACCCAGCAACAGAGTTAAACACTAACTCAACACCCAATACTCCAAATCACAGCAGCGTCCAACAAACACCTGCTGATGAAACTCCAAGTTCCTGAAAGTGCTGTCTCAGTCACCTGCCATCCCTCCGGAGAACACCAGATCAGGTCTGACATCCTAAAGCGTTTCCTCCCAAACTCCAGCCCCTCAAATGACCAAAACGATGCCCTCACCATAGCAGGTGCATCACATGAAGAGTCCTGGACCTTTCATGCCCTCCCACCCAACACTACAGTGGCAGCAGTAACCCGCCGCCAGCACGCCACTGGCGAGTACACCCCTGCCCTCCTGCATTACCATACCACCTCAGTTCGCTGCTGACGATCTCCTCACCCTCACATGCGGATTCGTCACTACGAACCATGACAGCTCACATGTCAAAACCATGATAACACATCCTCCGAGCTCCATAAGCTCCACTCTGTCGACTACATGCTGCATCTGCAAGACGGTGTCCACACGTATGTCCCTGAGCCACTCACTGCGCCACAGCTCGTAGTTCCTCACGGCCAGAGGGGGAGTACATGGACACACGCACACGATGCACCATGATGGGTTGCCAGTGCCAACCGGCAAATCCAAACCACCGACAGGAAAAGGGGGAGGATCCGACCCACTGACACAGACCGACAACCATATGCACCACACAAGCATAATTATTGTCATTTTAGGAAAACATATAGCAACCATGCTTAGACACAACCCATATTCTCTCCTCCGCAGCACTGCTAGGACCAATCTAGTAGAGAGGAGTTACTCTCAATTTTGTTTTTCCATTATTATATAATTTTTTTATTAATTTTTTTTTTTATTTTTTATTTTTTTTTATTTACCTTATCGTTTGGGTTCTTTATCGCGTGTCTCACTTTGTGTTTCCTTTACTCTCTTTCACTTTGAACCCCTTTACCAAACCTTGAATCCAGGTCCTGAAATTGAGATCGACTCCCATCAGTAAAGTCGTTGTAATTCGCTGTGAGAACCGCTGTCGACCGATCGAGGCCACCCGCCAAAATCATGAGCGACATGATACGATGTAAGTTCCTCGATTGACAACGTAGCCATGAATAGGATTCCGTGCTACGATACCTCTTAGCCTTGTTCAAAGCGTTGTAACCCGGCCACTGCGGGCCCCGCTAGTCTCATCAAACCCATCTCGCCCTTTCCCGGTAGCGCTATTCCCATATCGCAAACCCGGAAACAGGTGATTTAGTGGCCTTTTCAGTTTGCCCATTATCGGCGTTAATAATGTTTACCGGCTCAAAGGCGTTGTGAATGCGGGATTACGGGGAAAACCTATGCAAAATCCAAACTCCTAAAGTCGCTCGTATTACGAGAACAACGAACGGTTGTATCTGGCCCCAAACTCAAAGATGGGCACGCTCACTTAGGACATTCACTTCCCCCCTACCCGAGTAAACTCTGCGTGGCGATAATACCAAGGGCATCTGCGGTTTAGAATCCATTAAACCCGACACTAGCTGCCCGAAACAACACCACGTTCTCAAGTTGAGGTAGCATGGCGAAATCATCAGAAACCGTTGGCTGGTCAGTACCCCAGCACGACCAGCCACCCTCACATCACGATTAACACGACGCCCGCGCCGCATTAATTTGCCCAACCAAATGTTATGGATCACTGTCCCGAAGGCGTGATCCTCCATATTGACGAGTTAGCATTGTATCACCTCACCGACGATGAATATCAGGTTGAAATCGAAATCTCTTAGTGAATTGACACCGGCTGACAGCGCTAGAAGCTATCGCCGCCTTCCGCCCGCCGGGCGCGCCAATTATTCGGTCCTGGTCTGCCGCTGACACGGCGCTTTGTATCTCTACTATCGTAGGATATGTTATGAATTTGACACTGGCCTTCCTCCTACACAAGCGAGTGAGCGTCGCCCAAGAGTCTCTCAACAAATGCACGTCAGGCGCCTCGCCTTTTTCGACGTGGTAATCCCGACCGAGACCCGAACCCGAGAATTTGAACAACCTGACTGAGATCATGCCTATACCGCCTCGTCGAGCCCCTGACAATTAAAAAGTCAAAAATGACCCAATTGTCAATAATGATAAACAATGCATCCCTATGTCTTCTCAAGTTTCTAACCTGTTCCTTCCCAAATTACCCTGCACCAGGTTTTAGTCAGTGATAGGAATGATGTTTGTGTCTTGTATGTGCCTGTTCTTCCTGCCTCTTGTTCCAGGGCCTGACAATGTTCCATCAGGGGAACATCACCAAGCCCAAGGGGGATATGTAACATATAGCGGCAGGAATTCAACTCTACAAGTCACCAGAAGGGGGGCAGCTAAAGAATCAGCAGCCCTCTAAAAGCCCCTCCTCCGCCTCAGCGCAAAAGCGCGCGTTTTCTTCTTGTTGTGGAACAAAAGGAATGTGCGGGAACGCTTCTCAAAGACATTCGTTCATTTCATGACTTGCAAAGCATCCACAAAGAAGATATATGGATATCAATGTGTACTCTTTCTCTCATATGCTTGTGGAATATGAATATTAATTTAGGAAAACGTGGGCTGATTTCTAATCGTGCTTTAACCTGGAATGTGTAGGCTGCAGTGTTTAGACTTTTATGAATGGTTGCAAAACTTCATGAATCAGTACTATAACGAATGTGGTGATATTATAAATGTGTAAACTTGATAAAAGTTTAATACAGGGACCAAAAGTTATTCTTTCTCCATTGAAAATGCCTTGCAAGAAAACCATGGACATGGGTGGAGCTCCGCCCCATACGGACAATCTGATTCGATCAGCCGCCGGTGGGCGGCGTCCAAACCGGACAGTTGAAAGATGCGCGGCGCGCCTCTCTCTTCTTCCTCTTGCAACTCTCGGGTGCTCCTGAACTCGGCGCTCAAACGCGCTAGGCTGACCTGGAAGCCGGCCCGCTGGACTCTCACAACCAAACCAACCATCGGAGGGGGTCTAAGACCGTGCCAAAGCCGTGAGACCCACGAAGTCAAGGATTGTGAGGAGAGCTTTCCCGGTGACGCCACGCGACAGCGCAAGCCATCTCAAGTCTCCACACGAGAACGACCGAAGGAGCCCGAGCTGAACACGTGACGCCCGAAACAAAGAACTGAACTCACGCGGGAAAAGCGAAACAACTCCAAACCTGCTTTAAACCCATCCAAGCAAGTACAAAACTGAATTCCTAATCCTGATTGAACTGGTTAAAATTGATCTGAATGCAGTAACAAACATACTGTTCGTGATCTTTGGCTGGCTGGTTAAGTTATGAAATAGTAAAGAATGTCATTCTTTAAACCTTAACCTCAAAACTCTCGTATGCCTATGTGTGTGTATGTCTATGTCTTATCAGTTAATCCATTTATGTTAGAATAGCAATATCACGAATAAATCGTTTTCATTTCATAAAGAATTGTCTCTGGAATGTGATTTTAAGTATTTTTATCCTTACTTGCCCTAAAGATAACGCAGCCTAGCTCAAACTTAACGAAATTATCAATCTCGTTTATCTACCGGGGCCACGGAATGGAAGCGAGATTGTGATTGAGAGTAACAGAATGTACCTTTTAGTGATTGCTGGACAAGCACTTAATGAGGTGTAAACTGTAGGTTAAATATTAATATGACTTTAATCAAGCCATATTAAATATTTAATAACTAATTCCCGGAGCTGAAACAATAGCTCTATATTAAACTGGTATTTTTACTACAATACTGTAAAACTATTCATTTTTCAAAGACAAAGCCTGTTAGTTAAGCTCTAGTTAAGCCAGTGAAATATTTTACATGAAGTGAAATACAGGCATACTGTAAAATATAGGAACATTTGCAGTCAGGCATAAATAAAGAGTGTTATTTGAATAAAAAAAATTAGCCATGATATAATTTTCCAATATTGTTCAGTCACATCGATGCTGTTAATATATTTTTTGTGATTGATTGGTGTTTAATTTCAGTAGTTGTGTACATTGTATTTGTTTTTATTACATAGTATATATATTTATTTCCCTGTACCAGCAAAATCCTAGTATTTTTAATTAGTTGTTTTAAAGAACCTGTAATAATTACATTTATAGTCAGTATTTTATATAGTCATTGGCAGATGACTGATTGAGAAACCAGTCATTCTTTTTAGTGTTTTGTTTACAATCTTGTCTGAAACTACACTTTACTTCTTTTAGGCCGAAAACCGGCTTTCAGCTGTGGCTTGAGGAGAATAGGAAGAGCATTCTCGCTGACAATCCTGACTTTGAGGAAATGGATGTTATCAAGGAAGGCATGGGGCGTTTCCGCACTCTTTCAGCAGAGGAAAGACTGGTAAGACATGTCATTCTTATTGGAGCATTTGGCATATTTTATCCACAATTGTTTACTAGTTACTCAAGTAAAGTCTTCAGACTATTATTAAATCCAGGAAGGTTACCTAGGAATTTCCCTGTTTCTGTTTTCTTGCACATGTATTGGTTATGAAACCGATTTCATTCATGCACTTGTTTTTTTTCCCTTTAGTTCAATTTCCTCTATTTTGTAATATGCTCCTAAAGCTCTAAGCCAATTTATCCATGACAGAACTGTTTATTAGCCAAGTATCCTCCTGTTTTCTGATCTCCACTTACCTGTGTATGTGTGTGGGCTTTCCAAACACTCATGCTCTCCTGTATGAACAATCTGGTCGTGACCCCGCACCCACAGGGCCACTCAGTGCAGGGCAGAATGACTCTTCACACACTCCAGCCTGGAGGGGGACTGGTTAGGATGCCTGTTGCTCTGGAAACCCAGGCTGGGGGTGTGTGCCGCACTCATTGATCTTATGTTAATGGCATGGGGGTGGCATCAGGCACTGAAAGAGTGCGTTACAATGATGAATGGCGTGCAGTGTGAGAGGAGAACGTGCAGAAAGTGCCCCGGTGCTCATATGTGAAATGACTCATGGTCATCTGTAAATGTTTGATGCTTTTGTTTACTTGAACCATGAATAAATGCATCTGGGTTACGGTGGTGGTCGGTCAATTTTAATAACAATAACAGGCTTATTTGAATGATATCATTTATTGCTTGTGTAATTTTGCATGAATGTACATAAAGCAGTCTTATCTTTCATTCAGAGCTGGACTGAGAGAGCAAAGGGTGAATCTGACCCCAAGAAACGAAAGCGTGAAGATGAAGAAGGACAAGTAAATGAACAAATGGACTCGAATGAGGGCAGCGCCAAAAAGAAAAAGCCACTGGATACTTCGGCTAAACTCTCTGCGTTTGCATTTAACAAGGAATAGTACTTAGTGTAAATTAGTTTAATGCTTATGCAATTTGTACATTTTATTTTAATATTGATTGGGGAAAAAACTTTTAAGAGTTTTCTTTTTTCATTGTTTACTAATTCTCATTGTATCAAATAAATTGGCTGCTCATTCGTGATCCACTCATCCTCCATAAGATTTTCTCGCTTTTGAAAGCACTGTCTCTTAGCATTTGAAATGAAGCAAAGTCTCAAGCATTTGCAATATGGCAAGATGATCCGTAAGCACGGTCTCTTATTCAAATCTAGTGATATTCTGAATGCTTTGGATGGTTTGTACATATTTTTGTACTGTATGTAAAACAAATAATCATAATAAAAGATAAAATATTTAATTCTGAGTCTTGAGTGCGGTTTTCTTTATTTTAAAGGTTATTTCGGCTAATGGGCAAGTTGAAAGTACAATGTTGTTAACACACCAGTGATGTAATGAAGAGAATCCTTCAAATGTGACTTAAATGGTTTTCTGCTGTTCATCCAAGGTCAATGAACTTTGCAACCACACAGACATGAAATGAAACTAATCTGAGCTGACAAGTTAACAGCTGTACAACCTCTTGGTTGCATGGTGCATTTCACTTCAGAAATACTGCTTTTATTTTTAATCCTAAGAGCATCATCACCCAAAGGTCTAGTCAATCCCCTTGGGTGGTTTGATCTGTCCCAAGACATCACTTTAATGTGAATGAATAAGAGATCTCATCCTCTTACTAGATACAGGTGGCCTGACGCAAGCACGTCTCTCGACCAATAGCAATCTGGCTTTGTGACGCGGATGAGCCTGGCGACCAATAGAAACGCGCGTGGATTAGCCAATGTTTATAAAACCCCGGCGGTCCCTGCGCGAGCGCTGTGTTTGACAAGAGTATAACAATAGTTGAACTTCGCTCAGGTTTGTCCGTGACGCCTCAAATTGTGTTAAAAAAAACACAGTAGCACTAAAACCGACTTTGAGGAACCCAAGCCGTCACTTTAAGGCAATCATGGAGCGCTCCAAACAGAAACAAATTAATCAAAATGAAAATGAAGCAGACTCCGCGATCAATGGACACTTTGACGGACGGGTGAAGATGCCCGGATGGAGCGCCGGTGGTGCCGCCGGGACCACGAGCACCGTGCCGTCCTCCAGCGTGATGGAGAGCTGGCGGGAAGAACGCACTCGCAGTCTGGAAGACAATGAAATGAGCCTGCCGGGCATCGCCGCGGCGTACACCACTATTCTCAGGGGGCTCGGGGAAGATCCGCAGCGGCAGGGGCTCCTCAAAACTCCGTGGAGAGCCGCCACCGCCATGCAGTTCTTCACCAAGGGTTATCAGGAAAAAATAATCGGTGAGTTCGTTGCATAAATGCATGACAGCTGATAAGGCGTGTTTAATTTATACGTCGTATGTGTATTAAATTGGTTTAAAATAATTGTCAACGACATAACTTAAGCTTCCCCCCCTTAAATGAAGATATTCTGAAATGTCACGCTGTCTATGTAAACTTTCAATGCGAATTTTTGACTTTGGAAACAAAATAAACATGCTATAAATAAAACCTGTTTTTTAAAGTTAACTTTATGGTTTACAGCCTTTTCACAAATATGTTTTGTGGTAAAATGGGACCGAATGTAGGGTTGTGAACGTTTGAAAGTTTTCATCTTAAAGAGGAAATTCTGTCATTTACTCAAACAAAATACTTTCTTCAGTTACTTTCTTCCGTGAAACACAAAAATAGACTTTTTGAAGAATGTCTTGGTCTGTCTTTAAATGAAAATGAATGGTCTCTGATGATGTCAAGCATCTAAAAGGATGTAAAAACACCATAAAATGGCCCAAAAGGGATTCAAAGATCTATATCACAAGTCAAATAACTAAATCCCAACTCCCAAGGCTGATCCACTGTATGCTTAAGAGAAGATTGAGGAATTAAATACTAATTTTCAGATTAAATTTGTTGTATTTTAATTTTAATTTTATTGATTTGGTTAAAAGGTCTGAATGATTAATTCACCAATCAGACTGATCTGTTTTTGAAGTTCAGCTCACTGAAGCACTGATCTGGACCTAGTCATGGTTAACACGGTAAGTGAATAACTTAATGTAACTAGAAGACTATCAGTGAAAACGTGGGTCTATAACTCAAACAAAACTCATATCACTGACACCAAAAGACTTGGAATAGTGCACATTGTTTAGAACACTTTTGAGATTATGTACTTTTTAAGCTTTACATTTATTTCATTACATTGAAAAATCAACCATGATATTCTTTAAAAGCATGTAATATTTTCACAATCTTATATTTATTTCCAATACACTCTTGAATTATGAATTACTATGATCACATTCATATGTTTTCAGATCTTCCCTGATGGTTAGGTTTAGGGCTGGACCGTCATGCTTATGTTTTTTTTTCTCTACAAATTGTATGTTTCTATTTAAATCACTTTATACGCATCTATACAAATGTGCACCTCCTAAAAGAGTTTTCTCATGAGATTGGGTTGGTATTTTTGGAGTTGTTTTGACCTTTATACAGATAATCTATTAAGCCCACAGACCATTCATCTATTTCTTATGCAGTGTCAAGCATTTCAGGTTAAAAGTATTTCCTCATGCACTTCCATGTGCCATCAATTTGATTAACTGGCTCAACAGGTACTCCGCCTCAAAGTGAAGGTTTATCTTTCCTGATTGTTCACTGGTCACTCCCAGGCTGTTGTCTTAGTGGTTGAGCCAGGGTGCTGCCCACCATCACATTACCAACAACATCCCCTCAATAAAACAGCACATCTGTACTTGGTTTGTGCAGCATTTTTAGGGCCCATGCATATGGCATGTATTAATATTGCTTTCCTACACCCAAAAAGTCCTTGTTAAAGCAGACTGCCCTCGGTGACCTCACAGCACTTAGATATGAATCGCTTGAATATGGTCCATGGTTCACAGATGTATAACATGCAGTGTCATGGTGAAGAGTACATTTGATAAGAGATTTCTAGAGGAAGGTCTTTTTTTCTTTCTGCAATGGGATTGGCTGAAGTGTGCACCACCCCTGCAGTTTCTTAAATTGTTCTGAAGTAGTAAAGCTATGTGTCTCCCACAGAAAGACATTTGTGCCAACAAGTGTTGGAGGCATAAAACAGCTTGGGTTTGTGTACGGCAGTGATGCACTTTCACATTTTTATATTTGGTGGTTGACTAATGCCCCAAGAAAAGGAAGCTGTTGGTACATAATAAGTGCCTGAATGATGAAATTTATCAAAGCTAGTTTCAGTTTCAGCTATGCTTTAATCTAGATCTAGATCATTTTAAGCCTTTTAGCATGCAATATTTATCTCATTCTCAATATTTTTCAGTAATTTTGACCAAACAGCAATTGTAGACAAATAGATTCAAACAGTTTAATTTAAGCAATAAAATACAGCAGAAATGTAGTTTAAAATAATTCAGGTTTGGTTTTTACACTAACAGAACGCTGGGGAAAAAGATAATAAATATACACCAATGCAATAATAAGCATCAGTGTTTACATGCATATATTTTACATTTTAATATATAACATTGGTTAACATTACATCAACACAAGACTATCATATGACATAAAAAGCCGTTGAAAATAAAGAACACGTCATGTGGACCACTTTTATGATGAGTTTGAATCTTGACATCTTTGTTGTAAATTAATTGTGGAAACATCGTCAGGACATTCAAAATACAAGAAGAAACTATTTTAAAATATTCAGGTTTGTTTTTGAACTATACTTAAAAAGTTATAAGATTTGTATTATTTATATACACCAGTATTACAACAAGCAGCAATGGTTACTCGTATCTTAAAATGTCACACACCTGTACATATTTTTGGGTGATTATGCAAATAAATTTGAAGTGTTTGGTCCTATTTTTGCACCATTTTATAAAACATTTGTCTTAGTGCTCAGTTACTCATGAGTCACAGCCACTGGTAAAGGAAGGGAGGATTGTGAAATAAGAGAATTATTATGATATTATTAAAATGCATTATATCATCATGTTCCTTTATAGTTTAGGGTTTTGTTTTGTTCTCATGTCACATAAAACCATTCAAGATCATAGAGACGAGTGATATTGCTTAATTTGCTGCGTTTAAGCATCTCAGTATGGTCTCTTTTCTTTATTACCCATCATTACGCTCTGTTGTCCCCTGCCACCACTGGCTGGATGGATGCCTGTCTCTTATTTAAGCTATGGAGAACAAGCCAAACCCTCAGCAGCAGTAACATTACCCGTAACCAGAGCTCTGCTGGTTGACATCTTCACAATTTCAGTGGGTTTCTATGGTTACTTATTGTATTCCAAGTGTTTATTTGCTTAGTGTGTAAGCGAGTTTGGGTTTAATTGAGTGTGTGACGGTGGCAGCGAGGCTGAAAGATGACTTCTGGGAGACGCTGATTTGATTTCCTGTTCTTTCTGTCGGTGCCACCGTCATACGCGAGACCTTTCCGTGTGTTGTTCCTGTGCATTTGAAAGCATCTGTTTGTTTAGGACGAGCCCGATGACAGTTCTCTTTTAACAGCTGCTGCCCTCAGGTTAGATTCAACAGAGACCGCAGCAGCATTTACACAACACTGCATGCATATATAGCCTGCTCGGTTTCTGAAAAGCATAATGGTTAGTCACCAGAATCTGTTTAAATATTAACAGAAGTATTTCCTTGTTCTGGGAAACATGAGACAACATCGGAAAAGCTTGTTAAATCACCTTTATGAGGGATACTATCAGTTTGTCAGGGGTGTTTGCATAACTATTATTATTATTATTGCTCATAATCATTTTTGTAACAAACCCTTAACCTTTAGTCAAACTTCAGAAATGAACGTTACTTCAAATAATGCAGATTTACAAGTTATCTGATAACTGTGTAGTATTGATTTCTGTCACATTTTGCCATCAAAATTAGGATGAAATAAGGAAAAATGTAAGTGTTTATGTCATAATGTGGCAGGGAGTAAATAATTAGGAAAAACTAATGTTGTGAAGTATATAAATATATGAAATGGAGGCTTGTGGGCTTAATCAGTGCAATTATATTATATATAATATATATATTTAATAATATTAAAATAATTAATTATATAAAGATTAGCTATTTTTACACATTTAAGTAAATGTTATGGAAATAATTTATGTTTTCAGATTTTATAAAAATAAAAAACTCCACAAACTCTGCTCAGGTTTTTAGAAAATGAGTTTGGATTTAGTTTTGTGATACCTGACGGATGCACCTGTTGCTGAAGGGATGATAGACATAAAAACAGCCTGAAAATGGATTGCTTTCTGCCTTCTTGATTGCACAATGACTACACACAAGTGGCAACAACGCAAATGAGTCACATCTCAACAAGCCCCTGAAGCCATGTCTGCCATGTTTCCACAGAAACCTTCCCTGAGATAGGCGGGCAGGAAATTAAAAAGCCCCACAAGAAAAGACGAGATAAAACAGGATATGTCTGAGCAATGATATGAGCTAAGAGAAATGACACAGGGCCACAACAGGAAGAGTGTACCGGGTGAAATATAATGAATTCATGATGTCATCAGGTGTCATATCTCTCACCTGACGGTGGCCAGTCTGATCTTCTTGATTTGTTGTTGTACCTGCAGATGTCCTGAATGACGCAATCTTTGATGAAGACCATGATGAGATGGTGATCGTGAAGGATATTGACATGTTTTCCATGTGTGAACACCATTTAGTTCCTATCTTTGGCCGGGTAAGACTGATCCTTTTTTTGTCCCTAATTAGCAGCAACATTTATGTTTCAACTTTGCAGTGCAGTTTTAATGACCATGTTTAAGAGACGAAACCTCTTGTGTATATGTACTTAAAAAAACAAAATCACAACACTATTGTATAAGGGTTCAACAAAGTCTTTATTTATTTATTTTTCTTAATTTAAGTTTATTCAAGTTTAAAATTGATTTGTATTAAAATAAAATATTTTGTAAATATTTATTTTTAAATTAATAATTTAAATTGTTTATATTTTTGAAATTCATGCATTACGTTTTAATATTATTTTTTTTTTTTTTTTTTTTTTAGGTCAAATTTCACCCCCAAATCAAAATACAATATGTAAAGAAATTATAGAATTATATAAATTATTATTAACCCAAAGAAATATATATTTTTTTGTATTGAGACATTATTTTATGAAACCTATAGGAATGCAAAATTTAGCTAAAAAATCTATTCTCATTACATAATGTGGTATATTATTAAAATGTATATATTTAAAGTATCACTGCTCAAATATTTAATGTTTTAAGTCAACATATGCTGACTTTATTCAGGATGATTTTTATTAATGAATTACAAGAATGAGAATTTAGTGGCAAATGATCATGAATATAAAATAAAAAAGGCTTTCTTTTCTTTTGTCTTTTTTTTATAAAAACATTTTATAAAGGAAACATGTCTTGTGATTGTGGGGTGAAATATGCCCAGTTTATTTATTTGTGAGATTCACTCACATTACTGCAGCTTCCTGTTTTCTGATGCACCTGGGGATAAAAAGAAAGGTAATATGTAATCGGTCAATAACCAAGTTAATTAGCTATAATTAAATCTAGAAGGTAACAAGGACAAGCTGGAATATTGGGTCTGAGATCCACACAAAAACATTGCCCACTCTCACCCCTCCAGGTTTGACATTTAGTACCTCCCTCCAGCTCATAGCACTGCAGGTGTCTGCCATTTAAGACAAAAGAGGCACGTCGATCCTGTCACGGCACAAATGGCTGTTGATGATAGACTGAGCCATTGATCAAGCGCACTGAATGTTTTTTCTGCCACTTGCAATTTTGTTTGTCAGATGTTGTTGGAGGGCCATCGTTTCCGCTGCGTCCCCCGCTGATAGCTCCCTGTCGTCATCGGCGCGGCCCCTTATCCCTTCTCATCTATTTACCTCACCACTCGCCGCATCTGCAACAAGATAATGACTCACCCGTTTCTTTCAGAGAGGCGTGCGCACGTTCTCTTTCATTTTTGGCACTCTTGTTTGCGCTTCAGCGTCCACCGTCTCCGTGATTGTCCACACTACACTCTTAGTGTCCATCACGAACAACGAGTCGAACAGGTGCGCTTTCTTTTACACTTGAAACATAGCTTCCCTACAGCCACCGCATGTCTTACCGGCTGGTCTAAAATTAAGTTGCAAAAAGCACTTTGCTCATTTCCCAGTTGCTCTGTAGTTGTCTGTAAAGCTCGATTAAGGCTTTTGAAGGATGTCGAGGGGAGTTTGGCGGCCCTGAAAGAAGACCAAGAGGGTTCAGTGACGTGCAGGATTATCGCATCAGAACAGGGAAAGAAGCAAATCCTCATATGTCTGTTGATGCTGCCCTTTCTCTGGGCTGTTTCATCAAATCGTTGATGACATTTGAGTTGGACGGCGGAGAGGAGGTTAGGTTGGGGGTGCTGTCAGATGTGCAGTCACTTCCGAGCATACACACAGATATGGCTCTCTGCAACTTCCTGTCGAGTGCTTCGATTATGGCATAAATCACAATTATGATTATTTTGGGTAATATAGTAATCATGCTTATTTATTGTAATATGTTTAGGAGTGGGCAATATGGCGAAAATCTTATGAGTTTATTTCGCAATAGTGATGTTTATTGTATTTAGAGTTTATATTTTACCAAGTAAGAGGGATCATACAAAATGCATGCTTTTGTTTATTTAGTACTGACCTGACCTGAATAAGATATTTCACACAAAATATGATTACATGTAGTTCACAAGAGAAAATAATAGTTGAATTTATAAAAAGGCCCCCGTTCAAAAGTTCCCGCTCTTACGGGAAATATAAGGTGGATAGCTATTCAGTCAAAAGCAGCGAGTGATTTTATTTTTCTTGTTATTTTCTCACAAACAAAGCCATTTTTGCATATATATATTTGTTTTATATCAAGCATGTTATGCAGTAGACTGCGCGTTACCTGATTTGACTGATTTGGACATTGCGTTTGGGCTTTTAATGAGGCGTGAAAGCTCACTACTATAAAGGAATGGAATGTAACTCAATAACCATTTTATTTCAATTGTTTTTGTAATCATTGGAAGCCAAAAATCTAATTTAAAGCTACAATTTTCACAGCTCTCATGCCATGTAGCTTGCTAGTGCAGGTGTGCAGTTTGTTGAAAACTAGTTGTGAAATTGTTGTGCATATAACTCCTGTATGTTGTTCTGTCTTTCTGTTGTCAGTTAATATGTTGTGTTTTTCACAGGTGCATATAGGTTACCTTCCAAACAAGAGGGTTCTTGGACTGAGTAAATTAGCAAGGTAGGCAAAATGCAGTTTTTATCAAAGGTAGCTGGATACTTAAATCACTTCCATCTTGTCCCAGTCCATCTGAATGTCATTATAATGGATAATAAAATACAGTCCTACATCACCTTAACCTCTGGACATGTTCTACTAACGTTTGACCACCAGAAAGTGTCCAAATCATTTTTGACTTTTTTACGGTACAACGGTACATTTTATAAACATTTATACATTTTGCTTTTTATTATAATATTGAACATGGGATCAGTATTCTTTTTCTTAAAGGAAGAATTTTTATTTTTTATTAAAATATAAAGCCATTATTTTAAAGTATTATAGTATTTGACAATATTACTGTTTTACTGTATGTGATCAAATAAATGCAGTTTTTT
This sequence comes from Gymnocypris eckloni scoliostomus, assembly GCA_027564155.1. NCBI lineage: Eukaryota > Metazoa > Chordata > Actinopteri > Cypriniformes > Cyprinidae > Gymnocypris > Gymnocypris eckloni. The sequence goes on from CM050428.1 coordinate 20,882,776, forward strand.
CTTTTGTAGAATCCTTAAAATACATTTTAGATTTTGTTAGGCTATATAATGAGGTGAATTTATGTTTTTATCAAGCAATATTGAATCTTAATGGATTCCTTCATGAGCGTGACAATGTATCCTGCCACAAAGCAGCAGCATTTTTTTTTTGTTGAGTAAAATTCACAGCATTTGCTCAAGTAAAGGGGATTAATGTCTCTATTCCCCTCAGGGGTGTTGTTTATCTGTGAAATCAAGATGCACGTGCGTGCGTGTGTGTTGTGTGTTTGAAGCAGTGAGAGTGTACGTGTCTGTAAGAGGATTAGACGCAATGTTTGAGTGACAAAGAGAAGCTTGTTCCAATCTGACCCCAATACCTGTGGCTTAGCCATTTCACAATGTACCAACCGTAACACTGCACTCCACTAATGAAGACATGACCCCAGCAGTCATGTACTATAGCTCTCGGCAGTACCACACACACACACACACAGGTGCATTTCTGATTTCTAAAATTAGTTATTTTCATTTTTATGGCTGTAGTCATGAGAAGGGACTAACTGCTGATCAATGATCAGTCATGAAACAGAGTGTGATATTAAGTTAAATTTGATGTTATGTCCCAGCAGTGAAAATGATTTATTGTGTTTATTCTATTCTCATGAATATTGAATAGTTGAATAAATATACTCAGCAAAAAATGGAATGTGAATGATAATCTAAGGAGATTCTTATGCAATTTACTTTGCCATATCCCCACTCTGGAGTTTTAAATTCACATGCAATTTTCATAAATATGATTAATTAAAAATTACTTTGAAAACAAATTATATATGCTACCATTTAAAAGTTTGTAGTTGGTAAAACTTTCTGTTTTTGAAAAAAATCTCAAAAATGGATCAAGGCTGCATTTATTTTATAAAAAAAATATTTGTGAAATATTACAATCTAAAATAACAATTTGTATATATTTTAAAATGTAAATTATCTCTGAAAGAAGAGCTCAATTTCTCTACGTATTTCTTGTCAATGTTGAAAACAGTTGTGCTGCTTAATATTTTTTGGGAAACTGTTATACTTTTTTTGCATTCTTTGATAAATAGAAAGTTCAACAGAACATCATTTTTAAAACAGAATATTTTGTATCTATGAATGTCTTTACTGTAAGCTTGAATCGATTGATTGAATTGGCTGAATCATTTATTTCCACACATTTTTACTGACTCCAAACTTGAGAATGGTAGTGCATTTTAATTATTATATTGCACATATTGATATATTTTCTATAAATACACATATTATTAATTAAGAATTTAAATTAAATATTTTCTTAATTGAAAGTGTGCTAATTGTTAGTTTACATTTAGTGTTTATGAATAAAATAAACATTTTTACTAAATATACTCCTGGCCCAGATTTGATATAATAACCACCAACGAGTAAAATCCCAGAGTTATACAGTCTTCTCAAACCACCGTCACATATCATGAAGGTATATTGTGAATGAATTATGAACTGTGTTTTGATTTGCACCAGGATCGTTGAGATCTACAGCAGGAGATTGCAAGGTAATGGTCTTTTTTCTCCTCAAACAAACAGTAATATTCCTTCAAAGTCCTTATTTGTTTCATTGATAACTTTGTTCTCAGTAGTTCTGGTCTGCTTGTCTTATTTCAGTTCAAGAGCGTCTAACCAAACAGATTGCCGTCGCCATCACTGAAGCTCTACAGCCTGCTGGTGTCGGGGTGGTCATTGAAGCAACGTGTGTTAACACTCAAGTTGAACTATTCATTTACAATGGAATGACAAGAATGACCAAATCTGATCGAAGTGGAAGTTTATACAGAGTTTATTTTACTCTGGAATGCTAAGAAAGCAAATATCTAGATTTATTTTCCTTACTGTTTTCCAGTTACAAGTGAAATTATTTTATTTTACAATTAATAAATATGAACAATCCTCAAGAGTTATTATATTACATTTTATTTTGCAATGTAAAAAGTATGATAAATCCTCACAATTTATTTAATCATTTAATAAGTACGAGTAATCCTCAACATTTTATTTTATATACAATGTAATGCTAAGAAAGATCAAATATCAATATTCTTTACTATTTTCCAGTTTTTATTTTTATTATAGTATTTGACTTCTGTTTTCTGTGTGATCAAATAAATGCTTTTTTTTCTTTCTTTCTTTCATTTTAGATTTTGTTAGGCTATATAATGAGGTGAATTTATGTTTTATCAAGCAATATTGAATCTTAATGGATTCTTCATGAGCTGACAATGTATCCTGCCACAAAGCAGCAGCATTTTTTTTTGAGTAAAATTCACAGCATTTGCTCAAGTAAAGGGGACAATGTCTCTATTCCTCAGGGTGTTGTTTATCTGTGAATCAAGATGCACCAGCGTGCTGTGTGTGTGTTTGAAGCTGAGAGTGTTAATGTCTGTAAGAGGACCCCAATGAGACAAAGAGAAGCTTGTTCCTGACTCTGATCCGGAGCTGAGAGGGACCGTGTTCGCTCTCCACTGCCAAAACACTCTGACCAGCGCTCTTCTCAAACGCCTCCCTGGATCGATGACAAGGACGAGGCACTGCTGCTGTGTAACATAGTGTCCCACCCGCCTCTGGGATGCTCGCATCGGTAACACAGTCTCTTCTGTATCACGTGTGTGTGTGTGTGTGTGTGTGTATTGTGCTTGTTTAGTCAGTAGAGCTGTGGGAGCCTCTATTGACGGGACTGTGGCTATTACTGTTACATGGAAGCATTGTGTTTTGAAGGACGTCCTAGATTAGCACAATTTGACCTCGCTAAACTGACAAGCACCACACCCACCTAAATTATTTGACAACTCTTTCCGGTTGGACCACATCTGCGCTCTATTAAACGCAATTGAGCTGCTTGAGAGAACACAACCAAGCAGTTTTATTTTCATGCTTCTGAACAGGGAGGTACGTGTCATTCTGAATATTCAATTTAACTGTTTTAACTACATAAAAGTACTAACGAGGTACTGAATATAACCACTAAATGATTACCACTATTCATACACCTTGATATTTACAAGGTACTTCAAAGATGATCATGTTATTATAATGTCCAAAAAGAAACGTAGTATTACGAAGCACCACTTTGAATACATCCAGACTGGTTTTATTGTTGTTTTACTATGTGCTGAAAATGTATTATGGCTGTGCTGTCTTAAAATGTAATATATAATATAATATAATGTGTCCTGTGTATCAGTCAATAATTGTGTCCAGACTCAAAATATCATCTGCTTAAAAGGATAGTTCACCAAAAATGAAACGTGTTATTTATTTTTTAAGGAACCATTTATTCAAGCTTAGTTTTAGACAAAATAAGTTTGCTTCTTTTTTTATATATATATTTGATACATCAGGATTTTATAGCTCATATAGTATGATATTGGTAAAAAAAAAAGAGGCCTGATGATGATTCCTCAAAAAGCCTGATGGATCATAATTAATAATCACATCACATTTTAAGATTATTTTTCCCCCCAAAAAATAAAGTATTGATAATAATAAAGAACCTTTGTTGGTTCAGTCCAGTATGTTTATCTTGAAATATTACTAAAAACATAAAATGTATTCTTACATTTACAGTTAGAAATATGAAAATATTTCACAGCAAAAAGAGACATGTACCACAACCTGAAGGAGGACGGTGTGTGTGTGTGTGTATATATATATATATATATATATATATATGCTGTCTAAAGCTTTCAAAATAAGTGTTTTTGTTTACATAATATATGTGTGTGCGGTGCGCTGTATAATTATGTATATATAAATACACACACATGCATGTGTATATTTAAGAAAATTTTACGTTTATATATTAAATATATTTTATAATTTATGTAAATATATACATGCAAATACATGTAAAAAAAAAATAATCTAAATATATGCTGTATGTGTGTTTTTACATGTACATAATAAATATACACAGTACACACACGTATATGTAAACAAAAACTTTTATTTTGGATGAGTTTAATCATTTGACAACCCTAACATATATATATTATATATATATATATATATTTATACACACACACACACACACACACACACACACACACACACACACACACACACACAAACAAATAAATGATCTCAAGGACAAAATCAACCTTTATGGTGAGTAAATGATGACTGAATTAGCATTTTGGGTGAACTGTCCCGTTAAGTGTTAATTTGAGCTCATTATTGACTGTATTTCCATGTTTTGTTCAACACTATTATTGTTTAAAATCAGCTGTTGAGTCTGATGTGCTGTGATGACGTGATGACCAGCTCCAGCCTTCTGAATGTCCTCTGTATGGCCATAGATGTTGCTCACGACCATGTGTTTGTTAGAAAAAAAGACCAAAGGTGCAGGCGAGGTCAACTTAGTATCTGATTTTGCACATTGTGAGATTCACTTACTGTATGAAGAATACAGAACATGGCTGTACTGATAGATGTGATCTTTGTCATTAAAATAGGATTAAAAAAGATTGAAACCAACTACAAGATATTTTAAGACTACATTTGTAGATCATATTTTGTACATTTCCTCTGACGCATGTTTACCTGTGCTTGGCTATGTGCTTTTGAGTTATAATTTAAAATATATACATATGTATCATTGTAGAAAAGTATATTAACCTAAAAAGGACCGATACTGTGGATTTACTGATGCTGTTGTATTGCCTGTGTATTGACTTTAAATGATGAAACCTCATTCGAGTGATGTTCTGCATTCATGAGTTCAGATGAAACTCTTGAGCCAGATGATATCTGAGATGTTCAATGTCACAATCACGTCATATCAGTGGATTTATTAAGAAAATGAGCACTATATTGAGTACTGAGTGTTATTCATGTGGCCTTCTTTAAACAAAAGACTCAAAGAGCCTTTCAAATACTTCACTATTGACTATTGATCATTTTCAGCATAAAATAATAAACTATTATTAATAGTAATTTTAAACAAAGCACTTTTGTTTTTTGTACATTTCTTTTTAAATGTATTTTTTGTTGAGGCGTTAGTAAGCAAAATACGAGAAACATTAAAAGTTGGATCACACAAATGTCATATTTTACATCAAATTCAAACGAAAAACAAAATCTCATTATTGTAATGTTGAAAAATCTAATTCTCAAAAACACTAGTTAAATTCTTTTATTTTTTACAGTTTAATCGTAGGGTAATTTTTTATTTTCTTGAATGAAATATTGAAATCTGAGGAAAATTTACATAGTGAAATTACTGCAAAATAAATAAATGTGAAAAATGTTGTCTTTCATTTCTTTAAGCGTGATGTTTTCAACTATGAAAAAAGTTGTCAGGCAGCAGAAGCCCAAATCGTTTTTTTACAAACATTTTCATGGTGAAATCCTACTTTTGTAATGCTCTTTCTTTCACTTCCACAAAAAATCACTTCCTAATTCTTTCCAATATTTCCCATGAAGAACATCTATGTGACACTTCCACTGGCTCATAAATGAGTTCATGAATCTCAGTTGAGAGTGACTCAGCAGTTTTTTTACAAAAACCCCGCCTCTTGGCAATAAAAAGTCTGTCTCGAGCTCTCTGATTGGTTGAAACCGAGAGGAGGCAGTAAATTCCTCACCGGCTAATGTGGTTAGTTACTTTGAATATATGAGCAAAGCACAATAGATACCGTTCAACATCTGCTTTGAAAAGGAGAGAAACACAGCGTCCTTTTCAAAATGTACTCTTTAATACTTTTCGTCTGTGGTTATTACAAATATGTCAATCATTTAACACAGACCCAATGAAACAGACAAAAACACATTCAGTAGGCAGACAGAACATCACAGACACACAATATAATCTCCCATTGACGCACACAACACACAAGGACACGAACCAAAGAGGGAAAGAAATGACATAATCCCTCTCTTTATTGACTAAAGTCATGTTTATTTCTGTAAAGATGTTTGAAACCTGCGCTAAGATGAGCAGAGAGATGTAACACGAGCTGTGACGCCTCACAGGAAGTGGAAAACAGCCTCTGATGTTATGATGCAACTAAGAAAGAATATGTACAAAAATTACAAGACAATCCGGTTTCTCACCTGGATACAGTGTCTCACTCGCACACATACAGACTAAAGATATACACACATAACATGATATAATCATAACTTCATTACAGCACTGAAGTACCTAAAGCATACAGATTCACTTTGTATGATTTGAAGTTTCGACCACCAATGCGTCTTGCTTATCTCTATATTTTAGAGCCATATAAAATCATTTACATTTGTGGTAAATGTCTGAATACAAAAAAAGGCACTGCCAATTTGTTATTCTAGATATGACTTCCCAGCCTCTTGCATGCATCACTAAAATATAAATTACATTTTTTTTTTTTTTTTTTGCGGTTTTTATTTGGTTTTATCGTTACATAAACATAAGATTCTTTTAAAATATATATTTTTATATACGTATATATGTACGTCAGCCTGCAGTCAATACAGGACATCGGCTCTTGAAAATAACACGAAAAAAAAATCAAAGAGCGTAGTAAAGCAAGACCCTTCAGAATAGAGAAAAACAACAACAAATGAAATACAAATAAAATTGATCAGCATCATAGTTCCGATATGCTAACGCGCAAAACCTTTGACAAAATGTAACAAAAAAAGAATATCGTCAACGCTAAAACGCTAGCTTTATTTGTATTTTTCGGAATACCAAGGCAGCATGTAAATGTTAACACTGTTACAGCATTGCATATTTGCTGCATGTTTGCAGTCGAGCGCATTTGGACAAAAACAAACTTGTTCGTAGAGAAAATCTGAAAAAGAAACAAACCAGAGCTGCTTCTTTATCCAATCACAAGCGAGCACTGAGCAGCATTCTTCGTAAAGAACCACGCAATGACGCTACACCGTAAGTATTTGGCATCAAACGCCGTAACAGCTGAGGTGAAAAACAGCAACAGAATAACAGCGAAATCTCAAAAAATAACGAAAATAAAAACTGCCTCTTTGTTTACAATGTGTGACAATATAAAAAAAATCCGTACATTTGAAAATACACAATCCGGGAGTTAGCAAAATATAAGCATTTATAGATACAAGAAAGAAAGTAAAACAGCAATATAACAAAAAAAATGATGTCTTTTGACTATCAGGTTCTTTTTTTTTTAAAGATAAAGAATGCAAATTGGGAAAACGTCAAAAAATAACTAGGTTGTTATTTGAGATGTACTTATGGTTACCAGCCATAGCAAAAGTTAATACACAAGGTATCTTAAATAATACATCTAATGAATACAATAACCTCTGCATCAATAATAGAAAAGAATAAATAATCATTTGAATCTGCTAATTGTTTTCAAATGGCAGTGATGAGTGGCTTAATACACACTTGAATCTGCTAATTGTTTTCAAATGGCAGTGATGAGTGGCTTAATACACACAAATAAATGCATCTCTAGAAACAAGATGCACAAGATGCCACATGATGGTTTGCGAACACGCTTGTAAAACACCGGCTGCCATTCCGTTTAAGGCATTTCATGCACTTTAAAAGCACCAAGCCGACACACTGCATACATAGTCAACATTCTTTCTTTTGGGCAGCTTGAACCGATGCGAAAGTGCCTCTTTACTGTCCGTCTAATCATGACTGGTTTCTTTGGATGAGCCAAAATGCATAAAACAAGTTGTGTCAAGTTGTAGGCCGGCGAATATGGGAATTGTGGGAGATTTGGAGGAGAGGGCGGGGTTTGTTAGTCCAGTTCCTCTTTCCGGGACCCCAGTTCCCCCTCAGCCCTATGATTCACACCGTGTTGCTGATGAAGAGTCTATTGCACATTATTGCAAATTCACTTTTGATGGTTTCAGCAAGGATTCACAGCACCAAGGGCAGGAAAAGCAAAGTTATTATAGGAAAAACTCTAAATAAGATACATTAACAATCACTGAACACCCTCGTAAAGGGACTTTAATGTTCCGGATTAAAACAATTAAAGCAAAAAAATAAAGTTTCAGACCCTTCCCATGCAGAAAATCAGATCTTCACGTGTAAGAGTCCAAAACTAAAAGCTCATTTCTTATTGTAAACGTTCTACATTTTTATACCTGGCATGATTAACTAATGGCTGATATTAAGACAATACTGTAATAAAAAAGACACTAGCCTCAACTATTGCCCAGTATCACCACATGATGGCGTTCTGTACTAGAAACTGCTGCATTAGTGTTTTCCTCATGTGACAAACTGTACATGTCTCCCTGTTGCTCCAACAGTTTACTGACGCGTGTGATATCCCAACTACACAGAAACCAGCTGAAAACATCCATATGACACCTGCAATCTTCCCAAGATCTCAATCTACGGCTGTGCATTTACAGATAAAAAAAATTACATGCATAAAAAAATATTTGTGTATCTGAATGAACATCATTCATGAAGTTGTGCACGTCTCCTAAGCATGTTTATCCTTTCAGATACAAATAAAAGGTCTATCATATTTTACCATGTTTACCACAAATTCTCCACTAAAAATAGTTAACATATCCATATCATTTTATTCAAATATATTTTTTATATTTTAATTACATTTATTAAAATATAAATAAAATATAAAATTATATTCAAATAAAAAATTATAGATATTTTTAACAAATATTATTATATATATATATATATATCTGCACATTCTGTCTGGATCTGCGCACCTCACCTCTGACCTCCATGTTCACCTGCTCCTCTTCAACCTTTCCATCTACTTGCATTTGCTGGCATTTCTCCTGTATTCTACTTCTCTGACCTCTTGACCTCCCTCACGTCAGAATCCATGTACGACATTCTTCGCTCCCTCTACAGACCCTTCCACTGACATCACTTCCTGTTTCCTTTCCCATCGCTGCTCTCACATTCCCTCTCTTTCCTCGGAGTACCATCCGTAGCTCTGACTGTCATTGTAGTGTTGTAAATCAGCTTTCCTGCTGGCACAAACAAGAACTAGAACAACAAAACAGTACATACAGACACAATTGTAAACTAAGAAGCCATTTAGGAACCTAAAGCAGTACACCGTCCTCGGATTTTGACAACGCTCGCACCTGAAAAAAATGACTTGGGATTTTGTTGACAGTGTTGCGTGTAAACATGCCATAGAGTAATATTTTTAGCATCTGCACAGAGGCACAGGAATCCAATCTGCAGCTACGTCATGATCTGCTTTCGTCTGCTGGTTGGTTTGGATTTTGTGACGTCCCAGACAGCCACCTGAACGCTTTGAGATGTCTTCGTTGCATTGACCCCCTCTAATGGCCTGTCGACATGTAGACCCTTTGCGGCATTCTTCTAACGAAGTGTTGAAGATGTGATTTTCTCCCAAACTCGAATGTAAACACGCTGAAGTAGTCATGGTGACAGAACTCGCTTGTGTTAAGCCTTTCAGAAAATGGTGAATGGCACTGTGTAGACCACGCCCCACCTCTCCTATTGGCTATTTGGCGTTGGTAGGTGAGCAGGTGGGGGGGGGGTTGTAGGCAGAGGGTCTCGTGACCTCGTGATGACCTTTCACCCTGCTGCCAGGCATGCAGTCTCCCTGTGCTCCCTCTTTTCTTCTCTCAGATAGTTGAAGTTCGATCAACACCATCTATGGAAGCAAGTGATATCGTGACATCGACGCAATCTACAATCTACAATCACAATCAACTCTGGAAAACTTCGGGAACCTTTCACCCAAAAATGAACATTTTGTCATCTATTCTTTCAGACTGTCAAAAGTTTGGGTCAGTAAGATTTGTAATGTTTTTAAGCTGATCACGGCTCTATTTATGTGATCACAAATAGAACAGTAATATTGTGAATCTATTTAAGACTATTTTTGTGTGTACTATTTAAGAAAACGGTTTTCTATTTGAATATATTTTAAAGTTAAATATATTCCTGTTATATTAAAGCTGAATTTTCAGCATCATTACTAATATGAATCCCACAATGTGCAGAAATCATTCTAATATGCTGATCTGGTGCTTAATAAGTATTTCTTATTATTATCCATGTTGAAAACTATGGAAGCCCATTTCTGTAATTGTAACTTCTCAGAATTCTCCATTTTTTCTCACAATTGCAAGTTTATATCACTCAATTCTTAAGTCGCAATTGTGACACAAATTGCCAACTAAATTGCCTTTTTTTTACAGAATTGCAAGTTTATTGACTTTATTGAGTTAAGTCAGAAATATTCTATAAACTTTATATAAACACAAGTCTTTTTTCTCCTCAGAATTTGACTTTATTTCTCACTATTTTGACTTTATAACCTGCAATTGTAAGTTTCAATCACACAATTCTGAGAAAAAATTCAGAATTGTGAGATAAAAAGTCACAATTACCTTTTTTTTTTATTCAGTGATGGAAACGGGCTTCCATAGAAAACATTTATGTAACTTTTTATCAATTTAATGCACCCTTACTGAACAAATGCATTCATTTATTTGAACCTTTGAGCAATACTGTAACTTTACAATATTTAAAATATTAAAATGAAAATATCAAGCAATTATCCCAGCTGAATAAAACATTTTCATAACAAAAAAACTTTTATAACTTACTAGAAAATACGAAGCACTTAAAGAGTCCCTGAATAAACGTATTCATTAAATAAAAGTATGAATTTCTTTCAAAACCAAAACAAAACAAAACAAACCAACATTTTCTGACTCTAAACTTTTGAATGGTAGTGTAACTTATTTAACTTACTAGAAAATAAGACTTCTGGGAAGACTCAGAGTGACTCAATGAATCGTGGTTTTTTTTTTGCTTCTGGTTCATTTAAAATGAATTGGACTTCCCGACCGTACAGTTTCACAGAGCAAGCTGTCTCATTTTGCGTAATGAGGGCACACAAAACTCTCAGGCAGGCTGCTGACCAGAGGAGGTGGAGGTCCCGAGGGGGGAAAGTCTAGGGGTACGCTGCCCCAAGAACACTACGGGCTCTGTTGGCAGCTGTGGAGCGAGCTTCATTCCTGAGCTCACCGCAGAGCTGCCCACTGCTTCTGCCTGTCTCTCTGATTCAGCCTGTCTGCCTGCCTCTCTCCTGTCTGTCTCCCTGCACTCCCACAACACAAAGCTGTGCTTGTCCAGCGCCGAGCCGCTGCACTGAAAGCCTCTGTGTCAGCCCTCGGAGAAAAAACACTCTTTATGCAAAGAAAACCTCCACTTCACATGGGAATGCTCACTGCATTGATCCCGCGACGTGTAGATACAAAGTAACGCTTCCTTTTGTCTGAAACTGATAGTCACAATATTTTCTCTTTTGAAGATTGTTGTGTCTGAAGCGTCGTCTAAAGCTCCCACCAAAGAAACACCCCAAAAAGTTCAATTAAAATCTTGTGGAGAAGAAAATATGTCTTCCCTTGAACGTTTCAAAGGAAAACAGAGGACTTCAAAAGGCTTTTTGCCCCTTTGAGTGAGCATCAGACGGGATGCTGCTATCAGAAACTGTCCTGTGGGGGTTTCATGATCCCGCCATGGCCAGCACAGATCCAAACCATTTCCTCAAATTCCGTTCTCAAGGACTGGGGATGAACTCAGAGGACTTTGTGGCACAGTTTGATAAACAAACATTATGCAATCCTTATTCATCAGCTCATACAAAAGACGAGCACTGACGAGTATTCAGATATTAAAATGTGTAAATATCTTTAAATAACAGAGACAGACTGCTTTACTAGTACTAGATGAGTAGTTTCTGTTTTCAGTGATCGACATGTTAATATCTTTACATAATGTAGCAAACAAAAAATATATATATATTTTTGAAATAAGTTTCTTATGTTTGCCAAGGGATTGTATTTATTTGATAAAAATATATAAAAAAAACTGTAAAACAGTAATATTGTGAAATGTTACAGTTTAAAATAACTGTTGCTGTTATTGTAAGACATTAAAATGTAATGTATTCCTGTGAGGGCAAAGCTGAATTGTCAGCAGTCATTACTCTATTCTTCAGTCACATTTATCCTTCAGAAATATTTCTAATATGCTGATTCATTACTAAAGAAACATTTATTATTATTATCAATGTTTAATACAGTTGTGCTGCTTAGTATTTTTGAGGAAAATGTGATGCAATTCTTGATGAATTGAAAGTTCAAAACACTTCAAATAGAAAGTACCATACATGTCTTTAATGTTACTTTTGACCATTTTAAAGCATCCCTCCTGAATAGAAGTATTAATTTCCTTCAAAATAAAATCTTACTGACCCCAAACTTAAGTTGATGTCATTTTCATTTTTGGGTGAACTAATCCTTTAAGAGCAGTATTTATAAAGTGAGCAAGAAGTGGACACACCTCCCAGAGCGTGTTCAGTCATGCTGAGACACAGAGACTCCAAACGGTTATTGATGTCAGGCTCAGTCACAGGCATCTGTAAATCTGCAAAATGACAAACAAACTGAGTCAACTTCAACAAGTTATGACAATACATAACACATAACAAGCTCAGTGAGGGCTACATGACACGGACTGATGTCTTGATATACTAAACATAGAAAGAAAGTGGTTATCTGTGGTGGCTTATGTTTAGGACAGAAACAGTAGATAACAACAGCAAATGAGCAAATGGGAACAGCACAAAATGCAGACCAGATGAACCAGTAATGGATCTATGATCTATCTTTTTATCAGATAGTTTTCTCAAAAAATGTATTTGCTAAAACTTTACTCCCACTCAGGTCATCCAAGATGTAGATGGGTTTGTTTCTTCATGGGAACAGATTTGGAGAAATGTAGCATTACATTACTTGCTCACTAATGGATCCACTGCAGTGAATGGGTGCCGTCAGAATTAGAGTCCAAACAACTGATAAAAACATCACAATAATACAAAAGTAATCCACAGCACTACAGCACATCAATTAATGTATTGTGAAGCTACAGCTGTGTGTGTGTGTGTGTGTGTGTGTGTAAAACAAATCCACCATTAAGACCTTTTTAATTGACGGCACCCATTCACTGCAAAATATCCATTGGTGATGTAATGCTAAATTTCTCTAAATCTGTTCAGAAGAACAAACAAACACATCTTCATCTTGGATTGCCTTAAATAAATTGAAAGTAAATTTTCATTTTTTGGTGACTATTCCTTTAAATGAGGCATTCCCATGGAGCAATCAGGGGTTAAGTGTTTTTCTCAGAAGCAAAATAGATACAGATCACTCTTGCTTGGTTTAAACCATTAACCATAACAGTTACTAGCCCAGACCTTATACATTTCATTTCATCCTCTTTTGACCATTAACCTACTCAGACCTTGACCAGCAAGAGAAAAAGGCAAACAAAGATTCATTTCAAACCTCTCAGAGTGTTTCATTCACATCCTAGTCAGTTAGTTCAAAATTGCGACCTCAATTTTACATTTCCACAGCCATTAAGCTTGCAAATTGCACTGAACTGATTGTGAACCGATTGTGTTCATAGTTCCCTCAGTAGTACACTGGCCTACAGTGTGAGCTCGGTTCTAAAGAGTAGCTTCAGTCTCATTGGGGCAGTGTCTGACTGCTCAAGACTCCTGCAGCGCTGCTCGGGCTGGGTCGGCCCTTACTGTGCTCGTCTTTAGCTGAGTCAACAGCAAACGGGCCTTTGAAAATCCCTTGTGGGAAGGAAGAGCTGAGTTAGGCAACCACGGGCTGAACAGAACAGACAACCTGCTATTTTTAAGCAGCAAATCCTGGAAGGCCCATCAAGTCTCTCTCTCTCACAGTGCTCCCTCTTTGTTGCCATTAAATTAATCAAGGCGTTAAACACATTCGGATGGGCGGCGATGAGAACACAAGGGGGAACGAGTCGGAGAAGAAAGTGACAGGCATGCTGCACAAAGAAAGACATTGTAACATGCAACCTAGCACACAAAAACACTGTACACACTCTTGTGCACAGCCTCTCTTTCTTCTCCGAAAGGGGTCGAGTACTTCTGTAAATGCATGAGAAGGGAGCAGCAGTCAGAGTGGAGCCACACACAGAGAGGAACATCTATCTGCTCTGAATGTGTGTCAGTGGAGCACGCAGCACAGAGAAGCCGGAAAAGATTTGCTTTAAATGTGTGACACTCTTTCAAAACTGTCTGTTTCACTACTAAGACATATTTTGTTAATTTTCTGAGCTTCATTAGTGTTTTATTTTACCCGAGAAATATTTATAATCAGGTATCAACATGTTGAATGAAAGTATAAATCTTTATAATGCAAAATAATCAGGAAAAGCTGTCCTCACACTTCAGATATCCAGACCACATAGGTCTATCAAAAATATATATTTTATTATTATTAATACTATTATTGTTTTCTTTATAATGCAAAATGTTGGATATTATTATATATTAATAAAAATGAATATATAAAATATATAAATATATATATATACATAGAATAAAAAAACACAGAAAAAATAATTATCTCTTATTTTTATGACATTTTCTATTCTAAGACGGTTTAAAGGGAAATATGTTTTTATGTGGTGTTTAATACAAAAGTCTAGTTCAGTAAAAAAATTGCAAAAAAGAGACAAAAGTTTAAGGTCATTAACAAGCATTTTTACCCCCCCCCCCATCTTTGTGTCAGAGATGATAGTACTTCTGCTTTGAGCACACTGTGAGTTACACATGATCAGTGTGTTTGAGTTCTGCTCTCTTACCGGTTTGCTGGAACATGGCCATGGTGTGTGGGTTGGTGTGGACGGGTAGCGATCGAGTCCTCTGAACTGAGCTGTGGGTGCGGCTCGGCATGCTGTTACTGCCCCCTGGATTGGCAAACCACAAACCCTACCACAAAAACACACAGGCCAACCTAATTACAATCACATCATACTACAATCTGTGCTCATGTTCATTCAACTAATGGATAATACATGAAAAACAGTTTCACCTGATTATGAAGCCTTGCATAAACATTAAATGACTAGTAATGAAAACACATCCTATCTCATTCATTCAGTGTTAAACGTATGACTTTTCTTCTATAAAACTCCTCTATATACAAATTAATCTAACTAAAATGTCTATGTCCCATTTCACCATAATGAAATTGTATTTTTTATATTAAAATGTATTATATTTTTGTACCATTACTGGTTCTTTTTTGGCACAGTAACATTATCTTTATGACAATTAAGAAAATGTACTGTAATCCGCTTCAACAGTTTGCATTACTGTTTTGCAATTCCCATTATTCTTATTATTTGTAATACTTTTTTTTACTTTATATGCATAAATTACTTACAAAAAATGTATTCCCATTATTCTTATCATTTGTAATAATTTGTTTTACTTTATATGCATAAACTACTTACAACAATTGTGTAACTGTGCAAGTGATTTATTACTGTAATACACATTTGTGATTTTTTTAATGTATGTCATACACATACATACACATTTATTTTTGCATTATGGTAATAAGAAATATGGGCCAGGGGCAATATTTTCAATTTATGTTTTTTTTTAGGGTGATGTATCTCTCGGACATGTAACTGATCATTTAGTACGATTCATCCATTCATGTAGTGATCTGATGTGAATAAGTTCTTCTAACCTGCATATCTGACTTTCATTCACTCTCTCTCTCCCTTCATTTGACTCCCTCTCCCCCTTTCCTGGCCCTCCCGTACAGAGGAGCAGGGGAAAACAGGAAATGCCTGTGCACTGTTCTCACTGCCTCTGACTAGCTCCCTCTCTCTCTTTCACTCTCTCTTTCTCTCTCTCCTCCCTCCAGTCGCACTTCTCCCCACATATGACTCATCGGCTGTTTCGTGCACCTAACCCCACCGTCCACAGACTCTGAACCAGTGAGGCAGTTGGAACTTCCTCCCATTGTAAGCGTGCCTAGAAAAATGTTTGAGCAGACACTCAAGAATGCCAGGTTATCACTGTACTTCCAAAACCCGATCCTCAGTTTTTCCATTCAACAGTGATGTAGGATTTCTGGAATGCTGTAAATTGCCTCCAGCTCCATCCACTTCAAAAACTAGAGCTCTCTTCAGTTTGAAGTGGTAATAGAGTCATTTAGGCTTCGGGTTGGGTGTTGTTAAAAACCACTGTGAGGGCACTAGGGCAGGTTTGTGAAATGACACACCTGTCTTCCCTGCTTCAGGCCAGTAGGGGTGCTGCTGCTGCTTCGGGGGGTTGGTCCGAACAGGCCGGTGGTACCCAAAAGCATGGGTCTGATACCAGGCAAACTCCGCATCTGATACTGGCGCAGGTTTCTCCGGGTGGGAATGCCGCTGCCTACGCACCCCGTGATTGGGAGGGAGTTAGACTGACCGTAACGACTGCTGAAATAAAAATAAAAAAAGACAGTGTCAAAACATATCACTCAGACGCTCTGATGCTATTACAGAAAGAGAAAACAACTTCTACATTTTAATCAAATGTATTTATATATATATATATAAAATGATTATTTATATATTAATATATAATACAGAATAATATATATGCAGAATTTATTACATGATTGTTATACATAATTATTATATAGTGTGAGATATATATATCAATGTCTTACATAAAATAATCCATCCATACATTTTTTTTATACTATGATGATTTTGGTATGATTTTGGCAGCAGTAAAAAAACGAGAGTCTGTGTAGGTGTCACGAGTTGCCGGGGGGAAGAAGCTCGAAGGAGGCAGATAGTCAAATAAACAGAATCTTTAATAAATCCACATTGACAAATAAGAGAACACAACCTCTTTACATGATGTAGACAGGACAAAGAAACTGAGGAAAGGCAGAGCTATAAGTACTAAACCAAACGAGGGACTAATGAGTAAATTAACAAGACACAGATGAACAAAATGACATAATCAGGAAACTAGGTCATAGGTCAACTGAAAACTAGGACAACCAAACATAACCCTAACAGTAGGAGGGCCTTTTTGTAATGACTTTCACAATGGGGACATTAAAGTTAAAAAGTTTGATAACCACTGATGTAGAAGTCTGTCATGGCTCATACTGTGGCATAAAATAGGAGATTCCTGTTGAGTATCATATGCTCTATTTTAAGGCCGTGATGTAATCCAGTAGGGAGTGACGGCAAACCATGACTCATGGTAAACACATCTGTGTGGTCTGTGGTTTTTGATCATCATTAAAGTATTAGTCCAATAGATAAAAATACAGATGGCAATAATTCTGCCCTAAATCAATCAACGTATCTGACAGAGTAAACCTCAAAAGACCCTTGGCTAATGTCTGTTCTCAGTCCACTGCATGACGTAACTCGGTAAAGCTTGAGTAACAAACCTGGTTTTGTCGGGAAACACTCCTCTGCTAATCAGATGACAGCTGTCATAGTGAATAACTTTCACTCAATTATTTATTAATATGTGAAGAATAATGTACATTCAAATATCATTTTTACAATAGCAATTTATTTTGAAATAATGATTATCTGAGTGCACATTATACCACTTAATGCACATCTAACTACCAAATTAAATTGACAAAATCATGTTTTAGGTGAAAATACTATAGAGTGTTTTATTTCTGGTCTTCACATAAAGTACCAATATTGACCAATCAAAATCAAGTACTCCAGAAAGTCATAGAATAATTTGAAGAGTATTACTATTTACAAGAAATGTTTGATATCAAGTTGATACTTTGTGAGTTTTCCTGATTTTATAAAAAATATATAATTTCCACTTCATGTTTTAAAAGTCCTTCATAGTGTCTGATAGATGTAGGAGCACCATTTTTTATTTGTATTTTACATGCATGTTTTCAATATGTTTTGGTTCATGTCAAACTAACCACAAATACAATCTAATGGATTTTTTGAAAGGTGAATGTGTATTTTTAGATAAAACAGAGGGTTTAACTCTTCAATAATATCGACCCAAGGGTTTAAAAGCAGAGTAACGTGTTCACAAATATTTTGTAATTTTAAATTACATTTATAGCATCATAGCCTCATCATGGGAACATCTACAGAATCTAAACAGAACAAGGTTAAATTGTGCTTTGGTTCTAGCCATGACCTCCAAAATCCACTTTACCTTCTTCTCTGTCCTGTGAGGTCCAGGAGAGTTTTCCGTGAAATTGACCGGAACTGCACCTGCACCTGCTGCTTCCAAGACAACAACCTCTTCTTCTGTGTCTCTGTGAAGGCCTGTGAGAGGTGGGAGACATCAGAGCAGTGAGAGACTCAGGATTTCCATTCCAGCTCAACATACTTCACACCTCATAACGAATCACCCCAGAACTGTGCCTAATGGGACTGCGTCTGCTTATTCTTAAATTTAGTGTGTAATTTGTTCAGAAGTTTCAATAGTAAGGATAATTCAAACCAGAAAAGGGAACTGTATGCTCGCCATCTGCTGACCTCAAGTCTCACACGAGAAACTAAAACACTTTTTGTACTTTGATTTGGATAAAAGCACCTAACAAATGCCTTAAACGTAACAAAATCAAATGAATGTTTAGTGATTTAAGTCTAATTTCTCAGAGACACTCTTAAAAATGTGGAATCTTCCTGATAAGAAGATGGTAGATATATATACAGTATCTCACAGAAGTGAGTACACCCCTCACATTTTTGTAAATATTTAATTATATCTTTTCATGTGACAACACTGAAGAAATGACACTTTGCTACAATGTAAAGTAGTGAGTTTACAGCTTCTATAACAGTGTAAATTTGATGTCCCCTCAAAATAACTCAACACACAGCCATTAATGTCTAAACTGCTGGCCACAAAAGTGAGTACACCCCTAAATGAAAATGTCTAAATTGGGCCCAATTAGCCATTTTCTCTCCCCGGTGTCATGTGACTCGTTATTGTTACAAGGTCTCAGGTGTGAATGGGGAGCAGGTGTGTTACATTTGGTGTTATCGCTCTCACTCTCTCATACTGGTCACAAGTTGATTAACACTCACCTCATGGATTAGGCACTTATCAATAAGCTGTAGGTAGGAACTAATGTTCTCCTCATCCGACCCGGAGACAAGGAGCTGTGTGCAAACTGTCACAAAAACAGAAAGAAAGAGTTAAAGTTGCATACAGTATTTATAAAAAGAAACTTCTTACACAATGCCAAACTATATTAGTTCATTATCACTTCAATCTCGTATACTTATGGAAAGCTCAGCAACAGTTGAGGAAAGTAAATCACATAATCTCTGTCTGACATCTTCTGACCCATTTTTCTGTCCGTAAATGGAAAGTAGTGACCTTAACATTCCTAAAAGCCTCAAATGATTCTTAGATGATGGGAAGAACTACGTATGAACCTTTGCCCATGACGCGAGTGAACTGAGCGGGGATGTCTCCCTGGGCTATGACCGTGGAGCTGCCCTCCGTCTCTCCTCCGCCCAGGTGGGAACTGGCGATGCTGCTCTTGCCCTCTGCACTCAGCAGGTGGCGCTGTGAAGACTCCTCTGTGCTGCAGGCTTTAATGGGTGTCTGGATGATCTGGTGGAGCTCCTGCAAAGGAGCACGTAGATTCCCTCCCTCCAAAATATCCTGAAAGAGAGAGAGATGACAAATGAATGGATGCGAGCGACGAGCGTAGCTGTTATATTCAAGGTTGCGGTGTAGCATTATTTTGGACGCTACCATAAATTCAATACGGGCAACTGTCAGGTGTTGGGATATTTCAGACATGTAATGAGGCAGAAAATGACATGTGAGGACAAAATAAAGGTCTACCAAAAATACAAGCATGTTTGTTTCCCCGTCGCACGGTGCGACTCTTAACAGGGCCGACACATGCAGGACATTAAAACTTTAAATGGATCCAACTATCAGGAGGAGGTGTCTGATTTCTGACGCTACAATTGCATCGAGATGGAAAGCTTGATGAAAAGGTTGCTCTGAAATTAGACATCTGGCTCCTTCCTGTCTCTTGTTTCAAATATTGTGTCCTTGAATTAAATAGATTACATTTAATAATTAACACAATTACAAATTACATGTGAAAATGATAATGGCAAAGGTTTGAGCTTCAGAGGCTGGAAACAGAAAGGTTGAAGGTTCAAATCCAAATCTAAAACGGTGAAAAAAGTATCCACAGTATGAGTAAAGTTTAATAGGACTGTTCAGAAAAACAAAGACTATGGGTTGAAATAAACCGAGATGGGGAAAGAGAGGCTCTGACCTTCTCCAAACAGCGCAGCATGTTTTGTCTGTCTTTCAGCTTCTGAATACTGATGATGATCTTGTGCCGTGCCCCTTTGGTGACTAGCTATATCAGAGAAAAACGAGATTTAAAACTAAATCTGACATGACATAACAACAGATCTCATACTATGCAAAGCAAAATGTAAAACTCTATATATGTACATAATACGATTAATAAATGTAAATGTATCGTATTTTACATTTGTTTAATTGTTTATACTGGAATACAAGACAAAACTATTGAGTAAGAAAGTCATTTTGCAGCCTAGCAATGAAATTTATTAAAACACCAACCTGAGCCTCCAGCTGCTGCTCCGTCAGCGACATCATCTCATCATAGTTCTTGGTGGAGAAGAGTCCAGCGTACTTATGGAGACGGAGACTCTTCAGCCATGCCGGCACATCTGAGAGGGACATCACATTGTTCCAGATGAAAATCAATGCGGGATCATTTTTCTTGTAAGTGACCTAGTTCTTAAAGCCCTGGGCTCATCATGACTAATTAGACCAATTCATTAGTTGTCGTAAAAACAGTCTATATAAACACTTCTGTGGCTCACCCCTCATCCCGCTGCCCTCCTCATGGAATGTACTTCTGACAGCGGCGTGTTCCTCCAGGTGCTCGCTGCCGCCGCTGCCCGAGGACGCCACGCTGCTCTGAGGAGAGATGGGGGCGTGGTCGGGGGCCGGCCCGCGAGGACGCAGGTCCTCCTGGGAGAGCCACCCGTGCCCCAGAGGCTGGTTAGATCCACCGCTCATCGGAGGGGTCAGAGACACCGAACGCCGCAGAGGACTGTGCTGTCCACCCGACAGAACTGTGAGAAAAGAGACATGCGCCGTGAGTTAGGGCACAGTGATCATCATAAACACAAGCAAGTCAGGACTTTTATATCTCTGGAGACGTCTGTCTTCACATTTACAAGCTACGATTAGTAACTCTGTTGTCACTAAGCAGACTAAGGGTGAACTTTTTAAAACATACTATTTTCTGTCCGGTCAGTGTGGACAATCATGGGGTCGAGTAGTCCAGGCTGGTCACGCTAGACTTTAAGCATGTGGAATTATTTTGGACTGCAATGAATATGAGCGACAGGATATGATTTCATATTCCAGGGCTAATTTTGAATAAAAAACAATAATGTATTAAAAATGTTATAACATTTAACATATCATCTACTCTACTCAATTTATTACATTACTCAATTAGTGATTACAATACACCAGCTCAATTAATGATTTAATTACAGTCTTTGAGAAAGAAAGGATTGGAAAATAGTTGCCAAATGATGAGATCACTTTAATATTGAATACATTTAAAATATTTGTATTATTAAAATATAGTTTTTTGTTTACATTACTGTTATTTTAGTATTATTTATAAATTATTATACTATTTAATATTTTGAATCAAAATACATTTTATATTTCCATTGTAATTTTGTTTTAATTCCATTTAATTGTTTTTAATATTTGTATTTAGTTTTCATTTACATTTATTTCAGTTATAGTTTTACCAATTGTAGTACTTCAGATTGAGTTTATTTTATTTTAGTTATTTTCATAAGAGTTTTAGATTTAGTTACACTGGTTTACATAATAAAAAAAAACAATCTTTTATAGACGCATAAAACAATATATTATATCAATTTACAAAATAAAAAAGTAGCTATTTATTCTGCTATTTTTTAACACAATGGAAAAACCTAATGTGTAACTTTAACATGTTGTCAGATGAAAATGCAGTCAATAACAAATTTATAAGCTCCATGTTTTTTGGTTCACTGACTAGAATAGACTTGTTTGGGATCTGACTGCTTTAGATTCACTAAAAGAACTGACTCAAGAGTCATTTGTTCGTGAATCAGACTACACTGTTAAAGCTGCACAGAGTGTTTTTGATTCACTAAAAGAACTGACTCAAGAGTCATTTGTTCGTGAATGAGACTACACTGTTAAAGCTGCACAGAGCGTTTTTGATTCACTAAAAGAACTGACTCAAGACTCATTTGTTCGTGAATGAGACTACACTGTTAAAGCTGCACAGAGCGTTTTTGATTCACTAAAAGAACTGACTCAAGAGTCATTTGTTCGTGAATCAGACTACACTGCTAAAGCTGCACAGAGTGTTTTTGATTCACTAAAAGAACTGACTCAAGAGTCATTTGTTCGTGAATCAGACTACACTGCTAAAGCTGCACAGAGCGTTTTTGATTCACTACAAGGAAGAGTAAAAATAACCACTCAAGAGTCTGAATGATTTACAACCAGTTCTGAATAAAAGTTCCTGGTTCCAATCCCAAATGACAAGCGAATTATACATTATCAATACCAGCTCATCTTCTCAAATATGAACTGTACCCCATATCCTCATTTTCAAGCAGACTCGTGTATGGTTGGAATTTGGAAAACATCTGAGACTAGTCTGACTAACAGCTTCTGTAGCTCTACGCTACTTTAGCCAGCACAAGCAACACACGTTTATTTGTTTCCAGTAAGGGGGGAAAACCTGGCAAACCAAACAAGCTGCGAGTCTTTTCCATTGCACCTACTAAACAGGTGAGCCTGTCTTCCTCTTCTGGAGCATTCGACCCCGTCACGGATGAGGGGAAAGAGGAAACAAACAGAGAATGAGATGGAGAAGAGACGTTGTGGGCCGTGTGGAGAGCGTTCTCTCCTCCTATATGCGGCTGTAAATGTTTGGACTATGTATAGGTCTTCGCGGGCTAGTTTAAAATAGGTGCCCAGCTAACATTACAAGTTCCAGTCCCTAAATATTAGCCATTTTCCCTAAATACAAACCCCCACAAAGGATACCTTACAAGGGAATAGCTGGGATGGTATGTGGTGCTTAGTTGGGGAGGTGAGAGCGTGTTTGTGTGGGTAAAGAAAGAAGGACACGGGATGATGCTCTAATTCAATTTACAACTGTTCATTGGTGAGCATGTGGAAAAAATGCACAACGTTCAAAGACGGTCTTAAATATTATTAGATTTTATTCTCCTCTGACAAATACGTTTTTATTGTCTTATCGATCACGATTAAAGGTTTGTTGTAAAGAAGTATTAACACCTGTATCACTTTGTTGATCTGATGCTGTGAATGGACCAAAATTACAATGAACTAAATCCTTTATTATAAAGTATTATTAATATATGAATATATTTACAGACAATTAATCAAATGTATTAATTAATGAATTAAAAAAACATGCATTAATACAAAAGCTAGCGCTATACCCAACATGGACCTAAAAGAACTGACTGAAGCTTTCATAGTATTATAAAATGTAATGTATGCATTTATAGCATTTAATTTGGATAAATTAATTCATTATTTAAAAATGATATATACCATCTACTCTTATTTTAAATAGAAGAAATGTAATACATTATTGCATCAATCCACTAGATCCATGCTTTTTTCACAGCCTTTGAGAAAAAAATAACTGGAAAATTATTGCCATTGATGAGATAATTTTACTAAAAATAAAATATTTGTTATTGTTTACACCGGTGCTTTTTTTAAATTTGAGTAATTTTGTCATGTGCTTTAGTAATTTTTTCTTTAGTTTAATTTGTATTGTTTTAATTGGTAGTGTAAATTAAATAATAGTTCAATTACATTACAGTTTTACAAAGGAAATGCAATGTCAGTTGGTTGCACTGACTATTCTGTTAAATATAAATAGCAATAGTGAAGGCCATGTTGTTCATTTTTAGTATGTTAGAAGGTAGTTTTTTGGGCAAAAAAATTGACAAATCATTTTTGGGTAAATGCTCAAATAAGACAAATTTGAATCAAATCAAAACTGCATTAAATCCAAATGAAAGTTTGTAAATCTCAATCAAACTGAATTCAGGAAGTCTGTATCAATACATTTATGCATTTAGCAGACGCTTTTATCCAAAGTGACTTACAGTGCATTTAGGCAGTACATTTTAAGTTTTTTTGTCAGTATGTGTGTTCTCTGGGAATTGAACCCACAACCTTTTGTGTTGCTAACGCAATGCTCTTCCACTGAGCCACAGGAACACAGAATACGCAGCCTTAGCTTACAGGTTACCCCCATTTAACACAATAAGTCAAAGGGAACAGCAGTATTTGTCCAGTGGACAGATGAGATCATATTTTTAAAGGCTACATCCTGAGGCTGCTGGAGGTGAGCTGTGAAACCTGTCCTTTGTGCTGTTAAGTACTCGAAGCAGTCCAAAATAAAGAGGATCTGGTGGAGCTGTGCTTTAAATGTGGCCTTATTTATATCCTCAGCTGTCTCCTTCATCAGAAAAAAAGACCCTTGCATTCTTAGCTGGAAATATCATGCTCTGACCACAGATATGTTCAATCTGAATATCTTTGTTACGCCCACAGCACAGCAGTGCCGCATACACACTATGGCACTTCTGAATGCTCCTACGTGTGAGAGATAAACTTGAAGTCATTAGTACAACATCTGAACTGTCCAGGAGCAAATGAGTGGGGATTTGAGAGGGTCACAATAATATCAATGTTGAAAGACATCTTGCTAGTTTTAATCGAAAAAAGACGAAATAGACAAAATAGCAGCTGGCTTATATGACACACCTGTGGTTATGGACAGACTAAACAATGGGAGAAAGACAGTGTCCCACGTTAAGCTGAAAGTGAAGAATAGCCCACTCACTTGTGTTGGTCCCACTGCCTGTACCTGCAGCATTGATAGTGGAGGGCACGGAGGATGATGGGTACAGTGAGAGGTGCCCGTTTTCGCAGCCCTGTTGCTGCTGCTGCCAACTTCCCAGCCCAGAGTCTCTGGAGCTCTGCCAGCCGTTGAGACGGTCTTCCGACCCGTAGCGCTGGTGGTGGGGGTAGAGGTGCGGAGGCTGCCCGTGGTGAGAGGAAGGCGCGCGCTCAAGAGAGTCCCCGGCTCCTCGGGCGGCTGCCCGCTCCTCCAGGTGGTTGAGCCAGAGCGCGAGGTTCCCGCGGTCCTCGAGGGAGGTTGCGGGGTGGATGAGGGCGTAGGACAGAAGCTGCCTGCTTTCCTCTAAGTGCCGGCCATGTTCGATGGTGTGGCACAAGATCTTCGGCAGGAGACTCATGTACTCCACCTTGGCCTCGACGTTACCGGGTTTGAGGAGAGGCAGGTGGGTCAGAACCAGAGAGATCACCCGTTCTTTCGGCTCACTCTGCCACTGACTGATCACCACTGCAAAATAAGAGAAAGAAGAATTAACATAGGTTTACAGAAAAGACCATTTTACAAATAAAATATAATTAAATACAAATATAGAATAATATATAACAAAAATATAATTAAAAATAACTTGAAAGTTTAAAATAAAGTTTAGCACATATTTTCACAGAAAGAGCACCTTAATAAAATATAAATAAATAAATAGAGTTGTAGGTTTGGCATACATTCTCAGAAAAGGGCACATTAAAATAAAATAAAATAATAAAATAAAATATGAATTTAACATGGGATAGATATGGTTTATCGCATTGTGCATGGAAGGTACACAGTGATATATGTCTGGATGAAATAAAATGAGCAAGTCATCCCTTTTTCAACATGTCCAGGTCATATTTCACCCCAAAATCAAAAGAAAGATATTGTTTTCCTAATTAAATTGATGGTTTTTAAGAACAATGTTTTTTTCATATAAACCTACAATGAAAAGAAAAATGTAATTCTCAATAACATATGTAAAAAATTATATAATATAATTATATAATATGATATAATATATGCAAAAATATGTATACATCATTGTAGTATGTTCTGTCCTGCCTTTAATGTTGACAATATTAAATTAAATAACTAACATTTTAAATAAATAGGAGTAAAGTGTCATTTTCTTTTGATTTTGGGATAAAATGTGTCCCGACATATTTTCACCAGTTTACAAATACAGAAAATAATAATTACCATTAGATCAAGAAACATGTTTTGCAGTTTAAAATGACATTGATTGTAGCGTTAACGAAACAGGATCATAAATGTTTCATCGGTGTGTGTATAAGTAGAGATGTTTCAGAGGCCTTCTGTCATGTTTAGCATGAAGCTATGCTTGTTTAGACCTCATACCAGTGTCATGCTAAAGACAGACGCACAGACTTGAGGACGACTGTGGACTGATGATTAAGTGTCTGTCTGGGAGTCTTTTTCAGGCACTTCCATTTTTACTGATGGGCCACCGGGATTCTAGAGGGCAAGCAGACAAACCTAGTTCACACCAGGTGGTCCTGGTGGACTGGTATTTTGGCCTAGAAGTGATGGTTTAAAGTTAAAATGCATTAATGATGGATTTGTTTATTTATAAACATGCAGATGTATGCATTATTGCATAAGACATTAATTGATTAACTGGAGTGTGAATTACTTGTCGATTATTGTGATGATTTTAAAAGCTGTTTGGACTCTCTTTCTGACGGCACCCATTCACTGTAGAGGATCCATTGGAGAGCAAGTGATGTAATGCTAAATTACTCAAAATATATTCTGATATAAAAACACACTTATCTACATCTTGGATAGACTGAGGGGGAGTACATTTTCATTTGTGGGTGAATTATTCCTTCAAGATGTGAATAAATATCTAAGAGAAAGTAAAAATTTAAGTGCTTAGTCAGAAACTTATCTTAGTTAGATAATTCTTCCTAAATTACAACCAATGAGTGATGAGAGAAGGTTACATGTCCACCACTACGTGTCACCACTCAGCGCGGTTCAGTTTGTGCTTTGCCAAAGGTTGTGATGAGTTTATCTGGTAATAAAGTCCTCATGACCCTCAGTAACACTCCTCTACTAAAATTAGAGCCCAGCATTCAACTTGGCCTGCGTCCTGCTCTACCTCAGCGGTTGCCAGCTCCACACTCCTCCATCATTACACAGTTCTTCTTCCTTCGCTCCACCCATCCAGCTGGATATAGAGGGAGTGCTGCTGCTAAAACAATGCAGCTTACTCATCTCAATGATTCTGACTTCCTCTGCCACCATCCCCCATTCACTTCCTTCAGGATCCGATCGCAGAGCTTCCAGAGAGACGTCGGTCCTTTCTCACACTATCCCATTCCTATGTGACTCATCACTGAATCCTACATCGGATATTTTGCAAGAATAGACATACCAGATATTACAAATCTCATGTGTCAGCCACGCATGTCATTTTTTTATTTTGTGTACTTGCATTCTGACACATTTCTGAACATAGCAAAACTCATTTTGAGATGCACTAATATTAAACTGCTGGCAAATACTCACTGATTGACAACCAATAAATGCCAGATATTAAAATTCTTATTATGACATCTAAACAGTGCTATATTATAATATTATAATATTTTGTATTAGTGTTTATATTTATATTTTCATTTGAGTTTAACTTTTAGTAATTATGTTTTGTGCTTTTGTCATTTTTATTTGTTGTTGAGCTTAAGAAATATTGCTTTATAGTTTACATTTATTTTGATCAGTTTTAGTCATTTTAGCACTACAAACTAATTTTATTTTAGTTAGTTGACAAGGCAACAATTATAATTGATCGTTATTTTGTTTTAGTCTAAAACGTATATTTTCTTTTAGCTTTACTTAAATTACCTACAACTATCTTTAATATATATATATTAAAGATAGTTGTAGGTAATTTAAGTAAAGCTAAAAGAAAATATATCGTTTAGACGATATATATATAAATAATGTAAATATTTTTTTATTTTGGACGTGATTAATCGCAATTAATCGCTTAACAGCACTAATTTAAAACAATTAATTGCGATTAATCACGTCCAAAATAAAAATATTGACATAATATATATATATATATATGTGTGTGTGTGTGTGTGTGTTCTGTTTATATTTATTATGTATATATATATATATATATATATAAAAATAAATACACACACATACAGTATATATTTCTAAAATATTTACATGTCTATATTTATATTCATATAATTTATGTCATAAATAAATATATTTAATATATAAAAATTAATAATTTCTGAAATGTATACATGCATGTGTGTGTATTTAAATACACATAATTAATATCACAGCACACACACATATATTACGTAAACAAAAACTTTTATTTTGGATGCGATTAATCGTATGACAGCACAAATATATATAAATATATTTCCTAAACAGATAAATTAATAAAAAAAGTTATATTTTGTATCCAAGAAAATATTTTGTAAATATTTTGTAATATCTAATTATAAATATAAGAGACAAACCATGAGCTCTGAGGCGGTTGAAGAAAAGTAAAAGCTTTTGTAGAAGCCATAAGTCATATGACTGGACTGGTTTAAAATGGTTTATGATGGTCTTGCAGCCCATTGAGCCCAACCAACGTGATTTAACTGGTTAGCAAAATGGTCTTGTGAAAAGTACATTCTAATTCATATGTCATAGCCTAGCAGTCTACTCATAGACCCCCGGAGCTGGTGGAACGTGACCCTCACATGAATGTGTTTCTCTCCGCTCTTCTTCTGTGCCCAAAACTCTCTTCTTTTACTTTTCTTTTGACTTATCCACCACAATTTCCCTCCTTTTACAGTATGTAAAGTGTTTACAACTATTAACTAAATCATTATAACGAAAAAAGTAGGATGTGAAAGTGAGAGGGAGAAAGAGACAGAAACGTAGTGAAGGCAACATTCTGAATCACAGTTGATTCACAGCGGTCAGTCTGAGGAAAGCCCTTCTTTAAGACTCCACTGAGTCATTTTTAGACAGTGAAACGTTGCGTTCTTGTGAACTCCACGTGGCGCCTGCTCTCAGCGAACAGAGCTTTCAAACATCCCTGCGTTCGGTCAGAATTTGTATTTCCTTCCACTTAACCTTCCGGTTGGCTTAAAATAGAAGCTGCTCTTCAACAGCACAATGTTTGAGTGCACAAACTACTCCAGAGGAGCGAGGCCTGAGCAAAAACACTGAGAAACTATTCCTCCTGAGCCTCACTAAACCAATGACTGTCTTTTTGAGGGAAACCTCAAACAAAACAAACCTTAAACAAACACGCTGTTCACCAGACAGAGATGGTTAAACCCAAGCAGTGCACATTAGAGACTGTTCAACCGTCCATACGCAGACAGACATTGTCCCCTTTTAATTAGATGAACTTTGAGTCACTTTTAATGAGAGACCGAACATAAACCCCCTGCAGGCCACTGTAACAGCATCAGTGCCCCTCTTGACCTGGATACACGCCTCGATAACACTCAGCCCCCATCGTATGCCACCAGATGCTCCATTAACACCAGGGACACAATTGGCGGCTGATAAAAACACACGCACAGTCATACAAACAGTCACGCACACACCCACGTCTGCATGGGAGGAGATGTGTTTGTCAGACACATGATTCTCTCCTGCTAAAAATAGCATGGCCACAACACCGACTCCAAACCCCAGTGGACTGGCGATAACACCCTATTTATATGAGACCACCAGAGACTGCATCAGCTGAACCACTCACGCCCTGTGCTGACACACTGCACACAGTAAGGTCAGCGAAAGACAGGGGATCAGAGGCTGCTTTTGTGACCTCGTTTTCACCTTTGCTCCTTTACAATAAATACTGATATATCAGATAGTAATTCCATGTTACAGCTGCATTTATATGGTACTTTTTAAATATTTCATTTACAAGTATTAAATTATACTTTAAATGGCATAAAATTATACTTTAAATGACATTATATATATATAAAACTTTTGATATTTTTGTTTATTTTAAATAGTCCTGCGGTGTGATAAATGAATAGAAAAATATTATATTATATTGCATTATATTATATTACATTACATAATTTTTTACACATTTTCAATCAGCTTTTTGCCTCTTTGTTTATTTTATATGGTTCTGCAATGTGATAAATGCAACAAAAACATTCCTAATATGAAAATGTGGTTTAAAGTACTTTTAGATGGACTAAATCATGTCACCTATAATTTAAAACTAGCTTTGAAATTCCCTTCAAATCTCTTGCAAGATAAAGTTCAAAATAAGAGCGTCACATAAAAGTATAAAAATTCATATTCTTTGAGTAAATCTTTGAGAAAACATTACAGGTATAATTTATTTTACTGTCACTTTTGATTGGTTTAATAAATAACAAATCGTATTGACCCCAAACTTTTTAAAGGTAGTTTACATACTAAAAGTACTTGAGCAGCACTATCAAAGCAGTGTTTTTTACAGCTGTAAAAACAACATTATGGTAATAACAGTGTCTCTTGGTAAAGTTTATAATCTGGCTGCATCCATGGTGATCCTGGGCTCAACCATTGTCCAACATATGTCTTGTTAGCACAACAAACACAGCAAGAGCTGGTTTAAAATTGGATCAGTCCTTTTTTTAATAGTTGTTGAGTCAACACAGTAAGGACACAGTGTGCTCCTAGGACGATGATGCACCACTTTTAAATCGCTTGTGAGGGAGACACAACCTCAGCTCAGATCCACAAATAATGCCAGTACTCACCAGACACAGGAACCAAACCTGCTGTATAACACATCTAAAAATGAGGTCTGTCTGTACTTTTTTCCACTTATGAGGGGAAAAAACAACACAGGAATTGGTCTGTGGACACAGTACGAACTTGCATCGAGAAGATTTTTCCAGGAGGGAGAGTTGGGAAAGGAAAAATAGCCTATTTGGAAAAAGTGGCTAGAGAGTGAGAAAAGAAATAACGAGAAAGAGAGAGAGTGTGCGCGAGCGAGCGAGGATGCCCCACCCATCCCTCTGGCTGCTTGCTCCAGCTCAGCAGTGCGGAATGTGCTGGCATACCACAGGTCCAACAGAAGAATGCACAGTTTCCGACTGGGGTCCGTTGCATCCGAAACGACGCTGGTTAGACACATACCTTCTTTTTGAGATCATCCCCCTCAACGCTACTTTAGCAAACACTTCCTTAAACGGGCTCCCCAAGATCTAATGCATTCAGCAGAGTAGTGGGTGGACAGAATATGGAGCATCAATGATATGGAGAAAGGACAGGGAGTGGAAGAGAGAATTACTATACGTCTAAACCAAACAGCATTCCACCTAATGACCAGTGGAAACGCTTCCATGTGAAGGACAGAGCCCCATTGAAAAGATTCCCAGGAGTCTGGAATAAGACACTCCTGTGAGTGGGAAGCTGAGAGAAAAGCCTCAGATGACACTCCAAGAAGTACCTGAGGAAAGAATGAAAAAATGACCCAATCGACATGTGGTATCCTGAAATGACACCCGCGGGGAGCGTGCGCGAAGCTCTGGAGAGGCTGACGCTTTATTTGGCAGAGAGAGAGAGAGAGAGAGAGAAGGAAAGAACATAAGAAGCCCCTGTTGAACTTTAGTGGCCCCACCTTTCCTCAACAGCAGCTTTAACAGGCGATGGCTCGGTCTCTACAGGTCTACACAGGCCCGGACCCCACCGGCACCCTTGAAACTCAGGATGTACAGTAGCTGGGCCAGGCCCTACAGACGAGAAATTCACTGATACCCCTTTCCATTACCAAGATGAAGGTGCCCATATAGCATCATAGTCTCTGTTTACTAGTGTTATGTCTAGTTCAGAGCAAACCAACTAGCCCAATGTTTCCATTAAAGAATTGACGTTTAAAAATATGTGTGTGTGTGTGTGTGTGTGTGTGTGTGTGTAATAATTTAATTATTGTAATATATATTAATGTGTTTATACATTAAGCATATAGAATGTAAAAATATTGTATTCATATTTTTTAAATTCAATATGTAATTTGATATATATATATATATATATATATATATACACACACACACACAATTGTATTTTTATATGTAATTGAAATATGAAAAATGCATTAAGATACATATAAATATATTAATATACAAAATTATAATGAAAAAATATATGTATTTATGTATATACAATTTAATATTAATAATTATGAAGCATAAGATTTATTCAATTATTATAAAATATAAAAAATGTATGTGTATACAGTACACACATACACAGTGTATAATTAATTTTATAAATAAAAATAATAT
The DNA here is from genome assembly GCA_027564155.1 of Gymnocypris eckloni scoliostomus. NCBI lineage: Eukaryota > Metazoa > Chordata > Actinopteri > Cypriniformes > Cyprinidae > Gymnocypris > Gymnocypris eckloni. The sequence continues at coordinate 20,914,962 of CM050428.1, forward strand.
ACACACATAAATATATAAATTAAATTAATTATGAAGTATAATTTTTAGTGAAATTATTATTAAATATATAAAAAAGGTGTATATGTAAAGAATACACATACACTGAATTATTTTTAAATACAAAAAATTACACACACACACACACACACACACACATATATGCTTTTATTTGTTCATTAATTTGAATTATTAACATATAAACTGATTCATAATAATTGTTCTAAATAATTTAAAGATATTCATGAAAATAATTAAAAAGTATTGATGGTGTAATTTCATGATTTTACATTCTCAAAACTGGGAATAAAAGACAAAGACTGTGATGCAGCATGTTTGTCTGTGGGCATGTTATGTTGTAACAGGCAGTTACGTCATTATTCGGCTCTCAGGCCAGTTACATTTGTGGAGTTTGCCACCGTAAGAACTCTGGCACAAGCACCGTTTTGGTGGAAACAGGGTTTGATCGTCTGCCTCTGTCTGTCTGGAAGGCCGTGACCTTCTGACTCCTACACAGACAGAGTTGCCCTCGGTCAGCTGAATTAATTACCCAGAGACTGTACGCATGCAGCCTCAGCTCATCCGCCTCCTCAGTTCCTTTTCACACACAATCACCAAATGTTACGTCTGCTGTAGAAATTAGAGAATGAGGCCGACAGTTCTAATTTTGGCCTGGCAGGCGCTTTGTGCTGAGAGTTCGTCTGTGCTCGGTCGTACACTTTCTTCCTCTCTTCCTTCGAGCCAGTGATATTTATGGCCGCTAATCCTGTTTGACGTTGGAAATAGCAGTGCAGGCTAACTATCCATTGAGTTCAGCTGGACAGACAACAAAGTGGGAAACACCTGCCTCTGTCAGTAGACACAGCATTCGCTGTGGCTCCGAGTCATCTGTGCGTGTGTCTATTGTTCAGTACGGATGATGAGCTCTCGCTCTCAAACGCAGGAAGCTTGTCACGGCCCACATGTGAACCCATTCAAGAATGACCCCGAAGTGTTTTCTATCTGATCTTTACTGTGTTAGATGAAAGCCCAGACAAGCTTTTAACCAGTGCAAATGAGCTCTGACGCGTCCATCCGGACCCAAATGCACCGTAGAGCAAAAACAGGTTTGACCTGATCCTGAAAAAATAAACATTCCAGTATTTTGATTATCTGTGATAATCTCTGAAACAACAACCGCAAAAATATGTCGACTATGTCGAACGATTACTCCGTAATTACAATAATGAATAGCCTAGTTATTGCATTTGTCTTTTGGTATGATGGATTATGATTGTTTTGCTAAAGAGTGCTAAAATTTCACCTCATCAGCAGTCAGTGAGGAAACTCTGAGGCCTCAGACTCTGGCCCCAACACCCTGCTCCGTTCATGTCCTCCAGACAAGACAACATAGGGCAGGAAGTGCCATTGTAACCTGACGACCGTAACAGCTGTAAAAGATGAGCTGGAATGGAGTGGAAATTTAATCTGCATGTGGAAGATCAAGGGGTTTTGTGTATTTCACCACATTTGATTAACTTTTTGATTTCACTAGTTCCTTTCTGTGCTGTGACAAATTAATTATGAAGTAGTAGATTTATCAAATTTGATGCATTTCGATTTTTTATCATGTTCACTGCAGCAACACAATTTTGTCCTTAAAAACATGACTATAAAATAATCAATTACAGAAAAATGTATTTATTTGTATCTGCTTATAACATTCTGGCTAATATGATAAACCAATAATTATTTTTGTTGCTGATGAACTGGCTTATATTAAAATTATAAAGTAAATTTTAAGTAAATTAAACTCATTCATTGAAATGCTACAACTGAATTTAGGTATCACAACATTATAATGAGAGTATGAATAATGGACATTCATTTTGAGATTACATTATTAAATTAATTACAGGCATTACCAGATTAGTGTTATTAAATTATTTGTGTTTAAAGATTACATTTTAGTGAGCGATAGATGATGGCAAAGGTAATTTAGATAAAGGAAGCAAGCATGCACAATTAATACCATGCGTAAATATCCAATGTTAACTGGTTTCGATATATTTAGAAATGCAATCTTAAATGTCAGGTGCTAATTAACCCTTCACAAAGACCCGCCCCCTTCCATAATTTTGCTGTGTGCGACGAGCCGTGGTGCTCTCACAGCACACATCATGTTCTCACGCAGTGAAAAATACATCGTGAAGCAAAGAGGACACTGACAACGTACCAACAGACAAGACAAAGCAGGTTACTTTAGGTATGAAACAAAGTCTCAGCTTACAAACTGTGTAAGAAATCTGTGTTATGATTGATCAGATTGCCTGTCAATCAAACTCCCTACGAAAGATCAATTGATAGAGATACAATTATAGTTAAAAAAAGATCAAGTTAAAGCTAAGATTTGTAAAAACAGTATGGGGGGGGGGACACAACTTTTGATCAAGTCCCAAGAAAAATTCAGTAAATTCCCAGAAAAACTGAGCCTAAAAATCAGGCTTCTCAGATTTTCTTTCCTCAAGGAATCTTTGGGGACAACCTCTGGCATGAAATGCCATTGTAACTCGACGACTGTAATGTCTGTAAAAGTCTCGCTGGAATGGAACATCAATTTAGTCTACCTGTGGACGTTCCAGGAGTTATGTGTGTGTTCGAGTGGCGCAGAATGTCACAGCCGGAGCTATTCCTGGAATGTGAGCTCTCAAGTCTGCGGATTTGAGCGCAGAGAGCTCTATTTAAGGAAATGTCTGGGCCCTGTGCTACTTGATCTCCCTCCTCATTCACTGATCACTATTTTCCTATTCCGTAGAAATCTTTATTTCCGTACCTGGAGGAGAGAGAGCAGAGATTCCTTTGGGAAGGTTATATAATTGCACACAAATAAGGGAGGATCCGTGATAAAAGGTCCCATTTAGGGAAAGTGGAAGAAACACATCCTCATTCTCAAATACAAACCCACTCCTGCTTCACGACTGTCTGGAGAGGGAGCGGAGCAAACTGGTGGGAGGGGAAATCTCAGCCTGACCTCTTAAAAGCACTATCAGCACTTTTGAACAAAGTCCTACATTGTGGCACCATGATGCAGCTGCCTGCGCTATGCATTTACCAGCTGCAGAATAACACATACTAAACAGTAGCTGCAAAGAGACACCAGCCTCACCAGAGAGACACGCTCAAGACAGTGAAGCAAACCGAATTGTTGGGTTTGTGAAGAGCGAGTGTGTCTTCTGACGCATTGTTCTGGGCTGCAGTCAAGCGTGCACGGACAGCTCACCCCTCGTATGGCACGAGCTATAGAACCGGTCTGATGGTCATGAGCATGAGGCAGAACATGGGATGTGGAGAAAAGAAATTAATACTTTTGTTCTGCAAATATGTAATAAATTAATCAAAAGTGATAGTAAGGATGTTAATAAAGTTACAAAATATTTCAAGTTTCAACTTTTGAACTTTCTGTTCATCAAAGTATCCTGAGAAAAGTCATGGTTTGCACAAAACTATAAAGCAGCACAACTGTTTTCAACATTGATAATGGTAGGAAATGTTTCTTGAGCAACACATCAGCATATTAGAATGATTTCTGAAGGACTGAAGTAAAAAATTTAAATGAATAAATTACTTGTTTTATCTTTATTTGCGTTACATTTTTTTTATAAAAGCAATGAGTCTTTTCTCTTTAAATGAAAAAAATATTTAAGTATATCTGGGAATGATGAAAATAATAATTGGGATGTTTTACAATATTGTTTATCAGACTAAAAGCAGGACTGGAAGTTAATTCAAAGTAGTTCCAAGGAAAGCCTTTTTCAGCAAACTTCAAGACACGAGCATTTTACAAACACTAAAAAGCAACAAGCATGAATATTGCATGCAATCAACATAAAGGAAGTTAAAACCACTGCGGTCTCAGCTAATCAAACCAATCTTCAGCTAAGCACAACAGTACAGAAAAGAGCACAAAATAAACACAGGCTCCTTCAACAGCAGCAGAGATGCTGTAAAGAAAGCGACGTTACTCAGTAATGAGAAAGGGTGATATATCTTATACCTTTCAAGTACCTGCATGTCATCCGTTTTCGCTGATATGAGCATATTTTGCCATTCATTAAGATGAGAAACAGGCGATGAGTAAGTTATCACCCAGACTGTCTCAAATGCTGATGTCATCCAAGCTCAGCATTTTTCTAAGACACCTTAACAAAGTAAGCGTCGGTGCCAGGGTTTCAACAACTTTACTTGAGTGGGAAACAAATAGCAGTCCAAATGTAAAGTGTGTCTGAGAGGGCAATGCTAATACTGATTACACTACACTGTCCTTCTCTTGAAACTCTTTCAGTTGAGTTCTGACATAGCTTAATATTCAAGGGCTTCTGTATACAACACAGCATCAATATATGATCTAAAAAATATTTTACCTAAAATAAGTTACAAATATATGTATTTTTGCCATTTAATTTAAAAAGTGAGATGATGGAAACCAACAGTCGATGGATGGTCAAGGTTGGGTCAAAAGTATTTATGAATATTTAATAATGAATTGAGGTTGGTCAAGAGGAACAGGATTAAATAATCTATAGGCTATCAAAAGAGTATATTTCAGTATACCGATTACAAATTAAACTTATGTTATGAACTGCAATGTTTCAAAACATGTATTTAAATTCAATTTGCACTTCAAATAACAATCACCTAATATACTCAGTTACTTGTAAATCACTTAAAGATATTCAAAAGTTTTTCATAAAAATATCTAACATATATATTTTTAAGATGAACAAAAGACTTGTGGCTCTGAAAAAATCAATTTCTGAATTTCATTTTGAACTATAGCTTTAAGCACACTGTGTTTCACTAACAACAAGCCGTGAAATCACTAATAGCCAAAAAAGACAAGACAAGAAGAGGGTCTTCAGGTCTGGAGATTGGGAGAGATAAAGCAAGTGCACGTATAGCTAAGAAGACAACTCTGTAAGAGGAAAAACACTCCAAAAGAACAACGTAAGACAGATGATATTGGTGATTTTGTCCACTTATCACAGAGAAAACTTCCTCCTAGTACAACCTGTGGGACAACTATTGAATGATGGTTCAATTTTACCTACAGGGCTTGAACAACGTCTCACAGCTGAGATCTTAAACCACCGATATTCATCATACTGGGAGTATTATTGACTCCTGGCAGTGCAAGAGAACTTAAATGGAAACTGCCCTACCCTTTCTGTTTATCACATGATGGACTGAACATCAGTTCACACAAAGTTCTCCAAATGTTCTGCAAGTCCTATGTATTAATGTCCCCACTGGCCAGTTGTTGTACTCAAGTGCTGTTACTTTAAAATGGCCAAGCCAACAGAGAAGACAAGGAAAGGCCTTTCAGACTGACTCCACTCATCTAATGCCTTCAGAAAGGGCTGACACAGTAAAAAAGTTGTTTTTATTCAGGGCAAAATGGAATATATTTGGCAGGTTCCCCATGGCTGTCCCTGAGGTTGTGCATGAGTTCAAGGAACACAGCGAGGGCCAGAAATAAACTGTTTGCTCATGCGTGGGTGCGATGTAACAGTTCGACACCCAAACCAGAAACAAGTACTCTTTCTGTCCAAACAGATAAGTGACGTTTATATGAAAGGCAGAAAAGGGAAAAAACTAACCGGCTGGACAGGACAAGGGTCTGGACACTGGTCACTAGGGGAGGTGTGTCTCAAGGCCAGTGGATGAAAGCAGTGAACCCTACACTGCAGTGAAGCACACAAACCTCATAAGGAAAGTGACTTCTTAATGTAACCTATTTACTAGCCCAGTTCTACTGGGGTGCTAAGCATCATCAAACGAAAGGTGAATGAATTTGGCGAATGCTCCAGTGAATATTTGTGTTTGCGCTCAGGAGGGCATCAACGGTTTCTATTTACAATGTGTTTTTACAGTGTTGAGCAATGCTGCCAATCCCAGATATATCTGTTGATTTCTTGAATGCAATGTTCAATCAGAGGTGTTTAAGAATCCACTCATACCCTAAAACACAAGTGTTTTGTTCAGTGCTAAGTCATGCAAGCTTGCATCCTCTCATTATAACAAACAAAGTGCTGACACAATGAACTGTAAATAATAGATTCATTGTGCAGAGTAGAGATTCATTGATTATAACAAAACTTTCTGGGACTGCGATAAACTGAAATAAGTGACCGCAATATAAATGTGGAATTCACTCCCGAAATTGCAATGAATCAATCACATAGTGATAAAAGACTAAACTAGATGTGCATTAAAGTAGATCACCCTCACTAATTTAAGAAGCACCCTCGGTGATTTGATTCTGGAACCAGGCCTGCCTAATTATCTTCATTTCAAAAATGCTCAGTTTTAGTGCATTCAGTTCTTCTCTAAATGAAGGAAACAAATTATGTCTAAAAAGAAAAAAAGTGGAAATCTCACACACACAACAGAAAAACAATATATAAGCACATTTACTATGTTAAAAAGACACAAAAAAACAACACCAATTAATTTATTTTTCAATCTTTCAGTTAAATATTTAAATTATAATTTGCTGTCCTAATATACATCAATAATATAGGCCAAATTGTTTTTCATAAATGGCTTTACAACTCTCAAAAACCCTTACAACAGTAAGTCCAATGAATTCGATTGCCAATGAATGTAACAACTGATATATAATATATATCCTCAATGTATGTCATTTGCTTTGGAAAAAAGTACCTGTAGAATGCATTAATGTAAAACGAACCATGTCGTGCTGTGATTGTAAGTACTTGCCAACTAAATTATGGGACAACCCTTGAACACTAAAGCCATGACATTTCAGCTCTAAGCTGTAGATTCACTATATACTATAGTTGTACAGTTTGACATTAAACTTACTGTATGATTGGGGGACAAGGATTAAAAAATACTATTTAGAAATAGCAATATGTCAACACCAATACTCTCCTGTCACATTACCTGTCACAACAGGGATTATCAATTCAGCGCAGCTGGTTCGGTTTAGATATATATGGTGTTTGACATTTGTGAAGGTGCATTTCAGTGCATCTCACACAGAGGACTCCATGTTGGAAAAACAACTCTGAGAGCCTTCATCATCTCAAACACACACAGATGGACACACACCCATGCATACACAGGGGTATGAAGTCAGTCATTCATAACAACAGTGCCCCTCCTGTCCGGACTCTGCTGCCTCTGGGCTGTGAGGTGGAGGGCTGGAAAAAGGGCCAAGGGTTAAACACCAGCTCAGACAGGAATAATATTCCGACAAACACATACTCTCTCCCGTTTACACACATAGATACACATACACTCTCTGTTTCATCTGACTGTCCATGCTGGATAGAACGGTTGAAAAATTCTAACAACAACAAAACCAAAGCAGGGATTGTGTAACCTTGTGTGTTCTGGATTCAATTTCTTTATAGATTCACAATTACACAGATGCCACATGAAACCATGGCACTAATGGTGGTTAAGACTAATATAACTAGATGAAGGCAGCACTGAGCAAAAATAGCCTTATTAGAGACAACGAGACTGAATGCGATATACGCAATACTACCTGTGACGCAAATTCAAAACACACACATGCATTTTGTAACAGTGCATGATGATGAAATAAGAGGCAAATAAGTTGCATCATTTGGGTCAGGGGAACAAGGCAGCTCCTTCACAGAGGGAAATAAGTAGGTCATTGTGGATTCCTCTCATTGGCGCAGTTCTTTTCAAATAGTTGCATCTTTCCACTCAACTTCCAGCTGCGAGTTAACTCCGTGTACACCATTCTAATGAATGGGAATGTCTTCATGTGGTCATTTACTGCTTTGTAAAATAAAAATGGTCTTTGAAATCAGAGGATAGATGTGACTAGTCATTCAAATTTTGTTTTACCTGATATGTTGAGTTCAATTTAATTCATTCAGATTCAAAATTCATGTAACCACTTACCCCTCATACAACTCATATATGTATAATAGTAATACAATTACATATGTAAGATTTAAATGAACCGTAAAATAACTACTATAATGTAGAGAGAGATAAATTAGTTTGTATACATAAATTAACATAAGACAGTAATTACTATTAATATGGTAAATTAAAATAGAGTATATATACTAAATATTTAAAATATAGTTAAAATAATTAGAAAATATATATTATAAATTATACTATATTATATACAGTATATTGGGACTGCCAATGGCAATAATTGACTAAATTAATTTTACAATAAATATTGAATCAAGTCACCTTTATTTATATAGCGTTAACAATACAGATTGTGTCAAAGCAACTGCACAATATCAAAATAGGACATTGGTGTGTCAATAATGTAAAATGACAAGATTAAACACTCAATTTTCAGTTGAAGGAATTGTATTATTTAAATTTTAATGTACATTTTTAAATTTAAATGTTCTAACAAAGCTAATCCATCTACATGTTCTGTTGTTTTATTTCCACAACTTTGTTACATATAATTTTTGCTTCTTTAAGTACCTAAATTACATATAATTGTAAAAATATTACGTAAATTAAATGTAAAAAATTACATAAATCAATGATCGTCATATATAGACAAACATATAAATTATTTGATAAACTTACTATATTATTTATATATAGTCAATATTTTACATTTCTGCATAGTAAATATAGATCAAATAGGTTAATAATCAATTACCCGTTTAAAATTGTACAGAAGCAGTCAGTTTGCTAACTCGTCAAATTAATTACATTATTTTACAGTATACTATTACATTGCAGTATTTTCTCAGACTTTATATTAAAAAAATCACCTAATAGCCTTAAACTTTCCTAGATAGCCCTGAACTGGCTTCAAATACAAAACCACACCCAAGTCTAAAAATGTAAAAACTGTGTAAAATACCAGCGTAAGATCGGTTACAAGTTTGCTGATCAAAACAAGTCAAAACATAATCTTCACACGGGAAAACAACAACTAAAATGCTTGAAGTGAGTTCAGTTTTAGATACTTAATGAGGGTCCAGGTTAAACCAGACGTCTGCTTGAATGAAAGAAAATATGCTGATTAACCAAAGAATCTCTTCTGTCTGGTGAGTAATAGAAAGCTGACATTGCTCTGGCTGACATAGGCATAACTGCGTAATACAGCCCGAGGTGAATCGCACAGGTAGGCATGCACAGACAGACACACGCACACAGTCACACACACATTTCCAGGGGATTCATTCAAAAGGTCACCACCACATACAAGCATGCAAATCCACCATCTGCAATAACAAACCAGCAACTCAGAGAAACAACGTATGAGTCCGAGTCCGATAACAGAAACACACCAACCAGAAGAGTTTCACTTAGGCTGCACCCCGTCAGCTGGTTTTAATGTCAGTGGACACCAGGGTGAGGAGGACCACTTTAAAAACTTCATGAGTTCTTCTTTGATGTCTTCATCTTGATGTTTTAGAATAACAATGCCAGAGCTGCACTGAAATCCCTCATATAAAATACAACACGCACCACTGCAAGACACAAGGAGGCTCTTTATGAGTCCCAGCCCACTATAAACTCTGATGGGAATCCCATGTTCGGGTTTTAGACTGTGTGTGTGTGCAATAGTTCTTTCTTACTGTACATTTATATTTTTGTATGAAATATCCACAGGCCCGCAGCTCAGCATGTTGGTTGTTAATTCCGGTGCATAAATGAATGTGCTTCATCTTTATTAGTTTCCATGGTCACACGCCCACATTGAAGCATTCCCTCAAATTTAGACCAACCCTTTGGATTCAACATTACATACAGACAGGGGTCAGAGTAAATCTATATTCCACAGCAAATAAACACTGAAGTGACTAATGGGTCAATTAAAGACACCCACACACCTATACATTAGCGAATAAAAGCTGGGTGCACCTGTTCTGGGTACACCTCAAATCCACCTGCTCGCATATGGTTAGTATTTTCAGAAAAGGTGGTAGTCTCTGTACTGACCTGGATTATTAGCCTCCCTTTCCAGAACATGCAGCTCGGTGCAGTCAGCCAAGAATGCTCCAGACAGAGCTGAAGGAAGCGTGCTTGGGTCCGACTGACCCGCTTGAGAAGCGACAGTAACGCCACCGTCTGTTCGCACTCGTTCCATCCCTTAAACCAGCCAGCGAGGACTCCCACCTGGTCACGAAACATCATGATCTGGTGGGCAGGCTCACGGTACCAAGACTTGGGTTCGTTGAGAGGGCGAGAGAGAGATGCCTACGACTCAATGACGATGCTTTGCAGCTCAATAAAGAATCACCACATGCAGACGTATCCAAAAACACACTTGCTTTCACCTTTACTTGAGGTTTGACAGAAAACAGCCCTTTGATATGTTATTTGCTAGTGGGTACCAATGTATTGCATCATTGGTCTTGGGTTTTGGAGTTAGGCTTGGCGGTAGGGAATCCCTGTTTGAAGCTTTTGAGATGGTATTCGTTGGAGCTCTCCAACCCTCTGGCCACTTGGGGCTTACAAAACGTTTCTCAGCTTTCCTCCAGCATACAGTGACTGTCCAGCTTTAGTCGTGATGGCATTTTCCACAGAGAACATCTCCTTTCTGTGAAAGTAAAGAGTAGTGATTATACAGTCCATATTTTAGAAGAAATACAAACACAAAATTTTTAAAGCTGGCAATTGTGTTCTGTAAGCTGGTTTATGGTTCAGGTAGGTCATATTATAGCTGTTCAACCAGTTCCAAAAAACAGGCTGACTACCTTAGGCTGGTTTGGCCAGCTGGTAGTCCACTAGCTATTAGACAACCAGCTAGGAGACTATCAGCTGTATAATCTCATCTACATATTTTGAATCCCATTGCTGGTTTCGGAAGCTTTTGGAAAGGCTTCCACAAGCTTTCCAAGTCTTCCAGATGAAAACGACAAGTATGTGATATTTCTACAAAGAAACCCAAACAGGTCAACCATTTATAACGAGTTGGCAAATGTCACATGGTTTGTCTGTGAAACACTTTCCTTTGCTTTCATAAGTAACGTTAGCTAGAGACAAAAAAGCTGCTTCATCCAGTGGTGTTTCATTCGTGAATGAATCAGTGATTTGAAGGAATCGTTTAAGCGAATGATAATAATGTGTCCATTTCTATGCACTGACTCACAGTTCACTAACTGACTATAGTATGAGCAACTTGCATTAGTTTATTAACTAAATGAAAAAAGCCATCTAGTTTGCGAATGAACTGAATGATTACATCCCATTCAGGAACGATCGACTAATCTTAATGTGAATCTCGCATCTCAGATTTTGACTTAAGAATATGACGACAAACATTTTTTCTGTAGATTAACATTATACTGATTAATTGTTCACCCTGACTAGTAAAATACTAAGAACTAGTAATGCTAAATAATAAAGTAGCGTAAACAATAAACTTTAATATAATGCGGATATCAAACTGAGGATGTTAGTGAAAACTTGTTTCTGGCTTGATTTATTCACATAAAAAAGCCTGCTTTAGCCTGTCAGGCCAAATTCATTTTTTGCAAATCTGAGCGGCAAACGAAATTAAATCTGATTTTTGCAAATCCGTTTAGAGGTTAATTTATCGCCACCTACTGGCATAACGATGACTCGTGCAGAATTAATCAGTGAACTGAACCTTTTTCTAAACCGGTTTCTCGAATCTGAGAAGAGATTAATCCAAATTTGAGATGCTAGTTAGTTGACATATTAGCGGGCACTAACGTAGCGAGTTCGTAAGAACGCGTAAACCTTATCGAGCGATCTTCTATTAAAAGCGCGCGCTGACGTTATTCGCAGATGAACTGTTAACCGGGAACTCCGCAAGACGTAATAACGTACTATCTCAATATCTGTTCTGAGTCCGGTAGGGTGACCCAAATACACTTACCTCCAAAAGCCTCAGATGTGAACAAATAAAATAAACACAGGCTTTCAGTTTCTATTCGCGTACATAACGTTACATGCGGCACTCAAGCGATAGTCTCATATAATATCCGAAACTGTCCAGAACATTCCCCAAAATTGTTGCTCGACTGTCCCTACTGTAAATCAGCACACACTATTCAGTCTTCGTTTTCACAACCCACATATGAAGCAACTCCCCACTCTAAGTCAGCGGTTTGGTGGGTTACCCTGCCTAAATTAATCGAAAAGCCTCGTTTATGAGTTATAATTAATAAACAACCCAAAACTTTTAATAGAACAGACGCCTACTGATTTCCATTTTTCATACTCGGAGTTCCCACAGAAAGCTAACGTTACTGGTGTGGTAAAAGCTGGGACAAGAGATGTTGCAACCCAGGTTTGTACTGTAAAGGCTTAAAACATTCAGAAGTCACTCACCTAAAGGCGCAGTTGGATTGGTGCTGGTCGCGGGACAGGACTGGACGGGACGGGGAGCGGTGCCCCTTCACTCTGGGTCAGTGTGTTTGGCCATCTTGACGAGGTTTTTCTCCCCGCAGTCAGTCGCTCTTGTTTAAGCAGCAGAGGAGAGTCTCGGCATCGCTTCCCACATGCTAATAATTAACACGGAGCATTACGTCAGGGGCTTGGCAGCACAAGGAAGCACAAAAATAGAGAATGGAGTTGGGGAGCAGATCGTATTGCTTATCCTACAGGAGACGACTGACCGGGGATCAGGGATTTTTTTAAGGAGAAAAAGAGTCCAAGAGGTGTCCGCATATAACTGGACGATGGAGTGGAAGTTTTGTTTGAACTGTTTAGAAGGGAGGGGATAGTTTAAAAAAAGTCCTGTCCGTCGAAGTCTGAGGATGTTTGTGTAAGAAGGGAAGACTGTAATTTTGACCTACTGTGACGCGCTGAAAGTGGGCACAGATGCTATTGACAAAGTGTGGAAAAAGGAAACTTGGATCCATTCGATTCCGCCCTTGAATTCTTCATCTGCTGCGAGGCGTGTTGTACTGGCGGATTCCGTCCATGAGATGGCGCTGATCTACCACAGATAGATAGATAGATAGCTAGATAGATAGATAGATAGATAGATGGATGGATGGATGGATGGACGGACGGACGGACGGACGGACGGACGGACAGATAGATAGAATTTGAAAGTAGCCTACTGAAGTTGATAAGTGTAAGATACATAGTCAGCTGAATCAGTGAATATATAGCGACTATTAAGCTCTTAAGACCCGAGAAAACAGTTTTAAAATAAATTCCATATCTTTGCATTGCTTAGAGAGCATAAAAAAATATATTTCATGCACAATTGTATTCCTCAATTGTAAGTCGCTTTGGATAAAAGCATCTGCTAAATTATTAAATGTAATGTATCTACAGGTGCATCTCAATAAATTAGAATGTCATGGAAAAATGTATTTATTTCAGTAGTTTAAGTCAAATTGTGAAACTCGTGTATTAAATAAATTCAATGCACACAGACTGAAGTAGTTTAAGTCTTTGGTTCTTTTAATTGTGATGATTTTGGCTCACATTTAACAAAAACCCAACAATTCACATCTCAACAAATTAGAATACTTCATAAGACCAATTAAAAAAAAATTGTTTAGTGAATTGTTGGCCTTCTGGAAAGTATGTTCATTTAGTGTACATGTACTCAATACTTGGTAGGGGATCCTTTTGCTTTAATTACTGGCTCAATTCGGCGTGGCGTGGAGGTGATCAGTTTGTGGCACTGCTGAGGTGGTATGGAAGCCCAGGTTTCTTGACAGTAGCCTTCAGCTCATCTGTATATATATACAGATTAATTAACAAATTAATTCATATAGTATATTATGACAAGTCTCGGTCGAATGTAATTGAATAAATATGAAATTATGAGAAAAGATACAGCTATGAAATTATAAATCATATATAATTGATAATTTTACCCACACACACACTACTAGAGCATGTTGCTACATTACGCTTAAAATTATAATTTCTCATTTTTAAAAGTAGTGCGGTTCATCCTATATAAAAGGAGAACAAGAGAGAAGGTGAATATGACCATATATCACTAGGAACCTAAAAGAAAGGTGGATTTAAGCATACATACATCTCACTATCAGAAAATAAGCGGCTGATGCAGTACAGCGGGACGCAGAACAAGTGTGACATGTTCCTGGGTCAAAATCTTTGTTGACCCTGGAACAGCATTGTTATTAACCAATCAGATTTGAAGAACAAGTTTATAATTTTTGTGAAGTTTAGGCCTACAATCGGTGTTTGTTGCTTGTACATCAGTGTCATTCATCTATCAGTTCCTCTGATTTTAGGGATTAGTCATGGTTAAAGTTAGGTTTAGGTGTAGGGAAATGGTCTAGATTACAATTTTGGATTAAAATGTTGTTCCAGGGTCAACAATATATGTTGGCATACATCTAACTCAGCAAAATCAGGACGTGCCAGACGGGACACCGCCGAATACAGAAACTGGTCTTTAGCTACATCTTGCGGTGAACTGCGTGTAGTGCAATTTTCATCCAAAAGAATAGTTCCCGGTTCAGTCTGATGACATTAGAAAGGCTAACTACATTTCAGCCAGACAGATTCACTGAAAATGTAATATGAGAGTCAAGAAAAAGCGACAAATTTAGTGACCAAATGCGTTGTGAAAGCGCGTTAAGGCTGAGTTAGTCATTGTTGCGGGAGTCATATCTTAGCAGTTGGAGTCACGTCCCTCACGTAGCGGCTGATTGAATCGGAAGTGATCTGTGAGTGAACGTGTCTTACAGCGACGCGCAGTTCACTACTACTGTACAGAAACACCGTAACGGGTGAGCAGCTGTGTGAAGACAAGAGAAAGCATTCACTGAACAGACCCGCTTGTGCCGAACTCGGTACATTGACAAACGACAATGAAATCCTTCATTCTGTTGGCGCTTTTCACCAGCGTCCACGTGACGACAGCAGGATCCGCTGCGCACAGGTGCTTCTGCCAGGTGAGAACATCATCACTAACATTGTTTCATCCTGTTAGAAACTCATTTTAATTCAATATTACACATGAGCACACTGTGTTGTTTTTCATATGTCAATACCATGGCTTTAGAAATGCAGTATGTGCATAGTAAATATTATGCTAATCAGTCAGAGAAAGGCTTATGGTACACATCTGAAATATTCCTTAATACTCTTTTTTAAATATTTTTTCTTTGCGTTTTAATTTTAGTTAAAGTCTTTGTATTGTATTTTGTACATTCGTTTTTTGATTTACAATTATATATTTTTGTTAATTAATTTTATAAAGACAAATGCTGCCTTGGCAACCACACTGAACTAAATTATAAACGCATTTTGTTTTTTTTTGCCCCCATTTTTCATGAGCTGAGCTCAAAGATCTAAGACTTTTTCTATCAAATATTGTTCACAAATCTGTCTAAATCTGTGTTAGTGAGCACTTCTCCTTTTCCGAGATAATCCATCCACCTCACAGGTGTGGCATATCAAGATGCTAATTAGACAGCATGATTATTGCACAGGTGTGCCTGAAGGTGCGTTCACACCAGACGCGAATGAAGCGAAAAAATCGCGCGCGTAGTTGGACGTTTGAGCATTTTGTGTTTACTCGCTTCATTCGCGTGTGAAATTCACGCCATTCGTGCGTGAAATTCACTACACAACAGATGCGAATATGCATCATGGGAGGGGCTTCTGCCAGGCAGCTCCAGTCTCATTGCAAAATGTATTCCTGTTTTTGTAAAAGTACGAAGATGTATATACAGCTCCGGGTACCCACAAACAACCACAATTACTTTGTCCTCCATTGTTGTTTCAGATTTTCTGCCTCCGCTCGTAATGACGTCACTGCGCGACGCGAATATCCACCAAAGTTCGGATTTTTCAACTCGCATTATTCGCGTGAATGGCGCGTCAAATGCTCAATTCGCGCCGCATAATACGCGCCATTCACGCGAATAGCGCCGCAGGATTGTCTATCGTGTCTTTGCATTGACTTAACATGTAAATCATTCGCACGTAACGCTTCAATCGCGTCTGGTGTGAACGCACCTTTAGGCTGGCCACAATAAAATGCCACTCTAAAATGTGCAGTTTTATCACAATAGCACAATGCCACAGATGTCGCAAGTTTTATGGGAGCGTGCAATTGGCATGCTCATTGCAGGAATGTCCACCAGAGCTGTTGCACGTGAATTGAATGTTAATTTCTCTACCATAAGCTGTCTCTAAAGGCCTTTCATAGAATTTGTCAGTGCATCCAACCGGCCTCACAACCGCAGACCACGTGTAACCACACCAACCCAGGACCTCCACATCCAGTATCTTCACCTCCAAGATCGTCTGAGACTAGCCACCCAGACAGCTGCTGCAACAATCGGTTTGCATAACCAAAGCATTTCTGCACAAACTGTCAGAAACCGTCTCAGGGAAGCTCATCTGCATGTTCGTCGTCCTCATCGGGGTCTCAACCTGACTGCAGTTTGCTGTCGTAACCGACTTGAGTGGGCAAATACTCACATTCGATGGCGTCTGGCACTTTGGAAAGGTGTTCTCTTCACGGATGAATCCCGGTTTTCACTGTACAGGGCAGATGGCAGACAGCTTGTATGGCGTCGTGTGGGTGAGCAGTTTGCTGATGCCAACGTTGTGGATCGAGTGGCCCATGGTGGTGGTGGGGTTATGGTATGGGCAAGCGTATGTTATGGACAACGAACACTGGTGCATTTTATTGATGTCTTTTTGAATGCACAGAGATACCGTGACGAGATCCCGAGGCCCATTGTTGGTTCATTCATCCACGATCATCTCCTCATGTTGCAGCACTATAATGCCCGGCCCATGTTGCAAGGATCTGTACACAATTCCTGGAAGCTGAAAACATCCCAGTTCTTGCCTGGCCAGCATTCTCACCAGACATGTCACCCATTGAGCATATTTAGGATGCTCTGGATCGGCATATACGACAGTGCATTCCAGTTCCTGCCAATATCCAGCAACTTCACACAGCCTTTGAAGAGGAGTGGACCAACATTCCACAGGCCACAATCAACAACCTGATAACCTGAGTTGCACTGCGTGGGGCAAATGGAGTCGCTTTTTACTGTGGCCAGCCTAAGGCACACCTGTGCAATAATCATGCTGTCTAATCAGAATCTTGATATGCCACACCTGTGAGGTGGATGGATTATCTTGGCAAAGGAGAAGTGCTCACTAACACAGATTTAGACAGATTTGTGAACAATATTTGAGAAAAATAGGCATTTTGTGTACATAGAAAAAGTCTTAGATCTTTGAGTTCAGCTCATGAAAAATGGGGGCAAAAACAAAAGTGTTGTTTATAATTTTGTTCAGTGTAGATGAAATACAATAAGTTTTTGTGTTTTATTTAAGTTAATGTTAATTTTTGATTATTTTAAGTAACATATTTTTATGGTTTTAGTTGTAATTTTACAATAACACTTAAAATTGTGAATTAGTGGACTGAAAGATCATCATTATTTTTGCAGTAATTATAATTTGCTTCTAGATATGCTCAGCTCAAATATTTCACGAGCTATTAATATGTCTTTGTGTGTGTGTAATGAGATCAAATATTTTTTAGAAAAATCATATCAAGTAATCCACAAATTATGAAAATCTATAGCATTGGCAACCTTATATTTGATAGTATTATAGAATTAGCATCTGAAACCTCATTTTATCACAGGATCATCACAGTATTTTTTTTTCAAATGGTGTTCTAAGACAGATTTTTTTATTTCAGTTTGCAAATTAACATTGATACTTTTGATGGATTGGATTGTTACATCTTGTTCATAGGTCACTGGGACTCTTGATGATTGTGCTTGTGATGTTGAGACCATCGACAGGTTCAACAACAAAGAAATCTTTCCCAAACTACAGAAACTACTATCATCGGATTATTTCCGGTTTTATACGGTGAGTTCATTGTGGTGATAGAGTGAAAATGAGTTTCTTGTTTGTTCTTTCATCTCTAATATTCAATATTATGCTCAGGTCAATCTGAACAACCCCTGCCCGTTCTGGACAGACCACAGTCAGTGTGGACTCAAATACTGTGCTGTGAAACCATGCACACCGGTGAGCTTTTCAAAGTTCATTCACTTGATTTTGTCACGAGGGATTTTAAATGTGACTTATAGGCTACTTGTGTGTTTCTGTGCAGGGGGATGTGCCGGAGGGCCTTAAATCCAGCAGTTATAAGGTATTAGAAAGTCATATAATGTAAATTGCACATATTCGTGTTGCTGGATGGTGATTATTTTTCCCCACAGTATTCAGAAGCAGCCAGTCAGGATATAGAGGAGTGTGAGAAGGCAGAGAAACTTGGAGCTGTCAATGGTTCTCTAAGGTATAACATATTTTATTTTGGTGTCAGGTATACTCATAATTCTTCAGTTTTTGTCCTTGTTTGGGCAAGTTCTCTCTCTCAATGTTTCCCCGTGTAGTGATGAGACACGACAGGCTCTTCAGGAGTGGAAGAAACACGATGATGAATCAGACCGTTTCTGCATGTTGGACGGTAATCATAGTTAGATCAATGTGTCTGATTATTGGCAAGTACATCTAGGGCTGCAGACCTGTATGCTTTAGTCATCCTCCACAGGCTTCATCAATGATTTTTTATTTTCTTAGATGAGTTCTCGCCTGAATCCCGGTATGTCGACCTCCTGCTCAACCCTGAGCGTTTCACCGGCTATAAAGGACCAGAGGCCTGGCGGATCTGGAACAGCATATATGAGGAGAACTGCTTCAAGTAAAGAGTCACAATCACATTTATTCTGACCCGTGTGGAAAAGTATTTAGTGACCTTCATGTCACTTTTTCTGTCAGTAAAATGATTTGATTTAAAGTTTCAAATGAGTGTTAGCAGCCCCAGAATAGTTAGCTAACCATCAACAATGTAGTATTTTTTTACTTGTTGCGTCGCTAACACAATATAAATAACTACCACTTCTGTTAGTGAATATTTAGTGCAAATCAGACTTTTACGTGGACTTTTCTTGAGCACCAAATTATCATATTAGAATGATTTCTGAAGGATCATTTGTCACTGAAAACTGGAATAAAGATGCTGAAAATTCAGTTTATTCATCACAGGAATAAATAAAATGTTCAAGTATATTCAAACAGAAAACAGTTAATTTTAATGTTAATAATATTTTAGTTTTTACAGAATTTTTGAACGAATAACACCCCCTAAGCTTCACACCCTAAAAACTCACCCTAACCTGTCTTTAATATTTTATGAATTATCATTGAGTGCTCATAATGTTGTAACAATTTCTTTTTTGCTACTTTTTCAGACCGTATTCAGTTAAACGACCACTGAATCCTTTGGCGTCTAACAGTGGTGAGCATTAATTATTGCTTTGTTTTATGTTTTCAAGACTAAAATGTGTCTGTTTTTAAGCACATTGATCATATCGTGATGACTTATGACAGAAGATCCTTGTAATCATCTGTCTCATTCTTTCCCTCCACTTTAGGAGACGAAGGTAAGTTTACGCTCTTCAAATCCATTCAACCACAGATTTGATCAGATGGTAATTGACAAGTCTGTTTCTCATTAAAGGGCAAGGCTTCTACCGCTGGCTAGAGGGTAAGTTTCTGCTTAAAGGTGCAGGATTTGATATGTATATTTTAATAACATGTCCATCTTGTTGTTCCTCCAGGCTTGTGTGTGGAGAAACGAGCGTTCTTTAGGCTGATCTCAGGTCTGCATGCCAGTATAAACATACACCTGAGCGCCAGATATCTACTAGACGGTAAGTCACAAACTCTTTTCTGTTTTTCATAGTAAGTAAAAAATGTGAACAAATTCTGTGTCTATTTAAACTTGAGTGTTTAATTGTCTGATTTGATTTGTTTGGTCAGAAAACTGGTTCGAAATGAAGTGGGGTCACAACGTCTCTGAGTTCCAGCTGAGGTTTGACGAGGAGCTGACAGAAGGGGAGGGGCCAAAGAGGCTACGCAACCTCTACTTCCTGTACCTCATTGAGCTGCGTGCTCTGGCAAAAATACTGCCTTATTTTGAACGTCCCGCCATCCATTTGTACACTGGCCAACCCACACAAGACAACGAGAACAAGAACCTGCTTTTAGAGCTCCTCCATGTGGCCAAGTAAGAGCATTGCAATGGTTGCATCAAAAAACCAATTGGTCCTCGCTGCAGCCTGTAGCACAATGACGTACAGGATCAGTGGATGTTTGACGCATGCGCAGTATTGGATATAAATGCACATGCAAAGTGGCGCTGTCATTAAAGCCAGTAGGCCTGTTAACTGTAAATGAAACTGTAATTACGAGATATATAGGTGTGTTTCATAGACTTACACTAATTATAGTATAGCCTACTGTGATTTTAAACCATTATTCAAACTTGATTTTATCATGGATGGCGTAGTTTTGAATGAACGAGTACATTTTTTATTAGTTTGATTAGTTTTGGAAATAATCTACTAATTACAATTTAGTTTGTTTTTTATGAAAAGAATGGAATCTATTGTCTTGTTTTTCCATAATAGTCTTATAGATCTGTCATGTAATTCTTTCATGAATCAAATATGATTTTTCCTTCTCACTCTCTGTGCTATAGGCCTACGTGAGTATAAAAGTTATAGGCCTACTAAAATATGCGGACATATTTTTTATACTCTATAAAAATAAAATAAGAAAAGCAATCCTGTCAGTCGGGGTTCCGTTAGCGAATGGACCCGTTATTACAGTCAATCCCATGTCCAACAAATAAATACCCACTCGGTCCGGGACAAGATATATTAAGGTTTTCACATTGTAATGTAATGTAGGTCATCGCGTATTGTAATGTAGGTCAAAAACCCTTAATGTACTGTGTTAGACTTCACTTAGACCAAGTCGTTAGACTAAGTCGCTTTGGATAAAAGCATCTGCAAAATGATTAAATGTAAATAAAAATATGACTTTATTCGAGATCTATACAGCACATGCACAACATATTGGATCTGATCCAGAACGTCATCGTGCTACAGGCTGCAGCGAGGAAAGACCCCAAAAAACAACCCATTTAGAGTGTTTTATTGTAATAATATTTCACAATATATAATTATGTATATGAATATATTCTAATATATTTAACATTTTAAATGTGCAGATCCTTTCCATTGCATTTTGATGAGACTGCTCTGTTTGCTGGAAATAATAAGGAAGCCATGAAACTGAAAGTCAGTGACTCTTCCATGCTTGCTATAATAAGTGTTACAGTGTTGTGTTTTTAAAGACGTCATGAATCATTTGCTTCTTCCCTGACTTTAGGAAGACTTCAAACTGACCTTTAAAAACATCTCGCGCATCATGGACTGTGTCGAGTGTTTTAAATGCAGGCTTTGGGGCAAATTGCAGGTAAGATGGTAAAGATCATGATATAAACCCAGATGATGTTATTTGTGTTGATATGTGATGTTCAGTGAATGTCTCTCATAGACCCAGGGCTTGGGAACTGCACTGAAAATCCTGTTCTCAGAAAGGCAAATAGAGGCAATGCCCAACACAAGCAACACCAATCCATCATTTCAGCTCAGCCGGCAGGAAATTGTGTCTTTGTTCAATGCTTTTGGAAGGTATGTCGATTATCTATTTTTGTCAGGATATCTTTAGTTGAAATGTCTTTTTCACGTGTCTTGTTTTGTTTCAGGATCTCTACAAGTGTCAGAGAGCTGGAGAACTTTCGGTCGCTGTTGTCAAATCTCAAACAGTGACTGTAAAAGTCCCTCAAGAATCTGACATGCATAACACAACACAACAGGACAGATTTGTTTTCAGAATGATTTCTACCGATGGTCTCTAAATACAGTTTAGCCGCACTGCACAGTTTTATCCCTTAAGAATTGAGCACCTTAGTCACAAAACTGTAATGTTAGGGATACATTTTGCACTCTTGTCTCTTACAAAAATGCATTTCAAATGTTAAATGTAAAGAAAAAATACAAACAGAAGTGACAAAATTATGTAGCTTCTCAGTAATTAAATGGAGATACATAAATATACTCCAAATGGTTTACAATAGGGACATAAACCACTTGATTTGTGTATTTTGCAAATATAAAGCCAAGTTTTCATTTCTTTATAGGTGTAATATATTTTGAAAAATATGAGTTAAATTAAGCGTAGTCATTTTTGAATATGTGCCTCAGCTTCTAGATTTTTTGAGCATATTGACTGAATTATAATAAGAGGAAAACATTTTTTGTGCTGGGCAATCATGATTAATCGCATCCACAATAAAAGTTTTTGTTTATATGTATTCATTATGCATATGTAAAGACACGCACATACAGTACATATTTAATAAACCTTTTTCTTAAATATACATGCATGTGTATTTATATACGCATAATAAATATACACTGTACATATTATGTACAAAAACTTATTTTGGATACGATTAATCGTTGCCCAGCAATAATTTTTACAAAATGTTTAATATTTTGAATTTACTTTTTCAGAAAGATGAAGAAAAGAATGTTGTTCTTTATTAGAAGCATTACATTTTCAAAAAGGGATCACTTTTATTTTAAATGTCCTGTTTGTTAGTTTTTCATAAACATTCCAGATGTTTGCA
Source organism: Gymnocypris eckloni scoliostomus (assembly GCA_027564155.1). NCBI lineage: Eukaryota > Metazoa > Chordata > Actinopteri > Cypriniformes > Cyprinidae > Gymnocypris > Gymnocypris eckloni. Next base: position 20,937,493 of record CM050428.1, read on the forward strand.
TTGAGTTGCACGATGAATATTAAAATGTGTTGGGGGAGTTTGTCATTTTAGTTTTTTTACATTCATTCATGCATTGTTAATTTAACATTTCAGTGCATACATATTATCCTAAATCCTTAGGAATCAAACACATGACATTGTTAGTTCCACTAGCAATCATATGAGTTAATAGCAAGTATTAATGGGAATCAAAACATTGAATGAACAGCTGACAATCTTAGAGGTAAAAGCAATATTCACAGGCCCTTCTGTCCTAATTTAAGCTGCTCCATGAGACTCGGTTAGATCCAACCACTACAAATTCAATTGTGGCCAGCAGTTCAGCCAAGAAACGAAAACAGTTAGACGTGCTAGACAGTGATCAAGAGAAATGAACTCTCTGCAATAAACATTCATTTCCTGTAGTTTTCTCATACTAAATTACACCAAATGACAGACTGGTCAAAACAAAACTTGTTTTTAAAGCAGTGCAATAAACTTTATTAATGGTAGTGCTTGTGTACATCTTTAATGAACTATGAACATGGGTAAACAAGTTACATTCATTGGCCTCGGACAAAAACAAATGCTTTGCTCTTCTGCGAGATTCAAGAGTTGATACAAATTTCACAGTAACATTTCAGACCAGACTCACATTTATAAATTAATAAAGAAAAAGAAATACCAACTCATCCTGTCTGCGGTTTGTCAGGAAATGAACCCAATCAGCATTCGATCAAACGCATAACTTTCCATTAATTAACGCTCAAGTTCTCACCTAAACTGAAACGCTTTGCTACTCATTAGCTGGCAGAAAGCAAGAAAATAAGACACGAGGCCGACTTAAAACGTCCAAATCAATTAAAATCATCCGCTTTTTCATATAGCATACACAAAACCCTGCAAGACACAATTTAAAACACATTTTAAAAATAAAACCAATAACAGAGCAGGTGCATATGGAGTTTCAGTCCCACAGCTGCCCATGTATAATATTTACACCACAACTAATGATTAACTCAGCCGAATGATTGTTGATATCCTGTACACAGATCATAACACGTGGAGCCGCAAATTAGGGGAATGAAGTAAGCATATTTTTTTTTGCTAAAACACAAAATGATTACTTTCTTAGGTAAATGGAAAGGGCCACTTCAATTAAGCTGGATATGGGACATCGAATGCTGACCAATCACACTCCTGAAATACAATTATACAGAAATTATGATATGAAGCTTATCAAACATGTTCAATACAAACATTCATTTTGTGCGACATGTTTTCAGCTAGGAAAATAATATGATTGCACCATTTCAGGCATCCCAGGAGAATGATATACTAGATTTTGACAACTGATATGAGCCCAAAATGTCCTTCAAAAGCCAAGTACCAAAATATTAGAGGGTGTAAGTAGAGTTATTCTTCATAGTCACACGTATCAGACTAGATCTCAGTCGTCGTTTCTGGGATTGTAGGAACTAGGTGTCTTTCGGTCTTTGGGAAGCGTGGAAATGAACTACCTTGGATTTAAGCACCGGCTCTTTGGCAACGGAATAAAGGAATTCAAGAAAGAGTCACATGTTAATATCAGTGTACGTTGGATCTTAGTACCGACAGATCCAGAATGCTCTTTCACTTGATCATCTTGGATGGACTCGGATAGTCTTGCTCTTTCTCCAATATCGTGGAATACAAAAGCATATTCTCCAACAATGGAAAAATTAAGCCACCACCAACACCACATTCTGGCCTACAACTACTCCAACTGATCCAAATATGAAATACAGGCCCACAATAAGAGCAAAAAGCACATCCCAACTCACAGAGGGGAGTCCATGTGCTGAAGGCTCTGGGGAGTTCATTGTGCAAATATTGGGTGATGGGATGGATGGTTTTCAGAAATGAGAACATTGGAATAGCTGGTCCATTTGGTCCAAATAAACCTCCCCCAATCAACTTATGGTCCCTTTAAATTCCTGCCGCGTCAATGGGCAGATAAATTGACTGAGGGGGAAGACGACCATAAAACATTGCTCAATAATGTCCTGACTGAACCAAACCTCAGACTAGATCGTTCCACAGAAGGATCTGTTTTAGTTCTGAGGGGTGCAGTAGTGTGTTTGGGAGGTTGAGTAGTAGTTCTGGGGGGTGGAATAGTAATTGTGGTGTTGGTTGGTCTGAATGTTGCCGTAGGCAAAGAGAAGAGGGGCGGATGATGTTTGGGGGCAGTTCAGCAGGTGAGGGATCGCCGTTAGGCTGCTGTTCCTCTGGATCGAGCCGTACCAACTTGGGCCCGTCTGAGGCGTGGACGACGGGATACTGCTGGAAAACAGAACCTTCAGGCTTAGAGACATAATTTAACTGATATATCAATCATGTAAATTAAAGGGATAGTTCACCAAAAAACATTGCTGTTTTTAACTGAAGAAAAAATTTAAAGTTTGGAAAGATGTGAAGATGCACAAAAAAAAGAATACATTTGCGAGTGACAGGTGTGACCATTGTGGTCCACAAACGAATGACTAATGAACTGGTTCTTTTAAGGAGTCCGTTAGAAAGTTTCAAGCAGCAGCCGTGCTTGTGAGTTAAAGATTTGATAAAGAGTTAGTCATTCAGAGCCATTACTGATTTCAGAAATGACTTGCTCACTTAACTGACATCTTTCGGTTACATTAAAGTTCAAAGGTTTGGGGTCAGTAATGTTTTTTTTTATTATTAATATTATTACTTTATAAATATCATCACTTTAAGAAATTTAGATTCAGCAAGGATACATTAAATGAATCAAAAGTGACAGTAAAGACTTTTACATTATTACAAAAGTTAGTATTTTAAATAAATTATGTTTGTTTTGATCAACTTCCTGTTTAAGAATACAGATTTTTTTTTAGAAATGTATCAGTGTTTCCACAAAAATATTAAGCAGCATAACTTTCACCACCGATAATAAGTGGAAATGTTTCTTGAGCACCTAATCAGCATATTAGAATGACAGTAATGACCGCTGAAAATTCAGCGTGCCATCGAAAGGATTAAATTACATTTTAAAACAGAAAACTTTAAATTATAATATTTTTTTACAATGTTACTGTTCTTACTGTATTTTGATCAATTAAATGCAGCCTAGATTAGACATTCAAAAACATTCAGTAAAATATTAGAATAATAATTTACAATTTTGTTTAATATTTTTATTTAGTAACACTAATAATAATTCTGTAACGCATCTAAAAATAGAAGTAACTTGGTTCTACATTTTTCATTTCAGGGGCTAATTGGTTAGTCTTTTTTAGCCTGAAATTACAATTCCTTTAAAAACTTCATAAATCTTTAACTAGAAGTAAATATAATGAGAAGTTTGTGAGTACACACACCTGCATCTTTCTTCTCGGGAAGTTGTGTTTCTAGACAGATCGTCATCACTATCATAGCGGTGTGGGTTGTCAAAGAAATACGCCCTGGAACTAAAGCTGTGACTGTTGATCATGCCACCCGGTGTCTGTGGAAACAAGGTATACACAATAGAAATAAAATGGTATGACTGGTCCAACACAGACAGGCAAATACGTGACTAACACAGCGGCATGGGATGTTGTTTTCACTGGGGCAGGCGTCGGAGTAATTAATTCTATCTGACAGGAAAACAACTCTCCGCTGGGGCTTAAACAGCCGATCGCCAGCTCTCATCATTGAGTAAGTGTCCAGCTGTGATATTGATGGACAGATTTAGAGGAGTGAGACATGATTAGACTTTCACCAGGTTCTGATTGGGCCGCTGGACTCGGAAGAACAACACCACCAGACTGGTGGGCAGCAACTCCCAGAAGAACAGGATGATCCCAAAGACCACATAGGCTTCCCCATTGATCTTCTCTACATCCGCCTGGAAACACAAACACAATACAAGACGAATTTTACATTGAGAACTTTCCACTTCTGAACATATTGATGTATCGGTACACTGTAAAGGCCAATAGACCTTAGTCAGAGAAGACAGCCGAGCTGATATTGTTTTCTTAAACCTAAAATAATCAACAATCTAAAAACCATTCACAGTTGTTTTTGTAAAATAAAATATTAAATTAATACCTTCCTCTTTCTTATGTAAAAAGGTTTAGTACTAAAAACTAGAACTGAAATAAATATAAATAAAATAGAAAAAAAGGCAAAATTCCTTTATCATTACACTTTCATATATAAATTGTCACTTAGTCATGCATCACGTATTCTGATATTTAATTAGTGCAAGAAACAGCTGTGTCTAAATGGCATGATTTATGTGATTTATGCGTGTGCAATCTGACTTATATTAAGCTTTTACAAAAGCCCAATGGTTTAAATTAAGACAGCCATAAATATAAATTTTTTATGTTAATTATTAAACATTCTATTTTTATTTTACAATAATTATATTTCCTATTTTGTTTAATAACTAATACAAATAATAATCATAATGATTTTATTTGTTCAATAAATTGTGCAGTCCTACAAACAAGCACAGCAAACCTGAAGCTTTTGAAAATACAATCAAATTGTAATCACAATTTTATCATGAAAAAAATAAACAAAAAGCAAACAAATTTTTCCTCAAATCATGCAGCCATAGAGGAAAGTGGCCATAACAAGTAAACATACTATACTACCAATGAAAAGTACAAGACACGGTGGCCTCCAACAAACAAAAGCACTAACATCATGCCCACGAATATCTGCTAACCTGCAGACAATGCAGGACAAGAAAGGATGTAAACAATCCCATAATTAAACGCATCATCAAAACAGCGAGAAACAAATCCTCACAACAGCTTTTCATGAGACAAAGTAGCTTTATGAAGAATAAGCAAGCAGACGTCCACCCAAACATATGCAGCTGAGTCAGAGAAGGGGTCAGGCCGATCAGGGGAACCTCGGCTTCCTGTCGGCCCGTCTCAGAGGTGAACCCAAACTAGGTCACCACCAGGCAGCCAGCCAGCCATCCTTTCTGCACAGCAGCCTTGCCTGAGCCATTTATAGCAAAACAAAGACCTTTCCCCCCACAGAGCCCATATCCGTCTAAATCCCCTCAAATGGATTGTTTCTGTGGAGCACTGTGCAAAGCAGCGTAATCCATGTTGAAATTACTTTATTTTGAATGAATAAAGCCGTCAACATCTCTTTTTATAAAACAAAGTACAGAAATAAATTTGTAAATATGCAGCAAAAGGCATAATCTGTAATTTATTACACAGCCTCTATTATACGTTTTAATTGTACCACACACACACTACAGCTCTTGAAGGATGCAGTGCTAAATCAGGGCACACAAAAATGAGCTACAATGCAAATGAGAAGAATAAAATGTATAATGAGTTCATACATCTCACATAAAGGTGAAAGCAGCCTTGATTATGAACTCAAACAGCTGTGCCACACCAACAGCAGTGGGCTTTCTGAGGCGTGTTTATCTGGGACAGTGAAAGTTCAATCAGGGTTTACCAGCTTTATGCTTTCTACATAAACTATCTCTCAAGAATTTGGGCTCTGTACATTTTTTTATGTTTTTGAAGTTTCTTACGCTCACCATGGCTGTATTTATTTGATAAAAAACAGTAAAATCAGAAATATTGTGAAATATTACAATTTAAAATAGCTCTTCACTATTATATTTTAAAACGTAACTTATTCCTGCAATGCAAAGATACATTTTCAGTCTTCAATGTCACACTATGCTTCAGAAATCATTCTATTATGCTATTAATCAGTTTTAAACTACTTAATGTTTTTGTGAAAACCATTATATAGATGTTTTTTCAGGATTCTTTTATATTAAAACAAGAACAGAATTAATTTGAAATAAAATTCATTTGTAACTATATAAATCTTTGCTTTTGATCAATTTAAAGCATCCTTGCTAAATAAAAGTATTATTATATATAAAAAAGAAAAACAATATATATAGGTATGTTGAAATACCTGATCAGATACATTGTACCATCCATAATTAAACGGACTGGGCCGATCTTCAGGAGAAAGAGCCACCACAACCAGGTTATAACAGGCTCTGGAGGTGTAGAGGAGGATAACTGCCGCACCAATGGCTGTGGCCTGGCATACTGACGTCCCCTGGATCACAATCACAAAGATCACCACAGTTACATCCAATGTTCTCAAAACCATTCAATGCAATTAGTTGCTATCGCACTGTCAAACAGAAACCGCTGCACGTTCATGTTCTGAATGCCAATTCGTAATCTTTAAATCCGACCGCATCCCTGTCCACTTACCTTTGACTCCAGGTAGACGTTGGCAGAAGACATTTTAGCGATCTTGAAGATGCAGATGGCGAGTGAGCTCGCACAGAGCACAAAGAGGCTGTCGTTAACCAGCACTCGTGCCAGAACAGCATCCTTCACCTGACTCTCACCCACATCTCCCTGAACCAGCATGGCACACGTCACGTTCACCACCAGGAAGAAAACACTGGCCAGCAGGAATCCTAGACGCAGGGGCAGCCTTTTGAGAGTGGAGAGAAAAGTTATTATATATTATAGGTGAACAAATTTAACATCTACATTTTATTATTCGATTTAAATTTTTATTTTATCTCAACTAAATATTCCTGACATGATTTTATACATGATTCAGTGCATTTTTATAAATATTATATTTTTTTATTGTATTCTGAAAATAAAAAACTGTCTCACAATACTTTGTGCTCAATATTTTGCTTCACTCAGAAATATCATATTGAATAATAGGTGAAAGCTCAAAGACATTGAACTGATGAGTGCAGTCAAGCCATTGCTTAGTTCTGTCTGTGCCATGTGTCAATCCTCTCCTCTGCCCCCTTCCCCTTCATTCCACCACATGCCCTCCTCCCACTCATCCTGACTCAGATCGGACCGGGTGGGATTTGATCTCCAAGCTATTCACTCAGCATCAGACTCTAATAACCTGATCAAAGCCCTAATTGTACAGATTGATGCTTCAAAGGAAGCCTGTATTAAATCGGCTCAAACTTCTTTAAGGTATTTTGATATTTCAACCAAAGAAAAAAAAATCTAAATCCTTCTAAATTGACCAAAAAACTAAAATCTCTCTCTAATGTCGTTTCAAAGCTGTATGATTTCTGTTTTTGTGTGGAACACTAAAGCAGATGAGTAAATGAGTACTGACTCAAATTCCGGCCTTTTCCTATACTCTATAACTTCCATGGTGCGTTATTAGTATTCTGAAACTTAACAGGCTCCATATTCGTTCACTGTATGGAAAAGAGCACCATGAACAGGTTTTGAACATGTTGAACAAGTAAATTAAATCATTTTCATTTTTAGGTGAACCATCTCCTTTGTTACCGCTGTAAACAAAGCTTATGAAAACTTCATACAGAGTCAAGATGAAAAGAAAATACCATCTAAACCTTTCTTAGACAGTCAGTTCCTCTCAGATGCATTCATATAAAAAGCTACTTTTTATTTTTGGGTGAACTTCCCTTTAATTAATTTAATTAATTGACAATGCTCACAGCGAAATAAAATCTCTTACTTGTACTTGATGAGTTCCGGTGAATATTTCGTTTTGGCTTTGAAAATCACCTGTGGAAGAGAGGACATAGAAAGATTTGTATTACTTACAAACATGACTAGGACAAACTCCATCTCTTTGGTTATTTGAGCAGAGGTATTATCAGTACAGAAAAAAAAAGTTTTCACCAAGAAACATCTGCTATCTGTACTTCATGCCTGCTCTCAGGCCAAGTGATGACTAGCTTGTGCTAAAGCAAAGATAAGGATGACCAGGGACCAGGCTGTCTGAGTTTGTTTAAACAGAAACAGCTCCTGGTTAAGCAAACAGCCCAAGAGCTCAATAACCAGTGTAAATTATTGGTTATACCCAAGGCCTTCGCAACTCTAGCCCTAAGGTCACTCAAGGTAAGCACAACTACACACGCTTACACAATCATCACTGATAAGCATTCACAGACTGTTTTCACTCTGACATAGCCTTCATGTAGTTCACACAAAGTCCATAACATCCATTATCAGGTAATGTACATTTCAACATACGCACTACCATTCAAAAATAGAGGTCAGAAAGGGTTTTTAATACTTTTATTCAGAAAAGACATTAAATTGATCAAAACATCCACTAGCATGATACACACTAGCATATAAACTACCATTCAAAAGACAGACCAGTAAGATTCAGGGGGTTAAAGAAACTAATACTTTTATTCAAAAAGATGACGCAGCGAATTGATTGAAATTGACAATTCAGTTTTGCCATAACAGCAATAAATTATATTTTCAAATGTATTAAACCAACTAAAAAAAAAAGTTGTTTTGAATAATTCTTTCTGTATTTTTGATCAAATAAATGCAGCCTTAGTGAGTATAAGAGACTTCTTTTAAAAACATTAAAGCTCTGTCATGATAAACTCTGTACAATATGAACCACAGCAGTAGAGCCTTGCATTTGATTTTTTCTAGGGCACTTCTCCTTATTTTTATATTTTAGACATCCATCAATTAGTGATGAAAAAAAGTTTTCTGTGTCAGTGTCGCAAAGATGAAGATCCTGATTCGCTATCTCCTCATTAGACGCGCCTATAGAGAAAAGTGCATCACGGATTATAATTATAATGAAAAAGTTTTTGTTTTTAATTTGATTTATTTCTTTAAGTAGTAATTTAAAGCTTTCTATAGATATATTTATATTATAAATATATCATAATATTATTTTTATATATCTATAGATTTTATTATAGGCAAGTTGTGATGATTTGAGAAGGCTTAATTGATCAAACATAAGCTATGATCAGCCTGCACGCTTGGACCTGAGTGTCTCGGGCCAGGGCCGGGCCGGGGCTAAATTTAAGGCCTGTGCAGGGCTCTACACAGTAAAGTTATTATAGTTTTGAATCTTTAAATTAGTTTTATTTTAATATAGTTTTCAAATTTGCTATAAAATTCATTCATATTTTTGTTAGTTTTAGTTTAGTTTTTATTTTGTGAACATTTTTATTTAGTTTTTTTTATAGTTTAGTTTCAGTTTTAATTAAAGTTTAACAGAATCAACAGATCACTTCCAGAGCGAAGGCCAAAGAAAGACGTAAGCATAATTTAACCTTATAATGAGGCAAACGTTTTGCGACAAAATTAGCGCATTCTGAGTTTGAAAGATGGTAAAAGTATACAAATATACACCAAAGGAAGCACTCAAGCCTTTTTACTAAATACATCTACACAAGGTGCACTTAATGTCATATCTAATGGTGTGTTGAAATATTTAATATGAAAATAAATTTAGCCTAATTTGGTTATATTAGATGTCTTTTTTTCTTATTTAACCTAATCATAATATTGTAACCTTTGTGTCTTGTTCACTTTTCCGTGAACAGCCACACATAAATGCTAAATGGGACTAATTCAATTCAATAATAACGTCAATCGTATTTAACAAAGGCTCTTATTTGAATATGCTCTTTTCTTTATTTATGAAGAATTATTAACGTGTGCATGATGTGATTTAGCCTATGCATATTTGTTTGAAAGCCTGGCATAGTGATCACAAGATGCTAAACCAAAGTTTTGTATTGTTTACGGAAAGGATACGCGCTCATCTTTTTTTTCTGTTAATTATTACATTGCTCTGCGTGTCTGTACTTCAAAGCACCAACTTAGAATGCCTAATAGTTGTTTGATTGCTACATAAGAAAATAATTACGTTTACCTGTCTGATGTTGTATTAATGCGGGTGCGGTTCGGGTTGTGACTCGTGGTCTTTGTCAAATGGTTCTGGTCTGGTACAGAAAGAAATAAAATGCTACTGTTGGATAACGGGTCGGGTGTTCTGTTAAGTACTGCTGGTGCACGTTTACCAAACAGGACCTGTCCAGGACTCTGCATCTCTCCGTCAGATAACCCGTGCGTAATGCGCCATCTACAGGTCTTTCCCTAAAAAGTCACACAGCTCATATATTTTTACGCCAAGGAGAGAGAACATAATTACGAAAACGAATATTTATTTGTATTAATTATTTTATTTCAGTTAGTTTTTCCAATAACTGGTTGTTAGTTTCATTTTGTTTTAGTTTTTCAAATAATTTTGACTTTTTTTTTTTTCAGTTTATAGGATCTGAGTTTCACATGAAAGTTGGAAAATTTTATTAGATGGAAAAGGATACAATTACTAATATACACAACTATAAAAAAACATTTAGAGCCCACATGTTATATGTACATCATTCATTCAAGTCTACCCCTGCTGTTCTTTTCCATCATGACAATTCATGACACTATCAAAGACAAACATGGTGGTAACAAGTACCCTGTGCAAAACTAGTCGAATAGGCCTAGCTGACTAAACCGTACTGCAGCTGCTAGTCGGCATCTGAAATAGATAAATATAGTTTCTCATTAAACATTTTATTCGCACATTTAAATTACTTTTAAATCATTATAAACAGTATGCTGAAGTTGGTGTCCTGCGCACTTCTGTAAATGTGAAAAAAACAAAAGTACCATGATGAAATCGGACTGAACACAACAAATTTCAAATAAGTCAAAGGAATGTACTACTACTAGGTTCTTCATTTAAGAAACAGTGAAAACTCACATGTCTACATTCCTGATCATGTAGGATCCTAGACCTGTTCTTAGTTACATGGCGGACGACATGCAATGACACATTCATAGCTTGTAAACCACAACGAGAAGGTCAAAAAAAAGGCACTGAATCAAGTGATCTCTGTAAACACAGATTTATGATGACAAACCTGCAAAAGTTACTGGAAAAACTGTTGGTTTTTAAAGGATGTCTGTGTAACTGAATCCACATTGCTCATAAGTAGCAAGAGGACTCAGGTGGAAAACAGCTGAACACACCAGGAGAGTGTGGACATTCACTAACTGGAGTACACCTGTCTGACAGCCAACAGTGGCACATGTGCAACTGAGAACAGATGCCATGTTATGCAGTAAGGGCAGAGCAAATGCAGTGACTTAGAATTGAATTGAAGGTTTCATGAATAATTAATTAACTTCCTTGATGAATTCATGGTGACCTTTCAATTAATTCAATCATTACGTGAATAAAAATTCACAAATATAATTTTGCATTTGTTTAGTAGTAGTAAAATGAAACCGTAAACAGCATTTTTTTACTCTTCCCAAATAAAAGTACTATGGAGACATACGCTAATACTGATATTGCAAAGCTCTCCCTCCCTTCCAGCCATATCATTACTGAAAACATAGCTTTAAAAAAGGTCATTTAAAAATCATCATGTTATGACATGATCAAGATATGGACCTCCATATTTACATTAAATATAGATTTCTATTCACAGTTTTCAGCAACTTTCTAATTCATTGCTAATGGGATATATAGCCAAAATACAGTAAAAACAGTGATAGTGTGAAATATTATAATTTCAACAAATGTTTTATTTTAATATTTTAAAATGTAATTTATTCCTGTGATACAAATATACATCATTACTCCAGTCTTCAGTGTCACATGATCCTTCAGATATTATATAATATATATATATATATATATGATTATTTGGTGCTCAAGGAACATTTCTTATTATTTTCAACGCTGCAAAAGTTGTGCAGCTTAATATTATGAAAATCTTTTTTTTCATGTTGAATATAAATATCAAAAGAAGAACCTTTTGCAATATTATAAAATATTTTACTGTCACTTTTGATAAATGTATTGCATCCTTGTTGAATAAAAATATTAATTCATATTAATTCCTTAAATAAAGGAGCCATGAAAGTCTGATATATAGGCTGATATTCTGACATATATCAGGCCATTTTTTATTAAAACAATTTTTTTATGATTTATTTACTGATCTATTCACTTTTGAAAAAATAAATTAAGTCGCTTTTGATCACTTTGTTATGTCCTTTTTGAACAAAAGTATTAATTCATAAGCAAAAACAGCCTGTTTAATTTTGAGGAATAAAGAGGATGGAAATGTAAATCACAAAATATAGGGAGAACTATTCATCTAACATTATTACTGGCTTTCTGAAAAGACAAATCAAATGCTTAAAGTGCAAAATACATCTAATTTAACAAAGAAACTAGCAGAGATAAAAAGGTGCAGCAGTCAATACTTGTGTTGTGAATCGTACATGTTCATGTGTGTCAACCTCAAGTGTCTCCCTGTCAGCAGACACACCGCAGACTCCACCGGGACACAGCACAGCATGATTCAGAGTTAAACAGAAGAAAGCCTCTAAGAATAAACACAGCAAACTGCACCTCGCGTTTGTCATCTCACGAGAGAGCGGAAGGCTCAAGGGACCCGTGTCGCCCTGAGCGCTATGCTTTCACTGAGAAAAGGCAGCGTTAAAAGCTATCTATCTGCTCTCCGCTCCACAAACCACACGGTTTTACAGGCAAAAACAAGGTCAGCATGCTCCACATTCAACACAGGCGTGGCCTGATAGCAGATATTACAAGTTTTGTTAGTCACGAGGAGAAAGATACAGATCATATATGAAAAAGATTTAAATTCTCAAAAAAAGGGCAATTTTGTTTTCCAAAATAATAGGATGTTATAAGCAGTTATTAGTGATATTCTAGACATGTATAAGGCCAATTTTCAATGTAATTTTTTTTTTTTTACAAACATAAATTATATTTGGGCAAAAAGAAGAAGGTTTTAATAGAATTAAAAAGAACAAAGCAAACAAAAAAGTAAGAGTGCAAATAAGTATGGTTAAACCTGTATTCGGAGCGATGCAGACATGGTTTGGAAGGGATAAAATGAGAACTCATGACATTTATAAGCACTAAGCTCACACACAAATGCCAGCTACTTCCGGCCAGTCACAGAAAAGGACAACAAACAGGAAGCAGTCTTTTCATAGGGGTGATATGAAAAATGCAGATTTTGGTCTCAGTTCCTTAAATGTATTTTTACCATGAGACATCCACATCACACCGAGTCATGCTTTTGAAAGTGCATAACACTGCGGTTCGGTGTCATGAGACTTTGTGAGTCTAAGCTTCTTCCTCTTTTACTGATGGTGTGAAATGTTATCGCTATTCATGATGCTTAAACTCATGCAAGACATTTTATTCCACTATTAAGCTAACTTTTCATGATGTAACAGAACACTAATGACTTTTATTATAAAATACTAGTCATAAAACCATTGCTGTTTTCTTGTGACTCCTATATATTTGATAAACCATTATCTAACAGACAAATTTTTTAAAAGTAATATTAATGTCATTTTTAGTTTTTCCTTTTTAATATGTAATTTGGATATTTATTTTGCAATATTTTAGACAAAAAATTCAAAGATGGCAGCTCCACAGAACAATTTTTTTTCAATAAAAATAAATAACATAAAACTTACTTTTCCCTAAAAAACCAAACAGGTTTTGTCTACATATTTGTAAAAACTTGTAAGGAACCAGAGATGTGGCTCTAGCTGGCGCAGTCTGACAGGAGATCAGATCACATGCAACTGCTCAGTGCAGATGACTGATTTACCAAACCAAAAAGAAGGAAAGCTTTCATCTGAACGGACACGGAGACCTTTTGACATGTTTACATGGTTGAGCTCAACATTTCCTGTTTTCCTTCTTGGTAATCAGAACACAACCCTGCAAAAGGCACACTTTCCCCTTCAGTGCCTCATGTCAAGAGGGCCCCGAGGATGTTTAAAACCAATGATTCGTCTACCTACACTGGGAAACAAAACTGGAACGCTTCCCTCTGGTCTGTTTAATACAAGATTGTGTCTGAGAGCCCTCACTGAACACATCTGAGTGATGGAGGTTCTGTGTCCTGTGTGAAGTCAGAGCAGGTCAAAACACAAAACAGACCTACAAACTCAGACTCATTGGGATGGTTAAGAGCCAAACTGTCTCATACAGTTCTAACAATATCCAGAAGTCAGGCTGGATATATTTGAACCATTCAAGGAAACAGTAGGTTTCTATGCTGCTACAAAGGGTGCTTTTGAAAAATAAGTAGCAGTCTAAAGATATTCAGAAGCTTTATTTGAGACATTCGGCAACAATTAAATGTTCTGTCTAATTTCTATGGAAACACATAAGAAAAAAAAAGTATGCTCTGGTAAATCATAATTATGACATAAATTGAAATTATGACATACTAAGCCATAAAAAAGAGAATTATTAGAGCCTAAATCATAACTATGACAAAGAAAAAATTTATACAAAAAAAAGATTAAGTTATGAGTTAGTCATCATAAGATAAAAAGCTAAATTGACAAAAGAATGACGTTATGAGATATTAAAATCATAGTTAAATATGAAATTATGAGTTGGTAATAATTAGGACCAAAAACGCTCAGTGGTCCAAAGTCCTCTTTTCAGATGAAAGTAAATTTTGCATTTAATTTGGAAATCAGGGTCCCAGAGTCTGGAGGAAGAGTTAAGAGGCACAGAATCCACGTTGCTTGAAGTCCAGTGTGAAGTTTCCACAGTCAGTGATGATTTGGGCTGCCATGTCATCTGCTGGTGTTGGTCCATTGTATTTTCTGAAGTCCAGAGCACGTCATGCTTCCTTCTGCTGACAAGCTTTATGGAGATGATTTCATTTTACAGCAGGACAATTTTACCACACTGCCAAAGGTACCAAAAGCTGGTTCAGTGACCATGGTGTTACTGTGCTTGATTGGCCAGCAAACTCACTTGACCTGAACCCCATAGAGAATCTGTGGGGTGTTGTCAAGAGGAAGATGAGAGACACCAGACCCAACAATTCAGATGACCTGAAGGCCGCTATTAAAGGAACCTGGGCTCCCATTACACCGGAGCAGTGCCACAGACTGATCGACTCCATGCCACGCCGCATTGATGCAGTAATTCATGCAAAAGGAGGCCCAACCAAGTATTGAGTGGATTGAAATGAACATACTCTTCAGAAGCCTGACATTTCCGTTTTAAAATATACTTTTTTGTTGAACTTATGTAATATTAATTTAATAACTTCATCCCCAAACTGCAGGCTTTACCAACTCACACCCAATACCACAATAAAAACAGCACCAAAACACTGTCCTATTGTATGACCGCTACTCTTAAGCTCAAGTAATAAAATAAAAACATATATATCTATAGTTTTTGTCAACGGTCTTATAGAACCCTGTTTAGCAACCCTTGACACAATCATTTGTTTGATTCAGATTAGCTTGCAGTCATTCAAGCGGGCAAGTGTGTGTTTGGGGAGCAGAAATGATTTCTTCACAAAGTCCATGCCAAATGAGTCATACTTTCATGTCCATGACACAAATGCTTGTTAAAGGTCTGGAGCCAGCAAACACAAACCTCCACAAAATAAATGAACTGGCGACTAAAGAGGAACATTAAGAAAAGTGTGAATAAACATGCTGTGGTAACAGAATTCATACGGGTTACACGTTCACGTGCTGGCACACTAGCTTTGTCAACACACAGCGAAAAAAAAGACAAGACAACGTGACACTAGATCAACAGCATAGGCCACGTGAAATCAAAACATGAGTTTGTGGCTTGTAGTCCTTGAATAGCTTTTAGGCTATTAATTATGCTAATGTATATATATATATATATTTTTTTTTTAATTAATACATTTTAATTAAATAAAATAGTATATTTTATAACGTATTTTATATTTTATTCAATTAGTAGACCCCGTTTTATTCAGAAATTATTAATTAAATTGATCAAAAGTGACAGTAAACACTTATGTTGTTACAAATAGATTATTTCAAATAAAAGTTGCTTTTATAACTTTCAATTCAAAGAATTCTGGAAAAAACAGCATCACAATGTTCACTAAAATATATAAAGCAGCACACTCAAAAAAGTGATTTGAGAACCAAATCCACATTAAAAAGATTTCTGAAGGATCACGTGATATTAAATTACATTTTTTAAATATATTAAAAAGAAAACTTATTTATTTCCTTATTATTATTATTTATTCATTCATCAAATAAATGTAGCCTGGTGAGCATAAGAGGCTTCTTTAAAAAACATTAAACATTCTTACATATTCCAACAATAATAATACATAATTTAGATTGTCTTAAAGGTACAGTAGCAAAAACAGTCTGATTAGTCTGAAAGGAAAATTAGGGTGGTAGATGGTCATGTAAAAAAACTTTACCTATTATTGGTGCAAGACACCATGACTAACAAGTGGGCGTCAGGGAAAAACACTGCAAAAAAGAATACACATGTCCCCTTTAAGATAGCGACAGTATATGAGTCAAATTCATCCCACAACAACTGTATTTACCAGGAACAAGCAAGCAGCTTATTTAGGGAGCAGGAGGATTAAATGACTGTTTTCCTTCAATGCTCTTGTGGACCGTCCTCATTACCCACTTCTTCCCTTTACATGACAAACAGGTCTACCTAGAGATCCCTGCCAAAGAAAGTGTGGCCTAGTTACAGATTAACAACAGCCGTCCCGAATCTCTCCTGACACAACAGCACAACTGTTATAATCATTAGCCCAAAACAAATTACAGCCTAAACTTCTCCAAGTCAGCTGTCAAAGGGCGAAATGAGATTCATTCCGGTCAAGACCAGCCAATGAACATCTCAAACAGGTGCCTAAGTTTGTTAAACAAATTAGGCAGCATGTTTCTGTTACTGATCCCGATCATGTGCCTTGGCCCCAAATTTGAGAAAACAAAAGCACTGGAGGAGTGTAAATAGCAGTGAGGAACAGGCATTCATCTAATGCCATAATGATCTACACCAAACTTGCACATCTATGGATGGTTTACAAGGACAAAGAGGGCGAGTGTAGAATAAGAAAACAACATTCCAGTAAGCAGTAATGAAGCTGCACGGGGGCGATGCCTCTGTTTGGCTGGCCATTATAAAAATTCCTCAGCAAACTGAATTAATAAGACTCTCCCGTAGACTGTAGAAACAAGCCATGACTCTGTGGTTTGACTCGCTAAATGTGAAGAAATGTCATGCTCAGTGACTTTTATGGTCAAGAGATGACCGATATTGCATTAGGCCTGACATTAACAACATCAAGGACATGTCATTCTGTGAAAACTATATTAAATAATAGAAAACATTTGATCAAATAAGTGAACTTGTGCAATCGTATTACTACATAACTTCTTTTCTGTTTTTTTTGGAACTGAAATCTATATACCCTTATTAATGGAATGTTCTGCATTCAAAATAAGTTACGCTCTATTGAAAGCATGGTTTGGATTCGGTCATCTAGTTTGTAAAAAACAAACAAAATGCACTTATAATCAATATATATGATGTAATAAAATGTTCAGAAATAAACATTCAAATACACTGTGTTATGAAAGCATAGCTTCTTGTACTTAAACATGAAACACTACTGTTTAAATGTCAGTGATTATTATTACTACGTTTATACTATTTCACAAAATATTCAGAAGCACAACAATTTTCAACATTGACAAATTGAGCACCAAATCTGTATATTAAAATGATTTCTGCAGGATCATGTGACACTGAAGACTGCAGAAAGGGCTGCTGAAAATGCAGCTTTGCATCACAGGAATAAACAACATTTTAAAATACATTCCAATAGAAAACAGTAATTTTAAATTGTAATAATATTTCAAAATATTATTGTTTTGGTCTATTATGATAGCATAAAAGCACATCTCGACACATATCTGTGCCAAATTACAGCCAATGTTCCATCTCCTGTCATGACCATGTAGCCGATAAGATGCAACATTTGCATGAGATGCAGGACTTTTGGTTATGGTATTGGATTTTTGTAAACTGAAGACAAGTCAAATTATTGTATTACATAACTGACAGCAGATGTAATTAAATATTTCGAAATGTTTGCATGTTTTGAACTTGGAACATTCTTCTATACATGTGAAATTATGTTAAAAATAGCATGCAGAGAGCACCAGAAACTGCTGACAATGTGCTACCAACTGCATTAACAGCAGAGAACATACAAGAGTGAAAAATGGCCCATCTCTTTTCTTTGCAGGGCTCTGCTGATGAGGTCTCATGTGATGCATTACACACACACGCAGAAATCACACATGCGATTCATGGGGGATTTCTGCTTCATGAAAACAGTTGGCGTTCACAGTACACATGCCTTTAATGTGTTTCCTTCCCACACAAGAGTTGCTGAAAGTTAAATTTGAAATATTAATTGGTCATCACTTTGGTGCCACCTCAGGGAACTGGTAGACCGAGAAGAACAGATATGACAACTGTGAAATACGACTCAACACTTGCAAAGTATAAAATGCATTATTTACAGTGTTGCAATTTTATTTCCCTAAAGAGACCGAATTTCTGGTCAACAGCAGACATTGAGTTCCACGATGCATGTTTTTACATTTGACAAATGAAAAAAGATATAATAATAATAATAACTATAATTATTTAACTTATTATATAATATTACTTTATACATTTATGTATTGTGTAATGCATTTTTATTACTTAAATAAACATTATATATACACATTTTAATATACACACATATACATATATATATATATATATATATATATATGTGTGTGTGTGAATAGATATGTAATTTTATACATAATACTTGTATTATATATCTATTATTTGAATAAAAGGCATATTTGATAATACCTATTAACATTTAATTAAATATTTAACAAATATATTATATAGCAATATTACAATTATTAATAAAATATATATGTTTTATTTAATCACAATAAATTATTTAAAAGATTGTTTATCAAATAGAATGTATTTGAAGATGTGTGTGGCATGTTTCTAGCAGATATATATATATTATAAATAATGCTGCATTTCCTTTTCAAGCTAGTAAACAACTGATGCGATGTTCCTATATGACACACAGCTAACACGTTTCTGCAGCAACTAGCATGAAACATCATTCGCTGCATCCAATTACCAAGGAAAATGAATGTGGGGCAAACAGCGGAGTTAAAATAGTGGTCATTAGGTCATTACTGAGTGGAGAGCACTAGATCACAACACGGCCAAACAAATGACTCATTCGGATAAGTATCCCATACGGGTACAGTACCCACTGATGTGACTTTGTTTTCGGCTGACATTAGGGAGTCGGGGTGCTCTGCGTCTTTGTCTGTGCGGTGGCTGTTCTCAGAACAGAATGCTGCACACCCCTTTTGTTGTGCCTGGAATAGTACAGGATTGAGCAGGGTGATGTAATGCTCTTGCAGCAGGTGCCTCTGATTGGCTCGCACCTTTGAATGCCAACTCGCTGTTCAGACAGTGTCAGTACGATGCCCACATCTCAAATAGCTCTTGAGGAATACGCACAAACAAAGGCCAGCTCTCTCGAGCTACCCTCTGCAACTTAATGTGGGTGTAAGGGGAAAGGCTGCAGACAGGCATAAACGGTGGTTGCATAAAACAAAGCTGTCAATAAATCTAACAGGACTGCAGGATCTGTCACAGTCAGGTTTGATTGTGCCACGGCTCTATGTGCTGACTACGGGTGAAAAAAATGCAATAGAAGCAAGGTTAGATTAATATCAGTGCTGGGGTGATGTCGGACAGAACGGAAAGGGCAAAGCACACATTTGGGACATGAATCATTATGATTCAGATTAAAATTTAGATCAAAACCAAATATTTCACCATAACAGTTATAGTGGAATTCAACCAAAGAAATGAAACGAGATCTCCAGAGCAAACAATATATTTATACACGATCATTTATTACAAATTTAAATTATTGTATTTTAAAGGAATAGTTATTGCTATTGAGAAACAAGAGAGAGAAATTTAGCAGAATAACAATGTTTTTCAAAAAATCTAATGAATGGTGACCACTGACCAGGGGTTTTCAATCTACCAAAATAATAATAATAAATGTGTTTAATACTGCTTGAACACAGTTCTGAATATCTCATTCACGTTTGCATCTATGGCGTATCAAGACATCACATCCGACTTTGAATAAAAGTGCATTTTCAAATTGCAAAGCAGATTTTAGAGCTTCAGTGTAAACTTAAATATTACTTTTGTAATCAAGTATTAGGGCAGTGGACATACATCTAAACATCTTTTTTTTGTGGTCTACAGAATAAAGAAAATCAAACAGCTTTGGACTGATTGATTAACATGTGTAAATAATACAAATAAATGTCATTTTTGTGAACTTAGCAGTTCTTTCTTTTCCAGTAACGGAATAAAGCCCTGCAATGTTCTGTTCTCCACTGCTTAAAGCTTTGGATGAACAATATTTCATCCCCTGCATGACGAGGTAATGCATTCACAGTCGGCCAAGACTTTACAAAGGGTGGAAGGATGGACCAAAAGTGGCAATAATAGTCCTCATTCAGACTGTCCTGTGAACTGCACTGTTGTGGCCAAGCAGAGGGACTTGAACAGAAACTGATGACCTCCAGCTGTGCTCTTGTGTATCATGAACATGATGAATGTCTCTAAATGTCTCAAACAACATAATTTGCCTGTATGACAGAATGTCGATGCTTTTATTCGCAATTACAGCATGAAGTTCCAAGTCAGTTATATGAAGTAAACACATTTGGTGGGAGGGACCCACTTAGATGGGAGTTGAATTGAAATGGCACTCTAACTAAAAAATGATTCATGTTCTTTCTATATACCAAATTACATTGTGTATGTTAATTAGACCCCCAAACATCATAAGGACTCATTTTGATGGCGTGTAATACATTGCAAAACAAAAACTAAATTGGGGAAACAGCAAAGTGGGACTTACCTGAGCAAAATAAAGGTTGAGCAGACACAGGGTGAAGAACTGTAGGCAGACTGGAAAACAATACAGGAGCCAGAACGGCAAAGGTTGAAGCTGGTTTGCTTGAACAACATTTTTAAAGTAGAAAGAGAAGAGTGTCGTCCTCAACGCCGACCAGAGCAAACACAGAAAGAGAAAAACACTCTGGTAGCTGAAGCGCTTGTGTCCGTAATGCAGAATCAACCAGAGCTGCAGGTAAACAAACACGAAGAGCAGCGAATACAAAACCGTGTAGAGAACCGTGAGACCGAGCTGCACAGATGGGGGAACCGCAGCCTGGATCAGTTCTGCGGAGGAGGAGTCCGTCCAAACAATGACACTGACCTGGTTTTCTAGTAAAAACAACATATCGACGGGATGCTCGCTATCACGTCGACTTATCCAGAACGCTCTGCCGTTTCCTTTCCCATGTAACTTTTCGTGCAGACGTTTTGAAATCAGGAGAAATTGAATAACGTCAAACTTAATTACAAATGACATGAGCTGAAAATGAAAACCTACAGGCTGCCCTAAGTTGTTGTCGTGTGGAATAAACTTTAAAGCAAATTATCGGATGTTTCTAAGCAAGATAATACAAAAAAATGCGGAGTCCCACAATCTCTGCAAGCCAGCTCCCTCCGAGCTCAGACAAACCAACTCTTAAAGCGATCAGCTGGCTAGCGTTGCTGCCCTGGTCCCGCCTACTGACCAATGGGAAAAGGCTAGAATCTGACGCGGTTCCGTCCCATGTTGGCTCTCGGTTGAATAGCGCTGAATGGAAAAATTATGTTGCATTCGAGCCAAAATGAGAGCAGTTTCTAGTACGTTAGCAGAAAAGCAATTTACACTGCCGCCTACTTTTTTGAGAAACCAATCATTTGTCTCTTGGGTGTCCTGCCTCTGGATCTCTGCGTTTTCAATTTTCAGAGAATCAGCATTGTTGTTTTTAAATAAGGCTTGGACGTTTGTGCATGTTGTTTTTGTAAGCTTGCAGTGGTTGCATTTGTAAGATTTTATTTTAATAGCTAGTGTTATAATAGCAGTGTGCAATATAATTTGATAATGTATACATTTACGCGTGTACAAAGCTGTGGCTTATGCATGCAATGCATGTTCTGTAAGTATTAGGAATGAAAAAAAAAAATCCCCAAATCTCTGCAAGCCAGCTCCCTCCGAGCAAAGAAAAACAACTCTGTAAAAAAAAGTGATTATCAAATGAAGGGAGCGATCACGCTCGGGCCCCACGTACTGGCCAATAGGACGAAGCTAGAAACCACTGCGCCTAAGTCGCCATATTGGCTCTCCGTTGAAATAGTGTTGTATAGAAACAGGCCGTGGTTTTGGAGCCAACATGACAGGCTTTTCAAACCCCTTTCGCCGCTTAGTCCTCCGCCTACTTCATTCTCATTGGTTTTCTCAGTGCATACGTTGATATTTAGCGTTCTGATTGGTGTTCAGTTCACCGTTAAACCCTCCCCACAGATTTAATTGGACAACGTGTGCGCATGTTGTTTTACTGTTTGAGGATGTAGATTTTCAGTACTTACATTTATAACACTGACCGATAAGCACTAACCTAATGTATTTTGTATAGTTAAAATTACTATATATTTTTTATAGGTTTCCCTTATAATTTAATTTGTTAGGGTATGACAGATGTATTGTTAGTAAGTTAGCACAGCCCAGGCGAGTTGTTTCGATTGAATATGGATATATTCTTTGCGTACCAGTTTTTACTGGGCTCATCCTTGATATGAACTAATGTAAATGGATGTAAGTTAAAGGTCTATAAAGCAGGCACCATGTGCATCGTCTATTTGATTGCGTTTTTATTTAGCCTATCATCAGAGCAATGTTCCTCCAAACTGATAGAAGATTCCAGCCAGAGCTTCATGGAGAGGATGCACTCAGGGAAGACGTCCTTTATATACTTTGGACATCATGGTGAGACTTTGATAAATGTGTTGCAGATGATTGCAGACGCGTTTTCATAATGCAAAGCTAAGCAAGAGTCAGATCAGCACATCAGCTTATTTGCTGAATCAATGCATTTGAGG
The DNA here is from genome assembly GCA_027564155.1 of Gymnocypris eckloni scoliostomus. Taxonomy (NCBI): domain Eukaryota; kingdom Metazoa; phylum Chordata; class Actinopteri; order Cypriniformes; family Cyprinidae; genus Gymnocypris; species Gymnocypris eckloni. Next base: position 20,960,272 of record CM050428.1, read on the forward strand.
TGTCAAAAACATTTAAAGTTAATAGGCTGTTACATAAGCTATAGTTCTACTTGCAGTCAATCCAACCATCACACTGTTCATGGAGCAGCTTGAGATGTCAGCTGATGCCCTACAGGACTATGGGATATCAGCTGTCAAGGTGAGCAAAATCTCATTTCAGGTCTCACCAGAATGTCAGAAGAAGGAGCTTTTTGGTATCTAGTTGTGTAGTACATGATGTTTGACTATATTGCAGTAATATCAAGTTGAATAACCGACTGTTTTTACAGGTGAACTGTTCTAAAGATGCCATAGTAAACTACTGCACAGGAGAAAAGATAATGACCAAGGCATACCTGTTCAGGTATAAGTTATGAACTTTACCCTCACATCATTATATACATTCAAAATGTTGGGGTTAGTACATTTAGTCATTTAGCAGACGCTTTTATCCAAAGTAACTTACAAATGAGGACAATGGAAGCACTCCAAATCAACAAAAGAGCAATGACATGCAAGTGCTACAAGTCTCTGTTAGCCTCACGCAGTACATGCAAGGCTTTTTAATATGATAAATAAACATAAAACGTAATAGAGCAAGAGTTTTGAAATAAATAATTTAGCAAGGATTCATTAAACTGATTAAAAGTTACAGTGAAGTCATTTATAATGTTACAAAAGATTCTGTTTCTAAATAATTGTTCTTTTGAATGTTCTGTTTATCAAAGAATCCTGAAAAATGTAAGGTTTCGGCAAAAATATTAAGTTGCACAGCTGTTTCCAACATTGATAATATTAAGAAATGTTTCTTGAGCAGCAAATCAGCATACTAGAATGATTTCTGAAGGATCGTGTGACAATGAAGACTGCTTTGATGTGACATTTTAAAATATATTTTAAAGTTATTTGTTGTTATTACAAATGTTACAAAATAAAATAAAAATGTATAATATACAAATATTTCACAAAATTACAGTTTTTATTATTTTTTATCAAATAAATGCAGCCTTAAGACACTTAAAATAAAGACAAATCTTCTTTCATTTTTGAAACCAGAGATGTTTAGCCAAATGTTTATGCATATATTTTGTCAAGTATATATATTTTTGGACAAATATAAAAATGATCCGTTGACTCCATATGGTCATACGGGTTTGGAACGACATGAACCCAAAAGCTTTTTTTTGTCTTTTATCATTCCAGAGGCTCTGAGGTCCTGAGGAGTTTCGACATCGATACCGTATTTGACGTCAATGCAATTGTTTCTCATGTGCTTTTGTGAGTTCTTTTAATTTAAAACTTTTAAAACTGAGTATAGTTCGGCTGGTGGAACTACAGTGATGACCTTGACCAGTTGACCTTTGAATGTGTCCCTTATTTCCTCCATTCAGCTCTGTCCTCTTCAATGAGGTCCGTTATGTGCACACACCTGCTGAGCTGCTGCGCGTGGAGAGCGCGGCCAGACAAAACAGTGACATTGTGGTCGGTCACATACCAGTGCTTGGCCTTCCAGGTACGATCTCTATATTCTCTATAGTCCATTGTCTTGGTTGGAATGAAACGATATTATATATCTCTTGTTTTTGTTTTGTGGGGATAGAGCACCGAGCTTTGATGGAGGCAGCGTTTGTGTATGGAACCAAATACCAGTTTGTGCAGATGACTGGCACTTTGCTCCTGAAACATATGGGGTAAGTTTTATATTACTCTAAGGAGAATTATAATTTCATTCCTTATTAATGTACTCAAAGTATTAAATAAACAGAGATGTGATGCATGACATGTTTTATGTTGCTATAGATAACTATAATTACAAAAAAATGGCCACAAAGTGTTCCCAAAGTTGTTCTAAAGCTCTCCTCAACGGTTTGGATATCCTACGACCAGTTATTTTTGTATCATTGCTATTCTATTTTAGTTTTTGTTGATATTTTGTAGTAACATTTTATGTTTTCACTTACATTTTATTTTAGATTAGTAATTTTATCATATGATTAGATTTTTTTTTTTACATGTCTTTGGTTTTATTTTTAAATAGGTCCGTGTAGTTGTTAATAATTGTATTTATCAGTTTTAGTTTATTTAGTTATCTAGTTTATTAAAATGATAAATGTTGCCTTGCTGAATATATTGTGGTCGTTGACAGGGTTATTAAAGTTAATTAAAACCATAAAATTGTATAACATTTTACATTTGTAATCATATTTTTGTTACTTGAAATGAAATAACACATAACAGAAATAAATAAAATAAAACATAATAAAACCTTATATTATTTCAGTTATAGTTTATTTTATATCAGATAACAAAAATGTTGTTACAAATGTAAAAATGTTAATTTCATGGTTTTATTTAACTATGATAACCCTGCCAACTACTACAATATATTGAACATAAATGTATTTTTACATTTTGTCTTAAATTCTAACAAATTCTTCTACTTCTTGAGTGGCTCTCAAATGAATCTTCTGTTGTCCTTCACAGGGTTGTCGATCCCTCTTCCTCACAAGCACATCTGTGGTTTCTGCACTGTAAAGCTGTGTCCAGGCGGTCTGATCCGTGTCCCAGCACTCCCATGAGGAAACCACTCCACACCATCAACATACACACCTTCCTGCAGCTGATGGAAGCACCTCTAGTGGTGAGGAAGCATCTTCAACTTCCTGTCATTAATTCCAGATCTAATAAAGATTCTCACTTCAGTTCCATATCTGTATGTCTGATTTTGGACTTGTTTTCTGGCAGACAGAGGCAGTGCTGGACCCGTCTGAGGTAGATGTGGTTCATATGCATCTCGGTGTGCCCGTGCTGTATCTGTTCTCTCAGCCTGAAACCCAGCACCTGGACCGGGCCACCGCTCAAACTCTCGCCCTGCAGCTCCGCGGGGAGGCCGGAGTAGTGCTCATTCACAGGTACTGACAACGACAACAAGAACAACACTGCATTTCATATCAAACAAGATTCCATGGGCTACACTTTACAACGGACAATTAGCTAAAGCATGCTGTGAACTAAACAATTCTTCTTCTTTTTTCAATCTTTTTTTATTACTCTTGTTATTTTTATTGTTTATTTAGTTTTTTATTATTGTCTAAGTTAATGCTTATAATCTTTCACATTTTATATATAGCCTGTATTATTTAATATATGTTATATTAAAATACTGTATATAAAACCTTATATATATATATATATAGTATATAAATCTAAATGGTCAAATACAATAAAAAAAATTATATTATGATATAAAATGTTTTTTTGAAAATATTTGAAACATAATGTATTCCTGTGATGCAAAGCTGAATTGTCAGCATCATTACTCCAGTCTTCAGTGTCACATGATCCTTCAGAAATCACATCTTGCACATAAAGATAAAAAGAACAGTATTTGTTAGAAATGTTTGTAACGGTTTAAATATATTTACTGTCACGCTTGATCGGTTTAATGCATCCTTGCTGAATAAAAGCATTAATATATGTCCAACATTTTTTATATACCTACTACAGTAAGTATAACTAATTATAAATTAATTGACAAGTTAGTTTACAACTAATGTTAAGATTTACAAATGTCTTTGTTAACAATGTTTCAGTGTATAAAAACTGAACATTGTCCAATATTAATAAAAACAAAATGATGAATTATTGTTAGACATGTTAATTATCATATTACCTACAGATGTTTATTGTCATTATTACCACGTTAGTTAGGGTGGGTTTCTTGATTTGTATCTATCTGGAATTGATTTAGAGAGGAGGAATTTGATATTATTGGTATATTTATTTTGCCATGCATCAGCTTAAGATTAAAATATTTTCCGGTATAGAACGTTTTTTCGGTGAAGATCATGTTAAGTAATGTTTTTGGGCAAAGGATGCACAAGAGGACTAGGGACATTCTTCAAGAGAGTACATTTGGTCAGTTCTGATATATCCATACAACATCCAATACACATCTCCAAACTGATTTTCAGTCAACACGTCTCCTTCTTGATCTTAATTAGTTTGTTTTCTCTCTTGATTTTCCAGGGACAGTCCGAACGTGAAATACAACGCTGCTTACAGACTCCCACGAGAGGTCAGTTTAACCTTTGAATGTGTGTGTGATTATTTGACAAATCTGCTTTTAACAAAAGCTTTTCTCAACAGGATGTGACATACTTTACCCTGAATAGCGCCGAAGGGGTTGTGAAACTATTCAAAGAAGAACTTCTGCAAGAACACATGTCCGAAGATGAAGAGGAAGATGAGGAGCATTGGTCAGATCTTGGTAGGATGCTATCTGTGCAGTCATTGCTAACTAGTATAATGGTTGCAATAGTTTTAAAGTGGTTCTAAAGATCTTGTTGAATTTATCCAGATATCCTCGATGACGAGGTGTCCGAGTCTGTGTACAGAGACCGTGATCTTATGCTGGATTTGGAGTCCGTTATTGAACTCACTTCAGACACTTTTCAAACAGCTGTCACACAGAATGATATCACAGTGGTGCTGTTCTATTTTAAATGTGAGTTTAACTTTTTGTATTATTATATTTGATGTATAAGAAGAGTCTACCCTGATATATCCACTTTTGTCCTCTAGGGGATGCTGTCTGTATGGCTTTCATTCAGTCGTATATAGAGGTGGCAGATGCACTTGAAGGTAAAAGCATTTCTGTGATGAACAAAATTGCCAGAGAATGTAGAAAATCTGTAAATCGAGTTACATTGTGCCTTTTTTCTTTATTGATTCATTTGATGGAATCCATTTTCAGATATATTAAAGAAAAGTCATTCTTGGTCTCTACATAATAAATAGTTTTGCTTTTACGCTGGCTTCAAAAAGTATTTGGACACTTAAAACATTGCATTAGTTAATAAAATAGAAAACTAAGTGGAATGTGCAAACAAATAATTTTACTCCGGACTAACATCCCTTTTCTGAACCATTTTTGTAACGATTTTTAAAAGGCTGGTCTGAGATTTTTTTGTTTATATATCAAGTTATTTCCTCTATCCCTTATTTTCTCATCTTTTGTTAAATAATTAATTTTAATGTACTTAAACTTAAAAACTGTCATTATTTATTCACCTTTATGTCAGCCTGTATGACTTTATATTTTGCAGGGAAAAAATATTTTTAAACATGAACCCCACTCACTTTCATTAAAGGGACAAAAACAACTCAGACATTTATTTAAATATTTTTCATATTCCACAAAAAGTCATACAGGTTATATACAAGTCATACAGGTCATACAGCATACATGCATATATATATGAAGAGCTCTTTTCCAAAACGCTATAAATCCATTTTAATAGTTTTCATGAAAATGACATTTTTTTTACCTAGACCCATACATACATACAGGAACGCCAAAGGCTACAGCTTTTAGCGTCAGTCGCTAGAGCGCCTGTTTGTGAGGTCAGGAGAGTGAAGTACATTTTAAACAAGGAAATATAGCGATTTGGCATGAAACATTGATGGAGCAGTGAATAGGTTCAGTACACAGCAAAATGGCATGACGAACTAAATTTGGCGTTTATCGCGTTTTGGAAAAGAGCTCTTCATATATACATACATACATACATACATACAGAGTTGGGTAGTAACTGATTACATGTAATCTGGATTACGTAATTAGATTCCAAAAATCAAGTACTTGTAATTAGGGGTCGACCGATATGTGTTTTTCAGGGCCGATACCGATTATTTCAGATCAAGTAGACCGATAACCGATATTTTGAACCGATATACGTGTCTAGTGTAAAAATGAAAATGAATGCCAAAGTTAATAATAACAAGAGCTCTGACAAAAAAACGTTCTTTAAATGCTTTTAAACATGTCTTTAATTCTGAAAACTGTTAATAACAACAACATTTCTGTTGGTTTTAATTTACAGTACAGTGCAAATGAAGGCATAAAACATTAATTTAATTTATCTTTTAATCAAATGAGAGTTAGACTTTATTTTTGGCAAACAAATGAGTTTACTATTAAAATTAAAACATGGAAGAAATAGCGATTGTGTGATTATTCTCAACAAAAGTTGTAATAATTGTTGTAGTTGTATTACGATACAGTAATATATTCGGCTAAACCGAACTTATATTTTGACAGGTTGCCATGAGGACCTTTTAAGTTTCTGTAGCCTATGTATATATGATATGACGATCGTTTTACTCAAATGAAACGGTCAAATGCTCATCAAGTGACTCTCCGAGCAGTTCTGGGGATGTTGTTCATGTATTTATGTCCTCATTTAGTGAGACGGCAGATGCTGAAAACACCGCGAGCATCACGCGCAGTATGTGTGTGCAGTAAATGAAACCGCACGTCTGTGTCATTCATTAACAGAGATGCAGAACATGCAGGATTCATATTTAAATAGTGTTTTTTGCGGCTTAATATTTATAGATACTAGTCCATGCGCGAGTCGATTTAAGTGTACTGACCTACTTTTGATTAATTCATCCAAACTTGACAAATTCCGACATTCCGCGTTATATTATACGGTAAATTCCATTATATGACTGCATTCCGATTCCGCCGCATTTCGCATCGCGGACATCATAGGTTATATTGAGGTGTTTTGCAACTGCAGTGTAGTGGATTGTGATTTATTGCAATCGTATTGTACCTTTGAGAGACAACTGATATGTGATCACTGAGGCAGCTCCAGTTAGCAAGTGCTTTCGGTTTGAGACTGCTTTCAGTTTTCTGCGTTGATTGGTCGGACTCGTGACTCTCTACATATCAGATGAGCGGTGGGCGGAGATTGCTCTAGGCCACAGAGTGCTGAGCTCAGACAGGCTGCATCGAGCCAAATAGTGCATTTAAACATTAAATAATTTCACCTGTATTATTTATTCACCAATAAATAATGTCACCTGTAAATAGTATGTTTGTTTGCATAAAAAAAAAAAAAAAATTATCGTCAAATCTGTTTTGAAAATGGCCGATATCGATAATCGGTAAAATGCTTAATATCGGCGCCGATAATCGGTCGACCCCTACTTGTAATTAGAGTAAGTTACATTTTAAAATACTCGTAATCAGACTACAGTTACTTTTTTATGGATTAAATGATTACGTATTATTATCGCAATAGCAATAAATTATTCATAATCCATTGATTCTCCCTAATTTCTTTTTTTTATCTTTTACATTTTCATTTCTAAAATAACCTACCGATTATATACATATTATATATGTATGTATAGTCCAGTTTTATGGACATTCACACATAGACTAGTCATTAGTCAAGTGGCGACAGCATCTAACCACTGCATTTACAAAAATTATTTCAGGTTTAAGAAGGGTTTCAACATTGCATCAACTACTGACAATTTGAATTATTACTCTGTATGTTTTTTAACCATGTATCATTAATTATAACTTATTAAAATGCACATATTCATGTTTTTTCTTAGTTACATGTAATGCAGGCATTCCAAACTGTTTGTCATCTAAATCTTATTCACCAAATATATTTACTTTTGTACCCCTGATATCACACCTCTGGTGTGACTTTAAATAGAGACCTTGAGCCAAAAATTCATCACCAAACACCAATGACTTGTACTTTTATTATATGGACAAAAGTACTGGGACACCCCCTTCTTTAGAAGAGAAAAGGCACTTCCAAACTGTGGCAACAAATAAATGAATGTACTTAAAAATGCATTTCCACCTCTGTTGCAACAGTTTTGAAGTGTATGAAATGACTGTATCCATATGTACCCATATGTCATTGGTGTTTGGTGTTAAACGCACATCTCTCAGTTTTTGCTCTGTCTCTTTCTTTATCATGTTCAGGTATGAATGGGGTAGAGTTGGCGGCAGTAAACTGTGGAGAATGGACTGACATTTGCAGTGATCAGAACGTCACTTCCTTCCCCACTGTTCTGATCTACCGGCCCATGGCTGCTGCTCAGCTCTATAGGGGGATGCTGGGAACCAAGAGCCTACACAGGTTCATACTACTGTGAGTATTATGTCCTCTTTCCCACACAAGGTCAAATCATCAGCGTGTGATTTAGTCTCCGTCACTCAGGATTAACCTGAAAGTGGGCCGTCTTCTTTAAATTAGAGGCCTGGTGATTGAAGAGCGCATTTGTAGTTTGTGCCTCCACACTGTGCTTCTTTTATATGTTCTCATATGGCTGAGAGCTGATAAAGGCAATTGTAGTGTTTTATCTGTAGAGCACCATCAAAATAAATTAATAGAAGCTCCCAAGACAACAGTGCAGTAATCGTAAATGCGCTGCCTAGATTCCCACACAGAAAGCCAAGTCTTTAATCACGATATCTCAGTTGAACATTTCACACTTAATGTTTATTAATGAGTTACTTTTGTTGTTGCAGGAGTCTGGTCTCCAATCTTTACCTTCTCTCCTCCTCTGCTGAGGTGAGGTCGTTCTTGGAGGGAGATTTGTACAGTCAACATGTATATCTGACCCCTGTCAGAGTGCTGGGCCTTTTCAGTTCAACACATGACATGGGTAAGCCAACTTTCCCAGGAATCACTGCTATGTGATAGATGGAGGATATGTACATGTATAAACCTAAAAGGAGTAGTTCACTCAAAAATGATTGACTGTCATGTTATAACCCCATATTGTGTTTTCTTCTGTGAGAGACTTTTTTTAGAAAACACATTTATTAGATTTTTAATTTTACCAGGAATTTGTTTAAATTTTCATCAAATAGTAAATTGAAAGACCTTATATTCACTGCCATTCGAAAGTGTGGATTCTTTTATTCAGCAAGGATCCATAAAGTAAAAAAATGAGAGTAAAGACATTCATATTGTTAAAATAGTTTTAAAGGGTTACTCCACCCCAAAATGAAAATTGTCATTATTCACGTACCCCCATGTCGTTCCAACTCCATAAAAGCTTTATTCGTCTTCAGAACACAATTTAAGATATTTTGTATAAAAACCGGGAGACTGCCAAGTAAATTAGACTGTCAAGATCCAGAAAAGTATGAAAAGCATCGCCAGAATACTCCATCTGCCATCAGTGGTTCAATCTGACTGTTATGAGGCAGTTGCGTTGAGGCAGATACAGAAGAGCGTACGCTGCTTGCTTTCGGTGCATAATCTGCAAAATGGCGCTACAGTGACGAGGAGAGACAAAGAGACGAATTTGGAAAAAAAGTCGTTATTTTTATTTTCTTTGCATACAAAAAGTATTCTCGTCGCTGATGCCAGATGGAGTATCCTGACGATGCTTTCCATATTTTTCTGGATCTTGACCGTGTTACTTACTTGGCAGTCAATGGGACAGTCACAAGCCTCCTGGTTTTTTATCGAAAATATCTTAAATTGTGTTCCGAAGACGAACAAAGCTTTTACGGAGTTGGAACGACATGCGGGTAAGTGAATAATGACAACATTTTCATTTTGGGGTGGAGTAACCCTTTAATTTAACTTTTGACATTTATATTCACCAGAATTATGAATAAAAAAATGCATAATTTCCACAAAAATATTAAACAGCACAACTGTTTTCAATGTTGATAATAATAAGAAATGTTTCTTGAGCACCAAATCATACAATTAGAATGATTTCTGGAGGATCATGTGACACTGAAAACTGCTCTTTGTAAAGATGCTGAAACTTCAGCTTTGCATCACAGGAATAAAGTACATTTTAAAATATATTCAAATTGAAAACAATTATTTTAAATATTAATATTACTGTTTTTACAGTATTTTATTTTTCCATTGTTTACAGTAAATAAATGCAGTCTTGGTGAGAATAAGAGACTTATTTTTTGGTAGAAAATCTTACCAAACCTTTGAATATTAGTGTAGTTTTTATTGTAATATTATAAGAAAATAATGTTAAACTACTTTGATCTGGCTATAAAATAGCCTTTGATTCTCTTGTGGCACTAAAAATAAAAGATTCTTCTGTGAAATGCACAAGAGCTGTTCTGCAGAATGAGCTGAGCTTCTGTTTTCCATTAAGTGAAAGTGGATGCTGATCTCTAAGCCTGAGCACTAGAAGAACTAATAAAAAGAGTAAATGTGCTCATTTAACCTTCTGAAAAATTCCAGCATTAGAAACAGTGAGGGTTTACATCAAAATATTAAAAGGTAGTTTGTCCAAAAATGTCCTTATGTCATCCCACACATTCGTGAATTTCCACCTTGTGTGGAACACGGAAGAAGATATTTTAAAGAAATTAGTTCGAACAGGTTTGGAATGACAGGAGGGTGAGTAAATAATAACAGAATTATATTTTTGATTGAACTACCCCTTTAAAACCACAGCAGCCAGTTTAATTCTGATGGTCAGGAGGATGCAGAAAATGGACATGTAAATACCAAATTACCACTGTTATTGACTTTGACATTGTAAGTGGACTGCAGGGAACAAACAAAACACACTACATGACCTCTTCAAATGTTATACAGCTTGTGAAATCACATTTTTTTTTATATTATGGAAATCAAAATGTATTTTATGGGTGCAGCTTGTATTGCATAGCTTGTTACATATGCACAAGAATCTGTCAATCATGTGCTTCATGTCTTAGGTATAACTTCATTTGAAGAAGCTGCACGACTCCTCAGAGGAGAGACAATTCTTGGGCAGTTTGCCCACAAAGATGCAGAGCAATGGTATCTGACAGTTTCACCATAACTATTTTGATGATCTAATATACTTGAGATTATATCTTGCATTCAAAGAGTGTAAGTGTCTTAACAAGATGATACATGTGTGGACTTCCGTGTGATGTAAGAGAGCATTCCAGCTGTCTTCTCTGTATTTGTTCAGGGTGGAGGGCCTGTCAGTAAACCTGCCTGCTCTACTGGTGTCCCGCGGCCCAGGAGTTTCTTATGAGGTCTGTTCTCTCCCGTCATCCTCACCAACAGAACTTGTCTCACTTATTCAACAAGTGGAACTGGATCGTTTTGTAAGTTGTTTTGAGAAATAGTTGCAAATGTACCACATGCTTCACAGTTGCTCAATGGTACTTTATATTGGAATCACATGTGTTTTACTGGAATTTAAGTATCATGAATTGACTGGCTTTACACATTGATGTAGTTAAGGGTTGTTATTGTACACTAAAACAAACTATTACATTTGTTTTCATTAATAGTAAAATTCGTTTTACATATATTAACAATTTGTTGAAAACACTGAAATAAAATACATTTCATTTGAATGTCAAAAGTTATCCAAAACTGAAATAAAAATAAATTAAATCTAAATAAAAATGTGTACAATAATATTACAAATTTAAAAAGCTAATAACAAAATAAAAATGAAAACTTAAAATATTAAAATAAAACATAATAAAAAAATTACTATTAATAAATAATCTAATAGTACATACATATATATAATACAAAAAATAGGTAAGCTTAACTTATTTATATGAAATGTGATATGAAGGACTTCTTTTTTGAGACAACCCAGAAAAACGTTTACAATTTAAAGAATCTCTTATAGACTTTTGTAAAATTATTGTATTAAATATTTGTTTTTATTGTAATGATTTATTTTACTGTTGAATGTTGAATCTGTATCTGCCATGTAATAGCTTGTGAAGCTGATATGGCAATGCATTTAAATTGACAAAAACAACAACAACATGTAAAAAATAGGAAAGTGAAACAATTCATCCCTACACATTTGGTGGGAAAATACGCTCCTTCTGAAAATGCCATCTTATTTCAATTAAAAGTCGTATATTTTTCCTTTGCAAAAAACTCACTAATAAAAATAAAATATGTTGTGTTTTGCATTAAAGCCTGAACTGACTGTGGAGAATCTTCCATGGTATTTGGAGCTTGGGAAACCTTTGCTGCTGCTTTTTATCGGAAAGGAGGACAGTCCAGAGAATACGAAGGCTTTAGCTGAGATAAAGCGGCCGCTGAGCTCTGGACAGCTGGATTCCTTCCTGACATGTTATATCCATCTGTGAGGAACATGATCTGTTAGACTCATTAATCAAAATGCATTCACTTTAAGAAAACCCTTTGTTAATTGTCGTATATGGCATTTCATTGTTTTAGAGGTCGGACACCTGTCGGGAGGTCTATCCTAGAAAAATATCTTGGCTTTGTACCTCCACTTCCTGTTTTGGTGATGTCACGGTTAAAAACTGGAGGAGAGGTGTTCCTTTTCCCCCCAGAGCGCCCCCTAATGGCTAAGAGCGTCTTGCAGTGGGTTCACGATGTGGAAAGCGGACAGGAACAACCAGCAGGTGAGTCCCTGTAGCTTTTAATTAAAGGATCTCGATCCAAATAACAACAGTTTGGTTCAGATTTCAGCCCTAGCCAGGTGCAACAAAATGAATGAAAAAAACAAACAGTCAAGCTTTCATCAATATAAGTAACATTCCACAAAGTAGCGCAATGACCATATTCCAAATATCAAAATATTTCCATACCTAAAATACTTTACTGTCACCGTTATGCAGATTGATGATAAACACAGCTACAAGGCTTCCTACCAGTGTCATCCTTCACAAAACCTAGCATCTACAGTTTTATCGAAGGTAGAATGGAAAATGTTTCAATACAAGCATTTCAGTCAAATGTAATTTATGCAAATTTTGTGATCAGTTATTTTTTTTATGAGGATGGATGAAGATCAGATATTTATTAAATTTCATATGCCAGTGAGATGCAGAGCAAATACAATTGTCTACACATCATCTCTTTATTCATGAAGCATTAGTGTAATTATAATAAAATGTCCTTTGTATTGCTGTTAAAAGAGTCATATTAGTATATGTGCTGGTTTTATGTCTCTTGGTGCAACAAAACATATAATGTTACAATAGATTTCTGTTACTCAAATGGATTTCATTATTGGCTGTTTTGTTATATGAGCACTCATGTAATATTAGATTAATTTTGGGATATTTTTATGTAATGGGCGAAGTAAATTCACATTCCATCACATGGGTTTGTCCTTCTCTTTTCTGTGTGACCAGAGAAAGGATTCAGTCTCTCAACACTAGAAAGATTCTACTTTTAATTTATTTTGCATTTCACATAGAAATTTGTCCCTCTGTGTTGTCTCCACATTAAAGTTTAGATGCAGCAGGACTTTCCCTCATTGTGTTCATGGGAGCGATGAGTGACAATTTCATTTTCCTTCAGAATTTCCTGTCATTATAAATATAATATTTACTATTAATTATTTAATTTACCCTATATTAATTGATTTACACACTTCATTTTAATGTCCAATTCTTACCATTAGCTAACTATTAACTATGACATTTGCCTCAATAAATTCCTAATTTGCTGCATAAAAATAGTTAATAAGGCATTAAAATATGTGATTTACAACAAACTACTAATATTTGAATTACATTTTGTGAATGCATCCTGAAAATAAAGTGTTACCAAACTACCATTGAAAAGTTTTGGAATGGAAATATTTTTTTTAAATATGTTTTAAAGTCTCTTATGCTCACCAAGGCTGCATTTATTGGATGCAAAATGCAGTAAAAGTGTAATATTGTGGGAAATTATTACTATTTAAAATAACCATTTTCTGTTTCAATACATTTTAAATAATAATTTATTCCTGTGATTCAAAGCTGATTTTTCAGCATCATTACTCCAGTCTTCAGTGTCACATGATCCTTCAGAAATCATTCTAATATACTGATTTGCTGCTCAAGAAACATTTTAAGTATTATCTGAAATCAGTTGTGCTGTTTAATATTTTGAACTTCTTAAACTTTTGAATGGTGTATTTTATACTTTATATGTTGCTTATGCAAGACTTCTGAGGTATTCTGAGCGGTTGGATGATTGCTTAGTGGTTATTTATTAGTTGAAAGAGTCTTTTATTTCAGGTCTCTAGATATGGCTTATGTTCCTTTGACATTTTTCGCCTGTTTTATGGTCCTCCAGCTAAATCATATGCCAGATTGTTTGGAAAAGTACTATAATATCACACTTCTTGTCAACAAACTGCATGATTTGAGGGATGGGAAAAACCTCTAACGGTAAACCCTCTAACCGTAAGTATGAGCAAGAGTAATAGCGATGCTTGTCTTAGCAAACACCACTAAACTGTGTTTGAAACCAACATCATTCTGACTTCCAAAATAATTCCAAGGACCCAGATGTCCGCTTTTCCTGTAATTTGAGCAACCAGCATTGTTTGGTCGGTTACTATGCATTTCGTCAGAGCTGATTAATCCCACCACACCACAGACATTAGACTCTCCGCATCAGTGACTTATGAGAAGAGTGCTAGTGATAGTCTATCAGTCACTGTCTTCCAGTGTTTTACAGATACATCTTTTGATCCATTTTCCCTGAGTGTGATACGAGCTGATGTTTTGATCAAAAACCTTGCGCTTCAGTAAGGAGAGTGCCATTAAATTGATCAAAGGTGACAGCAAAACATTTATAATGTTACAAAAGATTTCTGTTTCAAATGAATGCTGATTATTGCATTGATAATAATGTTTATTGAGCACCAAACCTGCATATTAGATTAATTTCTGAAGGATCATGTCACACTGAAGACTGAAGAAAGTTCAGCTTCCATCACAGGATATCTATCTCTATCTCTGATCAAGTAAAATAGAGTTTAAAGTTCATTTGGAATATTAACAACTTGAAAAGCTTCTGGACTCTTCAATTTATGCTTTTTTGAGGCCTCAAGGGTGCACAGGTTTTTACCAGTGTGCTGGAAAAAATAGCATCTATATCCATGAAATAGCCTGCAATTATTTTTTTGGGATAAAAGGAAATTCTGAGAAGATCTACACTTATTTTCCACCGCTTCAGTGGTGTATTTATGCCTATTTCAGTGAAGACTGCGAGCCAATATTTAATCACTTAATCACACTTGTGTGCGTCATATTGCTGTAGTATTGATTTCCACAACACTATACAACTATTTTGAATACATTTTTGTGAATGCATGACTATTATTTAAGCAACGAAAACTAATTTGAATTCTCACTACCAGTCAAAAGTTTAGGGATGTTCAACAAGGCTGCATTTATTTGAAACACGGTAAAAGTAGTAATTTGAGGACAGTTTCAAATAACTCTTCTATTTGAATATATTTTTAAATGTCATTTATTTCTGTGAATGCAAAGCTAAATTTGCACATGATCCTTCATAAATTAAATTATTATCAAGACTGTTAAATTACTGGTAATGTGTCTGTTATTCCTCCTTCCTTGATTGTTTGTTCTAATGTTTTTTGTTTATATTTAAAAGATAAATGAACAAATTTGATCACAAAAAAACACAATCTTACTGATCACAAACGTTTAAACAGTAGTGTATTTGTGACCCATAGAAAGTCTAGAGATCTATTGTTTGTCCATTTAATGTATTTTTTTTGGACTGTGTATGATGAATTTAGAGTTGTTTTAAAAATATAAAAGTATAATCAAATTAATGAGAAATATTTTCATTCATTAATAGTTTTATTATAGCATTGCTGTGATGTTGTCTGTGTGCACGATTCCTTGTGTTTTCACAGGAATTATAGTAGATCAGTTTACATAGTTTCCACACCAACACATCTGGAATGACTTGTCACTGCCCATTAGTAAACTCCTCTACTTTAGATTTCCATGTATCAAGCATCATTTACTCATTTAAGTGCTGTTTTGAGGTCATAAGTAACATGTACACAAAGTAATTAGTGTTTACTCAACAAGTTACACTAGCTGTTCTTCATCAACCTTTGTGGAACAATGAGTTTGACAGACGTCACGAACAACAACATTCTGCTTTTTTTCCTCTGTGTTCTTTTAGGCTTGATCCCAGATGGGAAATGGGACCCTCCTGTGCCATTCTTTGACTTTCTGGCAATAATGGACCAAGAAGTGCCGACTTACGCGGCTCAGAGGGCTCCTAAAATGAAGACTGGGGGCAGGGAAGACCACAGAGAGCAGAAGCATGTGACCCCAAACCAAAGACAAACCCCACATCCATCACCAACCCCCCAAGCACCTCGCCAGCACTCTGAACTATAAACTCAAGTCCTCTCATGGCACAGAAGGTTATGTAAGCAATTCACATGACTGCTCGACATCTGTTAGATTTCACATTACGTGTGACGTTTACATCTTCAGTGCTATTTGCTGAAATATGTGTGTATATCAGTACGTCGGTATCACACATTTCCCCACTTATTTTTCACAAATCAAATGGACTTTTCCTAAATTAAATCAAGCTAGTTTACATTTTAGTGCTGTAACTTTATACACGCAGAATGTGATATTTAAAGCCTGAAAGAGATCTACAAGAATGCATTTATTTATCCAAAGCATTTATGTAAAGGTTTTTTGAGATACTGTATTATTCTGATTTACACAGAGCCTGTTTGGTAATGTTTTTTTTCATATCTTCACATATGGATGACATTTGTAAATTCGTACACTGTCTGTTCTTTCAGATATGGAAGAACAGCAGCTGAGTTTTTTTACTATATCGTGCTACTTTTATGATGGAAAAACTAACGTCAAACCTAAGAGAGGCTGCATCTTTGGTTGATTGCATTGTTAAAGTTAATTAGCGTCACATTTAACAAGGGAACAACTACTTTTTAATTCAAACCAAAGCTACTAAGTGAGCCAACCCCCCCCTTCCCCCCACCCTCTTTTTTTGTTGTGCTGCCGGGATCTGTATCCAGTATTTAAACTCTAATGCAGATGTTTTTTTACTATGAAATGCGATCCCAATACGTGGTGGGATGCACATACGTTTAACCATGAGCAGAGATACACTCACCCATGTGAAGGTCATTATATAGGATAAGCCTGCATGGAAACTCTATAGCATACAGTCCTAGACCTCTGTTTACAGTATCTGTGCTATGTCCTCTCATGAGATCTCTGACTTCTATAATAAACATCATGGTGATTCTAATACAATGTCATTATAATATAATGATTTGCTTCCCAAGAAAAAGCTCTAGAAACTTTCTTATTATTATCAATGTTGAAAACAGTGGTGCTGCTTAATGTTTTTGTGAAAATGGTGACACTTTTTCCAGGATTCTTTGATTTCGACTGAAAAAAAAGACCCCAAACTGTCAAATGGTAATGTGTGTGTGTCTGTGTGTGTGTTTCTGTGTAGTATTCATGAAAGCAGTCGCTTTGTCTTTGTCTGTTTCCGGCTGTCCAGTTTTAGTGAAATCTTAAAAATTGAACTTGTTGCCGTCTCATCATGACATAGCGATGGCCATTAGTGAAATCGTCTCGCAGCGTCTGGCAAGAAATGACTTCAGACGTTAGCTGGCAGTGCAGTTACTAAGGAAATACACTAGGGACCAATCATATCGTTTTATTGATTTTGACTAGAAGCTCTTATGGTCCCATCGATCTTCAGACAAATTCTTGAGAACTTAGATGAAATCCACACTAACCAACTGCTTATTAGATTTCCAGATAGTCACATGGTGTACATGTAATTTAGATTATAAAAATCAATGCAAAGCTTTTATGTAAGGTCAAGCTACCTGTTAGTTAGGATGGTTAAGTTTTATTCATTTACTCGTGCCTAGAACACATGTCCATTTTAAAGAGTATATTGGCTGTGGTGCATCCTTCTCTTCAATCTCCTGACAGGAAACGAACAAAAAGCATGTTTTTAAAATCTAAAAATGTAAAGGATGTGCTGAATTTCCTGGTAATATAGAGTAATGGGTCTGTAATGGTTTTTCTGTGGTTTGCACTGTAAATTATGAAGCAGGTGGTTAAGTTTTGAAGAGTACGTTGACGATTGAGGCTTTTTGTCTGGAAGTACGCCTTTGACTGGTCAGCTTTTAAGCATATTTACAGCTGGCAATTTTAGCTGTCAATCAGGACTGTGTATACGAAAATTTGCTCTGTCTAAAATCATGTATTGTAATAGTTTATACTGTATTTTGTGAATTGTTTCGTAAACATAACACATCTGCCATCTTGGCATTTAACTTGGACCCTTATGTTTTTTGACCTGTAGCAAAAACCACAGAAATTATTGACTGAATTTTGCTGAACCACAAAGAACAACATTCTCTGAACCTACTTTAGCCATTTCAAACCGGACTCCTCAGTTCTCTGGCCTGTTTAATAACGTAATAGGAGTGGAAGGGGTTAAAGCCCGAATTGAATCACCCAAACCTTGACCCTCAAGGTGGTGATGGGGATGTCTGTCATTTCACAAGCCAAGTATATTATTCTCATACATGTTTTTGTTCAGATGTATCATTGCACTAGCTTTAACAGACTATCTGACCCCAAAAGGTTGAAATCTTCCAGTCTAGCAAGTTGTTGCTGCAGATTGATTTTTACCAACAGAAGTAGGTGGAGTTTTACAATGACTGCTGTGTGTGCGTGACTTAAATGCAAATGAGCCCTCTTTCCAGAAAAGGGGACAGCTTGTGCGTCAGTTACACGGGCAACAACAAACAACACTTTTTTATTCTGCATTTTAAAGTACAGTTTTTTGGAGCTCGCGCACAGAAAGCTGTCAGACATTGCATTGTGTGAGTATTAAAGTGATAGTTCAGAAAAACATTTAAATTCTCTCATTTATTCACACTCATACACCTGTATGAGGTTCGTTCTTCTATTGAACATTAAAAAAGGTATTTATTTTGAAGACTGTTTGTAACCAAACAGTTGACCATAGCCATTTGACGTCCATCGTATAACTACTATGAAGGTCTATTTATGGCTACTTGCTTGGTTGGCTTATTGGCTCAACTGCTTGGTGACCAACATTTTTCAAAATATCTTCTGTTGTGTTTATTTTTTAGGGTAACTATCTGAATTTTTAGCAACCATTTACTCTAGTTATCAGTGTCACATGATCCTTCAGAAGTCATTCATTTAAAATAGACATTTTATAACATGTTAAATGTCTTTATTTGCTTAAAAAAAGATCCAACAACTTTTTACTGTAGCTGTAGTCAAATAAAAAAAATTTGTTGAGTAAGCATAAAATTGCTGTCTGTTTTCATGATTTAGCAATCAAACATGACCCTGACCCAATGAATAAATTGCTATTTCCACTTCATCTGAGTTCTGTTTTTCTAGATGCCTATAGGCTCTGAAGAAATCAAGGATGACTGTTTTCAAGGCTGAAGGACAGACACAGTCATTTTATTGACAAAACCACCCTCTAAGCCTTTATAATGAATTTGACATTTAACATTTTGTAATTAACGCTCAGCGCTAATGCCTTAACATAAAATCTTAACATAAAGTTTTAACATGTGTCATTGCTGCCACGTTTTCAACAAAATGAACAACCCTTTTTTAAATTGGACGTTCCACCACAGCATGAATGTCCTCCATTTTAATGGGTTTAAGGTCTGATAATGTGGCTTATTTAAGATATAACCGATGACAGAAATATGCAGTTGTGAGTTGTCATAGCATGGCTTGTTTGGGGGGAAAGTCTGAAGCAGAAGTTGTTTTTTCTTTCATTTCGTTTATTTTATTTTGGCGCAAAAGTCGAGCCAGCGGATTGCAAAATGTTAGTAAATGTACAAGCTGCTACAAGAAAACCAGACCGACTAGTTTACACTTTCATTTCAATTTCATCGGACTAGTATTTTAGCACTGAAAGACCAAGAATGGTTTCCTTTACAGAATAAAGTTGTTTACAAGATACACCGATGCTGAAGCATGATGACTTGTACAGAATTGACCTCTTCTTAAGAGCTCGGATGAACCAAAAGTGCATTATTTCATAAAGTCAAGGAAAGTACTTCACGTTAATAAGATGTCACGTGTGAAATTCATGTTCTTTGAGTCACAACCGAATGAGGATATTCTAAATCATGAGAACAGACATGAATGAGGATATTCGCTCTTGCAACAGGATTCATGTGCAATACGGTGATTTTTGTGGGCTATTGTGATTTTTAAAGCACAGTTCACCTTAAAAAAATGATAAAATAAAATTACTCTTGTCTAATCCTGTATGACTTTTTCCATATAATGAAACTGAATAGGGACAAAGTCTTATAGCAGCATAATCATTACAATTTCTGTCTTTTCCTCATGCAAAGCTATTGGATTCATTCCTGGTTTCGATGTAGATGCAAGTAAAAACATGTTAGATGAACTCTCCTCTGACATTACACAGACAGGTTTAACTAAGAACAGTTTTATTTAGATAACAGCCAGGTGTGTCTTCCACAATAAAACCCTTCATCTTTAATCCACATCTCCTTAGGAAGTTTGTCATCAAGATTGAATTGATATTCACTAATTCAATTTGCATGTTGATGATATTAAATAATGATACTTGGGACTAATATGATCAGAGAGGAAGGGTGAACAGCAGATGAGTAACAGAATGCCATAATCACTTCACAATAAATATAAATGCATGCTGGAAAATGCAGATGTGCAAATCAATAACAGTAATTATATAGCATCTGTTATGTGATCTTGTGATAAGTTGCTGCAAAAAAATCAGCACAGGTTGTGTGACTATTATGTATTTATTCTGAAAAAGTCTACAGTTTCTCACACACCTAAATGAATGGTCTATTGGCTGAAAATACAAAATACAAATATAAAAGGATTTCAGGAACTGAGGAGAGTCATTTGGTTTGGAAGATTGCACATTAAATATTACACAAATATGAGTAGCATGTGGGATTTATATTTGTATACTTCTGAAAATGTTAAAATATTTAAAGACAAAATCAAACTTGTGCTCAGTGTGTATCTGCAGCCACTGAATGACTTGTCAGGAGAGAAATCTTGATATTTTAATGCTTCAGCTTGGAATAAAACATCCGCACAACTCAGACATAAAACTGCATGCATGTCCTTGAGCGAAACTTTCCATCTAGCGGATGAAATCCTATAAATCATCCGTGGAGAAATGAACTTTGCCCAATGCTTGACGCTTTAGATTGTATCTTGTGCTGAATTTTAGCCCACATCTATCACAGATGAAATATAGGCCTGATATGCGGCACTGTAGCGGATGTAGGCATTAATCTCTGGATCTTTTGCAACTGTATGGACCGTTGAATCTCATTTGCCATTTACATGTTTCATGCTTGGCTGTGCACAAGCTGCAACGAGATACAATTCTTTGTAACTGGCTAATATTCAATATCTTAGGTCACAGAAGGTTTAAATGTTCTGGTTATCATTAGTATTATCTGTTTATTGTTTCTTTCTGAATCAAATCAATCTATTTAGTGGATTTAGTTACATATATTTATTTAGTTGAAATGTTGTTAATGTATTTTGGATAAGATTTGTACAGTTTTAATTCATATGCAATTATCTTTCTGCTTTAAAGGGGACCTATTGTGCAAACATCAATTTTTCAAGGTGTTTGAACACAGTTGTGTGGCCGCAGTGTGTGAAAACAACCAGCATATAATGTTAAAAATCCACCAACTCATTTTTTATAAAACCAATAAATCATGAACCGTCTCTCTAAACGAGGTTTCAGGTTCTCCCTCTGTTCACGTCACCGAGGGGAAAAAGTCCCACCCATTTGTGACGCTCTCTGCCCTATTAGCATAAACACAGCCCTGAGTGAGAAGCTGCACTCCGCCATTACTGGAGATAAACACAATGTCAATGCTAAAGAGGCATTACAAGCATTGTGTTTTGGGATGCACTAATAAACATAGGAGTCGCCATAAATTCCCCCATCTGAGCCGAGGACACTGTTGTTAAATTTCATTTTCGAAGGAAATATCCCCTAAATGTTTAGAATCAATACCAAAGCTTTGTGTGCGAACATCAGCTCCAAACAAAGTAAGTATCACAGGTTTGTTTTCCAAATCGCCGTTCTGAAAGAGCTTGTTGGCACTCTGTAAGGCTAACTGCTAAAGCTATCATTGTCTCTGCCTGTTTCCACTGACGCTGCCTTCAAGTGCTATCAGAATGATCGTGAATAAGAATGTGGTAGTTCAAAGTTACAAATGAAAGCAATGTGAGTCGATCGCTTGAAGTTGTGGGAAGTGGGACTGATAAAGTTTGTGATAGCATGAGACCAGCTATGTTGTTATTTTTATCCCGCCGTGCTCTCCATCTGTGTAATTCATAAACGCGAATTTATTATGCACATTATAATCAGATGACTGACTTTGAAACCGAGTACATTTTCTGTAAAGATAACAGGCTTGTATTAATAGTGGAATTTTTATGCTTTAAGCTCCGCCCTCTTCTCCGGGAGCAACAGCTCATTTGCATTTAAAGCAGCATACTCAAAATCAGCGCAAAATCATACCCTCAAAGTGGTAATTTTAACAAGCTATACAAATTTATATGTGGGGTATATTGAGCTAAAACTTCACATATAGGCTCTGGGGACATCGGGTTTTTATTTTACATATTGTAAAAAGAGGCATAATAGGTCCCCTTTAAGGAAGATTTACATTTTCAGCTGTAGTCAAAGACACTTTATCACAGAATCTCTAATATAGTTTATTGTGTGCGTTTATTCATTTATTTACATACACACTACAATTCCATAGTTTACTGTCAGTATAAAATGTAAAGATTGAAAGAATGGTCTTTAAGGCTGCATTTATTTAAATAAAAATACAGTTAAAACCATAATATTGTGGAACTAATTCATTTCTGTGTTGGCAAAAATGAACTTTCAAATCTTCAGAGTGACCTATTGTGACTTTTGATCAATTTAATGCATCTTTGCTGAATAAAAGTATATTTTTTGTATTTATTTGTTTAGAAAATCGTACTGACCCTGAACTTTGAATGGCAGTAGTTTTAAATATTTACTTACATTTCTTCAAAGCTAAAATATCTATATAAACAAATTCAAACTGTATAAACCCTATTCTGAATCTACCCACAAATCCTGTCAACATGTGTTAAGGGAGTGATGTCTAACTTTTATGCCTATCTGGCATAAGCAAGCTTCAGGTGGTAGGTCCTTCTTCCGAATAAAACAAACATCGTCTGGACCATTTTCAGAGTACTGGGTGAGGAGAGACATCCGCTCTAGAGACCTCACAGGAAAAGAAAGCAGTTTCAAAGAATAAAACAAACCAAATAAAAGCATGCGCCTGCAATACTTCCTCCACGTGCAAGAAACTGACTGTTTGTGCTCAGCTGTTGATATCCCTGGAGACCGATGAAGATTGTAAGGGAGGTAGCCTGTTTACAAGGCCCAAGAGACTACTCCTGATGTCTAAGTCAAATGTGAACCTTTTTCACATGGGAACTGTGTTGTGCCTTTCAAAGCTAACCAGTATAGAAGACAGTCACATTTAATATTAGCTTTAACTCAAAACACAGGCTAATAGTAAATGTCCATTTCTAGCTACATCCCAATTTGTGTACTTATCATGCACACTTATTCTATCTTGTTTTGTAGCATAAATAGTGTGTTCAGAGTAATAATTCTAAAAAGTAAAAGTGCACTTTAAATACCTGGATGATGCACAAAAAATAAAGTGTGAAAGTTGGACACTTCAACTGTGCACTCAACTGTCGCAGCTTTATTTATATAGTAAAGGAGGAGGGGCTATCAGTCTGTGATTATGAATGATACAATACCTTAAATAATTCATACACTAAACGTTTGAGTACGCATAAACAGTGTATAAGTGCATAGATAATGCATCATTTAGGACGCAGTTACAATCTCCTACGTTTGTTGCATATAACTCTGTGTGTAATTCCCTGAACATATATGCGCGCAGCTTGTTGTCTGCTGCTAAGCATAGCCATAATGTTCGAACACCACATCGTTTCACACTGTACAAATTTAACACCACTATGCGGTGCCAACCCTGCTCCAGAGAAGGGTTTCATAACCCCCTTCTAAATTCCTAGTCTGAAACGTTAAGCACTAGATTTCTGTTAGATACTTATAGTAGTGGGTTAATTCACCTTTTGGTGACAGCTCTGCACACTGGATTCAGTTTCAGACATTCCCCGTTCATCCCAGAGCTTACATTTTATTCAGTGGCTGGTAGACGCTCCAGACTTCAAGCCAATTGTGTACAGAGGCCAGTGTGCCATCAGGCCTTTGTGAGTTTTAGCTCTTAGTCTAGTTCCATCTTACTGTAGAAAGGTCAGAGACCGTTAAAAATAACAATAGATTGTGTATTATTACTGGACACACGACACCCGTAGGGACAGGGTAAGGGTCATCATCCATATGTTGTGCATAGTAACAGTAGGAGTCTTGACGTATTGTTTAGTCATATACAGTCACAAGACATGAGTAATGACCGTGACGGCAATGTTTAGATCTCTATGAAGAAACACTATACAGACAGTTGATGACGTGCCCAGCGGAAATTGAGCCGAAGTTGGTTCATTTTCTTGCATCTGTGATATAACAAGGATTAAGTGCATGAGCAAAAAGTCTCTCTTGCATATGAGAGCAATTATAGTTAAATAAGTCAGAAAGGAAAACTAAAGTAATATATTGCAATATAAGAATGCAAATAATTGCATGTGCTTTTAATTTTGGAAATATACAGTGACTCCAATATAGTCAATTGAATTTCAATGCTAGTTTATTCCCTCATAAGGGATTTCAGTGCACCCGTTTTGCACTCTTTTCTTAATTATATTTTATTTATTCATTTATTTTTTTGCTTTATATTGAAGTTGACCTGGTTGATTTTTCACAAGTCTTTTTGTTTTTAGGTTTATTTTAAATGAAATAAAATGTTGGAATGGACTGCACATGGAGAGGAGGTTATTTCAGCTTCACTAGTGCTTCTGACTGTAAAAACAAATCAAGTTAATTTGTCCAAGCAGACAAAGTGCTTCCATCTTGAATTAACAACAGTGCTGTTAGATTCATTGTTTTCATTACCTTTAGTTCTGCAGTCCTCTGATTACACAAGCAGATGCTGGCAGCAAATTATTTAAGGTGCAACTGTTGATAAAACCCTAGTTGTGTCAGCCAGGCCACTGAGTGAAAACTCTATGAGAATATAATTCTGAGGAAGATCATCTTTCAGAATCATTCCGTCACATAGTTCATGGTCTTCCGCCTTTCGCGTCTCGCCAGAGTTCTCATGAACATCGAGGCTGAGCTGTTCTCTCTTGAGGTTTATGCTTGTCATTTTGGGCCCATTCCAGAATTACTAAGTAGCTATCCGTATTATTTTGGGGCTGGGAAGTCCACGCCATCGGTTGCATGCTTGGCCGGAGCCCTTTAGAAGTGAGCATGACCAATGAGAGGAGGTTATGTGTTTTCCCGTATGCCCAACCCCTGGCATTCACGGCAGACAGGACATGAATGTTATGCCTAATTAGCCCAGCCTCAGTTGAGCTAATCAAAAGCAGAAGGGCAAATAAAAATCATCCAATTGCACGAGCTGGTTAATAATTGGCTGTTCTGGGAGTTTTCACAACGCCATTTTGTGACTCTTTCTCTGGCACAGGAGATTGTGGGTATGACATGAATTTAAAGATGAAGATCACTTTGCGGTTGCCTTCCAGACTTAAACAAAAAAGAATTAATTCTGCAGTGTGTTTTGGGGATTTCCCTTTGGGACAAAGTGATCACATAATGTCAAAACATTGCTTGACTAGACCTGTATATTATTCAATTTATTGGTTCAGTAAGGCTGACATCCATCAACAAAATCCTATTTTAAAATTTGCATTCTGAAATATTGATTTGTTGCTCATTTATAGAGATGTATTATGAAATCAAAATTGTAGTTGAATGGCTTAAAGACCCTTGATATGCTAGTGTACTTCAAAAAGGCAAGATAGAAAAGACATAGATAGATAGATAGATAGATAGATAGATAGATAGATAGATAGATAGATAGATAGATATAATTTAATAAATCATATTTTATAACATTTCTAATTTTGTGTTAATATTTTAAATTATTTTTGTCTAATAAAAGGCTCTCTAGAAATAAACTGTTCACCTAATAATGACAATACTGGACCCCACATTCATTATTTTCCAAAACATGGTTCAAAATATCTTCTTTTGTGTTGTACAAGAAATGAATTCTGGTTTGGATGGCAGAATTTTCATTTTTGGGTGAACGTTCTCTTTAAGGTCTAAGGTCATCATGGAGCAATTCTGTTGAGCTCAGCAAATTGCTTCATTTCACTCCACATTAAACCTCACAGAGCACCAGATATGACTGCACAGATATTGACTACTTTTCCTCGGTGAGAAATATAGCAATGAGTGTTTGGGGAGATTGAGGAGAGAAATGTATGAGCAATGTTCATTACAGAGTCTTGTGTCAGCGTGTGCTTGTAATACATGTTATTCATGATGATGGGTATTTACTGATGTGTGGCATCAATTATCTCCCGAGAGACGAGCAGCTGTTTCCTACTGTTTCCTGCTAGTCATCCGCTGGTGCTCTGGCTGGGGATCATAGATAACCTCACAGATCATTGCAGTCAACAGAGATGCATCCTCCCTTTGCGTCAGAAAACAAATAGAAGCATGTAAACACAGTTAGATCTGCTTTATGTGATTACAATGAAAACTTCCACGAGATTAAACAGGCCACTGCGGTGTACAGTCCTTCATGAGTCTCCCATCTTCATTACCATCATTGATGCTAATTACATTAGCTTTCATTTGCACTCGTGTAATTGGGTAAATCTTATAACAACATTTCCAGCTCATATTTCCCCCCAAAATCAAAAGAAAAAAAAAGAAATAGCATTTTACATAATTAAATCAAGCTTTTTTTAAAGGACTAATGAGATTAAATTTGGGACCTTTTCATTTTGTGTTTTAGTGTAATTATGTTTTTTTGATGATTCTCATACTTTATAATGTAAATAATATTTTTTCACTTTATTATTACAATTAAAATGGCATAAAACATCACATATATATAATTTATTTTAATAATTATGCTAATTAGAATTGTTTAAATATATTAATACAATATATAGATATATACACACGCACACATATTACATGCAATATAAAAACAATCAGCTATAAATAAAGCAATTTAATTATAATAATACACTATAAAATATAATTCACTAAAATATGTATTAATATTTTACATTTGTATTCATATTTGTTATGAATTATCAGGTTTGTGACAGGTTTCACGACATTCATGCAAATAAGACATATAGGAGATTATTTTCAGTCGTACCAGTTTATTACAGTGCCATATGGAAACTGATGATTAGCATGCAATTACCTTGAAATACATAACTGACAATTCTCACTGGAGCATGACCAGAAATTGTTGACTAGACAATGAACAAGTATAGAAGCCAAAACGGCTCATAGCTGTTTGAATGAGAAGACAAGTCTGTAAAAACACGTACATCATTCTGAATCAATAGACTTTCTGCACACACCACTGTAAAGCACCACACAGGCGAGAGACAAAGAATCAGGCATCATGGGAATCACAACAAATCACTTAGACACCTCACTGCCGCCGTATATTCAGAGAAAAAAAATCTCATCTGCGCCGTTTGTTTGACAAAATGTTTTGAACACCTTTATGAGTTATCTGAAATAACCACGGGTAATTCTAGCTCTCAAGACCTGAGCTCAACTGTATGCTGTGGTTTGGTACAGCTATGTTACCATGATGACAGAGGTTTGCTTGAGCTGAAGTGAAGCCAGGTCAAGATCTGTGTCCTGCTTCCCACACTCCCAGAGGGTGAACCGAGTTACGAGCATGGGGGTGAACCGCTCTGTTATCTCAATAATCGCATGCTAAGATATTTACCTCTTAAAAAATACTCGAGTTCCCACAACCACATTCAAGCTAAGTGAGATATCAGCTTTCAGTGATGCAACGATCTTTCTGATAAAATAAACGGTTTATTTTTTTGAGCGAAGTGGGGTTGAACCTCGTATCTGCTGAAAGGTTAATAGACTTAAAGGGAGTTCTGTTGTGTTCTTATCAGATGTGTGTAAATCCAGTGTGCTTCCCCTTGAGCTACACACACGCCGTGTGGTGTACTGATCACGTCTGAGGACGCCTACGTGCTAGGAGTGAATTGACTAGTCTGCACAAACCCACAGTCCAGGTTAACCAGGCTCTATCTGCACTTGTACAACACTGCAGCATTTATATCTCAATTAGGCTTTGATTTTCTTCTTCTTCTGAGAAGTCAGTGCTATTGGCCTGGTGCATCCAATGCTGCACTTTTACAGGCAACAGATTTATTATTTATTTGTTATTGATTTGGCAGCTAAAAATCATGCATTTCAGGTTGTGCAATTAATTCAATAGTAAATTCCCACTACTCAAAAAATGCTTTGAATCTATTTATCTTAATGGGAATGGTGTGGCACAGAGGACAATATGACTTATGAGTTTACAATTATTATGATTATTATTCCATTATACCAGGGATATTCCTGGGACATTCCCAGTCTTTTTTTGTCGGGTGAACTCCTTTGACCTAAAATATTTATTTGAATTCCCCCTGAGATTTAAGTAACATTTCAATAATTTAAAAACACATTAGCATGTTCTTGGTTCTCTGATGTTGGTTTATGGTTACATGACATGCAGGCAAGCAAATTAAATATTTAAAGCAACAGTTCAACAAAAAATGAAAATGTACTCATCCTCAGGCCATCCAAGATTGAGATGAATGTGTTTCTTCGTTGAAACTGATTTGGAGAAATGTAATATTACAAAACATTCTCACCAATGTATCCTCTGCAGTGAATGGGTGCCGTCAGAATGAGAGTTCAAACAGCTGATAAAAACATCACAAGAATCCACAAGTAATCGCATGAATCCAGTCAGTTAATGAATGTCTTATGAAGTGTAAAGCTGCGTGATTGTGAGAAACAGATCTATCATTAAGATGATTTTAACTTTAAATATTGCTTCTGGCTAAAATACAAGTCCAAAATATCATTTTACAAAGTACCAGGGGCGGATCTAGGGGTGGGGCCAGAGGGGCACCGGCCCCAGTTGAAATCTGATTGGCCCCTGAAGTGCCCCTGTCCTGTCAGTCATCGCTGATTTACATCTGCGTCGGTTCGTCGTTTGAAAATCAACCTGCTCAACGGTTTCTGTCTACAGCTGCTAGTGCTGTGTTTTCAGTCACGGTCTTCGTCCCCTTTACGGGAAGTATCTATTCAAAACTTTAAAGTAAAAAAGCATATTATGGTTGATGTCATTTAAGTTCTCTTTCTCTAATGTTAGAAAGCTAATCAGCTCAGGACTCGACGAGTGCCCGATAGCCAGCGTGAAAGCCACTCGGGACCAGAGCTGCCAACTCTCACGCTTTCGCCGTGTGACACACGATTTTGCCTGTTTTCACTCGCGTCACATATCCAATTACTCACGCAAAAAAAAAAACACGATCTTGGGCCAAGTTCGTTCCTTTTCAAACACCTAGATGGCGCTGATGGCGTCTATGGCTGGCTGCAACCCGAAGTTAGTGACAGAAGAAAAGATACCCCGAAAGACAACGAGAGAAACGACCACCTCGAGAAGTCTGACGATGAATCTGAGCTGAGACTAGGTATGTAACAATGAAATCTCGTCCAATTGAGTACTCACTCTCTTAAACTTTAAATCTTGAAATAAATAATTTGTTTGTGTTTGTGCGTGTGTCTGTGAACATGATTTAGTGTGGTGAATGTAAACTTAGCTGTCATAACAGGCAGCAGGAGAGCACCCTTTTAACTTCGTGGTATAACGTTACAGCATGCTCAAAACATCAGTTCATAGTAGGGATGGGCATTTTAAGCAAATGTAATATTCGATAATCGCTGGGTATTATTCGATTACTATTCGAAAATCGCACCCCTCCCGCGCATGTACCCGCCCACCCACGCGCACACACGCGCGCGCGCGCACACACACACACACACACACACACACACAGAGAGAGGGGGAGAGAGACCATCCAGGCTTTCAATCTGTATGATAACACACTGTTTAGTTAATTAGAGAATAGTCTATCTTAACCCAAGAAAATTAATGGTTGTAAAGTATGATTGCTGAAACAGATTAATATAACATAACCGAATGACGGCATTTATTAACAGAACATTCCGTCGATTATCAACTGCTCATAAGGCTAGGACATTTCTATTTTAAAAATGAACATGAACATTTATATTATTAAAAAGAAAATCTTAAATCTGATTAATGCATCAATGAATATTAGGCGTAAAACATATTGCGCTAAACAGAATATCATTCTTAAAACATATTACGCGCTAAAACATATTGTGAACCGCCTGAATGACGGCACTTATTATGTGAACATTAATTTTAACGTCTGTCTTCATAACAATAACCTATTTCATAGATACAAATATATTAAATGAACATGTTCACATGCTCGGGAAGAAGACGGGAGTGTTGTTCACAATTAGTTCGGTGAACTTTGAATTGAAACAAGGGAAGGAATATAGAGCAGAATATATTCTCAGAATTCCCCGCCTGAGTCCGTGTCTCTCTCTCTCTCTCTCTCTAGCTGAGCCATTTAAATAGTTCAGTTTTGGTTTTTAATAGCAAATTGGTCATTATTGTGTTTCCTTTCTTTATTAATTTAATTTAGAAATATGATTGGAACATCCTTTGTTTGTTAAATTCAAGTTTGATTTTTTAAATACCAAGCGGCCAGCGTAAGTTTGATCAGTTTATCCTTTCTCAAATAAATAACTAAATAATTAACGTCATAATATTTTAAGAATAAAGTCAAAATTACGATCATAAAATCATGTTACATTGCCTGAAGTTAAAGTTAAAATTACACCTGTATACTCTGCCAAAAAAATAATAATAAATGTGGCATCCAACCTGTAATTCTTCACATTTAACACGAAAAACAACACAAATATTTTGCATATAAATATAATATATCAACCAGTGGAATATTATTATTTCAGCAAAAAACGAATAATTTGAATGCAGGGAGCTCGCCACGGCTTCATTAATGGGAAACAGCACGTGAAGGCGACGGA
Organism: Gymnocypris eckloni scoliostomus; assembly: GCA_027564155.1. Taxonomy (NCBI): domain Eukaryota; kingdom Metazoa; phylum Chordata; class Actinopteri; order Cypriniformes; family Cyprinidae; genus Gymnocypris; species Gymnocypris eckloni. The sequence continues at coordinate 20,991,126 of CM050428.1, forward strand.
GAAGCACTCTCGTGCAAAGTTTTGTTAACTTTGGTTTATTATTTTGAGTTGTTTGGGACGCTGTAGCAAACGGCCCTCTCACAATATATTGTTTAACAGGTCTATTGTTCACGCAATCAGGCTGCACGTATCAGAAGTTCCGTGCTCAGGCGTGATTAGCGCTCACACATAGTGTGTGTGTGTGTGTGTGTGTATGTGTGCCGCGCCCGAGTGCCGACAGTGCAGTTCGCGCATGTACTGAAAGGAGTTGTCTTTCGCGCCCAAATGCTTTTAATCGCTTACATTTTTAAGCAAACAAGGCTTAAAAACGCATGCAAATGATACAATTTAGTGACCACCTGCAGTGGCCCGATCTGGTAAGTGACAAATCCGAGCGTCCTTCACGCCATCGGACAGTCTTTATTGTCAAGCCGGTACACCTTTAGAAAATAATCGCGCAACCTAATCGATATTCTATAATTAAATAGAATATTCGAATATTCGATAATCGTGACCCATCCCTAGTTCATAGCATTTTTTATTTACTCGCATGCCATTTATCTTTTTATTAACAGGCCAAAGAAAAGTACTCACTGTGGATGAAGACTTTTTCTGTAGGACTAAAACAGCACTTCAACAGGTAAGATGTATTCCAAAGAATTTAACATAAATACAAGAAATTTGTGCAATAGAAGTAGGCATGTTTTGTAACTGAGAGTAGAGTTATTAAACCAACATGACCATAAATTATTTAAGGTTTCAAAGATGTCCCGTAAAGAGACCTTTGCCAGGACAAAACGAAACCTTTTATTTTATTTAAACAACCAACCAAGTAAGAAAAGACAGATGGATCAACCTACAGTATACTTACAGTATTAATCAATCAAAAATCAAGGTATGTTTTTCCATTGTGTTCTTGGTGCATTTTCCATAGGTGACAGGAGCCAAAGAATTTGAGAGGCTTGCTGCCGTCGCCAAACTGGTCCTGGTGTTGCCCCATGCAAACGCAGATGCTGAGAGGGTGTTTTCAGTTGTGTGACTGAACAAAACCAAGAGAAGAAACAGCCTAGAATTGGATGGCACATTGTCATCAATAATGACCATAAAGATGGCCAATCTGGAGCCCTGCTTCAAATGGGAGCCCCCCTCAGATATCATCAGGGCCTCCAAGAAGGCCACAGGCCAGTATAACCATGCCCACAGATCATAGACAAGGACTTTACCCAGCTTCTGATCTGCATCTGATACTGATCTGATTATGCCTCATTTTTAGTTATTTTTGTAATGCATTCATCTGTATTATTGCTTGAAAAAGGTGTACTGTTTAAGCACTTTATTTGTTGCACTTTATTTGTTTCTGATGGACCATGTAGTAGGAGGCTTTGAATGAAGAATAATGTCCCTCCCTAACTAATCTTGTGTCGTTTTTGGCTGAACATTAATCATCAAGTGCCCTTAAGAATACAATTATTCACAACATAGGCTAGGTTTCAGTTAAGAATTAGTTTAATACCATTCTAATCAAAATATCAATCAACCTACCTAGGTCAAATCTTAAACACTGGTCTATGAATAAGGCTTTATTGTGGTACAGGGCATCATTTAGGCTACAACAATAGTTTTTCTGGTTGAATGTTCAGCTCAAGTCTAGAAGGCCCTACAAATCATTATGCCGAACATTATGCACATCTTTATCAGACCACCCAAAAATCCACTAGAATGCAGGAAGTCAAATCTACTTAATCCAAAATTTCCTGGGGGTGGACCTTCAGCTATGTCTGCTTCACAGAATGTAACCAATATTGTCCATCTCCAGTAGGCTGCCCCTATCAACGGCTTTGGGCCTCCCCACAAACCACCAGAATGCAGGGTACAACATCAAATTAATTCCAATTCTCTGATATCTGAGCCACCAACTTGTGAGGCTGCATGTGCGGCATAATTTTGATCACCCCTGACAAAATCTCACTCCAAGGTTTTGTGAAAAATTGGCAGGTTTGCTCGGGACAGTCGACGGATTTTTAACTAAGCTTTTGATTTGTTTGCAGCTAAGTTAGATTTAATATAGGATTCACATATTAGTTAACACAGTTGCACAGTTCAGGGTCAGGGAAGTAATACGGATAATGGTGTCTGACACTTACATCCCTATTCGGTCATACCAAACAGCCAGACATTAATTGTTGTAAATAAATGTAATGCAAAGTGTACAGGAAACATTGTATTACTTAAGTTATTCTGGTGTAATACTGAAGTGTTTAAAATCAGCGATTTTTGTTAACCACAATATTTGGCAGAGGTAGAAATCATGAAGAGGAAGGATGATGCGAGGGACATTTTATGGTTTCTGAATAAAAATAAGCCTATGCCTGCTGCTGAGAGTGACAGGAGTGAGAGAGGGATAGAGAAGGAGAATCAAGTAGCAGTCAGCGAGGAGCAATGCAGCTCCCAACCGTTTCCACCAGGTTAGCAAAATTTAGGAGACACCCCTCGCTGCAGACTGTAGCACGGTGACATCACGTATCTACGTCACGTATGTGCTTACCGCGCATGCGCAAAGTGACATATGGTATGTCTATAACACGCATGCGAATTAACGTGGTGACAGCGCATGCGTGTGTGATTTGCATTGCGTGATGACGTTAGGTGTTTTCGCGCCGTGCCGTGCGTGACGTAACACGTCATTAAAACGCATGCGCATACTTTAACAACAGAATACTCTAATAAAATGTAAAAGTATGAAAGCTAAGGTGGAAAATAAGAAGGGAAAAAAAACACAGCACATAGCTGTGAAAATTACAAAATGTAACAGCAAAATGTAACACAGCAAAATGTAACACAGCACATAGCCATGATTTTAACCATGTTTCATCTGAGGTAAAATTATACGGAATTACAGATTTTATTCTGTAATATCTGTGTAGTATTTTATTTACAATTTATTAGCATTCTGTTGCACTTTACTTTACCGTGTATATTGTAATATTACACTTTAATGGCACCTTATATATCTCTAACTCTGATAGTCAACACTACAAAAGATAGAGTAATCATCAGCTCTAATGGCGCAGATGGTAAAAGTGACGCGATCGACCTGTGTTCGAATCTGCCTTTTGGCGAAGTATTTTCTTCCTTTTCATAATTTCAAATCACATCAGAAAAGCATTTATTTTAATTAAAACAATGATGGGTGAGAAATAAAAAAGTATGACAGCATTTCAGTGCCACGTAACAAAATAAAATAAAAAAATTGCATTATACTCGGCCCCCCTCTGTAAATTGTGGCCCCACTGTGGCCCCTGCCTTTAAAAGATCCTAGATCCGCCACTGCAAAGTACCGTTTACAAGCAAAGACAGTTTTAAACAAATATTTTGGGGGATGAGAGGACAACAGGAGCATTATTATGAATCATAAACTGGTATTTTGCTCAGGTTAAAAAGACCCAATTATGGATTTGTTTCTTACAAACACACAGCATTTTGTGTTACAAGACATTAGCTTATGAACAGTAGTCGTGTGGATTACTTGTGAATTGTTATTATTTTTACCAGCTGTTTGGACTCTCATTCTGACGGCACCCATTCGTTGCAGAAGATCCATTGGTGAGCAAGTGATACAATCCTGAATTTCTTTAAGAAAAATAACAAACTCATCCACACCTTGAATAGCCAGAGGACATTTTCAGTATTTGAGGGGGGTTTCATTATTTTATTTCAAATGTGTTAATGTACTTTAGTTTGACATGTTTATGATTTAATGAATTACTAGTTTTTCACTCACTGCAGTTCCTTCATAAAACTCCAGGGGTTTATATAATCGATTTTGGGAAAACCCTTGTTATGTGACCGAATGCTTAGAATCTTTTTTTTTGCATCATGCACAGATGTGAGTAAGCATCCGTTCATCAATAAAAAAGAGAGTGGAGCTGTGCTTGATTTCAAACTGGCATGGTTTCTTTCACAACCTCAAACATGTTAGACATTCGTGTCTGTCAGTGATTGCATTAGTGTGTAGGCGGACCAAGCTTTAAAACACATTTTATAGTTTTTTATATTAACACATATAATTACATTCCTAAAAGTGTGATTGTGATAAGCTGTTTCCTTAATGGTCAGTTTAGGTCAGTTGCTGTCATGGTGGAGCAGCACTTTGAAGAAAATCTCGCCAAGAAAGTTGTTAAACTGTCAACATGTGTAGGAACTAGTAACCAGAATTAAAACACGTGGCAAGGAAACTTGCTCCCTCAAATCCTGTGGTTTATCACAGCACTGTAATGCAAGAACAGTAACGGGACCCAATGCACTAGATAAGCATTTGAGTGTTTGCATACTTATTAATGGCCTCAGGGAGTGTATGCATGCTTTATTTCTTTCTTTACTAAGAGGCATGCGTCCTGAACAGGATTCAGTTTCAGTTCATAAGTTGGAATATGATTTTCTTTTCAAAGCTGTCAAGCCAACACTCGGATTTTGTTTTGACAAACATTGCTTTTCTAGTCAAAAATATTAAATCATGGGTATGATTTATTTGTATTCATTTTAATTATACTTCCTTACATTCAAATCCACAATGCAGTCGGCATTCTGTTTGCTTTCATGATTCAAATTCAGGAACTGAATTGGAATTTAAAATCATGTACAATCCTGCTTCAGACTCTGATAGCTTAGTGATTAGCTCCTTTTCAAAGTGCATTAGGACGGATATGATGTGATTACGTTTTACAGACAATTTCACAACATAAATTACATGTATAGACAACACGAGTCACATTATTTCACAAGTACATTCAAGAGCATAAAAGGCGCCGTAAAACAAGTATTTTGACACAAAGAATAGGTCTGTAGTTACTGAACCGCACCACGCATGACATCATGCTTATATGCTTATACTAATTATGTACAATTATGTACAATCGGAATCTCTCACATTAAAGAATTGACTAATTACTAGTGCTGTCAAATGATTAATCACGATTAATTGCATCCAAAATAAAACAAATTGCTTACATAGTATATGTATGTGTGCTGTGATATTTATTATATATATATATATATATAAATGCACACATGCATGTATATTTTTCAGAAAAATAGGTTATGTTGATATTTTAAATATATTTATTTATAAGATAAAATATATGATTATAAATATAGACATGTAAATACAAGTAAATATCATCAAAATATATACTGTATGCATGTGTATTTATATGTACATAATAAATATACACAGTACACACATATATTTTATAAATAAAAAATTTTTTTGGGATGCGATTAATCGCAATTAATCGGTTGAAAGCACTACTAATTACCACTGAATCATGTCAGCCTACATATGTATGAAGACACATATGTCTCTGATTTACTATTGTATCAACATAAATCAAAGAGCAATAAATATGTTGATAATATAAATACAAGCGGGCAGCTTTCATATGTAACACTTGAAGAACTGCTTGACTTGAAATGCAGGAAAACTCATCACATGATTCACTTGACAACAAAAGTGTTCAAAGGGACACTGCATGGGACAACATGCGTCTTAACCTGTTTGAAAGCATGACCCTATTAAAAAGGAAACCTGGATGAGCAATGATCGTGGAATGGTAGCTTCAGTATGGTTTCTCTGTATTCAGACAGTCCAAACAGAGAATAACCTTTTCCAAACTGGAATGTCCTCCATGACTGAATGCACGCTAAACATGCCTTGAACATTTTTCAAGTTCTTCTGGTGATCACAATTAACAGGGCCCTTGGTCTCAAAACAATTATTGTAGTGGTTTAGGGAACAAAACTACCCTTTGACCTCACAGTTGGCTTTATCTCAGGTGGTTTCTAAATCCGTTTTTAGATCAACAAACAAACCAGATCGTCCCCTTTCTAATGGCAGACAAATCACTTAAGATGTTCTTAGATATACCCACAGATAAACGATATAAAGATAGATAGATAGATAGATAGATAGATAGATAGATAGATAGATAGATAGATAGATAGATAGATAGATAGATAGATAGATAGATATGCTATCAAATAACTTAATCATAACCTTGTCTTCCAAAGCATATCGGAAGACAAGGTTGTTCCTGTGGCTCAGTGGTAAAGCATTGCGTTAGCAGCGCAAAAGGACATGAGTTCAATTCCCAGGGAACACACATACTGACAATAAAAAATGTATAACCTGAATTAAGTCGCATTTGTAAGTCGCTTTGGATAAAAGCGTCTGATAAATATAATATAATATTGATTTTAGGATCCATCCAGTCCATAAATTCAGTCCTCATCACGTCAGATCATCTGAACGGTTGACTTATTGAGGTGTGTGTTCTCCACAGAGGTGAAAGTGGGTTGGTGCAGCTCGATTTGGCCTTCTGGGTTTTTGTAAATGGACGTTTTGAATAGGGAGTTTCTGGAGGCTATGAAGCTGGTCTTGCACAGCGCCCCCCACAGAAAGTGCTGAACCGAGGGGCTGAGGAAGATGAAGACCCAGGGGTCGATGATGGAGTTTACTGAGAGGAAGCGCAGAGCTATGAGATCATTCTTGTTGCTGCATCTAGACTTTCCCATGGAGTTGATGTACACAAGGATCTAGAGAGAAGAAGAAGGTAATTCAGAAATGTCATACATCCTTAACCCTTCATGGCACTTTGACAGATGTTGCTGTCATAGGCACTGATTTTTCCGAGCACAGTGAGATTTACCAAAGAAAGCAGAGAAGCATGCAGACAAATATCTGTTTTCAATAAATCATATATCAAATGTCAAGCTGGAAAAAAGGATATTTATTTTCAGCACAAAATATCAACAACTGCAGGTCTGAATGCTGCTCAGTCTAGATGAATTAAGTTCACTTTAATAGAGAGAATGAACGACAGAGAGAGAGAAAGAAGAGAGATAAAATGTACAAACAATGGATGGATGGATGGATGGATGGATGGAGCGAATGGACAGACAGACAGACAGACAGACAGACAGACAGACAGACAGACAGAACAGACAGACAGACAGACAGACAGACAGACAGACAGACAGACAGACAGACAGATGATAGATAGATAGATAGATAGATAGATAGATAGATAGATAGATAGATAGATAGATTCAAATAAGCAGCATGTATTATCATCACGTTGTGTAACAGCTGCTAGCACCAACAGTAATCAAAGCATTGTGTGAGATATCTGGAGTCTCTGTATACACTGTCTTGTCCAAAGTATAGTTTTGCATTTATTTTAATAATTCATGTCCTTTTCCACATCCCACAAATCATATCTATCGGTTAAGTGAGAAACCATTATAATTGTAGACATGCTTCTAGAAGACTCAGTGCTCATTTATCAATATTAATGACAGCGTGGATTTGTTTCATCTCATGCACAAGATAAGGTGCACAAATAGCATTACTCCTCATCAGCGAGTTATTACTCTAAAATTACAGATACAACTTTAAAAAGCAAGAGACTTATCAGTCGTTTTCCCCATTGATTCCAATTTAAGGAGCTTTTGCTTTGAGTAAGATTTCAGCTATAACTGAACGAGACAATTATGTGCCCACATAAGATTTTGGTTGTGCATTGAACAACTCAAAAACATAAACAAACGTTACCACGACACAATCTGACAAAGCTTGGGTTTGTGCTTTCTGTCAACCATGGAAGCAGAAATAAATATAATCCACTTTCTAGATTTCTTCATCTTGGACTTCCCATCAATGAGTCTTAAGGTCATTTGAAAAACTTTAGATCATTTCACAGTTTATTCTCATAAACATAACAGACACATAACAGAGCAGAAATGATTCATATTATTTTCCTATTTTTCTAACTTTGTTTACTTCTGCACATAATCTTTTATGACAAAGGTCTTGGTTTGATTTTATTCCTCTTTCAAACACAAAAGTGGAGATTTACTTATTTTGACTAATAGTTTTGTTTGGTCAGGAAAACTGTTTTTGCAGACTTAAGTATGATGAAAGTATTATGAAATGATCATGCACTGCATTTCATCAAACTGGAATCTTAAAGCTAATGTGTGATCATCTCTTTGCATGTTCAAATATTTGATCCTATCCGATTTTAACATGCAGAGACCACCGAAAGACTTTAAACTTTATAAACACTGATAATAATTTTTTTTTTTAATTATTTTTAGTCTATTTATTTCTATTTTGTCAAGAAAATGATTTCTCACACAGCATCAAATCTTAAGGAAGTGAGTATTATTATGAAATCTGACGATTTTGATTATGCGTATAACCTTTTATCAGACTGGAGCCGTATATCATTGCATTTACCTACAACCCCGTCTCACAAATTTAGTCAGAGGGCTGCTGGGATGTGAAATTATATTACTTGTAATTTATGCTGAAATTCAATTGTCCTTTATAAACTCAATTCAAACCAGTGAATCAGCGATATGTTTACAATGAGTCATAACGAGCCGCTGTAATACTTTAATATTCTTTCACCTACAGTTAATTATCATTTGTAAATAATTAATATGGGTAGCATTATTCCAGATCACTGAAGGGTGAGGGTGTTTGAGTCTGGTTTCAGCAAGACTATATAAAACAATATCAGTCTGTCAGCACCAAGAGTGTTTGTGTGTGACAACCACAGTCTGATTTTCACAAGAATTAATACACATCAAGAAAAATACACTGCCGCTATCTAAATCTCACACTGGAAGTTACTGGGGGAAGATGAAATGATTATGGAAGCATGTCATGTGCCACCAAGATCTTCCACAGAAACACTCAATCTCAGTGAGCTGTAGTGTCTTTCTCAAAATGCTAAATGCTTTCATGCACTGGCATTCTCTGACATTCGGTATCATGAATACCAGCTTCTCCGAGACGGGTCAAATCCTCTTCATTTTTATCACCATTCCTCTCTGACAATGAACTAAATATGTGGTTACTTAGAAACCATAACATCTCCATGCCCAGTGACATGAACTATAAAATGCAACCATCCATGATGTTCTGATGACTTTGTCCAATTCTAATCAGCTGGTTGTACATCTTGTTCTTTTAACAGGCTCAAGCGGCAAGCAGTGCAAGCAGTTTAATATCTTTTTCTAAAACCTCAAATCAAAAGAAACAAATCAAATAAACAATAGTAATATTTTAGAAAAAATAATTTTAGACTTAAACATTATTCTCCAGCTACAATTCATTCAGCTATGATTTTTCTTTTAAACCAGAAATCATTAGGATATTAAGTAAAGATCATGTTCCATGAAGATATTCTGAAAATGTCCTATCACTTTTCTTTATCCTAATAGTATACGGTAAGTCTTACCATTAATGGCAGGGAACAAATGACAAATATGACTGTCATGAAGACCAGGAGAATGAGATGTTCCACCTCCTCTGCCCATGAGAAGTACCTCCTGTCCCTTTTACCCCGGCTCTGCACTGATCCTCGGTTCATTTTGCGCCTCCGGTACATTAACACCAGATGGTAAACTACAAAACCGTTGCATGCCACTGTAACTATAACAATGAGCAGTATCACAGTGGCATACACGTTGGCATACACCCGGTCCTCAATCCCATCTGGATTCATGGCAATAAAACACCACGTCCCGGGAGAGTATTGCATATATTTCCCAAAGCCTGCAAACGGCATTAAGCAAAATAAAAAGCAGACGAGATAAATGCAAGGGATGGTGATGTATCCGCAGCGTTTGGTGACGTGCCTCCCGTAGTGGTATGGGTACCCGATGGAGAGACTCCTCTCCAGTGCCATGGCAAGGAGGATGGAGAGCGTCATCAGACTGAAGAATGTCATTGCAAATCCGAAATAGTCACACACCTCATGATTCTCGCTCATCCCAACCAGTGAGGTGTTGGTTAAGTATGCAGTCTGCACCAGGGGACTGATCAAGCAGGTTCCCATTAGATCTGTAATGACCAGCGTGGTCACCAGCAAATGGAACAGAGACTGTCTCTGCCGGTTCTTTTCTTTCCTCCTGCGGAACTCCAGAAGAACCAACGCAACCAGGTTCCCGAGAACTCCAGCTGCGAACATCATCGCGCTGATGGCCGGGCCACCGTTCTGCTCCATGCTCAGACTTGGAGTACAGTTTTGTTTTGAGCCCATTACTGCCAGAGATGTGCTGACACTCCTGTTGTACATCTTCTTGAAAGTTCTCCAAGCTTTCTTGAAATTAACTTAGGTTAGCATGATTGAAAGCAAACTCTACACTAGAAAAACTGCATTTAGTGTTTCTTGTCTAGAATGGTTCACCAAAGTAAAGAAAAGGAGTTTATCAGTGTAACCATGGTGTGCTCCAAAAAACAGATCCGTACAAGTATTTCAGTGCCTCTGGAGTCAGACAGACTTGCCTTTTTGCCTGTCCCATGCTCTCGAAGGCAAAGAGGCAGTGGGAGAATGTAGTGCGAGCCATGAGTTCCTCTGCTGAATGAGCCGTTGACTGGTGAAACAACGTCATTGTCTTGACCCCACCCTCCACACACACACACACACACACACACACCGCAATGAGAAATTCAAGCTTCCTTCAAAACCTCATGTTCCGTTGAGACTTTATTTACTTAAAGGTTACATGTGATATAAGTTATTAAATTTGCCTATATGAAAGAATGAGATTTAAATGGCCTCTGATTAAACAATGACCACTATTCTTGAAATGACCAATAACTAAATAATTAATAAATAATCAAATTTTGCGCTCTTGAGTTCTCATAAGAAATGAAAGAATCCTAAAATTATAGTGGTTTCCATAAAAATATTAGCAGCACAACTGTTTTCAACATTGTTAATCATAAAAAAAAATTCTTAAGCACCAAATCAGCATATGAGAATAATTGATTTTTGGGACCTTATGAAAGTTTATCTTCATACCCAACAGCTCAGTTGGCATCTTTCCCAATTGATAATTTCTGCGGTTATCTTTCTTTGTATTTACATAATTTAACCTACTTCCTTTTGCTATAACAGACGTTTGTGAATGCTGAACTATGTTAGAATCTTCCTTGGCTTGAAGTTGGGCATGTATCTGAGCTCACAACATGCTGCTACACGTCTTGCCAGAAGGGAATTTTGTGCGTTTTTACTTTGGTTTACTTTGGGGCAATAACATTTTATCCTACAATAACATTTTATCTTATATACTGCCGTGTTTTGTTCATATTATTAACTATGTAGGCATATTTGTTCCCAAGTAACTTTTTTCCTTGCTTGTGAAACTTCTGTTAGGCCTGCTGTGTATTTGTGGAGCTCCTCTGAGTCCTGCACCATATTGTCTGGTGTTAGCTTATGTAAATACACTGAATAATTACAGCACAAATAGCTTGTTATGCTCACACGGACAGGCCAAACATGGTTATGGACATGTCGTGAAACTTGAAACGTCTGGATCAGATTCACTGAGGGGGTAGTTTCCAGAAAGCAGGGTTAACTTACCATCTGTTAAACCCTGAACTCTCAGTTGATCAACCCAAACCTTGCTTACTCGAGGAATTTTGGTTCCATAAACGAGCCCAGGAGTAAGTTCATCCAACTCAGAGTATGTTCTTGGTTAACACACAAGATATTCTCATTAGAGCGATGAATCGACGAGTCACTATGGAACCGGACACTTTCAAAAAGAGCGCCATACCAAAGTCTGTTTAGTGTTTGGCCATTCTGCTTCTTTCTTCTGGCTCTGTTCAAACTCCATTTGCACACTTAGTGCATATCGCCACCTAATGGGTAGTTGTGCAATCATTTTTCTTTTTAACGTTTAATCTTTAATCCTTGAAAATTACAAATTGTATTGTTTGTTTGATGCTAGTTATATAATAAGTCATATCAGATATGTATTTTTACTATACAAATACATTATAGAAAATGCAGATCCATGATGTGTGAGATGATAATAAAATACAACAAACATATATAATAAAATAAAATTACCTTGTCATAAATGTGTTTTATAATGTAGGCAGATAACTATTATGCCAATACAATAAATACAAGAACCTTTTTCTACGATTTATGATTAAAGGATGAATAAATGAGCCAGACAAGTCAATTGCGCCCTCTATATTTCAAATAAGGTACTGATTTACATCTATTTTTGACTTATTCAACAAGGATGATTTCATTTTCAAATACACGCTGTTCTTCTGACCTTTCAAAATCCTGAAAAAAAACGAAACAGCACAACTGTTTTCTTGTAATAAAATAAGAAATGTTTTTTTGAGCACCAAATCAGCAAAGGATCACGTGACACTGAAGACTCGAGTAATGGCTGCTGAGAATTCGGCTTTGTTATCACAGCCATATTTTTATGGCATATAGAAAACAGTTGTTTGTAATTGTAATGATGTTACAATATTACAATTTTTACTGTATATTCGATCAAATAAATCTTACCAAACCAAACTTTGAACATTATTGGGTATTAAATCAATACAAATTGGGTATTGAATCAATTAAAATATATTTTGTTAGTAGTTAAACAAGTGTCCTTGATACCGTTTTAATTTATTTGTCTACGTATTAGGCTAAATTATTATTTCAGTTAGTAAGCATTACAAATTTACAAAACAAATCTTTCAGAAATAAAATGTAATTTATTGTTTTTATTTATTTAATTTAAGTGTTTACATTTATTCATTTTTTATTCTTGGTTTAAATACTAACTTACCTAAATAAATAATCAAGTTAGTTAGTTAGTTAGTTAGTTAACTAGTTACCCAGTTTCCAGTTTCGATATCCCATTCCAACAGTGCCCAGTATTCATTTGGGAATGGTCACTAGATGGCACCACAAACAAGAAAGAGATGGTGAGTAGTTTTCAAGATGAATGAACAACCGCGAAATAAAAGAAAATATGAAATATTTGGCTATACAGTTTGTGTATATGTGTAAAAAAGAATAAATCATTTAAACAATATCTCATGCACAAATGAAAGAAAGTATGTATTGTGCTGTATTCACAATGCAAATCTGAACATAACAGTAATTGAAGTAAAAAACGAGCAGTGTGAATATTCTCGGTCATTGAGTGATTTGTTATCCAGTATTTACTCTTCTTAGATTGATTCAAGACGGTCTAAAATAGAAGTAGAATAGAAATAATTGGATTAGTAATTGGATCAGTCTAAAGCAATCTTAAAGCTATACTCCGCAAACTGTCAGATAAAACAGGAAAAGAAAAGCGATTATTAAAGGATATTTTATAGCTGCGTTTCTATAAATAAAACTTAAAAATAACATAACACATATATTTTATGATATATTTGATACATAATTGAAATGATATAACACGGGAAAATGTATTTTATAAGAACGATATAAGAAGGCACTGATTAAATAGTATTCCTAATACATTTCGCCATTAAATAAATGAAGACAAATATAATGAAATGCAGATGGTGTCAGCCAATCAGCGTCCGCGTGTCCTCCCACGGTCCCTCCCGTAATGCCCGGATCATCACATCACAATCTACCCAGCTTCATACTCAAACTCATTCAAACTGAGTGTGCCAGCTGTTCATTACAATGACCTGGGACAAAATAGCACTCTTATTTTTACAACTTTCATGGACAGTTCAGCATGTCACAGCCATTCACAGACATGACATCTATCCATATGGGATGTTTTACGGCGACGTTGTTCTGCAAGAAGGGGACGATGAGACTTCTAAAGTGATCACGCTCACCAAACCCATGTACTTCTATGAAGCGTCCTTCAATAACTTATATGTGAGTACATTGTTGTTGTTATTGCTGCTTTGCCTTTATTTGCCTTAAAAATACCATATTTCTCTGGGATTATGAATAAAAATGTAAAAATGAAATTGCCATGTTGTATGAAATTACATTTTTATTTAATGTCTGTATAATAGTGTTAAGACAGTAAGAATGTATGTCATTCCTTCTTATTTTTAATGTTGTGTTTTTCTTTATTTTCATAATAAAACAAATTTCTTTAAAAGTTTAAACGTAATAGTTATTTTATCATTAATTATATTCAAAGTGGTCAAAAAACTAACAAGCTTCTTGCTATAAGTTGTAACTCTGAATTTATACTAATTATAAGAATTTGACCCCAAAATTAGATCATTATAGACATTTATTTTTGTGTGTGTCAGGTGGCCACCAATGGAATCATCTCAACTCAGGATCTTCCCATGGAGAAGCAGTATGTAGATGACGGCTTCCCCACGGACTTCCCTGTCATCGCCCCCTTCCTGGCGGACATTGACACCAGCAAAGGAAAAGGATCCATCTTCTACCGGCAGACGGAGTCTCCTACTGTGCTGAAGCGGGCGGCAGCGGATGTCAAGAGAGGCTTTCCAGATGCCACGTTCACCCCAACCCATGCCTTTATCGCCACCTGGGAGAACGTGTCCGCTTATGAGGAGGTCACCCGCAGCTCCAGCCCATCCAATCGGGTAAGAGAACTTCTTGAGCTGTACTAAATGTGACCCTGGAGGTCTGTCTGGGGGTTATCACAGCTGGTCATCTCTGGTCTGTCCTAATCTCAGGCCTAGAGGGTGTCTGAATGTACAAAAGCATCTCCCATTTACCTGCTAATCTATCCCAAAGCTTTTCATTTTACCTGCCATTCACAGGAACAATTGAAGGGATTGAATTGCTCCTAATTGTGCATGTCACCACAGTGGTTAGTGATTAAGGCTTCTCAACACCTCACATACCACAGACATGCTTGGGAAGGTTTTAGATGATTAAAGCCACAGCGGTTCTCAGGGGTCTGATGGGCTTTTTGAATCCAGTATAGTATTTTCAGTCATTGTTGTTTAGACATCAAGCACATTACATTAATTGTTTATTGTACAAGTGCAAAAAAAGATGCCCTAAAATCAAATATTTATTTTTAATAATATTGTCTATTAATATAATAAAATGTTGTAATATAACAAAGATTATATTTAATAATACAGTAAAATATAACAAAATAAATTAAAATAGTTTTTAGTGAAACGTTAAAAAAATGGCAATCCTAGTTTATTTGCTATACCAAATATACATAATTCTATGTTGCATTTTATTTGCGTTTAGCACTGATTTTCTCAAACGTCCATCAGAATAGCCCTGCAATCTGAGTCATGATCCACCAGTTGGAGTTGCTTTATAGTATTAGACATGAAAAATGATGGTAAATTGTGAAGTGAACACTGGTGCATAGACGTCTGAGGCCACGTTAAGAAAAAAAATAATTAATACTTTTATTCAGCAGGGACACGTTAAATCATCAAGTGACAGTAAAGACATTTGAAATGTTAGAATTCAATTACATGCTGTTCTTTTGAACGCTCTATTCATTGAAGAATCCTAAAACAATACGTTTTCTAACAATATTTTACAGTATTGCTGTTTTACTATATTTTTGATTAAATAAATGCAGCCTTGGTGAGCATAAGAGATGAATGTTTCACAAATATTATAAAAAACTTTACCGACCCCGGAGAGTCATGTACGTATGTGCTGTCAAATATTTATAGGCACAAAAGCCTGTTTTATGTTGTTTATAAGGTCACATTCAAATCATATTTTCACAAAAGAATACTTAAGTTTATTAGTTCAGTGATGTTACAGGGGTCTGCAGTTGTTGTTGTGTAAGTGGGGTGAGTTCAGCTGAGATGGAACTGAATTCTGATGTTATTCTTATGGGCATTAATGAATGGGTTATTCCTCAAGCCTCTAGTGTACATTCGGCTCTCTCATTAAGACAGCTGAGCAGAAACAGCTGCATTCTCATGAAGTATTATCATTTGTTAGTCATTAGTTCCGGAAGCAGCATTTCTTCTCTTGTTTGGGTTGCATAAGCCATGTTCATGTTTGTATTCTCAGAGTAATATATATCATCAGGGTTTTCCCTCTATTTATCAGGAATGGCTCTGGTTCACAACTGGTGGATGTTCTGATAGACTTGCAGAGAAAGAACAATGCTAAATGCAAATAATAAAAGTCCCTTGTACAGTATTTATTACATGTTACAGTATTAATCATCACAGTCAAAGCTAAATGTCACAAAGAATATACTAAATACAAGTGTGGCATTTAAGCTGTCATAAAAATAGATATTCTACATTTAGATGTTTAATACTTGTGATAGATTGGCTCAATACTATTGGTCTCCTGCTGTGTGGCTCATGCAGGGTTACGGGGTGCAAAGTCAAACCGCAGTCATCTTAACTAAAGAGTCGCATGCTTTCAGAACTGTTTACTATCTTAAGCAATGTTTGCTTACTAAATTTGACTTGATTGCAATAGAAGAGCTTTAGGCCAAAGGGCTTGTTTGAAGAAAGCACATCCTTGAGTTGATTTACTACGTTTCCGTTTCTCCACAGAGAGTTTACTGAAGCTCAGGGGGTCTAAATGGTGAAATCTCTGGATGATATCTTCTGTTTGTCTTTGGGATTTAAAGCACTTTATCTAGTCTTGTGTCTCCTCCAGTCCACCACATGTCTGTCTGTCTGCAGACGTCTCATGGATTGAAGAAGTAGGGGCTTAAGGAGTTGATAATCCATGACACAAAGTACCGATTCAGTTTTAAAGTGTTACATTTCTTTTTCACAATTCTATTTACATACAGTATTGCCAAAGAATGATGCACACAACAAGTTATGAGATAAAAGATAAAGAAATGTACAATAGAACAATACAAATAAAAAAGGAAAGAAATGAATCAAAATAAATAAATAAAAAACAAACAGGCCAAACGTTTGGAATGATTACGATTTTCTTTAATGCTTTTAAAGGCTGCAAGACTGCATTTATTTGATCAGGAATACAGTAAAACGGTAATATTGTGAATTATTGTTGAAAACTGTTGAGTTTTGGTGCTTAATATTTTTGTGGAAACTGTGGCAATTTTTTTTTAAATTAATTATTTTGTTAGGCAAGGATGCATTACATTGATCAAAATTGACAGTAGAGACATTTATAATTTTACAGAAAATTATTTCTATTCATCAAAGAATCCTGTTATAAAAAATTATATTATAGTTTTCACAAAATATTAAGCAGCAAAAAGCAGTTTCCAATGCTGATATTAATATGAACCATTATTAATGCAGTAAGTGAGCACCAAATCAGCATATTAGAAACATTTCTGAAGGATCATGTGACCGTTCTCTCAAAACTGAATTATTCTAAACTTAGTTCATTTATAATCTAAAATATACATCTATCAAGACGTTATGAAGAAAATAAATACTGTAATAATGTTGATATTATTGTTGTGATGGTGATGATTACTGTAATATTATTGATGTAGTACCATCTCAAGTCCAGAGACCCCTTCATTGTGGGGTCCTAATTTTTCTTTTGGTGCTATAACATCTTTCAAACAATCTTGTTTATATGTGTGTGTTGCTGCGCTGCTTCGAGGCAGTGTGGTCCTGCAATTAGGAGTTTGAAGCTGAAGGCAGCAGGGTTGGGTGAGGGGATCCAGGAGGGGTGCATGCTGGGAATGAGGCAGCCCGAGGCTCTCTAAAAGCCAGATGCAGCATTGTCTTTCTGGAATTGGGGGGTTGTTTTGTGGAGGTGATGGCTCCTCTCGGGGACAGCTTGGATTACTAAACACAGGAGAGGAATTTCACACACATCCTCGGTGTGTGTACGTGAGAGACTGGAAAGGGGGAAGGGCTTCTTAATATCTGTGTTGAAACGTCATTAGGATGTCTTGCTAGAAAAGCTTATACTTAAAGGGATAGTCCACACAAAAATGAAAACTCTCATTATTTATTCACCCTCAAATCTGTAGGAGTTTATATATTTTTCTACGAAGCAAAAGAGAAGATATTTTGAAGAATGTGGGTAATCAAACAGTTTCGGTTCCCATTGACTTTTTGTCCATACAGTGGCCAATCTTAATTCAGATGGAACAAATTAAAACTGATTCTTTAGAATATCTTCTTTTATGTTCCACAAAAGAAAGAACGTCATACAAGTATGGAACAACGTGAGCATGAGTGATGACAGAAGTTTCATTTTTGGGTGTACTATCCCTTTAAATCAACATCAAACTCTTTTAGACCCAGTTTATAATCATCAAGCCTCTTTATGTATATATCGTATTTCACTTGGAAATATGTTAAATTGCGTTACATTACGATGTAAAATGGGTTGCAAACAGCGTTATGTTGATTGCAAGTTTTACAATCACAGAAATGAATAGTAGGGAACTTAAGTTAGAATCAGTATTTAAATTGAAACAAAGCTGAAATAAAATACAATTAAATACAAATATTACATGAAAAAAAAAAAAATTACTTGCAACTACCAAAACTAAACATGTTTAAGGTTAAGTGCTAAAATGACTAAAAAATAAATAAATATGAAATACAAATAAATTAAAGCTAAGTAGAAATATTTAAATATAAATAAAACTAATAGAAATGACAAAAGTGTAACAAAATTGTATTCACATGAAACAACACCCCCACACACACACACACACATATATTTATAGTACTAGGTGTGAACAACAACAAAAGGGGGCAAGAGACAGTACTGAGGCACATTTGGTGGGCTTGTAAAATCAGTGAAGACCATATTTGGAAGCTCTCAATGGAAGAGGTTTTCAGGACTGACTGATTAAGATATACAGAAAACAAATCTCTTTTAAAGACCACTTTGTCCTAAAGTAAGGAGAAGGAAGTTAAGTAAACTATTTTAGATAGATTTACAGTGTATAATGGAATGTTTACTGGTGAAATGTTTTGAAGGTTTTATTACCTTCTAAAGTGCTGCACAAATTCTGGAGTAATGGTCTTCTCTCTTCAAGGTAAACACATTCCAAGTGGTGCTTGCGTACAATGAGAGGGATACTTATGCACTCTTCCTATATCCTGAGGATGGCCTGCAGTTTTTTGGGACACGGCCCAAAGAATCTTACAATGTCGAAATTGAGCTTCCAGCTCGTGTGGGCTTCACCAGAGGAGAGCTGTCCTTCCTCTTCTTTTCCCGGACAGAGGGGCCATACTACAGCGTCACCAGCGATGAGCAGTCCGTCAAAAACCTTTACCAGTAAGCATCAGAGGAATTACCACTTTAAAATAGGGCTTTGTTAAAGTAAAAAAGCTTTTTTATTATATTATTATTGTTATTAAATGTTATTAATAAGTGTTTTCCATCAATAAAGATCTAATGTAACATAAACATTTTATTTACACACTACCGTACCGTGCTCACCAAGGCTGTTTTATGTAATAATGTGATATTTGTGTTTTCTACTTTAATATTATAACTCTCTTCAGAAAAGGAAACATAGGAGAGCGTGGAGTTTGGCTTTTCCACATTGGAAACAGATATTCCTTCCAGAATGTCGTTCCTGCACCGCATGAGGCTGTTTTCACCAAAGCTCCGCCAGTCCTGGATGCTGTGTTCCCTGATGAAGACTATACAGACACAGATGAGGAAGAGTATGATCCCATCGATCCTGACTTCCAAGATCCCACCACAACGGAGTTTCTTGAGCCAGAGGAAGACTCCTCAATACTGGAGCGGCTCAACCAGGAGGTGCCCCTTGGTCAGTCTCCCCCTCAGCCTCAGAGTCTGGTCCAGGCCAGTTTTCTCCGCCGGATCCCCATAATCTCCCCCCGGAGGACGTGACCCAGCCCCAGCGGCCATTACCAAAACACGCAATTCTGCAGGTGTACCCGAACCGCGTGAAGGACGTCCCAGCTTCTGGTGGTCAAGTGTTCAGTGTTGAGGAGAAAGTGGACTTTGACTCTGGAGGTGAGAGTAGAATGATTATGATCCATAACCAATTCTGATATATATAGAATTAACCTTTGCTAAGCGCCGCCCTAAAAATGTTACTGACCAATCGTACTTTAGCAACTGTTGCCATCTCAGAGAAACATTTGCTTGTTTCTAATGTATGTAATTAGTGTGTTTAGATACCAGTGTTGTTACTGTTAACTAAAAGTAACACATTTTAAAACTAAAAATGTATTTTCTATAATTGAAATAAACCTAAATAAAACAAAATATAAATAGTATATGAAAAACTTGGAAATGAAATGGAAAATAAAAACAAGCTAAATAGAAAAAAACTAGAACTAACAAATGACAAAACATACAAATAAAAATAAATACTGTAAAAACTAAAAGTAAAACATTTATTATTAATAATAATACAAATAGAAATTGAAAAAATTACAACATAAAATTTATAAAACTTAAAAACTGTAAAAAAAAAAAAACTGTAAAAATACTAAACTGTATTGTAAAATACATAAATAAATGTAAAAGGATAACTCAAAGTATTAATAAAAGTATATCAATAATACTGAAATAACACTGTTAGCAATTATCCAGTAGTATATCCATAATTATTATACTCTGAATAATATTACATTTTTGTCAATTAAGAACACTTTGCAAATTAACATATACTTTAATATTTGCAAATGGACACATAATTTGCTGAGCATTTACACCAACAAAATTGTATACAAAATTCATTTATTTATTTCTCTTCTCTCCAAAACACCATTAATGGCAGTTAAATAAAAAAACTTAAAATTCTCATACATGAGCAAGTATGCATGCAAATATTATTATTATTATTATAAGTCTGTAATTTTTTATGTACCATTGCTTTGATTCATATATGATTTGAGTCAGTATTGTGACTTCCTGTTATTCAGTATTATCTATCAAAACAATCCGGAGGGAACTCAAGACTGTGTAGGAGTTAACCTATGACTTATGACTGAGTTTGACTTTACTAGCCTATTTAAGAGCAATTTGTCTCTCTTTCCGCTCTCTCCTGCAGTCATTCATTACTCAACCGATAATAAAGAGACATGTGAGCGCTACCAGCAGCAGTGCAGTCAGAACGCACGCTGCAGACTATTCCACCGGCTTCTGCTGTCACTGCAACTCAGGGTTCTACGGCAACGGCCGCCACTGCCTGCCAAACGGTAAGACTGCTGTAAAAAGAGCCGTTGTAAAAGCTACACATAACATGACCTTGTTCTGAAAGTATGAACAGCATTCGCAGTACATCTCTGGGGATATATTATCAGTGTTTCTCTTTCCAACACACTATTTTAAGAGTAAACATGTATATTTTTGTAACGCAAAGGAATTGGTAGATAACATTTTGATTTGGTATGCAAATTCCAAACAGCTATTTCCTGTCAAACTTGGTCTTTTACTGACTGTTCCCTTGCGTGCCTAGTGGCTGCAATTGTCTGTAATTGGCGAACACTTGTGTTAACTGGCTGCGGTAATACCCACAACTTATTCCACAGTCTTTTTATTAAGAGTTGTGGCTGCCACATCAATTTTGTGGGAGGTTTTATTTCGGAAACACTTGATCTTTTGGAAAACCTGAGTGGATTTCCCTAGTGAATCATTCAGCGGCCCTCATGGGGCTTGAGGAACAGGATCTTTTCAAGACAATGACATCACATTGGCCTTGTATTACTGTAATATACCTGTGAACGTCAACTCCATGCTTATGTGTGAAAGAAATCTTGAGCCCTGTTTCAAAGTCAAGTCTGGCTTGTACTGAATGAAAGACATTTGTGTATGAGAGAAAATATTCAGTGGAAAAGCTACCTCAGCTGTTGGAAATGCATGTGTATACAGTAGGAGCTTTGTGTGGCCGGTGAGGGAGGTGGTGTAGAGGGAAAACTATCCAAAACCACTCTGAAACAGCTGAGTAACTCGAGAAATTGTAGCTTTAGAGAGCAGTTTGTAGATTAAAGAAATAGCTCAGCCAAAAATGTTCTTGCCAATCCCCTACTCCTACGCCTTCCTGTAGCTCACACTTTTGCAAAATATTATAACTAAAACTTGTAGATTGTATATTTTGTACTTGTAGATTAAGATTTAAAATAATAGTTCATCCCAAAATTAAAATTAGCTGACAATTCTCTCATCCTCAGGCCATCCAAGATATAGATGAGTTTATTTCTTCATTGTAACAGATTTTGAGAAATGTTGCATTAAACACTTGCTCACCAATGGATCCTCTGCAGTGAATGGGTGCCATCAGAATGAGAGTTCAAACAGCTGATAGTTGTTGTAATAGTCAGTACTCTATTGGTTTTTAATGAATTTCAGCACATTTAATCCTAACGTTAGCTAAAGTTATTTAGCTATCCTCAGGTGCTCCTCATCGTGTGAATGGAAAGGTCAGAGGGACTGTACTGGTGGGTGGATCAGCAGTGCAGCTGGACAGTATCGACCTGCACGCCTACATCGTGGTGGGTGATGGACGAGCGTACACTGCTATCAGTGAGGTCCCAGAGCCGGTGGGCTGGGCCCTCATGCCCGTGGCCCCCATTGGAGGTCTGTTTGGTTGGCTCTTCGCCCTGGAGCTGCCAAACAGCCTTAATGGCTTCAGTATCACCGGTGAGGCCGTCATGTTCTCATTTTCTACTTCTTTTATGGTGTAGAATGTTTGTTAAACATATGGCCTCCTGCTGAGAGATTTTAGTCTTAGAGGCTTTGTTCTCGCTAATAGAGTCCCACAAGGGCTTTGTTTTCTGATATGTACTCAACCACTTCCCCTAATTTAAGTCAGGTGCTCCATTATATAATAACATGTTTTCACTTTGTATGAAAAAGCCTGTTTTTTCTTTTAGAAAAAAAACCCTGAATGTTCATCAAGCACCATTATAAGGTTCACAAACCCCATCTGGATCTTATTTCGCAATATTTGTTTGTAGTAAAATGAGTGAGCAGCACTGCTCTTTAACGACTTTTAATCATGTTGAAAACCCACATTTCTGTTTCACAGGTGCCGAATTCACTCGCCGTGCTGATGTGACCTTCTATCCCGGTAACCAGCGTCTCAGCATCGTCCAGACAGCTACAGGTTTGGATACCCAGAACTACCTCAATGTGGACACTCATTTACAGGGCAGTGTTCCCTTCATCCCTCCTGGTGCCACGGTGCAGATGGAGCCATTTAAGGACACCTACCATTATTATCATTCATGTAAGCTCTTGGGGAAAAAATTGGGGAATAAATATATCTGTACATCTTTGTTTCATGACCCTGATCCAATTTCAGAGTGTTTAACTGATTGATATAATATTCTGTTTTATATTTACCAGGGCTGTCAAGAGATAAAACTTTAATGAATCGAATTAGTTACACAATATAGCAATGAGTTAAGGACAATTATTCTGAAGTTCAGTTAGCAAAATTAATATTTGTGTTCATAAATAATACACTAAATTCATTAAAAGTTACAGTAAAGACATTCATAATGTAACAAAAGATTTCTGTTTAAAAGAATTGCTGTTCTTTGAAATACTGTTCATCAAATCAGCATATTTGAATACATTCTGAAAGATCATGTGACACTGAAGATTATTTTACATTTGTATAATATTTTATAATGTTACTGTTTCACTGTATTTTTGACCAAATAAATGACTTGGTGTGCATAAG
Organism: Gymnocypris eckloni scoliostomus; assembly: GCA_027564155.1. Taxonomy (NCBI): domain Eukaryota; kingdom Metazoa; phylum Chordata; class Actinopteri; order Cypriniformes; family Cyprinidae; genus Gymnocypris; species Gymnocypris eckloni. The sequence continues at coordinate 21,014,517 of CM050428.1, forward strand.
AGATCTTTCAAAAACATAAAAAGAATGGCTTGACTATAAAAAAATGAATAGGAAAAGAAAATGTAAGCTAAAAAGATCTTGTGACGTCTCCCGTCTCCTCTACTTCCTTTCAGGAAGCTGTGTCTGATCTTGATGCACCCTAAATAAAAGCTGTTCTCATGTTGCTGAACATGAGGTTGCTTAACAATCAAACCCTGTGGGACTTTGGGTCTAGAATTAAAGCCCAAAGTTTGCTGTGAATTGCTTTCCTCTAAACTCAGCCTTTTTTCCTGTTCTCAGTGATTACCTCCACATCCGTGCGTGAGTTTACAGTCGTATCAGCTGAAAACGGAGCAGAGACCCTGACTTTCCAGGTCAAACAGAACATCACATTCAGAGACTGCTCTCACGGGCCCCGCAGCGGACTGGAGACGCTGGAACTGCGAATTGAGCGTATATTTGTAATGTACGTCAAAGAAGAGCGCATCCTTCGATACGCCATCACCAACAAGATCGGCCCTCTTGGAGGTAGGCTGCCAGCATAGGCAATGAATACCCTGATGGAAACATCAAGATTGCTGGTCACTATTTTAGAGTATGTTGTTTTTGTCGTTTTGATGTGAATTTGCTAATGTCCCAAGTCAGGATGCAATGAAAGTAGCGACAAATCTTTTCTTCCATATTGTGATGTGCATTCAAGTGTAACAAATTATCATAAAAAGAAAAAAATATAGGACAGGCATTTGTTATTTTGGATCAGTCGAGATGTGGGCGTGCATGTGAACTTTAAGGGGTTTAAGTAGACTAAATGTTTGGGGAAGTCCAGCACATTACTAGAGAGAAGTCTATCTTTTGTGCATGGTCTAATTGTTTATAATAAGATCTATAGCATTCATTTAGAAAATAGATAGGCTAAATTTGACTTGATGTTTACTTTAACTAGCATAGTAAAATGTCCATGGCCAACCAGCTTCACCAACTATGCTGGCGAACACCATAATTATCTGCTAGACCAGCACTTACCAATATAAACCAGTTTGGAAATGTTGTAGCATTTGCATTTTTTAGCTTGGAAACATAAGTATGAGATTTCTAAAACAACATTTTAATTAGACAGAATCTGTATTTTTAATTTGTTGGTCTCTAAAAACACTGGGTTCAGGCTGCTTTATTATTTTTTTAAAGAGAGTTAGCATATTTTTTACCCTTGATTGCAAAGCCAAAAGTGTTTTGTTTAGCAGCAGACAACCAATTGTAAAGTGCTTCAATTCTTGCCTAATGAATTATTCATGAGCTTTGTGCAGTTACGGTAAGGCTCATATGCTGATCTTGTATTTGTGTTGTTGTTGTATTTGCTTTGTTTTTGTTGTGTTTCAGAAGCTGATTTACATTGTGACACTTTACCATTCGACAAGCAGTTTTTCAAACTCTCATTAATATGCAAATAAGAACATTGGAAATAAATCTAAAACATTTTAAAGAATTTTCAGGACCTGACTTTAGAACTGAATTTAGAAACCGAATTACCCATGACTAATTATTATCCCAGGGTGAACTATGTGAAACATGTTACAAGATAAACCCAGGATTATATAAACTCAGGGTTTGGAATTACACCAGCTTTACAGTTTTGAGTGTGGGAAAAGCCCATCTTTTGTTTATTTTAGTGTTGTCATCTCAATTTTTGTGAGAAAAATCTGCATAAAACCTTCCTTACTTATTCTCCCTATATATGGCCTCCTGCTCGTCCTTCGTTTGGACCGACCCTCATTTTTGGCATAGTTTCTTTATTAACATGCTGACTGATGTGGCAATGAGCTGTCTGGCTCTCACACAGGACTTACATTGGCTTGAGTTCAGCTGCCTTTCTATCATACAAAACAGGAGGTCTAAGATAACCACCTCGAACCACCTGCTGCTTTCTAACACGGCCCAGCATTAGACAGCAGACCCAAGGGCTGGAGAGAGAGGAGGGCTGCACTTTAAATTAACTATGTCTGTGAAGTGAGCCTGTGGCGTTTACAAGGCTTTGTGTTTGCAGTTTGTAACAAATCCCTTTATCTAGCGACTTCCCTTAAGGAATCAATCAAACGTTTCTTTTTAGCCCCTAGATTTGTGACCTTGTAAGGCTGTGTAGTTCCCAAAAGAGGTTTTAGTGGGATGACGGTGGTTTGAATGGCCCTCTGGTTCCTGGCTGGTGCTGTAGATGTTGACTTTAGGATGATAAGTGGGGCTGGGATGAGCATATCACCAGCTGTGTTGTCTCTTGTCAGTGGGCCGAATAAGATCCAGTTTCCTAGAGTTGCACAATCATCAAAACCTGATGTGACCTTCCTTTCGTTCGCAATGCATTGCAAGTTTATATGTGAAGGTAGAACATCCCTGCATTGCATCATAATGAATTTACTCTTCACCATTAGATGATAAACACATAAACTAACCCTAATTTAGAATCAAATTATTATTGTCAGAGGTAGAGATGTCCTTTGGAACCTTCATTCAAATTGGACCGCCCCATATATCATCAAAACATTACAAGTCAATTGTTTTCACTTGAAAACAAGCTTAAATATTGTTTAAATTGGGTAAAACTATTAGATTTGTATTTATTAATTAAAAATATTTTTTTGGGATATTATTGGCCAATACTAGGGATGCACGGTATTTAACGGACAGATAATTTAAAAATTAACGTCATTTTTATTGCTCCGATAAATAAATGAAATCCGATATCTAGATAGACGGGAGAACACCTGCTTTGCCGTAGTCGTTACAATGTGACAGCTTATGTAGTTAAAATGTTGCGTTTTATGTTATATACCATTTAATTCAATCAGTATACGAGTCTACCATTAGTCATACATTTCATCTGTTTTGATTATGTTTTAAACTTAAGATAATTATAACGATTGTTTCCGTTTGTGCAAAGATATGTCTGCTGTTAGCAACAGCACCTCAGGTAGCACTGAGACTAAAGATATGTGAAGAGAACAATGTAATTATTGCCTAAACATCCTCCTCATAATCCATCATTTGTATGTAAATAAATGGCTGAATGCCGCGTTGCACTGTCTTGTTTACAGTTGCTTAAAGATTTTTATGTTCTCGGCTAAGGCGGTGTAACAGCTTACTTCCGGTCAATGTAACCGGTCAATGTTCTAATATAAAAATACGAACTTATTGATTATCAGAATTGGCTGTGAGAAGGACTTAATTATCGGTTATCGGTATCGGTTAAAATTGTTCATATCGTTCATCCCTAGCCAATACTGAATATTATTCATTCTCATTTCCCCTATTTTTTTACATTTAAATCACCTTTATCATTATCTAATGCTCACTTGAAGTTAATCTTGTAATCTTTAGCAAATTAAAAAAATGAATAACTGTTTTATAATATACATCAGGGATAGGCAACTTCGGTCCTGGAGGGCCGGTGTCCAGAGTTTAGCTCCAACCCTAATCAAACACACCTGAAGAAGCTAATCAAGGTCTTCAAGATCACTAGAACAGTTACAGGCAGGTGTGTTTGATTAGGGTTGGAGCTAAACTCTGCAGGACACTGGCCCTCCAGGACCGACGTTGCCTATCCCTGCTATGCATTATTATGTTGTGACTTTCAAATTCACTTGTGGCATTTAAAATGTGTGATTTTTGTGTTTTTAATCAATCAATGAATAAATTACTTTTTTATTTTTAGATTGGATTATGGATAATGTCCTTTATTTTATTTTATAGGAACTAGTTGCTATATTTTATTGCAAATAATAAGTTGAACTGTGGTTTGTCACCTAATATGTTGTTTCTTAGCCAGATCATGCGCTCTTAGAGTGCTTAGTATTAGTTGAGTACAATCTCCTCCAGATGTTGACATATAGCCTATATAGTGAGGGTGATGAATCTCATACTGCTGTTATTATTATGTTCACTCAGATAAAGTATTCATAACGGGTGGGGTGGGTAGAGGAATAGTTGCGGAGTGCTGTTGTGGGAACAGAAGGACACCCCGGAGTCCCTGTACCCAAGAGAGCCATGCATGGCTAGAAAACACAGCTGCCACTGTCTGTCCAGTGTGTCCGGCACAGCTGACGTATGGTAATTAGACCAGTGCTGACACATCTAAGATATTAGATTAGACTGAAGTGGATTCACACGCTTATATGTGACCGTATATCATGTCATTATGGTCCTGCTGACTGTGAATATGAAGAGCTGGATCTCAGTTCTCAGTCATTTCAGAGCAGCTGTTAGTGTTTCATGTGTTTGATGTTTTTTCCCACAACTTGGGCTGATGGAATTCGTTCAGGGCAAAATCAGTTCACTAGGTGGCCATCTTGGTAATACCCTAGAATCTTTTTTCTCGTAATGCAAATACAGCTCTTAGCTATGCCTTCCAAGTTTGACATTTTGTCACTTCATGCATTTCATGGGAATCAAACCTATGACCTTGTTAGCACCATGATCTAATGTTTGAGCTACAGGAATGCTTGAAACAATGTAATCATGCATACATCGATGATATGATTCATTCTGCATCAAATCAAACTGTATGTTTTAGGCTGGTTAAACTCATTTCTATGAAAAAGAGGAAAATCTGTAGTTTACCTGAATGTTAAGACTTCCATTCTGGCCCCACCATTATTTTATTTGAATTTTTTGTATTGTTCTTTTTTTATTTAACTTTATATGTTATATATACATATATATACATATTATTTTTTCTTACATGACAAATGATGTTCAAACACAAGAACCTGATTCTGTTAATATCAAAGCTTTAATTACCCCCAGTGCAGGTTAACATAAGAACGTATACATTCATAAATTATATCTTCTGTTAAATAAACATTATATACAGGATTGAAAGAAAATATTGTACATTTTTAAGATTAATTAACCATGAACATTTCAAAAATAGGGAACATTTTTATGCTTAAGCTGAGCAACATTTTTTAGTAGCATGGGTGGATGTCTTGTGTAAATCAAATTATACTGGAGTTTTGGGTTTGATTAGATGAGTCTGTAGAGCAATGATGGTCAGTGTGTTAGGTCAGTCATTCGGATTCTGTTTCTTCTTTACACCTTTAATGGTCCTGAGCTCCAAAACCCCCATCACACACTCTTGAGATAAGTATTGTTGTGTGAACTATACATGAGGAGTGTTTCTCTCCCGTTCGTGACAGCAGTTTCCCACCTGGTCCATCCACCCCCTCGTTTTCTCAAAGTCTTGTGTTAACCAGCGCTCCACCCGCTGGTGTGCCGCTGTCCCTTTAATTAGCACAAAGTTGAAAAGAATCCCCCGACCCACTTTGCTAATGTTTGTCCTGTAGTTTCTCTCCACTTTTCCCCCTCCCCTGTGGAGTCACTTTAAAGGGGACCGTCTTTCTTGTTCTCTCTCACTTCAAACAAAAGTCTTCCTGTCTACCTTATAATTGGCCAAATTGGTCCCTGGCCCGGGGTGAGGAAATCAAGCTGTCTTTAATGTGAGATGAGTAGGCGTTGGGTGGGGGTGAAGGTGGTCTGCATGGCCCAAGGGTCCCAACAATGGGTCCCTGATGGTAGGCTGTGTGGGTAAGAGCACAATGAAGTCCTGTTGTCTTGGAGTAAGAGGTTTGGTAATGTCACTCATAATGTGTAAACCACCCTGAGTTTTAAGACCCTTTTAAAGGTGTTGTGTTTTCCAGGTCAAGTACTTTGACCTCTAAGGTCACATTTAAATACCATTTGAAATCGTATAGGTTTGTCGGGAAGCAAAGTATTCACACCTCTCCATATGTTAAGACCTTTGAATGCAGGTTTATTACGAAGACCCTCATTACTCAAGGTCTGTGGTTTTATAACATCACCCAGAATAGTCATGTCTGTTGAATTCCCTCTGGCTGTGATGGTTGTAATAGTAAAGTTCCCTCCGTTTTTTTTATTTAGAGAATTTTTAACGAAGCCTCCTCTCAGGATGCTGATTTTGGCCGGAGGTTCTAAAACATCTACAGTGACTCACTCATCAGTGAGTCATGTTTCCAGTCCATGTACCACTGACCAAGTATCATGACCCATACTCGGAATTTATGCTCTGCATTTAACCCATCCAAAGTGCACACACACAGAAGTGAACACACACACACCGTGAGCACACACCCTGAGCAATGGGCAGCCATTCATGCTGCGGCGCCCGGGGAGCAGTTGGGGGTTCGGTGCCTTGCTCAAGGGCACCTCAGTCGTGGTATTGAAGGGGGAGAGAGCGCTGTACATTCACTCCCACCAACAATTCCTGGACCTGAGACTCGAACCCGCAACCTTTCGATTACGAGTCCCGAATCTCTAACCATTAGGCCACGACTTCCCCAATTGTTTAGTATCTTGAATAAACAGTAATGCAATCAATCAGTGTTACACACTGGCACAAATCACTATACACAGAGATTCTGAAAGGGGATTTTTGCAGCGATGCCAATGAAGAACCTATTTTGGTTCCCTCAAGAACCTTTCGGTAAACAGTTCAAGGAATAGTTCACCTAAACATGAAAATTTGCTGAAATTGTACTCTCCCTCAGAATCTCTAAGATGCAAACGAGTTTGTTTCTTCATCAGAACAGATTAGGAGAAATTTAGCATTACATCACTTGCTCATCAATGGATCCCCTGCAGTGAATGGGTGCCGTCAGAATGAGAGTCCAAAAAGCTGATAAATCCTCATGTCTCCAGTCCATCAATTAACATCTTGCAACATTTTTCTAACATTTTTAACTTAGAATAGTTGCTTTCAGCTAAAATGAGCGTCAGCGTTTTATTTTATATCTGGTTATGATCTGCCGCTTTGAATTCTCAAGATCTTTAAAGTTGGGTGGATTCTGATTGGCTGTCAGTGTTTTTATTGTTTTGAAAAAAATTCTGAAAGTGATTCCAACAACATTGCTCTTCTGTGTCATTATCATTATAGCTATGGCGTGGACTTCCTTATTCTCATAGGATTAACAATTATTCAAAACTGTATTGTTATCATCCTTGGTGTGAACGTGCCATAACTATGGAACTCTGTTGCCCCACTTTTAGAGAAGTGTTTCACTTTGCTTTGCTTTCTATTGGACTTTTTCAGTTGAGGTCTATGCAGATTACATAAGAAGTTATTTGTAGTGACATTAGCTCAGTTTGTTGCATTACTATTTATAATTTGCTTGCCGTCACACCTTTTCACAGCTGGAGACCCTGAGCCAGAAGATGTAAATCCCTGTTACTCTGGAAATCATGACTGTGACACAACCGCACAGTGCGTGCCGGGCGAGGGACAGCTGTTTTCGTGCCAATGCGCCACAGGTTACAGCGGAGACGGTCGCAACTGTTATGGTAAGAGACATTATATGGAACATCTCCTGCACAAACGCACATGCTTGAGCTGTAAATTCAATTCCAGGTCCTTGACACTCTGTTTAATCAGTCGAGGGTCTGGAATACTTCGGCAAAAACCCAAAGCCTTCATCTTCCTTCTTTAGAGCCATGCATCTGCGTAACATCAACAATACAGGTCATTCAGAAGTGGGGTCATCACCACTGTAGTACATTAGCACGACCAGATGTTTCCTATGAGACGTCAGTCGCAAAGTAGAGGAAACCCTCAGTGAATCATGAAAGTGCCCAGGGGTCTTTCCCTCCATCTGATGTCTCTCATCTTCTTCCTCCCACTCTTATAAGCCAAAAAACAGAAAGACTAAACACTCTTTAGGTGGAACGTGGGAGATCTGTGAGCTTGTGGTGAGTCTGGGGAAGATTTGTAAGCTAAGACACATTTCTGTGGCATTTCTGTTTGACCTGTACATGCAGAGGCCACATCCTCAGCTTTAAGCTAGTTGGGGGGCTCAGACCACCTGATATTTCCTCGTTTGAAGAGAGGGGGGAGAAAATCGCACCTCCCCTCCAGAAAACTCCCTATGTACTCATACAGATGTGTATGAGAAAGAGAGTTTGTAGCTGTTGGGGTGCATAAATAGCTTTTGAAAGACTGATCACAAATAGAATGTATTGTCATCTTATTAAAAATCAAGATGTCATATTTCTAACTTTACTGGGACTCTTGACTTGACAACTACAGCAGTGCATATTTGCATATTATCAGAAACGAGATGAACGATTCAAAATCATTTAAACAATATCTTAAAAAGTTGTCCAAAAGCTTTTTTAAACACACCATTTTTAATAAAAATATATATTTTTTACAAATAAAATTGCAAGTTGGAAAGAATATTGTGGAGTAAGAAATACTAAAATAATATTAATATTGTTTTTTTGTTGTTGTTGTTAAAAATTACACTATGCAATCTAATTGGAAACTGTGCTAAACAGCAATTTTACTACAATTTTTTTGTTTTTAATAAATTGCATTTGATTCAGTAAATTTGTTGTTTGGAACAAATTGATTCCAATATGACAATTACAATTTTTTTTGCACTTAAAAAATTAACATTCTGGATGAAAAAAAGTTATGGAGCAGTGTATATTGCATATTAATACAAGTTTAAAAATACATTATCTGTGCATAATTTGTTTATGCTTATAAAGCTCATTTGCATAAAATTGCTTTTCTCAGCACTGTTACATCACTGGGCATGCCCATAAAACAAAAAACAATTTCTGTATTATTGGAAATAAATGGCTTATTGCATTGTCTATGCAAATCAGTATATATATGAACCCCATATGGGATGATTTTTTTTACCAGTAAAACTAGAAGGTTAGAAAGAATATTTCAGAATCATTTATATTAATGTAATTATTAATATTAATGTTATCAGCAATTGTTTATTTTGTAACCACATTCATTTTATTTGATTCAGTGAATCAGTTCTTTTAGAAGTGGATCTTTGGAACAAAACATCGGAGCAAAGCGATTCATCAGAATGAATTCGATTTCCCAGTGCGGCTGTCTGGACTTGATTATGTGTGTTTGAGTGTGTTTTCTGGCATCATGTTCCTATTAGAGGATAATTTTATCACCTGTCTGAACTCTTCACTCTAGAGTAGATAACAAGAGGGTCAAGGAAAGAGAGCAGAGAAAAATCAAGAGAGAGAGAGGGGACCGTGTGTTCCTTACCCTCCCTGTAATTTGCAATGATCAAAACCAGGTCTCCTGCTGACCAGCTCTTAACCCACCCAGAGCCTCAGGCCTGTTCCCACGCACTCCGACAGGGACGACATCCCTCGCTATCTTCCTCTGTCATCACAAACGGCAGGATCGAGGCATGCTTTATCTCTCCAGCACCTGAATGATGTTTGACGCACACCAAGGCACCCAGCGTCCAAAACAATGAATCTTGTAGTGTGATTGGTTAACATTACAGTATTATGGGTTGTGATTGAGCAGGTATTCTCTCTCTGTAGATGTGGATGAGTGTGCCGAAGGTCTGAGCTCCTGTGGGGCTCATGCTTACTGTGTGAACCTGCCTGGAAGCCATCGCTGTCAGTGTGAGAGCGGATTTGAGTTTGGATTTGACGGTCGGACATGTCAGGGTAAGAAATATCTTCATTTCCTGTGCAGTCTGTGATTCGACACAAGTCAACCAAACGTGTGCATTCCACATTGGATATTCTTATTTATCTTTCAGAGACAAATGGATATTTAATGCTTTACAGGTCATATCATGCAATTATTCATATCAAATTACTGTATGAATAGTTAACTCCCAAAGAGCCAAAAGTAATTAATTCATTATTAAATTAAATTAAATTATTTGTTAACATTACTTATTTTTTTTATAATTTGTGTATTTTTATTATTTTATATTTTTGTAAAGTGTGAGGCTGAAAGTTATCTGTGTTGATATATATATTTTTTTTTCTGTTCATCAAAGAATGTTTTGCTGTTTCCACAAAAATATTTACCAGCACAACTGTTTTCAACATTGAAAATAATAAGACAGTTATTTTAAATTGTAATAATTATTCACAATATTACTGTTTTCACTGTATTTCTGTTCAAATAAATGCAGCCTTGGTGAGCAACACCAACCTTTTGAATGATAGTGTAACTTTTTTCCTGTATAAAACTGGATGTTGTGGCATTAAACGTGCATAATCTGACAACAATTTGGCATCTTACTGTTTTGAATGTTTACTGCTATATATTCTACTGTGCACTATATTGTCATCATATCTGTATTAGCTTCTAAGAACACGGTCTGAGTTGTGTGCTGTCAGTGGGATGTGAGGTGTTGCAGAGGTTAAATGTTGGTAAAACACAGGCTCAGGCAGTGTAGAGAGAGGCATGGGTAACCAGAGACGGTGGGGAAGGGAGGGTATTTTGAAACAATGACTCAATGTCCTCGCTCAGGGAATGTGCGTAGGAAACGCGCAGCTGAAGAACACAAGGGGGTCAGAGGACAGTTAACTCTTCTCCTTCCTGTACAGGGTTCTCTGATGGGATTGTGGGAGTTTGGAGCCTTCAGGCAACAGCTAGAATGACTCAGACCAACATCCTGACAAACGCGGTCAATGCGCTGTTTGTTGCGTTCTAGAGTGAGTGTTGTGTTTTGTGCTTTGTGCAGATGTGGATGAGTGTCATGAACAGCCGTGCCACACCCAGGCCTTGTGCTCAAACAGTCCGGGATCTTTCCAGTGCCAGTGCCAACCCGGATACCATGGAGATGGTTTCCAGTGCCACCCTCAAAATGGTAGCTGTTTGTAGTTATTTAGATTTTTAACATTGTTTTATTCATGTAAAGTCCCAAATTCTATAATATCTGGTTCCTTTGCATTATAGGTCACTCCAAGACCCAGTGTGAACAGCACAGAGACAGACTTCAGAGCGGAAATGGTGGTGTTCCTCTGATAGGAGCCTTCATCCCTCAGTGTGATGAGGAGGGTCAGTACAGGTCGCAGCAGTGCCACGGGTCCACAGGTCACTGCTGGTGTGTGGACAGTAGAGGACAGGAGAGAGCGGGAACCAGAACTCCACCCGGAACCCCATCTATTAACTGTGATGAGCCTGGTAAGAGATAGGCCTCTCTTAAAGGTCATCTGTCCTATTTCATAATAATTGTTTGTATTAATTGTCATGGTATCTGTTATAGAGCGGTAGCAACTGCTCTTTTTTTCTCCAAACTCTAGATCAGGGGTAGGCAACGTCGGTCCTGCAGTGTCGATGTCCAGCAGAGTTTAGCTTTCACTCTGAAAAAAACTCACTTGCCTGAAGCCGTAGTAATTCGGAAGACCTTGATTAGCTTGTTTGGGTGTGTTTGATTAGGGTTGAAGCTAAACTCTGCAGGACAACAGTACTCCAGGACCGACGTTGCCTACCCCTGCTCTAGATGCTTTTGCAGATTTCAAATGCTGTTATTTTAACATAATTTATTTATTTTTGTTGTATTTATTAATATTTTGACATAGCTTTTATTTTTATATTTTTTGTTAAAATGTTGTCATTATATTAGCACAAGTTTGAGTGATTTTCATATGTGTTTTTCTCATTTTTATAACTTTTTAAAATATTATTAATTTATTTGTATTTAAGTTTGAGCTATTTTAGTACTCAAACTCAAACTTATTTCATTTCTATTAGTGGCTAAGGCAACATTTCTGATTTTAAATTTAAAGAGTTTTAAGTTTGCATTTTTCATTTAATATTTGGTTTAATTTTAGTTAGGGCAGGTTGAATGTCATCAGAACCAGCAAAAACTCTGTAACTTTATTGAAGTAACTTTATGGCTGAGATTTTTGTACTGAGGTGTGTGATGGGAGAATAACAAACTCTTTTCTTTTCCAAGTGCGTCCAGTGCGTCCCAAGAGCCAGTGTGAGCAGCACAGAGACAGTCTTCGTAGCAGAGATGGTGATGTTCCTCTAGCAGGAGCCTTCATCCCTCAGTGTGATGAGGAGGGTCAGTACAGGTCGCAGCAGTGCCACGGGTCCACAGGTCACTGCTGGTGTGTGGACAGTAGAGGACAGGAGAGAGCGGGAACCAGAACTCCACCCGGAACCCCATCTATTAACTGTGATGAGCCTGGTGAGAAATAGGCCTCTCTTAATAGATCATCTGTCCTATTTTACATAATATTTCAATTTTTTAAACAATTCATTTTCTCATGGTATCTTTTATTTATAGGTAGAAATTGTTCTTTGTCTAAATATATCCTTAAATTCTGGATTCAAATTCACCAGTGTTATTTTATTATTATTTATGTACTTATATATTATTAATAACATATACTATAGTACTTATTAATATTTTGTTTTCAGTTTTTATTTTTATTTGTTTTCAATTTTCTTTTGTGCTTTTGTCTTTGTTCCTATATTTCTATGTAGCCTTAATTATATTTTATTTCAGTTCTAGTAATTTTAGTTTCCATTTTAGTCATTTTAGTTATGAATATTAACACTGTTAATTTCTAATAAAATACTTAAGAGGAGGTTGAAATTTGTCAGAACCACCTGAAAGATTTTTCTACTGGGGGGTGTGATGGATGGGAGAATAACAAACTCTTTTCTATCCCAAGTGCGTCCAGTGCGTCCCAAGAGCCAGTGTGAGCAGCACAGAGACAGTCTTCGTAGCAGAGATGGTGATGTTCCTCTAGCAGGAGCCTTCATCCCTCAGTGTGATGAGGAGGGTCAGTACAGTCCACAGCAGTGCCACGGGTCCACAGGTCACTGCTGGTGTGTGGACAGTAGAGGACAGGAGAGAGCGGGAACCAGAACTCCACCCGGAACCCCATCTATTAACTGTGATGAGCCTGGTAAGAGATAGTCTACAGCAGAGGTGTCTAAACGTTTTACTATGAAGGGCCACAAATCAAATTTAAAATATATTTTGCTATATATCTAACTATATTATGTTAAAATGTTTTTTTTTTTTTTATATAGCTAAATAAAAAAAAGTAACAAAACATAAAAAAAAAAAAAATAGAATAAAGATATGCTTCAATAGCATGTTTTTTCCTATTTCTGCACCTTCTTGTGGACCAACTTTGGCCTGTGGGCCCTGGTTCGGGCATCTCTGGTCTACAGGAACTTTTATTTTTGGGGAAATTTATTTTGTCACAGTCCTCTCTATCCAAGTCATTTAAATAATATTTATATTTATTTCATATTAGTTAATTGTCATGGGATCTGTTACAATTACTCATTTTGTTAGGAATAGACTATTGTTCAGAAGTTTGGGATGAATAAGATTGTAAATTGTTTTTGAAAGAAGTCTTATATGCTTACCAACGCTGCATTTATTTGATCAGAAATACAGTAAAAACAGTTATATTGTGAAATATTATAACAAAAACTTAAAAATAAAATGTAAAAGTAATTTACTCATGTGATGCAAAGCTGAATTTTTAGATTCGTTACTCCAGTCTTCAGTGTCACATAATCCTTCATAAATCATTCTAACATGCTGAGTTTATATGTTCAGGAAACATTTCTCATAATTATCAGTGTTGAGAACAATTGTGCTGTTTATTGTTTTTGTGGAAACTGGATTGTTTGATGAACAGAAAGTTCAAAAGAACATAATTTACTTTAAATATTTGTTTTTGTAACAATGTAAAAGCCTGTCACCTTTGATCAATTTCATGCATCTTTGCTCAATAAACATGAATTTCTTAAAAAAAAATCCTCAGTACAAATTCAACATAGGCTAGTTGTCTGGAAAAACAGGCCCTTACCCTGAGTTTAAGAAAGATAGCATAAAAATGTGAGAAGATGAACTTTTATTGTTGTAGACATATTGCATTCCTCTTTGGAAAAATGTAAGATTTTAGGTGAGGTTGAGGTTTGTTAAAACTACCTATGTTTACATGGGCAATATTAACATCTGTAATATTATGATCACAACAGATAATAACTTTATTGGAGTTTAGAGTTTGGCAACTCTTAAACTTGCACAAACTCTTTCATTTCATATAAACAAAGGGTTATGCAAAGGAGTGTAATGGAGGAATAACAAACTCTTTTCTATCCCAAGTGCGTCCAGTGCGTCCCAAGACCCAGTGTGAGCAGCACAGAGACAGTCTTCGTAGCAGAGATGGTGATGTTCCTCTAGCAGGAGCCTTCATCCCTCAGTGTGATGAGGAGGGTCAGTACAGGTCGCAGCAGTGCCACGGGTCCACAGGTCACTGCTGGTGTGTGGACAGTAGAGGACAGGAGAGAGCGGGAACCAGAACTCCACCCGGAACCCCATCTATTAACTGTGATGAGCCTGGTGAGAAATAGGCCTCTCTTAAAAGGTCATCTGTCCTATTTTACATAATATTTTAATTTTTAATTAATTAGTTGTCATTTGATCTATTATAGAGAGGTAGCAGTTGCTCTTTTTGTTGGACTATCTCCAAATTCTAGATGCTATATATTTAGATGTTATTTTAATATATATTTTATACTGTTATACAGTATATATTAGAAATGTGACATGGTTTTATTTTTATATTTTCAGTTTTCCTTTTGATTATTTTAGTCTGAAGGGGCTTTCGCCCGGCGTAGTTCTAGGAACTCAGTTCTAGGAAACAGCCAGCAGGGTAGTTCCTAGAGAACCAGTTTCTCCCTCGGCCCGATTGTCTGGTTGCATTCGCACCGGCAGCAGGAACTGAAGCGGCCGACAGTGATGTCTTTTTGCATGGCCTTAACAAACATCAACAACCGGTGAATGGAGGATGCCGTGAACAGAGCTGTTTTTGTTGTGTGTCGTGGGTTTCGTGATAATGGAGATGAAATGTAAACGCAAAATTTACACGATTGCAATAGCAAAAAGTTGGGCTAAGAGATTAAATTTTTTTATGACAACTTGCGATTACATATCATCGAAGCTGAGAAAAGAACACAACACTGTAGACAACAGGTAAATGACATTATCGCTGTTATCCATATTCGTGGAGTAAATATGTTTATGTGGCTTTTTAGAAATGCCAGGTAACCGGTGTTTTGTGTGCGTTTTGCCAATCAGCGTACACTTACATCACTGATAGTTCCTATAGAAAAGTTTAGACCCTACTCTGAAGTAGGAGCTCATTTAGTTCCTCCAAACGGAGTTCCTAGACCTAGAACTAAAACCGTTCCTAGTTCCTGCGGTGCGAACATGCCAAATGGGTAGTACCACAATTATTTCAGGTACTATGAAAAGGTTCCCGTGGTGTGAAAGGCCCTTAAGTTCGATTTTCTACTGGGGGGTGTGATGGATGGGAGAATAACAAACTCTTTTCTATCCCAAGTGCGTCCCAAGACCCAGTGTGAGCAGCACAGAGACAGACTTCGTAGCAGAGATGGTGATGTTCCTCTAGCAGGAGCCTTCATCCCTCAGTGTGATGAGGAGGGTCAGTACAGTCCGCAGCAGTGCCACGGGTCCACAGGTCACTGCTGGTGTGTGGACAGTAGAGGACAGGAGAGAGCGGGAACCAGAACTCCACCCGGAACCCCATCTATTAACTGTGATGAGCCTGGTAAGAGATAGGCCTCTCTTAATAGGTCATTTGTCCTATTTCATAATAATTGTTTGTATTAATTGTCATGGTATCTGTTATAGAGCGGTAGCAACTGCTCTTTTTTTCTCCAAACTCTAGATCAGGGGTCAGCGTCGGTCCTGCAGTGTCGATGTCCAGCAGAGTTTAGCTTTCACTCTGAAAAACTCACTTGCCTGAAGCCGTAGTAATTCGGAAGACCTTGATTAGCTTGTTTGGGTGTGTTTGATTAGAGTTGAAGCTAAACTCTGCAGGACAACAGTACTCCAGGACCGACGTTGCCTACCCCTGCTCTAGATGCTTTGCAGATTTCAAATGCTGTTATTTTAACATAATTTATTTATTTTTGTTGTATTTATTAATATTTTGACATAGCTTTTATTTTTATATTTTTTGTTAAAATGTTGTCATTATATTAGCGCAAGTTTTAGTGATTTCCATATTTGTATTTCTCATTTTTATAACTTTTTAAAATATTATTAATTTATTTGTATTTAAGTTTGAGCTATTTTAGTACTTCAACTCAAACTTATTTCATTTCTATTAGTGGCTAAGGCAACATTTCTGATTTTAAATTTAAAGAGTTTTAAGTTTTCATTTTTCATTTAATATTTGGTTTAATTTTAGTTAGGGCAGGTTGAATGTCATCAGAACCAGCAAAAACTCTGTAACTTTATTGAAGTAACTTTATGGCTGAGGTGTGTGATGGGAGAATAACAAACTCTTTTCTATCCCAAGTGCGTCCCAAGAGCCAGTGTGAACAGCACAGAGAGACTTCAGCATGGAAATGATGGTGTTCCTCTGATAGGAGCCTTCATCCCTCAGTGTGATGAGGAGGGTCAGTACAGGTCGCAGCAGTGCCACGGGTCCACAGGTCACTGCTGGTGTGTGGACAGTAGAGGACAGGAGAGAGCGGGAACCAGAACTCCACCCGGAACCCCATCTATTAACTGTGATGAGCCTGGTGAGAAATAGGCCTCTCTTAATAGGTCATCTGTCCTATTTTATATAATATTTCAATTTTTTTAACAATTCATTTTCTCATGGTATCTTTTATTTAAAGGTAGAAATTGTTATTTGTCTAAATATATCCTTAAATTCTAGATTCACCTTCACCAGTGTTATTTTATTATTATTTATGTACTTATATATTATTATTAACATATAGTACTTATTCATATTTTGTTTTCAGTTTTCATTTTAATTTGTTTTCAATTTAATTTTGTGCTTTTGTCTTTGTTCCTATTTCTATGTAGCCTTAATTATATTTTATTTCAGTTATAGTAATTTTAGTTGCCATTGTAGTTATGAATATCAACACTGTTCATTTCTAATAAAATACTTAAGGGGAGGTTGAAATTTGTCAGAACCACCTGAAAGATTTTTCTACTGGGGGGTGTGATGGATGGGAGAATAACAAACTCTTTTCTATCCCAAGTGCGTCCCAAGACCCAGTGTGAGCAGCACAGAGACAGACTTCGTAGCAGAGATGGTGATGTTCCTCTAGCAGGAGCCTTCATCCCTCAGTGTGACGAGGAGGGTCAGTACAGTCCACAGCAGTGCCACGGGTCCACAGGTCACTGCTGGTGTGTGGACAGTAGAGGACAGGAGAGAGCGGGAACCAGAACTCCACCCGGAACCCCATCTATTAACTGTGATGAGCCTGGTGAGAGATAGGCCTCTCTTAATAGGTCATTTGTCCTATTTCATAATAATTGTTTTTATTAATTGTCATGGTATCTGTTATAGAGCGGTAGCAACTGCTCTTTTTTTCTCCAAACTCTAGATCAGGGGTAGGCAACGTCGGTCCTGCAGTGTCGATGTCCAGCAGAGTTTAGCTTTCACTCTGAAAAAAACTCACTTTCCTGAAGCTGTAGTAATTCGGAAGACCTTGATTAGCTTGTTTGGGTGTGTTTGATTAGAGTTGAAGCTAAACTCTGCAGGACAACAGTACTCCAGGACCGACGTTGCCTACCCCTGCTCTAGATGCTTTGCAGATTTCAAATGCTGTTATTTTAACATAATTTATTTATTTTTGTTGTATTTATTAATATTTTGACACAGCTTTTATTTTTATATTTTTTGTTAAAATGTTGTCATTATATTAGCACAAGTTTTAGTGATTTTCATATGTGTATTTCTCATTTGTATAACTTTTTAAAATATTATTAATTTATTTGTATTTAAGTTTGAGCTATTTTAGTACTCAAACTCAAACTGATTTAATTTCTATTAGTGGCCAAGGCAACATTTATGATTAAAAATTTAAAGAGTTTTAAGTTTGCATTTTTCATTTAATATTTGGTTTAATTTTAGTTAGGGCAGGTTGAATGTCATCAGAACCAGCAAAAGCTCTGTAACTTTATTGAAGTAACTTTATGGCTGAGGTGTGTATGGGAGAATAACAAACTCTTTTCTTTTCCAAGTGCGTCCCAAGAGCCAGTGTGAGCAGCAGAGACAGTCTTCAGCAGAGATGGTGATGTTCCTCTAGCAGGAGCCTTCATCCCTCAGTGTGATGAGGAGGGTCAGTACAGGTCGCAGCAGTGCCACGGGTCCACAGGTCACTGCTGGTGTGTGGACAGTAGAGGACAGGAGGCGGAACCAGAACTCCACCCGGAACCCCATCTATTAACTGTGATGAGCCTGGTGAGAAATAGGCCTCTCTTAATAGGTCATCTGTCCTATTTTACATAATATTTCAATTTTTTAAACAATTCATTTTCTCATGGTATCTTTTATTTATAGGTAGAAATTGTTCTTTGTCTAAGTATATCCTTAAATTCTAGATTCTACTTCACCAGTGTTATGTTATTATTATTTATGTACTTATATATTATTGATAACATATACTATAGTACTTATTAATATTTTGTTTTCAGTTTTTATTTTTATTTGTTTTCAATTTCTTGTTCTTGTTTCTTTGTTTTCAACCCCATCTATTAACTGTGATGAGCCTGGTAAGAGAGCAATGCATAAAACAATACAATAACAGCTAAACTAATATACATGTGGGGCGGAATTTTGTTCTAATAGGATTTCACTGTGGATGGGGCTACCACTCGAAGCAATCAAACTTACAAAGTGATATTAGTGAATGATAAAACAGCTAATACAATCCCATGGCATACATACCTTACATATACATTACAGCCATAAATACAGACCAGAATACTGTATTAATACCATTGTAACACCAGCTTTTACTTTGGGCAATTGGGCAACAAGTGTATGAAATGGGCACCATGCTGTTGTTTGTCAATTATATGCTTTCTAAAATGCTAAGTAGTTTCACATTATCTGTAAGTAATCACTCTAATTTGTAGCAGAGCTCACAAAGTCTGGTCTGCCCTGTGTTCATCCAGATTACAGAGCAGGAGGAAAATATGAGCAGCAAGTTTAGTCCAATGAACGTGTCCTCTTCACACCATAGTTAGAAATGCCTGGATTTCATCTCTCTGTTTTGTAGCCAAAAATGAGACCGACAAAGAAGGAACTCTCATTAGATTATATGAATCAGAAAACACCTAGAAAATACACGAGTATGTAGTTCTTAGTGGATTTTAGAGGTTCAGGTTTAGATTATTAGATTATTATTATTTAATGTATTTCTTAATAATATTATCAACATTTACAACAATCATTAAAATATTAGATTATTTATAAATAAGTTTAATTATAAAAATATTTTAATTATTTAAAATATATTTATTTATCATCATCATCATCAATTGAGTAGTTTAAAATGTTAAAATATATTTTAAATTCTTTTTTCATGCTGGATTAGTCATTAGCAGTTTTCATTGTTCACTTGATTAATCTCTTTTTGGTTATGGATAGTATCCCCATATTGTGCAGTAATATGTTCCTGGTTTCCCCTCTGACACCAGTGCCTCCAGTCCAGCGTCCAGAGACCGTCTGTGAGCGCTGGAGAGCCAGTCTGTTGCAGCAGTATGGAGGCCAGCCAGATTCCCAACATTATCTACCTCAGTGTGACTCTGCCGGGGAGTTCAACCCAGTTCAGTGCTACGGAGACAGCAGCTACTGCTGGTGTGTGGACCAAAACGGGCGGGAAGTACCAGGAACCCGCTCACACGATGCTGTGAAACCTGCCTGTGAGTGTCGCTTGCTGTGAAACCCAGTTTCCTTATGAAAAAAAAACACAGGTTAAATGTTCAAATTTTTGGACATTTTATTTTATTTCCTTATTTTATTTTCAAATTTACATTCAGAATAAAGGGCAACAAAATGATTTGTTTTTCCCAGCTAAAATGATCTGCTACCTTTTAGGTATACCTACTGTGGCCCCTCCCACCTTTCACCCTCTGCCACGCCCAGATGTGACCCCGCCTCCATCAGGCACGTCCCTGCTTTATGCCCAGGGCCAGCAGATTGGAGTATTGCCTCTCAATGGCACACAGATGGACAAGCAGAGATCTTCAGTGCTGCTTGCTTTACATGTGAGAATTGCACACTATTGATTGAAATACTGAAATCTGCAGCTTTGAGTATAGTATACTAATTCTCTCCTGTTTACACTCTCAGGGGTCTATAGTGGTCGGCATTGATTACGACTGCAGAGAAAGGAAAGTTTATTGGACAGATCTGGCTGGACGGACAATCAATAGAGCCAGTCTGGAGCCAGGATCAGAACCTGAGATTATCATCAACACAGGTATGTTTATTTTACTAATTAATATAATATAATATAACATAACATAATATAATATAATCTTTTTCAGCTGTGACGAGTCCAGAAGGTCTTGCTATAGATGTCTCCCGAAGGAGACTGTTTTGGGTGGACAGCACATCAGATAAGATCGAAACAGCGAACCTTGATGGAAGTGACCGGCGTGTTCTGTTTGACACAGACTTAGTCAATCCCAGAGCCATGATCGTAGACTCCAATACAGGGTATGTGCTTCATATAGCTTAAAGATATCAAACTGTGAACCATCTTGCCACCCATCTCCGCACCAAAACCAGTACCTGAAATAAACAAGTAAAGCATCGTATTTAAAGCTTTGATTTGACTAATCTGGTCAGTATTTGGTCAAGTATGTGAGTACTAGATTGTGTTGCATTTAAGGATAATGTATATGTGTAGAATTGGAGTTTCTTATTGTGTACCACAGTATACATTATATTAAATAATGTATAATTATTATAAGATTTTATAATAAACAAACAATAAATACTTTTTTTATATTTTGACATAGGCAAATGTATAGAATAAAAGCTGCTAATGTAAAGTCAGAATCATATTCTATCTTGTATATTATTTTTGTATGTTTTATCATATTTATATTTTAAAATAATACATACAGAATTGTTTAAATGTGTAAATATATTAAATTATAATAGTGTTTGTTATTGTAGTAATATTTAACAAAATTATGTTTTCCTGCGTTTTTGATCAAATACAGTCTTCATGAGCATAAGACACATCTTTCAAAAGTATTAAAACATTTATATGATATATATATATATATACACACACACACACACACACACACACACACACAAACTGTATTAAATTATATATATTTATTATAATATTTTATAATAAGCAAAAATATTTTAATTTATTGACCTCTTGGCAAAATATATAGAATAAAAACTGTTATATAATGTTAGATCAGAATCTCGTATATTAGTTTTTATATTTATCATTTTTATTTATATTAATAATAATACATACATACAAATGTGTATTCAATAAATACAATATAGCTAATATATAGCTAGTAAACATAATTTAATAGATATAGCTAATATTAAAAATGTATATATATATATATATGTACATACATATACATTATGTGCGTGTGCGCGCTGTATACACACACCTGATTTGATGTATTTTGCCAAGAGGTCAATCTGTGATGTTTACATACTGTATAGTTCTATTTTATTTCTTTCTTTATTTTACAAATAGAAGCTCTAGTCTAGATCATAACATCATATGCTGTTGCCCATATTCATTACAAGGTCTGAAGTGATGTTCCAAGCTCAAGAATAATGCATCTTAATTTCTCAAATAGATGTCACTAATTCATCAAACAATGTTTTTTATATATTATTTTTATAATAATTCATTATAATAACACTATATAATTTTGTATCTTTTACACATTTTCATAATTTTTTATTTTGAGCATACTGGATTACTCACCATTAGAACCACCATTAAAAGGGGCATCGTTGCTTAATTGATCCTGTAATTGGCAGCTTTAATGAACCCTCATTTCCCCTCCATCTCAATTCCCATGCTTCCTTTACATGAACGCTTCAAAACCTAAAATCTGTTATCATTGTGAAGAGTGTGATTGAGGGGAAGTGAAAGAGCAGTGCAAGACACGCAGAGAAGCGAGAGAGCGAGGAGGTTAGGATGTGTATGAGAGGCCGAGAAAATAAAAGGGCGAGGCTACAAATTGTCCCAGATGCTGGTGTTGCTTCAGTGTCTGGCCTGGCTTTTGGGTCTAACGTGTGGGCCAGCAACTCCACAAACACAGCCATCTGCAACATCTGGAGCAACTGAACTAGGGTGGAGGACAGGAGATATAACACGAACCTCATGGGTCATGAGAATCGCTGCTAATGTGTGTTCGTGTTTGTCGGTGCTGTGATTTGTGCTACGTGCAAGATTGTTTTTGCTGTCACGCATAAATGTGTGCGTGCATGAAGCCATCTGGGTTGAAGTCTGATCCATTAGTCAAGAATTTTACGAAACAAATATTTAATTATAGAAGCAGTTCTGCAAAACTGCAGTCAGCTGATTTCCTGCACAACGGAGTTGTGATTTCATGCTTCTAAATCCTCAGGGAGAGACAAAATAAACACTATTTATGGTTAGAAACCTTTTTTAGTTTTTGTGATTCAGCTTAGCCATAGTGTAGGCTAGTTATATTTACCATTTCCTCAGGGACTGGGTTCCACTCATAGGGCTTGCTTTAAAACATCTTGCTTAAATCAATGCTAAATAGAGCTGAAAACAAGAGTTTCAACACTGCAGTATGAAATTAAACTCTGTGCCATCTCTCCACCCATGTAAAAAGCCTTATATCTCAGTATAATGCATCAAATGCACACCGCAAGGCTCGTCAAAAGTTTGGAATAACTGATTTTCTTAATGTTTTTGAAAGAAGCACTTTATTTTTATCAAGGCTGATTTATTTGATGAAAAATATCATGTGACATTGAAGACTGGATTAATGGCTGCTAAAAATTCAGCTTTGTCATAGGAACAAATTACATTTTAAAATGTAATAGTTTTTATTATAATATTTTACAATATTAGTGTTTTCATTGTATTTTTTATCAAATGCGGTCTTCATGAGCATAACATGAAATGTAAATGAATTATAAACTACTATATTATTTATAGAAATGTTATATTTATTAACATTTTAAAATAACATTCTAAATAGTACTATATTAATAATTAATATTATAAAATAAAATAAAAAATTCTCATTTTTTCACAGAACACTGTACTGGACTGACTGGAACAGAGAAGCTCCTAAAATCGAGAGCTCCTC
This sequence comes from Gymnocypris eckloni scoliostomus, assembly GCA_027564155.1. NCBI lineage: Eukaryota > Metazoa > Chordata > Actinopteri > Cypriniformes > Cyprinidae > Gymnocypris > Gymnocypris eckloni. Next base: position 21,037,454 of record CM050428.1, read on the forward strand.
TGTGGACGGACACAACCGAAGAGTCCTGGTACAGGATGGGATTGACTGCCCAATGCTTTGACCTACGACTCCACCACACGCCAGGTCTGCTGGGCCGATGCAGGTGTGTGCTTCGCTCAAAACCCAGACTATGAACTACCAGTTTGTTGGGGCCCGTTTACAATTAGGCTAGTTTTTTAAACATAGTATGTTTGGTGCATTTCCGACATTGTATATCTGAATCAGATGATACCAAAACAGACTAAGCATAAAAAAATATTAATAACCTATTTTCTGTGTGTGATGGACAGGAACCAAGCGCCTGGAGTGTATATCACCTAATGGGACAGGGAGACGTGTGGTCCACAGTAACCTGAATTACCCCTTCAGCATGGTCGCCTTCGCCAATCACTACTATTACACAGACTGGAGGAGGTAAAGCAGGATAGCACGTGCATGTACAAAACCATATGACCACCAGAATCATAACTACCTACCATATACTGTTCATGAACGCTCCTGTAGGACACTTCCCTTTTTGTGTCACACTAGACCTTGTGCTCCATTCACATCCATTTACACACGGTACAAAGAATACAAAATCAGTGACATGACTTGCAGTGAAATGGAAAAGTGGAGAAGATAATGTGTAGATATATATATTAATAGATTGTGTGTTATTTAAAATGTTTTCAAAACAGAGCCACTGGAGATTTTGTATGTTTGATGTTAGGTCAAATTAAGGTTAAATATGACTGTGCCTTTATCAGTTGAATTGATATGAAAAAAAACAATTTTATATTTCCTTCTGTGGTGTTTCAGGGATGGCATCATTGCTCTCAATCCAGAGAACCAGTCAACAGATGAGCACTTGCCTGATCAAAGGTCTCATTTGTATGGCATTACAGTTGCTCCTCCACACTGTTTATAAGGTACTTTGGTAAAGTATTTCACTCTTTTTAGACTTTCTAATATATATATTCAAATAAATGCAGTTCCTTTGAACTTTATATTCAAAGAATCCTGAAAGAACCTATCACTGTTTTCAATGAAATGTAGAACTGTTTATAACAGATAATAATAAAAAATACTTCTTAAGGACCAAATCAGAATTTCTGAAGGATCATATGACATTGAAGACTGGAGTAATGGCTGCTGAAAATTCAGCTTTGCATCACAGGATAAAAATGACAGTACATCTTTCAAATATATTAAAATAGAAAACAGTTATTTTAAATTGTAATAACATTTCCGCATAATACCGTTTTTACTTATTTTTTCTTCAAATAAATGCAGCTTTTGTGAGCATAAGATATTTCTTCCAAAAACATTTAAGAAAATATTCATCAAAACTTTTGAATGGTTTATACAAGTACTCTGTATTTACTCCCAATGGACTCCTGCTAGTGTACTGTAGCATTACAAAAAATAGCATGACACAGATTTGTATCAGTGTGTCTGTGTTACAAACCGAATTCCGGAAATGTTGGGACGTTTTATGAATTTGAATAAAATGAAAACTAAAAGAATTTCAAATCGCATGAGCCAATATTTTATTCACAATAGAACATAATGTTTAAAATGAGAAATTTAAAAATGTTATGCACAAAATGAGCTCGTTTCAAATTTGATGCCTGCTACAGGTTTCAAAACAGTTTGAAGACATCTTTCAGCATTCATAGTGCCTTCCAAAACATGCAAGCTGCCCATACCGTATGCACCCCCATACCATCAGAGATGCTGGCTTTTAAACTGAACGCTGATAACACGCTGGAAGGTCTCCCTCCTCTTTAGCCCGGTGGACACGGTATCCAATTTGTCAAATTTGGACTCGTCTGACAATAGATAACTTTTCCACTTTGAAACAGTCCGTTTTAAATGAGCCTTGGCCCACAGGACATTAGTTGCTAGATGTTCTCCCAGTTGAATCATTTCAGAATTTCTTGCTTTTTCAGCCCTTTGTTGCCCCCGCACACATTTTTTGAGACCTGTAGCAGGCATTACATTTGAAATGAGCTTATTTAGTGGATGTATAAAATTAATCAGTTTAAACATTTATGTTCTATTGTGAATAAAATATTGACTCATGTGATTTGAAAGTCTTTGTTTTCATTTTATTCAATTTTAAAAACATCCCAACATTTCCAGAATTCGGGTTGTAGTACAGATACACCTGAAAGCACATCACGTTTACCATTTAGCAAATCATGGGTGACCTCTTTTCAAACAAATAACAGAATAACATATTTCAGACATGAGCTGTCAGCTACAGGCACTTAAGAGAAAAGTACAAGGCAGTAAGGCACCTGCTGCCAAATCACTGTAGTTTTAACAGAGGCAATGAAACACTGCTGTCACGCCAGTACTTCAAAGCATGTCAGTTCTTTACAAACCAGAAAACAGTCAAACAAGATCAGAGTAAGTGTTCGTATATCTGGACTAGCATTTGAATTTCCCTGGTAGAAAATGAAATGCCATGTTTGCCCAAACGTATCTTTCTAAGGATTTCCGACAAATTGTGTTCTAGGGAGACGCTAATGACAGAGCCAGCGTTACATGGTGCTATTTTGGGCGAGTGTTTGGAGAGCTTGTGCTGTGGGAATGGCAACGGAGACGAGGACTCAGAAGAGAGCCAATCACAGAACCCGCAAGTCTCGACGAATGTCACCGTCAATGCCAAAGTGCAAATTTACAAACATGAATGCGTGAATATTTTCTCAAAATAGTTTTGTAAATTTGTTTTATACCTCATTTTTTCTTTCTACTGTACTTTTGTATGTGACTTTGTTAAAAAACCTAACAAATAAAAAAGAAACTCAGAGCAGAGTTGTGCAATTTGTATGTTTTTAAATACTAAATAAAACAGTATTTTGAAAGGTTAACATTTTAAGTGAGACTGCTTGGAACACCAAAAGTGGTCTTTTACCAATCATCATTTTTTTTTACTTTTGTAAGATGTGATATTTATAACAATAAAATGTGATTGACAACTTTTATATGTCTGCTTGTATTATGTTTCAGATGTTCAAATATTTGTCTCTGCAGTGATTATTTTCTTAAATTTACAGTATGCACAGTTGGAGGTATAAAGCAGAACAGGTTGAATTTCTTGCTCCAGGGTAAAACAAACCCAGCCATAAAACTTTTCTGCATTGCATTAAGGTTTATTATGCAACAAAAACATAGTCCAACTTTTTATGGTAACCCATGTAACTTTTCATAAGTGCCTCCACATAAGGCTACAATGAAATTACATTTTGTATTTTTTTTATTACAGGAAAAAAAAAAAACTGTCCAGTTTGGCATTCCCACAAAAATGTCTCGAATTTAAACAAAATACCTGTGGCGTGGTTAATGAAAACAAGCATGCTTCACAGAGCATGTCTTGTGGTCTTTACAGCAAGGTCCAGGCAGATGTTTTTATCTGCCCACCTTTCCGAGGCGGTGATCTGTCTTGGGGTCAGCGATGATGGCCTGAACTGCTACGATGGCCTCGTTGATCCTGGTTTGTAAGTCTCTGAGCTCCTCGATGTGAAGCAAGCGAAGAATCCTGGCTGCTTCGTTCAGAGTTGCATCTGGAATAGTCAAACAAATACTTTCTGCTAACAATCCCTTCGAAATTGTACAACATTTGAACTTGAATGCATTATGTCGACTTGATGATGCACTAATTGAGTAGTAAAGAAAACCTGGAAAAACAACAGGCAAATGTGGAAAACTCTAAAACAGTTTGCAAATGCAAACCTACCTCCGGTATCAAATCCTAAAATATGCTTGTCAAGAGCGACTGGTAAACCCTATGAAAGAAAAAATGTTTTAATAACTGAGCACCAAATCAGCATATTTGAAAGGTTTCTGAAAGATCATGTGACACTGAAGACTGGAGAAGACTGCTGATTAAAAAAGCTTTTTACATTTTTAAATAAATGACAATTCAGTTATTTGAACTTGTAATATTTCTGTTTTTGTTTGTTAAACACCTTACCTCTTTTGCTTGACTGGCCTTTGCAATAGCATCAGGGGTCAGACGTTCCTGAATCAGGATTCTAATGGCCTGTGATGGCAAAAAAAATTACAATCCTTTAGTTTAAATGCACTGGATTTAGATGTATTTCTCATACTATAGTCACATTGAACTATACTTACTTTAAGCATTATCAAACAGTCATCATGTCTCTGGATTTTGAGTAGATTAGCAAGCGCCAAGACACCAGCCTTAAAATCTGGATTGTCACCTAAAGAGAAATCACTTCATTTCAGTCCAACTACTTTAAAACATTTCTTCCCAATCAAAACTGTTGTTGAATGAACCGTTTAATTTCTGATGACGAATAGAAAGCCTGTTTCCACAATGGAATTTTTAAAAGACAAAAAAAATCATAAAAGATTTTTTTTTGTAATTCTGTGTTTATATCACAATATTGAGTTATTCTTACTATTCTGAGAAAACAGCAATTCGTGGGCAGAGATATTAACTCACAGCTGCAAGACAAAAGTCAGAATTGTAAGATGTTGTAAATACCTACATTTTTATTCTGTGGTGGAAAAACTCAATTGTGAGATATTAACTCAGAATTATTAGATGTAAACTAGGAATATCTTGCAATTTGACCTTTTTTCAGAATTGCAAGTACTGAAAGTTTGAATTGTTAAATTAATATTCGCTATTACTTATTCAATTGTTTAATTCGTGGTGGAAACATGATTCCATAGAAACCAACTACTTAGACCAAGACTGTAATAAAGAAAAAACAACAACAGCGGAGCCCAATATTTTCTGTTCAGTGAACCCTGTCCTCCCAGTGTGTCATCATTCAGTTGACATCTGGAGCGTTCTCCCAGCTGTGGGTCACTGGCTCGGTTCAGCCCACTCATTGTGGGTTGTGAAGAGAGGTGGGAGTGTAATCAGTTTGTTCGGACATGCTTGGAAAGCCACTTTAGTGCTCAAGCGGTTTCTTTAATCAGCCTCCTCCGTCTCATAACAACAGGACTGGAGACTGGAAAGATGGACGGGGGAGGAAATACTCACTGTCCAGATTAATTAATGGGTCTGCAGACTTTTGAACATCATTGGCCTCTGTTACAGGTTTGCAGACTTGATATTTCTCCACTGTGGGAGGAAGAATAGAATAAGCAGTCAGTGCAATTACAAACAAGGCATCTCAAGTTGTCAAACTTATTTGGTAGGAAATCTAGGAACATCTTGCACTAAGCATTTCTGAGGATAAATGGAATCAAGATTGTGCAATCAAATATGTGGGACAGCTGCAAGAGTTACATGATGCTGCAAACTTGGCAAATACTGCCATCTAGTGATATGGGGTAAAGTCTCAGCAATAAAAGGACAGAACAGGTTATAATTAGTTAATGATCAATGCATCAACCAGGTTTATAAAGTACCAATAACTGGCCATTTTGTGTTCACTTGGCTTAAATTATTTTGTTTTGTTTTTCAAAAACTGTTAGTTAGTGAATAAATTAAGGTTTTCTATTTGAATACATTTTATAATATATTTTATTCCTGTCATTGCAAAGTTGAATTTTCATTGAATGTCTAATTCCATACTAATATGCTGATTTGGTGAACTAGAAACATTTCTTATTCTCCTCAATTATAAAAAAACGTTGTATAATGATGAATTTTGATGAATAGAGAGTTCAAAAGATCAGTCTTTATTGGATACAGAAATCTTCAGTAACATTATAAACGTCATTACTGACACTTTTGAGCTAATGTATAGTGTGTTCCAGCCTACTCTCTGAATGTTGTATCAGCTATTAAAAGAGTTATAGCGGAGTATAACCACTGGTTAATCATAATCATACCATTGTCTCCATACTCAAAACGAATAGCAAGACCCAGCAGCCAGTCAACAGTCTCCTGTCTTTCCGGAGCGCTGAATGGACAGTTCACATCTTGAAGGTACTGCAAACATATGTATTTATATAATACAACAAAGTGAGGGAATTCATTTATTTAGGAATACAAATAGTCAAATACATCATGAAGATAAATCTGTCTCACCTTTTCAAAATGTTTAGGCCAGTCCGAGCTGGGAATATTCCTGAGATTTCCTCGCTCTTCAATTTTGTAGTGTCTGATTTTTTGATCTTCAACCCAAACTATGAAATTTCTGAATTCCGTTTCATCTGGGTAAAGTAAAAGCACATATGATAATCATACATTTGACATATGTGACACTGGACCACAAAACCAGTCTTAAGTCGCTGGGTTATATTTGTAGCAATAGCCAAAAATACATGTATGGGTCAAAATTATAGATTTTTCTTTTATGCCAAAAATCATTAGAACATTAAGTAAAGATCATGTTTCATGAAGATATTTTGTTAATTTCCAACTGTAAATATATCTAATAAATTATTAGTAATATGCATTGCTAAGAACTTAATTTGGACAACTTTAAAGACAATTTTCTCAATATTTAGATTTTTTTTTGCACCCTCAGATTCCAGATTTTCAAATAGTTGTATCTCGACCAAATATTGTCCTATCATAACAAACCATACATCAATTAATTTCGAAAAACTGACACTTAAGTCTGGTTTTGTTGTCCAGGGTCACATATGGATTAAGCCCTAATTTCCATCATTACTTCATAGCAATACAACACTAAGGCAATATATGACAGACTAAATGCCCTATGATACAGAGTGACTATTTCAGACAGTCAATACAACCCAAAATTAGTCAGATGCTTAATATTATCGTGAATGCACGTTATCAATATTAGGAGCATGAGGTGGCAACACGTCATTAACTTTATTCCTAAACATTCCTACCTTTACAGTCAAATCCAGTTGGGTTGTGATATTCTAAGGCTGTAAGCTTTCTACGAAACATCCCTTTCAACTGAAAAACCTTGAAGAAGCTAACAGATGTACGATTTTACTTGTAAGGCCACAGCCTGCTACAGCCTTCATATGGCAGGGGAATAGCGGAAGTAGAACCATCCATGTTCGGTTTTCAAAATAAAGGTCCGTATTTGTGAATGTTTAGATCACCATGTTAGGGCTTTGATATTTGAAAAAGATTTAATATTTAATCGCTTATCATCATCTTCTTTTTTATTCTTCCTCTTTCTCATATTATTATTATTATTATTATTTAATATGAGGGCATATTTCTCTTAAAATGTCACTTAGATATCAGTAAAAACACTTGAATGGAGATACATAGATTTGTTTCTACTCTGCTGTTTCCTTGCATTTAACTTTTTTTCATAAATGGATGGAAAACGGCATTGTATTTTCTCTTATATGGAATGATAAATATTTGTTCTGGTATACATAGATTGTCTAAATTAATTGTTGCTAAATAACACACAACACTGTTACAGACTGTTCAGCCTGGTATCATGGAGATACTTTTATGCACTGAAAAAATATATTAATATTTTTATATTATATTATGCTGAGTTACTTCTTGTTTTGAAAAACAGCAAAACACTCTGTATTTAAATAAACATTTAAATCGTTTATTTCTCATATTTTTATCTTCTCACATCTTTTTCCCAGTTTATCTTCCCACATTGTTTTTCCTTTCCACAGTAGTCACGAATGCAACATAACTGTTCATTCTCCTTATGTAAAGTATTGCTTGAATTAATGAGTGGCAGCTTTATAATAAAACAATTTATACAAAAATATAATTTATTTTTTAATATTTTGTATTTACAATATTATAAATTGAATTGTTATAATTTTTTCTATTGAAATAATAATTGCACATGAATAATTCCCCATTGTGTTTTGTGTTTTGAACAGTTGCTGTGTTTATGGCCCTGCGTTTTCCCTCCTGGACACCTGGGTGCAGCAGAACATATCGAGCTTGTTGGGAAGCAGCAGGAGCCGGAGTCGCGTTGTTGCTTTTGGCGAAAGGCTTTGTACGAACAATACAACAGTGAAGATAAAAAGACGTTTAAAACATCAAGAGAGCGCATGAAATCCCCCGTTTGACAGCTGTTATTTATCTCTTCGTAAGTATATATTTACAACTCTATCAATGTAAAGCATCATTTCCTCTCGGTTCCCTCTCATATGTAGCCTGCTAGCACGCTCGCGAATGCATAGCGCGGGTCTTTGAGTACGATGCTGATGATCAGTGGTTTCTTCCTTAAATCTTATGGTAAAAACATTATTACGCGCTCATGAGCACACGAGATCGCCTTTTAAAATATTGGTTTGCATTATTAACATTGCGGAACAATTCAATGCATGCAGGGAGTTTGCAGCAGGCATCTCTCAATGCAGAATCACGCAGGGAGTCAGTAACTGTATAGCACATCGCGTGCACGTCATGGCAATGCTGGTGACACTAATATTGAAATAAATGGGCTTACCGATGAGGTTAATTTTAGTTTATTTTGAGATGTGTAACGATATGTGTTCTAGCTGTAGACCTGCACGCTCAGTTCTCTGTGACGTCACGCGTTTTCTCAACAAGGGAACCATAAATACGTCATTTGCTGCGTTAGCCCCGCCCATTTCACTGAAGACTTTTTACGTCAGACTCTGTTGACTCCTACCTGGTCCTTACCTGGGTGTAAGCCGAGCACTTCTGATTGTGTTTGAACTTCCGGCTGATGTGGTTAAACACCGGAAGTTGTTTAGTAGTGAGTCTATTCATTTCAGCCATGTCAAGTATTGTATGTTCAGGTGTCATAATAATTGGAAGAAACGGCGGGAGTTTTTACGGCAGGAATGTTTTGAACATCGACCTCTACTACGGGCTGAATGTACCTGTGGAGCCCCGTACAACCGTCATCCGCCTCCAAACGAGGGCGAAGCTCTCAGACGCTGGTTGAAGGATTTGAACCTGTAAAAAACACCCAAACATCCTTTTGTATGTTTCTTCCACTTTGTGAAAAGAAAACCCACAAAAGATCATCCCTACCCAGAGAAGTGGCTTGGCTATGATGCTACATTGAAGAAGCCACCTCAGGTGCTAGTCAGGAAGTCAGGTGTCAAATTATCTGTTATCAGGCTCTTTATTTACACTGGCTTGATATAAATTGTGTGTAAAATTTGTAGCAATATTAACAGCAATAATAGCTAAAAGCTAATTCTGTGTCATCTATATAAACTAGCAGTCAAAAGGTTTTGACCAGTAAGATTTTTTATGTTTTTTAAAGAAGTCTCATCTGTTCACCAAGCCTGCATTTATTTGATCCAAATACAGCAAATCAGTAACATTTTGAAACAGTCTTACGGTTTAAAATAACTAAGTAGAATACTTTTTTTTCAGGTTTCTTTGATTAATAGAAAGTTAAGAAGAACAGCATTTATCTGAAATAGAAATATTTTGTTACATGCTGAAAATGTAACTTTGATCACAGGAATAAATTATGTTTGAAAATATATTCAAATAGAAAGCAGTTATTTTAAATGGTAAAAACATTCCACAACATTACTGCTTTTGCTGTATTTTGGATCAAATAAATCCAGGCTTGGTGAACATTAAAAATCTTTCTGTTCAAAAAACTTTTGACTGGTAGTGTGTACCTTGCCTTAATAAGAATTTAACTACTAAATTGTCAATTTCATTGACATATAATGGATCCATCATATAATGATGTTTCCATCATACTTTATAAAAAAAGTCACAATGAATTGGTAGAAGCAAAAAATTTGTTTCATATACTGACATACTTCCAAGTGTAACAGATTATTGAAAAATAATCCGGCCTACTTTTTCAGTCCTTGGTCCTGGAGGTGTTTTTCTCATAGGGATCTTTATAAAGTCTTTGTTAGATGAACTAAACTAACAAGTTGAATCCAACACTGTAAAAATAAAACTAGATTCTACTGTAAAAAAATACGGTAACAACATTTTAGGTTTTACAGTTTAACTTAAATTTACAGTTAAATACCGTAATTTCATTAACTGATATAATTTTAATATACCAACCTTTAATATACCAACCTATTGAAGTACTGAAATCTGTTTTGTACCTTTGAAATACACTGATTACCACCAAAAGCAGGTGGTGATGATAAGATCACATGATGAACCAAAGCCAATCGCAAGCAGCTTTTCAATAATAACATTTATAGAAGGTGCACAGTGTCATTCACACAAGCACTAAACACCATCATGGTGAGACGCATTAAACTGAAATACACAATAAACATGAATTTAACAACATTAGATGGAACATACAACCCTAATAAACATAACTGATAAGAAAAACTAAGAAGAAACATCAAATTCAAGCAAAATTTGAAATGCAATGTGGGGAATTCTGGGAACGTCAGTTTACAGGAAATTATCGTTAACCATTTAACAGGTTATTACTGTAGCATTTTCAAAGTTTACCATTAAAATCAAGGTCTTTTTTTTTTTACCGTGTACAAGCTTTGGTTTGAACAGCTTTGGTGTACTAAACAGTTTTAATGATGGAAAGATCTGCAATATCATAAATCATTACAAATGACAATCAGATTAAAATCAGTGTAGAAATATGCATATGATAGATAGATAGATGTAATGCTATTTATTGTAAAACTAGTCTTCTAGTATAGTAGACCTATAGTTTTTCCCTCAGTTAATGTCCTATGCAATATAAACGGCTTGCAAAAATGATTTGCTGTTGACATTAACTACTGTCAACAAGTCCTTATTTGCTACACAAATTACCATTACTTTTCCTGTTTTATGTGCTGTTTTTATTGTTTACAGATATGCAGCTACGTCGGTGTAATTTACCATGCAAAAAAACTGCACATTTACATTTCTGTAATAAAACTTGACTTAGAAGATTTGTAATAGAAGCTCATCTGCAATCCTAAATAAACCCTTGCAGCTTCATTCTTCTTAACTAGTAAAATAATAATTACTTTCATTAGTTTTATTCTAAATCCATTCTTGACATTTTCAAGCTGTTTTGCAGTGCTAAATGTTGACTACACAGCGTATTTTCGGTTCCAGCAGTGAACCCACGTAATGTCACGGAGATCTAAGCGTGAACATGAGGCTGAGAGTGCAGGTTTGCCTTCAGGTTCTTCTGGATCTCACTGATTTTCATACGGCATGGGAATCAATCAGCTAGGCTTCAATACAAAACTACATATGAATAGGACTCAATCAATGAATGGATAGAAAAGTTTGAGCAGTGGCCTGGTATTGTGTTATTGTGTGTTTGTGGTATATCTTCGGCTTGCATACACATATATAATTTTTGCCTGTTTCCTCTCTTTTGTCTAAATATTGATGATTGATCGTAAGCTGTCTGTATGCTAGTAGTCACAGTCTACTGTACATTCTTATGAGACACTGACACCTTATGCAGTCTTTGTCTAAATATTGATGATTAATCTCACACTTAATCCAGTAAAACAGTCTATAAATTGAGACATTCTTTCATCTGAACGTTTAGCTGATCCATTTAATGTGCTTTTGTTTTGAAATGTTGGACATAGTTGTAATATGATAATTTTTATTGTAAAACAATCCATCAACTTTGACAATTAAATGCATACTTTTTATGGATGACCAATAAATAGTGAAATACTTAAATTAATAAAACATAAAAATCATTAAATTGTGGAATGTTGTAATTATTCGTGAATTCAGATATGCATAATGTAAAGATGCCCATGAAATATTGATGCTAATTATGAAGTCCTGCAAAATGACACAATCTGTTTTTAAATTGGGATCCTCTTAACAAAGAGAAGCATGCAACTTTCAAGAACAAGATTTAAGAGAAGGGTATTCATTTTCTGATTAGGTTGCCAGAAGACTTGCACTTGCAAACATAACTTTCACTCATTCCATGTTTGTTGCCAGATCTCATTTTGTTTAGCTATTTATTTGACATAAATCAAAGTTTAATGTAAATGTAACTGACAGCTGAATGTTACTCCTCTCTTTGTGAATGTAGCACACCTTGAATTACTATTCTGTATGAAATGTGTTTTGTAAATAAATATGGCTTGTAAGGGAATTAGAAAGTCTGCATGATAATGTCAATTTCACAATGAAAGAAGTTTGTTATGTGTCAACTGCCCTTTTGTTCCTTACATTTTATTAGCTTTTTCCAGTATGTTAATACCAAAACTAAAAATGTCACTCCTCATGTGTTTTGAATTCTAGAACGTCAGCACTCTGTTAGTGGATCTGGCCAGATGGACCAATCATCAGGTATGAAAACAAATACATAGATTTCACTTCAGTTTACTCCTCTTAAACTCCATTTGATGTTTCTATTTGTTTCATCTCACATTTTGGTGTATTAAACCATCTTTGTTTTTTCTATATGCTTTAGAGCTTGAAGTCAAAACATCTGCTGATCAGGGTGAGAGCAGCAGTGGTCAGCCAGTGGATGATGAGCTCGATGGACTTCCTGTCTTTGGAACAGATGAAGATGATTGGGAAATAGACAGTAGTTTTGCTCAGAAGGCTTTAGAACAGATGGAAAAGAATTGCGATGATAAAGATGAAAGTCAAGATGGATTACCAACTAGTGGAGCCGATGCAGGTGAGTTTGAAAATAATTGTACTAAGCAAACTGTCATATGCTAAAAGGTTTCTGCAGTGATATTGGGTCTGATTGACTAAGCATGTGTAGACACAAATTGGTGCATAAAATTAATTTGTGAAAAAATGTTGAACAACTGAAACCACACCTATTATTGGGTCTGTGTAAAATAGTCCAAATGTATTAACCTTAGAACGTGGTTAAGAACAAATTCTTAACAAACTACATTTGTGCATATATATGTTGTGAATTAGGCAGATTGTTTTTGTGACAAGTTTAGCTGTGCATATAAATACAAAGAAATCCATGCCATTATTAGTGAATGAGACCCATTGTTTTAATATAATTATGCAGTAAATCATTTGTTTTTAAAGGAAATAGTTCTTTAATGTGAGTTAGCTATAAATCAGAATGTAGTTTAACTTTCCTGGACTTCCTTTTGACTACAGAAGAGAACAGCTCCTCTGTCAATGGATCTTTAGAAATGGATGAGGAGAGAGCGAAGGTTTCTGAGGACACCCCCGTGACCCCTTTATCAGACACTATTATAGGTAAAACAACATGAAATTATACTAAATGCAATTTATTTTCAGTTATTCTTCTGCTTTTCTCTCTGAATAAATTACTCTGGTATACATTCACTGGTTTTATGATGAGCTGGATGCCATGTTAAGAGAATTTCAAAATGCTACTTTTGTCCTCCTGTGTCAGATATCCAAGACGTACAGTCTGAACTTAGGATTGAGTCATCGCGAAGTGATGCTATAGTAAGTATATGTGGAAAAAAAACAAGATTAGAAACGTGCACTCAGTGGCCACTTTATTAGTTCTAAACTATTGACCCACTTTTGCTCCCACAAAATTTTAAAGTAATAGTTCACTCAAAAAATGAAAATGAATTCACCATCATGCCATCCAAGATGTAGATGAGTTTGTTTCTTCTTAGGAACAGATTTGGACAAATGTAGCATTACATCACTTGCTCACCAGTGGATCCTCTACAGTGAATGGGTGCCGTCAGAATGAGAGTTCAAACAGCTGATTAAAACATCACACTCACAGTAATCCACAGAACTCCAGTCCATCAATTAAAGTCGTTTGAAGTGAAAAGCGGTGTGTATGTAAGCAACAAATTATATCAATCAGTAAGACATTTTTCTTTTCAACCCATTGTTTCCTGGCTAAAATATGAGTACGCTTTCCTGTAAAACAATAATTAATCTCATCTGACTCAGGAAAGAAATATTCACAGATCAAGCATTTACACGTTTAAACAGTTCTAAACTAATATGTTGGTTTTTAAAGTTAAAACGCCTTAGTGATTAATCTATCAGGATTTAGCTTCAAAAGACATTGATGGGCATGTTTATTATTGTGATGTTTTTATCAGCTGTTTGGACTCTCATTCTGACGGCACCCATTCACTGCAAAAGATCCATTGGTGAGTGAATGATATAATGCTAAACTCTTTATCGTGGATGGCCTGAGAGATGAGTACATTTCAAGCAAATTTTCAATTTTGGGGCAATTATTCCTTTGTTTCAAACTTGGTTCGCTTGCCTGGTCCGAACCCGAGTTCAATTGGTCCCCCTCCTCCTGCCCCCATGGTCGGATGACCGCGTTCACATCATCCAAACAAACCAAAGTCTGACGTCAATCGAACCCGGGTGCACACCAAAAGTGCTAGTGGGAAAGCACCCTGATTAAATTCTGCACACCAGGTTGCTGAAGGACATTTGCATTAACAAGCACATGCACAGGTCGTCTCAATGAAGTGGCTGCTAAGTGTATGAGGTTGAATGAAAAGGATTGTTTTAGTCCTATTTCACAATTTTGACTTCTTGATATTGTTGTTGTTCCAGTGTTAAATAGGACTGTGATGTTTGATAATAGTGGGTTTTTTTGCAGCCGGAGCCTGCTTCTGAAAACACAGACAGAGAAAAAAGTTACTCTGCTGTAATACAAATTAAGGATGAGCCCATTGATGAAGAATATGATAAGGCATTAATGCCGTCCGACATGAGCCGTATTAAACAGGAGCTTGACAATTCTGAAAATACAGAGAATGAGGTAAGATTTGGTCTTATTCGGTGTTGTTCAATGTGTTGTAAAAACATAGTACATATGTAATAAATGACTTGAATCATTTCAGGCCTCCTCTGCATCAGATGAACTGAGGATTAGCTCTGTTTTCTCTGTTAGTGGAAACAGCAGTGATGCAGTTTCTGGTGAGTGCATAAAGATTTCACTTTCGTCACATCACTGTTTATCGACAGCTTTACTGTTACCCTCCGTAATAACCATGTGACATGAGGTCTGGGTGATATATCAGTCCTTTTCAGCTTTTTGATGATGGTCGATATAAAGATCTCAATATTTATGTTTTGCTTCAAAATGGCTTTTTTTCCATTCAAAGAAACCTTAATTTCACCAACCAGCCATTAAAGCAAAATATATGAATATCTAAAGAAAATGTTTAATGAAACTACTTTCAAGACACAAGTCAAATGTAAAAAAATACAAATAAATCAAGTCATATAATAATCAATATACCTATACTGTAAAAAATTAATTCAGCAAGGATGTATTAAATTGATCAAACATGACAGTGAAGTATTCATAATGTTACAAAATTTGATTTCTATTACAAATAAGTGCTGTTCTTTTGAACTTCCCATTCATCAAAGAATCCTTAATTCAAAAATAAAAAGCTAAAATATTAAGCAGCAATTAATCGGTCTTCAGCCGTGATAATAAATGTTACTTGAAGAATCATGTAAAAACCGAAGGCTTGTTGCTGAAAATTACAATTTAGCATACAGTTAAAATTTTAACAATTTCACATTTATTACTGTTTTTATTAAAAAACATTATCAATTAAATGCAGCTTTAGGAGTTAAGAGACACATAAGAAACAAACAACTCTTATTTAAAAAAATAAATATAAAAACTCGCCTCAATCTTTCCAAAGATAGTGTGCATATTCTTTCTAAAACATTTCAGTACATAAAAATTAGTTTTGAATCCGTTTTTTGAAACTGACCCTTTTAATTTATTCACAGAAATGAATCAAACTTAACAAATTTTGTTATTTCACACAGCAGCTATGGCACCATCTCATGCATCTTCATTCTCAGTGATGTCCCAGAACACTGCCTCACTCAGAGGAACCACTATATTTCTGCCAGCCCAACCTCAAACTCAGCTTCAGCTCCGGCTGCAGCCCAGGATGCAGATGCATCCTCAAATCCAGACTCACCCACGAATGCAGCCGCCGATGATGCCACATACCCACTTACAGCCTCCTGCCCAGCCGCCCCAGGTCCATGCTCCTCCACCCACAGTGAGGATCTGCTGCTCAGGCTGTTCTAAAGTCCTCCAGAAGGGTCAAACAGCATTCCAGCGAAAAGGCTCCAACCAGCTGTTTTGCTCCACCGTGTGTTTAACTAGTTTCAGTTTACCCTCAGTTCAGTTTACCCCGTTATTGCCCCCAAGAAGACATGCAACCTCTGCCTTAAGTGAGTTCTGATTATTTATATACTATGTTGTTTACTTTATAATAAATCCATTCTTATGTCACTTTATTAATTGTATAGATAACTGAAAAAATGTGTTAAAGGAATAGTTTACCCCTAAATTGGTATTTGT
This sequence comes from Gymnocypris eckloni scoliostomus, assembly GCA_027564155.1. Classification (NCBI taxonomy): domain Eukaryota; kingdom Metazoa; phylum Chordata; class Actinopteri; order Cypriniformes; family Cyprinidae; genus Gymnocypris; species Gymnocypris eckloni. The sequence goes on from CM050428.1 coordinate 21,053,581, forward strand.
TAGTTCATCAAAAAAAAACTAAGTTGCTCTTTTCCGTACAGTGAAAACATATAGGGTCAGATTTACTAAACAGTGCAAATGAAATGTATCTCCAAATTTCATTTCATAAGGGGAAAGTTCTGCAGGTGACCTTCTGACAATGTGCAAATGAATAAACACAGCCAGCTCATTTTCATGACCAACGTGCGCTACCAAGAGCAGCACATTAAACAGAGGCACAGATACCAGTAAACTGACTACTGCAAACTAGTAAATTACATATTTAAATACTCTCCTCCAAATTAATTCTGTGTCTGAAAGGGAAACTCTTACAATGCATATGCAATAAGGTCAGCCGCAAAAATAGCTGCGTCCAAGCCTTTTCACTGCATGTCTTTAGCAAATCCTGACAGTAGTTTTTTAATGCCAAAAGAGAGTTTGCAATGACACAAGCGGTCGGTAAATCTGACCCAGAGTGATCCATAGTGTTTTGTTTCGAATACAACAGCTGAGAAAATCGAAACCTTCATAATGGTTCGGATATTTGCATAATTTAATACAATTATACAAATGCTCTCTGGTCATTTTTTTATTATCTGTTTTAAAGGGTCATTGTCAATCTAAAGGACTTGATAACCATCCCAGTGGGCCCTATGAACACACTAAAGGAGTTCTGCAGCCTAGCTTGTCTGAATATTTATAAAGACAGATATGAAGATGCACCTCCAGATCTATATACACAATGCGGCGTGTGTAAGTTGGTCAAAGAGGTAAGGCTTAAATTATACACGTGATGTAAATTTAGACGAAACAAACATTTTGTTGCTTTGCTTTTTGCTGAATATTTTTACTCCCTTATGAGTTGAATTGTTTTTGATAAATGCAGGGTATTTGTAAGGACAGTATGAAGAAATGCATTTGGTTTTCCAAATAAAGAGTACAAGATGTCATGTTCACAAACAACTAGAACAGACATGGGTGATTTACGACACTCAACATGGTGTAATCCTGCTTGAGAGGGCAATTATCTTGAAAACACATTTTTGGTGCCATCATCTTGCATTATGAGCTAATGACGCTCTTGCACAGTTAGATAAGCTAAAAGTTTTTAGTGTAAAAGTTTAAAATGTACCACATTAACAATCATAAATATGCAGAGAATGTTCATTTAAAAAAATAATATCACCAGGGAAGTGTAAATAAACCATATAAGGAAAAATATGCCATATATAATTTTCCTCAGACTTTAAAGTGACAGGCTATCATAAAAACGCTACACTTATGATGCGCAATGCTGAAAACTGACACAATTCTTGTTTCAAAATTTATTCAGCCCACTGCAAGGTCATTGAACATCAATGCAACTTGAAATCCATTCAGTTAAATGCTTTGTTTAAGACATGCACTGTTTTTCCTTGCTTTACAGATTCAGCATGAAGTGACTCATCTGGGTGCCGTGCACAAGCTGTGCAGCGATGAATGCTTTGCACGCTTCAGATCCTCCAGAAACCTCTACATGAGCTACTGTGAGAACTGTGGCAACTGTACCGCTTCAGGAAACTATCACCTGGTTCAGATAGAAGATAGTATTAAAAAGTTCTGCTGCACCGAATGCATCGCCAATTACAAACAGGTACCCCACTGTTACACGAATGAACTTGCTGTTCTCTGCTCAAGCTGTGTTTGTTATTCATGGTCTGATTCGTCCATTTTTACGTCCTGGGGAATATGCAGATTTGAATTGTCTCTCAATCTCATTTCCTCTGTGCTATAACTTTGCAATCAATGAAACAGAAATGTTTTAAAAACTGATATGTTTTAAAAACTAAATCATTTTGTTGTCTTTCTCACTATGTTGCAGAAAAGTGGCAAGAGGCTTCACTGTCCCTACTGCCAAGAAATCAAAAATATTGAACAAATGATGGAAGGGACAAACATACAGGGTGTCACAGAATTCTTCTGCTCTCAAAGATGTGTGGCCCTGAGTCAAGCATCTCCCAGTCTGACAGGTAAATATCCTCGCCTGTGTGTCCAGGTCACATTTCACCCCAAAATCAAAAGAGCAAAAAACATTAAAAATAAGTAATGGATATTGTTTTGGTCGGTTTGCTTTGACAATTAAGCATATATTTGTTTTGTTTTACTCCATGTTTTACTTCTACTTTTTGTAATTTTCATTAGTGATTTTTATTTTATTTTTAAACACATTTAATTATTATTATCAGGCTTTGTTTTAGTAAATGACATTTTTTTTTTACTAAAACAAAGCCTGTTACGACTTTGAATTAAGCCAGATTTCAAGTAAGTTTTCAATCTAATTTATTTTATAACTTATTTAAAATAAAAAAATTCTCAATCAGTTGTCTTCAATGTCTTAAAATACATTGCTTTAATAAAACTATAAATTATTCAAATTAACTATTTCGTAATTTATTTCATAGTTAAATTAACTTTTTTTAAATAAAATTATTTGAAATTGCATTGTGTTCAATGTGTGACACATTCTTGAGATTTTGAGGTTCAGATCTTGAGGTTTTATGAGATTCACCAAAAATAGTTTTCTTGTACCAATCTGTATTGCTCTGCTCTTTAGGCACTTCTTTCCCGTGCACAACTTGCAAGAAGGTAGCAATTCCTCAGTATCACCTTGCCATTTCTGATGGGTCCATCAGAAACTTCTGCTCATTAGATTGTGTGGGCAAATTCCAGGTATTGCATTCTGTCTTTATTTCTATTTTGTTTTTATAAATGTGATGGACATTATTTCTGTCTGTGTATATGTATATATGTGTTTTAGTAAATCAGATGAGAATTTGTCTTTTTTTAATCTATAGGAGAAACTGAATGCATCTGTACCTCATAACCAGATGAACGGAAACTCACCTGGTCCTAAGAGCGCTGCACCACCTCGACCCGTCACCGACCATCTCCAGCCCACTCAAACTTTATCCAGTGTTCCTGCCCCAAACCACAATCCTCCTCCACCTTTTGTACCACCATCCAATCAAAATCCGGTTTCAACTTACGTGCCGGCTCCTGGTGTGGTAAACTCACAGGACCTCCAGCAGCAATGGCCAAACAAGCCTCCTTTGTCCTCTGACACATTACGGCTGACATGCAAGCAGTGCCAGAATCAGTTCAGCTCAAAGCCTGAGGTTTTCCAGTTCAAGGTACAGCTTCCAAAAAAAGAGAGCAAGAGTGACAGAATCGGTGGCTGAATCTTAGCCGTATAGATATTCAGAACAACAACGCAATTGCAAATGTGATGTTGCTTTTTATACAGCTTCAGACAATATTGGCTGGTTCACTATTTTGTGAAATTATTCTTTGTAGTATTCAAAAACATTGTTAAAAAACGTTTTCTCTTTTTTAGGGTCATGCGGGATTGTTCTGTTCTCGATTATGTTGCGATACATATAAGAGGGAAAGCAATGTGAAAGCTTTGTGCGAATACTGCAAAGTGGAGAAAGTGGTCAAAGACATTATCACATATGAAAAGCAGCCGAGACCTTTCTGCTGTGAAGGTTTGTGAAACCTCTTTACTTGATTCAGTGGTTCTTCATGGAGCCCCCACACATGACATGTGGAAAAATAATTGTATATCATGACCAAAAATTAAGAGCTGGTTATTTAATTTACTTGTTTGTTTGAGGGTATGAATTGGTAAATTGTGGCAACATTTTATGACAGTGTGGGAAAGAATTATTAAATTGTGGCTATAAATGAAATGGGAAGGAATTAGTAAATCATGAATAAACAAGTTGTGGAACGAATTCTTAATTCGTGGCCATGATATGCATATATTTTTCCTGCTATGTGCAGGGTGCTGTAGTTCTTAAACTAGCTCAAGTGATCTTTGTTTTGCTTATTATTGGGCTTATGCAGTTCACATTAGTATTATTACATTTATTTTCATTCTACACTTTCTTTTACTTGCCTAGAGTAAACTATTTAATTCATGTTTAGAGTGGCCAGTTAATATATCATGTAAAACCGTGTATAAAACAAGTCAAGGACTTTTCTAAATAATAGTTGGTATTTATGCCTCACTTTTCCACATACATGTACTTAGCCTTTCATTCATTCATTCTTTTATAGGCTGTAAACTGCTTTTTAAACACGACCTTGCCAAACGACATGGAGGTCAATGCAGGGTTTGTGCCTACTGTCAAAACATGACCCACAAAACCATTCAGAACTTCTTTGGGGGCAAACTTGAGGAGTTTTGCACAGAGGAGTGCATGTCTCTCTACACAGTGCTCTTTTATGAGGTTAGAGATAACATTTTGGGGGTTTTTAGCTGTAGCTGTTCTTTATTTCCTCAAGAAAGCTTTACAATCATCTCTATGGTTGGGGTTAAATTATATTGCTAACTTATCGTCAGTGTTTGCTTTTGTATGCAATATATATATATACTGTTGAATTCTTCATAGCCTTTTTTGTTTCTCATTTTTGCTTCATTTCTGCATGAATTTATATCAGATGGCTAAGTGTCATGGCTGTAAGAATCAGGGCTCACTAAAGGAAAGCCTCGTCTGGGATGGAACAAGACACTTCTGTAACCTGACCTGTTTGCTGCAGTTCTGTTCAAAGTGCATTACCCCTCATCAGCCGGCAAGTAACGGTACGTCACCAAGTAATTCTGTATGTGAAACTGATCTAAAACCGTATCGTAGAGCTACCAGTTGACATTGTGTTTAACACATGTATTTATTTAGCGAAGTGAAACCTATTGATAAAGACCTGCAGTGCAGTGTTCCTGCAGTAAAATTGAATTATCAAAACTGGTTTTATTATGAGAAGGGCTCACACTTGTTGCTTCATGATTGAAGGTACTGTGTCTAACACCACTACAGTCCAAGCGCCATTATCTCTGTCGAAAAACATGCCGGTAATTGGTGGTGTGGTGTCGCTGGCCTCCACATTACCTGGAAATACTGCTCTCACAGGTATTCAGCTGTCAGGTTTTTCTTTGTGTCTTTAAATGGAATCTAACTGCAAAATCTTTTATTTGTTTTAAATATATTCATTTTCTTTGCAGGAGCTCTACCTACCTCAAATGCCAGCTCAAAAAACATTGGTGAAGTGAGTACTGATGCACACATACTTTGTGTTACAAAGTGTTGTAGAAAATACACGCTACTGTTTTTTTGTTATTTTTCAGCAAGGATGCATTCAATTGTATATTGTTTATGACTGTTTTAATTCTTTTGTTTCATTTATATGGCACTTTTCTCGACACTCAATGCACATTTGACATTTTTGAAGGAGGAAATCTCCACAAAGTTTTCAAACTTTCATAATATATGTTACCTGAGCAGCAAATCAGCATATTAGAATGATTTCTGAAGGATCATGTGACACCGTAGACTGGAGTAATTGCTGCTGAAAAATCAACTTTGCCATCACAGGAGTTATTTACAAATTAGTATATTTTAGAAAATAGAAAACAGTTATTTTGAATTGTAATGATATCATTGTATTTTTTTATTAAATATTAGAAACTAGGAACACCCCCAAATTTGGAATGGTAGTGAATATTAAGATGCATTTATCAAAGGTTACTGAAATAAGTTAAAGTAACTAAGGAGAAAACTTTGTTTACACTTACAGAATAAATACAACAAAGTTCAAATAATTACAAATAAAGGTGTTTGATATAATCATTTTTGATTAAGTTTAGATATTGCTATTGGCTACTGAAAATTAGATGGGTTTTTTAGCTCTTTAAATGTAATGATTTTTCTCACAGGCCAGCACACAAACCGACGCAGCAGTGGCTGGTATTCCATATCGAAGAATGTTGAAGAACAAAGCTCTCATGTGCAGACCGATTACTGAAGAGCAAGGCGTCCAGTGTCAGCCAGAGCCTCCAATACCTCCAAATCTGTATGAAACAGGTTGGCCTTCCTCACTTTTACTATCACGCCAGAAGTCATTATGCCATACAATCATAAGCAAAGCAAAATATGTTGAAATAACATATTGCATTTACACTTTCTCCATCCGTCCTCAGTGATTGATAAAAACGGAGAGTTGGTGAAGCTGGTGCCGGTGCCGGTGCCCATTCCAGTGCCAGTCTACATCCCAGTGCCAATGCATCTATACACCCAGTACACACCATTTCCACTGGGCCTAACTCTACCGGTATGTCATCTTTGTAATTATCTAAAATGATTCTGTGCTATAGTTTATAGCTATTCTTGAATCATTTTGCACTGTTACCACCCAGGTGCCTGTTCCCATGGTCATCCCTGGATCTCAAGATGCTGCCGAACAAAAAGACACTAAATGTAGCCTGCCTGCTCAGAGCTCAGTAGAAGACGACGAAGTGGAGAAGGGAAAAGACAAGCCTGCATCACACGGTACATAAGCATTTTATTACTGTTGGACCTTTTGCTTATCCAAACGTTTCGAGCCAAATAAACTCCTTAAGTACTTCAGTATTTGATTGTCTTGCTCAGACCAGGGCAGCGCTTACAGTGGTGATCTGGAGTCAGAGGCCAGATCAACACCCTTCAGCTGGGCAGATGCTGAGGATCCTGGAACCATCGTGAAGCCACTGGTGCCATCGGCAGAACTAGAGGAGCCTGTAGCTGCTCCGACCACGTCTTTGTCATCAGAGCAGCCAGATCTGGAAAACGATTTTCCTCGCTGTAAGTTAAGATTTAAGAAATGTGTTTATTGATTCAAATAATTAGTTGCAATTAATCTAAAAAAAAAATTATTTAGTTAAACATGCCAACATATTTGTGCTTTTTGTCGATATTTCTCGAAACACATTGACTTAACTCAGTTCTAACTTAAAATGTGACCCTGGACCACAAAACAAGTCATAAGTGGCACGGGTATATTTGTAGCAACAATGTTGGGGAAAGTTACTTTTAAAAGTAATGCATTACAATATTGCGTTACTGCCTAAAAAAGTAACTAATTACGTTACTTAGTTACTTTTTATGGAAAGTAATGCGTTACATTACTTTCACGTTACTTTTTAAATATGAGAAGGGCTCGATTGTTTGTTTTAATATAAGAAGTTCTATTTATAGCAAATGTAAAAGACTTTCACAGCAAAAAGTGTAATGAATAAACCTCAGTCTGAAGGAAAAGTAAATTCACGTCTGTACAGTAGAACACAGGAGAAGAAGTTCAACACTCTTCAGCAATAAAAAAACAACGAAACTCCATTGTTAGTTTATTTAAATTCATTTTTGCTTATTAGTATGGTTGAATTGGATCATCAAAGTTAGTAAAACTTATCTATAAAAATGGGATTAGATACATTTGTGTTATTTAACACATTTAATTGTTGCAGGTTTGCATCATATTCTGAGTTTGCATTTCACTTTTAATTAATCTTGATGAATACTAAATATGTTTTTTGTGAGAGATGAATTAATGCACATTCACATTTAGTCTAGAACTACAGTAACATCATGTTCACACACAACGCCTCTGTACTTCTGATTTCTCCCAATAGGGGGACACGAGACTTGTCAGTCAATAAATGGGAAAACAAAGTAACTGACACATTTTTGAAAAAGTAACTCCGATTTTGACACATCAGATATTTTCTTGTAAATTAAAAGTAATGCGTTACTTTACTAGTTACTTGAAAAAAGCAATCTGATTACATAACTGATTACCAACACTGTGTAGTAATAACCAACAATCCATTGTTTAGGTCAAAATTATTGATTTTTCTTTTATGCCAAAAATCATTATGATATTAAGTAAAGATCATGTTCCATGAAGATAGTTTGTAAATATATTGCCGTAAATATCTCAACTTAATTTCTGATTAGTAATATACATTTCTAAGAACTTCATTTGGATAACTTTAAATGCAATCTTCTCAGTATTTCGATTTTTTTTACACCCTCAGATTCCAGATTTTCAAATAGTTGTAAATAAAAAAATGCCAATATTGTCCTATCCTAACAAACTATACATCAATGGAAAGCTTATTTATTCAGCTTTCAGGTAATTTATAAATCTTAATTTCAGAAACTGTACCCTTATTACTGGTTTTGTGGTCCAGGGTCAGAAATCAGTGTAAATGTTGGCAGGCATTTTTGATTTAGTCTTAGACATTATCTTGAGACGAAAATGCTTAATAGTCTTATTCACATTTTAGTCGTTTGAGTCTTTCATAGTTTTAGTTTTAGTCGATGAAAAGTCATTGCATTTTTGTCAACTTTTAGTCTTTGTCAAACTTCCATAACCAACATTTATTTTGGTAGCTATTTTATATGTTGTCTTCAAACAAAAATAGTAATCAATTCTTCTCTCTTTAGACCAAATCAATTAAGCTTAAGAGAAATTTAAATCAAGGATTGAATTTGGAAAAACTGGAATACATTTTCTTTTTTTGGTAGAGATACAAATTAAACTCATTTTTCAGATACAGTAGGTTTACTTAACAAGTATAGATTTATTTAACATCTTTTGTTGGTTAACATCGATGACACAAATATATATTTATTTAGAAATGCTGTCCCTTTAAGACGGAAGCGCGCGCGCGAGAGAGAGTGTGCATTTCTATCAGCGCAATTCCGCCTATCCCGCCTTCACTAACTTTGTTAATCGACAACGAATTGTGACTCCCGGAAAAAACGGGACATCTGGTCACTCGGTCCCTAACCATTCGGGTGCTGAGGCCATTGTTTCAGATCGCTAGTGCGTGTTTTGGTCTATCCGTCCACTGCGGCTGCTATACTGAGACTAGATATGCAAACGTCCCTTATCCAATGACAAGACAGTTAACTTAGCCTATAGGATGTATTTTGAATGTCCGGTAGTTCTCAAATAACATTTCAGTCTCGTCTTTGTTAACGAAGATGTGGCATACATTTCGTCATAGTTTTTATCATCAGATATTAATGTTAACTCGCCACCATCTAGTCTTAGGTCACAGAAAAAGGTTTGTTGATGAATATTGTTCGTCTTAGTCTTCATCGACGAAATTAACACTGTCACAAATAATTTAATTAGAATTTTTCCAGCACTTTATGGACCTAAGATCAGTGCACACAGAGTCCAAAATTTTTGTCTAAAATTTCTGCACATTAAAAATAAATACAACCTTACGTTCTGTCAATCACGTTTACATACTGCCTCTCAGAGTCATCCTTAGCTGACGCAGGGCCCCGGTGCGAGGAAGGGAGCGGGTCCAATCGCGGGGACAGCCCTGAGGACGGCCCTACTACCTCTGAAACTTTCGATCATCTTTAAAAAAATCTGATCATGTTTGATTTTCTGCATTTTTCACATGCATAGCAAGAATTTTGATTGGTGTTTTGACAATTCAGAGCCACCGTACATTGAACGCCAAAATCCAGAATGGTATCTGACAATTTGATCCACTTCGTCTCGCAGCACAAAGGTCCTTGTACACTAAGTTCATAGAAATTGGTGGTCATCTTTTTAATATGCGGCTCCAGTGTCAGCATCAAACTGAGCCCTGACATCCTGAAGTAAACTTTGAATCGCCCGGGATCATCCCACTACTCCTTTATAAAGAGGTGGAACTCTACTTCCTCTCTACGCTATCTCAGGATTGGATGGACCCAATATTTCCATTTTCCTCTTTTTAAGAATAAGGAAACGCATACGAAAATCAGTGTGCAAGGACCTTTAGCCTTAATTTATAGCATGTTCTAATGCCCGTTTTTATTCATGTTGAAACAAATGTGGTTAATATTTGATTCTTGATGAGTTATGATGATAATTTAGAAAACAAGTGATATTTGTGGAATGCTACTAATGCGTAATTCAAATACATTACACCTTTTTGATCTCTTTTTTGTAATGTTTAAAATCGCCCCAAATTCTAACACACATGATGTAATTTCACAGCAACAGCTGACCTTGGATCAGCTAAAGAGAACAAACTGGTATTGACGCTGAAGAGACGTAAGAGGGGCAGAGACGGCCACCCTGCCAGAAAAAGGGTATGTAATCTGACAGAATCAGATTCCTGGCTTTTTGAGGAGACATTTGTCACGAGCGACAGAACGACTGAGAATCGGCCAGAGTCTTTTCACAGTTTGGAAGGTTGAAGTGTGAAGTCTGTTGAAGGGGGTTGTTTGCCAACTTCTAGATGTATGATAAAGACTGAAGTGTTTCCAAAATCTTTTGTTCAGTTATGAATTCTGCCATATGAATGGATAAAAGTCTTAAATGTCTTGTTTTCTTTACTTGAATTGGTAATCATAATGGTATGGTTTAGAAAAGACATGTGAAATGACAAGTTGATCAATATATATTTAAGAGCACACTGACTTCAAAGAGACTGTTTCTTTCTACAAAACTTAGTTTTTTAAAAAGGTTTTTAACATTTAAGATCATTTGGCTGTATCTGTTGTCAAGGACTGTTAATTGTTCCAAAACGTTTGTATCATTTCTTGTATTGTCTTATATGGGTAGTTTACAAATTTGACTGGTCAGTTTAAAAATGATTTACGCATGACAGATATAGGTTATGACGTTTTCCATTTGTCAATGGCAAATCACAAGGCTGTTTTGTTGTTGTTTGATCAAGTTTATTTTGTTGTATATAGAGAAGTTGTGGAAAGTTATATAGAGATATGTACCTTTGGTTATACAAGACATTCTGCAATAAACTATTCAGGTTCACAAGGAGATGAACAAATGTAATTGCTGTTGTTGATAAATGGGCTAATTTGTGGACTGTGGGCATGATCACTAAAAGTTGGTTTCACATTAAATTTTGAATGTTGTGGATCATTTAATAAACAAGAAATCAGTTAGAGGAATCTGTGTACATCTGGCTAAATGAATTCAATAATAAATAATGTCACTGTTATCCATGGAAATAAGCAGTATTGTTCATGCCACATTGGCTGAAAAATTAATCTAAAAGCTCTTAGAAAAATATGAATCCAGCCCTGGTTTTGGATGTGACATTAAAAACAAAGAAGTTAAATGAAAGTCTTTGTTAAACTGGTAGTTCACAAAAAATTACAATTCTGTCTGACATTTACTTCATGTAATTCTTAACCTGTATGATTTATTTCTTATGTGAAACAGATGAACTCTAATAACATTTCATTTGTGGGTGATCCATGCTTTCTAACACTTCTTATTCAGATGTGTCGTGTGCTGAAAGGACACATGTTGTAGATGTCATAGTCCCAGCATCCCCTACAGACTGTCGCTCATTACAGAGCTTTACTAGGTTATCCTGACAGAAATTAAACTCCTCCTTTTCAAAGCTTGAAATACGGCTCCAATTTCTGTGAGCTTAGCTTAATCTATGAAGAATTGGTTGTTGTTTTTTATTCTCATTTCTTGGTACCCCACATCCATCCCAAATTCGAAGATTTGATAATCTCTAAGAGGAATTTTGAAAAGGGTATTTTCGGAAAAGAAATGTGATAGAAAATGTGGTTCAAAATTTGTAAAATTGAATTGTCAGTGAGAGGAATTGATATAGACCTCAAAACTGCCACCAGAAATCTTCAGGAACAAGAAAACGGTGCAGGGAGAAGTGTGATGCCGTCAGATGGCATTTGGAAGGTTTGTTTCCCTCCGGAGGGAGCCTGGCAAATAGAAACGGTCTAGCTTGTTTAAAGTGTGAAGCAGAGGCTGTTTAGAAAAGAACACTGAAAGATACCAAGAACTTTGTACAGAACACCACGCAGCCAAATACAATGAGCCTGAATGCAGGCCAGATGGGGAGAAGAAGCTGAAAGTGAAGGAGATGATGATGATGATGGAGGAGTGGTTGCCATGGAGGCTGCTGCAGTTGAAGAAAGTCGCCATAAAAGGAGATGAATGTGTCGAATCTGTCAAAATGTTTTTTTACAGTCTGAAGTGTCTGCGCCTGCTTTACTAGTATTGAATGTTATCGTTTATGTTTTTACTTGGTGTCAGGCATTTTACTCAGGCTATTAGTATTAAGTATTATATCTCTTGAGGAATCATCTTTGGCTTTATTTATTTCTATACATTTGATGTATTTATTTATATTTTTTCATATCGAGAGAATATAGTGCCTTTATTTATATTATCATTATATTATTATTATTTATATTATCTATGTTGCATTCACATATTTGCCAGTAAAATTCTTGCAACCTCTGATGAAAAATGGGTTCTTTTTCTTTCTTTCTTTTTTTTTATAAATGAGAAAGTGAAATATACAGTAATTAGAGGTCATTGTATTAACCTGAAATGGTTTATTTTTCACTGTGCATTTATCTTGATTATTACATAACTACTTACCGATTAAGTATTTACACTCACTGGCCACTTTATTAGGTACACCTTGCTAGTACCGGGTTGGACCCCCTTTTGCCTTCAGAACTGACTTAATTCTTCGTGGCATATATTCAACAAGGTGTTGGAAACATTCCTCAGAGATTTTGGTCCATATTGACATGATAGCATCACACAGTTGCTGCAGATTTGTCAAATCTCCCATTCCACCACATATCAAAGCTGCTTTATTGGATTGAGATCTGGTGACTGGAGGCCATTTGAGTAAAGTGAACTCATTGTCATGTTCAAGAAACCAGTCTGAGATGATTTGAGCTTTGTGAACATGGTGCATTATCCTGCTGGAAGTAGCCATCAGAAGATGTGTACACTGTAGCCATAAAGGGATGGACATGGTCAGCAACATTACTCCGGTAGACTGTGGCGTTTAAACGATGCTCAATTGGTACTAAGGGCCCAAAAGTGTGCCAAGAAAATACCCCCCTCACCATTACACCATCACCACCAGCCTGAACCGTTGAGACAAGGCAGGATGGATCCATGCTTTCATGTTCTTTACGCCAAATTCTGACCCTACCATCTGAATGTTGCAGCAGAAATCGAGACTCATCAGACCAGGCAACGCTTTCCAATCTTCTATTGTCCAATTTTGGTGATCCTGTGTGAATCGTAGCCTCCGTGTCTTGTTCTTACCTGACAGGAGCGGCACCCGGTGTGGTCTTCTGCTGCTGTAGCCCATCTGCTTCAGGGTTCAGGTGTTGTGCGTTCAGAGATGGTATTCTGCATACCTTGGTTGTAACGAGTGGTTATTTGAGTTACTGTTGCCTTTCTATCATCTCTAACCAGTCTGTCCATTCTCCTCTGACCTCTGACATCAACAAGACTTTTTCATCCACACAACTGCCGCTCACTGGATATTTTCTCTTTTTCGGACCATTCTCTGTAAACCCAAGAGATGGTTGTGCGTGAAGATCCCAGTAGATCAGCAGTTTTTGAAATACTCAGACCAGCTCGTCTGACACCAACAACCATTCCACATTCAAAGTCACTTAAATCCCCTTTCTTCCCCATTCTGATGCTCGGTTTGAACTTCAGCAAGTCGTCTTAACCACATCTAGATGCCTAAATGCATTGAGTTGCTGCCATGTGATTGGCCGATTAGCAATTTGTGTTACCAAGCAATTGAACAGGTGTACCTAATAAAGTGGCTGGTAAGTGTAAATAGAAAGGAAAAGTGATTTTAGTTCTTGTCCTCTTGCTTGTAGATGAGCTTCAAGCTTCCTAATCATCCTAATACCAAGATTCACACTAAAACAATATTAATTAATAATATTACTATAATATTATAGAATAGAAGTTACATTTTCTATGGACTAGTCGGCTATAATTTGTATCTACAATGTAATATATCTGCCTCTATTTTAAAAAGATAGTTACAGTGTTCAATATTATAATATAATATTTTTTTAATGTTTTGAAGTATCTTTTATTTTTACGTTTTCATTTAAGTTTTAGTAATTTTGTACTTTCTATTACCTTTTTCACTTTTAGTAATTTTAGCACTAAGACTTATTCTTTTTCCTGTTCCAAAGAGACAAGAAACAGCATATGTTCAGATATTGTATACTCCATTTGTTTTAATTGGTTTAATATTAACAAGTTAACTTTCAAAAGTTTTGTAATAAAAATTGTGTTTTTGTGTCTCGTTCAGGGTCGTAAGCGATCTGGCACCGATACGTCGGGTGGTGTTTGGCTCAGTACCTCGAGCTCAAAGCTCAACCAAATGTACGGAGTCGAAGCCTGGGCCAGCTGGGTGAGAATGAAAACAGGACAGAGCGAACAGGAGCAGCAGTCCCGTAAGTTCACACATATGGGTTAGAACATGGAGTCGCTATCTCTCCGTCTGCTTCATGAGTCACGCAGAGTGTGTCGTTAGTAAAGGTCACCGTCACAGTTTGTGTGACATTGCGCTGACCCACCATGTGTCTTAGCAACTTTTTCTTCTCCCACTGTGTTTTATTCAGAAGGCCCCATGACTATGAAGGAGGATCTGTTGCAGTGCACTTCTGCGGATCTCAGTTACGGTCTGTGCCGTTTCATCAAGGAGGTCCGCAGACCAAACGGCGAGCCGTATGAACCCGATAGCATCTACTACCTGTGCCTGGGCATTCAGCAGGTTTGACTTTAAAAATAAATAATTTGCCCCTAAATCCATTTTTTATTTTAATAAGTATTTTCAATGACATATTCTGTCTTCACTCAATTTTTAGTGCCTGCTTGAAAATGAGCGTCTTGAAAATATCTTCACGGATTCACTCTACAGTCAGTTCATCACTGACATCACCACACTTCTGAAGGAGTGGGGAAATTCATTACCTCCTGGAGGTAAATGTCCTTTTCAGAATTTCCTCATTTTTGTTACATGCAAAAAACAACAACAGCTGATTATCAGATATATTGCCTATTAAAAAAAAAAAAAAAAACTTAGACTAACTTTTGAGCCCATGTTAACAGCTCAATAAATTAAATGGCTGTTCTGGACACATCATCCAAAAGCTTATGTATTATATTTTCAGTATTTATAAGCACAGCCTTATCTTATTTGTATGCACGCTAGCATATGAGAGTCTGACTGTTTACATGTAAAGCTGATTAGCGTAATACCTTGATGTCATGCATTGCTAATAAAAATGTTTGAAATTGCATTTTTGTAATTGTATTGTACGGTTTGACATCACATCAAACGAATATTTTTACTTTCCAAAATGTATTTTTAAATACAACTGAACCAGTGTTATTTTAGTGTCATTGAGATGTTGTTATCGTTTTTATCAATATATTGAGTAAATTATTTTATTTTTAGTTTGTAAAAAATTGTCATTTGATTTGTTTTTTTATTTCAGATTTAGTTATTTTACTACATAAAATTAAACTAAATGAAAAAATATTATTGGCAACAGGCTGAAATTGAATGTAAGGGATTTGTTTGTATATATCTATTATAACCCTGAAACTGACTAGTAAAAAAATGTAAAACATTGACTAGTTAAAATTCGTGAGAACTCTACATTAAAAAAACATACCCTTCCTACTTTTTTAAATTGATGAAAAGTGACAGTAAAGACATTATCATCTAAATACATTGATCTATTTGAAATAATGCTGTTATATATATTTGTCAAAGAATCCTGAAAAAATGTATTACTGTTTCCACAAAAATACTAATAGTTTTCATCATTGATGATAAGAAATATTTATTGAGCTCCAAATCAGCAAATTAGAACAATTTCTGATGTATCATGTGACAAGACTGGGGTAATAGCTGCTGAAAATTTAGCTTTGACATCACAGGAATAAATTACATTATAAGATATATTAACATAGAAAACAGTTGTTTTAAATTATAATGATATTTCAAAATATTCTTTTTTTTACTGAATTTTTATCAAATAAATGCAGCCTTGAAAAAACAGTTTAAAAATCTACCCAACCCCACAATTATTTGTCCCTGGTACAAGATTAAAAATTCCTATTTTTGTGAATAGGCTTTATAGGCAATCATGACATCTGTTTTTCTGTTTCTTCAGGATATATACACTCACGGGTTGAAGAAGAGTATCTTTGGGAATGCAAGCAGCTGGGCGCTCTGTCTCCTATTGTTCTGCTCAACACGCTGCTTTTTTTTGGAGCCAAGTTGCTCAACCTCAAGACGATTGAAGAGCATCGACGGCTTGCGTTCTCCAATGTCTCCCACTGCTCAAAGACCACCAAAAATGGCATGACCGCTTATCTTCGCTTCAGACTACCTAACAAGGAAGAGGAAAAGGATAAAAAAGGTGAGCGCTGTTTTGAAGATGCAATGACCACATGGTGTTTAAATCTTTACAGAGCTTCTAGTCACGAGAGCGTGCATCTGTGCTTATAATATTTCTTGATTTGTGTTAATTGAACATTAAGCACCAGCTGGTAAAAGGAGGAGAGAGGAAGAGACGATAGAAGAGGAGTTTTTGGAGATGCCTGAGAATGTGGAGAACCCTTTACGCTGTCCTGTCAGACTCTACGAGTTTTATCTCTCGAAATGGTGAGTGTTATTTTAAGGGTTAGTTCACTCAGAAATGTAAGTTGTCATGCATCACTTACCATTATGTCATTCCAACCTTGTATTTATGTTTTCAATGAAAGTGAAACACATTCAGTGAAAGTGGATGGTAATTTTTACAATCAAAATTGTCCTTCAGCTGTGATTTTTTGTTTTGTTGTTGTTGAAAACTAAAGCTACTAAAATTGTTTTCGTTAATTAAATATAAAACACAAGTATTGAAATTACAAAAACTGAAATAAAAATAAAGCGAAAAAAATAAAACATGACAGCAAAATTATAACAAAATTACTAAGGTCCCATTTACACTAGTGCGTTTTCGTTTTAAAACGCATAACTTTAGCTACGGATACGCCTATAGTTTACACTACTCCGGCATTTTCGAGGTTGAAAACGCTGCAGACCCCGTTTTAGTTTAAGAACTCCGGGGTTGCGTTTCAGTGTACACGGACCAAAACTGAGGCTTTTGAAAACGATGGCGTGGCTGCCCACATTCGCACTGTGTATCCTTGACGACTGTAAACAACAACATCGTGCTCATTGTTGTACCCATAGGTATGTATAGGTATTTCCCCATTCGACCGCTGAAAGCACGCAGATGCGTCCACCATCTAAATAATAGGGACTCTACCTATACAAATCTATGATTGTACCTGTATGAATGGTCACGTGACATGCGCTTTCTGTTGTGTAGTGTAAACGGAGATCGTTTCTGAAACGCCAGTGTAAACAGGGATCGTTTTCATTTAGTGCTAAATTACCATACGTTTTAATCATAGAATGTTGTATAGCTTCAGAAAAATTATAACGCCACAAAATATGGGCTACTTTTATAAAACAAATTTAATAACACTTGAATAACCTACATTTTAGAGCTTCAAATTTTTATCGTCTTCCATTTATTTGTTTTGCTTGGATTTTCTACCTTCTGTCTCATTTTGTGTTTTGCAGAGGAATGAAAATAACACACATTTGAAATTTTGGAGTGAACTATTCATTTACTGTAGTTTATTACTCTCTTCCTTCTTATAACACGTTTTTGAGACTGGATTTGAATTATGCAGATCCTTGAATGATGCAGCTTGAATTTTGCACACAAAATGAGCTTCATTCAAAAGGAGAAGTGCACTTCTTCTGGTGCTTTTAGTAACAAGACTTTATAATGTTCCTCCTCTTGTATATCCACAGCTCAAACTCTGTGAAGCAGCGTCCAGATCTTTTCTACCTGCAGCCCGAGGCCTCCTGCCACCCCAGCAGCCCTGTGTGGTACTCAGCCCAGCCACTGGAAAGCACCATGATGGAGAGCATGCTCACACGTATCCTAGCTATACGGGACATTCACCTGGACTCTAAGCACCAGCAAAAGTACCTGGACTCATCAGATGAAGAAAGCTCTTAATGAAAACCTACAAGCTTTGAGACCTTGCTTTAATAAAGAGCTCAAAAAACCCATCATGAGACATTTAATGTTCATATTACTTCTATTCAGGCGGGAATGGAATACAAACACAAATGAATGAAACTGAAATTGTGCACAAGCTCAACAGACATTCCTCAAGTCATTTATTCTATCATGAATGTTACAGAAAATGACATTAGGAGGGAATTGTTTGGTTTTTAGTCAACGTAGATATTGTTTCTCAGTATTGAGTATTATTTAGTGAAACTTTTTAAGTTTGAACATTCATAATGTCATTGTTGGTAACCTTTGAAAATATATATGAATTCTCAGATGTATGACATTGACTGGTTTACTTCTGGTATGATTTATATGGGTTGCCCTTGATTTTAACCTTCTTCTACACAATGGCTACTTCGGTTTAAGTATTGGTGATTTGAGCAATTATTGGTGATGCTACAAATATAAAAACACTCCGCCATGAGAGGACAGACTGTAGAGATAGAAATCCCATTTGGAAAATTTGTATACTCCCATGTGCATAAGATGCATGGAAGAAAACCACAACTTTGAATGTTCGTATTTGCTGAAATGTTTTTTCTAGACCACAGATATACAGGTACAGATGGGCTCAAAGCTCCAATTTGAATTTCACTGGGTCTTTAAGAAACAGATATTTTAAAAAGTACTCTTTCTGACAGTCAAGACCTTGCTTGGTTTCTGTTATTAGATGTCTTGCTTCTACAAAAGATGTTAATGCAACATGCATAAGTGTGATCATGGAGTCAAAGTGTTGGGTCTCAGTCAATAGAGGGCACTCCTGCTTTGTTAGTTCAAGTGACAGGTCCTTGATAAGGCAACAATGGGGAGTCAAATCAGCAATGTTTAGCCACATAATTATGCTGATATTTGCACAGATAGATGCAGAGCCAGCCTACGATGTAAAGCCAATTGTCATTCGCTACCATGGTAACAGAGACAAGAGCTGTTGCTTGTGCTTCACACTGGATTCTGAATGTGCTGCTGCTGTTGAAAATCATGCAATTCAGATATGAAAAGCACTTGTATATATACATCAGCCTTTAATAATGCAATCCTTGTATGACTTAACCTGATTGTCCCACATCAGGACCTTTAATCTAGCCTGCACTGACTTTCAGCATTGCCTGGCTAACCTAATGGGAGCAATATATAAGTGAGGCAGCTGAACTATTTATATCTACAGTTGTTGAAGGGCAAACGCTGTTTGCCTATATCTCCTACCAATTGTTTTTACATGTACAATTGGTCATGGCGGACAGAAAGAGCACATCTCAGGGACAGATCACGTTTATATTGCCAGTCCAAAAAGAGTGCGTGGGCGTGCTCCGGGCAGATGAGGTGTGATTCGAGAGGGTTCGAGAATGAGAGAAGTGTGTGGGAGAGAGAAGTACAACAAAGACAGACAATCTGGCAGTGCATGACTGAATCGTCGTTTGAAAAATGCACAATGTCAAACTATGCTTTTTTAAAAGCCATGCTGTTGCAATTTGTGCTAACCGTTTAATTTAAATTGTTTTTATTTACACAGATAAGACAATGATTATTGGCAAATGCAGATAACGTCTGATGAAAAGCTAAGCCATCTTATTAGAGGTCAAACCAAATTGAGAAAAAAGTGACAAAAGGAAATGAAATGAGCGAGGCAAAAAAGTCCTAAGCTCCTGATAAGTGCTAAAGCCCTGAAACAGCCTCACAACTCAGGGGAGGGAAGTGAGAGAGTGATGGTGAGGCAGTAAGAGAGAGGAGGGAGAGAAAGAGAGAAAGAGCTGCCGTTGGTGTTGAAATAAGAGGCTATTTATCAAACCAACTGTGTTTCTGTGTGACGAAGGACAAGAGTTTGAGAGCTGCAAGATAATGCTGGAATACAGACTGAATGCCTGGATTCCAGTACACTTTTCACACCTGGACCACTGGCGCACAAGGGACCCGACCATCTGTCATCCTGCGATGCTTTGATTGCTAGATTTACGTCAGTGATTAACAACATGAAGAGGGGCAATACAAAGATGCCATGAAGAAGTGTTATGTCACATTTGAATGAGGAAGAGAAGTGAGTTTTGCTCTGATACTGTGCAATTTTGAAGTGTAAAGATGCTGCTTCAGGAGAATGGGAGCTCTAAATTTGGAACAGAACTGTTTATATCTGGCTAAACGGAGGGGATAGACAGACATACAGCTTCTCTGTGTCAGTCTATGAATGAAAAGCTAATCTGTTTATGTAATGCTAACTGACTCACAAAGTTGCTTCCTTCCCACTTGATGTTGCCATCAAACTATACGTTTAAGGGAAGCATGTTTTATTTTTTTATTGTTATTTCCAGTGGAGATACTGAAGCCATTTCTTGAGCATCTAACCACTTGCTGACACCAGAAGATCAGTTAGTTTTATAAATTATTTTCAGTTTTTCATTAAATCAAAAAATTTCTGTCTCCAATCATTTCTAAGAAGATCTGGTACACATGCTCTGGCAACATCGTGCTATAGACTTCTGGAGTATTGTATTGGAGGTTGTGAAGGAGGCCATCGTCAAAAACTAACACAATGGGAAAGCCATTAAGTCGACCTGGCTGCTTACGGCAGAGCCCTTGTTGTTCGAAAAAAGGAGATGACAGAGAGGGCTACAATGAAGATGGGTACATTCCTCAACGCTCCATTTATGACACAATGTGCATCAACGAACAGATCGACCACAGTTCGGCACACAGCACTCTGGGTTCAAGAAGGGGTCGAGAAACTGACTTCTCCAGTAATGGTTCTCTGGGTGCAGGTGGAGACATGTTCGACACAAGGTCTTCTGTGCTATGCAGCAGTGGCAGAAAACTGGATGAGAGGTTCATTTTTGATTCTCTGAAATTAGCAAATGATGAACTGAGCAAGTCACCAGGAGGGTTTGTGAGGTCAGCGTCCCCAAGCGTATCCTGCAGCTCGGCTCCAAGCGGATCCATGAACAAGAGGCATCATCACCAAGAAAGTGGCAAGAAGGACAACCTCTGCCGCCACTCCTGGAAGGTTTTGTCTCCACCAAAATTACCAGAAACATTCGAAATCTCCCCAGAGGAAAAGACCTACTTAAACCCAGGAGTTGCCTTCTTTCCAAACAGCTTCACCTCCCCTCAGATTTCACCCTTCTCTGGGTCCCCTTTTTCCACTGGTATGCATACACCTTCTGTGTTCTTCTCTCCTTCTCCTTTGCCCTGCCATCAGCAGTTTAACAGGCAGTCTTTACCAACCCAACCATCTTTACCGAGACCACCTCTGTCAGAGTTATCAGTAAGTGCCCTGATGTGTGGTCAAGAAGATCATGACAAACTAGAGATTGGCCAAGGTATGAGGGACAATGGAGACATGGCAAAAGATAACCTGTTTCTTACTTTTAAACCCCAGAACCTTGAGCCTGAGAAAGAACCACCTCCAACCACCCCAGAACCTGAAACAGACACTACGCCCCTTCTGCGCTCCCAAACGTCAAAAAGACCTGCCGTCTCCCCTAAACCAATGGAGTCCACCTGGCCCCGGCGTCTTATTGGAAGGAGGAGGACGGTAAGACAAGGTGGTGTAGTTCATAACCTCCCGATTCTTCCCCCGTTACCCTCTTTGCTAATCCGGAGTGTCTCGGACAAAAAGGCCATTCCTCGTCTTTCACCTTTCCCCGAGCACCAGGGGAATGTGGATGGACAGCTCGGCAAGTCTACATTAAAAAGAGATTTGAAGGATTGCTCACTACAGGAATGGAAGCTCTTGCGAGAGCAAGAAGAATATAAACCTGAAGCATCCAAAATTGAGAATGTGATTGAGGAAGCTTTAGAAGAAAAGAGCAAAATTGTGTTCATACAGGAGAGCGTTGAGCCAGGCATTGATGAAAATACCACTCCTGAATGTGAGGAAGAGAACTGGGAAGCTGTGCTAGAGATGGTTAATTCGCTTTGGGATGAGAAGTGGAATGAAGATTTGCAAAGCATTGGCTCTCTAAGGCGCTGGCCTCTTTTACATCCTCCATCGGGGTTTGGTGACTCACAAGCTCCGTCAGGTACAAGCTCAGAACTGGGTGCTGAAGATATGTTGGAGATTGAGAGAATGAACCGAGAGATTGTGGAAAGCCAAGATGATGACGAACCACAATTTCAGTTCAATTTACAAACATGCAAATGTCAAAGTAATGTTATTGTGACTCAGCCAGGGAGCCTTAAACTTGCTCATGAAAAGGTCCCAACCAGTTTAGATCTCGCCATCATTGACGGCCAAATGGGAAAAAAATACAGCCATAGCGAGTCACCAGATTCCAACCTGACGCTAGACTCAGATTCAAGTGGTGTCTACATGTCAAATCCCAGTCAAACCAGTAGAGAGGACATCACTATGTCAGATCTTGGAAGCATTACATCTTTTAGTCAAGGGGAAGAGGGAAAAGTCGACGTCAGAAAGACTGGGACATACTCTTCCATTCCTAAAACAAATAAATTGGCAACTTTGAACCAAAAAGATCCCTTTGAGCTGAGAGCTGATAGCATAGAGCTAGGAAGGCAAGCATTTTTTAAAGAGATTACAACCAAAGCTACAGAAATACAAGCACGCTTGAAACCTGTGGGCACAGGATCTCAAACCCTAGAGATTCATAACACTGTGAACACATCGAAGACTGATGTGCCTTTACCACTGTCTCCCTCCAAACATGAAGCTAAAGAAACGCTATTAGTCAAGAGCGATGCAGATCCATTCGTTGCCACAGATAGTTTTGTCTACCTGGCAGTGTCAGTGATGCCCCCATCCACACAGGAAAGCATGACCAAACCTGCACTGAAGGAGCCATTGCCTCCTACTTCCTTCGCCAAACCTTGCCCTTACCCCGATGAATGTGACTTCCTCTCTACAGATAGTTTTGTTTACCTGGCTGCTCCTGACTGCCACCTTCTGGGTACAGAGGGACATTTGATATATGACTCAAAAGATTCTGAATCAGAGGACAGCGGCTCTAAGGCAGACTTTGTTTTGGCCTCTGCTGTAGGAGGAGATAGCGACTGGGACTCAGACCTAACTGATTCTGAACCCGAGCCAAACTCTTCCAAGCCTGTGTGGGACTACTGGGAGGAGCTAGAGCAGGGCGTGCTGCAGGAGCTATTTGGCGAGGACCAATCAGATGCAGACAAACTGCTCCATGGCAACCAAGCTCAGCAGATTTCCTGCCAGCCTGGGGAGTTGGCTGCTATTGTTGTACAGCACAGAGCTGAGCTGGAAGAGGTGTCCTCACAGTACACACAGGTGGCAGAGACACACACTGAGGTGAAGTCTGTATCCTAACTCTTATTACTGCACTGGCAAACCAATTGTATTAGAGCCCATTTAAGAATTATTAACTTCATAAACAGTTATTTTAGTTTTCGTTTCTTTCTTTCTCATTATGTACATATTATTTCCAAGTCATGACTCCAACATCTACAAGTGTTCACAATAAATCTTGGATGTGTTCTTAATTGCAATTTTGTTGAAGCACAGTTTAAATGTCTCTTTCTAGCTGCATATCTGTTTTAAAGTTTATGTCATGGTGGACAGCTTTATGGATTTATTAAGTTGTTATTGATTTCAATGTTATGTTGACCAGTAAGTATTTATGTTAACTGATAAGTTTGGCT
Source organism: Gymnocypris eckloni scoliostomus (assembly GCA_027564155.1). Lineage (NCBI taxonomy): Eukaryota > Metazoa > Chordata > Actinopteri > Cypriniformes > Cyprinidae > Gymnocypris > Gymnocypris eckloni. The sequence goes on from CM050428.1 coordinate 21,076,971, forward strand.
ATTAAATAGGTGATCGTGGATGCAATATGACTATCAGATCAAGCACATGAGCTTAAAATCTATTGCACACTTACATTATGTCAGTAATATACACTCTATTTGCTATATGCTGAGTGCTCTGTATAACAATAATGAATGTTATATGTTACTAAGAACTGACTGTGATAAAGTACTGAGTGAAGCATAGTGAATAGGCTGATGTAGAAATTTTGACCTCGTCAATTAAGGAGCACAGTTTATAGCACAAATAATGCTTAATATGCAGTAAAATGTTTGTGCTTCGCTCAGTTTATAAAGTTTAAATTCAGCAGGGAGAGTTGTTTCACCTGTTAACACATTGCAAAAGAAATGTGTTTTGCCTGGGTTGTCAATAAATGAAACGTGGAGGATCAAAGTCTTCTTTTTGTCACTTAATTTTTTGGTCATTCTTGGCTGTTTGCTTAGCATGCTTTTGGATGGCCTTCTCAGGCTACACCCCCCTTTAGCCTCCTTTCCATCTCTCCATCTGTCTCATGGCCTATATATATATGATTTCTCATATGAATTATTTGGGATCAGAGTGAAGGAACCTGAAATTCTGGTGGTGTTGTAGGGGCCAAATGGGTTATTTTTAGTTAAATTAATTAGTTCAGTGTAAATGAGGTCAAACTGAATGCATTGTGTGCCAAGATAATACATAAGTGGGTCAAGTCTATATCTTGGTGTCTGTGCTGCTGGTGTGCAAGGGATTTTGCTGCCGTCCATCGATGTTACTCAGTAACCTAAATTATACCCGTTTTGTTCCATCTGTTATGCATAATATGCATCAAGAACCTCACTGTTGTTCCTGACTCCTACCTGAATCTTTTGGCTTTGACCAAATATCCTGCAGCAATGCATGCCATGCATTCCCTGCACTATGATGTCTCTTTTATGGTTTTCAAAACGGTTTCAAAATGGTTTTGAGAACTCTTAGCAAGCTCAGGAAAAATCATAATTTAAGAACTCTCCCTTTCATTTCATGAGTAGACTCAGGAATATTAATTTATATATCTATATATTTATATGGATGAAACAGTATGCTGATGTGCCATATAGCCATCTATTTTAAGTCAAGTCACAGTTATTTATATAGCGCTTTATGCAATACTGATTGTGTCAAAGCAGCTTTACAGTGTCAACAGGAAAATAGTTTGTCAATAATGAGGTAGGGCCAGTTTATTTATTTTAAATAAACTGGCCCCATCCCAAAGTACAGTGAATTGGAATGACAGGAAGGGAAAATCAACATGTTGTCACAGTTACACAACAACAAAATGGGCAAGAACCAAAAGTTGGTCTAAGCTGCTTGTAAATGTGTAAGCTGCTTTATGTTTGGTTTCATTTTGAAGATTTGTGGGTAAACTGAAACATTTTCAGAAATGACGTGTTCTTCCACCATGGTCAATGGACCAAATTATATATTGTTTATGTAACGTATGTTGTATCATTGATAAAGTTTTTAGAAACTACCGTTAAAAAAGGTATGGGGTTGGTATAATTTGTATTTAAATATTTTTGAAATATGCTCTCCAAAGTAGAACTTATTTGATCAAAATGACAGTAAAAACAGTGATGCTGTGAAACATTATTACAAGTTAATATCTTCTGATATAATATTTTTATGAAATGTATTTAATTCCTGTGATAGCAAAGCTGAATTTTGAGTAGCAATTACTCCACACTGATTTGGTGCTCAAAAAACATTTCTTAATAGGCTACTATCAATGTACATATTTTTCATGATTATTTTTATGAATATAACATTCAAAAGAAAGCATGTATTTAAACAAAAATGGACTTATTTGCAACAATGTAAAAGTCGATGTATGGCATCCTTGCTAAAAAAAATATCAGTTTCAATAAAAAAAAATCTGCATACAAATGTATTTAGGAAACATTGGAATAATTATGACATTCATTAATATTCTTTGACTGTTGGCGCCAATAGCCTCGTGGGCTTCACGCTAACATGTAACGCTGTTGCACTTCGGCGTCCCGAGTTCGAGTCCCCATTCATAGACTAAAATCTAATGTTCCTGAAAATATCCCATATGTATTGTCAAAAAAAATTAAACCTTAAATTTCCTTAAACAAAAATTACACTTCTGTTTACTATAATCCAGATTGAATTCAACTTGAATTCTGAGATTCAGATTCTAAAACATTATATAGCAGTAGAGAAGGAATACAGCTGAATGTGTTTGAGTCTGTGGTGGTCTCTCTAAAAGTGTGTGTGAGCTGGTGTGCATATGTGAGTGGGAGCGAGGGATTGTTTGCTGTGTGCATTTGAGCCGAAGCCAGGGCACATGTGTAGGAGGAGCAGCGCTGAGTGAGTGAATCATACATTCGAACATTTGCTGTATTCTTTCTGATCAATCTGCTAAAAACTGAAAGATTATATGCAGGTTAGTGACTTGCCAGTGCTTGGGATGATTTAAAATGCTTAGGATGAAAGAATCACGTTTTGTTCTCACTTTATCATTGAAACATTCAAATAAATATACACTTAATCTGATTTTTGTTGTCCTCGGTGTGCAGTGTGATATATTTGTGTGTGGTGTGTGAGTGAGATAGAAAAGGTAGGAGGGATGTAATCATTGGTTGCTGGAGGCAAAAGATCAAGAGGTGCTTCTTATGTAACATGTAAATGAAAATGAAAGTGCACTGGGCACTGTGTGCCAAAAGATTTTATTCTCAAATGCGTTCTAGGTACTAAAGCAGTGTAGGCTGACAGAAATAAGGACTGAAAAGATCCAGAGAGAATCAGGGAAATTATACTGAGAGTTCGAAACGCTGCTAAGATTTGTTATAGCATATTTGGCTTTAATGTAAGTCATTTTAAAGTAAATGTTACCCAGAAATGAATCTCTGCCATCATTTATTCAAAGTATGAATTCTTTATTAAATGGAATATAAAATGAGCAGTTAAGCTAAATATCAGAGCAGCCTTTGTCCATACAATGAAAGTGGGGGCGTCAAACTACAAAAAATAAATAAAACTAATTTCATAAAAGAGGTTGCATAAGAGTAGCTTGAACATTCTGCTATAAATGTCTATTTTTATGTTAAAACAGAAGTCGTGCAATCTTTTGAAAGACAGTAGGATATGTAAATAATGACATTTCTCATTTTTGGGTGACTGATTCTTTTATTAAAATACTAATCTTTTTCATCCTCTGTTAATTCCATAAAACCAATGAAACCAAGGCAAATCTGCATCTAAATGAATTTTTATTGATATGTTTGATATACATGTACACTGAATACAAATCCCCCAAAAATATATCATAAAAACAAATTTAAAATGCATGGTACTGTTGGAGACATGTACATTTTGAAGTCCATAGCACATTTGCATGAAGCCATCTGACATTGATTGCAAAGTATTTCGAGCCCAGCCCAGCCCAGCTCACCCAGACGTTTTCCCTATTTTCAAATACATTTTGCTTTTAAAGTTCATTCTAAAGTGCATATTTAAAAAAATACATATAGTGAAAACCCTAGACATGACAATAAAAACAAATAGATTTTATATAAAAATATACATTTATTATATATATTAATTTCTGTGTTCATTCTTAGATGAATAATTTATTTTTAATAATTTATGTTTGCTACAGTTTTGGATGATGGAGAAAGAGGGCTTTTTTATCCCGTATCCCAAAGTCACTAAGGTTGTAAAGGTTTGGTGACACACTGCTGTCGTTAAATAGCGGTTTTGTCCATTGAGGTGTCCTTTAATTTTTGTGAACTCAAGTTTTGGCTGCTGGACAGAGTCGGGTCTGGTCTTCTAGATCGTCGCGGTGGTGCTTCCTGCATCATACAGTATTTTAATATACGCTTTCCAACGAGATAAATCATTTCGCAGATGCACATGAAGATGCAGAGAGCAGAGGAGACCACCATGAAGAGAGTGAAGATTTTCTTCTCCGTGGGACGGGAGATGAAACAATCCACCGTATTTGGACAAGGATCCAGCGAGCACTTGGTGAGTCGAGGGAGATCGAAGCCTTTATACAAGTAATGTAGAATATAGATAAAGGCAGCATCAAATGTGGCTTTAAAGATCAAGCTTAACAGGTATGTCCACCAGAGACCTCCACGCTTTTTCCCAGGGTTGGCATATAAATGGGTGCCCTCGTGGAGGGCCGTGTACTTCTTGTCTTTTTCCTCTCTGTATTTGACGTGGGCAACGACCAAGAGCGACGGACATGTGACAAAGATGAGCTGCAAGGCCCACAGACGGATGTGAGAGATGGGGAACGTGCTGTCGTAGCAGACGTTGTTGCAGCCGGGCTGATTGGTGTTGCACACAAACTCTTTGCTCTCATCGCCCCAAACGCGTTGAGCTGCCACCACAAACACCAGAACACGAAACACAAACACCACAGACAGCCAGACTCGACCAAACACTGTCGAATATTTATTGACCCCGCCAAGAAGGGTCTCCAGTCCTGACCAGTTCATCGCTGATCACAAACTATGTCCTGAAATAAACAATTACATATGAAACTCAAAACTTTTGCACAATGACATGGATAAATTCCCAGAAACAGGCCATTCTAGTTTGGGTCAGTGAATCTCCTGACAACTGGTGTCATGAAAGTATGCTCTAAATTTAACCAAAAACCTAATGGGTTTTCATCATGTCATTTTTTTGTGTTGCTGATTATCTTTTTTAATTAGTCAGTGGAGATTTTGTCTTCGATTAGTATTTAAACTCCGGAGGCGTTCAGCCATGCACAACAGGTACTCCAGATTGTTTCTTAAGATCTCATCAAAACGTTTGCAATATCTGATTCTGTTCCAAGTGCTTTAAATGGAAGTTATAACAGGTAAGCTTATAATAAGGGTTTGTGTAATCACAAGGGTGACACATTTAAATATAATAAGCCCGTGTTGACAAGCCTGCTCATTAGGAAATCTTGTTGTCTTGATTTTCCAGGCAGAAGTGTGGATTTGTCATGCTGAATCACACCTGGATTTGTCACAGCTAAGATGTCTCATAAGATATCCTACACGTTTTTTTAAAAAAATAGTAAAAAAACAAACAAAAATGTATGATCATAAAGTGTGTGTGTGTGTATACACACACACTTTATGTTTATATGATTTTTTTGGTATGATCAGGTGTGATCCAGCATGATAATATATATATATATATATATATATATATATATATATATATACATACACACACAGAAACACACACATAAATACATACTATATATAGATTATGTTTTAAAAAAAGTATCTTATGCTCACTAGACTGCATATATATATGACTTTAAAAATGCAGTAAAACAGTAATAATATGAAATAGTATTACTGTTTAAAATAACTTTTCTGTTTGAATATATATTAAAATGTCATTTATTTCTGTGATGTGATGGTAAAGCTGAATTTTCAGCAGCCATTACTGCACTTTTCAATGTCACCCTTCAGAAATCATTATGCGTTGGTGTTGCTTAATATTTTTGTGGATGAAAAATAGTTTTCAGGATTCTTTGATGAATATAAAAACAATAAATGTAGGGTATATATTAACAAAATTATATATATAATAAAATACTCAACATTTTGTATTAGTTTACTATGTGCTTCTAACCACATATACACATAGGCCTACTAACTAAAATGTATACATTTCATGTTGTTTTGTATAATTGTTATTTTTAATAAGACCTGTCTTTGTTTGGTGGCTACGCAGTAATAACTAATAAGTACTAAGCAATGTATAAAATCAGATCTTACCGTGTTTTGCCGCGAAACTGATAGACATTGAAACTGCAAGCACAATAAAAAGAACAAAACTAAAAGCACAACAAAGAGGGAAAGAGCGAAACTACAGTAAAAGCCCTTAAGAGATCCTGTCCAACCTGATCTATGACATGGCCGCCATCATACCTGTGTAAGTGTGGATTACTCACACGAGACACCTGCGGCGATGATGGAGCTGCTTTAGGAGGGTGGGTGTGGTGCGTGCTTTCATTACATATCATCTCACAGTCAGGGACTGGAATGTGAGTTGGCCTACACGATACTCTTTGAAGCCTTGGCTTGCAACCTCTTCCTGTGTCATCACCAAACCTTGCAATCTGCAAATATAATAAAACACATATTTTCAGAAAGGTCATTTTTTAATCCCAACTATCTTTTTAAAAGCAGATTCTAGGTATTTGTTGTTCCGTTTTTTGCTATGAATAGAAAAAACTAAATTCTTGCTATACCTCTTTCTCACCATGAGATGGTGACATAACTTCATTTTTAAAATCTGTGATGCGACTTTATTGCCGACTGTAATTAATACAATATTAAAATATATATTTTAATGATATGTGTAACTATTTGATAGGGTTATATATGGTTATTTTTAAATAAACCAAATTTAATTAATGTAAAAAATAAAAAATAGTTGATATTAATTTATGCTTATTTTATTTAAAGTAAATAATTGTATCTACCACCGAAACTTTTTCTATATGCTGTAATAATCATAAACAACGATTAAAATGTATAGTCGTTAGAAGAATCAACGTGATTGGTCGAGACCGATTAGCCACTGAAAAAAGTTACATCTTTCCACCCCGTACGTTCAATGTGAATGGTGCGGTGTGTCAGCCACGTGCCTGTTGACGGCCAATCAGCGGTCATATACGCGGACCGGAATTGTCGCCTGGTTACGGGAGCTCAGCTCTATGGTCGGGGAGAGCTAGCCGGCTAGCAGCGTCTCTCAATCCTTTCTCTCTTTGTCACGGTATTCATATCTACCGTCAGCTCTTTGTAAGTATCTATATGATATCATATCTACCCTTTTCTTTCATTAATGAATATGTAAAGGATTGATGGATTGTGAAATTCTGCGTGTCTTTAAATATATAACAGTTACGCATTTAGCAGCTATAACACGCTAGGCGGACAAGAGCGAACTAATCGCGTTAAACATTTGGGACTTTTTAACAATGATTTACCGTTGTAATGTAATTACAGTGTATTGTATGTAGTATAAACGTATTAATGACTTGAACTGTCAGATAATAATGATGTTAATTTGTATATTATATCTGTTTTTTATAAACGGCCTTAACATTCAAACAATAAGGCAGTGGGTCTGTGATGATTTACGTGTGGATATTAATCAATTTAATATTTTATGAATCTGAGTTTTTATTAAATGGTTGTTTAATCGGTCCATCACAAATATAGATTAATGTGTGGTCAGCAAATGGATCCCTTTGTGTTCCATGCATGGATATTATGCAGATTTTTCTGTTTTAAAAGTATAGTTTATCTATTTTTATTTATTTATTCCCTCTTATGTTGTTCCAATCCAAAATATGGTTTTCTGTCTGTTGTGGAAAACAATACAAAGAGACAGAATCACATTCTCTGTCACCATTTGCTTTCATTGTATGGGAAAAAAGCATGTCATGAAAGTGAATGATGACAGACTGTCTTTCTGCTTTACCTCTCCCTTTGTTTTCCAGAGCAGAAAGAACATTATAAGGATTTGAAGGAACATGAAGGTGAGTAAATAACAAATTTTTAATTTGTGTGTGAACTGTCCCTTTAAGAAAGAGATAATGGTCAAAAATAGACTGTATATGTGGTGACTGAGAATGTGTCATACAGTCATATATACATATATAAAAATACATGCACACACACACACGCGAATATCCACCTTTTTAAGATTAATCTGAGGGTGTATTCATATTTGAATGTGATTTCAAATGTTTAATGTGTGTTAAATGTTACATAAGATAAGCTTTTATAGCATAAGTCTGTACTTACACAAATAAACACATTGGCTCTTTTCATTTTCCATGCAAGAATTATTTCTTTAAAAATTAATAGTCTGAAATGTAGTAAAGTCTTTTTTATGACATGTTTGATTTTGGTTATCTTTTCTAGGTGCAAAGTAGAGCCAGTCACGAATGGTGAAGATAGAATGCAGAGTTCTCAACTTGTTTTCTGTTCACTTATTGAAAGTAAGTGCATGATAGGAAATATGTAAACCAATTGTGAAGTATTTTCCATGTATATCACCATGTCATGATGTTGTGCAAGGCCTGTATGATTTTATGATGAGAGTTCATAATCCATCCAATGGCCAAAGTCAATATCTGCAGTGGAATGATTTCTCTCTTCAGCTGTGGGCTATATCCAGTAATCATTGGGTGTTAATGGTGACATGTTTTGAGTCGCTGCACTTGCTGGTTGTGATGTGCCTTAGGATCCACTGCCCTGGTTATTTATTGGCCGCCATCTTTTTCTTATTCCAGGCACATTTATGGCGTTTGTCAGTGTGAGTGGAGACTTCTGCCAGGCACAGCACCTGGTCATTGTAGACAAGTGAACAGAGGGCCTGCCATATGAAGACTATACTACCCGACTGCCCGTCTTAAATTCTGCACTTTCGGGGAGTATCTTTTTTTTGTCCAGAGTTAAAGTGTATGAATCGGTTTGAGCCAATCCAGGTACTAGAGAGAGAATTGTTGTTCCTTCTCTCTAGTGCCAACTGATCATCTCTCCTCTCCTGAATGGGGTAATTATAACTTGCGAATCAGAAGGATAGTTCCCTCCTTTAGTTTTTATTTTAAAACCGTGGGAGCAGGAAAGTTGTTTCCTTCTCCTGTTTCCGCCCCTTTTGTTTTTGAGAGATTTGCCTCAAAGTCAGATTGCTTAGATATTTTGAAATCATTATTTCTACCCCTGTAGAAGATTCAGAATTTATTGTTTTATCATCGTCCAATTAAATTTGAGTGTCAAAATGAATCGCCCTGCTCCTGTTGAGATCACCTACGAATGCATGAGGTTTCTCATCACCCACAATCCCACCAATTCTCAGCTTGTCAAGTTTACAGAGGTAAGGATTAAGATGGGAGCAGTTCATATGAATATCAATATTAAGAATAGGGTCAAAGCCGATATTGATGTCTTTTAGGAATTGAAGAGTTTTGGAGTGCAGACGCTTGTCCGGGTTTGTGATGCAACTTATGACAAAACACCAGTGGAAAAAGAAGGCATTGAAGTTTTGGTGAGATTTGTGGTTAACCTCTTTAAATATCCCAAAGATTCTGATCGGATTTGGTATTTTGTATGCGTTTATTGCAGAGGGTTTAATTCAGATATGTGTTTTCCTTTAGGATTGGCCTTTTGATGATGGATGTTCGCCCCCTGAACAAATTGTTGATGACTGGTTGAACCTTCTCAAATGTAAATTTAAAGATGAACCAGGCTGTTGCATTGCAGTACATTGCGTTGCTGGATTGGGACGGTAAGTATAATCAGGCCAAATGTAATTCAGTCAGATTCACACACAGATATTAAATGTTGGTTTGTGGTTTTCTAATGTTATTGATCACTGAGATATTACGCTGTGTAATTTTTGAGTTATCTTGGACCGGATGTGCAGAAACATGTCATTCTTTTTGAACATTTTTGTGCTGTGAACCTCAACATTGATCTAAATCAGTTAGGGATGTTCCTGGTTAATAACCAAGTGACCTGAGTTTTAAATGAGAACAGTTTTTCTTGTGTTCAGAGCTCCTGTCTTGGTGGCCATAGCTTTAATCGAATGCGGGATGATGTATGAAGATGCTGTCCAGTATATTCGTCAGTAAGTCACACAATCACGTTTCTTTTCTTTTTTCTGTGAGATGTGATTTGGTTATTTTGTGATGTTATTAATTTGTCTTTTTAGGAAAAGGCGTGGGGCTTTTAACGCCAAACAACTTATGTACCTTGAAAAATACAAACCCAAGATGCGCCTGCGCTTCAAGGATGCCAATGGTCAAAACTGCTGCATTCAGTAAATAAACATTCATCCAAAAGATCTTTGGAAACCATTGACATAATTATTAGTGTTAGTGTTGTTATGAGCCGTTTTTGTTTGATTGCTATATTGGACCAGGATTTTGTTGTACTACAGTGCCAAGCACACAAACAGGTTACGCAGTATTAAACAGTCAAGCCAATCTTGTAAACTCACAGGCAAATCGGGGTCTCACTAGTGACGTTTTTCATTGTGACAAACACATTGCTATAATGATTGACTTCGGTTGTTAGTGTTTTATGCCCTATGTAAAACCAGTTTTCTTGATTGTGTAACAACATCCTGCAGTAAGTGAAATCACTTTGTCGGTGCTTCTCTTGAAGTCTGTCAGCTTCTCCAAAGTCACATGGGCACAACTACTGTATCTAATGTTATAGATATGAAACATTCCAAGAGATTCACAGCACTGTTGGACACTAGATTATGGTCATCGGTAAAAAGAACAGGTGAATGAAATCCTAGATTATCCAATCAACAAAACTTCCTCTCCAAACTGATTGTGAAATGAGTCAAATTCAAATAAAAATCTAATCATTTTATTTTTGTTGTCATGTTTTTTTTCTCATTTCACTTAATGCTGGTGGAAAACTTAAATTTAGGCATAAACGTACATCTGATCTACTGTAATATGTGCAAGAAACATTGTATTAGATGTCAGATTGTAATACAATAGAATTTCACGGTAGTAAATACCTTCAATGTTCACGTGTGGTCTAAAGTTATCAATATACCATGATATTGCCTAAAAACATGGTACTTTTTTGTTGGAAAATAATATATGATGCATCTGTATGAACATACTCGATTGGACTGCTTTATTCGTTCATGTTTAGTAATATACATAACTATCGATATAAAATCTGATTTAAAAAAATATATATTTTTTACATCAATTTTCATATATCAGGTTTTTTTTGTCCAAACGAGATATTAGGGCATTTTCTACTGTGTGAGCTCTTTCGGTGGAGTTTCTTTTCTTGACCACGTGTCGGTGCAATGCAAAATCACTGGACAGGTTATCAAATGGACTTAGACCGATCGCGTATCATAGGCTACTATGGTAAAGGCTTAGTTTATGGATATTAATTACGTTGCTTGACTAGATTCATTAGGAAGTTTTGCCCTGCATGATCTATTTAATATTAATGAGATAAACCTTCGCAGTAGTAGATTTCGTAATTCCGTTGTTCGGACTCTACGCGTATGGCAAGCCAGATTAACATTTGCACCTTAAAATAAACTCCTCTTTAGTAACTCCTCGAAACTAACGTCTCGGTCATTAGTACTTATTAACCATTCAGATATTTACCAGTATCTATTCCAGTTTCCATACTACAAAATGAATGGACGAGTTTTCAGACTCTATTAATTCCAGTATTCTCATATAGCAGTACAATAATCGAATGGACAGTTTGTAAATAGTATGTAAATTAAAAATACGAGAACATATAAACAGATGGGAGTTAAAGACATAAATGTGAAAACGGCTTGCCATAAAACCTTACACAAAACCCCGAAGCCACTGGATTGGGACGCCGCTGTGACGTAAATGACCCAGTTCAAATGGCGCATCCTTTCACCTCATTCACAGGACCAAACTCATAACGGCCAAAGGGCTTGGATAACAGAATTATTCATTTCACTGTTTGTTCACTCTGCTTTCGAAGTTAAAGACTTGTTTTTATTTTTAATTCAGCTCTTCCGGTTTGATTTCGCCACTCTGCAGGCATGATGCCGGTAAGTTTGTAGCAGCTGATGTGAGACTCGGGAGTATGATTGACAGCTCTCACTCAATATTTATTCATAAACTGTGTATGCATTGCGTTGGACTGCGGGATTCAGATACTATCATGAAGGAATGCGGTTCTTATGGCTTGTCAGTCAAAGTAAGGATCGAGTTAGAGAAGCAATCATGTTGAAGAAATCACTGCATGTGCCAGATATAATAATAAATGGTTGTAGTATGGATTTTAATATTAAATTGTGGGTTGTCTGTTATGAAGGGTAAGTGACTGGTCACACATATTTTGCAATATTTATATTTACATTTTAAATCAAAGCAACAGCAGCCTATGTGTGGCTTAACAGATTTTGGTTAAATTGAGTTAATTTACTCCTAGAGTGAATTACATGCACAATATATATGATTTCTTTATATTTACAGACATTATATAAAATATTTTTGAAGGAAGATTGTTTGATGATGTTTTATTTCACCTTTTCTACTAAAGATTTGTTACTTGGCATTTCATTTGTTTGTGAAATGTACTGGCAATTTCTGAGTGAAAATAATTAGACACTTTGTTTTCATTAAACAGAAAAAGTATGTCTTTATCCACTCTTGAAATGTATGAATGTACATTTTTAATATGAATTGCAACACATTTTTAAAACTGGCTTAGAAAAGTTCTGCACTTAGATTCTAGCATCACCTTGCTTTATTTTATACTTTGCATCAAATTATTATATATACACACACTTGGTCAATATTGGTTTATTTTCCTTGTAGCTATAAGGTTTGTCAGTAGCACATTACAATTACAAAAAGTAATTGTTAAATCTATTAATATTAGTCAATGAAATTAGTAAATTTCAGCACGTGCAATACATGTTTTAAATCAAACACTGTATTTGTTAAAGTAATAGTTCTTCAAAAAAATAAGATTCTGTTGTCATTTACTAATCCTCCAGTTGATCATAACCTTTCTTCTGTTGAAGATAAAATAAGATATTTTGAAAATGTTGGTGGTTATACAGCTGCCAGTAGCCTTTGACTTCCACAGTGTGGAGAAAATGTTGATTGCCAACATTCTTCAAAATATCTTCTTTTGTGTTTAGCAGAAGACATGCATACCGGTGTCCTGATCTATTATCCTACCCGTCAGATTTTCCTACCTCGGTTTACTGCGCATGCGCGCATCAATATTGCTTCCTTTTTCTAATGCTGAACAACAATATTACATGTATCTGCATTATTGTAAGGGTAGGTTTAGGGTTGTGGTAGGTGTACACATTAATAAAACATAATTGAACTGGTAGCATTTTTTGTACTACCCTCTGTTTTAATGAGCGGTAGCAAAATCTGACAGGGTAGCACAAATCGACAGAACATCGGTTTGTAACAGCTTTAGGTTAAAGTTATACAGAATACTGCAGAATTTTCATGTTTTGGTGAACTATACCTTTAACTTTAATGAATGAACAGGGAAGAACCACAAACAAACAGTGTACAGTTATATTTTTACTAACTAATATATTAATTTTTAGTTCACGTTTGCAACTACATTTACTAATGTTTACCAATGAAACTGTATTGTCAGGTGTTACCCGATTGTCTTGTTAACCCAATTATTACTGTAAAATGCTATGTATTTTTCATTCATTCCACTTTTACTGATATTTATTCTACATTCTGTTTGTGTTCCTCAATCCTCATCCTGTCTGATTTCTTGTTAGGGACCGAGCACCGATGGTGCAGAGGACCCTATTGAATCTGCTCCGTTTATTAGGGACCGAGCACCGATGGTGCAGAGGACCCTATTGAATCTGTTCGCTTATTATTAGGGGACCGAGCACCGATGGTGCAGAGGACCCTATTGAATCTGCTCCGCTTATTATTATTATTATTAGGGACCGAGCACCGATGGTGCGAGGACCCTATTGAATCTGCTCGCTTATTATTCTTATTATTCTTCTTCTTCTTCTTCTTCTTCTTCTTCTCCAAACTTAATCGCATTTTAGAGGGCCTAAACATGCTCGAAAAGTCAGGAAACTTTGCACACGCGCCAGAACTGGTGAAAATTTACGTCTGATATGGGATTCAGAAGTAGGTGGCAAAATGGCTCGACAGCGCCACCTATAAATATTCAGCGGAGTGCGCCGAGCCACGCTTTCACGACATGTACGAAAATCGGTACACTTATGTAACTTAACAATACCTACAAAAGTCTCCGGTACGAAATCAGAAACCCAACAGGAAGTCGGCTATTTTGAATTTTCTCGTCATATTTTGTGTCATTTTTGCCATTTTCAGGTGTCATACTTTAACGAACTCCTCCCAGAGATTTATTCGATGAACACCAAAATTGGTCATTGTAATCTAAAGCCTTTTGTGACGTTAAATTGCGAAGATCTAGAGTTTTCATTGGAGGGCGTGTCCGTGGCGTCCTGTCAAATTTTGATGTTTCGCCATGAAACAGGAAGTTGATATATCTCAGGCATGCTATGTCCGATCTACACCAAACTTCATATGTTTGATAAGAATCCTGACCTGAAGAGATCTAAGTGACCATATTCAGTTATAGTCATAGCGCCACCTGCTGGCAACAGGAAGTGACATGTTTTACTCTGTAACTAACTCCTCCTAGAGATTTAATGACATCAACATAATATTTAGGTCAGTCTAACCTAAAGGCCTTTGTGATGTTAAATTGCGAAGATCTAGAGTTTTCAAGGGCGTGTCCATGGCGGCATCACAAATTTTGATGTCTCGCCATGTGAATAAAAGTTGTTGTAACTCAGCCATACAATGTCCGATCTGCCCCAGACTTCACACGCTCGATAAGAATCCAGACCTGAACACATCTAAATACGAATATTTTCATTATATATAGAGCGCCACCTGCTGGCAACAGGAAATGACTTCTTTTACACTATCTTAAACATGCAATGTCCAATCTGCACCAAACTTCACACTTTTAATAAAAATATTGGTCTGAAGATATCTAAGTGCCAATGTTCAGTTAAAGATATAGCGCCACCTGCTGGCAACAGCAAATTACTTCTTTTAAACTAACTTAAGCATTCAATGTCCAATCTGCACCAAAATTCACGATTTGGTAAGAGCCCTGACCTGAAGATATCTAAAGGCCAAAATTCAGATATAATCATAGCGCCACCTGCTGACAACAGGATATATCATGCTTTACACTATCTCAAACATACCATGTTCAATCTGCATCAAACTTCATATGTTTGATAAAAGTATTGGTCTGAAGACATCTACATGCCAATGTTTAGTTATAGACATAGCGCCACCTGGTGGCTACAGGAAATTACTTGTTTTACACCAACTTAAACATGCATTGTCCAATCTGCACCAAACTTCACACATTTGGTAAGATTCCTGGCCTGAAGACATCTAAAGGCCAATATTCAGATGTAATCATAGCGCCACCTGTTGACAACAGGATGTGTCATTTTACACTAACTCAAACATACTATGTTCAATCTGCACCAAACTTCATATGTTTGATAAAAGTGCTAGACTGAAGACATCTACATGTTAATGTTCAGTTATAGACATAGCGCCACCAAGCTGGCAGCAGGTTTGACATAAATGACTATTACACATTCCTCTATATTTACCTTTAAATGCATATTGCTCACCGTTCCCTGTCTTTCTGAAGCCACCGGTTGGCGGTGCTGGGTGCGAGGTCCTTCCATCGCTGCTTGCAGCTTTAATGGGGACCGAGCAATCGGTGCAGAGGACCCTATTGAATCTGCTCCGTTTATTATTATTATTAGGGACCGAGCACCGATGGTGCGAGGACCCTATTGAATCTGCTCCGCTTTATTATTCTTATTATTCTTCTTCTTCTTCTTCTTCTCCAAACTTAATCGCATTTTAGAGGGCCTAAACATGCTCGAAAAGTCAGGAAACTTTGCACACGCTTCAGAACTGGTGAAAATTTACGCCTGATATGGGTTTCAGAAGTAGGTGTGGCAAAATGGCTCGACAGCGCCACCTATAAATATTCAGCGGAGTGCGCCTCGAGCTACGCTTTCACGCACATGTAAAATCGGTACACTCATGTAACTTAACAATACCTACAAAAAGTCTCTAGGTACGAAATCAGAAACCCAACAGGAAGTCGGTTATTTTGAATTTTCTCGTCATATTTTGTGTCATTTTGCCATTTTCAGGTGTCATACTTTAACGAACTCCTCCCAGAGATTTATTCGGATGAACACCAAAATTGGTCATTGTAATCTAAAGCCCTTTGTGACGTTAAATTGCGAAGATCTAGAGTTTTCATCGGAGGGCGTGTCCGTGGCGCCTGTCAAATTTTGATGTTTCGCCATGAAACAGGAAGTTGTTATATCTCAGGCATGCTCCGATCTGCACCAAACTTCACATGTTTGATAAGAATCCTGACCTGAAGAGATCTAAGTGACCATATTCAGTTATAGTCATAGCGCCACCTGCTGGCAACAGGAAGTGACATGTTTTACTCTGTAACTAACTCCTCCTAGAGATTTAATGACATCAACATAATATTTAGGTCAGTTTAATCTAAAGGCCTTTGTGATGTTAAATTGAAGAGCTTGAGTTTTCGCTAATGATGTCCTTGCGGCATCACAAATTTCGATGTCTCGCCATGGGAATAAAAGTTGTTGTTACTCAGCCATAAAATGTCCGATCTGCCCCAAACTTCACACGCTTGATAAGACTCCTGACCTGAAGAGATCTAAGTGACCATATTCATATAAATACATAGCGCCACCTGCTGGCTACAGGAAATTACTTGTTTTACACTAACTTAAACATGCAATGTCCAATCTGCACCAAACTTGACATATTTGGTAGGCGTCCTGGCCTGAAGACATCTAAAGGCCAATATTCAGATGTAATCATAGCGCCACCTGTTGACAACAGGATATGCCAAACTTTACACTAACTCAAACATACCATGTTCAATCTGCACCAAACTTCATATGTTTGATAAAAGTGCTAGACTGAAGACATCTACATGTTAATGTTCAGTTATGGACATAAGCGCCACCAGCTGGCAGAAGGTTTGAAACGTATAAATGACTATGACACATTCCTCTATATTTACCTTTTTAAATGCATATTGATCACCGTTCCTGTCTTTCTGAAGCCACGGTCGGCGGTGAGCCGTGCGAGTCCTTCCATCGCTGCTTGCAGCTTTAATTATTATTATTATTCTTCTTCTTCTCCAAACTTAATCGCATTTTAGAGGACCTAAACATGCTCGAAAAGTCAGGAAACTTTGCACACGCGTCAGAACTGGTGAAAATTTACGTCTGATATGGGTTTCAGGAGTAGGTGTGGCAAAATGGCTCGACAGCGCCACCTATAAATATTCAGCGGAGTGCGCCGAGCTACGCTTCACGTACATGTATGAAAATTGGTACACTCATGTAACATAACAATACCTACGAAAAAGTCTCTTGGTACGAAATCAGAAACCAAACAGGAAGTCGGTTATTTTGAATTTTCTTGTCATATTTTGTGTCATTTTTGCCATTTTCAGGTGTCATACTTTAACGAACTCCTCCCAGAGATTTATTCGGATGAACACCAAAATTGGTCATTGTAATCTAAAGCCCTTTGTGACGTTAAATTGCGAAGATCTAGAGTTTTCATCGGAGGGCGTGTCCGTGGCGTCCTGTCAAATTTCGATGATTCGCCATGAAACAGGAAGTTGTTATAACTCAGCCATGCAATGTCCGATGTGCACCAAAATTCCCGTGTTTGATAAGACTCCTGACCTGAAGAGATCTAGGGGACCACATTCATATAAATTAATAGCGCCACCTGCTGGCAACAGGAAGTGATATGTTTTACTCTGCAACTAACTCCTCCTAGAAATGTAATGACATCAACATAATTTTTAGTTCAGTCTAATCTAAAGGCCTTTGTGATGTTAAATTGCGAAGAGCTTGAGCTTGAGCTAATGGGCGTGTCCATGGCAGCGTGACAAAATTCGATATCTCGCCATGGGAATAGAAGCTGTTGTTACTCAGCCATAAAATGTCCGATCTGCCCCAAACTTCACATGGTTGATAAGAGCCATGGCCTGAAGACATCTACGTGCTAATGTTTAGTTATAGACATAGCGCACCTGCTGGCTAAAGGAAATTGCTTGTTTTACACTAACTTAAACATGCAATGTCCAATCTGCACCAAACTTCACATATTTGGTGAGAGTCCTGGCCTGAAGACATCTAAATGGCAATATTCAGATGTAATCATAGCGCCACCTGTTGACAACAGGATATGCCAGGCTTTACACTAACTCAAACATACCATATTCAATCTGCACCAAATTTCATATGTTTGATAATAGTACTGGTTTGAAGACATCTAAATGCCAATGTTCAGTTATGGACATAGCGCCACCAGCTGGCAGCAGGTTTGGCACTTATAAATGACTTTGACGTATTCCTCTATATTTGCCTTTTTAAATGCATATTGCTCACTGTTCCCTGTCATTCTGAAGCCACCGGTCGGCGGTGCCGGGTGCGAGGTCCCTTCCATCGCTGCTTGCAGCTTTAATTATTATTATTCTTCTTCTTCTCCAAACTTAATCGCATTTTAGAGGACCTAAACATGCTCGAAAAGTCAGGAAACTTTGCACACGCATCAGAACTGGTGAAAATTTACGTCTGATATGGGTTTCAGGAGTAGGTGTGGCAAAATGGCTCGACAGCGCCACCTATAAATATTCAGCGGAGTGCGCCTCGAGCTACGCTTTCACGTACGTACATGTACGAAAATTGGTACACTCATGTAACATAACAATACCTACGAAAAAGTCTCTTGGTACGAAATCAGAAACCAAACAGGAAGTCGGTTATTTTGAATTTTCTTGTCATATTTTGTGTCATTTTTGCCATTTTCAGGTGTCATACTTTAACGAACTCCTCCCAGAGATTTATTCAGATGAACACCAAAATTGGTCATTGTAATCTAAAGCCCTTTGTGACGTTAAATTGCGAAGATCTAGAGTTTTCATCGGAGGGCGTGTCCGTGGCGCCCCTGTCAAATTTCGATGATTCGCCATGAAACAGGAAGTTGTTATAACTCAGCCATGCAATGTCCGATGTGCACCAAAATTCCCATGTTTGATAAGACTCCTGACCTGAAGAGATCTAGGGGACCACATTCATATAAATTAATAGCGCCACCTGCTGGCAACAGGAAGTGACATGTTTTACTCTGCAACTAACTCCTCCTAGAAATGTAATGACATCAACATAATTTTTAGTTCAGTCTAATCTAAAGGCCTTTGTGATGTTAAATTGCGAAGAGCTTGAGTTTTCGCTAATGGGCGTGTCCATGGCGGCATCACAAATTCGATGTCTCGCCATGGGAATAAAAGTTGTTGTTACTCAGCCATAAAATGTCCGATCTGCCCCAAACTTCACATGGTTGATAAGAACCAGGCCTGAAGACATCTACACTAATGTTTATTCATTATAGACATAGCGCCACCTGCTGGCAACAGGAAATGACTTGTTTTACACTAACTTAAACATGATTTTAGAGGGCCTAAACATGCTTTTACGTCTGATATCCACCTATAAATATTCAGCATCGGTACACTGTAATAACAATACCTACAAAAAGTCAGAAACCCAACAGGAAGTCGGTTATTTTGAATTTTCTCGTCATATTTAGTGACATTTTTGCCATTTGCAGGTGTTATAACAACGAACTCCTCCCAGAGATTTATTCGGATGAACACCAAAATTGGTCATTGTAATCTAAAGCCCTTTGTGACGTTAAATTGCGAAGATCTAGAGTTTTCATCGGAGGGCGTGTCCGTGCCCTGTCAAATTTCGATGTTTCGCCATGAAACAGGAAGTTGTTATAACTCAGGCATGCAATGTCCGATCTGCACCAAACTTCACATGTTTGATAAGACTCCTGACCTGAAGATACTATGACCATATTCAGTTATAGTAATAGCGCCACCTGCTGGCAACAGGAAGTGACATGTTTTACTCTGTAACTAACTCCTCCTAAAGATTTAATGACATCAACATAATATTTAGGTCAGTCTAATCTAAAGGCCTTTGTGATGTTAAATTGCGAAGATCTAGAGTTTTCATGGGACGGTCCATGGGCCCTGTCAAATTGATGTCTCGCCATGGGAATGATGTGGAGGACCCTGAACAGCCATACACCTCTGCCCCAAACTTCACATGTTGATAAGAATCCAGGCCTGAACACATCTGAAGTGATATGAGAATTATGTGGCAAAATGGATAGCCACCTATGATTCAGCAGAGCCAACGCTTTCTTTCATGACATGTCTAAAAATCACTATGTAAGTATAACAAAAGTCTCTGAACGAAATCAGAAACCCAACAGGAAGTCGGTTATTTTGAATTTTCTCATATTGTGATCATTTTGCCATTGTCATGCTAACGAACTCCTCCCAGAGATTTATTCGCATGAACACCAAAATTGGTCATTGTAATCTAAAGCCCTTTGTGACGTTAAATTGCGAAGATCTAGAGTTTTCATCGGAGGCGTGTCCGTGGCGTCCTGTCAAATTTTGATGTTTCGCCATGAAACAGGAAGTTGTTATATCTCAGGCATGCTATGTCCGATCTACACCAAACTTCACATGTTTGATAAGAATCCTGACCTGAAGAGATCTAAGTGACCATATTCAGTTATAGTCATAGCGCCACCTGCTGGCAACAGGAAGTGACATGTTTTACTCTGTAACTAACTCCTCCTAGAGATTTAATGACATCAACATAATATTTAGGTCAGTCTAACCTAAAGGCCTTTGTGATGTTAAATTGCGAAGATCTAGAGTTTTCGTTAAAGGCGTGTCCATGGCGGCATCACAAATTTCGATGTCTCGCCATGGGAATAAAAGTTGTTGTAACTCAGCCATACAATGTCCGATCTGCCCCAGACTTCACACGTTCGATAAGAATCCAGGCCTGAACACATCTAAATATGAATATTTCATTATAATTAGGCGCCACCTGCTGGCAACAGGAAATGACTTCTTTTACACTATCTTAAACATGCAATGTCCAATCTGCACCAAACTTCACATATTTGATAAAAATATTGGTCTGAAGATATCTAAAGGCCAATGTTCAGATTAAAGATCATAGCGCCACCTGCTGGCAACAGGATAATTACTTCTTTTACACTAACTCAAACATACCAATGTCCAATCTGCACCAAACTTCATATTTGGTAAGAGCCTGACCTGAAGACATCTACATGCCAATGTTTCAGATATAATCATAGCGCCACCTGGTGGCTACAGGAAATTACTTGTTTTACACTAACTCAAACATGCATGTCCAATCTGCACCAAACTTCATATGTTTGATAAAGTATTGGTCTGAAGACATCTACATGCCAATGTTTAGTTATAGACATAGCGCCACCTGGTGGCAACAGGAAATTACTTGTTTTACACCAACTTAAACATGCATTGTCCAATCTGCACCAAACTTCACATATTTGGTAAGATTCCTGGCCTGAAGACATCTAAGGCCAATATTCAGATGTAATCATAGCGCCACCTGTTGACAACAGGATGTGTCCTTTACACTAACTCAAACATACTATGTTCAATCTGCACCAAACTTCATATGTTTGATAAAAGTGCTTGTTCAGTTATGGACATAGCGCCACCAGCTGGCAGCAGGTTTGACACATATAAATGACTATGACACATTCCTCTATATTTACCTTTTAAATGCATATTGCTCACCGTTCCCTGTCTTTCTGAAGCCACCGGTTGGCGGTGTGAGTGCGAGGTCCCTTCCATCGCTGCTTGCAGCTTTAATTAGGGACCGAGCACCGATGTCTTGAGGACCCTATTGAATCTGCTCGTATTATTCTATTATTCTTCTTCTTCTTCTTCTTCTCCAAACTTAATCGCATTTTAGAGGGCCTAAACATGCTCGAAAAGTCAGGAAACTTTGCTGCACGTCAGAACTGGTGAAAATTTCGTCTGATATGGGTTTCAAGTAGGTGTGGCAAAATGGCTCGACAGCGCCACCTATAAATATTCAGCGGAGTGCGCCTCGAGCTCGTTTCACGTACATGTCTGTCGGTACACTCATGTAACATAACAATACCTACAAAAGTCTCCTGGTACGAAATCAGAAACCCAACAGGAAGTCGGTTATTTTGAATTTTCTCGTCATATTTTGTGACATTTTGCCATTTCAGGTGTCATACTTTAACGAACTCCTCCCAGAGATTTAATCGGATGAACACCAAAATTGGTCATTGTAATCTAAAGCCCTTTGTGACGTTAAATTGCGAAGATCTAGAGTTTTCATCGGTGTCCGTGGCGTCCTGTCAAATTTGATGTTTCGCCATGAAACAGGAAGTTGTTATAATCTCAGGCATGCTATGTCCGATCTACACCAAACTTCACATGTTTGATAAGAATCCTGACCTGAAGAGATCTACAGTGACCATATTCAGTTATAGTAATAGCGCCACCTGCTGGCAACAGGAAGTGACATGTTTTACTCTGTAACTAACTCCTCCTAGAGATTTAATGACATCAACATAATATTTAGGTCAGTCTAACCTAAAGGCCTTTGTGATGTTAAATTGCGAAGATCTAGAGTTTTCATGGGAGGGCGTGTCCGTGGCGTCCTGTCAAATTTCGATGTCTCGCCATGGGAATAAATGTTGTTGTAACTCAGCCATACAATGTTCGATCTGCCCCAGACTTCACATGTTCGATAAGAATCCAGGCCTGAACACATCTGAATATGTGTTTCAAGTAGGTGTGGCAAAATGGCTCGACAGCGCCACCTATACTGATTCAGCGGAGAGCCCTCAGGCTACGTTTCACGTACATGTATGAAAATCGGTACACTCATGTAACATAACAATACCTACAAAAAAGTCTCCTGGAACGAAATCCGAAACCCAACAGGAAGTCGGTTATTTTGAATTTTCTCGTCATATTTAGTGACATTTTTGCCATTTGCAGGTGTCATACTTTAACGAACTCCTCCCAGAGATTTATTCGCATGAACACCAAAATTGGTCATTGCAATCTAAAGCCCTTTGTGAGCGTTAAATTGCGAAGATCTAGAGTTTTCATTGGGGCGTGTCCGTGGCGTCCTGTCAAATTTGATGTTTCGCCATGAAACAGGAAGTTGTTATAACTCAGGCATGCAATGTCCGATGTGCACCAAAATTCACCATGTTTGATAAGACTCCTGACCTGAAGAGATCTAGGTGACCACATTCATATAATTTCATAGCGCCACCTGCTGGCAACAGGAAGTGATATGTTTTACTCTGCAACTAACTCCTCCTAGAAATGTAATGACATCAACATAATTTTTAGTTCAGTCTAATCTAAAGGCCTTTGTGATGTTAATTTGCGAAGAGCTTGAGCTAATGGCGTGTCCATGGCAGCGTGACAAAATTCGATATCTCGCCATGGGAATAGAAGCTGTTGTTACTCAGCCATAAAATGTCCGATCTGCACCAAACTTCACATGGTTGATAAGAGCCATGGCCTGAAGACATCTCGTGCTAATGTTTAGTTATAGACATAGCGCCACCTGCTGGCTACAGGAAATTGCTTGTTTTACACTAACTTAAACATGCAATGTTCAATCTGCACCAAATTTCATATGTTTGATAATAGTACTGGTTTGAAGACATCTAAATGCCAATGTTCAGTTATGGACATAGCGCCACCAGCTGGCAACAGGTTTGGAACTTATAAATGACTTTGACGTATTCCTCTATATTTACCTTTTAAATGCATATTGCTCACTGTTCCCTGTCATTCTGAAGCCACCGGTTGGCGGTGCGAGTGCGAGGTCCCTTCCATCGCTGCTTGCAGCTTTAATTATTATTATTATTCTTCTTCTTCTTCTTCTCCAAACTTAATCGCATTTTAGAGGGCCTAAACATGCTCGAAAAGTCAGGAAACTTTGCACGCATCAGAACTGGTGAAAATTACGTCTGATATGGGTTTCAGGAGTAGGTGTGGCAAAATGGCTCGACAGCGCCACCTATAAATATTCAGCGGAGTGCGCCTCGAGCTACGTTTCACGTACATGTGAAAATCGGTACACTCATGTAACTTAACAATACCTACAAAAAGTCTCTTGATGCGAAATCAGAAACCCAACAGGAAGTCGGCTATTTTGAATTTTCTCGTCATATTTTGTGTCATTTTGCCATTTTCAGGTGTCATACTTTATCGAACTCCTCCCAGAGATTTATTCGGATGAACACCAAAATTGGTCATTGCAATCTAAAGCCCTTTGTGACGTTAAATTGCGAAGATCTAGAGTTTTCATCGGAGGGCGTGTCCGTGGCGTCCTGTCAAATTTTGATGTTTCGCCATGAAACAGGAAGTTGTTATATCTCAGGCATGCTATGTCCGATCTACACCAAACTTCACATGTTTGATAAGAATCCTGACCTGAAGAGATCTAAGTGACCATATTCAGTTATAGTCATAGCGCCACCTGCTGGCAACAGGAAGTGACATGTTTTACTCTGTAACTAACTCCTCCTAGAGATTTAATGACATCAACATAATATTTAGGTCAGTTTAATCTAAAGGCCTTTGTGATGTTAAATTGCGAAGATCTAGAGTTTTTCTAATGAGCGTGTCCATGGCGGCATCACAAATTTCGATGTCTCGCCATGGGAATAAAAGTTGTTGTAACTCAGCCATACAATGTCCGATCTGCCCCAGACTTCACACGTTCGATAAGAATCCAGGCCTGAACACATCTAAATCGAATATTCCATTATAATTAGGCGCCACCTGCTGGCAACAGGAAATGACTTCTTTTACACTATCTTAAACATGCAATGTCAATCTGCACCAAACTTCACATATTTGGTAAGAGTCCTGGCCTGAAAACACCTAAAGGCCAAAAATCAGATATAATCATAGCGCCACCTGCTGACAACAGGATATATCATGCTTTACACTAACTCAAACATACCATGTTCAATCTGCACCAAACTTCATATGTTTGATAAAAGTATTGATCTGAAGACATCTACATGCCAATGTTTGAGTTATAGACATAAGCGCCACCTGGTGGCTACAGGAAATTACTTGTTTTACACCAACTTAAACATGCATTGTCCAATCTGCACCAAACTTCACATATTTGGTAAGATTCCTGGCCTGAAGACATCTAAAGGCCAATATTCAGATGTAATCATAGCGCCACCTGTTGACAACAGGATGTGTCAGGCTTTACACTAACTCAAACATACTATCTTCAATCTGCACCAAACTTCATATGTTTGATAAAAGTGCTAGACTGAAGACATCTACATGTTAATGTTCAGTTATGGACATAGCGCCACCAGCTGGCAGCAGGTTTGACACATATAAATGACTATGACACGTTCCTCTATATTTACCTTTTTAAATGCATATTGCTCACCGTTCCCTGTCTTTCTGAAGCCACCGGTTGGCGGTGCTGGGTGCGAGGTCCCTTCCATCGCTGCTTGCAGCTTTAATTATTATTATTATTATTCTTCTTCTCCAAACTTAATCGCATTTTTGAGGGCCTAAACATGCTCGAAAAGTCAGGAAACTTTGCACAGCATCAGAACTGGTGAAAATTTACGTCTGATATGGGTTTCAGGAGTAGTGGCAAAATGGCTCGACAGCCCTCCCCAGAGATTTAATCGATGAACACCAAATTGGTCATTGCAATCTAAAGCCCTTTGTGACGTTAAATTGCGAAGATCTAGAGTTTTCATCGGAGGGCGTGTCCGTGGCGTCCTGTCAAATTTCGATGTTTCGCCATGAAACAGGAAGTTGTTATAACTCAGGCATGCTATGTCCGATCTGCACCAAACTTCACATGTTTGATAAGACTCCTGATATGAAGAGATCTACATGACCATATTCAGTTATAGTAATAGCGCCACCTGCTGGCAACAGGAAGTGACATGTTTTACTCTGTAACTAACTCCTCCTACAAATTTAATGACATCAACATAATATTTAGGTCAGTCTAACCTAAAGGCCTTTGTGATGTTAAATTGCGAAGATCTAGAGTTTTCATGGGAGGGCGTGTCCGTGGCGTCCTGTCAAATTTCGATGTCTCGCCATGGGAATAAATGTTGTTGTAACTCAGCCATACAATGTTCGATCTGCCCCAGACTTCACATGTTCGATAAGAATCCAGGCCTGAACACATCTGAATATGTGTTTCAGAAGTAGGTGTGGCAAAATGGCTCGACAGCGCCACCTATACTGATTCAGCGGAGAGCCCTCAGGCTACGTTTCACGTACATGTATGAAAATCGGTACACTCATGTAACATAACAATACCTACAAAAAAGTCTCCTGGAACGAAATCCGAAACCCAACAGGAAGTCGGTTATTTTGAATTTTCTCGTCATATTTAGTGACATTTTGCCATTTGCAGGTGTCATACTTTAACGAACTCCTCCCAGAGATTTATTCGCATGAACACCAAAATTGGTCATTGCAATCTAAAGCCCTTTGAGACGTTAAATTGCGAAGATCTAGAGTTTTCATTGGAGGGCGTGTCCGTGGCGTCCTGTCAAATTTCGATGTTTCGCCATGAAACAGGAAGTTGTTATAACTCAGGCATGCAATGTCCGATGTGCACCAAAATTCCCATGTTTGATAAGACTCCTGACCTGAAGAGATCTAGGTGACCACATTCATATAATTTCATAGCGCCACCTGCTGGCAACAGGAAGTGATATGTTTTACTCTGCAACTAACTCCTCCTAGAAATGTAATGACATCAACATAATTTTTAGTTCAGTCTAATCTAAAGGCCTTTGTGATGTTAATTTGCGAAGAGCTTGAGCTAATGGGCGTGTCCATGGCAGCGTGACAAAATTCGATATCTCGCCATGGGAATAGAAGCTGTTGTTACTCAGCCATAAAATGTCCGATCTGCCCCAAACTTCACATGGTTGATAAGAGCCATGGCCTGAAGACATCTACGTGCTAATGTTTAGTTATAGACATAGCGCCACCTGCTGGCTACAGGAAATTGCTTGTTTTACACTAACTTAAACATGCAATGTTCAATCTGCACCAAATTTCATATGTTTGATAATAGTACTGGTTTGAAGACATCTAAATGCCAATGTTCAGTTATGGACATAGCGCCACCAGCTGGCAGCAGGTTTGGAACTTATAAATGACTTTGACGTATTCCTCTATATTTACCTTTTTAAATGCATATTGCTCACTGTTCCCTGTCATTCTGAAGCCACCGGTTGGCGGTGCCGGGTGCGAGGTCCCTTCCATCGCTGCTTGCAGCTTTAATTATTATTATTCTTCTTCTTCTCCAAACTTAATCGCATTTTAGAGGGCCTAAACATGCTCGAAAAGTCAGGAAACTTTGCACACGCATCAGAACTGGTGAAAATTTACGTCTGATATGGGTTTCAGGAGTAGGTGTGGCAAAATGGCTCGACAGCGCCACCTATAAATATTCAGCGGAGTGCGCCTCGAGCTACGTTTCACGTACATGTACGAAAATCGGTACACTCATGTAACTAACAATACCTACAAAAGTCTCTGTACGAAATCAGAAACCCAACAGGAAGTCGGTTATTTTGAATTTTCTCGTCATATTTTGTATCATTTTGCCATTTGCAGGTGTCATACTTTAACGAACTCCTCCCAGAGATTTATTCAGATGAACACCAAAATTGGTCATTGTAATCTAAAGCCCTTTGTGACGTTAAATTGCGAAGATCTAGAGTTTTCATCGGGGGCGTGTCCGTGGCGTCCTGTCAAATTTTGATGTTTCGCCATGAAACAGGAAGTTGTTATATCTCAGGCATGCTATGTCCGATCTGCACCAAACTTCACATGTTTGATAAGAATCCTGACCTGAAGAGATCTAAGTGACCATATTCAGTTATAGTCATAGCGCCACCTGCTGGCAACAGGAAGTGACATGTTTTACTCTGCAACTAACTCCTCCTAGAAATGTAATGACATCAACATAATATTTAGGTCAGTCTAATCTAAAGGCCTTTGTGATGTTAAATTGCGAAGAGCTTGAGTTTAATGGGCGTGTCCTTGGCGGCATCACAAATTTCGATGTCTCGCCATGGGAATAAAAGTTGTTTTAACTCAGCCATACAATAACCGATCTGCCCCAGACTTCACATGTTCGATAAGAATCCAGGCCTGAACACATCTAAATCGAATATTCCATTATAATCAGAGCGCCACCTGCTGGCAACAGGAAATTTCTTGTTTTACACTAACTTAAACATGCAATGTCCAATCTGCACCAAACTTCACATATTTGTTAAGATTCCAGGCCTGAAGACATCTAAAGGCCAATATTCAGATGTAAACCATAGCGCCACCTGTTGACAACAGGATGTGTCAGGCTTTACACTAACTCAAACATACTATGTTCAATCTGCACCAAACTTCATATGTTTGATAAAAGTGCTAGACTGAAGACATCTACATGTTAATGTTCAGTTATGGACATAGCGCCACCAGCTGGCAGCAGGTTTGACAACTTATAAATGACTATGACGTATTCCTCTATATTTACCTTTAAATGCATATTGCAGGTCCTTCCATCGCTGCTTGCAGCTTTAATTAGGGACCGAGCACGAGGACCCTATTGAATCTGCTCCGCTTATTATTCTTATTATTCTTCTTCTTCTTCTTCTTCTTCTTCTTCTTCTTCTCCAAACTTAATCGCATTTTAGAGGGCCTAAACATGCTCGAAAAGTCAGGAAACTTTGCACACGTCAGAACTGGTGAAAATTTACGTCCTGATATGGGTTTCAGAAGTAGGTGTGGCAAAATGGCTCGACAGCGCCACCTATAAATATTCAGCGGAGTGCGCCTCGAGCCACGCTTTCACGTACATGTACGAAAATCGGTACACTTATGTAACTTAACAATACCTACAAAAAGTCTCCAGGTACGAAATCAGAAACCCAACAGGAAGTCGGTTATTTTGAATTTTCTCGTCATATTTTGTGTCATTTTTGCCATTTTCAGGTGTCATACTTTAACGAACTCCTCCCAGAGATTTATTCGATGAACACCAAAATTGGTCATTGTAATCTAAAGCCCTTTGTGACGTTAAATTGCGAAGATCTAGAGTTTTCATCGGAGGGCGTGTCCGTGGCGCCCTGTCAAATTTTGATGTTTCGCCATGAAACAGGAAGTTGTTATATCTCAGGCATGCTATGTCCGATCTACACCAAACTTCACATGTTTGATAAGAATCCTGACCTGAAGAGATCTAAGTGACCATATTCAGTTATAGTCATAGCGCCACCTGCTGGCAACAGGAAGTGACATGTTTTACTCTGTAACTAACTCCTCCTAGAGATTTAATGACATCAACATAATATTTAGGTCAGTCTAACCTAAAGGCCTTTGTGATGTTAAATTGCGAAGATCTAGAGTTTTCGTTAGGGCGGTCCATGGCATCACAAATTTTGATGTCTCGCCATGGGAATAAAAGTTGTTGTAACTCAGCCATACAATGTCCGATCTGCCCCAGACTTCACACGTTCGATAAGAATCCAGACCTGAACACATCTAAATACGAATATTTTCATTATATATAGAGCGCCACCTGCTGGCAACAGGAAATGACTTCTTTTACACTATCTTAAACATGCAATGTCCAATCTGCACCAAACTTCACACTTTTAATAAAAATATTGGTCTGAAGATATCTAAGTGCCAATGTTCAGTTAAAGATATAGCGCCACCTGCTGGCAACAGCAAATTACTTCTTTTAAACTAACTTAAGCATTCAATGTCCAATCTGCACCAAAATTCACGTATTTGGTAAGAGCCCTGACCTGAAGATATCTAAAGGCCAAAATTCAGATATAATCATAGCGCCACCTGCTGACAACAGGATATATCATGCTTTACACTAACTCAAACATACCATGTTCAATCTGCACCAAACTTCATATGTTTGATAAAAGTATTGGTCTGAAGACATCTACATGCCAATGTTTAGTTATAGACATAGCGCCACCTGGTGGCTACAGGAAATTACTTGTTTTACACCAACTTAAACATGCATTGTCCAATCTGCACCAAACTTCACACATTTGGTAAGATTCCTGGCCTGAAGACATCTAAAGGCCAATATTCAGATGTAATCATAGCGCCACCTGTTGACAACAGGATGTGTCAGTCTTTACACTAACTCAAACATACTATGTTCAATCTGCACCAAACTTCATATGCTTTCGACCAAACTTAATATTTGTGGGATCAAACAGGTCATCTTTTATAACTCGACATTGTTCTCTGCCAAACTTCATATGTTTTCGATAAAATAGCACTGAAGACATCTCATGAATGTTTCTTAAAAGTCAGGCGCCACCTGCTGGGAAGTCTTTTTTCCAACTTAAACATGCATTGTCCAATCTGCCAAACTTCACATATTTGGTAAGATTCCTGGCCTGAAGACATCTAAAGGCCAAAATTCAGTTGTAATCATAGCGCTCCTGTCAACAGGATGTGTCATGAATTTTACTAACTCACATACCATATGTCAATCTGCACCAAATTCATGTTTGATAAAGTCTGACCTGAAGAGATCTACAGAATGTTCAGTTTAAATGGACATAGCGCCACCAGCTGGCAGCAGGTTTGACTTTACTTTGACATAACTCCTCTATATTTACCTTTTGTAACGCATATTGTCACCTTTCCTGTAAATTTGAAGATCTGCGTAGGTTTCCATATTTGTGTTTCTAATAAAAGTTTTGTAACAATATCGATTTTAATTGCCCAAACTTCCTCATAATCTAGAAAATTTCACCATCAGAACGTGAAAATTTCATTTAATTTCAGACTATCTTAAAATGCACAGCGCCACCTATAAATATTCATGCAATGTCCTCACCAAACTTCACATATATTAATCGGCCACCTGCTGAACATAAAATCCTACAAAAAATATCTTTCACTCAGACCAAACAGGAAGTCACTATTTTGAATCTGCCATATTTTGGTTCAGTCTAGCCATTTTAATGACATATTTAAACTCCCTCCCAGAGATTTATTACATAACATAATATTTAGGTCATTGCAATCTAAAACTTTGTGATAAATTGCGAAGATCTAGTTTTCAGAAAGGGCGTGTCCATGGCATCACAAATTTCGGATGTTTCGCCAAAACAAAGTTGTTAACTCAAACATACTATGTTCAATCTGCACCAAACTTCATATGTTTGATAAGAATTGGCCTGAAGACATCTACATGCCAATATTCAGTTATAATTAGCGCCACCCAACAGGAAATGTTTCGTTTTACTCTAACTAACTTTGATATTTAATGCACAACATACATATTTGTAGTTTCTAAAACCTAGATGTGCGAAGAGCTTATCCTTCCATCGCTTTGCAGCTAATTATTATTATTAGTCTCGCCAAACTTAAAAATTTTTATACCATGAAAAGTCAGATCTGCACCAGACTTCAAATTCGATATGAATGGGTTTCAAGACATCTATGAATATTCCATTATCAGCGCCACCTGCTTTCTACAGGAAATACTTGTTTACACTAACTTAACATGCAATGTGTCCAATCTGCACAAACTTCACATGTTTGAAGACTCCTGACCTGAAGAGATCTTGACCAATTTCATATTCATAGCGCCACCTGCTGCCATTTTCAGGTGTCATACTTTAACTAACTCCTCCCAGAGATTTATTCAGATGAACACCAAAATTGGTCATTGTAATCTAAAGCCCTTTGTGACGTTAAATTGCGAAGATCTAGAGTTTTCATGGAGGGCGTGTCCGTGGCGTCCTGTCAAATTTTGATGTTTCGCCATGAAACAGGAAGTTGTTATATCTCAGGCATGCTATGTCCGATCTACACCAAACTTCACATGTTTGATAAGAATCCTGACCTGAAGAGATCTGAATATTTTTACCATATTCAGTTATAGTCACAGCGCCACCTGCTGGCAATAGAGAAGTGACATTTTTACTCTGTAACTAACTC
Source organism: Gymnocypris eckloni scoliostomus (assembly GCA_027564155.1). NCBI lineage: Eukaryota > Metazoa > Chordata > Actinopteri > Cypriniformes > Cyprinidae > Gymnocypris > Gymnocypris eckloni. Next base: position 21,108,609 of record CM050428.1, read on the forward strand.
CTACACTCATGTAACATAACAATACCTACAAAAAGTTTAATCTAAAAGCTAAAAACAGGAAGTCGGTTATTTTGAATTTTCATAGTGACATTTTTCCATGTAGGTGTCATACTTTAACGAACTCTCCCAGAGATTTATTCAGATGAACAGTTTGGTCATTGCAATCTAAAGCCTGTGACGTTAAATTGCTAAGATCTAGAGTTTTCATTATAATTAGCGCCACCTGTCAAATTACAGCCATGAAACAGGAAGTTGTTATAACTTAAACATGCAATGTCCAATCTGCACCAAACTTCACATGTTTGATAAGACTCCTGACCTGAAGAGATCTAAGTGACCAAATTCATATAAATTCATAGCGCCACCTGCTGGCAACAGGAAGTGATATGTTTTACTCTATAACTAACTCCCTCCTAGAGATTTAATGACATCAACATATAGTATTTAGGTCAGTCTAATCTAAAGGCCTTTGTGATGTTATATTGCTAAGAGCTTGAGTTTTCGCTAAAGGGCGTGTCCATGGCACACAATTCGATGTCTCGCCATGGGAATAAAAGCTGTTGTTACTCAGCCATAAATGTCCGATCTGCCCCAAACTTCACACGTTTGATAAGGGCCATGGCCTGAAGACATCTACATGCCAATTTAGTTATAGACATAGAGCGCCACCTGGTGGCAACAGAAAATTACTTGTTTTACACTAACTTAAACATGCATTGTCCAATCTGCACCAAACTTCACATATTTGGTAAGAGTCATGGCCTGAAAACACTAAAGGCCAAAAATCAGATATAATCATAGCGCCACCTGCTGGCAACAGGAAATGTTTTCTTTACACTATCTTAAACATGCAATGTACAATCTGCACCAAACACTTAAAGGCCAAAAATCTTGAGCATATGCATGGCAATGACAAATTTATAGCTCACATGATAAACTTCGCTAACTACATACCATGTTCAATCTGCACCAAACTTCATATGTTTGATAAAAGTATTGGTCTGAAGACATCTACATGCCAATGTTTAGTTATAGACATAAGCGCCACCTGGTGGCTACAGGAAATTACTTGTTTTACCCCAACTTAAACATGCATTGTCCAATCTGCACCAAACTTCACATATTTGGTAAGATTCCTGGCCTGGAGACATCTAAAGGCCAATATTCAGATGTAATCATAGCGCCACCTGTTGACAACAGGATGTGTCAGGCTTTAAACTAACTCAAACATACTATGTTCAATCTGCACCAAACTTCATTTGTTTGATAAAAGTGCTGACTGAAGACATCTACATGTTAATGTTCAGTTATGGACATAGCGCCACCAGCTGGCAGCAGGTTTGACACATATAAATGACTATGACACGTTCCTCTATATTTACCTTTTAAATGCATATTGCTCATTTCCCTGTCTTTCTGAAGCCACCGGGTGGCGGAGAGCTGGCGAAGTCCCTTCCATCGCCAGCTTGCAGCTTTATTATTCTTATTATTATTCTTCTTCTTCTCCAAACTTAATCGCATTTTAGAGGGCCTAAACATGCTCGAAAAGTCAGGAAACTTTGCACAGCGTCGGAACTGGTGAAAATTTACGTCTGATATGGGTTTCAGAAGTAGGTGTGGCAAATGGCTCGACAGCGCCACCTATAAATATTCAGCGGAGGCGCCTCGAGCTACGTTTCACGTACATGTACGAAAATCGGTACACTTATGTAACTTAACAATACCTACAAAAGTCTCTAGGCACGAAATCAGAAACCCAACAGGAAGTCGGTTATTTTGAATTTTCTCGTCATATTTTGTGTCATTTTGCCATTTTCAGGTGTCATACTTTAACGAACTCCTCCCAGAGATTTATTCGGATGAACACCAAAATTGGTCATTGTAATCTAAAGCCCTTTGACGTTAAATTGCGAAGATCTAGAGTTTTCATCGGAGGGCGTGTCCGTGGCGTCCTGTCAAATTTTGATGTTTCGCCATGAAACAGGAAGTTGTTATATCTCAGGCATGCTATGTCCGATCTACACCAAACTTCACATGTTTGATAAGAATCCTGACCTGAAGAGATCTAAGTGACCATATTCAGTTATAGTCATAGCGCCACCTGCTGGCAACAGGAAGTGACATGTTTTACTCTGTAACTAACTCCTCCTAGAGATTTAATGACATCAACATAATATTTAGGTCAGTCTAATCTAAAGGCCTTTGTGATGTTATATTGCGAAGAGCTTGAGTTTTCGCTAATGGGCGTGTCCTTGGCGGCATCACAAATTTCGATGTCTCGCCATGGGAATAAAAGTTGTTGTTACTCAGCCATAAAATGTCCGATCTGCCCCAAACTTCACACGCTTGATAAGACTCCTGACCTGAAGAGATCTAAGTGACCATATTCATATAAATACATAGCGCCACCTGCTGGCTACAGGAAATGACTTGTTTTACACTAACTTAAACATGCAATGTCCAATCTGCACCAAACTTGACATATTTGGTAAGTCCTGGCCTGAAGACATCTAAAGGCCAATATTCAGATGTAATAAGCGCCACCTGTTGACAACAGGATATGCCAGACTTTACACTAACTCAAACATACCATGTTCAATCTGCACCAAACTTCATATGTTTGATATAAGTGCTAGACTGAAGACATCTACATGTTAATGTTCAGTTATGGACATAGCGCCACCCCAGCAGAAGGTTTGAAACGTATAAATGACTATGACACATTCCTCTATATTTACCTTTTTAAATGCATATTGATCACCACTTCCCTGTCTTTCTGAAGCCACCGGTCGGTGAGCGTGCGAGGTCCCTTCCATCGCTGCTTGCAGCTTTAATTAGGGACCGAGCACCGTCAGAGGACCCTATTGAATCTGCTCCGTTTATTATTATTATTATTATTATTCTTCTTCTCCAAACTTAATCGCATTTTAGAGGGCCTAAACATGCTCGAAAAGTCAGGAAACTTTGCACGCATCAGAACTGGTGAAAATTCGTCTGATATGGGTTTCAACAGTAGGTGTGGCAAAATGGCTCAACAGCGCCACCTATAAATATTCAGTTCAATCTGCACCAAACGTTCATACATGTTTGATAAAAGTGCTACACTTATGTAACTTAACAATACCTACAAAAAGTCTCAGGTACGAAATCAGAAACCCAACAGGAAGTCGGCTATTTTGAATTTTCTCGTCATATTTTGTGTCATTTTTGCTATTTTCAGGTGTCATACTTTAACGAACTCCTCCCAGAGATTTATTCGGATGAACACCAAATTGGTCATTGTAATCTAAAGCCCTTTGTGACGTTAAATTGCGAAGATCTAGAGTTTTCATCGGAGGGCGTGTCCGTGGCGTCCTGTCAAATTTTGATGTTTCGCCATGAAACAGGAAGTTGTTATATCTCAGGCATGCTATGTCCGATCTACACCAAACTTCACACGTTTGATAAGAATCCTGACCTGAAGAGATCTAAGTGACCATATTCAGTTATAGTCATAGCGCCACCTGCTGGCAACAGGAAGTGACATGTTTTACTCTGTAACTAACTCCTCCTAGAGATTTAATGACATCAACATAATATTTAGGTCAGTCTAACCTAAAGGCCTTTGTGATGTTAAATTGCAAAGATCTAGAGTTTTCGTTAATGGGCGTGTCCATGGCGGCATCACAAATTTCGATGTCTCGCCATGGGAATAAAAGTTGTTGTAACTCAGCCATACAATGTCCGATCTGCCCCAGACTTCACACGTTCGATAAGAATCCAGGCCTGAACACATCTTAATACGAATATTTAATTATAATTAGAGCGCCACCTGCTGGCAACAGGAAATGACTTCTTTTACACTATCTTAAACATGCAATGTCCAATCTGCACCAAACTTCACATATTTGGTAAGAGTCCTGGCCTGAAAACACCTAAAGGCCAAAAATCAGATATAATCATAGCGCCACCTGCTGACAACAGGATATATCATGCTTTACACTAACTGAAACATACCATGTTCAATCTGCACCAAACTTCACACGTTTGATAAGAGCCATGGCCTGAAGACATCTACATGACAATGTTTAGTTATAGACATAGCGCCACCTGGTGGCTACAGGAAATTACTTGTTTTACACCAACTTAAACATGCATTGTCCAATCTGCACCAAACTTCACATATTTGATAAGAGCCATGGCCTGAAGACATCTACATGACAATGTTCAGTTATAGACATAGCGCCACCTGCTGGCAACAGGAAATTACTTGTTTTACACTAACTTAAACATGCAATGTCCAATCTGCACCAAACTTCATATGTTTTTAAAAGTACTGGATGAAGACATCTACATGCCAATGTTCAGTTATGGACATAGCGCCACCAGCTGGCAGCAGGTTTGACACATACGTTCCTCTATATTTACCTTTTTAAATGCATATTTGCTTACCGTTCCCTGTCTTTCTGAAGCCACCGGTTGGCGGTGCTGAGTGCGAGTCCCTTCCATCGCTGCTTGCAGCTTTAATTAGGGACCGAGCACCCGATAAAGGACCCTATTGAATCTGCTCCGTTTATTATTATTATTATTATTATTATTCTTCTTCTTCTCCAAACTTAATCGCATTTTAGAGGACCTAAACATGCTCAAAAAGTCAGGAAACTTTGCACACGCATCAGAACTGGTGAAAATTTACGTCTGATATGGGTTTCAGGAGTAGGTGTGGCAAAATGGCTCGACAGCGCCACCTATAAATATTCAGCGGAGTGCGCCTCGATCTACGTTTCACGTACATGTACGAAAATTGGTACACTCATGTAACATAACAATACCTACAAAAAAGTCTCCTGGTACGAAATCCGAAACCCAACAGGAAGTCGGTTATTTTGAATTTTCTTGTCATATTTTGTGTCATTTTTGCCATTTTCAGGTGTCATACTTTAACGAACTCCTCCCAGAGATTTATTCAGATGAACACCAAAATTGGTCAGTGTAATCTAAAGCCCTTTGTGACGTTAAATTGCGAAGATCTAGAGTTTTCATCGGAGGGCGTGTCCGTATGCCCTGTCAAATTTTGATGTTTCGCCATGAAACAGGAAGTTGTTATATGTCAGGCATGCTATGTCCGATCTACACCAAACTTCACACGTTTGATAAGAATCCTGACCTGAAGAGATCTAAGTGACCATATTCAGTTATAGTCATAGCGCCACCTGCTGGCAACAGGAAGTGACATGTTTTACTCTGTAACTAACTCCTCCTAGAGATTTAATGACATAAACATAATATTTAGGTCAGTCTAACCTAAAGGCCTTTGTGATGTTAAATTGCGAAGATCTAGAAAGTTTTCGTTAAAGGGCGTGTCCATGGCGGCATCACAAATTTCGATGTCTCGCCATGGGAATAAAAGTTGTTGTAACTCAGCCATACAATGTCCGATCTGCCCCAAACTTCACACGTCGATAAGAATCCAGGCCTGAACACATCTAAATACGAATATTTAATTATAATTAGAGCGCCACCTGCTGGCAACAGGAAATGTCTTCTTTTACACTATCTTAAACATGCAATCTCCAATCTGCACCAAACTTCACATATGTGGTAAGAGTCCTGGCCTGAAAACACCTAGAGGCCAAAAATCTGATATAATCATAGCGCCACCTGCTGACAACAGGATATATCATGCTTTACACCAACTCAAACATACCATGTTCAATCTGCACCAAACTTCATATGTTTGATAAAACTATTGGTCTGAAGACATCTACATGCCAATGTTTAGTTATAGACATAGCGCCACCTGGTGGCTACAGGAAATTACTTGTTTTACACCAACTTAAAGATGCAATGTCCAATCTGCACCAAACTTCACATATTTGGTAAGATTCCTGGCCTGAAGACATCTAAAGGCCAATATTCAGATGTAATCATAGCGCCACCTGTTGACAACAGGATGTGTCAGGCTTTACACTAACTCAAACATACTATGTTCAATCTGCACCAAACTTCATATGTTAGATAAAAGTGCTAGACTGAAGACATCTACATGTTAATGTTCAGTTATGGACATAGCGCCACCAGCTGGCAGCAGGTTTGACACGTATAAAGGACTATGACACGTTCCTCTATATTTACCTTTTTAAATGCATATTGCTCACCGTTCCCTGTCTTTCTGAAGCCACCGGTTGGCGGTGCTGGGTGCGAGGTCCCTTCCATCGCTGCTTGCAGCTTTAATTATTAGGGACCGAGCACCGATGGTGCAGAGGACCCTATTGAATCTGCTCCGTTTATTATTCTTATTATTCTTCTTCTTCTTCTTCTTCTTCTTCTTCTTCTTCTTCTCCAAACTTAATCGCATTTTAGAGGGCCTAAACATGCTCGAAAAGTCAGGAAACTTTGCACACGCGTCAGAACTGGTGAAAATTTACGTCTGATATGGGTTTCAGAAGTAGGTGTGGCAAAATGGCTCGACAGCGCCACCTATAAATATTCAGCGGAGTGCGCCTCGACTCGTTTCACGCATGTACGAAAATCGGTACACTTATGTAACTTAACAATACCTACAAAAAGTCTCCAGGTACGAAATCAGAAACCCAACAGGAAGTCGGCTATTTTGAATTTTCTCATATTTTGTGTCATTTTGCCATTTCAGGTGTCATACTTTAACGAACTCCTCCCAGAGATTTATTCAGATGAACACCAAAATTGGTCAGTGTAATCTAAAGCCCTTTGTGACGTTAAATTGCGAAGATCTAGAGTTTTCATCGGAGGGCGTGTCCGTGGCATCCTGTCAAATTTTGATGATTCGCCATGAAACAGGAAGTTGTTATATCTCAGGCATGCTATGTCCGATCTACACCAAACTTCATTTGATAAGAATCCTGACCTGAAGAGATCTAAGTGACCATATTCAGTTATAGTCGTAGCACCACCTGCTGGCAACAGGAAGTGACATGTTTTACTCTGTAACTAACTCCTCCTAGAGATTTAATGACATAAACATAATATTTAGGTCAGTCTAACCTAAAGGCCTTTGTGATGTTAAATTGCGAAGATCTAGAGTTTTCGTTAAAGGGCGTGTCCATGGCGGCATCACAAATTTCGATGTCTCGCCATGGGAATAAAAGTTGTTGTAACTCAGCCATATAATGTCCGATCTGCCCCAGACTTCACACGTTCGATAAGAATCCAGGCCTGAACACATCTAAATACGAATATTCCATTATAATCAGAGCGCCACCTGCTGGCAACAGGAAATGACTTGTTTTACACTAACTTAAACATGCAATGTCCAATCTGCACCAAACTTCACATGTTTGACAAGACTCCTGACCTGAAAAGATCTAAGTGACAATATTCATATAAATTCATAGCGCCACCTGCTGGCAACAGGAAGTGATATGTTTTACTCTGTAACTAACTCCTCCTAGAGATTTAATGACATCAACATAATATATAGGTCAGTCTAATCTAAAGGCCTTTGTGATGTTGAATTGCAAAGAGCTTGAGTTTCGCTAATGGGTGTGTCTATGGCGTGACAAAATTGAAGTCTCGCCATGGGAATAGAAGCTGTCGTTACTCAGCCATAAAATGTCCGATCTGTCCCAAACTTCACACTTTTGATAAGAGCCATGGCCTGTAGACATCTCTGTGCCAATTTTTATTTATAGACATAGCGCCACCTGCTGGCAACAGGAAATTTCTTGTTTTACACTAGCTTAAACAGGCAATGTCAATCTGCACCAAACTTCATATGTTTTTAAAAGTACTGGATGAAGACATCTACATGCCAATGTTCAGTTATGGATGTTGCGCCACCAGCTGGCAGCAGGTTTGGTACATATAAATTACTTTGACATATTCCTCTATATTTACCTTTTTAAATGCATATTGCTCACTGTTCCCTGTCTTTCTGAAGCCACCGGTCGGCGGTGAGCCGGGCGAGGTCCCTTCCATCGCTGCTTGCAGCTTTAATTATTATTATTAGGGACCGAGCACCGATGGTGCAGAGGACCCTATTGAATCTGCTCCGTTTATTATTATTATTATTATTATTATTCTTCTTCTTCTCCAAACTTAATCGCATTTTAGAGGGCCTAAACATGCTCGAAAAGTCAGGAAACTTTGCACACGCATCAGAACTGGTGAAAATTTACGTCTGATATGGGTTTCAGGAGTAGGTGTGGCAAAATGGCTCGACAGCGCCACCTATAAATATTCAGCGGAGTGCGCCTCGAGCTACGTTTCACGTACATGTACGAAAATCGGTACACTCATGTAACTTAACAATACCTACAAAAAAGTCTCTAGGTACGAAATCAGAAACCCAACAGGAAGTCGGTTATTTTGAATTTTCTCGTCATATTTTGTGTCATTTTGCCATTTCAGGTGTCATACTTTAACGAACTCCTCCCAGAGATTTATTCGGATGAACACCAAAATTGGTCATTGTAATCTAAAGCCCTTTGTGACGTTAAATTGCGAAGATCTAGAGTTTTCATCGGAGGGCGTGTCCGTGGCGTCCTGTCAAATTTTGATGTTTCGCCATGAAACAGGAAGTTGTTATATCTCAGGCATGCTATGTCCGATCTACACCAAACTTCACATGTTTGATAAGAATCCTGACCTGAAGAGATCTAAGTGACCATATTCAGTTATAGTCATAGCGCCACCTGCTGGCAACAGGAAGTGACATGTTTTACTCTGTAACTAACTCCTCCTAGAGATTTAATGACATCAACATAATATTTAGGTCAGTTTAATCTAAAGGCCTTTGTGATGTTAAATTGCGAAGAGCTTGAGTTTTCGCTAATGGGCGTGTCCTTGGCGGCATCACAAATTTCGATGTCTCACCATGGGAATAAAAGTTGTTGTTACTCAGCCATAAAATGTCCGATCTGCCCCAAACTTCACACGCTTGATAAGACTCCTGACCTGAAGAGATCTAAGTGACCATATTCATATAAATACATAGCGCCACCTGCTGGCTACAGGAAATTACTTGTTTTACACTAACTTAAACATGCAATGTCCAATCTGCACCAAACTTGACATATTTGGTAGGCGTCCTGGCCTGAAGACATCTAAAGGCCAATATTCAGATGTAATCATAGCGCCACCTGTTGACAACAGGATATGCCAGACTTTACACTAACTCAAACATACCATGTTCAATCTGCACCAAACTTCATATGTTTGATAAAAGTGCTAGACTGAAGACATCTACATGTTAATGTTCAGTTATGGACATAGCGCCACCAGCTGGCCTTTTTAAATGCATATTGATCACGTTCCCTGTCTTTCTGAAGCCACCGGCGAGTCCCTTCCATCGCTGCTTGCAGCTTTAATTCTTATTATTCTTCTTCTTCTTCTTCTTCTTCTCCAAACTTAATCGCATTTTAGAGGCCTAAACATGCTCGAAAAGTCAGGAAACTTTGCTGCCGCGTCAGAACTGGTGAAAATTCGTCTGATATGGGTTTCAAGTAGGTGTGGCAAAATGGCTCGACAGCGCCACCTATAAATATTCAGCGGAGTGCGCCTCGAGCTACGTTTCACGTACATGTCTGAAAATCGGTACACTTATGTAACTTAACAATACCTACAAAAAGTCTCTAGGTACGAAATCAGAAGCCCAACAGGAAGTCGGCTATTTTGAATTTTCTCGTCATATTTTGTGTCATTTTGCCATTTTCAGGTGTCATACTTTAACGAACTCCTCCCAGAGATTTATTCAGATGAACACCAAAATTGGTCAGTGTAATCTAAAGCCCTTTGTGACGTTAAATTGCGAAGATCTAGAGTTTTCATCGGAGCGTGTCCGTGGCGTCCTGTCAAATTTTGATGTTTCGCCATGAAACAGGAAGTTGTTATATCTCAGGCATGCTATGTCCGATCTACACCAAACTTCACACGTTTGATAAGAATCCTGACCTGAAGATATCTAAGTGACCATATTCAGTTATAGTCATAGCGCCACCTGCTGACAACAGGAAGTGACATGTTTTACTCTGTAACTAACTCCTCCTAGAGTTTAATGACATAAACATACTATTTAGGTCAGTCTAACCTAAAGGCCTTTGTGATGTTAAATTGCGAAGATCTAGAGTTTTCGTTAAAGGGCGTGTCCATGGCGGCATCACAAATTTCGATGTCTCGCCATGGGAATAAAAGTTGTTGTAACTCAGCCATGCAATAACCGATCTGCCCCAGACTTCACCGCGTTCGATAAGAATCCAGGCCTGAACACATCTAAATACGAATATTTCATTATAATTAGAGTGCCACCTGCTGGCAACAGGAAATTACTTGTTTTACATTAGCTTAAACATGCAATGTTCAATCTGCACCAAACTTCACATATTTGGTAAGAGTCCTGGCCTGAAAACACCTAAAGGCCAAAAATCAGATATAATCATAGCGCCACCTGCTGACAACAGGATATATCATGCTTTACACTAATTCAAACATACCATGTTCAATCTGCACCAAACTTCATATGTTTGATAAAAGTATTGGTCTGAAGACATCTACATGCCAATGTTTAGTTATAGACATAAGCGCCACCTGGTGGCTACAGGAAATTACTTGTTTTACACCAACTTAAACATGCATTGTCCAATCTGAACCAAACTTCACATATTTGGTAAGATTCCTGGCCTGAAGACATCTAAGGGCCAATATTCAGATGTAATCATAGCGCCACCTGTTGACAACAGGATGTGTCAGGCTTTACACTAACTCAAACATACTATGTTCAATCTGCACCAAACTTCATATGTTTGATAAAAGTGCTAGACTGAAGACATCTACATGTTGATGTTCAGTTATGGACATAGCGCCACCAGCTGGCAGCAGGTTTGGCACATATAAATGACTATGACACATTCCTCTATATTTACCTTTTTAAATGCATATTGCTCACCGTTCCCTGTCTTTCTGAAGCCACCGGTTGGCGGTGCTGGGTGCGAGGTCCCTTCCATCGCTGCTTGCAGCTTTAATTATTATTATTATTCTTCTTCTCCAAACTTAATCGCATTTTAGAGGGCCTAAACATGCTCGAAAAGTCAGGAAACTTTGCTACGCATCAGAACTGGTGAAAATTTACGTCTGATATGGGTTTCAGGAGTAGGTGTGGCAAAATGGCTCGACAGCGCCACCTATAAATATTCAGCAGAGTGCGCCTCGAGCTACGTTTCACGTACATGTATGAAAATCGGTACACTCATGTAACATAACAATACCTACAAAAAAGTCTCCTGGAACGAATCCGAAACCCAACAGGAAGTCGGTTATTTTGAATTTTCTCGTCATATTTAGTGACATTTTGCCATTTGCAGGTGTCATACTTTAACGAACTCCTCCCAGAGATTTAATCGGATGAACACCAAAATTGGTCATTGCAATCTAAAGCCCTTTGTGACGTTAAATTGCGAAGATCTAGAGTTTTCATCGGAGGGCGTGTCCGTGGCGTCCTTTCAAATTTCGATGTTTCGCCATGAAACAGGAAGTTGTTATAACTCAGGCATGCTATGTCCGATCTGCACCAAACTTCACATGTTTGATAAGACTCCTGATATGAAGAGATCTACATGACCATATTCAGTTATAGTAATAGCGCCACCTGCTGGCAACAGGAAGTGACATGTTTTACTCTGTAACTAACTCCTCCTACAAATTTAATGACATCAACATAATATTTAGGTCAGTCTAACCTAAAGGCCTTTGTGATGTTAAATTGCGAAGATCTAGAGTTTTCATGGGAGGGCGTGTCCGTGGCGTCCTGTCAAATTTCGATGTCTCGCCATGGGAATAAATGTTGTTGTAACTCAGCCATACAATGTCGATCTGCCCCAGACTTCACATGTTCGATAAGAATCCAGGCCTGAACACATCTGAATATGTGTTTCAAGTAGGTGTGGCAAAATGGCTCGACAGCGCCACCTATACTGATTCAGCGGAGAGCCCTCAGGCTACGTTTCACGTACATGTATGAAAATCGGTACACTCATGTAACATAACAAGACCTACAAAAAAGTCTCCTGGAACGAAATCCGAAACCCAACAGGAAGTCGGTTATTTTGAATTTTCTCGTCATATTTAGTGACATTTTGCCATTTGCAGGTGTCATACTTTAACGAACTCCTCCCAGAGATTTATTCGCATGAACACCAAAATTGGTCATTGCAATCTAAAGCCCTTTGAGATGTTAAATTGCGAAGATCTAGAGTTTTCATTGGAGGCGTGTCCGTGGCGTCCTGTCAAATTTCGATGTTTCGCCATGAAACAGGAAGTTGTTATAACTCAGGCATGCAATGTCCGATGTGCACCAAAATTCCCATGTTTGATAAGACTCCTGACCTGAAGAGATCTAGGTGACCACATTCATATAATTTCATAGGCGCCACCTGCTGGCAACAGGAAGTGATATGTTTTACTCTGCAACTAACTCCTCCTAGAAATGTAATGACATCAACATAATTTTTAGTTCAGTCTAATCTAAAGGCCTTTGTGATGTTAATTTGCGAAGAGCTTGAGCTAATGGGCGTGTCCATGGCAGCGTGACAAAATTCGATATCTCGCCATGGGAATAGAAGCTGTTGTTACTCAGCCATAAAATGTCCGATCTGCCCCAAACTTCACATGGTTGATAAGAGCCATGGCCTGAAGACATCTACGTGCTAATGTTTAGTTATAGACATAGCGCCACCTCCTGGCTACAGGAAATTGCTTGTTTACACTAACTTAAACATGCAAAGTTCAATCTGCCCCAAATTTCATATGTTTGATAATAGTACTGGTTTGAAGACATCTAAATGCCAATGTTCAGTTATGGACATAGCGCCACCAGCTGGCAGCAGGTTTGGAACTTATAAATGACTTTGACGTATTCCTCTATATTTACCTTTTTAAATGCATATTGCTCACTGTTCCCTGTCATTCTGAAGCCACCGGTTGGCGGTGCCGGTGCGAGGTCCTTCCATCGCTGCTTGCAGCTTTAATTCTTATTATTCTTCTTCTTCTTCTTCTTCTTCTTCTCCAAACTTAATCGCATTTTAGAGGGCCTAAACATGCTCAAAAGTCAGGAAACTTTGCACACGTCAGAACTGGTGAAAATTTACGTCTGATATGGGTTTCAGAAGTAGGTGTGGCAAAATGGCTCGACAGCGCCACCTATAAATATTCAGCGGAGTGCGCCTCGAGCTACGTTTCACATACATGTACGAAAATCGGTACACTTATGTAACTTAACAATACCTACAAAAAAGTCTCCAGGTACGAAATCAGAAACCCAACAGGAAGTCGGCTATTTTGAATTTTCTCGTCATATTTTGTGTCATTTTTGCCATTTTCAGGTGTCATACTTTAACGAACTCCTACCAGAGATTTATTCAGATGAACACCAAAATTGGTCATTGTAATCTAAAGCCCTTTGTGACGTTAAATTGCGAAGATCTAGAGTTTTCATCGGAGGCGTGTCCGTGGCGCCCTGTCAAATTTTGATGTTTCGCCATGAAACAGGAAGTTGTTATATCTCAGGCATGCTATGTCCGATCTGCACCAAACTTCACATGTTTGATAAGAATCCTGACCTGAAGAGATCTAAGTGACCATATTCAGTTATAGTCATAGCGCCACCTGCTGGCAACAGGAAGTGACATGTTTTACTCTGTAACTAACTCCTCCTAGAGATTTAATGACATCAACATAATATTTAGGTCAGTCTAACCTAAAGGCCTTTGTGATGTTAAATTGCGAAGATCTAGAGTTTTCGTTAAAGGGCGTGTCCATGGCGGCATCACAAATTTCGATGTCTCGCCATGGGAATAAAAGTTGTTGTAACTCAGCCATACAATGTCCGATCTGCCCCAGACTTCACCGCTTCGATAAGAATCCAGGCCTGAACACATCTAAATACGAATATTTCATTATAATTAGAGCGCCACCTGCTGGAAACAGGAAATGACTTCTTTTACACTATCTTAAACATGCAATGTCCAATCTGCACCAAACTTCACATATTTGGTAAGAGTCCTGGCCTGAAAACACCTAAAGGCCAAAAATCAGATATAATCATAGCGCCACCTGCTGACAACAGGATATATCATGCTTTACACTAACTCAAACATACCATGTTCAATCTGCACCAAACTTCATATGTTTGATAAAAGTATTGATCTGAAGACATCTACATGCCAATGTTTAGTTATAGACATAGCGCCACCTGGTGGCTACAGGAAATTACTTGTTTTACACCAACTTAAACATGCATTGTCCAATCTGCACCAAACTTCACACGTTTGATAAGAGCCATGGCCTGAAGACATCTACATGCCAATGTTCAGTTATGGACATAAGCGCCACCAGCTGGCAGGTTTGACACATATAAATGACTATGACACGTTCCTCTATATTTACCTTTTTAAATGCATATTGCTTACCGTTCCCTGTCTTTCTGAAGCCACCGGTTGGCGGTGCTGGGTGCGAGGTCCCTTCCATCGCTGCTTGCAGCTTTAGTGCTGTCATTGTTTCTTTGTGAGAGTGATGCAGTTTGTGGCTGTGTTGAATGAAACATTAGCCTGCTGGGAGTATTTTAAGGCGCTGTGCGGTCAGCTGTGGAAAGGTTGGGTCAGTTGTTAGAATTCCTGAATTGTGACACACTCAGGGTTGTGTGCTTTTAAATCCATCAATTCCTGGAGCACTTTTTCCAGCAGTTCCAACTAAATACTGCTAAACTGGAAACTGCCATTTTATTTTCAATCTCCATGAGGCAGAAGTGTCCCACAATAGGACGTATTAGAGCACAGATTACAGGGAGAGCCAGATGGGGTCAGAGGTCAAAGGTGAATGAAAGGAGCATCCTCTGTACTGAAGTTAACCTTTCACCTTTGCACAGGCAGTCACATTTAGAGTTCAGACAGATTGGACTGAGAGTGGATTTATAGTAAACCTAATGGACTGCACATTTCCCCTGTGAATTAGAGATTCCCTCACTTTTGGCTGCATGTTTCCCTCTTTTGCCTGTAGTATACCGCAGGAATGATTCCATGACATGTCAAACTCCAACCCAGACATGTGCGATTAACCTCAGGACTTCAGATTGACATGTAATTGTAAAAGCACTACAGCTTAGACGTCTTTAAATCCTGCTAGAGCTTGAGCATTGATCTGCCAAACAACCAACAGGCACAGATTAGTGACGGAAGTCCGATTCTTTACCACGGACTGGTTGTTTCATACAGTTTGTTTCAGTGAACTGGTATAAATAACCGATTGACCAGTTAGTTTATGTCACGTATACACAATTCAATCAAAGAGTTCATGAACTGCCTTTGTTTTGTACTGTTCTCTGAGGTCCACTTATAATGTTATCAAGATTTTTACCTCAAAAACATCATCATTTAGAAGTAATAGGCTATTTTCTCTTGTTTGGACACCCTTCATCTTAACTCTCTGTTTGAATAGGTGTTGTGGATTGTAGAGTTGGAAGTAAATGCCTACTGCTATGATTGGCTAATAGTTCTGTATGTTTGACAGTTTACATCCTTCACAGACGGAAGCTGCTGTGATTTAGGTTAAAAACGCATAAAGACTCAGTACATATCAAATGATCTGTAATAACAGACAAAGAAATAGGGATTACGTAATAAAAACAGTTACTCACACTTGTGTGGTGCGACATTGGATCTAATATTCAGTAATGAATCGTTTTTTAGTTTCAATCTTTCTGAAAATCCTGTGTTGAATTGTGCCTTGTGTTTAAACAAATCCATGGTAAAATGAAGTGAACAAAGGACCAAGTTATACTGACACGGTCTGGCACTTTATTAAAAATAAAGTTCATCATATAAAGTTTATCATTTGGACCTGCGTTTACCCCTCTCTTTATTTACACTGCATGCATGAATCAGTGGGCGCTAAACAGGCAGCGATGTAGAAGCAGGCGTTGATCTTCTTCTGTAGAGGTGGTGTTTTCCACACAATTACGTCATAAAGTGGCACATTCCACGACTTGTCGTTTTGGCAGACTGGCTTCAATATTAGCTGTTTTTAGACTATCGAGAAAGTTTTGAGTTCTAAAACTTACAGAATGTTTTTTATAGCACAATGACCCCTTTTATATCAAAATATCAAGGGAATTTTGATTTCTCAGTTCATTACCCCTTAATCAAGCACCCAATAATGATAAGATATGAGGATGTTTTATGTGTATGTTCCTTTATATCTCAAAACTGCTGCCATTAGACAGACTCTGCCATTGACTGCTGCCATCTGATCACTTTTGTATGTCCAATAAGTTTAATTTGTTACTTTATTCTTCTCAGTAAAAGACATCAGAAACATACTTTTTTAAAACTCTCGGCAAACAGTTTGTAAGTTGTACTTGACCGCACACCTTAATAGGAGCACTGAATTAGTTGGAAAAGCGGCATAATAGGATATACTCTTGGATATTGGCTCATTTTGAGTCAGAGTGACTGTCGGGCACATCTGAGAGTGAGTTTTGATTGAGTAACTAATAGAGTTGTGCTTGACTCGAGCTGCAAATGGTTTCAGACAATTCAGTCCAATTTGGTGAACTGATTCATCCAGTTTACTAAAATGTATGTTTGCGATCCTTTCGTCACTAACCTAGATCAGTCTTTTATTTTCAGAGCTTGGGTTTATGGTGACTTACTGTGCATATGAATATTTATAACTCCAGAAGTGCTGGATGGGAAATGCACAAGTATTTCTTCCTTTGGGACAAGATAAATAAAATATCAAATATGATAAGCAAGCAGAAATATCTGTCTTCATGTTAAGTTAATTAAAGTCTGGAGAATTTTCAGAAGCTTGCCGCTTGCAATAAGCAAGAGTTATTCTGTTTTGCTATGTAAAATCGCTCACAGCATTTTGAATATTCATAAACATCCATGCCGCCCATAGTGTAAAGTCTATGACAGCTATAAGCTATGACAAGTGAGTTTACGTTTGCATATTGAAGCAGTAAATAGGAAGATGTGCTCTGTTTACCTCACAGCTAGTTAATTCCCTGTAGAACCGAGTATTAAAACTTCTAGATGAACCATGACTGATTTTCATTTGTTGTGAGAACATGAATCTGTCTCTTCTTGTCAATTTCCAGTTATAGATTGAACAAATTGTGCTCTAGGTGAACGCACACACATTTCGATTGTCTCATCGTGTGTTTTTGCCTGTCCTTTACACCCTGGCAGGCAGTTTTCTGGCTGTGAGATTACAACTTCATCTGCACTCAGAACAGTGTTGGCAGCTCAGGATCTTTAATACGTTCCACGTCGCTGTAGTAGGAAGCTGAGCCAGTGTGTGCTTTAGTTATTAGTCCTCACTAGTGTCGCTCACATCTCCCCAGAGACTCATTATTGAAATTGCGACCTCACAGTTTTGCTGAGTCTCTTGAGGAATCGACTCCTGAGCTTCACCTTTGCAATAATGGTTACTTAGATTATTTTGGGATTAGGTTTGTTTATATATCAATACGAGAGGGCAGTAATCTTATGCAGTTATGATATGATGTCAGTGTCCTCTAGGGGTGCAACATAATAAGGTAAACAAACATCGTCATAGATGTTACTATGTTGTGGATTTCAGCTCTGCTGAAATGCTGTATTGACAAATCAAAAGCTAGGACGAAAACTATACATTTTATAATTAATATCATTAATTATTATTAAAATAGAATATTTTGGAACATTAGAAATGTCTTTTGTGTCACTTTTGCTAAATTCGATGTGTCCTTGCTGAATAAAAATATAAATTTAGTTATAAAATGTATCTTACTGACCTCAGAATTTTGATGGGTATTATACCAACTTGCTGGTTATATTGGCAATTAAAAAAATTATAATTTATTTCAGTAAATGTGTAAATTGTAGTGTAAATATATACTCATTGGCCACTTTATTAGGTACACCTTGCTAGTACCGGGTTGGACCTCCTTTTGCCTTCAGAACTGCCTTAATTCTTCGTGGCATAGATTCAACAAAGTGTTGGAAACTTTCCTCAGAGATTTTGGTCCATGTTTACATGATAACATCACGCAGTTGCTGCAGATTTGTCGGCTGCACATCCATGATGTGAATCTCCCGTTCCACCACATCCCAAAGGTGCTCTATTGGATTGAGATCTGGTGACTGTGGAGGCCATTTGAGTAAAGTGAACTCATTGTCATGTTCAAGAAACCAGTCTGAGATGATTTCAGCTTTGTGACATGATGTATTATCCTGCTGGAAGTAGCCATCAGAAGATGTGTACACTGTAGTCATAAAGGGATGAACACTGTCAGCAACAATACTCAGGTAGACTGTGGCATTTAAACAATGCTCAATTGGTCCTAAAGGGCCCAAAAGTGTGCCAAGAAAATATCCCCCTCACCATTACACCACCACCAGCCTGAACTGTTGAGACAAGGCAGGATGGATCCATGCTTTCATGTTCTTTATGCCAAATTCTGACCCTACCATCTGAATGTTGCAGCAGAAATCGAGACTCATCAGACCAGGCAACATTTTTCCAATCTTCTATTGTCCAATTTTGGTGATCCTGTGTGAATCGTAGCCTCCGTGTCCTGTTCTTAGCTGACAGGAGCGGCACCAGGTGTGGTCTTCTGCTGCTGTAGTCTGCTTCAGGGTTCGACGTGTTGTGTGTTCAGAGATGGTATTCTGCATACCTTGGTTGTAACGAGTGGTTATTTGAGTTACTGTTGCCTTTCTATCATCTCTAACCAGTCTGCCCATTCTCCTCTGACCTCTGACATCAACCAGGCATTTTTATCCACACAACTGCCGCTCGCTGGATATTTTCTCTTTTTCGGACCATTCTCTGTAAACCCAAGAGATGGTTGTGTGTGAAAATCCCAGTAGATCAGCAGTTTTTGAAATACTCAGACCAGCCCGTCTGGCACCAACAACCATTCCATGTTCAAAGTCACTTAAATCCTCTTTCTTCCCCATTCTGATGCTCGGTTTGAACTTCATTAAGTCGTCTTCACCACATCTAGATGCCTAAATGCATTGAATTGCTGCCATGTGATTGGCTGATTAGCAATTTGTGTTACCAAGCAATTGAACAGGTGTACCTAATAAAGTGGCCGGTGAGTGTATAATGTAGTTCTATATATAGCTGTTGATTTTATTTTTGTGTTGTTGTAAATATTGAAACTATATCTAAACCTAAATATATATAAACTTCTCTATATATAGTTACAATTTTTCTGTCTAGATATGTTTGTCTACACAGAAAAAAAAGTAAACTGTGACTAATGATTATTGATTATGAGCTGGAGAGTTATTTGTGAATCCTTTCTTGGAATTCATGATGATTTATTCTCATTTTCCTTAATTTTTCATTTTCGTTTCCTTTTAGTCCTTTTTCCATGCCATCAAGCCCAAAACTTCCATTAAATGTGAAATCCAAACATACTCTGGTCTGTTTTCGAGCTCACTGGTCCAGGTGTCAGACTCATGAGAGCGAGGAGCTGTCAGGGCCGAGATTGAGTGTGCTGTTTACTGCTGTTAACTGCACTTAACTATGCAGGTCTTTGACCGGCAGTGAAGTGAGGGGAACTGGCATGTTTCCGTGGATGCAGTCGTTGCTATGGACACCCTATTGACGGCTCAGTACAGTAAATCAGGTGAGCATTCAGTGTCAACAATCCCACAATGCTTAAGCAGGGGCACATATCCCATCTGTATCAAATTAATAAAAATGCTTCAAGTTATATGTTGAGACATTTGGGTGTTAAGCAGTTTGATAGTATTATATGATGTTCACAGAAGTGTTTTGATGTCTTTTTTTAGTATTTTTCATACAGAAGCTTCTTATTTAATGACATGTTACAAACTAAAGGAAGCAATAACCGTTTTACTGTGGAAACTGGGCAGCTTTACCCGGTCAGACATGTCCCAGCCAGAGCTCTATTTATCAGGATGCCCAAGTTCCACTGTGACAAGGTCTGCCTCTGTCCTGAAATTTATTATTGGCAAAGCATTGGGTGCTGCGACTACAGCTCCTTCTTTGGAATCAGAAAACCTTCTGTAGATACTGTGCAATCGTCATGGACAGAGATGAGTCCATATTGATTATTAGTGGTGCTAATGCTAAAGCATGCATCACTATTATTATTATCATACTTACAAATGTTAGGGTTATTTTGCCCAGAACATAGTTTTCAAAGAAATCAGATATTCAACATTTTGACATTATTCATCTGGCAGATAAAACAACAAAAATCCAATAGACATCAAAGGAAAATGAACTGAAAACAAATTACTCACCCTCATGTAGTTCCAAACCCGTAACACCTTTGTTCATCTTCGGAACACAAATTAAGATATTTTTGATGGAATCCGAGAGCTCTCTGACCCTCCATAGACAGCAATGCAACTGACCCGTTTTATGGCCCAGAAACGAAGCAAGAACATCGTTAAAACAGTTAATGTGTCATCAGTAGTTCAACTGTAATTTTATGATGCTACGAGAATACTTTTTGTGTGCGTTTTTGTAATCACCTTCAACACCCTAGCAGCAACCACCACCAATTCCTTTTCAACCATCCAGAACATGCTAGAAACAGCCTAGAACCCACTAGCAACTGCTGCCAACTATACAGAATAACTTCTCAACCATTTAGCAATGCTCTGTAAACATCTACAGTACATTACACCAGCAATTGCATAGCAATTCCCTGGCAACCACCTAGAACACCCTAGCAACTGCTTGGCAACCATTCAGAACTCTTTATCGACCACTTAGCAATGCCTTGGCAACCATTCAGAACATGCTAGAAAATGCTCTGGCAACAGCACTAGCAACCATTTTGCAATGCCTAGGTAAAATGTGGTTTGTATTTTAAAGTCCACGTGAACCGGAAGTTGCTGCCAACTTTACTTAAGTATTGTGATGTATTTCCAATAGAAATAGAATATTGAATAGAGTGTTGCAGGGTTTTATTTTTCCAGTTAAGGATTTTATGGCAAAGCCTTTAAACAATGTGCACTAACAAAGTCAATTTTGATTTCATGAGGAATTTAATCTGAATGGACGATTGGCAGGTTTTAAAGCCCTTGTATACATTAAGTGCACACTGTCTATCTGTTCTTCTTAACGTAAGTGGCATGAGTGTGACTTCCTATGCAGAAGTGTGTGTTTTAGTCTGAGTGAGCGTGACGTGTAGTTTGGTCCGCTCTATCAGTGACATGTCACAGGATGGTCTGTGTATTGTCATCAGAAACTTCTTATCTTCCCCTGGCACCTCTGTTTGTTTCTGAGGGAATGCAGTTTGGGAAAGAGAGCTCGCCCACCCTCACCGATCCCCCTCCCCTTCCCAAAATTCCCTCAAACCCCCTCCCCTTCCATGACCAATCTATAGTATTTCCCCTCACACACTCTCAGTCAGACAGACAGCCAGGCACCCAGAGAGAGAGAGAGAGAGAGAGAGAGAGAGAGAGAGAGAGAGAGAGAGAGAGAGAGAGAGAGAGAGAGACGCTCCAGTGGCAGCAGGCAGCTCCCCAGTGCCTGGACTGCCCGGCTCCTCCAATCCATCAACCCCAGCCTCAGAGCTCCATGAGGAGATCCATCAGTATGGTGCTACGCAGCCTGGTCAGCGCCTCCAAGGCCAGGCCCTGGCTGCAAAAGAGGGCACGGACACAGGGAAAGGAAGACCGGAAGCTCACAGTGCCACACGGGGCAACTAAGGTGAAAGTCCAGAGGGCTTAATACAAGAGAGATAGGGGCAGAGGAGACGCTGAGGATAGAAGTTTAGGCACTTGTGTATGGCTGAAAATAGCGTGACATGTCTGGGGCATGGCGGATTTCAGAAGATTGACATTTGTTTTTAAGTGCATGTGTAAGTGAGGAGTGTTAAATGGAGTCTTGCTATAGTTGGAACGGATAGCGGATATGTTAAATCAAAGGGTGCTATTTCACGCACATGTTTGTGTCATGCTGGGATAGGCTTGTTGTTTATTTCTTGCATGCAAACTTGTGTAGTTTGGAAAAGTTGTGGGATGCAGTTGATTAGGAGAAAATTATCTCAATTTATTAGAACAAACAAAAAATATGTTGACAGAAATCCACTTAAAATGGAAGTCTAAGATGAGTATGGGTATATCTCTAACTTCCATTATAAGTACATAATCTCTATGTTTTTGTTTGTTTGTTTATGCAAATTGAGGAACATGTTTAAATGAGTTTCTGTGTTTAAAAAAAAATACAATCTGAAACTTTTATTCAGTAAAAGATGATGTTGCCCAGAATTCACAGACTGTCATTCAGTAATACTTTACATGAGGTTTCATTTGTGAACATTAGTTAATATACAAGACAACATGAACTAACTACGAACATTATGCTTTTTACAGCATGTATTTATCTTTGTTAATATTAGTTAACAGATACATTAGAAATACACAGATTTTAGAAATTGATTGGTTAAAGTTGAAATGAACTTAAACTTAGATTAATAAAGGCTGTTGAAATATTGTTCGTTATTAGCTGCATTAATGTATTTAACTAATGAAACCTTAATGTAAAGTGTTACCTTTCAATCTGCTTTTTTCATTATTTAAAGGGATAGTTCACCAAGAAGTTAAAATTCTGTTCTCATTAAATCAACCCTCATGTCATTCCTATTTTCACAGTTTTTTTGAGAAATTTCTGTTTTTGTTGTTGTTGTTGTTGTTGTTTGTTTTGTCTATACAATCAAAGTTGTCAAATGTAGTTTTAGACCACATTGACTTTCATTGTATGGACTAAAACTTTTGTGTTCTTAAGAAAGAAAGGTTCACAGGTTTTGAACATCAAGAGGGTGAGTAAACAATGGCAGAATATTTATTTTTGGAAGAACTATTCCTTTCATTCTAATTGATTTACAATGTTTGTCTTTGGTCAAGTAATTTAATTAAAGGCGTAAGCATGATTTGACTTTTTTTTTTGGTCCTGTGCTATTTTAATATGAAACCTCGTGACTATATAAAATTCCAGGCGGCTGTCCAGGTCAGGATTATCCGCTGTCTTCACAGATCACAGCAGCATTTCCCTTTCTGGATTTGTTTGGCTTCAGCCAGCGAAACAGTTTCCTTAGCTCTCCGTGGCCACACGCTCGCATGTTTGCACCCCCGTCTAATCAGATTATTATAGCTCTGGCCTGTAATCCAACCCTCACAGAATTTCTCTTTCAATCTGCTGCTTGCTTGTTTGGAGGGATTGTGTTACACTTTAGGAGTAAAGCCTGCCCCGGGTGGGAATTGAATTCAGATGGATTTATAAGATATAAAGTATTTAAATTTGTAAGTGAAGTGAAGCGGGGTGAGGATACATCAATGTGTTTACATTTTATTGGTGACTGTTGTAATAAAATACATGCATTTCCCAAATGCCTGGTATACCTACAGAGATTTATTTGTTGCAATCAGTCTTACTGTTCTCCAATGTTTATCCAAAATGACAGATTTATGTTTTCAAATATTGTTTCAAAATGTTATGTTATTTTAAGGGGTGTTTGAAGCCATTTCATTGTATTCTCATTGTGCCACTTGACATCTCACCACAGTGACTTTTGCACTGGTGAGCACCACCTAAAATCTGACAAATGCCATTTGACCAAGAAGTTTTATTAGTCTTTTCTTCGTCTATGTTTCTTATACATTTTTTGGCCAATTCTTAATCCAATTTTCCTGATCATTAGTTTAATCCTCTTTGATAGAAACCCCACTGAATGATGGAGTATCATCTAATAATAACTAGATAATATAACTTGTTTGATGTCTATGACAGACTTTTCTGTCCTTCTGGAAAGTTTCTTTCCTAAATCTCCTAGAAACCTTAGACATTTTCCATTTTGTGTGTGGTTAAAGTCCTTGCCAATATGTTTTGGTACGTGGGAGATAATAGATCAGGCATAATGATTGCTTTTTCTTGGCAGTGTGTAGAATAAACATGCAATTCCCTTGATTTCAGCTCAACTTTTGAATGTCTCTGTCTTTGCAATTGGCACTCATTTGATGAGACGGCGGGGGAAATTAACATAAACAGTTGGCGAATTATGACAAGGCAAGAGAGATTCATGAGAAGCCCACACAGTCAAAATGAGAGGCTGGAAGTTGACTCCAAGAAAGATGTTATTCTTTCCTCTTTACAGATGATTGTGACTGTATTCCTGAGTGATAATCAACAGTTGCTGACCGAGGTGCCCATTACCCCAGAGACGCTCTGCAAGGATGTGGTGGAGTTCTGTAAGGAGGCTGGGGAGAGCGGCTGCCACCTCGCTGAGGTCTGGAGAGGAAAAGGTACGAGTCTGTTGGCACATACTGTACACTGATATTCAAACATTTGGGGTCATTGAGATGTACTACTTTTATCAAAAATCACAGTATAGATATGTATAATGTTACAAAATATTTATATTTCAAATAAATGCATTTATTTTGAACTTTCTATTGATCAAAGAACCCTGAAGTTAAAAATGCATTACGGTTTCCACAAAAATATTAAACATTGCTGCTGATAGTAATGAATGCTTCTTCAAATACATGCAGCATTGGCGCGCATCTTTAAAAGAAAACATTAAAACATCTTACCAACTCCAAACGTTTTAATGGTAAGTTGAAATATAAATAATCTATGCTGCTTTCGTTGAATTTAGACAATATAAACTCTTAAGTTTTACCTAGTATGGTTGACTTATTATTGTAGAGCCAGACTTTTGATAATTGGCATAAAATATGTTCCACTTTTCATCTTATTCTTTCTAAGAACCACTTTACTAATGTGGAAAAGAGTCATCTGAACAAGTCCCACTGTTTGTGTTAGTAGCATCTGGCTAAATTAAATACATTCAAATGCATTCATCTAACTGAAAAAGTCAAAAGAGAACTGTTGCATTGTGGGCCATGTTAGCTAAAAGAGTATGCATTAATCTGCAGAATTTAATATACCATGTTATCTTTATTTAATCTTCCATAACATTTTGAATGGATTGTATGCACATTTAGATGTAGAGTCTGAACATTTTTCAGCAATTTGATGCTATATTAACTATCCAGTGACTAGTGCTGTATATTAATTGCTTAATTTTAGCAACATGGTTTTGTTTCCTTGATTTAAAAAAAGAAACAAAAAAATCGATGCACCCTGAATGCCAGAATTTACAGAAAACCAGCTAATCGGATTTTGGACAACTATTTTTGTGTTTACTGTACTGTTCTTTCATGAACCAAGATTATTTTAGTATTATTTATATACTGTTATAACATTTATTTATTTATAATTTTTATATTTGATTTTATTTCAGCTTTCTTTCAATAAATCAGCACATCATTGCCTTATGGTTCATGTGGGCCCGTAGGCGAACCGTCTGAGTCTGAGACTAATGTTGATTCAACATATTATTACACAGTACTGTAAAATGATATAGTACGTTCTAGTCTAGTCTCATGAATCATCTGTTCTTTAGGCAGTGAATACAGACACATGCCATATGTACAGTGTAGTCAGATTTCTTCATGCTCTGCTCAATATGTCTGACAGATACAGATGTATTGCTTAGCTCTGTTACATCATTGAATGGTAACGTTCATAGAGCAGATCCCATAGAAAACATCACTGTCCATCACACAATGATGTCCTTGTCAGAGTCTGTCCTAGACAGTGGGTCAGAACGTCTCAGGGCCTGGGCCGCAGCCTCTAGGTTTGTTTACATGGCTCTGCGAGCCTGTTATTCTAGTGTCCCACACCCGCACTGTCAAAGACAGTAAAGATAGCCTTCAGCAAGGATAGCCAGACCTTTTTCATCTGGACGCGCCATCGTGTTTTGCTGCAGGGCTATTGTGTAATAGAAAGGACATTTTCCTTTTGAAGTTTTCATACCATGTGGATTAGATTCAAATAGAGAAGTATTATAACAGTTTTGACATTCAGATTCTCTGTGCTAAGCATAGAGTGCATGGTTTTATAGCCTGACTGTAACAAAGAGTGTCTGTGTTCTTGTTCACAGAGAGAGCGATCCCTTTTGATCAGCTGATGTTCGAGCACCTACAGAAATGGGGTCAGAGGAGACGGGAAGTGAAGTTCTACCTGCGACACGAGGAGTCTCCCATCGCAAATATTTCTCAAGGTGGGTTAAAGCAACACGTGATTGTTCATGTCCACAAATGCTTTTTTTTGTTTTTGCATTTTTCCTTGACAGGACAGTAGAGATATGACAGGAAGTGAGTGGGAGAGAGAGATGGGGGGTGGGAACAGGAAAGGTCCACGAGGTGGTATTCGATCTCGGGACACCCGAAGCACAACTGCGCCCAATGTCGGCACTCTGCCCACAAGGCTATCGGCGCTGACACTTCCACGATTTTTGGATCAAAAATAGGCTATAGTAATATTGTGAAATATTACTATTTTAATATATTCCTGTGATGGTAAAGCTGAATTTTCAGCAGCCTTTACGCCACTCTTCAGTGTCACATGATCCTTCAGAAATCCTTCAAAGTTGAAAACTGTTGTGCTGTGTAAAGTGTGTTTTCAGGATACTCTGGTGAATATTAAGTTCGAAAGAACAACATTTATTTGAAATATAAATCTTTTGTAACATTATACAAATTTCTTTACTGCCCCTTTTGAATAATTGAATGCATCTTTGCTGAATGAAAGTATTCATTTCTTTAAGTAATAAAAACCTTACTGGCTGGAAATAGTGTAAGATTTACCTTCAGAACCAATGTGCTAATCTGAAGTTGAGGTTTGTGATTAGTAACTTTCTAATAAATCTGTGTCTCTCTGTGAAATCTTTCAGTTGTTTTAAGTGAGAGTCCTGTGAGAGTTTTTCTCTGCAGTTACGTAACTAATCCTCTTTGTGTGTAATTGGTCTCCCGCCTTCTTGCGCTCATATCTGCACCCGAGACAGACCGTCAGACTAGAGGAGACGAGGAGCACCGATGCTTGTCTGACCTTCACAGAGAAATACAGACTCTGAGCTCTAAAATGAGAGAATGCATCACTATTTATATTACTCATACATAGGATTAGTGATTTGAAATAGCGCTGTACAGTAAATATATATATATATAGGGGAGAGCATATGTACAGACAATTATTATAATTTTCTTAAAACAAATGAAACATTTATTTTAATTTTTTGAGAGCAAACCATGCTTTTAGGGCTGAGTTGCATAAAAAAATACAACTCTTTCCCGTTTTATAGGCTCCATTCCTACTATTTTTTGACCCATTTGATATGGCTATAGATGATTATACAATAATAATTATGGTTTTATTGTTATTAAAAATATATTAAGCAAAATAAAAACAATTAATACTTCTGTTATAAAACAATCAAATAGTTAACATAAATATTTTAGATATTTTGCATTACAACCAAAAACTACTAGTATCAGCGAGGTACTATAGTTTATTTGTTTTTACATTTTCCCTTTTTACTTTGATTCTATCCATCTATGAATCTCTCTGTTTATCTATCTATCTATCTATCTATCTATCTATCTATCTATCTATCTATCTATCTATCTATCTATCTATCTATCTGTCTGTCTGTCTGTCTGTCTGTCTGTCTGTCTGTCTGTCTGTCTGTCTGTCTGTCTGTCTGTCTGTCTGTCTGTCTGTCTGTCTGTCTGTCTGTCTGTCTGTCTGTCTGTGTTCTGTCTGTGTTCTGTCTGTCTGTCTGTGTTCTGTCTGTCTGTCTGTCTGTCTGTCTGTCTGTGTTCTGTCTGTCTGTCTGTCTGTCTGTCAGTCTGTCTGTGTTCTGTCTGTCTGTCTGTCTGTTCTGTCTGTCTGTCTGTCTGTCTGTCTGTCTGTCTGTGTTCTGTCTGTCTGTCTGTCTGTCTGTCTGTCTGTCTGTCTGTCTGTCTGTCTGTTCTCTGTCTGTCTGTCTCGTTCTGTCTGTCTGTCTGTGTTCTGTCTGTCTGTTGTCTGTCTGTCTGTTCTGTCTGTCTGTCTGTCTGTGTTCTGTCTGTCTGTCTGTCTGTCTGTCTGTCGTTCGTGTTCTGTCTGTCTGTCTGTCTGTCTGTCTGTCTGTGTTCTGTCTGTCTGTCTGTCTGTCTGTCTGTCTGTCTGTGTTCTGTCTGTCTGTCTGTTTGTCTGTGTTCTGTCTGTCTGTCTGTCTGTCTGTCTGTCTGTGTTCTGTCTGTGTTCTGTCAGTCTGTCTGTGTTCTGTCTGTCTGTCTGTGTTCTGTCTGTCTGTCTGTCTGTCTGTCTGTGTTCTGTCTGTCTGTCTGTCTGTCTGTCTGTCTGTCTGTGTTCTGTCTGTCTATCTATATATCTATCAGTATTTATATTATACTGCATTATTTAAATTCATATTTATTGCAAAATTTAAATTGCTTCAATTTTTGATTTAGTTAATTATAAGTAGAATAACCATGAAAATTGCAATACTAAAATCGTTAAACTATCAATATTTAATAATACTAATACTTACTCATTCTTAAACTCTCAAACTTATATTTAATTTATTTTATATTTCGCATTTGCATAACAATGCATTAAAGCCACTCATAGTAACATCATGGAAACATTGTGGCAGTAGTTTTTGCACGGAAAGAAGCGCAATGTGAAAATGTAAAATTCTAGTTCATCGTATCACTACATTGTAAATTAGTCTGTGAGGGCAGAGGTCGTCAGTGGGATTGTGTACAGGCCGATCAGAGGCAGCGCGGTCCATGAAGGTCTTGGTATATCCAGCCTCTGACAGGATTACACATAATAACACAGCCCTGGATTTAGAGAATTAAGCTCCTGCTTATTTATAGTTGGCAGTCGGGAGTGCTGGTGAAACAAAGGCTCACAAAAGAGAAAGGACTGGAGGTTGGTAAACGTTGTTAAACAACCCACTGTCTCTGCACAGACTAATCAGGGTAAATATGCCAGTCAAAATCCCACTACTGGATCATATGCTTATTAGATTCAAAGGTACCTTTTTCTTTCTTTTTTTCAGCCATACGTGTGACTGGTGTTTTATTACTTTATGTTTTGTCAATACAAAAATGCCCCTCTGTCCAGTAGCACTAATTATGTTTGCCCACAGCTCTGCAACCGTTTGGACATTGTTGGAGTGCAGGGGTGATGATGTAATCTTGTTTTATTTCCAGCAGGAAGTCAAACTTCAGAGGCCGACAGGAAGAGCAAGGGGAGTCGGACAAGCCTTGTGAGGATGGGGTACGTTCACATTCACGCTGTTCTCAGTCACACTTTCCTTCTGGGCTGTTTGAGACTCGTAATGAGGGCTGTTCACCGAGGCGTCACGTATACTTACGGTGGAACTGTGGAGACACAAGTTCAGCACTTAACTCAGCAACGCGCTACTTTTCATGCAATAAATGTGTGTCGTTTCTATGTAGTGTAAATGTGTCAAGCCGTAAAGCATTCTTTTGATTTACATCTGGGTTTGTTTCTCCTTTTACTGCAGTGAAACTTAAAAAAAAAAAAAATCATTTGTGTGGCTTCTTTGGTCCACTTTTCCTTAACTTGAGCTTTAATTAAATTATCTTTGGGCATGTATACTTGACAACATGATGCATTTTGGATGATAATCTGTTGTCAGGATATTGTTCTTGATATTGAAATGCAGATAACTTACAGTTAGGTATTTCTGTACTGTAATAGACTCTTACTTTTTACTCAAATCAGGCTCATTACAAAATTAATATACAATACTTGTTTGCTAAAAGAAGCAAGTCATCTGGAAAATTATATAATAATTTATCATTATTTTAAATTACTTGTTATTTTATTATCATTTTTTTGTTATTATTATTTTATGTACTACTGTAATTTGTATTAGTATTTTGATTTTTGAAGTATAGCTACAAAATTAGTATGCAATACTTGTATGCTTGTTTGCTGAAAGAAAGCTTTCATGATTCTAGTCATCTACGAGAAAATTAGTTAATTATGTTTTTAATTAAGTAATTCATTAAGTTTTCATTATTTTATGATTTATATATATTTTTATTGTAATATTTTATATATTTTAAATTGTATTATTTTATGTACTACTATATAATTTGTATTAATATTTTGAATGAACCTTTCTTTTTATATTTTCAGTTGAATTCAAATTACTTTAAATTTACGTTTAATTTTAGTAATTTAATTAGTAAGTACTGTCTTTGTCAAATTAATTTGATACATTTTGATGTTCTTTTAGAATTTGTATTGTTGTTTTTTAAAATATAGATTTCTATTTAACTTGAATGTATTTGTATTACTGTTTTAGTAGTTTTTAATAGTTTTAGCTTTAGTTAAATCAACACTGCTTCAGAAGACTTGGAATATAGTGTAGAAAAGTCTTTTTGGTGCTTTTTTGTCATTTTAGAAAACTCTACACTCTTATCGTAAGAAAACTACTTCTGTTCTACAAGTTTGAAACAGACAAAATTGTCATTTTTGTGTGAACTGTTCCTGTAAAGAATCAGTTCTGACTGTAGTTGCTATATAGTTATGCTCCAGTTGGAAGTTAGAAGTGGGAAGCTTCGCAGCAGGGAGCTTGTGTGCAATGTGCTGATAAGCTCCAGTCCTCCACCAAAGTCATTTGCAGCGGATTGGTTCATGTGGCGGGGTGGACACAGGAAGTTTTAGAGAAACAGAATACACAGGTTTCCCTGTTTCTCAAAAGATCACTCGACTGCCTAGTTTCCGTGCACTTATTCCACTCCATATGTCTGTCTTTGATACCGATCATGCAGAAAAAAGGAGGTAGTGTTCTCTTTTTCCGAGCTCAGAAACGCACATCTACATTCCTCTGCCAGTATCCATGTCAGTATTTATAGAAAAAGGAAATTGATGTCTGTAGGTATATATTCCAGATCTCCAGACTCATTAACATTTCACAGGACTGTAATCATAAAACCCATAAAGCCGCACAGCTATTGAACAGGTGGTCATTGGGACCTTCCCAGCATCACCAGTTATGTTATAAATGAGTGACACGCTCACTGCGGCATCCCGATATGCGGCCCTCCCCGCGTCCCATTATGCAGCTGTTATTACTGATAATCCAGGCAGCGGGGGCTTGTCTTTCAGGTCATATCATGTGATGATATTTTAATTACATCCGGCCAATAAACTTCAGGACTTCTGAACTCCTGCACTGGCCTGATTGTATACTCTTACTCTAAAACTGTCAGCGTAATTTGCAAGTCTGCAAGCGTGCTCCACTTTAAACAGGTCAAAGGGCCAGAAGGCAAAATATCAGCTACATGTTCAGCACACCAAAAGTCTCCTCCTGCCCCTGATAACAGAGCCGAGCAGCTGAGAATGACTGTGTACACTGTACATACGACAGCCATGTATTATCTTTATATGGTATTATCTCAGGGTCAGAATACATCAGACTTTATTCAGGATGGTTTAAGTCATTATGTGT
Source organism: Gymnocypris eckloni scoliostomus (assembly GCA_027564155.1). Taxonomy (NCBI): domain Eukaryota; kingdom Metazoa; phylum Chordata; class Actinopteri; order Cypriniformes; family Cyprinidae; genus Gymnocypris; species Gymnocypris eckloni. Next base: position 21,139,978 of record CM050428.1, read on the forward strand.
TGTTTGCCCATCTGTGTGTATTTTTAAAGATGGATGTACACTACATTTCAAAAAGCTGAATTTATCTGACCAAAAATAAAGTCAAAACTGTAATATTGTGAAATATTATTACACTTTAACAGATTAGTAGTACAGTATTTTAAAATGTAATTCATTTCTGTGATGGGTAAGCAATTTTTTAGCAGCCATAACTCATTATTATTATTATCAATGTTGAAAAGAGTTGTGCTGCTTAATCATTTTGTAGAAAATGCAATGCATTGTTTTATTAATAGAATGATCAAAAGAAATAGCATTTATTTGAAACAGAATTATTTTTAACAATATAAAATCTTTACTGTCACTTTTTATCAATTGAATGCATCTTTGCTAAATAAAATAATTAATTTAATAAAAAAGTCTTACTAACCCCAAACTTTAGAATGGAAGTGTATGCTATGTTTTGTTGAAGTATCAAAAATGTCAGATTTTCCTTTAAATGTTATGTTTAATTTATGCCTTTATATGTTTAATTTCTATCATCTGATGCATATTAACAAATCAGAGTTTGTTTTGAGGCAGAGAATTTGATATTATTACACATTTTGTGCATTTTTACCACTTTTACTGAGACTATTATTTACAACAGCACTATTAAAATACATTTTTAATGCACTTTAGTTTTAGATAAATCCATCTTAAGTGGCATGTAAAAGCTAAACAAACTGTGGTTGGTGTCTTTACTGTAAGTCAGACTAAGTGGGCGATTCTTGGCCAGAATGAGCTGCAATCTGGACAAGTCTTGTATGCTGTTATTTCAAAGTCTGGCCATGCAATAATATAAAGAGATCTTTCATCAGGCGTTGTTGGTTTTCAGGCCTGGTCCGTCTGGCAGCTTTGTCTCTGAGCTCTCTGACCTTGTTCCACTCTGATATCACTATCATTGACCTTCACTGTCTCTTTTTCTTCCTCTAGATGCTCCTGTAACATTCCCTGTGATGATGCTTATAGAGTTACCATTGCGGTCGCACTGCACCTCCTGCAGCTGGCAGATAAATCTTTATTAGATAATCAAAATCCACCGTAAAATGCGATTAGAAGTTCTGCGAGAATGCAAATGCTTCGTCTGTAGAGATGAATGCTTAGCCCTTGAACGTTCCCAAAGATCTGTGCATGTTGTCCCTAAGGGCGCTTTGCATAGTCATGAAAGAGCAATGTGTTTCTGCCTAAATGCAGCGGGAAAAGAAGACAAATACTGTGAATCATAGTGTCATTGCATTTGAAGACAGCACTATGAATTCTTCTAATTATCATCTAGAACTTGTCCTGCAGTTTAGTGATTCTCAACTGGACCCAGATATTACTCATTGTTTTGTGACCAAAATCACATCAGAAATTGTTATTTTAAACAACAAACATTCTTAAAATCAAATATTTTAAGTGTTTTAAATACTTGCACAATTATATGCTTTGTTGCATTTTATACTTTGTATTTAGAATTTGTACTTTTCAAGACCAGTGTTATTTTAGCATTTATATACTGTTATAATTTTGAATATTTTGAATTTGTATTTTTTTGTATTTATATTTTCTGTTTTCATTTGAAATCTTTAGTGGTTTAATATTGTTTTTGTCAGTTTTTTTTATGTTATATATATTCATTCCATTTTAGTTATTTATAAAATAATATTTTTGTTAATTTAGTGCAATAAGTTAAACTAAATTTAAATTAAAAATTATGCCTTGGCAACTAGAAAAATTTAATAATTAAATTAAAATAATTAAAAGAAAATTTTAAAAGATTTTATTTTATTTCAGTTATTGTTTCTTTCATTTATTTATTATATCAATATCAATAATAACCCTGCATTATATCAGAACAGACCATCACATTGTTTTGTCATTAACCGCCAGTTGATAAATACTGATTTAGTGGACACTAAAAGGTCAGTTTTTTTCACCAAATCAAATCATTGCTCTAAAGCACATCCTATCTGATGCGTATTGTCCAGTGATACTGAAGTTGAGAGCACAGATTTTGCCCTGTGGCACTGGCTGTGTTTTTCAGGACATATGAAGGTCAGTCATGAGTGACCGTGGTCAGAACGAGGAGCTAAAATGAGGAAGGATAGCACTTATTATTATAACACTTATTGACTGTGCCATTTCTGTCCAAGATACCTCATCCAACTGGCACAAAACAGTCTTGTTCAATTGCTCATCGCTGTAGGAACACTAATATGGATTAGCCCACATGAGAAGTTACTTATGACACTTAATTTGGATATTTTCATGTAGGAAAAAATGGGAATAAACGGGTTAAAATACATCTTATGACATATTGGTCATTGACTTTTTTTGGACATGTATGTTATTAGCCTATTTGAAGTAGGATAAAGAATAGTAAACCTCTTTAGGGGAGTAGTAACATCACATGGGCCGTGTCTCAAACGGAAGGCTGCATCCTTCAGCTTGCATTAGGCTGCATAAAGAATATCTTATTTTAGAATATTAACAGTTATACATTTGATCATTATTCTTAGTTAAGTGTAAATTGTTGTAAAATGCTTTTGACTCGCAATGCTCAGTTTACTGAAATAAACCAGGCTTTATGACGTGTGCAGCCTACAAATGCAAGCTGAAAGATGCAGCCTTCCGTTTGAGAAACGGCCATGGTGTCATGAAATAATCAATGGTACCTTTTATAAATGGAATTGACGTGTTTTCTTGTTAAACATCTCTTTCATCAGCCTCCTCTTGGGCACTGTAATGCATGGTGCATGCTGTAAAGTTGTGTCGCAGAGCTGCAAACATTAATGGCAGATTCTCTGGATACCGTCACGCATCTGGGAGTGAGTGAGTGCGGGGCAGCTGTGGCGCAGCACGGGCAGTCTGACAGCGGCGCTCCCGGGAGAGGAGGGGTCTGTGTGCGCGTGCTCTAGTGGGGGCCGATTCGCGAACCAATCATTTTTTGAACCGATTGACTCGGATCATTTGAACCGATTTACTTTTTTGTTGTAAATTCCTTATAGGCTAAACTGAGATCTATGGGCGTTGAAAATTGAAGCATGTCATGTTGAAATCATAAACTTGATTAGTTTATAGTTTTCCCCTGTTGCAGCAATTGCAGAAATTAATAGAACAATTTAAGCAAAGCGATTTGCTGAAATTAATCGGAATTCTCCTTCTTTCTGTAAATTCAAATAAATGGACTGTATGCCAAGACGCCAAGTCAATGAATTGGCGTTTTACCATATTTTAATATTCATATATTGAGTGATAGACTTTTGTTTTTACCTGTGTCACATAATGGTCCACAAGATGCACGGCAATCTGCCCATTGTTGACAAAGATAGAAGACATTTTCTAAGCTTTGTTTTATACAGTGAATTAAGTAAAGTAGCTAATTATCCATCCTCACTCCTCTTTTTTGCTTTCTGTTTTTATAAAACACCCTGTGAGAAACCACTGTAAACGATTCAGTGAGTGAACTGTCCAAATGAATCAAACTCGGGATTAATGTCAGACCTTTTGTTCTCGTTTGACCGTTTGCATCAAAAGAGTAATTCGGCGAATCTGCCATCGGCTTATTTGCTTAAATATTATCACAGAAAATATTATTATCAGGTCGGTTTATATCAATCTTATCCTAAATAAGGATTTATCAGTGATATTTTGTTAGGGCACAGCTGTATTTTAGGGACGCCTCTAAGTGTAATAATCCAGCCTTTTTTTGTTTTGACTCGTTAACGATTCCGAACTGGGAATGATTTACTCAGACTCTTAAATTAATCATGTATACGGGCGTTTTAGAACTTGTTCATTTGATTCTTTGAAAAGATCCGACTCCCACGAATGATTCGTTCAGGAATCGGACATCACTACTGCAGTCTATTCTCTGGGCAGGAGAAACGCGCGCACACACATTAAGAGCGAGAGAAGTGCTTGCACGTCAAAATTGAGCCTGAGGGAGAAAAAACTTACGCAGTCTCCATCATCACACATTCACGTTAACATTTTACAAAGGTCACGCGTTTCTATCCAACATTTCATTGTTTAATGTACTGTAATTACTCATCAGAGTCACGAGACTAACTATGTTTAGTAAACATAAACACGCAAAGTCAGTCGCGCAGAGTGGGGATGACAGCCTGACTCATCGCTAATGTGCTGCATGACTTCACTCCTGTTTTTTGGAAAGGGGATTGCGGCTGTGAGTGTGACTCTGGGGTCTCATAACCAGCACAACACCGCAGATACTACAGCTGCACTGCATCCGTCCACACAGCGCCGATGCTTTTCACATGAGACTCGGAAACACTGTTAGAAATGGAGTGGAACCACGTCGAGACTGTGCAGGAATTCACAGCTGAAGGACAATGCAGCAAAATTAAGGTCCGATCATGCAGAATAACCTGGGACTCTCACCAGGTAATTTTAGCGTTCATCCTTATGCGTTGCTCTGTGTATTGGTTTGTGAAGCGCAGAAGCCTGTTCGTTTGCTGATCAATAGGAAGAAGGATTGACCAGTTGTTATAAGTGTCAAAGTGTTGGATCAGGTTACTTTGTTGTCTAGTTACATGAGCTGATAGATCACAGCTGTACTGTATGGGGAAGGGATGCTGTCAGTTGTCAGCTGTCATGTAATATTTGGGTAGCTGACATGACATTTCAAACAGTGAATGTGACTAATGGTGTAGTTCATCAGCAATTACTTTAAACAACATTTTATATGTATAATCATTATACATGCAGATCTCAGCGGAAAGACTGCAATTGATATTGTGCTTTTAATCGTTTATGCGAGCTCCAAAAAAGTGAAAAAATAAAAAAAAAGAGTGACTTGTCACAAGACTTAAATGTAATTAAATATCATTTGTGTAATTAAATGTATTTAAATATCCATGATGACACAACTGTCAACTGGTAATTGTAGCTAATTTATATATCAGCTCATTATAGTTGACTAATGGTTACCTAAAGCTGACATTGTGGGGAAAATGCTTTTATTTAATAATTCATAAGTTATTGATTACTTATTGTTTTATATAAAAGATGCACCGATATGCTTGATATATTTGGATAAAATATAATACATGTGCTTTGACATTAAATATCAATTTACTTTGGCATTCCTAAATAAGTTTGTTTCATAAAATCTATATAATTTTTGAATCTCTTAATCACATACAGATAATATGGTTATGTGATAGAAATTGAGCTCAGTTTACAATCTAAAACTTGTTAAACCTCTCTCTCCCCTACATGTTATTTGTCAGCTACCCATTTACAAATGTGCTAGAATCAAGCAGGTTCTTCTTTCTATAAAATCCTGATACCATAAGTGTGATGAATTGAATCTCGGTGCAAACTGAATGTTTTTTGTCAGACCTCGAAACGTGCATTTGTGAGAATTGTTCTTGTGACAGGGGGAACTAAAAGTACTCTAATTGCGGCTCATTTATCAGACAATATATGAATAGCAGTGGCTGCGGGCAGGCGATGAGCTAATGGACTATGTCATATGCGAAAAGGAGGGAGGTAAAGAGAGAATTATGTCTCCAGTAGATAATTCTGTATTACATGTAAACACTTTAGTCAGATGCTTTAGTCATAGATTCACTCATTCTGCTGTTAATGCCATCTGGGTTCATAATGTAATGGGTGAGCTTGTTTAATACTTTGTGTATGATCTCATTCTGAAAAGGGCCTGTTCCCTCAGAGCAACCAGGTGCTCACCAACACCATAACGGCCCCAGGGGTGACCTCATTTTCTGTGGCTAGAGCCACATTTCAGGCATATCCTTCCAGAGAGTGAACATCCACGGTTTCTAAGAACGGCACTCTCTGAAAGAATTGAGATATTACCTTGTAAGAATGTGTATAGGCAGTGCAGACCTTTGTTTTTTGGTGGTAAATGATCTGCAACGTAAACAGAATGGAAACAAATAATATATGATGCATTGTTGGCTGACACGTTTTGTCTGACGCTTTGCTAAGTGTTTCCTTCCCAGTAGTGCTTTCCAGGATTTCCTCATGTGTTCTTGTCATGTCAGAAAGATTGTATTTACGAGTTGAATGCACACAACGCAAGTCATGATTTTGAGCAGGAAACTAAACTTTCTTAAGCCTATAGTTTCCGAGTTGGGTAGTCCCTGTTGGTGAGAAAACACATCAGATGCAGCATCTGTATTGACAGTAAATTTGTTGAAATTAGTGATATTATATTTTTTTATGTTTACAATAAGACTATCTAAGTGTATGTTTACACGATGATGCTCCTTGTTCACACAGATCCACAGAAATGATTAAAAACGCTGTTATGCTTGCCAGTCCAATAGCTGGCGATGCCGCATTGTAAAGAAAGACTAAACGCCTGTGCATATACATATATTTAGCACTTTGAAACCTGTTTTTCACAAACTTGCATTTTCAGGACCCCAAAATGCAATTGTTGTGTAAAGGAATGGCCAAACTTCTACAAACGCTGTGTTGTGTATGCCTGTCCAGTAGTTGGCGATGCCACTTTGTAAAGAAACACTATGCGCCTGCACTGTACACTTTGAAAACCGTTTTCACAAGTTTGCCCAAATGGACCCCAAAATGCCATTGTTGTGTAAACAAACGGCCAAAACGCATAAAAGTGTTCTGTTTTTAGTTAAAAACTGTGTAGTGTAAACAACCCCTAAGCTGCACGTGCAAAATAATATATGGTACAATTATGATAGACTTTATAAAACCATCATGAATTGAAGAAAAACATTAACAAGCATAGTTTTGCACAAGTAGAGTTCAAATTTAATACAAAAATGGTACATCATCATCTTGCTCTAAGCAAGTGACTTGAATACATCTGTCATTGCTATTACGAAGTCCTATGAGGACTTTAATGTACCACTATTCTATTAATCAAGTGATTAATTTAATTAATTGCCAGCAGAACTGAGCAAAAATGGCTGATTTCATATGAGTGACTTCCTGCATTAGTCAGTCAGTCAACAGTCATTAGGATGAAATGAGCATATAAACACACGGCTTTTTCCAGTTATAGACCTCACTGCAGTTATATTGACTAGAATAATTATTGAGAAAAAAGTTGAGCATTTCAGCTTGATCTGACGCACAGAGACCTCTCAGAGGATATCTACTGCCAACTCCATCTTAACTGGCCAACCCCAATTTTTACATGGACTTACATCATTGAATTTTCTTATAAAATCTCAGTGATGCCTCAATGAGATCATTTAGATAAATGTACCCTCTACAAGAAAATGAGGTTTTTGCAGTCCTCTGACTCACTAGGGCCTGTCAGATGTGTTTTGGTCATTATAAGTGTAACACGTGTGCAGTGAGCCAGTTACGGGAATTGAGAGAAGCCAATGATTCAATTATTTTGAATGTGTGCCATACTGATGCGTCAGACAGAAAAAACAATATTGGATTTGTTTATGAAAATCAGGAATATTCTCATACATAGTTTCTTGTTACTTGCATAAAATTACTTGCATTACTTGTTACTTGCATAAAATTAAGTATGTGTGTTGTACTTATATTGTTAAGTATGAGTGAATGTTATAGAGTGTGTAGGTGAGTTCATACAATTGCAGGACATTGCATAAGTATACGCATCCTGTTCTCTCTCTCCAGGCATTTCCTCGTGATTCTGTGGTGATTTCTTGATGTGTCTTTTTGTTTGTTGAATTGTTGTTTATTGTAGATATTTATATTATCCAATGCCACACAGCGGTCCACCCTACTGGAAGCAACAGCTTGGACCAGTTTAAGTTCTAACCCGGTCTTATCTAGCTTTAAATGGACAATGGTGATTTGTTGCTGGCTTAAACTAGTGTGAAGATGCACAAAACTAAACATATATGATCTTTTAAGAAGTTCACCACTGGCTGAACCAGCTTAGCTTGTCTAGGATGGAACCAGACATACAGTACCAGTATAACCAGTATAAAATGTGTCTAAAAATAAATTATGAAATTAACCTTCACAACTCTTTGATAATATTTTGAATACTGTCTGATTGAAAATGAACACAAAATAGGTCGAATTTGACATGATCCAGTGATAAACCAATTTAACAACAATTGAGCTGCCAACATTTGTTCTTTTTAAATATTATTAATATTTTTGATTAAATATGTTACATTTTTATTTAATTTCAGCAATTTTGTGTTTGTCTCATTTTGTCATCATTAAACTGCATTACACATATTGTTGGCATCGGCTATGTCTGTTGACTACTAGTTTGAAACAACCTTCATCACCATTTAATTCAAAAGATTTGGTATTTTATTGTAAAGATTTAATGAAATAATTGCACGTTTTACTTGTTTGTGTGCAAAGCTAATTCTATGCTACTTTGCGTGTGTTTGTGTGTAGGTGGGGAATCCACGTGTGGAGTTAACGCTGTCAGAGCTGCAGGAGATGGCAACGCGACAGCAGCAGCAGATCGAAACTCAGCAGCAGATGCTGATAGCTAAGGTAGGCGCCACCATATGAATCCTCATATCTCTTTATTGATTCATATGTCTTCAGATCTTTTTCCTCTTCTTATGTCTGAACTGTTCAGTTGAGAAGAAACTGTCAAATTCCAAAATGACACTTTTATTTAGGCCAGGATGTGCATCTTTAATTTTTCTCATCATTCAGGTTGTTCTGCTGACTTTAAAACTAAGACCCCTGTGGTCCGGCATAAACAGGTGTACACACATGCATAAGGGGCATACTGTACGTGAACATATGGTCATATCATCTGGAGTGCATGAACTGTCCTGTTTGATTAATTATACTAGTCTGGTTCCATGCGGCTGTCAGGAATTTTCTAAATACCTTTTAAATGATTAGCATTTTAAATGTGCAGCTAGTGCACTCAAGCCTGATCTCATTCAGTTATTCATCTCTTTTGATATTGTGTTTTGAGAACCATTTGTCTTTGTGATTAAGAGATTGTCTTAAGGTCGGTGTGTGATAGTTGAGTATCATACTTAGGTCAGGGGCATAGGGAACTGTGTGTTGCCTGGATGCAAAGTTCTTTTCCTTAAACAACAACAGGAAAGAGACTCCATTCACATAGGAAATGAGATCAGCATTTAACCGCAGCTGTCAGGAAGAGGGAGGACGTTAAGACCACTGGAGATTGTGTGTTCACGAAGGTGTAGTCAGTTCCCGGGAAAAAGTACTCTGGATATTGCAGAAAGGCGACACAGGGCCTACCTAAGATTTCTGAATTATATGTGACTGTGTATTCCATGAATGAATATCAAGAGGTCATCAACTCATCTGTTGTTGTAAGGTAAAAAAAAATGCATGTATGTTTAGAACTTTTCAGGTGTTTGTTGAAATGCTGTTTGTGACCGTGGACCACAAAAACTAAAATTATTTTTGGATAAAAGTCGCTTTGGTAAGTCGCTTTGGATAAAAGCGTCTGCTAAATGCATAAATGTATATGTAAATGTAAATATGCTTTCCATTGATGTATAGTTTGTTAGGATAGGAAAATCTGAAAAAAAAAATCTAGAATCTTAGGGTGCAAAATAAATAAATACGTCTAAATATTGCGAAAATAGCCTTTAAAGTTGTCCTAATGAAGTTCTTAGCAATGCATATTACTAATCAGAAATTAAGTTTTGATATATTTACAGTAGGAAATTTACAAAATAACTTCCATGGAACAGAATCTATGCTTAATACTTACTATGTAACATGATCTTTACTTACTATGCTCCCACTAAATCAAATAATGAGAATGAACCAATCTCCTATCACAGCTATGCTGATGATACCCAGATTTACCTAGCCTTATCTCCAAATGACTATAGCCCCATTTAATCCCACTGCCAATGCATTGATGAAATTAACAGTTGGATGTGCCAGAATTGTCTTCAGTTAAATAAGTAGAAAACATAAGTCATTGCATTTGGAAACATATATGAAGTTCTCAAGGTGAATGCATACCTTGACTCTAGGGGTCAAACAACTAAAAATCAAGTCAGAAATCTTGGGGTGATTCTGGAGACAGACCTTAGTTTCAGTAGTCATTTCAAAGCAGTAACTAAATCAGCATACTACCATCTCAAAAACCTTGCAAGAATTAGATGTTTTGTTTCCAGTCAAGACTTGGAGAAACTTGTTCATACCTTTGGATTATTGTCTCCTCACCGATCTTCCAAAGAAGACCATTAGACAGCTGCAGCTCATCCAGAACGCTGCTGCCAGGATTCTGACTAGAACCAGAACATCTGAGCATATCACACCAGTCCTCAGGTCCTTACACTGGCTTCCAGTTACATTTAGGATTGATTTTAAAGTTCTTTTACTCGTTTATAAGTCACTCAATGGCCTAGACCTAAATACATTGCAGATATGCTCACTGAATATAAACCTAACAGACCACTCAGATCATTAGGATCGAGTCAGTTAGAAATACCAAGGGTTCACACAAAACAAGTCAGCTTTTAGCTATTATGCCGCCCGCAGCTGGAACCAGCTTCCAGAAGAGATCAGATGTGCTAAAACATTAGCCACATTTAAATCCAGACTCAAAACTCATCTGTTTAGATGTGCATTTGTTGAATGAGCACTTTGCTACTGAACTGACTGCACCGTATTTCATGTATAATAATTTTCTGTTTTAAATTCATTTTTAAATAATTTTATTGTTGTGATTATTCTAATTTTTTAATTCCTTGTTTTATTGCTGTGATTATTATTTTTAATTACTATTTCTCTTCCTTTTATGTAAATCACTTTGAATTACCACTGTGTATGAAATGTGCTATATAAATAAACTTGCCTTACTGATTTTTGGCATTAAAAAGTTGATAAATTTGACCCATACAATGTATAGCTGGCTTTTGCTACAAATATACCGTGCTACTTAAGACTGGTTTTGTGGTCCAGGCTCACATGTTAGTAGGATCATTTTGGTTTTATACTACTAATTCAGTTTTTTTTGTGTGTGGATATATGACTATAGATTGTAGAGTGAATAAAGGGAATATGAAAAAGAGTGCATGCATATTTCTACAAACCAGCTCTACGTAGCTGTAAACATTATAGTTCTGCAGTTAAAAACATGCTTTGTTCGTTCATCTGTTCGTTTAACACTGGATTGTGTCGAGTCAACACTCTGGGACTGTTATATTTGCTCATTCTGAAGCAGACCTGAAAGTGCTAGTCAGCACGAAAGCCTGTGTTTCCCTCCACTTTATATTTTAGTCTCATTCATAATACATTCACATTTTGGGTGTGTTATATTACAAAACCCCTAATAACTCAAACTTTCATACAGTTTAAGTAATTACAGTATTATTTGTGTTCATTTTTATTAGTTCTCTTCTCTGCTAACAGAAAACTTTCGTGTTCATATTCTGTAACAGCTCTGAAACTAAGTTAATGTTTTTTTTATTTCCTGTCTCTATCATTCCTCTCTCTATTTTACCATCTTACCTGCCCCGTCCTTATTGTTTCCATCCCATTCTCTCAGCTCTCCACTGTGCGTAGTGAGGTGTGTGAAAGGACTTTTGTTGATCGGTGACGTGCTTGTTTTGATGATCTGTGGAGCATGTTCCCTCCCATTTCGAAATTGACTGTTATCCTCTCCTCTCCTGTCCTTTCCTCCTTTTTCCTCCCCTCCCTGTGTTTAGGAGCAACGATTGCGGTATTTGAAGCACCAGGACCCACGTCAGGGCCAGTCCGTGTCTGAGAGTGAGAAGCTCCAGAGGTTGAGGGAAAGAGTGGAAAGTCAAGAAGCCAAACTCAAGAAGGTCCGTGCCATGAGGGGGCAAGTGGACTACAGCAAACTCATCAATGGAAACCTGTGTATGTACAGCCGTGTTAACAGATTCCAAAATGCTTTAGAGATTGCTCACTTTATAAATTAATTTTACTATATGTTGGTATATGATAATGGTATATTAGGGTGACCATATGTGCCATTTGTCCCAGACACGTGCTTGTCATGATTTGTTTTGGCTTTGTTTTCCTGTTTTCATGCTTGCTGAAGGTAATGATCAAAAAGTATTTCGACCAATAACATGCAGGCATTGTACATAATGGACCAATCATGGTCTGTTTCAGAAGGTGGGATCTACGGTCAAAGCGATGCAATTAAACATACATATTACATACGTACTTAAAAGCAATCAGTGTTTCACATCAAAGTACCTCGAAAGCCTTTTGAAAGCATAAGGAACCGTATGTATGGTACTTTGATGTCATACACCGATCGATCTGCACATGCAAACAAAGCCAAAACCTAGATATTTTAGGCAATATAGAACATCCTGGCCAGGACTCGTGCCGGACAAATGGCACATATGGTCACCCTAGGTATATGGTGTTTTTTATTTGAATGACCAACGATACTACTAAGTACATTATCAGATATGTCCATTAACCAAGGACTGTGTTAACATAAGTCGACATGAAATCAAAATTGAACATCCTTTCCCCCTCGCAATAACATCTCTTCTCTTCTCTGGGTTGGGCAAAAAAGTGTCCACTGGCCAAACAAGTTTAAACCTCTCCCTCCAACCAGTTAAGCCTTTGCGGGGCCCCCCCTCCAGTATAGCCTACGCCGGTTATATTCAATGAACAAACAGCATATGTTACGCACATTCTGAAAAAACCGCACAATTTGTGAAATAAAAATAAACAAACACAATGCGCACATCATAATCCCATATAGGCTTTTTACATAAATTAAACCATATTATCAAGTAATAATCTTACAAATCAGAAACAGCCCAGCAAATAAAATTAATTAAATATCACTCAGCACTAAAATGGCTTCTTCCTGCTCGTCTTCAAAGTGAATTACTCAATTAAATCCTCATCCGTCATACAAAATGTCATGCACGTTACACAAACCACTGGCCTGAGTAGCCTAAATTTTACCACTATGGAATTGTTACTGCATACAGTAATAATTTAGGAGGCGGATATACTGAGGCACAACATTTGAAGGCACAACTGAACGTCTATGAAACGTCAGTCAACAAAGAATTTGTAAACAATGGCACTTAAAATTTGAACTAAAATTGTATTGCAACCATGTAGCCCAGGGGTAGGCAACGTCGGCCCTGGAGTGCTGATGTCCTGCAGAGTTTAGCTCCAACCCTGAGAAAAACCTCACCTGCCTGTAGCTCTAGAAATTCTGAAGACCTTGATTAGTTTGTTCAGGTGTGTTTGATTAGGGTTGGAGCTAAACTCTACAGGACAGCGGCACTCCAGGACTGACGTTGCATACCCCTGATGTAGCCTATGAATGCATGAAAATTATATATTTTTAATGAAATAGAACATATAGAGTGTGGTCTGCTTTTGGTGCTTGAATTTGTTTTTCAATAATGAGGTCCAAGTTTAATAGCTAATACACAAAGTTAAATAAAAAAAAGTATAAATTTGTTTCTCTATTTAACAACATTCAATTACAATAGTGAAAGACGTCTTCCCTCAGTTAGTTTGTATGTTTTGCAGCTGGATGCTGTGCTTACGATCAATAATCACATCTCTGCATTGGCCCAAACTGATTTGCAGAAATCCCACTTGCTGTGAAGCGGGAGCGACTATATGTGGCAGAAGATTCCGCTTGGTCTTAAAGCCTTCCTGTAGTGGCTACGTTTGCAATTCAAACAATGATTTGGAAAAATAATAATTAATTTGTTATTTGTATGGTCTAGGTGGTTATACGGTGTATGCTGTTCTGTATATCTTTCATATGGAACGCTTCTCTGATGCCTTTATACGTGATGATTCTGTATTATATGGAACAGGAGAATTGTCTCGGGGGGCCCCTAGTGTTTGGGGCCCTGGGCTGCTGCTCATGTTGCCCATTAGGATAACGTGGCCCTGCGAAACTTATCAATCACATGACGATCGCAGCAATTTGCAAATGACACTGATCCTATCAATTCTCAATGGATAAAATCAAGTCTCGCTCTACATTTTTTACTTGTTCAAAAGACATTTCACTGCTTATTACATTTCACTTCGCTCATTTCACTCGTGTATTATGGTACACACACTATTTATACACTTATTTATATAACACACATACTTAGTCTTGCACATAATATACCTGTACATACAAAACTGTCCATTGTTATATACCTGTACATACAATTGTCAATTTGTATATTGTTATTCCTTTTTTTCTTGTTCTTTTTCATTCTTCTTCTTTTTATTATCTCTGTTTTTGTTCTATCAGTGTCAATCTTTTGCACTGCGGTAGCTTCTGTCACGAAAACAAATTCCTCGAATGTGTAAACATACCTGGCAATAAAGCTCATTCTGATTCTGATTCTTATATGTCACAACCAAAAGTGGTCACAGATTTCGCATTGTGCCATCTTTAAGTCTCAGGGTTGGATACTTGCTTGTTCAGACCCCACAAGTATTGAGTCACAAACCATCACTATTATGCCCTTAAGCAAGCATTACATTTTGTTAAGGGGATTGTCTCTGCAATATGTTCGTATCACCATTCCAAGGTAACTGTGCTCAAGGAAGTTACTCTAAAGAAATCAAACCGCTAGTTCTGAAGCTAAACGTTTTTACTATTGTTAGACCACATAGTGGAATTTCATCCCTTGCTCCAGTTGCTTTTACTATCCACTCCCTCTGTGTTCCTGGCAGTGGATCAGTCAAGTAAGAACATCTCAGAACTTTAAAACGAGGAGTTCTAGTTGGGGTGTGGAAGAGCCTGGGGTGGATTTCCCCCCCCCAAGACATTCATCAGATAAAAACAAAGATCACAATACCATTCCTCTCTATTTAGAATTTGTCTTATGACATGTGGACTTGGGGAGTGGATATCTGGCCAAGCAGCAATTTGCACTGGTCCTCACTCCTACACACTTGCTCGAACACACACCCACTTGAAAAATCCAGACACGTGTATCAACAATCGTGCATCCATTTGCACACAAAGATAGTATTTTTATAATAAGAATGCTTCATGTGTTTTTTTCAGCTGCAGAAATTGAGCATGTTGGCAGCCTGTTCCAGGAAAAGCAGGCAGAACTGCAGTCAGCCACGGTAAAAGTGGACCAGCTCACGCAGCAGCTAGACGATCTGCGACGGGGGCGTCTCAATGGACTGCAGCCTCTGGGGGGACCAGTGACCAGCAATGCTGCACTAGAACTACGCAAGCTCTACCAGGAACTGCAGGTAGGCATTTTCTGCAAAGGGAGATAGACACTATTTGTTGGTGGTGATGTTGTTTGTTGGTTTTGTTCAAGTTCAATCAACTCATGATAACTCTAATGACCAAAAACCAGTTTATCTTAAATATACTGGTCTCACTTAGGAAACATAATAGGAACTAAACTTTTTTTTTATCCATTAATGCTGTTTATCATAAAAAACTATTTCATTCCCCAGTGAAATTTTTGAAAGACTTTGATTTTAATGCGCTTTTGCCACACTTGTTTATTCTTTCCTCAATCCTCCCTGAAGTTGTTTGTGGTACATTTTGCACCCACAGTGATAATACATAACATATTCAGATTATTAAGCGTGTTTTCAAACTCCAAAGGTATTAGTTGCATAAATTTGTTACATTTGATGAGATGGTAAAATATTCCAATGCAATATCATCAGTTCTGTATGTGTGTGTATGACGCATGTATGTTTGTATTAACATTTAGATCCGGAACAAGCTAAATCAGGAACAGAACAGCAAGCTACAGCAACACAAGGATATGCTTAACAAGCGTAACGTGGAGGTGACCATGATGGACAAAGCGTATTGGGGACCTTAGAGAGCGTCTCTACAAGAAAAAAGCAGAGGCAAGTGAAACAGCCTGGAACAAAATTTCCACGTACAGTTAGTGCACTAGATATGTAATATTATATTGAGCTGGATTGTAAATCGTTGCTTAATTGTTTTTTAAAGATACCCTAGAATTGGTTAAACGCTGCAATTTAAGCACAAATAATTTCAAAGCAAAAAGTTTGACCCCTTGTCTGTATGGGGTTTGATTAAATAATCCTCTTCTCTACAGATTGGCCGAATGAGTGGTCCTCCCTCCCCTCAGCCCACCCCAGGCAGTTCCGGGCGAGTGGCAGCAGTCTGTCCCTACATCCAGGTCCCGGTGCTCAGGCGACAGGAAGGAGGCTACACTTTACCTCCTGATCCCCTAAAGCCAAAGTCTCTCTCCACCTCTGCTACAGTCAACCATTCTCGCTCCAAGTCAGGTCAGTCTTTTATCCTCTACTTTTGCATTTGCTGCTTTCCAGGACTGTAATCAATAATACTGCAGAAATTCTGGAGATTTGTCCAAAGAACTCATTGAAAACACTCTTGGTACTCTCACACAGAAAACATTAATATAAAAGCTTGCTGTGGTAAAATACGATGAGCATCAAATGGGTTTACAAGGTTCATAACCCCATTCAGGAAGATACTATTACATAAATGATTAAAGACGTATCATATCGTTATGTTTGCATCTTGAATGCTGTGTATATCTATCACTCAAGAGCAGAAAGCTGGCTCTAAAAATGAATCTCTTTCTCACCACTGCTGTAGAATCATTCATTCAGATCAGTTCAGATTTCTTTCTATGTTTCTCTCATTTTCTTTATGTCACTTTATGCAGTAACACTTTCCATCTAAAAGGGGCAGCTCCTGAACACCAAGTTTTTGAAACATATCATTATTCAGATAATCCCATTAACGTCACACTAAAACATATTTTTGTTTGTTTTTTCCAGCCTTTATTGCTAACATGCTTTCCATTTTCTCATGTCTGTCACCTTTTCTACTCCTCCCCCTATTCGTTTGTCATGCTTCTGTGTCACATATTTGGGGGCGGCGGGACAGAAGAAGAGGGGGTGAGGATGCCTGCAGGCCCATGGAAGGTCTCAGACTTAGACATCATAGTGGACCCTCTGGTGCTATCCTCAGAGCCTAGAAAAGGGCCAGAGGCCCCCACAGATGCCGACTGTACTTCTAGTGAGTTTTTTGGGCATGATATCAAGAACACATTTTTGATCAGAATGCATAAAACACAATGCAAACTGTTTGCCATTTGAAAACAGTTTTAAAAGCATGTTTTATTTTCAGTTGTAGCTAAATAATATATGGAGACATTGTGACTTGATTTGATCATAAATGATTCACAAACACTGAGAAAATCAATCTACAGTGTGCATCTAGCTTGCACTTAGTTTGTCAGCCTATACAATACACGCTGTAATGTCTTACCTCATGGGTACTGACAAACCAAGTGCATAAAATGTGAATTCAGCCCCACCCATTATTCATCTTAAAAAGTAGTACACTAACCATAGCCTAGTAGTCACTGAAGTTGTATTCACAGGACTCCTAAAACCCTGAACTGAACTGGTAGATAAAGTAGCAATTATGTAATGTGTATTTTTGTAAGTAGTCATGAAGATGTATGGCTGGATTTGCGTATGCATAACAAAAGACTATTTATCCTTTAGTATATCTAATCACTAGAAGAATTTGACCTATTTAGAGAGAAGAAAACCCCATATTTTATATAGTTTAATCCTTTGCTTCACTGCATTTTTCCTTTGTGGGACTTGGCAGTCGACTTGCCAGTGAGTTTGATGGCGTGTCTGTCAGACGAATGGGATAAACATGCGTCATCGCCCATGGCTTTGACAAGCAGAGCAGTGGACTTGGACACATAGGCTTAGTAATCCATTTAACCCAAACCAGCTCTGGATCTGTGTAGAGGACAGGACAAAAATATTCCCTTCTCAAACCCATGATTAGAAGTGTCCTGATGTCACAGGGGTCAGAGATGTTAGTGTAGTCCCATTTGAGACTCGTCTCCTGCTTTAATGACCCATTGAGCAGGTCAGTCTGTGCCATAATGAGGCTGAAAGGAGAAAGAGCATATACGTCTCTGTCTCTTTCCATCTAACACATACTTCTGTGCTTGCTACAGCTAATGATGCAATCTGGCCCTCCTTCAACAATAATAGGGTTCCTCTAAAACCTCCAGACTGGAAGGACACAAGTCAAGATCATACCAGCAAGATGGGTACCTCAGACAAGGTGAGATTAAACAGTCTCCTTAGTTCTTAAGCACAAATGTTCTTGTGAAATACATTTTTGAGTCTGGGTTGAGTCTTGTTCATGCTTAACTTGTGGTGTTGTCTCTTTACAGGAAGCCCCTAAGCTGTTAGGGACAGTAACAGCATTGTCTAAGCAGCCTCCACCCATATATGGAACCTATCCCAGTGCAGGCCATCACTCCACAGTCTGTGCTACCAGCTCTTTGCCTCGCTCTGCTCCTGACACCTTAGGCTGGCAGAGAGCACCCCCTGCCTCTGGTTCCTCTTCACAGCAGATCCAACAGCGGATAACAGTGCCTCCCAGTACTACACCACACTCCGGGTCAGCACTGTTTCCTCAGGGTGAGAGGACAGAGCCTCCTCTTGCTGTGGCAGTACGTCCCTTTATTCCAGACAGGGGGTCCCGGCCCCAGTCTCCAAGGAAGGGCCCTGCCACTATGAACTCCAGTTCAATCTACAATATGTACCTGCAGCAGCCCACAGCCAAAAACTACTCCAGCAGCAGCAAAGCTGCAGTAAAAGCAGGTAGGAAGTTGTTGCATTGGTTCCAGACATAGGTATAGCTTTGATTGTGTATTTTCCCTTCTTTTAAATTTTGTTTTCCTTCATTGGCCTCCAGTATATGGAAAACCAGTCCTACCAGGCTCCACCTCTCCTTCTCCAGTTCCCCTTTACCAGCACTACTCCACAGATGAGGTCGACAGAGAGGCGGCCCAAGAAAGCACTCCCTTACCTCCACCCAGTGTGGAGAACATCCCTCGCCCTCTCAGTCCTACTAAACTGACCCCTGTGGCCCACTCTCCTCTCCGTTACCAAAGTGACATTGACCTGGAGGTGCTGAGAAGGAAATTAGCCAATGCTCCCCGACCTTTAAAGAAGCGAAGCTCCATCACAGAACCAGAAGGTCCCAGTGGACCTAACATTCAGAAGCTCCTATATCAGCGATTCAACACCCTTGCAGGAGGAATTGAGAGTGGAGTGGGTGGGACACCCTTCTACCAGCCTGACAGTCCTCTAAACTACATGGCCACAACCCTGGGTGATGTGGACACTGTCAATGGGAACCTGATGGAATCAAGTATCTTAGCTGAACCTTCAGCAGAGCCAGAAATCCCAATCCCTCCTCCCACCTCTTCCGTGTCACTGACAGCTGATGATAATGAGAATCAGCTGACACCTCTATCTAGTGACTCAGGGGGTGCCCAGTCTGCTGATGCCTCAGAGCATTATTTTAAGGACACCAATGAGGACAATCATAACAACAACCACACACATGTTACAGACACACAACCTAGCCCAGTACCAGAACCTCATTCCCCTACAGAACAGGACACCACAGCATACCCAGGCACTCCTCCTGGTGTATCTACGGTGAGTTGGCACTAGCTTTTTGGCTAGGGTTATGTCTAGATGTAACCTCTTATTCTGAAAAATAATTTACAAGCAAAATGCATATAAAGAGTCCTGCAGCAAGCCTTAACCATAACCTTGGTAACAGGTAGACAGTACTCTACTCTGCATATGAAAGTATTAATTGTTTGACTTTTTTGCTCAAAAGACATGTTATTCTTCAAAATATGGAGACCAATATCATTTTTCACATTACAGCTCAAGCGCACCAACTTGAAGAAGCCCAGCTCTGAGAGGACAGGTCATAGCTTGAGGGTCAAGTTCAATCCTCTTGCACTGCTTTTGGATGCATCTTTGGAGGGCGAGTTTGATTTGGTCCAAAGGATTATTTATGAGGTAAAATTCAGCTGCAATAGGCCACTTACACTTACTTTGTACGTTTGAACTGGACTAACTAGGAGTTTTTCTCCTCAACTTGTGTCTCCATCCTCAGGTGAACAATCCTAGTACTCCAAATGATGAAGGTATCACGCCTCTCCATAATTCAGTTTGTGCAGGTCACCACCATATTGTGAAATTCCTGCTGGACTTTGGGGTCAATGTCAACGCAGCAGATAGTGATGGATGGTGAGGACTATAACGTTTGTCTGATGGTTTCTCTCTTGACTTTTGTCTGCATTAGGGAATAACACCAATTCTTACTCATCAAATGATGTTTGCACTTGCTAACTCTTTCTCACTTGTGATCAGGACGCCCCTGCACTGTGCAGCATCATGCAACAATGTTCATCTTTGCAAGTTGCTGGTGGAGTCTGGAGCTGCCATTTTTGCCACCACTATAAGTGACGTGGAGACTGCTGCAGACAAGTGCGAAGAGATGGAGGAGGGTTATGTCCAGTGCTCTCAGTTTCTATATGGTAATGTCAATAGCAATCACTGGTGTTGTTATTTTTATTGTTAAGGGTGTGTTTCTTGAATAATGGTTATAAATGATTCTGAAAGCCTACCCTGCTTTGTTTTCCTTCCAGGTGTGCAGGAGAAACTGGGTGTAATGAATAAAGGGACGGTATATGCCCTGTGGAACTATGAAGCTCATAGTGCAGATGAGGTGTCCTTCCATGAGGGCGATGCTCTCACCATCATGAGCCGTAGGGATGACAATGAGACAGAGTGGTGGTGGGCCAGACTTAATGACAAGGAAGGCTACGTACCACGCAACTTGTTAGGGGTAGGATATCTGTATAGGCATATTTATGTTTAGACATCACTGTTGTGCATTACATTTTTTTTTTACAATTTAAGTCAAAAAGTGAGAAAAATCAAACTCTGTAAATCTGTAATCTGTTGTCATTGTAGCTGTACCCAAGGATCAAACCCAGGCAACGTTCCCTGGCATAGGTGGCCAGAAGAGACAGCGCAAGCTCCTATAACAGCACTTGGCATGAAGCTGCGGGATGGCGCTCTGCCCTGTCTTTGCCGTCACCACAACACAGAGCCCACAGGGGTGGCAAGATGATGGAGTACGTCTGGTGTCGGACAAGATGAATTCACTCAACAATGGGGAATTCAATGGTCTTCTGTTTGCATCCCAGATTTTATTCGTCACTATGTGTTGTTTTTGCAGTGTCCCTCTTACCCATATCTCTGTTGAGGAACATGTTAGCTTTTTTATCCTCATCCACAGTGCAAACCTCCTGAGTATATGTGCGTGTGTGAGTGTTTCAGTGTGGGATGTGACTGTCAGAATGGGACGTGGATGTGATAACAAGAGGTGGTGACAGAGAATGCAGTCTTGGATTCCAGTGTTTTGTGCTCTGTGGTTTTTATCAGGCAAAAGGGAAACCGAAGGGACTGATGTTTCATTTCCCACGGTTAGGAAGTTGCTGATTCAGGGAAAAGGAAAGAAAGGTGCTGGAAAGTGTTTAGAAGAAGCCTTGAGGCTGGTCAATCTACTGATGGATAATAAGGAAGTGGCCTGGTCTGGAAACATGTATTTGTTTATGTTTGGAGGATTACGTGGCTTGAGGAGGTGAAATTGTGTAGTCACCTATGATGAACTGAGTTTTAAAAGGATGCAGAAAACTGATGCCATAAAAACTAATGCATTGGCTGTTTTCCATCAAACAGGGATATTGACAATATATCACAAATATTCCTATGCTTAATTTAAGTCAGGCTTTATTTATTTTTTATGCTACATGATATTTTCCCTCTTTAAGGGATGTTTATTAAATGACAAAATAATGAAAATAATTGATATAGACTTATATGGCTGTCAAAACCGGCAGGATCTGCCTAGTGTTTGTGCTGCCATACAAGAGCCATTTATGCAACATGTCATGTATATGTGCACAATAAAATTTCCACATTGGGACAAAGTCACATGTTGTATTGACTGGATTTTTCACATTCTGTGTTCTGTACAAGAATATGCTATGCACTGCACAGATAAAAAAAAAATAACATTGACAAATATTAATAAATACGTACTGATGCCTTGTTGTGAAGTTCGTTACATGAAAATCCTTAAGAGTTTTAATGTGTGTACTGTATTGCTTACCTTTTATTTTATTTATACAAGTTTTATTTTGCTTAATTTTAGCTTGAAAATAAATGCGTACAACCTTCAAAGTAGAAAAAACAAATAGCAAGCTGTTAGCAAGTAGCTGTGTAGGTTCACAAAAATGTCCATATGGTATTTAATATTTTAGCCTGTCTTGTATCTATATGTTTCTCACTTTCAGGATATCATTGCGCACTTTGTCTCATGAATGAGCAACTTGCCCTAGTTTAACCTAAAGTTACATTACGTAATTTTGCAATCTGTCATGTATTATCTAACGGTCTTGGTTCATTGGTGCTTGGTTATTGTCGTTAAATGAACTTTGAACTTCCAGGCAATACACGAAAAGAATCATATAGCCCAACACCGCAAAGAAATAGGTGAGTAGACTATGAAACGGCTTGTCTGAGGTAACTTAAAGTTACTTAAAACGCGGGAAACCTATCAAAAAGTTGCAATTGTCTTTTGCGCTTGCGTAGTGCATTACCCACCGTGACCGGATACTGTTTTCCACATTTCCTTTCCAACTCTATATATTTCAGATTTTATTTAGAAAAATGTCAAAGCAAAATGGATTTCATGTCGTCACCCCACTTATCGAAAGCACTGGCATGTCGAAGCGGATCGGGACCGTGTATCTGAAGATGGAGAGCTCACAACCCACCGGTTCCTTCAAAATCCGTGGAATAGGATACATGTGTCAAAATGTGAGGAAAAATATGGCTGCGTTTCTTAAAATGAACGAAGTACCATAACTATCGTTGACTAAACATACAATAGCTCCTAAATCTTGTAACGCATTAAGTTGCATTTCAGAATTACCATGGATTATACTGTATCAATTATTAAAATCAAGTTTTTACAATGCAAACTTTTAACTCCAAACCCGTAGTATATTGTGGGTTTGCACTGCCATCTAGCGCTCATTAAAGGAACGATTACATATTACAGTTCACATTCAAATATATTTGTATTCCTAAGGTTGCAAGTTCAAAGGAGTCAAAAGGTGTCATTTGTTCTTCAGGTGAGTGAAATGGTAAACATTTGATTGTATTTCCATTTGTTTAAGGCTCTTTTGACCCTGGGGCCCTTTAGACAAATCTAAAATGCAATTTTCACACTCCCACTAGTTTAGCATGGACCAATCAAATTATTAATTGTGTTTAACAGCATTCTGGGATTAAACCTTTTTTTGTGTATAGGTGGTAATGCTGGTATGGCCACAGCATATGCAGCAAGAAAACTCAACCTGCCAGCCACCATTGTTTTGCCCTCGTCGACTCCCCAACTGGTATCTCAGAAACTTAAGGACCAAGGTGCTACGGTCAAAGTTGTGGGAAAGGCAAGAGAAAAGTACCACCACAGTTATCCTAAATGCCTTTAATCTAGACATGATGCAGTTATGTTATCCTATCCGGGCCTATATACATATACATGATATCTTTATCTGATATTGTAGGTATGGGATGATGCAAATGCCGAGGCCCTACGTTTGGCTGAAAGTGAAGGTCTTACTGTAATACACCCGTTCAACCATCCTCTAGTCTGGTGAGTTTGTAGATATAGCACCTTAAAACTGTACCACCTTAAATTTCTTTCGTGGTTTTGAGCTTCACAAGAAATGAAAAGTTGTTCAAATCTTTCAGGAAAGGTCATTCCAGTATTGTGCATGAACTCAAAGCCTCATTGCCATCCAAACCTGGAGCTATAGTAGTGTCTGTAGGAGGTGGAGGTCTGTTTTCTGGGATAATGGAAGGTCTGGATGAGGTGGGCTGGGGAGATGTGCCTGTCCTGTGTATGGAGACAGTGGGTGCCGATTGTCTCAATGTTGCTTGGAAAGCCAGAGATCTGGTTACACTGCCTGATATTACAAGGTACGAATTAAGAAATCGTCTTGAATCCATGAACATTTGGCACTAAATGTTTGAATGTTTCTGCATATCTCCGCTTGCTAGTGAAGCAACGTGTTTGGGAGCAAAAACGGCATGCCAGCAAGCGTTTGAGTACAGCAAACGGCCCAATGTTATTTCAGAGGTGGTGACAGATCTACAGGCCCTGGAGTCAGTGGAACTGTTCCTGGGTAAGTTCATCACTGTGATTAAGGCCATCAAACAGCTCAATAACAACAAAGCTTGTTTTGCAGTTGATCACTGTGTGTACTGTATTCAGATGAGGAGCGTGTGTTGGTGGAGTTGGCCTGCGGAGCGTCATTGGCTGCAGTGTACAGCGGTGTCATCCAGAGGCTACAGGAAGAGGGACGCCTTCCTAAACCGCTCGACTCGCTGGTAATGATCGTGTGTGGGGGTGGCAGCGTGAACCTGGCTCAGCTGCAGCATCTACAGGCAGTCATACGGAAATGACCACATCTGAGATAAATGGTCAAAGCATCTGCTTTGAGTTGAGCTGACATGTTGTGTTACGTAACTCAAAAGATAAAATGGATAATCTACTGTATTTAAAACCGCTGGGAGCAAAATGTCTATCAGACAAGTCTGTTTTGAGCAAACATCCAGAACTAGACACAATCTTAAGATCTTCTGTAACACCTTGTTTTAGTGAAATGTTGTAATAAAATCTTTTAGAATGTAAAGAATCTAAATCTCAGAATCTTGTCACTTACACCCTGTAGCCAGCAAGTGGTGCTAATGTCTGTTGTTTTAATATTTGTGTCTTAGTGTTCATACTACAATAAGTAAACAAGAAAGTATGACCAATGTTTTTAGGACAGTTGTAACTTTAAAATACAATTTTTAACTGCAAGGAAAAATTAACTGTAATCTGGTCATTATCACAACATAAATCAAATCATAAGGACTTGAATCAACTGTATATATATTGCATGATAATTATGTGGCTGCATAATAAAAAATATTAATTTAAAATCATACATTTTATTATCTAAGACAGAGACATTAAACTATTACTTGTGTGTAAAAGTGAAAGTAACATGCAGAAAATCCATTTCTCATGTTCGCTCGAGAACTTTCTTGTGCACATGCAAAGTCTTCAGATTAATGAAACTCATTTTAGCCACAGAATTAAAATAAATAAATAAGACGATTGTGACTTATCTCATTATTCAAACTTTTTCTTGCCATTCTAAGCTTATATCTTATCTTTATATTTCAACTTTGAGTTGTGAAAAAAGTCTAAATTGCAAGAATTAAAAAAAAAATAGTGGCGGAAACAATTCTCACAAGTCTAACAATGTTTTCTGGCAACTGCGCGTTCATATCTCATACTTCTGAGAAAAGTGGAATTGCGAGACTTGCAACTCTGTGAAAATGTCTGATTAATTGTGAGATACAAACTCAGAATTGTTAAAAAAGTCTACATTTTGCAATGTTGTGCAAGTTACTTCCAAACTGTAATACATTATAGATGACTTGTTACTGTTATTTAAAAGTAATTTGTTACCTTAAAATATTACTATCTCAGAATGGTAATGCATTATATTACTCCTGTATTACTTTTGAGTTATTTTCACCAAAATAACTACAGAAGTAGATCTTAACATTCTAAAATTACAAAATGTACTAGAGCCCTGCACGGCCTCAAATTTAGGCCCTAGCCCGGCCCATGTCTGACAGCTTATCAGAATTACCAGCCCGAGTCCGACCAGAGCCCATCTTTTTTCCCCTTTCTGCCAAAACGACTCATGTTTCAGCTATTAAAATAGGTCAGTTTTGTATGTAATGGCAAAGTGTTTATATTTTGTTTAGTTTTTTTATTAAGTTCATTTAGAAAAACGTTTGGAGCATTTTTTTTTTTTTTTTTTTTTTTTTTTTTAAAGTAACGACCAAGCGGCCAGCGGCAAACCGGCAGGCTGATCATAGCTTATGTTTGATCAATTTAGCCTTCTCAAATCATCACGACTTGCCTAAAATAAAATCTATAGATAGGCCTATACTAAAACAGTTCAAGCATATAACAATGTTTAAACGTTAAACCTAGATAAATGTGCGCTGCATCCAATAGTTTGTGCTGAGAGTGGAAGCTAAAGTGCAGGACATGGAGGCACCAGCACAATCAATTGCAATTTTTTTCAATGGAAACAACTTACGCCGTAATTTTTGCTCATAGAGGATTTGCCATCTCCTCATTAGATTCGCCTTTAGAGAGAAGTGCATCTTCACGGATAATGATTATATTAGAGTTTTTGTTTTTGTTCTTATTTCGTTAAGTATTAATTTAAAGCTTTCTATAGATATATTTATCATGTCTGTGATGCATTTATTCGCTTTCTTTCGGTTAATTCGGACACATTCATGGTAATTACGTTTGCTGGGGCTTTACGGCAAGCTTTATTGCGTGTTTTTGAACACAGAACTCTTCAGATGTGCTGAAGACTCACTGCTGCTGCGGGACACTAAACACGTCGAGCCGCTCTTCACGGTCTTGTGTTGTTTCCACCAGCACTGCAATTTTTTCATCACTAATTGATGGATGTCTAAATTATAAAATAAGGAGAAGCCTAAAACAGGCCCGAGACCCAGCCCGCATCTGAACTATGACGTGAATATTGTCCCGAAGCCCAGTCCTTGGGACGTAAAGAAGTCGGAGCCCGACTTTAAATTAAATATTTAAAAAAATACATTTGTAGCCAAAAGTGTGTTGTTACTTGTACCAAGTAAAATATTAGTGAAAATAAAAGTAATCCGTTACTGTAATGTATTACTTTTGTAACGTGTTACTCCCAACACTGAAACTGTGAGATATAAACTCGCAATTGTGAGATTTGTTTATCTTTTTAATTTATTTATGCAAACAAGCTTGTCATAATTCTCTGGCAAGTTTTGAGTTGAGTCTCAATTCTGAGAAAAAAAGCAGAATTGCAAGACGTAAACTAACAACTATGAGAAAAAAGTCTGAATTGTGAGATAAAGTCAGAATTGCGACAAAAAGTTCTATTTGTGAGATAAAAAGGCACAATTACCATTTATTTTTATTTTGTGACAGAAATAAGCTTCCATATCAGATTTTGGGGCTAACAGAAAATTGCACGTGTAACAGTAGAATGTGAACCGCCAGCTGTACCTCAGGAGCTGTAAATGGACTTCATGATCCATGTTAATAGTGATGAAATTACCAAGTACTTTGTCATGTGATTGGAAAAAGGCAGGTAATTGTATTAGAACAAAGACTGTGATTGTAGTAGCTACACTAAATGCTTTATGGTGCACTGGGAATGCTGGGCTGCATTCAAGATACTTTACTGTGGTTAAGATATTGTTCTGTTTCTGACATGAGCAACGCTCTTCTTGCATTGATTGATGATTGTTTGAAATGACTGCTATATGAGAATGTTTATCTAGTTCTACATTATTGAATAGCTTGAATAAGAGAACCTTTTTGGGAACCAGCTCTTTGTGGGTATATACGTTTCTGCCAAGATTAAACAGCCGTAAACGGCTTTGCGATGAGAGCGTTTAAGCTTCTCACAGTTCTCAGTCTTAAGGGTTAAATGCAGATCAAAGCTTTGAGATTGATTTTGAGTCCCACAGAGGGCCCATGATCTACTCTACTTCTGGCTCCTTTCATCTGTATTCTTAAGGTTGATTTCAGTTTGAAACAAACACAAAAGCAGTAGCTTGTTCTTAAATACACACGGCAATGATATACTGCAGAGGAAGTTAATGCTTGAAGTTTGATGTCTTAGTAATGATTTGTTGTGCTCTCCGTGAGGAGTTAAATAAATGAATACCATTCTAAACCCATACGATTTTATTTCTTTTGTGGAACCCAAAGCAGAAAATCCTGGCTGCTCTTTTCCATACAATGAAAGCAAATGATGAGACTGTCACGGCCTAAAAATTCACTGGTTAAGATGATGCATATAAACCCAGGTTTGATGTCAGATGCCATTTTTTACTGCATATCTCATTGTTAATGGCAAACTTGGTGTAACCTGTTTTGATCTAACTTATTTCAATGTGAACAGGCAAAGTTTTTTGAGCAAATAACGCTTGCATTTTTTTGGGGGGGGGGGTTCTGTTCTTAACATAATGGCTTCAGAAGACATAGAATATAGTGCACAACATTTATAGATTACTTTTAGATTCAATAAAAGTATATAAAAGTAATCCATACATGTTGTGCACTAACCTCAGAGCAGAGGCAGTCTGGACATTCACCATTGCCATCACAGGAATAAATTACATTTTAAAACACATTACAACAGAAAACAGTTATATTTTACAATATATTTTTACTGTATTGTTTTGGCGAGTAAAGTACACCCTTTATGACCATATGAGATTTCTTTAAAACACACTGATACAAAATGTCTCAGTATAATTTGTTGCAATTTACAGGGATTTGTATCATTATGCTCAGAATCAGTAATTACAGTGTTAGTTTAAGGGTCAAACAGGTGTTATATAGATCAATCATGTAATCCAGACAGAAATTGGATTGAATCCTTCTGGTTTAAGCAGTCTGAAAGAGCAGTTTGTTTTTGAGCTGCTTACAGAGAGCATAGACTTGTTCCCATTAGTTTCTGTGCTACTAACGACCTGGGCTGCTTAAATATTTACACACCTCTAATGCTCTCGGCCTAGTCCTTAGAAGTGCTGCCCTCTCTATACATTAAACAGACTGTCCTTCCAACCATGACGACTCTAGTCTGGCGTACTGACTCTGAGCTGAAGTGAAAGGAACTGCTTTGGCTTCTGAAAAGACATTTACTGACTGCCAAAACAATGAGGCACGTTGAAAGCCAAGTTACATGTCCTTAGCGAGTTTTTAGGACTAAAGATCTGTTGCCAAAATAGCTGAAGGAGAGATAGTGATTATGTACATTTGTAGCAGGGAGTGGAGACAGAAACAGACACTTTTGTTTAAATAAAAATAGATATAAAAGTTGTGGAAAGTTTGCATAGAGAAGTGAGAACTGAAGATTGCTGTGTTCTTATTCTGGTTGTCATAGTCAAAACATCATGATGACAATCTTGTCTTCTGTCTGCCGTTTGTATTACCACAGCATCATAATCAATGAACCGATCTTTTTAATGTCTTGCCAGACTGCCAGTCTATTGACATTGTTTATGATATCCACTTCGGACATTGCAGTGCTCATGATAACTTTCGTTTACTCTGGAATAATTAAATCTACTTCACCAGCTAATTACTCTTTAACAGCGATGCTATAGCCACCGCAAAAATGGAAGTTCAAAGGCAAAATTCTGAAGTTGGTTGCACACTTGTTTCTCTGACGCATATGGTCTATAGACTTTGCTAAACACGCTAACTGAGTTAATAATATTTCTATGAAATATGAGATATTCTAATGAAACTTACAAGATAATACTCATTATCATTACAATATTTGCCCACAAACATTTATGCAACATAACAATATATACACATTGTATTATATCAGTCACAAGGACATATTAATAATAATAACATTAAGACAATACTATAATTAAAAATAATAATCAAGCATTGACTCTCATGTTTAGAAAGGAACTCTGGTGAGTCCTATTTTTTTTTTTACTAACAAATTAGAGCAGGCAGTATTTCTGCTATTGTACTGTAGTTTTTGGGAATTAAAATTTGATCATGGGTTAGTGTTGCCCCATGGCCCAATCTCCATCACCAGCTGCCGCCATGTCTGTAATTCCACCAGACCCACCATGTACAATCATTCCCATAATCCTCTGTAAGTCTGTCTGTGGCCTGCTTTTGCCTAAATAAATCCTATGGATCTCTTCCCTCAGGTGCTTTTAAGTGCAATGAGTGGTACATTGAGCCTCACGTGAAAATGAATATTCTAAAATTGTATTGTTTTATGTGTTATGACATTTACACAATGACTCATAGCACACAATGCTTCTGATCATTGCATTAGAATTTACATCATATTGTATAAATATTTGTTTTGTTTTGTATGATTTTTCTAGAATGTATATGTTTTGATACAAAACTGTAATGAAAGGAGGAAGAAAGAAAGAAAGAAATTGGAGTGACGTATTCATCCAGCCCTATGTAATAATGCAAATTGGTCTAAAATGTAAGATTTGCTTGCTAATTAGTGTTCATTATGTTATTGGTCACATAATTGTGTGTTGTTGTTGTGAATTAATTTCGTGTTTTTCTACTCAAATCAACCACTGAGAGGACTTCCGGGTGTTCATATTAGAACAGAAATGATCATAGTAATTCAATGTTACAGAATGGAAAATAATTTATGATTTGAGTAAGTTACTCATCGGTCTTTTAATCTTTTATTTTACAATAAAAAATAAATAAATAATAATAATATTTTTTTTACAGCATGTCTATTTTTTATCTATCTATGGGAATTGCATGTCAATAAATATTTTTTCATTGTGGTTTAAATGTCCAAACAGCTTTCGCTCATCCTCGTTTTGTAACTACATTTCCCATATAAACATGCGCCCCATCGTTTGCGCATGCGCATTGACGTCAAGCCCCCAGCCTAAAAGGGATGACGTCACCTGCCTGTCGGATCGTGCTGTATTGTTGCACGGAGGAATGAGAGCGCACGAGCCCAGAGCGTTCGCGGGGAGGATGGTACTGTTTACAAGGTAACTTCTCAATCTCAGACCTCGAACTGACAGCTACACGACACGTCCAGAAAAACTAATTGTATAAATACAGCCGACTTTGTACTTGTTTTGAAGTGATTTGGCTTTAAAGGGTGGGACATACAGATGCATGCAAAATCAGCGGTTCAATGGGCGAATGATTCTCGTCTAATTTATAAAACAAACGAAACGCGTTTATTTTCTTTTTCGATACGTTTGTTTGTATCGAAACCCTGTCTGTTTGTGATTACTTCGTCACTTTTATCTAGTTCACTTTAGAAACTACACTTCATAGTGTTTTTTTTAGTCTACTTTCCAACTCATGACAGTTTGATACAATGTTGTCCTTTAAAACTCATTTAACGTTACAAGCTAGATTTACTTCAGTTTAATTCAGACGGCAGTTGTCACTGTTTTACCCAGATGTTTTGCTACAGTTCATGAAGGACAAAGGGAAGTTAATGAGTAACCTAATGAAGATCTACTTTTCATGCACGGCAGTAGAAATGCTTATTGAAAATAATCCCTGTTTCTTTTGATGCGAGTTGTGTTTTCATAATGAAATGTTTTACGAAGTGAAATCTAAAATATCAGGAGCAAGATGGTGTTTATTCACAACAGAAGTATACACTACGTTTAGAGCAATGGAGCGCAGTGATTGTTAGTAACTTGTGGTCTTGATGGAGTATGCATTGGTTGTAGTTTTTCTCCTGGGTTGATACTGTGGTTGTTGAGGACAAAACTGAGGCCGTATTCAAGACCTTGTGCATTTCTATGGCATTTGGACTTATAGATTTGATTTAATCTAATAATATGTTTGTGTTCTCCTAAAAAAACAGTCAATGTTCACATTTAGTAGATGCATCTAAACTTTGTCTTTCTTTTTTTGGAAAAAGGAGCAAAATATTACTATTCAAGTTTTTGTCCAGTAAAAGGAATTGGTTACCAAAAAAATGGAAATTTGCTGAAAATGTATTCAACATCGGTCCATTCAAGATGTAGATGAATTTCTTCATTTGAACAAATTTGGTTCGCTCACAAGTAGATCCTCTACAGTAAATGGGTGCCGTCAGAAAAACTGATAAAAACATCACAATAATCCACTCAATTTCAGTCCATCAGTTATTGTCTTTTGAAGCAAAAAGCTGTGAGTTTGTAAGAAACAAATCCATTATTAAGGTGTTTTAACTTGTCCTTCTACTTCTGGCTAAAATATTCTCATACTGATGGCACCCATTCACTGAAGAGGGTCCATTGGTGAGCAAGTGATGTAATGCTACATCTGTTCCAATTAAGAAACAAATGTATCTACATCTTGGAAGACCTGAGGCGAGTTAACTTTCAGCTAAATTTAATTTCTGGGTTAACTATTCCTTTAAATCTTCTCCCAGATTCTAACTTACTTCATTCAAAAGGAAATATGTCAATTTGGCAAGAAAGACTGCTTGTCAAGCAATTTCATGGGGTTGTTTACTTGCAATACCACAAAAATCATAGACTGATACTGAAGCTGTGTGGGGTCTTTTCCCTGATGGTTTGGATGATTGAAATAATCCTCCTGGGATTTGTGTGATTTTTATATTTTCTCCTTTGTCATTAATTTCACTCAAAGGAGAACAATTATGCATTTGGTAATGGCACGCAATCCACCTCACCATTTTAAGTTATCGCAATAACAACAAGTAGTTATAGCATTCTATGATCAAGCTCACAAGCACAGACTTGCAGTGACAGTCTAAGAATTTAAGCAAAGAAGTGTCTCTGATCTGACCGAAATTGCTGCTCGCTCATGGATGTAAGGTAGGTTCGTTCGCATCGAAAATCATTGTCACATTCCTTTAAATCCTCGACTACTCATCCGGGGCTGTTTGACCGTATTAATTTGTTGCACCATGCAGTGTTCAACGTCTCTCGTTTAGTCACACCTCTAGTGCTTAACATGCTGGGCAACAAGCCAAATCCCTCCAGCATGGCCCAGAATCGCATGCCTGCAGTCCCAGCCCTTTTTTTTTGGGAGAGGGTTGATAGTTTATGTGAAGGTGTGTGTGTGTGTGCGCGTGTGTCGGGTACAGCAACGAGAGTTTGTTTTGCCTAATTGGGGAGGCTGGTAGAGATGCTGACATTAGACGTGTGGGAGAAGTCTTTAATTACCGAGGTGGGGTCACATTGACACATCTGCAGTATCTCAGTGCTAGAGAATGCCAAAGTAGCGCTAAGACTTGATACCGGAACTTCTTTCAGAGTGCAACCGATACCAGACGCAGGACTCCACCCTCTCATGGGCTCTGCCTTTGAGCTAATCTGGTTATGTGTTTTTTAGGTTTCAATGGGTGTTTATGTGTAGTTTCTGTGTCTCCCGAGCGCATAATCTATGATGAAATATGTTGTAAATAGAAAGACACGTAATATGTCTGCTTTTGTGAGGTTTGGAGCTGTTTTAGTTTTGCTGTGTGTACAGAATTGAAAGTAAGATAAGGATGAGTCAGTTTGGATATTCTGGTCTGATTGTCACATGCTCTTGTTGCTTTGATAAGATGGAGACAGTGATCTTGTTTCAAGTTTGACGACAACACCCGAAGCCCATGACAGCCCCTCTGTTGTATCCATGGCAACAGAGATGTCTTTAAAGCACTGGGAAGGATGTCTCTAGTTTGTCTAAAGTGCTATGCTGTACACCTGTTATTGTTTTTTATTTTTTTCAGTTTGATATTCTGTTTCTACCCTAGGTAACTTTACTTTTGTTTTTAAACAACTGTTTGCATTGTGATATTTTCATATTTTCAATTAAGCACTATTTCCCCTAAATTTCATTACATTTAATGCAAAAAATCTTTCTCATTACTATAATAGAATAAAAAAAATAAGTAATTTAATATAATATCCATGACCAATAATCCATGATGGCTTTTAATAACATTATTCAAATGACAATTTATACAATATTCAAATTTTTCGATTTCAATATTTTTTTTTGTAAAACAATATAATAGTGGAGAGGGAAAATATTGTATTTTAAAATATATAATTATAAAATATAATTATATAAAATTATAAAAAATAATTATACAAAATTATTATATAATATTTTATTATAAAAACAATATATTCTAAAATATTATATTAGAATATTATTGCATTATGCTGTATAAATCACAAATGATTATATTAAATGAAATCTGATATAATCAGTGGTGAGTCTCTCCTGAATTTTAGAATTTCTGTCAATTTATATTGAAAGATTTTATGATTTTACGATTAGTACTGTTGTTGTTACTTTTTGTATAGTGATTTGTTTCTCAAGCAAATGTTATATTATTGTAAATGATGTCTTGAAATGATACTGTTAATGTTGCCATGAATATAGCCATTGTTGCTGATATAGTATTAGAACATAAATAAATGAATAAACTAAAATTTATTTATACAGCATAATGCAATGGTGATATATTAATTAATATTTTTTTTTACATATTATTTAATTATCATATTCGAATTTAATATTATCCATAGTTTTTTATATTCTATATGATAATTTATACATTACAATTACAATGTTGGTATCTATTTAATAATTTATAAGAAAAATGGCTTAATAGTCATAAAATGAATTGAAATACAATATTTATTTTCTTTTGATTTAGTGGTTAAATATGAGCCTTATTTTCATTTCACTCATTTCAGTTTCATTATGAGCAAACTTGATATATTGACATTGTAAAGACACCCTCTGTTTGTTTTCCTTTCCATCCGTTTTATAAGGGGTGTCTTGATTGTTGTTTAGTGTCAGCCTCTTCTTCATCAGGTGGTGTTTGACTTGTACTGCACTGCACAAGCCTGCAGAAGTAGTCGAGTGTGTGTGTGTGTGGATGTGCCTCAGGGTTTGTGTGACTTGGATAAAGGAGGTGTTCTGGGAGGCCTATCCCAGCTCTGTCCAGTGTAGTGGAACAAAAGCCCTGTGTAGCTGTTTAAAATGCCATTCTCTCCTGGATAAAACTCAGACAATGCTCTGATCTCATGTTATTCATGTTGCAGTCTTGCTTGGCACCCCAGTGCTCCAACAAGCATTGGTAGGGGGCTCTCAAGATCTGCAGGGGACACGCATACCATTGAACCAATCTGTCCTTTTTACCGGTTCCGGTAGTATCAAGCATTGTCACGGCCCATGGCATCCTGTTGCAATCTACAACTGACGCAAGAGCTAACATTCCTTAATGGAGACCAACTAAATGTCTGCCTTTGACAGTCCAGTTTGACTGGTATTCATGAAGGTTCCTTGCTGTAAGTATTCCCAGATACAGTATGTAGACTTTGAACTTGACGGAGGGTGGAATGGTGCCAGTTTAGATTAACAAAATCCAAAGCATTTCCAAATTAGGCAAAAATGGCAAGGGCCAATATAATATTTACACAGGAAAGGTGTAGAACAAATACGTTTTCAGAGTATGTACAAGTGCATCTCAATAAATTAGAATGTCGTGGAAAAGTTCATTTATTTCAATAATTCAACTTAAATTGTGAAACTCGTGTATTAAATAAATTCAATACACACAGACTGAAGTAGTTTAAGTCTTTGATTCTTTTAATTGTGATGATTTTGGCTCTCATTTAACAAGAACCCACCAATTCACTCTCAACAAATTAGAATATGGTGACATGCCAATCAGCTAATCAACTCAAAACACCTGCAAAGGTTTCCAAGCCTTCAAAATGGTCTCTCAGTTTGGTTCACTATGCTACACAATCATGGGGAAGACTGTTGATCTGACAGTTGTCCAGAAGACAATCATTGACACCCTTCACAAGGAGGGTAAGCCACAAACTAGTGATGGCGAAGTGAAGCGTTCTGAACCAGTGAAGCTTTAAACCCAATTGTATCGGGAAAAGGTTTATTACTCGAAGCTTTTTAAAACGGTTCACGATGTGGCCATCTAGTGGTCTTAAAAATGAACCACACCTATCAAAGTGCTGTAATTCATTACAGCTGCTGGTTTCACATCTGGTTCTACTACCGATTCCTTGTTTTAATTTATTGTGTAAAAATAATGGCCATTGTCAAAGTCATTCATTTGTGTCGGTGTACTGCCACAAAAATAATTCAAATAAATCAAACATAAACTCATGAATTAAATCTGGGATCTGTCAATGTTAACTCTGCTTCCGTCCTTTGTTATTTAATGGGCAAAGTTAATTTGTCCATAATATAGAAATTAGGATAAAAAGAAAACAATGCTAACACATTATAATATAAAGGAAACGGCGCTGAGGTTTGCTTCGTTTGAAGCAGATACTGAAGCAGTCACGTGGTTTCCAGGTGAATAAAGCTTCGGACGTCATAGATTACGTGCTTTTGGCAAAACAAATCAAGCTCCGATACAGTGCTTCGATTGAGATGTTTCGGTTTTTTGAAACAAGCTTCGAGCCTCTGTGTCAAACGTCATATCACTAGCACAAACATTCATTGCCAAAGAAGCTGGCTGTTCAC
Source organism: Gymnocypris eckloni scoliostomus (assembly GCA_027564155.1). Taxonomy (NCBI): domain Eukaryota; kingdom Metazoa; phylum Chordata; class Actinopteri; order Cypriniformes; family Cyprinidae; genus Gymnocypris; species Gymnocypris eckloni. The sequence goes on from CM050428.1 coordinate 21,175,973, forward strand.
AGAGTGCTGTATCCAAGCATGTTAACAGAAAGTTGAGTGGAAGGAAAAAGTGTGGTAGAAAAAGATTCACAACCAACCGAGAGAACCGCAGCCTTATGAGGATTGTCAAGCAAAACAAATTCAAGAAATTGGGTGAACTTCACAAGAAATGGACTGAGGCTGGGGTCAAGGCATCAAGAACCACCACACACAGACGTGTCAAGGAATTTGGCTACAGTTGTCATCAGAGGCGTCTTACCTGGGCTAAGGAGAAGAAGAACTGGACTGTTGCCCAGTGGTCCAACGTCCTCTTTTCAGATGAGAGCAAGTTTTGTATTTCATTTGGAAACCAATGTCCTAGAATATGGAGGAAGGGTGGAGAAGCTCATAGCCCAAGTTGCTTGAAGTCCAGTGTTAAGTTTCCACAGTCTGTGATGATTTGGGGTGCAATGTCATCTGGTGTTGGTCCATTGAGTTTTTTTGAAAACCAACGTCACTGCACCCGTTTACCAATACATTTTTGAGCACTTCAGGCTTGCTTCTGCTGACCAGCTTTTTAAAGATGCTGATTTCATTTTCCAGCAGGATTTGGCACCTGCCCACACTGCCAAAAGCACCAAAAGTTGGTTAAATGACCATGGTGTTGGTGTGCTTGACTGGCCAGCAAACTCACCAGACCTGAACCCCATAGAGAATAGAGAATCAATGGGGTATTGTCAAGAGGAAAATGAGAAACAAGAGACAAAAAAATGCAGATGAGCTGAAGGCCACTGTCAAAGAGAACTGGGCTCCCATACCACCTCAGCAGTGCCACAAACCGATCACCTCCATGCCACGCCAAATTGAGGCAGTAATTAAAGCAAGCCTCTACCAAGTATTGAGTACATACACAGTAAATTAACATACTTTTTTTTTGGTCTTATGACGTATTCTAATTTGTTGAGATGGTGAATTGGTGGGTTTTTGTTAAATGTGAGCCAAAATCATCGTGATAATCCCCATCCACTTGATTGGCTCTATGGCTCTCTCTACTCTCCACCTGTAGCTGGTGTGTGGTGAGCGCACTGGCGCCGTTGTCCTCTGGCAGCCGTCGCATCATCCAAGTGGATGCTGCACACTGGTGGTGGTTGAGGAGAGACCCCCCACATGATTGTAAAAGGCTTTGGGTGTACAACAATACACAAAGCGCTATATAAATGCATCATTAATTCATTCACAATTAAAAGAACCAAAGACTTAAACTACTTCAGTCTGTGTGCATTTAATTTATTTAATACACAAGTTTTTGTGTTGAATTACTTAAATGAACTTTTTCACAACGTTCTAATTTATTGAGATGCACCTCTAGTATTCATAGTTATATTTTAAATTTATATAATTCAACCATGAAACCAGTCATTTTGCTTTTGTAAAAAAATTGTCATTCAATACTGAATTATTATCCTAAGCCAGGGGTTTTCAAGCTTTCTGATGCCAAAAACCCTTTAGAGACCCATTGCATAAAGACCCATTGATGCTTTTTATTTTATTTTATCCTCTTGTTTTGATTGTTAGGATAGCTGATATATTTTATTTTCTGTGGGAGCAGCTAAAAGTAAGTGAGGTATTTAAATGTTTCACTTTTTTGATCCATTGTTAGGACAGCCAAGATATTTTATTTTATGTCTGTACTATTTTTATCCGGTTAGAAAACCCCTGTCCTTTAGCCTCAGTGACACATGGGGAAGCGTGATGTAGTTATGAAGCGGGTTTTAAGTAATGGATTCAGCAGATGGAGAAGGTGGCGGTCTACAGCGATTGTCCTTTGCATCCACATCAGAGGCTCGAGTAGTTTACCGAAGCAGCAGAAACGGTGTAGCCTTGAACTCCACTTGCACCAGGAAGACAGGCTGACAATTAATACGCTTGTGGATTGAAACAAAGATGTTTTGGAGGTCATTGTATTCAAGGGAGCTAGGTAGCTTTGCAGAAGGGAATGCCTACGACTTGCCAGCATTAACTAAACATTTCAGTGGGCCATGAAATGTGTGCAAATGTGGGTTTAACTTAAGTGGAGATACAAGTTCTCAACAAGACCACTGAGGCTGAAAATGCAATCAAGTCTGAAAGTCTCTAATTGGCTCTGGGTTGGTGCCGGCACATGCGGTAGGGCGTTTCCAAACAGTAGCCAGTGGCAGGGGGAATTTTATTGCCCTTTTTGTTACCAGGGTGAACCAGTATGCTGCTTCGGGTTTGGCAATGACTAGAAGCCCTTCGGGGCGCACATTAGTGCAATAATGGTGGGGAAAACTGACTACATTTGTCCTGCGGCGTGGAAGAAAGGCCACAGAGCTCTCAGCTTCATCCCCTCGACTACGGACAGAAGCAAGACTGTTTGTGACGCACCATTCTTGCCAGAACTGTTTTTGAAAAAATGAACTATTTATTCACTTTCTGCCGTATTTAATGAGGCCGATAATGGTTGCAGGGGAATGCTGGCTCATGTATCTAACTTTAATTATTTCCAGGTTAGCTACCACTAGCTGTCAGACTTGATGGTTAGATAGTGCTTGTCAACACTGACTGTCATATACAGCTATATGTTTAAATAAATCACAGGTTGTTTCTAAAAGGCGAGGTTCTGAGTTGTCACACCTTGAATTCATCCGCCTGTGTGTGACACACCTATAATTAAAAAAATGTTTCCTTCATGAACCAAAACATTGACTATATTGTCCATAAAACATTAGACATTTGACTTGTAGGAAAAAAGGTGGGAATTATTTGAATGTAAGACTGATTGCTTTGGATTAGAGTTGGATCGAATCATATAAAGAGGACAGCCGGACAGGACAGTTCACCGGTTTGGACTGGCTGCTGCATTTTCAAGAGCTTTCTGGCAAGTTTTTCTATTAGAATTTGACTTTGTCTGTTTGGACAGTGATTTTGTGCTTGTTTCTATTTTGAGGAAACAGGATATCTCTTCTTTTATACCCGTACAATTTTTTTTTTTCTGTGTAATGAGTGGGTGTGTGTTGATATGACTCTTGTGTAAATGAGATGAGTGATTTCTTCTGGCCTTTTGTAACCTTTATAGTTTTCCAATTCTGATTCATTCAAGTTTTTATCCATTCCATCATAAGAGGTTTTTGGCCAAAGGGAATGGTGATATTTCTTCACTTTGTTCCATTATTTTGAAAGGAGCGGGGAGGTTGTTCTGGGATAATCTGGGGGAATGTCAGTGGTGGAATAACCCTCTAATGTGTGGTCATGCTGTAAACACTTTCCCATGGGTCATGATGCACACCCTGTCATCATGCACACCCATTTCCCACACCCGTCTCTATACCTGACAGTCTGTATGTGTATGTAACATGTGGCTGTATGTTTTCTCTGAACATTTACTCAAGACACACCTTACACTTGAAGAATCAGATCAAGTGTGTGTTTGAATCTGATCAAATGCTTTGCATTTTGCCCTGCACTGATAGAAGAATGAAAATGAAAACATTGAAATAGTTTCCCCTTGTCAAGGTGCAGGAGTTCAGGTATGTTGAGGGGCAATGAAAAGCTGGTGATGTGCTGTGGAAGTGCAAGAGGTCAGCAAATTATTTTATTTTATTTTGCAATAAATAATAGCATTTAATGCTGATATGACAGTAAAATAAATATAGTTAAATTACAGTGCTTGCATGGTAAGCATGTAAACACCTGGCAAATTTAAAATCTCATCTACACTGAACAAAAATATAAACGCAACACTTGTTTTAGCACACATTTTTCATGGGCTGAACTCAAAGATCTAAGACTTTCTCTATGTACACAAAAGGCCTATTTCTCTTAAATATTGTTCACAAATCTGTCTAAATCTGTGTTAGTGAGCACTTCTCCTTTGCCGAGATAATCCATCCACCTCACAGGTGCGGCATATCAAGATTCTTATTAGACAGCATGATTTTTGCACAGGTGTGCCTTAGGCTGGCCACAATAAAAGCCCACTCTAAAATGTGCAGTTTTATCACACAGCACAATACCACAGATGTCGCAAGTTTTGAGGGAGCGTGCAATTGGCATGCTGACTGCAGGAATGTCCACCAGAGCTGTTGCCCGTGAATGGAATGTTGATTTCTCTACCATAAGCTGTCTCCAAGGGCATTTCAGAGAATTTGGCAGTACATCCAACCGGCCTCACAACCGCAGACCACGTGTAACCACACCAGCCCAGGACCTCCACATCCAGCATCTTCACCTCCAAGATCGTCTGAGACTAGCCACCCAGACAGCTGCTGCAACAATCGGTTTGCATAACCAAAGAATTTCTGCACAAACTGAAACCGTCTCAGGGAAGCTCACTGCATGCTTGTCGTCCTCATCGGGGTCTCGACCTGACTGCAGTTCGTCGTCCTCACCGACTTGAGTGGGCAAATACTCCTATTCGATGGCATCTGGCACTTTGGAGAGGTGTTCTCTTCACGGATGAATCCCGGTTTTCACTGTACAGGGCAGATGGCAGACAGCGTGTATGGCGCCGTGTGGGTGAGCAGTTTGCTGATGTCAACGTTGTGGATCGAGTGGCCCATGGTGGCGGTGGGATTATGGTATGGACATGCGTATGTTATGGACAACGAACACAAGTGCATTTTATTGATGGAATTTTGAATACACAGAGATACCGTGACAAGATCCTGAGGCCCATTGTTGTGCCATTCATCCACGATCATCACCTCATGTTGCAGCATTATAATGCACGGCCCATGTTGCAAGGATCTGTACACAATTCCTGGAAGCTGAAAACATCCCAGTTCTTGCATGGCCAGCATACTCACCGGACAATGTCACCCACTGAGCATGTTTGGGAAGCTCTGGATATATATATAACATATACGACAGCGTGTTCCAGTTCCTGCCAATATCCAGCAACTTCACACAGCCATTGAAGAGGAGTGGACCAACATTCCACAGGCCACAATCAACAACCTGATCAACTCTATGCGAAGGAGATGTGTTGCACTGCGTGAGGCAAATGGTGGTCACACCAGATACTGACTATTTTCGGACCCCCCCCCCAATACAGTAAAACTGCACACTTTAGAGTAGCCTTTTATTGTGGTCAGCCTAAGGCACACCTGTGCAATAATCATGCTGTCTAATCAGCATCTTGATATGCCACACCTGTGAGGTGGATGGATTATCTTGGCAAAGGAGAAGTGCTCACTAACACAGATTTACAGATTTAGACAGATTTGGGAACAATATTTGAGAGAAATTGGCCTTTTGCATACATAGACAAAGGCTTAGATATTTGAGGTCAGCTCATGTAAAATGGGGGCAAAAACAAGTGTTGCATTTATAATTTTGTTCAGTATAAATTAAATGACTTTTTGTGGCTTTTTTAAAATAAGCTCATAACGTTTCATCATTATCAGATTTTTGTTGTACATTTTAAATGCACATCGTTTGTGTTTAAAAACTTTTCAAACTTTTTTTTTATAACTTTTATACTTATTTTTTATTGAATTATGAATGTGCACCACTTAATTTATTATTTACATTTAAAATTCCCATTATTAGATTAATTTATGATATCATAGTAATATTTTTTTGCATACAGAATGTCATCTATACTGAATAGGCATAAAAACCACATTGTGTTGATGAACAGCTGATAGAGAAAGAGTTGCGTTTCTGTGGCTTTTCAACCAGAACATTAATGAGCATATTTTGTTGCTTTGACAGCACTGCTGTTTCCTTCAGGAAATGCAGTTGTAGTCAGTAAATAGAGATGTTCCAATATAGAACCAAGTAGGGGTCGACCGATATGTGTTTTTCAGGGCCGATACCGATTATTACAGATCAAGTAGACCGAGAACCGATATACGTGTCTGGTGTAAAAATGAAAATTAATGCCAAAATTAATAATAACAAGAGCTCTGACAAAAAAACGTTCTTTAAATGCTTTTAAACATGTCTTTAATTCTGAAAACTGTTAATAACAACAACATTTCCGTTGGTTTTAATTTACAGTACAGTGCAAATGAAGGCATAAAACATTAATTTAATTTATCTTTTAATCAAATGAGAGTTAGACTTTATTTTTGGCAAACAAATGAGTTTACTATTAAAATTAAAACATGGAAGAAATAGCGTGTTGTGATTATTCTCAACAAAAGTTGTAATAATTGTTGTAGTTGTATTACGATACAGTAATATATTCGGCTAAACCGAACTTATATTTCGACAGGTTGCCATGAGGACCTTTTAAGTTTCTGTAGCCTATGTATATATGATCGTTTTACTCAAATGAAACGGTCAAATGCTCATGAAGTGACTCTCCGAGCAGTTCTGGGGATGTTGTTCATGTATTTATGTCCTCATTTAGTGAGACGGCAGATGCTGAAGTCACCGCGGCGTCACGCTGCGCTTCAGTATGTATGTGCAGTAAATGAAACCGCACGTCTGTGTCATTCATTAACAGAGATGCAGAACATGCAGGATTCATATTTAAATAGTGTTTTGCGGCTTAATATTTATAGATACTAGTCCATAGCGCGAGTCGATTTAAGTGTACTGACCTACTTTTGATTAATTCATCCAAACTTGACAAATTCCGTGACATTCCAGCGTTATACGGTAAATTCCATTATATGACTGCATCGCATTTTTCGCGCATCGCGACATCATGGGTTATATTGAGGTGTTTTGCAACTTCAGCAACGCCTGCTGCTGCTTTACCTTTTTGAGAGACAACTGATGCGTGATCACTGACGCAGCTCCAGTTAGCAAGTGCTTTCGGTGTGAGACTGCCTTCAGTTTTCAGCGTTGATTGGTCGGACTCGTGACTCTACATATCAGATGAGCGGTGGGCGGAGATTGCTCTCAGAGATCGAGAGATCGCCTCACTCTCACAGAGTGTTGAGCTCAGACAGGCTGCATCGAGCCAAATAGTGCATTTAAACATTAAATAGTTTCACCTGTATTATTTATTCACCAATAAATAATGTCACCTGTAAATAGTATGTTTGTTTGCATGAAAAAAAAACAATATCGGCAAATCTGTTTTGAAAATGGCCGATATCGATAATCGGTAAAATGCTTAATATCGGCGCCGATAATCGGTCGACCCCTAAAACCAAGACATTACAAATAGATTGTTTTATTAAAAAACATTAATGTTAACACAATTGGCATATATTCTGACCTCAGATGGCAGCAGTTGTTGTGCTGATGCAGTGAAGTGAATGTATTTGTCTGCTCCACTGATGCAAAGAGCAAAGTTCATGATCAATAATTGCTGTCGACAGACATGCATCACCATTAGCAGTGCCCACACTTCCTGACGATGAACCTAACCTGACCTCGGTGACCTGTGCTCAGCACAGAAGAGGAAGGAGCCAGATGCACTCTGGTTCGTGTCCTTTAAACACAGGAAATTTGATACTTCTCTTGGAAACCAAGGCTTTCATTATTTCTTCCAAGTAGTATTCTGGGAAAATAATGGCATTTCATATCTGAAACGGAGTGCTCTAGGAATGCAGCCAGACATTGTGTACGTGTTTTTGTGTGCGTCTGTTTGTAAGTACAGCTGATTGGATGATGGAGTGACGTTAACTAGTGATTGATCAGTTGCTGAGGATATGGCTGATGTTAAATCAGTGAATGATCAATCAGTGTTTGTTAAGATACAATATGTGACCAGACATCTTCTGTGTGAATGTCAGGTTAAGTCAACCTATGTCACACATGTTCCTGGTCTTATTTTGGATTATTTTAGCTATTAAGAAAAAAATCTTTAATTAAAATTGTAAAACTTGGTCAGGCTTTTGTCAAATTGAATGTGTTTTTGAAATCGGTACCAAAAACCGTTTTATTTATTTATTTACCTGAAAAGGCCTATTTGCCTAAAATGCCTGCTTATAGTGCTTTGCTACAGATGGTCAGAAATATTTCCAAAAATGGAAATAATCACTAACATATCTGCAGTTAAGATGTTCTGTGACAGCTGTTCGGCTTTGTAATCGTCCTCTCCAGCTGTGTTTCTAAGCCAAAGCTTTGTAAACTGTTAATAGACTGAAGGCATTCAGAATTATGAGCATTTCAAATCAAGTCTTGCAAAATCTTCTTTAACATGTTTACTATCTTCACTGCTCCCACTTTAACAAAAGCAAGTTTTATTTCTAGCCACGCAGAAAAAGCTGGTAAAGAAAACATCTTTATTTGTTGGGATTTGTACATTGTTGGCAGTGTAAGATAGTTTATTATGTTTATAAATGTTTTAAACAGTTTAAACTACATTTTTATGTTTTCTGAAGAATATGTGTGGTGCTTGTTTGCACAAAACTTGCCTCCATGATGTGTGTTGCTATGTGTTTTAGAAGTTGTTCTGAATTTTTTTTGGCACATTGTTGTGTGGTTGCTAGGGTGGTTGTACAAATCTTTAAGATATTTATGTTTATGGTGGTGGTGTTTTTTGACCTAGTTGAAAATCCTAAGTGAAAATCCTTAAGGTATTATTCATGTCTATCACATTAATAGTTCAGTAAAAGGGATAGTTGCCTCAGTGTGATCTTTGTAATATTTATATTATATAATATTTTATTATTGTAGTATTTATTAATATTTGGCTTTTATTTCTTGTATTTTTAGTTTTTTATTTTAAATTTAATTAGGATATTGTAATGTTTTTTGTCATTTTTATTAGTCTTTGTGTAACTAATATTTAATAATAAAAATACACACACACACACACACACGTGCGTGTGTGTGAACAAAATGTTTTTTTTTTACTTTAGCTGTATTTCAAATACCTAAAATAAAGCTTAGCAAGCACAAAACAAGACTGGTGATTTGTTCGGTAATCCATGTCATTTTTTCCACTCTAACATCAGATCTGTTTGTCACTGTACACTTGTCAGCTCTGTGATTGTGGGTGGAGTCAAACTCAATGCAATCTCTCTCATTGCCTTCCCATTGGACAGTGCAGAAAGGAGGTGTGGCATACAGGAAGAGGGCACGGTCCCAGTCAGACCGGGAAAATCTGTCTAACTGTGTGTGGACGGTGCACTTATTTAGACTCTGAGCTCAAGCTTACAGTTGTAATCATATATTTCGAGTTCTTATACTGTAAATCCAGGGGAGAATTAAACCAGAGGCCGTGTTGTTTAGAAGACTCATTTTATTTGTGTTGATCTTGTGGAGTAGAGGGAGTTTCGCCTGCTATTTCAGGAGCAGATTTGATGGTGAGAGATGTATGAGCCGTTGCGGTCTGCATGCTTCCCACACCACAGTGTTCAGAGCTGAGATCAACACAGCTCTCGCTGCCTGGATTTCAGGCGACGATGTGCTCTTGATGTACCTTTCTGAGAGGTGAGCGTGCTGTCTTTTGATTTAGAGAAGTCACTTTAACATTGATTTGAGGATGTTTGTCTCTGCTAGCGTAGCTCTGTTAGAGTTTGTTATGTGGGTTGCCATGTGAAGATACATGGATTGCTGCCGATAAGCTTTTTGCATACTTACCCTTTGGCCTCAGATGATCTGGTGTGTGTGCTTTTGTCTTTTTTCATCCCAGGCCCCTAGCTAAGTGAGTCAGGTGAAACGGATGTAAAGTTCTGACCTCAGCTGAGGAAGTATGGAATGAGACTGGCGTGCATTTTTCCTGTGGGTGTGCCAAGTAACATAATTACATACTTAATGAACTATGCATAAACAGCCTGTAGATGATTTATCCATCTAATTTGTTACTGTCCTTTTTTATTTATGTGTGTCCATTTTGAAAGTTCTGATCTGTTTTTGTTGGATGTAGGTCAGAGGTTAGACCTCTCTGTGTGTGTGTGTGTACATGTTCACAAGTTTACTTCAATGCTACACTCTTAAAAATAACGTTTTTAAAAGGTGGTTTTCACAGCGATGCCATGCGCTCTTAAAAATAAAGGTTATTTTTTTGCATTGATGGTTCCATGAATAACCTTAAACATCTATGAAACCATTAGAGGTTCCTTGTTAGGGAAAAAGTTATTTAGATTATTAAAATGTTATTAACACTAAAAAAATATTTTATGAACTGTCAGCTGAAAGGTTCTTTGGGGGACAAAAAATGGTTCTTTAATGGCATTACTGAAAAATAAATAATCAAGATTTTGCTTCCCCACTAAAACCGATAACTGTCGAAACCTGTTGATGACTCTCCAGTAATAATTGATATAACCAGTATAATCATGCGTGATTTGGTGTTGGCTCGTCCAATCCCAGTTGAGCTTGGGGAAAGTCATTATATACTCCGCTCGACTGCTATCCCCATTATTGAAGCCACGGGATAGCACATGTAGTGCAGGCTGCCGAATCACAAACGGTTCCCTAGACTCTGGAGGAGTCTGACTCTGGGGAATCAGGCTTAAATGTGGCTTTGGAATGAAGGTAATGTGGGTCAGGGATTGGGGTTGGTCAACTATTTGACTCATCTGCCTGATGGACGACATTTTTGCATCTTTCCTCTCTAGTTGCCTTTCTTGTTTTGTCTAAGTGCTCGAATTCCCCGAGGGGTGCGATCTGTGACCCCTGTGGGACACCGTTGCTACTGTCCTGATGTTATTGATCACACATATAGTCCAGTTGAGTTTAAATGTGGCTATGCGGCATCCGGTATACACAACAAGGTTACTATTTATCTGACTTAACTGGAACATAGATAATGTTCACGTGGGTGAATAATATGACTTGTTTTTGGATTTTTTTTAGGTTCTTACATTAATTTATTCATGCATAGATAAGTCTTAATCTCTTTCTCTGTTAAATATAAAAACAACTTCCATAATAATTAAATCTGAATATACAAAACGTATACATTTCAAGGGGTAGTATTTATTTAATGTTTTATTTATTTATGAAAAATACAACTAAATATATGTAAACAGCTACACAACAAAGTAACATTAGTTGTATTGAATTTGATTTAATTTAAAATGGCTTTAAGTGAATTAATATTAATATTATGAATGTAATAATTTAGACATTTGATCTTAATTTAACCTAGGAAATCAATGACATGTATTTTGTAATTTATCAGATCTTTTTTTCATTTGTGTTTGCAAATATCTTCCTTTACTGTTTTCTTGCTTGTTTTATTTCATTTGTTTCATATATTTGATTTTGTTGTTAAATGTAATGAGATTTACTCTTTTTAAAACGCTTTCTTTCAAAGTATTTGTTTACTAAAAACTCTCATTAGCTTTTTCCATCTTGTTTACTTGCATGCTGGATGAATCTTGTGGTTGCACATGTCAATAACAGACTTAACATCACTTTGATTAGTTCAGCAGGGATCAATACTGTAGCTTGCCATTAGGAACATTGGCTTGTGACTGCTGGATGACAGACCAAAGGCCAGAGTTTGTTTTCTAGACTGGCCTGAGAGCTGCACTGGATGACCTCCATTATGTAAACTCTAAAATGGAAACCCATTCACTCCTCTGCAGGCCCACTGATCAAGGCTTCCAGAGTTATGGATTAGCTTTTAATGAGAGAGGCAGATAATTACAGGCAATGTCACAAGGCTGTGGAGCTGTTGGTTTAGTGTTAGTTTCATGACTGCGTTTGATATCAGAGCACTGATGATGATGGATTATTTTCCACTCAGATGACACGGACACAAAATGAATGGCACTGCGGGAGAAAATGCCACAGAGGAAATAAGGAAAGACAGACTAACAGCCACACGCTCATTAGATTATTCAGTGAGGTCTGTTGAGATGGTCTGGTGTTGAAGTGCTGTTGTCTTCCCCAGGGAAAGAGCTCTTTAGGTCATATCCTGGAAGAGATATGACTGCTGGGCTGGTTAGTGGCTACATCATGGGACCTCAAAATCCTGCTTCATCTGTCCACACAATTGCTGTGCAATTATGTTGTTATGGAGTTCAGTGCTTGAGTGATGTTTGCTCTGGGATGTATGCATTAGTGTTGGTTTGGTTTAAAGGCACAGTATCTTTGGACTGTCTCTGCAGGCCTTGACTGTGCTCTTTGCGATTATGCACTGTTCAAAAGTTTGGGGTTTTAATATTGTGCAATATTAATACAATTTAAAATATCTATTCTAATAATTATTACAATGTTTTTATTTCTCTGATTGCAAAGCTGAATTTCAGCAGCCATTACTCCATTCTTCAGTCATGAAACTTCAGAAACGTTGATTTGGTGTTAAAAAACAAAACAAAAACATGTATTATTATTCTTATTGATATACAATGCCTTTACTGTCACTTTTGATCAATTTAACACATATTTGATGACTAAAATAATGAATTGTGATAAATATATATTTGGCATTGAAAATTGTGATATTGTTACTTTAACTGGTGCTGTTTTTATACATATAATTTTTTGTATACATTCGTGCAACCTAAAATATGATTTCTTAGTAAAAAAAAAATGCTGGGTTAAAATCCCAGCGACTGGGTTGTTTTGATCCAGCGATTTTTAACCCAACCTTTTTGAGTAGTTTTATTTAACTCAAATATTGCTTAAAATACTATAATTCTTGCTCAAAATGAACCAAAAATAGATTGGAAATTCACATTTATTAATATGTTCAATGAATGAACATCTATTAATAAGTTGATAATACTAAATATAATCAATATTTTCAATTGCTTATGTTTTAATTGCCTCTGAACCAGTAATTATCTGGTGTGTCTGATTTTGAATTTACAGCCTATTTTGGGTTAATTTAAGCCAATCATATAGTGAAGTTAAAAATGAAACTACCCAGAAGGCCTTCTGTGTAGTTTTATTTAACTCAACAGTGTAGTAAAAATGTACACATTTTTAAATAATTTTAAGTCTACATATTCAAATATCTTGCTCCTGTTACAACCGTTGCACCAGCAAATAAAGAAAATGCTAATTACCAATAAGCAGTACATTTCCCATGACATCACTTGAGTTGTGTGCCTCTTTGAGAACACTCTTTTACTAATCCAACTGCCCAAACTCTTTAGTCGGAGCCTACATGTGATGAGACTGTTAATGAAAGCGATTACAACTCTTTAGTTTAAGCACACAACGCTGAAACAGGCACATTTGTCTTTCCATGTACTGTATTTGAAGAATGCACATATTTTAATAATCAGAATACTTTGCATGCAAGATATGCATGTCAGATTTAGTTCATTCCATTGGCGATTAACCGATAAGCAAATAGTGATTGTCTTCACATTCAGCTGTTTGCAATTAAAACCAACTACACATTTTGTCGACAACTGAAGACAAAGCACTTTGTAAACTGAAGCGATGGAAGTGTTCATGACCACAATGAACCAATATTTTGTGCAAGACTGGCAAAAATTTGAGTTGCTTCTTTTAGTTTATTCCTCCTAAGATCTGTATGTGGATAGAGGATACGACTTTTCATTTTACAGCTCTTTAAGGCAAATCAAACCCTTCTGTCAGAGCGTATAAAAACAATTAACATCCTGCCATTGTTCAAGTTCTAGTCACCAGATGTCCTGATTTGAATGACTGTTGGTGTAGAAACCGCATGCAGATCTACAGATGCTCACAACATGCCAAACTGCTTTTCAGAGAAAGATCAAATCTACAGTGCAAAGGTCACTTTTGAACATTGAAATCAGATTTAAAATGTCTGAATGACATTGCATCAGATATCAAGTGTCAAACCAAGTGGGATCTACAAACAAATGCTGCTAGAGCTATCCTTAGAAACAACATAACTTTTCTGAGCCATTTTTTCGAGTAACTTTTAACCAAATGTGACCCTCTCTGTGAAAACTCAACTAAAGTCTTTTTTTTTTGTGATTTGCTGTTTTCTACAAAAAAAATCATCCTTCATATGGTAAAGAACATTCTGTGAAAATGTAACCTTTATATCTTTAATATTGACTGAGTAAGGTCATGTCAAACATTGAAATTATAGTGAAATTAATGGTAGAAATCAAACTTTGATGCTTGTTATCTCATAATTAGATTTTGAAACTTTAGCCTGGATTTCACAGAGAGGGTCACAAATGGTCTCAAGGTGATTTATAGAAGATGTATAAAGTCAGAATATACAGTGGGGCAAAAAATATTTAGTCAGCCACCAATTGTGCAAGTTCTCCCACTTAAAAAGATGAGAGATTCCTGTAATTTTCATCATGGGTATACCTCAACTATGAGAGACAAAATAAGAACAAAATCCAGAAAATCACATTGTAGGATTTTTAAAGAATTTATTTGCAAATTATGGTGGAAAATAAGTATTTGGTCAATAACAAAATTTAATCTCAATACTTTGTTATATACCCTTTGTTGGCAATGACAGAGGTCAAATGTTTTCTGTAAGTCTTCACAAGGTTTTCACACACTGTTGCTGGTATTTTGGCCCATTCCTTCATGCAGATCTCCTCTAGAGCAGTGATGTTTTGGGGCTGTCGCTGGGCAACACAGACTTTCAACTCCCTCAGAGATTTCTATGGGGTTGAGATCTGGAGACTGGCTAGGCCACTCCAGGACCTTGAAATGCTTCTTGAGCCACTCCTTCGTTGCCCAGGCGGTGTGTTTGGGATCATTGTCATGCTGAAAGACCCAGCCACGTTTCATCTTCAATGCCCTTGCTGATGGAAGGAGGTTTTCACTCAAAATCTCACGATACATGGCCCCATTCATTCTTTTCTTTACACAGATCAGTCGTCCTGGTCCCTTTGCAGAACAACACAGCCCCAAAGCATGATGTTTCCACCCCCATGCTTCACAGTAGGTATGGTGTTCTTTGGATGCAACTCAGCATTCTTTCTCCTCCAAACACGACAAGTTGAGTTTTACCAAAAGTTATATTTTGGTTTCATCTGACCATATGACATTCTCCCAATCCTCTTCTGGATCATCCAAATGCTCTCTAGCAAACTTCAGAGCGGGCCTGGACATGTACTGGCTTAAGCAGGGGACACGTCTGGCACTGCAGGATTTGAGTCCCTGGCGGCGCGGTGTGTTACTGATGGTAGCCTTTGTTACTTTGGTCCCAGCTCTCTGCAGGTCATTCACTAGGTCCCCGTGTGGTTCTGGGATTTTTGTTCACAGTTCTTGTGATCATTTTGACCCGCAGGTGAGATCGTGGAGCCCCAGATCGAGGAGATTATCAGTGGTCTTGTATGTCTTCCATTTTCTAATAATTGCTCCCACAGTTGATTTCTTCACACCCAGCTGCTTACCTATTGCAGATTCAGTCTTCCCAGCCTGGTGCAGGTCTACAATTTTGTTTCTGGTGTCCTCTTAGCCATAGTGGAGTTTGAGTGTGACTGTTTGAGGTTGTGGACAGGTGTCTTTTATACTGATAACGAGTTCAAACAGATAGTGGAGGACAGAGGCCTCTTAAAGAAGAAGTTACAGGTCTGTGAGAGCCAGCAATCTTGCTTGTTTGTTGGTGACCAAATACTTATAATTTGCAAATAAATTCTTTAAAATCCTACAATGTGATTTTCTGGATTTTCTTTTCTTATTTTGTCTCTCATAATGGACGTTTGACCAAGCAGAATGTGTCTAAATCATTTTATCATTTTGAACATTTACATATTGTTTAATTAAAATATATTTCCATAAACTTCTTTTTTGTGAAGTGTTTTGCATGAAAAGTATACTATGTGTCTTTAAAACAAATGCTATATGCAAAGACAATGACTTATTTTTTTAGTGTGGCTAATTACATTTGCCTATTTAAAGTGTGGCTAATGTGTTCAGATATTTTTTTCTTGATCATGTTTGTACTCCACTTAAATTCTTGAAACCATTAATTGGATATGTGCTGAAGTGTAAATGTACTTCAATGTATTCCCATAATGAACTGACTCATGGTTCAGCATGAAAGGTAAATTGCAGGATCAATAACCCATAAAGATCCCAGTTCATAAAGATCGAACTTTGCTTACATAAAGAGGCCTGGCCACCTGGGTGGAGCACGGTGATACGCGGGCTGGGCTCGTGGATTTAACTCCACTGGTGTATGACACACAGAGATATTTCATAAGACTAGAGTGTTATGGAGGCATTTTCATGCCAGTTGCTGCACAGACATGCACATTACCTGAGATGCCCACATGCCCCATGTTCCTGCCCACTTTTCTTCAATGTTCTTGTTGTCAGTATTCCCTTTTTACTCCGTATAAACACATAACCACTGCGTGCATGTTTTTGTAGCAAAATGATCAGTCTTGTCATGGGTAGACCTTGATTTTAGTCTACTGGGACTGACCTCTAATAGAGACAGTACAAGGTTTGCAGAATTTGATACCATTCCCCTCCAACAATTTTTCTGAATTGCTTGTAAAGAGTCTGGGAGTATCTGGACTTGTACTTAAGGCTGTGAGTGTGTGTTAACTATTTTCAAGGACCGTCTTATTTTGGTATTTTTCTATATGCTAAGTATAGTTAGTTGCCAAGTTAAAGATTTGAAATGTAAGTTTTTCATCTTTATTTTATTTCAGATTTATTTGAATTAATAAAAACGTATTAATGGTTTTAGTTGTAGTTAACAACAACAACACTCTCAAGGATGCATGTCGAATTAAATTGACTTGGACAAAGGCAGAGCTGTAGTGGTCAGAATTTGTTGAACATGCTTTTTTTCAGTTGACAGACGTCCATTCAGAAAAGACAAGCTTATACATAAACAAACTGGCTGCTTTATATGTTTTACAAGCACAGCGAGACTCTTATTTCATTTGGGCTTCAGGAATGATGTAATTTTTATTAGGGATAAAATGTTATGTTCGGTTCGTGGCACATGTTTGCTTTCATTTAGGCTAGCTGCTGATTCTTTTACTATTTTAGTTGTAAATATTTTAGTCACCTGTCTCTGTACAGACTGTGGTATCACTTGAGCACACGAGCTGAAAGACTAGGAGCAGACTGTCATTTTTTTCATACATTCACACATTTGCTGGTTTTGTAATAATACCTTCCCTGTGCTAGTTTTATTTAAAGATGTTTACATTTCAGGGGTTTCCCAGGATGTAAAGATTATTTAACTCCCAGGCGATCTCGGTGCTTCGTTTGGACAAGATGTGGATTTGGATTACTCATTTTTATTTTGACATTTGTCAGATAAGCTCCCGCATTGTATGCGGTTTGAATAAAGGAGGAGAATATTTGCTTTGCGGTGTTTGTGGGTCAGTTTGGATCAGACCTTGTGAACAAGGTCATTGATTAAAATTTTCCGCTTGTGAGTGATTTACTGGCACACTGTGCACTTGCATTATTCACTTGAAAAAAATTACAAAAATAAACAAAGACGAAATGTGACCTGTTTTAGTGAAATTCACTCATCTGCTAAATTAATAAATGGTAATGTTGCTGAGAACATCTTCATTCTCAAATCCTCCTTTTATAGTTCAAATTAAAAAAGTGCAACCTATAACAAACCATAATGCAGTTCATGTTGTCTTCTGTTCAAGTTGATCTAATAATAGAGGCGGAATCCATTCTTGTGGTGTAAAGTGTGTGGTCTCTGCCCACTGATCGTTGGACCAACTAACCAGACCGGAGCTATTTTCACACCATGATATAAACCCAGTGGTGAGAGAATCCCCAGCCTCGCTCAGGAGAACAGCTGTGTCTGCTCTGCTGGGTTATCGCTGCTAAATAGTTACTGTGGGAATCGAGATTCTCTTCTGCGTTGGGGAAAAATCACACAAGGCCTTGTTGGTGTGAACGTTTGGATTGTTGACATGGCCGAGTGAATCATTCGTTTCAGCGCTCCAGAAAAACACAGAATGGTTTCCTCTGCAATTTTGCTTTCTCTTTGTCTTCCTTCTCTGTTTCCTTCCTTCCTTTCTTTTTTTCTCCTTCTCATCTGGATGTGAGTCATAGTTCTACCTTTGAATTGAGTTTGAACTGAATAAGTGTACTTTCCTTAAGAAAAGAGTTTAAGAATAACTAAACTAAAAGTTGCATCCATACTAATTTAACTAAATGTTTTGGTAGTGTGTAGGGTTGCAAAGTGGTGGAAGATTTCCGGTAAATGTTCGGAAAGTGTCTGAAATTTACTGGACATTTTCCAACTTTTTGCAACCCTAGTAGTGTGACAGTCTCTCAGATGTTTGCGACTGTAGCTTTTCCCGTATCTAGCCGATTTCTTCAAGATGTGCTGTAGATAGTGTAACAAAATGCTGACAAACTGTTTTAATGCATACTGCACATGCAGCCTTATATTCTAATAAGAAACCCTTTCTTGATTTCAAAGTATTGGAATGATCATTTGATTTTGAGCAAATCATTCTGAAGATTCCTCTCAAAGAACCAGTTCAACAGAAATGATTCACTGATTCAATTGAATCATCAAAGTGTTCACAGACTCCTTGTGTGACATTGAATTTGTTTAGTAAATAAGCATGCAGTTAAATACGGTTGTGTATTATGTTAAATTCAGTTCAATAAATGTATGTATTTAGTTTCTTTTAGTTGTTTAATAATAATATAGCTCAGGTCATTTTTTAACCCATCCCTTCTTTATCCTCACAATTTCTGTAAATGCTTCATCGTCTTATAAATAAAAGAGACAAAAGCCTCCAAAATTTTTATTTTATACTGATGGTTGTATAATTACAAAGTAAACAAAGCGTAACTTTAAATTGATGGAATCATTTTCAGCATTTTCTTTTCTCAGATGAGCTGCAGACAAACATTCAGAGGTCAGATCATGTTGGCATCTCTGTTTAAGTCTGTGTTTGGGTATGATGGTACTATAAACCTGCTCTGCAGGGTCAAGTACACTGAGCAGATTTTACATAAACACACGTACTATAAACTCCAGCCTAATCCTCAAGCCATTTAAACCTTTATGTCCCTGTTCTTCTAAAGGGAAACATCTGGTCACTTTGAGCTTCTGGGTCTGATCGTAAATTCAGAGTGAAGTTTATGTTTGACTTCTTCGGGGTTGTGATGGCCTTAGCACTGGAGCTCAGGCTGGTGTACTCATTAAAACAGAACTGGATGAAGATAAAGTTGGGCACGGAAACTTTCTTCATTATTCCTAATATGGAGACAGGAGAGATGAACAGGGTTCAGTCTTTTGAGAGGTCAGGGCCAGTTTCATTGTGTGAGGTCTGATGACAGACTATAGACAGATATATCTGTATGTGTGTGTGTCTTTTGTTTTATGAAATCTGGGACATCTGGGGATGAAGATCAAACAAAGTGATGTTGTGGCTGAGTAATAAGTAGTCATTTGGCTGACGCTTTTATTATGAAGAGAAACAGATTACAAGGACAGTCCTTTGGAGTAACCTGTTATTTTTTTCATGCAAAAAATTAAAATGTAATTACCATTTGCTCACCCTTATGTTGGTGCACAACGTTTTGAGAAAAGTTAATTCAGTCCAGAAAGGATATTAAAAGACACCATAAAGATGGTTCTTGCAATATATTTCAAGACTTATTCCATACAATAGCTTTGTGTGACGAACACACCATATATCTTGTGCAGAAGCTCAAATTTTACACTTTGGTCTGTTCTTCATAGCTATAATATGGCTTTAGAAGACTTACAGTGCTGCATTACCTTTTATGGTGCTTTTTGTAGCTTCTCACGCCTTCATTAATTTGGTTTCACTCCACGTGAAGGAACTGTTTGAGCATTTTTAACTTTCTTTTTTTACATTGGTTAGCTCATGGATTGGCCTTTTTGGTGTTTAACCAACATGGTTCCCATCCTAGATCTTTTCATACTACACCTCCACACTTTGGTTTTTGTAAAAACAACTGTTTACTCTTGAGAGTAAAAAGAAAAGTGAATCAGATTCTGATATTTGATTTTACTCATTTTGTTGCTTTAGCAGTATAGCTTGGGCCTTGTTAAGAGCATCTCTGTTTTTCCACTATTAAAATGCAATATTCCTTTGCCGTTGCCTTTCACTTATAGATACAGATACACTTAAATATTTAATTATATTACTCATAATGCACACTGCAAACACTGTTTTGTTTTCTCTCTGTAAAGTGATTCACATATAAAAGAACCTAAGAGTGTAATGTGATAGCTCATTGCTTTTATGGCTGTTTTATCTTTCTGCATGATGGTTTGCATGTTGAATCATGCCGTTGTGTATTGCTGGAGTTTATGAGGCTTATGTGAGTGTTGTAATGGGTTATAAGATCATACAGTACTGGCATTATGAGTCTTACTGCACAAACACATTGATAATCCCACTTCTCATTTGTTGTAGTAAATACAGTTTGAGGATGGGGACGCTAAAATGTCTAAATTATTTTGAGAATAATAATGTTGTGAAATTTTACTACAGTTTAAAACAACTTTTTTTCTAAATCTGTATTTTATTCATGTGATGGCAAAGCTGAATTTTCAGTAGGAATGACTCTTTTAGTGTCACTAAAGAGTACTTTTTACTTGTAACAGTGTGGAAGTTTTTACTGTTGTCTTTTTAAAATCCATGTAATGCATCCTTTCTAAATAAAGGTTTTTATTTCTTTAAAAAAAAGAATGAACCCAAATTTATGAGTGCTAGTGTAACTGTGCAAATCAAAGCCTTGATTGTGATTCATTCCTGGGAGATTCTATGCACCAGTACAGATACTTTGCACATGCTGGTCTTCAGTGGGAGGTCCATTGTAACCTGTTAGTCAGGAGTGTATTTAATACATTAACATTTTAGTTTGAATGCATCACACATCTCATGTGAAATATGGCTACACATAGCCCTGGGTGGCGGTATGATTTTCAGTTGTTTTGCACTGAGCTCTGTCCCAGGATAGCCACCCATATTTTCACTTAACTAAAATGATAAACAGAGTATTTTTTTTTTTATTGTACCTTCGATGTCACCTATGTCTCTTTTTTTGTTTTGTCTTGCACAGGGGGTCGTAGCTAAAGCAAGACACTTTTGACTGGCTGGGCCTCTGGCCATGATGGCCCCACGTAAGCGAGGAGGGCGGGGCCTGTCATTTCTCTGTTGCTGTCTAAAGAAGAGTGACCATCCCGAGATCACCTACCGCCTCCGCCATGACAGCAACTTCACACTGCAAACCATGGAGCCCAGCCTTCCCATGCCTCCCACCGAGGAACTGGATGCCATGTTCACTGAACTGGTGGTATGTGTTGTACTGTGACCTCCATACTCTTTCTTTTGTTTTCCTCCTTTTGACTTATTTATTTCCCAAACACTTAACTGGAAGGATGGACGGGTAGGTGGATGGATAGATGGATGGATGGATGGACTAGATACTGTAGATAGATGACTGAATGAGCAGGTAAATGATGGATGGATAGATGGATAGTAGATAGACTGATGTGTAGGTAAATAGATGCATGAATAGATTAGTGCATAGGTAGATGGTTAGACATGGATGGATGTATGAATGAATGAATAGGTTGGTAGAGGGATGGTAGGTATATAAATAGGTGCGTGGATGGATAGAAGGGTTGATGGACGGGGGATGGATGGATATTCAGGTAGAGGAATATATGGCTGAGTGGGTAGATGGAGACAGATAAGATGGAAGGATAGGTTGATGGGTTGGTGGGTGGATGGATGGGTGTATATACAAGACCAGTTCTACGGGGGTGCTAAGCACCCTCAAATGAAATCAAATGCACCCCAGTTAAAGCTGTAATAATGGCATTTTATTGCAGATTTGGCAAACTATCCAGCGCGTTATGGTTTGCGATCTGGGGATCGGTTTCTATTTCAACGTGTTGTTGCAGTGTTGAGCATTGTATCCAATCTCTGACATATCTGTTGATTTCTTGAGCCTAATAGTAAATCTGAGGCGTGTAAGATAGAATCCACTTACTGCTTAAATTGCCGGAGTTTTTGTTCAGGCGTACAAATTACCTCAGTACGTGTAGACGCGATGTAAGAGATTCACAGTGCAGCGTAGAGAACTTCATTAATTATGAAGTAAGTTTGGGAGATCGCGATGAATTAAGCTGAATGACAGCCTTTTAGTGATTTAGAAAGGGAGCCGTGCTGGCAAATGAGTCGGTAATAAGCAATTTTTCCTAATTATTTATTTTTATATTCTCCATTAAAATACGGAAATAAGATCAAGACGATCACGTCATTATCTATTTTGTCGTTCAGCGCTCAAATTTGTGGACCACATGGCCAGTTCCACCATAAAATAACCTCCTGAATGTATTTAAAAAAAATAAATAAATTTAAACCACTTCATTAAAACTATCTGTCTGAAAGAACCTTTTCGTGGAAACTAATCAGACTTTTAATCGCTTTTAGAGAGCATGAGGCAAAGGGTAACAAAAATATAAAAATGAAATATATATATGAATTATCTTTTATCTACCAACTCTTGTAATTACGGCTTTTATGGAGCATGAGGGAGGCAAAAGGTGCTTCTCAAATGGAAGGCTGCATCCTAAAATTCTGCTGATCTCAGTACCGAGTCGTTTTCTTTTGTTTATTTTTGTGAATTTAAATGTGTGCAGCCTTCTTAGGATGCAGCTTTCTGATTGAGAGCCACCAATAGATGAGCTTTGTTGAACTGAAAAAGGCTCTGAATGAGGAGTCGATTCCTCTTGATGGGAATCTTGGATTCCAACCTTTGGAATCGACTCTATTCCCAGCACCTCGGAATCGAAGAATTTATTATTTTTGGAATCGATTCCTAGCCCTACAGTGTAGATCTTTGGACACAAAGATGATCACAAACTACTTTGAAAGTCAAATCTGGTCTTTGGTTTTGTCAAACATTATATTGGCAGGCATGTTAAGGATAACTTGTCAAAACACTTGTCTTTTGTATCCTGTGATGAGTTTTCACTATTGCATTTTTGCTAAGACCGAACATACAGCGTTCATAAGCACGCAAGCCCACATGGCCAAAAATCACAAATGGATCCTGTTAAGTGGGTTCATTCACAATAATCCCATTGGAATAGTTAGAAAAATGCTTGTTCTTTTAGTTGAGCACTGCTTTGCTCTACCATTCCTCCATTTGTGGAGTGAATCAGTGCTTTTCTTGGATGCATTCTCTGCTAATGGTCCAGTAAAGACAATGCATGTTCCCTCATTATCTCTGCAGACTCCATTGAGTAGGAGAACGTCTGTATGTCTCATGCCCACCAGTGCGTGACCATCAGGCATTTGGTACAGATGGGCTCATGGATGACTTGCATGCGCCAGACTCCGTCCCAAACGCAGCCTGTCCTCTGCAGAGTCTTTGAGGACTCACAGTGAGCCACAACCGAGACATCAATCAGTTTCACGTTGACTTGATTTAACAGGAAAATGCTTCTAGCAGGCTTTTGATTGTGTCGATTTGAGGTGAGAAAGCAGTCCTAATCATGAAGTTGAAAGATAGCTGCTTCCATCTAAATGGCTTTTAGAGAGTGTGAGGAGTAGCAGAACAAAATCTCAGGTTCAGGATTTTCCTGCAGAGAAATAAAGAGGGAGAAACTATGAGAGAACTGTCTGGACAAGATCAGATTTTGACCTGCCTGCTTCTGCAATAGATGTGGTGTCTGGATGTGATGTTCTCTCTCTGGAATCTCTGCTCAAATATACATGAGTACTTACGAGTTGGATTATACGATTTTCCTGTATTTTTCATTCTTTTTATCCTCATTATTTCCTTATGCAGCCTGTTAATGTGGTCTTGGGACCTGCTCGTTGTATGTGTCTCACATGATGTTAATTAACTTGTGCCCGAACATCTGGACTGAATATGACCAACTCAGGCCAGAACTGCATCATGGGAATGCACGGAGGTCACAGGAGTGTACAGGCATTAATTGATGGTTTACATGACTATATCTTTTCTTTGCCGTGAGGAAACAAGGACTCTCTATCTCACACAGAATTGTGGGAAATTAGCCCCTGCTTGAGGTCCCAAGAGGCTGAGGCTGATGTCAGAATTTAAGTCATGTTGGTTTTGTCAGCCCTTATAACAAACTGGATAGGATGCCTGTGTGTGTTACTGCCAAAATCAAATATTATATTATATATTTTCTTTTGCACAGTCAATGCAGTTCATTCTTCATTCTCCTATTCATCTATCTATCTAATAAATATTCAGTACCACAGTTAGTATTATATTCATGTTAGTATTCATTTAAATTTTTGCAGTTAGCAGACACTTTTATCCAAAGCGACTTACAGTGCATTTAGGCTATACATTTTTTGTCCTTATGCATGTTCCCTGGGAATTGAACCCACAACCTTTGCGCTGCTAACGCAATGCTTTACCACTGAGCCACAGGAACAGCCATATTCATATTGTATTAGTATTATATTCCAAATAAGCAACATAAAGTGTACATTTTACGTATATAACCATATTAGAATGTGACAAATTAAACTTTTTTTGGTGTTGAAATTCATTGGAATTGAAATGACAAAGAATGAATTATTTTAAAACCTCTCATCTCCTTCTCCCACAGGATGAGCTGGATCTCACAGAAAAACATAGAGAGGCCATGTTTGCCCTTCCTGCCGAGAAGAAATGGCAAATCTACTGTAGCAAGAAAATGGTAAGTAATTGGCACTAGATGGGACTGGGCGGGGACTCCCATCACAGATGCCTTTTCCATTTTCTGAAAGACATGAACGTATAGCCTGGCGTTGACCATGCATAGCAGTTTCCTAAAACAACTCTGTTTCCTGCGGAGAGACTTCATCCAGCATGACTGTGGAGTTTGAAACAACAGCTACATTTATGAACAGTTGTACTGTACATCCAAAAAAGGACCTAATGTAATCGCTGCTGCTCTAGCACAGGCTTGGCTTTGGGACAGAGAAGTGGTGTTGAGTGCAAGGGTTTATTTTCTCCGTAAGTGTGATTTGAGTCTGAGGAGTGAGAGGTAACAGAACCCAGGCTGTCCTGACACACTCTGTAAACCCTCGTTTATAGGAGGCATTTACGCCAGTGGAACTAAAGAGCAAACCACACAGCAGTGGTCTGAGGTTTCTCTAAAGCTGCTGGAGTGCATGACCAGTTACCTGGTCACGACCCACCAGGGGAGCGCTCTACAGCTGCTGACCTATTGTCCTCTAAACACTTGAAAAATAATACTGTCAATCATTATGATGTTGGGCATGAACTTTATTCTCATTCATATATTAAAGCAAACATTTATGTTGATGTTCTGTGTGATGGATCAAGGCTTTGTAAGCTTATATACTTAGAGATGGAATTCAGTTCACATTTTTATAACTTATGTCTGGCTTAAAGAGATAGTTCACCTCAAAAACGTAATATTCTGGCATCATTTACTCACCCTTCATGTCTCTCCAAACCTGTATGATTTTGGTTCTTCCATGGAGCACAAATTAAGATATAAAAACATAAATAGTATTTTTAGTCATAGTGAACATCAGTGGGGTTCAGATTTCAAATTGTGTTCCCCAGAAAAAACACAGACAGACTTGAAGTCATGTTAGTTTAGTCTCGTCTTGTGGCTCACTGGAGCGTGTCACTAAAACTGTTTCCATTGCAGTTTGGTGATATATTCTTTTTTCAAATCGCCTGAATAACCACATCATTTAAGCGTAAACTTTTTTTGTGATATATGGGACTTTTTGCGAAATTGATGTTTCAATTAGCCGTATTTTCAGATTTCAATTTGTGCAATTTGCAGGGTAATGGAATCACGGCTACTGCCAAATCATATTTTAATGCAACAAATAAATATAGAAAAACAAACAAATCGTTCACCAAGTTTCATATACTTCTATGGAAGCCAGTTTCAACCACAGAATTAAAATAAAAGGTAATTGCGACTGATTTCACAATTATTCTGTCACGATTGTGTGATTCTCTCTCAGAATTGTGACTTTTCTCAGAATTGTAATTTATATCTCCCATTTGTGAGTTTAAATATCACAGCTGCAAGTTTATATCTTGCAATTCTGAGAGAAAAAAATCTAAATTGCGAGATATAAACTCACATTTCTGACTTTCTCATATTTCTGACTTTTTTTTTCTCTCAATTCCAAGTGT
The DNA here is from genome assembly GCA_027564155.1 of Gymnocypris eckloni scoliostomus. Taxonomy (NCBI): domain Eukaryota; kingdom Metazoa; phylum Chordata; class Actinopteri; order Cypriniformes; family Cyprinidae; genus Gymnocypris; species Gymnocypris eckloni. The sequence continues at coordinate 21,201,881 of CM050428.1, forward strand.
AAATCACACAATAAAAACTTCTCAGATTTGATTCTCACAATTTTGAGTTTACAACTTACTTTACTTACCATTGTGAGTGTATAATTCGAAATTGTTAGATATGAACTCACACATCTGAGAATTCTTTTTAACTCCAGTTTATAACCTCACATTTTGAGTTATAAATTCAAAGTTCTGAGAAGAAAAGTCCTAATTTTGTGAGATCTATTTTGTGAAAGAAAAGAAAGTCAGATTTGTGAGATATAAAGTGTCAATTACCTTGTTTATTTTTTATTCCATGGTGGAAACAAACTTCCATAACTTTCACTGTATTTTATTTTACACCCAACCTGTCTCAGAAAAACGAGTATGCTGCGTTATCCCAGCTCCATAAAACACTGAATGCAGTGTGTCAGCCAACTACACCTGCAAGGCCTGAATCAAATCTCCTCCCAGTGGAGTTTTGGGGTCTGAGCAACATGTGGAACCAGCACCGTGCAATATAATGAGTGCTAAAACTACCGTCAAGATGTTGAGGCCAAAGTACATGTGAATGTCTGGTATGAACTATTTGTGTTCATAATAACCATAATGAGATCTTTCTCACCCTGCGTTTTGGTTTCAAGCTATATTTTTTATTAAATTCTAAACCCCTATGGTCTAAAATAGTTTAGTTAAATTGTATAATTGCAGACTGTGGTTATAAAACAATGGGTGGACTTGTTAAATAAGATTCCTGGAAGCTTGTCGGCTCATGTGGTGCATGAAACCCCCCAAAACAACCCCAATTCCCAATTCCAAACTTACCCTGGCCAGCACAAGTCAATCTTAGCCTGAAAGAGCAAGCAGCTGCTATATTATAGACACTTGAGCTTAGCACAAAACACTGTGGTATTGTTTCCCAACCCCAGGCTTTGTATTAAAAGCTTTAAAGAATCAGTTACTCTGGGAAAATGCATGTTTTGGACTGAATTGTAGCCTTTTAACACGCTGCCAGAAAGTTTAACTCAACATTAGGAGTGGAGTAGTGCCGAAGCTCAGTGCCTTGTGTCTGTTTTCAGGTAACAAGAAGCATCTCAGGCAAGGTGTCAGCTGTGGACACTCACATAAAACATATCAGTTCACAAGCGCTTTTGGATTGTTGGATGTGATTTTGTGGTAATCGCAGTGGTTAGATAAGCTATGTTCTCACACATTGCGGCTGTGGAAGTGCTTGAGAACCTGGCAGTACAAAGAGATCTGTGTTGGTGTGGAGGACAGGATAGTGACGTTTGGTGTGTCAGACGCTTGCAGTTGGCAGAATTCACCCAATTAACTTTCTTGTTGTGAATGATTCATCTGCCTGTTATTCTAATAAAAAAAGATGTCTTAATCTTTAATCGGTCGGTCGAATTGTGCAATCACAGTTTGTCAGGAATTTATTATTTATGTATTTCATTAATATATGTATACTTAAAAAAATATTATATATATATGTGTATATGTGTATATATATGTATGTGTAAAGCTGAACATTTCTATCCATGTTTATATAGATGTTTTCAGTATCCAGGCTAATCTTTAGTTTTTTTTTATAGGAACAGGAAGAGAATAAGGGGGCGACCAGCTGGCCTGAATTCTACATCGATCAGATCAATTCTATGGCTGCTGTAAGTCTGAGTAAAAAACTAGACGGCAAATAATGAACTCTTCCCTGACCACACTCATTTCCGTCTATGCCCTGGCCTGATGATGTAACAGTCTCTTAGTCAAGAGGGAGTCATTAAACTCACATATGTTGCCCTTAAGGAAGTTGTTTGGGAATTGTAGGTGTTTATCGAGTGGTAAACAACCATAAATATTTCATTGGGCAAAGACTGCTGATGCTCAAATAATTGGTAAAACTATAAATTCATTCACATGTTATAGCACACTTTCCTTTTGTATTACAGTTAAAAAAATATATATAAATTCAGTTTATATGCAGTTAATAAAAAAAAGAGAGTTAAAGCTGGTAATTTAACAACTCTTACCTGACAAACTTTGGACAATCCATTAATTTTTTTCCTCTGTTAAATATCACCACCAGAGGAAGTCCCTGCTGGCCCTAGAGAAGGAAGATGAGGAGGAGCGGAATAAGACCATAGAGAGCTTGAAAACTGCTCTCCGCACACAGCCTATGAGGTACTGCCTTTAACACACACACACACACACACACACTCACACTCTATGGGTCATTCCATGACAGTATAATTCTTTTTAATTGCTCTGAGTAAGCACATTGCCTTACACATGGCTGTGTCCAAATGGAGCGTCTCTCTTTCACTAAGTGCTTCGTTAAATAGCATTAAGTGTAGGGGTGTGCGATATGACGATTTTTGATCATGGACGATAAAAATGTCTCCATGATCTGCTTTTGAAGAAATACCATAGTATCATGCTACAGCACATATTCTATGTACTGTACAACGCCACATACATTCATATCAGTGTTAACTCAGCGGTAGAGTTACTCTCACGGGGCACTGCACTTATTCACAATCACAAAAGGACATCATTTGCGTGTGTGTTAAAGCCTTGCCGGTTAAACTTTTCATTCACGCGCTGTTCTGACGAGGCATTTTCTGTCATTAAAGGGATAGTTCACCCTAAAATGTAATTTCTGTCATTATTTACTCACTCTCATGTTGTCCCAAGCCTGTATTAATTTATTTCATGTGCTGAACACACAAGAAGATATTTTGAAGAATGTGGCTAAATAAACAGTTGCTGGTCCACATTAACACTAGGAAAAAACAAATATTATGGAAGTCACTGTGGATCAGCAACTGTTTTAAATTAGTTTTAAACCTGAGTGAGTCTCTTTCTTCATCTGAACATAAATGTTATTTGAATGTGGGTAACCAAACCGTTGCTGGTCCACAGTGACTTCCATAGTATGTTATTTCCTACTATCAATGTCAATGTGGACCAGCAACTGTTTCGTTACCCACATTCTTCAAAAGCATTTATGTTCAGCAGAAGAAAGAAACTCAGGTTTAAAACTAATTTTGAGTGAGTAAGTTATGGTAAAACACTATCACATAATCGACAGACAGATGGAAATTGTTATTCTTTAATGCTAAAACAACAAAACACTAAGTGAAAAAAAAACTCTCTGCTCTTGTCTGAAAATTAAAGTTACTGTAATAGGAATCAATCTATATAGTGTTTTATTTGTATATTTGTTCATTCAATTTATTGTATGCTCCTGCTAAATATGCATATTGTACCTGAAAATTAAACACTGTTTGTTTTATTTGTATATTATGTGTATTTGTAATGTGTATCTTTTGTTATTATTTTATCTTTGTTAATTAAAAAAACAATAACAAATATTTTTATATTTGCCCACTTTGACCTAAATATCCACCATTTTTTATATATTCTATTACCTTGAAAGGATTTGTCTTTATAATAGGGAATTAGTTTGGCTGTACTGCTCAGACAAAATAGTAAAACCAACATGACAAAGAATCGTGATATAATCGTGAAATTGTGATATTTCAAAAGAATATTGATATGATATTTTTTCCATATCGCCCACCCCTAATTAAGTGCATACAGTACTTTGTCTTTGCAGAGTATTATATTTATTTCTCTACTCTTGTGCTGAGACTGATTCATCTATGCCCTTTGGATAACAATATGAAGTGCCTCTCACAAAAAATTCTGATATCACACCAAAATCAGTTTAAAAAAACATTAAAGTAACAAAAATTAAAAACATAAATTTTCATTAATAGTCGTTAATTTATTTGTTTCTTCACTATTCAATTATCTTTTTTTCTTCAGTTTCCGCACAGAATATTCAATTAACTTATGGCGGTTTTGCATTTTGGATGAAAATACTTCAGCACTACAAATTAAAAATATTTGACATCTCAATAGTAAAATTGAACTGACATTTAATAAAAGCTTGTTCAAAATATGTTAATTTTGGACAACTTTTGAGCATATTTTTTTGTATTATTTAGATTAACTCCAAGTTTAGTAAAATAACATAGGCTTTTAAAGTCATCGTGACAGCTGCTAAAATTATTAAGAGTTTGTATTGCTGTCCCCCAGAGACCCTTTACAGGGCCAGCAACTTAATTTTACTTGGCCGACCATCATGGTGGTAAAGGCCTCAGCAACTTTTCTCATGCAACCGTCTCTAATGCTACAGCAGAAATGGCAAAGTTTACATTTCCCATGCGCTCATCTATCTGAGTCATAATGTGTTTTCATCTGCTTGGCCTGACCTCTGTGGTGCTCCTCTAGGTTTGTGACACGCTTTATAGACCTCGATGGACTGACGTGCATCTTGAACTTCCTGAAAACGATGGACTATGAGACCACCGAATCTCAGATCCACACCTCGCTGATCGGCTGCATTAAAGCCTTGATGAACAACTCTCAGGGACGTGCCCATGTGCTCGCACATTCAGAAAGCATCAACATCATCGCTCAGAGCCTGGCCACTGAAAACATCAAGACCAAAGTGGCCGTTCTGGAGATCATGGGTGCTGTTTGCTTGGTGCCCGGAGGACACAAGAAAATCCTGGAAGCCATGTTGCACTATCAGAAGTTCGCCTGCGAACGGACACGATTTCAGGTGGGTGGAAAATTTGAGACTTGGTGGTTTCCATCACTCGGCCTCATTCTTTAAACATAAATCATTCATAAAACTAGTTGTTCATAAATGGTTCCTTTGAAATGGATTTACAGACTTTCGTTCTGCTTTTGTTTCACAAATAAGGCCATTGAGACCTATGAATGAAATAGTAAGAGGTCTTTCGCCTTGGTTGTTCTCATTCTTTCTCCCCATCTTCTCGGTTTTCACACAGACCCTTCTAAATGACTTGGACAAGAGTACGGGCCGCTACAAAGATGAGGTGAACCTCAAGACGGCAATCATGTCCTTCATCAACGCGGTCCTCAGTCAAGGAGCAGGGGAGGTAAGCGCTACTTTCTCTACATCTGCATCTCATTAGATTCAAATCATCCAAGAGTTTCTCCATGACTTCCAACGTTTCATTTACAGACCAGTTTGGAGTTCAGAATTCATTTGCGGTATGAATTTCTAATGCTGGGCATCCAACCAGTGATTGATAAATTACGGTCCCATGAAAACTCCACGTTAGATCGGTAAGTGCTGTATTTTGAGACACATCCTCAAGTACTTGGCTGGGTTTTGTTGAGCTTAACATGCAGTCTTTTTTTTTTTTTTACTCCTCAGGCATTTGGAGTTCTTTGAGATGCTACGAAATGAAGATGAATTAGCCCTCGCTAAGCGGTTTGAAAATGTATGTTTTGCTGTCTTAATTTGCCTCGAAATACAGGCACCTTTTTTCAATTGTAATTGAATTGTCTCTTTGTTTGGGTCAGGTTCATATAGACACTAAAAGTGCTACTCAAGTGTTTGACCTTATCCGGAAGAGGATAAACCACACGGACGCCTTCCCACACTTTATGTCCGTCTTACAGCACTGTCTTCATATGCCTTGTGAGTGATGTCACTTCCCCTGACCCCTCCATAACAGTGTAAACAAACACGAATATTATTATCACATCATAACTAGTGCCACTAAACAATACAAAATAATTCCATGATATATAGTTTTGAATTCGGCCCTATAGTTATACCATGTGTTTTGGACATGGGCGATGTTGTGTTTTTATTTTTTATGAAAAAGTAATAGTTTTTTAGTCTGGATTAAATTTCATTGTACATAACTATTCAAACGTTTGGGGTCAGTAAGAATTTTTTTATATTATTATTTGTTATAGATTTTTTAAGGAATTTAAACTTTTATTCCACAGGAATGCATTAAATTGATCACAGTAAAGACATTTATACAAAATATTTATATTTATATTAAAGAATCCTGAAAATATAATTTTCCACAAAGATATTAAGCAGCAGAACTGTTTTCAGCATTGATAAAAATAAGAAATATTTTTGAGCACCAAATCAGCACATTAGAATGATTTCTGATGTGTCATGTGACAATATAATTCAGCTTTGGCATCACTTTCAAAAGCAAAATTCTTACAGACCCCAAAACTTTGAATGGTAGTGTATACAGTATATATACATTATATCAGTCACTATAGTAAAAGTTGTGTTGTCTGCTTGGAAGTGTTGACCATCATCTCTTCTCTTTGCTTAGACAAAAGAAATGGAAATACTGTGCAGTATTGGCTCCTCCTCGACCGAATTGTCCAGCAGATTGTCCTACAGAATGACAAGGGTCATGACCCCGATGTGGCTCCCCTTGAGAACTTCGACGTTAAGAACGTAGTGCGAATGTGAGTGAGATATATGCATCTTTACATATAAAAAAACTCTACTCTGGTGTCCTCATTATCTCTCATTTATTAATATCCTGAGTAATTTAGCTCAGAAAAATATAATCCCAAATCCATAATCCAGAACCAAAGTCATTTTACGCAAGCAACCATTCACCTGTATCTAATCACATTTTAGGAAAGCGCCAGACCTCAGATTTTGATGCTTGATGTTTATAGACAAAGACCCATCCTGAATATGATTGAACAGGACAGTCACAGAACTGTGTGTACAGACCGAATGTTGCTTCCTTTTGGTGGTGCAAGAGTTAAAATAAACACATCTTTGTGTCATCTTTCTGCATGGGATTAATTATAAGTGAGACACAACTTCACTCTAGTTCCAACAAGTCGAAAGCTGAGAGACGGTCTGGGACGGTTTCAGTCAAATAAAAACAAATATGCAGAATGCATATGGAAAACATTTGGTGGTCTGATCAAATGTTACAGAGCTGAAGTTTGACTCTCATTTTAAGGGGCATCTCTGATCGCTTAACATTTCGCACCAAGGTTCCTTGGTTTCCTGCTGGTCCTACCCGACTAATATGAAGTCATCTTTGTGCTTTTTATGAATGCCAAGTTTTGTGGTTTAGGGACACATTGAAAATGATAGTTCATCCAAAAATGAAAATTTTGATCTTTTGCTCTCCCGGGTTAAAAAAACACTGATTTTCTTCTGTGGAACACAAATTTCTCCTTTTATCTTCTGCTGAAAAAAGAATATCATATGTGTAATGATATGAAGCTAATGAGTTAATGATGAAATGATTTTCATTTCTATGTGAACTATAACTTTTACCATTCAGAAGTGCCCAATACTGTTCTCTCGTTTGCTTTTACAGGTTGGTAAACGAGAACGAGGTGAAACAATGGAAAGAGCAAGCGGAAAAAATGAGAAAAGGTACATGACTCTTCTATGAGCCGAATATTGATTTAAGTGACTGTTTACCCTCAGGAGGCCTTGAATGTGTTTACATGTGCCTTCACCTGCATGGGAAGGCACATGTGATATGACATTGCTGATATTGTCAAATACTAAAGCGTTTGTGCATTTTGATTTCAACTTTTTTCTTTGTTTTCTCTGGCTTGAATCGTAGAACATAACGAACTTCAGCAGAAGCTGGAGAAGAAAGAAAGGGAGTGCGATGCAAAAGCCCAAGAGAAGGAAGAAATGATGCAAACTCTCAATAAGATGAAAGAGAAGCTGGAGAAGGAAAGCAGTGAACATAAGCTTGTTAAGCAGCAAGTTGCTGACCTTTCTGTCCGGCTACATGATATGAGTAATGTATGTTACATACGCACAATGTACCTCTTTCAAAACCCAGTGAATTGTTTTCTCCTTACAGCAACTATCTGAAATGGAAACTCATAAGAGTTCGAACTGGAACGAGCACTCGGCTCCTTGCAGATAAAAAACCTGCTTAAACCAGCCTACGATGGTTAGCTGGCCTCTTTGGCATGTAGTTAGGCTGATCTGGTGTGAAAGAAGACCAGATAATCCAGCTGCACCCTAGCTTTGCCAGTTTGGGAGATCAGACCATATTAAACCAACTAAGACCAGAAAACCAATATAGGATGGTTTACTTTTTCTTTTCTTTTTTTAAATTGGTGTGAAAACTGTTTTTTTCATTTTGTTTCTGAATTAAAATATAGTTGCATATATATATATATATATATATATATCTGAAATATAATATCCAGAATAATAATGGTAGTTCCAGTAGTACTTGTTTGTTTGTGGCTGCATAACTGAAACAGCCTAATGTCTTTTCAGCATGGCCTAAAAATGCATTGTCAACAGAGTTTTGGATCAGACCGAAATTTGGTTTTGCATTGTTTTTCTTCATATTCAAAGCTTCTCAACACTTTTGCTTCACAATCCTATTGTCTTATATTTTTAGAGGACAAATATCCCAGGAGGCCCCCCACTCGTCCCATTGGCCCCTGGCAGCATCCCACCTCCACCACCTGGTCTGGCTAGCATTCCTCCTCCACCACCTCCAGGTGGAGCACCTCCGCCACCACCCCCTCCCCCCGGTGGACCACCACCTCCACCAGGCCTGCCTGGCTTTGGTGCTCCTCCTCCCATTGGAGGGCTTCTGGGCTCCACGCTTAAGAAAAAGAACATCCCTCAGCCATCCAATCCACTCAAGTCTTTCAACTGGACCAAACTCAGTGAAGTGAGTACATAGTTTATTGCTAAAGTCTTACACCCACAGAGTTCGAATCGAAACGATTTATTTAAACAATCTATTACAAAAATAATAGTTTAATACTACGACACTGCTGTGTGTGTGAGATGTGTTTATTTATCTTTTTTTTATTCTTCTTATTAATTGTAATTAAACTATTTAATTCTAACTTATTCATTAATTATATAAATGTATTCATTTTATTCTATTTTGTTTAATTCATTTGTCTTAATTTAATTATTAAATATAGTTTATTCACTATTCATCTCTGTATCGCAGAATAAACTGGAAGGGACTGTGTGGCTGGACCTGGACGACCTCAAAGTTTTCAAACAATTGGATTTGGAGGATATGGAGAAAACATTCTCTGCTTACCAGAGACAGCAGGTAACTCATCAGTGACATAGAGGAATGATGAGAATCCTTACACGTCTGCTCCTTTATTATAAACGTCTCACACATTGTTCCAAATGCATCCTATGAGAAATACTGCGGTGTCAGGCTGTTTCTGTCCATACCTCTGTATTGTATCACCCTTTTTTCTGCATGATGTTTATTCCTGCCCTTTTATATTCCTGATCTAACTAACACTTTCCTGCTTATCGCTTGCCATTAAGGACTCTCTGTTGAATCTCTTTAGACAGGTAAGTGGTCTTTGGAGCTGACTCTTTAGTTTGGTGATGATACCATGGTAATGCCAAGCTTTTCGGACATGTAGCTACATGGAATTCTTTGAAGCACTTTCATCCCAAAATCAACAGAAAATAATTAAATGTTGCATAAAGAAAATGTTGTAGCATTGACATTATTGTCATGGAAAGTAAGCACATTTAGCGGTTCCTATTATTTCAGTGCTGATTATCATTACTCTTATATAGCCCTTGTTACTATTTTACATTAAAAAGCAATAATGCAATGATTTAAACAATTGGAATAAGCCACAAGAATTAGAAGTACAACAAATAAAAACAGTACAACAAATGCTACAATGATGTACAAATACCTTACCATTACAATCATATTTAATATATTGTTTTTTATTAAACTGTCTGTGCTTAAATGTCATAAAATGTCACAATCTAAAAACAAATATTAATATTTTCGATGATGATCTATTCTTTCAAAATATAATTTCTTATTTTGGTTTTGAAATGAAATGTGACATTTTCTTGCATTTTTGTGAGATTTGCCCAAATGCCATATATAAATATAGTGATCAGTAAGTAATTTGGTATTAAAGGACCATCTATTGCATAGTACTTTTATGTAATGTTAAGTGCATTCTTCATGCAGATAATCACCATATTGTTGCAAACACAATGAACTAAATGACCTATTTCAGTTTATTAGCGAGTATTTCAAGATGTCTCTGTTCGTAATTAGCCAAGTGGGCATGAGGCATGCAGATGGTTTTGCATGCATCTGGAGTCTATGCAACAGTGAAGGAGACAGATTTCCTCCAACTAAAAAACAAATATCACCCTTTTTTTTGGACACATTCCATTTCACCCTCTTCCTCCTCCAAATAAAACCCGATGTGCCATTGTCTAAACTCACCAATTTTTAGCTGTCTGCTCCCCAGCTGGCACTAAAGAGGAGGAGATGACTGATTTCAGCCTCTGTTGTTGTGGATGTCTGGGTTGTGTCATGAGCATGTTTTCCTGTGTTTGAAACATTACTCTGTTTGGCTTTTACTTTTGAGACAGCAGGTTTCTTGTTGTTTTCACATTCGCATTTCGGCATTTGCAGTCCAAACCTGCATTTGATTGTTTCTAATCACTCTGGTGCTGCTTTTAGATGGTTATGGTGTTCTGAACCACGCTATATTTGCAAACGTTTTAGTCTCGAAGTGTCACACCTGACAAGGACTTAAACTTTTTGACCGATTCGCACTAAAACCCTTAAGTGTGAAATCATCACTAGCTTGCTCTCTCAGTATTTTGCTCTTCATTTCAGTGTGATATTGACCTTCAATGCATTCCATTCTTTGCAGAAAGAATCAGAGGATGACACCGTCACTTCTAAAAAGGTCAGAGAATTGTCTGTCATCGATGGACGGCGTGCACAAAACTGCAACATTCTTCTTTCCAAGTGAGTCTGTAAATTAGGAACCCACAGCCACCATCTTTGACCATTTAAGATTCATTCACAGTAATAAACCTTCCTGCATGACTCACTATAGAACAATTCTTTGTTTACTCAAGCCATTTTGTTTGACGGTTGACGATGTGTTTAAAACCCAATTGCAGCCAAGCGTTTTATTCATAAGATGATCCTAGCCCTGATTTTTTTCTGTTGCATCACAAGTCGCCATAGCAGCGGTAATAAACAGAGACGCCTGTGATCTCTCCAATAATTAGATTAAAATGTACAGATGTTAATAAAACCTGGAATTCAGCAATTTTAAACATTTTAAAGCACCAATAAACGTTAGTTCAGTTATTTCAGAACATTGTTTTTTGTGCATTCCGCATTTGTTTATTTATTTTGGTTTATTATGTATGATTTTATGTTTTTATTTATTTATTTGTTTGTTTATTGGTGAATATAATTTATATTTATTTATATTTGTATTGGTGTGTGTATATATTTATATATTTAATTTTTGGGGCCTTTTTAGTTTGTGTATTTATTTACATTTATTTTATTTACTGTATTTATTTATTTATTGTTTTATTTTATTTATTTACTGTATTTGTTTATTATTTTATTTACTTTATTTATTAATCTTATTTACTTTATTTGTTTGGCCTCATGTATTTATTTTATTTGTTTTGAAGTCTGTCAGTCTGTCTGTGGTGTTTTTTGGGGTGAAGTATTAGATTTAAAAAGGTGAATCTCAAGGAAACATCACATCCCCTTAATTCAAAAGAAAACGTTATGGAAATATGACCAGATTATTTATTTGTATGGTTCACTCAAAAATGAGAAAACCATATGCACTGATTTGCTCAAATGTTCTTATTGCAGGATGAAACTTTCCAATGAGGAGATCAAGAGAGCCATACTGACCATGGATGAGCAGGAAGACCTACCTAAGGATATGCTGGAGCAGGTAAGATACATCACCACATACTGCATCACTTAGCTCACACTTTAACTCGTAACTCCAGGTGGCTTATGTCCAAAACAAACCTGTTTTACTGCAGTGGATTGACGTCACATATTTCAGAACTGTGATTAGCTGATACAGCGTCTGCACAGGCTGCAAGTTTAACTACGTAAGCCTGACAGTCCTAGCCAGTATGCAATTATTGTTTTGCAGAAACAATTTTGGCAAGACACCATGTCATCGTTGCATTTTTCATTCTGACTGATGGTGAAATTTGCACTACACTGATGGTGTAGTTTGTAAAAATATAAAACATACCAAAGTCTTTTAATATTGTACCAGCTTTTCACGTGTCTGAATAAAGTCAGTTGTGTGTATCCTGCGAGTGAAGCACATTAATGTGGCTTTTTGTAGTTTAATTAAAACCTGATCTAGCCATGTAGCTATATTGGTAATAAAATGCAGCTTTGTATACCTCGCCCTGTTTAAACTTTAAAGCAAATCACCAAATAAGAGCAGCATGTAAATGTTTGTAACATTTTCCAAATGGACTTGAAAAGCAATGTAATGGCAATCCGGTTTATAACTGCTCTGATTGCTGCTGTTTTAGTCTTAACCGTATCAAACAGTTTAATAAAACAGTTATTGTAGTGTGACGAGGATGTGCATTCCATTAATGGGGCCACATTGCTTTCAAATCACTTAAAAGGGCCAGGATATCTTTTTATTTTATGAACTAACAGGCTGTTTTGGTACTGTACCTTTTTAAGAGTTTTCTTTCAAAATGATTTCTGATTGGTTGGCCCAATTTAGTCATTAGTATGCTTGCTTGCTTCCCCTGCAGCTGTTGAAGTTCGTGCCAGAAAAAAGTGACGTGGACATTCTGGAGGAACACAAACATGAGTTGGAGCGGATGGCGAAGGCAGATCGCTTCCTTTATGATATGAGCAGGTAACCATCAATTTAGGTCATGAAAAGCCTCTTAGTTTGGGACATATTAAATAGAGATAACGTTCATCAGATTGGACAGAGCCATCAAAACACACGATATCTACTAAATGGTGTTTCCGCACAAAGCTAAAGGTGGTGTAGAGGTCGGTATGTGGAAAATAAACTGTTTTACAGAATGACGTTCTTATCTTGGTCTGTTTAGTTTCATGCTATAATAATCTTTGACTTCAGTTACCAAATGCGGTTTCCTCAGTTTGGCATAAAGCCTGAAATTGGCTGAAACAAGGCTGGAAGTATGTCGTCATTTTTGACCTCTTCATTGTGCATTGTCATTAATCTCTGTAGAATGTCAGCCCACAAGGACATAAATATAAAAGCCATGAAGAATGGGCAGCTTCATTTATTAATTAAAATAAACAAGTTGCAGGTGTTATTAGACTATTTTTTTATTCTTATTTTAATACGGCAAACAGGACGTGTCTCACGAACAGGCATGTTTCAATGAAAAGCCACAGAAATATATCTGTCTGTTAATGTTTCAGATGTTTTCTAGCAATGCATTATGGGTACACCCCTTGTTAGTAAACTGACACAGTCAGTTTTCTTTCAGTATTTATTGTACTTTATTATGCTTTATATTTTATATGAAATATTATTTTATATAAACTACCAGTCAATTATTGGACACTTTTATTCCTCATTTTGGTCTATTTTCCACAATAAAAGTACAGTCATCAAAACTAAGAAATAACAGAAATACTAATGTTTATTGAACTTATAGTTGACTAATTTAGCAGGAGCATTCAAATGCACACTTTATATTTGTCAGCTAAATTAATTTGAAACAGCCTTTAGATCAAGAGGTTTCCTTTGGACACGTGTACCTTTAACTATTTTCCACATTTTAACATAGTCATTAAAATAACTGAATGTTAAATTAATCAAAACATTAGTACCATTTGTATTTACCACCAAAACTAATTTCATAAGCAGAAAGCTTTGTGTTTTAATATAATAAGACACTTTAATTCAGCTGTATCCAGACTTTTGTCCTTTATTATAATTTGTGGTGTTTTATTTCAATCCTCTTTTTAAACCACAGAATCAACCACTACCAGCAAAGACTGCAGTCTCTTTTCTTCAAAAAGAAGTTTGCAGAAAGAATCACAGAAATCAAGCCGAAAGTGGAAGGTAAATCCATACTGTTATGTTCTCTACTAGACTTGTGAAATGAAGGTGTAGGTGTAATAATGTTCTCCCTCAGCTCTCAGTAAAGCCTCGAAGGAGGTTCTTCAGAGCAAGAATCTTCGACAGCTTCTGGAGGTGGTGCTGGCCTTCGGTAACTACATGAACAAAGGCCAGAGGGGCAATGCCTATGGCTTCAAAGTGTCCTCTCTCAACAAGATCGCCGACACCAGGTCCAGCATCAACAAGTAAGACAGGGCTTCTGTTCTGTATATTAAACTCCTACCAGCCGTGCAGTTACACAAGCTGTGTGTTTCTCAATAGGAACGTCACTCTGTTGCACTACCTGATTACCATTCTGGAGCAGAAGTACCCGAAAGTCAGCCTGATTCATGAGGATCTGCACAACGTGCCAGAAGCAGCCAAAGTCAAGTATGCAACAAAGTCTCACTATTACACCCACTTAAGAGTTTCCGTGTCTCCAAAAAGAGTGTATGTAATAGAAAAACACGTAGGAATAACACTTTAAAAAGGGGTATTCTGGGTTTAGTATAATCTTAATGTTAATTAACATACAAATTAATTTCCACTTGTCCCTCTTTTGCTAAAATAGTGTAGCACATAAAAGGAAGTGATAAGGTCCGTACATGTTAAAATACTCCGTATCGAAAGTACAGCAACAAATTACATAAACATTATACAATATTAGCATAATTGTAATATGAAAAACTCACTTACTGACCTTTCCTGTATAAAGCTTTATCAAATGTGTAGTGACAATGGAATGCCTTAAACCCAAAAGCAACAGTAAAAAGATGATTTAAACCGGTTTAATTAAGGAATAATTGACAGCAGGCCGTTGAATTATTAGAAAAATAATGCACACCCCGTCACACCTCTTGTGCATTATTTTTATAATGATTCAACTGCTCTGAGTCAATTATTCCACTTATAATACGGTTGCCACACCTCAAGACATCGATCAGATGATATATTTCAAGGCATTCGTCTGTTTTTCTACTTTTATCGCTATTGTGAGTAGGATTATTTCTTCCACATCTCATCTAACACCTCCTTGCTAATTCCAAAATGTAATTTTAAACCATAATGGACGCTTGAGCTGCTGATAGCAGACTAATGCAGTTAATACAGTTAATGACGAAGAGAGAGAGAGAGAGAGAGAGATTACCTCTCTGAGTCTGTGCATCTCTCAAGTGTTCAGCAGGAATGTTTCTAGTTATAGTGAAACTTAAAGTAAATTTTCTTAACGAACAGCGCCGTTGTTGTTACCTCGCTTGTGAGAAGTCCTGTAGTTTTTAAGTTGTTAAACTGTTACTGATAAACTCGTCAGAGTAGCGCTAACAGCATTAGTGGGTATGTTAACGTGTGTGCACACTGTCTGTGTGAGGCAGAGAGAGCGGGAGAGATAGAGTATGTGCTTTCCATTTTCCATTTACTCTCGTTCATGCACACACCCACGACAGCCAAAAATGTGTTATCCATTGATACATACTGAATGATAATCTGACAGCAAAAATAAAACCAATAGTAATAACAATGTCTGTAATGTTTGTAGGGTGGGGGAGGAAGCAAGAGCGTCTTCAGCCAGAACTACAGCACGTATTTCACGAAGTACACATTTTAGAACATAATGCAGAGCTTTGCACAGTCAAAACTGTTCAAGTCCAGCAGCTGTCAATGCCAAGTATACCAGAGTAGAGTTTGGACGGTTTAAAAGACGTTCTGATGCAGAATAGCATCGTATAGTCCCATATTCAGTTTAGATTTTTATGAAATCATTCAACTGTTCTCTTATTTCAGTTACAATTACTTTTAGAAGTCTTCTATTCATCTCTCACATGTGTAATCTGCATTGTGAGATTTGAGTTACTCTTAGACTCTTTGTCGTGTAACTTATATTTAAGCCACTTTGCCATCGCAATCACTTAACTAAAACGAATGAATTTATATATAGCTGCACATTTAAACCTTTCCCTTTACAGCGCCAAAACCCCGTCACTCAAGAGTCATCACATCTCACCAACATAAAAGATGGTAAATTGATTGACAAGTCTCTGTTAAACCAAACCAAAAAGGGTTGCGTTAAGGAAAAATGAGTTGATGACTGCACTACACATTATTTAGTAGTAATGTGCTGTGATACTTTGAGATCGAACATATTAAAATGACATGACTAAAGAAAAAAGCAGCTGATTTTTTTTCTACCCGCCCACGGCGTTATTCTCTGGTCCAAGCCGATCAAAAGAAGCACAACCCGCCCAATCTGGCAACACCGAATAACGCAAATCATTTGGCAAATTGATATGACATGTAATGCGGTGCCTGGAACGTGTCCATATCACTTTGCCAAATGATTTGCGTTATTCGGTGTTTGCAGATTGGGCGGGTTGTGCCAAAAAAATATTTTGCTAGTTTTCACAACAACATGAAGGATCATGTGACACTGAAGACTGGAGTAATGATGCTGAAAATTCAGCTTTGCATCACAGGAATAGATTACATTTTAAAATGTATTAAAACAAAAAGCTTATAATATTTCAGAATATTCGTTTTTTTTTTTGTTCATTTGTTTTTTTGAGCATAAAATACTTAACATCCAACTTTTCAACAGATCTTTGTATTGAACCCTGGAATATTCCTTTAACAACCAATCAGATGGTTAGTGCTGAGAGCCTGAACAGTTTCAGCCTATCATTTCACTCTCAGTTTAGGGGTAGTTTATAGTTTGGGACAGGGTTAGTTGTTCCAGCACCAACAAAGGTTGTTGATCCAGGAACATGTCCTATTTGGCAGAACCATAGTCACTGTGTGAAGATACTGTTTGATGTGATTCATTCCTCAGCCATTCCAAATGAGATTAAAGGGTCTGCAAATTGTCCAGTGAAACATTATCTCTCTCTCCAACTTATTTTTCTTCCTTTTTTCCCAGCATGACTGAACTGGAGAAAGACATAAACAATCTGCGCACTGGCCTAAAAAGCGTAGAGACGGTAAGCGACATTCTCTCATTTAGTCTACAGCTTGTGAGGTCATCCAGTGTAGCAAGTGTATCTATTTATACAATAGTATCATTGGCTAAAACATTATTATTTATGGTTACAACACATGAAAACTAGAAAGTTAGGTTGCTAGGTTTCTATGGTGTTTTCTTGACTCCTCTGAATGAAATGCACTTATGATTATTATTGAATTCTGTCTCTCTCAACAGGAGCTGGAGTACCAGAAGAGTCAGCCTCAGATCCACGGCGATAAGTTTGTGTCTGTTGTGAGTCAGTTCATCACTGTGGCTGGTTTCAGTTTCTCTGAGGCGGAAGACTCTCTTCAGGACGCCAAGGATTTGGTAAGAACGAAAGCGCACCGAGGAGCTAATAGATGTTAAAGGTTTATGAGAGGTTTGAACATAGCGAGGCTTGTCACTCTATCTGGTCATTTAAATATGAGAGCTCACATAAAGTTGCTCCGCTGCAGCTTTGAAGTCGTCGTTAAGCGTCTGAAATGCCAGATTTTTTCCCCGTTCCATGCTGGCACATGTAACTCAGCCTTGTAGATGTTAAATCACTGCTTTCACTGGAGTTTAATGGGCTTCTGTCCGTCTGTGGACATTGGAACCGCTGGAAACATGGACTGTAATCTTTAACTGCCATAGGCTGAAGATCACTTTCAAAGGCAGGTTCTTCCAGTCTGACCCTGATTTGATGCTGCCGCAGTGCTTGGATATTATGTTGGGATCTAGCTGGTTTCTAAAGGTTTGGCAAAGATACAGATGAAGGTTTGATCTTTGTGAGAAATTAAGGATCTGTCAACCAAATCTGGATAACGTCTCATTTCATTATTCATACACTACCACTCTAAAGTTTGGGGTCAGTACGTATTCTTTATATTTTAGGAAATGTATATTTTTATTCAACAAGGATGCATTGAATTGATCAAAGGCATTAAAGACATTTATAATGTTAGAAAATATTTATATTTCAAATAAATTCTGTTCTTTTGAACTCTGTATTCATCAAAGAAAGAAAAAATCACAGTTTCCACAAAAATATTAAGCGTAGCAACATTGATAATAAGAAATGTTTCTTGAGCTGCAAATCAGCATATTAGATGCTGAACGATATGATTATGATTATGAATATGATTTCTGAAGGATCATGTGACACTGAAGACTGGAGTAATGATAAATTCAACTTTGTCATCAAAGAAATATAATTTGAAGTTTAAAATGAATTCAAATATAAATTAATTATTTTGTAATGTTTTTACTGTATTTTTTGATCAAATAAAGGCAACATGAACATAAACTTTTTTAAACATGGGGGAAAAAATCTTACAGACTCCAAGCCTTTTAATGGTAGTGTATATGACAAGAAGAACACTAGTTCAGTCTAGCAGAGTTTATGATGACCCTTTGTTTTACTCGCCAAAGTAAAATAAGGATTATACGAGAGAATCACTGTCCTAAATGTCCTTGTCTTTCATTCTGCACAGTTTGAGAAGGCTGTGAAGCACTTCGGGGAGGACGCCACACGCATGCAGCCCGATGAGTTCTTTGGCATCTTTGATCAGTTCCTACAGGCCTTCAGTGAAGCTAAACAGGACAACGAGAACATGCAACGACGCAAGGAGGAGGAAGAGCGCAGAGCCCGCATGGAGGCGCAGGTAATGTCAACAAGCATGCATTGTGTCCATCTCAAACACATCCACATGCATCCCATTTTACTAGTCAGTACTTGTGATTACTTGACTATGTACACTAAGTCGAATGGTCCTCTTTAACTATTGTCAAGCCTGTTTTTTTTTTTCTACCCATTTTTTAAAGTTCAACAGAGTACATCTCCACAAGAAAGTGTAATATGTAAACGGACCAAATGCCAAAATATTTAAACAGACAAAATGCAGCTTCTGTAATTTTCCCCCTGTAAAAATCCTTGTCCTTTAGCAATCTGATAATTAATCTGATTAAAGGCTTGCAACAGATCGAGAGGAGGGAGGTAATATAAATAAGGCCCTCAAAATGACCAAAAATAAGTATGCTGCCTTTAATGTTCACTGTGTAGTACGCATTGAGTAAGCTAAACACCTCTCTGCAGCACAATGACAGACATTAAGACAAAAGTAAAACAGTTCTGATTAATCTGAAATATTGTGTGAACAGCTCAAGGAGCAGCGTGAGAAGGAAAGAAAAGCCCGGAAGGCCAAAGAGAACTGCGAGGAGGATGGAGAATTCGACGATCTGGTGTCCGCACTCCGATCCGGGGAGGTGTTCGACAAAGACCTCTCAAAGATGAAACACAACCGCAAGCGTCCCGTCAAGCAGAGCGCAGAGAGCAGCAGAGAGAGACCCATCACCAAACTCAACATCTGAGTGCTGCCTCCTGCTGGTAGAGCTGAGACATTACACACGCGTGCAACAGCTCTACCTCAGTTTAGATCTGGAGAGGATATCCAGGCCCTGTTGTGCTGACTGCCAAAATACTTCTTAAGGATTTATACAGTCTTTTCTGAACATGTAAATGAGTTGTGACAGTGTTTGTGCTGAAGATGGCAGGAGTTTGTATGGTGCTTGTGCACCAGTTCACAGAAACAATGAGCAGAAAGGGCTACAAACGGGTGCTGAAATACACCATTTTCTCAGTTTTGCTTGCCCGGAGACCATAAACCCCATTTATTTCTGTCTGCTCAGATACTGCTCGAGTTATTGTCGGTGTAAACTGTGCAATATCAAGAAACAGGCCTTGTTTTGCAATATGAGGTGTGCTAAACACTAAAAGTCAGTGTTTTGGAAGGAAAGGTGATTTTTGTGGGACACAGTGATACTTGTATATCATTGGACGCTGTAATTGTTTGTTTGTAATGAGTATTTCCTTTTGTTACGCGTGTAACTCAAGCACAAGCGATTGTTTGTTCATTCCGGACCTGTTAAAGCACAATGCATAACTTTAAAATCCACAAAACAACATCTTGTATAAAACGTTATTGAAATCAAATAGTTTATTATAAATCTACAGATGCCGTGTATAAATATACCGACAGGAATTATAGTGAAACAAATGTTATGGTCAAACTTTGATTGCAAATATATTTTAGAGGATGACTGAAAGATGCAATATTTTTGCGCTTACCAAAAAGAGCATTCATTAAAAACGGCTGTGGATGCAAACCAAGCTGTCTGCCGTGCATGTATATTCTTGTTTAAGATTGTATATATGTACATATACTCCGTGTTAACTCTTCCGACCAATGCTTTCTCTTAGTCCCTGACACTAATATTTTGTGCTAATAATTTTTTTCCTGTTGATCAGATGTCGTTAAATCTTTTTCACTAATAGTTCTTTGTAATATTGTATTACGTTGTAATAGTTTCCTCTGTTGGCGGGATGTTCTGTTTTCTTTATTTAAGAATTCATTTGGATGTGAGATATGTAATCAATAAATAAACCCTGAGGGTCACTGCATTGGTGTTTGACTGCTGATTTGACTTCAGCTTCACGACCTCAAATTATTAAGATTAACAAAGTGCTCCATAATTACACAATACTGCACTTAAGTTAAGGATTAGTTCTAATGTCAGAGTGATTTGTGAATAATAATCAAACATAAAGCATGAAATGGATAAAACGTATTCAAACTTTATTTCAGGCAAACCGCTGTCAGAGACATAATGTATGGCGATGTTTATTTCATAATCGCTTGTTTCAAATCTGAAGTGTCTTGAGATTTAAAAAAATAATAATTTGTGTATTTGAAATTGATAATCTTTCTCCTATGACTGAAACCAACAAGGTAAAAACAAATAGGCCTATGACTCTTATGCCTGCTTGTGCTGTCTCTAAAATACATCTGTTTCAAGGAAAGCTTCACATATAAAAGACCCCGTGCTTTTGTTCGTTTGGATTATCAACACTATAGCTTTCTATATCTCTAAAACTGGTCTTACATCTGTCATCCAAACACATTTTCATAAAAGACTAAAAGCACTGATATATACACACATGGAACTAATACATGGCAGTCTCACAGTCAAATACATTCAGAATTTGATCAATTCTTGCTTCAAAATGATATAGAAATTGTAAAATATTTAAATACTGATATTAATATATTTCTGTAATCTGTAAACATGCTACATCCAACAATTAAGGCAGTTTGTTGGTTGTATTTGTTATTTACAAGTTTTAAGCTGATCTTCAAAAATCTCAGAGAAAATATTTCTAGTTTTTCCCTCAAAAATATGATGAATTATTTGACAGAAATGTATGCTGTTTACAGATCAATTAAAGGAAATTATATTCTATTTCTATTTAATTTTATGTGTGATTTTAGGTCTTTTTTATTAAAGTAGCAGGTATATGGTTCGGTGAAGGCTGCAAACCTAAAAGCTAAGACATTTTACAATGTAAAAAAAAATGATTTAGCCCTATTAAAAGACCGATTGCTCAATTAAAGAGTTATACAATCCTCTCCACTCCCATCCGTTTCACTGTTAATATTCCAGGTCTGTAGATGCTGAACAGCATGAATATGGTTTTAGGCTGTGAGAGAGATTTCATTCACAGTGTTGTAAAGCATTCGCATTAGGCTCAAGAGTGACTTTCATCTTTGCACACACAGACACACACTTTATCTGCTGATTCATCACATTAATAAACTCATGCTTGGAGAGTTTAGTTTCGAATATAAGTTAATGGTATCAAAAGATAAAAAATACAGTAACACTTTACAATGACTTAATCATGAATAAAGAATACAATGCATCTTAAATTCATTTACATTCAAACGTAGATGTTTTTACGTATAGGCCTTTTTATATTTAAAGCTGAAGAATGTAAAGTTTTAACAGCGTTATGAAGAGAGCGAGCCTAGTCCTACTGTACACTACAATACTGGCTCGACCAATGGCGTGCGATGGGGGCGGGGTTTATCTGTTTTTCGTAAAGCGTCACATTCAGAGTTTGCTAGGTGGCGCTATATTAGTCTACATACTTCAGCTTTAAAAATACACACAAAATAATGCTTCTTTAAACATCATATAACATAATAATATTATAGGTAATGTACAATCAAATATTTGGAGCTGACATGAAACTTTGATTAGTGTTCCAATTTATTTATATGCATATGACTTACTGAAATCTGAAGGGAGGTACTTCAGGTGAATTTTGCAAGGTATTTTTACTTGCAAAAAATGAAACTGCTGCAATGAAATACATAGTAAATGTAAAATAAAAAGCTATAAAGTGCCAGATTAAATATCACTTAAGAAAATTATATTAAGGGTCTCTAATAAAATAGGCTATATGTTTATTGTATGAGCAAAATATCAATAGGTTAAACAGCCTCTGGTATATGCAAACAATTTGAATGTCATAAAATCATAAATATATATATATATATAGGCTATGTCAAAATGAGTTTGAAAGTAAAATAATTGGGGAAAAAGGAGTTCTGATTTAATTATACTTACACTTTTATATTAGTATTATTGCATGAGAAAAGTTTGTGTTAAATGTTTAAGCTTGACTTGACATTTTGCTATCCAATGCAATAAACGAAATGTTACATTTTTAAGTGCGACCCAAGTTATTTTGGGTGCCACTGTACACCTGTAGCACCTCCCGTCGTCATCATAAAGTGTGACCGCGTTACAGACTGGTGTCAGCAGTCTCAACTTTAGGCACCGCCGGGTCAGTGATCGTATCCGGATGCGCATCTCTACAGAAGAACACCGCCGGGTTTTTACAGGCCCACATGGCCACATCTCCGCCGTTGGCCGGGCTGGAGGAAGACAGATGGCTGTTTGCGCCGTGGCGGCTCACGTACCGGTCTCTAATCCCGTCCGCCCGGTTCCGGCGCTGCGTCCGCGTGGACAGGTACGCGGCGATGTTTCTAGTCCTGTATCCCTCCTCTCTGCTCCGACCCAACAGCATGGATATGTTCGGATTCCTTATGGCGTAAATCAACGGGTTGATGGCACCATTAGCCCACGCCATCCAGATTGCCACGGTATCCATGGCAGGATTGAAGGAGTAGCTCCCGAGCGCGGTGATGATGGCCATCAGGCAGTAGGGTCCCCAGCAGAAGATGATGAACACAATCATGATGAGCACGGTGGTGGCGGTGCGCATCTCGCTGTAGAAGCGTAACAGGTGCGCGTAAGTGGTCACCGGCCGCACCCTGATCTCCGACAGCCGGACGGTTTTGCAGATGTTGTAGTGGCAGAAGCACATGAGGGCGAAGGGAAGCAGGTAACACGCTACTATAAACGCTACGCTGTATGCAGTGCCCATCCTGGAGGCGCCAGAGTGGAACACGTACATGCAATGGTAAAACCCCTGTTTGTGCACCACCAAGCGTCTGGAGGTCTCCATAAGCAGGTACCAAGGAAACGAGAAAACCACCGCGGAGAACCAAACGGCCGCCAGGAGCTGGGTCGCTCTCCTCCGGCCGATTTTGGCTTGCGGCTGCCTGACGATAGCATAATAGCGGTCGAATGAGATGAGAGTCATGGTCAGGGTGGAGATGATGCCGAAGCAGGTGTTGAAGAAGCCGTTGGCGACGCAGAAGGGCTCCCCAAACAGCCACCTGCCATCCTTGCTGAAGAGCATCATGAAGGAGAAGGGTAAACAAAGAACGGCCGTGAGGAAATCGGAGAGGGACAGGGACATGATGAACGCGTTAGTGACCGTTCTCAGCTGCCTGTGTTTGATTATAACCACCACGACCGCTGAATTACCCAGACTGGACAGTAAGAAGATGGCCAGGAGCAGCAGAGCTTGCGCAGCCACCGCGATGCCCTGGAGAACCGAGTTCCCCTCCAAACTCCTCACTGGGGTGTCGCTGGGCATCTCGCCCCCGGCTGTATAGTTGCTGGCCTGAGTGCTCGGGCTGTTTACAACGGGTTTGATGGTCACAATCTCTAAAATGAAGCCCGAGCCCGACATGTCGACGGTCGCGTTGTTGATGCCGGGGAGGAGATCCATTGGACACGGTTAGGGCGCATCCACGGGGTGGAAGAGAATTCATCCCTTGTTAGTATCTCCCGTGCCCGGATCACAGTGAAAACGAGTACGCTACGGTGTCACAGGTGGTCCCTATGTAGTCCTTTGATGCCATACACTGTGCTTGGAGTAAAGAATGTTCCCCGTGCCCTCCCCTGTTACAGATGATTGAGCTGACAATGCTGCTCGGTTATTGTTAATACGAGACGAAACATCGTTATTCCGCTAGGGAGCGCTTGGAGGCACAGAAAGACAATTCACCACGGAGACGCATGGAGATTTCAGGACGCTTTGTGTCTTTATTTGGAGACATTTTGCCATAATGTGTTTAATATTTTCAAGTTTTATAATATAATTGATTAGTATCGGAAATACAAAATGGAAATCTCCCATAGCTTTGTCCATAAATCCATTATTTAAAATGATAAATCGAGTGCGCACCATTGACTGTGATTGGTCCACTCTGATAAGCGCTGAGAAAAGTAACAGGTAGCTTCCGATAAAGCAGCTTTTGCTCAGTCTAGCTCATAACTGAATTTATCAAAATCCATGCTGAATCAAAAAAGTCGTTTTCAGATGAATTGTCAATAGCTCACTAGCTATGAATACTGTTTCTGCCTTATAAACATAAACGTTTGCTATTCAGCTCAAGTGAATTCAAGGAAGATCCACCACTGATTGATTCCCTCTGAATAGTGCTGTATCACGTGCCCCAGCGGTGTATATAGCGACCTAAATGTTTTTACGCTTTAATACTACTGACATGATGCACATTTAATAGCCAGTGAATTAAAATGTTTGTCAGCCAGTTGATCTGACCAACATCCGCTGCTGAGGCCCGCCCATTTTTAGGGCTTTGTAACGCAATGGCCGTTCTACATGCTTATTTGATTTCTGTGATACAGATGCAGGCCCTGCACCTCCCCGTGACGTTTGAAGCCGTTGCCATGACACCGGAGCCGATTCCCCCAGCTGTATTACGCACTTCCTTATGAAGATTGGTTTCCTTTATTGTGCTCTATCTATCTATCTATCTATCTATCTATCTATCTATCTATCTATCTATCTATCTATCTATCTATCTATCTATCTATCTATCTATCTATCTGTCTATCTGTCTATCTATCTAAACAAG
Organism: Gymnocypris eckloni scoliostomus; assembly: GCA_027564155.1. NCBI lineage: Eukaryota > Metazoa > Chordata > Actinopteri > Cypriniformes > Cyprinidae > Gymnocypris > Gymnocypris eckloni. The sequence goes on from CM050428.1 coordinate 21,226,742, forward strand.
CAATATGGTGGTGCATATATAAACAGTAGACCTGAATGATTGTCATATTTTCTGTATTTATTTATACCAGCAGAGAGTAAATCTGGCCAGTGAGTGGCGCTGTGAAACGATTCACGTTTAGCACCATGTCCCCCATCACACGAAGAAGACGGAGGCGTTTGCTCTTCCGGTTTCTGTTGCGTCGTTTTGAACACAGCTTGAAATCTGAAATCAACTAATCCAATAAACTGAGCGATTGGATATTTGTAATGCTGCATACGATATGGGTATGTTAAAACGATCACGAACAACTGCAGGCAGCTAATGTCAATATATCATTAATCCATATTTGCTTTCTTGCTGTTGATAGAGTCGCTAGTTTACTGCCATGACAACACAATTCAAATGTTTTCTATTGAATTTAAGGAGGTTATTAATGGTAATGATATGTTTCTGGGTGTAATGCAGCTGTAGCAATGAGCTTCACTTGTCCTGGGCTGTACTGTGGAAGGAGCTTTATAAATGACTCTGTTGAAGGAGAATGTGGGGTAAGTGGCTCTTTACATTAATTGGTCTAAATACATTTACATTTAAGCAGTAATTTAGCAGACGCTTTTATCCAAAAGCGACTTACAATTGCAATTCAGGTTATACATTTTTAATCAGTAAGTGTGTTCCCTGGGAATCGAACCCACGACCTTTGCGCTGCTGACGCAATGCTGTACCACTGAGCCACACAGGAACACACACTGTGTAATGTATGATTACAATGTGTACTAATGCAAAAGGTCATGTGTGCAGTATAACAGCACGATTATGATCATATGCTCTAATGCGCATTTTACTAGTTCACAATTGTTTAATTTACAAAGATGTTTTATTTGTTAACATGAGTTAACACGAACTAACAGAGAACAATACCTTTACAGTATTTATTAATCTCGTTTCATATTAATTTACACATTTACTAATGGTTTTTAATCAAAGGTTGAATCCGTTAACATTAGTTAATGCACTATGATAATTATAACAAATTAACTTCTTATGACAAACTGGACCTTATTATAAGTTTTACTTTTAGTTCTACACACGTTCATCTAAGAGAACTACTGTCACTAGTTACACTCTTTAAAATAAAGGCTATTTGTAAGTGTATGATTCCACGAAGAACCTGATGATTTCTTTAAAATCCGTTCACTGAAATATAAAAAACACTTTTGTAATCTTATATTTTTAAGAGTGTAATGCATTTGTGTTCTGATGTATGATTGGAGAGTTGGTGGTGTTTTGTGGACTGGATTTAATTTGATGAAATATTTTGGGGTTTAATAACCTTCATCACTCTTATTATCAAGGTTTGTCTTCGTGGCCAGAGAACTAACTATGAAAAGATTTGTGAGGACTGCAGTGGATCTCCTGAGCTGTATGACTGGCTGTACCTGGGCTTCATGGCGATGCTGCCTCTGGTCCTGCACTGGTTCTTTATTGAGTGGTACTCTGGGAAGAAAAGGTAGCCGGCAGAATCTCTTGTTCTAAACAATAGTATGATATATGTGACAATATTATTGTGCAGATCGAAGTGATAGTTTACCCCAAAATGAAAACTATCATCATTTACTCACCTTCATGTTGTTCCACACCTGTATGCCTTTCTTTCTTCAGGGTTTCTGCAGGTTTTATGAAAGTAAATTGAAGATAAAGTAAAGAAAATATAAGGAATAAATTGAATGGAACACAATATTGTACATCAATACGGTCTCTAAATGTAAATGTCATGTAGCAATTCATTAGAAATAACTTTTGCTGTACCTTCTGATCACGCTGCAAAAAAAAGGCGATGTTCAGTATTAAAAAATAAATACATTTACTTGTGAAGCAAAATGACAAAATAAGAAGTCTTGTTTTTTGGAACAAAATTAAGTGAGTTTGTGATTTAAACAAGAACAAATATCTGCTAATGGGCTCAGAAGAATCAACTTAATTTACAGGGAAAACTAGTTTTCATACCCCGTTGACATGTCTGTTCTTGTAATAAGCATAAACTTTATACATTTTTTTTCAGAAATCAAGACTTTGCATCTCAAACAAATGCATTTTTAGATCTTTTAATTGGAAAACAGAACAAAAATACTGAGGAAGATTATTTTTCTTTATTTTTGGCGCGCATCGCATGCAACATTTAATGCCATAAGTTTATGAATTTAAGAGTTTCAGCTGTGATTTAAGACCTTTTTAGGCCTTACATTGTGGAAGGGTGAATTAAGACTAATTAAGAAGGAAATCATGTTTCTCTTGTGATACATGAAAAGCATAGTATGAAGAATGTTTGCAATGAAACTATTTCTGTTCTCGTTGACTTCCATTGTATTTTTTGTCCATACAATTGAAGTCAATGGGAACCAAAACTGTTTGGTTAACAACATTCTTCATAATATCTTCTTTTACATTTGACTCAAAAAAAGGAGCGTCATGCAGGTTTGGAATGACGTGAGGTTTGACAATGAGGTTTCCATTTTTTGGTAGACTATCCCTTTAAACTTGAATAATGCATTTTTAAGGTGAGCTTCAAACTAACCTATGCTCTCTTAATACCATCTCCAGTTCTAGTGCCCTTTTCCAGCATATTACCGCTCTGTTTGAGTGCACGGCTGCTGGCATAGTGACTCTGCTTCTCAACGATCCTGTCGGCCAACTGTCTATTCGTTCCTGTAAGGTTAAGATGCTTTCTGACTGGTACACCATGTTGTACAACCCCAGTCCAGACTACGTCACCACTCTGCACTGCACGCAGGAGGCTGTGTTCCCTCTGTGAGTGGCCTTTTCAAAATGACATTTGATTTGATTTGAGACACCAGTTATTTCTGCTGCTTTCTGATGACCTGTTCTTTCAGGTACACCATCGTGTTGATCTACTACGCCTTCTGTCTGGTTTTTATGATGCTTCTGCGGCCACTTCTGGTTAAAAAGATTGCGTGTGGATTAGGCAAGACCGATCGTTTCAAGAGCATCTACGCAGCGCTGTACTTCTTCCCGATCCTCACTGTCCTGCAGGCAGTTGGAGGAGGACTTCTTTGTGAGTGTCACACTTTTCTTTTATAATGAACATTTGAACGTGTACCTAGTTGACATTAGTATTATTTTACCACTGAGATACTAATATCGATTTTAATAATATCTTGATTGTAATTTTTTTTAGCTTTTATAAAATGACAGGGTATTTAAATACATTTTATTTGGTTATTGCTATTTTATTTAAGTGTATTGTCTTTTTAAGTAACAATTTTTTTCTTATGGTTTTAGTTTAAGCTAATTATAATATCTCTGGTTGATACTTATGGTTTTTGTATTTCCCTTTCTTATTTCCTCAGATTATGCATTTCCATATATTATTTTGGTCTTATCGTTGGTCACGTTGGCAGTTTACATGTCAGCTTCAGAGATACAGGTACATACATTGTGTACTGTTTTTTCCCCATAATGCCTTTTGTTTAATTTTCAAAGATGTTAAAACTGTTTGTGACTTATCTCCCACAGTCTTTCAAAAACCTTGTGGCTAAGAAGAAACGCCTCGTAGTTCTCTTCAGCCATTGGCTCCTCCATGCATATGGTATCATTTCCATATCCCGACTGGATAAACTGGGGCAGGATTTGCCGTTGTTGGCTCTGGTGCCCGGACCCGCTCTCTTCTACCTGCTGACGGCCAGGTTCACAGAGCCAAACAGAATTCTGTCAGAGGGTGGGAATGGACACTGATGTCACTTCCTGTGTAGGAGAATCACCTCCCTCAAACTCACGTTAGAGACTTTTAATTTAATGACACCTTTGGCACGGACACCAAAGAGCCATAACGTTTTCTTTTACGTCTATGAATATTATTTGTTGTTTGCGTGTATTGAACCGAGATCAAATACTTTATGAAGAATGTTCTTTTCCCAACGGTTTTTCTTTGAATCCTGAGAGCGAATTTTGGAAAGTAGATGTTTTTGTAAATATATGGTAACTTAAGTATATATGACTCATTTAGGTTTTGGTACTTTTTGTGATTTGTATCTGTTGTCAAGAATAAATACAATTCAACCATTTGTTTTAATGTACAATGTATTTTTTGTGTGTTAAATATGAAACAGCTGGTCTGTGAATTTCCCGAGAGCCCTGAAGTAATGTTAACCCTTTTCATGACAAACGTTGTTGTGCCAAATATAATTGTTTGTCTTTACGCTTTGTTTTCATGCATGGATAAAAGCTCAACACTATAAAAGGTATGTTGTGTCAAAGCTGCATGTGGCATTATATGATTGTTTTGCTGCTGAATATGTAAATCTGCAGACACATTATATTGTGAGTATAAGTATGTAGTTTTCAGTGTTCTCAGACACTCATCCTTACACCTTGACTAAATATTTCTCTTACTAAGGATGTATATTTATAAGTTCTACAGTGATGCGTGGAATATAACAAACCGAATAGGGATATTAATGTTTTACAGATTTATTAAATATGTAGTATGTTATGTTATACATGGTGGTGATTTACATTCATGGCCATCAGATCTATGAAAATGAATGTTTGTCAGCGGAGTTTGAATTGTTAAATAAACGGACAGATTTTTGCATAGTTGTGATCAATTTAACAAAGATTAATGCATGTAGATATTTTGCTCATTGTTAGTTTATGTATTATAATGCTCAAATTAAATCATATTACCCTACTTTCTATAATAATACATTTTAAATTACTATAAAATATTGAATGATTGAAGTCTCTGTAAACTAGGTTTTAAATGTCAGAAGATATGGTTCCATATTAATGTAAAGTCTAAGTGTTTTTGAAGTGTGGCTTCTCTAACACGGAGCTCATCCCAACTAACTCTTTCTCCAGTCTGTTGTTGATGTCGCTGATGTGATGTTTTCTTTCTTGAATCCTCACTATTAGATTGTATAAGTTCTCCACAATCTTTTGGTCTTGATTGGCAGATTCCTAATATAAAAGAGTCTAGTTTAGTTCATTTATTGTACAGTAACATCTGATAAAGTCCTTCAGCAAAACATCAAGTTCAGAAAATGGTTTTTAATAGCCACTTCAGAAAACATAATTTTGAGGAATGTTCCAGATTCATTGCAGTAATCTTGATGAATACCATCTGTTGAAAATTACCGTGGAAAATATTTCTGGCATCCCCCACTTTACAGGAAATTCTAAAAGCAGGAAGCGCTTTCATTAGACGTCCTTTGTAAGTGCATGACTCTACACGCATGTATTATTATTTTGTTATATACTGAGGGACAAACCAAGTAATTAACAGCATTCCACAAGTGCTATTGATTGAGATCATTTATATTGAACCAGGGACGTTCCTTAACGGTAATGTGTTTTGACGTTTTTGGTACCTCAGTAAGCAACATATTTGTATTCCAGGTGTCTGTTAGAGTCTCTAAGGAATGGAAAAGAGACATTATTTGTTTTGGATCATTATACTAAGAGCAGAATATTTGTTACATGTTAAAAGTCATTGTCAAAAGACTCACTAAAGAGGGCCTGCACTTCCTCGTTCATCCACTCTGCCTCCTGCATATATTTTTCCTTGTCTTTCTTTGCATCCAATAGGTCCTCCTTCATTTGTTCAATGCGCTGTTGAAAAGAAAAACACTTGAAAACATCAAGCGGCATGCTGACAAGGGTATGTGTTTGTGTGCTGATTAGTGTGCGTTTTCACCACATGCAGGCGACTGTTTTCCATCGTAACTTGTTCCAGCTTGACCTTATTCTCATAGATGCTTTTTTCGACTTCACTGATCACTGCAGTATTAGCAGTTAACATCTCCATATGCTTGGTCCTCAAAGTCATTAAGACTCCTTTCAGATCTTCCTACAAACATACAAATGGACACTAAAGCCATCAAATAAACTAGCACACGATTGGAAAATGCTTCGTTAATTTTGACCTTTGGTTGTAGGAGAGCAGCAGTCTGTTTTGTGACCTCCTCAATGGAGACCTCAAGATGTTCTCTTTGGGTTGCCAGATCTGGTAGAAAAGAAAACACAAATTTCTTACAAAAACATTTAGAAGTTCAGTTATCCTTCAACTGCCATTGATTTTGCCAATGCAAAACTGTCAAAAACATCAATTTACTATGCAAAAGTCAATCTCTATTCTTTCTCAATATGTACAATTTGCAATTATAGAATGACCCAGTTATATATTGTAAATCATATCTCATAAAGAAGAAAATGCTAGCTGAGAACCAACAGGTGGCCAGTTTGTGACTCCATAGTTCAGGTATGGTGCAGTGTTGAGCTACATGAGGAGAATAGAAATGAAGTTTGTACCTGTTATTTGTTTTTTTAAAGTCTGATGTTTGAGGTGGTCAATGTCAAACTGAGACTCCACCGTCTCTAAAATCGACTCCTGGTCCTTGAGCTCCCGCTCTTTCTCCATATGATCTTGAGTGATTGATTCTACATCCCTCTTTTGAGACACAAGACATGCATTTTTAGTTTTCAGACGCACGCTTAGCTAAACCACATCAATCTTGAAATGTTTTATTGAGCCTATAATAAGTGTATGAACACGGATTCTCTCTTTTACTGTAAGCTGTTGAATTTCAGCCTGGTAGTTCATTTCCATTTGTTTTCCCACTTCCTCTAAATTTGCCAGGTCTTCTGCAAGATCCTTTATAACTGAATTCAGTAATACATGGTTCTGGAGTTTCTTCTTCTACAAAAACAACAACATGCCTTAGATACAGTGACGTCTCTTTGCATTTCCACCACTACTGTCTAGTGTTTCTGTCAGACCTCATCAAGCAGCTTTCCATGTCTCTTCTCTGTTTGTCCGATGGTTGCATTGATCTCCTTTACATACTCCCCATGTTCCTCTTCAAGGGTTTTGCGAGATTCATCTATTTTCTCTCGCTCAGCTTCAACTGATGCCCTGGATATAAAAATGTTAATGTGACCAAGTAAACAATGATTAGAGGACGAATAACAATTATCATGGTTAACTGTGACATATGTAGATCAAGTTATACTCGTTGTAATTTATAACCACATTTAAACATGAATTAAACCAGCTGAAACCTTATTTGTTAATTTGTAAAATGATTTATGTTTTTTTTGTATTCTATTATTTCAGTTTTTAATGAATTTATTTTTCCTCTCAAAAAAAATGTAACTGTATTGTTGTCTTGTTAGCTAAATTGTGCACGATAAAAAATACCAATTCATTTATACAATTAATTGAATTAATTAAAATGCCAATTGCTTAACAAAGAGAAGCATTATTCAAGATAAACTGCTTGTTTTTCATGTTTTCAGTACTACGTTTATTTGGGGTATATTAATTTTATTATTGTGCACAATTTCGTTTCTCAAGTCCATTTTGCAGTTTAGTTCCCTGAAGAAGATATATCATAAAATATTCAAATAAGATGTTGAACAGACCTGCTCATATTGTGTTTGGCCAACTGACCTTCCAGTTCCACCAGAGTTTTTTTGAACATCTCTGCATTGATTCTGAGAGACAACCACACAGATAAAGGCATGAAACCATTTACTTGTAATGTAGTAAGACAAAGTCATAAATACAAATCATACATGTTAGAGTCGTGAAGCTGTCTCATCTCTTCTTTCATGTTTTTGATTTCAAATCTACATTTGGCAATGGATATAACGTCCTCATCTCGTTTCAGTTTATTCTCCTCTAACCTAAAACAAAGGAACACATTGATCACTTGAAATCTAAACATTTCAAGTTACTCATCGTGATAAAGCAAAGAAGAAAGAGTATTAAAGAGATGAATGTACCGTTTGGACAGACTGTGCAGTTCAGCAATCATGCCATCTTCCTCTTTCCTCTGAGTGCTGAAGACGTCTGACAGTTTAGCGAGGGGCTCGATAGAACACTTTTCTCTTTCTGTTCTTCCTTCATCTCATTTTCAATCTGAGAAGAAATCACAGCTCCTTACAGTGTTAGGGAACGGATTTAGACCCAGATTCAATTTCCCCACAATCTCTTGGTGGAAACGAGCCATAAGGGATAGATTCGATCCCACAGAATCGAAAGAATTTAAGATCTGTTGCATTAAACATTAAACATGATACCATGTTTAAATAATAAATTAATATGAAGAATTATATTACATAGCGAACTATTTTAATATGCATAAAAATATACTATAAAAATGTCAAAGATATTGAAAACCATCCTGTCTATTTGTTGAAGCTGAATTTCAATGCAACCGATATTACCCTGAAGTTTAAATAGACAGATAGATAACTCAATTTCTTTCTGAATACATGAATGAATGAATAAACATTTTAATTAAACAGAAAAAAATGTAATTAAGAGATCAAAAGGTTTATCTCCAAACCTCTTACAACACCAGATATGGAGAATTGCTTTTAATTGAAACACCACTAGATTGTGGTGTTGTATTCATTGTAGTAATACTTTTATTGTTTAAATAACTGAATGAGCTGCAAACTGTTTATTAGCGGACTATACCTTATTTAAAGCTATTCAATATAGGTTATTTACTAAGAAACTATTTTCATAACATTTCCTCTTTTAACCAATATGTAATTTTGCACAGGTATAATACTGTTTATATAGTATTTATTAATATTTTGAAATGGCTTGTATTTTATATTTTCTGTTTCATTTTACCATTTTATTTTATTATGTGTTCTTGTCATTTTCATTTATTTACATTCCTATTTTGTCATTTTTATTTATTTATATTCCTATTTGACTTTATTTTTTGTTTTAATTTTAGTAAATACAGTACTTACAATATAGCTGGTAAACTTACATAATTTAAGTTTTTTAATAATTTTGTTTTTTATTTAACAATAATAACCCTGACAGGCAACCGCCTCCGGTATCTTGCATAACCAGCATCACTGTATATCGTCGCTAACCTATAGATATATGGATAGATAGATGTTCATGTATCCAGACCAGGTGCACATCTATTGACTGCTTGAACTATCTAACATCTAAGGCCAGTCCAGCACTCAGCTATATTAAAGGTCATCTATGCACATTATGTCTTTGAAGGAACGCGTTTCAAAAGCTCAATGTGGTGGCATCTCTGCGGGACCGGTCGGAGGCAGGAAATCGATGCTTCAGATCTGACATCTAAAGACAGATATTTGAGTGTTTTGATCCCGCTCAAAAAGAGTGTATTATGGAGCAGCCATTCGTTTAGTGTCAGGTGTTTCACAAAGATGTCTACCTCTACTTACCTCCATCATCTGCTCCTGAAGGACCTGAACTTTCTGCTCAATTGCTTCTGCCAGTTCAAGAAGTTCACGCTCATGAGACTCCCTGTTGATTATGAATAACAAAAGCTGATTTCTGTTGACTAGAGGTGAAGAAAAAAGAACTGCTTGATGTTAAAATCAGTCACGGATTACTTTTGACGATCAAGTTCCTCTTTCTGACTTCTCTCCTTATGAAGCCATTCTTCATACATCATTTTAGATGCTGCCATTCTTGCGATGTTTTTCTCCATCTGGGATATGTGCTGAAACCAGATGAATAAAGCAAGCCATACCAATAGTTCTATGCCAAAATTATTGTAATATTGTTTAGACACTGTACAAAGTTTGTAGATGTTTACTTTTTCACACTGTGTGATTGTCTCCTCCTTGTCTTTGAGTTCTGATGTAAATATATCCAGCTCCTTGCGTGTTCCTGCATTGATTTTTCTTTGTTCTTTAATCTTAAGAGCAATTTCCTCCATCTAAAGCGGGGAAATATGAACTGAATCATAGCTATTGAGTGAAAATATATCCTGTTTGAGAAAAACCCAGGTCAGAGTACCTCTGTTTCCACAGCCTGTTTGCTTTCAGCAAATGTTTTACTCTTCTGAATCATGTTTTCTTTTAGGTCCTGTTGGGCCGTTTTCACCTGGACAATTTTGTCCTTCAATGACTGAATCTCATTCCGTTTCTCTGTTAACAACATCTGTTTACTAGCTTTATCCGACAGCTGCTGATTCATCTGGTCAACATCATCTTCATAGTTTCCTTTAATGTTTTCTCTCTCCTGACTGAAATACACATGTATTTTATCATATTTGTGTCATTTCTGTGGTACCAAACAAAATAAAGACTCTTTTCAAAAGGTTTCTCAAACACTCCCCTCAACTGCCATTGGTCAGAAAAAAAAGATAGTCCCACCCTAAATTCTTTCAGTTTCACTGAATAATGTATGCTTCAGATTGAATGAGCATGGGGGAAGTGGTAGAAATAGCAATGTGAACTACATTTCCCATGACCCTCTTCAGTCAACATCTTTGAATACTCACATCAGAGCAGCATTTTCTTGTTCAAGGAGTTGCTGGTTCTCCTCCATGGATTGTATGTAATCTACAACAGTTTTCAGCTCAGACTGAAGTCGATTCATCTCTGCAGTGTTATCTTCTCTAGCTGCAGTGACACAAACTTCAACAACAACAAACACATTTAAGAAGTTACATGAGTGGTTTCCAGCCACCATCATGCTGCAGGTGAGTTGTTGCCAGAGATGGCCCAATATTTATTTAGACTCATGCTTCATGGAGTCAACAGTTTTCCAAGGATTTGTGGAGGAACTCACCTGATATTTCACTTCTGATGTCCTCTTCTACGTTTATTGATCGATGTCGAAGCTTGCTTGTCTCAATAGTTTCAATTTCAAGGTTCTCACGTGCTAATTTTCTAGATGATTCCTAAATATGATTACCACAGTGAAATGATCACAGCCTACATGGGTCATTCCTGTCATGTAGTATTATTTGAATTCTGTAACGTGTAGCGTTAGGATAGAAAGTGATATTGAGGTTAGAAAAAAGTTTGATTAAACAATTTGATTAGAGACAGGAATATAAAAAGAAACACCTGAAATTACTAATTTATTTTATATTAGATGGATTGCACTCAAAATGGCAACATCGAGCCAAACTGAAGTTCACCCCAATGTTGACTTAACCTTGACAAAAGAAACCATTTGATATGATTTTCATCTTTTCAGATTCAGAATTTCAGAATTGATACAGTTTAACGAAATAATGTTAAAGGACACGGTGAAAGGACATGACTGCATAACAGAAATTACACATTGGATATATACTAAATATTGGGAATAGTTTAACCTTTTTTGCAACCCACAATGTTTAAAGGAGTCGTTTTTTATGATTAAATAAAAAATATGTAAATAATTGAAAATACCAGCTCTTTGATGGCTTCAGCTGTCTCTCTCAGGTGGTGACTTGCTTCTTGACTAAATGAAACCCCTTCTTCCCTCAGTCGTTTATCTGTAAGGTGTCAAAGAATGTATCACTTCACAGACAGACTAAATTAGAGGTACATTTATATAATTAATATATAATGATGACTTCATATTGAAATCATTGTTCTTGAAGTACGTTAACGTTAGGTCTTTTGCCGCTAGGTGGCGTATGAATTCGTGCGTTCACAAAATAGGCTACAAAGACAGTTTCTTACCTAACTCGCCCAAATGCTCTAAGGCAATCCTTACAGCTGGGATATCTGGCACCAAACAAGCCGCCATATTATTAAATTATTTTATTTTCAAATGGGAAACGGACGACCCAACAAGCGATAGCCAGAAGTTCCGCGAGTTGAAAACACAGCAGCAGTTTGACTCCAAGTTCATCTGTGTACTAAACATGTTGGCATGACGACGGTCACAGCAAGTACACGAGACCCCATTCTATCTATCTATCTATCTATCTATCTATCTATCTATCTATCTATCTATCTATCTATCTATCTATCTATCTATCTATCTATCTATCTATCTATCTATCTATCTATCTATCTATCTATATTTTATCTATCTTATCAGTCTATCTGTCTCTGTCTGTCTGTATTGTATTGTATTGTTTATTTTGTTATTCACGTTGAAAAAAATCCTATTATTATTACTATTGTAATACTTTTTTATTTTTAGAGAAGTGATATAGCCTACAACACTTGGCAACTCACCAAAATACCTTGTTACTTTTGTAAAATCCATATATTGTTCTGTCCTTTTAACAACACACATAGTGATTATTAATGTGGCTGAAACTATGGTTCAATAGCATTTTTTGGCAGTGGTAATGTAGGGGCTGGTCAGGTTATCAGGCAAGGTGCCATCATGATATGATGGTTAATGCCTTGTATTACAGCACAGAAGACAGGAAGTGCTTTGATGGATCACAGAAGCAGCTGAAGCAGTGCTTCTTCTGAGGGCCTGTTTGAATCCGATACCCTTTTGTAATCTCCAGAGACAGCGAAAGAAGAGGAAGTAGTTTGATGTGGTTCACCAATTCTCGGAGAGGGTGTCTTTTAAAACGTCCGTTAGAGAGCGCTGTTGGTCCTCGTAAAACAGCAGACAGTAGCCCAACATCCCTGACTGAAACACAATTAGAATGGGCTGGAACTGAAGTGTTGCTATTGATTTCCTTACCACAGCATCTAGAAAATAATGTGTGGATTTATTTTTTATTTATTTTTTACAATAAATGGAGTTTCTGGCTGTGGATACTGCAATTTGAGTCTTTGAGATTATACGGGTTGGCCAGAATGCTATGAGGAAAAGTCTATTAAGCGTACACCTGGCTTTATCATTTATTTTTACCAATTAATATTTGTATTAGTGCTGTTATAACAATCCACAAGCTTCTACCATAGACCCGAGAAAGGATGATATTTATCCTCAGAGTAAATAGTTTGTTTATGAAAAGACGAGTGATTTGTAATAATCTTCACCTTTCAAACCTAAAAAAGAAGAAACCTCGATAAGATTGCACTTGTTTTCATCTTTCCCAGTCTGAACGTTAGAGCTGCCTGCAAATGCAGCTGAACTGGGAAGCGGTCCAAGCGGAGTGATTTTAATAGGACACCGGTTCAGTAGCCGACATACTAGCTGCTGTGGGCAGCAGAGTGAAAAGAGAGGGGCGAGGCTCATAGTTTAGGTTCTGATAGGAGACGCTAACTGTCTGCCGCCTCTTTGCAGCTAGTAGCCTCTTAGGAGAACTTTAACAGGGATCACTGAGGTCTTGAGTAAAGATCTTTAAAACACAGACTCGTAATAAAGCCTATCTGGTGGAACGTATCAAGCCTTCCTTTCTGATTCTGACCTCAGCGGCCACAAAAAAATCTCTAAAGGGCCCCAGCCTATAATTTCTGACAGCTGCAACCGTGGCAAAATGGACCAGGCCTGCTTCCAGCTTGCATTTTTTTCTTGGTTCAAGCACATCACTTTTTCTCTCAAATTGCATTCATCCCTCCACATGCTTGTTCATGTGTGTGTCCTTCTCTTCTGTCCTTGTAAACATCACTGGGGTGCCACATCCAGGCCAAAAGTGTTCGGTGTCACACATGGCTGTCTCCTGTGTTGTTTGCAGACAGGCCCGTTATGGGGCTTGATTGTGCATAATTGAACAGGTAGCTGTTACACTGTTAAAGCACTTGGCTTTGCTTCAGACCAGGGTTGTGTTACGATTAATGTGCATAATGTATCTATGATTCAAGGTCAAAAGCTACTGCAATGGTATGACATCTAACATACAAGTACGTGAAGTGGGTTTTATGTTTCTTATTTCGGAAGTGAGCGCAGAGGATTGTTTTCCAAAATTGCTGCTCTTAATATTATTTTGTGTAAAATCAGCAGTTCCTGGTTGGAAGAGGAAATGGGGAAAAATAGATTACAGTGTAATGGTTGCTTATAATGGGGCTTAATTTTCCGCCTGATAATGTAACAGGAGGATTAACTCGATGGTACAGTAGGCTGTATTAAAACACATGACTCATATTGCATAAACCTTTTATTCAGTATTGCATATTCTGTCTTTATAAAAGCATTTAGATATCCCTGAATCTGCATGCAACCAGATTTTCTGTCATTTCTGATTAGAATGCTTTTTAAACTCACAGAGTAAAAAGAATGCAGATTTGCAGTTTGTATATTTTATAGTATTTTATATATTATATTTTTTATCTATTGTTTTTGTCTATATAAATACAATATTAAATATTAATATTAAAATAAAATGTATATTTATTTTGAAAGAAGTCACTTATGATCACCAAGGATGCATTTATTTGATAAAAATACAGTTAAAACAGTAATATTGTGAAGCATTGTTACAATTTAAAATAACTGTTTTATGTTTTAATATATTTTAAAATTGAATTTATTCCCGTGATGGCACAGCTGCATTTTTAGTAGTTATTTCTCCAGTCTTCACTGTCACATGATCCTTCAGAAATCATTCTATTATTATTAAAATAATAATATTAATATTAATATTCTATTAAAAGGTTACAACACGACCACGTCTCTGATTCAGACAGTACAGAGAGCAGAGACTGTGCAGGGATTTTGAGCGGTCATCGTTCCCCATCTGCTGTGCCAGGGCACTACAGGCAAATTAGAAAACCCTTACCTCTCTGTATAGACTTTCTATACAGCCATTCAAATGAGATACTTAATGAGACTCTGGGTCAAAATCAGACTCTGGGTTAAAGGATGTGTGGAGAGGTTATGTATATTAATTACGGAATCATTACAATAGGAATAATTACACAGAATAATTACACAGATCTATAGGATCTTTAACACTCATGGCTTGCAAGGATGTATTGGGAACACAGAATTGTTTGCCAGTAAACTGTTTGCTTCAGTAATTTCTATTGCTCCACAGATGGGATCAAACAATTAGCATAAATGTCAGTGCAGCAGGTGAGCAGGTGTTTTCGTCACTGTGCTGTGTGTTTAAGACCTCCTATGTTTCTACAGCTCTCAGATGGCAGATTATTCTTAAGTGTTTTAAAAGCTGCTGAATGTTGTTGTTGTTTTTAACCATATTTATTAGACGCTTAAGATGCATCTTTTATAAAGAACACACAGAACGTCTCGGTTACGTATGTAACCCTCGTTCCCTGAAGGAGGGAACGGAGACGTCACGTCGGAGGACCGACGAATTGGGATATCGCTTAGAGAGACCAATCCACTTCGAGTGTAAACTAAACGAGCCAATGCACATTGGCATGCGATTATTGCATCCAGCTGCCGCTGATCACAGCGTGAGCATAAATAGGCAGCAGGTGCAGCGCATATTCAGGTTTTCGCTGAGGAGCCGAGCCGGGAACCGCCGCCAGCGGTGGTACAGGAGCCGTGGCGACGGACGTGACGCCTCCGCCTCCTTCAGGGAACGAGGGTTACATACGTAATCGAGACGCTTCCCTATCAGTCGGTCACTCGACGCCACGCCGGAGGACCGACGAATTGGGATCCCTACCAAAAGGCCACGGATACTGCCCTTCCAGTGTCCCGTGGAGGCCTCCTGTGCCATTACTTTTTGGCGCAGGTTAGCCCCATAGGAAGATCCATTACTGTTGCTATGGCACTACCCACTCAGTAGGACTGGATAACACTGGGAAACGCACTGCTCAGCTCAGAACAGGAACGCTATGCGGAAGCCCTTACCTTCCCGAGGGAGGTTCAGAGGCAGTTACACATATGGACAATAGTCAGATGCATATGGAAGATTGGAGGTGATTGTAACCTCTTGGAGTAGCAGGAAGTCTGCCGGGAAACACGGGCTCTAAGGCTAACCGTGGAAATACACATATGGGATCCGAACGGTCTCTACATATGGAACCCAGCCCTCTACCGGTTCTCAAGGATTCATCGAGTGAGGGCCTGGCGCCGGACGCCCGCCACGTCCAGCTGCCGAGGGATGGAGGAGCTCGACAGGGTCTACAGTGGACTCTCTGGAGCAGTTTTAGCAGCCGACCAAACCGGGGCCCCTCAGTGCTTCTACCCGCTTGAGGTGAGAACACAGGAGGAAACCGGTTCCACGAAGGCTATAGAATCTAGCGAATGTGTTAGGGGTCGCCCAGCCCGCAGCTCTACAAATATCTGTCAGTGAGGCCACGCCAGCGCCCAGGAGGACGCCACTTCTCGTGAGAGTGAGCTCTCAACCTGAACGGGCAAGGCACACCCTGTGCCTGATAAGCCAGGGTGATGGCATCCACTATCCAGTGGGCCATCCTCTGCTTGGAGACGGCATTCCCTTTCTGCCGGCCTCCGTGACAGACAAAGAGCTGGTCTGAGGTCCTGAAGCTTTGCGTCCTGTCAACGTAATGTCTTAATGCTCGGACGGGACAAAGCAAAGCCAGGGCTGGGTCTGCCTCCTCCGGGGGCAGCGCTTGCAGGCTCACCACTTGGTCTCTAAATGGAGTAGTGGGAACCTTGGGCACATAGCCGGGCCGGGCCTCAGGATTATCTGGGAATCCGTCCAAACTGTAGGCACGAATCGTCGACCGAAAATGCGTGCAGGTCCCCAACCCTCTTGATGGAGGCCAGTGCAAGCAGGAGCAGAGTTTTCATTGAAAGAAACTTGGGCTCGACTGTCTGCAAGGGCTCAAACGGGCCCTGTTGTAGTGCTCTAAGCACTAAGGACAGGTCCCAAGAGGGTATAGAGGGGGCGTGGAGGATTCAGCCTTCTAGCCCCTAAGGAACCTGACGACCCAGTCATGCTTCCCCACCGACTTCCCTTCCACAGGGTCGTGGTTGGCAGCAATCGCGCCACGAGACCTTGAGGGTGGAGGGAGACAGCCTTCGCTCCAACCCTTGCTGCAAGAAGGATAGCACGACTCTGATCGGGCATCTCCGGGGTCTTCTCTGTGAGAAGAGCACCATTCGACGAACAGGTTCCACTTCAAGGCGTAAGCGTGTCTCAGACGGTGCTCTCGCCAAGTGATGGTGTCAACTACCCCTTGGGGTAGGTCACCTAGAACCTCCGGCGTCCCGTCCTAGGGACCAGACATGAAGTTTCCAGAGGTCTGGACGCTGGGTGCCATAAGGTGCCCTGCCTCTGAGTCAGTAGATCCTTCCTCAGAGGAATCTGCCAGGAGGGGCTGTCACGAGGAGCATCAGCTCTGGGAACCAAGTCCTGGTAGGCCAGTATGGTGCCACGAGCAGGATCTGCTCCTCTTCCTCTCTGACCTTGCACAGAGTCTGTGCGAGAAGGCTCACTGGGGAAATGCATATTTGCGAAGGCCCCTGCCAGCTGTGTGCCAGTGCGTCCGTGCCGAGTGTTCCATCGGTCAGGAGTAGAACAACTGGCAATGCGACGCTCTAGGGACGCGAACAGGTCTACCTGTGCGAGTCCAAAACGCCGCCAAATCAGCTGGACCGTCCTGGGGATGGAGTCTCCATTCTCCGGGAGCGCAGCTCGTGACAGCTCGTCGGCTGTCCGGTTGAGCAAGCCCGGGATATGAATGGCGCGACCTCAGATGCTTCCGACTCCAGAGGAGGAGGTGGCGGGCGAGTTGTGACATGCGACGGGAGCGTAGACCACCTTGTCGGTTGATGTACGCAACGGTCGCCGTGTTGTCCGTGACGGACTAGTACATGCTCGCCTCGTAAGCGCCTCTTGAGACGGTTCAAGGCCAGGTGTACTGCCAGCAACTCTAGGCAGTTGATGTGCCAGTGCAGTTGGGGACCCGCCCAAACCCCTGACACTGCATGCCCGCTGAACGTGGCCCCCAGCCCTTGGCGGAGGCGCCTGTGTAAACCACAGCGTGCCTGGAGACCTGTTCCAGGGCACTCCTGCCCGAAGGAATGAAAGGTCTGACCACGGGTGAAGGTTTGGCGGCAGGCTGGAGTGACTTGGACCCTCAGCGTGCCGCTCTGCCACGCCCACCTCGGGACTCGGCCATGGAGCCAGTGTTGAAGCGGTCTCATATGGAGCAGCCCCAGCGGCGTGACCGCCGCAGCCGCCATATGCCCCAGGAGCCTCTGAAACTGTTTCAGTGGTGCCGCGTCCTGTTCTTGAATGTATTCAAGCAGTTCAACACCGACTGAGCGTGTTCCTGCGTGAGGCGCGCTGTCTGATTGACCGAATCCAAACTCCATACCGAGAAAAGAGATCCTCTGCATCGGCAAGAGTTTGCTCTTTTCCCAGTTGACCCGAAGGCCCAACTGGCTGAGGTGCGAGAGCACCAATCCCTGTGTTCGCATAACTGATCCTGAGACTGAGCCAGTATGAGCCAGTCGTCGAGGTAGTTGAGAATGCGCACGCCCTGATCTCTCAAGGGAACAAGGGCTGCCTCCGCTTACTTTCGTGAAGACACGGGCGATAGGGACAGCCCGAAGGGCAGGACCTGTACTGATATGCTCGCCTTCAACGCAAAACCGCAGGAATGGCCTGTGGCACGGAAGGATCGACACATGGAAGTACGGGTCTTCAGGTCAATGCTGCAGACCGAACTTGGGACGGATGCATCCGAAGACGCGGTTCTGCATGAGCATCTTGAGCATCAAGATGCGCAGACCCAAGATTGGTCGTAACCCACCGCTTTTCTTGGGCACAATGAAGTAAGGGCTGAAAAACCCTGCCTTCATATCGGCTGGAGGGACCGGTACCATCACGCCCTTCGCCAGTAGGACAGAGATTCCTCTCACAAGTCATGGGCATCGGCTGCCTTCACTGCTGTGAGGTGGATGCCCTGAACTTGGGAGGACACCGGCGAACTGAATCGCATAGCCGAGTCAGATGGTCCTCAGGAGCCAGCGAGACGGCTGGGCAGCTCCGCACCCAGACACCGTAAGCGGGACCATCGGGACCACCGACGTACCCGCAGTAGGGCAGCGAGGTGGAATGCAGGGACCTGGCCCGTGGCGGACCGTGGAGGGGTCTGAGTGTGCGGTGCACGTTTACCTGCTTCCATAATTTGGCAGAGGGTGCGTGAGTAGCCTTTGATGACGCTCTCGAACCGCCCACTGCTGCCTGCTGGCGAGGGAGGATGAGTGTGGTTCAAGTTGATTCGTCCATGACTCTCCAAGCCCTCTTGGGACCCAGAGACAGAAACAACCGCTTCCTGTCGAGATTTTGAAAAAACAGATTATCCACCCGGCCCTCCTCCGGGAGGAGAGAGATGCACTTACCCTCTCCCGAAGCAGTTCCTCTCTCTGGGTCGCCCGTCCCGAGGCCTCTTGCTCCTCTGCTTACCGCCAGTAGACGGGGCCAGGACGGGCGGGCGGCCTGCCTACACCTAGCTCCACGGCACCGCTTTTGGAGGCTGCTGCGGATGCGGTGCGGGAGCAGGGTGGATGCAGGGGCCGCCTCGCGACGAGCAGGCTGGGCGCTGCAACCGCGGACGGGTGGAGGCAGCAGCTGCCCGCCGAGGCAGGAAGTGTTAGATCGCCTCAGTCTGCTCCCGTGCAGCCGGAACTGCTGGGCCAGGTTACCGCTGCGTCGCCGAAGAGGCCAGTCTGGGATACAGGAACCTTGAGGAACCGACTTTGTCGCCCCTATGTCAACCAGACACAGCCAGAGGTGGCGCCCTGGACCACAAGTGTGGACATCGACGACCCAGAGACCGTGCCATAACCTTCGCCGCTCATGGCGCGAGGTCAGGTGCGGCACGGAGCTCTTCTCAGAACTTCCGGATCGTAACCACCCCGTGCATGTCCCTCAGTGCTTTTAGCCTGAAAAGAACCTGCAGTAACGCCGTAGCATTAGGTGGAGGCAGCCTCTCCACAGGCCACATAAGCCTCGCCGGATGAGACCAGACGAGTACCTACAGGCCCGGAAGAGGAGGCACGGTTTGCCCTGCCGGGTGGAGACAGTATAGGGACACACTTGCATCGCAACTGACCGCTCCACCGGGGGGACCCCCGTAACCCCTAGCTGCACCACCGAGGGTGGTGAGGGAGGAGGAGTTAGCAGGTCGGTTTCTGGCAGTAAAAGGTGCCGTCCACGACCTGTAAGCCCCTCATGCACGTCCGGGAGAGAGGCACCCGGGGCAGGGCGCTGAGAACCAGCACACGCTACCCCGAGAAACCAGTCGTCCAACCTCGAGGGTTCGGGACACGGTGGCTTTCTCCACTCGAGCCCTACCCTTCCGGTGGCCCGGGAAAGCATAGCCGTCACTTCCAGATCCGACTCAGGCATTGCTACCGCCGGAGCGGCAACGCAGCCGAATCTTCCTCTCCAGAAGCTCCGGCTCACCCTCCGATGCAGCGATCGACATCTGGTCGTCGGGAGGAGCACCAAGGATACTGCTGGTACGCCCTTTTAGAGGGCCCAGCACGCCATTGGCAGCTCAACTGGTTGCGGAGCGCAAGAGGAGCGATGGTCCCCTGAGGGTTTGCCACCACTGTAGTCCTCAGACCAGCCGTGCTACCGCCTGAGTAGACCTCGCCTGTCTGCAGCCAGGACGAGAACTAGATCGAGACGGAGGCAACAGCTCCGCCTTTGTCGAGGTAACGGAGCCTGGTCGCAACTCCGAGATGAGCATCCACAGTGAGAAGATGACTCATCCACGAACGCCACCTCAGCGTGCTGCCCCAGGCACGTGAGGCAGCGAACACCATTCACCCAGCGCCAGGCAACGACCGCATCCAGAAACGCACGGGTGACACGTTGTCTGAAGCAAAACCCAACTCGCCTTTATAAAGACGCAACGCCAAGTTTGCCAGATGCAACATCGTCTTTAAAAAGACGCACCCGTGAATGCTCTTTAGGGAAAAACTCTTTAGCATGCTGAAGCAAACAGGGAGATGGTCATTTGCAACACAAACAGGGGTAGTGCAGCCTGATGTGTGCAGTCCACTCGACATGGGAAGAACCACCACCGCTGTAGGGCCGCATCACCAGCACGAGAGTCTTCAAGAGCGTGCTCAACTCGCTGAATTCACTGCTCAGCAGAAGTCAGGAGCAGAACGATGTAACCGCCGGCCCGGGTTTAAAAGCTGAATATGCGCTGCACCTGCTGCCTATTTATGCTCACGCTGTGATCAGCGGCAGCTGGATGCAATAATCGCATGCCAATGTGCATTGGCTCGCTTAGTTTACACTCAAGTGGATTGGTCTCTCTAAGCGATATCCCAATTCACGGTCCTCCGACGTGACGCCGAGAGTGACCGACTGATAGGGAACACTTATTCATGCAGCATGTGTATCCGCCATATGTTTGAATGTTGATGTTTTAATAGTGTCTGTCTGACAGTTCTACTTCCTTAATTAAGGAATGCACCTGTATCCATCAGCATTTTTCATCAACAAAGCTAAAAAGTTCAATAATATAGTAATATTTTTACATTTTCTTCAACAATGTGAAAATGTATTGCATCAGGTTGTAGCTAATGGTTGCTAGCATGTTTAGGTTTGTTGCTACAGCATAGCTAAGAGGCTATTACAGTAATTTGGAGAATGGTTGTTGTTTACTAGTCTAGTCTAAGTTAATATTGTGTAGATATTGTGGTCTCTAGATGCGGCTCTAGTCTGCCAGATAAACAAAGTAAAACATCACAAAGTATCACAAAGTAAAAGTACAGTTTGCTACTACAAAGCTGGTATTATTCATATCTATAGCACATACAGTGTGAAACCTCAATAAAGTGACAAGCAATAAATGCTCTTTAGATTACAAGAGTTTTTTTTGTCTCAACCAGTCATGACTGCGACAAGCAATGGGGTAGTTTATACATTTACATTTCTGCATTTAGCGGACGCTTTTATCTAAAGCGACTTACAGAGCATTCAGGTTATACATTTATTGTCAGTATACATGTACTGGTTTCTTTTTCTGTAAAATCCGATTGGTCCCAAAATTTTGTTTTTTGATAATTGCACTTTAAAAAAAACTTCTGATTGGCTGTGGTTGTCTTTTTAAGCAGCAGTTTTGCATTCAGTGTGGAATGATTGCTTGCTGCTGAAAGCAGGCCTGGAGTGTGTTTCCCAAAAGCATTGTTAGCTATGGATTCAAGTTCCATTGAACTCTATTGGTAATGACAGAATAGTTGGTTTTAGGAAATGAACCCCTGGTTAGGGCTTTGTTCAAATTCTTTAAATTCGTCAGCATGAAAAGAAAATGTACCCTATCTTACCTTATTCCTACTTGATTCACATTTCATTTGATCATATTTTGACCTTGTAATCCTTAATCAAAATGATATTTACTTGATCTTCCAGTGAAAGTGCAGGCTTCTGCTTGGTGACATGTAGTTTCTCCAGTCATCTACCTCCATCCAATCAACAGCTTATGGATCCCATCTCCACCTATACATTTCTTATTTTTCAATAATGCATTTCACTCAGACATCACAATACGGAAGAAAGGATCTATTGCTACTTGCATTTCATCGCAACTGAGTATGAGAAATATCAATAAGTGTCACTTGCAGCCATAGTAAAGAAAAATTAGTTTTACGTGTCTCAGACAGTGTGGCTTGCATCAGTTAACATGTCAAATTGGTAATTTGTTTTTCATGATTGAACTACTTTATGTGAAACCATTGCACAGTTTGCTTGAGGCTTGATCTTGATTAGCATTTTTCTATCAGGATAGAGAGGTAACCCTTTTAGACTTGTTTATCTGCCTCTGTTTCAGATGCATGTCGTGTGCAAATGTGATTCTGGGAAAGTTATACATACACAAGGGCGTCTTTATAACATCAGACACTACAATACTCACGAGTTCCGCTTTCCAAACCGCATTCACCGGGAACGTACTCAGGCTGTTCCATGTGCTACCAGATACGCTGTTCACTTGATACATTATTGAGCCTCTTTCTAGAAATGGGGTCTGCATAATGCATGATGTAGTAATAAATACCACACTTCAATAAACTACAGTTTCCTTGCTGAAGAGACAATCTAGACTGTGGGGAACGGAGAGTCATTTTGTTTGGTGAAAGGGAATGATAGGTGACGATTGGGGAAAGAGTTGGGTGAGTGAGACAGCACGTGAATGAGTGGACAGATTGGGGAGCGAGGGATTGACACAAAGCTTTGTGTGCATTTCAAAACGGCAGAAGCTTGAATGGAAAAGCCCCGTGCTGGCAAGAGATGCTCTAAAACTGTAATTGGTGCTGGGAGGGGGGTTGGAAGTCTCTGCTTGCTCGCTGCCAGTGGAACTCAAGCACCAGAGGTAATACATCATCATGTCTCTCGCTTGGGTAGCAGAGCTTATGCGTGTAATGCGAGCCTTACACCCAACATCCCTTTTGACCAGCTCTAGATCCGTCCCTTTGGCCAAACCTGCACTCACTTAAGTCCGGCTTCACCCTCCTGGACACGATCACAGAACTTTGACATATACCACAAAATCATAACTCAATTTCACTCTTAACTAGTGTACGGTACGGATGAGATTTATGAAATGGCCTGTGTAAGTATGTGAAGTTGCTGATATTGAGGTTTTGTCTACAGCAGCTATATCAGACATATTTTAGGACTTTTTTTCTGTCAGGACACCCTGTCACCCAGAGGCACAATAAATGACCTGCTTTAGGAAAGAAGGAACAAAGTTGTCTTCCTTTTTAGCACCTTTTATGTGCTCAACTTACCTTGACCACATACTGTGCCGGTCTGATTTGCTGATGTTGGACTCTTTGGTGGCACATTCATCACATTGCAGAAGCTCTCCTGTGCGAGTTCGTAAACCGACTATTCTGTTTTCCTTAGACTTCCTGTGCTGGAGAACTCCACAAATCATGAGTCTTTATCCTCATCGTGTGTTAATCTGCTTTGGTATTTCTCTAGCCTCATGATAGACTGCAAAATACACCAAATGTCAAGTATATTTATTTCGGGTGATGATTTCCCTCTTTGGGAAGGAAGAAATAAAGTTGGTTTTCTGATTGAACCCCCTTTATGAGCTCACCCTTCCTTGACCACATACTGTGCCGGTCTGATTTGCTGATGTTGGACGCTTCGGTGGCCCTAGATGCACATTCATCACATTGCAGATGCTGTCTTGTGTCGGTTCGCAAACTGACTGTTATGTTGTCCTTAGACTTCCTGTGCTGGAGAACTTTGGAAAGAGTCTTTATCCCAGACTTATGTTTATCTGCTTTGTTTTTTTTCCAACCTTGTGATGTACAGCAAAATACACCAAACTTCAAGCGGCATGTACATTTTTCTTGTGTAATTGAAAATTGTTATTTTCTTGAGTAATGCTTTCTGTTTTTGGGAAGGAAGTAACAAAGTTGTCATCTTGTTTAAGCACTCCCCTTACCTTGTCCACATACTGCGCCGGTCGGATTTGCTGATGTTGGACTTTGGTGGCCTTAGATGCATATTCATAACCTTGCAGATGCTCTCTTGTACCTGTCCTCAAACCGACTGTTCTGTTGTTCTTAGACTTCCTGTCCTGAATAACTCTCCAAATCAAGGCAACCTTTACCCCCTGACTTGTGTTCATCTGCGTTGGTTTTTCTCCAGCCTTTTGATGGATGGTAAAGTACACCAAACTCCAAGCCGCATTTTAATGTCGGCTTGCAGGAAACGCAAAGTCAGCCCCAATTGATTTTCTTTCCTTCTGATAGCAGACCTTGAATACACCTGGTTGTCAGAGCTCAACTAACAATGGTTGAATGACTGGAGAGACAGCGCATGGGCCATAATCGATGTCTTACACTTTTGTGCCTGCACAACTGAAAGCCTGTTACAAGCAAACAATGGCGCTCTGAGGGAAGCGCTCGAGCCGTCAAAAGTGAACTGTCAAGCTAGTTGTCCTCAGGAGCGTAGCCATAACAGTTCTGCCAAGTCTAATCCTGTTTGTGTTTACCTGTTATACAGCCAAGTGTGCAGCTGCTGTCTGATTGCGCTAATAGCCTCACAGAACGACTGCGTAGCCTGAGAGACCAAAGGAGAATGAGAGAGTGATTGTGTTCGAGGGGGAGACAGAGGGTTTAGAGGGAGGAAGAGAAAGCAGATCAAATCCTGTTCGTTTAAAGCCTCCACACACGTTCTTACATTCGGTCCACCGTGCGCTGTTAAAAATCGATCGTCTACCTGATTCCAGCCCTACAAATCCGCCTAAAATGAATTCCTTTTGTCATTCTCAGAGTTGCCATTTTGTGTTGAAAAGAGATGAAGAAAATAATTGTTCATATAGGGGTTTTCCGTAGGAGTTTCGACTGTGATGTGCTTGAAACGAAAGGTTTAACAGAAACTAATGGCCTTGATATGCCTCCCCATCGTTTTATTACATTTGTCGCTATGGTATGTGAAATGTAACTGTATGGGCCCATTTTCAAAGGAACATGCACATTATTCTCCCCATGGTGGCTGGCTTGGTTAGTTGAGAAAATAATGCGTAGGCTTGAACTGTGTTTTGTTGAGGCGTCAAAAATCTGTCATGTTTTTAAGATTTTTTGAATTGATCAAAAGTGGCAGAATATGGTAGAATTTGCCACGTTTGATCAATTTAATGCTTCCTTGCTGAATAGAATCTTACTCTGACCCCAACTCTGTGTGTGTGTGTGTATAATATAGTAATTAGTTTAAATTACATTTTAAAATACTCATTATCAGAGTACAGTTACTTTTTATTGATTACTTGATCACATATAGTCACATAATAGCAATAAATTATTCAGAATTTATTGATTCTCCCTAATTCTTTTTCATATTTTACATTTTCTTCCTAAAGTGCTTACATGACATGCAGGAAAAAAAACTTAAAATTCATGTTTTATTTTTATTATTATTATTAATTTTAGATTTTTATAACTTAGTTAATTAGTAGCTTTTCATTAAACTCTCAAATCCCCAGCAGTTCTTTCACGAACCCGAGTTATGGAATCCTTGACATTATGTAATCTTAATTCACTTTGTTATTAATAACAACAAATGGAATATATTTTCTTTGTATTTTAATATTAGTATGTACAATATTATCCTATTTAAATCAATGTGATAAATGAGTTGCGTTAAAAATAATAAAAGTATTATTATATTATTAGTCTGATTATTTTGCCTAAAATGTGTAATGTAATGGATTACGGTACTAAAAATGTTTTATGTAATTTGGAATCAGTAACATATTACAATTTGTAAGTAATCTACCCAGCTCTATGTGTATATACATAATATTTTATTGTGCATCATAATTTGAATTCTCTTCTCATATGGTCTCTTTAAGAGGGTCATTCTTCTTTAGTTGGGTCATCTCTTCAAGAATGAACTTCAGATTGGACCAGACTTTATGCTGCAAGTCAAACGTATCTAAATAATAATAATAAAAAATGTATTGCACTTTGTTACAATATATCTAATGTTCTTGTAATTACACAATCCAGATGTTTAATCAGATGGTTACTTGTATAATCTGTACAGTTCCCCACCAGCTAAAATTGGCTGAGTAAATGAGATGACCCATCTTTCTTTATCACAGCTGATCCAGTGTGCAAAAATGAAATCAGAATTGCAGGTGTGCATGAGCATCAGCCGTTTTTGTAAACCTCTCAATTGGATTTGGTTTCTACAGTATTTGCATGATGATCATCTGGTTGAAGTGTCTGCAAAGTCGAAGATCTTGCATAAAGTAATATTTGTTGTAATTGGGCATATATATTTTCAGATAGTTCTTCCTGAAACATTTCTCAAACCTGCTTAACTGAGTTTGTGTTGGCTGCTGTTTCCTCTCTTGGTTATGGAGCAGGGATTTATTAGATTTTTCCACTCATAAGGTCCTCACCAGTGCAGCGTTAGATTTAAAACCTTTCTCTGAGTGTCTCCAAAGACCCAGAAAGAAGGATGTACTCTTACAACCGTTTTGGCAGTGCATTCAAAGCTGTGGGCAGTTTGGTAACACCTCCAGGCTACTGTTTTCCATGTAGGTTTGGTCTTAGAAGTACAGCTCCTATATACTTGAATGTAGAAAGGTGGAAATCTATAAAAC
The DNA here is from genome assembly GCA_027564155.1 of Gymnocypris eckloni scoliostomus. NCBI lineage: Eukaryota > Metazoa > Chordata > Actinopteri > Cypriniformes > Cyprinidae > Gymnocypris > Gymnocypris eckloni. The sequence continues at coordinate 21,253,421 of CM050428.1, forward strand.
TGTTTGTCAAGATCGTGTTTCAATAACATTTCAAATTGTAGTTTTTGATCTCAAGGGATGTTACATGCACATTCAGTATTTTTTCACACAGAATCTCAAATTTCTTCTCAATCTCAATACAAAAAAACAGTTTTTATTCAATTATATTTTCTTCATAAGCCTTAAACATGTGGACCTTTGTGGGACATTGAATCTGAGGTGGGTTTTATTTCTCATAAGAATAAAAAATTATTAGAACTTTAAATCTGTGTGAAGTTTTTTTCTTTTCTTTGCTTCTCTCCAACCTTGCTGGGTTAAATCCTCCTTTTCCCAGCATGAACAGAGTCATGCGCTCCATGGAGATCTGGTTAACCTGGAGAAACACTGGCCTCTCTGTTTCCCCAGCGATAACAACTCTATTTACAAAGGTGCCCAGGGTAATAGTGAGCCAGTCCTCTATTGGATTTAAAACATCTCGACTGTTTGTGCCAGACTGTCGCTAGTGGACTTTACGTTCTCTAGAACAGATTTGAATATGGTAATGATATGGATTTCTGGTGCTTGGTAGTTCCATGGTAGCCTTTTGAAGTATCATAATACTGTGGTATCATCATAATGTGGTAATTATTCAGTACCATGCATATTTCGAAATACCTTCTGATTACAGCAATATAAAAAAAGAAACAACTTGCCACTTGCACAGACTCTGACAGACAAAATGAGCTATTACTCATGTTAAATATTTATTGATGGTTACATACGGAAGTATATTTATCACTGCCAGTGGAGTCTGTAACGACCCTCATCCATTAACTTCAGGGTGTAGTTTCCTACATTGATTTAGAATACTGTTATTCATATGTAGGTTCCTGTGGCTCAGTGGTAGAGCATTGCGTTAGCAGCGCAAAAGGTTGTGGGTTAAATTCCAGGGAACACACATACTGACAAATAAATGTATAACCTGAATCGCTTTGGCGTCTGCTAAATGCATAAATGTAAATGTAATGTGAGCTGACTCAGTATAGAGGTATTTGTACCACATGGGGGCAGAAGAACATTAATTAATATATTGTGTATGTGTGTGATGATGGTGGAAAGCATTAGGGATGATTTTCTTTTCTCTGAGATCCAGTTTTCCAAAGAAGGGAAGCCTCCATGTTTAACTGCAGCACAGCATTATGGGATATTGTACAATGACCATCATTAATTCCAACAGCAATTGTACATATTTAACTTAACAGGAAAGATTTTTTGAATATATTGGCCCTAGAAAATGTGGCATTTTAGTTTTAGTAACATTAACAAACTGTTTGGTGTTTTTTTATGTGTATGAGTCCAGACTATGCAATTGTTATTGTGTTGGTTGTGCAAAATGTATATATTCAAAAGTGAACCAAAATATGTATTTCATATATTTTCTTAAATCCGTTAATTTACCACACTATGGAGCCACTTCTGCACAATAAACATTTTATATATCTTTACTTTTAATTAATTATATATATATATATATATATATATATATATAACACACACACATATATATATAATTCATTAAAAGTATCTGTTGTGGTGCTTCAGGAGGTACAATATAACAATCTCAAGAGTTGTGATTTTTGCTTGTGGCGTTTTGTACATGTGAACAAACATGACAGGCAGCTTTAGCATCTGCTAAGATGTTTATCTATGTGTGAAGTTGACAGCAGCTACAAGTTTTGCTCGTGTCCTGTTGTCATGGACGATATGTGTTTTACACGCATGTAAAATTGACGTGGTACCATTTCTGAGAATTGCTGACAGGTAGATCCATCCACCCACCGCATGACATGATGGAAGCAGAAAGGTGTCACGGTTCATTTACAGAGTGTGAGTCAGGGATGTAAAGGCTGTCAGTGTTCTTGAATGAAAATCCAGTAACCGGTACAAGCTAATCATGTTGTCTTCCACTGATCTTTATAGGGGGTTATACTTTAGTATAGTGAACAATTCTCACTATTAACTAGTTGCTTATTAGCATGACTGATATTAACATATTGGCTGTTTTTACTTCTAAAGCACATATTCTGCATGACCATATTCTACATCCTTAATCCTACCCAACACTTAAACTAAACAACTACCTTACTAACTATTAGTAAGCCGCAATTTAGGAGTTTAATGAGACAGAAGTTGTAGTTCATGGTTTGTTAATAGTGAGAATTGGTGTTTAAAATAAAGTGTGACCATGACTTTAATTTATAGGTCTACTTTTATGTTTATAATTAATGTATACTGTTACTTATTTATTTTTTTTTTTTTTTATCATATACTTTATTAACTTATATTTATTTTATATAGCTATGTTTTATTATTATTTAATTATTTAAATTACTTATGTAATTTGGATTTTCATAATTATAATATTACATTTAGTGGTCTCAAACTTTTGGACCACACTGTACTTGATACAAAAAAAACTGTCAAAGTGCAATCAAATGTTCCTATTTCATTATGTCTCTTTAATTTTCCAATAACCATTTTTTTATATATTTTTTTGCCTTTATCATATTCCTTTTAATATTTTTTTAATGTTTAGTGTCTGTAAAAATAAAAGTCACGTAGGTCACCAAGGCTGTATTTACTCAGTATAAAAATACAGTCTATTGTGAAATATAATTACAATTTAAAACAACAATGGATGGATCCTTTAATTAGTGAAAAATGTAAGACTGATAATGATAGCTTACATCTTGTCTTCCAGCAGCACAATTCAGTTTGGTTAATCTTTGCCGTTGCACCAGAGCCGATGCTCCCTATATGCAGAATACACAAGCTGTGTAGGGCCCCGAAACACTAGAGGCCCCCCTTGCTCTCAATGATGTTTTAATTTTAGATTCGTTTTTTAATTTGGCAAGCAGTCGAATGAATGATAATTTATTTTAATGCGGTGCGCTGTCAGCCTCTCTATGTAAGAATCAGTCAAATTATGTAACGTGAATATCGTACAGTCTTTTTGACCAAGGCTCGAGGCAAAAAAACAAAAACAAGTTCAAAGCGTATAGCCACGGAAGAAATACTGTTTCTCGAACGCTTTCTGTAAGTGCGATTTGAGACGGAGTGAAACACAGACAAATGCATTTCATCCATTCTTTCATCCACCCCCACAGTTTTCAGTTTTGCGTAGGGCCTCCAGAAGTCTAGGATCGGCACTGCATTGCACAAACAGTACTATAGTTTCAGATCTTAGTGTCTTCATGAAAGTTTAGTTTTTTACTTTGGGTTAAATGGTTTGTATGCTGCTCTGTGCTGATGTTCTTGGTATAGTGATGCTGAGGTTACTCCAGCAGCTGACTTTTCATGTCACCTGAGTCCCTGAGCTTCATCTTGGCCTCCAGCTGTGCTGACGGAGGCCTGTGGTTAAAAGCCTGGCCTGCCAGCGCTGAATAATGAATGGGTAATACGGTGAGCTTCCTGTCAGCGAACACCTGTGCTGAGCCTGGGTGATGCCACCCTGTCACTCTGAGCAAGATGTCTGCTGGCTGGTGTGATTTACTCCTACACTTATGGCTGTAGGATATAAGTGGCTGTGTGTATTTGTGTGTGAGGACACAAATTTTGACCATAACTGCCAACCTCCTGTTGGCTGAACATGTGGCAAATGGTCCACCATCACATCATATGCCCAGTAAGTTTATTTTATAAATACTTTTAGTAACACTTTAAATTAGGGAATACTATTAACTATTACCTAAGAGATTCCCCTCAGTAAACTCCCAGTTACTGCTTATTGATAGCAAGTAAGGTAGTTGTGAAGTTTAGGTATTAGATAGGAATAAGGGATCAAGAATATGATTATGCAGAATAAGCCATTATAATATGTGCTTCAAAACTACTTATAAACAGCCAATATGATAGTAATATGCATGCTAATAAGTAACTAGTTAATAGTGAATGGTGTTCTTCTTTAAAGGGATAGTTCACCCAAAATGAAAACTCTGTCATTAATTACTCACCCTCATGTTGTTACAATGCTGTAAGACCTTCGTTCATCTCAGTAACACAAATTAAGATATTTTTGATGGATTCTGAGTAGGGCTGCACGATTAATCGAAATTAAATTGCAAAGGGGATAAATTGCGATTAGACATTATTACAGTCATTCGTATATTTCAGGTAAGCACGGTTCTGTGATCAGTAGTAAATCTCCATCCGAAGGCCAGAGGGCGCACTCGCGTGGAAACTCCCAATACGCCTGCAGAAGAAATCGCTGCAGCTGAATAAACAGAAGATTTAACTGCTTTCATTGATTCAACGTGACTAATAAACACACAACTACGACAATATAAGATTTATCTGCATTTGTCTTATAATTTTATTATTAAAGTATATAATAATGCAATGCTAATTGACATTGCCTTTATCACTGCTTAGAATACTATGACATGTTGTGTGCCCTATTCTGTGTAAGAAGCTACATCATATCACATAAGGATTCATTTTTGAGATTATATCGCCTGCGATTATGAACGTGATTTTGCGTAGCTTGTCAGTGAACTACGGCTCTGTGTAGTAAATGCTGCTCCATCTGAAAGCAGGTGATGGAGATTTACTACTAATCACAGAACCAGCTTTACTGACAAGATGTGCATGACTATCACATACGATTAATCGTGCAGTCCTAATTCCGAGAGCTCTCTGACCCAAAGGCAGCAAGGATCTAACACAATCAAAGTCCTGAAATGTAGTTCAAGGACATCGTAAAAATAATGCATGTGACATACGTTGTTTACACTTTGATCTGAACATAAACAACGTAACTATAAACATATGTTGCATATGTTGTATACATATGTGATACTCTCCAAAATGGCGCCAGGGTGATGCGAAGGAGGCGAATTGTTGAATAAATTCGTTATCTTTGTTTTCTTTACGCACAAAGTATTCTCGTTACTGAACCACTGATGTCACATGGATAATTTTACCGATGTCCTTGCTACGGTTCTGGTTCTTGATCATGTTAGGATCCTTGCTGTCTATGGGAGGGTCAGAGAGCTCTCAGAATTCATCAAAAATATCTTAATTTTACAGCTTTGGTAATGACATGAGGTGATTAACTAATGACATCATTTACATTTTTGGGAGAACTATCCCTTTAATCTATACGGTGAAAATACTTTTGCATTTTACTTTCACTCCAGTATTGCTTTTGACTTATTTCTTCATTTTTTTATTATTTTTAATCATCCATCATTATGGATGACAAGGCACATATACACTGGGGTCCGAAAGTCTTAGTCCACATTGATTGAAAATCTCATTCATACCTGGAAAAAACAAACATTTGGGGTTAAAAAAACAACATAAAATGAATTATATAATTAAATAACAATACTATTACTACTTCTAATCTTTTGTATTGTAATTATTTATTTTTAAATTATGTTTTTAATTGTTTTTAATTATTTGACGATACTTTTTGTTTATAATTTATTTATTTTAATTTGCTTGTTTTACATTTATTTTTAATTTTATATTTATTCTTTTGTTTGTTTTATTTAGATTGTTTGTCTTATTATTAAAATAATGTATTTTGCATTTTAATAAATACAATTTGTATTGCAATTAGTGTTATAATTGTATTACAGTTAACTTTTGAACAGCACTGTACTTTGAAAAAATTGTCATAGTGCATTAAATTCTCCATTATGTGACCAAAACTAGATTTTCAACACTTGTTTTTTATCTTATGATATCATATTCTTTTTAATAGTTGAGTGTTTTTGTTCTCTGTTTTGATCAGTAAATGCTGTGTACTGTTGACTACACTGGATCATAGCCTCCCTCTTGCATTTGGGATTCCCGTTGATGTTTGTTTGTGGTCTGCTCAGCTTGTGTAAGAGCGTAATGGTGTCGAGAAGCTATTTAGCCACAAATGAGGATAAACGCACAACCAATAATGGGAATGTTTGCCAAATGAAGCCACTGCTCTCATGTGAGAGGACATGTATATCTGTCAGGACTTAAATTGTTTATACAAAACCTGTTTGCGGCCTTTCAATCCTAACTCATGCAGAAGAGCGCCGCTTTGAAGCTCTCAGGGTTCAGGGACAGTAAAATCGAAATCCGCTGGCAGTACGATGTATTATAGGAGAAAGTTGTAAAGCCTGGTGGATCCAAAGCAAAAGTTTGTGACTTCCATTTGATTTGTCAAGCCTCCCGTGTGGAAAAGCAGCTTACATGATCTGTAGTCATCTATTTATCGGTCTGTGGGAAGTGAGAGGTAGACTCATTAAATCCCACACTGCAGGATGTTCTAATTCCGTTCTCTCATTTACGTCGATGACTCAAATGTTGGACGGACTTCAAGAAAGTGTATCTGTAAATGTGGCAGTTGGGAGGCCATTAGTAGTACAGCAGTAAAAAGCCTGTGCAAACAATAGCCCTCAAATCTTCTAGTTTTAAAGAAGCACAAACATTAAAGCTTGATGCTCATTTTTATGCAGGTTCACAATATCCATTAATTTAATTATTTATTTCTTTTTAATCTCACTGCTGTATACAAATGACTCATCTTGGATTGTAATAAATGTATTTCAGGTGCAGAATATTGTGCTGCTCGCTTGTGCAATTAATCTTTGTTCAGGTTGGATTGTCGTATCTGTGGATGCATTGTTCTATCCCTTTCTATATTTTTTAATGAAAAAACTAGGATGAAGATGCATAAAAACAAGATAAATCTAACAAAAAGGTATTACGACTTGTTTTCAGAAAATGTGTCTTAAATAACTTAGATTAATTGTAATATTTTTTTGCCATATTTTTGAAATAAATTAACATTTATTTAGTAAGCATGCAATGAATATACCTAAAGTGCCAGTAAAAACAAGATTTCTGTTTCAAATAGAGTCTGTTCGTTTGATATTTCTGTTTATCTAAGAATCCTGACAAAAAAAGTACAACAGTTTTCACAAAAATATTAAGCGGCAAAACTGTTGTCAGCATTGATAATATTAAGACATGTTTCTTGAGTAACAAATCAGCATATTAGAATGATTTCAGAATAATCATGTGATGACTGGAGTAATGATGCTGAAAATTCAGCTTTCATCACATTTTATTAATATATTCAAATAGAAAGAAGTTATTTTAAATGTACTATGTTTTTTCAGTATTACTGTATTTTTGATCAAATAAGTAAGAGGCTTCTTCTTTTTTATTTGCTGTGCACAATTTGGATATAACATGCTTAGAAATGAGGCCAACAGCAAAGAGACACATTAAGGACTCACGGCGAGTACAACCTGTACCATACGCATGAGAAATGACCATTCCCAAATACGACATGAAACCCACGTGCATTTATTCTGGCATATGGATTCCTGAAGTGTACAGTGCTTAAACTGCTCATAATAGTCTCTGAAGGATAACTGACTCCAAACATTTCCCTTTGTATTTGTAACTCTATTAATGAAAAATATCCCCAGTAGTGTTGAATGATATGAACCGTGTCCTCTTCTTAATGAAATAATGAGCTCTCCTGAGACCCAGGAGTCCCTGCCCTAGTCGTTGGCTTTGTCTGAGGAACAATGCAGAGCAGTTCTTGGCCATACAGTCAGTGAGAACGCTATCTGGTCGCCTCTTGATGGATGTCTTTCTCCTGCCAAATCCTCAGGGGAGTTGAGAACATAATGTAGTCCCAGGATAGTCCATGTATCGCACTGTAACTCATTGCTGCTGGACTGAGGATAGCCAGTCACTGACCTGAGAGAAAATGTCATAATGAGTAATACAAATGCAGAAAAAAGTTTACCCTCGCCGTTGTGTTCCGTTCATTTTGGCCCGGAGAGGATTGTTAATGCTGGTTAATGTTATCGCATTGGACTAAAATATACTCACTTAGCTCATACAGCTTTTAGCCCCCCAGAAAAGGTGATCATTTTTATACTTTTTTTTTTTTCCTCTGCCTTGTTACACTTGTGGTGAGCCTACAAAAACCCCCACAAAAATCCTACTCATAATTTCTTGTTATTTCTTAAGTACTAGATTTGATCATGTTGTCATCTTGACTTCTTTCAATTAGCATAGGTTTTGTATTTTTTTTAACTGAATGATCGAATGCCTCATTGATCTTAGCTTTTACACCTCAGTTTTTAAGTGATGATTGCCAAAATGATCCACAAATAATGCTTGTTTTCACTCAAAAACCAAGGTGCATAGATTCACATCAACGAGGCCTTCGATCAACCCCCACTCAAAACAAAATCTGTGAAATGTTGACAAAAGGACTGAATTGAATTCAAGGTTTGGTGATAATATAGCATGAGAGATTTGCAAGAAATGTGGTTATTTTTGACCCAGAACACCAAACTAAGTAAATGATTTTCAGCACAGCAGAAAGGTTAACGGACTTCTTGTCCTTGCAAACCTTTTTGACTTTGTTTCTTCTATTGTTGTTTATATATATATATATATTCAATATATAAACAATTCTATTGTTGTTTATATATAATTGAAATCATGAAACTTAAACAATTTAACAGCAATTTATTAAAAGTTTAACAAAAATGACATTTACTAATGTTTTAATGTTTTTTCCTTTAACTTTTGGGATTCAATTTTAATGGTTTTAACATCTCTAATTAATTGATTTTATAAAATAAATATTTCTTATTTTTCAGAAATACTGTGTATTTCTTTTTTCTGGTAAATACTTTTTCTGGTCAACTTTCCTTAAAAAATATGTTTTTATTAATAATTTGATTAATAGTAGTAGTACTATCATTACATTAAGTGATATTTCTGTTACAGTCTCTTGTAACACTTCTTTTTATTATGATGGGCTGCTGTGAAGAGCTTGAAGTTTCTGTTTATATATGGATATGTCGATAGTTTTTCTTAAAAGAAAAAGTCAAATGCTCATGAAGTGACTCTCAGAGTAGTTCAAGAGGTTATGTTTATACACAGAAGACGTAGGATTCATATTTAAATAGTATTTTTACAGTTTAATATTCATGGACACTAGTCCATATCACAATTTGATTTAACTGTACTGACCTACTTTTGATGTATTCATCCAAAGTTTGTCAAATTCTGCATTATACAGTATATATTTTATGAATGGATTACACGATTCTGTCTTCATTTTCCACATTGTGGAAATCATAGGGCCCAAATTATTAAGATATTTGTGTTAGTGAGTTGAATTTGAGAATCATATAAGTCTGAATGATTCATTCATTCATAAATGTTAGTTGTTAATTCATAAAGGTTAACATACAAAACATGTATAACCTGAATGCACTGTAAGTTGCTTTGGATAAAACCGTCTGCTAAACGCATAAATGTAAATGTATTTGCACCAAATCAACTTTTATTGTCTTTATTTGACATTCCTAGCCTGACATGCCTTGTTCTCTTTCACTGTCATTATAATAAAACAAGTAGGATATTTTAGAAATGTTCCACAGGTGAAGGTAAGATTATCTTTTGTTATATCTTACAAATGTTAATTTGGTAATTATGGAAGGCACAAGGGTTAATGAGTAAAGTGAATCACAAACTCTGTGTAATTACTGTTAAATGTATCTTTGTCTCTTTAAAATGAATGACTAACATTGTATGTGCCAGGCACAGATGTGTGCTCATTAAAGATAGCATTCTGTAAGTGATTCATTTTCTGATTCACACTGTTTTAATGCCAGTTGTGATCCACCCACACGTAGCATTGCAGGTTTAGATCTTCACACCTAACGCTTGCAAAGACGCTCACACCCATCATCATGAGGAGATTACAAATCAGAGGCTGTTTTATTACTTTAAATGAAGAAAAAAAAGAAAAGAAAATATTATATCAAAGTATGAGTCATTTTATATCATGGTAATGTTGTATATCAGAGTGTAGTTATTTTTGCTTTTAGAAAATTCATCAAAGATTTGTATGTATTAAATAATCATAGTAATATAGCATATTTTTGGACAGTGCAGTGAATTTAATGATTGATTGTTATTGGTCAGTGGTGTAACGCAGTTCTTGGGTGCTCCGCCCACAAGTGATGACATACAGAAGTGTTCAATAAATGTCCTTGTTTTTTTATTTGAGGCCATTTTGCATTTATGCATTTGGTGGATGCTTTTATTCAAAGCTACTTAAATTGCATTTATATTTGCAAATATAGTTTGCTTCTTTGCAATACAACCCATGGCATTGGTGTTGCTATCGCTTCTGTGCATTTAAAAAAAACGAGACTGCATTGATTAGGCAAGATTAATTATAATTGTATTGCATTCTTGCTGTAGATCCTCTGATAACTCAAATTTAGTCTAGCAACATGGATTTTATTTCATAGTTGAGTGGCATTTGAATAATAATAGCATCAGGCACTGGGCTGAAAGGCAACGCTGTTCAATGCATAAACTGGACAGCACTGCTAATTATGGCCATACCCTTTCTTGGTTATAGATCTCATGACTTCAGTTTGTGACCATATTGTTTTTATCATTTTCCTCTGCTGCAGTCCCCACAAAGTGTACTTTATGAATGTGATTACATGATACTGCTACTGTAATATTGCAGACAGTCAGCGCACTAGTTGGCAAAGGCAGCTTTACACCTCGGTGAATTTTCCCATGAGCCTCCAAACAATAGAGGATGAGTAGGAGGGACAAACATTATAATGACCATGGTGATAATCTAATTGTGCTGGCTGGCAGGAACACTATAAGAAACTGGCTCATTTTTCACAGTGTTTGCCTAGACAATGTCTGGAGTGGCTATAGTAAACAAATCTATGACTATGACACATTTAGAGACGAGAACAGAAGCTACATTCTTCCCTTGCAGGGTATTGCCAAAAGTTTTCGTTTATAGGACTATAAGAGAGCTGGAAGAATCAAGGAGGACTGGAATAACTCCTTGGTTTCATAGATCCTGCATGAGTACTCAATGTGATTGTCATCTTTGCTCTTGAGGACTCCATTGGACAATTTTATCCAATCAACTTTACTATAAATGTTATTTGAGTACCTTGAATATCATAAGACTCACTTTTTAATAAAAATCAAGTAACCACATATACTGAACATTTTTTTTGTAGGATTTTCACTCAGAAGTTTGAAATTTTACTAACAATTACAAAGAAATGGTAAATAATGCATTGAATGAAATGTCAAATTTTGATGAAGCCGAATAACTAAAATGCTATTTTCTTAGCATTACATACAGTGGTGGTCAGTAACGAAGTAAAACTACTTCGTTACTGTACTTAAGTACATTTTTCAAGTATCTGTACTTTACTGGAGTAGTTTTATTTTGAGTAACTTTTACTTTTACTTCACTACATTCCAAAGCATAAGATCGTACTTTTTACTTCACTACATTTCATAAAACATATCGTTACTCACGTGATACATCACGTGCTCCGAGACGCAGAAGCGGTGTCTGACTCATGAACAAACTGATTCTTTTCAATGAACCTGTTCAATCGGTTCGCAAATCACAACAAACGATTCATTTACGAATTGCAATGATCCGATTGCAGCTGTTCTGGAGTCGAAAACTCACTGATTCAAATGATCCGCTTAGAGCGAGTCTTCTTCAGTGAACTGAACTCACAAGTAAAGAACCGAGATCTCGTGAGGCGCTACTGATGCTGTGAAAAGTACGCTACTAATGTCGAATTTTAGGATTAATTATTGTAACTGAAAATAATATTTAGGTCAAAACTGTCAGTTGTTTGTGAACTAAATCTGCTGTAAAGGGTGATCTATTTAAGCCCACTGAAATGCTTGAATGCAGACAGATCAACATCAGTGTCTCTAACGTTATGTTTTAGGTCAAAAAAATAACACCGATTAAATAAAATAACTCATGCACGTTCATATTCCCCGCTGCTGTAACGTTAGCAGTTTTATTAAAATGCTATGCATTTAGACCTATGTGACGTCTGTTTTTATATAGTTTATCAACAGTATACATTTTTATATTGTTTAGATCAACTAGCCGAGTAGACAGATATGAATGTTTATTCATAACCATACTGAAAATAAGTAAATATTGTTAGCTGATGCTAGCTGTCTAGCTAACAAGCTTGCTGGTGCTAAGTTGAGGAAATGTTTTGATATAAAGTCCAAATATTTTTATTCAGCCACCTAGATAGATTCCATCTGAGGGAAAAAGAAAGGATGTGATGTTCAGAACATAGTAACTACAGTAATTATCAGAGTGGGAAGTGATGCCTCTGGGGGCATTTGGCCAGGGGTGTTTTACACCACAGACGAGGTTTGAGAAGAAAAAATCATTATGAAAATATAATTAGATTTTCCTTAAAATGTTCTTCCCAATTTCAGGCCTAATTCTCATGTCATATATAACTGACGCTCTGCAAAACAACAAGTTCTAAAACACTTTTTTCTTACTGGTGAAGATTAGATGTGAAATCTGTTTTCTCTCAGGTACATCGCAGTGTAAGCTTCACAGTGAACATTACTACATCACTCTCATCAACGTAGTCCATATCAACAAAATATATATCTTGACTCTATATAGTGGTTATTTTGGGAAAAACCCAGGTATTTTGGGCAGTATGATTATACAAATATGTGCTAATATAAAATAAATAAAGTAGTCTATATAAAATTGCAAAATAAATCTGTCTATCAGTACTTTTACTTAAGTACATAAAAATTGAGTACTTTTGTACTTTCACTCGAGTAAAATTGAAAAAGCAGTACTTTTACTTTTACTGGAGTAATATTTTATTATACGTATCTGTACTTTTACTCAAGTACTTGATCTGTGTACTTTGTCCACCACTGATTACATACTACATCTTAGCAAAACATATTCCAGTAATCTGTTTTATTGACACATTTGAAAAATCTTTTTGATAAATAAATTGTAGCGCATGTTAACCAATTCAAAGCATGACCCATTTTCCAAAAACATTGTTTCTCATCTGTTGAGACCTATTTTTGGGTTGCAGGTATGGAAAATGCAGTATATTAAAATGCAACTAACCACATATATTGAACAAATTGTTGCAGGATTTATTATAAAATAAGTGTCCTCAGAAATCGCTAGTAAATTTTACAAACAATTAAAAATAAATTAATTATGTTATAAAAAACTCATCTTTTGAGACCCATTTTAGGGGTTGCAGGTGGAAAATGGAACATAATAAAATGCAACTAAACACATACTCTGAAAATAAAAATGGGTATATTTACATTTTTTATGCAGAAAAAGTAAAGCTACATTTCTCAAATAATTACAAAGAAACTTTGAATAACATTAAATTAAACATGACTTTTTTAAAGTAGAAAATACTTTATTAGAGTGTCTTACAAGAAACTACTTTAATGTTTGTTTTATTTACAACTTAAGATCTTTAACTTGTGCATTTAGAATTAATAAAAAAATATTAGAATATTCGTAGAAGCTAGCAGAGTTAGGCAGATCCTCAAACCACATCAAACCTACATTATGTAAAAGAAAATATGTCTTTACAAATATATTCTAGGATTGGTACAGTGTTGGGTGGCTACATCATTTCCAGTGTAAAATCTCGGTTCTGAAGCAAAACCATTTGAGAACCACTGTGGTAGAACTTTAATTAAAAGTAGACTTTTCCTCTTTCACTCTCTCAAAAGGCTTTACTTCCATTGAGCAGACTTCCTTTATTTGTAAAAGTAGATAAGTCGGCAGTCTTTTGGAACCACAGTCAGGGCCACTATTTTGTTTGTGTGCCAGAGGAGAGAAAGGCATAATTTTACTCTGTCCATGAGAAGAGGATGCTTTTGATGATGTGATGCGTGTGGCAGCGAGAAGCTGACGCATAATGTAAAAGATGAATAAGCAAATGCGTAAATCGATGAACTCAGGCCCCGGTTCTCTTTATGAAGCTTGTCGTAAAGCCATCATTTAGGATTTGTGTCGGCATAAACAACCTGTCTTGGCTTTTTATGGGCGGTATGGAGGAATGAAAGCGTCTATATTGCCGAGACAATTTTGTGGATGACCTTTAGTTTAGTGGCTGTCAATTTATCCTGCTGAGTGAAAAAGCAAAAATGAAAAAAATATAAGAGCAAATGTGCTCTGACAAGGCCGGTTTTCAGAGCAATCCAGAACGTGTTTAGAGATATCGGTCATTTAGCCGAAGTAACTTTGTTTCAGGTTGTTGCTGATGGATTGACCTCTCTCGACTTTGCCTTTCAAGACTATTCTCAGGAGGGACCAGCCAGATTATTACTACAAATTTCAGCAGCCTGGATAAAACACCTAGTGTGGTTTGCAGGAGTGGGGGAAAAATGTCAGTGTTGCATCTATATGGCTATTTTTGCCCACATCATGTTTCTTTTCAGTTTTGCCATGGAGAAATAGACTCATTGAGAGGGTGTGCACTTGTCCCGTAGCATAGCTGATGGAGAGCCAGACATTTATGGACCCCCAGGCCACTGTTAGGCTTGGGAATTATGAAACTCATAAAACCAGCTTGACTCTGGCAGCTAGGCAGACATAATGAAAGGAGGGCCTTGAGACAGAGAAATCACCAGTCCGAGTTTGGAAATGTCACCCAGACTTACGATATGATCAAGAGGACTGTCTCTGGTGCCCAAGGTGTCCTCTAAATTGAGCGCTCTGCATATAGAATGCCATGATAAGACAATGACCGATAGAAGCATTTAACATTTCTATACGTGCTGCCTAGGGATGCAACGATTATAGATTTTGTTGGCACGATTATAGTCTGGGGAATAATCACGGTTTCATGATTATTACGATTATTATGCATATATTCATTTCACAACATAAAATCACATAAAAACTCTTTAGATATTAAAGTGGTATTTATTGTTGCCTTTTGAAACCGAAAAAACACAGTAACCAATAATACAGAACAAAATAATAATACTAAAAAAATCCATCTCTCCTATTGTAATTAAAAAAGGTGACCTCTGCTCTGTAAACATCAGTCAGTATTTCCCTTTTGAAAATAACAAATGGAAATAGATCACAAATGTATTTGGTGTTTTTGTTTTGTATAATCTTTCTACATTTCTTTAAGACCCGAGGTACAGAACTTGGAAAGATGGTTAAAAAAAGACTTATGAATAATACTATAACAGGGATGATAAATCACAATGTTAATAAACTAAACTATTTTAGTTTGTAATCAACTGTCATCCATACTTATTCATTTAAATCATCTTTATTCATCTGATTTTACATATGACCTGAGAAAATCATGTCTATACAGAAACTTGTCAACACTGTCCAGACTTTCATTCATAAAATAGCTTCGATACTGGATCGCTACATTATATTAATCAGCAAAATGGGGTAAAATTACTGTTTAAGTAACTAAATTCAAATCTTCATTGTTTGTAGTGACGCGCAGATGCACGTAGGCTAATTCACACACGCAACTGTCACCTCTCTCTCTGTCTCTCTCTCTCTCTCTCTCTCTTTCATCTCTGTCTGAAGTGGGCAGAACGTGCATTATTCCTTGTGTATACTCTTTAACAGCAATTTTTATGGCAATATTTAAATGACGCCTGGTCATTCTTGGTGTACCCAAAATGGTCCCACACTATGGACTTCAGACATTCTCTGGTGGAAATAAAGGATCGCTGTTTGGTTCCCCTGTCACAGTTAATATAGTGTGTAGTAGCCTCCGTGTTGCTGATAAGCACGGCATTTTAAGCTGGTGCACTGCTAGTGTAATTTTTTGTTTTGTTTTGTCCAAGCTGCAACGGTTCCATTCCGTGCAACAGAAACACTCGGTGTAGCAGAGCTTTTACGGTTAATTAACCGTGACGTTTTAAAGCGCGGTTAAACCGGTTAATCGCTGCATCCCTAGTTTTACTTAGTCATCAGAATAATTCACTTACACATTCCTCTTCATCATTTATTCACCTTCATGCTGTTTTGTTTGACATTCATCCATGGATCATAGAGAGATTTGGAGACTGATGGAATTTAAAGCAATGATATTTATTTTCCATATTTTGGAGCTTCAAAAAGGATGCAAAGTAATAGTATACGATAGCTTTTGTGATGAATCTCAAAATACTAGATTTAATTTCCTCAAAATGCTGAGATCTACCTCTGTTTGTTTTTGGGTCAAATCTTTTAAACAGAACAGTTAACAACATCTGTTTCCGTGATTTATTCACAATTCAAACTGATCTGGTTCTCAGGTTCATTTCACTGACTCCATGTCCCAGCAGCTGAAGCTCACTAGAGGGGAAGATTATCAGTGAATATCAGTGTTTCTCACAAAACCCTATTTTATGACTTCACAAGACTTTGAATACAGTACACAGACTTTTTATGATAATGTTATGGTATTTTGGGTCCATTATGAAGCTTCAAAGCTCCTGTTCTTATTCATCGTAATTGCGTTGATTAAAAAACGACCAGCACAGTCCTCAGTACCTCAGTGACTTACAGCAACAGATCTATGATTAGATTAGCACCCTTATTTTAATAGAGGCTACTAAATAGTGATATAAAATATATATATATTTTGTATTATTGTTTTGACATTTATTATCGGAGGATTGTCTTAACTGCTAGACAGGATGGTTAGATGTCAGTTGCCTGACAAAATGTATACCATTTGTGAGATGTACAAAAATACTGGAAAATGAAGGCACTTTGCAGCAAATTTGGAAATTCCTTTTGGTAATGTTACATTTTTATTTTATTCATAAAGTGAAATGTTAATATTTTAATACATGAAAATATGTATATATGTTTACATTAAAATATAATTTAGTTGTTAACCCATGGTCTCCTTGCTAAATGAAACTTACGCCACTAGATCACACATCTTGCACTTCTTACCCTGGGGTGCCAAATTATTCTAGACTGCCACTGAAATGACTATTATTTTATGAAGACAAAATTGTGTTATGAGTATTACATTTCTTTTTCAAAGGTGTCAATAAAACAAAGATTACTGGAGTGTGTTTTGCTTAGATGTTGCATGTAATGCTAAGAAAATAGCATTTTAGTTCTTTAGCTTCAACAAAATTTCACATTTAATTCAATGTATATACCTTTACTGGGCAGAAGTTGACAGGGAACGAGGTTTACATTGGAAATGTCCAATTAAAAGATAAAAGGTTTTGTGGATTTGATTGGCACAGATAAAATACAATTTTATGTTTTTCACGTTGTAAGCGGAAATTGTTAACGGACAGATGGGCATTCCCATTGAAGTTGGGAAAGAGCACAGTTTTAGTGTAATTGAAGTTTTAATGACAGGTCCACGATCTTTGATCTGGAAGCCAGACGCTTGGAAGAGCAGGCCGAGGAGATCAAGGTAAATTCGGTGGAGGGAGAGGATGCTCCGAGATCACCAATAGCAAGCGAGAACAGAGAGAATCATTAAATCACCCAGCTGTTAACAGGATGGAACAGAAACGCCATCTCAATAAGAGTCTGCCTTCTGAGGCTTACCACCCATCATTACACCTGGCCTAGCAGCAGGATGTAATGAAAGCTAAGTGTTGCGGCATATGTGTCAAACTCTGCTGTTTCCTCAGGTGTATTGTTGGAGAATAGGTTTTAAAAATCCTCCTTCCTCTCCTGTGGACAGATAAGAAAGCAAGCAGATAGGTGGTGGCTTCCAACAGAAGATCAATGTTTAACTGATGCACTAATTCATCTTCAGCTTGCCATGAGGAACTGCCTGAGCATAAAGTGGGTATTGGTGAAATCTTTATGAGCATATCAGTCATTTGTGATTCGATAATTAGGACCCAAGCACCCAAAGGTTTCTTCTCATTTTCCTGCCTATTCCAACTAGAAGCCCCTAGAACCATATTGCAATCTAATTTGATCTCTAATGTTTGCTAACGTGTATCTTAACCAAATGTATTCTTGACGCAGTGCTGCATAATAGTTATTAAATATTTGTGATAAATATCATACAGTTTGCATGTAGCATCAATGAATAAACAATGGCTCGACATGAGTTCATATTTTGCAATGCTTCATTGCATGCGAAATGGGTTATTGTCACTATGGCATAAAATATTATCAAAAATTCAGCTGTAAATAAGGTCTAGATACATGTTGTTTTGCTCGATGTGTGTATAGAAATATGTAGAATACTATAACACATTTTCAGAGTCCCCCCCCACACACATTTTTTCCCACCATTTTGAGTCAACGCATTATGGTTATAATAGTTAACTAAAACGTATTATTTAAAAGAATATTCATTACTTGGAATAAAATAATATATATATGTATGTATATATATACACATATATATATATAAAAGATTCTGATTAGTTGCCAATAAAATGTTACTTGAGATAAAATAACCTTTAACTGATAAAATTGTGTATATTAACTGTGTATATTATGTATATATAAAGACACACATACAGCATATATTTAGAAAATATTTACATGTATTTACATGTATATATTTATATTCATATAAATTATATAATGTATAATATATTTAATAAACATAACATATTTAAAAAATTATACACATGCATGTGTGTGTATTTATATATACATAATAAATGTACATAGTACACACACATATATTATGTAAACAAAAACTTTTATTTTGGATGCAATTAATTGCGATTTAAAATCGTTTGACTGCACTATTAATAAAAATAAACAGTAAAAAAATTATTTTCTTTCTTGCCAAACCGGCATATATGTATAATATATACATATACACAGCATGCATTTTTTTTATTGTTCAAAGCAGACAACTTGTTCAAAGCAGACAACCAGACACCAGTGCTTCATTTATAAATTATGAATTATGGAACAAGAGCACCCATTCAACAGTGCAAGTATGCAGTTTGACGGGATGCACCAAAACTAAATTGCTCCCATTAAAATCAATAAAGCGGTCTACATCATGAACTTTGTGCTTGTATGGTTCAAACAGCTTTTTTTATTATGAGAGCATGCCGATGCATCACTTGCAATGTAGATAATAGCGTACAACAGATGCACTTCCCAATCATTAATATTGTATTACGGTAAATGAATGCGTTGATAGCAAAGATTCCTTTTAAGGCATATAAGGTAGGAAATCCATTTAAATAGGTGCCTGATTCAGCTTGTTGACTGCTAGACATCAGGTAAACATCACTTCATTGCTGAAAGTCAAGATGATGTGGTCCGTTCAAGGCAAACAGAAAGATGCACTTGGCATTTAAGCTGTAGTAGTAGGTTTAATAGCTTCTCTAAAGTGTGATAGGTGAGTTTGATGTCCAGACTGCCATGTTTGAGGACATCTGAATGCTAAAGGCCATGTCTCTGAAGTGCTCTGTGCTGTATGATAAAAATATCTTATTTAGACTCGATTCAGAAGAGTCATTCATTAATGAGTCATATGGCACAAATAAACCAAGCTGTGTATTTCATGTCAAGCTTCAAAAGTGTTATTGTACAGCCAAAGCCTATTCTGTAATTTCAGTCTTATTTTTGTTGTGACTTCACAGAAAATTACCACAGTTTTTGCTCAAGATAAAAAACAATTTGTGACCCTCTCTGTGAAATGCAGGCTAAAGTCTCAAAATCTAATTATGAGAAAACAAGCATCAAAGTTTGATTTCTACCATTAATTTCACTTTAATTTCAATCTTTGACATGACCTTACTCAGTCAATATTATAGCTATAAAGGTTACATTTTCACAGAATGTTCTTTATCAAATGAAGGATGATTTTTTTGACAAAAAGCAAATCACACAAAAATGACTTTAGCTGGGTTTTCACAGAGAGGGTCATATTTAACTCAAGTTGACCTTTTCTGCCCAGCTGTTGGGCCTTTTGTCACAATGGGAGCCAAATGCTATGATATTTATTTAATGGCTTTTCAGCTAAATGTAAGCAGTAAATTATTATTTATAACATAGTTTAACATTGCCTGTAATTTATCTTGGTGTTTTTTGAGTTTCCAGCAAATAATCACTTATGGTTAAATTAATGTAAAAAATATATATTTGTTTTTATTAATAAATGTACTGCTGGTATTTTATACAATACATTCTATAAACGTATTGTTAAGTTAATAATACCCAAAAACTAATGTAACCTTACTGTAAAGTGTTGCCACAATATGAAATTGTAAATTTAGTGCAGAGTAGTGTTTAGTATTATTTGCAGTATATTATAGTATATTCTGTGTATTTTAAGTTGAATTTTAATTTTAGTTTAAGTTGTATTCATTTTATTTTTGTAATTTGCCTATAATAAAAATGGCAAAAACATAAAAGGACTAAAACGTAAAGAATTTTTCATTTTTCAATTATTTTTATTTCAATTTTAGTCATTTTAGTACTTCAACTTATTTATTTTAGTTAGTTGCCAAGACAACATTTTTAGTTTTAAGTTGAAGTTTTCATCTAATATTTTATTTCAATTAACAAAAACGAGTTTTGGAATTAGTTAACAATAACAGCACTGGTTTGTGTGGAAGCCCATTTCTGCTGCTAAATAAAAGGTAAAAAAGGCAAATGCGACTTTATATCTCACAATTCTTAGTTTATTTATCACAATTGGACGTTTATATCCTGAAATTCTGAAGTTGTAACTTGCCATTGCGAGTTTATATATCGTGTGAAGAATAAAATCTATCAAAAATATTAAAATGAAATGAACGTTTTTAAGAGGTATTTGAGACCAGCATTTAAAATTACTGCTACAGAAAATTAGCAACTGTTGACTCAATTTATACTGTTGACTCAAAACAGTATAATTACTGACACACAGCCCTTGTGACAACTTCCTGTGTGACACCTTGCCCCTATCACCCATATAATAGGCCTCAGCCAAAGATGTATACATTTTTTTTATTATAAATATCACGCTTAATTGAAGGAATCATTACAATTAAGCTACAACAGTGCATTTTAAAACTACCTTCAACGGGCAGAGTTTTTATAATATTCTTGTTTGTTCATGTCCTCCCCTTTGGTGTGTGTGAATGTAGATCCTGGTCTCACTGACAGATGAGTTGTGTTTTCCTCGCAGACTGCCTGGAAATTCAAATACTACTGAAATTATTGCAGTATAGACAGACAAAGTGCTCTTTGATATAGGCTTTCCACTCACCTCTCAATAGAAGTACTCTCGAATGCTTATTAATTCAATAACTGGACCCTTAACAGGGGAAAAAGGAGCCGAGATGCTTTGAGAACCAACTCCATTACTTCATTCGGCCCATTTTTCTTCATGAAAGTGGTTTACAGGTTTGAAAAATGCATGCTTTTATTGCTGCGGAAAAGTGCATCTTTCTGTCAAAGGACAAAAAGCCACAAAACAAAGGCTGAGTCTGAAAGAATGGCTTTTGTGTTTCTATAAAAAGACATTAGGGCGGAAAGGTTGATGACCCATTTTAGCAAGGGTTGGATGTTGTATGTGGGATATGAGGGTACCAACGGCCCGTGAGATAGAGAGAGGGCACTAAGATGAATTGCTGTGATAAAACCGTCTCTCTTCTTAAGAAACGCAAACAGAGGAGGAGCTTTTAAAGCCTCTGATGGGGAGGATTTTCCTCACACTAAAGAGACGGATCGCTCCGGAATGAATGGTGTTGGGAAGAGATAAGCCAGCCTGGCTTTTGATGGATATCTTTTGGCATGAAAAGGTAGAGAGGAGAGAGTTTCCAAAACCGATGTTAGTGACCTTTTAAGTCACATTAGGTCAAGAGTAAAATGCTTTCTCTAACGTGTGATAGGTGAGTTTGATGCGGTCCAGACTACCGTAATTGGAGACATGTGAGTGCTAAAGGCCATGACATTATGGTGTTTTTGAGCATGTCTTTCTGAATTGTTCTGTGAGATGGAAATCTCTTATTTAGAGTCAATTCAGAAAACAGGATGCGGGCTATTCATGGATGCCATGGATTTGGAGTTGATTTATTTTTGGCTTTGTTCACACTGCACTAAATTTGTTCATGTTAACTTATCTTTTAAGGCTAATTGTTAAAAACTTCACAAGTGATTAAATCTATTTGTAGTAATAATAAAAAAAAAAATCTTTATACACACACACACACACACACATATATATATATATAAGTGTATATATATATACAGTATTTCACAGAAGTGAGTACACCCCTCACATTTTTGTAAATATTATTATCTTTTCATGTGACAACACCAAAGAAATTACACTTTACTACAATGTAAAGTAGAGAGTGTACAGCTTGTATAACAGTGTAAATTTGCTGTCTCCTCAAAATAACTCAACACACAGCCATTAATGTCTAAACCACTGGCCACAAAGTGAGTACACTATGGGTCACAGACTCACAGCTGTGATTGTGCGCAAGTTATCTGCAACTAAATAATAGCTTTTAATCTTTTATATCTGCCTTATGTTCAACTGCACTTATGCTCACATCAATGAGTGGGATGAACTCTAAAAGTGCTGTTCTTTTTATTTGGTAAAAACTATGTGCTGAAATGCTAATAATAAAATGTGACATTCTGTAGTTTTGTTTCATTCTCATCTTTTAATCTTTGCAAATGTCTTGACTCCACAGCTAATAGAGCAATCTTGTCTTTACTGTTTCAATACTTATGGAAGGAATTGTGTGTATATATATAATATACACATACAATATAATATAGATATATATATATTGGTTTTTATTCATTTATAAAAAAAACTAAATTAAACATACAGTATTTAAAAGTACTTGAATATTTTTAAATTGTTAATTTGTTATGCAGTAAATTGAAGATAAAGCTTAGTGCATTGCATTGTGGAATCTGTTACTCAGTTTAGTGTGCTGTGTGCTGAAGTAAGTTATAAACGAACCACACTGTAGTATACACTAGTTTTAATAGTGAAGTTACATGCTGTTCTGAACTTTGAAGCTAAGCACATAAAGTGCACAAAATAACAGAAGTGACAGCATTACTGTTTTGGCCTCATTGTGCATGACATTAAACGGTGCCCTGGACATTTTTGCATTTCCAGAAATCAGATTTTCTGTAAAAATTGGTTTTCATGCTTTATTTGCTGCTGACACTACAAAGCAACTAAATAAATCTGAAAAACTGATTTGCCATATGCCATGAAATGACATTTGGTAGTCTGTCTGAATTACAGCCATCATGAGCTTATAATGCCGCAGAAACAAAACGCATTTAATTAGTAAAAAGTTGTTGAGGTGATTATGTCCTCAGATGAGCAATGTAAATGCCCTTAACTAGCCTGTTTCTATTTTAAGTCTAGTTCTTCCAAATGAGTAATGAAGCCTGTGCTGCAACTGGACATTGTGCTGTATAGTATGAGCTTCCCATGTTCCTTTGGGGCCTCTGTGTTGTAATGGAAAGTTGCTCATCCAGCACAAACCCAAGCCCGACTGCTTCACCTCTACGGCCAGATGCCATTGTGCCCTGGAGGAACTGTGCTCAGCATCTTGGACAGTGCATCTTCATTCTCGTGTACTCATGATTACACTGCTAAAAATCAAGGTCGGCGATCGAAGAAGCAGAAAGGCTCACAAAATATCGATGTGGTGATAATGCATTGTGTTATGGTGTTAAGATTGATCTAGCGTTTACGTACGTTGTTCAGGTCTGTCGGTACCAACACATGGAGTCCTTCATCTACTTTGATTGCTTTACCGCTTAATTGGCCGAGATGGGTTCTGATGGCTTTTTAAATGAACTGCAAAATATCTCCATCCTCGTTACCCCTGGAGGTTCAACATGATGAATGACAGAGGTCTTGAAGTGGAAGAAAGCACCCCCAAACTGCAGTTTCATTCATCAGAACCGGCCCTGCTGGATTCTCTTCAAAAAACGGACCGCTGCAGTGGCTGCATTGATCGGTCTGTGTCTCCACTCAACACTTGTGTATCGATTACGAGCAGAACGGCTGAGATAGGAGTTTTCTTTGTACCGCTGCAATGCAAGAGCTGCTCAGCAGCATAAGCATGAAATCAAAGACTGGGTTATTATATTTATCTGCATGGGGAGTATAGAGTCGTTAAAATACAAAATACTTATTTGGGCTATGATCTAAGTGCGGAGTTCTTAGGGTACTTATGATCCCCTTTGAGGGACCCAATTCCTAATGTATATAATAGGGATGCTCCGATCAGGATTTTTGCCACCGATACCAAGTACCGATTTTTTGTCATGGTGATCGGCCGATACCAATGCCGATTCTGATGCTTCAAGTTTATGTAACTGATATGTAAGCTCTCTGATCACCATAAAATTTTTTAGATAAAGTAATACTATAAATGTTGCCTTTGTTATATTTTTACAGTAATATATCTAATGTAACTATTGTTTTAACAGAGTACTAAATAATCACAAAGAAGTATTTATTATATAGTGAACATTTTAATATGCCTTTACAATGGGGTTTATGCATAACACTATGCACATCAGAATACTTAATATGAGACAAAGTTTAATAAACAAAATGGAGCCGGCTGATGCAACCCACAAGGTTTATTTAATCATTGTCCAGTACTACAGTGGATGGTAAAGGACAAAATAAACATTTAATCTCCTAAAAAGTCTTACCTTAAACATTGTCCAATACAAGCCTGAGCAGGACAAAATAAAAACCAAGCAAACAAAAAAACATTTTGAACATTAAATGAACATATTTGAGTAGTTTGATGCAACTCGTTACATTTAATTAAACATTGTCCAATGTTAGCGAGAGGACAAAATATAAAGGCCCAAAAAGAGGCCTTTATTCCTCTCTAATTTTCGTGAAGTAGACTGTTTATGTGGCTGTAGACGATTTGATATAACTCTGAGAGAGCAACATCAGTAAAATATTTGCGCCGTGGCAGTTTATATCGTAGTTCAAGATGTGCAATTAGGCGTTTAAATCCAATGTCTTCTGTGACTGACAGAGGCTGGTGGTCAATGCATATAAATTCTATTATCTTCGCGGTTATATCCTTAGCTTTCTTGCTGTCTGGTGTGTACAGTTCGTGTTTTTTCAGAATGTCTGTAATGGATGGCTGAGTGAGAGTCGCATTATTAGTTACCGTTGCCTTTTTTGCAGTTGCCAGTTTTTCAGATTCACCATACGACTCGCGGTGGCTCGCTCTTATGCCGAATGAGGTTCATTGTATTAAATGTTTTGGACAATGCGCCCATGTGAGATTTCTTTGGAACATAAACGGCAAATAGTGAATTTTTCATTGTTTCTCGAAACGTCAAAGTAATTTCACACGGGCGATGACATGACTGCGGCGCCAAAAAATTTACGTCCCCACTCATCGTGTACGTCCTCACGCATTGACGTCATCAATTGTGATCGGTTCCTAAGATCGGCCAAGTTTAACGAGTACCGATCGAGTCATAAAATGTGAATATCGGCCGATGCCGATCGATCGGAGCATCCCTAGTATATAATGTTTATAATATGTATTTGACATTTTCTACTCATATATAAATGTAGTAGTATGATATTGGGAATAAGAAAAAGTTAAAACATTTAACAAAAGTTTGTTTGGCAATCCTTTAAAAAGAAGAAATTTATAATTTTATTTAGCAAAGATACTTCTAAAAGTGACTGTAAAGACATTTTATAATATTAAAATATTTCAATTATTACTGCTAAAAATTCTGATTTGCCATCACTAGAATTAATTTGAAAATATATTAAATAGAAAACTGTTTTCACTGTATTTTAAACTAAAAAACACTTTTCCCAGACTCAGTTTGAAAACTTCTGATCAATGTGACCGGAGAGAATGTGGAGGAAGTATAAAGTTTAGAGGCCAGCACTTTCAGTTAGACTTCGAGTACTCACATGCCACCATTTCCTGTAGTCTAATATGAGAAAAGTGCACCGTGGACACAATTTATGCCAGGGTACTATGTACTCAGGCAAGGACGTTCTCTAATTAACTATCCAGTTATGTAGCGGACGAACAGACAATTTATTATGTGGTGTCTGTATACTAGACTATATGACGACACCTCATGCTGTGCTATTCACGAAGATGATATTTCTTGTAAATTAAGGTCATTCTTCTGCTGCTCCTCACTGCAGGTCTGGGCTGAGAAATGTGCTGAGAAAAGGTAAAAGGTTATTCATGAATCAGATATAGATCACTTCATGTCTAATTAAGATTAAAGAACTCTATCTCTTCCTACTGCAATGAAACAATATTTACACTCTATCTTTACGTTAGTTCCTTTGCATTATTCATGAGTATTATCGAGACAAAAATTGATGCAATGAAAAAGTAATGACACGGCAAGAGAATAGTGTTTTTTAGAGCTGCTTTGATGTATGTTTGCAATTTTGAGCGTTATGTACACTACATACTTTTCTGTAATCTGGTTTTCTGCTTGTTCACCTCTGGGTAATTTTTTCTAATGGCACAATGCTCAAAGCTAGCCAGATGGCTGAGGACAAGCTTGCATTTCTACATGAAAGGGATTCGTGTCATTTTTCTTTTTGATGTTAAAATACTTTCTCTTGTAAAGATGCACTTTTGTGTAGATCAAATGTGATGCCATTTAAATGCATTATTTATACATTGGCATTAAATCAGCCATATGCTATGGATTTTATTTCACAGAATAAAAATATATATATATTCTACAATTTTTACTTTTTCATGCAATTCTGAGATTCAAATGCATAGTTTCAAGAATATAAACTCTATAATAATAATTCTGAAAAAAAGAAAATTCTGAATTCCGACTTTCTCATAAATCCAAGTTCATCTTGCAATTTTTCCCCTCTAAATTCTGAGTTTATATAAAAATATAAAGGGTAATTCATTTTCTTTTTAAAAATCTCATAGTTCTTACTTTTGTTCTTGCAACTGTGATTTTATATCTCAGTTCTCACAAGAATCTTAAGTTTATATCTCGGAATTGCGAGTTAAAGGTGCACCGTGTAATATTTAGGATGATCTATAGACTGAAATGCAATATAATATACATAACTACGTTTTCAGAGGAGTATAAAGACCTTACATAATGAACCGTTATGTTTTTATTACCTTAGAATGAGTGATTTATATCTACATACACCACGGGTCCCCTGACATGGACGTCACCATGTTTCTACAGCAGCCTTTAACAGACAAACTGCTCTACAGAGCGTTTCGTCACTATGTTGTTCTTGCACAATGATGTACAACTAACAGTAATATTCGCAATGACATCAGTTTATTGAATAATTAGGTAAATATAATTCCTTAATTTACCTTTGTAAAGAAACCGCATTGCTCTCTGCGGTCTCAGACGACGGCATCTTAGTGAGATGTGGACCTTAAAATAAAGTGTGACCCGGCTATTAACACCGTCTACTATGACATTTGCCTCAATAAACACCTAATTTGCTGTTTATTAATAGTTAGTAAGGTAGTTGTTAAGTTTAGGTATTGTGTAGGATTAGGGATTGTAATAAAATACAGTTTAATATAGAGCTATTGTTTCAGCTCCGGGAATTAGTTATTAAATATTTAATATGGCTTGATTAAAGTCATATTAATATTTAACCTACAGTTTACACCTTATTAAGTGCTTGTCCAGCAATCACTAAAGGTACATTCTGTTACTCTCAATTACAATCTCGCCCATTCCGTGGCCCCGGTAACAATAAACGAGATTAATAATTACTCGAGTTTGAGCTAGGTTGCGTTATCTTTGGGCAAAATAAGGATGACAATACTTAAAATCATATTTCCAGAGACACTTGTTTATAAAATGGAAAAGGTTTATTCGTGATATTGCTATTCTAACATAAATGGATTAACTGATAAGACATAGACATACACACATAGGCATACTAGAGTTTTGAGGTAACTGTGGGTGAAAGAATACCATTCTTTCTACTTCATAGCTTAACTAACCAGAAAATGATCACGAACAAATCTCTGTTTTGTTACTGCATTCAGATCAATTTTAACGGTTTAGTCAGGATTAGGAATTCAGTTTGTACTTGCTTGGATTGGTTTAAAGCAGGCTCGCGCTGGTTTCGCTTTCCCGCGTGAGTTCTTTGTTTCGGTGTCACGTGTTCAGCTCCTCCTTCGGTTGCTCTGGAAACTCTGCTGGCTTGCTGGCTGCGTGGCGTCCACCGGAAAGCTCTCTCCTCTGAAGTTGATTCGTCTGTGGTGTTACGGCTTTGGCACGGTCTTAGACCCTTTGGTTGGTTTCGTTGTGAGAGTCCAGCGGGCCGGCTTCCAGGTCAGCCTTGCGCGCGCGTTGAGCGCCGCCACGAGTTCAGGAGCACCAGAGAGTTGCAAGAGAAGAAGAGAGAGAGCGGCGTCGCTCGCGTCGTTTTAAACAGTCCGTTTTTGGACATCCCCAAAGGCGGCTGGTCCAATCAGAGCGTCGATGCGGGCGGAGCCCGCCTGCACGGTGCTCTTGCAAGGCATTTTCATGCGATGAGAAATAACTTTTACCCATGTATTAAAACTCTTGTCAGGTTTACACATTATAATATCACATTCGTTATCTTATTGATTCATATAATTTTGCAACCATTCATAAAAGTCTAAACACCACCTAAACATTCCAGCTTAAAGTATGATTAGAAATCAGCCCACGTTTTCCCAAATAATTCATATTCCACAAGCATATGAGAGAAAGAGTACCACATTAATATCCATATATTTCTTTGTGGATGCTTTATCATGAAATGAATGTGTCTCTTGAAATCTTCTAGTGGCCATTTCTCTTTGTTCTGTGACCGGAAAATCGCTCGCTGCGCTGATGCAAAGGGGAGGGGTTTTAGAGGACGCTGATTCTTTAGCTGACGTGTAGACAGTTGAATTCCTGCCGATATACGTTACATATCCCCCTCGGGCTTGGTGATGTTCCCTGATGGAACCTCGTCAAGGCCCTGGAACAAGAGGCAGGAAGAACAGGCACATACAAGACACAAACATCATTCCTATCACTGACTAAAGCCTGGTGCAGGTAATTTGGGAAGGAACAGGTTAGAAACTTGAGAAGACATAGGGATGCATTGTTTATCATTATTGACAATTGGGTCATTTTGACTGTTTTAATTGTCAGGGCTCGACGAGGCGGTATAGGCATGATCTCAGTCAGGTTGGTCAAATTCTCGGGTTCGGGTTCTAGGTCGGGATTACCACGTCGAAAAAGGCGAGGGACGCCTGACGTGCATTTGTTGAGAGACTCTTGAACGACGTTCACTCGCTTGTGTAGGAGGAAGGCCAGTGTCAAATTCATAACATATCCTACGATAGTAGAGATACAAAGCGCCGTGTCAGCGGCAGACCAGGACCGAATAATTGGCGCGCCGGCGGGCGGAAGGCGAGCGATAGCTTCTAGCGCTGTCAGCCGGTGTCAATTCAATAAGAGATTTCGATTTCAACCTGATATTCATCGTCGGTGAGGTGATACAATGCTAACTCGTCAATATGGAGGATCACGCCCTTCGGGACAGTGATCCATAACGTTTGGTTGGGCAAATTAATGCGCGTAGTGGTGTCGTGTTAATCGCATGTGAGGGTGGCTGTTCGTGCTGGGGTGTTGACCAGCCATCGGTTTCTGATGATTTCGATGCGTTACCTCAACTTGAGAACGTGGTGTTGCTTCGGGGCAGCTAGTGTCGGGTTTAATGGATTCTAAACCGCAGATGCCCTTGGTATTATCGGCGTGCACGCAGAGTTTACTCGGGTAGGGGAGTGAATGTCCTAAGTGAGCGTGCCCATCTTTGAGTTTGGGGCCAGATACAACTGTTCGTTGTTCTCGTAATACGCAGCGACTTTAGGAGTTTGGATTTTACATAGGTTTTCCTTGCCGTAATCCCACATTCACAACGCCTTTTGAGCCGGTAAACATTATTAACGCCGATAATGGGCAAACTGAAAAGACAACTAAATCACCTGTTTCCGGGTTTGATATGGGAATAGCGCCACCGGGAAAGGCGAGATGGGTTTGGATGAGACTAGCGGGGCCCGCAGTGGCCGGGTTACAACGCTTTGAACAAGGCTAAGAGGTATCGTAGCACGGAATCCTATTCATGGCTACGTTGTCAATCGAGGAACTTACATCGTGTATCATGTCGTTCATGATTTTGGCGGGTGGCCTCGATCGGTCGACAGCGGTTCTCACAGCGAATTACAACGACTTTACTGACGGAAGTCGATCTCAATTTCAGGACCTGGATTCAAGGTTTGGTTAAGGGGTTCAAAGTGAAAAAGAGAAAAGGAAACACAAAGTGAGACACGCGATAAAGAAACCAAACGATAAAGTAACTTAAAAAAAAAAAAAAATTTAAAAAAAAAAAATTAAAAAAAAATTAATAATAAAAAAAAAAATTATATAATAATGAAAAAAAAAAATTGAGAGTAACTCCTCTCTACTAGATTGGTCCTAGCAGTGCTGCGGAGGAGAGAATATGGGTTGTGTCTAAGCATGGTTGCTATATGTTTTCCTAAAATGACAATAGTTATGCTTGTGTGGTGCATATGGTTGTCGGTCTGTGTCAGTGGGTCGGATCTTCCCCCTTTTCCTGTCGGTGGTTTGGATTTGCCGGTTGGCACTGGCAACCCATCATGGTGCATCGTGTGCGTGTGTCAGTGTACTCCCCTCTGGCCGTGAGGTACTACGAGCTGTGGCGCAGTGAGTGGCTCAGGGACATACGTGTGGACACCGCCTTGCAGATGCAGCATGTAGTCGACAGAGTGGAGCTATGGAGCTCGGAGGATGTGTTCAGGTCCATATAGGAAATGGAATGTTCAAATGGGTTTGACATGTGAGCTGTCATGGTTCGGACGAATCCGCATGTGAGGGTGAGGAGATCGTCAGCAGCGAACTGAGGTGGTATGGTAATGCAGGAGGGCAGGGGTGTGCTCGCCAGTGGCGTGCTGGCGGCGGGTTACTGCTGCCACTGTAGGGTTGGGTGGGAGGGCATGAAAGGTCCAGGACTCTTCATGTGATGCACCTGCTGTGGTGAGGGCATCGTTTTGGTCATTTGAGGGGCTGGAGTTTGGGAGGAAACGTTTAGGATGTCAGACCTGATCTGGTGTTCTCCGGAGGAATGGCAGGTGACTGAGACAGCACTTTCAGGAACTTGGAGTTTCATCAGCAGGTGTTTGTTGGACGCTGCTGTGATTTGGAGTATTGGGTGTTGAGTTAGTGTTTAACTCTGTTGCTGGGTTTTCAGGTGGGGTTTCATGTCCATCTGAAGTTAGGGTGTTTACTGTTCTCTGAGAGCAAGGTGAAGCGGTGCTGTTTTCTGGGGCTGATTTGTTCAGCTTGTCACTGCCGTTCCGCCTGACAGCTAGTCAGGCTGACTCTGGTTCGTCTTCCTTTTCCCACTGATTCTCATGAGACCACTTCTCCCAGTGTCGCCCAGGTGAGCGTTGACGCCCACGCGGTTCCATCCCATCGGTCATACCTCTGTTCAGGTCGAGTGTCAGCGTGTGAGTCTCGTTCTCTGTTGGACGGGAGTGCATTCCATTCTCTGTGTGGTGGCTTAGCTGTCTTGGCGTTGGGTGCCCTCTAGAGCCAGTTCATGGTGTTGCGTGTTGAAATCAAGAACTGCTGGGGTTTTTGCGCTCTTTCTGAGGCCATCTTTTGTTTGTAGTAGGCCTTTTGCACCAAGTCTCGCAACTGCTGAGTGTTCATCGTTCGTGGACATGCGAGAACGCCAAGATGGTGGCTTATGCCAGGATGAAGATTCCTGAGGAAGAGAGTTTTAAAGTTCAGTTCATCTTCCATGTCAGAATCATTGAGTTCCAAAATATGCTTGTCTGAGTCGACTATAGTAAGCTTGAGGAGTGTCGTGACGTCCCTTGTCTCGTCTCCAGGGCAGCCACTAAGCCTTGATCGGACTCAGGGTCGGCGAACTCTTTAATAAGGGCTTTTCGCAGCCGTTGGTAATCAGTCTTTGTGTTAACAGGCTGCCGGTCCAGGAAGCTGCGTACTTCAGGGCTGGATGTCGCTCGAGTAAATAGAGTTTATCTTTGTCCGTAACGTTAGGTCGCATTTCCAGATGGAAATCAATATCTTGCAGATACGCTGGACCGTTTGGCTGTTTGGCACGCTGGGGTTGAATTTGCCAACGCTTCGGGCGAGCTTGTCAAGGTCTTTTAGGTCCAAGCTGTGCGACGATCTGCGGCTGGCTGCAGCAGATTCTTCTGGTTCTGTCGTGATATAAAGTTCTTCAGACGGCGCTGGTGACTGTTTTAACATCACCCTCTGTCTTATGTTCACGTGTCAGTCCAGGCACAGGTGACTTGGTCCTGCTTGGCAGGTGCGGTTGGTGCACGCCTGTCCTTGACGGCTCATGGCGTAGTTCGTAAGCGTGCTTGAGTTCCTCTTGAAACTTTCAGACTCCTCTGTGACGTAGTCGAGCTGTTGTGTTAGGCGGCTGATCTCGCTTTCTTGATTCAGCCAAATGAGCTTCGAGGGCCTTGATTCTGCTGTTTTGTCCCTGAAGTCAGTCTTTGCCTTCTCTAGTAGCTTCTCTGCATACTGTAGCTTGTCTGCACGATCAGCGAAGTCCTCTTTGAGTTGCTGCATTTCGTGGCTGGTAGCTTCTAGAGTTTCTTTTAGCCTGTTGATCTCCTCATCGGTGCCTGCTCCACCTCATCGGTCCCTTCCCGTCGTACCTGAGCTTCACGTTCCAGCTGCTCTATGCGCGTGCGCTTGTCAGCTCCTGCTGGCGCAGCGGCGTGACTTGTCGCTCAGTTTGAGGGTGGCGATGAGTGTGTGACTTAAGCTTGAGGTGATCTTGGCTAATTCTTTGTGATTGTAGTTTTGACTTGGGTCTTGTCTCATGATGCTTGTGATGTTGTCATCTAGTTGGTCCTGTGTCTGATGTTGGAGTGCTTCAGCAGCTTTAGGGAGGATGCTGTTTGTTGTAGCACTTAGCCACATTTCCAGTCCTTCCCAGTGACCGACATGTTCTGGCTGGTGATACATGTTCTGGCGGTGATGGGATCTTGGACCGAACTGACACAGACCTTGGATGGGAAACAAAGCAAAACAAAACACAAACAAAACAACAGGGGTGTGAATGTGCACAGTGTAGTGTATGCTAGTGTTGAGTGTGATTCTGTTTCTGTGGTCCTCTGTGGTGGGGTGCGTGTAATTTGCAGCTTCTGCGTAGAAATTGCGCCCACGTAGAGGCAGCACTGTTGGGAAACAGAAAGAAAAGCACACTAACAGAATGAGTACACAGGGACAATAACACTAGACCGATCTCTTTTAATAGCAGATTCTCTCTTCGAGCTTTGTTAAGTCTGATTTAGAAGGACGCTTCTAATCAGAGGATTGTAGGCAGTTTTCTCTTTGTAATAAGACTGTTATTGCTATTCCAATTTTCTCCTTGATGGAGGAAAATAACAGCAATGACAGTGCTTGTCCCTTAATGGCAGGATTTTACACCGCAACGCTGGTCAGCGTGTGTCACGCGTGTTTAAAAATTTTGCCGATGTCTATCTTCTCATTGCACCTGCTTTAACTGGGAGGGTAGGATTTCACAATAGAGGGTAAATGATAAACAGTTTGAATGTGGTTCTCAAGTTTCATACATATCTGTTCAATTGTGACATTTCGCTCTATTCGTGATCTTCCCCTGGTCAGCTTTAAGCAAACAAGTCAAATTAGAAGTTAGTAACAGGGAGAAAAGAAAAGAGAAATTAAGATTTATTCCCAAGATTTAAAACTAATACGTTGGCACAAGGTGGTGCTGTTGAGTCGCTATGCTAAGGTTACGTTTTATGCTCCAGATTGGTGAGAAATGACTTTGACTGTATGGTGTCACTGTCACTTCTCCAACACAACACTAGGGGGAGCACTATCTACTCTCAGGCCTAAGTAAAGAGGACTAATTTTAATTTAATAAAATTATTTTAATTAAATTATTATTAAATTTATTTGAGTTAATCAGATCACCTAAGGAAATGAAGTATGGCCTACAGATGAGCCAGACTTGTATTTAAGTCTGAAATTAGAATTAAAAATTAGAATTTGGTTTCTAATTAAAATTTATGATGTTATAATTAAAATTAATAGGATTCACTTAGGATTAGAATTTACAAATGCAATCTGCAATTGAGTTGACAAACCAATATTGTTGCAAAATGTAAACAGGAAGTGTAATTAATTATTAAATGTAATTAGAATTTTCGAATTCATAATTAATTATTAAATTAATTTACAGCTTCTAAATCACTAGTTTTGGATTCCCATAATAGTAATTAAAATAATTTCCAAACTTAAGCATTCCTCTCATTGTCATTAACATCAAAAAAATAATAATAATAATCAATCGGTATCCTACTTGTAAATGAAATTAAAATTTCTGGCCCTTTTAGATAACTTAAGGTTTTATTGTAGTGGTCAAATTATAAGAGCGTTTATGGTTCATAAATGGATGCTGTTGTTGGAAGCAGGAATTGAAAATTTTATTAAATTAAATTAATTCAAAATTAATTTGTAATCAATTGTGACATTCAATTAACAATTAAAAATTCCTAACAATAGCGCTCATCCATTGATGTGTTATGAAATCATAAAAGCCATTATAATTGAACTAAATCAACCTCACCATATTTATCAAAGTAATACTGAATTATCTTCTAATAACCCACCAGTTATTAAGCTGGTCCCACAAAAGGTAAGAAGACTTTAATCAGCTGTTATATTAAACCAACCTGTGAAATTGTTAACACTGATGATTGGGAAACATTAACACAGCCAACTTAAAACGTGTTAGTCTTTTAAATGAGAGAGGGAGAACGTGAGTGGCTTTTTCACACACACCCACTGCATTCAAGCTTTAACTGCTATGTGCTAATCGCTAGCCGTAATGCTACCAGCATGGCTTTTGCTACAATGCTACAGTCTCCTTGTTAGCTTAGCGCTAATGCTATTAGTTTTACACGTGGCTAAACTGGTCGCTATGGCAACTCAGTGCCTATAGGAAAAGGAAAATGTGCGCGCTTCAGAAACAACAGCATTGTTCAGACTTGAATTTTCTATAGCACATATAATCTCACTCATTTAGGACGAGATAAATTTATCTACGGGTTACTTATAAACCAACAAAGCCTCAGCGGGCTATTATGTGAATATTTGTCTGTTTAGACCGCACACATAACAAACAATCGATTGCACAATCTCTCCTTTCTCAAAAACGACTGGCCACTCCTTTGAGCGCCGTGCGTTTGAATTCACTCGTGAACTCAAAAATGGGCTGAGAATTACTTAAATAGCTACTTTAATATTCTACAGCCGGGAGAGTCACGTGGCTGGGTTTGCAGTGGAACACGCACTAACAAAAGCATTACCACGAAGGCCTTAAGAGAGGGGCAACAAGGGACACGCTGTTGCCTCTCATGCGCTTTAGAGCGACTTTTATTAATTATTTACTGCAGTTTAATTTCTTCTCGAACTCGAGTTAACAGTTACACTCTCTTTCATTCAAACTCACTGTGTTTCACAAACAAGAATGCAATATCACAAATAACCATTTGTTTCTCTATATTTACTCAATTCTTCCGGATAAAAGTGAGAAATATTTATATTGTCTCTGGTTTGATTTATCAGATCTTAGTCCTTAATTGCCCGCTTTTATCCTCCACCATTATGTAATAAAATACAGTTTAATATAGAGCTATTGTTTCAGCTCCGGGAATTAGTTATTAAATATTTAATATGGCTTGATTAAAGTCATATTAATATTTAACCTACAGTTTACACCTTATTAAGTGCTTGTCCAGCAATCACTAAAAGGTACATTCTGTTACTCTCAATTACAATCTCGCTTCCATTCCGTGGCCCCCGGTAACAATAAACGAGATTAATAATTACTCGAGTTTGAGCTAGGTTGCGTTATCGTTGGGCAAAATAAGGATGAAAATACTTAAAATCATATTTCAGAGACACTTGTTTATAAAATGGAAAAGGTTTATTCGTGATATTGCTATTCTAACATAAATGGATTAACTGATAAGACATAGACATACACACACATAGGCATACTAGAGTTTTGAGGTTAACTGTGTGTGAAAGAATACCATTCTTTCTACTTCATAGCTTAACTAACCAGAAAATGATCACGAACAAATCTCTGCTTTGTTACTGCATTCAGATCGAATTTTAACGGTTTAGTCAGGATTAGGAATTCAGTTTGTACTTGCTTGGATTGGTTTAAAGCAGGCTCGAAGTTGGTTTCGTTTCCGCGTGAGTTCTTTGTTTCGGTGTCACGTGTTCAGCTCCACGGTTGTTCTCGTGTGGAGACTTGAGGCGGCTGTCGTGGCGTCACCGGAAAGCTCTCCTCTGCAATTGTTGAGCTCGTATTCTGTGGTGTTACGGCTTTGGCACGTCTTGGACTTCTTTGGTTGGTTTCGGCGAGAGTCCAGCGGGCGGCTTCCAGGTCAGCCTTGCGCAGCTTGAGAGCGCCCACGAGTTCAGGAGCACCAGAGAGTTGCAAGAGAAGAAGAGAAGAGGCGCGTCGCTCGCGCGTCGTTTTAAACAGTCCGTTTTTTTGGACATCCCCAAAGGCGGCTGGTCCAATCAGAGCGTCGGTACGGGGCGAAGCCCCGCCTGCACGGCTGCTCTTGCAAGGCATTTTTCATGCGATGAGAAATAACTTTTACCCATGTATTAAAACTCTTGTCAGGTTTACACATTATAATATCACATTCGTTATCTTATTGATTCATATAATTTTGCAACCATTCATAAAAGTCTAAACACCACCTAAACATTCCAGCTTAAAGTATGATTAGAAATCAGCCCACGTTTTCCCAAATAATTCATATTCCACAAGCATATGAGAGAAAGAGTACCACAATTAATATCCACATGTTCCTTGTGTAGATGAATTATTATCATGAAATGAATGTGTCTCTTGGAAATCTTCTAGTGGCCATTTCTCTTTGTTCTGTGACCGGACGAAATCGCGCGCTTTTGCGCTGATGCAAAGGGGGGAGGGGTTTTAGAGAGACGCTGATTCTTTAGAGTACCACAATTAATATCCACATGTTCCTTGTGTAGATGAATTATTATCATGAAATGAATGTGTCTCTTGAAATCTTCTAGTGGCCATTTCTCTTTGTTCTGTGACCGGACGAAATCGCGCTTTTGCGCTGATGCAAAGGGGAGGGTTTTAGAGGACGCTGATTCTTTAGCTGACGTGTAGACAGTTGAATTCCTGCCGATATACGTTACAGGATGTACAATATTTTCATGCATTATATGTGCTTTATAAGTACCAATAAACTGCTATTATGTTAATAATAGACATGCTAATAAGCAACTACTGAGAAATGGTCCCTAAGCTAAAGTGTTGCCAGCTTTTATAATATATTACTAGGGCTGGGCGATATGGCCCAAAAAATTATCACGATAATTATTTTCATATCAGTCGATATCGATAATTATCACGATAAATGTCAAATCTTTATTTCTTTCAAGTTTAAAGCCAGATTTTTGCTCCAAAGTGAAAGTTTTAGAAACCAGACCATTAATTTTCCTTAACACAATAATTATCTAAATAGATATGTATTTATTAGTTTCTGCATGTTCTAATGAGTTGATATTGTTTCAAAATCAAGAAACCGGTTTGGGTTGCCTCATAATATGAATGATAATAATATCACTTTTTTGTCTCTTAGAAATACACATTTGATCGTAGCTTGAGTTAGGATGCAGTAACATTTTTGTTCATTATCAAAATCAGTAACATCTTTACATCAGTAACATCTGTAGCAACCTCAGTTTTATATGGTATAATGTATTCTGACCAAGTTTTTATTTTTATTAAGCATTGGTCTCCTAGCATACATTTAAATAATGATAAACAGTTAAAACCACACATATAGCACCTCAATAACATGGTCAAAATATAACTAAATGGTTTTTAAGTAGTCTATTTGTATGAAAGACAGTAGTCTAAAACCATTCAGTATAAATGTACACATGCTATAGCTGCCTTAACCACACATACTTACTATAATTATACCATTATTCCTGTAATAATATTAAATGTGAATATCCCACATTTCTGCCACAATACCATAGTGCAGTGAGTGTTACTACAGTAAATCCATGGTAAATAATGGCGATGTGCATATTGAAAAGCCTTCTGACTGAGACTGTTCGACAGTGTTCTCATGTTCGGCGTGTTCGACTTTATGGCGCCGCTGCACAGAATGGTCAGTGTAAGACATCAAAGTACCGCGAGAGCGATAAGAGCAGATGAAACCTATCGCTCGCGGTACTTTGATGTCTTACACTGACCATTCTGTGCAGCGCCGCTTTAAGTCGAACACGCCTACTGACTGGATCTCACAGCACTGCTTAGTGATCACGTGACCGAGTAAACGCATCTGCTCTAGTGAGCTCGTGCCGCGCGGCAGTTTGAACTGTGATCCGAGCGGATAAACGGTCCGTGTGGCGCGATTCAAATGAGTCACGTGGTTTCGTTCCGCTTTTGGCGCATAAACATTATATCGAACATTTTTCGAACTTTTTATATCGTTTTAGAGGAAAATTATATCGCGATAATTATCGTTATCGAATTATCGCCCAGCCCTATATATTACCCTCCTCTTTAGATATCTTTCAATGAAAATGTAATTTATTAATTTTGGGGGGAATTTAGTGAATGGTCAGTGTGCATGATTAATGGTTTTTATCGCACAATCTTTTTTGCACAATATATATATATATATATATACTTAAATCAACAGTACTAATATATGACAGGCATATTGCTCTGATTAGATTTGCTCTTTAGAAAGGCCGCCTGGACTTTAGTAAAATTACGAACAGCCAGTGGTCTCTGCATGCGGTTAATGTGTATTTGTGATCTAGAACTATTTGCTCTCCAGTGTGAGGTTTCTGTCCACGGTATTCAGTGACAGTTTTGATGTCAAAGCTCTTATGAACTTGGCCCTAATTCGAAGGCTTTGGTTTGAAATATTCATTTTATACAGAGAGACTGGCTCTTTTAATGATGTTTGTCTCTTGGTTGGTCACACTTGCTAGTGACATTGAAGACACAGAGAGTAGAGGATGGAGAAACTGGGAAGAATAATGGATTTTAAATGAGTCCACTGCGAATAAACAAAGGCAAATTTCAAAAGGTCTTATTGTGATTTTTCCAGTGATGCCTTTGAAGAAATTACACACAGCCACGGAAGAGCCAGTAATTGGTAGCGAGGATACAGAAGAAAACATCTGAATTACCTCACAATACTTTGAACTCGTTTTGGATCCCTTGAGGGTTTCCTTTGTATGTCTTCTCATCAGTAGCATTAGATATTTTGGGCTCGTGGACTGCAAATCAGACTAATATGACTGGATGTTCTGAATGCCATTGAGTTATTCAAGATGAAATGCCTATACCGTTTGTGAATTCAGCAATGCATATGCATATTTTAATATATTTTCAGCTTAATATGTTCGTTCTAAAATTCAATATAAATTTCACAGAAAAATGTAATCTTACCTTGAAACAAATTAAGTATGTTGCATATTATATTTCAATTTGTGTTGGCTTTTGTACAGTACAATGACAAAACAGAAACCAATTATTTAATTTAGGAAAAAGCATGTTTATTTTATATCACGCTTTTGAAACACAATGTAAATTGGTCTTTAAACATGAAAATACATAGCTTAGGAAAGGGGTCCCTCACATCATTCGTGGTTTGTCATTAAAAAGCTTTTGAAAACACCTGATCTAACTGACGAAGGTTTAAAGAAATAATCTGCCCAAAATAAAAAATTTGCTCACCCTCAGGCCATCCAAGATTCCTTCATTGGAACATATTTGGTGGAGAGACGTTGCATTACATCACTTGGTCACCAATGGATACTCTGCATATGGGTGCCGTCAGAATGAGAGCCAAACAGCTGATAAAAAATTCACACAAATCCACAAGACTGATTTGGACTGTTTTTGCCTACCTGGCCTCATGGCATTTAACCTGGGTGCACATTTTAGCGAGACACAAAATACGTACCAATAACTACATATTACTTCAGTTTCCAAAATAAACAAACACTAGAGGCAGTAAAACTCCGACACCTTTTACTCCTTTTCACACAAATGTACAGATTTTTTATTAATAAAGCATAATTTGTGCACACTTGAAGAATATCATGTTATGACTTCAAAACAATATTAAAAAGCTGGGAGATTTGAAAACTGATGCTTTTGAACGTTAGCATCACACATATGCAGCCTCATATCTATGGGTTTTCATAGACGGTAAGTTTGTTCGGTAGCTCACGGAGTACAGAGACGCACTTAGGAGGCGAGGAGCTCGGTTCGAAATCCTGTTTAATCACGGTTCGACAAAGCAGTTCAAATCTGCATATAAGGAAGTTCAAAAAGCATGGTTGCATCAACAAATACGTTTTTATATCAGTTTTGCATTTGTTAACACTATCGGGTAGGTTTAGGGTTGGGTTTGGTGTAGGGCATGATAGAGCATTAACTTGTAGGGACAGACCCCGGATAATTGAATTCTAAACTGCTGCAATATGTACCTGTAGCAAGGTAATAAAAACACAGCAATATGTACCAATATACGTAATAAAAACGTGCCAGGGTTCACATATTTAACCTGTGTTTTAAAGCCACTCAGTGGACATTTCTCTTTGAAACTGCGGCGAAACGTGCAGCATGGTCCATAAAACGGTGTCACACAGAAAGTGCACAGAGGTGCGTATTTTTATGAGACCAGGTTGGTTTTTGCTTGTAAACGTTGCTTTATTTGTGCACATTTCTCTCCTGATTGAGACACGTTGATTTTTTACTGTTGAAAACAATATTATGGATAGAGGACTGTAAGCAATGGTCATCATTAGTTATCTTAATGATAAATTAGTTATTTTACAGACACACAGCTTTTCACTCCACAAGATGTTATTTGATGGAGTTGCGGATTAATGGTGATGTTTTTATCAGCTCTTTGGACTCTCATTCTGACGGCACCCATTCACTGCAGAGAATCCATTGGTGAAGTGATGGCAAGTGATGTTGTGCAAACATTTTCCAAATCTGTACTGATGAAGAAATGAACTCATCTACATTCTGAATGGCCTGAGGGAGAGTACATTTTTAGGCAAACTTGAATTTTTAGGTGAACTATTCCTTTAATGTTTTGGGTCACGTGTAAGGATGCTGAAAGATAAAGGCTTGATGAAACCTAATAAAAAATCTAAGAAATGCCTTTTCCAAGCAGTAGAAATTTTATATTTATGTTTATGGTTCACATAAGTAGATTTTAGTCTCTTATTTACATATCACACTAACAGTTTTGTTTTGATAGAAGTCGCTTGGTTATTTAAAAACGTTCAGATTGCAAATATTTGATGCTGGGCAGTCACACAGTGATAAATTAAGCTCTGAATGGGAGAACACTGCAGTATTTAAATGAGTTTTATAGGGAGCCTGCTATCCAAGCCTGAAATAAAAGAGTAGTGCTGCCAACTCAGTAGACCTCGAAATAATGCTCTAGAAATGTTGCACTAAAACAAACAGATGCTGTAAAACAAGCATGCTTTTATGGAGCAGCTGCTTGGGCATATGAAACCTTTTTTGTTGTTGTAGCACAACCTTTCAGATGGTATACCGTTTCCGAACCTTTTAAAGAATTGTAAACTGCAATTTACTCTAAAATGATATCTATGGCATTGATGTGCATGAATCAAATGGGATGAAATGTTATAGTTTTCTAGTAATAGGACTATGCGGTTTCAAATAATGAAATAAGTCATTATTTTTTGTTTTATTTCCATACAAATAGTATTCTCGTCGCTTCGTAACAGTCCGATTGAACTACTGATGCCAGATGGAGTATTCTGGTGATGCTTTTCATATTTTCTTGACCTTGAAAGTGTAATTACTTAGCAATCAATGAGACAATCACAAGCCTCTTGGTTTTTATCCAAAATATCTTAAATTGTGTTCAGAAAACAAAGCTTTTACGGGTTCGGAAATGACATGGGGATAAATTATTAATGACAATGTTAATTTTGGGGTGAAGTATCCCTTTAATGTCTTGTATAGAACAGCGGCAGCACTTCTAAGCTTTCCCTCCAGACTGACTCATTTCCCATCATGCCTATAGGGGGTCAATCAGCACTCTGGGCATGGATATCTTTTTTGGCATTTTGTCTTCTTTCTGCAGGCCTAAACCAAATATAGGATTTTAAACATGGAAATAAAGAGGTCTACGGTGGTCCCTGGTGGTTTACCATGCATGTATGGCCAAAATGCGATTCTCCTCCCATATGATTTCTTTAGGGCAGGTTATGCATGTTTTTTTTCTCTTTGTGAAGGAAGGTGTGGAATTTTAAATAGACCATGATTGAGCGGTTTTCTTATGAACGAGGAAATGGTCCAATGGTGTCTTCTCTCTGGACTGCCTTAATATTTTATGTTTACTGAAAATCACTTCACAGAGCTTTCACCTAACATATTAGTATTTGTATATTCCTCACACGATTTCACAAGTTGTATATGTATGTACAAGAAACATAGACAACAGCAAGCTAGGGAGTCATCTGAATTCTAATTCGGCTAAGACAGAACTAGCTGAAAGCCATGTTGACTATATTTACATTAAGCATGCTAGTTTACCACTGCAAGAAACGATTCTAGTGCTGCAGTTTACAAAATCCATCACTTAAAAGCAGCTGCATCTTGATGCTCCGGAGTAAGAATGTTTCCATGTGATCAGACAGCAGTGTTACAGACGTATGCTATTCAGAGAAGCCTCTTTGAACAGCCAGTTTGGAGAGAGGTGACTTTGATTGGCAAGTTTGTGTTAGAATTCAGTTCCAGAGTGAGTGGAAGTTTCTGGCGCACAGTGATAAATGATCATTCGATCTCAGGCCCATGCTCAAATTGATCAAATATGTCTTTATGCATCCAGGCAGCACACCAGCCGTATGAGCCGGAGCAGGAGGCGTTGAT
This sequence comes from Gymnocypris eckloni scoliostomus, assembly GCA_027564155.1. Taxonomy (NCBI): domain Eukaryota; kingdom Metazoa; phylum Chordata; class Actinopteri; order Cypriniformes; family Cyprinidae; genus Gymnocypris; species Gymnocypris eckloni. The sequence goes on from CM050428.1 coordinate 21,296,305, forward strand.
GGTTCTGATTCTGTTGCCTTTGTTTGCTGTAAAACTTGTATACACTGTCAGAAAAAAGGGCAACAATTATACCTTGAGTTTTTCACTGGGGAAGTTGTCTCAACAGTAGACTTTTGTACTTGATCTACCCCTGAAGGGTGCATTTGAACCATACTACACACAAAGTACTAGCACGCTCCCTCAAGGGTTGTATAGTACAAAGGTTTTCCTTTTGAGATTGTTGTACTCCTAAAGGTGCAATTTGAAATTAAAATAAAAATTAACTGAAATTAAATAAAATATAAAAAAAACAGCTAAATGTTATTTTTTAGCTAAATACCAAGGCGACATTTCTCATTTTTCATTTGGTTTGAATTGGAGTAGTAAAATAGCTAAAAATTAAGTAAAATAAAACAAAAAAGTAAAATTTAATAAAAAATATATGGACATATTTAAACCAATTGATTAAAACAATAATTTAACAATAATAATAATAATGACAAAAAACAACAAAATTACTAACAAGAACATGACATGAGAAATACATTTAAAGAAAGTGTAAAAATAATATTAAAGAATGATATATATATATATAACATAAATAATAAGAAATAACATTAGTTATGTAAAATATCATATGTGATGCCATGCAGAGAATTCAGTCTTTTTACCATTTTTTAAAACTGTAAATTATACTGTAATTGATAGTTTTTGCTTGCAAAACAACTATTTTTACAGTAAAGAATTATATACTCTAGCAAAAAGTATGTATATTATGGCAAGCTTTACTTTGCCAGCAAATCTTTCAACGTGACCATTTTGTGTCTTTCCTCAAGAACTTGCATGCTGTAATTATGCATACACATAAGTATGTCTGGGAAATTAAAACAGGCAAAATAAATAGCAGAAGTTGTGAATCCTCATGAGTAAATTATTGACATTGAAGTGTTAGCCGTGTGTTGAATGTCATATTCCATATATCTGCCATGACTGTACAACATCATTCCGCCTCCTTCCTTCAGATGTTCACTTGATGCATATTCATGTGTAGTCAGGGATTTTTCTTTGTCTGTCCATGAATATATTACCTTGACTGTGCGTGAATGGAATCACAGATGTGTTGATGAAGTGGGATACCAGCTGAGGTGTATTCTACTCGGGTATTTCTTGGAGAAATCTCAAAGAATGGCAGCTTTTGCCTATGTTGGGTTAAAATATCAGAAAATATTGTCTTCTGAAATATATCAATGGTATTTTTAACAAACTGTCAACAATAAGAATCTGATCTTTTTATGCTAAAATACTTTGCAGAGACAGCTAGAAGATTTCCCCCAAAATCGAACAAGTCGTGTGAGTTTGGGGGCGGGACTATCTGTTTGTGCAGCGAATGGCAGGCCGGGAGTTTTTTTTTTTTTTATTAAGTTACATGTCATTATTTTTGCAATGCCATTTAGTGACATTATGAAAACCCAAACCACAAATATATGATTTAATGTAGTAATATGAAGATACATCTCATATATGAAATAAATACAATACAATATAATTGTAATTAAAATGAAAAAGATTACTGGATGTTTGTCCAGTCACAGTTATTTTCATTTTTAGGTTGTTTTTTGTACAGTTAGTTGTCAAAGCAATATTTCTGATGTGTTTTTTTCTTCATCTGATATTTATATTGTATTTTATTTCAGTTAATTACAATAACAACACTTTAGTTTCTCGTGAGTTAAGAAACGCAACTGGATTGGATTTCATCAATTACAAAATATTGCACAGAGTCAGTCCTAAAGTTTGGATTTGTGTGCAGTTTTGTTTTAATCCAACTTTGATTCTTTTCAAAAGTTCTACCCTATCTATATTTATTTAGAATAAAATGACTTTTTTATTCATCTGAATTGGGAGTTTACCCCAGTCTCTGCTTCCTAGTCTTGTGGCATTTCTCTAGGCATTTTGTTCTCATTTATCATAATTAGGCTTTCGGGTCTGATGCTTTAAAATAAACAGGGCCTGAAGGAGCCTCGGAAAGCTGGTTAAGAGCACTGATTCTTAGCGGTTGTGAATTTTGAAAAAGGAGCACATAAAGTTGTTTTATTTCAGCAAGCTGCTGACACCGGATCTGTGCCTCTTCTTTCTCTCCACAGACGGACTGACTCAGGTGTCTGGATAAGTTTTATTTAGAAAGTGAGAATGAGTTTGCGAGAGATCAAGGGGCTTGTGTGAGAGGACAGGCGTGACAAAGAGCTCCCTCTGCTTTGGTAATTTGTAAAAGAAAGGCACTTTTGCGTTTGCCATTTGCAGCCTGACTGCCGTTCACGATGCATTCTGATGACTTCTCAAAGGCACCACTCTTACTGCCAGCATCACATAACTTCACAGGATCAGAAACAGAACAAAATAACACATCAGAGCTCAACTCCACTGGAGAAGTGAAATGTGGGGAGAGAAGACTAACAACATCGTTATCGCTGAATGCCCTTTCTTTACCCCAGGGCCCTGAGATCCAGCAGCTTGGGTGTGAGAGCGGTCCATCCGTGTCGTTTTTCATTTTCAAAACATAAAGGTGTTGAGCAGTCAGTCCTTTTTCCTTTCACATCAAACACTTAATCAAGATTCTCATGATTAAGAGCTCAGGTGTAAAGGTTATGTTGCTTCATTGCTACACCTTTCTTCTTTGGAAAACTGACTGATTCGAATCATTGCTTGCTCTACAGACTCAATCACTCCTGTTGGATTAGTGATTGAAGAAAAGTATATTTGAATAGCCTATATTTATACATTTATTTAATGTAATCAAGGCTGGGTAGTTGAGATGTATTAATACAAAAATAATGTACTCAAATATATACAGCATTTTAACATAGATGTACACAAAATAGACTGAAATGTATTTTGATTATTATATATTATAATATTTATATATTAATATTATTATATATGATTATTCTATTATAATATTCGATTATTTTGTTTGAATTAATTAGAACAGGTGAGATAAACTATGTACAACCCGAATTCCAGAAATGTTGGGATGTTCTTTAAATTTGAATAAAATGAAAACTAAAAGAATTTCAAATCACATGAGCCAATATTTTATTCACAATAGAACATGGATAGTGCTGTCAAACGATTAATCGCATCCAAAATAAAACTTTTTGTTTACACACATATATATATATATATATATATATATATATATATATATGTATATGTGTGTGTGTGTACTGTGTATTTTTATTATGTGTATATAAATACGCACAGTATATATTTTACAAATATTTACATGTTTATAAACAGCAGTAAACAGACTACATCAATGTTTTTTTTTTTAAATGTTACAATTTTATTTAAAAAATGTGCTCATAACAAATTTGGTCTCAAAATAGTCGGGACGGGGGCATGTTTACATGGTGTAGCATCTCCTCTTCTTTTCAAAACAGTTTGAAGACGTCTGGGCATCGAGGATATGAGTTTCTGGAGCTTTGGTGTTTAAATTTGGTCCCATTCTTGCCTGATATAGGTTTCCAGCCGCTGAAGAGGCATGCTGTTGTAATAGCTGCAGTATGTGGTTTAGCATTGTCCTGCTGAAATAGACATCGTCTGGAGAGGAGCATATGTTGCTCTAAAGCCTTTATATACATTTCAGTATTCATAGTGCCTTCCAAAACATGCAAGCTGCACATACCGTGTGCACGTATGCACCTCCATACCATCAGAGATGCTGGCTTTTGAACTGAAAGCTAATAACACGCTGGAAGGTCTCCCTCTTTAGTCCGGAGGGCACGGCATCTGTTATTTCCTACAAGAATGTCAAATTTGGACTCGTCTGACCATAGAACACTTTTCCACTTTGAAATAGTCCGTTTGAAATGAGCCTTGGCCCACTGGACACGATGGGGTAATTCTCTTTCATAGATCTCTTTCACAGATTGGAGATCCTCTGCCCATCTTTACTTCTGAGAGACGAGTCTAAGACATCCATTTTATAGCTAATCATGTTACAGACCTGATGTCAATTAACTTAATTAGTTGCTAGATGTTCTCTTAGCTGAATCTTTTCAAAATGTCTTGCTTTTCTGCCCTTTGTTGCCCCGTGCCAACTTTTTTGAGACCTTGAGCAGGCATCAAATTTGAAATGAGCTCATATAGTGGATAAAAGTGTAACATTTCTCAGTTTAAACATTTGTTATGTTCTCAATGTTCTATTGTGAATAAAATATCGGCTCATGTGATGTGTGTTTTAGTTTTCATTTTATTCAACAACAACCAAAAACGTCCCAACATTTCTGGAATTCGGGTTGTATTCAAAGAAAAAACTGCTCGAAAATATACAGTATTTTATATCAATTTGTAAATATACTATAGATGTGTGCATAATTAAAATGAATTTAAAAAGTGTTTGAATACATTTGGATTTATTCACTGAAGGCTGTGCAGATGAGAAACAATATGTATTATTACACACACAATATATATATATATATTATGTGTGCATATTATATTGTATTAAAATACTTAATTATATTATATTGATTAAATATATGAATATATTTTATTTATTTATTTTAAATAGTATTATTCTTTTTTTAATTAAGTTAAATATAAACATCTATAAGACTCATGTATGCTCTTTGGTAATTCCTGTCTGGAGTTAATTTGTCTGAGGCTAAATCCAGTAGATATTTCATTGATTTTATTATTGTTAAAGTAACAATTCTAATGAAGAACACCATTTTCTGTATGAATCACAATATTGATCTTGCAGTGATTCATACTTCTAGCCCATTAATATTTATTATCTATTTAAAATTGGAATCGAGTGTAAATTCGTTTAAACCCTTGCATTGTCTCTTTCATTTAAAGTACCGTGTCTCTGGAGCTGCAGTGTTTGTTTGAACCTCAAAATGTGTCACATGGCATGTGGAGACTCCTCCATTATTTCACTTAGTCATTTTCAGTGCAGCCATGGGATAATGGGCTCAGAAGTGACATGTTAAGCGTATGTGGTGTATTGAAACTGAGGCCTGAATTTTCTTGACAAGCTCAGCATGAGTGCAGCTGCACACTAATGCTTCTCCGAGCTGGTGAAAAAAAGGACACAGGGGAAAAGCCCTGTGGAAAACTGATAATGTGGACTACATGCTTGGCTCAGAGCTTTAAATCGGCTTGATAACTGGATTTCACCTTTGCTACAGGAAACAGAATCAAACATACATTAAAACAAAAAAGTAAATGCATCAAATACTTTATTAATATATATTTTATATATCCATCGGAACGGATTTGGAGAAATTTAGCATCACTTGCTCATCAATGAATCCTCTGCAGTGAATGGGTGCCGTCCCAAAAAAACAGATAAAAACGAAATAATCCACAAGTGATTGACACATCTTGTGAAGTGAAAATCTGTGTGTTTGTAAGAAATAACTCCATCATTTAAGACGTTTTAACTTTAAACCATTGCTTGTGGATAAAATACCAGTCCATAATCCAAAATAACTATTCCTCCAATGAAAAATCCATCCCCTGTTGTCTTCTCAAATGAAAATTCACTAACATATTTCTTTGTTTTAGACCGTTTCCGCTTGCAAACAGTGCCTCATCTGTGCATATTTCTCTCCTGATTCAGACAAGATAACTTTTTCAGTGTTTTTCAGCTGCAAAGGATCCGTTGATGAGCAATTTATCCAAATCTGTTTCAATGAATATACAAACTCATTTACATCTTGCATGGCCTGAGGGTGAGTAAATTAATGTTTTTGTGTGAACTATTCCTTTAAATGTATGTAAAGATAAAGCATGTCATTTTTTGTTAAATTGCTTGTTTTGATCTCAGCTTAACCTGATTACCATGAAAAGTTTTTTTTTTTCTTTTTAATGTATCTATTTGTTTGAACATCCTAATCCCCTCGACACAACAGCATTGACTTCTCCAATGGTGTGATTTTGGTGCTGTATGTTTGGCTGACCAATAGCAGACCGGGAAGTGTCTTTTATTATATTTAAAAGTTCGTTTGGTGATGCCAGTGTCACAAAACATTACACCATTCACCTTTAACTTAATTAAGTTAATTAACTTGAACTTTAAAAGCAAATGATAACTCTTAATGAGGCATTAAATGTGCTTGTCCTAGAGGTACGACAGCAGAGGTTGTATTTGATCCCACTCAAATCACTGTATTAGCATGCTTGTCTATTAATCTATAGCTGTTGCATTTAACTGAATACTAATGAACACTTTAGAGTGCTGGGAATTTCAAAGATCACTTTTTATGCGGTACAGATACTTGCAGCAACAGTTCCACCCTAGAAAAGATCAGAGGTCTGTGTTGTAGGTCCGACGGACTTTGAAAGGGTGCTTTATGACTTAGAGAAGCGGACATGAGCAGCTTATTAGCTTTATATTTCTCATCTCTTGATAGAAAAGAGGAACTAACCCTGAAGTTTTACTCTGAAATTGAACAGCAGATATGATTCTCTTCATAGCACTACTGTTCAAAATTGTGTGGTTCGTATTATTTTTTCAATAGAAATGAATACTTTTATTGAGTAAGGATGCATTAAATTGATTAAAAGTAACTACATTTATAATGCTACATGAATTTGTATGTTAAAAAATGCTCTTTTAAAAAATAAATACAGTTCTACTCATCAAAGAATCACGAAAAAAGTAGGTTTCCATGAAATTATTAAGCTGTATTGAGAATATTAACTAAATAAGCTTATTAGAATGATTTCTGAAGGATCATGTGACATGGAAGGCTAGAGTAATAATACTGAAAATTCAGCTTTGCATCACAGAAATATATTACATTTGACCATATTAATATAGAAAACAGTTATTTTAAATTATAATAGTATTTCACAATATTTATTTGCAAATATATATAGGCTCTTTCATATCATGATTGTTCACCTTGGGCCAACATTGTTCTCCTGTATTATGCAGTCAATATTCCAGGCCCACATGATTTCTAATTGAGCTCCATACAATTTAGACGCCTACCCATAATCCTCTGCTCAGATATGCTATGCAAATGAGCTCATCTTTATGTAACTTTTGCCCATCATATGTGACTCTTATGTGAATAGCCCTTAAGAGGCTGAAGTACGAATGCACCGATGTTATATAATTTTTACTCACCAATAAAAGGAAACATAGAACAGAAAGCTTGCAGGGTTTCATTTAAGAAAAGACAGCCTCGGTTTGCACACTTTTTCCCTGTGTAAATGATACCAAGGTCATTGTAGACGCAGAAAGGTCATGCCTCTGATCAACAGCAGGATAAACACTGCAAAATTATTCTCGGTTTCTATTTTCTGTGGCAGAAATATGCTCTCCTCTCTGCTTTTGCACAGCACACAGCTGGAGCCTGTCAGCGCTCCCGTCTTTCTGCATTAAAATCAGATTTACAACAAAGACAGGTCATTATACTGTTGTTGAGCGAGAAGTATTTAGTTTTGATATGGAGTTTAACTGTCAGCATGGTGCCATTGTTGACTGGTTATTGATTTGGGACTGTTAGCACTCATTAATTTGAACTAATCAGACATTTAAAGCCTGCTACTCTGTTTAATTTATTGATTTATTTTCCTCACCGAATGTCATAGCCCTTATTAAAGTGGAATATTGTTTTGGCAGACTGTCATAGATTTGCTTTGACAAACACACAATCACCTAATGTAAAGTTCAACACTCTTGGTGGAGAAAAAGAAAACGGCTCTCATTTTCACTCAGGTGTGTCTGTGGTTGTCGACCGAGTGTCTCACTTCTTGTAGTGGCTGCGTAAAGTGACCTAATTAATTGTTGAGTGCAGAGAGCGAGAGTGACTGAATTTTGTTGTCGCTGTCATTAAAATGTCAGATTTTGCACAGAAATGGCTTGTTGATCCTGCAGTTTCTCATTTCGTTATTGTTTTCCTGTTTTTGTTTAATGTAAGCTAGCTTGCCGGGTGAATATTGGTTCTGATGGCGCTTGTCGATTCCTGTGACATGTCATTTACAAGAGCAGGTAATGAGTGGATCACAAAATGAAAATTATGCAGAGTGTGTCTGAACAGCTTGTTTACAATCTTGGTTCGTCTCTGCTTGAAAAATTTGTTGAAACAAACTCATACATGTTAACAAAATTTGGGAAATATCTTTCAAATTGTGGTAATCAGGGCCTCAACAAGAGTCAGTCATTACTAATGTTTTTAAGTAATAAGAGGGAAAGGTAAAAGGCAAAAAATATGCAGATTTAATAAGTGTAAAATAAGCTACATTTAAAATAAGTGTTTTTTATATTATAATGATTCGTTTTCATGAATTCATGTTAATAGAGAAACTCTAACTATTAGCTATGACATATTAGTACTTAAATTAATTTCTTACACCACAGAACCATAAATAAACTACTGAAATAGAAAAATGTATTCTATAGTGACAAGTGATGAACATTTACAGCAGGTGAATGTTTGGATAGATAGACAGACAGAGACAGATAGATGCAAACATATATGCTTGTATGAATTATATACTGTTTATCCTTTATGCAAATATAAAATGTTTTACTTTTCAATTTTAATATTTAAAGGAAATCTTCATATGTCTACTACCAGTATACTTTTTTTTATCAAGACAGTAAGGAGGAAGAGAAAGGAGATAGACAGAAAGGTCTTAAAGTTTTTAATTTTGTAGGTTGAGTTTAGATCTGGTTGACATGCCATTTACACGGCAATCACAAGCACAGATGCACCTTGCCTCACAGCTTTGCCTTAATGGAATTAAAATGTCAATTTCCTGAGTAGAGATCGGGGCAGTGAGGGGAAGAGCTCACATGCCAGCACATGGCAGTGGAGAAAATCCCATTTCCTGGCTCTCTTCACCCATTTCCCTGAATCTTTGGTCCCCACTGTGACACATTAACACACAGCGAGATTTGTTGAAAGGAATCTATGTGACCAGATTGGATTTCCTTCTCACGCAGGCTGGGATCTGATCAGAGTTGACTTTAATCTGGGTTCAGGGTTGAGCACATTGATTCTGCACAGAAAATACAGCAATACTTTTTGACTGGCTGCAAGGCCTGTTACCCGATGCCTGAACTTAATATCTTCACATTTTGTATTTGAATAAAATGCTTTAAAATTATTTCCATGCGTTACTAGATTTTAAATGTTTTAGATACTGAATAGCACATTTTAAGTGTCAAAGCCAATTGAAAACAACAAGTTTGTCATGGAATGATTCAGGCAATGTTTTTTTATTTTGTGCATTTGTTCAGCAGACACTTGAAATGGTGAGAATTTTTTTTTTGAGCAGCACATCAGCATCTAAGAATGAATTCTGAAGGATCATGTAACTCAGAATAAATAAATTACATTTAAAAAGTTCAAATAGAAAAAATTATTTTAAGTTGCAATACTATGTCAGAATTGTTTTAATTGTATTATTATTATAATTATTTTTGCTCAGTTACAACCTTCCTGAACATTAAAACAATCTCAAGCTCAAGTTTTTAATAGTTGTGTGTGTGTGTGAAATATATACTGTATATATATCCACAGAAGAAAGCCAGTCATGCAACCCCATACTTGAATTCACCTCAGTGTGTCTGTATATTTCTATAATGTCACACAGTATGAGATCTCTAGAGTTGTACCGCAGCGATGCAGGAATAGAGGTACACTCGTATAAGTTGAGGTCCGGGAAGGGAAAGGCCATGTCTGGATTAATGGTCAGCTCAGCAAAAACTCAGTATCTCAGAGAGTACTGCTGCAGCAATCAGGCGCAGGGTCCAGCAGACCGGTGAGATCACAGTGCCTCAATTTGTCCAGGCTCGTGAGGTTAATGGCATTCTGGCTGAGACATCCTTACTTCTCTGGCTCTCTGACCTCTGAGGTGGAGGGAGGTCACCTGTGAGACAAACACATGCTGGTGAGGGATGACAACAGTCAAGGCTTGCTCAAGCAGTGGAAACTTTGAGGTGCTTGTTAAACGGTTGCATTTTATATGCTTTGATTTTATTAGTACTGGCCTGTTTGCCATCATTTGCCTAGTAGGTTGTTGTTAGGTGGAGTTTATCTGTTTATGGTTACAAAACAATACATCTTGCTTTACTATAACATTTATTGAATATATGGAGTATATGTTTATCAATTTATGGTCTGTGTATTAGGGGTCGACCGATATGTGTTTTTCAGGGCCGATACCGATACCGATTATTACAGATCAAGTAGACCGATAACCGATATTTTGAACCGATATACGTGTCTGGTGTAAAATGAAAATGAATGCCAAAATTAATAATAACAAGAGCTCTGACAAAAACGTTCTTTACATGCTTTTAAACATGTCTTTAATTCTGAAAACTGTTAATAACAAATAACATTAAATAAACAGTAATATTAATAATATTAATAACATAAGTACAGAGATCACCCAGAAGCATTCTGTAAACATTTTGTAAAACTTAAAGTAAACGATGAGCATATTGTGTGATTATTCTCAACAAAAGTTGTAATAATTGTTGTAGTTGTATTACGATACAGTAATATATTCGCTAAACCGAACTTATATTTTGACAGGTTGCCATGAGGACCTTTAAGTTTCTGTAGCCTATGTATATATGATATGACGATCGCTTTACTCAAATGAAACGGTCAAATGCTCATGAAGTGACTCTCCGAGCAGTTCTGGGGATGTTGTTCATGTATTTATGTCCTCATTTAGTGAGACGGCAGATGCTGAAACACCGCGAGCATCACACGCCGCTCAGTATGTATGTGTGCAGTAAATGAAACCGCACGCCTGTGTCATTCATTAACAGAGATGCAGAACATGCAGGATTCATATTTAAAGTTTTTGCGGCTTAATATTTATAGATACTAGTCCATAGCGCGAGTCGATTTAAGTGTACTGACCTACTTTTGATTAATTCATCCAAACTTCGACACATTCCATGACATTCGCGTTATACGGTAAATTCCATTATATGACTGCATTCCGCGATTCCGCCCGCATTTTCCGCATCGCGGACATCATAGGTTATATTGAGGTGTTTTGCAACTTCAGCAACGCCTGCTGCTGCTTTACCTTTGAGAGACAACTGATGCGTGATCACTGAGGCAGCTCCAGTTAGAAAGTGCTTTCGTGTGAGACTGCCTTCAGTTTTCCGCTTGATTGGTCGGACTCGTGACTCTCTACATATCAGATGAGCGGTGGGTGAGATTGCTCTCAGAGATTGAGAGATCGCCTCACAGAGTGTTGAGCTCAGACAGGCTGCATCGAGCCAAATAGTGCATTTAAACTAGAGGTGGGCATAGATTAATTTTTTTAATCTAGATTAATCTAGATTAATTTTGGAATTAATCTAGATTAAAATGGCTCATTTGAATTCTGCCGAAGGCATTCAGAATATGTGTGCTACCCAAATAATGACTAAAAGTAAGTCTTTGAGAACGGGTTTCTCAGCCAGGTGGCGATTAGACCAGGGCTCATCTCCTGTTTCCAAAATGCATCACAAACTTTAATCTCTTCCCGTCCCAATCCTACGAAAAACTGGAGGAAAATCCTGCTCCACTCCCGGAAGAATGACTCCCATTCCCTCCCACTCCGTGTTGTTGTTTGTTTTTTTTTTTGCCGATAAATGTCAATTACAGTAAAAATATAGTACAGATCACAGCGTGCCCACCTTATTAGTTGAATAAAACCCAAAATGTCGCTTTTTGTTATTATATTGAACTGAAAGATTATGCACAGTGTTGCACAGATTAAATTTCATGTAAATCATCCATGCTAACACACACGCCTTCTATTTTTATTTTTTGACATTTCACTCTATAGATATATTTTTCTATGTACTGTATTTTTAGATATATTCGAGTTTCAAGTTTCTCGCTCAAGTTCACATGAGACCTAAAGCGCATCCTGTTTGCTTAAAAGCGCAACGCTTCGTTGTTATTCTGAGTGCACACAAATAAACGAGAGTCTTTACAGATTCGAAAGATGTATTAGGCTACTTTTATCTGTATGACCAAAATGACGGAGATTTTAAGAGCAAGTGAGCGCACCGGAGCCTGTCCTGCAGCAAACGCTGCTTCCACACAAACACTTCAATAGCGCATTTCTCTAGGTTAACATCATATTGAGCGGCCATGTAAAGTTGTTACTACATACATCTTTCAGATGAAAAGCCATATTTGAGGTTGATGAATGATAGGTGAGCGTTTGGATGTCCTGCCCGATTGTATTACCACACAGACCAGCCGTTAACAATCTGTCCATCACGGACTGCGAGCCTCTAGTTCAAGACTCGCTCGCCCCTACAGTGCAATTCGCCAGGTATACATCCGCTAAAATATCAGGGTGAAAGTCATCATAGCTTGCGAGTATAGACCCAGCTCCCAACCCAACTTTGAGAATAGATTAACGGCGATATTTTTTATCGCCGATAAGAGTCTCACGTTAACGCAGCACGTTAACGCCGATAACGCCCACCACTAATTTAAACATTAAATAGTTTCACCTGTATTATTTATTCACCAATAAATAATGTCACCTGTAAATAGTATGTTTGTTTGCATAAAAAATAAATAAATAAATAAATAAATTATCGGCAAATCTGTTTTTAAAATGGCCGATATCGATAATCGGTAAAATGCTTAATATCGGCGCCGATAATCGGTCTACCCCTACTGTGTATATTGAATGGTGTATATTATATATGCATCAAATGTGGCTCAACCAAGACAATTTTGGAGTGTTTGGTTATCACAATGAAGAATTCATAATCAAGTTGAATGTATATGAAAGTATGCTGAAATTTCTATTTATTCTCAAAGCTCCAGATCAAGGTGTAATGTTCAATGACTCAGTGAAAGTGATCGATTGTACATCTGATTCAGCTGTTCAAAACTGATTGGTTAGAGGAGAGGTGGTAAACAAGATTAGAGAAGTGAAAAAGAGACGCCTAGAATCGGTGCCAGACTCTGCAGGCAAACAGTCCCACCTGGACCTCCATCCAGACTGGGAAAAAACTGATGCTTTTTAACCAGTGCCAACCCTCTTTGGCAGCAGGAAACTCATGAAACCAGGAGACAGAGAAAAGTTGGCTGGGTGGCATCAGGAAAAGAAAGAAGCAGAGAGAAAGGCTGGATGGGTTTAGATAAAGTCATGGTCACGGAGAAAAAAATAGCCAATTTACCCACACAGACCTGGATGTGCTGGTCCAGCGCTATAATGAAATGATGTTACTGTCACTCTATGAAAAGTTTGTAATGACACGTTTTGCCCTATTTTGCTGCTATTCTTTTGAACAACTTCTAAGTGATGAAAGTAGTGTGTTCAGAAGTTTGAGACCAAATTTTGGGGTCAAAGTTTTGGGTCATGTATACTTGAATGTGGTACTGAATTATCATCACTGATTTTCTATTGTTGAATATGATATTGTTTGACATTGTGTGTATTTTTGTGGTATAAGCTACTGGATACATTGAATTTCGTTTGGAAAGAAGGAAGTTCAGAAGGAAGGAAAGAAGTTCAGAGAAAAGGATATTTGGTAGGAAGGGAGTTCTAAAGGAAGGAATGAAGAAGGAATGAAGAAAGTTCAGAAGAATGTTAGTTTAGAAGGAAGGTAATTTAGTAGGAAGGATGGAAGTTCAGAAGGAAGGAAGTTTTGTAGGAAGGAAGTTTCGTAGGAAGGAAGGACGTTTCATAGGAAGGAAGTTCACAAGGAAGGAAGTTTGATAGGGAATTCAGAAGGAAGGAAATTCTGAAGGAAGGAAGTTCAGAAGGAAGGAAGTTTGATAGGGAGTTCTTAAGGAAGGAAGTTCAGAAGGAAGGAAGTTTGATAGGGAATTCAGAAGGAAGGAAGTTCAGAAGGAAGGAATTTCGAAGGAAGTTCAGGGTTTTGAATGAGAGAAAGAAAGAAAAGAAAGAAAAGAATCAGTGACTGAATCAATCAATTTCTCCAGTCATTTAGTCAGGTTAAACTCTGCTCTATTACAATCAATTAGGAAATCAGATTAATCAACTAACCAAGATGACACCTACATAGTTCTGACCTTTCCATGTACCATTTCAGTGACATCCTTTACTGTTACTATAAACTGAATGATGACAATATTCTCATAAATCGTGTCTATGTATTAAGGTATTTGTTGAGCTGATAAGCAAGAAACCTAGCTAGATATGTTTTTCAGCAGTCGTTATTGTACTCGTTTCTTCATGACATTCAGTGGATGTTGGGGACCAGGCAGTCTCGTTGGGATGCTGGGGAAGCTCTGGTGTTGCACTGCAGTTTGCTATATGGCAATTGGCCTTTAAAGGTTGCTTTGACCTGTATCTTTATTTCGGAGGGTTTAGAAGGTTATCTGCTATCTGGTGGGGCATCGAATGACGCTCAAAGAGGGACTCTGGCGGTCGATGTGTGAGTGGTTTTGGCCACTTATTACAGAGCGTAAGAACTCTCGTACAGACGAACACATGAATGTGGTTGTTTCATGCAGTGGCTTAGCTCATGAATATTGATTAGTTTAACCATAAATAATGTAATATGTAATATTTGTGTTAGTATGCTCCTCTAAAAATAACCAGTTAGTATGTTTTGTTGTTCGTTTGGGCATTTGTGGTGTTGCAGCTCTGCCATCAATTGAAGTATCATAAAAATAACATTGACTGTATCAGTGCCATATATTAACAATAATGCCCTATGGTTATTTTATTTTAAGCTTCTGTCTGGAGTTTTGCCTCTCTGCATTTTAAATTTGTGTGTTTATTTCCAAATGTGAAAATCCAAAAAATACAATACAATTTATTATTATAATATAACATAATATAATATATGCTGTTCTTCAAAATGCTGGGGTCAGTAAGATACTATTTTCAACACTGTTAATAATAATAAAAAAATCTTGAGCACAAAATCATACTGTATTAGAATGATTTCTGAAGGATCATGTGACACTGAAGACTGTGCAATGATGCTGAAAACTCAGCTTTGCATCATAGGAATACATTACATTTTATATATTAAATTATAACAGTTATTTCAAATTGCAATATTAAGATATTACTGTTTTTGTTAATGATTCTCTTGTACTGTATTTTTGATCAAATAATTACAGCCTTGGATAAGAAAAAAATGTGTACAAAATTTAGTTTGTGCTTTATTTCTTTACAATAATTCCCACTTGGTATGATATACATTTCTTATTTAATATGCACATAAATATATATTATATTCTTAAGTGCGTCTTAAATGTCCAAATTGGTTTTGGGGCCATTATTTTACCTCATAACTGTGGGATCTGGAATTGTTGTATCAAACCTGTTTGTCTCACCACGGGTTGTGCTTCCTGAACTTTCTTTCTGGGTATGGAGGTAAAAAGAGAGGGATTTGGGGAGGAAAGGAGAAAGGAAAGGCGATGAGCCCAGTATGTGGCCCGGAGTAATAGTATAATATGTTTTCTAGTGCAGGCCCTGTCAAGATCCACTCGATATGTCAACGAGATAAAACTATGCTAGGTAGGAAGCAGAGTCTGCAGTGGACAGATAAAAGGCACTCCTGAGGTATTTCATCAGAGGATGCTCGCGTCCCATTGGCCGAATCGAGTGTTGCCCCTCCCTTCCTTCTCCCTGGGCCTCAGGAGTCCAATCCCCCCCACACAGGCCAAAACCAGAGTGCAGGCAATCCCAAGGGGAGTGTTTTCTTTTGCCTTCAGCTGCTGCAGACACCCTCTATTTTCTCTCTTCTTCTGAGGGAATGAGAGAAAGAGGCTTTGGCTGCTCTCTCCACACCAGAGTACATTTCAGTCAATGTCACTCAAATGTACTTCAAAGGAGACCATCCAGCCCCCAGAGAATCAGTGCAAGAGTTCCAGCTCAGCTGGGCTCCAGCTCTCCACACACCCCACTAACAGGTCTGTTTGGGTCTTGAAAGCTCTAGGGCTTGTGCCAGGACAAAAACTATTTGTTTACAGGCTGTTTTCACATTGATTGGATTTCTTGCTCGAAACCAAAGTTTAGTTCATTCCCCTTCACTTGTCCTGAGGGTGTGCTTTAACACTGTATTATTTGGAGCATTCAGGAAAATTCAAAACTTAAGGATTGGCTTTCTTTCAGTTCATAGGCTTGCACTGAATTGATTTAGTCTTGTCCCACAATATGCTGAATTAGACTGAGAGGAAGAGGAATTTCAAGTTTTTGTTTCATACTTAAAAATTACATTATGCCTATAACTAAAAA
Organism: Gymnocypris eckloni scoliostomus; assembly: GCA_027564155.1. Taxonomy (NCBI): domain Eukaryota; kingdom Metazoa; phylum Chordata; class Actinopteri; order Cypriniformes; family Cyprinidae; genus Gymnocypris; species Gymnocypris eckloni. The sequence goes on from CM050428.1 coordinate 21,312,511, forward strand.
AGCCTGATTGTTTCCTGAATACTTTATTTGATTAACTAATTTAGACACATTTCTGTATACACTACTGTTCAAAAGCTTGAGATCATTAATATTTGTAAATATTACATTATTTTCATATTTTGCTTTTATTCAACAAGAACACATTAAATTGATCAAAGTAACAGTTAGGGCATTAATAATGTTACAAAATATTTCGATTTTAAATAAATACTGTTGTTTTGAACTTTATATTCATTGAAATGTTTAATAATAAATGTTCAATATTATAAATGACACCAAATCAGCATATTAGAGTGATTATATCCAGCAGGATAATGCACCATGTCACAAAGCTCAAATCATCTCAGACTGGTTTCTTGAACATGACAATGAGTTCACTTTACTCAAATGACCTCCACAGTCACCAGATCTCAATCCAATAGAGCACCTTTGAGATGTGGTGGAACGGGAGATTTGACAAATCTGCAGCAACTGTGTGATGCTATCATGTCAATATGGACCAAAATCTCGGAGGAATATTTCCAGCACCTTGTTGAATCTATGCCACAAAGAATTAAAGCAGTTCTGAAGGAAAAAGGGGGTCCAACCCGGTACTAGCAAGGTGTACCTAATAAAGTGGCCAGTGAGTGTATTTGTCTATATATAAATGCATTCAGGTTCACTATGTATGTTACGTGTTTATAGGTTTGAAAAATTACATTTGGACTTTTTTATTGGACTTCTATTTTGTTTCATTTTTAACATTTGAATATGAATTCTGCATTCGTTACATCAGTCTAAATTAAAGTATTGAATAGGAATTTAAAACGCAGAGTCCGGAATGGTGCCCATTCCTGATTATTTGGCTTTAAACATCTTGTATTCTCTAGAGAGAGTCTATAGTGTACAGCATTGGTGCAGAGGACAGTTTAGTATTCAAGAGAGGTTCTTTAGAATGAAGACTACGATAATAACTTGATGGTTCCTGGGAGCTACCCACAATCTTACTCCAACAGTCTTAACCCTATGAAATTTCTATTTGACACGCGTAGAGAATAAATAGTGCTGATAAAAATGTATGTGAGCGGATGGGGAAAAATCCCACTATGGATAGCAGTCACAATGACAAGCTTTCCCAGCAGCACTGAGTGTGTTGTGACATCTTCATTAAATGGTTATTAATTATCAGATGCCTCTGCCAAAAGCCCTTGTAGGGACGGCAGCTGTGGACCCGCATTTTGACTATATTGATCAAATACAGTCAGACACAATGTGATTATAAAATGTAGTGCAAAGACCATACAGTAAATGTTATTCTATCTATCTATCTATCTATCTATCTATCTATCTATCTATCTATCTATCTATCTATCTATCTATCTATCTATCTATCTATCTATCTATCTATCTATCTATCTATCTATCTATCTATCTATCTATCTATCTATCTATCTATCTATCTACCCTGTTATTCTATTATCTGTATATCTATTGTTCTATATATTATTCTGTCAAGAATATAGAAGGCAAGGGGAAGGCCATTGAAAGGAAAGAATGCAGAAGAGAAAAAAGTTACAGTAGTATCTCGTTAATCAAAGCTTATGAACTTCTATACAAGCCTGTTAGCATGTCTTAGAGCTTAGCCATATACGAACAAAATGATGCAACCTTGTGACATATCATGATAATGACGTGCTCCTTCTCTTCTGTCTATCAGTCAGTCACAATAAATCTATAATTTTTAACTGCTTAGAAAAACCTGCCCGGAAACAAGACGATGTATACACTTCTAAATCATTATGGCTATTATCTTCTTCCTAAAAAATCTGTCTGTCCCCTTCTTTTCTGCACATCCATCATGCGGATGAAATATGGAGAGAGCATTTGTTTCCCTGTCAGAAGAGAAGATAGCGTTTGCTTAGCCTTGACGTGTTTGAATCAAAGCCACTGATTGCTTCATTGAAATATATTTAGATTTTATGGGTGTATACGAGCATATGAATGCACAATATTTGTTGTCAAAACACTAATTTATATCCCATTGACTCTGACACTTCACCTTGCACTTGGCTTGGTATGGAACATTTCAGGACAATCCATTGATTTTGTGCCTGCATGCATGCAGTTAAGATTATTTGCACTGAATCAATGTGGCCACTTTTAAAAATACACTTCTTTTATCACGTTTAATCAATTCACAGTTTTATTTGAATTAATTTGCATGATATGCTGATTAATTAAACCAATGAATCACAATTATTTCCCTCGTAAGCCTACAAATGATGATAGTTCAAAGAAATTCAAAGACATTATTTTGGCAGACCAGTGAAGAACTGAACAGACAAATAAGTGGCTCTGAAAGACATGATTGTTTAATTACTGTATAGAAATGGATATCAATCACAGGCCTACAGTCCACAGCAATCCATTTAGATGTTGTGTTTGTCAGTTTAAAATCACAATATTTCTTTATAATTAAAATTGATTTTATTTTGAAATAAAATCTAACAGACTTTAATTAAGAATTGAATAACCTGTTTAAAATAATGATCATTTCAAATATATTACATTGAAAGCACTATTTTATGTATAGAAATCTATTTAATTTAATTACCTCTAAATGGTCCAAAATATATATAAAAAATATCATGTAGCTGAATGTTTTATTGACCTCTGTGCAAATGTGGTTGTTTCCGTGATCTCATATTTATTTATATGCTGCAGCAACAAATCTCTGGTTTGCATTATTGTGGATTGCATAGTGTAGAAATAAAAGTTTTCTGAGAATGTCTTAGACTTTGTGTTCACATTGACCTACTGTAGGTTCAAGTCCAGTCAAGTCCTGAGTTCATTCCTCTGTTCTCTTCCACTGTCTTCTCTATATCTAATTTCTGTACATTAGAAAGGCAAAAAGAGTCTGGAAAAAACCCGGATTTATTTAGCAGCAGCTTTGACAGGTGCCATATGAGCAAATTATGTATAATGATCTCTGGGACCAAACTGCTAGCTTTCATAAATACACTGTTGAGAAATATCCCAGCACTATACAGTAGTAATTTAGTCCAACAACCATCCTCATTTATTCACAGTTTATAGGATCACCAAATTGTGTTCTTGGCCTTGTGGGTTTCCACAGTACCAAACCTCTTTATATAAGAGCTATAAAATCGCAACGGTACGTCACATAGGAAAATGTAAAACGATTTAGAGAGCCTTGTGGTCTTCAGAAACCTTTTGGTTCTTTCGGGTCACTAAAATCCAGACTAAATTGAACTTTTTTGTATTTGTAGAATAACTAAAAACAGGTTATACATGGAAGCCTGTTTCCCCTATGGATTTCATAACACAATTCTGACTTTTCTTTAAAATTATGAGTTTATATCTCACAATTTAGAATTTTTTTCTTGCAAATCAGTTTACATCTCACGATTCTGATATTCTTTTCTTCCAAAATTGAATTTACATCTAAGTTATAAATTGAAAATTAAAGTGACATACAGCCAAGTATGGTTGACCCATACTCGGAATTCGTGCTCTGCATTTACCCATCCAAGTGCACACACACAGCAGTGAACACATACACACATGAACACACACCCGGAGCAGTGCGCTGCGCACATTTATTCTGCGGCGCCCGGGGAGCAGTTGGGGGTTCGGTGCAGTGGTGGACTGGCCATCTGGAGCACCGGGGGTTTTCCCGGTGGGCCGCTGTACATTGTGGGCCGGCCCTTTGCGCAATATATATAAAAAATGGATTGTAGTAAATGTACATATCCTTTCAACGGCCCAGACAAATGACCCTTTGGCCTCAGTCCGCCCCTGGTTCGATGCCTTGCTAAAGGGCACATTAGTCATGGCAGAGAGCACTGTACATTCACGCCCCCCACCGCCAATCCCTGTTTTACAATCTCACAAAAGAATAATACATGAATATCTCTGTTTATATTGCAAAATAAAGTCAAAATAATTGTGACAAATATAGTTAAAATTGTGTGAGGAAAAAGTTGCAAGTATTTTTTTTAATGTTTGTTATCCTGTGGTGGAGACAAGCTTAAATAGTTATTTAAAGGGATAGTTTACCCAAAAATGAAAATTTGATGTTTATATTCTTACCCCCAGGGCATCCAAGATGTAGGTTACTTTGTTTCTTCAGTAGAACACAAACAAAGATTTTTAACTCAAACTGTTGCAGTCTGTTAGTCATATAATGCCAGTCAATGGGATTCACGACTTTGAGAAAAAAAAAAACATACTCAGACAAAACCAAATTAAACCCAGCCGCCCGGGACGATACATTGAGGTCTAAAGACACGGAACAATCGGTCTGTGCAAGAAACTGAACAGTATTTATATCATTTTTTATTTCTGATCCACCGCAATTTCCAACTGTCCTGACCTCAATGTATCGTCACGAGCCACAAGGTTTAATTTGGTTTTGTCTGTGTATGTTTTATTTACTCTTAAAGATTCTGTGCCCATTGACTGCCATTATATGACTAACAGACTGCAACAGTTTGAGTTAAAAATCTTTGTTTGTTTTCTACTGAAGAAACAAATTCACCCTGCATCATGATAAACATAACATTTTCATTTTTGGGTGAACTATCCCTTTAAGTCAGTTGGACTACTTACATCTTTTCTACTAATTCTGGATATTGTGACCTTTATTTTTTCCTGGATAGTTTTTTCAGACTTTGCTGATTTACAATTGCAGCTTTTGACCTATTGCCACAATAAACACGGCATAGACCGCTTTAATGAAAATGCGCTATATTAAATATTGATTTGTTTTGCGAGTCCAAAAATAAATGTAGCCAAAAAGTTTTGTGATTGTGCATATTGCTTGCGTTTGGCAAAGACTGAGACATTACTATTAGTTGAACTCTTAGATATGCCAGACACTTTTTACTTGTTTGTTGGCTGGTTGCCTGACATGAAAAAAAAATGTCCAGCTCTGCTAGCACATTATGCCGTTATGCGGTGCATTCTAAAATTGGTCAGAAACAGTGACTTGTTTGATGCTCCCATGCACGAGGAGTAATATGTCAGAGTGTTATTTTCTGATTTGATCACGTCTACTGAGACTTCTGGGAAAAGAGACCAGCCGCGGTTTCGTTTTCTCAGCCGGAAGGCTCCATTTCCCTCCCCTGACAATCTTCTAAAGCTTATTTTAGTATTCCTTGCATTGTGTCTCCACTAGGACCACAAGAAAATGTGAACCAGAGCAGCATATGGTCCACTAAAATAAGTGCGGAGGCGTTTCATGCAGAAATGTGCTGTGCTGCCGATAAATATGACGTGGTTAACCATGTAGTTCATTCTGACACAGTGCTTATCATAGGCTGGTGCACAGTGAAGAGAGGAGAACAGATGTTGAGGATACAACACCTTCCTCAGATGAAACTGTACTGCCTCAGTTGCTTTACTCCCATTAAACATCAACAGTTAAGAGCAATTAGTTTGGAGGCTCAACTAAACACCAAGGTAGTGCCCAAAATTAGATGATTATAGTCTAATTGCTATGATATATTATTCATATTAGAGAGTTATTATGTGTAGTTAATTCGCAGTAAATGGAGGATTATGAGTCTGCTCCTTTTGTGCAGATTTCTCGCTGTGCGCTGGTAAAGGAATTTAGCTAAAATGGCTCATGAAAGCTTTCAGAGGAAAATTGACTGATTTTTCATGCACTAATGTGTGATTTCTTCACAAAATATAGCGATGGAGTGGATATAAAAAAACGTGCCTAAAACACCCATTGCTAATTTTCTCGCTGCTTAATTTGTGTCCTTTGGCTCTGACTTTTACAAGTGAGTGCTGATCAAAAGAGTTTGCGTCAAATGAAGCATCAAAGGTTTCCTTTGTTGTTCTCTGGATTGCAAGCGGGGGAAGTGAGTTGGAAAGGACACATACTGGAATGTCACCTGTAATCTTCAGTGCTGTCTTTGGTGTGTGTTGGCAGCAGTGTTATGTTTTATGTTGATGTGAGAGATCCATCTTATAATCATGCGTATTGTTAAGACATTGTTAAATAGACTAATAATGTTTGATATGAGGATGGCATTTGTCCTCATTGGGGTTGATTTAACATCTCAACATTGTTGTGTTAGTTTGTCTTCAGTGCTTGCCATGTTGTAATGTATTTTCCGTTACATGTTGTAACGGAACATACTTTATCCATTGGGTATTAATTAGACTGTGAAAGTCTTTAATTAGTATTTTATTTTATATTGTTGTTATTATTTTATTTATTTTGTGATTAAGCAATAATGTATATATATATAATTATAACATTAATGATTAATAAATAGCTGGATTTATATTTATTTATTTTGTGATTTATGAAATTTATACAGTTATAATATGGATACTGATTGCTTTTGTTTATTTTATATTAATTTTATTTTGATTCGGCAATAATATGATACATATACAATTATACAATTATTAATTAATAGTATGTATTTATTTGGAGAAAATTTTAGATGTATACAGTTATAATATTTCTGATCATTATTTATAGATGTTGTTGTTTTTTTATTTTGTGACAGGACATTGTAATTGTTTAATATCATTGCCTAATCCAAAATAATTATAAACAATCAGTAATCAATAATATTATAACAGTGTAAATGTTGTATTTCTTAAATCACAAAATAAGTATTTTAATAACATTATATTTTTATAAATATCATATCTTCCTTGTCACAAAATAAATAAAATAACAACATCAATAAATAATGATCAGAAATATTATAACTGTATATATTTCAAATATTCTCCAAACAAATAAATAAATAATATTAATTAATTATTTATTACTAAATATTATTACTTTCCTTTAATAATTATATTTATTTGTTTGTTTAAATTTGTTGTGCTGTTATGTCAAAAGTCATTTGTCTATAGATAAATATGTACCGATGAATTCTAAACAGTAACATATTAGAGATTTTTTAAAGAAAGTAAATATGGTCAGTTTTGGTTTCACAATGTCTTTCAAGGGATTCAACCCAAAAAGTTATAGTCTGTCATTATTTACTCGCCTTCATATTGTTCCAAACCACTGAATACAGAAAGATGGCTTCAAAATATAGCTTTGTTTGAGAAATGTTATTGGCTTAAAATCCTTCTCTACACCATAGCTCAAACCCCATTTGAATTAGCCTATATTCACATATCAAAAGGCTTGGAATATATCGTCATATGGGTTTAGAGCAATATATATTTTCCTTTAATAATACTGAGAAAAGAAGTGTTTGCTCTGATATAAAACAGTTTTTTTCTATTTGTTTGTTGCCTAGTTGCCCCAGCATTTGACCACGATGGTCATACCCGACCTGTGTTGATTCAGATCAGAGATTCACAGTCTGCAAAAATTGCAGCTCGGATACATTTTCAGCAAACCTTGCAACCAAGCGATGCAGCATGGCCAAATTGGCCATATTCATTGGCCCGAGCATACGCTCGTGATATGATCTGTGTCTGTAAGAGAGGGCTATTAGGTCCACGGTGCACCCCGCTGACTCCGGGCACTGAACGCTGCTTATCTCGCCATCCATTTCAGCCTGCTTACTTCACTTTCGCAGTCTGCCAAAAGAGCCGTGATTGCATCTTAATCATAAAGCAAAACTCGGGGATGGAGCGGGAATGACAGGCACTGTTAAAGTGCCTTCGGCTATTCCCGGCACCCACATTATAAATGGCTGTTGAAAAATGTGTGCGTTCGCTCCCTCGCCAACTCTGTTTACATCACATATCTCTAAGTCATCACTGTCTCCGTAATGGAGATATCAGAGCATCAGTATAAGCAGACTTTCCTCATTCGACACCGCATGCCAACATGGGCGCTTCTGGTGCTCTGCTTCTAGAGGCGTGAGGGATGAGAGAGAGAGAGAGAGAGAGAGAGAGAGAGAAATACAGAGGAAGGGAAAATGATGTTGGCTCATTCAAACTCCTCATCAATTATTGAAAGCAAAGTCACTATAGTAAACTGCTGAAGGACACGGGATGTATATGAAATGGTTAGAGCTGGTGCAATGCTTCATCTCGGGGCAGTACTGATCTGTTTTGACCCAATCCTTTAAAGCGTTAGCTGGAATCTTTTTCTTTTAACAGGCTAAGCTGCTGTTTTGCTAATAGAGCAATGTCTGCTCTCAAATGTGTGTTTGTGACAAACAGGCAAGTAAGCATTAAGTTTAGATGAATCTGCTCTGGCTTTCTTTGACTAGCATAGCAATTAGCTGGGAACACTGAGGGGAAAGTACACAAAATTCATTATTCTTTAAGGCCCATGTTGAAAACATCACCCATCATTCCTAGGTTTAGCTCAATAAAAACCCTCTTAATTAGTCTTTTTTAAACTTTTTACTTAAAAAAATAAATAAGTTAATAATAATTATAATTAATAATAATTATTATTTATTTAAGAAGAAATGCTGCATATTTAAGACTTCTTTGTTCTTTTCACAGATTCTGTCTTGAATATGAGTGTAATTTATCTTACTGCGCTGTCATGTTTTTTCACATATTGGTTTTCATTTGTTTATACTTAAGGCAAGCATAAAAGTCAGTGACGTTAGATGAAATATACCTTTAAATCTGAAAATGAGTCTTTATATCTTACTTGCTATGCAGCTGTTACCATTTTTCATGTTCTCAGCTCTTTTTCAAATATACAGGATCTTTGTGCTGGGAGAATTTTACAGAATGTTTATTTATATATACAGTAAATGTCAAATATGTCAAAACAAACTCGGGCTCATTGTAAAAATGTGCCTGTGGAAGAATTTATGCACAATTATATTAGGTCACTTCTTGCATGTTTCGCAACACCTTTAACGTGAAATATCCAGTGAGTGGTGCTAAAATCATGTTCAGTTTTGTCTGAAATGGATGAATGTGAATCTGACAAGCTTTATCTTTTGTACGTAGCAGGGCAGTTGGGAAATGTCTGGTTAGTGGCGCTCACAGGTTATTGCTTTATCATGTTTAAAAATAATGTACCACCATCACTAAACACATACCTAAACCAACTGATAGTGTTAAAAAAAGTAAGTCTGTGAACTCGGCAATGCATGTGCAATTCTGTACCAGGTGCACTACTGAGCAAGTTTGCTATGTCAGAAAAGCCCTGCCAACCTGTTATTATGCACTCTGATGAAAGTATTTAGAGCTCATTACATAGAATTGTGCAAGGAATTGTGCAAAAATATGTCTTTAATCTATAATCTGCCGCGCTATCATAATTTGTTAACAAACAAAAGTTGTTGGTGTTTTACTGCATGTTAATTTCAGATGGAAATCGCTGTGAACTGTTTATGTATGTTTTTGAGGTTTTGCAAAAATGTAGGTAGATGCGCTTTTTTCCCAATAAATTGTGACACAAGGTACCAAAAACTGTTTTCCATTTTACAAATCTATAAATAAATCAAGAGAAGTAAATACTGTAAATGAAACTACTTACATTTGCTCCAAGATGAATTAATGATAATAACATACAAACATTACATTTGTGCATGATGATTCAGGTTAAAGTAGAGATGATGGAGCTACACTTTGAGTTCACATGAAGAATCATTAGGAACAGTTTCAAATCAAACTTCTTTTGTTGACTTTAAAGGTGCCATAGAATGCATTGATACAGTATTTAAATTGTTCTCTGATATCTAAATAGAAGGTATGTGGCTTAGGTAAGGGCAAAATCTCCAGAAACAATTTAACATGTCCATTTACAACCCTAGAATTTCTCTCTAGAATGAAACGGTCTGTTATTGGCTTATTTGGCAGGGTCACGAATAATAATGAGCTCTGCTCTGATTGGCTGTTTCACGGCACTCCTTAATGTTGAGCTCTCCTCTGATTGGCTGTTTAACAGTGCCACTCATCAGCAACAAGGAAACACAGGGAGGAAAAATATATATATATATAAATACTTTCTCTTGCAGTTATATCGTCGGGTAATTATACTGTATATAAAACGTGGGCTTTAGGGAGCCGTTATTAATATGCAAATTGAATTTATTAATACGCATTGAAACTGCTTTTGAACGATCAGTCGATCGCGTTATAGTTTCACTTTCAAGAGACGCGATGCACAAACTCTGTTTATATTATGGAGCAACAGTACTTACCACACATTTCACAAGATCAGACGCTTGTCAGTGGTGCTCAGGATCTGTAAATCATTCTGATGTTTTGTTCTGATGATTTCTGATGAAAATGATTTCTGATGTTATGTTCTGATTCGCCTGTTTTTCAGTGGTCTTTTTTAATCACAAGACTTACATAAGAAGGAGGAAACTATGGTGTCTGAGGCTCACTGTATGTCATTTCCATGTACAGAACTGTTATTATCTAACTATGCCAAGGTAAAGACAATTTTTCATTCTATGGCACCTTTAAATTTCAACAGACATTGATAAAATGATTTTCTTAGAATTTTTGACTCCTTGTCCAGGAAAAATATCAAACCATGCTTTTTACTTGAAGCAAAATGGCTTAAGACATTAAGTCTTCTTTTCAGAAAAATGTGTCATCATTAGTTTTTGCTCACAAAAATATCAATAAAATATAAAATCAACCTAATAAAGTATGAACAAAGACTTATGAAAGTATAAGAAAAACACTGCTCTTTTTTGCAAATATTTATTGTTTGAAGCATAAACTCACTATTTTTTTATTCTAACTTCTATTTAACATAATATTTGTTCTATTTAAATTAAGTCATTACCCTTCTCAAGTAAATATATCTTAATTTAAGAATATTTAGATATTTCTACTGGAAAATTACCAAAACATTTTTTTTATATTTGCAATGTAAACTTTGAGTTGGCAATCATATCTAAAGGGAGTGGATTATAGCATAGCTATATGGTAAATATGTTGCTACTTGAACTCACTAGTTAAGCAATAGGAGTGACCTTTTCCAGTCTGATTTCCTTTCTTTGGAGTTCATTTACATGCTTTATTCAATTTATTATAGCCTGACACTTCTAATTTGAAATTCGCGTTGGATAGTGCTCTCTAGTCTAGACTATTGAAAGGGACACTTAAAGCAATCTCATATGAATTAATGGCCTCTTCTTTGCGTTCTCCAGTAATGCTTGACAGTATTGCCATTGGGCTAAACTGAGCCTTTGGGGGCTGTATGGGTCATGGTGTATACGGTTTCCTGGTCAGGGATGAGAAGGGCAGGTGCAGGCCTGACTCTAATGAAATTTCAGGCATGGAGAGGCCTATGGAACAAGGGCAGTAGATGGGAAAGACCAGTAATTTTCTACCGGGTGCTGTTTCTATGTATAAAGTAGCAAGGATAGTGGTAAGAGGCCCATCACACCACCTAGAATTATTCATTTGGTGTCAGCGAGGCTCATTAGCACCGTGCTAAATAGGTCATGCTGTGTAGAGGCCTCCGACCTTCCTTTGCCGATGCCGCCATGCTCTCTTACGGTTCTGCTCTGAGGCTCTGAGGTCTTATATCATTGAGACAGTAAGGCTGAACTAGCATGTGAACCGATGAAGAGGTGATATAGCTAGATATAGTTCAAGCTAAGAGGAGCTCTTTCCCTTCATGACGATATAGACCTTAGTCAGAGTATATGGCATATGTAATTTGATGTGAATGAAAGTAGGCCTGTGAGCCTATGTTGGTATGCTGGCTTTAACTGGTCAAAGCCTGGTCTGTTGACTAGTTTTAGAGAGGTTTTGGATATTTTGTAGCTTGTCAGGCTAGATGACCAATTCAAACTTGCTAAGATCAGGTTACAATAGTGGTTTAGGATGTTTTCAATATTATTTACTTAAGGGAAATACAGTCTGTTCAAAGTATGATGGTGTTGTGTAGGGTAGACTGAGTACATTTGAGACATATGTACAGTTGAAACAGCTTAAATAACTTGTGTATACAAGAACCCGAGCCGTGATTTGTGCTCCACACACACGTGTATTCATGTTCTATTTGATCGTGGGAACATTGAAATGTGTGCATCTTTTCACTCTGAAGATATCGGCAAACGTTTTTTTTCCAAGGTGAAATTTTTATTTCACCTTGTCCATTCCACAATGAATAGCTTATTATGCTTTTATGATGGTTAAACTTAACATATATCACTGCAAACGTTACTCTATGCTCTAAAATAGACATATTTTATGACATATTTTATTTGGTTATCTGTAGAAAATATTTTTTAGCACTGAGCCCAGAATTGTTTTTCCAGTGTTTGTTTTCTTTATTATAAAAAAAATAATAATAATAATAATAAAAGCGTATAGGCCTATTTTTTGTTGTGAATGTCCCATTTGTGGTATTTGAAAATTTCTGAGAAATGTTCATGTTATATATTTTGGCTGTATTTTTGAGTTAATAAAAATGTAGATGGTTGTTTAAAATAGGTAGCCTATATAATATCACAATATCTAAATATAGATTGATATACTCCTGAATCGAATCGTATCGTATAATTTTTTTTAGATATCGGCAAATATCGAATCGCTGGGTATGAGAATCGATATTGTATCGTTTCGTGACGAACCATTCGATTTACACCCTTGATATATATACTGTATATAGATCTATCTATCTATCTATCTATCTATCTATCTATCTATCTATCTATCTATCTATCTATCTATCTATCTATCTATCTATCTATCTATCTATCTATCTATCTATCTATCTATCTATCTATCTATCTATCTATCTATCTATCTATCTTAGCAAAACTTCATTTTGACAAGAAACTTCAAAACTTGATTTTATTAATCGGAATGGATTAAGTTTGGCAATGGATTCGATCAGTTTTGATTTAATGATAGACTTTATAAAAATTCATTTCTACACAACACGGGTTGTAATATGTCCTTTACAGTTTCATATTTGCTTGTCAAATTACCAATTACTTCTTTTTTAAATTAAAAATAATACACTCACCCACAATTTTTTTTTATTAAAACAAAGAATGAATAGAATAATATTAACAATATAATAATACTGTATACACATATTATTATTACGTGATTTGTAGGGATTCACCTTTGTTTAACTCAAGCAACCCAAAGACTTGCATGAATGTCAGAGAAATTCAACGGTAAGGGCTCATTGTGGGCAAACATGATTTAGAACTTGGTTTACTTAAATTCAGTTTGCATTAGACTTGATATGATGCCCTTGAGAAATGGTAAAATAGGCAATAACTTCCAAATTCATTACCCATAGTTCTCAGGGTTCTACAATCACTCTCGATTATTTCAGCAAACACTCAAGCCGCGGCTGAAGAAGTACTGAAGTAAATGCCAGCGTGGGCAGTTCTGCCAAGTGTGTTTGAGTGTGTGTGCGTGTTTGAATGTGTATGGGTGTTCATACGTATTCTTCTGACAGCTGACAGTGGATGCTGAGCTCTACACCCTCAGCAGAACGCTTGAAAGGGCTGAGCAGCTCCCACCATCCGAGTGCCAAAGCCCAGCTGTTATTAAGGAACTGCAGGCCCTGCTGTGGATTCCTGCTTACACTGTTTTCAGCGCTGCTCTGTACTGCTGCTCAGCGCTTTTCACTGAATTTTCCTGCTTCTGCCGTCTTTGCAGGCTCTCTCTTTTTCTTTTTTTCCTCCATCTCTGTGGCCTGTTTAAATCAGCAGTAAAGCACTCCAGGTCGGGCTGTTGGCCCCACTGGGACTCTTTCTTTCCCTGAAGAGAGGCAGTGCACATCAGCTCTCTGCAGTCAACTGGGTAGTGTACCCCATCCTGGAGACAGAGAGAAAATTATAACATAGAAACAGGGAGACTCCCTTAAAGATGCTTTAACCACAAGCGGATAGAACAGACAGAAAACCCAACTTGAACGTAGAGGTTGCGTCAGAGAGGAAATAACATACAACTTTCTATTTCTGTAGAACTTACACATTTTCCCTTAAAGAAACGCTTCACATTCTGTTCTCTGTAGTGTTGTTCTCTTTTTGCTTTTCAAACTAACTTTATTACTTTTAGGTTTTACCCTAAAGTAATAAACTTCAGCACAACCTACAACTTGTTCTGCTTCGCTTGTATTATGGTCATAAACCTCAAATTGTGCATCTTAAAGAAAGCAATTCTATTACTTTCTAAACAATCAGACTTAGGATTTTCCAGGTGGAAAATTAAACAAGCCAAAAGATAAAAGTAAATTAAAGGACAAACTCATGAACATCATGGGCAATGGCGAAACCGCCATCGCGAGCACAGAGACAATTCCCGATGGCCTGGCAGCTGGGGCCTGCTGCCCTGTGTTTTATTTAATTTTATGTTATTATTATTAAGTTATTATTATTATTTTATAGCCTACTGTTTCCTTCCCAATCTACCAAAGTGATCATTTCCGATTATGTCATTCGACAATAAATTGGTGATAAATCTTGGTTAGACTTCACTGGCAGCGGCTTACGTCTGTTAAGCACTACTGGTTTCGAGGAAAAAAAGGAAGCAGCCAGAAGAAGCAGTGAAAAGTATAGCAAAATTACTGACATTGTTGAGAGCTTCAAATGCAGGTCAGTTTAATCTTTAAATAGCCAGTAGTTTTGTCTTTATTAATTTATTGGAGTATTAAACTCCTAGCTGCTGTTAGGCTATCAGTAGCATTCCATTATTATCATCTGTCAGAATACTGTATGCCAAAGGACATCATTATTATCTATTGTAAAGTTACATTGAGACATTCAGCAAACCAATATGGATTTATAGTTAAGGTATGGAAGGAGCTATAGAAGCAACAGCAACACAAAAATAACCCATGAGTCATACTGTGTTCAGTAATAGGGTTTTTCAATAAAGATATTGTACTAATTTTGATGTTTAGGCACTTTAGAAAATTTGTTTTAATATACAGGTGCATCACAATAAATTAGAATGTCGTGGAAAGTTCATTTATTATATTAATTCAACTAAAATTGTGAAACTCGTGTATTAAATAAATTCAATGCACACAGACTGAAGTAGTTTAAGTGTTTGGTTCTTTTAATTGTGATGATTTTGACTCACATTTAACAAAAACCCTCAACAAATTAGAATACTTCATAAGACCAATAAAAAAACATTTTTAGTGAATTGTTGGCCTTCAGGAAAGTATGTTAATTTAGTGTATATGTACTCAATACTTGGTAGGGACTCCTTCTTCTTTAATTACTGCCTCAATTCTGCATTACTTGGAGGTGATCAGTTTGTGGCACTGCTGAGGTGGTATGGAAGTCCAGGTTTCTTTGACAGTGGCCTTTAGCTTATCTGCATTTTTTGGTCTCTTGGTCTCTTGTTTCTCATTTTCCTCTTGACAATACCCCATAGATTCTCTATTCTCTATGGGGTTCAGGTCTGGTGAGTATGCTGGCCAGTCAAGCACACCAACACCATTATCATTTAACCAACTTTTGGTGCCTTTGGCAGTGTGGGCAGGTGCAAAATCCTGCTGGAAGATGAAATCAGCATCTTTAAAAAGCTGGTCAACAGAAGGAAGCATGAAGTGCTCCAACATTTCTTGGTGAACGGGTGCAGTAACGTTGGTTTTCAACAAACACAATGGATCAACACCAGCAGATGACATTGCACCTCAAATCATCACAGACTGTGAAACTTAACACTGGACTTCAAACAACTTGGGCTATGATCTTCTCCACCCTTCCTCCAGACTCTAGGACATTGGTTTCCAAATGAAATACAAAACTTGCTCTCATCTGAAAAGAGGACTTTGGACCACTGGGCAACAGTCCAGTTCTTCTTCTCCTAGCCCAGGTAAGACGCCTCTGATGACAACTGTAGCCAAATTCCTTGACACGCCTGTGTGTGAGGGCTCTTGATGCCTTGATCACAGCCTCAGTCCATTTCTTGTGAAGTTCACCCAAATTCTTGAATTGATTTTGCTTGACAATCCTCATATGGCCGCGGTTCTCTCGGTTGGTTGTGCATCTTTTTCTTCCACACTTCTTCCTTCCACTCAACTTTCTGGTAACATGCTTGGATACAGCACTCTGTGAACAGCCAGCTTCTTTGGCAATGAATGTTTGTGGCTTACTTTCCTTGTGAAGGGTGTCAATGATTGTCTTCTGGACAACTGTCAGATCAGCAGTCTTCCCCATGATTGTGTAGCCTAGTGAACCAAACTGAGAGACCATTTTGAAGGCTCAGGAAACTTTGCAGGTGTTTTGAGTTGATTAGCTGATTGGCATGTCACCATATTCTAATTTGTTGGGATAGTGAATTGGTGGGTTTTTGTTAAATTTGAGCCAAAATCATCACAATTAAAATAACCAAACACTTAAACTACTTCAGTCTGTGTGCATTGAATTTATTTAATACACGAGCTTCACAATTGGAGTTGAATTACTGAAATTACTTTTCCACAACATTCTAATTTATTGAGATGCACCTTTATTTGTATGAAATGTATTTTTGTATGAAAGCTTTGAACTGGGATGTCATGTCCTGCCATGTCTGATGGTTCAACATAGTGCCATGTTGTTCTTGGAAGGATGTGCACGTCTACGTGCCAGTGATCCTTAGTATACGAGAAGTGCAAAATAATTAACATCAATTCTTTACAGTGCCTTTTAATGCTGCAATTATGAACCATCTGTCCCTTCTACATTTTTCATGAGCAAACAGCTGCTACTCTCCTCCACTTCCAAGTCATTCTCTGATAACTCCTGCATCTTTAAATGCATTCTCCATTCTTGTAAAATCACGGTGTTAGGTTCCTTGGATAAAAATTTTCATGAGCACCCGTCCTGCGCTAATGATGCATAAACCCTCAGGTACATCCAAATTACCTCACATTCGCTTCACTGATACATTGTGGGTAATGAAACGGTGGACACATTTGGGCTCGGTCGTGTTTAAATGGCGTGCTTGAATATATGTGTTAAAAAACTGCTCTTCGCTCGATGGCCCGGGTTCAGAGAGCCAGACGCCTGTGGTGTGACACAGCTGAGTCTCTATAGCATGGCCTGTTAAGGGACAGACTTCTCATTAGTGCTGCCTGCTCCTTTGGTAGCGGGAGCCATGCTGGTTGTGCCATCTGTAGAGGGAGGGAGGGATCGAGAGAGATAATTGCAGACAGAGACAAACCGAGAGGTCGAGCGAGAGAATGTAATTTTTTCCATGGCTAAACTGGCAGGAAAAGGGCCCTAAGTCTGGCTGAGTCTCTTGCCATTCTCATATCTGCCCAGAGAACAATTAGAAGACGTGAGACACACATGAGTGGTCCAGCGTTGTGTCCCCAAAGTGTCAACAGAATGCTTATTACCATTCAACCCTCACTTCCTGTTCCATTCCCAGCATTGGCGCTGTAGTCTGTGAGGCATGTTACTTCAAGCAACGTGTGCTTGTTATCCCTAAAAGACAGAGGAAAAGAGCCCGACCGAGGAGAACCAAGGGTGTGAAGGAGACAAGACAAGGAATTTCAATGAAACCGACTAGCGAGATCAAAGTTTCTTTTTTCTTTCCGCTCTTATTTCTCTCTTTCAGTGAGAAGTGGCTGTGTTGGTTTTTAATCACAGCGTTTCTTTCATGTGTCCTCTCAAACGGTGCGCAGCTGTGCTGGCCAATCAGCTGCAGAGTTCTGCTGCCCAGAGGGCTCATGGGAGGAGAGCTGTCTGCTTGTCTTCACCCTTCGCTAATACAGAACCACGACTGATCCAGCATCACTCCCCGTTCCTCTCATCTACCCAGGGCGGTGGATGCGGGCATCTGGCGAGTGCTACAGGAGACAGGCTTTATTGAGTGCTGAATGGCGACATTCTGCCGTTTCGACTTTACCTGTTACTTAAAAGACGCACTTTTGCTACACTGCTTTTAATGCCAGTTTCCTCTGTGCACCATCTGTATGAGGAACACATTAGATTGCTTTGCTCACTGCAATGGGAGATACGTCATCAATTATTCATTGATAAATACGTTCATTTACTCGGCTTTTGCTTAACCAGCCATAGAGAGAGGCAGAGGAACAAGGCAATATTGCTAAAGAGCTATTTTTACAACCCTCTGATAGCGATGGCGTTCCTCCTTAGTTGTTGTATTAAGCAATTTGTGAGTTCAACTAGAAATGTAGCTTGTGGATTACATTAAATGTAGTGTAAAAATAGCTTGTGTGGTTATTTCTGTAATGGACTTTCCCTTATAATGGATGTCACCAAGTGGTTTTCCTGAATGCAAGCCTGATTTGCGCACGAGGTGATCATGCTGCTGGTTAGATCTGCACAGTGCTGTGATTTGTGCTTCCAGACAACGATTTTGCAGTTCATATGGCAGATGTAAAGAAATGAATGTATTATCCTTATTAGGTGAAACAACAGCCTCACAGGCTGAAGCATATGAAAGCTGT
This sequence comes from Gymnocypris eckloni scoliostomus, assembly GCA_027564155.1. NCBI lineage: Eukaryota > Metazoa > Chordata > Actinopteri > Cypriniformes > Cyprinidae > Gymnocypris > Gymnocypris eckloni. Next base: position 21,330,830 of record CM050428.1, read on the forward strand.
GCATTTAGCAAGTTGTTTTTTTATTAGGTGTTTTTATGCAAAGCGATTTACGAGAGTGTGATCAGCATTGTTGGCCCCTTAAGGCAAACTGTGCAATATTGTTGTATTGTTATCTGGATAAGTTTGCTGTGGTATGGTAGCTCATATTACTGACACAAAATGTTTGAATGGGATTTGGAAAGATTTCGGACTCAATAATAAAATTAAAAGTTAAGTTAATAATAATAATAAATAAATAAATAAATGAAATGAATAAGGTTTTTAAATTACATCTAAAATTCAATTTTAAATTAAATTTTTATAAGAAAACATAAAATTAATTTTTACTGTATTTTTGATGAAATAAATGCAGGTTATTATGTTTAAAAAACATTCAAAATCTCATCCTATTATTTATTGTATATATATACATATACATTATTATACATAAAAAATAGACACATACATATACATAATGCATTTTATGATGGCGTTTTACAATGGAGTTTACAAGCTTTAGTTACCAGCTCAGATCTTTATCACTAAGACAGAAGCCCCATTTATGCATTTTCAGCATTATAAAAAATTATATTACAGGCATGTAGCGTTATTAAAATGGAAGAGAATTAGGTGACTTGCGGTTATTGTAACACTGTTAATCTGAGATCTCAGTAAGATAACGCCATCTGGCAAACGTATTCACGGTTTACCCCGTTTGCTTTAATGAAACTAAAATTAACCCAGCAGATTGTGTTTAAACCCATTGTGCATAAAAGCAGAAAATACTAAGGTAACACCATATGTTTGTTGTAAGCTCTTAAGGGGGTCTTGGGTTGAAATCGCACAAGGGAGGATCATTGAGTCCAGTCCATATGGGGGAATCAGACGTGTGCTTCACATGTGTGCATGAGACATTCACACAGCCACGGCCACACAACCTCCATTATCTATCTCAGCATCTGCTGGTGGAGCTGCCACTTAAATCATCCACATGAGCGCTGGAGGTGTTGTGAGGTGTGAAATCCCTGGTCTGGAGAAACCCAAGCGGTAGATGCTGTTGTCAGGCCTGTTCGATTAAGAAAAGGGCTGATCCTTCTGTCTAAGCTGCAGGTGAAATGTGCTGTTCTGAGGTGGGATGTTTCTCCATTACCTCTGTGGGAGATGTTTAATATAATTATGATTCTGTAGTATTATTTTTTCCCTTAAACCTCTAAAAATCTGTGTTTTATCAATAAGACAAGTTTTTATTTATTATTTATGCAACAGAACATGCTGCAAATCCTACAGATTACATTTTTTGACCATTTCCTCCCTTTTTTGTTTTTTGATTTCAAGTTTTCCTTTCTCTTTGGAGTGTTACAAGCTGTTTACAGTGGTTAAGTTGTTTTCTTAACAACACTGTTCCAGAACAGTACAACCCAAATATTATAGTGTTTGCACTGTGCAGCGCATTTTATGGAAGACTGTTTTCTGAACCTGGAAGAGTAACGTTAGCCTACAAAGCTGGCTTGCTCAGAGGCTGTTTATATAAAGTGGGGCAATTCCAACTTTGCTAGGACAGTCTGGCGCTTCTAACACAGCCCGTAAGTATGTTTTCTTATTTAAATAATTGATGATTCAAACGTGAGTTTTGAGCAGTGTAGGGTAGTGCTTGTTGTTTGTTGTATCTTCGATCACAAATCGAAGGGTTTTGGAGAAATACAATTTTCTGAGCTTTGACAATTTTAGACTTTTTTGGAATTTATGTATGGTTTACAAAATTTTAAATGGCTTGGCCCCTTCTATACTTCGTGATTTTGTGCACTTTCGTTCTACTGTCTGCAAGATTTACTAGATTTTCCTCCACTAGTGGCTGTGTTATTCCCTTTCATTACTCTCCTTTTGGATTATCGTCTTTCTCAGTGAAAGCTATTACATGTTGGAACACTCTATCAGAAGACATAAGGATGTGCATATCTATTGACATTTTTAAATTGAAACTAAAATCTTATTTAAAATCAACTCAACTCTGTAAACACTGACATGGTCATGTAGTGGCTCTGATATAATGTGTATAATATCATTGTATTGTTTATTTTTCGTGTTTTACTGTGATTGCGATTACCTGCCAAGGGACTGCGGATGGAAACTAGCCATTGGCTAAATTCAGTACAATGCATGAAATGGAAACATTTATGCTAAAATTGTGCATGGTCCCTTTAAAAAATAAAAATAACACACATGGTAATGTTTACGCGGCGGGATGCAACGTGATGCGTGAAAAGACTGTATAAGTCATTCTAATCTGTAATTATGTCCCCACTGGATGCAACAAATGCCTAGTTCATAATGGGTTTTATTGCTTTTGTGTCTTTGCGCCGGGACACGGCATCACAATACGGTGAGTGGCATAACATTTCCATCTCACGCTAGAGGTATTCGGCCAATCACAACGCACTGAATAGCTGGCCATATTATTTTTTGTCACATTCTAGTCTGTTTGCGCATTTCTTTCTTTCGTACTTTATTTTCGTTCATTTGTACTTTTGTTTGTTTATTTGTTTGCATTTTTCCTTTTTTGTTTATTATCTTATTATCTTATTGTTACTGTGATTGCGATTACCTGCAAAGGGACTGCGGATGGAAACTAGCAATTGGCTAAATTCGGTACAATGCATGAAATGGAAACATTTATGTTAAAATTGTGCTTGGTCCCTTTTCAAATAAATTGTAATTAAATTAAATAAATCAATCAATAAAAATAAATGTTGTTTATTATTCTGTTTGTTGTAAAGAACATTGTTGATGTTTTCTTTTTTTAATTCAAAGTTATAATGTTTGAGGCATTTATTGTTTTTGTTCTTTTCTTTCACTTTCTTTCATCAATCATTCATCACTTTGTTTTGTTTTTCTTTTGTCTTGCTTGTGTTCTGCGTGAAGGCCTTAAAAGTGGGATATTTTCTGTATTTGTTCTTTTACTTATTGTTTTTCCGTCATTTGTAGTTTTTCTTCTCATCTACATCTTCCTCCAAGACTGATTGACTCGGGGGGAGAAGTGGAGTGCAGTGTGCAGTTGAGGGAATTCCCTCGTTTCTTCTGACAGCAGGAAGTTAATGACCCACATTAGATAACAGCAGCGAGGGCGGATCAAGGTTTTAATGTAAGCATGGGTTTTTGCTGCGCTAAACCTGTCCTGCTGTTGGGCAGGCTCAGGCCGTGGCTGGAGTCATGGTGTGCTTTAGCCGTGTACACTCGGGCTCTGCTGGGAGCGGCACAGGTGTTAATGTAGATGGAGAATCGGGTGTCAGAACTCAATCTAAACAGATGAGTGTTTTCTCGGAGTCAGAGCACAGCAGAATGCATTACCCCAGAGTGACACCGCCAGAGGAGATAGAATGAGAGCTGGAGTGAGAGGGAGAAACAAAGAGAACGAGGGAGACAGAAGGAGAGAGGGACTAGTTAGGAAGAAATGAGAGATTAAAAAGAAGCTAAAGTGTTGCTGCAATTAGAGGAAGAGGGTTGCTTGGGCACAGGGGACTAGATGCTGCAGACGAGGACAAGTCGTGTAAGTGTGATGGAGCAGAGTACTTTGCAAGCCTTGTGGGTAATTTATCGCTCTGATGATGCTCAAGCAAATGCTTTTACCCCAGCGGGTTAGGCTAGTAAACCACACAGCTCTCCCTTTGTTAGCTCATGAATTGCACCTATTAAATCGTGCCCCTGTGTCTCTCTCTGTCTCTCTCGCTATGTGTACTTTTATTTGTTAAGCACAGTTTTGGTGGGTGCTACTTTTTAAAAGATCTATGTTACAATATTATAACACTAGTAAAATTTTCTTTGAATTTCTACTACAAAACAAAAACAAACACATTTAATTTTATATAGTTTTTGCAATGATCTAAAAATAAATGTATTTATTTATCGATTGATTGATTGATTGATTGATCGATTCAACCAAAGTTTTTCTGACTTTTTAAAGCAGCATAAGTGTATTTTGCCTTAAAAATATGTTATTTTGTCTGCCAAATTTTTTTTATTCTGATTTGAGTTTTCATGGCAACATACGTGTAAGTTTGTCTTAAAAACACTTGCTATTTATTTATTTATTTTAAAATTGTATGTATTTATTTATAACGTTTTATTTGTTTGTTTATTTGTCAACATAAAACACTGTTGCAATCTTTTCCCCCACATTGATTGATTACACTAAGAATTGGAAGCATTTTTATATTATAGGTTTTCTGAAATGTTATATTTAAATATGCAAATGAGGCACTATCTAAATAAATATACACTAGTTTGCATAAATGTCCAGAACAGAAATGTGAACAATGGATTAAACCAGGTATAAAGGTTAAGTTTTTTTTTTTATTCATAGTCAATAACTCTGTACATCACTAATGCACATCTCTTTAATTTGCAATACCATCACCCACATACTTCTGCAGTACTTGTGCACATTAAATATACTGTACTTTGTTTGTCATGAAATAAATTAAATAGTAATGTACATAATTTAGGATATTATGGAGAAAAGTATCATGTTATTTTACTTATTGAATAAATATTCAAATTACATAACATTACCTCTAGTACGGTCTTGGATTGACTCTAAATGTGATTCTCGTGCCCTTTCTAACCTCTACGCTCTGTTGTTGCTTATCCTGTTTAGTGTGACCCCAAAAGGTCATCTTCTGACATGTTCCCTATTTTAACAAGCCAGAATTGAATATGAGTATCATTGTTTGTGAACCCCTGGATGAACAATATATTCAGCAACTGAATTACTTATGATTTTAGACATTCATCTATAAACAGAATCATACATGCTTTCACCTTCTGTGTCTAACAGTCGGGGCACTTGGGCAAAGGCTGTGTTTACTGCTTTCTGAACAAACATTTAAGGAACTACTGAAATAGATATTCAGGGTATACCTTCACAATACTTTCATAAACCTGCAGAAATCAGCTTTTCATGACCATGAGATTCTACTCTATAGATCTGTGGTACTGTGAAGCATATTCGAAGAACTCTTCTCGCAGATATCTTCAGCTCAGGGTCAGTGACTCTGAATGAATATAAAAATCAACGAGATGCTTTTGTAGCAATGCTTTATGTTGGATATAACAGGTGTACCTGATTCAGATACACATAGGATCATTACACCATCTCACAGGTTGAAAGGACACTTTGGATGAAGGTGCACTGTTGAACCCTATTGGGCTCTAAAGAAAACCCATATGAAGGTGTACCAATACATTGATGATGCTTGGAGCCATTCAACATCTTGTAGTGGGTTTATTCTTTAGATATTCATCTATAATAGACTTAAATGACATCTAATTAGCTAGGATGCATTCGATGAATAAAAAATGACAGTAAAGACATTTATAATGTTACAAAAGATTTCAATGTCAAATAAATACTGTTCTTTTGAACTTTAGCTATTAAAGAATGTTTATAAAATATATCACAGTTTTCACAAAAATATTAAGCAGCACAACTGTTTTCAAAAACGATAATAAATGTTTTTGGAGCAAATCAGCATATTAAAATGATTTCATCATGTGACATTGAGAACTGCTGGAAATTCAGCGTTTCCATCACATGAATAAACTAGTTATATAAGTATATAAAATAGTAAACAGTTATTTAAAATAACATTTCACAATGTAACATTTTACTTTTTGTAGAAAATGCAGCCTTGTAAACTTCTATCAAAAAAAATACAAAAATCTTACAAATTCTGCATATATTTTTATTCAAAACAACTTAAATTGTATTCAAAGTATACATTTGTTAATTTCATCATGCATTCTCTGGGATTGTAACCTGTGGCATTAATGATGCTGGTTGGACCATTTGAGTAACATTTGAGCAACATTCATTCATTTAAAATGTATTTATAATGGGTAAAAATAAATAGAAAGGAGGTGGTTACCGTATTTTAAATTATGACTGTAGAGTTTTTGTCTTAATAGTTTTATTGGAGCAGATTCTACAGCTATCCGTGTTTCTTTTAGTACCTTGTAGCCACAAGGAGCATTAAAACCCTTTGTTGTGATCGAAAAATTAAGCAGCATGGCACAAAGTGAAGAAGAAATGTCAAGAATAAAACAGGTTGTCAAACGGGAGAGGGTCTGCTGAAGCTGGGCCTGCTGAGATAATATGGCCATGAATTTGCCTGAGAGACACAAGACTAGGGGACATTTCTGAGTGGCAGCTTTGTTTTCCTGGTCACCGCTGGCCAGGTTTAAACAAGAGTATTAAGAAGCAGAATAATTTTTCGATTTTGCCCAAAGCAACAACTTCAAGCTGTTTAAGCCTTAATTAATTTTTAGGCTTATTTACTTCTGCTGGAGTAACAAGGAATTCACAATAAAATGTTTGAATTATTTCTCATTTGCAAAAGTACATTTCTTGGAATTGAAAGAACTATAAATATAAACATGTCTGAAATATAAAAAGTCTTGTTTCTACCATGTTAATTCAGAGCACAGTACTGTGATTCATAAAATCTTTATGCGGGCATGCATAGTTATCAATGTGACTTGATTATAGTCCGGAGAAGTTGTGCATGTACAGAAAGAAAAGGATAACAAGGGTGGAAATCTAGCAATGATTTTTGTATATCTGAAGGTGAATAAACCTTTCCACGTACATTGATTTGAAAAGAAAGATAGGTTTGAATGGATAATCAGGGGGGTTTTGTTAATTTGATTTTTGCTGTAAAAAAAAAACAGTCAAGAAACTAATTTAGACGGCATTCTTATCATTTCTTAATTTGCGAATAAAGATGTTTTGTTGCTGTGCTTTTCCTGTTGACTAGACATTCCTGCTTGAGACCCAGAACAGTGACTGATGTGTGATTAATTGACAATGAATAAAGGAGAACAGAATAAATAACATCAAAGAGTTTATTCTGTACACGCACATCCGCAGACAAAACAAAAAACTAATGCAGGTGGGTCTGACAAATGTTGAACTATGCGTCTCAGATGTGGCAAGGATGTTTATTAACTCCTCAGAATGTCAAGTTTTTTTAATCAACAGTAAATCCCACAAGTGAATCTCTACAATAGTGCTTTTTGTTATGATTAGAAACAGCTAGTGAAATACTTTTCTTTTGAATTTTTAAGAGGTCAAAATCCTTTAGGCTTTATTGGCTGATGTTACTATTATCTTATTCTAAAGAAAACTAGCTTAAACATTAGCTCTATTCAGAATCTAGTGAGCTGCCTCACTACCTACATAGGCAGCTGTCTTTTAAGGTAGCATCCTAATTGTTATGGAACAGTGTAAGTAACACACCACAAAGATAGTTCCAGCCTTACTATAATTATTTTTTAAATAAATGTATTTAGTTTAAGGTAAATGCAGAACAATATACATTTAGTATAGTTTTCTCTCTTGCCAGATCATTATAGTGCATGTCATGTTCATTTCCAGCTGTGGCATCTGTCAAGGTGCTGAATCTTGACATACACAATGTGTGAAATGTGATTTACGCCTGACCTATGAAAAGTTCATCGATGAAAACTACTGCAGGTGCAGTGTGATTGGAGACGGGCTTGAGTTGTTTACAGTGGTTGTAGGGACAGGAAAGAGAAGGAAGGTGAAGACAGGTGAAGGAGATGTTTGTTAGCAGCTAACAGGTGTTTACAATGGTTTGTTAACAGGCAACAGAGATGGCCAGGACTGGTCACTTGTTTTGCAGAGCTGGGAAGCTTCACGGAAAGCAACAAAGATGTCATCTTTTGTCATTGGATGTCAAAGAGGTGATCTTTGAGGGGGGTGTTTTGTTTTATGGAAGGGCTTGTGAAGTAATTTTGTGAGGTGATTTGCTCTTTGTTAGGTGCTATTTCTTTCTCTTCTATTATTCTCAACAGCAGTTGTCATTTGATATTGTACTACAGTAATAGTAAGTACTGCAAAAAATGTATGCTTTTGTACAATAATCATCAAGAACAAAGTACTACTATGATGTATAAATACAGTGGTGTGAAAAATGTTTTTGCATATTTGTCACACTTGAATGATTCAGATCATCAAACAAATGTTTATATTACACAAAAATTTAAGTTTATCAATTTTGAACTAATGATTTCATTTATTAAGGGAAAAAAAGCTGTCCAAACCTGCCTGGCTCTACGTGAAAAAGTAATTGCCCCTAAATCTAATAACTGGTTGTGCCACCCTTTGCAGCAACATCTGCAATCAAGCATTCGTGATAATGGGCAATGAGTATTTATTATCGCTGTGGAGGAATTTTGGCCAACTATTCTTTGCAGAATTGTTTTAATCAGCCACATTTGAGGGTTTTTGAGCATGAATGTACTGTTTAAGGTCATGCCACAGCATCTCAATCGGATTTAAGTCCAGACCTTGACTTAGCCACTCCAAAACCTTAATTTTGTTTTTCTTGAGCTATTCAGAGATGGACTTACTGGTGTGTTTGGGATCATTGTCCTGCTGCATAACCCAAGTGCGCTTGAGCTTGAGGTCACACACTGATGGCTGGACATTCTCCTTCAGGATTTTCTGATAGAGTACAGAATTCATGGTTCCATCAATTATGGCAAGTCATCCAGGTCCTGTAGCTGCAAAGCAGTCCCAGACCATCACACTACCACCATGTTTGACTTTTGGTATGATGTTCTTTTTATGAAATGCTGTGTTGGTTTTACAACCAGATATAACGGGACACACACACCTTCCAAAAAGTTAAACTTTTGTTGCATCAGTCCACAGAATATTTGCCCAAAAGTCTTGGGGATAATCAAGATATTTTTTGGCAAATCTGAGACAAGCCTTTGTGTTCTTTTTGGTCAGCAGACCAAAGACAGCTTTTTTCCATTAATAAATGAAATCATCATTTAAAAACTGCATTTTGTATTTACATGCATTGTCTTTGTGTAATATTAAAATGTGTTTGATGATCTGAATCTTTTAAGTGTGAAAAATATGCAAAAAAAAAAAAGACAAATAGGAAGGGGGCAAAAACCTTTTCACGGCACTGTACATAAATATTTAAACATAGTAATTCATTACTTGTAACAAAAATTAGAATTAGGCTTAATTTTCTTTAAGCCTACTTTAAGTTTCTGCTTTAATATATAAACAAATCATACATTTGTTTGTTTGGGTAAAAAATTACCAGGACATCTTGACAGGTTTCATCTATATCCCCCACTTCTTCCTGTGTTTCAATGTGGATTAATGTTTGGAGCAAAGATCACCTTGTCCGTAATAATTAATGATGTCTTTATTTAGACTGGACTTTTTCATTACTCATAACATGTTTACCTGCAAATCCTACTGGAAAGTAAAAAGTTTTCTGCTTTGTAGTCAATTCTGCCTTTACTGAGCACTTGTGATTTAATTTCCGTTTTATATGTTTCATGGTGTTTTAAATCATTTGTGAGCTGGAGAAATTCAACAACATCAAGTAGCATGTTTTATTAGGTTTGTTTAGTGAAGATGAGTGAGAAAGAGATTGCAAGGAGGATGATGAGTATAAATCATGAAGAAGACATTTAAGGTGATGTCCTAAAAGAGTCCCCCAGCAGCCTGGAGACAAACTGCTGTTACGAATGAGTGAGAAAAACAAATTAAAGGCCAGATAGTGTGCATTTCACATTTAATAGTGTTTGTTATTGTGACTATGAAACAGTGGCAAAATACCCAACCATGAACACAGGCTCTGCAGACCACACATCTGTTTATGTAATGCTAATTCACTTTCAATTTGTCCAGATTTATCATGCTTTGCAGTACTTGTAAGACTGCTGAATGGCTTTTCAGGTTTACCCTATGTTTCCTCTATATGTCTTAAGAGTTTGTTTCATCAAATGCATTTGTGAGACATATTTTGAGTAAAAATATGCTTGTAATTTCAGGATAAACATTTAAGCTGTATTTCTTCTTATCTAAAGCTCAAATATCACATCCAGTAGACTTTCTTTAAGAAGAAGGCAATATTATGCAGGCATGCATACAATCACACATGCACATTTATGAAAATTCTTATTAAAAATAGCCCTGTGTGGGCCATTGAAATCTCTAGCTACCCTCTTATCTATTAAAAGCTTAGAATTATTACATACAACGTTTCACATGAATAATGACTCATAGTTATGGCTGTATTAAATTGCTTGATCTTGATTCACTAAAGGTAACTCAGTTTTTATTTTGTGGTAGTTATTGCACTTCCCCAATTTCATTATGTATCAAATAAATAAGAGGCAGTGGATAGTTTTTGTTGCCAGGACTTGAAGGCGAATTGTGTAATTGAAGTTTTGAAGTTAATTTTGTGTTTTACAAACAAAATAACTTCAAACATAATGGTTGTTTCCAAACAGGTATTTAAAACACCTTTATTTGGAAAACACGTAATCCCGCTTCAAACTGTTATTTTGATTTGAAAGTCTTTGTTCTCTGTGTGGGTAAGCTGTGTGTGAACTGCTTTCCACACATTATCCACACTGCTTTCTAAACTTTATTTATGTAGAAAATGGGCTGTAGAAAACAACAAGATTGAAGTGTCATCCAGTAAAAGCATGGTTAGGCATGTTATTTGTTTGGTTCGCTCCTCAGTCTTTGTGCTAAGCGTTTTCATCTGTTCAGGCATCTGTTTTTTCTCTTATTTACAAATTTAGTCACATGAGGTTAATCATGAAAGACATTCTCTGGCATGCTAAAAGCAAAGTGCTGTAACCATTGTCATTATCAGACTGGCATTTCCTGTCTTTTGAAGTACAACTATCAACCGCAATCAAATGTGTTTGTTTATGTTGTCACCCTTAAATTATAAAACAACACTGGCTGTTTGTTTTCATTTTCCTTAGTTAAGAATAAGATATTGTTATAAAAAGGCATACTGCTTTTCTGTAGTATGCAGTATGTATACCAGTGTTATTTTACAATTGAAATACAATTATAGTTTTTAATCAGTTTATATTCTTATTGTTGTTTTTCTTTGAGCTTTTTAATTTTAGTTAGACTTTTAGCAGTTTACTGTGTATTTAGTAGTTTTGTTAAATATGCATAAAATAAACACAGTCTTTGTCAGCTTGCAGGCTCGGTCTCCATAGAGAAACCTGGGATCTTGTTTGAAAACGCAGAGGAGATTAGTTCATGGATCAAAACGTGCAGAGCTCAAATTTCCAAACAGTATATAACCCAGATCCAGAGGTGGAAAGTAACGAATTACATTTACTCGCGTTACTGTAATTGAGTAGCTTTTTTGTGTACTTGTACTTTTTTAAGTAATTTTTAATCTGTAATTTTACTTTTACTTAAGTATATTTTGTGGGAAGTATTGTACTTCGCTACATTTTAAAACACATTCGTTACTGAGTAAAAAAAAATCGCTCCGTGGAAACAACTGCAGCAAATAATGGGCAGAAGAAGAAACTGGCGCTAAAATCACAAGATGCAGATACAGACGGACTAGACAGGCGTTAATGGTGCAGACCCAGCTGAAGACCAAACAAACCCCGTCGTATTCTGCTGAAGTTGAACTCGAAGGAAATGAAGTAAACCCCTGGCCATATATTCATGCTCTATTATGCAGTGTTAGCTGTGTTTGCCTCGGGAGACCGAACTAGCAGTAGGGATGGGTACCGAAACTCGGTATTTAATCGGTCTCGGGGCTAAATTATAAAAGACCGGAGTATCGATAAGCTCTGACGTTAACGGTTCTGCTATCGGTACTGGAGAAATTAAGAAAACACACATACATTTATTATTGCTATATATATACACATTATCTTGCAAATTATATCCCGCCAGAGTCACCAGCTGTTTTATATCCAATAATATTCAAACTCTTGTCTATGATGCATTTTGCTATTCCCAAATCAGAAGCGCGATCGCTCACGTGGATGAGTTCAAGCACGCAGCAACATAAGCCCTGTTTATGTTAGAAGAGAACTAACCATTAAAACATGCTTACACTTTAGGCCTGTGGCTGTTATATTAAACTGAGTTTATTTAATGTTTTTAGCTTCTAAAGATTATAGCCGTGTTTCTTCTAACACAACTTCCTTCTCTTCACAGCGGCGCGCATTCGTTCCTCCCGGACCAAAACTTAACATCAGAATCAGATCAATCGTCTGTCGATTGTTGTAAAATGCCGTCTTTACAGTTACTAAATTGCTGGACATGTTTGATAATGAAATGTTGGAAGAACAATCCACACGAGAGACGCTGTTCCTCAGGTTGAAGTGTGTGCGTGTGTGTGTGTGTGTGTGTGTGTGTGTGCAGGGGCGCGGGAAGGTGTTTTATGTAGGGGTGCTGGGGGGTAGTCAATTTCTGCATATAAATATTACGCCAAATAGAAACAGAAAATCGTGCTATAGCCTCGCACTTTCATGAGATCGTGTTAGACAACAATTAGCTATTTTACAAATGGGAATAGGCTACAATGAATTCATAACAATGTTTTACATTCAAGTTACATTCAAGCTTAAAAACCCTTGGTAAACCGATAGTAAAAAGTTTTTTTAAAAGCATCTGGAATGCAATAAAGTAATTTTAAAGCTGTTTTTAAAGCATTTGCTGCATGGATTAAAACGATAGGCCAATAAATAATTCATATCAGTCAGACAAAATTGCATTGCAACAAATCCTTTAAATTTCAAGGACAAAGATTTACATACTTTTTTTTAATTGAATACAATTATAAAATAAAACGCAAATTATAATCGGGCCTGTTTTAGGCTTTCCCTTATTTTTATATTTTAGATGGTGAGGTGACGGGGAAAAATGACTCGCCATTTCCTCATTGGAGAAATATATGCATCTTAACGGATTACATAGGCTAATGAAGAGTTTTTGCTTTGCTTTGAATTATTTCGTTTTAAAGTAGTATTTTAAAGCTTTCTATAGATATATTTATCATATCTCTGAGCCAGTTTCGAGTTGCCTCTTGTTCAAAGCCTCTTGTTCAAAACCGGAAAAAAGTGCATTCTCTGTTTTCCTATTTTATAAAAGCACAATGTTGATATTGTGAATGCACACAAATAAAAGTAGACCCTTTACAGTTCAAAATGATATATTACTCTTACCTTTATGAGAAAAAAATCACACGGCGTATTTTAAGTTGTTTTTACTGTAAGAAAAAAATCCTCCCTGTAAAGCTCGCTTCAGCTTCCACTCTCCACACAAACTGTTGGATATTGCACATTTATATAGGTTAAACATTTAAACTAACACTGTGATATGCTTGAACTGTTTATAGGCCTATCTATCGATTTTATTTTAGTCAAGTCTTGATGATTTGATAAGGCTAAATTAATCAAACATAGGCGATCAACTCTGATGCTGGCCGCTTGGTCGTTGCTTAAAAGAAAAAAAAACATTTAACGAACAAAAAATGCTCCCAAGGTTTTTCTAAATTAACTTTATGAAGAAAAAAAAAACGAAACATCGTCTAATCACTTTTCCATTACATACAAAACTGAACTATTTTAGCTATAAGCTGTTTTGGGAGAAGGGAAAGACTCATATCGCTGAAAAAAAAAAAAAGTACATCCATGATATTTCCATGTTCCGCTTTTAAGCCACAACCTACAAATTCTTCAACACTTAATAACTTTGATAACTTTAATTCTTACAACTGTTAAATTAATGGGCAAATGGTAAATATGTCGAAGATCACATAGAAATAGATAGCAAAATAGCCAATGTAAACTAAATGTTATAAACATCGGAGCAACCATATACATTTTTTAATTAATCTTTATTATAACAAATTTAGCCTATATATTTTTTTTATTCACAACAGTTTACAGTTGCCCACAGAAAAAAACAGGGGGTGCTGCAGCACCCTCAGCACCCCCTGTTCCCGCGCCCCTGTGTGTGTGTGTGTGTGTTTGCGCGTGTGTGTGTGTGTGTGTGCGTGTGTGTGTGTTTGCGCGTGTGTGTGCGTGTGTGTGCGTGCGGCGCTCAAGGCGCGTCAAGCGATCAAATACACACACAATAAATGGTATATTTGTCAGTTTGTTTAACTTTGTTTCTTTGTTCATGTTCTTACTCTATCTTATCTTATGTATATTAAACACAAAAAAATGCCTGCACACTGCTGCATTTACAAATTGATGTTTTATATTTATTTAATGAAATATTTATTTAACATCTCAGAATATAAAGCCATGTTAATTAAGCTGCTAATCTATCATAGAAATATATATTTCATACATATATGTGTATGTATGTATGTATGTATGTATATATGTATGTATATATATATATATATATATAAATAACAAAAAGTACCGATAAGAATACCGTTAAAGCACCGGATCGATAAGCAGTATCGATAAGAGTAGTAGTACCGTTAAAACCTTAACGATACCCATCCCTAACTAGCAGCTTATAAATATATCGACATCGCCCTTCGCAAGCATGTGGAGATAAGGTAAATACTTGCATCGTTGCATTGGTGGTAAAAATGAAGCTTTTGACGGTTTAGCAAAAGGTTTTCACAAATGAGCCAAAAGACAGTGGTGTAGGTCGTCACAAATATAGTAATGTTGTCTGCGAAAATATAGTAATTGTTGTTTTAACGATGTGCGATTTAACCAAACAAATCACTCTAAACAGTGTGCCGTGAAATCTAGTAACGTTAGATTAGACTAATCCGTGTGAGGCGCCGCCTAGATTTAAATCAAATTCGCTTATCAACACAAAAACACGTGCATATACACCTATAAACACTCGCTCATACATTAATAATGTGCGAGTGTTTATAGGTGTATATCATGTAAGTTTATATGTATGTGCGAGTGTTTATAGGTGTATATGCACGTGTTTTTGTGTGTTGATAAGCGGTTTGATTAAAAAAATTATTCTAATCCGCGTGCATATGGAGTGCTTTCTTTCACTGCGTGATTCAGTCTGTTAAAATGCGTTTAGAATGATCACAAAATTGAAGATATAGAAGCAGAAAATTTATTTATTTATATCATTTAATATAGTAAGTCAACGTCACACGAAGAATGCCGTTTTTCTCAAAAAATCACCATGATTACATAGGCCTGTAGTTTTGCTTTTTACACAGTTCAAAAAACAATAAGTTAATTAAGAGACTTACGTTTTAGACACCATATTGCCTGTTTTTGCTATATTTCGACAACAAAAATAATTCCAAACACAGTTTTGCGTCTCTGACTCTGAGCAATGACGTGTTTCATTCCTTGAATTAACCGTTTAAATGATTCTGTTCAATCACAATGACTCTCTTATGAGTGACTTGCTGACACCTACTGGTGGTTCTAATTTAACATTTAAAGTATCTTTTTATTTATTTATTTTTTAATTTCAAATGACTATTTAACATTTGTGACCCTGGCCTGGAGCACAAAACCAGTCTTAATTCGCTGGAGTATATTTGTAGCAATAGCCAACAATACATTGTATGGGTTAAAATTATACATTTTTCTTTTATGCCAAAAATCATTAGCATATTAAGTAAAGATCATGTTCCATTAATATATTTTGTACATTTCCTACTGTAAATATATCAAAACTAAGAGCTTAATTTGAACAACTTTAAAGGAGATTTTCTCAATATTTGGATTGTTTGCTCCCTCAGATTCCAGATTTTAAAATATTGTCCGATCATAACAAACCATACATCAATGGAAATATGATTTATTCAGCTTTCAGATGATGTATAAATCACAATTTAGGAAAATGGACCCTTATGGTTTTGTGGTTCAGGGTCACATTTTATGTCTTATTTATCAAAACATTATTTCTGCATTTGCAACTGCAGGCTAAATGCATTCATGTCAGTGTAAATACATCTATGCCACTTCAGATGAAGCTTCTGTGTTTCCTCTGCATTGCAAAGATTAATTTTCAAATAAGCCTAAATGATTAGTTTAGCTGTATCAGATGTGTTTAATTAGGGTAATATCTATACTGTGAATGGCTGTGGCCCTCAGGTACTGAGTTTGACATCTTTGGTCCCATTTTTCCCTCCACTGTTAAAATGTAACTAACTACTTTTTACTCTGAGTAAATTTTAAATGAGCTACTTTTACTTTTACTTGAGTATATTTTTAGACTGGTACTTTTACTTGTACTTAAGTAAAATTTCAGTAATGTAATGGTACTTTTACTTGAGTAGAATATTTTTGTACTCTTTCCACCTCTGCCCAGATCAAACCCTACACCTGGATATATAGATCCAACCGTCATAACGAATAGCCGGAAGATCTTGCTCAGGGGTGGAACAGATAATGAAGGACATAATCGAGTGATCTGTCTGCTTCTGGTACCGGAAAAAAATATTTTGGCTGACATTTGAGTTCTATCTAACCTCTTGTCCTACTACAGGGCTAGTTCTCAATCATATGTGCTTGTACAGAGGGAATCGTGTGTTTGTTCTGCTGATGTTGAGAGGTCAATGAGTTGTATAGAATATCCTCGAGCCATTCCTATCTCTCTCCCTCACAGACACTCTCTCTCTTATTTCCACTCTCACTTTCTGCCCTCTACCCTTCTCTATCTCTCTGTGTCTCTCTAGAGAACTGCCTCAATATCTCTCCTCTAGTCACTGCATCTCCTTCACTGCTGCTATTTTCTCTCTCCAAAGACGTTATTGAGGGTAGAAAGCATATTTAATCTGATGCATGAAAAGGTGGATGTTTGTAATGAGTGAAACAGTTCCAATACATTTTGTAAAAGTGTTTGTTTTGTTTATGTATTACTGCTGGAAAGATATATTTACAATGCAACTTATTTTCAGCTTTTGTTTTCAAATTAATTTATTCATTTGAAAATCACCTTATCACTTTACCACAAATGAATTAACTGTCTCTACTCTTTCTTACTGGAGCAGTTCAAAATTGTAATTAGATTTAATTATTTTAGATTTTTTTTTAAAGAAAGTTCTAATGGTAAATAAATGTTTTATTTATTTCATGAAAAAATACTTTCTTTTTTTGATGAAAAATACAACTGTAGTATTGTGAAATATTACAGTTTAAATTATTTTAAATATATTTACAATTTATTTTAAAGCTGAAATTTCAGCAGCCATTACTCCATTACTCACATGATCCTTCAGAAATCATTTTAGAAATTTACTTACAATAATAAAATATGAAAAATAATACAAAAATGTATTTTCTTTGTCAAAGCTGTTAGAAATAAACATAATTGTATGTGTAAGAAAATAAAAGATTATTATGGCCATTCTTTGTTGCTGTATTTCATCAAACTATGCAACAAGTGTGAGAAAATTATTTGTCTATTTAAGATACAAATGAGTCTTTTCCTAAACTTTTCTAAAATATTTTTTGGTAAACCAAATACATAAACTAGTGAAGGTGTGTTTTAAGGGAGTTTTATTTCTACTCAACGTGACCAAATATAAACACATTTTCATTTGTTTAAAATTTAAATGTAAAACATTGAATAATGTCAATTTGTTTAGTTTTTCTTCCTCCTGCTTTCTCATGTCTTCCCGATCTCCTTTCTGTCCTTTTCCTCATAGATCCCCCTCTTTCTCTGTTCTCCTCAAATTGCTCTCTCCTCTCTGGTTGTCCTACATTAATACTGCTCTCCTTTCGCCTCATCTCTTATTTCTCAAATCGCCCTCGTCCTCTCCCTTTTCTCATCTGCTCATCTCATTTCCTCCTCTCCCCTATTCATAATGCAACTTTCATTTTTCTTATTTTTTCCTCTTTTCATTTTCCGTTTATTTTTAGTGTGCCTCTATCCATCCTTCTGGCCCTCACGGCATTTCTTTGTTTTCATTCCTCATGGCCCCTCATTGTATATTCCATCCTTCCACCTTTCCTACCTACTTTTAGTTCTCATTCTCTGCTCTTGTCTCAGGGTGGCATTCTTTCCTCTAATCACTTTCACACTCTCTCTCTCTCTCTCTCTCTCTCTCGCTCTCTCGCTCTCTCGCTCTCTCGCTCTCTCGCTCTCTCGCTCTCTCGCTCTCTCGCTCGCGCTCTCGCTCTCTGTTGAAGTCGATCTGACCCTCATGTGTCAGTGTGACCGTACAGGGTTGAACTCACCCGAAGATGAGTAAACCCTCCCCTTTCTCCATGATAACCTTTTGAAAATAAATTAATGTTGAGTTTTTTGTTGTGTTCGGTGCCAGAACCCTGTGGCACGGAGTCTCACTGCATTAACATATCGGTCATTTCATTAGATGCTTTGGAATTTGAGTAGCACTTTAGTTGAACCTGGTTTATATAATTTTAATTTAAACTCTTATTTGATGAGCCGTCTTGTTAGTCTAACGAATGTATCAACAGTTGTTCATTCTAATTATTACTTATTAATTGAAATGTTATTGCACTTTGGTCAAATTAATTTGAGACTGTGCGCAGTGACTGTGATTGAATAATTTTTAGAGGTTTTGCTGTGAACTTTGCTAGAAAATGTAAGTATGGGAATTAATTTAAATATATTTGAAAAATATATAAAATGTAAATAAATTAATACTTTTGTTTAGCAATATATTTTTAGTTGATCAGTGAAAACATTTATAATCTTACAAAAAAAATGTAAATATATTTTAAATAAATGCTGTTCTTATGAACTCTCTATTCATAAAATAATCCTGAAAAAAATGCATAATACTATCCCCAAAAATAAGCGGTACAAATGTTTTCCACATGATAATAATAGTAAATGTTTTTTTTAGCACCAAATAAACATATGATGTCTGAAGGATCATGTGACACTTAAGACTGGAGTAATGATGCAGAAAATTCAGCTTTGCATCAAAGAAATAGCTTACATTTTAAAATATATTACATTTAAAATATAAAATAGTTGTTTTGTTATTTTTATTTTATTTTATTAAGTAAATATAGTCATGGAGAGGCTTCTTTCTAGATAGATAGATAGATAAACACATACATACCAACGTCAAACAATGTAATATAGCCTAATATAAAAAAATATTCACACATACATATTAAAACAACACGTGACGACCATGTTTTAGGCATCATACTTTGTTTATACTAAGAATACATTATGTGCTTGAAGTGCCTTAAAAATCTGTGGATTTTATATACTGTAAAGCACTTCTAGTAAAGTGTTGCTGAGAGTTGCTTTTATGGATTTAGGTTTTGCTGAGATTTATGACTCCAAATATTTTTAGATCCAGCCTTGTTATTTTCTAACTATCAAAAGTTTATTTTACGCTGCCACTGAACAAACACCCTCTCCAACTTTAAATGAGAAGTGGATGATTTTAGATGAGGGTGATGCAGTGCGCTCCCGACTTTATGAATGCATTTGCATCTCAATCAACCATGATGCGAGGACATTTCTGTCTGGATTGTGTCCCTGTCCATCAATATACCGCTACTCAGCCGGAGAAAAAAAAAAAAAAACTCTGCATCTGCTTTGAGGGAGAGCTAGATAGTGAGAGAAAAAGCGAGCAGAAGAATGGTGAGCAGAGACAACAAGAGATTTAATTAGATAATGACATGTTGCTGCGGTATCTCTGCTGTCAAAAAGCCTGTCTTTTGTTGGATGTGGGCAAATAGCAGCTGTGGATGTGGAGCTCCTCTGTGTTTTACATGCCGTCCTGGAGCTCTGCCAGAGACCATTAGATTTCCCCTCTGTGTGCTCAGCATTAAGCAGAGTCCAGACCCAGGATGAGGAGAAGCTTTCTGAAGAGGAAGGTCACAATCGTCAGTCAGCCGCTGCCTGATTAATAATCACAGGGCACATTCTCTGCACTTCCCTCGATACTACAGTCTCTCTCTCTCTCTCCCTCCCCTCTGTCTCTGCCCTCCCCTCTGTCTCTGCCTCCCCTCTCTCTCTCTCTCCCTCTCTCTCCTCCCTCTGTCTCTGCCCTCCCCCCCTCTCTCTCTGCCCTCCCCCCTCTCTCTCTCTCTCTCTGCCCCCCCTCTCTCTCTGCCCCCCCCTCTCTCTCTGCCCCCCTCTCTCTCTCTCTCTGTGTGTGTGCCACAGATGCTCTAATTGTCCAGTCTGTTCAATCAGAGCTTGATTCTTTGGCTGGATCAACCTCATCCCACCAGTTCGCCTTCAAAGGACACACACAGGTGGCTGGAATTATGAAGGCATTATGTAAGTAATTTGAGGATAATATAAAGACCTTCCGAACTTTATATGTGTAATATGCCGATGGAAAAGAAAAGCTGCCGCCGTCTGTCTGTCCCCTGATGTATGCTTTCATAAAGTCAACAGGTTAAAATGAACTTTTTAGCCCCTTTTTTCTTTTCTGTTATTTCTGTTATTTCTTTCTTTTTTCATTTCTTGTTTTTATTTTATGTACAATACATACTTTATATTAGGCAGAATTTATTTGATCAAAAATGCAGTGAAACTAACATTGTGATATTATTACAATATAAAAGAGCTATTTTCTATTTTAATATATTTTTGATTCCTATGATGCAAAGCTGAAATTTCAGCCTCATAACTCCAGTCTTCAAGTGTCACATCACGATCCTTCAGAAATCATTCTGATATGCTGATTTGCTGCTTAATAAGCATTTCTTCTTATTATTAACGTTGATAGTAATTAACAATTAGTTGTGCTGCTTAATATTTTTGGGGAAACTGTTTTCCCCAGGATTATTTATATTGAATAGAAAGTTCAAAAGAACAGCATTTATTTGAAGTACAAATCTTTTGTAACATTATTAATACTCTCACTTTTGATCAGTTCGAGGCACTCTTGCTAAATAAAAGTATTCATTTATTAATTGCATGAAGATTATGCAACTGAATGCATGTAAAAATGACAGCCGTTATAATGTTTTGAGTAACTTTTGAGTTTTCACTTAAAGCTTCTGTGTTAGACTTTCCCACTTCTTTTTGAGAGTACCAGAAATAAAAAAAGAGAATACCACAAGAAAATGAATGAGAGCATAACGCACACATGTAAAGGCTGAATATACACATGAAGAGAAATGTCTTGCATAAGCAGCTTTGTTTATATCTCAGGCTGAGCTGAATGATGATGACAATACAGATGGCAATTAAGCTGTATTGTCATTGCATTGCATTAGCTTTGTTTGGTAACACATACCAGACAAAAATATCTCAAATTGATAAAATATCAGAAGATTTAAATGGTGCTTTTGCATTCTTGATGCATGTTTAAGTGCACATTTGTGCATACTTCATGGTTCAGTCGGAGAGGTCATATGCAAAATTAACACACAAAATTTGGTCCTTAAGATCATGCACAAGTTGACTTGGTATTAAGATGGAAAATACTTGACTGTGCTTACTGTTTATTCCTTCTGGTGGACTGTGTATTTTTCTTGAGAAATTGTAAATATTAGATCAATGCCTTTGCTTAGTGTGATATATGGGAATACACAGCAGACAAACTTATGTAATTCACAGAGCAACATAGCGGTAGTACATGGATAAACAACAGTGCATTGTCCAGTGAATCTGACTGACAGGTGAAAGTTATTATTCCAGCACTGATCCTGTTTAAACCACACATGCATTCAAAGAGAGCAATGAGATTAAGAGAAATGCATATTTATTTGCATTCATTTTAATAGACATGCTGTTTGATCTGTGGTTTCTATTTGGAAATGTGTGAAAGTGTTTGCGGTATGGAGATTTTGCATGTGCACCGCAAACATGTGTCTGCCAAGGGAGCTGATTTTTTGTTTTGTTGCTGTGTTATGGAAGGTAATATATCAAAGTGTCCTGTATCCTATGTGCCAGACAGGTGCTGATTGTACTTGAAACACAAGTCCCTGCAAGGCATTAAAAACAGCATGAAAATTCCTTCTGCATTATTCATGCAAGTATTTTAATGTTCTCGTCTGTTTTTCTCGTTTTCTTTCTCCCGACCTCGTTTTTTTCAGTTCCTCTTTTTAGTCTCACTAAAAAGAGGAACTGAAAAAAGCTCTTACTCCAAGAGTCTTTCCCCCCCATAATCAATAAATGAATGAATGAATGATGCATTTATACAGTGCTTTATTGTGTATTGTTGTACACACAAAGTGCTTTACAATCATGTTACAATCATGTTACATTACAATCTCTCCTCAACCACCACCAGTGTGCAGCATCTAATTAGATGATGCGACGGCAGCCACAGGACAACGGCACCTGTGCCCTCACCACACACACCAGTCAACCTATCCTCTTCAGTCACAGTTATTGTAGGCCTAAGCATGGTTTTATAGAAATAAACATTATCAGAGCTGAAAAAAGATTGTTTTATGCTGCAACACATTTGAAATTACCCTGCGTCTACCCTTAGTAGACGCTTTTATCCAAAGCGACTTACTCAGGCTATAATTTTTTATCAGTATGTGTTCCCTGGGAATTGAACCCACAACCTTTTGCACTGTTAACACAATGCTCTACCACTGAGCCACAGGAACATGATATTGATTTAAACATATACAAATATTATTATGTATATATTATACATTTATGTATACATTCATGGCTTTATCATTTCCATTCATTATTGCAAATTATAAATATAATATTTGTTGTTGTTGTTGTAATTATTATTATGTTGTCGTTGTTTTATACACACGCACACACACACACACACATACATAATACAAATATGTGTAAACATTATGTGGGTATGATAAAAAATATGATTTAAATAATATTATTTTACAATGTATAAAATAATATATTTTATTTATTATGTATTTATTTATATATTATACATTTATGTATACATTTATAATTTCTATTCATAATGACAAAATAAAATATAAATATAACGTCTCGGTTACGTATGTAACCCTCGTTCCCTGAAGGAGGAGCGGAGGCGTCACGTCGGAGGACCGACGAATTGGGATATCGCTTAGAGACCAATCCACTTGATGTAAACTAAGCGAGCCAATGCACATTGGCATGCGATTATTGCATCCAGCTGCCGCTGATCACAGCGTGAGCATAAATAGGCAGCAGGTGCAGCGCATATTCAGGTTTTCGCTGAGGAGCCGAGCCGGGGACCGGCCGCTCAGCGGTGGTACAGGAGCCGTGGCGACGGGACGTGACGTCTCCGTTCCCTCCTTCAGGGAACGAGGGTTACATACGTAACCGAGACGTTCCCTATCAGTCGGTCACTCTCGACGTCACGTCGGAGGACCGACGAATTGGGATCCCTACCAAAGGCCACGGATACTGCCCCTTCCAGTGTCCCGTGGAGGCCTCCTGTGCCATTACTTTTTGGCGCAGGTTAGGGCCCCCATAGGAAGATCCATTACTGTTGCTATGGCACTACCCACTCAGTAGGACTGGATAACACTGGGAAACGTACCCGTTCAGCTCAGAACAGGAACGCTGCGGAAGCCCTTACCTTCCCGAGGGAGGTTCAGAGGCAGTTACACATATGGACAATAGTCAGATGCATATGGAAGATTGGAGGTGATTGTAACCTCTTGGAGTAGCAGGAAGTCTGCCGGGAAACACGGGCTCTAAGGCTAACCGTGGAAATACACATATGGGATCCGAACGGTCTCTACATATGGAACCCAGCCCTCTACCGGTTCTCAAGGATTCATCGAGTGAGGGCCTGG
Organism: Gymnocypris eckloni scoliostomus; assembly: GCA_027564155.1. NCBI lineage: Eukaryota > Metazoa > Chordata > Actinopteri > Cypriniformes > Cyprinidae > Gymnocypris > Gymnocypris eckloni. Next base: position 21,354,323 of record CM050428.1, read on the forward strand.
CGCCGGACGCTCCGCCACGTCCAGCTGCCGAGGGGATGGAGGAGCTCGACAGGGTCTACAGTGGACTCTCTGGAGCAGTTTTTAGCAAGCCGACCCGAAACCGGGGCCCCTCAGTGCTTCTACCCGTTTGAGGTGAGAACACAGGAGGAAACCGGTTCCACACGAAGGCTATAGAATCTAGCGAATGTGTTAGGGGTCGCCCAGCCCGCAGCTCTACAATATCTGTCAGTGAGGCGCCACGAGCCAGCGCCCAGGAGGACGCTACACTTCTCGTAGAGTGAGCTCTCAACCTGAACGGGCAAGGCACACCCTGTGCCTGATAAGCCAGGGTGATGGCATCCACTATCCAGTGGGCCATCCTCTGCTTGAGACGGCATTCCCTTTCTGCCGGCCTCCGTGACAGACAAGAGCTGGTCTGAGGTCCTGAAGCTTTGCGTCCTGTCAACGTAATGTCTTCAATGCTCGGACGGGACAAAGGCAAAGCCAGGGCTGGGTCTGCCTCCTCCGGGGCAGCGCTTGCAGGCTCACCACTTGGTCTCTAAATGGAGTAGTGGGAACCTTGGGCACATAGCCGGGCCGGGGCCTCAGGATTATCTGGGAATCCGCCCGGTCCAAACTGTAGGCACGAATCGTCGACCGAAAATGCGTGCAGGTCCCCAACCCTCTTGATGGAGGCCAGTGCAAGCAGGAGCAGAGTTTTCATTGAAAGAAACTTGGGCTCGACTGTCTGCAAGGGCTCAAACGGGCCCTGTTGTAGTGCTCTAAGCACTAAGGACAGGTCCCAAGAGGGTATAGAGGCGTGGAGGATTCAGCCTTCTAGCCCCTAAGGAACCTGACGACCCAGTCATGCTTCCCCACCGACTTCCCTTCCACAGGGTCGTGGTTGGCAGCAATCGCGGCCACGTAGACCTTGAGGGTGGAGGAGACAGCCTTCGCTCAACCCTTGCTGCAAGAAGGATAGCACGACTCTGATCGGGCATCTCCGGGGTCTTCTCTGTGAGAAGAGCACCATTCGACGAACAGGTTCCACTTCAAGGCGTGGCGTGTCTCATAGGCGGTGCTCTCGCCCGAGTGATGGTGTCAACTACCTCTTGGGGTAGGTCACCTAGAACCTCCGCGTCCGTCTAGGGACCAGACATGAAGTTTCCAGAGGTCTGGACGGGTGCCATAAGGTGCCCGTCTCTGAGTCAGTAGATCCTTCCTCAGAGGAATCTGCCAGGGAGGGGCTGTCACGAGGAGCATCAGCTCTGGGAACCAAGTCCTGGTAGGCCAGTATGGTGCCACGAGCAGGATCTGCTCCTCTTCCTCTCTGACCTTTGCACAGAGTCTGTGCGAGAAGGCTCACTGGGGGAAATGCATATTTGCGAAGGCCCCGCGGCCAGCTGTGTGCCAGTGCGTCCGTGCCGAGTGTTCCATCGGTCAGGGAGTAGAACAACTGGCAATGCGACTTCTCTAGGGACGCGAACAGGTCTACCTGTGCGAGTCCAAAACGTCGCCAAATCAGCTGGACCGTTTGGGGATGGAGTCTCCATTCTCCGGGGCGCAGCTCGTGACAGCTCGGCTGTCCGGTTGAGCAAGCCCGGGATATGAATGGCGAGCGACCTCAGATGCTTCCGACTCCAGAGGAGGAGGTGGCGGGCGAAGTTGTGACATGCGACGGAGCGTAGACCACCTTGTCGGTTGATATACGCAACGGTCGCCGTGTTGTCCGTGACGGACTAGTACATGCTCGCCTCGTAAGCGTCTCTTGAGACGGTTCAAGGCCAGGTGTACTGCCAGCAACTCTAGGCAGTTGATGTGCCAGTGCAGTTGGGGACCCGTCCAAACCCCTGACACTGCATGCCCGTTGAGCGTGGCCCCCAGCCCTTGGCGGGCGTCTGTGTAAACCACAGCGTGCCTGGAGACCTGTTCCAGGGGCACTCCTGCCCGAAGGAATGAAAGGTCTGACCACGGGGTGAAGGTTTGGCGGCAGGCTGGAGTGACTTGGACCCTCAGCGTGCCGCTCTGCCACGCCCACCTCGGGACTCGGCCATGGAGCCAGTGTTGAAGCGGTCTCATATGGAGCAGCCCCAGCGGGCGTGACCGCCGCCGCAGCCGCCATATGCCCCAGGAGCCTCTGAAACTGTTTCAGTGGTGCCGTCCTGTTCTTGAATGTATTCAAGCAGTTCAACACCGACTGGCGCGTTCCTGCGTGGTAGCGCTGTCTGATTGACGAATCAAACTCCATACCGAGAAAAGAGATCCTCTGCATCGGCAAGAGTTTGCTCTTTTCCCAGTTGACCGAAGGCCCAACTGGCTGAGGTGCGAGCACCAATCCCTGTGTTCGCATAACTGATCCTGAGACTGAGCCAGTATGAGCCAGTCGTCGAGGTAGTTGAGAATGCGCCGCCCTGATCTCTCAAGGGAACAAGGGCTGCCTCCGCTACTTCGTGAAGACATGGGGCGATAGGGACAGCCCGAAGGGCAGGACCTGTACTGATATGCTCGTCCTTGACGCAAACCGCAGGAATGGCCTGTGGCACGGAAGGCGACACATGGAATGCGGGTCTTCAGGTCAATGCTGCAGACCGAACTTGGGGACGGATGCATCCAAGACGCGGTTCTGCATGAGCATCTTGAGCATCAAGATGCGCAGACCCAAGATTGGTCGTAACCCACCGCTTTTCTTGGGCACAATGAAGTAAGGGCTGAAAACCCTGCCTTCATATCGGCTGGAGGGACCGGTACCATCACGTCCTTCGCCAGTAGGACAGAGATTCTCACAAGTCATGGGCATCGGCTGCCTTCACTGCTGTGAGGTGGATGCCCTGAACTTGGGAGGACACCGGGCAAACTGAATCGCATAGCCGAGTCAGATGGTCCTCAGGAGCCAGCGAGACGGCTGGGCAGCTCCCGGCACCCAGACACCGTACATGCGGGACCATCGGGACCACCGACGTACCCGCAGTAGTAGGGCAGCGAGGTGGAATGCAGGGACCTGGCCCGTGGCGGACCGTGGAGGGGTCTGAGTGTGCGGTGCACGTTTACCTGCTTCCATAATTTGGCAGAGGGTGCGTGAGTAGCCTTTGATGGCTCTCGAACCGCCCACTGCTGCCTGCTGGCGAGAGGGAGGATGAGTGTGGTTCGAAGTTGATTCGTCCATGACTCTCCAAGCCCTCTTGGGACCCAGAGACAGAAACAACCGCTTCCTGTCGAGATTTTTGAAAAAACTGATTATCCACCCGGCCCTCCTCCGGGAGGAGAGATGCACTTACCCTCTCCCGAAGCAGTTCCTCTCTCTGGGTCGCCCGTCCGAGGCCTCTTGCTCCTCTGCTTACCGCCAGTAGACGGGGCCAGGACGGGCGGGCGGCCTGCCTACACCTAGCTCTACGGCACCGCTTTTGAGGCTGCTGCGGATGCGGTGCGGGAGCAGGGGTGGATGCAGGGGCCGCCTCGGCCGAGCAGGCTGGGCGCTGCAACCGGCGGACGGGTGGAGGCAGCAGCTGCCCGCCGAGGCAGGAAGTGTTAGATCGCCTCAGTCTGCTCCCGTGCAGCCGGGAACTGCTGGGCCAGGTTACGGCTGCGTCGCCGAAGAGGCCAGTCTGGGATACAGGAACCTTGAGGAACCGACTTTGTCGGCGTCCCTATGTCAACCAGACACAGCCAGAGGTGGCGCCTGGACCACAAGTGTGGACATCGCACGACCCAGAGACCGTGCCATAACCTTCGCCGCTCGTGGCGCGAGGTCAGGTGCGGTCACGGAGCTCTTCTCAGAACTTCCGGATCGTAACCACCCCGTGCATGTCCCTCAGTGCTTTTAGCCTGAAAAGAACCTGCAGTAACGCCCGTAGCATTAGGTGGAGGCAGCCTCTCCACAGGCCACATAAGCCTCGCCGGATGAGACCAGGAGTACCTACAGGCCCGGAAGAGGAGGCACGGTTTGCCCTGCGGGTGGAGACAGTATAGGGACACACTTGCATCGCAACTGACCGCTCCACCGGGGGGACCCCCGTAACCCCTAGCTGCACCACCGAGGGTGGTGAGGAGGAGGAGTTAGCAGGTCGGTTTCTGGCAGTAAAAGGTGCCGTCCACGACCTGTAAGCCCCTCATGCACGTCCGGGAGAGGCACCCGGGGCAGGGCGCTGAGAACCAGCACACGCTACCCAGAAACCAGTCGTCCAACCTCGAGGGTTCGGGACACGGTGGCTTTCTCCACTCGAGCCCTACCCTTCCGGTGGCCCGGGAAAGCATAGCCGTCACTTCCAGATCCGACTCAGGCATTGCTACCGCCGGAGCGGCAACGCAGCCGAATCTTCCTCTCCAGAAGCTCCGGCTCACCCTCCGATGCAGCGATCGACATCTGGTCGCCGGGAGGAGCACCAAGGATACTGCTGGTACGCTCCTTTAGAGGGCCCAGCACGCCCATTGGCAGCTCAACTGGTTGCGGGCGCAGCGATGGTCCCCTGAGGGTTTGCCACCACTGTAGTCCTCAGACCTGCCGTGCTACCGCCTGAAGTAGACCTCGCCTGTCTGCAGCCAGGGCGAGAACTAGATCGAGGCGGAGGCAACAGCTCCGCCCCTTTGAGGTAACGGAGCCTGGCGCAACTCCGAGATGAGCATCCACAGTGAGAAGATGACTCATCCACGAACGCCACCTCAGCGTGCTGCCCCAGGCACGTGAGGCAGCGAACGTGACCATTCACCCAGCGCCAGGCAACGACCGCATCCAGAAACGCACGGGTGACACGTTGTCTGAAGCAAAACCCAACTCGTCTTTATAAAGACGCAACGTCAAGTTTGCCAGATGCAACATCGTCTTTAAAAAACGCACCCGTGAATGCTCTTTTAGGGAAAAACTCTTTTAGCATGCTGAAGCAAACAGGGGAGATGGTCATTTGCAACACAAACAGGGGGTAGTGCAGCCTGATGTGTGCAGTCCACTCGACATGGGAAGAACCACCACCGCTGTAGGGCCGTACCACCAGCACGAGAGTCTTCCGAAGGCGTGCTCAACTCGTTGAATTCACTCGTTCAGCAGAAGTCAGGAGCAGAACGATGTAACCGCTCGGCTCCGGCGAAAAGCTGAATATCGTTGCACCTGCTGCCTATTTATGCTCACGCTGTGATCAGCGGCAGCTGGATGCATGCCAATGTGCATTGGCTCGTTTAGTTTACACTCGAAGTGGATTGGTCTCTCTAAGCGATATCCCAATTCGTCGGTCCTCCGGCGTGGCGTCGAGTGACCGACTGATAGGGAACCAATGTTGTTGTTATTAATATTATTATTATTGTTCTGTGTAATTTCAAACTATATGCGGGTGTGTATATATTGCACAGCAAGATAGATAGATAGATAGATTTAATACTTGCAGTAATGAATGGAAATGTATATGTGTAAATGTTAAATATATATTTAAGTACACTGATAAAAATGATTTTGTGGTGCAGTTAATACTACAGAAAAACAAATGTAATTTCTACATTAAATAATTTAGTTCAGGCAAGAATAAAAAAGAGTAAATTCCATATTACTCAATTTAAGCTTGTAGAATTTAAAGTTTGAACGTATAAACGTGGAATTGTTTGTTATTTTTACAAGGATTGTTTACGTAAATATCAACGTCATGATCCCATTGTTCCCATCATTCACTTGGGCATGAATAATGAATAAGGTAATTTTTTTGCTGTTCTCAAGATGTATTTACACTGTTTTATGGTTGCTTTTGTTGTTAGGTTAAGTCATTTGCTGTTTTGTGACATCTGGAGTTCATTTTTTACTCAAAATGACCCATTCATTCTCACACTATCCACTGATTGTCACGGTCATTGTGTATCAAGTTCTCGGGTCTCTGTGTTCATTCAGTTAATAATTCTATTGAGTCAACACATTACCTTTAAAGGAATACAGAATTGTCTACTTGCTTACATACATGTGTGGAACTTAACGACAGGCTTCATTGGCATTTTTTATCATTGCTATTTTTGAGTAAAGTGTAAAACTGTGACTTAGTGAAATATACTTAAGTATTGCAGGGTAACCTTATAATTAAATTACTCATCAAACTCTGCCCGGCCACGTTAAATTTACTTAATTAATTTTACATAACTTAATTACGTATTTAAATTTTACTTTAAAAATATGTGTGCAAAAACTTGCAAAATATTTTTTTAAGTAAATGTAACTTCTTATTTTGTTCAGTGTAGATGCATCTATACTCTGTCTATACATATGTCTCACATGGCCTTCATCACTGATCTGTGATTATCATGATATTGTGAGCAGATCATAACCAGCTCTCATTTCCATAATGATCAGTTATAACCTCTGACCTGATGAGTTTTTGTAACACAATGACGTGATGTTGAATTGAAACCTTTGATTGCTCATCCAGTGGTCTCCTCTGTGATGGATGATCCTCAAGCTCTCAGATACAGCTCACAGTGACTGACAGTCTCCTATATTCAATTATGTGCTCAGGTTTTCAATCCCTGCCATCTGTGACCCTTGTTAATCTTGTCCACAGAGACGAATCCCCCCCATGGGATTTCATTCAGTGCAAGTTTGATAACGCGTTCTGTCGCTGATTGGTTTCAGTTGTTCTGTTAACAGATGAGAGAGAGCATAAATTAAGCTAATTTATACAGTTCATTTAATGGAAACACGTCGGGCTTTCTTCTGACACCACAAGAAAAAGGCAAACAAGATGAAGTTGAAGCTGAAAGGGCTGTGATAATCTAATCAGAAGGCCTTTTGTGCTTTTGTAGCGTTATAGTCACCCTGCTGTGGCCTTCCTGCAGAGAAAAGCCTTTAAAAACAATCTCAAACAGAAAACCAAAACGAATTAAATATATATATATAAATAAACTTTCTGGTGGCAAGGACAGCCCTTTAGCACTTTCGCAAAAGGACCCTTTTGCATATATATCTGAAGATAAAGCTGTATAATTAGAAGCGACTACAAGCTGACTACATACTGTACTCTCAAAGGTGTCTGTGCTTAAGGTACAATTGAATGTAGCAGATTATTTTTACCTGCTCGGGAAAGAGCAGAACCGAAAGACCTCATTTAGCCTTACATAAGCTACCCGCGCTGAGCTGAAAGTACTGTGATTTCAATGAGAAGATGTGACAGGCCAGGTTCACACAGGGTGGATGGGAACCGCCGTGTGACACCTCATCCCCACAGTCTTAAACTACAGGCTCTTAAACTTTGCCCGAATGTCTGTCAGAGAACAGCCCTCGATATTCGTCCTCCGCAAGTCAATTTTACTCTCCCCGGCGTTCGTTTTTGTCAAAATTAATAGTGCTGCATTAAAAAGAGGATGGCTGTTGCTACAGGGCCTATTGTCTGGCTCATAATATGCAAGTTTATATTTAAATCTCATAAGTTTTGTGTCATTTCAGTGGTACTGGGTTACTAGAGAAGTATGATGCAGATAGCTCAACATGCATCGTCTGCATCGAAATGGTACTAATGTTCTTTTTCCATAATTTGATAAAATACTATTGCCATTATTACAAGAAAATATAATAATGGAAAAATAACTTTTGCGATCAAGGCCTTTTCTATAATAAACTAATTTGCATGAAATTTGTGTTTGTATTGAAAGGAGTTAATTAAACCTGCAATTTCTAGTAAAATGCCCATATTTTTCTAATGTTTGAGATCCTGTATGTGTAAAAATAATACTACTAATGTAAATATTTAAATGCACATATTTTCCTTTCATATTCTAACTGTACGTTTGTGTGACCTAATCAAAATTCAGCAGATTGATGTTGAGTCTTTAGCCACCTGTTGTACTGTAAAGAGAGGATTAACTCCTCAAAAATCAAGGATTATAATCAGGCAAATCAAGTAATTCAATGGTAGGATTGTGCTTGTACAGTGTATTATGCTACAATAAGATAAGTTTAGCATGAGTTTTCAGTGCATTTGATTTGTGTTATTTTTATTTTATACCTGAGGTCTGTAGGAACAAACATTTTCATGAAGAATTATTGATTTTTTTGTTTAAAAAGAGTAGGAAAAGTGAAGTATTCAATTAACTTCATCCTGATACTTCAATTTAGTTTCAAGTACTTGGTCCCACATAAACGGGACATCCTTGAGCTCAACTCTATTCCAGTATATTATTGTGGTTTCATTGATTTCTTATACTCTGCTCAGCATGATTGTCCTCTTAAGAAAAAAGGTCTGTCTCTTCCTGTCTAAGTTGGCAATAGTCATAGTATGCTAAGTTATTTGTAATATTATTTATTTATTAGTGCTGTCAAATTATTAATTGCGATGAATCCCATCCAAAATAAAAACATTTGTTTACATGATATATGTGTGTACTGTGTATATTTATTACGTATATATAATTAGACACACATGCATGTATATATTTAAGAAAAATATGTTATGTTTGTATATTAAATATATTTCAAATATTTTATAAATATGTATTTTATGTGTGTGTATGTGTATGTACATAATAAATATACACAGTACACACACACATATTATGTAAACCAAAACGTTTATTTTGGATTCAATTAATCGCGATTAATCGCTTGACAACACTTTTATTTATTTATTTTCATTGATTGATAACATTCAGACTAGAACAGAGTCACATTGAAGTCAGGTTGGGAATATTGTTCAGATTCATTCTCTTGGTTTGGCCTGCATATTAATGGAGCTCAGAATAAAATTTGGGGAAGGCTGAGCTTGAGTGACAGGTCATTTTACTGGAACTGAAAAGCTTTCATGTCTGACACACTTTGAAACAAAATTAAATGCTGAAATAAAGGTTAATGACCGTAGTCAACCTGTCCAAAAGCTTTGCTTGGCTAACGACCAACTCACACAAATCAGGTTTAATTCTTTACATTTTAGTTGTTGGCTGCAGTACCACCATTGGCTCTTTGCCATTTGTGTATCTATTCAATAACAAGAAAACGTGAATGAACATACATCATCTGTTATGGCCTGTTTAGTCAGTGTTGGTAAAATGGCACAGAGAAAGAGATTTCAAGATCTTTAATCTGCTGAAATTCACAGATAAGGCTTTTAAAACTCAGTTACTTGTTTATAATATAGTCAAATACTCATTCGTTGATTATTTCTATGATATACATTACCACTCAAACTACTCATTCTTTGATAGTGTCCACATCTTAATAAAAAGTCATCAACGTACTGAAATTGACAAATCAACAATGTTAAATCAAATCAAAATGTATATTTGTGCTTGTTAAAAATTCCCACTCATTAGCTGTAACTAAAAACAAACAAACCAACAAACCATTTTTTAAACCCATTAAAAACCTTAGTTATTTTTCTGTAAAAATAAAAAATATTGATTGATTGTTTTATAGCATAGGATTGATTTGATGGCAGCATTTATTTATTTTTGTATGTATATTTCTGTAGTTCAAACAGTAAGACATGGTGCTACTGACACAATATCATTCCCAGGAAAATGTAAACCTCAAATGTAACATGAGTCGGTGTAACTAATTTCAATCATTGAAGCCGAGTAACCTTTCTTTATATAGCGCTTCATACAATACAGATTGTCAAAGTAGCTTTAAAACAGGAAAATAGTGTGTCCATAATGCAGAAGGACAATAGTAAACAGTCAATGTTTCAGTTAAAGTCAGTTTTCATTTAAGGCCAAGCCTTTAGATCCAGTTGTTTTATTTTTCAAATGCAGTCAAGTGTACTTTTGACTGGTGGTGTGGAAGATATTATGTAATCAGTTCAAATTGCTGTTCATTAATTACAGAGGATGCTTCATTGGTCCAACCCAGGGTGCCTTGTTTTAGTGTAAGGAAATTTAGGAATTTAGAGGAAATTATACCAAGGAAAGTAGAGATTACTAAAGTCTACAAATTGGTAAGAGGGGATATTAATAATTCTTCGGTCCACGGGAAACATTTAAGTGGGACCTGGTTAACCTTATTTACAAGGTCACCATCTCACATAGCATGCCCACAGTAGGTTATTTATTTCGATAGGATCATATATAGAGATACACAGGACACAATGAAAAGCAGAAAGGGGAACAAAACCGGGGAAACCAGGACTTGAACTCCGGTCGCCGAGGTGCAAATGCGCCGTATCTCAGATCTTTGCCCACAAGGCTATGGCTCCGACACAGCAAAAACACTTTGATTGAATATTTGCCATGCTAAGCTTCGCCCTGGGCAGAATGTTACATATGTCAAACTAGTTCAGCACTAATTGTGTTTGTTCATATAAAAAAAATTATAATTAGAATCAAATTATTCAGCACTTTACAATACTGCTCAGCTGTCTTGTTTGGAGGTGAGACCACGTTTTAATGCAACCTCATATGACAGGTTTTACAATGATGTCTCACACCCCTGCTGTTAGAATAATCAACTATACCGATGCAGTGTTCATTTCACACCAACCTGATGGGAAATGCAGAATAAACACAGTAAATCAACACAATATTCTGCTTGCAAAACATGGGGAAGCTAGTAGCATTTTTATGATGCTACAGGGTGTTTCTGTTTTATGATGGAAAGGACATCATAACTTGAGAGCACGGCTTTATTCTGCCAGTTTATTGTGCAGCAGGACTGTCTGTTACTTTTTCCATCTGAGAGAGCGGCCTGCATTACTCATATTGTTCACACAGGCATGGTCAGAGAATTGATTTTTTCTTTTTTTATCTCTCACTGCACATCACTCAAACTGTTGTCTCCGCCTGGCAGGAAACACCTGTTCTCCAAAAGTTTCAGGCTAATAGCACAACAAACAAAGTTTTCACCGCCTACCCTTTTCTACAAAATAGGCAGGAGAGTAGGCTGAAGGTATTAACTGTCCGCTGCCTTTTTTGTTGCATCATGTGCCACACTCACACAGATGTTCCACAGCTAATGTTATGAAACCCCATTATACTGTTAAACACTGGCAGATTGTGTTTAGCAGTTCAGATCTGTCTATATACAATAAGCAACTTTTATTTGCTTATTTTGTTTTATTGCATATATATTTTAAATATAAATGTAAGCTTGATGCCATTACTTTTTTTGTCCTTTTTTGTATTTTCACATGTTCGCATGACATTAAAGTTTTTTTTATCTTATAGAATTTTTAGTCTTACAAAAAAAAATTCTTTAAAAATATCACCTTTTCAACTTGAGAAAGTCATCCATGTTCTTTTTAGAGGTTGTGAAATATATGCGGTAACCAGCTAAATCTCTTTAGGATTTTAGTTGCTACTTACATAAGTTAAGTTAGTATTTATTTGTGGTCGCGATATCAGGATTCATTTTACAATGCCTGCATTATCTATTACCTTAATCCATGTTATTTGAAATATTTAGTTAATTGAGTAATTCTAAATAAAGCAGTTCAGATTCGATTATCTCCCTCTCTTAACACGAAACATCACCTATGTGCTCTAATTAACCATGTGTAATTTCTCAAACTGTAATCGCTCCTCTGTGCTTTAAGCAATCCAATTAGTGTGAAAGAAAACACCGCTATTTATCCTTGCCTAAGAAGAACTGAATTATGCAACTCAAAAGGAATTACATGAACATCTCTCGGAATAAACATAGCAGGATAGCACAACAACTCCACAGCCTGGTTTCCATGGGAACGTTCCCATACAAAGCAGCTAGCGTTGTTCAGATGTTTTTCCCTGAACGCAATGTGAGCATATAAACAAACAAGCCAAAATAAGCAAAAGTTTCTGCCGCACTTAAAAGGTGTACTACATCACGCCTTACAAAAGTATTGCAATAGATGCTGCAGATGCTATATTAAACTACATTTAATATAATCTCAAAGAGGAAAGCAAAGATGTTAGATGTTTTCAACACATCTTCCCCGTTCTCGCAACTCTATTTCACGGTTGTTTTGGCTGCACGCTGTTTGAAAGGGTGTTTTGTCTGGCCTGATATTGGCAGGTAACATGGACTCTGACCAGTCAACTGAAGCGAACCGCTCAACCGCAAGTCTTTGCCTTCACAGCAGACAAACTACAAAACATTTCAAGGTTTTTTAATTAATATTGTTTTATTTCCTTAACAAAAAAAGTGCTAAATTTGAATTATTTCAAATATAGATTAGCAATAAAGGAATATTTCACTTGGAAATTTCAAAGGAAATGTGCCTCAGTGTATGGGAGATATAGATGAGTTTGTTTCTTCATCCGAACAGATTTGGAGACATTTACATTTAAATAGCATTACATCACTTGTTCACCAATGGATTTACCAATGGATGGTTTTTAATCACTTGTTTGAACTCTCATTCTGACGGCACCCATTCACTGCAGAGGATCCAATTGTGAGCAAGTAAATATTGTAGTTGTAATTCAACTTTTTTATAAGCATTTGCTGCTAAAATCCACTATTAAATGAGGGCAATATTTAAAAAACTAAAACAAACAAACGTACGACTGCAAGAAATGTAATCACCAGATGCACAGAAGCATTACATACTGTACAGTGCAAATAATCATTCATCAATAAAGGAAGTTGTCAAATGCTTGAAATAAAAAATTATATTTTTCATATATTTCTTATCAGGAAGAATTTAAATAAAAAAAAAAAAAAGAATTAAAATACAGACAGATCTGGCAAATGACATTTATTGAATAATATTCTCTCGCCGGGAAAGACACTGACGCTGTAAGAATGCAGATTTAGCTGTGACCTTGCTCCTTCAGTGTCTGTAGCTGTACAATACGCTTGAATTGGCAAGTTGTGTGGAAACTGCATTTTGAGAGTCTTACTAAGCAAAACAGGCCTTGTATAATGCACAGTATAATTTTGTGAACTTGTTTTTTGTGAAGTCATCAGTTAGCATGTTTATGCGGGCTGCTGTATCGAGGGACTAACAGTAGAAATGAATATTTCCTGCAATCATGTAATACAAGGCTCAGGCCACACGAATGCTGTTTTCACTGATGTGTAATTTTTAGAAACATTACTCTCATAAACGCTGCGGTTACAGTATCTGGCACCGTCCTGTCTGCCAAATAAACAGCATCCCACACAATCATAAACTCAATTGAAGGAAGTACATTTTCTCTCCTGTGAGAATCACACCTTTGCTGCTTCAGAAAAGGTATTGTGATATGCATTCGTGAGATTGGAGCAGTTCGGACATGGCCAGGCCTTACAGCATGACTCAACAGCATCTTGTGATATGAGAACAGTTTAAATCACAGGGTTGGTGGCCTCTCTCTCAGCGAGGCTCGCAGAAGTCAAGGCTAAGGTCAGTATTGGATTGTGTTATTGCATGCACTCTTGCTCATTGGACGAAAAGGCCATATTTACCAGCAGAGAGAGAGAGAGAGAGAGAGACTGGATACTCACATCTATGATCTTGCAACAAAGAGCCATAAGATTTTTTAAGGGATAGTTCGCACAAAAATGAAATGTCTGTCATCATTTCCTCATGCCAAACCGGATTGCTTTCTATATTGTTCTGTCATTCTGTCTGTCTGTCTGTCTGTCTGTCTGTCTGTCTGTCTGTCTGTCTGTGTGTGTTCTGTCTGTCTGTCTGTCTGTCTGTCTGTCTGTCTGTCTGTTCGTCTGTCTGTCTGTCTGTCTGTCTGTGTGTGTTCTGTCTGTCTGTCTGTCTGTTCTGTGTGTTCTGTCTGTCTGTCTCGTCTGTCTGTCTGTGTGTGTTCTGTCTGTCTGTCTGTCTGTCTGTCTGTCTGTCTGTCTGTCTGTCTGTGTGTTCTGTCTGTCTGTTCGTCTGTCTGTCTGTGTGTGTTCTGTCTGTCTGTCTGTCTGTCTGTCTGTCTGTCTGTCTGTCTGTCTGTCTGTGTGTGTTCTGTCTGTCTGTCTGTCTGTCTGTCTGTCTGTCTGTCTGTCTGTGTGTGTTCTGTCTGTCTGTCTGTCTGTCTGTGTGTGTTCTGTCTGTCTGTCTGTCTGTCTGTCTGTCTGTCTGTCTGTCTGTCTGTCTGTTCTGTCTGTCTGTCTGTCTGTCTGTCTGTCTGTCTGTCTGTCTGTCTGTCTGTCTGTCTGTCTGTCTGTCTGTCTGTCTGTCTGTCTGTCTGTCTGTCTGTCTGTCTGTCTGTCTGTCTGTCTGTCTGTCTGTCTGTCTATTATTTCTATCTGTCAATAAGTCTGTCCATATCATTCTATTGTCTCTGTCTTTCTATCGTTCAGCTTATCACTCTTTTCGTCTGTCTTTCAGTCTGTCTGTTGGTCTCTCTTTCTCTCATATCATTTAATTCCTAGTATTCATGTCTTTCTTTCAGTCTGTCTGGTCTCTCTTTCTCTCATATCATTTAATTCCTAGTATTCATGTCTTTCTTTCAGTCTGTCTGTTGGTCTCTCTTTCTCTCATATCATTTAATTCCTAGTATTCATGTCTTTCTTTCAGTCTGTCTGTTGGTCTCTCTTTCTCTCATATCATTTAATTCCTAGTATTCATGTCTTTCTTTAAGCTTAAGACTTTGTTTTCTCCTTATCGTAGTTCATAGCATTTGATTGCTATCTTCATCTTACAGTTGTATTAAAGCATATCTTCATTTTTTGCCTCTTTTCCCTCAAAGCTGCTATAATTTGTGATGATATATTCATACCTTTCAGAGGAAGACATTGAATGAATGCGTTTGGCTAAAGGTGACACATTCTGCATGAATAAATACACGTTTAAGTATGACATTTGCAGACTAGATTCATATACTTCCTGACATAAATAGCAGGGCCCTCTTGCTCTACTGCCACTCACAAAGTTTACTGTAGCAGAAGGTTATAGAACTCGCCTGTCAGTTTCACTCACAGACTTTTCCCCAACTGTGCACGCTGTGTCCGTTCCTCCTGGCAAAGCATCCATGGCACATTTTGGGCATTGTTTACTGAGCAATTAGACTGGTCTTGCTGCACTAACAGGTGTTGTGGCTTTCAGGGGAATCCATGAATGTTAACTTCTGCAGTGCTATTGCTGCTTACCTGGATCTTTCCAGAATTCAGTTTTCATTTTCATTTAGTAATTTTGTCACGTGCTTTTGTATTTTTTTATTAGTTTTGTTCATTTAGCTTTTATTTATTTTATTATTAGTATTAAAGTATCATACTAGTAATTTGAATATTTTAGCTTAATTTTATTTGTTAACATTTATAATTTTTATGTTTAATTGTTTCATCTAATATTTATATTTTGTTTTGTAAAATATAAATATAACACTTACACATTTTTCATGTTTTCATTTTTTTATTCTAGATTGTTGTATTAACATTATGTGCTTTTGTGATTTTATTAGTTTATTATATTTATTTGTAGCTTTATTTTATTTCAAATTTAGTTTTAGTACTTTTAGTACGTCAACATATAGATTTATTCAAATTATTTGCCAAGTGAACATTTCTACTTCTCTTTAAGCTTTTCATATACAATTTGTGTATTTGACAAAAAATAAATACTAAACTTTTATATTTTAAAATGTTCAGTTTTCAGTTTAATTTAAAATTTTAGTAATTTTTCAAAATGTTTTTCAGTTTCATATATAAATGATAAATATGTATATAATTTATAGCATTTTATATTATTATTATATATAAAATATTATATATAAATTTAATCATTACATATAAATTGTAATATACATTGTAGTTATACTAAACATAAAAATTAAACAAAATTACATGAAAGTAATGTAGGTGGAGGAGGTGTAGTATAGTGCTTTGCTAAAATCACTATCTACACGGCCTGTTATTTTGCGTCATGAGGTGTTGATGCGCTGGCCAGGCATTATATTTCCAACACTGACAATCACTTGCCAAGACCCACGCCGTTGGGCTGATTTACGATGGTGGAGAGGAAGTCCACAGCCGAAGAAAGCTAAGTAATTACCTCAACGCTGTGACTAATTAGCACGGCAGCAATCTCTCTCCTCGTACACCCGAGGAGGGCCCTAGTCACTCCATCATGTCATCTGATAATTGTGTGATCTGTATTCTACACGGTATTTCGTATATAAACCTGCACCTTTTTGGGGAAAGCAAAACAGAGTGGGTGTTTATCTGACCCTCGTGTTTGCTTCTGATTTAAGAGCTCACCCAAGGTCATAATGAATATGCAGTGGAAGAGTCTTTTGTCTGTGAGAGTGGAAGCCACTGTTAAATGCAGCCTGGAGAGCGTTCCATATTACCCACAATGCTTCTGGGGTGACAGCTTTATGCTATTATCAGGCCAGAAATGGACACACTTGAATGTTTATTGAAACTCGGGAAATGGCATTCAGTTAATTTCTCATTTGGGACTCTTAAATACTGATATGGGGTTGATTGTAATGGTCATGAACTGTGAAATTTATATTTCTGTTTTGGTGTTTGTTAAGAGGCATGTGAGTCCACTGTCATTTGAAATGGCCTTGCGGTTTCCACAAAGCTTAAGATCATCTTTTAGTGTATCTTGGATACAATTTTGCTAGGGGACCTGCTTTCCCAGTGAATTCTTATCCAAATGAAGCAAAAATCTTTGAAAGAAAGAAAGAATTGTGTGGAACTTTGAAGCTAGCCTTAAATTAAAGCTCTTCAAATAAGTGAACTTGGTAGATATAAGGGAAAATAAAATGTTTTATATGGGGTTGGAAAGAGTTTTTTTAATTTAAATTATTTAAATGAATACTTTTATTCAGCAAGGATGCATTAAATGGATCAAAAGGGACAAAAATGTCTAATTCAACTAAATTCTCGTTAAATTAAACTTTCTGTTCATCACATAATTCTATAAATAAACAAACAAGCAAAATAATTCTTGAGCACCAAATAAGCATAAGTTAATACTGAAAAAAATAGCATTTCCAGAAAAGGATTAAATAAAATGTTTAAATTAATACAAATGTATTAAAATTTAAATCTTTCTGACCCCAGACTTTTGAACAGTAATAAACATTATTCCATATATGCTGAAATAAAAATTCTAAAATAAATTAATATGTAATATGATTGCCAAAAATGAAATGATGCATGTATCACTCGTTTGATGTTTTATTTGTCACGTCACATGTTTTATTTGATATGTATTTGTATTTGTGCTGGTTCAGGTTCTGCAACTGACTTGAGGAAATAATAATGCTTAATAAATCAAACAAAAACTAGACTGTAGCATGCATGAATGAATTAGATGAATAAATTGTCAATATACTGTTTCTTTTTTGTTCTCTGTGTCTGCCTCCTACAGTACAGTCTCTGCATAGAGTATACTACTGGAACGTGGCACATTTAAATAGAAAGTTAAGGTGGTTAGCTGGGCTTCCATTGCCTACATTAGTCTGGTCTGTTTAGCTGGTTTTCGAGCCATTTAGTATACAGCATACCAGTTTAGTCTTGTGAAGAAACCAATTAGACCAGCCAAAACCAATAGAACTGTGCCTGAGCAGATTTCTTCAATGCCACCATTTCACTCTCGCTTCAAAACTTTCATAACATTACCGCATCTGCTATTGCATGTCCCACAGTTTTGGTGTGTTTGGTTTAATGCGGTGTGCTTCTTTCAACTGTCCAAATGATCAAAATGCGATTCACAACTCCCCGTGGCTTCACAGACTGAAATGAAAACAAACCGATCTGGCAATGTGCAAATTAATGAACTCTACAAAAAGTGTGGAAAAGCAGAGTGCATCTGGGAATGCTGACACCAGAAAAGGGATCAGATCACCAGACGCAACTCAGCAGACACTATAGCTACTTAAATACTGCTCCCAAATCCCCTTTACTGTTATGAGGCCTTTTTTAATGGATTTGATGAATAAAACATGGATGGAAATTCGTCTAAAGGGAGGGGGCTTAGCTCTGTATATCAAACTCACTAATCCCTTGAAGAGCAAACATTAAAGCTTCTTTTTGCCATTGCTCCGCAGAATTGAATGCCTGCAAGTCCCCTGAAAAGAAGTCTTATCTGTAAAAGCGCTACATCAAGCCAAGGTTATACGGATGCAGGGCTAGTCATTAAACGGCACAGGAAGCGTGTTTCTTGCATTGGAGTAGCGTCTTAATTGCTGTACAGAGGAAGGCCGTGGCAGTGCAGCATTGTGAATGGCAAACGTGAGGAATTCAATGGTTCTCATAGGATGAGGACTGTGGTGTAATTACAGCCTTTGTCACAACTCTGACTGCTCTGAAAACAGGTGCTTCTCATGAATGTCTTAGCCAAAAATACATCTGGGACACCATGAGGAGAGACACAACCATAAACACGGTTAATAGGAAACCGTGACTTGTCAAAATCTGATCTGCTTGTGTTGAAACTTTAACATGGCACTATGGGATGCGGCCCACTCTTTTTGTGTGAAGTTAGTTTTGTATAATAACCTGTAAAGGCCAAATCAGGCCTTTACAGGTTATTATATATTATAATATTTTAAACACTTACAATTGAGTGTACTGTCAATATTAATTAATTAACTTTTATTTTAAGGTGTCCTTGTTACACATGTAACTATTATAATAATAATAAATTATGCATAACTGCATGGAACTAACCCTAAGCCAAACCATGATTGTAACCCTAACCATATTGTACATGTACATGTAGTTAATTAATATTACTCAGAACTTAAATGTATAATTACACTGTAACAAAAACACCTTAACTGTAACTCTTTTTATTCTTTTTTTTCTCTGACTAAAATGGCATTTCATTTTAATCAACAAAAACACATTTAAATTAATCAGAGTGCAAAATGAAACTATATTTAACAGAAATATCAGTAATTTTGTTGGCAAGATGAAAAGCCTGCTCACACTAAAGATGATAACTATAACAATAAGCATAATAACGATATAGTTTTCAATGTAAAAGCAGAGTCCACACCACAAATATAATGATAATGGAAAAGTTGTGAAAGTGATTCTTATGTCAATGTCAATTTTATTTATATAGCACTATTAAACACAACCATGGGTTGACCAATGTGCTGCACAATAAAAACAATTCAATAAGATAATACTAAATAAAAATAAAATAAATAAATAAAAGAAACAGTACAGTAGAAAGTTTTCATTAAAAAAAACGCCAAATCAAAAAGGTACGTTTTCAACATAATCTTAAAATCAGATACTGAAGGTGCAGATCTAATACAGAGGGGCAGAGCATTCCACAAACTAGGGGCAGCAACTGAGAAAGCACGGTCACCCCTGCATTTCAGCCTCCACTTTGGGATGCTTAATAATCTGCGGTTTGATGACCGGAGAGACAAAAGGGGCCGATGTTCAGTAAATAAATCGATAAATAAGCAGGGGCCAAACCATGTAATGATTTAAACACTAAGAGAAGAATTGTAAAATTCACTCGACAGCGCACTGGCAGCCAGTGCAGAGAACGTAAAACTGGAGTAATATGATCCCGTTTTATGATACTCGTTAAAAGCCTAGCAGCTGCATTTTTAACTCTCTGCAAAGGGGAAAGGACTGTTTGACCAATCCCAAAATACAGCGAGCTGCAGTAGTCTAATCTAGATGTAATAAAAGCATGAATTACTTTTTCTAAATTTTTACTAGACAAAATAGGTTTTACTGTTGTTTGAAGTCGAAGCTGAAAAAGCAGGACTTGACCACCGTAATAATCTGTTTGTCAAATTTTAAACCATCATCAAAAATGCTACCCAGATTTTTTACCCAAGGCTTCACTGAAGAGGTTAACAGCCAAGATTTACTTTCGGTGTACTACGAGAATCCAACGGACCAAAACAATTAATTCAGTTTTACTCTCATTGAAATTAAGAAAATGTAAAGACAACCAGGCTTTCACAACAGAAAGGCAAGACATAAGTGTTTCCGGACCATTAGAACTCTGTTTTAAGGGCAAATAGATTTGAGTGTCATCTGCATAGCAATGGAAAGACAAACCATGCTTCCTAAAAATAGAACCTAATGGGAGCATATACAATGACAAAAAGAATAGGAGTAAAAAAAAAACTATTCACCAAATAGGAGCCAAAAAAAAAAACACGCCATTCTTCATACTTATAATATAATTTTTTCCAGCCGATGAACAGTAAAAAGACTGACAGCTAATCAGAATTAGTCCTGCTTTACGAAGCTCTAACATGCAAAACGGCATCTGACAGAACTGCAGAATGCACTTATTATAAACAGAACTTCTTATTGTGCATTGTTGTGAATGCTAATGTAGTTTCAGTTACCATCAGAATTATCTTCACGGTTATCGTTCTTGGTGTGAACAGGCCTCAACGCTGCGATTACTGTTGCGTATGAATTTACATACTACAATTATGTTGTTGTGTTTGTTTGGTACATTAGGAAATGGAATTGAAAGAAACACGTCATTCTTCATACTTTGATCGGATACATAATATTCCTATAACAAATCAGTTGTTTTTTAAAACATGCTTTAGGGCAAAAATGTACTAGTAATCAGTTTTCAAAGTCAACCAGCTGACATGAGAAAAGAAAGATGGTTGATATTTAGACTGACAACCTCATTATGCTGATTTCTCGAGAAAGGATGCAGTCCCTCAAAGGATAACGTCACCATGAGTTTGAAGATGTGTGTTCAGATATGTCTTTGGGCACTTCTGACTGCTTGCGCTGTGCTTGTAAACAGGACACGTAACCTCATCTGGTCTAGTGATGGCCTTTGAGTGCTGTTTTGTCAGTGGTGACATAACCATTTAAAAAATAAAAATAAAAGTAAGAAGCCTAATTGAGGCAGCCAAGGGGAAACCTGGGGCTGGTCAGCGACAGGGGTTGGTTGAGATGGAGTTTGTTTCTGGGTCACAATAAGGCTCTGTCACAAAATTTTAACATCTGAATGCATGCTCTCAGATATTGAAGTTCTTAAATGTACAGAGAGAGATTAGTCTGGTTTGTAGCAGTGAAACAGATCTGTAATACCTACATGGCCATTAGGGGCAGTAGAGGGTTGGTTCTGCTCACACAGTAATGCATTCCCTCTATTTTTGTGCTGTATAACTGCAGCAGTGATGTGGTGTGATTGAAACATCTTGGAGTGAAAATGATCCTCAAAATCCTTGTTAATAGAAGGTCAAATGTGCAAAGAGGGTGAACAGATGGAGGGCAAGTCCAGGCCACCTTACAGATAGGCTACAGGTGTCAAGTCTTATTTGCAGCCAAAAACACAATCTGAACCTGTTTAGCTTTGCTGCAAACATGTCGTGCATTTCATACATTTTTAAATTTAATGAAAGAATGCTTGTGTTGTTGTATATCTGTTAACCTCCAAGCCCCATGAAGCAAGCTAAAGGTCTGTCCACTACAGATGTCAACACTTCTGAGATTTCTCATAAGATATATTTTATACTTAAGCATAATGTATTTAAATTCTGGCATATTAGAGTGCAAATGACATACTGCCGGAATACTTGTGATGGACAAACAAGCTCCTTTGTCTCATTACAAAGAGAGAAAGCTAATTGAGTCCCACAGTTTTAATTTTAAAAAGTGAATCATTATAATAATTACCAATTTAAAATAATTGAATTATAATGCTAATAATATGCAGTGTAATAGTAGTCAAACGTGTCAGTAAAGGGGTACCGTATTTTTCACTGGGTCATTTCATTGTTGAGATTAAAAAAGATGAGCCGCATTGTTGTGCATCATATTTTATTGATTTTACAAATAATTTAACATCCCGAAAAATAAGAAGCAAAGTTCACAAAAAGACATGCATTTTATTTATACTTACTCCACAACAATTCCTTTAAATTGTATTTAAAACAGAACAAGAATGGGAAAATATCAGTATAAAACAAACATAAGGTTTAGTGGCATTCATTATAAATGTATTATAAAAGCAAAGCTTAATTTATATAAAGCCTATATATTTAAAGCAAATCTGCCAATACCAGCATGCAGTAAATGTACTGTGCAGATAAACTTGAGCTCATGTACTTCTCACATTCAAGACAAATCCAAATGTTTATGCATTGAGAGTATGCAATGCGTATATGTTTTGCATGCTTGATATAAACTGCATTTTTGCATCGCTTAAGAAATTCGGAATAACCAGCTGTTTTGTACAGCTTAAGATACCTGGAAGCATTGCACATTTAAGTTAGAAATGACCTCTCTTATGTTAAACATAAATTGGATTTTCTGGAAGAAAAAAAAAGTTTTAATATGATGGGGCCATGTTGGGAATCACTGGGCTATGATAAAGATTTGGTGTGTATGTTTATGTAAATATAGGTTCATTATCTTTCTCAGAATTTTCTATATTCTTTCATTAGTTCAGTCAAATGGTAAAATCTGAAGATCGAGCCCAGGGATGAGCAAGGAGAACTGAACTATGTGTAAAGCCAAACCATGTGTGAAGTGTAAACAATTTTTTGGAAAATTAGATTGGCGTTTCTCCAGATACAAGGAGCCCTGCTCTCAATCCCATTTGGTCATATTAGCCGTGTATGGCTCGGATGTTTACAGCAATACCAGCTGGAATCCTCACTGACAGTGTCTGTCCGCTTTTCATATGCCTTCTTCACTTCGGGCTATGTTACCACGGTAACGGAGCTGAAGTGTGTACATCAGTGTTCCAAGCCCTTCAGTGTGGAATAACCAGCGTTTCTTTGGGACAGCACAAACCGAGGAGAAGAATAAAGCAATTTATCACTGCTTAATAGAGTAATGTTCCTATTTACTAGCTCGCAGAAGAATCTGTGTCCCAGCAAATGTTTTCAGAGACTGAACAAACAAGTGTCATGATGCGTGATGGGATTTTTTTGTTGTTCATTCTCCTCTGCTGTTGAGCTGAGGCCTGATATTTTGACAGGATTTTATGCAAATGATTTGTTTCCTTACGCCCATGCAAACGTTGCTGTCCGCAAATTCTGTTTTGAGTATTGCTATCAAAATCGAGAAAATAAGCCAGTTCTGGTTTGGGTTTCAACAACACCGATGCATTGGGGTGTTTTAACTTCTCATCCATGTCCATCTCTGTTGAAGCGATCCATTGATTCAAGTGTTCAGCTGGGACACAATGCTGTTTGCACCTCAATTTAATCTCAAATGCAACTTCTGAATTGAGATCAGATTTTGAAATATGTTTTTGAAAAGTCTCGTATAGTCTCTAAAGCAACCACTTCAGCTTATATACAGCAATAAAGTAAAAATAGTAATATCATTATTATCAAAGTTAAAATAAATATTTCCTATTTTAATATACGACAAAGCAAGAACACTCAACATAGTGATTTTACATTTATTCTAAAATAACTCTAGGCAGTAACTATTTAAAAATATATATATTATTTGTGAACGTATGTTTAGCCTCTTCTGTTTGATATTTAACTTTTTTTTGTGTCATCAGTCAACAAAGAGTAAATATTGGTCATAGATGTGGAAATTTACTTTAAATTTGACCAAGCTGATTAGGATACTCACAAAAATTTCCCACAGATCAAGTTTCATGCCATTTTAAGTATTATTTTAACGCAACAATGTGTTTTTGTACTTAGTTTTTTTATTAGTCTTCCTATAAACACCATTATATTGTTAATTCAGACTGATTTGTGAATGTGCACGAACATGAGTCAGAATTTATTCAATCATATTGCAATGGAGGCATTGCCTCCTCTCACGTGACTTTCCCACATTAATTCTCAATTACCCCCCAGCAAACTCACGGTGCGCTTTGTGTGTTAGGCTGCGTTTACACTGCAAGTCTTAATGCACAGATCCGATCTTTTGACCATATCGATTTTTCAGCCCGCCTGTTTACATTCACTTTAGACACGACTGGTATCCGATATCTGTGTTTACATTAATTCCCGCCCAAAATGATTGTCTGCAGTGATCGCTTTATTATGCACATAGACCATCGGGTTTTAAATGGCCGTGCTATTAAAATTATTTATAGAATTCACGTCGAATGGCCATTATTATTTGCCAGCATGGACAATGGCTGTCATGGATATTTTGCAGAACAAAATCTGACTGAACGGATAAAGACCGGAAAATAACGGTAATTTTAATTTGTTAGACTATTTTATCTACAGCTTGTTAGAGGTAGAATTATTTAGTGATATAAAGATTATATTTATTAAAGTGAATTTGAATGAATTAAGGAGAGAGAGCAAATTGTTGAACAAATTCCGATCTGTGTCAGATGTGTCAAACGAAAGATTGGATTTTTTTGTGGCAGTGTAAACGCAGCCTTAAAAGCTCTATGGGCTGAGGGGAGGCAAGAAGACGTGGACTCTTGCTGTAACTTTACTTGCTGGTATCGCTGCTTTTGTATTTTTGTATTATGATTTTTTTTCCTCATCCAATTTTTCAAGGAGGCACTGCCTCCCTTGCCTCCTTGGAGGAAACTCCCCTGAATATATATAAGGGAGGTATTTATTATATGTATATATATATATATATATAAGGGAGGTATTTATTATATGTATATTATGTTTATTATTATAGTAGTAGTAGTAGCCCTTTATTGTCACTTAGTCACAAGTACCAGTGAAATAAGCCATCAACCTGCCCATACATAACATACATATATGACAAGGGGGTAGACAGGACAGGAAGACAGGGAATTGAAGAAAATTACAGCATAACAGGAGGAAAGTGAGGAGAAAAAAAAATAACCCCCAGACTATGCTCCTTGGGGAGTACAGTGTGAGAACAGGAAAAACACCTCAGCAAAAGCACATAAACCATAGACACACTTTGCAACAGGGGAAGTGATCCAGCTCCAGCAGGCAGCCGTCCGGACCCGCAGCCATTCTCGGCGCTGGCCACAGACCCGCCCGTCAGGCTGGCGGGTTCAAAGCGACAGAGGCGAGGGATGGGGGGAGGGAAAGTGAGTGCATATGTGTGTGTGTGTGTGTAGTAGTTTATATCAATGTCTGTAGAATGGGGGAGGAAGCAAGAGCGTCTCACTGCAGTGTTCTTTCCCAGGGATACATTTCCAACAGCGACCTTGCCGGGCCAGTGCTGGTACGGGGGAGCCAAAAAAGATAAGATTGCGATTGTTTAGGCGAGTAGCCGCATTCCAATTCCACAGCTACTCTCTCTGTCCATTCTGATCTCGAATATCATACATTTTTCTTTTGCAGAGCCGTGAGCTTCTCCATGATAGAATCCATATTGCGGTTAATAGTCTCAGTCTCAATGCTGACCGCTCTTCCCACAGCTTCAATCAAAACGGGCAGCCTTGTGAGACTTTGGACAGCTGTTCCCGTCTTCTGAATTTTTCGATAACCCAGGGCAAAGCCTAATCCAATCAGCAAAATACCTGTTATCATCATTCCGAAAAGGTAGATATCTTCAATGTCCTCCACGGAAAGAGCCGCAAGACATACGATTCGCCACCTCTCCCACGCGTCCATCGTATAGCCAGCTGCGAACGTTCCGTCGGGGCAGACAAGTTCCCCGGAACCCAAAGATGGTGTCAATAGCGTTGAGAGACCAGTTGATCAAATCCATAATTTCTCAGTTTAAAGAGCAGTGCAGAGAGAGTCTCTCAATAGATCAGACAATACTGGAGAGCAAGCAGGAAAATAAGGGAGGACGGGGAGTGAAAAATGCGACCGCCTCCGTTGAGTGCCAAAGAAGAAGTTAACAGTTTATATATATATAAACATAATATATTTTTCTGAAATATATACATGCGTGTGTGTATATACATATACATAATAAATATACACAGCACACACATAATTTGTAAACAAAAACTTTTATTTTGGTTGTGATAAATCACGATTAGTCATTTGACAGCACTAATATATCTATATCTATATATATGTAATGCAATTTAATATGGAGCTATTGTTTCAGCACTGGGAATTATTTATTAAATATTCAATATTGCTTGATTGAAGTAATATTAATATTTAAATTACGATTTATACTTTAAGTGCTCGTCCAGCGATCACTACATCAGTATATCTCTATTAAATCTCGCTTCTATTGCCTCATGGCCACGGGACAATAAAACGAGATTAATACATCTCTCAAATTCGAGCTAGGTTAGCGTCGTCTTGGTGGCAAATAAGGATAAAATACTTAAAATCACATTCCAGAGACAATTCTTTATAAAACGAAACAAGGTTTATTCCCAATACTAATATTCTAACATATTCAATAACACACAAACATACACACATACGGGGGTTTTGAAATTAAGGTTGAAAGAATAACATTCTTTCCTATTTCATAACTTAACCTAACCAGCAAAGATCACGAAAGATGCCTAGGCTTTCTTTTCTGCATTCAGATCAAATTTACCAGTTTAGTCAGGATAAAACTTAAGTTTGTTACTTGCTTTCTGTTGGTTTAAGCAGGCTGTTGCTTTAGTTTCGTTTCCACGCGTTGCTCTGGGAAAACTCTGCTCGTCTCGCACGTGGAAACCACGTGTTGCTTCGGTCCTGTTTCGGAAAACCACGTGGTTGGTTCGGGTCTCCGATGGCTCTCGTTTGGAAACACGTGATATATCTGTAAGTTGCTGGTTGGCGGCACCGGGGAAGCTTTCCTCTGCAGTCGTTGAATTCGTTGCTCCGTGATGTTAAGCTTTGGCACGGTCTTGGACTTCTTCAGATGGCTGGTTTCAAGGCGAGCGTCCAGCGGACCGGCGCGCGTTGGAGGGCGCAGTTGCGAAAGCAGGAAGCGTTAGTTTCGAGAGGTTCCAGAGAGTCAAGCGATTCAAGAGAGCGGGCGCGCACACAGACGCGTTGTTTTAAACTGTCCGGTTTTGGACATCGCCCACAGGCGGCTGGTCCAATCAGAGTGTCGGTATGGGGCGGAGCCCCGCCCGTGTCCAGGCTTTCTGCCCTCGTTACACTTTGTGATGAAAAATTTAACTTTTACCCATGTATTAAAACTCTTATCAGGTTTACACATTTATAATATCACCACATTCGTTATCTTACTGATTCATACATTTTTGCAACCGTTCATACAAGTCTAAACACTGCAACCTACACATTCCAGCTTAAAGCACGATTAGAAATCAGCCCACGTTTTCCTAAATAATTCATATTCCACAAGCATATGAGAGAAAGAGTACAACATTAATATCCATATGTTTCTTGTGTGGATGTTTTTGAAAGTCATGAAAGGAACGAATGTCTTTTAGAAACGTTCCCGTCACATTCCTTTGTTCTGTAATAGAAAGAAAACGCGCGCTTTTGCGCTGGGGCGGAGGAGGGGCTTTAGAGGGTTGCTGATTCTTTAGCTGCCCCCCTCTGGTGACTTGTAGAGACAGTTGAATTCCTGCCGGCATCCGTTACATATATAACTCACATTCTTTCAGGTTCTTCTTTCAAGAACAGCATTAATTTAAAATAGGACTTTTTAGAGGATATTTACAACTCACTTAGCATTAAAACTTGTTGCGTTTGATGACTAGATTTCCCCTCAGTATGGTCTAATGCTTTATAGACATGTACAACTTTAATGAGATCTTAACTTTTTCCCCTCATTCTTCAAGGATTGTGAATCATCTCTTGACCTCATTGTGTGTGGCTCGATCTCTGTGAGTTACCCAACCCTTCTGAGGCATCCTAAATGCCCTAATTCATAATTCATTTATGACATTGTTTGCTCATTAATAATGTAGAAGCCTTGGGTTTCACTTATCTCATTCCTGCAGTTCTGTGAACTCTTTTAGCATTCCGCACATTTGTTCAAGTATCCTCAGGATATTGGAAAACAAACGAGCATCTCTCAGCAGACTCGTGAATGCATCTATATTTGGACTACACATGTCTATGAGGAAATATGTTCATCAGAACATTATGTGCTTGAGGGGTTCATGAACATTTAGAGAGGGTTATATGGTGTTAGTGTCCTGTGCAGTGACAGTTTTTTGTTTATATATCTAAAATACACTGCTACCTCACTTGCAGATCAGCTTGTGGCCCTCTAACCTCAGAAGAATGCTGTGCGCACTGCTGTTGACAGGCTGTCTATGGTAGTTCATCTGCTTGAAATCTAATACACAGGGATTTAAATGCTCAACTGTGGTGAAGAATAGTGAAAAGATGCCATGTACTTGCCAATTGCAAGATTTGAGAACTGTATGACAAAGTTGAGTACGTTTGAAATGTGGTAAGCTAGCATTTTGATGCCACCACAATAATTACTTGGTAAAATATTAGCTAATCACACTTTTAGATAATAAAAAAATATAGACATATTTACGGTTGCTAGGAAAAGTACTGTATGAGAACCCTAATGTACTCAAATTTCCATACATGCCTATTGGAAGATTTGAGGTTTGTGTGACAAAAAGTTTGGTTTGCTTTTAACTACTTTTGAAGTTTGAAACCTGGTTAAGCTAACATTTGGTAAAATATAATATTTTAAAACTAATTAATCACTATTTAAGTACTAAATAAGAATATAGACCTTTTAACGTTGTAGGGGAAAAGTATGTGAACTGAGATCAGGGGTGCCCAATACTGCTCCTGGCGATCGACTGTCCTGCAAAGTTCAGCTCCAACTCTAATCAAACACACCTGAAGCAACTAATTAAGTGTGTTTATGTGTTTAATTAGAGTTGGAGCTGAACTTTGCCAGGAGCAGGATTGGGCAACCCTGTCTTAGATGTACTCAATTATCTCTATAAATCATGAAATATACGAACATATTTATAAAGTCACATGTCTGCTTAAATAACACAAATTTTATTGAACACACCTTTTTAAACATTCAAGGTGTACAACAGAAAACTCTTGGCTTTAATAATCAGTTGACCTTCCTTTGGCAGGAATGAACTGGATGCTTGTTTATACAAATAAATAATATAACCTGTGCTACCCAGCAACCTCACATACATTCATAATCATCAGCTACAGTTTTCTCTGTCAAGATAGGAGAATTATACTATGAATGTTTAAAATGCAAAACTTTTCTGATAAATCTCTTTGAACCTTTGCCCAGGGGCTCATTCTAAGACATGAAAGAGAAAATGGCAATTTAATGAAAGCAACAACTCTAGAAAGTGCCATCCATGGCAAGATCATTTGCTGTGGCCTTTAGAGATAACAACAGGAAGAGATGTTACTTCAGCAGAATAAAGTGAAGCAGACCTTGGACCTGTTGTCTGTGTTGGATGTCACCTTAACTGCTATGGGAAATAAAGTAATGATGAAAGGCCGGAGTCGGTATGTCATCGCAGGCAAGAATGTCTCAACAATTCGTCAGTGGATTGCTTGCAGAGATAATTAAAACAGCTTTGTGTTTCTTACCTTCTTCTTCTGGAGGTCAAAATGTCAAGGGCTCGTTTGCAAGGGAAGAAATGAAACAGACTTTTGCAAGGTTTCTTTGACTGTGCACTGTTATCCCGAGCATTAACTGCTATCTGGGCACTCTGAGATCTCTGACTCATGTGTATAATGCATCTTTCATGTCCATCCAGTCTACTCTTGTGGAAGAAGACACTGTTTATCTTTTAAAATGTGGTCTAAATGACACCTTTAATCTGCAAAACTTGTATCTGCACTCTTAGAAATGATAAAAAATGGGTTCTAAAGGACGAAATGAAATGAATGCATGTTTAAACTTCAGATCGTTTGTGCTTTTCAGAAATGCTGGAACAACAACACGGAGAACCAAACGTCCTTTGGGAAGCAGATCTGAATGAAGCCTGGAAGCAGATCGGATTTGGATTGGGTTTTGTTCAGGCTGAGGTAAACACAACACTGTGTCATCAAGCACACTGCATCACGTCACATTTAATACAATTACGGCCCACTCAATGCGTTTCCTAGTGCAATGTAAAATTTGTTTAGACATCTCCCACACAAACTCCCGACCACTGTTTATGAAACCTTATTGAATATAACTGCTATATGCATTATTAAAACAATCCTTCACCTTTGTGTTAATGAGAAGGTCATTTTGTGTTCCTGGAAAGACAACGGAAGTGCTTCGGAACCTTCTAAAAGAGCAGGGCCGTGACCCGGGACTGGATCTGTATAATTATGCTGTGATTAGAGTAGACAGAGGGAAATTCAATTAAAGTGCATCAGCTCCTAGGGAGAGGGCTCTCAGAAATGGCCTCTGTTCAGCTGCGCAAAGGCAAGCTGGGTACAAAAGTGTGTTGCACCCTGCCCATCTGTGGGCAGAAACAACGACCTGCTCCACTGATCCGCCCGTAGGGCTCTGGGGGGCGAGCGCGACGATCCCTCTCTCTCTTTCTCTGCTGGCACATTGTGGTGTGATTCCTGCCAAGCGTCCGGGATTAAACACACCCTGTGACCTTATCAACAATAGCAGCTTTTCCTTGCTTCCTGGCTGCAGTTCGAACAGACTAAGCGAGAGTGGACCATGCAGGCGAATGACCCCTAATGAGCGGCATGGTTAATATTTATCTAATGATGCTGTGAGCTTAATGATGGCTTGAAAAACACAAATAGTGACTCTATTGGAAGTCAACATGAATGGAAAGGGCCGCCTCATTAGTTAGTCATGCCTCTCAAATGAACAACGCTAATGACTCTCAGAGGTTCCTCACATACTGTCCACTTCCAGTGAGTCAGCTGCGTCTGTTCTAGAAGTCTTTTTCCTCAGTATCTCTTTACAATTTTATGTCCTTTTGAAGAAAACAAAGCAGTTATGGTAAAGACTTTTTGTGAGATGATTTTTTTATTATTTTTATTATGTTGAGCATTCCAACCACCCACATAAACAGGTTCTTGAGATGATTTGAACACTTCAGGCTTTCAGTGACAGAAACATTTTTTTTCCTTTGCCAAAATGCAAAAATGATACCCTTTAGCATGCCACCAAGGCAGTTTCCTCAAAAGTTCACTTGATCTACCCTTAAAGGGAGAATACTTATACCTTATCTAATATACATATATGCACACTTTAGGGGTAGATTAGGCATATATGTTTACTTTTGAGGCCAATATGCCAGTTGCATGCTTTGTGTAAGAATAATGCATAATTAATATGGATTTACATTTGTAAACATTTTTGTTATTGACATTTTTTTGTATTTTGCAGCATTTTATTATCAAATAGTATTTTATCCCTCTATTTGGGACAAGCAGCAGGTCATTGCATCACTTGCAGCATCAAATATAAGATGAGCCAGTCTTTGACTAGAAGTAAAGACTTTATTTCTCATAATTTTAAAGTAACATCTCAATTTAATGCTTGTGCATATGGAGTTCCGGAGGCGTTTCTAACCTCTGATAGTAAGATGTGTGCATTGCAAGAGTATTTCCCCCTACAGTTACATCTGGAAAGGTCACAAAATATGTTTTAAAATATGTTACGACACCATTCATATTAATGCAAGCCAGTTTTATTCTCATTTTGAGTTTTAATTGGCACCCTGACTCTATGGGACGAAGCCCTCAACTTCAATGCCTGCATTTGTAATTCACTTATAGCATTGTTTGGCCATTAATAATGTACAGGCTTCGTGTTCTGCTTATCTCGCTCCTGCAGCTCTGTCATCTCGCTTAGCATTCTTTTACCAAGTATCCTCAGGATATTGCAGTTCAAGAGAGAAAAGAGTGCAACATCCATTCTTCTTTTTCCACAGTACACATGTACTAAGAAACACAGTTATGTCTCATGCTTGAGAGTGTTCAGAGCAGTGTGGTGTCAGCTCCTTCTTGTTGTTTATATAGCTGAAACGTGATGTCAGCTCCCCTGCAGATCGGCCCACGGCCCCCTAACCTTAGCAGAATGCTCTGCCACTGACTGCCTGTCTGTGATGGTTAATGTTTCCTGGTCTTCTGTTCACTTTGAGCTGCCCTGATTCCACAGTCTGTCATGGCACCGAGCCCAGGCAGGCCAACACTTGCATTTTATGTCTGCATACCCACATTTGCCTGTTCATCAAACACAACCCACAGAAAGCAAACGGACCTCTCTGTGTGCCGCTTAGTAGGTAGCACAAGAGGATTACATGCTAAAACACCAAATGAATATTGTAGTGAGCATGTTTTTATGCCGCTTGCTGCTTTATGTGGTTGTAATCAAATTTCCATGCTTCATTGTGGGTTAGGTCTATATGACAGTGGGCGAAACAGTCTGAATGTGATTGGATTGTTAAATGAGGTCATGTTGTTGGCCTGTGTGGGTGTTCGCAGCTCTGAACTAAAACACAATGTCCTTCTCAGTCTGTTTTCACAGTGAGGGTGAGAGAGAATTATAGAAACTAATGGAGCGTTTAATCGCAGTCTGTCTCCGAGCGCATGTCATGTAGAGTATGTGGTTTCGAGCTTGTGTGCGAGTGCAGATGCATGGATGTGTGTCGAGGGTATGCGAGTTGATTTCTGAGTGTTTATGTACATGGGTGGGCTGTGTTAGATCAGTGGTTTTAAAATTATTCAGGCCAAGTGCGGAATATGATCTGATCAAACATCCAGGTTACACCTAGTCATGACAATATTTTTAGCACTGAAATTAAGCAATAGTGCTCATATTTGAAAACAGGGGAAAGTTTTTTTTTTTATAAGTCTCTTCTGCTCACCAAGGTTGCATTTATTTGATCAAAAATACTGTAATATTATGAAATATTATTACAATTTAAAAATAGTTTCTATTTTAATATATATATATATATATATATATTACTCCAGTTTTCAGTGTCACATAATCCTTCACAAATCAAAAATGATTTCATTATATTCATTATTTTTATATTTTATTATATTCATTACTTTAATTTGTTATGATCATTTTTGAGTTTGTTTAATCTTTTTAAATGCGTTGTCAAATAAATAAATAAAGAAAGAAAGAAAGCCCAGTGCTGAATCAAATATGTCTCAGTCACTTTTCATGAAATCAAGTGTGGATATATTTTAAATTTTTATTGTGTAAAAATATATTTTATGTTCTCTCTGTATACATTGTATATTTTCTATGCATCTTCATCTCTTCTAGCAAAATAATATATATATATATATATATATAAATATGAAAAATATTTTAAAGGTCTAGTCATATTAGGTGTGTTTGACTTGAAGCGGCGGCGCACAAACCGATCGGTGGATGACATCAAAGTACCGCGATAGCGCTTAGAGAGATGATGGTACCATATGCTTTTTAATGGCTTTAGCTGTACTTTTATGTCATCCACCGATCGGTCTATGCGGCGCCTCTTCAAGGCAAACACCCATATTATCTGAATCACTTGGTGCCCCCCTATTGGCTGGTGCCCCAGGGCACTCGCCCAATCCCGTCTATGGATAATCCGGCCCTGGGCTTGTCAACACCTTTTCATCGACTTCATTGCACAAGCACAAAAGCTCTAGAGTCTTAAATAAAGCTGTATTACATTTTCTAAATGTCAGAAATTATAATTGAAACATTGTAGAAAACAGATATTCATAAAGTGTTTTACATTTTTTTAGGCAAGACATTTCCACAGTTTGAGAACCACTGTGTTAAATATCTCAGACAGACCTAAATATAATGTTGAACCCACTCAGTGAACGGACCTGAAGGGGGCTCGTGGTGAACGCGTGGTGTTGTCTAAACCACAAATCAGCATGTAATCACAGACTGTTTTCTTAATAGCCTCCTCTGGGAGCACACACAACAATTTTGTGGGGTCCACAGCGGACCATTTGCAACATATCGAGAAAGAACCCTAATTAGGACGTGTTGTATGCTCTTGCTTTGGGAGCAACTGCACAACATGCCGCCCACATCGCCGACCGTGTTTGTTAGCTAGATGACAACAACGTTCCTCAGGACCATGTCATTTCAAAAGACTCATCATGTGGGCCGATGTAAAAAGAAACGAGTCCAGTTGAAAATGCAGACCAAGTTCTCATCTCTACCCTAAAGCTAGGGTGCCGGAGGCCATGTAATATCGCGGTGGACTTAATAGAGGTCAGAAATGAAATAGTCTATTTAGAAAAATCAGCTGCAAGCACAGACTGAGATAAAATACTGTGCTGGATTGAATTTAGACAGACATTTTACTGCTATAACCGCCATAAAAATGTTTTGCTGCTATTATTAATGAATTAGCACTGATAGTAGTAGAAATAGGACTGTTAGCGTCTATAGGGAGCATGTGCAAAGTGACAGCTGTATTTATACAATCATAACATGACCTTCAAAACAAAATGTGGGTTTTAGGAAAGAAACAAGTGTTACTTTGAAACAAGATAATTCATAAACAGAATTTGATTTATGGTTTGATCAAAGACTACAGAAAGGGGTATTTTGAGGGTTTGTTTGGAGTTGGCGGTCCATGCAGTTGTAATAGTGTTTGCTGCTGTTTGAGTCTGTGTATTTTTTGTCTTTTTAGAAGCAAAAAATATTGATGTATCTAGAACAAAGTAAGAGACAGAAACTTAATGAAAACTGTCGGCAAGAACAGCTACAGCACAGCTGAACTGGTCTTGCCTGAAATATCTTTTGTGTTTGAGAAATGAATGTTCTTTTGCCAAGATTACAATATTTCAGACACTTCGAGGCTTGTGTTTCACTTCTAATTAAGTTTGAGTTTGAAACCTTATACACAATACTTTGATTTTAATAAGATCGTCTCATAACAGAAAATTATTCAGGGAGATATAAAGAAACAGTGACCTTCTACGAAAAGAACCCATGCATCATAATGAGCTGCGAAAGATCAGGTTATTATTTTGCTGTGCGCTGTTCAGTATTGCTCTAATACACTAGACTAAATTGGTCAATATGATATTTACAAGATGCATTATATACACCTGCAGCATCAATGCATGAACTTTAACCATGGTTTCCTCTGCCTATACACATTATATATATAATGTGTAAATATATATATATATATATACATATATATTTGAACATTCTTATAATAATAGTTACAAGGTACCTTGTGAAAACAAACAGGAATCTTTCACTATGCCAGATGTCAGTTCTGTCAAGCTATACGAGCTGTATGAATGGAAATACCCAGCTAGTTAGTCGTGCCTCTGAAATGAATAAGGCTAATGACTATCAAATGTGGTTTATATGGGGTCCATTTACAGTCAGTCTGTATATTTCTTCTCTAGAAAACTAATGTTCCTGTTTTTATTTCCTTTGAAAATATACAAAGTAGGTGCTTTGATGACTTCTGGACACATTTTCTGTTCTGTAGCATGTGTGATTACTCATATGTGAATATATGAAAATATTCGTTTTTCAGAATATTTTAGTTGTTTAATGACTACCACAGGTTCAAAAACCTACTAAAGACCTGGACACATCACGATTCAAAGATAGCAGATTCTTTTTCCAATTCAGTAACACCAAAACCCTTTACCTCCCTACATATCGGTTTTAGATTTTTTGTTATAGCAAATTACCTGATAATTACCGCTTATAAACCTTTTATTTTTGCATGTTTGCCACTTTTTATTGATAGAACAGTGGAGAGAGAACGAAAATGATGGGGAAAAGAGGGCTGAATGGAGTCAGAAAATATTTCCTTATCTCATTTCATTATTTCAAATAGCTGCATTATTATTTTGATATGTTATATACTATGTTAAATATGCTGGAAGTTTAGGTAATTTGCTAATTTTTGACTTATGAAATACTAAA
Organism: Gymnocypris eckloni scoliostomus; assembly: GCA_027564155.1. Classification (NCBI taxonomy): domain Eukaryota; kingdom Metazoa; phylum Chordata; class Actinopteri; order Cypriniformes; family Cyprinidae; genus Gymnocypris; species Gymnocypris eckloni. Next base: position 21,389,766 of record CM050428.1, read on the forward strand.
ACACATTGTCACTGCTATCCAAGGTTCCCTATTCAATATGATTTTTTGCACTTTAATTTATTCCTAATATTCCTATTAATTTATTCATATTTTAATTTAATCATAATTAATTACATTAAAATTCTGTGATTATTTTTATCAGGATTTTGTGATGAATATTTGAAATAGAAATTATCATCATCTTTTCAACAGTAGTACATGCTATTATTATTCATGCAACATTTATTTGTGTTTTGGACACATTTTGACACAAATGCAACAAGTCAAACAGGGCTTGCTTGGCCAGACCTGTTTGTGTAGTGAGATGTGTCCTTTAATGACTGCCTATTATTCTCTCATGCTCTTTATGGATGTGTTTATCCCCTTTGCCTACTTTATATTAAAACACATGCATAGTTGTTCCAATAGATAGTAGAGAGCTTGTCCGATCTGTTGAACAGCCGGTGCTGCTGAGACCTCCCTTGCCCACTTAACTGGTTGCAATTAAACCAATGCTGTGTTTGGCATAAAGCAATCTGTTTGCATAACAATGGGCCACTGCATATGATCTAGGTTATGAGGTGATATGAGGAGAAACTCAAGTGTGTACCTGTGGGTCAGGAGCAGCTGGTGTGGACGGATGCCAGACTGGGCAGCTGGGTCACCGGGGATTCTGGGCAGTCCTACTGTCACTTGGGGGGCAAAATGACCACTTCGTTAATGTAAGGACTCTGAAAGGTCATAATTACACATAGTTTTTCAGGTATATAGTCAGAGACAGTGAGGGGGACGGATCGGGTCACTATGAATCATGGGGGGGGGGTGTCATGTCCCCCATCCCTAGTTCCATCTGCATGCCTGACTTGAATGTGTTCTTTTTTATCTCAAATGCAGTATATAGATATATTTATATTTCAGATATGTACAACATGTATTATTTCAGAATATGTTGTGTTTTACAGAATTAAAAAGTCATGAGGGTAAAATTGTTATAGAGAACAGTGAAATTTCAGTGTTACTGACTGCTGCAATTGTGGTATTGATGCAACAGTAGTTAAAACTGGGTTTATTTAGCAGGAATGTTGCTTTTGCACCAAGAAAAGTTGTAGGAGTACATCCTACTTTGCAAAATCATGTTCACTTGAAGTGTTCACGATCTGATTTATTGGTTACCGGAACCTCTTTCATTTAATTTACATTTAATCATTTAGCAAACACTTTTATCCAAAGCGACATACAAATGAGGAGAATAATAGAAGCAATCAGACCATCGAAAGAGCAACAGTATACAAGTGCCATGACAAGTCTCAGTTAGTCTAACACAGTACACGTAGCTAGTTTTTATTTTATTTTATGTATTTTTTTTATATAGGATAGGATAGAATAGGTAAGTGTTAGTATTAGTTGGTCAGGTGCTGGCGAAAAATATGTGTCTTTAGTTGTTTCTTGAAAAGCGAATTGAGACCTGGTGGTCATTCCACCAGCTGGGCACAGTCCAGGAAAAGGTCCGTGAGAGTGATTTGGTACCTCTTTGGGATGGCATCACAAGGCATCGTTCACTTGCAGAACGGAAGCTTCTGGAGGGAGCATAAGTTTGCACTAGCGAGTTCAGGTATTTTGATGCAGCGCCAGTTGTTCTCTTGTAGGCACACATCAGTACCTTGAACTTGATAAGAGCGGCTACAGGTAGCCAGTGTAACCTGATGAAGAGAGGGGTAACGTGAGCATTTTTCGGCTCATTAAAGACTACTCTGGCTGCTGCATTCTGGATCAATTGTAGAGGCTTGATAGTACATGCGGGAAGGCCTGCCAAGAGAGCATTGCAATAGTCCAGTCTTGAGAGAAGAAGAGCTTTGACAAGGAGTTGTGCGGCTTGCTCTGACAGGAAGAGTCTAATCTTCCTAATGTTGTATAAAGCAAATCTGCAGGACCAGGCCGTAGTAGCAATGTGGTCTGTGAAGCTTAACTGATCATCGATCACAACTCTGAGGTTCCTGGCTGTCCTGGAAGGAGTTATGGTTGACGAAACCAGGTGTATAGAAAAGTTGGGGTGAAGTGATGGGTTGGCTGAGACCACGAGCAGTTCTGTCTTAGCAAGGTTGAGCTGAAGGTGATGGTCCTTCATCCAGCTAGAAATGTCACTCAGACAGGCTGCAATGCAAGCAACTACTGTCGGATCGTTTGGTTAGAAAGATAAGTAGAGTTGAGTGTCATCAGCATAGCAGTGATAAGAAAAAACATGCTTCTGAATGACCGATCATAATGACGACATGTAGATGGAGAAGAGAAGTGATCCAAGCACTGAGCATCGAGGAACACCAGTTGCAAAAGTTGTGACTTAGAAACCTCACCCCTCCAAGACACCCTGAAGAACCTATCTGAGAGGTAAGACTCGAACCACAGGAGCGCGGTTCCTGAGATGCCCATCTTTCTGAGGGTGGACAGGAGGATCTGGTGGTTAACTGTGTCAAAAGCAGCAGACAGATCCAGCAAGATGAGTACTGAGGATTTGGAAGCTGCTCTTGCCAGTCTCAGGGCCTCAGTAACCGAGAGTAGGGCAGTCTCAGTTGAGTGGCCGCTTTTGAAGCCAGATTGGTTGTTGTTCAGAAGGTTGCTCTGTGCAAGAAACAAAGAGAGTTGGTTGAACACAACTCACTCAAGTGTCTTTGCAATGAATGGAAGAAGGGATAACGGTCTGTAGTTTTCTAAAAGTGCTGGATTTAGAGAGGGTTTTTAAGCAGTGGGCTTACCCGAGCATGCTTAAATGCTGTAGGAAATGTACCAGTGTGAAGAGAGGTGTTGATAATGTGAGTAAGCACAGGTATGACTGAAGAAGAAATGGCCTGAAGGAGGTGAGTGGGGATAGGATCAAGTGGACAAGTAGTGGGAGGATTGGAAAGGATATGTTTGGAAACTTCCATCCCTGAGAGAGGAGAGAAGGAGGTGAGAGAGTGTGTATTTGTCGTTATGAAGTTATCATCAGTTTGTGGCATGACGAATTGGTCACTGATGGCTCTTGTTTTATTCGTGAAGAAAATTGCAAATTCATCAGCTGTAAGTGTTGATGAAGGAGAAGGGGGAGGAGGACAGAGAAGAGAAAGTTTTAAAAAGTGTGCAAGAGTCAGAACAGTTGTTAATTTTGTTGTGGTAGTATGTCGTTTTAGCAGTGGAGACATTTGCAGAGAAGGAAGAGAGGAGTGACTGATACACACTAAGATCAGTAGAGTTTTTTGATTTGTGCCAATTCCTCTCTGCAGCCCTGAGTTTAGAGCGATGTTCATGGAGAACATTGCACAGCCAGGGGGCAGATGGTGCAGTGCGTGCTGGTCTGGATGAAAGGGAGCACAAGTTATCTAAGCAAGATGTTAGAGTGTAGCAAAGAGTGTCAGTAGCGCTGTTTATGTCCAATGCTTAAAACTGGGAGGGTGAAGGAAGTGAGGATGAAACCATTGAGGATAGACGAGAGGAAGAGAGCGAGCATAGGTTACACTGAAAGGTGGCCTGCAGAGGAGTGTGTGCTATGTCAGGAGTTAGTGTGAGGTTAGAAGTGATGAGGAAGTGGTCTGAGGTGTGCAGTGGAGTAACTAAAGGGTTGTCAGTGGAGCAATAGCATGTGTAGATGAGGGCCAGTTGGTTACCTGATTTGTGAGTAGCCGCTTGAGGTCAAATTAAGTGAGAAGTGTTGAAGTCAGCAGCCTGGGGTTTTGCTAGGTGGATGTTGAAGTCACCTAGCAGTACCAGAGGAGTACCATCCTCAGGAAATGTTCTGTAATTTCACATTTACCACGAGCAAATTCATATAAGTGCTAGACTCACATATGCACACTGTATGCCAGAAAGTTGCATATGCCAAAGAGCTGTCAAATCTGGTGTAACCAGCTCAATCAAAGTGGCAGCAGGGGAGCGTATTCCATTCCTGTTGCTCTAATCTAATCACACCGATTAAATTAGGACATTAAAGAGGCCTGCTGATCCACATGCTTCAGACACAACCCTATAACACAACATCATTTATGCTTAAACAGGATGTTGACTCCTACACAAACACCTGCCGAGTCTGAAACCCAAGCCAAGTAAGTTCTTCCTTCAGGAGAATTAAAGTCGTAAAGTGTGTTCAAGTTTACCTGGAAACAGTGAAAATCTCCAGCTGTTTGCAGTATGTGACTGAAACTTCACTGCAGATAATGAGAGATCGGGAAATATTCAAAGACTTCCACTGTGAGATACATCTGAAAACCAGATGTGATGAAAAAATGGTTCTTTCACTTTAGTTTCACAGTCAAACACTTTAAAGCGACAAAGCCTCAAGGAGAAGGTCTTCAGAGCAGCTTTGACAACGAATAAAACACCTAATGATAAAAGCGCCTCTTATGATTTTTCTCACAATCTAGGATGTGAACATTGTCAAACAGAGTCGATGTGCAGATTTCAGGTGTGAACTCCCTCTGATGCTTTAACATGAGTCATTGTCTGTATTACTTGCAGCTAAGTGCTCAAGGCTAGAGTGAAACGCTAACAGAACTTCCCTCTTTTGATTGCAGTAATGCTGTGACCCTCCTTGGCCTTTTTTAAAACTACCATCAGATTCCTCACTATATGCACCACAGTTCCTTTTTCACATGCTGAGCCAATTAGGTGAAAAAGAGGACTATACTACTTTCTCTTTGACGTTATCTGAATTGTAATATATAAAGATAAAAATATTAGATTATGAAAAAATATGAGATGGTAATTTAAAAAAAAATATGAGATTAAAAAACACTTGTGAGATGTACACTCAATTCTGAGGACAAATTCAGAATTGCTAAATACTGTATGTACAGAGACACACACACACACACACACATTTACATTTAGTCATTTAGCAGACACTTTTATCCAAAGCGACTTATAAATGAGGACAATGGAAGCAATCACAATCAACAAAAGAACAATGATATGCATTGCTATGACGTGTCTTAGCCTAATGTTATACACGTATATAATAAATACAACAATTATATAATAAATAAAAAGAAAACAGAATAGAAAAATAATAGAGACGCTGTTTTAGCTGATTCTTGAAGATGGACTTTAAATATTATTATATATAATCAGTTGTGTTTTGTTTATTACTAATATTTAATTTAACCATTAAAAAAACAACAAAAAAAACAGATACAGAATGTGAAGGAGAATATTTATTTCTTTGTTAAATAGTTTTATTTTACAGCTGAAGAAAAATCATGAAGCTAAGTTAATGATGACAGAATGTTACTTTTTGGGTGACCTATACAAATAAAAGAATTGTGTTCATTTGCATGTTACCGTGACTTTAAATTTGATGTTGAGGACTGAAATGCTGGTTTCCAGAGGTTTGACACACCTCAGTCTTCCACATCTGTCATTAATGCTGACAAGCAATATAGAGGCTGTTTTTCCTGACTCCTGACTTATTCTTGGGCAGTCGAGATTGCTTTTTTTTAAATGGAGTAGGAAGAGCAACTTCTTTTAAGTATAAACTTTTGTTGTCTTTCCCATTTACAGAATAAAAAAATAAAATAAATATATATATATATATATATATATTAGTATTAACATAACTTTCAAGTTACTAATGGATTAACCTTTCTTTCTTTCTTTCTTTCTTTCTTTCTTTCTTTCTTTCTTTCTTTCTTTCTTTCTTTCTCTCAGCAGTGCTGGAAAAGGCTGCGCTATACTGTGATTGCTCCTTCTCAAGTGCTTTCTGGGTTGAATAATTTACATGGCACAATCTTGGAGCCGGCAAGCTGAATTTGATGTATGTGATGGGCAAACCCAAGGGCAGCATAATAGCATGCAGTAGAGGCAGAAGAAGTGGAGACAGAGAGGGATGAGTGAGTAACACCAGAGAGACAATACGCCTCTGTCTTTCTCGCACACCATCCCTCACTGCTTATCTGCCAAGTGGGGGGAAGTGCCTTTTGGACAAGCTTTCGCGGTTAAAAATCTATCTGACAAGCTGTTTTAGCATCTCATACCCCTGGGATACATTACAATTAATAAGTAAGGATGTGAAGGAGATGTCCAATGACTGCTGTCAAGCCTTGTCGTATGTGTATGTGCCCACAGCAATGGTAATTATTTGTTCCCACCAAAAAAATTAAAGCAAACCAACAACAACAAAAACAATCATCACACTTATTTGATATGGTGTGCCATTTAATGCTTTATGTGTATATGTATGTATGTGTGTGTATATATATATATATATATATATATATATATATATATATATGTGTATATACACTTACTTGCCACTTTATTAGGTACACCTTGCTAGTACCGGGTTGGACCCCCTTTTTCCTTCAGAACTGCCTTAATTCTTTGTGTCATAGATTAAACGTGCTGAAAACTTTCCTCAGAGATTTTGGTCCATATTGACATGATAGCATCACGCAGTTTCTGCAGATTTGTCAACTGCACATCCATGATGTGAATCTCCCGTTCCACCACATATCAAAGGTGCTCTATTGGATTGAGATCTGGTGACTGTGGAGGCCATTTGAGTAAAGTGAACTCATTGTCATGTTCAAGAAACCAGTCTGAGATTATTTCAGCTTTGTGACATGGTGCATTGTCCTGCTGGAAGTATCCATCAGAAGATGTGTACACTGTAGCCATAAAGGGATGGACATGGTCAGCAACATTACTCCGGTAGGCTGTGGCGTTTAAACGATGCTCAATTGGTACTAAAGGGCCCAAAAGTGTGCCAAGAAAATACCCCCCTCACCATTACACCATCACCAGCCCGAACTGTTGAGACAAGGCAGGATGGATCCATGCTTTCATGTTCTTTATGCCAAATTCTGACCCTACCATCTGAATGTTGCAGCAGAAATCGAGACTCATCAGACCAGGCAACGTTTTTTTCCAATCTTCTATTGTCCAATTTTGGTGAGCCTGTGTGAATCGTAGCCTCCGTTTCCTGTTCTTAGCCGACAGGAGCGGCACCCGGTGTGATCTTCTGCTGCTGTAGTCCATCTGCTTCAGGGTTCGACGTGTTGTGCATTCAGAGATGGTATTCTGCATACCTTGGTTGTAACTAGTGGTTATTTGAGTTACTGTTGCCATTCTATCATCTCTAACCAGTCTGCCCATTCTCCTCTGACCTCTGACATCAACAAGACATTTTTGTCCACACAACTGCAGCTCACTGGATATTTTCTCTTTTTCGGACCATTCTCTGTAAACCCAAGAGATGGGTGTGCGTGAAAATCCCAGTAGATCAGCAGTTTTTGAAATATTCAGACCAGCTCGTCTGGCGCCAACAACCATTCCACATTCAAAGTCACTTAAATCCCCTTTCTTCCCCATTCTGATGCTCGGTTTGAACTTCAGCAAGTCGTCTTCACCACATCTAGATGCCCAAATTGCATTGAGTTGCTTCCATGTGATTGGCTGATTAGCAATTTGAGTTACCAAGGAATTGAACAGGTGTACCTAATAAAGTGGCCGGCGAGTGTGTGTGTGTGTATATATATATATATATATATATATATATATATATATATGACGCATTTGTGGGTGCTTCTTTTCAAAGATTTATTTTGTTTTTATTTTATTTTATTTATTCTTACCAATGTTACATTTATTTGATCAAAATATGTTGTGAGATACAATTACAATATTAAAATGTGTTTTCTGTTTTAATATATTTTAAAATGTAATGTATTCCTGTGATGGCAAAATAGAATTTTCAGCAGCCATTACTTAGTCTCCCATTTTTCTTGGGTGAACTAGAATGTCAATTTAATGTCACATAAAACAAATAGTGGTTGGCCTTTGCACGTCGGTGACTCTTTGGTCTTTGTGGTCTAGACTTTATGGCATTAGTTAAAAATCTGGCTGCACAAGACTTTATGAATATAGACTTAAGGATCAATGTGTGGTTGAGTTTATGGAGATCAAAGCCAGTGGTTTCAGGTATTACCTTCAGAAAGGTCTGACAGAATCAGCTCTAAGGGCTGAGCTTTCTGAAACATGTATTTCCTGAGATGAAAGCTCTTCTATGCTCCATACACATCTTAGCCAATGAGAGGAAGGGTATGAGATAATCTGTTTGTTCTCAAAGAAGGGAAAATGCACCATCAATGACTTCAAAAGCATAATTTTACTCTTTGCTCTATTGCTGTGATCACATGACTCTCGGGAGAGACGGAGAGGTTGAGGAGGATGAAGGAGAATGTAGAATCTCCTCTAAAATTTCACATGTGGGAATGCGATCATCTGCATATTCTACTCGTTTGGCAGCAGGGATTCATCAATCCAAGAAAAACTAAATGTTCAAGACGTGCCACATTAGGGAGCATTTGTTCAGTATACAAGATCAATATTAATATAATAGCTCAAAGAGCCATCACAATAAATCCGGGTTGGAGTGAAACAAATATGCCAGGATAAGCAATTGGTGGGACAACTTTATAGAAAAAGAACTGTTCCAAATGAATAATTTGTCCTGCATCAGGTGAGCTACATTTAAATGCATGTAATTTTGTCTTTGGGACATTTACTTAAAAACATATTTATATTTCTTCAGCTTCTTTACATTAACTGTTTTATATCAAACTGGCAGATCAAGGTCAACAATTCAGCTCTCTTCAATCGCACAGAATTCATGCTTTTACTCCCTGATGGAATTTCTGCACTCTTAGTGCAATAACAAAGCACTTTGCAACATAATAGAGATGTGATAATTAGCAGTTGTAAGATTTCTTTGTCACGTTCACTCATTTCATGATGAGCTGCAAGTACAAGTTCTGCCAGTAGGCAACTGTAGATTCTTTGCATTGTTACAAGTTTGTATTAAATCCCATGTACAGCGTACTGGCACAAACCTGAAATAGATATTCTCAAATGATGTTTAATAGTGGAGGCTGGCAGAGAAGGAACTAAAGAAGCCCAATATGCTGCCAAGACCAGCAATAATTCTGCAGGCCTGTAGGTTCGGGATGCAGAGAAAGAGTAGGGCGGGATTGGCTCATCGTAAAAAAAATTGGCTAATAAAAAAAGAATAAAGTGGGAGGAAAACAGCTCAAACTTTGAAAAGGTCAGTAATCAAAAGTGTACAGATCACTGGCTGGTAAATCCCTGAGCAGGATGCGGTTTAATTAATGAAGCTTATCAGTGCTGGCTTTGTGCTGTAAAGCCATGAGCTGGGGTTATCTCATGCACATTATCAGATGACTGGAATGGAATGGACATCGAGTATGTGGTTACAACAGTTAGTCTGCATCTCAAATTAAACCAGACATGGATGAATACAGTAGCAGAAGACCATGAAAACTTTCAAATCTACTTATTTAAGAAATAAAATGTATTTGGGTCATTCAGTGACAAACATGTCCTTGATTTTTTTCAGTGAGGAAGATATTTCTTGAATATTCAAGAAACCCAAATTAAAACAATAAACTTTTCTTTCTTTTTTCTTTTATTCTTCATATGTTATAATCCTGCTTTCATATTTTTAACTGTTTTTAATTTATGCATTTTACAGTATGAAAGCAAAATGAGCACTCAAGCAAATAATTTAACAAATTTTCTTTTCTTTTTTTCCTTTCATTGCCACAAGAATAGGTAATTAGAAAATCAACATAGTATTATTGTCACATCCTTGAGAACACCTTATATACCATACTGTACAATTATAGCCTCTGAGTGTTCTCATGCATATTAATGATTTAATTGAGGTAACATGCCTTATTTCCTAGGTGCTTTTTCTTGTGTGGTTGAGCAGATAGAGTGAATATCCAGGTTTGCTGGATCAGCACTCATTCATCACTCCTTCTTTTAAGAAAATACAGATAGTGGCGTTCCCCTCTCTCTCTTGTCTTCCAGGTAATTGTCAGAGAGACGAGCTCTGCAGGAGGTGAAAGCTCAGGCCCTTAGTGATGCTACTTGAACTGTCAAACAAGACTAGCAGATAGATTTAGGTGCTTCATCCATTTTTATTTATGTTTAGATGAGAATGGTATTGCTTACATGTGAAGTAGAGGCAGAAATAGGAAGCTGGATGTGCTGTGTAAATTAGACTGAACTCATCCCTAGTGTTGGGTATCGTTTAGGTGTTTTTCGAGACCAGTGCCAAATCGATACTTATATATATATATAAATGACTAATTAATAATTGGAGTGGCCATTAACAATAAACACATGGGCCTGGTTTCACAGACTAAGCCAGGATTAGGCCATAGTTCAATTAGGACATTTAAGTAATTTTTATAAACATGCTTAGAAACAAACATTACTGGGGTGCATCTTGAGACAAAACAAAGGCACTGATATATTTTAGGACCAGTCAGTGCAAGTTTATTTCAGTTAAAACATCTAAGAGTTACATTTTAGTCTAGGCGCACTAACACTGAAAATCCACATATCCAGTAACAGAAGTAGCAGAATTCATGAAGCTCCAGGGATATGGATAAACCAATTGTTATTGCTGTAACTGAGTAAACAGAAGATATAAACGTTTTGAATGATAAAATAAATACAATAAACACTCGAGTACGACAATGTAAAGTTTATCTGTGTTATTCAAGACATCTCTGGTATTTTCATAATAATTAAGTATATTTATAATCCCTTGATAATCGATGTATTAGTAGCCTATGGAGTAGTAGTTGCTCAGCTAGTTAATGGAAGTAGGGCTGTAGTACTCGAGTCCGGTATTGAGACGTTTTTCTATCGTCTCGGACTTGTCTTGGACTCGGACGTGGTCATTGGACTCGCCAAATGTTCTAGTTGGTTTAGACCAAGTCCAACTCTATATGCTTTTTTTCTCTCTTTCAAAACAAAACCGTTAATCTGGCTCGCTTGTTCGGAAAATGGGTACTGTAATTGGTTTAACTCCATCTAGAAAGGGCATTGCGATTGGTCGCCTGCTAAATGCGCATCTGCATCATATGCTTGGCTCCGAGGGTGCGCGCTGTGCGGAGGCATAAATTATCTTTATTTTGGCCACAGACAGAATGTCGGCGAGTTGCATAATACAGTTTGGTTTTACAAAGTTCGTTGGAGTTGTCCCTCTCACTTTCCTTCTCTTTTAAATACCTTATTAATGCCTGTGCGAAGCTGCAAGAGACGCGAGCGAAACTGTCAAATGCGTCCATGTTTAATCGAATTAATCAAATAAGACACCTGTGAAGACCTACTACTGTGTGTCTGATATTTCATATTTGCATCAGAGTGACAGGCTGAAAACTGCTGTTCATTGTTTTAAAGGTAAATGAACATTTACATCATGAAGACAACTTCATGTGTGGTGCACTTAGAATATAATTGTATTTACCTAGAGGGTTAATAAAGAAAAAGTAGCTTGAATTATGTTGTAGTTACATTTTCAAGTTGACAAGTTAAAATCTTACAAAATCAAGAATTGGTCAAATGTTCTAAGAAAGTCCGGCCTTCCAGGACTGAGTTTGGACACCCTGCTTTAGAACAAGTAACAATTTCAAGAATGGGAACATGTTGATTTTTTTTACACTTATGTTGCTTGTTATTTGTAATATTTTCCATTGGCAGCCCAGAATGTGATTGTTACACTATAATAAAAATGCTGAAAATGGGAATTTGCACTTCAGCTTATATGTGGCTTTAATGAAATTGCTAAACCTAAAGTAAATAAAATAGCCTAATTTTATCCTACAGTGTTGCTGCACAAACTTTTAGAACATTACAAATAATAATGCAAAATTATTATCTTAGAATCGAAGATATGCTGTCTCTCGTATCACATAAATTATCAATAGTTAAGTATGTGGTTTTGAAGAAGATTCTCATTCTCATCTCAGTCTCATTTGGACTTAACTACAATGGCGCTTTTCCACTGGCACGGCACGGTTCACTTTGGGGGTTTTCCACTGGGTACTGTACCTGGTACCTGATACTTTTTAGTACCACTCGAGGTTCCAAGCAATGACGTGTAAACTCTGCCGATCACTGATTGGCCGGAGAAAATCCCACTGAACTTGACGAGACCCTCCTCTACAGCCCGACCCGCTAGATTTAAATCAGCACAGCCAGCGAGGATCGACGCAACTTCTGTTTAAACAAACGCATTTTTTGCATCAACCACAAAATAGCAGTGTCGTTGTCTGTTGAGGAAGTTCAGACGTTCCTCTCGTTGATAGCCGAGGAGCGGATCCAGTGAGAGCTTGATGGCAATCAAGAAAAAGCCTTATGTATATAACGTTACTTTTGAACTTGCTATATTTTCAGAGTATGTTTTCTGTTTATATTTTTACCTCTGTATCTGTGTTTTGCTTCAATTAAAACAATCTGATCGAATAAGTGTACCTCCAGACTATATTAAATATGTATCATTGTATGAGCACGAACGAACCTCTTGAAAAAGACAAATGATTAATGCCGCGATTATAAAAACCATCACATAAATAAAAAATAACAAGGGATACATTGTACATTTTGAAATATTCAAAAGTTTATTGATAATTCACTTTACAGAACACGCTGCATGAATAGTTAACTAATCAAGTAACGCAGCACACCTGCACGAGCATCCCTGCTCTCCTCCTCTACAGCCCGTGTCACTGCCACCACAGTCTCTGCTGCTGGGGGTAAATCACAAGCATTCTCATAGACCTCTCCATTGCTGTTAAAAACATCCCTGCTCTCCTCATCTAACGTTACAGCCCGTGTCACTGCCACCACAGTCTCTGCTGCTGGGGGTAAATCACAAGCATTCTCATAGACCTCTCCATTGCTGTTAAAAACATCCCTGCTCTCCTCATCTAACGTTACAGCCCGTGTCACTGCCACCACAGTCTCTGCTGCTGGGGGTAAATCACAAGCATTCTCATAGACCTCTCCATTGCTGTTAAAAACATCCACATGCCGAGAGTGAAGAACACTATTCCGTCTCCTTTCTTTGTTGTGAGTTTGTTTGTGGCGCGATGATGTCACGGCAGAGGCGCAATTATAACGGCGTGAATAATCCCGCCCACTCTATAGCGGTCCTAAACTGCAGTGGAAACGCAAACCGACCGAACTGAGTTGCCGTACTGCACTGCATCGAGCCGCCGAACCATACCGCACTCATGCAGTGGAAAAGCGCCATTGGACTCGAACCTCTTTGGACTCGGTTTTGACTCGGACTCGATACTCCTGGTCTTGGACTTGTCTTGGACTTAACAAAGGTGGACTTGACTACAGCCCTAAATGAAAGTCTACCTGCTGTTGTCAGAGCAAGTGCAATTTCTGCATTCACGCGCTCCTCCGATGCTCTTATTTCCTGAGTTGTGCTTTTAAGTCAGAATGTGAAAACAGCACACTCGCGTTACTACAAAGATTTAAGGAAAATTATTTTTCACGTGCGGGGCCGGTGATGATGCTTTTTACGGCTGTTTCAGAGAAACAAAGGACAAATATTTAAATTAATCGCTCAGGCATGGCACCGAAATGAGGCACCGAAATCTGCATTCTGATTCGGTTCTAGTATATACCGGTTACCTAGGTACAGATGCCATATTAATACCAGGTTTCGGTACCCAACCCTACTCATCAGGGACTAAAAATAAACTTCAAAATAAACTTTTCTTTACTTGGGATATCTAGAGTATATTCAGAATGGAAGCTGTTAGGGTAGGCAAATATTTACACATTGTATTATTTTTTGTTATTCCTCTTGGTAGGGTTGCAAAGTCTTACATTTTAAGGTCTTACTAATTCTTTCTCCATTAACTTTAAAGGGATCCCTGGGTATTAAGACATGTATAGCTTAATATAACATAAATTATGTCTCTTATTTAAATATGAAGTTGAAAGCCCATGAAAATTGGTTATTTAAAAAAATCTACATCATTTTTGGACTATGGGTGGCGCCATTATTTTATGTGCACAGTCCATTCTGCGTCGATGACGTCAAATCATGGTTGCATTCCATGAGCTACTGGCGCTTATTTCTATAGTCTTTGGCTTTTTAATGAAACACAACTCAGAATACACAACTCTGAAAATAAAAAAACTGATACAATACCACATTGTGTGGCTTTTGGTTTTAATTTTCAGGCGAAGGGCAACAAGAGAAGTAATGTAAGACTTTTCTAGCGATAAGAAGAGGAGAAAAGAATGGGAAGGTGCCTGAGGACAAATAAAACTTCCCAAAGACCCGCTTCTTTTTCTCTCCACTTTAGGCCTGATGCCTTTGAGTCTTTTAGTAGATCACAGCTACTTAAAAAGCTTACAAACGGCTGAGACAAGAAACGCTAGATGCCATCTGTTAGGATGAGAACGCCGCGGCGGCTAGAGGAGTTTCTGAGCACGGATCTTACTCGATATCAGAGGCGTTTAGACTCCTTGTGAGGGGAAAAATCCATGGTACAGCATTTATTTTAAACCTATACTTCTATCTATCGCCACCTGTAAGCTCTTTCGGTAGCTGTGGTCATCATATTAGTATTTTATTTTTCGAGTTGTCTATTCTGAGTTGTGTTGTGGTAAAAATAGCAGCAGGTAGCGTCAGTAGCTCACCGAGTGCAACCATTTTACGTCATCATAAAAATGACACCCCCCATAGTCCAAAATATATATTAAACGATGTGATTTTTTTTTGAAATAACAGAAACATTCATGGGTTTTCTACTACACATTTCAGTAAATGACATCAATTACGTTATATTAAGCTATAAAAGTCTTAATACCCAGGGATCCCTTTAATAGTTTCATAGAAATCAACAGCAGAATTGAGCGAACGACTCGGTTGAGTAAATGATTCAATGACTCATAAAGACTGTCAGTTGCTTCTTTTAAAGAATTATTTGACAGTCTTTTTATTTTTTATTTTATTTTTTATTAATTAATTTGGTATAACACTACAACCGGTAGAATAAGTCTATGAAAACTCATAAGGTATTTATGTGTAAATGTGGATAGTAAGGTCTTTTTGTATAGTTTTTTTTTATTTCTGATGTCAAAAATGTCTTGTTCTTGCAGCTTAGTTTAAGTTTTTATACTGAGAAGTTTTGCGTAGTACATCAAGCTCATGTATTTGATTCCCTATGATATAATCCCGTTATTATCCATATAATCCAGTTATCAAATGTATATTTCTTTTGTCTTGGGCCTTATTTCTAAGTATGAGTTTGTCCATCACTTCTTTATGCATGTACTTTGAAAATTAAACTTATTCTGTTTATTAAATATTCCAGAAAATTCAGAAGACGCTATGTCCTGACGCGGCTCACCTTCCCTTCTCGATTGCTCACATAAATCCCTTCCTTCACCTCATCAAGAGGCGCATGAATAATAAATCATCTTTAAAATTTGATTCTGGAGTATTACGCTGAAGCATATTGAGAATCTTTTACTGGCTTGAACGTGAGTGGATTATCCAACTCTCTTCCATCGTTTGCGCTATGAAAGAAGGTGGGGAAGTGGAACTTAACCGAGAAGATCAACAGGAAACAGAGCTTTACAGTCAAATGTCTGCTTATTTTAGAAACGGATAAGCTTGCTTCAAATGTAATTCTGAAGTATATTTATGCGTCTTGCTAAGCTAGTGTAAAATTAGAGCCCTGGTTTAGCCTAAATAGAAAAGGAAGTGCAATTAAGACTGTTTTTTATTGAATATGTCTACATTGATCAGTCCTGCATGGCTTCTCGGCAAATACGTGAGATAACTTGGCCGTAAATACAAACTCTTCGACCCAACCGCACAGCAAAACAACTATATAAAATATCAGGCAGGAGTTGTGAGAGTAAAACAGGCTGCTGGGGATGGCGTGTACTGTCAGCATTCATTTGTGAAGCAGTCTCCATGCACTGGGCTGGCCCACACCTAAAATCTCTTCACATGAATAAAAAATGACATTTCAATTTATCTTTGTTGTTACGTTCTGGCCTTGCATACTGATTTTCTATGTTTCAGGGAAAATGAAGCGGTGGAAAAACAGAACAGAATCTTCCAGGGAACTCACAGTGCTTTCCTTGAATAAGAATCAAACGTTAATCTACCAGTCGGGAGGACGCATTATTGCTTTTTTTTCAGTTCACATAGAAGGTGTTTTAGATGAGATTGGACGAATGGTATGTTTTACTATGCATGAAAATGGAATACGTTGAACGTTACGCACGCATTCTAGTGGAGGAAACGTCTGAACCGCTGTGAAATGCGGAAATGAAAACTATTACTTCCCAGGATTGGCCATTTGCATTCCTCTTGCTATTTTTGAGGCTATTGAGCCAGTTCTGCTCTTTCATTTCCCCCTTCTTCAGAATGAATGGAATGTCCTTTTATCAAATAAATCAACCCTGTGGATTAAATTCTCTCCAGAGACTCTTGCAGTACGTGTCCTGCTGGTTATAAATTCCTGGCAAAGATACAGGTGCTCTTGACCCAACACACAAGACACAAGCGGTATTCAGACGCCCAAATTACCGCCTGCCCAGACCAACAGGATCTGCCCCCGCCAAGTAATTTGCATTTTTAAAAGAGACACATTAATCAACGCTTTGTGGACCAGCGCTGGCACATTCGTCTTCCTCTCCTAAACAACAAATAATGCACCGCGCACATATGACACATGTATACATAAAACCAACTCATTTACATCCCATTAGCTTACTGAAATTATCCATTTGACACTTTCATTCAATGGAATTTGGTTGGCTGTGGTTCATTATGCTTTCATTGTGGAGATTTACAGATGATTCTGTGTACAGGCATGCTTTGCGGCCTGTTAAGGGCTGAACGTTGTTAGCACATTGTGGAAAAATGTCTCACGCATTCACCTTATATACCCAGCATTATAAGTACACATACTTCAAGTACTGTTAAGATTGCAAATCTGTTTTTTAAACTTTATCACTGAAGATTGAGGCGTATTTTAGATTATTAGGAAAGATTATTCGTTCTGTAAGAGCAATTACTCTTAAGGGCTTTTCACACTTGAAGTTTTTAACCCTGGGTCATCTAAACCCCGGATAAGTGGAACACTGGGTTATTATCTGTAATCATGTTTCACACTGCTCATACTATACCTGGGGTTAACTTTTAACCCTGGGTATTCATTAACAGACCTTTCACACTGTACATTCCTAAACCCCGGGTTAACGTTCTTATTTGCATTTGCGGTGTCACTGTCACTGATTGGACGAACAGCAGGCAACCTGTTAACACGGCTTTTCACGTGTCTTGCCAGTTATTAAAAACAACGTCACCGCTTATGTCTTTAGATCAGCGAAGATTGAGGAACAGCTGATCATAGCTGTACAGGCAGGGATTGCTTTTTAAAAATAAATTTAGTAGCTGAGCTACTGCAAGCGATTTAGGGCTGGAAATCCATTTATCCATGGCTGAAACTTCTGCTTTTTCATGAAGAGCCAGGTCATGGATGCTTAGCAACGGCAGACGCCACGAGAGCACAAGCTACAGACAGCTTTGGAAAGAAGGAGAAAGCGGCACGCTTCGCATTTTAAACACGTTTTTATGCGCGACATGTGAACGGCCTCATGAGATGCTCAAAGGCAAGAACACAAAGACAAAAGTACAAAAGAAAGAAAACAAGGAGCAAAGTATGTGAATATTTCTTTGAATTTATTTACGTCTTTTGATATTTATTCTCACCTTACTCAAAAAAATTATTCTCCAACACTGTTCGGTTTATTAAAAAAATACATTTTCATTTAACACCATTATGTTAAGTTTCTCAATTTATACAATTGCATTGTGTTAAACTGACTTGAAACAGTTGCGTTTTGGCTCAACTAGAAGATAAATGATTTTACTTGTGTAACTAGGAAGTGTATTTCCCCTTTCCATCATGCTTTGCACAGGGCTGGATAAGGACAGTAAATCTTGAAATAAAATGTTAATTTAGGCAGTTTTTATTTAGATTATAGCATTTTGAGACTTGTTAATGTTTGCTGGTATGATAGTGTTTCGGGGGGTTACCGTTGTGGTAAAGTGTAGAGCATGTGCTTGGGTTGAGGACCTGCTAACATAAAGCAAAGCTGTTTTAATAATAAAACAACAGCTATGGCAATGATATGAATACCATCTTATGCTATGCTCATATTATGTTGACTAATGTCTAAAGTTAAGTAAATCCAACAAATCATTTTTTTTAGAGAAGAAAGTATGCCTGATCATTTATTTTCCAGTAAAATGTTTTAGAGTGAGTTCAACAAGCTTAAAAAATAATTTCATCAATGTATCAATTAAAATTTAACTATATTTGATCATATTGATTTGGCCCAACTATTGTTTTTGAGTTAGGGCTACACATATTTATTGGATGTAAATCCTCCTGTCCTCAATAAAATTGAGTTCATCCAATTAACTATTTTTTGAGTGTTGCTGTAGTTTACACAATGCGTGTTTCCTGTTACTGACGTGACATGAGCCTCGCTGCTCAATTTCTGATTGGCTGTCTGTTGCCAAGCAACAAGCAAACACCGCTCCGTTTCACACTGAAAAAACTAACACCGCTTTAAATTACAGGTGTGAAACGTGTCTTTACCCAGGGTTAAAAGCGGTGTTTAGAACAACGATAACCCAGGGTTAAGCGCAGAGTTAAAAGCAATTTAGAGCTAATATCATGCAATATCATTTACTAAAATTTGTCCTCTAGATAGTCAACAGCAAAGTGAAATAAAAACAAAGAACATGCAGAATTTATTTTGGACACATAGTAAGATATAAAGTCAGAAATGTGAAACATAAACTTAAGAAATTCAGAGGAGAAAAAAAATCTGACCGGCAGTATATAAACTCTACATTTAGAGAAAATAGTAAAAAAAGGTACATTTTGTGTTATGCAAATCTGACTTCATATCTCATGATTTTGACTTTTTTCTCTCAGAATTTCAAGATATAAATATACAATTATTAGGGGGACAAATCTGAATTGTAGATATAAAGGTTTAAAATGTTAGATTATGAAAAAGAGCTTGTAATATATATTTTTTAAATATGAGATTAAAAAGCACTTGTGAGATGTACACTCAGTTCTGAGTAAAAAACAGAATCACTATATATGTATATATAATTCAATTGAATTTTAGGTATTTTTATATTTTTGGGGCTATATTACAAATCTATGTTTCCAATTTTTATTCAAATGTTTGCCGGTAAGTTGCAGCATATCTTGTGTTATAGATATTTGATACTTATTAAAAATAGTAATGACTATCTCTCTTATAGTACAGTATATTGTACAGACTTTTAACTAGAGGTGTTATAATGGTGGTATTTGCTAAAGTTAAAATTGGGAACAAGATTTTGGGATTTTCTTGCTAGACCTTTCCAAAATGCTTTTGCTGCCCATGTAGTGGGGTTAAACTCTGAGAGGTTAATAGTTGTAGTTTAGAGCCCCACAAGAGTTGATCCATGACCTAACATTATTGTGCCTTTGAGCAAGGCACTGAATCCCATGTTGCACCAGCAGGATTTTTTCTGTAACAAGAGTGCAGTAAATTGCTTTTGGATAAAAATGTCTGCTACATAACTTCTTATTGTTTCAGTAAAGAGAGCATGGTTTGATAAAAGAGTAAAGAATGATTGGACAAGCAGAAATATAGTAGTGCGGCAATCAAAAGTTTGTTATAACATGCACATGCAAATACTTGTACATTCATTGTAGCTTATAATTCACAGAGCCTGAAATGCATCCTTGATAGATTTGATTCTTTGCAAGAAATGTAAACATGTATTTCCAAAGTTCTTCTGTGGTATTCATCCAGTTTCCTTTCGAAGTGGATCCAGTACAGTGTCTTTCATTGACTTGCTCTGTCAGTAGTTTTTCTTCTGGTGCACAGGAAACCTGATGCAATTACTAAGCTATGTTAAATTAAGCACTGCATTTGTGCAATCAATCTCCAGCCAGAGGGCGCCTCTCAAGAATTCATTAAAATATGCAAACAATCGTTTAAACATGGCCACAGCTTATCTGCTGTCTTTCATGCTAACATTAGATGTCTGCATTCAAACGTGTGAGAAGGACACACACAGCTTCCCATCATGCTGTCTGGATTTGCATGTATGTTTGTCACATACAAGGTCTTGAATCAATTAGAAACTAGGAGAATGTAACCCCTATGAGAGGATGACTAATATTTTTCTGGATAAAGTGCTGTAAGTTTTCATTATCATTATAATAATCGTTAATATTTTTTTTCTCCCACTTTTTAAAAGAGTGTAGTAGAAACTGAAATAACAAAAGGTATCATGAAAACAAAGTCGATCTTAAAATATTTCATTGCATTAATCAAGAATGTGAAAATATTCATCAAATAACATTAAAAGTGTATATTTTCTTCCCTTAATAGGTATCTCAATGCAAATTTTAGTTCACTCTGTTTTATCTGCAAATGCTCTAAAATATTCATAGCGGCTCACTGTGGTGTGCAGCAATAAAATATGGCCAATATATTGTAAATGTTTTACATTTTCTTTCACCGTTGAAGTGTTCAACAGAATAATGTAGATGTGCATATTTCTTCTGTGGAGCATGAGAGCTTGCAGAAACTGTAAATAATGCCGTATTATGTGCGTAACACCTGGTTTCCAGCTGACATCTGTGAACAAAGTACTTTTAAAAGTATTTCAGACCCCTGCAGTACGGGAATGCATCACTCCTTTGTGCAGAGCAGAACTCATTTCCTATGTAAATCTGAATACAATACAACACAACACAACAGGGGTCCGTTCTTCGTACGCCGCTCACTCAGTTAGCTGGATTTGATTGTTGCCGATTTCAAGTGATCTTGGATAATTTGGTTCTTCGAAGCTCATCCTGGAGTTGCTGTCATAGCAACAGGTCCGTAAGCTTATACCTGCTCGGGAGCAGGCTTATTTCATGTAAACAGGATTAGATCGCATCTTTTTAAGCAGAATTGATACTTAAAATCTGTCACAGCCACTGTTACTTTAAGAGTATCTTGCTGGTCCAGGGAAAATAATGAAAATAATTTTAAAATTAATTGTAAAATAAGCTAACAATGTTGTGTAGTCTATAATACTATAGACATAGCCAGTTTTACTCATTCAAATATTTATTAGTGATGAAATAATTACTTTATAATTGTATTGGAGTCTTACACACATGCTAGTTAATCTGAGCAGTGCATTCATTTGAGTGATGACAGATATTATGGGAGGGGCTTGATGAAGCGCAGAAGATGCAGATAACATGATATTTAAGAAACTATAATTAATGCTGTCACGTAACAAATCTGTTTCAAAGATCAAATTAAAGGAGTTGCTAATTACAACACTGAAGTAAAAGTTTAAAGCCTGTACAAATACTTGAAATCATAAATGTAAATAATTGTGAATCATGTTAAAAAATTGAAATAAATTTAAAACAGATCACATTTCATTAATCTATTTATATCTATTTACATTTATGTAGTTTTGTTCGCTTGGCTGTTTACTTATAAAGGTCCAGAAATTGGTCAAGTTTTTCATCGGGTGTCTAAAAATAAACCATAGGCAAAGACACCTATACTGCATATCAGCATCACTTTTGGTATACCTGTTGACCTCTGTAATGTCTAAGAAATGATTATGCATGTATTGTTATTAAAGAGAAAAGATACTTCTTTCATAAATGTGCCCTGGTAAAGCTCAGTCAGTTTAATTAGCTTGATTATTTACGCCATCCAAATAAGTAAGAAAAGGTTCCTTGCTAAGGAGAATTATGGGTAATCAGCATCTCATTTGACCTCTCAGACAGCTCTTACACCCCAACAAGGTCCAGTTCATTAAAAATGTTCTCCAGTGGTTCTGTAGATCTTGATTAAAATCTCGTTATTGAATTAGCAGACTTTGTTCACAGCTTTGACTAAATACTTTAATATTCAGAGCTTTAACTGAATATTGCTTTAAAATCACAGATGGAGAAACATTTTGAAAACATTAAAACATTGATGCTGTTAATTAGTGCATGTTGCGAAGCAATGCATCATGGGTGCTTTATCTACTGATAGAAGGAAATAAATACACCCACATTAATGTGAGCAGCATTAAGTGATGTCTGGCTAATGAGGTTTTAATAATCCACTCAGTTTTTTTCTCAGTATTTTTTTAAATATATTTTATTATATGAAGATCTGAATTAAAATCAAATCAAATCACTTTTATTGTCACAATCACCACAGCACATGTGTCCTTGGTGAGTGAAATTCTTGAGAGCGTGCTCCAGACAGTGCAGAAACAATTTACATATAGACAGTACATACTTACAGACTTATACAGAAGACAATGTGCAGAATACACAAACATATACTCAGTACACACAGTGTACTATTAGACATACTTACAGTTATCAGTACACATATACACACAATAATATGCGAAGGTGCAACAGATTATACATAAACCGCACATGCAGTGTCATGGATGTGCATTGGATGGTATCCAGTGGTAGCAGATAGGTTGTTGTGTTAGTGCAGTGTGTGCGTGTAGTCCAGTTGAACTGTGTTAAAGTTCAATGCATGGCATACCGTTTTGACTGTTCATTAGCATGATAGCCTGAAGGAAAAAGCTATCCCTCAGTCGGCTAGTGCGGGACCGGATGCTGCGGAGACGTCTTTCTGAGGACAGCAGAGAGCAGTCTGTGGGACGGGTGGCTGGAGTCTTTGATAATCCTCCGGGCTTTCCTTGTATACACCGCCTGGTGTAGATGTCCTGGAGGGAGGGAAGCTCACCTCCAACAATGTGGCGGGCAGTTCGCACGACCCTTTGTAGAGCTGCTCATTATATCAGCTCATATTTATTTTTTATGAAAACATGTTTCCGTTATGGCATAAGAAAATAAAAAAAGGTAATCGCAATTCTGACTTTATTTTTAATCCTGAGCTGGAAACGAGCTTCCATAAAGAAATCGGCATAAACTTGCAATTCTGAGAATTGTGATATATTATGTAAACTCCAACTTCTTTCTTTTCTGCATTTACAACTCATTTTTTTCTGCCATGGAATAAAAAAAAAGGTAATTGCGATTTTTTTTTTTTTTTTAAATCTCATAATTATTTCTTTTAAATCTTGCAATTCTAATGTTATATCTCAGAATTATTAGAAAGTCAGAATTTTAAGATAAAGAAAGGTAGTTGCGATCTTTTAATTTCACAATTTTTACCTTATTTACCTTGAATTCTGAGAATTTCATCTTGTAATTCAATGGTGGATAAAACAAAACAAAATTAAATGAATCAAGGCAACATAAACACAACAAACAAACAAAAATACTAAGTGAACCATTTACATTTCTGTCCCTCCCACATCCAGACACAATATCCATCATTTTAAGTAGACACTCACTCTATTTATATATAACAGACAAGTGTTAATAAAACAAAGATTTGAGATTTCTGCCACACCTCATTGTGTGAGATGAAGTGGTCTTGTCATAGCAGCATCTTCTTCAGTATACACTTGTAGGGCTAAATTTAGACACCTCTGTGATTTTCTGTTGTTGTTTTCTGCTCACAGCAGTTGTTTTTGTCAAGCTTTTTCCATCTTGTTTATTGGAAAATCTAATCCCCCGCAAGTCATTGATATTACCTGCCTCAGGTTGCAAAAGTGAATAATTGAGCTGGGATTATCCGGGCAAGCGGGTAAAGCAAACTCGACTTCGGTAAACTTCTCACAATGAGAGATGAGGCGCTATTCCCTCCGTCCTGGCCCTTCTGTCTCCGAGGCAGAGAGGCACATTTAATCAACACAAACACGGCAATAGCAACTTCAGAGAGTACTTGTAGCACTAAGTGTTTGAATGTTCAACTCAGTTTAGCGATTAAAGAGCTCATTGAGAGCACATGCCTCTTTCTCTCCCAGTGGCCACTCTCTGAATTTATTTTGATGAAAGAGCTAATTCATTTGGGTAAAGCAAAGGCAGTCTACTTCTCTTAGGATTTAGGCTTAAAGCAATGGCAAAATGCTTAGAAGATATTCTGTATGCCTTTTGGAAAACTTTTGTGTTGTGCTTACAATATTTTAATAGCATCTCAGATGCTCACTAACGGATCCTCTACAGTGAATGGGTGCCATCAAAATGAGTCCCCAAACAGCTGATAAAAACACAATAACCCACAAGTAATCCACACAACACTTATAAAGTAAAACCCTGTTTCTTTGTTATTAATAAATCTACCATCAAGATGTTTTAATAATCCTAAATCCAGATATAAACATGCACAGATAAAGCACTGTTTAGAAGCAAAAACAGCTGAGAACAATTCTAAATGAATATGTTGGTGGGGTATCACTTTATTTTAAGGTGTCCTTGTTACACTTTACATGTACTTACTATTATAATAACAATTAATTATGCATAATTACATGCAAGTAACCCTAAACCAAACCCTAATCATAACCCTAACCATATAGTAAATACATGCAGTTAATTAATATTACTCATTACCTAAATGTATAATTACAATGTAACAATGACATCTTAAAATAAAGTGTAACCGTTGGTGTATTTTGATGCGAGTGGATAATAGGGGGTGAGCTATTTCATTTCAGGAAGTGCTATCACTTGTGGATTATTGTGATGTTTTTATCAGCTGTTTGGACTCTTATTCTGACGGCACCCATTCACTGCATAGGTTCCATTGGTGAGCAAGTGATGTAATGCTACATTTCTCCAAATATATTCTGATTAAAAAACAAACTTATTAACTGTTTAGATGGCCTGATTAAAATTTTTGAGTGAACTATATGTATTTGTAGACGTATTTGTGCATATTAAAATGTTTTAATTTAACACTTTTGTCTCATATAATATATAAAAACTTACAAGAAAAGACTTCAGAAATTAACTTATCAAACAGCAAAAGGCACTCATTTTTTCTTGCGTGACCCAGATAGCTGATGCATAGACAGTCTGATTAGTTTGCACTTGCTTAATTCACTTGCTTACATATGGTGCTGAATACTGATGCCGATTTTGAATAGATCAGTGAGAAATCAGCATGGCTGGCAAAGACATTCACATTAACGGCTTACATAAAAGCTCCACTTTCAAAGCAGTGCTTCTTGGTTGGCCACCAGTGAAGCTCTTTTATGAAATCACATTCACACTTCCTTTAGGGAATAATGGTAGAAATTCACTAACATGAACATTTAAACTAGGAACATAAAGCAACTGCAGAATTTCCACAGATGGGTGTTTAGCAAAAACAGCTCTATGGAAAACTGCAGTTATTAGTAGCGTTGCCAATTGTAGCTACTTCCCAAACTTTCGCATATGTCACTGCATTGATTATTTGTCATATTTATTTGTCACCTTGTACTCGAGTCTACCTTGTAGTTGACTTTCAAATGTAGTGATGTTTATTATTCAGAAGGTTTCTGTAAAAGATAGATGCATTACCATAGCAAAGATGTTTCTTCAGACACGCAACCCTCTGTTAACATGCCATCAAACAACTACTAAAACGTCCTTGGAATATCTGTCATGTGGAACTGATGTCTGATAGTCAAAGGACTTCAGCATGTTTGCATTTCTCTGTTTATGCATCCTGTTGTTTCTGCTCAATTAATCTTTCTTTGTGCTGTTTTATGCTTGAGGACGTCCTTACGCTAATAGCATCACTTTCATACTCTCGACGGGTCATACATCAGATCTAATGATATAACCTCATAAATATTCTGAGAAATAAACGGATATATCCTGTTTTCTGAAGTGTCATTTTGGTCCAAAATGTCTTGCTTTTCTTTTATCAGCATGCTGAAGTGTGAGTTAGCGTGAGGGCAGTGTGGTTGAAGTTGGCAGGCTGTTTGGCATTTGGCCTGACAGCAGGTATAGTTCAGCGCTTTAGGTTTTTGGGGAGTTTCTCAGCACTTACACGCTCACACCGTCGAAAGCTCTACTAGTCTGTGTCACCTGTCGCTGTTTACCTTCATGAGACATTTGCGGCATGCTAGCTGTCCTTTTCAAAAACTGCCTTAGAAAAGGTCACAAAGTGCTCCCAGACTCAAGATCGAAGGGTTTAAGATACTGAAAATAAAAGTTATGCCTATCATCGAATTTCAACACTATTCTGTGGTGCTTGCTTGAAGAAACAAACATATGAAACTATAGAACAAATCTTATGCTGCAATGCAGCTTGTCTGTCTGTCTGTCTGTCTGTCTGTCTGTGTGTGTTCTCTCTATCTGTCTGTCTATCTGTGTATGTTCTGTCTGTCTGTGTGTGGTCTGTCTATCTGTCTGTCTGTGTGTGTTCTGTCTGTCTGTCTGTCTGTCTGTGTGTGTTCTGTCTGTCTGTCTGTCTATCTATCTGTGTATGTTCTGTCTGTCTGTGTGTGTTCTGTCTATCTGTCTGTCTGTCTGTCTGTCTGTGTGTGTTCTGTCTGTCTGTCTGTCTGTCTGTCTGTGTGTGTTCTGTCTGTTTGTCTGTCTGTCTGTCTGTCTGTCTGTCTGTCTGTCTGTCTGTGTGTTCTGTCTGTGTGTGTTCTGTCTGTCTGTCTGTCTGTCTGTCTGTCTGTCTGTCTGTGTGTGTTCTGTCTGTCTCGTCTGTCTATCTGTCTGTCTTCTATCTGTGTATGTTCTGTCTGTCTGTGTGTGCTGTCTGTCTGTCTGTCTGTCTGTCTGTGTGTGTTCTGTCTGTCTGTCTGTCTATCTATCTGTGTATGTCTGTCTGTCTGTCTGTGTTCTGTCTGTCTGTCTGTCTGTCTGTCTGTCTGTGTGTTCTGTCTATCTGTCTGTCTGTCTGTCTGTCTGTCTGTCTGTCTGTGTTCTGTCTGTCTGTCTGTCTGTGTGTGTGTTCTGTCTGTCTGTCTGTCTGTCTGTCTGTGTGTGTTCTGTCTGTCTGTCTGTCTGTCTGTCTGTCTGTGTGTTCTGTCTGTCTGTCTGTCTGTCTGTCTATCTATCTGTGTGGGTTCTGTCTGTCTGTCTGTCTGTCTGTCTGTCTGTCTGTCTATTTTGTTGTTCATTATTCATAGTTACAAAGGACATTTTTATTTATCATTCTAATATGCCTTTATTTTTGCTTTAATCATTTATTTTACTTTTATTAAGAAAAGTATCCCATGCATTAAGCCTATTATAGGCATTAAACTTGAACACACTATCATAAAGTCACATGCTAATTTTACACCAACAAGATGACCCGATCTATAATGGCTTCTCATATCACCGGCCACAAACTCATCAGCTTGACTATCCTGACACATCAAAGGACAGTTCATTGATATTCTCTTGAAGTTGAGCATCATTATAAAAGATAATTTGTCTCTTAAAATCTTGCATGACTTCAGGCGATTACATCCTGTTGATTTCCATGACAAGACAGTGTATAAATATGATGTATTACCCTTATTAACTGTCCCTATTTTACTCCAGTCCTCTTTGACAATGTTCTTTGGGTGGTTGTATACTGTAAAAGCGAGCATCAAAAATGCATATGTGGCTTAAAGGAATTAAAATCTTTTGATTCACGTCAAACTGGATCTCCAAGCGCATCCTAAGCTGAAAGAAAGGTTGCATGTATCGCAGTTGCACAACATGCCGAGCCATGAATGAACACTAAAAGGATTTATGCACAAGGAGCTGTCGGGTTTGTTCCACCTGAAGAGTACGGAGTCTCACAGGTCCCCTGGGCACCTGAATACACATGGGAGAGGAAATGCTGGCATTGTTTTGTGTGTAGGTGGAAAGCTTGAGTGTCTGATAACCAATGACCTTGAAGTGCCTTTCTGTAAGTATATTGTGCCCAATGTAGTCACTAGAGAAAAACATTGGGGTTAGTTTTCTTGCTCTCACTCAAAGACAAAGACACCAGTGAAGCAGATTCTTATTAATTATATGTATATATATATATTCAGCATAGTTTTAATTCTCATTTTGATTAAAGTTTGATTAGATTCAATTTATTTGGGGGTATTTAAGTTACTATTGTATGTTTATTGTACAAAAAAATAAAATAAAAAATAAATTCACTTCAGTTGATATCAAAAAATGGAATTTGTTTTCTCTCTCTTTGTTTTTTTGTATCAATGTGGCTCATGGCTAAATTGGTTTATGGTCAAATTGGTTCATGGTAAGTTTAAAAAAGTTAGATTAAAAGTATTCTAAAAACTAGTAAGAATACATTACCTAAAATGAGTAACCCAGATTATGTTACTAATTACAGTTTTCATCATGCAATCTGTAATCAGTAAAGAAGTACAATTTGTGAGTGATCCTCTCACTCTACTTGCATTATGTAGTACAATATCTCTGTTTAGTATTACAGGGGTGTTTACACGACACCGTTTTCAATTAAAAATTGATAATTTTGTATGTGTTTTGGTGGTTCATTTACATGACAGTGCCATTGAAGAAGTCTGAAAATGCTAACTTTTGTAAATAGGTTTCTAAGTGCAAGCTTTTGAAAACGATACATTTTTGTCTCTGTGTAAATTACGAAAATGTGAAAACAGCGATGTCATGCGTATGTGTATTACTTGTTCCGTCTACAGAAATGCATAAGTGCGCAGATGTGCAGTGTTTACAAAGTGGCATCGCCAACTACTGGCCAGATGTGCATATTACAGCGTTTTTATCGTTTTTGCAGATCCTTGTGAACGGGGAATGTTTTGACGATATTGTTGTCTGCTTGTGAAACCTTTCAAAAGCACTTTGCATTTTTAGTACAATCATTATTTAAACATACCTTAATTTTGACTCTGTGGATGGAAACCAGAGATAATCTGGAGTAGAAATCCTGGAGTTTAAGATGGACTATTGGTAAAGCACGTCTAGAGGACAATAACGTTTGCCTACCCACCTTGAGGCCAAAGTCAATATTGAGGTGCTTAACATATTAATAGGAAATTAATCTGATAATGCTACCGTTAACAAAACTCCCCACAGTGAACCGTGAAGACAAAATAAGCAAACAAATAGAAAATGTAATTGGAAGAGATGTAATACATACTAGGATTTTACCAAGGGTGTCATTTGTGTGAAAGGCCATACATATGCCATACAGTATGTACAGTCAGCCTTTATACACCACTACAATGGATTTGAAATAAAACAAATCAAGATGTGATTGAAATGCACACTTTTATCTTTATTTTAAAAGGTTCTACAAAAAATGACATATAACATTTAGGAGTTACAGCCATTTTCCACTCCATTTTCAGGGAGTCTTTAAAATGATACCCAGAAGGCCACTGTATACCAAAAGAAGGATTTGTTTAAATGGAAATGCCTTAGTTTAAACTCATCACTCAAGGAAGATTAATGATTTTAGGTAGACTCTATTGTACTAAGAGAACATTTATATGTGGCCCAGTGACCCTCAAGCTTGAGCTAGACATGCTGATGTGTAAATAAACTGTCAGGAATCTCCTAAATAATTAAACAAACATGGACTTCTGACGCTCATCTGCCACAATCTAATTTACACAGTAACAGACATCTACTGTCATTTTCATTGCATCAATCAATATAAATGTAAAAATGTAATTAGTTCATTGGACATGTCCTTTAACTCGAGCTGGTAAACACTGACTGAGTAAATGCACAATTATTTAGCTGGGATTTCATTCTGATCTGTAATTATAGGGTAAACATATAATTTGTTCAGTCAAGAACCAATTAAACACATAATAGTTAATCATAACTGGCTTCTCTTTCTGAGAACCCAGAAAAATTATATTTCAAAACATTTGCCTTTGTTTGGAAAGGCATAGAATCATTTGTAGGGTGTAAATATATAAAGAAAATTAGACTTTGCAGATTAGAATTTATGGCTGTTGGGTCTGTTTAATCAGAGCCTTTGTTGTCCAGAAATAAACTGATTAAATTCTACATTTTATTTCAAAGATCATAGCTTACATTACACAGTCACTTATGTTTAGAATATTATATATACTGTATATATAATTTTCACCAAAAACTGTTTTGAACATTTATTAAAATATGAATAGTCACCAAATCAGCATATTTCAGAAGGATCTTGTGACACTGACTGGAGTAATGGCTGCAGAAAATTCAGCATTGCCATCACAGGAATAAATTACATTTTTATATATATTAATATAGAAGATAGTTATTTTAAATTTGAATAATATCTCCAAATTTTACTGTTTTTTATTTAAAAAATGCAGCCTTGTTGAGCCGAGCCTTGAGTCTTCTTTCAATACAAAATAATAATAATAACATTAATAATAATAACAATAACAGTATATATTACATAGATGTGATTCATTGCTAGTCAGAGATTCTGGAGTCAACTACTATAGTTAGTATAAACCTATGGTATACTAATTAAAGGGATAGTTCACCACAAAATGAGAATTGACCGATTGGCAAGCCCCTCCCCTCGAACGCAGACTAGCCAATAGCAGTCGAGTATCAGTTGCATGGGGAGCGGAACTCAGACATCTTTAGGTTTCAACGCCATATAGAAATATTAGAAGATTGGAAGCTTGCATCAATTTTATGGGGTAGAAAAACGATGTACCTGGGGTTCTTGTAACACTGATTCCAGGTATCCTGAGAGAATAGGCGATATAATACATTTTATTATATTTCCTAAAGCTAAACAAAACAAAACAGAGAAAAATGTCCCTATAAGCATTCACCCCCAATCCCAATGAAGACGAAAACATTCATTTTCTTGTTGTCATACTCTCATTAAGTTACAATTTTCATCTGTTCAAGCAGAACGTTAATGTCTCCCTGTTACCCTGCAGTACGTGAACTGTGTTGATCCGGGATTTTTTTCATCTGCAATCGTGACGGCCGTAATATGAGACTCCTCCCACTTGCATCTGTAACCACTCAATTCCAAACTAATACCCACAATATTTATTTTAAAATCTTTTTAAAGTCTCCCTCCATGGCATATTTAAGTACCACTTGAATGATGGTCCTTCTGTGTCCAACATTTAACTAAAAGACGTAGGGACAAGGTTTTCACACTGACAGCTTTCATTGTAAGACAGTTAGTAAGTCCGTTTGTTCGTCCGAGTTTGCAACAGTAACTAAGGGGGGTGGGGCTTACCGATAGGTCAATTCTGTCATCATGTGCTCACTTTCAAGTAGCCATTGACCTCCATAGTGTTTTTATTCCTCCATACTGTGTGGAAGTCAGTGGCTACTGTCAACAGTTCGATTACCAACATTCTTCAAAATATCTTCTTTCATTTTCAACAGAAGAAAGAAACTTATACAGGTTTGGAACAACGTGAGGGTGAGTAAATCATAACATAATGTTTTTTTGGGGGGTGAATTAAGCAGGTTCTAACTCTACATGACTCTCACATCTGTCATTATGCTTTAGCAGAGTTAAAAAGAAAATCCTCTAGTAATTTATATTCGCATTCACATATGCTGGCCCTTCAGGAAGTGCTAACAATAATGTGCATTCTACTGCCAGGTGATAGACCACAGAGCAACTCTATCTGCTTCAACAACTCCAGATGACCATGCTAGCTCTTTAGTATAACACATTTATTTTCTGTGGTCCGTTGGTGTTGGCTCTCTTCTGCTTGGTGATCTGAGCCAAAAAAGCTGGGTGTAATGTCTTTAATATTGTCTTCTAGTGCTTTAATCCTGCACAGAGTCACAAGATGGTGTTAACTTTAATAAGATAGTAAACCTGAGATTTGCATACTCTAATTGAGCATGATTAAAATGTATAGCATGCTGGCCTTAAATGCATTTAGTCTGCTCTCAGCTTCAAAGCAATTTATTGTAAATCAGGGAGCAATTTTAGCAGGCCTCAGTGTTCGAACAAACTATGACCCTGTTTTCAAATGCCTGGAACAATTTTTGCTGTTTGCATGTAACATGCATCTAGCTTTTGTCACCGCTGTTGGAATTTAAATATATGAAGGTGGTTTCTATGGAAACCCATCAGTTGCATTATGCATCTTCTGTGTGTGCTTGAGGGAACAAGAAAACATCTCTCCGTTTATGTATTTATCTATTTATTTATGGAGACTCTAAGGGATACCAATCATATCAGCAGTAATATATCTATTTGCATACTGTATATTGACAGTAGCCTCTTCAAATATTGTCCTTTCATTCGTCATCTCTATGCATGAATGGGTGTTTTGTAAACAGGGCACCGTTGGAAAAATAGACTCTTTAGAAAATACAATTTCCTAAAACACTTATTAAATTAGTTTGATAACTGTGTTGAACAATGAACATGTATGCATCTCAAGAGAAGCCAGCCTTTTTTTGTCAATTTTCTAAGAAAATAAATTATATAAACAAATTATATTTTAAACATTTTTAGAATAAAAAGACTCATATGCCTTCGTAGGCTAATTAAATAAGTATTTCACACACACACACACGCGTACGCACACATCTCACAGAAGTGAGTACACCCCTCACATTTTTGTAAATATTTTATTAGATCCTTTCATGTGACAACACGGAATAAATGACACTTTGCTACAATGTAAAGTCGTGAGTGTACAGCTTGTTTAACAGTGTAAATTTGCTGTCCCCTCACTCACGCACAGACAATAATGTCTAAACCGCTGGCCACAAAAGTGAGTACACTCCTAAGTGAAAATGTCCAAATTGGGCTCAAAGTTTCAATATTTTGTGTGGCCACCATTATTTTCCAGCACTGCTTTAACCTTTTTGGGCATGGAGTTCACCAGAGCTTTACATGTTGCCACTGGAGTCCTCTTCCACTCCTCCATGACAACATCACGGAGCTGGTGGATGTTAGAGACCTTGCACTCCTCCACCTTCCATTTGAGGATGCCCCACAGATGCTCAATAGAGTTTAGGTCTGGAGACATGCTTGGCCAGTCCATCACCTTTACCCTCAGCTTCTTTAGCAAGGCAGTGGTCGTTATCATGTTGGAAAATTGCCCTGCAGCCCAGTCTCCGAAGGGAGGGGATCATGCTCTGCTTCAGTATGTCACAGTACATGTTGGCATTCATGGTTCCCTCAATGAACTGTAGCTCCCCAGTGCCGGCAGCACTCATGCAGACCTAGACCATGACACTCCCACCACCATGCTTGACTGTAGGCAAGACACACTTGTCTTTGTATTCCTCACCTGGTTGCCGCCACACATGCTTGGTCTCATCAGACCACAGGACATGGTTCCAGTAACCCATGTCCTTAGTCTGCTTGTCTTCAGCAAACTGTTTGCGGGCTTTCTTGTGCATCATCTTTAGAAGAGGCTTCCCTCTGGGACGACAGCCATGCAAACCAATTTGATGCAGTGTGCGGCGTATGGTCTGAGCACTGACAGGCTGACCCCCCCACCACTTCAACTGCTGCAGCAATGCTGGCAGCACTCATACGTCTATTTCCCAAACACAACCTCTGGATATGACGCTGAGCACCTTGTCTGGTCGACCCTGGCGAGGTCTGTTCTGAGTGAACACATTTTTCACTCACTACTTTACATCGTAGCAAAGTGTAATTTCTTCATTGTTGTCACATGAAAAGATATAATAAAATATTTACAAAAATGTGAGGGAATATATATATATATACACACACTATATTGCCAAAAGTATTGCTTCACCCCTTTTTAATGAAAGGTTTGACTATTTTAGTAATTTCCAAGAGTACAAATCTGAATGTTTAAGCATATAGTGATATTCTATGGAATTGTGTGCTTCTAATTTTATAGCAACAGTTTGGACAGGACCCTTTTCTATTCTAACATGACAGTGCCTCTGTGTATAAGGCAAGGATCAAAGAGAAATGATGATTCAGTCAGTGTGGAAGAACTTGACTGGTCTGCAGAAAGCCAAGTCCTAATCCCAGCTGAACACCTCTGGTGTGACTTTAAATGCAGACCTTGAGCCAAAAACTCATCACCAAACACTCAACACAAACACAAACTATAATGACTTGTACATTCATTATATGGACAAAAGTACCGGGACACCCCCTTCTTTAGAAGAGAAAAGGGTACTTCCAAACTGTGGCAACAAAGATGGAAACAATTCATGGACTTAAAAATTGTATTTCCACCTCTGTTGCAACAGTTTTGACATGTATGAAATGACTGTACCCATATGTACAATTCATTGGTGTTTGGTGATTCATTTTTGACACTGACGACTGGAGTAATGATGCTGAAAATTCAGCCAACAAAAAGTTATTTTTGTATTATTTTAAATCTTAATAATATTGTGCATATCTTTCAAAAACATTACACGTTTTGAATGGTAGTGTTTGGATTTCTAATGGTTTAATATTGAAAGTCTGGTTCTGGAACAACAGTAAGACAGCAAAATCTATAAATATATGGCCTTTGAAAAGTAGAAGAACTAGATGATGAAGCCACGATCAAAAGTTTCTGGGAAAGTTTTAATGTGACCTTCATATAAAAAAGAAACAGTTGATATCTGTTAGTGTTAATAAAAATCAGCCCCTGGGATATAATGTAAAAGTGCCCATAGATGAAGAAACACCCTCATATGACTCTGGCCATTGATTTCCATGCTGGATTCTAGAGACTTGAACCGCCGTTGGGGACTCCAGTGACACTATGACATCCGTTGACTGATTGCTTGATAGTGTTTGAACTCCCCTGATGCAAAACACAGTCTGTACAGAATGAGTGCGGATATATTGAGGAGGGAAACAATAGATAATATTGATGAGGGAGAGAAGAACACAATATATTTCCACTATGCCAGAACTCAGGTAAGGGGCAGTGTGTTGAGGTGGGCCCTGTTTCTGTCACATGTAGTACATCTCATTCTTGTAGTGAGCTTCATTTAATTCTGCTGTTGCGAGTGGCCCTGCAGGATTCCTCACAAGCTATTAAAGAGAGCCAGATGAGAATTTAGTGTTCACTTTTCCAGTGCTCATGTACTCACTGAGAAAACAAGACTGTTTCTTAGAGAGCAGAAACACCTGCTGTAGAGTTTCATTTGAAATGGTGTGGTAATTAGTAAATAGAACAAAGCACAGCAGAGGTTTGGGAGCTCGTCTTGAATCTGTCATATTTAAGTATGTTGAGTGGTAGAATTCAGACTCCTCAGCTTACAGACAATCTTTCTTTTTTTTTTAATTATTCTTTAAGAGTCATACCGTACTTTCCCCAAATAAATAAATGTAATGTGTATAGATAGACAGAAGATAATGTGACTTTTTAAGATCATTTCCCACATGGTTTCAGACCAGTAGGAATAAATACTCTGTTTTGTTTAGCGCTGCTTTTCATTCCACTTTCTGTTTTCTTTATAAAAAAGTTTTTTTTTTACTTTTTTGACTATCGTGATTTAGGTCCAGTTCACACGGAATGTGTTTCTGCAGTTAAAAATGTGAAATACAGGGAAGTGAAAAAAAAGAAATCAAATTTAACTTAATCTCTTTTAACATGTCTTTTGCATATGTGACCCTCTCTCTGAAAATCCAGCTAAAGTCGTTTTTAGATTTACTATTTGCTGCTTAAAATCATCCTACATATTGTAAAGAAGATTCTGTGAAAATATTGTCTTGGTATCTTTAATATTGACTGAGTAAGGCCATGTCAAAGATTGAAATCATAGTGAAATTAATGCTTGCAATCAAACTTTGATGCTCGTTATCTTAGAGTTCGATTTTTAGACTTTAGCCTGGTTTTTACAGAGAGGGTCACAAATATTAGCATAGAAAAAACTATGGAAGTGGAACAGAAAGAAAACGCAGTGTGTGTGAATAGCCCCTAAGAACATGACACTTTATTATGAAGTGAATGCCTGTAGTAACATGTTTTGGTGGAGTTGCTTCCAATGGTTGTTACTAAAGGATGGCATCACCCCAAATCTGTGCTTGCTGCATTATTTATATTATCTTCTCACAGAACTCTGATCTGATTTCTAATAATGGTGTTCTGTTTAGCCCAGGAACCTCATGCTGGTATAATCGGGGTCACCTTGAGAGAGCTGCATATCAATTGCGTTTAAAAGACTTACTCTTTGCAGGTTACAATGCCTTTGATCATTTTAAAGATTATATACTCAAAAGAGATCATAAAAGAGACTAAATTATATTAATTTTGTTAAACTTTAATACCTTGTTTAATTCAGCTATTCTTTGGTGATTTTATAACACTCCCATAACAAAATATCAGTCTAGCAGCTAGCCTCAAAATGTCTCGCAGACATGTTTTGACCATTTATTTATTACTGAGCCTGGAATGGATACTGTGTTTAGTTTAAGCTGTAAATCACTGATAATATTTCAGTTGTTTATGTCTCATTGCATTTCTGCTTATTCAAACTTGTTATATCATGATTAGCTGTGAGACCTAGTAACCACTTGTTTTTTTGTGCTGTGTTTTTAAATAAAATAAAATAAAATAATATAAAAAGTGAATTTGGTTATTTATTTCTCCATGGTTTCTCTCTGGAATGAAAAAGAAAATATGCTCATATGTGAGTGAATTAAATGTATATGATTAATATTGAAGTTGCTATATTAGGAATACATCGATCGTCAGATTCATCATGTATTTAAACTAGCATCCTTTTGAATGGTAGAATATCAAATATCTGCTATTTTAAAGAAATTCTGAAGGAACCCATGGCTTGAGAATCAAAACTGGCCTCTAGTTTTTTTAATTACAAACTGATTTCTATAGGATGAGAAAATGATGATTTTGGTGCACCCCTAATCTCAGACAAAAAATTTACCTTTCAAAAAGGTATTAATATGTACAATTTAGTTGTAAATATGATACAAATACATTCCTTTTTGCTTTGGTTGCTATTCCAGTCCCAGTACTTTGGGTTCATTTGGAAATTAAAAGTAGATATGATTATAGTTTGAAGAATGAGTTTATTTCCTGGAGCAGTACCTAAAATTCAACAAAAAAGTCCCCTTTTTAATAAAATGTGTTTATCTGATAAACACTCTTAACTACCTGCATGCCACTTAAATACAATCATAGCCTACACATGGGACTTGACATAAAGACCAATTAATTTTGTGAAACAGATTAGACTGTGTTGCTAATGGCCAGATCTTTTACGGAGCCGTGAACCGGTCAAAATGATAATTCCCTTGATTCTCCTAAATTAATGTCTCTTATTTTACTGGGAGTCTAGACTTCTTGTTTTTTCCAAACCACTTAAAGGGATCAGTAGATGTTTAATGGAGGAGATACAGACATCTGCTTCACTTCTATCTTCTCTTTTGGGATTGTCTACTTGGAATGGCGATAATAATAAAGAGGATAGCAATTTCATCTGTTCTGAACATGCATAGATTAGTTGTTGGTGTTTTCTTTTTCTTTTTGAAGGGCATGAAATAAATAATTCATAAAGAAAGTTTAATAAATGAGTGCTTGAATCCCTCTGGCAGAAACTCGTGTGTTTAAATGTCAGGTGTAAGATGAGAGCCCATTCTGAATATATAGACAAGTAGCAGAGGGATATTTAAGTATATTCTCTTGTGTTTGTATTTCATATAATTGCACTGTCCATGGAGCGGACCTGACTTACATTCCACTGCTGATTATATTCTGTATAATTGTGTACGTGATTAATACAAATCTTGAATCTTGAATATGATAAATTTGAATCAAGGATTGAATTTGGAAAAAACTGGAATACATTTTCATTTTGTTTTGTACAGCTACAAATTAAACTCATTTTTCAGATACAGTAGGTTTACTTAACAAGTATAGATTTATTTAACATCTTTTGTTGGTTAACATTGATGACACAGATAGGTATTTACAGTATTTAGGAATGCTGTCCCTTTGCATGTAATACTGACACACATTCAGTTTTCACCCACCTGTTTACATTCACTAAAGCCATAACCGACTGTATTTACGTGAGATACTCTACACGATAGACATTTATTTGAGCACTGAGAACTGATCGCGTGGTGATTGCCCTTTTCTGAAGAGGCTGGGGGCCATTGTTCTCTTTTTAATTGCTTACCCTAATTAATATTTGACGTGACTTCTAAATACATTGACATATCTAAAAAATAAAATAAAATAAAAAAAATGAAATGAATAAACTCACTGGAGGGTATCACTGTCAAATTCAGTAGCAATTTATTTGATTATTTAATCTTCATTTACTAGTGAAAATTCCAGTCTGAGCAATCTGTCCCTTTGCGCCAGGTGGAGATTTTACTAATGAGTTTGTATGACTGCATGCATACTGCATACTTCAAAGAATGTCGAGCACGATCATTTTGATTCATTTTAGACATTTTGGGTAGTTCTTCTCATGCCATGAGCCAGTTTTGATGACTTTGCAATAATCGTAAATATAGACTAATAATTAATGCTCAGTTATAATTACAGACTTTACAGTTACAGTCACAGCACACAGTTGTACACCACTTTGGATAAATTATTAAATGTAAATGTATAAAATGTACAACAAATAAATACAAAATATGAAAAATGAGTGCATGTTTCAAATGTATGTAGGTAAGATAGAAAAGCTCAGACATGGAGTGGATACATACAGTAGAAAGATAGAAAAAGAGAAAATTACCTATCAAAAAAGTCAGTTGCATAAGATTTCTCTTGCCGACTCATTTTTTTCACTTAGCTTCACCGGAGCGGCACAAAACAAGTAGCCCCTAAATGATGTCATGCGCTTAGCGGTCTTTAGAGATATTGTAGTTGAGGCATTTATATTTTGACAGCCTAAAACAGACTTCATTCACATGAATGACAGTAAATAATTAATTAACGAAATGTATCGCATCCTCACTTCATGAACTTAATCAGATTTGTCTTCATTATCTTTTTAATAAAAATATATCTGGGGTACCCCTCTAACTTGACATCTATTTTATTAGATTTTTTTTTAAATCTGTGCTTCTCATCCATTCTGCACTGTCCATGGGTAGAGCAGCGTCACCATACAGATTTAACTACGCGCACAGCTAAATAAAACAGGCTGGGTGCTGATGAACATTTCTGAAATAAATATTTCTGTGAAACGCGTTAAGTTACACAGAGGAAAGCCCAATCTATGACCTGCCCATGCAAAAGCAGAGGACTGTTATTTTGCTGAACGAACTGACGATGACATCACAGGCTCAGATTTGGTTGGCCAATTGGCAGAAAGAGGCGTGTCACAAATTTTGAAGTTGTTTATCCGTTTTCTACCCGTGAACCAA
Source organism: Gymnocypris eckloni scoliostomus (assembly GCA_027564155.1). Lineage (NCBI taxonomy): Eukaryota > Metazoa > Chordata > Actinopteri > Cypriniformes > Cyprinidae > Gymnocypris > Gymnocypris eckloni. The sequence goes on from CM050428.1 coordinate 21,428,799, forward strand.
AAAATACAGTTTTCTCGTTTCTGCTTATTTAATTTCAAATTGAAAAACAAACTATCAAAATGTACACGGACCCTAACCCTTCGGGTGCTATAGCCATTGTTTCAGATCGCTAGTTCGCATTTTGGTTGCCTATCTGTCCACAGCGGCTGCCATACTGAGACTAGCTATGCAAACGTCCCCTTATCTATTTACAGGGACACACATCTAGAAAGACAAGACAGTTAACTTAGCCTATAGGATGTATTTTGAATGTCTGATAGTCCTCATATAAAATTTTAGTCCCGTCTTGTCTTGTTAATGAAGGCGCAGCATACATTTCGTCATAGTTTTTATCATCAGATATTAATTATAGCTCGTCAACGTCTGGTCTTAGTCACAGAAAAAAGGTTAGTTGATGAATATTTTTCGTCTTCGTTGAGGAAATTAACACTGCATTAATGTACTTTAACTTTAAACCATTGGTCCATAATAACGCTTAAGTTACTCCAGAGGAAAAATCTAATCCCCTGTTGTCCTCACACATCTAAATCCACCAACATACTGTATGTGTTTAGAACTGTTTTTGATTGTAAATGGTGCTTGATCTGTGCATATTTCTCCCCTTATTTAGACGAGACTTCATTTTATTTATTAACGCACAGTTTTACACTTCACAAGACATCACATGATTGACTGAAGTCACATAGATTACTCTTGGATTATTGTGATGTTTTTATTTTGCTGTTTGGACTTTCATTCTGACGGCACCCATTCACTGCAGATGATCCATTTGTGAGCAAGTGATGTATTGCAGCTGTTCAAATGACGAAATAAACTTATATACATCTTGGATGGCCTGAGGGTGAGTACATTTTCAGAAAAAAATCTTTTTGGGTGAACTACTAAAAGACAAACTTTTTGTCAGTAGTTAATGTGATGAATTCACCTTGTGGTTATTTTCCTAGGGCACTTGTTTGAGGCGCCCTGACTTCATACTTCTTACCGCCCTGAGTGAGCTGTAAAAGTTTGACCGCCATTGTTTCAATGCCGGAGCAGGGACGTAGACAAGAATGTCTCCATAGCAATGGAGTTTTTTTGTTGTTGGATGTAATAATTAACATAGTAGTCATTATTTACTCCCGATATCTGAGCCGCTGAAGACAGTGGATTACTTTTGTTTGTGAAGGTCTCTACCTAAATGCGTTTATGTTCCTGCGAATCATTCGTGATCCATCTTCACTCACAGCAGAAGTGCGTATAAGTTTTTTTATGTATCTTTGCAATCACTATTCCTAATAACGTGCTAGTTTGCAAGTTTCACGGCTAAAGTGAACAGTCTCTCAGAGCACGGTTCATCCCCCCACAGAAGGGAGGGGTGGGGTCAGCAGAGCTCATTAGCATTTAAAGCAACATGCTAAAAACGGGTTGATTTCTGCAGAGCTGATTTTGACAAGGTAAAAAGTGTGTTGTTTTACACTACCATTGAGAAATTTTAACTAAAGTATGTTATAGACGTTACAGTAAAAACCAAAAGAATCATATCAACTTGTGGAAAATGGGCATCGGATTAATAGTTTGCATGCATTTGTAAAAAATAATAATAAATGTATATAAATGTATACTCTCTTTGGAGCACCTAACCCAGCCCAAACCCTAAACCTACCCACTTCTGAACAATATAAAACACGGAGCAGGCAAATAAAAGTACAGTCACAGGTATTTATTGCAAAAACTTACCATAAAAAGCAGTATAAGAGCATTACAAACCAGTCTTGTTGCATTCCAAGTCTTCTGAAGCAATACGATATCTTTATGGGAATAAGTAAAACATAAGGTTTTAATCATAGGTATGTATACATATCTATGGTTTTAATCGCTGAAAATGATCCCGCTCCATTAACACGCTTACATCTTATTCAAAAAGATACTCCAGAGGTATAGCTTACTGTCAACAAGGGTTTCTTTTTTAAAGCAACGGAGGACCCTGCACATCAAAAATGATGCTAAAGGGCTACCCTGTGCATCAAAAAGTGACGCCAAAGTGTCCTGACCAAGTGTCAATCTGTGACGAGTTGGGAGTGAGAATGTGATGTTTCTGAGAAAAGCTCTAGAATCAAGCTAGCAGGTGACAATTGATTTGATACTTTATGAAATGTAGTGATATTCATGCATTACTTTTTATATAATACATCTTGGTGCCGTAAAGAACCAAGAAACATTACGCTGAAAAACGTATAATGTTACATGAATACCTTTTCAAAGTCAACCCAAGAACACTATAAAGAATAGTTATTGATAATACGATGGTTATTTGCTAAACCTAATGTGCTGTAAGACCTATTTTTAATCAGGGCCTAAATTTGAATGCCATCCAATTACCTGAATGGCTATACACGTATACACACATACACATATTCAAAGGCTATCATACTAAAAATCAATATGTGTGAAGGCGATAGTAGCACCAATACGAAAAGCTAATGTTTTTTGCATGACGCAGGCCATTAAGTTCCTTTGTATCGCTCAGAAGCCTAGATAATTACTTTTCTTAATGCTTTCTTTGCAAAGTTAAACTTTAAGAGCTGTTTTCTTTGGCTTCATTCAACATTTCAGGCCTTTTGCTGCTTGTGTGTAGACATCCAACTGTGAAGTATTTCACATCATCTACTCTCTTTGACCCTTCCATCAATCAAAGGCTATAACTTCCAAGAATCACAGAATAACACAGGCTCCGGTTGCTCATACCTCGATTGTGAAATTTTGCCTTCAGTACCATTCCGTTCCTACTGATTTTGTCCCATCTGGCCCAATTCAATTAAGCATATGCTTGTGAAGTTTCGAATTGGAAAGTTTTAAGGTGCTAACTGTTCGGAAGAACATCACGATCTTGTATTCGTCTCAGTGAGAAGGGGCGCCACGGCAGAGTGGTTTATAGGTTCCCTGTCTGCTCTTCATTAAAAGTCTGGTTGAGTCTCATGTAGTGGCTGTGTTGTAATGAAAGGCTCACAGCAAGCACTGAGGTGGTAATCAGAAAGCCCAGACTCAACTGGTAACCAGGGCAACTGGAAATCAGGACTCGTTATTTTCCCCCCTCCCTCTCAGATATTTTCACGGGGTGTTCAATGTCCATGGAATACTAATAACATTTATTCTGTTTCGCTTGCTGCCGGTTGCGCTAGACATCAAAACCCTGTCGAGAATAACGTGAAAATTGCGCGTGAGCAAATACATCGTACACATCATCAGCCAATCAAATTGATTATTTAAATGACAGACCTTTCATCCAAACACTGCCAATCACCATTTCTGGATAAGATGATTGTCATTGAGAGAACCTCTGTGCTCGTTTTGGTGAATAATCCTGGCTGAGGAAGGGAAATGGAAGGATTAAAGGGTAATCAAGCCCATGATGGATCTGGGACTGTAGAGCTCTCTGCAGTGCTTTTATAATATGATGTCATCTATTATACCCTGCACTGATTCGTCGTTGTACCTGTAGTCTCTGCAGGTGCGATATAATGGAGCTGGCCCAAACACACACATTAGAGCCGATAATGGTCATAATAAATCCCAGCATGCAAACAGTGTTCTGTCAAAACTTGCTTGTCTGTGGGAATGTGCAGCCTACCAACCCTTGAGGAAGGATGGTCCGTGTCAGAGCCACCCAAGGTGGCTGTCCAGACCTCTATCAATCTCATTGGTTCCTGCTGCGCTGACACCTTCTCTGTTTTTCCCTTTGAAGTATTTCTACTGTGTTTTGAGAGCTCCCTTGGCAGCGCTGTGAGGACATCCTTAATTCTGCCATGGCGCCCTTTCTGTAATAGATATAATAGTTCCTGACTCAGGATTTACAAAGTGTTTTTGTAAGTTTTTTTATCCCCAAATTTCATACTAGTTTTGTTTGCAGTTGTTTGGTAAATTACGAGTGTCTCCTATAATTTTTTTTATTTTTTTTTATTTACACTAATGTTCAAACATCGGAAAGGTTGTTTAGAAAGAAGTCTCTTATGCTCATCATGGCTGCATTTATTTAAAAAAAATGCAGTAAAAAAACTTAATTATTGTGGAACAGCATTGCAATTTAAAATAATCATTTTCTATTATTAATATTAATGTTTTTAAAAATTTAATTTATTCCTGTGAGGGCAAAGCTGAGTTTTCAGCATCATTACACCAGTCTTCAGTGTCACATGATCCTTCAGAAATTATTCTGATTTGATGATTTACTGCTTAAGAAACATTTCTTATTATTATTAGTGTTGTTGTGTTGCTTACTATTTTAAAAATTACTAAACACACAGCCATTAACGTCTAAACAATTGGCTACAAAAGTGAGTACACCCCTACGTGAAAATGTCCAAATTGGGCCCAAAATGTCAATATTTTGTGTGGCCACCATTATTTTCCAGCACTGCCTTAACCCTCTTGGGCATGGAGTTCACCAGAGCTTCATAGATTGCCACTGGAGTCCTCTTCCACGACGGCATCACTGAGCTGGTGGATGTTAGAGAACTTGCGCTCCTCGACCTTCCGTTTGAGGATGCCCCACAGATTACCTTTACCCTCAGCTTCTTTAGCAAGGGAGTGGTCGTCTTGGAGGTGTGTTTGGGGTCATTATCATGTTGGAATACTTGCCCTGCAGCCCAGTCTCTGCTTCAGTATGTCACAGTACATGTTGGCATTCATGGTTCCCTCAATGAACTGTTGCTCCCCAGTGCCGGTATCACTCATGCAGCCCCAGACCATGACCCTCCCACCACCATGCTTGACTTTAGGCAAGACACACTTGTCTTTGTACATTAAGTTTACATAACATTAAGTTGATCTTGGTCTCATCAGACCCAGTGTCGGCTGGTGCTAAAAAGACAGGATAGCAAATCCTTCAAGATAAAGACTGAAAATGGTTCAATAAAATTGACTTTTATTTTAGTTTTAAATCATTGCATATAAATGTTATATTTTCATGAGGTTTAATAAAGTCCAATGCAATAAGTATGCAAAAATGTAAACTTCTTGAGACTTATAGACCATTATGTTTTTATCTTAATTTTAATGTTATTGACCATATATTATTCAAGTTGTCAGACATCAATGTCAGACTGAATATGGGACACTATATTATTTATATATTTGCATAATAATCCTTACATAAAAACTCTTACTTTTCTTGAAAAGAGACATGACTCGATGATAGGCTCAAGCTAAACTGCATTGTTCTAAGTACCTTCCGTGTCATTGCCAACGCTTTGGTGACAGGACTTTGAAATGACAATCAGGAAAAACAATAAAAGACATGACTTACATCGCATCCTGCTCGCCAACTCTGTCCAATCTCCTTGATCTGCATTTGTATTTTATGTTTTTCTTAATTTGATTGCATTGAGAAAGTATTTTTTGTAAAGTTAAAATCGAATTTACTTTCATCTCAGAAAAGAGATTGCGCCTTTTTGATGGTCCAATCACGTGAGGCCAAAATATATAAACAAAATATTGCTTCACTAAAATCTAAAGTGGGAGGGTCTTGAGCGGTCTTTTTTTTAATAGGTGCTAACATGATTACCAGTCGAATAGTACGACTAGGGCTGTGACGGTATTGGATTTTTCGTTACCGCGGTGAAGCAGCAACAAATATCGCGGTTTGGCGGTTAATCGCACGACCCCCCCCCCAGTAAAAAAATTGACGTGGTCGCACTTGTGCAAGTGCATGGTCTGCTGCTCCAAAGCCGCTGCGCGCTTTCAGCGCAAGCGCTTCGTGGGTAGAGCCTACATTCACTGCATCAGCAGAAGGTGCACGCAGCAGACTGAGCAGGAGGATTTGGTTTTCAAACTAAAGTAAAAGACTGCTTCTTAAACCAGAGAAGGTGACACAAATAATACTGATGGAAAAGAACGGGTTGAATGTTGAACACTTTCGTTACCATATAGCTATAAACTAGATTAATCAATGCATGCTGATTCACTTTTATCATAATGTTGTATCCAAAAAATTTTTTGAGAAAGTTGCGAGCAGTGGGAAGAATGAGTAGAGCCCTGAATGACTTGATCAAGAACGCATGCAGCTTGAAAATGAACATGGAAATGAATAATAATAAAGTCGTCTTCTTTATTCTTAAAACAGCAAATTAAATTAACAATAATAATATTAATCTCTATAACTTTGGTTTTTTTTTCAATATCTTCTGAGTTTAATAGGAATTATGGAACAGTCTTTGTCATCGTTTGTAACCCATTCTTTGTACAACAAATTATTAAAAGAATAATAACCTGAGCAAGCTGCAGAAACAACAAGCGAGCTCAACATGCCCCATGCTTTGTTCTTATGATTTGTGCTAAACTTCGATTCCTATTTCTTTAGACATTGTTTTTCGGGTAAGAGTCCGTGGATATAAACGCACTTGTCCAAACACAACTTGTTGAAAAATGTATTTGTTGAAATGCTTAGGTTGTAACAGCAAATTAGGATGTAATTAATATTATTTGACTATTCGTTAGGCTACATTTATAATAACAACCTTTTTAAAGTGAAAAATAAAAGAGGCTTTATTTTCTTCCTGACCCGACCGTTTCCGCTAAATATACATAATTCCAGAATCTCACAATGACATTTCCTCTACTGAAAGAGAGAGAGATAACAAATAAAAATGTAGTCTGCACAAAATTTATTTTATTGGCTATTTATTTTATTCGTCTTTTCCAGAATCAAATTAGTTTTACATTTTGTTGTCAACGTAATAATAAGTGTCGCAGAGAGAAAAAAAGAATAATAATGTAGGCCAGTTTGTACAAACATGTAAAAATAGCATGTTTGTTATCTTTATTCGTCTTGTCAAAATACTAAATTTGTTTAACCTTTTGCTGTCAACACGGAAAAGTGTCGCAGAGGAAAAAAAAGTCATTTAAATTTATATGCAAAATATGAACAAATCCGTTGGCTTATAAGCTATAGTCTATAGACATTGTAAAATTAAATCTCTTTTTCATGAAACCAAACAATTGAACTTCCCTGAGAAGAATGTCCCGTGTCAGACTTGCCTGAGATGGGTTTCTTCGCAGTTAACTGACCATTTTGCAGTCGCAGTTGAAGAATCCACACTGTGCTTCATCCTTATTCTGCTCTGTCACTCATGGAAAAGGCTTTAGGCAAAACCCTGCCGTGCCGCCCCCACTTCACTCAAATACGATTTTAAAGATGCAAGTGAAAGATAATTTGTTTATTGACACAAATACATTAAAATAAAAGCAAGCACGGGCATGTGCTATTAGCAGTCAGGGCTTAATCTGCACAAACCCGGTCCAGATCGGCACCTCCGAACTCCGATCATCTCATCTGACGGATCCTCTTCCTCCAGAGAAACACGTTTGTGTCAGGGTTATTGTAGTTTTGCATCTTTAAATTCGTTTTTATTTTAATTTTGCTTTCAATTTTCGCTAAAAATGTAAGTTTCGTTTTTATTTTTTAATAATTTGGTTAATTTTAGTGTAGTTTTTATTTTGTGAAGGTTTCTACCCTATACAGGTTAGTTTCGGTTTTAATTTGAGTTTTAGTAATTCAAGTTTAGCAGAATTAAAATAACACTTCCAGAGCACAGACCAAAGATATTTTAATTTAAACGTATTGACGCAAACCACTAGACACTAAATTAAAACATGCTGAGATTAGAAAATTATTAATTTTATTATTTTATATAGTCGCTATTGGTTTCGTTTTGTTTGAGCTTGTCTTTGTTTTTTTATTCTTCTTTCTTTCTTTTTCTTTCTTTCTTTCTTTCTTTCTTTCTTTCTTTCTTTCTTTCTTTCTTTCTTTTCTTAATGCCTTTATTTTTTGTCAAATACAGTTCTTAATACAACATTTTTCCGTTTAAACATGTATACAACATTTCTTATTTTTAAATTCGTTTAACAAGCATTTTAGAAGTAAAAATAAAAAATGTCATAGTCGCAAAAAAACCCTGATGCGGCTCGTTTAGGTGACTTGGTTTGCTTTGCATAAAATAAAACCGATTACTGTTTTATAGATTACATGGAACAAACCTATATTTGACAAAAAATAAAGTAAGTGGCACTGAGAACTGCTCTCACCCGAAGAAAAAAATATCTGCGTGCACTCAATGCAAACGCAAACTCTGCGACTGTCATATAGGATATGGGTTACACAAAAACTACCCAAACATTACAAAAAAAATGTTTAATAAAATAACCTTGATTTTTAGAGTATATGCACACAATAAAAGCAACTGATGCAAGCTGGTAATCACTTACGAGGGTCAGCGGAGTGATTGCGTGAATGATCTCTTACCTCTCCATAATTGTTGGCTTATTGGTCACTCCGCTTTATTACAAATTAAACACTGAATATGATAAGCTAAATATTTAATATTCCACTTGGCTAAAACACAACAAAACACGGTTTTGGGTGTACGTAAGCCTATTTAGTAGATAATATTACTTGTGTTATCTCCCTGTGCTTTCTCTCTCACACAAATACATTAGGCTATAATCTTACCTTTTAGAAGCGCGTGTCTGGCTTTAAAACTCATCAGACAGCACCAGCAAAAATTCATGTCTGGATAGTTTTCGTTTTGATGACATTTATGAATGTATATAATTATGTTTTGCATGTAGAGTAGCCTATTGATGACGGTCAGTTGGGGGGCGGAGCGGGAGCGGCATTACTATGAAGCAAAGTTAATTTAGATGTAGAATAACTAAGCGGTGATAACGAATGCCCAAAAGATAAAGTAAAAATATCTGTCCCTTTGCCCCCCTGACTGTGTTGCGCCCCTTGGTGACTGCCTTGTTCGCCTATATGCACGCGCCGGCCCTGCTCATCGACAGCCCGCCTGTTCTGTCAGGGTGCCGTTATGCACATGCTGCGCACTGTGCGCAATAAAACACATGACACAGAAGCACTGGTGCATGCGTGCAGCGCGTGAGCGAGATATGAACGGGAACGGGATATTGTTAGACCGCCCACTCCCGTTCAAATTACACCAGAGTTACCGACCGCTACCGTGTTTTATTCCCGCGTTGCAAGAAATTTGGTCGAATCCCGCGAAACAGTGCGGTGATGACGGTGATGACCTCAACACCGCGGTTGGCATCTCATTACCGCGGTGAAGCGGTAATGCGGTTATCGTCACAGCCCTAAGTACGACTAAATGCAATTTCATGATTAATTTGCAATATATATTTAACTTATATTTTTATTTTAAACATGTTGAAGTCAGCTTTTTACCCTGGCTAACTTGACGGGGGCGGCGCCCCCTATTGGCCAACCGCCACTGATCAGACCACAGTTCATGGTTCCAGTAATCCATGTCCTTAGTCTGCTTGTCTTCAGCAAACTGTTTGCGGGCTTTCTTGTGCATCATCTTTAGAAGAGGCTTCCTTCTGGGACGACAGCCATGCAGACCAATTTGATGCAGTGTGCGGCGAATGATCTGAGCACTGACAGGCTGACCCCCCCACCCCTTCAACTGCTGCAGCAATGCTGGCAGCACTCATAAGTCTATTTCCCAAACACAACCTCTGGATATGACGCTAAGCACGTGCACTCAACTTCTTTGGTCGACCATGGCGAGGTCTGTTCTGAGTGAACCTGTCCTGTTAAACCGCTGTATGGTCTTGGCCACCGTGCTGCAGCTCAGTTTCAGGGTCTTGGAAATCTTCTTATAGCCTATGCCATCTTTATGTAGAGCAACAATTCTTTTTTTCAGATCCTCAGAGAGTTCTTTGCCATGAGGTACTATGTTGAACTTCCAGTGACCAGTATGAGAGAGTGAGAGCGATAACACCAAATTTAACACACCTGCTCCCCATTCACACCTGAGACCTTGTAACACTAACGAGTCACATGACACCTGGGAGAGAAAATGGGTAATTGGGCCCAATTTGGACATTTTCACTTAGGGGTGTTCTCACTTTTGAGGCCAGCAGTTTAGACATTAATGGCTGTGCGTTGAGCTGTTTTGAGGGGACAGCAAATGTACACTGTTATACAAGCTGTACACTCTCTACTTTACATTGTAGCAAAGCCCTATTTTCCTTTAGTGTTGTCACATGAAAATATATAATAAACTATTTACAAAAATGTGAGGGGTGTACTCACTTCTGTGAGATACCGTATATCTATATATAATTCAGGATTCTTTGGTAAATATAAAATTCAAAAGAACAGTATTTATTTCAAATAGTTTAATTCCATCTGTCATTTGTCTGTCTGTCAGTCAGTCAGGACATTTACATATGTGCCCATTTTTGGCAAGTTATAACATATATAATTGTACCATTTGGAATTAATCAGGTGTATTAATAGAAACCTTGGCTGTGTTTCCCAAAATCATCGTAAGCATTGTAGACCCATTGCCACCAATGGAGCCACGATCAACTTAGCCTTATGATGCTTTTGGGAAACAGTTTTCCTTTCCTTGCAGGTAATTGTGTCACACTAGCAAATAACCAATTTAACCACATTTTACTTGCATTTGGCACCTGGTGGGTGTTCGTTTTGGATCCTGTTTATAAGTCAGATGCCCTAACAGCAAGTGTAGAACTTCAGAACTTTGAAGAACAGCTGTGGTTAAGTGCTCACAGGTTTTAAGTGAGAGACGATTACTAGTTTCAGCATACAGCATCAATCACATACATTCAAGTGCTCATACCGCATGGTCCTTGAGTGCAGGTTGACAAAAGGCGAATGATGTTCTAAGTGATTTTCAGGCACTTGTGCAGAGTGTGCACGTGTTTTAAAAGCTATTCAAGAACAATGTGTTAATACTATATATATGTATATATTTCCCTTTCGATATTTCACTCGTACTGCATTGAGTTTTGACATTACATTCTAATTTGATTTTGCTGTATTTTCACCACAGATCTGTAGCTTTTTGCTGATGATAATGGAAAACATTTAGAGAACTTCCACTAAACCCAACATAAACTGAAAAATCTCATCAGTGGAGGCACAATTAAATGTAGTCTTACTTGTGCATTCTTGAAATTGGAGTAATTTTGGTTTTAGTAATGAGATATCAATCCTCTAGTGCTACCCTCCCTAAAGAAATTTAGCATGAATTCTGAGCAATGATTTACACTACAGTGCCTAAATTTATTCTACTTAATTCTTTAATTGTGACCAATTATGTACAGTGCTAAACTGACGGAGGTTCTGAAGCATATGAGTACATTTAATTAATTCCACTTTGGTTATCCACTTAATTCCTTCGAATACCAATAAGATCACCCTTGAAATAAGGTATTATGAAAAGTTGCCTTATGAAATGGCCCTAATGAGCCTTAAAGTGGAATTAATTAAATGTACCCATATGCTTCACAACCTCCGTCAGTTTAGCACTGTACATAATTGGTGAAAATTAAAGAATTAAGCAGAATAAATGTAGGCACCTGTAGTGTAAATCATTGCTCAGAATTCATGCTAAATTTCTTTAGGAAGGGTGGCACTAGAGGATTGATATCTCATTACTAAACCAAAATTACTCCAATTTCAAGAATTCACAAGCAAGACTACATTGTGCTTCCACTGATGAGATTTTCAGTTTCTGTTGGGTTTAGTGGAAGTTCTCTAAATGTTTTCCATTATCATCAGCAAAAAGCTACAGATCTGTGGTGAAATACAGCAAAATCAAATTAGAATGTAATTACTTTATTATAATCTAATCTATAATATAATATAATCTCTGTGTGTGTGCATGTGTGTAAAACAAATATTTCCTACGTTATGAGTACCAAATGTCCCCACAAGGAATACCAGTACATTTTTACCTTGTGGGAACAAGCTTATAAATTACACTGAATCAAGTTTTTGAAAATCTAAAAATGCAGAAAGTTTTCTGTAAGGAGTAGGTTTAGGGTAAGGTGATTGTTGAACAATGCCAGTTTATAATATATGCATTTACATTTATCAGACACTTCTATCCAAAGCGACTTACACTGCATTCGGGTTATACATTTGTATTGTCAGTATGTGTGTTCCCTGGGAATCGAACCCACAACCTTTGTGCTGCTAACGCAATGCTCTAACCACTGAGCCACAGGAACACTATATATATAGTATATATATGTGTGTGTTTGTGTGTGTGTGTGTGTGGGGGGGGGCAAACACTTTAAACTCAGATGTGCAGAATTAATATGCAGATAATTACTACAGTTAAAACGGGCAAACAAGTAAATAATGACTGTCATAAAAATGCAGTACTCTGTAAATTTCCAAACTATTAAAGGGTTACTCCACCTCAAAATGAAAATTTTGCCATTAATCACTTACCCCACATATCGTTCCAAACCCATAAAATCTTCGTTCGTCTTCGGAACACAATTTTCCGAATTTTGCATGTGACTGTCCCATTGACTGCCAAGTAAATTACCCTGTCAAGGCCCAGAAAAGTATGAAAGACATCATCAAAATAGTCCATTTGCTATCAGTTGTTCAATCTGAATTTTATGAAGTGACTAGAATTCTTTTTGTATGCAAAGAAAACAAAAATAACGACGTTATTCAACAATTCATCTCCTCCGCGTCACCGTAGCACCATTTTGAAGAGTATCCACTGTGTGTAAACAGCATATGCTGTCCTGTGTCAGCTGCTCCACACGGATACGTGTGGTGCGGCAGTCAATGTGACAGTCAGAAGCCTCCCGTTTTCATACAAAATAACTTAAATTGTCTTCCGAAGACGAACAAAGCTTTTACAGGTTTGGAACGACATGGGGGTGATTAGTAAGTGATTAATGACAACATTTTCATTTTGGCATGGAGTAACCCTTTAAAGTGTGACCATGGGACAATCAGGTGGTTTGTTATTCTTAAAAAAATGTGTTGAGAAAACAAAGATGCAAATTAACAGCAAAAATCTGCAAAGAATCCACCAGGAACCCTATAACTTCCAGTGCCACCATTCTCCAGAACAGCAACCTGCCTGGAATCTCCAGAAGACGGTGTCAGGTTCTCAAAGAATTTGCTAAAACAAGGAAAACTGAAACACGATCTTAATGCTTAAGAAAAATCGCTTATCAAAAGTCACAAGTTAAAGCATCAGGATAAGGCCAAGAAATAAATAAGGACTGATTTTTCAAAGGTTTTATGGACCAGATGAAATCAGTGTAACACTTGATGGACCAGAGAGCTGGGCCCGTGATTGGCTCACACATGGTGACAGCAAGGTGAGGGTTGCATAATGGTGTGGGCTGCTATTATTAATGATGAGCTAGTTGGACTTTTTTTTTTTTTTTTTTTTGGTTGCACATGAACTGAAAATGAACTCTCAAATAAATACACAATTTTTGGAAGACATTTTCTTCAAACAGTGGTACAAGAAGTGTCTGTAGCCAATAAGGTCATGATCTTTATGCATGATAATGCTCCAAAACATGCAGCCAAGTAATACTGTTTTGCTTGCCAGAAAAGTTTGGATCAATGCTAGAAAAATGTCCTGGCCCTCTTGTTCATCTGATTTAAACCCGGTTGAGAACTTCTGGGCCCTTCTCAAGCATGATATTTACAATACAAGATCAACACATGTCATTTAAAAAAAGGTTGGCTATACTGGCCATTGAACACTTTGAAAGGACATATGGTTTGTTTAAAAAATATTGTTATTAGACATTGAGATTAAGAAAAATTATTTAATCTAACTGCCTAATAGCGTAATATTTAATATACATATTATTTTACACTGCTGTACATTAAATATTCAGTTATGTACGGTTAGGGTTAGATATTTTTAATTTGATATAGTGTTCTTAAAAGTTATATAAAATGTATGTAAGATTTGTACTTTGATATGAATTTAGTTGAATTTCATTCCATTTCAGCGTGCAACCTTAAATTTAAATCCAAATCGCAGTTCTATATCCTGTTTGCCACAGTTCACATTTTAAAATGTAATTTTATTTTGAAAGGCATTTACTATTCAGTTTGGGATTTGGTGCACAGCCCAGCATAACGTTGCAGAAATATACAGAAACTAATCGACAAATTATCCTGTCTCAGCACATTATCACATCACGTCTGGTTTGGACACGTTGTTATACAACAGACAAAAATAATGGTTTTCCATCCTGTTCCGATCTGTGCTGGTTAATCTACGGCAATGACAAATGTCTAGTTCGGAGCCTATATGCAATCTCGTGGAAGGAAGTGAGATCTTCTTTTCCCCAATCTGTTTATACATTGTACCAGCATAAGCAATGCTTATTAATATCAGCCTTTCATTTTCTATTATGTTAAGAGTATTCTGCTGCTGTGGGTGTTTATTGATTTGATTTAAATAGCTATCTCTATGATGTCTAGGCTGATTTCTGCGCTCGTTCATTTTAATAATGCTTCAGTTCTCCAGTGCAAACATCTGTTTATGGTTTGCTATATTGTTCATAAGTCAATACCTATACCTGTGATTAAATCTGTCCTTTTGCTTAACCTCTTCTCCTCTGTAATTCTCAAGGTACACTAAGGATTTACGTGCATCAGAATGCCATTAATTATTAATATTTCTGCATTGTATCTCAGGCATTACATTAGAGCATGACATTTTTCTTGGTGAATCTAATGTCATTCGTCCCAAAACAGGCTGCGGTGTGTTAAAAACAGAAAAGGCTGTGCTCTTGAATCACCGGTTTCAAAGGGTTTAAATCCTCTGAGAAATTTTACCATCAAGTGGGATTACTTCTTGAGCCAGGAATGAGGGAATCCATAAAGATTTAAGCTCTTTGGAGTGGAAGTATGGCTCTATTTTTGCAGGGTGCAGGTCAATAATGTCACTCGGAGAAAGACTGAGGGCACATCATTCAGTAAAGGACCTATGACAATATTCACGCTTTCTTTGTTTTAAACACATACTTTTAATGCACATCAGTATTTACTTTAAATAGCATTACTTTTATATTTTATTAAATGTATATAATTTTAGTATAATGAGATACTGTTGTAGTAACGTTTCTTGTTTGAGTATTTTCCATTTTAATTTTAGTTAATATTTTAATAGTTCTGTTGATTGTTTTTGTCATTTTAAGTAGCTTTTTTCATTTAAAACTAGAAAAGTTGAAATGTTTCTGTTATGTTTTTATTTAAGTTAATTTAAATAAATCATATATTAACCAACGTTATTTATGTATAATTTTTATATACTTATTATTAATAGTTTTAGTTCACTAAAATAACCCTGCTTTGCATGAGGTAGTTTTGATAATGCTTGTGGTCAGAGGTGGAAAGAGTACAAAAATATTGTACTCAAGTAAAAGTACCATTACATTACTGAAATTTTACTTAAGTACAAGTAAAAGTACCAGTCTAAAATCTACTCAAGTAAAAGTAAAAAGTAGCTCATTTAAAATTTACTCTGAGTAAAAAGTACTTAGTTACATTTTAACAATGAGAGGGAGGAAAAATGGGATAGACCAAAGGTGTCAAACTCAGTGCGTGGAGGGCCACAGCCCTACACAGTGTAGATATTACTCTAATTAAACACATCTGATACAGCTAAACTAATCATTTAGGCTTATTTGAAAACTACATGGTGTGTGTGTTGGAGCAGGGTTGGAACTAAACTCTTTAGGGCTGTGGCTCTCCAGGAACTGAGTTTGACACACCTGGGATAGGCCTATAAATCTCAAACTAGGTGTTTTAATTAAATGAATCGGTTAATTAGAATAATAAGACATTTGGGCTGTTACCAGGCAAATTAAATCAGTATCAACAAAATGCATCTTTGCAATGCAGAGGAAACGCAGAAGCTTCATCTGAAGTGGCATAGATGTATTACACACTGACATGAATGCATTCAGCCTGCAGTTACAAATGCAGAAATAATGTTTTGATAAATAAGACATAAAATGTGACCCTGAACCAGAAAACCAATTTCCTAAATTGCGATTTATACATCATCTGAAAGCTGAATAAATCATATTTCCATTGATGTATTGTTTGTTATGATCGGACAATATTTTAAAATCTGGAATCTGAGGGTGCAAACAATCCAAATATTGAGAAAATCTCCTTTAAAGTTGTTCAAATTAAGCTCTTAGTTTTGATATATTTACAGTAGGAAATTTACTAAATACATTAATGGAACATGATCTTTACTTATTATGCTAATGATTTTTGGCATAAAAGAAAAATGTATGATTTTAACCCATACAATGTATTGTTGGCTATTGCTACAAATATACCCCAGTGACTTAAGACTGGTTTTGTGCTCCATGCCAGGGTCACAAATGTTAAATAGTCATTTGAAATTAAAAATAAATAAATCAAAAGATACTTTAAATGTTAAATTAGAACCACCAGTAGGTGTCAGCAAGTCACTCATAAGAGAGTCATTGCGATTGAACAGAATCATTTAAACGGTTAATTCAAGGAATGAAACACGTCATTGCTCAGAGTCAGAGACGCAAAACTGTGTTTGGAATTATTTTTGTTGTCGAAATAGAGCAAAAACAGGCAATGTGTCTAAAACGTAAGTCTCTTAATTAACTTCTTGTTTTTTGAACTGTTGTAAAAAGAAAAACTACAGGCCTATGTAATCATGGTGATTTTTGAGAAAAAGCATTCTTCATGTGATGTCGACTTACTATATTAAATTATATAAATATATACATTTTCTGCTTCTATATCTTCAATTTTGTGATCATTCTAAACGCATTTTAACAGACTGAATCACGCAGTGAAAGAAAGCACTCCAGATGCATGCGGATTAGTCTAATCTAACGTTACTAGATTTCACGGCACACTGTTTAGAGTGATTTGTTTGGTTTTTGGCAAAATACTGATAATGTCAAATCGCACATCGTTAAAACAACAATTACTATATTTTCGCAGACGATATTGCACACCCTGCACCACTGTCTTTTTGGCTCATTTGTGCAAAACGTTTGTTAAACTGTTAAAGCTTAATTTTAACCACCAATGCAATGATGCAAGTATTTACCTTATCTCCACATGCTTGCGAAGGGCGATGTCGAGATGTTATACGCTGCTAGTTCGGTCTCCCGAGGCAAACACAGCTTACACTGCATAATAGAGCATGAATATATGGCCAGGGGTTCACTTCATTTCCTTCGAGTTCAACTTCAGCAGAGTACGACGGGGTTTGGTCTTCAGCTGGGTCTGCACTATAACGCCTGTCTTGTTCGTCTGCATCTTTCTTGTGATTTTAGCGCCAGTTTCTTCTTCTGCCCATTATTTGCTGCAGTTGTTTCCACGGAGCGATTTTTTTTTACTCAGTAACGAATGAGTTTTAAAATGTAGCGAAGTACAATACTTCCCACAAAATATACTTAAGTAAAAGTAAAATTACAGATAAAAAATATTACTTAAAAAAGTACAAGTACACAAAAAAGCTACTCAATTACAGTAACGCGAGTAAATGTAATTCGTTACTTTCCACCTCTGCTTGTGGTAAAATTGTAGTGTTGGTTTAGAAATAATTGTAGCTGGTGGAGTTAAAACTTAATATTGCTCTAAACTAATTGCTGCACTTTTGTCTTTTGCTTAAGACAGCACAAAACATAAACAGATAGATAAATTGTGGGCTAAAACAGAATTGATTTACACCCAGCTGGGAGAGAAACAAAGTCAATTTGAAAGCTGTCTAATTTTAAATCCATTATGCTGTGCTTGTGGTGACCATCAGAAAACAGTAAAGTGAAGCAGACAATTAGTAAAAGAAAGATTGGAATTTCACAAAGCAACAAAGCTGCAGAAAAACACTTCTGAGGTCTGAAAGCCAGAGTTCAGTTTATGATTTAGAATGAAGTTTTAATATTTTGTCATTGTTTTTTATTTTGTATTATGGTAATTTTGACCCCGAAAGTAATTTACTTTTTCTCGATAATAGTTATTTTGCTTACAAAGGGTTTAACATTTAAAAAATATACATTTTAAATTTAATCAGCTATCAACTTGATTCCTTTCATTAGTACAGGTTTTGTATTTCTTGTTGATCAGAGCGTATGCGACTCAGTTTTAGAATAAAAATCACCAATATAGTTTTTTTTTTTGCCCAAGGTGCATGAGCTCAGATCAGTGAGGCATTCAATAAATCAGTAGAAAAAAGAAATACAAAACCTGTGCTAATTAAAAGAAAACATGTTGACACAAAGATGAAAAGATTTGGAGATAATATAGCATGATAATTTTGACCAGGAACACCATAAATTATTTTCAGCACAGCATAAGGGTTAAATGTATGTTTTATTAATATTTTGCATTAATATAAAGCATATTATTCAAATTAATTAATATGCTTCAGTCATTTTAAACCGTCACCTGGAGAAGCATCAGTGAGGATTACATTTGCATGTATGCATTTAGCAGACGCTTTTATCCAAAGCGACTTGCAGTGCATTCAGGTTATACATTTTTTGTCAGTATGTGTGTTCCCTGGGAATTGAATCATGATATTTTGCGCTGCTAACGCAATGATCTACCACTGAGCCACAGGAACACTTTATTAGACAGTAGACAGATTGTAAGGCCATTCATGGGTCTTTCTGGCTAATCGTAGGCACATAGATCATTCAGCAGACATCGCTCGAGTACTGGGTTACAGCTGGAGCAGGTGAGGATTGAGATGAAAATTGCTAGAAGATAGTGTGCAGTAAATCACTTGGAAATGACTCCATTATGCCTGCAGGTTTATGTGTTAGTAAATATGCTCCAGTGGAGGTCACACAGTAATGGCACAGAGGTCAGGAAAATAAACGGTTCTAAAATCTTGAAGCTTTTAGATATCGTTTTGTCTTTTCAACATCGTTATGAAAATACATGCAAATATATAAAAGGCAAACTATTGTATAACCGAATGCATGTGCAATATAATTACTAGTGCTGCGTGAGGAATGTTTCTCATTCTTAGTAACACTGGTTCATCTCGGCTGAAGGCCACAGAAATATTTTACAGTTGGAGAAGATGTTTAATATTTATAGTGCCACTCTAGGTCTCCAGAGGGCACATGTGTCAAAAAACCTCTACCTTGAGATCATCCTTTGAGAAATGTCTCTCTCTTGTACCCATACATTTCTCCCTATTCTTCAATTCAATACGGATAGGCCGGAAGGAGATCACATACATTACATAAATGTGAGGATGAGCCCTAATGCTTATGAAGTGCTGTGTTTTGTGCAACATATTGCTGCAATTTAATTTTGGTGACACAAAATAGTGAGATTTTGGTCACCTTTGGACCTGGATAAATCAAAAGTTTAACATCATCAATATTTTTCTTTCTGTTTCTGGAAATATTTTTTTTTCAGCAATTATGGATTAAATGTATCAAGACATTTATAATGATGCAAAGTGTTTCAATTTTTAACAAAGCTGCTCTTTTCAACATTTTATTCATCAAGAAATCTTTCTGGTATCACGGTTTTTACAAAAATATACAGCAAAACTGTTTTCAACATTGATAATGCAATAACAATGTTTCTTGAGCACCAAATCAGCAGATTAGGATTAATTCTAAATGGTCATGTGGCACTTAGACTGGAGTAATAATGCTGAACATTCAGCTTAGCTATCACAGGAATACATTATTTTGTTAAAATACAAAACAGTTATTTTACATTTTAGTAATATTTGACAATATTACACTAGATAGCCATCTTGCATACATATATAAACAAACTTTAAAAAAATCTTACAAAACCCTGAAGTCCTTTTAAGTGTATATTTTTGGAGTAATGTATAACTGTCATCAAGTACCGCAGATGCCAAATTTGTCCTAAAGCACAACTTAACATAAAAGAAGTAAAAATGCAATGCTACTAATCACTTGTTCCTCAAGACTTTTAACATCGTGCAAAATTCAAATCTTTGTGAGATCTTGCTCTTCTGAAACCGTTTATGAGGTATATATAACTTTAAAACTGTTAAACAAACACAAATGGTCACAGATTGTGCATCATTTAGGTCTTAGATACACACTCTAGATTTGGATGGTCTTTTTAGGTGTCAGACTTTTCACCAGTGATTTGTAGTTTTAACTCCAGAGTATTGTAGTTGTTCCAACAAGGTTGGTTCCCTCAGCTCTTCCTCTCAGTCTCCTTCTCACCAGTGTGAAATCTGCCAAAGAGCTTGAGACACAGGCCTATCCCTTGAATATCATGTGCTTTTTTAGTAATTTTTTTGTAACTTTGAAGCTATTGCCCTTTTCTTTGAATTCAAATACCTGAGCTCAGAGGAGGTTCTGCTAATTGCTTTTGTCATAAACTTTGTTCACTTGTTCTCTTCAAGGCAATGAATCACCAAGGTACATTTTCCTACAATGCTGGAAGAACAAAGGAACTCTGAAAACACCATTGGCCTTACTTCTTAATGTCAGTTCATTTCAGTAGTCAGTTTTTATCCCTTTCAACACTAATTCACAGTTAGTGGATCTGAACATTGCCTCAGACTGCATGGCTGATCCATAGTACACAGCTATTGCTGACTGAAACATTTACTTTATCAGTTTTTATAAAGGTGATGGTTGAGAGTTTTGTTTTTGAGTTTTGTACATGTCATTCATGATAGCATTATTATACGATATCATCATAATCTGTAATGTGGATCAATCCAATGTCAAACATCCAAACTTCTAGTTATTTTGACCAACCTCAATTATTAATTTCTTTTAATTATGCCTATAAATCAGTCAATAATAAATAATAAAAGACTAACCACAATATGGCAGGAGTAACATGGCTCTTTCTGCTGCTGGAGAGGCTCATCCTCTGGACTTCTCAGGCACTGTGCCCGGTGTTGGCGGTCCACCACGCAGTAATTAATTCTGTGGCCACCAAGCAAGCCCTCGTTTAATGACTGGAACTTATATAATTACAATAAGGGCACAAGACCTTGGCAAGGTCACTATCAGTTTCAGATGGCATTCTATTCTGCCAGTGTGGAGTTGAAAAAGTAGCAGACCTACTTTCTCACCTCCTCCTCATCCTCCTCAAATGTCTCTTTCTGCAGCAAAGTTGAAAGACAAGAATACAGCAATGCTCGCTATTCATTTCACCATTCTGGTTGCTTGCACATTGGGTTCTTATTGATCCCTATGCGTTGCAATGATTTTCCTAAAATAATGTCTCATTATCCGCTTTGTGTGGGTGACATAGCGAATAGGTATCTGTAAAAGTGCTTCACAGTGAGTTGTAACAAAGAGAAATCAATAAAAGTCTGCTTCACGAATGCTAGAGAACCCCTTTCCATATATTTGCACTTTAGTGACAGCTGCATTTTGAAAAGCCATTCATTTGCCCTCTTTGCATTGTAATGGCTATAGTGGAGTTAATCAGAGATTTCCTTAGTGCATATGGAGTGGGCAATGTTGTTGTTTTGTTTTCTTATTTATTTGAGTGGAAACACAGATTTGTGGCTGTGGTTGGATTTGCTTCCAGGGGACAAAATGAACACTTTCAGCTCCATTTGAGAGCTGGCATGTGGCAGGAGCTCAGTGGGACTTTTGTTGTCAGTTTGAGTGCCAAATGCATTTCTCTACTCCTCAGATCAACCGCACCTTTCTTACACCAAGGCGAGACGTTTACGGAGTTTAAACATCTTGGGAAACGACCATGTGTCTTACTTTACCTGATTTACATTCCACTCCAGATGAAACCAGAAGTTTAGATATGTGTCAGCTGTTGTGAATTTTCATGTGCTATAATACTATCAAACAGACAGGGCATGCTAACGTATGGCTGCTCCTCACAAGGATAAAATCTATGTTTTGTTGGTTGATCATGTTGAGCTCTTTTATGCAGAAAAGCCTATCTGTGCGCATTTTTTATTTCTTCTTTTCTTGCAGAAAAGAGCACTTTTGGGGTCTTTAAATAATATACATGAATCATGAATCAGCATTTAGCTGGACCACAAAACCATGTTACATGGTATTTTTGTAGCAATAGCCAACAATGCATTTAATGGGTCAAAATTATCGATTTTTCTTTTATGCTAATACTTATTAGCACAGTAAGTAAAGATCAATTTCCATGAAGATATTTTGTAAATTTTCTGGCATAAATATTTCAACATTTTATTTTTGATGAATAATATGCATTGCTTAGATCTTAATTTGGATAACTTTAAAGGCAAATTTTTCCTATATATAATATATATGTCAAATATTGTCCAATCCTAACAAGCTTATTTTTTTTATTTATCCTTATAAGTTTATTATTCAGCTTTCAGATGATGTATAAATCACAATTTGGAAAAACTGACCCTTCTGACTGGTTTTGTTGTCTATGGTCACATATGTCCAGCACAAATTATTTAGTAACACTTTACAACTAAGTTTTATTTATGTATTTATTTTTATAGGAGCAAGATTAATGTATTTTGTTTGTGTGTAGAAATTATAATTAACCTATTACTAAATGTTATAAAAAGTACAATGTATTGTTAGCTTATTTTAGCTTGGATTAAATAAAATGTATACAAAATGTTAACCTGTTGAATCGTATTGAAAACTCTTAACAATATTATATCATGATAAAACCATTTTCTCTCTCCTCTCAGCCACTGGAACTTTTTTCTGGCAATTCATTTCTCATACTGTTAAACACATAATGGAAAAGTTGCTTCCAAAAGTACAAACTACAATTGCAGTGCTGAATCACTGCTTTGGTTTGCATTCATCTGCCATCTGAATGAGATTCTCTAGAGAACATTTGGTCTTCGATCTTACCGCATGAGGAATTCCTTACTGGACTTTTATGCTTGGCCATATTTAATTGCTTCAAGCCTCCTTTGATCCTGAAAATTGTCTCTGTTGAGCGAAGCCACTGAAAGACACTAAAACCACAGCATCCTAGACACCTAATCAATATCATTTGATGTCAAGAGTATTAATAAAACTATAGATTGTCTGAAAGTTATACAGCTTAACAGATTTGAACAGCATTCAGCTGATTACTATTATACAAACATTAAAAACACATCCAGAAAAACTGTTTCCCCCTTTGAATTCGATTATTATGATTAATGGATGTGGACAGTAATGTTGATTCATTGGTTTCAATGAGCTGGTTCAGTTGAGGATTTGTCAGACTGATTCATACTAAAGCTGTTTCGCTCATGAAGGATTTCAAAAATGTATTTAAATGATTTCACAACTCTCTCATAACATCACCTGTTGGCATAATCATGCAATCTGAACTGAACAAATAGCTTTTTAAATGTGAAAAATATTAAACATAATTTAATATGTAAAGTAAAATGTGGGGTTAAAATCTGATGAAAAATGCTCCTCACATGCAAACCTGCAAAGCTCAAATACATCCCACTCACATGAAACCTTCAACATTAGCATCCAGCCCATTATCATTTCCTGCTGTTATATTTGTGTATAGTAAAGTTAATATTTACTTCATCCTTGTTTGTCATCAATAGGATACCTTATGCATACCTGTTTGCATAAATTAGTCTTCATCTCGTTATGATTTGAGGATGTGCCCACACAAAACAAAGCACACGCTGTTTGTCATTTTTTTGCAACCCAATATGAATATCTTATGCAGACTGTTTGACAATGTCACAGTGAAAGTCACTTTGTACTGTGTTATCATATTCAAAAATAGGGAAAAAAAATGATCCGATCAACCTCCCGTCTTTGGCAAACCCTGAAATTACTTGTTTGTGATGAGTTCAGTAGCGTTGAGTGGAAACAGCATCTACTTTGCATGTTTTCTATTTCAATTTCACACAAGGGTTAAGGGCCGTTATGATCACATCAACATCGGCACAGCAAAATTACTGTGTTGTTCAGTGAATGTGATTATAGCGTATTGAAATATTACATCTCTGGGTGAGTTCTGTCTGCATTCCAAACAGAGGTCTTTTGAGTTTTGTGACCTTAGTTTGAATATAATAATGGCTGCATTTATTTAATCAACACTACAGTAAATGCTAATACCAATAATATTGCAAAACTTTATTATGAGTCAATAATAACTGTTTTATATTTTAATATATTTTAAAAAGTAATTTATTCCTGTGATGCAAAGCTGAATTTTCAGCAACATTACTCCTGCTTTAGTGTCATGTGTTCAGAAATAATGATATGCTGATTTGCTGAATAAACATTGTTGTTTCTTGAGATGTGCTGCTATATTTTTGTGGAAACTGTGATACTTTTGTTGATGAATAAAAAATTAAAAAAGAACAGTATTTGCATTTTTGTAAGATTATACACATCTTTTATATAACATTTATTTGACTATAAATGTATGTCACTTTTAATCAATTTAATGCATCCTTTCTGAATAAAATTATTAATAAAAATAATCTCACTGACCTTTTTTGAATGTTAGATTATATTAGCAATTCAATAAATAATTAATTCCCTATTTGAGTATCAAATATGATGTGCTTTTTATTCATTTTCAATAATATAAGTTTATAAATATAATGCAAATAATATATTGAAAAATTCTAAGAAGCTTTTGAAAGTTCTACATTTTTTATAAGCAGCTTGTTTTCTTTTTTACATGCCGTGGACCTATATCAATTATAATCTATATTAATTATCGTAATACACTGTACCATTGAACTTGTTCAGCTGATATAAAAATAGCACAGTTTGCTGCATGTATTTGAACATCTGTGCATATGGTTTTGCAATAAATGAGTTTGTGTAAGAAGCCCTTTAATGAAGGTTTGGGTGTATATGATGAATCATTCTGAATCAATATGGATTCATCAACCTTACAATTGAGTTTTACAGAATTATTAGTGAACGAGACTCAGTGTCTCTTGTGGAAGCACAGTTGACCGTTGTTTCATTGTGACTCAGTGTTATTGTAAGAAACCAAGACCGTCACACCAACTGTGCATGAAAACATCAATATACCTCTGCATGTTTGTGGAGGCTCTGATTGTAAAACAAGCAAATAAGGGTTGCAATGTTTAATCCAACCCCGGTTGACTCTGTGAATTGGTTATGTTGTCTGATTGAGACAGGGTCTCTCGTTGCTAATCTAACACGGTCAATTAGAACCACTCCAGACAGATGTCAATAGTGCCTTAGAATGCATTGATTAGCACAGCACATGAGTGAGGCTCTAGCAGAGCTCTGTCTTTATAGTGAAGACCATAAAGTGGAAGTGTGTAGTTGTGCACACTTGAATGTGTTGTAAGGCAAGGGTATTTAGAGGGAATAGCAGTCCCTGCATGCAACATGACGTTCAACTGAAGGAATCGTGAAGAAAAGGTTTCATTTGAATGAACATAACCTTATCATGGGTGTTTTTGATAATATACATGGCTGACATTAAAAAGGATACAGGCATGTTTTTAGCAAAAACAATCTATAGTAAATATATAATTAAAAAAATATTAACAATTTATTGCAGTTGGATTTCATGTTTGCACTCTTTTTAGAAAGAGGCTTAGAAAGCAAACAATGCAATACAGCAAAGTAATACTATAGGTAAAACATAAAAGCACTGCTATATGCATCATAATTATTATTATTATTTAATATGCTATAATTCATATTTAGAATGGCATAAAGAGGAGTAAATGATGATAGAGATGTCACTTTTGGTTTTTAGGTCAATTAGGAAGAGTTTACTCAAAAATGAAAATGTACTCGCCCCCAGGCCATCCAAAATGTAGATGAGTTTGTTTCAGTGGAACAGATTAGGAGATATTTAGCATTACATCACTTGCAGTGAATGGGTGCCGTCAGAATGAGAGTCCAAACAGCTGATCAAAACATCACATTAATAATCCACAAGTCATTTACATTTCTCCACTTTATCAATTAAGTTTCTATAAAGTGAAAATCTACGTGTTTGTAATAAACAAATTTATCATTAAGACAGTTTTCATCTCAAAACGTTGCTTCCGTACGAGTACTAACATGAGTCTTTATTCGTAATGTTAATATATATCCAATTAAGATGGATAATGCATTTATCTGGTAACTAACATAAACATTATAAATCAATCGCATCAATCAAATGGAAAAAGAAAAACTACCAGATGGCATTCTCCTTGTCAGACAGTTATAAAAAGATTGAACACGTTCTCAGTTTCTGATCTGTAGAGGTTAAAGCCATGCACATTTAGTCAGTGAAGCAAAAGGTATTACAAATCCTGAGCAGTGGCTCCATTACAAGCAAATTAACAATAACACTGCTTTACAGTTTTGTCCTTTTTGATTAGCACTTGATGAGCACTTGCTAATGGAACAATTGAAACAATTGTATGTGTGAAATTGCTACAGAGGAAGAAACGACAAGTAACATATTGAATTAAATGTGAAATTTAAAGTAGAAAGACTGAAATAGTACTTTCTTGTAAAACGTACTCCAGTAAGTGTTGCTTTATTTACAACCAGTTTTCACAGTGTGTGATTTTATTTTATTTTGATGACATATTGTCCATTCTAATTTAACACCTTATTTTAATGTACCATTTTTAGACCACAGATGTTTTCAAATTCAGATCTTCCACCTCACAAAATCCTTCATAAACCAGCATTATAAGGTCTGCATATATAGTTTGATCTTTGTTGTTGCTAAAGTAAAATACACTTTTTGAGGGGAAAATATAGCAAATTGCATCAGCTGATAATTAGGATGTGTTGCTTGCTTTATTGCAACCAGTTCACACATTATCAATATTCACAACATCAGTGACGAAACTTCCACAGCAATTTGCAAGTCACATGGCTTCTTTAATGGAAATTCTGTCATCATTTAGTCCCCTTTTTCGAAACATATCTTTTATGACTTTTTGTAACAGATAATGCGGTTTGAAATTCTAAATAATGTAATCATCTTAAATCTCTGTTTAGGTCATATTCTCCACTAACCTTGTTGTTGCAGTGCTTTTGACTACTTTTTGTAAATCAGACCGGAGCGCCGTAGTTACCTCTTTGATCCAACCTTGATATCGTTTGGACATTTGCCAAGCAGACACATTATATTAATTCTGCACTTTCAAATTGTGGAAGAGAATTAAAAGCGGTAAGTGAAGTCATTATTTTGTACACTGCGTTCAGAGACTCCATTAACTCCATCATGTTAAATCGCTGAATGCAAATTTAGCCGAAGCAAATGATTTTACAATTCAACTAAGCGAGGCATTGCGAATCCTAATGCTCTTCTTGTCTTGTAGCCTCACAGAAAGCATGCATTCTGATTTCTTCAATATGTGACAAGCTGTTTTCCCAAGCAGATGAGCTTTGCTAATGAGCTAATGTGATCTGGTTTGAGAAATGTATAATGAGACCTGGCTGCATGCGATTCGAGGCGCAATAAAGTAGGCCATTGTGAAAAAGTCATTTCACTGCTTAATGGGACTCTTCTGGAACATTCCTCCTGCCCTAAAGTTCTTATTAGCCTAAAGTTGTGAAGGACCTCTTTTGTGATAACGATCTGATTTGCTCATTATTCTGTAACCCAATCTAGCAGAATTAACAAGATTACTCACAGTGTGGCCGGGATCTGTCACCAATAACATCAATCTCGGATCATATTTTCAGACTCTTATTAAAATGAAACCCTCTTTTCCAAAACAAAGCGGTTAGTTTTATAAAGCTTGTCAAAGCAGTGGAACAGTTCTTCCCTGGACAAACTTGTCAGTGTGATTTGGACTCTTGTTTCTGATATGAACAGCATTTGTCCTCTCTTGCTTCAGTTGTGATGTCATCTGGAAAGGCAGAGAGACCCTAACATGACTTTTCACAGTATTTTCCAGTGATCATGGCAGCACTGATGCATCAAATGATGAAGTAGAGAGTTATAAATGGGCATTTATCCAGACACAAGATGTGACTGTGCACAATTACTCATTATATGTGACTGCATCTAAAATAGCAGCATTTTAATGTTTTTGAAAGAAGTATCTTATATACATATAACCATCAAGGCTGCATATGTATTATTATACGTAAATACAGTTAAAACTGTGAAATATTAATATATAGTTCAGTTATTAATCTCTAGATGGCACAGGCTGATGGGTTGTTAACGTAACTGATGATATTCAGAGAGTTAAATGACTTGACACAAGCTGATTGGTTCATGCTGCATATGTAGCAATGAGCTTACTGCCTTGCATTTATATGGCTGGCTAGCATTCACTTGAGATTCCTGAGGCGCACTTTCAGAGTTTCTCTGAAACCCTCCACCATCCCCAGCTCCACCTTTATACATCTGATATGGGTTATTTTATATGCTATTTGTGCAGCAGCAGTATGTCTTAAATACTTACGGCACCATATCACCATGTATTGGCAGCATCAAGTTCCTGTGCTAGCAGCAATAATCTACAGCTACAGCAATAACCAACAGCAGCAGCAGCATAGCAGATCTATTCCACCAAGACCAAATACATTAACGTTATCATATCCATCACCATGCTAAAATCTTCAGAGTTATCATGATTGAATTACATTTTAAAATAACTGTTTTCTATTTCAGTATAGTTTCAAATATAATTTATTCCTGTGATGCAAAGCTGAATTTTCATCATTACTTTCATCCTTACTTCGTCATTTCTCCAGTCCTCATTGATTCTTCAGAAATCATTCTAATATGCTGATTTACAGTATTATCAATGTTGTGAACTGCTTAATGTTAATTTTTCTGCTACATTTTTCAGGGATTTTTGATTAATAAAAAGTAAAAAAATAACATAATTTATTCAAAATAGAAATCTTTAGAACATAATTTATTTAAAACAGAAATATCTTCTGAAAATATGAATATTATGATCACTTTTTATCAATTTAACACATCCTTGCTGAATAAAAGTATTAATTTCTTTACAAAAATAAAAAAAAATTCTGACCCCAAACTTTTGAACAGTAGTATATATTGTTACTTTGTATTGTTACATTGTTACATATTTTTACAAAAGATTTCGATGGACAGACAATTAGATTGATTTATTTTTACATTAAGATATTCTTCATTATGTGCTTTAATCTGCAAATGTGCATCCTATTAAATATAAGTGTTTTAATCTGCATTATACTGTACTATTTATTGGCATAGTTATGAATAGGTAAATGCTGTAATGTTTATGTGAATGTGGTTATAATTATTGATGGAAGGCATTATGAATAAGTTGATTGTACAGGCTTCAAGTAAAGTGCTATGATATGAGGAAGTGAATAGATCCTATGTGAATAAGTTGTACATTGAATTAAATAGCAATTTAACTAAAGTAGCAGTTAACAAAACAGATTTTATAGGAATCTTGATTCAATGCACTCATTAAACACAAGGGATGTCCTCAGTCACTCGCTCTCACACACAAACACACACATCAGCACAGAAAAACTGAAAAGCACCATCGAAACAGAGGCTAAATGTTTCTACCCTGAGCAGCGCTAGCTCAAGGCATTGTTTGACTTTTCAGCACTTTTCCTTCCTTCATATGAGTGTTCAGCAAAGTGACATCGAATTTGATTGGTCCTTGGGGACAAGAAATGCTTCTTTGAATTCTTATCTTTTGTACTCAGTAGTGCTTTAAATGAGCTCAGGTTTTTTCACCATCTTATCTGAAAATGTTCTGTGGCTCTCTGGAACTTGAAGCGTGCTTGTAAGTCATGTTGAATACAAATCCACTTTATCCTTTGAAGAAAAAACGCTACCTGCTGCATCCGCAGACTTAACGAAATTACCTGAAAGAAGCAGCAGCGGCGCTGCTTTTGGCATTTAGAGGGAGGGAGATTGAGGGCAAAAATGTGAGCCTATAAGATCATTGTTACCAGACGAGTCAAACATTTTGTCTTTGACGTTCAATTGGAATGTCAGTATGCAGTGTTCATTATCCAGATACAGTTCCAAAACCTACGACTGTTATGCATTTGAAGACATCATAGTTACATTTCTAGACATGAAATGTTAGTCTGCCTTGTTATATACCTTTTTTTGGCTTTTGGCATATCTTCACGGAGTAGGCAATCCCAGAATGCACTGGAAAGAGCTCAGTGAAACATAAATTCAGAGAAGGCAAGAGAAAAGCAATTAAAAATAAGTATTTTTCCTCACAATATGTTTTATGTATTTTGTATGTTTATCAGAGTAAAACATAGTTAGCCTAGAGACATTCTAAATGGAATAATTTTGGATGACATACAGCATTTTTATGTTGAGTGTTCCAAATGAATCACTGATCAGGTTATACTGCCTAGAATGCTGACTCAAAAGGTGGCACACTAGGTTTCACTGACAACATCACCGTTTAAGAGAAACGGTAAAATAATGACATCAACATCAACAACAACAATACTACTACTATACTATACTTATTTTAAATAGTAATAATATTTCTAAATATTACTGTTTTACATTCCAAACCTTTGCAAACTTGTACTATATATAATATTGTATTTATCTTTAATAGTAGATCCAAAAGTTAAACTTTGGCTTTAACTAATGTACCTATTTTCCCTCCAGGGGCAACAAAGGTAGGCTATTTCTTTGCTACTGATAACCAAAAAGGCTTCTGAATTGAGTACTAAATAAATAAATAAACAGACTGCTGAATGCAGATGTTCTGCCTTTGATAAACACCTTTGATGCATAAAGAGGAAATGTCCTGAGATCATGAAAGCGTAAAATGAAATTTCTACAACCAGAAAGCCTGCAGACCATTTACTTCTGCATTATGTATCAAAGCACAGTGTAGTATTGTCTGGTAAAGGGAGAGAGGGCAGACAGGATCGGTTACACGGCAGTGAATGCAAACCTTCTCTGATGCTGCAGGAGAAGTTGTGATACGCACACTGGAAAGGTCAAAGTAAAGTTTAGCAATCAGTCATTTAGACAACTTAACTATCCCAGTTGTTTATCATCATGGATAAAGGAATAGTGCTAGTGCAGATTCAAACCTTGACTCTGGAAAAATAAAAGTCAGCTTTTATAATTTCATATTCAATTTCATATTTGTCTTCTGCTTTAAAGTTGGGAGTTTGTATCCATAACTCATTTCTGAGCTGGTATCAGATGACTTTAGTGTGTTCAGACATGTGTTTTGAACATCCATGGAACTTGTTATAATCAAAGCTATATGTAAAGAGGGTGTAAATTGAATCTAAGTGAGGCGTTGTGCTCCTGTAGTAATGAAAAAACAGGTTCTTACAGACAGGAGGAGTAAGAAAATAACTCATTACTCAATTTAAATAATTCATATTCATATTTCATTGTATGTTATTATCATATTTGTTCATTGTGTTTTGATAAAATTTAATCATCAAGAGAAGAACGAAGAGTAAATTATGGCCACAATTTTAAATGAAATAAGGGAACAAATGAATAAAATAGGGAACATTTGTTAGCTTGTGGGAACAAAGCATATATTTTTGACTGCATATCATGTTCGTGGCTCAAATAAATGTAGTCTTATTCATATTTACAAGTAAAACATTTCCGAAATTACCTGACATGAGGCAATGATGTATTTTTGAAAATAAGTTTGTAGGCCTGATGACAACATTGCATACCTCAGATTAAAACATTTATCACTGCATACTGTTACATATAAAAAAAAATAGCAAGCGGCATATACAGCACAGTATGCCAGTATACTACACCAAAGTCTCCGTCTACTGATCTGTTCCACATTCTCTGTCACAACAGGAATTTAATGAGTTGCACATCGCTTAGTCTCACTGTGTGAGGAAATATTTCCAGGGCATGCTGGAGAAAATAATTAGAGGGCGAGATTAGAAAACGGCTGCTTCAGTCACCATCCACGCTGTGCTGCCAGACAGAGGTGTTCCAGGGTTGCTGTGTTTCCTCGCTCTCTCTTAAGTGCTTGTGAAAAATGGACATTGTCAGCTGTGGCAGTTATTGTCTGGTGCAATGAGAGCAGGGGGCAACTCTTGGACATTTTGGATGGCGGGCCCTCTCTTCCCTAACTTTCGATGGTTAATATCCCACTCCAGTATCAGAGAGGCAGCCTGGATAGCACTTTTACACCTGAGAAGGAATGTAATTTCAAAGAACGTCTCTTCCTTATTTCTCTGAATCATTTTCCGCTGAGAACAAAAGGTCAAAAGGAGAGAGATGCTGCTACCGGCAATACACATTTTGTATCTGGGGATCAATAATTTACTCTTAGAGGAAAGTGCAGTCTTAATCGAGACTTCACTTTACTCTCCAATTCAAATGGCCGGAAGGATCTATAGTTGTTTACATCTACCTCATGGACACACTGACTCAGCAAAGAGATTTAAATGGAGGACTAAAAGGAAATTTATATAGCAAGCAAGTTGTTGCGTATTTCATAAAAAGTATTGGCATCATATCAGTTACTGATTTTATAGTGTGCATGTGCTTTTTTAATTAACACGAATTAAACTAAAATATAATTTTCATTAAGTAAAGGCATAATCCGTGTTCTTGTATCTTATTCAGAACCAGATGAGCCCAGCTTGTAAGTAAATTATTCTTATCAGTAAGTTATATTTAATATTTTGTTGTGAAGTCTGATTCATTTGTGCAAACTGGTTCTTTTGGACAGTTTGTTACAATTAACTGTTTATGAGAAGAAAAATGTTCACCAGTTCGTTTACATCACATATATACAATTAAAATATTAAAGTAGCCAACAATGAGGTGAAACGGATGTTTAACATTTCTAAAGCTTACAATAAAATGCCAAGTGCTGTCAAGAAACACTAGATGGCGCAGATTTATGTGTCCTTAAAGCAAACGGTTTTATGATATTCACAGCATAAAACTACTTGGCACAAACTGATTGGTTTATGTTGTGTACACAGCCAATGAGCTTGCTGCTGCACACTTAAATAGGTCTCTGCACACTCAAATAAATTAGCAAAACAGTAGCCTACTAAATTGAGTCTTCAAGCATTGATGATGATTTTGTTGTCCTCTCGCTTCTTAAAAAAAGAAAGGATATATCCAATCCAATCCTAAAATATTGAGAGGATGGAGAGTTCCGGCTCCTTATTAAGGAGCAGCGGGAGATTCAAAGTTTACTTCAGGATGTCAGTGGCTCAGTTTGATGCTAGCGATACTAGAGCCAGATATTAAAAAGAAGAACTGTGAACTCAGTGTGCAAGGATATATACAGTGCTTTGTGCTGCGAGATGAAGTGAATGAACTTGACAATCGCCATTCTGGATTTTGGCCTTCGCTTGTACGGTGGCTCTGAACTATCAAAACGCCTCTCAAAAGGCTTGCTACGGAAAATTTCAGAGACGTCAAAACATGATTGACATAACGTGAGGTCATATTTCTTTTTCAACGTGCGAAAATTTCAGACGAAAATTTTCGGACTCAGTGTGCAGTGACCTTTAAGTGGATGGTTAGCATTCACTAGAGCAGTATGCAGCTCATCTGAAACCCTCCACTTCCCCAGCTCCACCTGTATAGATCTGCTACAGGTTATAATATATGCTATTTGTGCATAGCACAAATAAATACTGACAGCAATGTATCGGCATCTATATTGGCATTAGCAAGTTCCTGTACTTGATTTGCAGCAGCATCAATAATCTACAAAGAGAGCAATAACCAACAGCAGCAGCAGCGTAACGGATCTGTCACCGAGACCAAATACACTAACCTTGTCATATCCATTACCATCTTGTCATGATATAACTACTGTAGTCTTAATCAGCTCACCTTTCTACATAAACTCTGAGGAACCATAAAGATCAGGTTCACAAATAAGAACCAGTTCAAAAGGATGTTTAATTTGCAAACTGAACATCATTAGTGTGTACTTGTGATTCTGTCTGCTTATAAATATAGTAAGTATAAATGATTAGTATTATAGGTTTATCAAAGTATATTTAGGTAAATACATGATTTGAACGATGGTTATTTTGTACTTTCTAATTAAAATGTAGTTATTTTATCGAAGAAAGAGGAAAAGGTTACACAGTGTAGCTTTAAGTGGAATTTGAGCCACACAATTGTACATTTTGTATGATTCCCATTGCTAGATGAGGACATTATTGACATTTTGATGATGACCTTTTTTCCTTACAATCACATTTAATTTGTTCATGAATCAAGAAAATATGTTCTATGCACTTTTTTTCACTTAGCTGTCAGTGAAATATTATCAGAAACATACCACCTCCAGTATTTTCTCTGTACCTTGCACTATTTTTAGCACCAGGGAATACGCATTCGTCCTCTCAGACATCAGTATGCATTTTTTTTCCCATGTTCTTTTCCTTGTTTGTCCTTTTTTTTGTGCAGCCCAGTTCCCATGTGACATTTTCCATCATGCTCCATTGTTAATGGAAGCTGACCTATTCCTGCCCTGCTCTTTGCTCCTTACAATTCAGTGAAACGGATCCTGGAGTTACGGGAGCACTCTTTAGGCTGAGAAATGAGTCACGTCACACATAACAGATTGCCTCTTGGCTTCCTGCACGTCTCTGAGCTGAAGGTGATGAATTCCTCCATTCTAGATGATGTGTGAACGTATCCTGTGCGATCTGCCTGTGAATGTCACAGTAGACAAGTCACAAGACCTCACTGAAACGTCTGATTTTGATTCTACAAATGAAGTTTCATCAACTACGTTTTTTTCTCATTACAGCTGTTACTAGTCAGGAGTTTGAACTGTGCTTTTAAGTTTGATTTCTTGTCTAGTTTATTAATAAAACTGGCATTGTACGCTATGAATTGTGTTGAGTATACAAACAGTAAATGTAAATAAAACACAGTTGCTCATAATTCAAAGGATGCACTGTATATTAGTACCTTATTATTATTTTTAATTGATCCTGATCGGATATTTAATTGTGCATTAAATTTTACCTTTTTTACATTTAGATCATACTCACTTAATATTAGTGCTATCAAATTATTAATCACGATGAATCGCATCCAAAATGAAAATTTTTGTTTACATAATATATGTATGTGTACTGTGTATATTTTTTATGTATATTTAAATACACACACGCACATGAACCAAAATATATTTAAGAACA
The DNA here is from genome assembly GCA_027564155.1 of Gymnocypris eckloni scoliostomus. Taxonomy (NCBI): domain Eukaryota; kingdom Metazoa; phylum Chordata; class Actinopteri; order Cypriniformes; family Cyprinidae; genus Gymnocypris; species Gymnocypris eckloni. The sequence continues at coordinate 21,463,716 of CM050428.1, forward strand.
ATTGTTATATTTACATGTTAAATATATTACACAATTTATATTAATATAAATATATACATGCCAATATTTTCAAAATATATGCTGTATGTGTGTGTATTTATATATACATAATAAATATACATAGTACTCACACACATATATTATGTAAACGAAAACTTTTATTTTGGATGAAATTCATTGGCTGACAGCACTACATAAAATTAAGAACACAAACAATTTAATAACATTGTTAAACTCTGTAACTTTATCAAAATATTGCATTCATTTTCTATGCTTTACAACGTGTTGTGAAGCAATTTTACTTAATTCAAATGATTCCCATTACTTGATTTATTTAGAATTTTAATAAAGTCCTTAATGAAATAGTAACTGTAAAATGAAATAATTATAGGTATCAAACTGAATTTTAATATCTGTATATCACCTAAACGAATAGGTGTCTATAAATAAAGATCAGCACCATTCAGATCAGCACCTTTTTCTATGAATTTGCAGCTGAGTGCAAAGGGGAGGTAAAAATAGCTGCCCTCTGTGGATACGAAGAAATAAACAACAGATGTCCATGTTGCATCTGTCCCAGGCAAATCCATTTTTGTTCTAGGGCAGCTCAGCATTTAAATCCTCTAATATCATTAGCATCAGAGAGAGACATACGTAAAATAATAGAATAGCTGAGTTGAAAAGGCTAGGTGGAGCTTTGATATGGTAAATATTGTTAGTCCATCCACCGTCACTATACAGTTCCAGCTGATCCAGGACCATATGTCATAATGGAGCCAAAATTAATATGATTTATTTGATTTATTCCTGTTCGAGCTGGACAGATGACTGAAAGATAGATAACTTAATAAAGTGTTGTCAAATATAATGCCAAGTAACTTGAATCACCGCAAGCAGACACTTCTATAGAAGATAGAAAACAAAAGTGCTCGATAGTGGGGTCCAATGCTGTTTTGATTGTTATTCTATGGGCAAAAGACATTCTTCAAATAAATAAATAAAATAAATCCTTTTTGTTCCACAGAAGAAATAAAGTCATGCACTTTTGGAATGGTGTGAGGCTGAGTAAATAATTTTCTTCTGAGAAAATTACCCCAATATTCAATAATGATGATTACTTTGAGTTAAGGAAGAAGACTCATTAACACCTCAGATTGTGCTCAGGAGCACATAATGAGACATGAGATTACGCTCCCTCAAGAAACTATGCTTTCACTTGCAAAACTTTCACTCGCAAGTTTCTTGGGGGGAGTGTAAAAGTTTCTTGTGGGAGCACAAAACTTTTGCGAGATACTCAAAATCTCTTGAGGGAACACTATAGTTTTGTGAGAGAATTTATTTTGTGGGTCAACGCAGTGAGTTAATTTTTTTATATCACCATGTCCCTTCAGGAGCTCCATATTCTGAGGTAAAATGTTGGAGATTCTGCAGCACCATTTATATTCTGTCAGCAATCTCATTTATGTCTCTTTTTATTTCAGGAGAAACATTAGTTGGAAAAAAATCATGACAAATTTGAAGAAACATGACTTAAAATAATAATGTTACTATTAGTATCAATATCATTTACTTCGATATTTTCTTATTTTATTTTTCAGAATTAAACAAAAACAGAAAAAAACATGAAATTTCATGACATACACCTGAAGGAATAGGACTTTATAATACAATAATAGCATTATTATTATTATTTTTTATTCCGAATTAGACAAGAAACAGAAAAAAAAGCAATTTCATGGAATTAAATTGAAGTAATAGGACTTGAAGGACTAACACCACTAGCTTCTTTTTTTAATAGCTTCAGGTTAAAGCAGTGAATGTGAACTTTTGTGTTTGTTGTGCCCACAGGAGAGATTACACTGTAGACTGTACACTGCAGTGGGCATTTGGTTCTGAGGCCCATTACCCATGGTTCTCCAGGACTGTCTAATAAACCATATCTGATTTAATGGCCCAAAAATGAGAGAAACTCTGCACAATGCCTGCATCTCCTTAAGGAATTTAATTACGGTGGACTATTGTGCGGCATCTGTGCTGGGCTCATTTAGAGAGGTAGAGGGGATGAAACATAATTATGCAAATTAGTTATCCATTATAACACATCGAGGTGTTATGAAGACAGGTAATCAAGTGAACGTAGTCATCTGGTAATGTTCATTGAGGGCTTTGTGTTGACACTTAGAAAATTTGAGGGTCTTAGAAATGTCATATTTGATGCGAGAATTTTCAGAAACACTTATTGGCAAATCGTAGATTCAAAACAGTTAAATTCCATAATTTTGCTCTTGCCCTCCTGAAACATTAGCAATAACCATTCGACCTAATGTTCTACAGGCAGACATCGATTCCAAAGCCGTTTTAACGTTTCGTCAGGCTGGTCACATTAGAGGTCCAGCATAAATCATCTGATGGCGTGCTCAATTCCTCAGCCTTGAGTGAAGTTAAACAGTTATCCATCCATTTGTATCTGAAGCAAAAATAAAGGAATAGAACTCTTTCAGAGAGGAATGAAATTGTATATGGGTTGTTAGAGCTGTGGCACAGAGGTGAAATTTCTTCAGTTGCCAGCAGTCAAAGTCATTATATTTCAGGTCAATGCTACTTTGCAAACAGTGTAAGAGCTAAAAAAGTTTGGTCACTGACCTGTAGGCAATAAATCTGATATGTGACAAGAAAAATAACCTCAATCTTTCATCTTATGGTTTTGAATTTACCTCTAGAAAATCTTCAATACACACTTCAGCCAGTCAAACTATATTATCTGAGCCACTTATATGGTCACCTGCAAATTAACTTTGATGCCTGATTGTCTTGAATGTATGAATCAGAGTGGACTGATGCTTAAGAGCAAAGTTATTTAAGGAGGTGCTAAAAATGGTCACACTAAATAGTCTATGACGTTTTATTTTCTATAAACTAAAGTACAGTATGCAATTTTGTCATAAAAGCTGATAAAACCCTGATTTGTGTAATTTCTAGAGGTGGTGGCGGTGGAGGGGGGCATTACATAACCAAATTACATGCATGTTCAAAAGTTTGGCGTCAGTGGAAACCCAAATCTTTTGTAATATTATAAAAGTCTTTGCTGAAACATTTGATCAATTTAATGCATCATTACTGAATACAAGTATTAGCTTATAACCTAAAACAAGACCTAAACTAAGATATCACTCAGTAAGGACTAGCTTGATGTGTAAAAAGTAGTTGAACATGTATATATAATTGACAAACTGTGTGTTATGTAGGACCAGCGGTTTGCCAAATGTATGGATAGATTGTTTTGCTGGTTAAAATGATTTAAAATATATAATTTTTTAACTTGAATTCAGTATGAAAAAGGCCATAAGCTCTGACAAGGAAATGGCCAAAATCATTATTTTAATTGAGTCAGACATTAATTGAGTCAGACATTAATTGGGTCAGACATTGTTCACTAGCTACTTTCAGGGGAAACCTGAAAAGGGAAAGCTAGGCTGATTCAAAATAGGCACAAGTGTAAAAAATCCATTGTTACTTTTAGGAAGGAGATCAATTACAGTGATGAACAAGCACTCTGAAATAAAGCTAAAGCAAAACGCATTGTGTGCTGACAACTCCCGAGAGCTGAGAGACAGATTCAGAGATGTGGAAACAGGAAAAGCATTCTTCACTCTCTGATAGAATCTACCTTAATGGAGTCATGCGGACAGAGAACACAGTGTTCCCTATTCACTCTAGATCAGTGGTTTTCAAACTTGTTCCTGGGGACCCACAGCTCTGCACATTTCACATGTCTCCCTAATTCACACATCTGATTCAGATCATCAGCTCATTAGGAAAGAGCTCCATGAACTCAATTGAGTCTGTCAGATAAGGGAGACATGCAAAATGTGCAGAGCAGTGGGTCCAGAGGAACAAGATTGAAAACCACTGCTCTAGACCTTTTAAATCACACAGAAAAAAACACTTTCTTATTTTTGTACACACATTGTTGCAATGCCTATTTGATAGTTTCATCTGTATAAAGTAATATTAATATAGTGTTTGCTCATCTGCAATACATCCTTAAAACATTCTTTCATTCATATGTTAGTTTTTTTCAATTTACAAATTTTGGACAAATTCAAGGTTGATGTTATTTGAATTTATGACCTAAATCCTTCCCTAAATGTACTGGTTCTAGTCATTGTTGCCCTGATTATGGAGTAATATTACTCTTGGCCAGGCTTCCAGAGATTTGACACTCGTAATTGAATCCTAAGGCAGCTCTTCAGTTGTATTTATGATACTGAATATGTTGAGAAGGCGGGACGTGAATTCCACTCTTGGCCGTATATCACTGCAGAGGTGTAGATCAGTGCAGATCATCTTCATTAATATATGCTGCTGAGGAGATGGAGCTGAGCAGTTGCATTGAGGTTTGCTGGGTTCTTGAATTAGTGAACCCTGCTATTTTCTCACCCTTGCTTGCTAGCTTATTATGAATTTGTTTATGAATTAGACTCAGATTATAGTCAAAGATTGCTGGGAATAAGTTAACGTTCCTATGGATATCAAAACAGTGAGATTATACAATATGAACAAGTTTTTCCATGCTATATACAGTGGCAGAGAGAGAGAATAATGTCTGAAAATTCATAATAGCAAGACTGTAATCTTACTTTACGATAATATTTGCTTTCCTCTTTTCTCTGTTTTCAAGACTCTTCTTGCTGCATAAAATATTGCAGTAATATTCCAGGCTATTTCCAATGTTATGTTGTATTTGGTGTCTGTCTACTAAAGCAAATAATTTCCAATTGTTGTTTCCAATTATTAACTATAAAACGTTTTGCATTTATATCCTATTTAATGTCCACTCACTCACATTATACATTATCATACAAAGGCTGTTGATCCAACAACTCAGACTGTTCATTGCTTGCTTATTTGTAGTTGGTGATCTCAAATTGAGGCCTATAACACATTTCTTGCAAATTCTAAAGGTTTTTTTTAAGTCCCCTGAAGTGTTCATTATTTCCAGGCCCAAAACATCTTATCTGGGAAGCCATGTTTGGGTATCTCAAGAGTCATGATTTCTGGCCTTATAGGAATTAGTAGATACACAGAGAAACTTATTCCCTTCATGTCCAACTTGTTCTCCTCAGGGTACAAATATTTTTTATAATTGGCCTCTAAAGTTGAAAAAGTTCAACTAAACATATCTTCTAGACGTGGGTGGTATTAGGACCTTAATTAAACCCACGAAAAGACTGAGGATACTAATAAATGAGTTTGAACTTATAACGTGTTTTGACTGGCTTTCTGCCAACTTTGACAGTTTTAAAATATTTGTTATGTATAATGCAATATTTAGCTCTCTCTCAGGTCAGTCAAAAGAAAATTTGTGTGGTCATTACTTCCACTATTCTGATTCTTGGAGAGAAACAGAGCTCACTGTGAGTCAGTCGGCTCACACTGTCACTGCTTGCTTGAGTAGGTGACAGAGATCCTGGATGGTGTGTGTGTGTGTGCTGCTCTGTAGTGTGAAGGCATTGTTCTGAGTGAATGGCTTAGGTGAGACACTGAGTGGCAGGAATGTGGGGCATCCATCATGTTGCTATGGTGACTGTGGATAAAGAACATCTGTACCGGAGAAACACAGTACTTCACACTGTGCCTGCATTAATTCGATATGCAGGTGTGCACAACAGCCTACAGTACTCCCTCACGGCACAATACCGCATTATCATGCCATTAACATTAAAAAAACTATTACTCTGGCTTAGACTGCATTTGGTTTCAAAACATCATTTCAGAGCTGCTTGTATTCTTATTTAAAAGCAAACCAAATCCAAGATTAAATGATTTATCTGCTTTTCAAGAGTTCGTCTGCCCATTCAGCCCTGCTAGGTAATGGTAAATGAACTTGGCTTGTTGTCTGTGAAGGAGGCTCGAAACCCGAGGCTCGGACTGAGTTCTGAGTAAGAACCCCCTCTATGATGATACAGTGTGGAGGAAAAGAGAAGGAATTAGAGGAGGAGAAGGGGAGGTGGAGGGATGCTGGAAGAATTGTTGCAGGAACGGAGCAATAACTGCAGCTTATATACGGTTGTAAAGATGATTAGCAGGACTGGATGAATAGACTCCTCCTGAGCTTGTGTTGGGAACTTCATTTATTGACCGAAATCAGTGATGGTAAGCAAATGGTAGGTGGTTTTACATGGATTCACTTCATACTGTATATACAGTATTTGGCATTACCATTGTGTATCTGTATCAGTGATACAGTGACACTTTTTGTTTTGTATTTGGACAAAACCAAATGTGAACAAAGCCTCAACCAGAAGTTGTCAAAAACTAAAAGCAGATAATATTTTGTAGATTCCATATGCCAAAAATGTCTGTATATTAATTAATTAATTATTTAAATTTGTTGTATAATAGTTAAATAATAAACATATTTTGTATTACAATATACACTTTTATTAGGAGTATTATTAAATAACTCAGACGTCATATTTCAACCAATTAAGATTTTGTGTAATATTTTACATTTTAAGATAAATTAATAATTATTTAAATATTTTTTTATTAAATATGAACCATTTAAAACAGTGCTATAATAATAATATACTTATTATTATGGTTTATTTATTTTATTTTATTTTTACTTGACTGCAACATAGATTTGCACATTAAACATTTTAATAAGGTTCACATTTGTGTACAATTTAAAACTGTGGATATGCTAATTCATACAATTATTTTTCATCACAGTAAAATGTAATAATAATAATAATAATAATAATAGTGTACTTTTTTTTTCTTTTAAGGTTTTGCTCATGGATATCCAATAACTTGATCCAATAACTTTTGAACTTTCATGTTCAACAATGGGACTTTCATGTTCATGATATGTTTATAAGAAATATATTTTTATCCTTGTGCTTAGTGGATGTTTGTTTTTCCTCTAAGTGTATTGTTACATTTTATTATTTTTTCTTTTTGCTTGACTGCAACAGGGATATCAGATTTGAACATGAAAATGTTCATAAAGAAAATAATAAATATAAAAAATAATGATGATGATGATGATAAGGATGTACATTTTTCTTTAAAGGTTTTGCTCGTGGATATCCAATACCTTTTGAACTTTCATGAAGTTCAAATTGCTGTAATGGTTTGGAAATGTTCATAGGGAATGTCACTTTATCCTTTTGCTTGCTGGATGATTTTTTCTTCTTCTATTATTTAGTAGAAAAGAAAGTTCAGGACCAGTAGGTTGCACATTCATGGGGCGCCCTGAGAACGCCCATCACACCCTGATTCACTCAGACTCGAGAGGGATCCAAACTGTGTCAAATTTAATGGTCTCAGTGAAGGTCTTACCATCCCTCCTCTAATCAAAGAACCCGATGAAGTCTCAAAGGGTGAAATTGAGCCTCGGGGGAGTAATGGAGCCCATTAAAAAGGAAGACGAACAGAGAGAGCGAGCGAGAGGTGGAAAACCTGCTTAGTAAGGCAGCTCAGAGATATTTACAGGGTTCTGCGGGCAGAATGTCTCTTTGAGAGGGTAACCAACCCAGAGACGGCCAATCTAGTTCTTGTTTGCTGATTAAATGCATAGAAAGAGAAGTGCTTTGAGCATGTCTTGTCACTTAGCCTACTACACAAATGAAAGTGTGTGTGAATGCATGTGAGAGTGTTGCTGCATCTATAGAGCGAGACAAAGTGGTTAAAATGTGTAATGTGTAACAGTGACATGTATCTTGTACTTTTAGAAGAAATGTATGTTAACATATCATGAAAATGCTGTATCATTCCTTACATATGAAAAAAATGTCCAGACTAAGAGTTGTGGTCATCGGTTGAGCGCAAGATTGAGTTTAAAGCAAGATGATTGTTGTGACTGTAGGTAGTTACTCGTCTCTCATGTTTCTGTAGATTACATTCAAACAGAGTCTGAACTCTACAGAACCCTCTTAAGCTGTCTATTTTGATCCTGCTTATTCAAATCAATGCAAAGGAACCTCCTCTTCCTTCTTAACACGGTGATAGATGGAGCCACAGATGAAAAGTGGCACTTCGTATGAAATAATAATAAAAGCACCCAGAATGCCTTCTGTTCTAATGGCCTCTTCTCTGGGAATAAAGGAAAACGTTAAATAGAAAGATTTTTTTATAACATCTAGAACGTTGTGCAGTGCTTTTCTGACATCCAGACCAAAATCCACAGGAGCAATGGAAGTCAGCACGATTCAATTCAATTCAAGATTATTTGTATAACGCTTTTTACATTACAATCGTGGTAAAGCAGCTTTACAGAAAATGAAGTTTCTACAATTGAATGCATTTTTTTTTACTGTCGCTCTCTCTGGCTTTCCTTGATACATATTTAGTGTCATCTCAGCGTTTGCTCTTTTAACATGCTTGCATTTAGGGTAATCTCTTTTTCAAACTCGAAATAGCAGTGCAAATCTGTTTTATGGAATAAGAAATATATGAAATAACTGAACTGTTTAAAACGCTGACGTTGTTGCTGACTGTTGTGTGTAGTGGCATCTCAAGCTGTGAGCTGTTGTGTTTAATGCATCTGTTTTGTATATTTTTAGGTCTGTAAATTAAATTGCCAGCGATCTTGACTCCGGTATATCAAACTAGACCTCTAATTCATATCATGTCTATGCATAATGAAGCAATATCTACATTATTGCAAAATCAGCACTCTGTAACCAAGGACATGATTAATTAACTTGATCTCATTTGTAGGTATTTGTGCATGTGTGTATGTTTACGCATACAAATATGTAAGTTTGGATTTACTTTTGCTGGTACAATTGCTGGTAAAATTCACAAATAAAGGAAAAAAACCTGGAATAAATAAACGTTTTTTCTCCAATAACACACTACAATAGTGTTTTTATGATTTTTTTTTACAGTGTATACCGAAAGGTACTATATGCATCTAAATAATATTGAAAGCTAAAATAATAAAAATACATTTAATTATATATATATATATATATATATATATATAATTTTGTATTAATTCATATATATATATATATTAGATAATTGGATAGTGGATCATTTTAGATAATATTCTGTTATTGTAGCATATGCATTTTTTATTGTATCTTAGTGGTTTCATTCAGCAATTTTAATGCGTGTTGTAGCTTACAATATAGCATGCAATGTGTGAAAGGATACATGGCTAATGACAAAAATTGTGTCTGTCTGTGGGAAAACAAGCAAAATGTTCAGGCAGTTGGCTCCAGGACCAGGCAACATGCTGGTAATCATAGCTCATAACCTGTGGCACCTGCCACTACATTCAGGAGACACTTTGACAGGAGAAAACAATGAGAGCTGTACAGCTTTGCTCATCAAATTCTCTGCAACACATTTTATCATGTAGGTTTCCAAGTCATTACTGAAGGCCCAAATTACACAACGCTCTGCCCGACACTGGCATTCTGTCCTCGACTCGAGCCTGCATCTATGCCAGTCTGCACTTCTTAATTTGCTTATAATTGACGTTTAATGTACCCTTCAACATTTTTATTAATTTCTCATCACAGAAATCAAATTAGTGCTCAGTGGCTGGCTGAGATGTTCTGAGAGCAGTGACCTGATATGCCACTGCTGCTGGTTTCCTCCATTCTGATGAGGGCTTCAGAGTTACGCAGCCAAACAAGGCAAACGTGCATGGAGGTTTTAATAACATTGCATGCATTTGAATTGCATTTGCACAACTTTTTTATGTTGTTGCAAAAAAAAAGACTGCATCCTTTACTAGCTATTTTGGAACTTTGGTCTCTTTATGGCCATCTGTGGTTAAAATATAAAACTGCAAGCTACTTACAGATGATTTGTTTTGTATTGTGTTTTTAGTTTTGGGCCTGTTGTATTAAATCACAGTAAGTCAAGAACACAGTTCTGAATATTCAGGTTTATTTTTTTGTACTTGCTCGATAATTTTGCCTTAAAAAAAACACCCATAGTGCATCTTCAATCAAGTTAAAACTTTCATTTTTAGTGAACTGAGATTTGTTTTTGTTTTTCATTTGATCAGGTAATATTATATTATTTATTATTAAATTTTAGGTTTAAACCAGCAGGTACAACCCCCATTCTTTTTTTTGACACAAAGGGCCATGGACCAAAAGTAAATGTTTTATTATCCAACTATATTTTATAAAGATGTATTAATTTTTTTTTAATAATAATGAAAAATAGTTATTTCTTTTTAAATCAAATTAACTTTTACAATTTTCTTTAATGAGTTTTATTATTTTAAAACACCCAACAAATGTTGAAATTTTCTCTCCATTTGAAAAGAATATAGGCTTCAGTGCCTTTATATATTTTGAATAAATGTTGTTATTTTTAAACTTTTATTTATCCAAAAAATCCTGAAAATAAGTTTCTCAGGTTCCCAAAAATTGTAAAGCAGCACAACTGTTTCCAATATTGATAATAAATCAGCATATTAGAATGATTTCTGAAGGAACGTACGATACTGAAGACTGGAGTAATGATGCTGAAAGTTCAGCTTTGTATCACATAAATAAATTATATTTTAGAGTATATTAAAATAGAAAACTGCTGTTTGAAATTGCAATAATATTTTGCAATATGACTGTTTTTTATATATACTTTTGATCAAGTAAATGCAACCTTGATGAGCAGAATAGGTTTCTTTAAAAACCATAAAAAATACTACTGATCACAAACTGTCCGAAAACCAGTCAGTATCTGGTGTGACCACCATTTGCCTCATGCAGTGCAACACATCTCCTTCACATAGAGTTGATCAGGTTGTTGATTGTGGCCTGTGGAATGTTGGTCGACTCCTCTTCAAAGGCTGTGAGAAGTTGCTGGATATTGGCAGGAACTGGAACATGCTGTTGTATACGCCGATCCAGAGCATCCCAAACATGCTCAATGGGTGACATGTCCGGTGAGTATGCTGGCCATGCAAGAACTTGGATGTTTTCAGCTTCCAGGAATTGTGTACAGATCCTTGCAACATGGGCCGTGCATTATAATGCTGCAATATGAGGTAATGGTCGTGGATGAATGGCACAACAATGGGCCTCAGGATCTCGTCATGGTATCTCTGTGCATTCAAAATGCCATCAATAAAAAGCACCTGTGTTTGTTGTTCATAACATACGCTTGCCCATACTATAACCCCACCGCCACCATGGGCCACTCGATCCAAAATGTTGACATCAGCGAACCGCTCACCCACACGACGCCATACACGCTGTCTGCCATCTGCCCTGTACAGTGAAAACCGGGATTCATCCGTGAAGAGAACACCTCTCCAAAGTGCCAGACGCCATCGAATGTGAGTATTTGCCCACTCAAGTCGGTTATGGCGACGAAATGCAGTCAGGTCGAGACCCCGATGAGGATGACGAGCATGCAGATGAGCTTCCCTGAGACGATTTCTGACCGTTTGTACAGAAATTATTTGGTTATGCAAACCGATTGTTGCAGCAGCTGTCTGGGTGGCTGGTCTCAGACGATCTTGGAGGTGAAGATACTGGATGTGGAGGTCCTGGGTTGGTGTGGTTACACGTGGTCTGCTGTTGTGAGGCTGGTTGGATGCACTGACAAATTCTCTGAAACACCTTTGGAGATGGCTTATGGTAGAGAAATCAACATTCCATTCACGGGCAACAGCTCTGGTGGACATTCCTGCAGTCAGCATGCCAATTGCACGCTCCCACAAAACTTGCGACATCTGTGGTATTGTGCTGTGTGATAAAACTGCACATTTTAGGGTGGCTTTTATTGTGGCCAGCCTAAGGCACACCTGTGCAATAATCATGCTGTCTAATCAACATCTTGATATGCCACACCTGTGAGGTGGATGGATTATCTCGGCAAAGGAGAAGTGCTCACTAACACAGATTTAGACAGATTTGTGAACAATATTTGAGAGAAATAGGCCTTTTGTAGTCTTAGATCTTTGAGTTCAGCTCATGAAAAATGGGGCAAAAACAAAAGTGTTGCGTTTATAGTTTTGTTCAGTATATATATATATATATCTTCTGCTCATCAAGGCTGCATTTATTTGTAATTTTTTCTTCTTGTGATATAGCAGGCCAAATCAAATGTCATCATGGCTAACTTTGACCTGCAGACCCCGGTTTGGGCATCTCTGTTTTAAATACTGTAGAGATAATTTTAAATAAATCACATAAATTGATTATTCGATGTATATATTTTTTTTTTAATATGCCCCCTTAAAGATTAATTTCCTTTACAAATTGATTTACTATGTTGCTTTTTCATTTAAAAGTTAAATTAATTGACTGTAAATTAATAGTTTAGAGTCTGACATTGATAACATTAATCACAACCACAGAGACTAAGTTGTAATGCTTTACCTGCATGTGAAGAAGTGTTACACTAAGACTATTTGCTTCCTTTGACTCTGGCTGAGAGCTTGGCAAATATTCCTGTACTCTCCCAATATCACTGCTGTTTTCTGAGGATTGCCTCCTTCAAACTGCTCTCTTTGTTTTCCCTCCCAGCTCTCCCTCTCATATCTCCCTCTTTTAATTCATCAGCACTGGACCTTTTCGACCGCACGGCACCTGTGCTGGGTCTGTATGCCGTGAGCCTGCAGTGATTGTGGGTAAACATGGCTCTATTGTTGGTGCTCCTCACGGGACTCCGTTTCCCTGCCCTTATCTGCCGCCCCGCAGCTTCCGTACCTGCACACCATTCACACGTATTAATTAAACAACAATGCAGGGGCCGTCTCTGCGGGCTGAGGATTACACCTCAGCTTCAGCCCTGATGAAACCGGAGGTCATTGGCTCAGCCTGGAGAGATTTACAACTTTGACTCTGAACACATCTTAGACCACTTATGAGCTTCCCACCAGCCACTGCTAGATTGGATTATGTTGCATTGTTTTTAACCAGACCATCAAACAAAACACTTCTGCATGTTCCAGATTCATTAAGGAAAGGGAAATTCATTTGAATCTCGTGTCTTAATGAATTTTGTAAACCAGCTTGCCGAGAAGCAGGTGGGCAGAACCTGCTGTGCCTTACTGGACTCGGTCTTGATTACTCACTGCAGCACTAATGAATATTCATGAAACAGATTTCACAGCTTATTACAAATTATGATTTTAGTTTACTTTTAACAATCTTGGCTCACTGGAATGTTTTTGCAACTTCAAATGCAATACTTTGATACAATTTGATAAACAATTGATACATTTCAAGTTGTTTGGTGAATTAATAAATTAACAAAGTGTAATTTAAAACTATACTCATAAAAATAGATGAACAAATGTTCTAATATTCTTGATAGTTATTACTTCATGATACCAAATGCATTAATTAATGTTAAGGAATTAAACCTTTTTAAACTGCTACCATCTTACTCAATTAATAATAATTGTTTAATAATTGGTTTTATTAAACTAACTAAACTTTCAACAGCCATATTCTTGAAGTTACATTTTACCAACACACTCTCATGGCAATTTAAAACTATTAACATTTTGGTGAATTAGTGGATCATTTATGAAATCATATTTTCATTTAAACACATTGTACCAACTCATTCGAAATCACCACCAATGTAAATTCAATAAAATGTAAATTAAATGTAAACACCAATGTAAATATTCAATGTAAAATAGTAACATTTTCTAATGCAAGCTTTTTGCTTATATAGAAAATCCAGTATCTTGTGTTTCCTTTGCTTCTAATGCCATAATTCTTGAGATTTTAGCAAGGTATAAATCTCCTTCTTATTATACAGTGGCAAGAAAAAGTATGCAAGCCCTTTGGAATATGTACATTTTGTGCATTATTTGGTCATACAATTTCATATTTATTGAAATAAAAGGTATAGACAAAACTTGAGATAACAACAGTAAGGTAATATTGATTAAGATAACAGCAAATATTGCAATCTTTTCTGTCTTTATTGAACCCATCCATGATACATGCACACACAGTCAAATGGAAAAAAGTAAGTAGATTTTATGTTGTCTTCATTAACTGGATTATCCTCATTCATTCATTCATTCATTCATTCATTCATGCACTTGCATGTGGCAGCTGTTCACGAGTCCCATAATTGTTTGTTTTCCACGTCAATGCAGTTTGTACAAATATGAGCATTAGCGTGAATTTAAGCACACACAAACTTTAAGATCAAATCTGTGCGTACGCACACTTTATAAATGAAGCCCATTGTGTTAATTTATACTTTTGACATAGATGAAGATCAGATTAAATGTTATGACCAATCAATGCAGAATGCAGAATATTTTACAGAATTCATATATTTAAAATGTGTAAATATATATTAATTTCCTACATTTCTTATTATTATTTTAATATAATTTTCACCCATAGTAACTCCCTTGTAATAAATGCAAGCCAATTATATTAAAACCAAATTGTCCAACATGAGTAAATCACAGTTGAGAGAAAGAGATACAGCCCTTTGACTGTCTGTAACCTGCAGCTATTGTGTAAACACAAGAGGTGTGTTTAATGGGCTCTTGCACATTGGCAGGGTCTGTTGCTCCAGTGCCGACAGGGGGAGAGCAGAGATTAGCAGGTAATGATGTGAATAAGAATAATGCAGCTTGTGACCGTCAGGGTGTAAACAGGCGCATAAAAAAGCAATCACATGTGGGTAGCCGAGATAAGGGATTTACGGCAATACAAATTTGGTAATCCTATTAATGCAAAGCCTTTGACTCTTTCTCTGACTACCTCGTTCTGTAACACCGGGGAAATGTTGTGAAGTTCGGCCAGAGAGCTGCGAGTTGCGACTGTGAGAGTGGTCGGGGCGGGTTGGTGCTTAAAAAGGAAGAGGATTGGATTGATGGTTGTTGTGTCATCATTGTCAAACTGCCACTCCAGCAGAGTGTGAAAATAACTCTGCCGAGAGTGTTCACAAACACACACTCCCATGGCTCCTGACCGCGCGACAGCTACAGACACACAGATACATTAAAGCGGACAACATCTCCCAGCCACGCCAAGCCCAAGCGAGTGGGAACGATGAAAAATGCTGTGCTTTTTTGAACCGTGGCAAGCTGAAAAAAGGCCCTCTTACTTTCCTCCGCCATTACGGCCGTCACCTTTTAGAAGCGAGGAGCGCCAGATCCTCTGAGAATTAACCCTCCAGTCACTCTTCCTACAGGAGGTGCCACCTCTAGCATTTCTCATAAAGTAATTGACTGTATGTCAGTGCCTGTCAGGGAAGGATCCGTTCCATTCTCCTGTGCCTTGGCAAGCTCAATAAATCTTCTGCTGCAGGCATATATGGAGATCCATTGTGAACAGCTAATCAGATCTGAAATCCAATTACTCTCGCCGTGTAGAATGATGGATTTTACACTGAATGAGAGGCGCGTGGGTTCCGTACAGGCGTACGAGTAATAAATAACTCAACTCAAAGAAAAAGTTTCTCTGTTTGGTGTTACAAAAGACTAAGGTTGCTTCGAACTCGCTGTGTCAATCGTATTTGCGGTATGTGAGCGAAAGTCTCCGTTAGAGAAGCTTCCTGTGAAATGATATCCATTTGATTTTTTCTTTGAATCGTTCTGGTTACATCCCTGGTGCAAAAAGTACCTAGACAAGAATATATGAATGTTTTAGAAAAAAATATGCTGTCATTTAGGTCAAAGTCATGATGAAAAGGATGTAGCAACATGTATTTATTCTATATTGTAAGGCATATTGGAGTATAATGGATTATAAAAGAACAAATGTGCGGGACTTGGTTCTGTGCATCATTTGTTGAATTGATTTTGTCATGTGGATGTTGCAATGTTATTACATTTACATTTAGTCATTTTGCAGATGCTTTTATCCACAGGGACTTACAATTGGGAAATACATAAAGCAATTCATCTTGAAGAGGCAAACAGACAGAGGAAGTGCTCGTAACATCAAGTCTCAGGCATTGTTCAAATATGTACAAGCTAGTAAGGGAAGGAGAGAAATATGCTTTTTTTTAAGTTTAGGATGAAGTCAAGTAGTGTCGAAAGAGATCAGTTGTTGCTTGAAGATTGACAGGCATCCAGCATTCCGGATAGGGGTGGGAAGATCATTCCACCAGCCAGGAATGGTGAACGAGAATGTTTGATGGAAGCAGGTAGAGGTTTGATTGTGTTTGATGGAAGTCCAGCCAGAGGAGCATTGCAGTAGTCCATCCTAGAAATGACAAGGGCCTGGGCAAGAAGTTGTGCAGCATGCTCTGTCAGAAAGGGCCTGATCTTTCTGATGTTGTGTAGTGCAAACCTGCAAGATCGAGCAGTCTTTGCAATATGCTTTTTGAAGGTCAGCTGGTCATCAAAGATTACACCAAGATTTCTAACCGAAGTTGATGTGGTAATTGTTGATGAACCTAACTGAATTGTGAAGTCATGCTGTAGAGTTGGAGTGGCAGGAAAGACAAGAAGCTCAGTTTTTGCCAGGTTGAGCTGTAGGTGATGTTCTTTCATCCATGCCGAGATGTCTGCCAGGCAGCCTGAGATCCGTGCAGCTACCGTTGGATCATCTGGTTCAAAAGAGAGATAGAGCTGTGTGTCATCAGCGTAGCAATGGTAGGAGAAACCATGTGCCTGTATGATGGGACCCAGTGATGTAGTGTATGTGGAGAAGATGAGGGGTCCAAGAACCGAGCCCTGGGGAACCCCAGTGACCAATTGATGTGCTTTGGATACCTCCCCTCCCCAGGCCACCTTGAAAGACCGACCAGTGAGATAGGATTCAAACCAGCGAAGTGGAATCCCAGTGATATCCAGTGATGAGAGGGTGGACAGGAGGATCTGATGATTGACAGTGTCAAAAGCGACACATAGATCCCACAGAATGAGGACTGATAATTTGGAATCGGCTTTTGCAATTCACAGGGCTTCAGTGACTGAGAGTAGCGCAGTCTCAGTTGAATGGCCACTCCTGAAACCTGACTGTTTAGCATCCAGTTTGTTGTTCTGGGAAATAAACAATGAGATCTGGTTGAAGGCAACTCTTTCGATTGTTTTCACTATGAATGGAAGGAGAGAGACAGGTCTGTAGTTTTCTAAAGAGAAGTGTTTAATGTAGGTTTTTTGAGCAGTGGGGTTACCCGAGCCTGCTTGAATGCAGTGGGGAAGATGCCTGTGAGGAGAGATGTGTTGATAATGTGTGTGAGTGCTGGTAAGAGTGTAGGAGAGATAGCTTGGAGAAGGTGTGAGGGGATTGGATCAAGAGGACATGTTGTAGAATGGCTGGACAGGAGAAGTTTGGATACTTCCACCTCAGTGAGGGGACAGAAGGAGAAGATGGGAGTTTGAGCAGTGGATGTGGTTGGTTGGAGGTCCTGTGAGTGTGGAGGTGAAAACTGACTACTGATTGTTCTAGTTTTGTCTGTGAAAAAAGTGGCAAAGTCATCAACTGTTATAGAAGTGGTGGGAGGTGGTGAAGGGGGACAGAGGAGATAGTTAAATGTAAATTAATAATTGAGTTCATATATCATCATGCACTTAATAAAATCTATAAATGATTTGAATGGCACTTTTTGAAAGTATAACAATTTTTATTTATGAACATTACAAGGTCAGAAAATAAAGTAAAATAAGATTCAGTTCATCCTGATTTTAAAGAAATATGATACAAGCAGGGATTTTTGTTATGCAAAACATTTGACAAAAAGAAGCATTTGGACACTCTCTGATTGCCAGACATTAGTGCAACATGTTCATAGTCAATAAACCTTTAAATTTGCACCTATATTTACCATAGGCCAGGACATCTGTGCGAACCCGAGGTGAACTGACTTCATTCATCCGCTTCAAATTACCAGTTAGTAAAACTATATTGCACAGATAGCTCAAAAAGTATACTTTGAGAAAGTTCTAGCATCATTTATTTTAATATTTTGTTATATAATGCAATAAAATTCAGATATTTTTACTCTTTGGCATCAGTGCATGTCATAACTAACTAGCAAAGGTAGCGATTTGCATCCTTGAGCACCACATGATCTTCAGTGACATCTGATTTATGATCTTGGTTATTCTAATCCACATTAAACATAAATTAGATTTTAAATTCATTGATTTTAAAAAGACAAACATGCTCCCTATAATCTGGCTCAGGATGTCTGGAAGAAAGTATGTCAAGTGTTTGTCCAGGATCTATTAAGTCCCATAAGCCGTGATGTCTTAGTTATGATGAGTCAGTGTTTTGTGGGAGAACTCTGTCTGTAGCCGGCTGCCTCTGTAAGAAATTGCAAAGCGTGTGAATTTGTTCTGAAATGCTCAGCAGTGACTCATGAGCTGTGCTTCTTGTGGATGCAAGCAGTTGAGTTGACACTGGGAACCTCACATTAGCATACAGATGTTTGAGATCCACCAACCCCCCCACACACACACACCTTTTTATGTGTACGACTGGCAAAACTTAATTTTTTGAGTCCACTTGTAACATTCTACTAACTATTATTAACCTTGCAACTACATGTCGACATTAAGGTAATAAAAGACTCTCTGCTGAATATCTGCAAACACTTTATTTTTGATGCTTCCCCAACAGTCTACTAACTATAAGTAACTTTGAAAATGCTATCTTATTTTACTAACTTTAACCCAACAGTTTACTAACACTGATAGTTAATTGACATGTAGTTGTAAAGTTACTTATAATACACTCTTAAAAATAAAGGTGCTTCGCGATGCCATAGAAGAACCTTAAACACAAAACAGTTTTGTGGAACCAAAAATGGTTCTTCTATGCATGGCATCGCTGTGAAGATCCTTTTCAGCACTTTTATTTTTAAGAGTGTGTGTAGAATGTCTAAAGTGGATTATTAAAATAAAGTGTAACTGTGCATTTTCACTCGATTCACATTGTACGAATTCATAGGAAATCACAATCGCTATTTTATTTAATTTTGTTTTGATTTATTTTGTCTTAATTTTAAATCAATGAATTAAATGAAGAATACTTGTACACATGTACTTGTACACTCATATTTGCACTGTTATTATAGAAAAGCTATACTAATGTGAGTATAAACTTGTGAGTAAATATGTGAGTAGAAACCAGTCTGAACATTTTTTGATGGTGATCTTGAGTGGCTTTTGGCAGATATTACCAGTGTGACAGCATATCACACAATAGCTTTTACATTTACAATTGAAAGTAAAACAAGAAAGAACAAGAAGATTAAGGTCTAAAATGTGAGGAAATCGTCTTTCAACAGCATAAAGTACATGTTGGATATCTGGTACAATTAACTCAATTAGCTTACAATGTACCTCCCTAATTACAGAGTTCCAAAACTACCCTCATCAGGGATAAATTCAGTGTTCTGCCATTCCACATTCCATGGAAAACAATCGACACCTTCTTTATGGCCCTCAATTTACAATCAATGCAATTCCAGAGATGGGCTACAGGTCATTTACTGTGGCTCTTAGAAATCAATGAACAGTTTTGCCACCGTCGAAGGAGCGAGCCGTGGAATGGCTGCTCTGTGAATATTAATCTGGTCAGCGTTGCATGGCAGAGGATGAAAACAACTAGTGCACGAAAGCCTGTAAATCACATTGTTAAAACTTAATTAGCTTCAAATTAGACACAATATCATTAAGCCATTCGCGAAAGGTTATTTCACTGATGTGTGTTTAATAGTTTTTTGTCCAGTGGGTTGTCTGGAGAATGTTTACCACTTTATTTTGTGTTGTTCATGTTTATTCCTATTCTTTTTCTTTTCTAATCATAACAAATACAATATATGTGATCAATTGATAGCTGTCTTATTCATGTTTAAAATAATTCATTATTTAACCTGAAGTAGTGTAGTTTTAGAGATCTGCAGAGGTAACTGAAAGATTGTGTTTTAAAGGGGGGATCAAAATACCTTTTTCAGATTTCTGGGTTTAGAACATGATAAAAACGGAGGTTATAAAGAAGGTTCAGCAGGTGCCATAATTACTGTCGTTCCCTCAGCAGCTGTATTTGAATTTATATGTAATGGCGGTATTTATACGATGCAGTTAATTCTTGTCAACACTACTAAACATTTGAATGCCACAATTAGCATACTGCATTTCTCACACTGCATTAAAGACTACTGATTGATTTACTCAGCGAGTAAGCTAGCTAACACAAAACAATCCCACTCACAATCGTAACTGAAGTGCTTGTAATCTGAATCGTAAAACATTAAAAGGACACCCTGTAATTCAAAGACTTTTCAAAAATCCCATTTCATTTTTTATATTCTTTATATAACATTTATATATATTTTCTGTTTCAGAGTTATTGAAATGCATCTCAGATATTTTTATTGAACTTATATTCATAATTTTTTATTCATCTGTTTATTTATTTTTCTTTCTAATCCCCCGGTGATATTTCATTCAAACTACATCATGCTACAGTCACATGCACGTTTTTCTCCTGCAGTTTCAAAGAGAAATGTCCACTGAGTGGTGCTAAAACACAGGTTAAATAGGTGAACCCTGGCACGTTTTTATAATGTATATATTGATGTGTTTTTATTAACTTGCTACAGGTACGTATTGCGGCGGTTCAGAATTCAAATGTCCGGGGTCTGTCCCTAAAAGTTAATGCTCTATCATTTTGGAAATATGCCTTACACAAAACCCAACCCTAAACCTACCCGATAGTGTTAACAAATGCAAAACTGATATAAAAACGTATTTGTTGATGCAACCGTGACATTTCAACTTCCTTATATGCAGATTTGAACTGCTTTGTCCAACCGTGATTACACGGGATTCTCCTCGCCTCCTAAGTACATCTCCGTACTCCGTGAGCTACCGAACAAACTTACCGTCTATGAAAACCCATAGATATGAGGCTGGATATGTGTGATGCTAACATTCAAAAGCATCAGTTTTCAAATATCCCAGTATTTCAGAAAATACGCTTTATTAATCAAAACTGTAAATTTGTGTGAAAATGAGTAAACGATGTAGGTGTTTTACTGCCTCTAGTGTTTGTTTCTTTTGGAAACTGCAGTAATATGTAGTTATTGATACGTAGTTATTGATTGGTGTCAGGTAGCATTTATCAGCAACTCTATCTGCCTCAAAGTGTGGTCAACACAGTGTCAGACAAAGCAGGTCACATGCTAAACTGATGACTTGTTCCACATATAAAATGCAAAAAGTATTGTAAAATACTGAAAATGTAATGTATTAAATAATACATTCCCATATGGGAATCCAGTGCTTGTATTTTTCAATATAAACAGCTTTATTAAAATACTCAATTGAAAACACATCTTTTTCATGAGTTAAGGCATTGATTTTAAAAATGCTGATCACATAATCAAACTTTTTGGTAATACTTTAGATTAGGGAACACATATTCACTCTTAACTGGGAGTTTTCCCTCAATAAACTCATAATTCGCTGTTTATTAGTAGTTAGTAAGGTAGTTGCTAAGTTTAGGTATGGGTCAGATTAAGATATCTAAAATATGGTCATGCAGAATAAAGGATTAATATGAACCTTATCAGTACTAATAAACAGCCAATATACTAATATGTATGCTAATAAGCAACTAGTTAATATATTAATTTCGTGTTTCATATTTTAATTGAATGTGTTCAAATATATTTATATAGACATCTATGTATTATACATACAACATACAATTACTTACATTATGCTATATACAATAAGAAAATACATAAGAATATTTTTCTATATATGAAAAGCAGCAATTCCTTATGTATTATTCAATATATTATATATATATATATTTATATTTTCAATATACATTAAATAATTTAATATATTATTAATTTAAATACAAAGAAATTTTTTTTTTTGCATAGCGTACATGACAGGCCTACTCTAATGCATTTTTCTCCTTGATTAGAAATGTGAGAGCTGCAATATTAATAGTTGTAGAAACGGGGTCACCGTAACATTATTTTGTGGACTGACCTTTTGACATCTAATATTCGTCTAACGTGTCCTAAATGCAAATGACAAATTTCACCTAGTTTACCTTGGACTTCTGGATCTGATTTGGTCTCACAGATTTGAATGTATTCTCTCAGATTGCCATCTATCAACTGCTGCATTTCATGTGAGGCTTAAACCTTAATACTCTTTATTTTAATCTCTTTAGAAAGACACCTAATGCACGGTAACGAGGGCGATAATGACTTCACATAAAACAATATCAGTCAAATATAATCTCCTAAAGGTTTTTCTTTTTTTCAGGCTCAACAGCACAGCATTTGGAAGTGGTTTATGCCAAAATGAGTGATGGTTGTTTCTAGGAAAATATGTCACAGATGGTTAATGGTTCATATCTTTTACAAGCTGCACTTTGCAAGATATTTTCATCATTATATATGCCTGTATACAGTATTATTAGTTTAATGCTCCTACCAGTATTTTATATTGAGCCTAAAATTATTTCAATTTATTTGATAGAGTACTTGTTGCAGTTCAAGAGTCATCTGAGCCACTAGTCTAATATATATTTTTTCTCCTTGGCTCAGGTTGTAAAAGGCACCAGGCATAAATCAGTGCACCATTTTCTGCTTGAGTGTCTTCAATATGGTCTCCTTGGTGACCAGTTTATGGTGGCACAAATAATCCCCTCTGAAAAGTGTAATGAGATGTATATTTTCTCTCAGTATTGCCTTGAACATGGGGACCAACATCCCTTTCACTTTTCCCTAACGACAAAATCCTTTCCTTCTCTTTATTGATGTCAAACAAATTCATGGAGCTTTTCAAGGTCTGTAGATTAGATACAGAAGGGTATTTTTCCAGACTTTTGGTCCTTGTGAAAGCAAACATTATGGCTCAGCAGGGTGGTTCTAATGAAGATGGTATTGAACACAAAAGCTTGAATAGTCTTTGCTGTAGGCTTGTGGCTCATTGTTGTTTTCAGCCTGTGTAATTGCTTTTTATTTTTACCCAGTGAACTATGTACTTAAGTAACATTTAAGCCGTCATCCACATGCTCCTGATGTGAAGGTCATTCCAAACAGGAAGCAAACTATTTTGCCATACGATACATAATTTGAACTGAAATCTATGGCACTCTCACATTTTAATCCCAGAATGCACTGTTTGTACATAATATTTATGCACATAGCACAATACAATACAACTTTTTGCCTTATCTTGCATATTTCTACATTTGTACTTATATACACATTTAAAATCAATACATATATATATATGAGAGACTATACTATTACCATTCAGTTTTTAATGTGTAATGTAGTACTGAAAAGTGCAAATGAAGAGTTCATATGCAAAAGGCTCTAAGTATCGTTTGACATTTTCTTCTAAAATGAACATTTTTATCAGGCTCAAATGTTTATGTTCAGATATTTCACTTTAATGGCAATGAAGAGAACCTATTCATTGACATTAAAGTGAAATTACCGAAACTACACATGAGCCTGACACACACACACACACACACACACACACATCAATATTCCTCCACGACTCAACCACACGCTCCAACAGAACTGATTTTTCTTTCTCTTTCAACCTTGACAACCTCTAGTTTTGCCAATAAGGCTTTGAAGAATCCGCAGAGCGGGTTTGTAGTCATTTTTCAAATGTAACACTACCCTAAAGGAGATTCTCTCTCGTTATTATGTGTGTGGTCAAATGTTTAACCATGTTTACCATTGCAGTCTTATCCTTTTTTTATTAATCCTTCTGGATAAAGACAAAACTGAATGTAGCCTTTTTATGAACAGATTTCTTACTGTTTTCCAGTGTATCTAGTTTGTATTTCTGCACATAAATATTTAAATTAATTAAACCCAATGAAGTGAAGTTGTGACATGCTTAAGAAATGTTTAAGAATTGTTTTGCTTTAGTTCAATTTAATTTTCTAAAATAAGCAAAACAAGTTTTATTTATATATATATATATATATATATATATACACATTTTTTTCATGATTCCTTTATGTGTTAATTTATTTGTATGAATATGAATACCTGAAGTTTAAACACAGTTATTATTATCACCAGCACAGCTGAACCAGCTTAAGTTAGGATCTGGTTTTCCTTGGTTAGAAGAGGCAGTATGCATATGTTGTCATAGTCCGTTTTGGTGACCAACTCCACATAACCTGCAAATATATTATTTTTTTAGTCGAAATGATGAAATTGTGATAGTTCCATGCCAAATGAGAGCCGAATTGATTAGGGTGGCATAAATTCAAATGTACAATTTCCATCTTGACTTCAAAAAAGGTCATTAAATATGAACCCCTCCGAGAGAGACTTTCACGGGTTGTCTGAGGTTTAGTATCTCAAATCCTGATCACAAGCCCTGTTCTCATGGGTCTGCTTGATCAAAGATTACACAGATAAAGAAGAGAAATACAATAGTTTTATTAAGCCCTGTGCAATGTTTGCTTTCCACAGGATAAACCAAAGACCTTTAGAAAAACAACAACGATTGAGAACAGAGCAGCAATCACTCTCAAATCTCACAATACTGTTCAAACTGTATAATGTTCAACAAGATTATAAGGATTGCTGAAAGATAATCACAGAAACTCATCAACTCAAAATGCAATATTCATTTAAAGCAAGCACCCCCACAATCTCATAAAGGTATTATGTCAGATTCACAGCAGCATGAAGAGAGCAATATCACAAACAAATGAACATTGTAATGAGTTGAATTAAGGTTGAAATTGCATATGTACTTCAACTCTAATATGGTTTGAATTTACTGTATTTGACATTTTTATTCATTTGCCAGTGTTTTTTTTAATCAAAGGCCCTTCTATATCTTAGCTTAAGTTGCAGAGAGTGTTTGCTAAAGGTCCTCATGTTTAAGTGGTTTTTCTATTGTTGCAGACAATATTATGCACATATAATGCATACCAGATAATTTCTCATACATTGTTATGTGTGACTGCTGAATTGCACTCCTCACACAAAGAAGATATATTTACTTATATTTCAACATTCAATGTAGCCTACAATTTATTAAATAATAAATTAGGGATTGGCACTTTCCACATATTGACAAATAATCTGCAATATATTTACTTACATATCCTAATAATGCACTTGTGATTAAATATGTGTGCCTCTTTACTATTGACACAATAATTATTATAAAAATATCACTTTTAATCATAATGGGAAAGTCATGGAAACAATATCCTAAATATTTGATTAATTATTCTCATTTCTAAAATATTTTGATGGTTTGTGTGTGCATATATAAAATGAATATTATGACTGACAACGATATGCTGCTGCTGTGTGAGTGTAGCCAGAAATGAATAAAAGAGATCAAGGTGAAATAATTAAATACATATTTCTTCTTAAATATGGCGCATAACTTGTCAATGTAGTGTGTCTGTGTGTATTTTTATTATGCATAGTTTGACGCCTGCTTCCAGGCATGTTGCAATCCTCATGAGGCAGACATATACACATATCTTGTTCCATTGTCCCTATTTTTAGACCTGCATTGTACAACCACCATATGACATACCTGTCAGACGTTGAGAGAATATTTAATAAGTGAGTGTGATCTGAAATATGCATGCAATGCCTTTCTTTCCCACATATGTCTATTCTTTATTTGTGCAAAGGGTTGTTATATTTTGATTTCTAGAGCGTTTTAACTGCCTGTTTTCCAGAGCAGATCAATAGATGGCACTGTTTTCTTTTTCCAGCTGCCCCATTGATGTGTAATGCAGTCTATACTGGGTTTGTTGGATGATTAGCTCAATCAAGCTGCCTCCCATTTAAAGATCCCGCACATTTGATGCTTTTCTCTTCCTGCACAAACATGGTAACAGCATTTACAGCAAGCATCTGAGGTGCTCGATTTGTATTTCCCTCTATAGAGGTGATCAGACCATTTATTAAAATTAAGTCACACAAATCGTTACGCTAATGAAAACCATGCATATTACCATGTGTCCTCCCATATTTAAATATCAACACATTTTCACTGTTCTTTCACTCGATGAGGCATAGTGTGACATTTGCCAGTAAATTAAGGTTATCCAATTACAACAGAGGTCATTTGCATATAGTCTTAGAGGCAGAGAAGTA
Source organism: Gymnocypris eckloni scoliostomus (assembly GCA_027564155.1). Lineage (NCBI taxonomy): Eukaryota > Metazoa > Chordata > Actinopteri > Cypriniformes > Cyprinidae > Gymnocypris > Gymnocypris eckloni. Next base: position 21,489,780 of record CM050428.1, read on the forward strand.
AAAACAGTGTTTAAAAAATAGTTTGCCCCAAAATTGGAACATTCTGTTATCTTTAACCCAATTTTTTATTTTAAAGAATAGAACTCTGTTTTAATACAATACTTTTCCACAGCGATTAAATATCCCCATAACAGAAGCCCATGGGACTTCAGTACTGTATTCCAAGGCTTCTGAAGTCATGTGATAGCTTTATGTCAGAACACACAGAAATTGAAGACATTTTTGCTGGTAATCTTCCCATCTGCCAAAGCTCACATGAGTTTCACGCGTGTGTTCAGTTCCGTAATGGTGCCTTGAAACATGTTCGCCAGGTTTGTTTTGTTCCTCAAAGAAAGGTGTCACATGGGTTCAAAGGAATGTAGTACATAAGAACCATTTGTACTTTTTTTTCTTTTTTTCTGAGAGCTTTACAGTACACACATTCATATAGTCATATTTGATATGTTCCTCATGAACAGTGTTGGGCAAATTTACTTTTAAAAAGTAATGCATTACAATATTGCATTGCTCCCTAAAAAAGTTACTAATTACGTTATTACTTTTATGGAAAGTAATGCGTTACATTACTTTTGCGTTACTTTCTCATTACTTTTTAAATATGAGCAGGGCTTGATTGTTTGTTTTTAATACAAGAAGTTATATTTATAGCAAATGTAAAAGCCCTTTCACACCAAAAAGTGTAATGAATAAACCTCAGGCTGAAGGAAGAGTAAATTCACGTCTGTACAGTAGAACGCAGGAGAAGAAGGTTCAACACTCTTCAGCAATAAAAAAACAATGAAGCACAATTGTTAGTTTATCTAAATAATTTTTGCTTATTAGTATGGTTGAACTGAATCATCAAATGTCATCTTGCTGATGACAAGACATTGGTTGATAAAATGGGATTAGATATATTTGTGTTGTTTAACATATTTAATTATTGCAGGTTTGCATCATATTCTGAGTTTTGTATTTCACTGTTTTAATCATTTTTGATGAATACTTAATCTGTTTTTTGCGAGTGGGATGAATTAATACACATTCACATTAGTAAGATCATGTTCACACAGCGCACTGTCGTGAATAAATGGAATAAAAGTAACTTGCGTTACTTGTAATGCATTACCCCCAACACTGCTCATGAATCCTCCCTTTTCCTTCCATTAAAAAAATAACACCATACACTGAAATAAATGGTGTACAACAATTTTGCAGAAACTGCTAGTAAATTGCACAAATAAGTACATTTTTGAAGTACATAGTGTATCATTTTTATTTTTCTAAATTATATATATATATATAAATATTGGAGTGTTTTTTTAGAAGAAAATACTATTTCAGTTTTCGCCACGTTTAATTCACTATACACTCTTAAAAATAAAGCTTCTTCAGATTAGAAAAAGGTCAGGAAGAGATGGTTCTTTGAAAGAACCTTTGACTGAATAGATATTTTTGGAACCAAAAAGGGTTCTTCTGTGGTATCACTGTGAAGAACCTTTTAAGCATGTTTATTTTTAAGAGTTAATTTGCTGTTTTTTGGTAAATAATTGTGAAATTTACTAGCAATTTCTGAGTGAATTATTATTATTATTTTTCATGTACAAAGACTATTTTCTTTTAAAACGTATTCCAGCAATCTTTCTTTTATTTACAACTTCAAAAATCACTTTTACAGTGTACAGAACAACAGAATGAGTATAATGTTTATTTTGGGGTTTGAGTCAGAGAGAGTGTGGAAAATAGTTACATAAATCTAAATTACGAGTGCAAGAAGAGACCATTTTAAGTTAGCAATGAAATGCTACATGGGTGTAGAATACGGCTCCTAAAGGGCAATGGAGCGGCATCTTCATCGCTAGGTTGTGTACAGCCTAGTCATTTATCCTGTAAATGTACAACATGCTTGTGTGTAAACATGACCCTAGCAGCAACAGAACCAGACCCTCATAAATTCACAACAGGCATCGGCAGTTCTGCTGATGCACAGCATAAAAGTGTCCTTGAATCGGATGCGCTGGTGTCGCGGGCCGTGTTGCTTGGGCTGGGGGAAGCGTGTTGGTTGGGAGAGGTTATAAGGTTGTGATCTATGTAGATACACGGACACGGAAAGCGGTGATTCAGTCGCCCCAGCTGCTCGGCCTGACTCTCTCATCACAGAGAATGTGTCAGCGGTTGCGTGAGGTGTCAGCCACATGAAGAGGACTTGCGTCAGCAGTATTTCACTTGCTGGCCTGCACATTATGTCCCGTTATGTTTTTAGATGTAGTTTACGATTGCACGTTTAAGCATTTATTGTTTATATGAACTCTCATCATCGAATCTGGGTGAACCGTAAAGAGTATAATTGGGTGGGCCCTGAGGACAATGTTTAGGTCATTTGTTTTAGAAAATATATGGTGATAAACCTTTTTGGCATGTAAATAAGCAACCTGGTTCAATTTATTTTGCAGCATAACTAAACAACAGCTATAATTGGGTTTGAGAAGAACATGCACGGTTCCTCGCTCCTGCTCAGACTGTATCATAAAATTCTGATTTTATTGCATCGTGTGGAATAATTATTTATCACTTGAACTGGAACTTCTCCACCCCGGTCTTTAAATTGGCTTATTAAATGTGACCATCGGGAGTAATTTCCGAAGGATCGTTACAGTGTAGATATGATTTAAATGCATGAAATATGCAGGGGCGGATCTAGGGGTGGGGCCAGAGGGGCACCGGCCCCTGTTGAAATCTGATTGGCCCCTGAAGTGCCCCTGTCCTGTCAGTCATCGCTGATTTCCATCAAGCTCTCTATTGGCTGCGTCGGTTCGTCGTTTGAAAATCAACCTGCTCAACGGTTTCTGTCGACTACAACTGCTAGTGCTGTGTTTTCAGTTACGGTCTTCGTCCCCTTTACGGGAAGTAACGTACCTATTCAAAACTTTAAAGTAAAAAAGCATATTATGGTTGATGTCATTTAAGTTCTCTTTCTCTAATGTTAGAAAGCTAATCAGCTCAGGACTCGACGAGTGCCCGATAGCCAGCGTGAAAGCCACCCGGGACCAGAGCTGCCAACTCTCACGCTTTCGCCGTGTGACACGATTTTGCCTGTTTTCACTCGCACTCACGCCACATATCCAATTAATCACGAAAAAAAACGATCTTGGGCCAAGTTCGTTCCTTTTCAAACTCCTAGATGGCGTCTATGGCTGGCTGCACCCGAGGTTAGCGACAGAAGAAGAGAGATACCCGAAAGACAACGAGAGAAACTACCACCTCGAGAAGTCTGATGATGAATCTGAGCTGAGACTAGGTATGTAACAATGAAATCTCGTCCAATTGAGTACTCACTCTCTTAAACGTTAAATCTTGAAATAAATAATTTGTTTGTGTTTGTGTGTGTGAACATGATTTAGTATGGTGAATGTAAACTGTCATAACAGGCAGCAGGAGAGCACCCTTTAACTTCGTGGTATACAGCATGCTCAAAACATCAGTTCATAGCATTTTTTATTTACTCACATGCCATTTATCTTTTTATTAACAGGCCAAAGAAAAGGACTCACTGTGGATGAAGACTTTTTTCTGTAGGACTAAAACAGCACTTCGAACAGGTAAGATGTATTCCAAAGAATTTAACATAAATACAGGACATTTGTGCAATAGAAGTAGGTATGTTTTTGTAACTGAGAGTAGAGTTATTAAACCAACATGACCATAAATTATTTAAGGTTTCAAAGATGTCCCGTAAGAGACCTTTGCCAGGACAAAAGCGAAACCTTTTATTTTATTTAAACATCCAACCAAGTGAGAAAAGACAGATGGATCAACCTACAGTATACTTATAGTATTAATCAATCAAAAATCAAGGTATGTTTTTCCATTGTGTTCTTGGTGCATTTTCCATAGGTGACAGGAGCCAAACAAAGAATTCGAGGCTTGCTCGCCGCCAAACTGGTCCTGGTGTTGCCCCATGCAAACGCAGATGCTGAGAGGGTGTTTTCAGTTGTGGGACTGAACAAAACCAAGAGAAGAAACAGCCTAGCATTGGATGGCACCTTGTCATCAATAATGACCATAAAGATGGCCAATCTGGAGCCCTGCTTCAAATGGGAGCCCCCCTCAGAAACCATCAAGACCTCCAAGAAGGCCACAGGCCAGTATAACCATGCCCACAGATCATAGACAAGGACTTTACCCAGCTTCTGATCTGCATCTGATACTGATTATGCCTCATTTTTAGTTATTTGTGTAATGCATTCATCTGTATTATTGCTTGAAAAGGTGTACTGTTTAAGCACTTTATTTGTTTCTGATGGACCATGTAGTGGGAGGCTTTGAATGAAGAATAATGTCCCTCCCTAACTAATCTTGTGTCGTTTTTGGCTGAACATTAATCATCAAGTGCCCTTAAGAATACAATTATTCACAACATAGGCTAGGTTTCAGTTAAGAATTAGTTTAATACCATTCTAATCAAAATATCAATCAACCTACCTAGGTCAAATCTTAAACACTGGTCTATGAATAAGGCTTTATTGTGGTACATAGGCAGTCATTTAGGCACAAGAATAGTTTTCTGGTTGAATGTTCAGCTCAAGTCTAGAAGGCCCTACAAATCATTATGCCGAACATTATGCACATCTTTATCAGACCACCCAAAATCCACTAGAATGCAGGAAGTCAAATCTACTTAATCCAAAATTTCCTGGGGTGGACCTTCAGCTATGTGCCTCACAGAATGTAACCAATATTGTCCATCTCCAGTAGGCTGCCCCTATCAACGGCGTTGGGCCTCCCCACAAACCACCAGAATGCAGGGTACAACATCAAATTAATTCCAATTCTCTGATATCTGAGCCACCAACTTGTGAGGCTGCATGTGCGGCATAATTTTGATCACCCTGACAAAATCTCACTCCAAGGTTTTGTGAAAAGTTGGCAGGTATGCTCGGGATAGTCAATGGATTTTTACCTAAGCTTTTGATTTGTTTGCAGCTAAGTTAGATTTAATATAGGATTCACATATTAGTTAACACAGTTGCACAGTTCAGGGTCAGGAAGTAATACGGATAATGGTGTCTGACACTTACATCCCTATTTGGTCATACCAAACAGCCAGACATTAATTGTTGTAAATAAATGTAATGAAAGTGTACAGGTGCACGCGTGACGTAACATCGTCATTAAAACGCATGCGCATACTTAACAACAGAATACTCTAATAAAATGTAAAAGTATGAAAGCTAAGGTGGAAAATAAGGGGAAAAAAAACTGTAAAATGTAACAGCACATAGCCATGATTTTAACCATGTCCAGGTAAAATTATATGGAATTACAGTTTATTCTGTAATATCTGTGTAGTATTTTATTTACAATTTATTAGCATTCTGTTGCACTTTACTTCACCGTGTATATTGTAATATTACACTTTAATGGCACCTTATATATATCTTATTGTGATAGTCAACACTACAAAAGATAGAGAGTAATCATCAGCTCTAATGGCGCAGATGGTAAAAGTGACGCCGATCGACCGTGTTCGAATCTGCCTTTTGGCGAAGTATTTTCTTCCTTTTCATAATTTCAAATCACATCAGAAAAGCATTTATTTTCATTAAAACAATGATGGGTGAGAAATAAAAAAGTATGACAGCATTTCAGTGCCACGTAACAAAATTACCTAAAAAAATTGCATTATACTCGGCCCCCCTCTGTAAATTGTGGCCCCACTGTGGCCCCTGCCTTTAAAAAATCCTAGATCCGCCACTGGAAATATGTCAGCATGAATACATCCATCTAATGGCACGCTAGGAGTTATTATCAATACATCACCCAAAAGCCTTTTACATCCCAATCAGCTATGAAATCTCACTTGTGTGCTTTTTCCACATGGTTATGAACATGCATTTATGCATGGATACTTGCCCTGACCAAGTGTATACTGAAAGCATTTAAAGGCAGATGGTAGAAATCATCAGGATTGTATTTCTGCTCAAAGCACCCTTTCACGATATCTTAGTGTGTTTTTCCCATACAGCTTCCCTTCAATAAAACACATACACTACATGTGATTTTTGTATGTCTGAACTAAAAAGACCCTGTGTAGATTTTATTTCTGTATTGTTTTCTTTGAGGAGTCAAGTGTAACCAGATATATTTTGAGTAGTGAATGAATTAAGTGATTCAAAGTATTTCATGACAAAATGCTGTTTGTGCAGAAAAACAGTCCAACTGCATTTTGCACACAAAATTCTAAACAAAACTGATTTTTTTATGCATAGATATTACTTGCATTTTGTGCACATAATGGTAAATATAAATTTCAGTTTAAGAAAATAACAAAAAATACATTTAATGAAATAAATGCATTGTCCATAAAATGTATGCATTTATTTTATTTTTTATTATTATTTATTCTACATTTTATGATTCAGTATGTCATGAAATACAATTAATGCATTCATTTTAAAATTATAATTATTCTTTAAAAAAGCAGAATCTATAATCAGACTAGTTTACATTTAAATTAAGTATGTTTGTGGTAACAAAATTAACACTGACTTCAAACATGGCCTAAATACTTACAACACAGCCATATTTCAATGTACATGTATGCATTTAGCAGACTTTTATCCAAAGCGAGCTTTTATCCAAAGCGACTTACAGGCTATACATCTTTTGTCAGTATGTGTGTTCCCTGGGAATTGAACCCACAACCTTTTGCGCTACTAATGCAATGCTCTACCACTGATTCATTTTATACCTGGCCTAAAGGTCTCTGCACAAGATTTGTATCCAACATTTTTGCATGTTGAAAAATAAATACGACCTCACGTTGTGACAATCACATTTACACACTGCTTCCGAAACTTTCATCCGTCACAAAAAATTTGGATCTGGTTCGTTTTTCTGCGTTTCCACATCCGTAGCATTCATTTTAATAGGAGAGGATGAAGAATACGAAGAAACGGAAAAACGCATGCAAAAATTTCGGACTCAGTGTGCAATGGCCTTTAGACTTGGTCGTGTGGAAGCTTGTTTCCGCTATGGAATAAAACAATTGTGACTTTTTCCTCACAATTCTAAGAAAAGTCAAAATTGTGAGATTGTACTATAGTAACGGGGGAAAAACATTTCAGAATTTTGAGTACAATTTGTAATTCTTCATTCTGGAGGCTACCGAGAAAAGATGTCAGAATTGCGAGATATAAACTGTGAAATGTCCTAATTCAGACATTTTTCTCAGAATTGCAAGAAAAACATAAATATTTTTATTAATGGCCGAAAATGGCTTTCATAAGATTGAATGTTCGGTGAAAAACAGATAGCAGGTCTTTGTGCTGAAATACATGCAAACATGGTGCAACTGTTTAGTGGATTCACTGTTGAGTTTCAAAAGAAGAGAAGGAAAACATAAGCAGTATAAAACTGCGTTCCTCTAGTACAAAAAAAGTGTGAATGTGAATGTGTTACTAATTGAAATTCCCTCAAACCCATAGCTAGTTCTTTCAGCAGGGGGGCTCAGTTTTTGCTGTTATTTGATTATTATTTGTACTAGTTAAAAAAAATTATCTTTAGAGTTATCTGAAGATAAACATCTGCAGGGCTGCCTTTGGGCCTGGAAGCAAACGGTTGCCTGGATGTGTGCTGGGATGAGGAAGCTCGAGCTGCTCCCCACCGGCAGAGACAGCATGACTGCTGTTTGTTGTTTCGCAAGAATAAACCTGCTAACAAGACTCAGAACGAATCATATTACAGTTCAACAACAAGCACTGTCAATATATGTCTTAAAGCTAAGATACTTTCCTCACCTGTGCTATTTGAAACAGATTGGAAAGCAGACTGTATTTGTTTATTGGCAGAAAAGTTTGATATCTATATCTAAATAGATTGGGGCGCTTGTCCGGGTCTCCAGACCAGCAGGAGGACCTGGTGAGTTGCAGAAACACTAAAACTCATCAAAACTGTTTGTTTCTGGTTATTCCGGGATCAGCAATGATGAACACTAGTTTGATTGATTTGGCAATAGTATAGATTGGCAAATGATAAGAGATAATAGTGCTCAGCTCTGAGGAACACAGAAAAGCAACTTTCTATGGCTATGAAATGCATAAAGAACTGAATATTTGGACGAATTTTCGGTATTCAGAATTTTTCAGTAGGAAAACAAGAGAAAAAGAAAAAAAATTGCTGAAAATTTACTCCAAACTGTCCAAAATGTAGATGAGTTTGTTTCTTTATCCGAACAGATTGTGAGAAATGTACATCACTTCCTCACTAATGGATCTTCTGCAGTGAATGGGTACCGTCAGAATGAGAGTCCAAACAGCTGATAAAAACATAATGATTAATCCACACAAATCTGATTGATCAATTAATGTATTTTTAAGTGAATAAAATGCATGTTTGTTTACTGAGTACATTTTCAGCAAATTTTCATTTTTGGATGAACTATTCCTTTAAATCATTATGATAGAACAATATTATTTAAAATGGGAACATATGGCATAGGCTCTTTATAAATTAGAACTACGTTCTAAATTTTTTTAAAGGATGCGTGTGGTATAACGCATGCTGTTTCTCCTTTATATAAAACCTACAACAGAAGAAGTGGAATGCTTTGTCTCTAACCTTTTTTGACAGTTAATTATACGGCAAAGTAGAGAATTTACACTTCCTTTACATTTTAGATGTATTTTGTCATGCTTTAAAATGCAGGCACATTCATTCTCATCAAACTTGAAATGACACCCAACTGTACCAAGAGAACAAAGTTATTTTATGGCAGTTTAAATGGTTTGATGTCAGTCGTATAGGCAGTGTTTCAAGTGTCAGAAAACCATCACAAAGTGTACTTATCTGCATCACAGTCATCACTGAGCCCAGTACAATTAATTAGCCTCAGAGCACTTAAGAAACAACAAAGAGAATTCAAGCCTGTTATACAAATTATATTTCAGGATGCATGGCACATGGATGATTTATTTTATTTATGTTCTTTTTCTGACACTGTTGAAAATTGAATAATTAATCGATTCTGAAATGCATGGTAAGAACTGCAAACATGGAATACATTAGCAATATTGTTGCTCCAATTTATTTCATGTAGTCATTAGATACATGGATTGGATAGCCACGGATATATGAATTGTTTTCAACATATTCATTAATATAATAAAATAGTATATATGTATGTCTCAAAAAGCCCAGTGTGCTTGATTTTTTTATTTAATTAAATTTTTCAAAGAAAAAGAAAACTACCTACATTCCTAATGCGAGTCATCTGTGTACACAGTTTGTATGTGTAGCTCAGTACAGTAAATACTTTTGTAGAGTATTTCAATATGTGGATGAATAATCATATATTCATTTCTGAGCTGAAAAACATCTATCAAAGCGGCAAATTCACAGAGATTGACAGATGGTGACATTTTCCAAGAAGATTAACAAAGGAAACAGGCAGCGGATGTGAATGTGTGAAGGAGTCGTGCTGTAGTCTTTCTGTCAAATCAACTCAGGCTTTACGGGGAATAATGTGGCCAAGATGGAAGCCTGGCGTATCTGAATTTCATGAGTCTTTGATGGGGACCTCGCTTTGACGGAGGTGATGAAAAACACATTAGAGTGGAGACCGTGAGATTCTCTGATACCTGCGCTCTTTTTCAGCCCAGTCATAAAAACCCTTCCCACCTCAAAATGCGTTTGAACACAGTGTGTTCGACTCAGAATGGCCGTTAATTTCTTGCCACATCTTTCTGTAATTCTGTTTTTATAATGATAAAATAGAGGAAGAACCTTTAACCTGACTGACTTACTGACAATAAAGCTGATTAGGAAGAACGTCTCGGTTACGTATGTAACCCTCGTTCCCTGAAGGAGGAACGGAGACGTCACGCCGGAGGACCGGCAATTGGGATATCGCTTAGAGACCAATCCACTTCAGTGTAAACTAAACGAGCCAATGCACATTGGCATGCGATTATTGCATCCAGCTGCCGCTGATCACAGCGTGAGCATAAATAGGCAGCAGGTGCAGATATTCAGGTTTTCGCTGAGGAGCCGAGGGACCGCCGCCAGCGGTGGTACAGGAGCCGTGGCGACGGACGTGACGCCTTCCCTCCTTCAGGGAACGAGGGTTACATACGTAACCGAGACGTTCCTATCAGTCGGTCACTCGACGTCACGCCGGAGGACCGACGAATTGGGATCCCTACCAAAGGCCACGGATACTGCCCCTTCCAGTGTCCCGTGGAGGCCTCCTGTGCCATTACTTTTTGGCGCAGGTTAGGGCCCCCATAGGAAGATCCATTACTGTTGCTATGGCACTACCCACTCAGTAGGACTGGATAACACTGGGAAAACGCACTGCTCAGCTCAGAACAGGAACGCTGCGGAAGCCCTTACCTTCCCGAGGGAGGTTCAGAGGCAGTTACACATATGGACAATAGTCAGATGCATATGGAAGATTGGAGGTGATTGTAACCTCTTGGAGTAGCAGGAAGTCTGCCGGGAACACGGGCTCTAAGGCTAACCGTGGAAATACACATATGGGATCCGAACGGTCTCTACATATGGAACCCAGCCTCTACCGGTTCTCAAGGATTCATCGAGTGAGGGCCTGGCGCCGGACGCTCCGCCACGTCCAGCTGCCGAGGGGATGGAGGAGCTCGACAGGGTCTACAGTGGACTCTCTGGAGCAGTTTTTAGCAAGCCGACCCGAAACCGGGGCCCCTCAGTGCTTCTACCCGTTTGAGGTGAGAACACAGGAGGAAACCGGTTCCACACGAAGGCTATAGAATCTAGCGAATGTGTTAGGGTCGCCCAGCCTGCAGCTCTACAAATATCTGTCAGTGAGGCGCCACGAGCCAGCGCCCAGGAGGACGCTACACTTCTCGTAGAGTGAGCTCTCAACCTGAACGGGCAAGGCACACCCTGTGCCTGATAAGCCAGGGTGATGGCATCCACTATCCAGTGGGCCATCCTCTGCTTGGAGACGGCATTCCCTTTCTGCCGGCCTCCGTGACAGACAAAGAGCTGGTCTGAGGTCCTGAAGCTTTGCGTCCTGTCAACGTAGTGTCTCAATGCTCGGACGGGACAAGCAAAGCCAGGGCTGGGTCTGCCTCCTCCGGGGCAGCGCTTGCAGGCTCACCACTTGGGGGACAGGTCCCAAGAGGGTATAGAGGCGTGGAGGATTCAGCCTTCTAGCCCCTAAGGAACCTGACGACCCAGTCATGCTTCCCCACCGACTTCCCTTCCACAGGGTCGTGGTTGGCAGCAATCGGGCCACGTAGACCTTGAGGGTGGAGGGAGACAGCCTTCCAACCCTTGCTGCAAGAAGGATAGCACGACTCTGATCGGGCATCTCCGGGGTCTTCTCTGTGAGAAGAGCACCATTCGACGAACAGGTTCCACTTCAAGGCGTAAGCGTGTCTCAGACGGTGCTCGCCTCAAGTGATGGTGTCAACTACCTCTTGGGGTAGGTCACCTAGAACCTCCGCGTCCCGTCTAGGGACCAGACATGAAGTTTCCAGAGGTCTGGACGCTGGTGCCATAAGGTGCCCGTCTCTGAGTCAGTAGATCCTTCCTCAGAGGAATCTGCCAGGAGGGGCTGTCACGAGGAGCATCAGCTCTGGGAACCAAGTCCTGGTAGGCCAGTATGGTGCCACGAGCAGGATCTGCTCCTCTTCCTCTCTGACCTTGCACAGAGTCTGTGCGAGAAGGCTCACTGGGGAAATGCATATTTGCGAAGGCCCCGGACCAGCTGTGTGCCAGTGCGTCCGTGCCGAGTGTTCCATCGGTCAGGAGTAGAACAACTGGCAATGCACGGCGCTCTAGGGACGCGAACAGGTCTACCTGTGCGAGTCCAAACGCCGCCAAATCAGCTGGACCGTCTGGGATGGAGTCTCCATTCTCCGGGAGCGCAGCTCGTGACAGCTCGTCGGCTGTCCGGTTGAGCAAGCCCGGGATATGAATGGCGGCGACCTCAGATGCTTCCGACTCCAGAGGAGGAGGTGGCGGGCGAGTTGTGACATGCGACGGAGCGTAGACCACCTTGTCGGTTGATGTACGCAACGGTCGCCGTGTTGTCCGCACGGACTAGTACATGCTCGCCTCGTAAGCGCCTCTTTTGAGACGGTTCAAGGCCAGGTGTACTGCCAGCAACTCTAGGCAGTTGATGTGCCAGTGCAGTTGGGGACCCGCCCAAACCCCTGACACTGCATGCCCGTTGAACGTGGCCCCAGCCCTTGGCGGAGGCGTCTGTGTAAACCACAGCGTGCCTGGAGACCTGTTCCAGGGGCACTCCTGCCCGAAGGAATGAAAGGTCTGACCACGGGTGAAGGTTTGGCGGCAGGCTGGAGTGACTTGGACCCTCAGCGTGCCGCTCTGCCACGCCCACCTCGGGACTCGGCCATGGAGCCAGTGTTGAAGCGGTCTCATATGGAGCAGCCCCAGCGGCGTGACCGCCGCCGCAGCCGCCATATGCCCCAGGAGCCTCTGAAACTGTTTCAGTGGTGCGCCCTGTTCTTGAATGTATTCAAGCAGTTCAACACCGACTGAGCGTTCCTGCGTGAGGCGCTGTCTGATTGACGAATCCAAACTCCATACCGAGAAAAGAGATCCTCTGCATCGGCAAGAGTTTGCTCTTTCCCAGTTGACCCGAAGGCCCAACTGGCTGAGGTGCGAGCACCAATCCCTGTGTTCGCATAACTGATCCTGAGACTGAGCCAGTATGAGCCAGTCGTCGAGGTAGTTGAGAATGCGCACGCCCTGATCTCTCAAGGGAACAAGGGCTGCCTCCGCTACGCGTGAAGACACGGGCGATAGGGACAGCCCGAAGGGCAGAACCTGTACTGATATGCTCGTCCTTGAACGCAAACCGCAGGAATGGCCTGTGGCACGGAAGGATCGACACATGGAAGTACGGGTCTTCAGGTCAATGCTGCAGACCGAACTTGGGGACGGATGCATCCGAAGACGGTTCTGCATGAGCATCTTGAGCATCAAGATGCGCAGACCCAAGATTGGTCGTAACCCACCGCTTTTCTTGGGCACAATGAAGTAAGGGCTGAAAACCCTGCCTTCATATCGGCTGGAGGGACCGGTACCATCACGCCCTTCGCCAGTAGGACAGAGATTCCTCTCACAAGTCATGGGCATCAGCTGCCTTCACTGCTGTGAGGTGGATGCCCCTGAACTTGGGAGGACACCGGGCGAACTGAATCGCATAGCCGAGTCAGATGGTCCTCAGGAGCCAGCGAGACGGCTGGGCAGCTCCCGGCACCCAGACACCGTACAAGCGGGACCATCGGGACCACCGACGTACCCGCGGTAGGGCAGCGAGGTGGAATGCAGGGACCTGGCCCGTGGCGGACCGAGGAGGGGTCTGAGTGTGCGGTGCACGTTTACCTGCTTCCATAATTTGGCAGAGGGTGCGTGAGTAGCCTTTGATGATGCTCTCGAACCGCCCACTGCTGCCTGCTGGCGAGAGGGAGGATGAGTGTGGTTCGAAGTTGATTCGTCCATGACTCTCCAAGCCCTCTTGGGACCCAGAGACAGAAACAACCGCTTCCTGTCGAGATTTTTGAAAAACAGATTATCCACCCGGCCCTCCTCCGGGAGAGGAGAGATGCACCCCTCTCCCAAGCAGTTCCTCTCTCTCTGGGTCGCCCGTCCGAGGCCTCTTGCTCCTCTGCTTACCGCCAGTAGACGGGGGCCAGGACGGGCGGGCGGCCTGCCACACCTAGCTCCACGGCACCGCTTTTGGAGGCTGCTGCGGATGCTGGATGCGGGGAGCAGGTGGATGCAGGGGCCGCCTCGGCGACGAGCAGGCTGGGCGCTGCAACCGGCGGACGGGTGGAGGCAGCAGCTGCCCGCCGAGGCAGGAAGTGTTAGATCGCCTCAGTCTGCTCCCGTGCAGCCGGAACTGCTGGGCCAGGTTACCGGCTGCGCCGAAGAGGCCAGTCTGGGATACAGAAACCTTGAGGAACCGACTTTGTCGGCGTCCCTATGTCAACCAGACACAGCCAGAGGTGGCGCCCTGGACCACAAGTGTGGACATCGCACGACCCAGAGACCGTGCCATAACCTTCGTCGCTCGTGGCGCGAGGTCAGGTGCGTGATCGGAGCTCTTCTCAGAACTTCCGGATCGTAACCACCCCCGTGCATGTCCCTCAGTGCTTTTAGCCTGAAAAGAACCTGCAGTAACGCCGTAGCATTAGGTGGAGGCAGCCTCTCCACAGGCCACATAAGCCTCGCCGGATGAGACCAGACGAGTACCTACAGGCCCGGAAGAGGAGGCACGGTTTGCCCTGCCGGGTGGAGACAGTATAGGGACACACTTGCATCAACTGACCGCTCCACCGGGGGGACCCCCGTAACCCCTAGCTGCACCACCGAGGGTGGTGAGGGAGGAGGAGTTAGCAGGTCGGTTTCTGGCAGTAAAAGGTGCCGTCCACGACCTGTAAGCCCCTCATGCACGTCCGGGAGAGAGGCACCCGGGGCAGGGCGCTGAGAACCAGCACACGCTACCCCGAGAAACCAGTCGTCCAACCTCGGAAAGCATAGCCGTCACTTCCAGATCCGACTCAGGCATTGCTACCGCCGGAGCGGCAACGCAGCCGAATCTTCCTCTCCAGAAGCTCCGGCTCACCCTCCGATGCAGCGATCGACATCTGGTCGTCGGGAGGAGCACCAAGGATACTGCTGGTACGCTCCTTTTAGAGGGCCCAGCACGTTCCATTGGCAGCTCAACTGGTTGCGGAGCGCAAGAGGAGCGATGGTCCCCTGAGGGTTTGCCACCACTGTAGTCCTCAGACCAGCCGTGCTACCGCCTGAGTAGACCTCGCCTGTCTGCAGCCAGGGCGAGAACTAGATCGAGACGGAGGCAACAGCTCCGCCTTTGTCGAGGTAACGGAGCCTGGCCGCAACTCCGAGATGAGCATCCACAGTGAGAAGATGACTCATCCACAACGCCACCTCAGCGTGCTGCCCCAGGCACGTGAGGCAGCGACGTGACCATTCACCCAGCGCCAGGCAACGACCGCATCCAGAAACGCACGGGTGACACGTTGTCTGAAGCAAAACCCAACTCGTCTTTATAAAGGCGCAACGCGTCAAGTTTGCCAGATGCAACATCGTCTTTAAAAAGACGCACCCGTGAATGCTCTTTTGGGAAAAAACTCTTTTAGCATGCTGAAGCAAACAGGGGAGATGGTCATTTGCAACACAAACAGGGGGTAGTGCAGCCTGATGTGTGCAGTCCACTCGACATGGGAAGAACCACCACCGCTGTAGGGCCGTACCACCAGCACGAGAGTCTTCCGAAGAGCGTGCTCAACTCGTTGAATTCACTCGTTCAGCAGAAGTCAGGAGCAGAACGATGTAACCGCCGGCTCGGCGAAAAGCTGAATATGCGCTGCACCTGCTGCCTATTTATGCTCACGCTGTGATCAGCGGCAGCTGGATGCAATAATCGCATGCCAATGTGCATTGGCTCGTTTAGTTTACACTCGAAGTGGATTGGTCTCTCTAAGCGATATCCCAATTCGTCGGTCCTCCGACGTGACGTCGAGAGTGACCGACTGATAGGGAACATGTCTGCTCTTCTTCATTCATAATCACCATGGGACTAATTATAGAGATAATCTAATTAGGTTTCACATAGTTTGATGAATCCACTCTCAGGACAAATATGCAGCTTTCTTCTTTAAAAGGGACTTCCCTTGAGGATGATGTTGAATATTTCCAGATGAAACCTTTCTCATTTTGTTGGCTCAGTATTGTTGTTGCAGAGTGTGTGAACATCAGTATACACTATTGTATAGTATACATATATATACATGCATGTCTTCAGTGTCACATTATCCTTCAGAAATAATTATATTATATACAAATATGTCTTCTTACTATCAATGTTAAAATCAGTTTTTTGCTGGGTAAGTTTGAGGTAAATATTAAATAACATTGATTGATTAAGAAAGAAAGAAAGGATCATCATGAAATCGTGAAAAGTTTCAACATAAACTTTTTTCAACATTGATAATAATTAGAACAATTATTAATAAATAAGTACCAAGACAAATGAATGTTAATTGATCATCAAATAATTTACTTTACTGTATTTTTTATCAAATAAATGCAGCCATGGTGAGCATACAAGTCTTCTTTGAAAAACATGAAACAATATTTATTATTATATACACTGGTAGTGTAGTATATTCATCAAATTGAATGATTTTATGAATATATTTATTAAATATTCCTGAATATAAATTTATTTTAATTTTATACTACATGCAATAAATAGATTTTAAGAAAGCCAAAACAGACAGTTTGACTTTAGAAAAGCACATCAAAACACCAAGCACATATTTCCTGTCTTCATCTTACTCAAGAGAAAGTCAATGTTTGCGATCATGACTGATCTATCAGCAGTGAGCGTAGCAGAGATTATTACTGCAAATGAAGTGTGGCAATCAATAGCATCCACAACACACACTCCTGCTGTGCAAACACTGTAGTCATGCAGAACTGTGTGCTTTCAGATTGAACTGCTTGATTGAACCATTGGACCGTGATTCCTTTAACTTTGGACTGGTCTGAATACTTAGATTTAATGATATGGAAATAAAACACCAATATATTGACATCTAAAGCCACCTCCTATTCAATGCTTTACTTATCACAATAGAGTTTTTGAGTTATTTTCATGAGCTTACTAATATAATAAACTCGGGTGAACTGCTGTTTAACACTTCACTTTCAATTACCCATGAGCCTCTGTGTGTGATTCTGCACTGAAATGATCCAAACAACACGAGGTGTTGGCATGCACTTTGAGGTGATGTTCTGGCTGAGCATTGTGCTTATACACCGTGAGATAGATTCAAGCTGTGATACTCATGTGCTGAGCAACAGAGCTGCAAAGGAACATTTCACTTGTAGGAAAAAAAAGGTGCTGCCACACCACGCTGGAGCACATGGCAGCTCTCTACAGTAGATTTCTCCAGCTCACTGCTCTTCACTTTCATTAGTTTACCTCACTTTCTGTTTCCCAAACAGATGGTTCCTCTGTCAACACAAGACAACTAATTTATTGGGAAAGTAACCATTCTTCAGCCATGTTTTTGTTCACTACAATAGCCACGTTTTACAGACATTTATTTCTTTGTTGAAATTACACCACAAGAGAAGCTCATAATATGGCTTTGATATAGTGAATGTGTGAAGGAAGACTTGTGAAGACACAAGTCTATCTTATAATGTAAGATATACAGGTGCATCTCAATAAATTGGAATGTCATGGAAAAGTTCATTTATTTCAGTAATTCAACTTAAATTGTGAAACTCGTGTATTAAATAAATTCAATGCACACAGACGGAAGTAGTTTAAGTCTTTGGTTCTTTTAATTGTTATGATTTTGGCTCACATTTAACAAAAACCCACCAATTCACTATCTAAACAAATTAGAATACTTCATAAGACCAATAAAATAAAATAAAAATTGTGAATTGTTGGCCTTCTGGAAAGTATGTTCATTTACTGTATTGCTTTAATTATTGCCTCAATTCGGCGTGGCATGGAGGTGATCAGTTTGTGGCACTGCTGAGGTGGTATGGAAGCCCAGGTTTCTTTGACAGTGCCTTCAGCTCATCTGCATTTTTGGTCTCTTGTTTCACATTTTCCTCTTGACAATACCCCATTGATTCTCTATTCTCTATGGGGTTCAGGTCTGGTGAGTTTGCTGGCCAGTCAAGCACACCAACACATTTAACCAACTTTTGGTGCTTTTGGCAGTGTGGGCAGGTGCCAAATCCTGCTGGATAATGAAATCAGCATCTTTAAAAAGCTGGTCAGCAGAAGGAAGCCTGAAGTGCTCAAAAATGTATTGGTAAACGGGTGCAGTGACGTTGGTTTTCAAAAAACACAATGGACCAACACCAGATGACATTGCACCCCAAATCATCACAGACAGTGGAAACTTAACACAGGACTTCAAGCAACTTGGGCTATGAGCTTCTCCACCCTTCCTCCGGACTCTAGGACCTTGGTTTCCAAATGAAATACAAAACTTGCTCTCATCTGAAAAGAAGACTTTGGACCACTGGGCAACAGTCCAGTTCTTCTCCTTAGCCCAGGTAAGACGCCTCTGATGACAACTGTAGCCAAATTCCTTGACACGTCTGTGTGTGGTGCTTTATTTTTTTTTGCTGTAAGATTTACTTACCTGGTTCAAGGTTCAAGGTTTCTTT
Source organism: Gymnocypris eckloni scoliostomus (assembly GCA_027564155.1). Lineage (NCBI taxonomy): Eukaryota > Metazoa > Chordata > Actinopteri > Cypriniformes > Cyprinidae > Gymnocypris > Gymnocypris eckloni. The sequence continues at coordinate 21,507,999 of CM050428.1, forward strand.
ATTTGTCACATAATAGTTATACAGGGTATAATTATAAGTGAAATGTAATCGAATCAGGTCCACTCAGTGGACAGTGCAAAATAATAAGAATACAAATTATATAAAGTAACATAACACAAGGGCATACATATGGTAAGAAAAGGAGAAATAAGAGTAAAATGTGCAATGAAATAAAAAAAGGTGCAAAACAATAAGATGTGCAAAAAACAGTAAGATGTGCAAAAAACAGTAAGATGTGCAAAAAAACAACAAGATGTGCAAAAAACAATAAGATGTACAAAAAAAGAAAACAAAAAACAGTGTACTGGGACTTAATAAATAGTAATGTGAATAAGAGGGATGTGCAGACGGGTTGTTCATGGTAATGTATATAGAGCAGCAATGATGAGAATGTGATGATATTTACAGTTAACAATGGGTCTTGTGAGTGTTTATGAAACAGAGTTTGTGTTTAGGAGCCTGATGGTCTGAGGGAAGAAGCTCTTCCTCAGTCTTTCAGTCTTTGCCATCATGCTCCTGAAGCGCCTGCCAGATGGCAGTAAACAGAAAAGGTGGTTACCGGGGTGAGTAGAATCTTTGAGGATTTTAGCAGCTCTGCTTCTGCAGCGTTTGAGGTAGATGTGCTGCAGAGAGGGGAGAGCAGACCCTGAGATGCGCTCAGCTAAGCGCACAACTCTCTGTAGGGCTTTGCAGTCCTGGTTGACTGTGCTCTTGGTTGACAAGTGCTCTTGATGCCTTGACCACAGCCTCAGTCCATTCCTTGTGAAGTTCACCCAAATTCTTGAATTGATTTTGCTTGACAATCCTCATAAGGTTGGTTGAGCATATTTTTCTTCCACACTTTTTCCTTCCACTCAACTTTCTGGTAACATGCTTGGATACAGCACTCTGTGAACGCCAGCTTCTTTGGCAATGAATGTTTGTAGCTTACCCTCCTTGTGAAGGGTGTCAATGATTGTCTTCTGGACAACTGTCAGATCAGCAGTCTTCTCCATGATTGTGTAGCCTAGTGAACCAAACTGAGAGACCATTTTGAAGGCTCAGGAAATCTTTGCAGGTGTTTTGAGTTGATTAGCTGATTGGCATGTCACCATATTCTAATTTGTTGAGATAGTGAATTGGTGTTTTTTTTTGTTAAATGTGAGCCAAATTCATGCTAATGCTCACTTAAATTAAAATGTAATGCAATCTTTAGCAAATGTAACAAATCAATATCCATTTAAATACTAAATGGCGTGATGCCTAAATTCACTTGCATTTATAAAACATTTAAATTTATTCACTTAAAAATATACAGTATGCATATTTTAATATAGTTAACTAAAACATACAAATTAAATTTACAAAAAACTTAAACTAAAATAAAATAAAATATAAAGAAATCCTAAATTGACTTAAATGAACTTGGTGTACTAAAATAGTTAACTTAAACTGAAAAAAACTAATAAAAATTAAACAAGCACACAAAAATAACTAACACTTTTACTAATATTAAAATGAGAACTAAATTAAAATGAAAACTAAATTATGTAAAAATGAAAACTAATTCAAAATATTAATAAAAACTGTAATAGTATCAATGAAACTAAAATAATACTGGCAGATACACCATCTTTTTTTCTCACCTTCACCCAACAACCTAAAATAAATACATGCATGCATATTTATTTTTTAATTGATACTGGAATCAGTTTGCAACAGAATTCTCAAAAATGTAATGTTTGGAGCCAAAACAACAAAACTGGTAGAGAATTTTGACACAAATCCTGAGATATAGCCCTTATTACTATTTCCCCATGTGACAACTAGCCCGGGTCTTCTTTATATTGTGACACATAGTGTTATTGTGATATAAAATTACTCACACCGTAATTTTCACAGTTTGTATGGTACTAGAGAAAGCAACAACGGGCAAACTGTTTTCAGACCTAAAGTGCCAGATTGTCTGTTTTGCTTCTTACTAAACAGCATACAAAAGCAAGTCTGACGCTTTTCTGAAAAATGAAAGAAGCGATCAAGGTGTAATCATCTAATCAAAAAAGCTGGCAATTATACACACAGCATCTTAAAATTACCTCTCTGTAGAGTAGCAGAAGTCAGCAGATGATCCCTGTAAGTCCAAGACCACGCTAATTAATGCGAGTGTGTGCTGGCTGTCTGATGATTGCAATTACTGGATAAATGGACATTATTATGCAAGTAATTATGTGGCATTGTTAAGGAGTTTGACTGCTGTGACTGCTGTGAGTTCTGCGAGTTTGAGGGAAGCACGGAAAACATGTCAATGGGATAATCACAAGGCTTCTTTTCAGAAACGCAAGACAGGCAGCAGAAGCGGTTTATGCTGAGACCGCATGTCTCCAATAGCCTTGTACTGGCACACTTTAAATCTTCACATCTATGCATATAGCAATAGAAAGTGATTTTACAGTGATTCTACTATGGTTGAGGGCATGATAGTCATGACTCAAATGAAGCCCCAGGCCATTTCAAGCATGAGACGCTCAACAACCCACAAATACCCCCAAACCAGCCACATGAAGAAGAAAAAAGACATAATTACCTACTTACTCTACTCTGCTCTGCATCACAAAAACAAAACTAAATATTGGTGGTTGCATAAAGGAAGCTTTTATTTTTTTAACGTGACTTAACTATTTTTTCCCCCTCATGGCGCAAACTTGTGTCCTGTTTCTATGGTGAGGGGAGGGAAGGGAAGTGCAGTGCAGTATCTCACAGAAGGGAGTACACCCTGCACAGCATGTGGCCAATACCATACAGTGGTTTAAAAGAACAGGTTCCACTCAGAACAGGCCTCGCCATGGTCGACCAACAAAGTTGAGTGCATGTGCTCAGCATCATATCCAGAGGTTGTGTTTGGGAAATAGACGTATGAGTGCTGCCAGCATTGCTGCAGAGGTTGAAGGGGTGGGGGTCAGCTTGTCAGTGCTCAGACCATACGCTGTACACTGCATCAAATTGTTCTGCATGGCTGTCATCACAGAAGGAAGCTTCTCCTAGAGATGACGCACAAGAAAGCCCGCAAACAGTTTGCTGAAGACAAGTGGACTAAGGACATGGATTACTGGAACCATGTCCTGTGGTCTGATGAGACCAAGATAAACATATTTGGTTCAGATGGTGTCAAGCTTGTGTAGCGGCAACCAGGTGAGGAGTACAAAGACAAGTGTGTCTTGCATACAGTCAAGCATGGTGGTGGGAGTGTCATTGTGGGGGGCTGCATGAGTGCTGCCGGCACTGGGGAGCTACAGTTCATTGAGGGAACCATGAATGCCAACATGTACTGTGACATACTGAAGCAGAGCATGATCCCCTCCCTTCAGAGACTGGGCCGCAGGGAAGTATTCCAACATGATAACGACCCCAAACACACCTCCAAAACGACCACTGCCTTGCTAAAGAAGCTGAGGGTAAAGGTAATCTGTGGGGCATCCTCAAACGGAAGGTGGAGGAGCGCAATGTCTCTAACATCCACCAGCTCTGTGATATCATCATGGAGGAGTGGAAGAGGACTGTCCAGTGGCAACATGTGAAGCTCTAGTTAACTCCATATCCAAGAGGGTCAAGGCAGTGCTGGAAAGTAATGGTGGCCACACAAAATATTGACACTTTGAGCCCAATTTGGACATTTTCACTTAGGGGTGTACTCACTTTTGTGTCCATCAGTTTAGACATTAATGGCTGTGTGTTGAGTTATTTTCAGGGGATATCAAATGTACACTGTTATACAAGCTGTACACTCATTACTTTACATTGTAGCAAAGTATAATTTCTTCAGTGTTGTCACATGAAAAGATATAATAAAATAATTACAAAAATGTGAGGGGTGTACTCACTTCTGTGAGATACTGTAAATCAGCATCTGTTCAGAAAAGTTAGCCGCTAGGTCATGATTTATTTTCAATGAGAGTGGCAGGTGGAACAGAGAGTGGGCGAAATCCCATGAAGCTGCTGCGATGAGCGATAGAGAGGCGGATTGCGTGTCTGAGAGTTGTATGCTTGGGCAACAACTGCCTGTATCACTTGTGCCAAGACTCACCATTGGTTAAGCGGGCGGTTAGGTAAGTGGAACCCCCTTAATCAAGGTAAAATCACTGTAAAGCACAGCATCTGGTGGCTAATTGCTTCATGAGTGTTGAAAAAAAGTCTCCTATGCTCACCAAATAAATCGAGAAAAGAAAAGAAAGCTGTAATATTGTAAAATATAATTACAAGTTTACTACTTTTCTATTATCATATATTTTAATATATAATTTATTTTTGTGATGGCAATACTGAATTTTAGCAGTCATTACTCCAGAAAACAGTCCTTATCATATAAAACAATACATTGTTTTGGGGGCAAATGTATTTGCATTAGTTGATTTATTTAATTTTATTTGGAATATTATTATATTTTTCATATAAATATTTTTAGTTGTGCACGGCATCATTAATTTTCAGTATCATCAGTATTTTTTAAAATAATTTGTATTTAATTTTTTATTTTGGGAACAAATGTATTAACATTTATATACTTTTTAATTTTATTTTAAATATATAATATTTTAGATTACATTTTATAGCAGCATTTGTATTAATCTACTGTACCATTAATTTAAATAGAAATAATGTTCAATATTTTGTGTAAATAAAAATAGTTTGAACAAACTATTATTTTTAGTCATGCACCTGCCTGATTGATTGATTGATTGATTGTATTTTTGATCAAATAAATGCCCTCCTGAAGAACATAAGATACTTATTTCAAAAAAATAAAAAAAACTTAATTCAAAACTTTTGGTACTTTCAGTAGTACGTATTATGCATGCTAATTTTTTTGTATTTATTTGTATGCTATTGTAAAATTAATATTTGTAATTTGCATTATAATAATTTTAAGTTTTAAATTTCACATCTTAGTAGGTTTTTTATTTCGGTGTAGCTTTTTTATTTCAGTTTTAGTAATTTTACCACTTCAATTTAAACCTATTCTTTTTAGTTTTTTAAATCTAACCTCTAATATCAATTTAATTTAATTTAATTTTAATTTCAGTAACCCAAAATGTTTTAGTTTTGGTTAAAAATAACAAGACTATTTTATATGGTTAATGTTATGTATATAATATTTTAATTACATTTAATTTGTTTAAGTTTTAGCTAAATTGAGAGCCCTAACAAATATACTGCAAGAAACTAAAACCGACATTTGGAAAGATAATGCAGTTAGGATTTGGAAAAGCATATCAAAAACGCTTTTGGCTTTTCAAGGAAAAACCACTTCGAGGTAATCATAGCAAAATATAATTCTCTGCCCAATTTGTTGTTTATGCGCTCTTTTTGGTGACATCTTTTTCGACGTGTTACATCACATGCAAAGTGTGACTCAAACATGGTTTCTCACGCCATGCGAGGTGTCATGTTTGCAGCCGGGGTCTGCAAAGCACACACCCATCAACTTACAACTGCATTCCTCTATGATGGAAACAGATCAATAAGGGCGTATGGAACATAATGTGAAGCTAATGCACAGATTGACAGCGGCTCTTTCCCGGTGGAAAGCATTGTCGCTGCTCCTTCCTCTCTGTGTCACATGTGTTGCCGGCGCTTTGGAAGCCGCGTGATTTAGACAGATGGCTCTTCTCATTTGAGCTGACTGACAGCTCACAACCTGTCAATCATGACAGGGAAGATGAATATGAGAGAAAAGGAGGCCAGTGAAGTGACAAGCATAAACACCTCCCACCTTCTTGCACACGCTGCATGCTGGGATAGATTGTTCCTCATTCTTATACCCTTTGAAGTGTCAGGTATTCACAAGGGTTTTTAAGCTGGTGGACTCCGGTTAAACTGTGCCTTAAGCTTTCTGTAAATGTTCTTGATGAACGCTGTTTGATATTCTAACTGACTGTAGCATATTTTGTTGTCCTGGTTTTGTTTTCGCTTGGCAATATGCTAATAGCGGTTGCTCTTGCTGTTGTGTTGACCGCAATAAGTCATGATTACTAATGAGGGAACTTTTTCCATTCACCAGACCACCCACGTTCATAATGTTAAATGTAAATACAGATCTGCCTACGAAATGTACGACGGAGTACATTTATTCAGTTTGAGTGGGTTGAGGTGCCATGAGGACAGGCAGGATGTGTGCCATTAGAGGGGTGTTTTATCCTAAGACAGTTTTGAAGACTCTTATCATTCAATAATTTGCTCACCAATTTTCCAGCATGAGAAATAAGCAATCTGAGAATGAAAGAGGCCTCTTCAGGATTCGATCTCTAGCAGTCTTCTTTCCTAATGATGTGTGCTCGCGTGTTCTAAGTAAATAATGGTGCTCCTGAGGAAGTCAGACAAACAACTTACTTCATTGATACAGCTTTAAAATAACATAAACAAAAATAATTGATTTGTTCCAGACTTGAGAGCCTGGACTTGCTATGCGGGTTGTTTAACCTCAACATGACAGTTGACTCTATTTCCTGACAGTACTTGCATCTTTGACATATTTTATGAAATATTCACTCTGCAATATATTAACGTAGTTAATAATAATATTTTTTAATGTACTTATGCATTACGCAATCAAAATATACATTTTAATTCTACCACTGAAATATAATAACTTCGGTCAGTTAACTTTTAGTTTACTTAGTTCATATTTCATAGAAATATTTGTAGTCATGCATGAAATAATTTTTTGGGAGCAAATGTATTAGTATTAATGTAATTCATTTAGGCAGTAGTTTAATTTTCAAGTATTAATATTATTGTATTTTTCATGGAAATATATATATATATATATACACTATTTCAACAGTAGGCTAGATTAGGGTAGGCTAAATGCAGAGTACATTTCCCTACATGGATCAGTAAAAGTAAACTGCCAATACACGGGTCACTATGCTCATTCACGTCACTCTAAAAGGATGACACGCCCATAGCAGCCTTACACCTCCATAACAATGTGCATGATACAATACTTAACAAATAATAAAGCACTCACCTGTCACTTGTAAATAAAGTCCATGAGTTTGTCATTCCATGTCCCTTGACTCGTATTAAAAAATAAACAGCCAACAAAATAACGTGTGCTAATAAGGCGGTCTAATGCTGGGGGTAGCACTGGGTATGTTCCTAGTCCCAGGGGGCAGGCTGTCATTGAATGTAAAAATTTGATTGGCTGATGATTCTGTCACTAATGCTCGTAACAAATCAGATGTGACGTCTTTCAACAGAAGGGCAGCACTATCTGCATTGCTGGCCTATACTTTTATGTAGGATATTCCAGTTCAGCCTCAACTAAACTAATCATAGGCAATTTTGTGGACATTACGAAAATGATACCTAAATAATCAATAATTTTTTCTTCACACAATACATTTTTATAGGGCCAGCAGAGAAGGCCCTGCTGCCCCTGATGGCCCACCACTGTAAATATGTATATATATATATATATATATATATATATTGTTTTGCACTGCATAATTATATATTTGTTTAATAATGCAGTGCAGTGTAATGCACCATTAAAGGGCTCATATGACGTTGTTAAAAATAACATTATTTGGTGTAATGCAATGTGTTTATGCGGTTTAAGGTAAAAAACACATTATTTTCCACATACTGTACATTATTGTTGTTCCTCTATGCTCGATTTTTACAAAGATCATTGTTCTGAGAAGCGAGGTGTGCTCTGATTGGCCAGCTATCCAGTGCGTTGTGATTGGCAAAATACCTCAAGCGTGAGATGGAAATATTGTGATGTCGCGCGAATACACACACACAAAAAAAAACATTACAAACCAGGCATTTGTTGCATCCAGTGGGGACATAATTGCTGATTCTAATGACTTATACTGTCTTTTTACGTGTGGCATTGCATCGCGTCGTGTAAACATTACCATGTATGCATTTGTGATCGGAAATACGACAAACAACAAGCACTACTCTACACTGCTCAAAACTCACGTTTGAATCATCAGTGGCACATTCTTTAAATAAGAAAACATACTTAAGGGCTGAGTCAGAAGCGCCAGACTGTCCTTTGCAGCCTTTGAGCACAGCTGGCAGGCTACTCCCAGGTTCAGGAAATAGTCCTCCATAAAATGCGCTGCACACACTCTGCACACACTAATATTTGAGTTGAACTTTTCTGGAACAGTGTTGTAAATACAACTTAGCCACTGATTTCTAGTTCCTAGCTTTAGTCCTCTTTTGGAAGCCCAAACGTCTCCAGAACATGGCGCCGGCAGCAGCAACAATACTACAGCGAGAACAATAGTTTTGCCTTCTTTCTTTGCGTACACATTTGAGCAGTGTTTTGCAAATATTCCCACACCGTGACGTAGATATGTGGAGGCGTGTTTAAACGAGCTGGATGTAGCAGAGTCTTAACTTTTATAAAGAATATCTCTTTAGTTTTGAGACTTTGGTCTTTGCAACTGCAGGGATCTTATCTATGCACAAACAGCTTTTAACACTCCAAACTTGAAAATCGCATCATATGACCCCTTTAATTCAAATAAATATTACTTTAAATATTTTTGTGTTTTCATTTAAATCAATAAATTGCTGCTAAATGTATTTATTTATTTATTTCATTGATTGGAAATATTTCAGTCAATATTTTATATATATATATCATTACATGTAAAGAGAAAGTAGCCAAACTTGAGATATTGCTGCACACTTAATCCCAAAAATAAGCCTCAGTGTCTGATGTCTTGATGTCAAAGTCTTGTGTATACATAGCCTAAAATCAGAGACCTTAGTAGTGAGAACTTTAGTTAGTGACTGTTTCCCTGTGGCGGAGTGAGCATGCGATGTTTCTGTCCAGTCTCTTTAAATTTTTATAAGTGAACCTGAAGAGTGCAGACTTTAATGTGGTGTATGCAGAGATATAATGAGGGGGAGGCTTTAAGCAGCAGAGACCTTGGCACGTTATACTCTGAACTGAGAATGTACTCTGCCTTCACACTGGTTCACACAGCCAGGTCTCTCTGCTTTCGCACGCACAGGCACTTGTTTGTCTCCTTCAAGTTCAGCGGTTTGCATCTATGTCTCCTGCCATAACGCCCACCTACTCGGGACCACCGGAGGCTGCAGGGAAAATACGCCCGCCTCCACACAATTAAAAAGACGTAATTAGAGTAAAGGGAGGTGATGGCGAAGGATACGATTATTGATGATGACAGTATATTTCTTGAGATGACCAAGTAGACCAACTGTCTGCTGCTTTGCCCATAATCATATCCTTATGAATTATGTAACATTCTTGATCAGTGGTGCAATTAAAGCCGTCTGTACACCATATGCAGCATAAAACAGAAATTAGATAAAACATTAAAAAACAATAAACAATATTTATTTTAAAAATGTGTCTTTGTATCCCATCTACATGCCTTTTGCTTTAATGATTTGGTGATTTTGCTACAAAGTAGAAGCTTGTTTAAAACATATAGCATACAACATATGTATTAGGCATGCAGGTTTTTGTAAAAGCATATATTTTATATATTATATTGTGTGTGTGTGTGTGTGTGTGTGTGTTTCGATACACTATCATTAATGGGTGTTTGTTACTTTTATTTAGTACCCATTATATTGTTCAAAAGTAAAATTAAAAGTGTGTAAAATGTTTTAAAAGATTTTTATTTAAAATAAATGCTGTTATTTTGAGTTTTTCTATCCAACAAAGAATCCTATAAAAAGGTATTCATTTTTACCTAAATATTAAGCTGTACAACCGTTTTCAACATCATGAGCACCAAATCTAGTTATTGATTTATGTTAAAAATTAGTTTCTTTACACAACATTGTCATGTACACTTAACTCTGAACAACTTAATCGATGCGTAAATCTCTATTTTGAAAGAAATTATTAAGAAATCACAAATTCTAGTTCTAGAATTCTATGCACTCACTGGCCACTTTATTAGGTACACCTTGCTAGTACTGGGTTGGGCCCCTTTTTGCATTCAGAACTGCTTTAATTCTTCGTGGCATAGATTCAGCAAGGTGCTGGAAATATTCCTCAGAGATTTTGGTCCATATTGACATGATAGCATCACACAGTTGCTGCAGATTTGTCGGCTGCACATCAATGATGTGAATCTCCCGTTCCAGCACATCCCAAAGGTGCTCTATAGGATTGAGCTTTGTGACATGGTGTATTATCCTGCTGGAAGCAGCCATCAGAAGATGGGTACACTGTAGACATAAAGGGATGGACATGGTCAGCAGCAATTCTCAGGTAGGCTGTGGCATTTAAACAATGCTCAATTGGTACTAAGGGGACCAAAGTGTGCCAAGAAAATATCCCCCTCACCATTACACCACCACCAGCCTGAACCGTTGAGACAAGGCAGGATGGATCCATGCTTTCATGTTTTTTACGCCAATTTCTGACCCTACCATCTGAATGTTGCAGAAGAAATCGAGACTCATCAGACCAGGCAACGCTTTTCCAATCTTCTATTGTCAAATTTTGGTGAACCTGTGTGAATTGTAGCCTCCATTTCCTGTTCTTAGCTGACAGGAGCGGCACCCGGTGTGGTCTTCTGCTGCTGTAGTCCATCTGCTTCAGGGTTCGACGTGTTGTGTGTTCAGAGATGGTATTCTGCATAGCTTGGTTGTAACGAGTGGTTATTTGAGTTACTGTTGCCTTTCTATCATCTCTAACCAGTCTGCCCATTCTCCTCTGACATCAACAAGGCATTTTTGTCCACACAACTGCCGCTCACTGGATATTTTCTCTTTTTCGGACCATTCTCTGTAAACTCTAGAGATGGTTGTGCGTGAAAATCCCAGTAGATCAGCAGTTTTTGAAATACTCGGACCAGCCCGTCTGGCACCAACAACCATTCAGAGGTGTAAAATACTTGAGTAATTTTACTTTATTACTGTACTTAAGTATTATTTTAAGGAATTTTTTATTTATTCAAGTACAATTTAAGCTGACTACTTGTACTTTTACTTGATTACATTCCTGAAGAATATACAGTACTTTTTACTCCTTATAATTTTATTTCAACTTAAAAAGTACATTACATTTGTACTTTATCTTATGCACATTAAATATGGGAAACGGAAGCTCAACATACGTGCTTGGCGTGAGAACCAACGCTCATTGTTTTCATGCATCAAGCACACACACAGTTCTACTTCAGTTATGTCTTTCATCAGGTCAATGTCTGGCTTCAAAAGTTCACCATCAAATCTGAGCAAGCATGTTGAGATAGCAAAGTTGTGTTTTCCCCCCAAAAAATGTGTTCATTATTCTTTCTGTTTTGATAGAGCATTAGCTGTGTAATATATTGGCTGAATGCACAAGATTGAGTGCAAATAAGATCATTGATAAAAACTCCAAATATAAAAATTGTGTGAATTTTTTTAATTGATTTTATTGTAAAGTCCACAAAATTGCCTATGATTAGTTTAGTTGAGGCTGAACTGGAATATCCTTCATAAAAAGGACTAGGCCAGCACTACAGATAGTGCTTCCCTTTTGTTGAAAAAACGTCACATCTGATTTGTTACGAGCATTACTGAGAGAATCATCAGCCAAACAAATTATGACGTACTTTTACTCAAGTATGTTTTGGCCAAAAATGGTACAAAAATGCTATCTTTATTTTCACTTGAGTAAAACTTTTGAGTAATTTTTAAACCTCTACAACCATTCCACGTTCAAAGTCACTTAAATCCCCTTTCTTCCCCATTCTGATGCTCGGTTTGAACTTCATTAAGTCGTCTTCACCACATCTAGATGCCTAAATGCATTGAGTTGCTGCCATGTGATTGGCTAATTAGCAATTTGTGTTACCAAGCAATTGAACAGGTGTACCTAATAAAGTGGCCGGTGAGTGCATGATTAGGTTCTCGCCATGTGTGTGTATGTGTGTGTGTGTGTGTGTGCGTGTATATATATATATATATATATTGTAATGATAACATATAATATATATATTGTTATAAGGGAAACAGGTCAATTTAGCTCAAAGGGAATCATTAATGATTTTATAGGGAATTTGAACAGACTCACTGTTTCACGGCGATTCACTGAACAAGCCGTATAACAAACTCTGCACTGGATATTAAAATCCCAAAATATAGTGAAAACACTATTAAATAACACAGTAACAAAATCGACAGATTAAGGCATTAACTTATGAGCACAAAACACAAGATATTTCTCTTTTCAATATAAACAAGACTTTATTTATATAATGCTAAGACATGTAAACTAATCTACATGAACACAAGCATTCACACATTCACGTTGCAGAAAGAGAGAAAGTGAGGAAAGGATTAGATTAAGAGAATGAGAATTTGATATCCCACGTTTACAGCAATATGTGCAATTGCATAAACCTGAACAACCATCAATCACTGATTTAACACTCGCATTGAGTTTTCAATGAGGCTAAAATCTATTTTCAATATTACACCAGTTTCAGCAAAGTCTGGGGTTTGTACTTGCGTAGCTTTTGTGTTTAAGGATTCCCTTTGTTCTCCGTCTTTTCAGGAAAGGGTTTCTCCAAGTCGCTGATTGGCTTAGAGTTCAGGAGTCGTTGAAGTGGGCGTTGGTTTTGCAGAGTCTTGGGCTTGTCGCTTTGGCAAACGCAACTTAGCACACGAACTCAACGGAAAGAAAATAAACTAAAGTCAAAGAATAAAAGGATGTAAAGAGGCTAGGTGGCTTTTCTTCTCATCATGGTAGCAACTGGCTGGGTGTGGTCCAGAGCACATGGCGGAAGAGAGAGTTCATTTTCCGGAGAGAGAGAGAGTTCCAAGAGGAGACATTCAAGAGGCGAGGAGAAGTTAAGAGAGCATTAAGAGAGTGTCCTGGGTATTTAAACTCGGCCTTTTAGGGACCTCCCAATGGTTGTCTTGACCAATTAGATCCCATGCTGACTCTGGGTGCCGCTTTGTAGCTCCACCCACTTAATAAATTAACATGTCATGGCCAGTCACATTGCCCGAATTTTACATTCTCTGGCAAGTATCCTTTTGGATGTGGTTTCTATAGCCAGAATATGATGCATTTGACAGGAAATCAATTAAAAGAAATGTTCAAAGCTGGAATTATCACGCTCATACATACTAAACATGACATTAACCCTTAAGGCTTAGCTAGTCAATACTAATTAAAAGCACGATAAACACAATGATTAAAACAAGGATATTCAAATTGGTTGGTCACATACATAATATGCAGTTATGCATATAAATTATTAGTTTCATTAACAATGAGCATGAAAGTCCTTTAAGATGATTTTACAGTCTGTAGCTGTGATTTCTATCACAGATTTACATGTAATGGTCACATGTTGCATCTCTTTGTCCATCAATATTTATTCCTCAAATGTATTACCGAATTCCTGCATTGGAATTATCATTAAGTGTTCCTTTGGTTTTGCAGGCTGTATTCAGACGGGCTGGCGCTAGGGGTCTGATTTATGACTTCCTGCTGTTGTCTTGTGGAATTCGGCTTCTCATGTTTCAACCATGCTTCGATCGAATCTTGATTTGCCAATTATTCGGTCCTTGATATTCTACACACCCCTTCGCTCGGCGAGGTGTTTTAGCAGAAGACATCGGAGCGCTGGAAAAAGCTAAGGGCAGAAGAAGCAGACAAAACACAGCAAACAACAAGACAACACCTCCATGACAGTTACTGTACTGGTGCCGGGCATTAGGTTATTCAATTTTGGAAATTATTGTTTTAATTCTTGATCAACTTTTGCGACTAGATTTGTGTGTTTCTTCTAAGTTGTCTTAACTTAAGAATGTTCACATTTAGTTTCTAGTGAACTAATTTGTGGTAAAATGAATCGACCTATCGTGCATGGAGCTCTCTGGCTTTCCTTCAGTCTAGAGTGGCTTGCGGATATTAGGTGTAGCGAGTCAATCCTAATATCAGACCTTTGACCCTTGCAGGGTGTCTAGGTGTTTCACCTACTAAAGAAAGAGGGAAGGAAAAGGATAGGTAAAGAAGAACAAAACAAAACAAAGCTGCTGTGGGTTTTCCTAGCATGATTTGCAACTACTGTTGAGCTAGGATGTCATGTGCAGCTAGGGGGCCATGCACCTTAACTTCGTGTCAGGTGTTCTAACTCTTGTGAGGATAGCTATATGTTTCTTCATGGTGGTGTATGTAACTGTGTTGTGCTAAAGTTGGATATTCTACTTGTGGGAAGAATATGTTTGTTGAATGTGTTATCAGTAGATGTGGTTACCTCTGGGTGCAGGTAATGTGTGTGTTAATGGTGTAGTGTATGTGTGGTCAGATCTGTTCCAGTCTGTGTCGTCTCCCCCCTTTTCAGGTATGTTACATAAGACTGGCTCTCTTCATCCTTGGCTTGGATGTGGGCATGTCCATGATCTAATGGGGATCAGTCCAGAAAGGCAGGAAGTTCTTTAGCAGACAGTCGGAGGTAGTTTGGCATGGCTGTGTGAAGCTGGGATGCAAACTTTGTCTCCTTTGTTGCATTCCTCTTGTGCTACCTTCTGGATGTGGCAGACTTTCTGACCTTCTGTGCTTTGGTGGTTGCTGTTGCACAGACAGGAATGTGGTTCTAGGAGTTGGAGTTCATTTAGCAGTTTGCTAGTGAGTGATGGGTGAGTGAGGTGATGTTCTCTGGTACCTCAGTTTTCATCACACGGTTGGCCGTGAGAGACTTGCTTGTCCTGTGTGGTTGTTGAACAGGTGCTTGTCATCTCGGATATGGTGGTGTACCATGCGATCGTCGGCCTTCCGCCTGTCGCTGGTCACAGCGAGCATGACTCAATTTCAGTAGTCATCCGTGTTCAGCTTATCTTGAAGGAACTCGTTCAGTTGGCTCATGACTTGTTCCATGTCTTCTGACGGTAAGCTGTATGGTTCTGGAGCATACTCAGCACTGTGCATGTCTGAGTAATGCTGAGGTGGGTTTCGTTGTCGCTTAACCCCTACGAGATGCTCTTGGATGAGTCAGGCGATTACCTTTGGATGTCTGGTTAGGTTTCCAGTTGTTGCTATCTTTTGCGTTTCTTGAGAAGCGTGGCTGGTCCATGGATTTTTCCAGAAGTTGGGCTGATAGCTTTCGTGGACATGGGGATCACGTTCTCTGTGCTCTTGATGGAGAACTCTGGTTTTGTGATGCATCTGGGTGTCGTCAGTGCAAGGCTTGAGTCTTTGTTGACAGAGTTCAAGAGTGTGGATGTTTTGTCACCTTTCTTTGAGGCCATCTTCTGCTTGTTGTAGGCCTTCTGTGTTAGGTCACGCAACTGTTGGATGGTCATGGAGCGTGGACAGGCCATGACGCCTAGATGGTGGCTGACTCCAGGGTGCAGATTTCTGAGGAAGAGGCTTTTGAAGTTCACATCCTCTTCAAGGTCAGGTTCGTTGTGTGCACCAAAGTAGGCTTGTCGGAGTCGGTTGTAGTAAGCTTGTGGAGCCTCTTGTCGACCTTGTTTGGTTTCTAAGGCAGTTAACAGTCCATGTTCGGAGTCAGGGTCGGTAAACTCTTTAATCAGGACCTCACGAAGTAGCTGGTAGTCTGACTTCGTTCGACTGGGCTGTCGATCTAGGAAGTTTCGACTCGGAACTGGACGTGGCTCTAAGGAGGTATAACCTGTCTCTGTCAGTCACATGAGGTCTCATTTCTAGATAGAAGTCGATATCTTGAAGGTGGGCCTGGATGGTGTGGCCCCTGTGGAGTTCGGGTTGAACTTGCTGATGTTTTAGACAGCTTGTCGAGGTCTTTGATGGTCATCCCAGGTGCAGCTCCAAGGTCTGCTTGGATGGGAGGTTTTCTTTCGTTGACAGGAAAGAGTTCTGTGGCGAAGGCAGGTGAGGTTTTGGGTTGTGGCCCTTCGCTTTTCGCTGTATACGAGTTCTTGGACATGGGACTCTGCTCTGCTCAGCAGTGGTGAGGCTGAGTGTGGTTTCTCTCGCTTTGGCTCTTGCTTCTGCATGTTTGAGTCCTCTTCTGACCATGTAGAGCTGATCATTGGTATCGTCTAGTTGTGGGGTCAGATTGTCCATTTCAATTCTGTACCTTTCAAGGTGGTCCTTCAGGGCACTTATTTCAGCATTCTTGTTGCTGATGTCATGCTTGGCTTTCTCTAGTAGCTGGTTGGCATACTGAAGTCTGTTTACCAGGTCTTCCTGGGCAGCCTTTGCATGTTGTTGGTCGAGCTGAGCTGCTGTCAGGGCTGCTTGGAGCTCCTTAACTTGTTCCGTTGTTTCCTGCTCGCTCTCGTTGGGTGCTTTGAGTTGATCTTGAACTTTCACTTCCAGCTTGTCTATGCGACGTTGAGCACATGTCAGTTCCTCTTGAAGGTGGGTGATGTGCTTGTCGCTCAGTTTCAAGCTGGGTCGTGAAGGCATAGCTTAGGGAGCTGGCAATTTTGACTAGCTCCTCATGGTTGTTATTCTGGCTTGAATCTTGTGTCAGGAATCTTCTCAGGACTAGGATTATTATTAAAAATAATAACAGTTCAAACGTCTTGGGGGTGAGGCTGTCTGTCGTGCCTCTCAGCCAAGTGTTCACATCTTCCCTTTGCCAGGGGTCTGCAGTCTGCGGCATGTTGGCACGCTGGGGAGAAGAGAGACTGACACAGATCTGTGTGGAGTGGAAGCTTATGTGTGGTGTGACAACTAAGTGTTATGTCAGTGATTCTGAACCACTGGTGAAGTGTGGTGATCACTGTGTTGGTCTCAGAGTATCTAGGTAGACTAGCGATGTGAAGACTTCGTCACTCTAATGAGGAAGAGGGAAAAGAGACAAAAGGTGAAAAAACAAATTTAATAAAAAAAACAATTCCTTTTCTATTTTTTTTTTTTTTTAAATGAAGAAAATTCTTTCCTTTTTATTATTAAATGTTGTTATCAAGGAGGCAAACAATATTATTCTTCGTCTTGGACAAACTAATATAATATATTCTGATATCTCTTTTCTTAGTCTGACAGAATTGACAACGCAACACCTTACAGTTGGACCGCTCACCAGGGAGGCTGCGAAGGCGCCAGTTGCTCAACACTTATCTCTATTAAAATTGATCTCAGTGTTGCATGAGGTGTTAAAATTTGGATTGCGTTTTAAATATAGGGAGGTTAGGAAGAACAAAAGTAGGTTTGATTGCAATCAAATTCGTTAGGATGATTCGCCTTTTGACAGGATTGTATATCTCATACACTTAGAATTGATTGATGGTTCTTACAGGTCCCTACAAATGTGAAAAGTGAAGAGGAAAGAAAATGGTAAGACAAAGTAAAATTGTAAAGTAATAAACAGGCAAAATAAGCAAATATGAAATTAAGTAAATGAGGAAATAAGTAAATAAAATAGTGGTTATGTTTATAACCAAAACAGGCAGAATTAGGGGTAAAACGCAATAAAGTAATGAGTGAGTATAAGTCTGAATAGAATCTACTTAAATGGGTAATAAATCAATTAGGTAGAATAAGTTTACTTACTTTTAAAGTTCAATACTTATTTGTACCTAAAATGATTATGCCCAAAAGGGAATACTAGAAGGAAGGATCATATTAAATAATATGAGGGGAAAATTAGAATGATTCCAAATAAATTTAATGTTTTAATTAAATTTGAATTTGGCACAATTAATAATTCTGAACTAGTATTTTCCTTTCTAGTAGAACTACAAATAAGTGGTAAAAGGGAGAAATAGGAAGAAAAAGACCAACAAGTATATTAGTTTAAATGTTTGAAGGGTTAAACCACTTTAGCTTTTCAAACACACACTTTATTCAACCATTGGGGGTTAATGCTAACTTCTAACCTTTGAGGCTAATGGCTTTAGCATAGACTTCAATGTAAACACAACCGTGCCATTAGCAACAGCATGGAGTTTGTTTACAAAAAGATCGATGTACTGCGCGTGCGCAGTTCAAAGTTGCTCGAAGTATGTTAAGACTTTCGTGTCACAATCGTATCTGTGGCAACCGAAACAAACTAGTGGCTAGCACATTAATGGTTGCATTACAAATACAGTTAAGCATGTTACATTAAATGTTGGCGCATCTCAACACTGTACAAATAACAACACCGCTTGTTCTGCGATGTGGCGCTTAAACTTTCAGTTCGTTCAGAGTTAAACTTAAACCTTATTCAAATAATAGCTTCGTGCTGCGGTTGAGGAAACAGTGAATCACAAGCCCGTGTCCGTTTATATGGACATAAACACAACAGGGTTTCTTCGCTGTTGGTTCAAAGGTAAACTTTACTTGATAAAGCTTTTAAAGCTCCCATTCAAATCACTCTCGGACACGCGCGGTGTTTCGCGAGATTTAATTCACTTTGTGAACAGTGTAACGTACACAAACAGGCAAGCATTATTCTCTAATGTTTAACCCGGGGAGTCATGGCATAACGTTATATGATCTGACAATGGAACACGCACTGACGATCAAACTATGAATAAGGCTTTGATAAACAGGATTGAGGAACACGCTCAAAACTATTCTTTATCCACTGATTTATTTCCCTTTTAATTGCTGCAGTTTAGCTTCGTGCGGCTAACAGTTACTGAGATTATGGAGTAAGTTATAGCTATTAGATGACCTGGAACACGCAGGAAATTAATTCAGCTATAAAACAAGGCATTACAAGAAGAGAGGAACACGCTCAAATCCGACCTTATTCTCCGATCTTAACTGTTAACTTTGAGTTCCCTTACTGCAGTTAAACAAAGGAGAGGCTGACTCGAGTTACAGCCTTCTCTGTGCTCATTCATTCAAGGAGGCGCTGCTGACGTCACTCACACAAACGCACACACACACCAGTCTCGATCTCAGATCTCATCCGTAAGAATATAAAAGATTAAATAACTTGGTTTATGCTCATAATTTAGATTAATCTGCCCGCATCCTCCACCAATATGTAATGATAACATATAATATATATATTGTTATAAGGGAAACAGGTCAATTTTGCTCAAAGGGAATCATTAATGATTTTATAGGGAATTTGAACAGACTCACTGTTTCACGGCGATTCACTGAACAAGCCGTATAACAAACTCTGCACTGGATATTAAAATCCCAAAATATAGTGAAAACACTATTAAATAGCACAGTAACAAAATCGACAGATTAAGGCATTAACTTATGAGCACAAAACACAAGATATTTCTCTTTTCAATATAAACAAGACTTTATTTATATAATGCTAAGACAATAAGACAACTAATCTACACATGAACACAAGCATTCACACATTCACGCGTTGCAGAAAGAGAGAAAGTGAGGAAAGGATTAGATTAAGAGAATGAGAATTTGATATCCCACGTTTACAGCAATATGTGCAATTGCATAAACCTGAACAACCATCAATCACTGATTTAACACTCGCATTGAGTTTTCAATGAGGCTAAAATCTATTTTCAATATTACACCAGTTTCAGCAAAGTCTGGGGTTTGTACTTGCGTAGCTTTTGTGCTTAAGGATTCCCTTTGTTCTCCGTCTTTTCAGGAAAGGGTTTCTCCGAAGTCGCTGATTGGCTTAGAGTTCAGGAGTCGTTGAAGTGGGCGTTGGCTGGTTTTGCAGAGTCTTGGGCTTGTCGTCTTTGGCAAACGCAACTTAGCACACGAACTCAACGGAAAGAAAATAAACTAAAGTCAAAGAATAAAAGGGTGTAAAGAGGCTAGGTGGCTTTTCTTCTCATCATGGTAGCAACTGGCTAGGTGTGGTCCAGAGCACATGGCGGAAGAGAGAGTTCATTTTTCCGGAGAGAGAGAGAGAGTTCCAAGAGGACGGAGCATTCAAGAGCGCGAGGAGAAGTTAAGAGAGCATTAAGAGAGTGTCCTGGGTATTTAAACTCGGCCTTTTAGGGACCTCCCAATGGTTGTCTTGACCAATTAGATCCCATGCTGACTCTGGGTGCCGCTTTGTAGCTCCACCCACTTAATAAATTAACATGTCATGGCCAGTCACATTGCCCGAATTTTACATTCTCTGGCAAGTATCCTTTTGGATGTGGTTTCTATAGCCAGAATATGATGCATTTGACAGGAAATCAATTAAAAGAAATGTTCAAAGCTGGAATTATCACGCTCATACATACTAAACATGACATTAACCCTTAAGGCTTAGCTAGTCAATACTAATTAAAAGCACGATAAACACAATGATTAAAACAAGGATATTCAAATTTGTGGGTCACATACATAATATGCAGTTATGCATATAAATTATTAGTTTCATTAACAATGAGCATGAAAGTCCTTTAAGATGATTTTACAGTCTGTAGCTGTGATTTCTATCACAGATTTACATGTAATGGTCACATGTTGCATCTCTTTGTCCATCAATATTTATTCCTCAAATGTATTGAATTCCTGCATTGGAATTATCATTAAGTGTTCCTTTGGTTTTGCAGGCTGTATTCAGACGGGCTGGCGCTAGGGGTCTGATTTATGACTCCCTGCTGTTGTCTTGTGGAATTCGGCTTCTCATGTTTCAACCATGCTTCGATCGAATCTTGATTTGCCAATTATTCGGTCCTTGATATTCTACAATATATATATATATATATACATATCACAGTATGAGATGTAGTCAAATAGTCCTGCAATATTGTCAATAAATGTAAAAAGTTGAGGTCTTGACATAATGATAAAACAACAACAAACAAATAAAACAGTGATAACAGTAATCAGACAGTATAATATTTCCATGCCTTAGCATCTCATCAATGTATTCAGAACAAAATTTGGTTTAAATATGTATTTAAAACTGTGTTAATATAGTCTTTCAGTTATTTTACTTAGTGTCCGATCCCAGCTATTAATGATCTACAGTATACTGTTGCTCTAAATATACAGACATAAACAAGCTGTGAAAATATTACTTGGTTGATGACAAATTCAGTCTTCCCTAATCAAAGGCCAGTGGAGGTTGGAAATAATTTCCTCTTTGTCAACACCCCATAAACAGCATTTCACTCTTACTAATGTGCCATCACCTGTGAAATGCTGTTATCATTTTGGCTTCCTTCCTTCACTGTGTTTCATAACAAATTCATTATCTTAATGAAACAAACAAACAAATGAAGGAAGACGCTGTAATAAGATATGAGGAAATATGAGTGAGTTATATAAGCGATGTAACAAACTAGGAGGTTTACTGCATGGTGGATTGAACTCATGTATCGAGTGAGTGTGCTGCTTCTGTCCCAGAGGTTTTTCACTACAATAATGGTACATCACCAGACCAAAGAAACAGCAGGAATGACTGTTGTGTAAGTGTTCATAGTGACCCCAAGAGCACTGTCGCTTCCTTCCTACTGTCTGCCATATAGGCCATCAAGGGACATTCAGATACGCACACAATGTTTTCTTCTAATCTTCTTTTCCACGACTGTACTACAAATGATTTTCATTGCATTTTGAAAAGTTTTGCATTTAAATGACAATATTGTCAAAATGCTCCTCATTCACAGGATCCACAAAAACTACTAAAAATAATACAATATGCATGCCAGGACAGTAGTTGGTAATATCACTTTATAAAAAGAAACACTATGTGTACTATGTCATATAGACTGAACACATAATATGCATAAAGATATACACTTGGCGTCAATTTTTGATGCTCAAGGTACCCCTTTGGCATCATTTTTCGACGTGCAATGTTGTTCGTTGTTTTCAGTTGTTTGTCTTAAGTCAATGGTTCGCATGCATTTATAAAAAAATACAGCACAAAACAGTATTGTTAAATATTATTACAATTTAAAACAACTTTTATACTATGAAAATGTAATTTATTCACATGATGCAAAGCTGAATTTTTCAGCTCTAGAATTACATTTTAATGTATTGTTTTCGTAAATGTGTCATAGCCAGATAAATGAACTCTTAAAGTGGAAGAAATCATACTTCCCATACGGTTGTCTAATATCAAATCTGGGTTCTGCTGTAACCTGTCACATATATCTGTCAGTATTGTATTTGACAGCATATACAGTCAGAAACCTTGCTTTCAGTCTTTTGTCACTCTTGGACAACACTCTGCATCTTTGATTCCAGCTGGTCAGGCATTGCTTCCGAGAAGAAAAAAAAAGGTCAGAGAAGTGCTTCTATTTATTATTTAGTGTATGCTATTAGAAAACTTGCCCTAGTCCTCTCTGTAAATAATTGATGAACTGTTGTATAAGTTACAGTTAGCAGATTACCACCACTGGCATCAGTACAGAGAAAGCCATAATGTTTTATGGGGCTTAATTTCCACTGGATTATACATAAATGTGGTTTTTTTTTCACATAATTGAATTGAAGGATTTAACAGTAGCTCAAACTACTCATTTCACGAGTTTCTATGCAGATCAGTTAACTGTGGCGCAAAGCTTCCTTCATAGATTTATGCTCAATTCAGTAGAGATTTTTTCAATCTTAAATACAAAACAAAATTAAATTCAAAATTAATGGTAATGTATTAAAAGTAGATTTCCTCCAGACTTACCTGCCTGAGGCGTATTAAATTTTAAATACACTAATGCATTATGCTTCTAATATCTGCACTCTCATTAATATCCATGATGCTCTATTGCACACGGACAAAGACGTTGACACTGCTTGGGAAACCTAGTCATAACCGAGCTGCAATTGTCACATTCAGAAAGTTAAATGGTCAATTTTACATTAAGAGCCACAGGGTTTGCTGAGAGCATCGGAATAAACATAATATTATTTAATAAATCTGTTGTGTTTTGCCATTACTTAGTAAAAGTGTTAGCTGATTTATCTTGCACCAGCTGAACTAACAGCTGTCAATCAAGATAAATTAGCTTTTCTCTCATTCCCCACTTTACTTTTATTTTAACCATTTAATTTTCTTCACGACCTATGTAGTGCTGAGGGGGGAACTATTTGCAATCAGAGAATGGGGCAAACGAGGTGTTAGCAGTCTAAAGAAACAAGGCTGTGATGCACTAATTTAAATGTCATGAGTCTATTAACCCCGATGCTCCAGACTCCATGGGACATCTTCCCTCTCTGTGACATTCATTGTCTGTTTGTATCATGTGCAGGGTGAAATACCACCACCGAAAATAGCCAGAGTAAGAAGTTGACAGCTCTCAATAAGCATGTTCATTTCAAAAAAAAAAAAAAATGTACTATGTGTGTTCATATTGTATTGCAGAACACTTCTTCTGCTATTGAGGTAGGATATGGGTAAGGTTAGGGACAGGTTTGGTTGTATGGGTAGGTTGAAGGGTGGATTATGATGTAAGGGATGGGCCAACAGTGTAATTGCAAATGTAATTATATAAATGAATTACCTGATGTAATTACATGCAGGTATTTTAAAAATATAAGTACAATGTAAAAACATGTATGTACACAATAAATGCATTGTACCAATTATTTATTTAAATGTAAGTACAGTACACAGTAGTTAAGTCCACTTAATATAAAGTGGGACCAAATGAACTGTTCATTTAAAGTTCTAACGCTATTTATAATGATATATATATATATATATATATATATATATGTGTGTGTGTGTGTGTGTGTGCATTGCCATTTTCCAACTTTTAAGTTGCTAAACTTACTTTTCCATAGTGTAATGGTCATTTTTATCTTAAAAGATATGATAATCTTGTGTTATGACCCGTTTAAATGAAGTTCAGTCATATTACAACTTCCCAACATCATCTTGTACAAGAAGTGCTAGGCTAGACACTTTTCTTGGCACAGAGGTTGTCAGTGCTGCACACACACACACACACACACACACACACACACACACACACTTTCCTACTGTGTTGCCTTTGTGAAGTTGTACACTCATTGGGGACACAATATTCTCACACAAAGACCAAAATAACTCACTGGCATAACACTTTAGAGCTTGCTTATGGGAAGGACAGTCATGTGTTGCTAATTTGGGGTCTTGATATGAGGTCTTGCTGAAGATGCTGGAAGGAACTAAAGGCTATAGGGAAATGGTGTAAATGAAGCATTTCCAACTCATTAGCTGAGCAGAACTATAGCTCATTTGCAGTTTTCTGAGTATAAAATAGTATTAGATGTTTTGAGAAGACAGCTGGTGATAGGGCAAAAATCATATTGTGTCATGAAGGAAGGAAGAATGAAGAGAATTCATCCCACATGATTTAGTAAGACAAAAATGTTACCTCATGCCTACATGCACATGTATCACAGTGAATAAGAGGTTAAGGTTTGGCAGATTAGCCCCTGCTGGTAATATATATAAAGTGTGGGTGTGGGTTTCATTCTACAAACTTTCCCAAAATAAGGTAAAAATACTGCTGCACACTTCAGTCACAATCATGTTCGTAAAGTTGCATACAAAATCCACAATGACCTGACAGATTAATTAAGAGATATTATTAGCCAAGCGTGCTTTTTCCATACAAAACAATGCTATTTTTGAAAAACCAAAAGGCCTTATCTTCATCCTCCAGACTGTTCTCATTCCATTTGTGGGTTTCCTCTAATGGAGTATTGCTTGAAAGCCGTCCAAACTGGTACAAATTGATTTTGCTTCAAGTAAGTATAAATGTCTGTATTAAAGGTAGATTATGGAACTCTACGAAAAAACTGCAGATGTGCACTATTCGAAGACGTCCTGTAAGTGAATTTAAATAGATTGCAAAAATAGCTCCATTAATCATAAAACTGAATATTATTTAGTTTGAAAACAGCACAGAGCTAGGGCAGCACTTGTTCGCCAATAAATCTCACCAATAATGCGCTTGGTTCAAACCCAAAAGCTGTTGTCATCATTTCAGCATACAGTCCCTGTTAGTGGGCTCTGTTTCTAATCAAGAATGACTCCTTGTAAGCAGGTCCATGTAGAATCCTCAACGCAGACACCTCAGAGAACTGGAAAATCCATCATTAACAACGTTCTACATATACTGTATCCCATCACTCGTGTTGTAATATTAGATACAAGTCTGCAAGTCTTAGACTTCATCTGGAAATTCAAAGCACTGAAGAGTGCTTGTTAAAATAATGTGATGGCACTATCTTTTCTCTTTTCAGTCTCAAGCGGCGTGTCTATAGACTGGCTGCAGTCAGTCGGATCATTATCATCTCATATTGCACACAAAAAATGGCAAGCTTTTTATTTAAATAAATCAGTCTGCCTGGAAACAAAGTTATGTTTATGAGGTGCCAGTGTTCTGTGGAAGAGCTGTTTGCTGAATTAAGCAAAGTTTGTCAGGTTAGTGGCACATCACATGGCTGGCCCATAGTTTATCATAATTACCACGGTTTGCTATTCTCTGTTTCTCTTAAAGGCTCAATCATATGTCTTTCCTTTTGTTATTTCTTATCTTGCTGGAGGTTGTCATGGAAATCGAAGCAGACAAAGCTGCCAGACTGGGGTCCAGTGAGGGATTGTGGGAGTCTGAGGTTGAGCTCAAAGGAAATAAGTATCAGCAACATGACTGTGAGAGATACATCTGAGATTTATTCCAGGAATCTCTGATGGCAGTCATAATGGGCACAGGAGAAAGTGTGAAGTCTTTTTAATGGATGTATCGATCATTCCAGCATATATATATGAAATAAAACATAGACGCGTTTACCTTGGTTAGACAAAATTTTAAAGTAAATGTAATAATTGGTTGAATGGGGACTTTTGAAAAGAGTACTTTTATTGACCCAAAATACATAAATAATAAAAAAGTGACCAATTATGACTAATTATCCCCTGATATGTAAAAAACTTTTCAAATTAGAGTATTTATTTATTTATTTTTAGCTCAGCTTAGTACTGTCAAACACAACAATTAAAACATGTAATTATGCAGATTTGAATTTACATTTTAATTCTAGGGCTGTCAAATCAATTAATCATGATTAATCCAATAATTTATGTGTTTGTGCTATACATGTAAAATAAAAACCACTATTTTCTGTTTCAAACTTTGACATAGCATCTTTAGGTTATAATAACATGAAAAATTCAAATCCAGATATTTATTTTCAAAGATTTCTTATACAAATCTGTTCTTGAATGGCCCAGCCAGAGCCCTGACTTAAACCCAATTGAGCATCTCTGGAGAGACCTAAAAATGGCTGTCCACCAACGTTTACCATCCAACCTGACAGAACTGGAGAGGATCTGCAAGGAGGAATGGCAGAGGATCCCCAAATCCAGGTGTGAAAAACTTGTTGCATCTTTCCCAAAAAGACTCATGGCTGTATTAAATCAAAAGGGTGCTTCTACTAAATACTGAGCAAAGGGTCTGAATACTTAGGACCATGTGATATTTCAGTTTTTCCTTTTTAATAAATCTGCAAAAATGTCAACAATTCTGTGTTTTTCTGTCAATATGGGGTGCTGTGTGTACATTAATGAGGAAAAAAAATGAACTTAAATGATTTTAGCAAATGGCTGCAATATAACAAAGAGTGAAAAATTTAAGGGGGTCTGAATACTTTCCGTACCCACTGTAATATATATATATATATATATAAAATATATACATATATGTGTGTGTGTGTGTCTATATACATACATATATCAAATATAATATCGTGGCAGCCCTAATTGAGCCTCAAAATATCTACCAACATTATTCAAATGTATATATACATATACTCATACTAATACATTCTGCATTAAAAAACATTATATATGTAAACTTATTAATTTTGTAAACTTAAAGTGGAATCATACCTAATTTCCCATAATGCATTACCTTCAATTCCATTCAAATTCATGTTGAGTATTCAGTTCAATTCAGTTCAAATTCACTCTCTTGATTTTGGGCTTGTGGCTGTCAACAGCTATATCCCTGTGAAGCGAAGATGAGATATTTGATCAAGTTTCACCATTAGACTTCTATAAAATCTACTTGCTTGAATTGCTGAATCTACTCACATATAAATGCAAAGTAACTATATTTTCTGCATATAAAAATATCACATTTTCCAGTGCACCACAGGCTACTGCAAATCACAAACAATATTTAGAAGCGCCACTAAAGTGCATAAATCTCCCTTAGATGTCTCAGATGACTCAGTAAATGTATGGTGAAGCTTGTAATAACATAAATGAACATTTGAGTCAAAGTGGTCTGGAGTTCTGGTGGATAATAACACCAGATGCAGACAGCAGGGATTGTGTGTACAAAGATGTCTGTGATGAGCGTTTTCTTCTGCGACTTGCCTGTATTAGTTGATTCCTTAGTTATGATGGAACAATACAATCCATAAATAACTTTTAATTTGAAGAAAAGCCAAGTCGACATTTCAAAACTTCTAAAAAAGCTGATGA